>OW386546.1:15252500-17891146 GCA_936435175.1 Glyphotaelius pellucidus
TATTAAAAGCACTGAAGCCGAAAACCTAATTTTAATTATATGAATTCTACCACACAATTGGAGATTGATCTCTAGAAATGTGTTGACGATCTTCGTGGTGGAGCGGTTCAATCCCTACACCAAGAAAACAGAGATCTCGGGTTAGATTACCGGCGTGGGCAATTTCCACTTGGTAAGGTATAATTTCACATTTGATACATAATCTTGGGAGGCAGGTATGGGCACCGCCGCCCCGGGAACCATTTATTAGCTGGGGTATTTGTCAAGGTCTCGGCGACCGATATGACTGCCCACCCGCTGTGTGATGGGCCAGATCGTTAGAGACTGACCCTGAACTCTCGCCTAGTCGACATATTGCCTTGCACCGCAGTTGAAGGAATGGATTCATACGTCCGTCACTCCTGGACGTACTGACCCCTTGTATCTATCTCCTTCCCACAACTTTGTCTTCTTCCTTTCCGGGTGGTCAACCACTCGGACCCATAAGCTTGTTTTCATGATAATATTACATTACCAGACATATTTTTGAAGTATGAGGCTACCTGACTTATAAAAAAACCTCCACACAGCATTATGATGACAAAATACATACAAACGAAATGTATAAATAAACGCAAAAGAAAATTAACCTCTTAAATGCCACGGGAGGAAACTCGAAAATTTCGCGATGTTTTGACTTTGACGTAATATTTTGCGGATTTATTTTATGCTCTCGTATATAATATTTACCGAAACACGTTTCCTGAACAATAAACTATGCTTACAAATAATATTACTTGCGTTTATTTGACAAATTGATAGTTTTATCGATCTTTTCATGACATGCGACGCTCAAAGTTTGACAGCTCAAATCGCGGCAGAAATGTCATTTCGAAAGTCATAGATATGTGCAAAGATGATTATTTGAGAGGCTAGGTGTGTTCCTTATATCTGTTACGTCAAGAACAAGAATGCCCCAAGCGATTCTGACCTTGTCATTCATACATTTTCTTTATACATAAGGTTTAAAATCGCATCTCAATTTTTTTTTATGGCGCGTCCTGGGCGCGCAATCGGCAAACCAGGGGTACATATTTTATTTATTTATTTATTTATTAAAAGAAGTTTATACAATGAACAAAAAAAATGTGTTAATTCATCCGCCATGCTAGGGATGTCCCTGTGTTATGGCGGATGAAGTTTACAGATTGGGTAGGTACAGTGTACAGTTATTAACTTATGCAATTCATATAAGTAGTTTAAGTAACAAATTTAGTAACAAATTATAATTTAAGTAACACATTCAACTAATTTAAGTTACAAGTTGTATTAATTATATTACAATTCAATTAAAATAGAAAGTTTGAATGTAAGGATCCATTTTGAAATTTTTTTTTAAAGATATGGGGTTGGGTTTCGGATTTTAGGTTCTCGGGGAGAAGGTTAAACATTTTAGGAGCTAGGTACATGAAATGTCTTTGAGCTGATGTGGTGCGTAGTGTAGGAACATTGTAGTGTCGTTTGGTTATTGTTCTGGTGGTGTAACTGTGATGTAAGAGAGTTTTTTTTCTTGTATTTGAACATGAAATGTGTTAGTGTAAATTTTAGATGAAGTTGCCGTATGTTTAAGACATTATATTCTGTGAAGAGTCTATTGGAGGAATATCTTGTTGGTCGCTTGTTGATAGCACGTAAAATCGTTTTTTGGGCTTTTTGCAGAGGATCAATAAAATTAAGAGCGTATTATATTTGCGTTACATTCGTAACTACGTTAAAATAACTTGTTAAGTGGCCAGAACGGAATAGCCAAGAAATTGTCATCGTTCATATTCCCCTTTTCTCTCATTACCCTTTGTCTTAAACCTCACAACATAACACACTTGGGGACGCCGTAGTCCCACTGGCTCTGGACAGTTGGGAATATTTGAGACTCTTGCGCGGTATTCTCATAAATACATTTAATAAAACACTGATCCGAGAAGACATTGTTGCCAAAAATTAACTGAACTTTCGACTCTTAGACCCTCGACCAAAGATATTAAAATATATTGTATTTCAATATCTTTGCCCCCGACAAACTTATTTCTGCTCACGAAAAAAAATCTATATTTGAAAACAATTGGTTAATAGCAGTAGAAGAACATAAAATTAATATTCCGGACACGCAGACACGCCAACAATACACTTCTATTGATCTGTCTCATCAGTGTTGTTTGAATATGATGACTAAAATAAACAATAAACATTCACAGTGGGGTAACTCCGAATGCAATGAATATTTGAAAATAATAAAAGAGGAAATTTTAACTGTTTACGGAATGTTTTATTCATTACGATTGAATTATTTAATAAAAACACTAATTTTAGTTGCGCTTCTCTCTGTACCTCCGGTTCAGTGAACTCTAGAACTTTTGATGTGAATTTAAACTTCTTTTTCAAAAGTGGAAGTGTTTGTTTTTTTTTTTTTAATTAGCTCCACACAGAGGGCCCTGGGAAAATAATTCTCCTCAGGGCCTTTATCATCTTTGGGGATGCTGTGTGGAAGGTCTTTTCAGGAAAGGAAAGAAAGGAAGTTCTGGGAAGGGCGGTAAATACGGATATTGTGGACAATTTTGAAAACACTGCTAATACTAGTCGTTTGAATGTATTTGTGCACACCAATACTATCGAAAGTTTCAAAAATGTTTGGAACACCCGCACGCATTCCCCTCTTACCCGGCAAATGTCCAAACACATTGGGTGCGTAGCGACGTTTATCGATTCCGTTTTAATTTAGGAGCACGATTCAATTCGACAGCGTTCTTTTTAAGTTTTTTTTTCATTCTTCAGCATATACAAATGAAATTATTTATAAATTTAACTATTTTTTATCCATCTAGTACACCACTTCATAAGCAAGGTTGGCTTTAAAATAATTTTACTTGCAGGTAGAACTTCCTTTTCACAAAAAGTCGTTTCAATTTATGAATAACCAAAAATCATTTGGAAAACGAATTAAATTTTGTTAGGCATTTTTTCTCGGTACTTTTACAGACGGTTTTAGACGTTTATAATAAATTGGATTAGGTTTCTTGGAAAATACTTTATTCGTCTTGTAATTTATTTACAGCAGTTTTTAACGAAAAACGTTTCAGTCACAGTCATATTGAAAATATTTTACAAATCTTAATAAAATTGTGAATTTCAAGTAAAAGTAACAGACATTTGTTAAGTCTGGATTAATTACTTCATACAACAATAATTTCAATTCAACTAACTTAATGAAAAAAATCACAATCTAAGACATACATACGTGTACGTATACATATAAACACATTCACACAGTTACACATACATTGATACATGTACATACATAAACATATGCGTACATATATAAACAATAATTAATATTAAAAAATAATTATTAGAAACTGTTAAAAGGTTAGAAAAGTATGAAAATAACAATATGTACACAATTTTATAAGCCCAAAAATATTGTTAAAAACTTAAAAATATGCCACATACACATAGCAGTGCTAGCATTTAAATCTAAAACTTTTAATATGACAAAAAATATTCTAAATAAACATAATATGAAGTAACAAGAAAATAAACATACGTTAAACATAACCAATATTAACCTTTTCGTCCCGGAACGAAAAAAATCACACATGACTCTAAGGGGGGTCACTCGGGGACCCCAATTTGTTTTGCTTATTAAAGGGTGTTAATGACATATTTTTTTGTAATTTGTTATGATAATAATTAGAGAGAAGTATATTCATCGTATTTCAGTAGTCATTTTCAAAATCGTTCGATAAATAAAGTCAAAATTAATATTCTAATGAATTTAGACCATAACGTGTATTTTTCCATGTAAAACAGAGAAGGCGGGCCGATAGTCAACATAACACCTTGTTTCCGAATCTCGACTGACGATTGGCGTTCACCGGAAACGACTCAGACCGAATGATCTTTGACCGGCAAGCGAACATTATAGCATTGTAAAAAGAGCAAACGAGATGCGCAGTGTAAACGAACGCGATCTAGTCCTTTCCACTAACAACTTAAAAATTACTTGCTATCGCTTAGAATAACCCCGATACATTCAGCAGATAGGGACGGGGTACGCCCGAACAGAGGGGAAGGGGGGCGGGTGGCACAGATTATTCGCCGGAATTTGTTATAAACAATTTAATTTTAAGAAAAGTAGTAATGCGATATTAATTTTTTTAATGCAAATCGATAACTAAATAGTTTTTCTAAGATAACCTAAATTATTGAGTATGTGGCTTAAAAAAACAACTTAGATACAGCGTAAAACTCTCGTTAGTGTAAGTGCGTTCCCCCGGTCCGGTAAGGAAGTGTTAAAAAGGATGAATACATCTCTACAAATGAAAAAAAAGCATGGGAATTAAAGATTAAGAAGAGATTACCAGTAACTTGGTGACTTGTAACTATCCATTAAAAATTTTATATAAACATTTTAGGTTTATTTGAGCGATCTAATAAGTGATTTCTTATAGGCAGCTGTTGAAAATGAGAGGTGCGAGAAAGGATGCATGCTTTTTGGCAATTCTCTTCAAAAAGCTTTCATCTAAAAATATAACGGTTATTTAGAAACATCAAACATTCTATTGATGTAATGGACGCAATCAAAGAATTCTACATTCGGACGCGGAACACGATTTAAACGTTTCCGCTCGATCGCATTGGCAGAACAGGTAGCGGACTGTAGCTAGTATGAATGACATTATAAAAATAGCTAGTGTATACTTGTCGCAAACCTCTCTTTCTGTTAAATACATTCCTTATGAGAACGAAAAGGATGTTGCAACAGAGCTACCAGCGGTACAGGTAGTCGCCCGTAGCCTATAGGTGATCCTGCCGTTATTGGAAAAGATATGAAAAAACGCCAAATTGCCGTACCAGTCGTAAACCGAACAGGTTTCATCTAGCTTTATGGCTGCAGCTTTATATAAAAAAGATCGCGCAGAAGTTTTCGACGTAAATAAAATAAAAGAAGGCCGAAAGTTTTCCCTCCTCCCAATTCCTTCTGCAGCCGTTAAAACAGGGATGGCCGCGGTTGCTTTATTATAGAGTTGTAGAGCCGTTTTTATCAACGTTTTGATGATCGATTCAAGTTTATTTTTATTAAAAGTGCTCAATTTAGTTGATTTTAAGCTACAGTAAAGAAGGGAAAAGAAATAAATAACGCACTAGGTACGACAATAAATGAGGTAATGAAGCAGGAAGTAATTTTATATGAAAAAGTTCAAAAGTTCCTTTAAATAAAGTCTGTTAGGATAATTGAGGGAAAACCATTCATTTTTAGAGCTTATTTTTTTTTTTTAATTACACGCCGTAAGGTCTATGTCTTAGATGTCTTAAAATGTCGGCTTAAGGTCTAGGTCTCTGATCTGAAATATTCTTTCTTTCGAACCAAGATGTAACGATTTTATTTTTATGTTTAGATAAGATAAGAAAACAACTGAAACATGTCCGATGTAAATCCGATCAACAAAATTTTTCCTATTTTTAAATTTAATATTATATTTTGGAGCGGGACTTGTCTCTTTCTAGCTAAAAATAATAAGCAGGCGTAGACAAGTCAAAATTCTGTTTTCAGTGACATTGAAATAAACTTTCGTGTTATGTCGCGTAATAAATCAAGGTAATGCTCCGAGAGAGTCTTGCTAGAGAGGTCAATAGATCTTTCTCAACCAGTCTCTCCCGATCCGGCCTTCCATACAGTTGGTGGGCAGACGCATCCGCCGCCGTGATTCGAACAAACCTCATCCCATGTAGCGAACCACTTGGGGTGACCTACGGCAGAGATGTTGGTTATCTAATAAATAGTTCCGCGGGTGGCGGTACCAATATCCTCCTCCCAAATTTTAGAAGTGGATCTATTTTTAAGCGCCTATGATAAATTTTTAAATGCAATCACAAAGCGTGGTGCTGCTTCTTTTTGAGTCTGTATCAGTTTGTACCGTTAAAGACTCTACTCTAATTCCTTGTGCTGTATAGTAAAAAGCACAAAAACATCCGAGGGATTAATTATAAACATTCGGTCTTATATCTAGGATAATAACGTAGAATCCAGTTTAGAAAATTTTTTGGTGACCATTAACAACACCCTCTAATTTTACCACCATTGCCGCGTCCAGGAAAAGGAATGAAAAGCGAGAAAGTTTCTAATTATAATTGGAAACTGTTCTCGTTCCTTCTTGAGCTGCTAAAGGTCAGAAGAATTGGTACCACTTCTTATCTTTGCTTCTACAGTTTACAAGAAAACCTAAGCAACTAATGATAAGTAGTTAAGTTTACGTATTGTTTATTCTTATAACTGCAGATGTGTGTAATATTATATTAAATATACCAGTTAGGAGCCCTAGCGTGAAAGCTAACATCGACATGATCAAAGTATTTTTCGACAACATCGATCATTGGTCAACGTGAACAAATTATTCATCGACAATATTCGTTACTATCTAAAATGTATCCAACTTTTTCATAAATTTGCAGGATAATTAGGCAACAAAGTATTATTGAAAATACTTTATCTACACATAATCATCCTCATCCTCAAAACACTATTACCCCAGTGAAAAACTATTTAAAGAAGTTCGAGAGATAATAATTGTACATGAGAAAAATTATAATAGAATAGTCTGAATAGGCTTGCGTCTGCTTGATTGAATTTCAGAACCCGCTTTGAGTGCATGTCCGATGCCACACCATACACGCCGCGCCACAAATAATATCTGTGTACGTGGAATTTCAAACAAAGCTACCGTTGTAATTCGGTTTCCAATTCAAGAATTCGTCACAAGATGTGACCACTTCCGTCAGCAGGTCGGATGGGGGAATTTGTGAATATCGACTAGTTCCTATTGGATTAACAAAATGGTCACCAACACTAACCGGGCGAAGCCGAACCAAAATCAACAAAATAAAAGCTTGTCTTGATCTTGGCGGCGAATACGTTTGCCTACCTATTGCGTGACACGCTGGATCGGGAGAGATTGGTTAAGGCAAAACTAACCTAGACCTTACCAGGACTCTCTCGACCCATCGGCTTGCACCGCAGTGAGAGGGATGCATTCGTACGTCCTTGACGCATTGCTTCTATTCTTCTAGATTCCCACCCAACCCTCATACCCTTTTCCTTCTCAGAACTTCCTCCCCTTTCCCTAAAAAAATCCTACATACAGCTTCGCCAAGGATGACGTAGGCACTGAGGGATGTTTTTCTTCAAGGCCTCCTATGTGGAACTATTTTAAAAAAATGTTTCCATTTGCAAATTGTTTCTACTATAGATATAACATTTTTGGAGCTTTTTCGTTTGCATTGTACCGTGAGCTTGTTCACAAGAGGTTGCATCTGCCTTTTGCCTAAAACTGATAAAATATATGTGAATTGACATTTATGAAAAAGTAAAGTTACAGAATGAATTGTTTGTAAATTAATTATCTCATGGTGTAAGAACATTAAATGCAAAAAACATCTGCCTGTTTTTCGTAAACTCATCAATAAGTTTATCAATTTGAATACCTTATCGATATAAGCAGAGTCGACAGCAGAAGTTTATCGTACCGATTTTGCTTATTTTTCGTGGCTTAATGGCGGTGCTAGGCCCCCAAAAGAATTAAAAATTCTCCCCGATGTGTAAATAATTCATCTTTTTTAGATTAAAATTAACTAATAAATTTAATTTCTGTTGTATCTATACATGCGTACAATTTACAGGTAATATTTTACCCTACCCCAAACTGTTCCTAAACAAATGAATATTACTGAACAATATCCGCGAATTAAAACCAACATTTATTGTTCACGATTACCTTAACACTCAATTAAGAAACAGAATACAGAGATAGAGACCCCATTCAGCCACACAGAAAACACGATGAATAAATTATTACAAGCGAGGGTTGAAAACTCACAAATCCAAAATTTTTAATTCATTTACCCCGAATAAATTGCGTGCAGGGTAATTGAACCAACCTTTTTAATTAGTTCTCTCCACTTTGCTTGTATTTAGGGCTTTAAGTTGAGTGTGGGGAGTGAAAATATGGCACGATGTTTCCAGGTTTGTACTTAAGTCATTAATTCTTTAAGCGGTGAAGCGATTTCGACCGGAATACATTAATTGTCCGATAAGCCACATTCAGTTCTCAGTTATATATTCATCGTTTAGCTGCCTGTTTATTTCAATGTTCTAGCAGCGGATGCAGGAGTTGTTAATTGAAGGAAATCATGCATTATTAGAGAGAATTATAAGGGAGTTCTGGGAACATGTCGGTGAAAGTCCGAGAGGATTAATGGCAGAGCGAAAAAGAGTTATACCGTTCGTGCTACTCAGCGATATTATTTTATTTTGCATGAGCTGTTCAGCTTTATTCCGGTTTTTCCAACCGGTTGATTTTTTTTTATCAGGCCTCCATGGTCGAGGGGTAAGGTCATGAACTGCGAATCCAGAGGTGCGCAAAAACAAATATTTTTTTAAATTTTCTCATTTTGCTTCACCCCTCGGTTTACAGACGTTTGTACTTGTAAAATTCTGTTGAATCTATAGATATAGAGGATTTTTAGTTGACCATCACTTGCCTCAATTTAACGGTGTTTTGAACCTTCAAAATAAACTGTTATCGTATTGTCGTGTACAGTGTTTGTGTACTTGGGACGTTTTAATGAATTCTGAGTTAGCATAAGAGTTTATTGTTTATTTTGTAAATAAGGAGACATGTATTGTATTCATGTAGTTTTCGTAATGCTTATAGATTTTTTTCTATGTATATATTTGTTGATGTTCTGGAACTGTAGTGAAACAGTTTTTAATATGCCACTTGCATGGATTCCATAATGACTTGGATAAAATCGTGTGGATAGATTTTTCTACTAAGATTACGAAAATGTTAATAATTTTTTTTAGAAATTTATAGTTTTTTTTCTTTTTTAAATAAATAAATCCGTTTTTGGGCTCGTGACGTCACTATATGGAAATGTCCCGTCCCCGAAATATTCAATTAATTTTGTAAAATTCCACACTATTTTTTTTTTTTTATATGGCAACACTTTGATTTCCGGCGAATTTTTCAATTTGACACTTAAAATTCACTAGATTTACTGTTTGTTACCTTGCGAACTAATATTTGGTTTGACGTTTTGACAGATGGTATAAAGTGAACATCGTACAGATGCTTTCCGCAGCGGCTGACTTAGGAGTATAATGGTAACAGTGCTGATTTTAACAAAATCAAATTTTATAATATATTATTATTATTATAATTTACAAGTTCAAATTTATTACATTGAATTTAGTCATATGTAGACGTTGAACATTATAATGATTAATGATCAATAAGATGGATCAAGGAAACAAATATTTATGAGATGTAATATTTTTGGAATGCCTCGTTTTTCTCCTGTGCCATTAATGTGGAATAAGTCGGTTTTTTTTTAAAATGATTTTCGGCTATGTAATTATATTTTTTTCGCACCCATAATATTATGTCGCGTCTTTCCGGTTTATAAAAATGGTCCGATTTTTCGGATTGAAAGTTTCAAAAAATCGCCAGGGTTTCAAAAGTACGATTAAAAAAAAAAAATACGCAATGTCTTAGAACATTTGCCCAAACCGGAATTTTTTTTTTAAAAATGTGATGCAAGTGGCCTATTACCTTGTTTTGTATTACCTGTAATTCATTTATGTATGTTTCACATGTGTTTCTCCAGATTTCAATCAAATAATTTAAATGTGAATGTACGAGACTATAATAAAAATCTTTTAAAATTTTATTTGGTAACAGTTACGATAACCGGCTTATTAAGGGTGTGTTTTTATCTTTCTCATCTTGTATATGGTGTTTAAATGTTAAATGCTGGTCAAGATATTTTTTCAGGATTTGCAAGATTTTGAAAAAAAAAACAGTAAGTTATTATGAAAATAAAAACTACAGGGCGATCGGCATTTTACCCCTGGCACATTAAAGTAGTAAGAGGTCGACGAAGCTTGGCATTCCAAGAATAAAAATAATATATAGGTAGTAAACTTGTGGCATGTTCCAGGGTGGATGATTCTCTCAGTATCGCCCTAGTGAGTAACCACCATTCAAAACGAAAATTTCCTTGAAATGGATTTAACATGTTAAACATTACTCTTTCCCGTCTCCTTAGCTTCCCTACTCCCTTCAGCCACACAACATTCCCACTCCAATAGTGGATGTTGTGAGGCCGGCTCCGAATAGTCGTCAGCAGTTGGGACATTAAACAACATTAAAATAAAAGATAATATCAACAACTCTCAATGAAAGAAAGATATGAACTGAATAGACCCCTAAGGCACATTTTAAGGACGGGTTGTTTAAAAAAAAATGATGAATTCATCAAATATTTGAAGTTAATTTTGACGTTCTGTGGAAGTTCTATTCAAATTCTGTTATTATATCATTATAGGCTAGTAGTTGCATGAAACTGAAATAATCACAGAACTTGAATAGAACTTGCACAGAACGTGAAAATTAACATCAAATATTTGATGAATCCATCAATTTTTTTGAAACAACCCATCCTTACAGTAGATCAAAACATTTCCGCTTTGCAATAAACTCAAAATTAATGGAATATTTCTATTCGAAAACTGAAAATAGTTTTTTGAAGTTGATGAAATATACTTTCAAGTGTTATAATTTTAAATAAACGCATCGTTTTAGAAATATTAAAATGTTGAAAGCAAACAAAAAAGGGTTTAAAAACTAGCTCACCTTATGTTTTCTCTGGTTCCATGCCAACTGAGAATAAAACCAACTCAACATCTCCTTGAAAAGTCATTAAATGCTATGAAAAAAATAATTTTAAATCAGCCGATAACCCTAACCTAACGTAAGCTATTTAACCAATTTTTTGTGTATATTTTTTATCACTCTAAATGACTTATCTGAGATGTTTCTGAGTTGGTTTCATTCCGAGTTGTCCGGTCACCGTTTTTTTCTAACTAGAATTACTGAAAATGAGAAAAAAATAAACCCACACACTCTTTTATAAAAAAAAATTATTTTAAATATATTATCTATCGATTTCGTAAAGGTGTTTATTTCAATTATTTTGTGGTTAACTTTAAGACTTGAATAAAAAGCTTGGTGTTTTCTCTTTCTAATACGGTTTAGTTTACATTCCTCACCATGAATTTAAGAAGGAGACAACGGTTTTCATGAGACCTAAATGATTTGTTCCCAAAAGCGAAGGAATTAGCCTGAAAGGTAATTATAAAGATGTTTCTCTTTCAACCAACACTTACGATTAGCTCATTTTAAGTGATTTTTCACTAAAACAGCGCTCCACAAATCACCGATCTAATCATTATTATAATAAGGAACTCCAGTCCATTTTTTTTAAATGAATAATGACCTTCTAACTTAAATAACTGCATATTTATTTTTATTTTTATAGTTAGTTTTAATAGTTAAAATAAATGTCAAAGTTTTAATTTTTCAAGATCCCCCGAAAACCACCGTATTTAGTGTGACGTCATCATGACCAACCGAAGTATGAATTTCGTAGGCAACTGGAATCAGCTGATCGTCGCCGGCCATTTTGAATTTCAGCATTGGAGCGTTTTATGGACGCGGTGACGTCACGCCTCACAAATTCAATAATATCAACTTGACAGGGTGTTTTAATGAATTGTTTTAAAATGGGCTTTTTAATATATTTTTTTAAAACTCTACGTTAAATATTATTTAATAGAACTTATATATTCAGAATCAGCGTTTATTGGTCTATATGAACATATTTTTTAAAGCCATAATATTTTTCACTGGAGTTCCTTATTGTTAAATCTTTTTGACCATTCTGTACCAAATAATGATGTATTATTCGTTTCATTCTTTCTTTGTTGGCGGGCTACTTTAAAGCGATGAAGATCACCTTTATATCCAATCTGTTTACAAATGCTACGGACGCTTTGTCACTTTGTTACCGAGAAGAAGCCATTAGTGGGGTTTATTCATGAAGCGTACTATTTCTGTGGGTTGGATGTTAACCTTGTTTCTGCGAAAGGATATCTTATTCCCAGAACAATTATTATCAGTCTGCTTTCCATAAATAATCTCTAGAAGAAAAAACTTTTTTCTTCAAGAGAACAAAATTTCTCTGGCTCCCCATTTAAGTAAAATCAAGTATTGTTTCACAGAGCTTTCACACAAACGAAGTATTCTTTTTATTTCATTAGCTTCATGTGGAAGGCTCTGAGGTTGATAATTCCCCACAAAGTATATGCCATCTTTGGGGATGCTGTGTGCAGGGTCTTTTGAGGAAAGGAAGGAGATGAAGGAGAAGTTCTGGGAAGGAAAAAGTTATGAGGGGTGGGTTGGAATCTGGGGATTAGTGTCTCCAGGAGTGACAGATGTGTGAATTCATCCCTTCCAGTGCGGAGCAAGACGATGCTCCAAGAGAGTCCTGCTAAAGAGAGGTCAAAAGGTTTCCCTCGACCAGTCCCTTCCAATTCGGCCTGCTATCGGTGGACGGATGCAGCCACTGCCAAGACCCGGACAAACCTCGCCCCATGAACCAGGGGCCTTGCTAAGTTACCAAACGTAGGGTGGGTTGACCTAGAGGCGGCGGTACCCATATCCGCATCTCAAATTGATATTACTTCAAGTCTAAACTTAAACTTTAGGATGCACAGTTTTTTATTTACATGAGCTCCACACAGGAGGCCCTGAGAAAAAAATTTCCCTCAGGGCCTATGTCATCCTTGGGGATGCTGTGTGGAGGGTTTTTTTTGGGAAAGGAGGAGAGGAGAGTTCTGGGAAGGAAACGGGTTTAGGGGTGGCTAGGAATCTGGGGTTCAGTGTATCCTGATCATCCGCCTCCAAGATCTAGACAAACCTCACCCCATGAGTCCGGGTACCCCTGCTAAATCACCAAACGTAGCGAACCACTTGGGGTGACCTATGGCAGAGGTGTTGGTTATCCAATAAAGGTTCCCGGGGCGGCGGTACTCATTCCCGCCTTGAGTTAATTGCCAAATTGAGTTTATACCCGCGCTGCGCAAACGGGTTCCCTGCGGTGCATCGGACCAATCCAATTTCGAGATTCTTCAAATAATAAACCAAAAGGTAATGTAATATATTTTTGTAATAAAAAGTGTTCTAGACAAAACGATTTTCTTTTAGATTTACCTTGTGTATTTGAACAGCACAGAGCATACACATCCAAAGTGTGTACATCTTCCTATGTTAGGGACTTACGTAAGAGTCAGACTTTGGCAGTGGCTCCGTACCAAGCTGAAGAAATATGCTGACGTCAGTAGCCGGCTGGCTGCCGAGTCAGCCTTTCCGAGGTGTAGAGATATGGCATCACATCGATTACGTATAGTGTATTTATTTTAACTAATAATAAAAGCAATAAATTACTCTGTATTACATGAATAAAATAAATACCTCTTATTTGTACTGTAAAATCTTTCCACTCTACAGCTCATAAGGTCGAATATATTCCAAGTCTCATCGCCCTCTGCTGAACTCAACCATTTCGTCGGCAGTCTTGGTATTTCAATTCATCTTTCATTCATCTAGACCCGTGATTCCCAAAGTGGTCCAGGTGGACCCCCCGGGGTCCACGGGAGACTCCAAGGGGGTCCACGAAGGCATGAGAGAAAAATGGGGGTCCACAAGTTGTAAGTGGGGGTCCACGAAAAAAAAATCTGGTTTCGACAGTAAAGAACAAAAATGTTGGCTTGGCTTTATCTATCAATAAAGGCAGATAATAAAAAAAAATTCCAAATTTTTCGGTGATTTTTGACAGGCTGTATTTTGGCGAAAAATTGTCATATTGAGATTGAGACGTTAAAAAAGCATTTTGAAGCTTTAAGATTCTAATTTTCAGATTTCTGGCAAAATTTTTTAGGTGATAAGGTTCTTATGCAATCCTGTGATGGTGAAAAATTGTCATATTGAGACCCATCCCCTGCCCCCATATCCCATCCCGCCTCCTGTCTCATATTTCATCACTACCCCCCCCCCCCCCCCCGTTGTGACAGACCACAACTCCAGCGTTATATTCAATATTCAGTACAATGAAGCATGTTGAGTTTTAGGAATATGGTAGAAATTTTGCAGCAGGGGGTCCACCGAAACCAGTAAAATTTGAAAGTGATCCACGAGAAAAAAAGTTTGGGAACCTCTGATCTAGACAGATTCATCTAGACAGCTCTTGGTATGGGGGTATATTGTACCTCGTCCTGCTTCATTTTAATCATATTATTAATTTTGCAGATCTCTCTCAGATCGATTTGCGCCTCCCCCAATGACATGTGCTGGCTTGAGCCTAGCTAGCGACCTTGACTGTTCTTTGTTCTGCCTCTGACTACTCAACGCTGAAATCTTCTTTTAGTCTTCGGGTATTTTACCCCTAACATTCTTTGAAGCTTCACTGAGTGGCTGGCTAATGGACACGGAAGCTAAGTGTGGTTTATGGTCAGACCGAATGCCATTCACCTTTTTGGTGGTACTTGCCAATTGATTTGAGATTTATTATATGTTTTTTAGGTGCTTGCAGGTTTTTTACACGAGCCTCATGGAGCCTCATGAATGAGTTTTTCTATTGCCTTGTTTAATTCATATTTGTCTTACTTACCTATTTTTTGCATTTTGGTTTTCCTGAACTTTTCAAGAACTTGCGTACTGCTTACTAACAATGTATGCAGGGAATCTGGAGGTCTAGAATCGTTCATTATAAATAAATGTAGCTTCGTTTAATAAAAAAATTAGAATCTTGTGAGAGGCTTGAAGGAATAACCATATGTTACTTATACCAGGGCGGGTAAGTGTTGGATAACCACCAAAGACAGCTCTTGGTGGTCATCCCAGCGAATTCTATAAATCGGTGTATTAGTTGACATTGGCATCTTTCATGAGTTCGGTACAGCACCTCAATGAATCTGAATGTGGAAATAGTGCGTGTTTAAAGAACCTCGCCACAAAAACCCGGACACCCCAGCTAAGTCACCAAAAGTAGCGAATCACTTAGGTTGATCTATGACAGAGTTTGGCTATCCAATAAATAAATTGGTACCAATACTCGCCTCCTAAAGTGAAAATTTATAATCCATACTTAATATTATAAATGCGAAACTGCTCGAGTTTGTTTATGACCTTTTCAGGCATTAACCAATAAAAAGACTTTAAAAATTCATTCAGCAATAGAAAGCTAAATTATATGCGCAGACTATATGTTGTATATGATGGTAAGCTCTGGCGTTATGAAATTATAAATATTAATATATTATATTTGTTATACGTTTTCTGTCGCTAACAAAAGCGAGTTAATTGCAAATGTCAGAAAAAAACATTCCCATGGAAACAATGTTGATATATTTGTGGGCTCTAAGCTGGTAGGTACTCAGCCCCTGGTCAGCTACTGCCCCAGAAAATTCAAATATTAGAATATGTTTTGTTTTTTTTGGACAAGCTGGAATAAATGTCAGTTAAGAGTTCCTACATTAAAAATATAATTCGTAACGATTTTAAAGACTGAATAATAAATAGTGTAATTTTGTATTATATTAACAAACTTCCAAATATTTAATTAAAAATAAACATCCAAAATGTTTGTAAGCGCATAAATTCCGAACGAATGAACAAAATCGGATAATTCTTTTTTTCTTTGTGAAATTTAGGTGGCAGGCTAGATTTTTGAAAACTGAATGTAAGGGAATGAATGTATGGAGTGCGGGAGGGGGTGGGGTGGGGAGGAGGGGGGATAATTGATAAGTTCAACCGCTACAGTAATTTCCCGTAATACCATGCGAGCGAAGCCGCGGGGAAAAGCTAGTACAATATAGTTACCGGCATTTAGTAAGTTGGTAAGTAAGTAACATAGTAGATCTCCGGCGCATGGAGGAGAAACTGGGCAGACAAAAGAGAAAATCTTTTCACAGATGTTGATGCCGACAATATGAGAGCGATTCGTTTTCCTCAACTCTTTCATTTGTAAAACGGTCTGCACATTGAAAGAGTTGAAGTAATTCATTTTTCTACTCTCATTACAACCTGCTTGGAAATGTGACAAAATCTTCGACCTCTTGTAAAATGTTGACGTTTTAAAACACAGCAAAGAGCAGATCAAGTATTTAATCATTGTAGATACTATTAACAACTCTCCAACGATAAATTTTAAACAGAAATATCTAAAAAAGGCATTAAACCCAGCCTTGCTTGGGCTCTGCTCTATCACTAGGGTAAAAAGACCATATAATTTTTTTACACATGTATCGAAAATTGTTTTAATATCACCATAAGTAAATGATAAACATTCAGAACATATTTTTTGGCTTTACATTAAATTTAATTGTCACATTTCATTTCGACATTTCAACATTTCATCAACTTTAAAGACAAATTCAAGTTCTGTGAAAGTTCTGTGATTATTTTATCATGGTCCGGTTGTTTCACAGTACTTTGATAAAATCGAACTTGAATAGGATTTCACAGAACTTTAACATTAACTGTAAATTAATTTGATGAATTGTTGGAAATTTTGAGATCTAGAATTCAAATAAACTTATTTTAGAGAAAGTATTAATTAATTCAAAGACTGCTTTCCATGATAATATAATAATTTATATTTCACTAAAATGATGTGATTTGTTTGATTTTTCAATTAAATCAATAGGCACGTTTTGACAAAAATCTTTTGTCTGTGGTTGCTTACCAGTTTACTGATAAATTCTATCTAATAATCACACAATGATTAAATATACTTTCTCGTTCAACTTATTAACCCTTCAGTATCTCATAAATACACAAGTAATCCAAAAACCGTCTCCCTTATACCTTCATAAATAATCATTTAATAGAAGAGCAAACCCTCTTCAAGAAGTATTGAAGGGTCAGACCCTGTGGGAAAAAATATATTTTATCAGACCACAACCAATAACCAATAATTACTACCCTTAATTCAACCAAAGAGACGTATTATAGTATATTATTTCTGAAACCCCGATAACTAGTAAATATGGGTATTTTATTTACGATAAACAAAAAATAATTTGAGTTTTCTTGGATAAGAGAGGGAAAATGAACGCAATACAAATACCAATTAATGTTTTTTGGTCAATCATGCACAAAAAACCTTGACGATAATAATCTCCCTCAACATCTACCTTAAAGTCAAAGTCAACGTCTATATCTGCGTAATCTTTGGAAAGTATTTTATAGAAAGGAAGAACGGGATGTTCAGGGAATGAAAAAGGTATGAGGGATGGGTCTGGATAGGAATCTAGGTGTCAGTGTGTCCAGGAGTGAGGGACGTATTAATCCTTCCCACCCTCTGCGATGCAAGATGATGAGTCGAGAGAAATTAGTTGGACAGTCAAAGGATCTCTCCAAACGGACCCGTATATTAGTAGATATAAATATAAATTTTCGATGGAATTAAATCTTCTTAAAATATTTCTTCGGTTTTATTTAAAATTGAAATCCTTTACATTTATTTTTTATGGATCAGTATGTACGTATGATGAAGGGTATATAAAACAAAGATTATTTTCCATTCGCTTTCGCGGCCATTGGCAAAATATTTTGCTTTGTACCTACGTTTACTTTAATGCTATCGCTATAAATGCTCTACCGTAATCTTTTAAATGATGATTAATAGAAACACAAAACATCGTAGAAAAGTACTTCTCATCCCTTGTTTTTCATCAAAGCTCCCCTGACTATAATTTTTTTGTGTTCGTTAGCTCGAAGATTTATTCATTAATTTCTTTATACTGGGTTTTTACAGATGTTCTCACTTAATACGTGAGAACAATCTGGTTATAAAAACTCAGTTAATACACAAATAGGTAAACACAATTACAAAAAAAATACACAGACGTTGCATACATTAATATGAATAAATCTAAATAAAGATTCAAAAACAAAAAATAAACAAATAAAAACAAAATAATTTAAAAGCTCAATTAAGTGACAAATAATATAAAGAGGGGCAAGAGACACAAGAGACACGAGATACACAAAAAGGACAAATGTAAATCATAATATGCCTACATTATAGCGATACATATTTTTAGCCAAAGCAGAAGACTTTTTCTGAATCCATATACATTTTTGACGAAAATGTTTTCTTCGATAGGGTGTGGTGAAGAAGACATTTTCGTTCGAAAAACTACCAGTCCTAGTTCCGTAAACATTATTTCTGCAGGCATTATTATATTTCATCCGGAGTCGTTCCATCGAGCTGATTTGGTAGTGGCATCACGTTTCACACGCATATGGGCTAGTGAAAATGCATTGAAAAATGTTTTTTTTTTAAATATTATTACTGGATTAGACAGTAAACTGATACTTCTTCTTTTTCGTTCAATATCACCATCACCCAAGAGGTCTTCCGTTATGATGTGCCTTAAGCATTCGTCTTTCTTAGATGTATTTATCGTCAGGGGGCATCTTCTCGGGATTTTTTCCATTATGGAATGCAAATTGTTCTGTCTTCTAGGGGTTGTACATCTTTTTGGAGTTGTGTATCATTCAAGTTTTAAGTCTATTTTATACTTTGGGTACTTGGAAATATAGTATTTTGTTTTAATATTACCCACACTCAGGCAGTGCCTTAGTGGGTTTTCATTTCTCGTTCATACTATTTGTTATTATATATTATGTTATTATATGTATACTATGTGCTATTATACATTATATGTACAAAGAAATGAGAATAAATAAAGTTTAAAAAAAAAAAAGTATACTTCGAATTAAGGCATCGTAGACGGTTAGAAATTGTTTAGGATCTTTGAAAGGTTTACAATTTCTGTGAATAAATACCATAAATTTAAGATTTTTGCACTTAATGTTGTTGATGTCGATCGATTATGAATTAAGAATCAAGAGTGATTCCAAAATCTTTTCAAGGAAAACACTGTTTTTTAGATTGGAATTATATTTACCGTCCAAAAAATACAGTTTTAAATATTCAATGTCCAACATTTAAGTGCACATCATTAACAAAACACTGGCTATTGAGTGCGTCATTTTGAAGAAGTTGATCATCGAAAACGTATTTAATATTACGAATAAGATCATCGTAAAAAAACATTATCACAGTTTGATTTTGTATCAAGGTCATTTATGAATTTTGAAAAAAATAGGAGGCCAAAATTTTACCCATGTGGTACATCAAAAATCACAACTATGGGCTATGGTTGGTATCTATTGATAAATACTAGTTGTGTTCTGTTGTATAAAGATGATTTTACCCAGCGTAAGAGGTTTTCCTGGATGCATGTATTATTTTTCAAAAGCTTTTTTGAAATCATGTTTCTTATTCATAATATATTGCATTCCCTTGTTTTAAACCTTGGTTTTACCGTACGCCGGAGAACCTTATCATTTGCCATCTAAACTGTCGAAGTTATTCAGTGCCAGATTTCAAAAGATTATTCACTGTTTCAGGGTTTTATTCAGTATAAATATACATATAGAGATACTGAAGGTACTAAATCACTTAAAATAATAGATAAAATATAACGACACATCACTTTTTTTAATCGCGTCATCGGCAGCAAAAATCCTTTCTTTTTTCTTAAATTTGATTGTGGTCACGGTTTCTAAGCAGTTCATTTATCTTTATGTAGGAACTCATATGTAGACATTTGAAAACAAGTTAATTTTATTTGTCGTATGTAGCTAACATTCACTATGTGGTGCAATTTCGTTCATAATCACTTTCTATGTCACTTGTTGATGTTAGTGTTTTGCTTTCGTGGAATCTTATTATTAAAAAGATCTAATAAGATCCATTTGCTAACTGAAAAACTTCTTCTTGAGAAGCCAACTTTGCATTAGGTATTCGTATTGCTTTAATCTCTACAGTAAAACTTCCATTAAAGAATGTAAACTACACTCAAAAGCGGTCGGATTTCTCGGAAAATGGGAAGAAATTGCATCCGCGCACTACCAAATAATTGATAATGGCGTCGGTAACATGAGGATATAAAACTCATTCCATAAGCTTTCGCAAAGCTCCCGTTAACTTTCTTAAAACTTGAAAAGTTTTATTCATTTTTACCGAGTTTGTAGAAAGGAGAAGGTATGTAATAAATGAATAGTAATGAAAAAAAAAACTTTACTCTCTCTTTTACTTTTTCTGTATTTACATGAGCTCCACAGAGGAGGCCCTGAGGAAAATAATTTCCCTCAGGGCCTTTGTCATCTTTGGGGATGCTGCATGGATTTGTTTAAGGAAAAGGAGGAGAGGAGAGTTTTGGGAAGAAAAAGGGTTTAAAGGGTGGGTAGGAATCTGGGGTTCAGTGTGTCCTGGTCATCCGCCGCCAAGACCTAGACAAACCTTACCGCATGAACCCGGGCACCCCCGCTTAATCACCACACGTAGCGAACCACTTGGGGTGACCTATGGCAGAGGTGTTGGTTATCCAATAAAGGTTCCCGGGGCGGCGGTACCGAATCCCGCCTCTCAAACTGCCACCGTTCCAGTGTTTGTCACAATTTGCGAAGTATTTATTTGTATGCATGTTGCATTATATAATTTGCAGACGTAAAAAATCTGCTTCAATTTTTTTTTAACTAATCAAATGTTTTCTGCGCTCTACTATATTTTTGAAAAGAATAAAAATATTTTTTGATAATTCCAAGAAAGTTAACGGGACATATACGTCAACGTGACGTCAGGAAAAAATAATACCTCCAACCGAGTGACCGAGCTGTATTTCTACCTGCTCCCAAAATTAATTGCTAATATTTTGTTACAGTGAACAAATGTCCAATGCATATGTCAACCCTGATTTATAATAAAAAATATGTATCAACCATACACAGAAAGCCACGATGAAAATAATTTCCTTCGGAGCTTATGTCATCATTGGGGATGCTCCAGGCGTGTGGGAGGTATTAATCCATCTCTCCCTCTGCGGTGCAAGATGTTGAGTCAAGAGTGACTACCCTCCCCAAACCGCCCTCTAGTATTAGTAGATATAAATGTCAATTTTATATAGAATTAAACGATCTCGCAATATTTCTTTAGTATTATTAAACATTTAAATCTGTTACAATTATTTTTTTAAGTTTGTATGTATGTAAGGTTTACAAAGCCAAAAAGTATCAATTTAGCATAATGACCATTGACTGCAGTATTTTGTTTTCTGCCTTACATTTACTTTTATGCTATCTATGTAAATGCTCTACCATAATCTTTTAAATTTGGATTAAAGGAAAAACAACACTTTTCTGGAAAAGCAGGAAAGTTCTTCACCTGCCTCGTTTATCATCAACATCCCCTTTGACTATCAATTCGCTTGTGGTCGTTACCTGGAATATTTTTATTTACACTTATACGGACTAATAATTACTTACCTGAATTGACCGTTTTACAAATTCAAAATGGAAACATTGTGGTATTCAAGTACACTACCTCACAAGTGGGGAGGAAATGTGTGCATATTATGGAGAACAACTTTTTGAATCGCTGGCTGTATCTCAGAGATGCTGATTATTAGGAAGAAAAGTGCAAATACAATTTTTATTGATAATTACAAGATCTACCATTTTTGTGTGTACAATTTTTATGATAAATGAATTTAAATAATAAGCGAATAAATTTTTTTTGCAGATGTGGGATCAATGGGAACTTTTCACAATTCATTTATAACGGTGTTTCTAACATTCGAACCTTTGATTGTCTATTTTGACCGGACTATTTGTCCTATAGTCCAGAACATTCTATAGTTTTGACTTAGAAATAATTTTGATTGCTTCACACAATTAAAAAAAAAAATTTGCGAAGCATTGGACTTTGTTTACTTTTATATACCTTGATACTGTACGTGATGGTTTGGAACCCGCTATCGATAAAAGTAAAAAAAATAATCGATGTATGTTCAAATGACTCTTTTAATTTAGCTTTAGCAAAAATATAATTTTTCTAGATATCTTAAACATGAAAATCGAGAACCTAATTAGCAAGTGACGATTTAAAATGTAATGCCTTTGTTTTGAATTGTGTGCTACCAAAAAAATCAATCAACCATCATAATTAATATGCACCTTCCAAAAGAGGGGTGAGATATTCTCAGGGTCAGACCGTATTATTATGTCGTATTGTTTCCTGCTAGCAATTCTGTTCGTGGGAATCGAAAACATTTCTTTTATTGATTTCTCGTTCTCTCGTCGGATTTGGAAATTTTCAATTTGCCCAGTTACATCCATTCTCCGTTAGGAGTTTTTCGATGAGAATAGTCTGGTACGTGCAAGGATGCAGTATATTGATGATTGATGGGAGGTAAGTAATTATTAATCTGAAATTGTAGTAAAAAAAAATCCTTAAAAATTTTTCAATATGTCTGCTATTAATAAATGTATTAATATTTTTTCTTTCCACTCGGGCCTATCAAAATAATATCATGTCATCAAATATTCCTGTTTGACATTCAATTTGTAAAATATTCTCTAGTTTTGAGCGTATCCCAAAATGAAATACTGTTTTTGAGAGCCAATAAACCTTTAGATTTTGATTTTACAAACCGCTTAAGCCGTCGCTATCCGAATTTCGACCGATTTCTTACATATCTCTCTTAAACATTTGAAGTTTTAAGCACTTAAAAAATATGTATGTTATTTTTGAAGATAACATCTAGATACGTTCCACGCCAAAACGCAAATTTTATGAAAAGAAAAAAATCGCAAAGTATGCTCCGAAAATTATTTTAAACAAGTCTATTTCTATTATTTTACAAGTTATATTTGTGAAAAAATTCACAATGTTTCTTTAAATGATACTTAAGATACCTTCCACGAGATCTTACACGAGTCATGTTTCCATATTCTTCTTTTTGGGCCGGGAAGCGTGGCCTTAAAGCAATGGTCAATTGACGATAGATATAAGAGTGCTATAAATCGAACAACACAAATCCGATTTCCCGCAATATAAAATCATTTTGTTTTCTTAACAGAAGCAATTACTGACTTTTTAACAGTAAATTTTTTTACCTCTATTTATACATAAGTACATTTTATGTGTATTCACGTAAAATTTTGGGGTACTGACTCAATTTACATTTTTTTTTCCTTCTTAAGCCAATGTTTTGAGTAGCCTTGCATTGTCCAGTGTCCACTAGCAATTTTCCTTAGTTTTGTTGTTTTATCGATAAGTTTGGCTGCAATACTATGATCAATGAACTAAAAATTATTTTATTGACTCATTGTTTATTAACCTTGGTATACTCGCCCTCGACAGCATTACACGTATACTCACGCACGGTCTCTCAGACTGAGATTTGATCGTGTTTAATTTCATTATTTTAATTAAATACTTTATAAGCATTGTTGGTATTTATTATTTAGAGGGGGTATAATTGAATACAAAAAATCTGAAAAATACAAGAACATATAAGACATTATTTGGTAGAAAAAGAATTTTTAATCAGTCTCATAAAAAAGAACGTTTGTTTTTTTTTTTGGACAATAACTTTAACCTTTAACTGTGGACGCTGGGTCTCAGGGGCCCAACCCTTTCTTCGATTTCTCGGAATGAACACCTTCCCCACGCGCGCCACCCCCGCGCTTCTCAGTAGCTTTACTTTTAGTTGTGTTTGGACCAAGGAGGGAAAAGTCGCGTCGTCCGGCACTTATCACGTAAGTAATAATCATTTAAAATTTAATCGGGGTCTGTGAGACCCGCCGAAAATAATGTCCATACAAATATACTTCATATAAACGGACCTGTGTGACCCGACTACTATAATTCTCTTACATTTTTTTATTTTTTTTTTATTTAATATAGATATATAAGTTAACAGTGGGTTAATATAAATTACATATTGGTTCAGAAATTCTTTAAAATTGCAGTCTCACCAAAGAAGAAGCTAGTTCTTGTGCTTGATGAGCGAGTTACACTAATTATGACAGAAATAGAATAACATTATGCAATAGGTTATATAACATTATATAATGGGAACAATTGAAACTTCTGGATCATCTATATGTGAAGATGTACATACAATGGGATATGGTTACATACTAAAATATTGTGCACTTTAGAGAAATTCGAAAAATCTAAATTATATAGAAATAAATATAGATTGACAATAAATAGAAAGAAAGAGAAAAACAGGTAATTATTTAATTAATTATTCCTGATGAAGTGTTGCTTCAGTTTGAGTTTCAGTTTATTGATGTCTTTGATTTTTTTTATTTCAATCGGAAGATTGTTGAAATACTTTATTCCTAAATAGATGTAATTGTTTTGCATTAGTTTGGTATTAAATTTTGGTATTTTGATGTTGTCTTGATATCTTTTTGATTGGTGGGTTTCAAATTTTTTGACGATATTATCTTTGTAAATTTGGATAATTGCATTTTTCTTGAAGATATTCTCTACTCGAGGCACCGTGAAATCTGTGAAAAGTGTTTCCGTTGGATATGTGGAGGGTTTCTTTAGGATTACTTTAATGATTAGTTTCTGGATCACTTTGATCGGGGTAAGAATATTGTTGTATAAACCCCCCCATCCAATAATTCCATATTGAATTAATGACTGGATTAGTGCATAGTATACTCTTTTTAGATTGTTGGGTTTTAAAATATTTCTTAATCTTATGAATATATATATACACTTTCTGATACGCTTAACCAATTCACAGATATGGCTCTTCCAATTCATATGTTGTTCTATTATCACTCCGAGATATTTAATTTCTGATACTGATTTCAACGTTGAACAGCCTTGGATACATGTGATTTTGTTGCATTTGTTATTGTGGATAATTATTTTAGTGTTGGAGAGTATTTTTATTTTATTAATTGAGAAGTGTATGTAGTATGTTTTGTTAGTGTTCAATGAAAGGAGATTTGTATCAAACCAATGTTTTAAGGTGAAATTTAATATAATAATTTTTTTTATTTGTTCTAAATTTTGAAAACAAAATGGCGGACAGTAGTGAGCCGAGTACATCAGCTGTGAAACGTGGTGCCCAACCACAAAAGAAAATTCTGCATGCTGCAGTAAGCCAGTTTATCTTCAGTGTTCCGTTCTGAGTGCCAGTAATTTTACATATGAGTTTTTGTTACTCTTTTCTTTATCAGCTAGGAAAAATTATTACTTTTGGTTTATGATACCTACTATAATTAATGAGCCTTAATATGATCTCAAGTCAATCACGACTGAAAACTGACTAAGTTCTTTAATTTTCGAGATAATTATTAAAATATGAATAAAAGTTGATTTTTTTTATTACTCGATCTTTTATTTATAAATACTTTATATATATCAACTCCTTGCTAAAGTCAGATTGGTCCAGGTATCAAAATTAGAAGAATTTTATGAAGGGGTCTGTGTGACCCGACGTCCATGGGAGTGTGATTTTTATTTCACGTCCATAGTTAAGGGTTAAAAAGAAAATAATCTTTTTCGTAAGTTAATTATAAAAAAAACTCAAGAATCAAGAAGAATAAAATATTATGAATATTGGAAATAATCATTATTAGGGTTGTTTGTGTAGTAATTGTTACTTAACTAAAATAAATATATGCAATGTAAACTCTTCTTCCATTCACAAGCAAGTGATTTTAATGGAAGATCGGTAATACACTAATATAATGTACAGTTTTTAAGATAAATAAAGAAATAAACATATGTATATACATTTTAATACGAAATTTCTGGATTAACCGAAGATATAGTTTATTGATCGTCGCCAAAACACCCAGGTACTCTGTCATATTAAAAACGAAAAAAACATCCTTTATAAAGGCTACAGTAAGCCATCTTTTAACATTACTATCATCGATGAAAAGTGTATCCGATTTCCTCAGCAACTGATGTAACACATCACGTGAAGTTTTTCCGTCGTCGTCGGGTGTACAATAAATATTGGGGAAAATTTGAAAATCGTCTGATAAATTGCTTCTACGACAGGCGTTCACAAAACAAACGGTTTGACACTATGATTGGCTCCATTTGAGACTGAGTAAAGAGACCGCCTCGGGGTGGAGGCAACCGTAGGGTGACGAGGAAATCACTCACCGCAAGCAGGATAGAGTTAAGTGAACACTTTCTCTAGAAACGTAGCGGGGTCTACTTATTCAAATTGTCAAACTTTCTTCAAGAAAATGCATGAAAATAGTTTCTTATTGAAACAACGGAGATATATGATGCCACAATGCGACGTAACTAAATGAAAAAGCAAAAAAATATACGTATCTTAAAAACATCAGAGTTAGTGATAGTACTCTTCGCATCATAAAATTTGTACATCCTTTTCGCATAGAATTTCAACTGTTTTCAGTTATCGCAGAGTATTTTCCGTCATAAGCAGGGTTTCCCAACCAGTGGTCCGCAAGAGCTAGAATGTGGTCCGCGAAAGATTTCAAACTTTCGTATATTAACGATAGTCAAGATGGTCTGAAAAAAACCGGTACCCACCCCATCCCGTCTCTCCCCAATCCCATATCCCATTCCACCCCCTCCATTGCGGTAAATGGTTCCTTTCAAAAAAATAAATGCAATAGTGGTCACGGGTCAAAAAAAGGTTGGGAACCACTGATCTAAAGCGCCAAAGATTGAAACTGTTGTTTTGATCAATGATAAAAAATTTAACTGTAATTTTGGATTTGTTCTTGAATTTTGTTCTAAAAATATTAAAATGTTCCAATTACATTTTTTTTGCGCAGTAGATAAAATAACATGAATAAAAAATAATGGTATATATTTGGTCACTTCCGAGTATAAAGCAGAATTCTGTTTGCCTGAAGCAGTTTAAACTACGATAAAATAACACCTCACCGATGGTGAGTTGTTCTGATGTCAAAAAAGTCGCACAGCTTTTTATGTTGAATTTATTATTCAAAAGCTCGAAAAAATCATTTTTCACCACTAAAATATATATCCATTTATAGAACTTTAAAATGTGTATGCTGATCTGATAACAATTTATTTCGTAATCATACTTTAAAAGATCTGTAACTACATGCTACTAGAATATTACTAACCATTCGCAGCGTGGCCTAGAATGTTCCAGACTTGCAGTACGGGCCCCTCAGCTTAGTCTGGTAGACTTGCAACTTCCTACAACTTCTAGAACCATCGTGTGCCAACAACTGAGCCGTTTGAGATCCATTCGTATCTCCAGCCCGGATCCACAGTCTAGTTACTCGAGTCAGTTTAATTTGGAGTCAGTAGTCAATACTCTACACCCGCCGAGCGCTGACCTCCCGAGACCGACTCGCCGCATCTGATGTCCGAGACCGTTTTATGTCTCCAGCAACCCATCACTATGACCGTACTCCACCACCGTTCATCTCCACCACCACAGTGCAGAGCATCTCACTGGAGGACCACCGCGCATCGTGATGTAACATTCGTGCTATGCATCCCATCGTGATACATACATACACACAATTGTCTGCATAATAAAGACACTGTGGTCATCACTACATCTCTTCTATCGCATCTATTTTTATCAAAAGCGACAAGTAAGTTGCAGAATTGCGAGAATTTGAACAATCACTCCGTTGATAACATTTTATCATTTTGCCGTTACGGAATATATAAAATTTTTAATGTAATCGTCTGCGTTAGAATGGAACACACACGCATAAATTTAGCATCCAAACAAGATCTTACGAAATTTCTCTTTTAAGTTGCCTTATCTTCGAACATCTTTGACACCCTATATATTACCAATTCTTTGGAGAATATTCCTCCCGATACGGGCTCAGATAAAAGAAATCGGAAAAGAGATCGATCTAACATTAATGTCACAATGTTTAACTTTCACGAACCATTAAACGGATACCCGCCTTGGTACCTCGCCGTCATGATTTTCTTTTTCAAATATCACAAAGAAATAAAACAAAGACAAAAAATCATTGGGTAATGTCAGAAAACGAACTGGAAATACTATACAAAGGAATTCGTATTGATTCACTATCAGATTTTACCTACTCATAAGATTCTAGTTTAAAGACAAAGAATTTTCTCACAGCAGCCATTTTCTCAGTTTCATATTTACGTGTGGAGATAATTTCTTAACCCTACTTTTCCATCGCATAAATCAGGTATTGTAATTGTAAAACATTTTTTTTTCATTTTAATCATTCTAAAATATTTTTTTACATTTTTTAGTCATTTTAATCATTCTAAAATATTTTTTTTACATTAGCTCCACACAGGAGACCCTTAGAAAAAAATTCCCTCAGGGCCTATGTCATCTTTGGGGATGCTGTGTGGAGAATCTTTTTAAGAAAGGAAGTTCTGGGAAGGAAAGGGGTGTGAAGGATGGGTCGGAATCTGTAGTAGGTCAGTATGTAAGGGAGTGACGGATAAATGAATCCATTCATCCCACTGCGGTTAGTCGATGTTCCGAGAGTCCTGCCGGAGATATTAAAATGTCTCCGTCAACTAGTCTCTCTCGATCCGGCCTACCACGTAGTTGGTGGGCATACGAATCCTACGTCAAAATTTGGACAAACCTCACTCCATGATCCCAGGCACCAGTCACCCTAAGTCTCCAAACGAAGCGAGACACTCGAGGTGACTGATGGCAGAGGTGATGATGATTTTAGATTTTCACTGTTTTTTTTCTTTTCCTGACTCCTTCAACTTTTCTCTCCCGATCCGGCCTGCCGTGCAACAAGTGGTCACCCCATGAACCTGTGGAATTAGGTGACTGGACAACTTGGAATGAAATCAACTCAGAACCTCTTTTAAAAAAAAGTCATTAAAAGTGACAATATATTAAAAAATAATATTAAATAGGCTACGTTAGGTAAGGTTTTTGGCTATTTTAAAAAAAAAATTCATAGGTTTCATGACTTTCAAAGAGATATTAAGTTGAGTTGATGATGAGGTGGCATGGAACCGTGAAATTGATACCTGTTTGTTAAAGATATGTGAATAGATTTACTCGTATCCTGCATGAACTCTATCACTATCTGCTGCAAGTATGACGAGCTCTTCTCTATCAGGCTACTGGCTGCAGAGGAGATGATCCATCCTCTCAGTTTGAAGATAAAATTCAGGGTGGATCGATGTAAGGAGAAGGGATGGTATCATAAAATAAAGAATAACACAAGTGCCTTTGTAATAATTATGTGTCTGATTTCGGCATATATTTCCAAACAAAACTGTGTTACACCATGATTAGAAATGAAAATGTAATGTCAGGCTATGTAAGAAGGACAAACCATGTGTTAAATGATGCAGAACCAAAAGGTACTAAGTAAGTGGCCCTTTTTTTTCATTAAAATTTGTACGGAAGACAATTCTAGTGTTATGTTTTTCATTGTATGGGCGGGATAAAGGGGTAATTTTTCGCGATTAGTTCAAGTGTACGTTTATTTAGTCAGACTAGATTGACTAGAACTGTGACGGACATACAGAGCATCTGTCTGAAAATATTTTTTTACTTTTTTGTGAAGCGATCTCAAAGTCATGAAAACATTAAACTCGCAAAATAATATTCAATGTTAACATTTCAACGATTTTCGAAACAATCTGGTTTCTCAGAAGCCTTTGCTAAAAAAACAGATGATTCTGGCATGGTAATTTAATTTTCTTTGTAAAATAAAATTCTACCAGTTGAAACAAGCCTCAGACGAAATTAAGTTTATTTTTAATAATATGTTCTCCCATTGAACCTCAATCACTTTCCATTTGCGTACAAAACCATTCATTTCAAGACCAGATTTAATTAAGAATGAATAGCTTAGATTTCACAATTGACCTTTTAATAAAACAATGCGATTTCCTTTTTAATAATTTATTAACAAAAATATATCTACAATATTTACATTTCCAATTATCAGGAATAGATTTAAACAAAACACTCTTTAAAAGTCCTCAAGTTTCAACAAATCACTTCTAGCGTATTTTTCCACTTCCTTACATTTCGAATATTCAGTTCAATATATAAATTGTATTAGTTTTTTTCATCACCTAATAAAGATTAAACATACATAGGTAGTAATATGCCATATAATAATATAAAAAAATACTTATATTACATTATAGGATAAAATCCAACGCATTTAAACTCGTCGTGACAAGCCTCCGTTACATCACCTGAAAATAAAACATATGTTAGAAAAATGACGATCGAAAAATATTATACCTAGGTTCCAAAACGATTGAACGGTAAGCGATGCTTACGAATTTCACGATAACTATATGCATTAAATTTATAATTTTTTTTTTGCACAAAACAAATTGATTGTATTAAATTTATTGAATGAATTTAATGATAAATAACTTAGTTAATTGAGCAGATTTAAGGAATTGAAAGAATTGAACTATTTGAAAGAAATGAAAGAATTGAACGAATTAAACGAATTGAATGAATTGAATGATTTAAAGGAATCGAAGGTGTTAAAAGAGTTGAATGAGTTGAATTAGTTGAATGAATTGAATGATTTAAAGGAATTGAAGGAATTTAAGGAGTTAAAGTTTGAGAGGAATTAAACTAATCGAACGATTCGAATGAATTAATTGAACGAATTGAATGAACGCAATCAATTAAAACAATTGAATGAATTCAATTAACTGAAATGACCCATAATAATACATTATTGGAGGTTAGCCGGCAAACATGAACATGGTTGTTATTTTGAGAAAACTTTCTGCCTTAGTCATGACGTTTCTGAATTTACTTAATACATATTGTGTTATGTTTTGTTATACCAAACGAGCATGTCTGTTTTATTATACTATTTGAAACATGTAAATAAATATTTTCTCTCATTTTTAGGCATCAAGCCGGAACGGTTGGCAGTATCTGGAAAGACGCGTTGTGAAACCATGATACACAATTGAGTGCCCGATAACAACCCTGATGAACTAAAAGGATTGGATGAAGCAAAAATGGTAAAAATTACAATGGACCTACGTATTATGGTTTGAATGCTTACGTATGTAGAAAGTATAATTTTAAAAAATACTTATAAAAGAAAATAAGACGCTTTTAAAAACATTTTTGAACAAACTATAATTTTTTTTTTTACTTACACGTATTGCCGTGACGCCACTGCGAGCAAGGCCAGGCTGACCAATGAGAGCAATGGTATGATCCCCTCCCTGCGTGAGACCCGCCAACCAGCGTTACCGTGCTGCATAGCCGCGGGTTGCTCGCCTAACACAACAGAGAAGCAAAGTAATTAATTTCACCACCCACAATAAACACGACGAAAGGTGATTTTTTCACATCTATGTGAATTTCACATGCTTATTTTATTCCTAGAATGTTATTGTTTCATTCCAGCGAATTAATATGGAGTATTACGTTTTATTCGTTCTATAAAATTTTCGAAAACGATACATGTTATTACAGTACAATATGTTCTAATAAATACACACATATTTTTAATGTAAACCACTAATGATTAGCTTGATTCTCGTTCTTTGTTTTATGTTACATAATATCATCACGAGAAAGGAAAAACATAGATTAATCAGTCGGTACTTTCAGAAAGGTCAGTTGGGCTAAAGTTCTACACCCTCTTATCGCGCAGTTGTTATTTAGAGTTAAGGTCATTATTATGTTTTAATTGCATTTGCCATTCATCCACGGCGATGGTTTGCGTTGGGTCTTATGAGTTGGGCCTTTGGGCAAGTCAATACCATATCGAACGCCGACGAGGTGAACGAAGAAGGCGAGGCGAGGCGAAGCGAGCGCGTCTAATACACTCGTAGTCTTGCCAAGAATGTAGGAAATAGGTTTGTGGAATAGGATCGCAGAAATCAAAAGGCTAGGACTTAAAAAAAATTATTTTTTATGTTAAATTTTGTTTTATAATGCTTAAACAATTTCTATCACAGCTATTTTATTTCAATCAATTTCTAAATTGTTTACGTTGTTAACTTTGATTTTCTTTTTCACCGCAATACTGATCTATATGTGTATATATATATATAGCTGCACAAGTTGTGACATTCGTACATTTTCTATGAAAATGAAATCATGTATGTCCTACGCTAAAAAAGCTGCTTTTGTAATTCGGTTTCAAATTCAGTATAAATACCATGTATTTGTGGAATTTGAGTGCCTCATCGGATATGGAAAGATTGACGTTGATACTTAGAGTTGTGAATAATAGTATCACGGGGCTATATATTTCATATTACGTCATTGCCTGTCGCGGTTACTTTGTCCCGGTGACTAGTTGTCACTGGATCGCAGTGCATCCGAGTAACCAGTTATTTTTCTAACCAGCTCCTATTGGATTTGTAAAATGGTCACCAACACTCAAACTGGGTGAAGCCGAACCAAAATCCGCCTGCAGGGCCTAGCAGCAAAAACCTGTGGCGCGGGTTTTTAACTGCTAGTCTTATATTATTTTTTCGGAATTTAATTCTTAATCGTGTCATATTTAATAAGTAGGTGTACATGTACAAGTACAGCGTATCCCAAAACATACCCGAATGATTCTAGCCAGCGTTTTTGAGCGCATTTGGAGTAAAAAATGTAGATATCATTTTTCTGTATGATGATATCTTTTTTCAATTAAAAAAAAATGTTTTTCCATTACACGTCACCACTGGGTACCTACTGGATAATGCACTTCGTTTCGTTCCAGCAGCACTAGTATAGACAAGGCAGAGTGCGCATCCGTGATCCGTTGCAAAGTGTGAAAAAAATTGTTGTTTGAAATTGAACAGACAGCAAATTAACGACTTTATTTCTTACTATAAATACGAATCTCTGGAATATTTGGCAGTTATTTGTAGATCGATTTTTTTCTCAATTGTATTATCTGTACCTACATATTTATAATAATAAATACACGCACATAATGTGTATTCTTGAATACATTATACGATAAAATCAAAGTAATAATGGAAAGAATGAAAGGAGACTGGAAGCCGTGATGCGAATAATGTGTAAAATTCAAAAGATGAATAGAAAGAGATACGGTAGGGAGAGGAATTCCAAAATTGTTTTGTTATTCTGAGTTTTCACGAAAAAAGAAGTAAGAAGCTTCTATGTGCCATATGTTCCAACAAACACGATATAAGATGAATTTACATATTTGAACGCGTGTCTTGAATCAATATTACAAAAAAAAATTACGATACGCAATCGAAAATAATAAAAAATGATAGATTTTTCGTATTTTTTCACAGCATAACAACATTTACTTTAAGGCACGGTACAACTTTTTTATTTTTTTTTAGCTTGAATACAATATTTTAACTTTTTATTATCCAATTACTGTACATTTTTTTCATTTTGACAGTCTTAACACCTAGGAAGATAATTATTATACAAAAAAATCTTAAGGCTATCTAAAGAAGACTTATATATATCTAGTCTTCAGATATTTCGTTAATCAGCACGATTCCTCTTTTTATGCTATGCTGTGCTAGAATATCTGATCTGCCGTATGGTATTTTGAACAAGTCGTGTCGACGACTACATTTGAATAATAGCATTTAAAAAGAAACGGGCTATCAAAACAGTTATGAATTATGTTAAAAGTAAGAATTGTAAGATTTGCATAAAGCTTAGTTTCTTTTAGTTGTTGTCTCAAAACCCCCTGTACGGTGCACGAACCTCGGATAAGTTCCATAGGTCCGCATATAAACATACTTGAAGATTTTTTTCTGGATTTGTTCAAGCATATTTTGGTGCGGAGTCCACGCACCACTAGCATATTCCAGCTTACTTCTTATGACGCCATCAAACATGGCTATCATTGCATTTGGGTCAACAAATTGTTTACATGTTCTTATGATAAAACCCGTGATGATAAAGTAGCATGTGGCATGCTACTTCATGCTGGAGTGAGCGGTGGTATATTGTCCAAGAATGTCAGTTTGTCAATTGTTTTACAAAATAAGTTGTAAGGTTAAAGGATAATATCTAATTAACATATATGTCTGTTCTAAAGGTATGACAACTAGAAATTTTAAAACTAAAAGAAAAACTAAAACTAAAGGGAAAATGAACTCTCATTTCGAAATAATAATTATTCCAAGTTTGTTAATCATTAAAAAGAGATGGGCCATAGAATCAACAAAGAAAATACTACGTTCAAGCATTCAAATATCAATACATACTTTAATTTGTGCGCTTTAGAAAACTTAGAAATAAACAAAAAATTAAATGAAAATAAATTTTGTTAACAAAATATTCGCACGCTGTCAATCACCACTATTGGCTATGTTCCCATGTTATGTCGACCCCTCTCACTGTTCTCCTCCTCCACCAAAACCACCTCTCTCACAACCGCCACCTAATAAAATCTAATTATTTCTGTACTTAACGATAAAAATAATTTAAAAAATTTTGTGAAACAGAATAAAATTGTCAAGATCCGATTCGGTGCTACGAAAAAAGGTTTGATATAAATATTTTGGAAGAAGAACTACGCCAAGGTGATGGAATAAAATTGACCAAAGGAACAAAAATATCATTATAAAGAAACTAATATTTATTCAATAAATAATTCGTGCTGTGAAAGAATTACGTGGGATGAAATAATGGTAAAAAAACACAATCGCCACCCGATACAAAACGTTGTATGTTCGATCTCGTTTAACGGTTCATTGATTTTGTTTGGTTCCGAACGTTCAAAATTCAGAGAATATGATCAACAAGGTCAATGAGTGTGTGCACCTGTGCTGTAAAAAGCTTTATTTTTTGTGTTTTTTGTACAGAAGAAGAATCAAAACTTAAAGAAGTAAAGTTTTGCAATTGTTTCAAAGTAAAATTAATTTTAAGCAGTAAAAAAAATAGTTTTTTTTTTATTTAAAAACACGTTAATCGATTGATACGCAATTTACGTTTTCGTCATTCTTTTATACAACGTCTCCGCACCCAAGGAGGCCGTTAGGGAAATAATTACCCTCATGGACTCTGTCTTTTTTAAAGATACCGTAGAGAGAGTGTGTTTTAAGCAAAGGAAAGAGATAGAGACCTGGGACGGAAAAATAAATGAGGGGTCAGTGTATCCAGGAGTGATGGAAGTATAAATCCATATATTCCACAGCAATGCAAGGCAACAATATCAATAGAGTTTTGGTGGAGAAAAAAAACGCCAATATCTCCAAATCTGGCCCGCCACACAGTAGGTGGGGAGTGGCCTCGCCCACCAAGACCTAAAGAATCTTCACTCTACAAAGCTGCCAAATCTCCAAACGTAACAACCACATTTGCAGATTTTTTTTTCACTCAATAAATGGTTAACGAGGAGGCGGTGCCCATATCCGAATTGATTTTAAGCTAAGTTATAACGATAAAAGACGCTGTATTTTACAATATTTGTTTTATTATTTAATCTTTTGAGTGCTCTAATGCGAAATATTAATTTATTTTTAACCATGTTCTGCGTAAGTTAAATAAATTCATCAGACCTTAGCTAAACCAGAGAACCATAATGTAATTCAAATTTAATCACCGTTCAGCTCTTGCACGATCTATCATGCTCCATCTTAACGCGAGCGCCAAAATGAAGGTTTACTAACTGACACAAGTTGCGCGCAACTTGCATCAATGTGTCAAGTGCAGATGCTGCTCTTCAGCAACTTGCTCCTGTCGATATTATTACAGCCGAGAGTCTGACAGACTCTACAACGTACGAACATTCATAAAACTTTTGCAACTCGGTGAAGGTAGATAATGTAAGAGTGACATTCAGTACAGACAGAGCGGTGGAATGATTTCGAAAATGTTTTAAAGATGTCAAACTTTATAACAATGGCCGCCATGCATGATCAAGTCTACCGTCCAATTTGCATGAGACTTGAGATTTGTCAATCAATCAAGTAAACTCGACCGTGCGTGGATGTTGCATTGACAATATTGATCCAATGCTTGATGTAATTTCCAGTTCGTTCACAGAGGCTTCACACGTTCCATTACATTTGAAGTGACGTCAGTTCATGTAAGTTTATGTCGTTGAGTGGTTGCGTGCTCTGTGATTGTCGCAGTACGTTTGAATGGGTAGCTTTGACTGAACTGCCTAACATGCTTATATACGTTCAAGTATGCATGACGCTTGAAGATTGATCAAGTCAGCAGTATCGAAAATCGACTACAAGTATACTTGTCATAAAAATTTCAGGAAAATGTAAACATATTCAAAATGAAAATGATGGTATTCATACTGTAATAGGTTAATATTTTTTACATTAAAACATTTCTCAGTTACGAATACCCTGACAATATTCCGATAACTCCTACAGCTTTATGACTTGACAATATTGCTTGAGCAATTACGGAGGACCTAGTTAGTAGAAGTATAGAACCCGTGATGCCAGAATAGGAATCAGAAGCTTTTTTCGACTATGAATTTTAATCAATCTCTAACGAAACATGTAAATTATACGATAATACACAAAAACACGAAGCAAGCTGCAAAAACCAATGAGTTCTTACAAATGCATACAAAATTAAAAGGACAAAGAAACTTCAAATACTTTGCAATGAAAATATACAATTACTTACGTACGTAGCAAAACAAGACAACTAACGTCTGAATAATTTTAAAATCTTTACTAGGCAATGTATCGTCACAAAGGTCGTGAAATTATTTGTCAACTCACCGAAATCTAAAAGAAATGTTCTCTAATCCCATTTTTATACCATTTAATCAAATATTTTTGATTCCTACTTAATTAAAAATGTTCGTTTCGAACTTATCGAAACTAAACTTATCGTAAAATGTGCCTCTTGTAAAAATAAAGTATTTTTTAACTAGTTATGTTTTTAGGTTTTCACGGCCAAAAAGTTGTTTTTTATTATTTTTGGGATGTTATGCCGTGTTTCGCTACCTCCTTCTTTAGCCAACGTTTCGGACACTGTAACGCTGTCCGAAACGTTGGCTAAAGAAGGAGGTAGCGAAACATGGCATAACACCCGAAAAATAATAACAAAAATATTTTTTAACTAGCTTGTCTCAAGACGGGATATTCCTTGTGAGGCAGGCACAGTAAAAACATATGTATCCCTGTATCGAGGTACTTACTAATTAAAAATTTACTAACCACTTGATGATCTTTGCCAGTCTACGTATTTGTAAGATTGTTATAATTATTGAGCGGTATGTTTACTAAAACTTAAAAACGTCGTCCTAAAAACCAAAAAATATCTTGAATAATTCTGCAAATATTGTCTGTATATCGGTGGAGGTAAATAAATGAACGACCAACATGATAGAGACATGAACATGGTCGGTAAAGTTAATATTATACAGTCATATCTTACACTGTAAATAAATTGAATCGGAAATCACATTATTATGTTCATTGCGATAGAAAAAAATATATGTTAGAAGCATAGTTCAGAAGATTTGCTCAAAGATGTCTGCTTGATTAAATAATTGGAAGTTTTGTTGGATTAATAAGAATAAAAAATATTATTTCTTACCATTCAGAACGTGCAATATCATGCTTGCGGAATCGAGATTCGATGGGTTGCAGGAGTAATTTCCTGAATCTTTTCTCTTTGTGTTGTATATTGTGAGCTGTCCAATCTGTGAACAAACAAAATACAGTAAGATTAACCACCTTATAAAAAAACTTTCCATGTGTAAAGCTTACATTGAGCGAGTTTACAAGCTACTAGCCGGCGAACTCACTATCTGCTAGTAAACTCGCTCAGTGTAATCATATTAACTAGCTAACTAGCAGATTTTACATAGAACAAGTTTAGTAGCAGATAGTGAATTCGCTGGCTAGTAGCTTGTAAACTCGCTCAATCTAATCGAGGCTTTATGCTGAAGAAAAACGACAATAGATCTTTTTTTATATATACCTATAGCACTCAATATAATAAATAATTAAATAATACACTATACACAATAAACAAACAAAACCGAAGACAAACTTTCGAAAGGTAAGTATTTTTCTTCATTGTAGTGTGTTTTATCTCTTCGATTAAATCAAAAGGGAATAATCGAAAATATCAACACAGAATGTTTCCACTCGTAGCCTTGTAGCATCGTAGCTCCCACCTAACTCACAATATAATATGCGGTGTTCGAGGGCTGCGACGAAACAAAATATTTTCTGCAAAAAAATATCGCATAATGCTTTGGACGAATAAGCAAAATCCTTGAGAAAGCACACACTCGTGAGATTTTGCTAACTCTCGGCTTTTGTTTCCTTCACATACTGAAAAGTGTTTCATCATCGACATCAATAACGATGTACTGTATTTTACTTGAATCCCCACTTAGAGAATTTCTCTTCCGAGCCAGTGAGCATTGTGTTACTTATCTATAACGAACAGATAACGGCGTTTATCTTCTGGAGAAGGAAAATATAAGACGGAAAAATTTCAGGCGGAAAAATTAACTGACAAAGAAATATCTGAAAATCGGAGGGAGAAATTGGAAAATCATATTTTGCGAGGTATTTAACTTTAAAATTGGTGCTGACTCGCATTTGTCGAAATGGCTTTATTTTTACGGTGGGTTTAGAAATTGGACTGTTGAATCGGTAACTGAACCTTATTTTTGCCATTTTAAGAGGTATTTTTGAATCTCATTTCGATTTTCAGTAATAAAAGATTGAGATTAGATTTGATTGTATTTTAATCGAATCCCGTCAACCAGTTGATCAAATAACTCTTTCATTCGGAAATTCAACCATATTTACCGTAAAGAAAAAAAAAACTGAACAAAAATACAAAAAAAATTGCAATTGGATAGCCATAACCTCTATTTTTGTCAAAATATTATAAATCAAAGTATAGGAAACACCAATAAGGAATTCAGAAATTTAATTCAGTATGGTAGATGCCTGAAATCAATGCAAAAAATCGAATTGGTTAAATACCCGGAAAACGAGGATGTTACCAACCTTTGAAGCAAAAACAATATTGCACATGAGAAAATAAATCTGAAAGCAATATAACCGTATTCATGTTCAGTGGTGTGCAATATTTAAGGGTGCGAACTCGAGCCCTCTCTTGCTATCCTAAATGGTAAATTTTGCTAGAGGGTACGCAGTGATCTTTCTATTTTATGTGTGTTTAGATAAAAATGGGATTTTATTCGAAAATTTTCAAGAGTTTTTCGATTCAGAAGAAAAAGTCGAAGTATGTTTTTGGTTGGCCGTCTCAGGACGCACACAGTTACTGTAAATTGACTGGATTTGCAGTATTTGCAGTGCGGCTTCTATCCGCTCCATGCGTACGTCAATGATGCTGCGGTCATAGTCGATACCAAAGATATTGAAATATAAGAGATATACTATGGTGGCCGCCTGACTGTCGGCGGACTACAGTCTAATGGTCCTAGTTTGAATACGGAATTTAGTTGATTTTTTGAAGGCGTGTAATAGTATTGGTTAACAATATAGTTTGAATACGGAAAGAATTTGTTCATTTAGTTGATTTTTTTAAGGTGTGCAGTAGTATTGGTTAACAATACGGCGACAACAGGAAGCACAGTCTCAACCAGTAAAAACTGCCAATAGCGCATCTCTTATATTTAAATAACTTTGATATCCTCTACTTGTCCCGATCCAGAAGATGTTTACCAGGGTCCCCTCAGCACTGAGGCAAATATTACATGAACAACATTAAAAACATTTGACACAAATTTAAACAAAAAATACACATTTTCGTTCGGCTTCTGCGGGGAGCGGCTGATTGCGCAGCACAGGTTTACTGTGAGGATTGACTGATTGTACTCGGCTGCTATCCGCTTGATGCGAATGTCTATGAGGCTTCGGTCATAATTGAGAACTCATTTGTTGTCACCGTACCAGAATACATAGGTGAGCTCCTCGAGGGAGCGAGCAGGGAGCTGACCAAGCTCAAGATTATTGTGATGGTTAACTGATTGTACTTACAGTGGTATCGGCTCCTATCCGCTCCATGCGGATGTCTATGAGGCTGCGGTCATAGTTGAGAACCCTCTCGCTGTCTCGGTACCAGAAGATGTAGGCGGGCTCCTCGAGGGAGCGGCTGATCACGCAGCGCAGGCTGACGGTGCTGCCGGCTTTCACGTACATTTCTGCTTCTCCGACGATCTCTGTTTTGGGAACTATAACAAAAACAAAGTGCATGGTCAGGACTTGTTTTGTCTCTTTTCAAGTGAAGGTTAATTTAAGTTTTTCATTTCTCGAATCGCTGGAGACTTTTACTCAAAACTGTTCAACATTCATAAACATGATAAAATTCGTGTTTAAATTCACGTTTGCAAAACACAAGTCTCGTTTTTTATAAATAATATAATCCATTTTGTATGTACTGTATTTGAATTTGAAAATGTACGCGTATATATATTTATTAAAAAATATGTTAAATAATTTACAGCAAATACGTTAAAATGAACATAATAGAAATTTCAAATATTGTAATATACACGATGTACCCCCACTATAAAGCTAGGCCTGGGTGTATCATGGATATATTATTATATTGTCGTTTTTTTTTTTATGAAAATGTTAAGTGTTTTTGGTTAACATTTTTGGTGTGTGATTTAATGTGAAATTTAAAATCTTTTAACCCGTTTAATCACATGAGACCAAATTTGTCCCAATTAACATTGCTCTCAAATAAATCATTGTATCTCCCTAACTGTCATAGTAAGAAAAATAATCTATAGAAAAAAACCTCCACACTTTGTATTCAAATCTAGAACATAACAATTTAATAAAATTATAATCTGCACCTCTGTAAAACCAAAATTTCCGATAAAAATTTGAGAAAAGTGTAAATTTCGAGATTTTTTTATTTATAATTTTTTTATAAAACGACAAAAACGTAAAGTGATAATAACGTTCATAAAACATTTGCCTAATAAAATATGTTTTTAAGTTTAGGTAGAAAAAAACCTATATAAACGAAATCATTTTTAAAACGTTTTATATTTGTATTAAAAATTTACTTATTTAAAAAAAAATAAAATTTTAAAACCAACGCTTGTAAACGTATTTTATAACCTTTCAAAAACAGTTTTCAGTTTTCGGTAATGTTCAGAAACATTCCATTTATTTTGATTTTTTTGCAAAGCGGAAATATTTTGATTTTATGACAAATTACGCCCGATTCTTGAGTAGTTATTCTTGATTGATGCTTTCTGATAAAAATATGTATTTGAAAATTTATATCACTATTGCAAAAGTTCTATCTTATCATCAAAGGACGCTGAAATATCTACGACAATCTGAAACTTCTATTTCTAGGCACGATTTTGAGCTGTCGGCCTTTTCCGTCATAAAGAGTCGGTGACAACGCTTCCTTGTCATAGACAATGACAAATTGCTACTTGAAGGTTGTTGAAAGATATATTTTACACATAGACTTTCTGCAAAAGGTTGAAGGACACAAATACGTTCTCTTTGCTGTGTACGGAATTTTAAAATAAATCTGAGCAAAGTGGAAAGAAAACTCTCCGAAATAGCCTGTCATTTACCAGCTGCCATTAATACATGTAAAGGTGGAATCTAGCATACTAAACTTAGGCGATGTTAAATTGTATTAGTTTTTAGATATTCAGCCTAACTAATAACGTCTTTTAAATTGTACACAAGTGAAAATCGTAATTTATCATATTAGTCTACGATTAGTTCCCACATTACTTTAGTTCGAAACACTTCGAGTGACATGGTCACTTTACCGAGTTGTGACCAAAATAGATGTGCGGAGTTATTATAATTCAAGAGCTCCGCAAACAAAACCTAGCTTGGAAGGACGTTTTTCCTCCGAAATATAATTGTAAGATAGGATACGTCAATAAACAGTCATTATGATTTAAACAAACTAAGTCTTTCAAAGCATCATTTAGTACTGGAGAATACTGGTCCCAGTACCTACAATTAACAAATGTCTCCAGAGAGAACAAAAATTCTCAGCTGTTCATCAGCTGCGTAACTTTTAAAAAGATAGTAAGTTTAATGTGTTTATAATTCTTTCGTTAGATCAGTGACTTTATCGGCCTCATCAATATCCTTTATTTTAAGAGCCATTAACCAGCGGCCGAGAAATTAAATTTCGTCGAACGATGATCTTGCGATTGTACCCTTGCAACGGTACAGGGCAGTTCCGATGAGAAAGATTAATTATTCTACATACCAGCATTTTAACATAATGACTCAATATCGATTTTGTCTCATTCTAAATTTGCTTTGATAAATACCTACATTAAAAAATGCTCAAACAATGAGATCAAGATGAAAAAACAATTAAAATTATGTTCTTTATGCAATATTGTTTGATCATATGTATTTATAATTTTTTTTAAATATCTAAGCAAAATAAGAATGTAATTTTTTTATATTAGTTTGTAAGACCGCTAATAAATAGATAAACTGCGAAACTGCAGTATTTTCGTCACAAAACAAGGGCGCGGAACTTTTTTTATGATTATTGAATTAAAATTAAATTCTGAAAAGTAGGTTTCCCAAATAATTTATTGATTTATTTTACTGCATGATTATAATACAAAATTTTGTTTGAAAATTTAAAAAATCGGCCAACAACATAAAAAAAATAAATATATTTTCTCTAAATTTAAAAAATAGCTGCACTAGTTAAAAGAACAGTATTTCGAAATCAATTTAAATTTTTTTGTGAAAAAGAGTCAATACGTCTAAAAGTTGATTTAAAAATTACATATTTCCAGTTTGGTCTGGTTATTCCCTTTTAATGTGAGTTTCCAATACACTTGAATGCTCAATTTTACACTTAATATCCTATTTATTTTCTGTGAGTGAACATAGTCTCCGATATTTTACCTGAGGCTCAAAAACTGGTATATCCTCTAGAGTTCCGGTTCTTCCAAGTAAAGAACAATTAACGTGTTGTACATGATTAACTTTTTAATCCTCATTTACATGTTTGAATTCCGAATAAGTGTTTTGTCTTCAAATTAATAAAAATAAATTACTTACCTACAACATTTAGTTGAATGAAGTGGCTTAACTTCGGTTCACTGCTAATTTGGCATTCATAGAGGCCAGTGTCCCTGGGTTGGACGTATTTCACCTGAAAAAACCCACCACAATATAAAAATTGAAAAATTTTCCATAAAAGCGGATTTTTTGCGAAAAAATTGTTTATTCAAAGAATATCTTATCATACGCTTTACTTCCTTCTCAGAAACAAAGCTTTGGTATTTATTATTAGCAAACGAAAATCATTTTTAATATGATAACGACATAAAAAAATATCTTATTGAGGAAGGAATAAAATAAATTTGAAAAGTAATTGCTTTGTGATTCAGATTCCATTTGCCGTTTATCAGGTTGGCACACGTGTCGAATCTTGATCCATTAGCAGAAAATTAAGTTGTATTTTATTTCTACCTGTAATGTCCATGTATCAGTTCCCTCGACGAAGAAAGCCTGAAACCTTTCATCAGCTATGAAGGTGTAGCGATCCACAGTAAGGATGTGTGCGTCATGTCTTCTGATCCAGGAAACTGATTTGTTTCCTAGTGTTTTAATCTAGAACAAAAAAGCACTTGTTAAAGAAACTACACAAAACAAAAACAATGGCATAGCTTTAAATGTATGAGGCAAATTCATTAGGTACACAGCTATCCAGTTTATTTTAAAAAATCTCATGAGCTCTGAGGAAGGCAAAACAGAAGTTATATGCAGGTTATAGGCCTTTGCTTACATAATTTAATTTAACGATAATTTATTTTTTGGAAATCTGGTAATGAAACCAAAAAAATAATAAAAAGCATTAGCCAATTGTAAAACGTCGCCACGCACCCAGTATCTTTAGGTATTTGTAGGGTAAGAGGGGATTGCAGGCGGGTGATCTAAACTATTTAGTACTATTATTGGTTTTCACAAATACATTTAAACGTGTCCTCCATGAAAAGATTTACCTGTACTTTTACAGAAGTTAACGCAAATTTATAATACAGTAGAATCCGTTTATTATGACTCCGACTATATTGACCAACCGCTTAAGATGGCGTAATTGCACAAAGAAGTTTGGTTTTCATTTAAAATTCTTTATAACAAAGTCGGATATAATGCCTTCGCTTATAGTGACATGTCGCTTATTATGACTAATTTTTAATAAATTATGTCCTAATTTCATGGAGAATTATGTCGATTATAGCGACCGACATGATTCCTAACACCTTTGGCAGTGTTGGGGAGGATCACGTGACGCCCCACGATGTTAATATGCTGTGTTTCTCACGTCACGAGTCTTAACATGCTGTGTTTCTTTCTATTAAAATAAATATATACCTAACAAAAACAGGAGGTTGTTTATTTTCTACAAAATGCTTTGTATGACGTCCGCTTAGTATGACGTGTTTGTCATTTCCCTTCGATGTCATTATAAACGGATTCCAATGTAATCAAAAATATTTATTAAATGTTAAATTGGAACCTGTAATACTATTGTCGACACTTTTTCATCTAAACTTCAAGTAAATCGTTAAAAGATGAAGCTCTAATAGCCAAATTTACCCATAAATGGTTTATGTAAATAATACCTTTTACACTCTCAAAACACTTTTGCGACTTATTATTATCGCAAGAGTTGCACATTTTTAAAGACTTTGAAACACTTGCATTTTATTCACCCATCGATTTCATTGCATGATTTTTCATTATAAAAATATGATTTTTGCTGTCTATTGTTCGAAAAAGCTTCTTTGAATAGATCGAAGTGCCAAGTAGCCATAACCTATATCCATAATATAAAATACTAAATCCTCGGCGTTTGCCAAGTCATATACCTTGGTAATCAATCTACGTTCAGTTGTATAAAGGGTTCTCGGTTCTTGAGATTTTGAAGCCATTCATAACTAGTTATCTTTTGGAAAATAACTTTCAAGACTGGGATACTTTGGTAACCTGGAGGGGTTTGTAAGCAAAAAAAAATGATTAATAACCATCGTTTTATCAACTTCTTAAGAAAATGTAAGCTATTTTATTTTAAAAATCAAAGACATTTTAGTTGTGTTATCTACGAACATATAAAGTTGTGAAGAATAAGTTTCAATATTTAATTACTCACAATAGAAAATAAAATTGTATTTTTTGTACTCCCTTTCTTAAACCTTTTCTTAATAATATTTATGATAAATCGTGTTTAACATTATGAAGCTTTTTCTTCTTATTTAAAATTAAACTAATTTTTCATGCCTAAAAATACATACGTTCTTACAGAAAACACCAAACAAATCAAAATTCTTTGTCAATATTCAATAGTTTTTCCTGCTTTACACTTATTAAAGTAAAACGAAGTTTTTTACGTTAGTTCGACGCAGGAAGCTCTAGAAAAATTAATTCCCTTCAGGGCCTGTGTCATATTTGGGGATGCTGTGCGGAAAGTATTTTAAAGAAAGCAAGAAGATGACGCTCGGGAAGGAAAAAGGTTTGAGGGGTGTATAGGTATCTGGGGGTTAGTGTCTCCAGGAGTGACGGACGTACGAATCCATTTCTCCCACTGCGTTGTGCAAGGTGATGTTCCGACAAAGTCCTGCTGGAGAGGTCAATATTTTCCTCGAGCAGTCTATCCTGATCCGATCTGCCACGCAACTGATGGGCAGGTTCATCCACCACCAAAACCCGGACAAAACTCAACCCATGAACCCGGACACCCCTGCTAAACAACAAATGTAGTGAACTATTTGTGTAAAAATGTAGTGAACCACTTGGAGTGACCTATGGCAAAGGTGTTGATTATCCAATAAATTATTCGCGGGGCGGCTGTACCCATAACCGCCTCTCAATTTGAGATTGATTTGGTTTATGGTTAAGATTTCAGAAACTTTTACGATGCAACTTAAATAATATTTTTCTTAACGTATTAAGCATGTTAATAAGTTTATGAACATCGTTATTTTTTCAAACGACTATTTAGACCAGTGGTTTCCAACCTGTGGTACGTGTGGTATGTAGCTTTTAAAACTCAATTCTACCCATGTGAAATTTAGCCAAACTTTGTTCTTTAAAGCAAGCTCAAAGGTTACATTTACTGTATGTTAACATTGCATTATTGATTGATTTATAGGGTGTAAAAGGAAATCGGTCTTTTTTAACTATTTATAATTTTTTTCTATAAAAGTTTTTGAGATTAAAAATAAATCAAACCCTCAAAACTTTATGACTTTGGAACTGTGTTTGGAGAAAATGTATGATTTTTCGTCGAAATAAAAAAGACTTGGAATTAAGTTTGTTCAATTCCACACGTAGTTAATCACTGGTTAAAAATGCCCGAATTCTGTATAAAATTTCATTTATTGTATTTGCGTGACTAGATTTAAATTCACAATATGAGAGAATTAAAAAATTACAAATAAAACATGTCTTTCATTACACGTGTACACAAGATAGATAGAGGGTACGGGGTATGACATTGTAGTCAGAGTCAAGGGGTACGCAGGCTTAAAAAGGTTGAAAACCGCTGATTTAGACGAATAACAAGGGTTCAACAATTAAGAAAATAATAATTTTATTAAGTTACTTCAAAAAACCATTAAAAATCCGAAAAATATCTCAAAAGCTAATTATCAAGACCACTCCAGACATTAAACTCACAAACCGCAGTTTGAAACCACATCAAGAGAATTCTCTGGTTCCCATTATAACCACAAAGAGGTCATAACATCGCAAAATGTCCAAAACTCAACGCTTTCCAATCAACTAAGAGTACTAATAAAAGTTATGACTCGAAGTAACCATACTCTAACGGAACTAGAGTAATCATGTCGACTAATAAATATGAAGTGGGGATTATGAGGATTAGTGACACATTAATATCAATTTTAATCGTAGCTTGGCGTTACTTTGGACATGTTATTTTATGTCATCGAATATTATTTTTCTTTGTAATTTTTATTGGACGATTGCTTTAATTTTAATGGGTTACTTTAATACGCAGACGTTTTTTTTACATTAGCTCCGCATAAGATGCTCTGAGAAATTAATTTCCCTCAGGGCCTACAGTATCTTCGGGGATGCTGTGTGGAGGGTCTTTTTAAGGTAAGGAAGGAGAGTAAATTCTGGTAAGAAGGGTGGGTAGGAATCTAGGGCTCATCCGCCGCCAGATCCAGACAAAGTTCACCCCATAAACCCGGGCTAAGTTTTAAGTCACCAAACGTAGCGAACCATTTGGAGTGACTTATGGCACAGGTGTTGGTTATCCAATAAATGGTTTGTACCCATTCCCGCCTAGAAAATTTAAAATTGAAATTTGCATTAGCATCATCGACGGGTGTCATCCAGGCAAAAAAAAAACGAAATGCGTGATTTGTGTGATTGCTCAAAAGCATTTTTTTTATAGTAGTATCGTAGTCCCAATTGCTTCCGTCTGGAGCCAGTGAGACTATGGCATCCCCAATTAAGGTATGTTGTGAGGCTGAATGTAGTAAGGAGGGAAAGGAGATGGGAAAGAGAAAGGTGGAGAAGTACCTAGTTATTCAGATCTGGACACCAAACACGGCTAAAGCCATTTCAAGCAACGTTTCAATTCTGAATGGTGGTCTTACACTAGGGCGATACTGAGAGTATCTTCCACTCTGATCCAACCTGACAGTTGATCCCCGACGGTTAGTCCCTCAAAATTATAATTATTAAAAATTTATATTTTTTTACATTATTCACCAAGTTCACACCTAAAATCGACTTTAAAAATTATTTTAATTATTATTAAGTATAGATATCAAACGAAGTTATTTACTTGTCGTTTTTTTGTACTTATACGCTTCTATATATAAATTTATTTTTCTTGATGCATTTAAATAAAAAATATGTTTAATACTTTTGTTACTCGGTGGTACAGTCTCTCTGCACAAGTTTGACACTTAGTTATATTTTGTGTGAGTAGGTATACCGTATTTTCCTTAAATCGACTAAATTGTAATTATGATGTACAACACCCGGGAGGAGTGTGAAATGGTCCCAGGTCCAACCTCCAGACAGGAACTAATTTGGTTCACAGATGGGTCCAAGACGGAGGAAGGAACGGGGATCGGGGTATGTCTGCAGGGATCCAAGAGGAAGTTCTAGCATCTATAAGATGAAAGCCATCTTGGCCTGTGCACATGAGAATATACGTATCAGGTACAGGAATAAGAACATAATCATATGTTCTGACAGCCAGGCAGCCCTAATGGCACTGAAAAGTAATCGATGTGACTCCAGACTGGTGATGAAATGCAGGACTATTCTTACAGAACTCACTACCTGTTAAAAATTGACATACTACCGGGATCTATGGGTTGCTTGAGCAAACACCTATGGTTTTTATACCTCAAGAAATGGTGCGAACCTTGGCTAGTGACTGTGTCCGGTAGATAGGTAGTAATCTGTTTGAACCACGTCACACTTACAAACGTCAAATGCTTTGTTTATTCTATGAATGTGTGCAAATTTTTATCCTATAAAAAGACTATCAGCTGAGTATTATCGCTGTTTTCCTACGCAAAGCTTAATAGTAAACAACTGCCAGTGTTGGCCCGGTGTATTCAGTATTATCACCGTTATTGTTATACATTTAAAACATGTTACTCTGTAATTAAAATATAAGTGGAATTTCTCGCAAAGTTTTTTTATTAAAAGGATTCCAACAGTTTTAACACTACCATCAATAAAATAACCCCGATATAGGTACCAGGACATAAGGGTATTATTGAGGGCAACGAGCGGGCTGACGAACTAGCAAGAAAAGTGGCAAAAGCACAACTTACGGGATCCGAGCCGGCCGTAGGGGTAGTAGCTTGCCACACAAAATTACAAATTGAGAGGTGGGACACTGGAAGGAATGGGAGAGGGTACCCGGAATGAGGCAATTCAAAGTACTCATAAATGGACCGGACTTCAGACGGACCAGGAAACTACTCGATATGGACAGAAACTCGCTGAGGGAACTGGTAGGACTACTAACGGGACACTGCCATCTCAGGTGACACATGCAGCTATTGGGAGTGGAATCGCTCAAAGGAGACAGTTATTATTCTCGAGCGTAAAAAAATCTTTTATCAGGAAAATGTTGAATTATACGATTTGAATAAAGATATAAAATAGCCAAATGCAAAAATGTCTCTGCATAATATAAACATAATGTATTTCTGCACAAAAATTGTCAAAATATGCATGAAAAACGTCTGATACAGGTACGATAAACTCATGAAAATGTTCCAAATATTCAAGTTTCATTAGTTCACGGTTTATAACGTAGTACCCCGATTCCTGTTACCAGTAATCGATCCCACTAAATAGATCAACACTCAGTAGGCCATCGCTACCATTAAGTTGATGGTTGAAGAGATCTCTGCTTGATTTTGGAACAAGAGAGTTCAAGATCAGTTGAGACTTGCTTCACCAGAAATCACATGTCACCTCGGAATACGAAAACGAAATCGTAATACTTGGCAACGTTCATATTGGGCTTTACTATCTTAAATTAATTACTAAATGCTTTTTAATGCATGATCTTGAAGTGAAACACTTTAAAATTTATTCCATGTAAAAAAGCTAAACCAATGCTTAAACTAAATTGACGTTAAAATAATAGATAGGATTGAATTAAAAAAAATTTTTAAATTTTAGTTTATTAATGAAAAAAACAGTTTTACATATTTTATTAATGTAATTACTTATTAAATGGTTGCATGAACCAGCGCAGTTTTCGCAAAAATTCAATTATATAAACATTAAACAAAACATAAAGTGGTAGGAAAGAAGAAAAAATATATCGATTTTTTTTTTATTTATTGTATTGAGCTGATATTTTTGGCCCCACTGCGCGATGGGTCGAAAGAGAGCAACTGGAGTGACCAAAGGATTTTCCTAAACCCCCCTCTCCCGATCCGGCCCGCCCGCAGCTTGTGAGATACCGCGTGCTCCGCCAAAACCCGTTGATCCCGGTAACCCCTGCTAAGTGGCCAAATGTAGTCAACTTACTCGGGGTGACCCATGGCAGAGGTGTTGGATATTCAATAAATGGTTCCCGGCGCGATAGTACCCGTCTCCCAAATTGAAAAACAATCTAACAAAGGTCAAAACCAAACAAATAATAAATTCAAGCTACACAGAAACTAAGACCAAACAAAAAGAAATTTGCCTCGAAATTCTGTTTTTATATGATTATGAAAATTAAATTTTTGTCACAGCCGAACAACAAAAACACTTGATTAAACTCATAATAAAAACGTCTTTGGAAAGTACTTTTTCTGGCCACCTACAAATTTATTCGTGTCAATCTGTAAAAATTACTATTTTCTGTTACATAGCAAAGCAGCGCTACTTTAAAAGAAGACTTTGATAATAATATTTAAGAGCTATTTACAGACAGAAAAAATCACAACAAAGTCACAACCAAAAAAGACTACATTTCATACATTTTTAATATTATTAAAATGAAATAATTTCATTATCTTGATGTCGCTATGGATTTCGTAAGTTCAAAGTCGCTTCAAGGCCAGTCCCGAAATGCTGACAGTATTATATTTTCGTACAAATAATAATTTCGACAAGGGCAGAATTTTCACAAGAAAAATATATTTTAGGGAGGAAATCGATAGCAGACAGCGTAAGACAAAGGTACCATCTTTCGCATTGTATTAGGGTCAGTCAAAAAGTAACGCCTCCTATTTTTTCTCCTTTAATTATCAACAAATAAATGCAATTACATCGGTTCAAACCATACTATTGACAATTAATGTGCTACTTTTCAATATAATCTCCACAGGTTTGTTCCATCTTTTAACAACGGCATGTATTACAGTGTTGTAAAAAGCACGGTCACATCCGGAATACCATCTTTCCCCGCCGATCGCACAGTTTTGATTTTTTTTTGTCCTTAATGTGTTTGTGTGATGCTTTTCCATTGACTGCCTCTCTGATTCAGGTTCAAAAAATGAACCCATGTATGGTCACATATTTTTCCAAAAACTCCTCTCCTTCCAAACGGCAGCGCTGCAAGTGTTGTGAGGCTATTGTTTCTTTATTCTGGTCGGTTCTTGGTACCCACAAATTTTGCATAAATTTTTGAGTACCTCAGTTGTCAAAAAACCGTCTCGCACTGCCTCTACCGAGGGAGAAAATGCGACACAATTCATCTGTAGTTATCCGGCGGTCACCACGAATGATGTCATTGACACACTGCAATCAACGGCCTGCCGCTCCGCTTTTCATCAGCCAGCGGTATTTGTCCTTCAGCGTCGTTACAGTGACGAATCCATCGTCAAACAATGGTGGTATCCAGTGTTGCATCACCGTACACCGTATTTTTCAGACTTTCATGGATGCGAATGGACGTTTCACCTTCTACACTCAAGAATCAATAACAGAACGCAGTCTAATACGAACATCGATGTCGGCCATTTTGCAAACGACTGTAGTGTTGGCACCTGTTGACGCAGAAAGTTACTACTGCAGTAGAGTGGAGAAGATTTAAGAAATATCGCAAAATTAAAATTTTACTCTTAACTAACTTTATTTAAGTAGAAAAAATAGGAGGCATTAATTATGACTGACCCTCGTATAAAGACGGGTGGTGCAAATTAATCATTTGTAAATAGCAGTAGCTATTGGGCTAATTAGAAGACATGAATAGATTTGAATTTTTACATTGAACCAATTTTCCTCCCATCTCGTATCGGGCGATTTTCACCCTGTGGGCTGCATCACTTAACTCTTCTCAGGAGTCGTATTTTTCTTATCACACGCTTTCTCACTTTTGAGCAAACTTAATCTCGATAACTTTCGATTCCTCTACTGGGGTTAATCTTTTCGATTTTCTAATAAAACATTGAGTTTCTTTGATTGAAGTTTTCACCAAAACTGAAGTTATGTTATCTTAAAATAAGTGTTTGGAAGTGTTTAATTGATTAGTTCCAGTAGGACGGTATCGGTCAAGAACACCCATCACTTTTCTGAATTGATATAAAGACCAATGGGTCCCTCTATCATCGGTTCTCATGTAAAGTCTCTTCTTTTCTTTTAAAACGAAGCTAGTTTAAAATAATTCGAAAGACCCCAAATATGAAAGCGTCAAATAAAAGTTGTGCAACGAAAGAACAGATCCAGGCCACAGAAAAAGCGTTAGATGGGGACACTATCGTTTGGCAATATACTGTAAACTAGCCTCAGTGAGATCTAGTACGTATGTCTCGACATTTTACTTCCCATGCGTCTTGATCAAAACAAAAGAGACAGAATATGAATAATGATGTCATTCACGTCTAACTAGAACAAGATTATCCAATAACATCAATGTAACATTTAATATTTAGTGCGGAAATATTTGTGCAAGGCAACATTGTTTTATTATTTAAGCGACTATATAAAATACAATGGTTAATTTAAGTATAGATATTTATATATAGGTATTTCTTAGTCCTCACCAGAGGATCCTGTGCCGAGGCGGACTAAAGTTATTTAAATATAGTTGTTTTGTCTTCTATAACGTTTTTAGTGTCTTTATTAGGGTTTTTTACATTGATCTCTTTCAAACTTATTTTAATTCTTGATTGGTACTCAATAGATTCTTTTATTAGTTTTATATCTTGGGGAAGTGGAGTTTTGTTGCAAAATATGTGTTGTTTCTTAGCCTGAATGTGGTTTTATAACTTGAAATATAACTTTAAAAAGAACGGATCACATCTACTACTCGTCCTTTTGTTCAACAGCTCGGCTGTGGAATGATTTGGCGACCTCAGTTTTTTTTCCCCTCCCCAACATGTTTCCTCTCTTCAAAACTCTGATTCACTCCTTCCTTTCGCCAAATTGACCCTCCATAAGGCATTCCCAAAGATAACACAAGAGAAATGGATTCTTTCGTTGCGTTCCATATGGAGTTAATACAATTATTTTATGTTTTATCGATGTGTTGTCATCAAATCAAATAAAAATAAAACATCGTTTTCCGAATAATTCGTAAATAAATGACATTAGGTGAAAAAAAACTCGGTCGATTTTTTAAGCAATCTCAACTTCAAACCAATTTAAATTAATGAATCCTTTTAATTGCACTTCCAATGTTGAGATTCCCTTCAGTTTAAAAACGTTGCGAACGCAGTACGGTTTTAATTGGGTCACTGTGAGTATTTACTTTTGTGCCGTGAAATTGGTCATTATTATCTTAGCGAAACTAAAATACTGCGAGGACTGTTATGCCGTTAAATAAGTGTTTCTACGTTACTAAACGACAAAACGTATTTAAGTGTGCTTTTACTACTGAATGCCTGGTGTGCTCGGGTAGTTTGAAATAAATTCTCTATTAATAAAAACCACTAGCCCATAAAACAAAATAAAATGGGTAATAAATTACTTAACGTAACAAAATTGTAGCCGCTACCCAAAGAATAATACAAGTAGGTAATTGCTTTGAAGGTCTAAAAGACTGCGTAATAAAATGGCGTTTAGAATATGTACCTAAGTCTGGAAACAAGATTTATAATTTCAACCAAGATAATTTTGATAGAATGCGTAAAGCTGTGTATTTTAAGGGAAAGAAACTAGTCAATATTATTTCTCGAATAAAAACAAGCCACTAATAAAACTTTACACGAGAAATGGCTTCATTAACGGCAAAACTTGGCAATAATTACCATTTCTTTATTTTTGTGCCACCATTTTTATCAATGTAATTTACACGTAACGTGGAGAATTTTTAAATTCTAATAGATTATTTTTTCAAGAAACACATTACAATTTATACCACACAACATTATAAATAATATGTCACTGCTGGCCTTTAGGTTGAACATGAACTGACTATAGTCAACTCCGATAAGAGAGGGTTCTAGAAAAATAATACTTAGATTATGCGCGAGAATAATCACGACTCTCACGTATTTGACGTTAATATTATTTATACGTCGATAACAGAATTCAATATATATTTGTGGTTAATATAACTATCAAGCAACTCTAAACAGCAGAAATTTGGAAGCTTAGATGGTCGGCAGGAGTATCCTGGCTGTTACGGACATAAACAGTGAGCTGGAGGAACGACAGTTGAGATCGTATGGGCACATAAGACGGAGATCACCAGACCACACGATGATAAAGGCAATATCGATGGAGCTTCATCGATAGTCATCCAGAGGAAGACCAAAGAACTCCTGGATGACTCAATGCTCCAAAACATTGCAGAGAAAGCGAAACCCGGAACCGAGGAAAATATAGCCAGAGAACAAGAAGAGCCGACCCCAACAGACTACCTTGGCAATGAGTTGAGACAGTGCAAGGAAGAAGAAGATTACTAATACGTCAATAACAGAATATGGGATTAATGTTATTTAGATATTAGTTCTACAATTTTTTTTGGCGGTATAATACCCTAATATCGGGAGTTTGCTCAAGGCTCACATTTTAATAAATTCCGACAAATTCGTAAATATAATAACTTTTATTTTCAAAACCCGGGGATGTAAGTTATTTAGATTTAAGATTAATAAAAACAATACCTCACCATTAATATATTTTACGTAGAACGGTTTGAAAATTTTATTTCCTGTATATAACCATAAATTTAGCGGTAAGCACCAGATTTTATTTTTCTAGACGATGGATTAATGACTTTGGGACGGATTCATTTAGAAACATATGAAATATTAGAAACACGTTCTAATTAAAATGGACCTGGCGGAAAGGTCGAATCTCCAGGCCTGCTAGGGCGAATTCGACCGTACATCTGTCCAATACACCGTACCGCGGGCGCACATTTGTTAACACGCTTTCTTCACTTACGTCGTTAAGATTCCCACATTATATTTCTTCTTCTGATTTTCTTTGATAGAGCAAATTCCACAGTAGGACGGTCCTACGTCGTTAAGATTCTGTATATATTTGAGGTATTGTGTCGTCTTAAAGAAACAATACTTTATTCGGTAAGAATCACGGCACGTATCTGGTGTTTACAAGGGAGTTTTCAGGCTTATGAAGTGATTGTATTAAATAAAGGTGACTTATTGTTAATAAGCCAAAATCACACAAAAAATTCTTTATTTGCACGGTATTATGTTTGCTTTATAAACGTTATTTGTTCTTACATGATATTCGAAAAGCTTCCGCCTAAGCCGAGTCCTGGGTTATTTTTATTGAAGAAGGGTCTTTTATTTTTAATGATTGCATTAGTTAAATTAAATCTAATGATAATATATCATTGAAGAATAAGATAACAATAATAATTAAAAGAAAATATGAACGAGAATAAGACACAGAAAATAGAAACGGTCGCCCTGGGACTCGAACCCAGAATCTCTCGTCTGACCGGGATACGCGCGTTTATCTATTCCGCCATTGTCATCTTCTGTCAAACCGTCATATTCGTCCATCTCATATTTAAAATTTTAGAATGAACAAAATTGTCTTCAACTCATTTTAATAATGAAGTAAATTTTTCAGAAAATCATGAAAATCTATTTTTTGTTTAAAATTATTTATTTGTTTAAGACAGTGTATTATGGTATAAATTATGAGTAGGTAAATTGAATTAAAGTATTACATGGTTTTAGTACCTATTGCGTAAATCCATGGAAAATCAGTAGGTAATTTCGCTTGAGAAGTGAACGGTTTTTAAACAAAGCTAATGAATGAAGTAAAGAGAAATTTATACGCTCACGAATTGCAAATGACTATTAATAAAATTTTTATGAAAAATGAAGCCTATTTAGTTTTGAAAATAATTTATAACACGCTAAGAAATTTAATAAATTGGTTGTGTACTTTAGTAAGGAATCAAGAAAAAATATCTTGAGTGTATTAATTTTTCGCAGAGGGTAAAAGTTGGTGTGTTATTTGCTGCATTAGCTTTGTTGGCTTCTGTATAATAAAGGGTTTTCCAATAAGAGGTGTTATGATGATGATTAATTTATTATCGAGAGATGATTAATGATTGTTTATGGCCGGAATTGGATGGTATTGATTTGGACCACGTTTACTTTCAATAAGACGGCGCTATGTGCCACACAAGCAACGAAACCATTGATCTTTTACGTGAAAAGTTTCCGGACCGTGTTATTTCTCTGAAGAGGTGATCACAATTGGCCACCGAGATCTTGTGATTTAACAACTTGCGACTTCTTCCTTTGAGGCCACGTGAAAGAAATGGTCTACGTCAACAGCTCAGCGTCAATTCAAGACCTCAAAGATGGAATTCGTGAGGCTATCGAGGACATAGGGCAGCCACTTTGCGATTTGGTTATGGAAAATTTCATGAAAAGGATATGGTCCTGTAAGCGTGGTCATGATAGTCATTTGCCCGACGTTATTTTTCACTATTGACGGCATATCTTTTTCTTTATAATAAATTAAACATTAGATCATTTGTATTAAAAAATCGCATTTTTCTTTGACATTTTTCTTTGAATATCACAATAACACCTCTTATTGGAAAACCCTTTACTAACATTTATGTTTTCATGACATTCAATTTCGAAGATTAGTAGGTACCTAGATACAAATTTTAATTAACGAATAAATGGATAACGTTATTCGATAAATATTGTTTGCCATCACTTACACAAAGATGAGAGTAAAAGGCAGTTTCAATAAATTTAATATGAGCTTAGGTATTGCGCAGGTATACTTTTTCAAATTAAGGCTCTAGCGGTTCTACTCAATTTTTGATGAATCGAAAATGATCCATCACTTTTATTTTGACAGCTGTCGCAAGATAGAATTTCGTAAAATTGTTTTTAATATCGCTTTTTACGTAAATCATTCATAGTGCCGTAAAACATGTAAAGAATTATTTCAACACTTTATAATTAACATTGTGTAGAAGCGATCCGTATCAAACGACATTAAGTGGCCAATAAATTATCTAAGCACAAACCGAGTTTTTATTGAAAATTTCGTATAATATTCATATTTAGGCAAGTATTTATGAGGCTTCCAGAGCCGTTACGCTGCGAAATAATACCCTAATACATCAGCAAAAAAATGTTTAGCGTTTCACTTCCTTCCTCAGCGGCGCGATTGAATATTAAATTTAATGTAGCGTGAGAAGTGACTATAAAAATTACGGAATTAATATTAAACTTTATAAGGATAATTATGCACGTATCATAAAACAGCTCGAAATGTTTCATGTTTCACACTCGTCGGTTACGTTTTCAAGCACCTTCTCGCGTTACTACGGCCCGGGGTTATTTTCTTCTCTAAACTCCTTTTTGGTTGATGTATTATGTTCTTTTTTTAACTGTTTCCGACGCTACATAAAATAGGCGTTACGGTAAGTCCTACAGATATTTTGAAAGAGGGCAACGGCGAACTCGGGGGGGTGAAAGATAAACGACGTAATGTAAAATCGCGTACAGAAATGTACGACCCTACGACGCACGTAGATGTACGACGTAGGCACGAGTTACCAGACCTGATTATCAAGGTGTTCTGGAAACGTTGGTTGTCAGAAGGGAACATCTTTTAATGTGCCATTTTTACGGTAGTTGAAAAAGTTGCTAAAGTACCAATTATTAATGTACTAAGCCAATATGCACTTCCTCTGCCTTCTTTAGTTGACACTTCGAATACCTTTGAAGAATAGACAAATAAAGCTAAACTATTTACCTGTGAAAAAAAGATTTAATAATTAATTTGAAGTCAAATAAAAAAAAAAAGCAAAGAATGTTTTTGATGAATAATGACTTGCAGTATTGCATCCATTGCTCAACGATCAATTTTATAATTGATGTTGATCTTTTAATTTCAAAACCTTAACTACTCGTGTTGCAAAAACGTTCATTTATTTGATAATGGCAGCAACATTTTCATAAAATGTTTTTTTTTAAAGAAATTACCACATTTTTACCAGAATTATTTAAGCCAATACAACTATTTAAACAGGGCTATCTTTCAAAAAATATGTCAGCTTGCCATACCGTCTTTTTTATGGTTATCTGTGGTTTAATGCGGACAAGTAAGTATTTTTAGTCATTTATTATTAATCTCCCCCTTTTTTATATGAATACCGCACAAGAGTCCCAACTGCTCCCGTCTGGAGCCAGTGAGACCATGGTATCCCCAATTGGGGTATGTTGTGAGGCTGAAGGTAGTGGGGAGGGGAAGGAGACGGGGAAGAGGAAGGTGGAAAATACCTGGATATTCAGATCTGGTCACCAAACACGGCCAAAGCCATTTCAAGCAACTTTTCAATTCTGAATGGTGGTCTTACACCAGGGCGATACTGAGAGTATCTTCTACTCTGGAACGTGCCGCAAATATACCATATATTATTTTATATGAATAAATTGTGAAATATAACAAATTAATCAAATAAAATGTATTTGCCACGCCGGGATTTGATCCCGCGACCTTCGGAATGCTGGTCAAGAGCCTTACCGCTGGACTACGCCGGCCGGCCACTGGTAATTACTGAGGTACATAAGATTATACGTGTAGTTTCAACATCTTTCGGCAGATGTCGTTAGTACAGGTAGATAATTGTAGTTTTTAGGTCTCTCAACAGATGTTAAACGGCTCTATAAAAATTATTCAATCATTTTATTATCTATGATTAAAGATTTCAGAAAAACGATTTTTGATAAAATAGAGGTAACACTGGATAATGACTATCAACTCGTATTTTAATAAAATCAGATTAAATTAATCCGTGAGTCGTATTTAACTTTTTATTCATTCTACTTAAGAGTTTTTTCGTGAACATTGAAATAAAACTGTTCTGGGGTCTTCCAAAGAGACCAATAATCGATTAATCCATCGCTCACAGCTCCCAGAGATTGTGTTCAGAAATGCCGAATAATGCCGTGAGCTAGCTGAAATGCTGAGGTAGGCTTAAGAAACCGTGACTCCAATTTATTTCTTCTATCTTAAATGCAACGAAATTTATTATTTTCGTAGTTTTAATTGCTAATTACTTCACCAAGTATGTGTAGTGTTCTAATAATATCGTTATTACTATATTCATATAATATTATCATTATTTCTCTAAACATTTTTAGGAAGCATCGCGATTGGTCGAGACATTGTACATATATTTTCGTATGAACCGGTGGATGAAATTTTTAGTCATAAGTTGTTTTTAATTGTTTGTCTAGTTTGTAGTTTTTCTAGATTTTAGAAATATATTTGAAGTTTGTACAGCGCCCTTGAGGTGATTTTTCACAAAACGGCGCTATATAAATCATCCAAATATTATTATTATTCATTAATTTGTTCGGATCCCCTTTTTTCCTTGCAAATTCGTTTTCATGGAAATTGTTTCACTTTTTTTTGTAATTCCAATGTATCCATCAGGATTATGCAAAAAGTCTTTTTTGAAAACTGTCTGTCTTTATATGAGTCTATTTTCATTATTATTCTAGGAGAGAACCTGTGTGGATGTTTTACTAACAAAGGGGAAGTAAAAATGAAAATAAAAACCATGAATATGATTGGTAAGTTGCAAAAATACAAAAATTACACAGTTTTAATAGATCAACACAACAAATTTCAGATTAAAATTTCATTCCTATAACAGGTTGAGAAACTTCAAAGAATCCATTTTACTGTCATCATAATATTGAATAAGTACTTAATTTTTTTTTAAATTAGGGGTGAATTGTTTAAAAAAATTAACATTTCATCATGAGTGTCGTATTTTGTCTGACTTTGGGGGGGGGACAATTTGGAACAAAAACAAATATTTTTCTATTTTTTAAAGTTTAAATATAAAGTCAAACCTTCTCTGTGAGTACGTGAAAAAATAACGGAGATTCCTTATCAATTTCTCAAAATGAGCCAGCAACCAAACTGTTGCGTTTTCGCAACGTCAGCGAAATATGGGTTAAATTAAAATAATGACATAACTTGGACAGAACTTACACAGAATGTAAATATTAACTTAAAAAATATGATGAATCCTTAATTTTTTTTACACAACCCATGCTTTGTGTTGTTTTGTGTTTTTTTAATGCCAAAAATATGAATTTTACAAAGGTCTTAAAAATCGGAATTTTTTTAGTTTATGTTTTACAATTTTTTTTTGTCCGCTTATAAATTCATAAATCAAAAAATTTTTCAAGTTAAAACGCTCACCAAATTTTGGTGTTATTTACAAGCCCCGGTTTTTCATATAATTTTTACAGACCGTGAAAATTAACTTTAAAAATTTTATGAATTGTTCAAATTTTTTTGAACAACCCATCCTTAGCATTGAATGTTTTTTACGATATGAATTTCGCACAGGTTTTTAAAATCAAAATTTTGCATGTCTACTATTTACAATTTTTTATGTGTTTTTTGTCCTCAGGTAAATTCATTACAAGTTTTGGGGTCATTTACACGCCTCGGGCTTTCATGTTATGTAACAGCTTGTTTCATAATTTTTAATAATTTATTTTTAGTTATAAGGCATGCACTACACCATTTTTAACATTTTTAATTATGAATAATATTCCACTAGTTTAACTAGCAATAATATTCTATTATAAAGCAATCAAAAAAATGTTGTTCCCAAAATTATACCGTAAAACCAAGAATATTAATTTAAATGTAGTAATTTAATATGCGTAAAACGAGTGTTGAGAATCGTATAAAGCCGGGTGGTAACTACTCGTAATAATGTATTAATGTATTTTGTACACGTCGGATCCGAATAATGTATGCGGGTAGTTCAAACGGTTCATGGTCATTTTTCATCCCCTTACAAGCACCCCTGGATGCCTACATAATCACTGATACTTGTGCTAAACTTACGTAGTACGTCATTGGTATTTAAACAAGATAGATCAGTTTTCAACTCACGTAGGGCTGGGACACTTTACATGGCAGATAGACTACCTTTACGTGCCTCTACGTTACTATATATTGTTGTTTTCTATTTTTTTCCCTTTTCTAATTCATTAAGGGGTTATTCACAGTTATAATTTTCAAGAAATCGATTTTTTTAATTTCATTTTCATACATATATTTAAGTTTGCACACAGAAAATTTCAAGTCTATTCGGCGATTATTTTCGAAGTTACAAGCATACTTGAAAAGACGTGTCAGAACATTATTTGAAAGTAGGAGGCAAACTTTAAACGCATTTTTCTCAAAACTGTGTTTTAAAAGTCGGTGATCAAAATGTCTCAAAAACGGCTGAACCGATCACTCAAATTTTAACACAAGCTTTTAAAGTATTTTTGCAGTTATTAATCGAAGGTCAGTTCTCATCGATAAATATATATTTTTTATAAACAATTTAAGGCCAAAATTTTGGTCAAAAAAATTTTTTTTTTTTGAGAAGCCTATTTTGTCAAAAATAATTATTTTTCTTCGTCCTTTGATTTATATAAAGATTATATAATATTTAAAGGAAATCTGTTTGGTTTTTTAATTTTAAATTATTCAGTCTAGAGTTATGGTGGTCACCGCAAGATGCCTTTTTTGAGAGGGGCTTCTGTAGATCAGCTATAGCAGATTTCAAAATTATTATTTTTACAAACACAAAAATGTTTAAATACAGTTTAAAAATACCATAATATGTTTACAATTTTTTACATTAATAAATATATAGGTATTCTCAGAAAAAAATCTCGAAAAATCGCTTTTTTTGAGCCTCCTAAATGTATACAACCCCTTAAATCAGGTTCAATGTTCCTAGAAATGGTTCACGACTTGTAAATTATATTCCGTTAAATATTAAAAAGCTGGGGATCAGCTTTATCGAGAATGTGCCGTAATTTTACATACGACATAAAAAAATATTTCATTAATTCATTTTGCCACCCTCAAATAATTTGTTAACAAGATTTAAAGCTGCATATAATGTTGTTCTAAAAACTTATTATTGTTACATAAAGTAATGTGTATGTAAGGGTGTATATGTATATGCTTGTGTGTAAATGTGTATATGTATATATGTGTTTATACATGTGTTTGAACATGTATCTACATTTTACACATGATTTCCTAAGCTAACAGTATTGAGACGGTACCTTGGTGGGTATAATATACTCTCCATAATGTTTTCTTAGTATCTTGAAGCGTATTATGCTCCATTATGTTATTGATGTTATGTTTGTCTTTAATTAGTAATACTATCAACCATGTTCAATGTTATTATATTTGTAAGCGCTTTGATATGAATCACTGTTGACAAACCTTTAATAAAATGATATATTGTATAAATAAATTGTGGTGAAACCAAAAAAAAAACACCCACATTATATTATGACCTCGTATAATTTGTTATTCAAAGAATGCTTCTCATTTAGCCCTTTTCTTCTATATAAACGTCATTTCTTTTCATATTTGGTGTAAAATTTGTTAAATCCGTTAATTAAAGCATTTCTTTATTGCCACAAATATTTATCGAATTATGTCACCATTTATGCTTAGTTGTAAAGATGACATTCGTAGTCTAACCATCATTACTCGAAACCCTAATTGGTTTTTAAAAGAAAAATGAAAATTCAAATAAAATGAAATAATATTCAACACTTAAAATAACATTGCAATAAAAATAAATCTTCGTGACAATAGTACATTGTGAGAAGGGTACCTTTTATTTTTGTATCAAACGGAACGTGATTTAAAAAAAAAATTGGTTGGGTTAGACTAGGTAAGGTTAGGTTAGTTGTTCTTCCATTAGCTGCACATACAGGAATTCCGGATAAAAACAATTTTCCTCAGGGCCTACGTCATCTTTGGGGATGCTGTGTGGAGCGTCTTTTTATGAAAATAAGGAGACAAAGTTCTGGGAAGGAAAAATGTATGAGGTGTTAGTGTCTCCAGGAGTGATGGAAAAATAAATATATCCCTCCCACTGCGATGCAAGGCAATGTCCCGAGAGAGTCCTGCAGGAAAAGTCAAAAGGTCTCCCTCATCCAGTCTCTCCCGATTAAGCCTGGGTAGACCCCTGACCACACTCCACAAACCTCACTCCATGAACCCGAGCACCCCTGCTAGGGCACTAAAAGTAGCGAACCACTTGGGGTGACCTACGGCGGAGGTTTTGGTTATCCACTAAATGGTCTCCGGTGCGGTGGTACCCATACCCGCCTCCCAAATTGAAATTTAATAAGTTTTTTTTAATTGAATCGAATGTTTGTGAGTTTTTTCTTCACTTTTTTCAATGTTATGTATTTTCGTGGAACCATTATGTTGTGAGGCTAAAAGGAGCAGGAAGGGGATGGAAATTGGGAAGAATTCAACTCACGTAGGGCGGTGACACTTTGCACGGCAGGTAGGCGTGCGTGCCAAGCTGCACTGTGATGTTTGTGGCGGTGGTGGAGTCAAACACGGGCCCTGCCTGCTCAGTGCTCTTCGGGTGGAATCTCTGCTTGGAACTGGTCACATCGCCGCCGGAAAGGACTGCAAAATATTTATAGGTTAAATAAACAAGGAAAATAAGATCTTCAAAAATCATATAGTAGGATATTAATTGTTTTTTTGTTTAATCCGTAGAACTCCATTTATTTTGTAAAAATGTCATTTTAATTTTATTCAAACTGCGGGTTTTAAATAATGTTGTTTTTAAGTTATGTAGTTATTTTATTATTATTGTGACAGCTATTTCTGTGACGGCTATTTTGTTTACAAGCCATTTACAAACTGACTTTTTAAAAAAAAAATTTTTTTTTTTAAATTTTGTCAAAATTTATACAAAAAGATGTTAGGAGTTGAATAAAGAAATATTTTTAAGGATGTCTTTCTTTTTGCCAACATAAGCATTTCCAATTAATTCTTATGCGTGCTTCTTTTATTTCAAAAAATATATATTTTAATTTTTATGTGTGTTCAGATGAGAGGAAAATAATTTGATTATCACGATTTTCTGGAAAATAATAAATAATTATGAATCGTTGTAAAGAGTTATAAAATCTTTCATATGTAGTTTTTATTTACATATGTAGAAAGATTTGAACATGCGCTGGCACACAAAAAACAGCTTAACTTAAGAAAATTGTTTATTTTGTGACATTTGGCAAATCACAACACAATTAATAAAATAATTATCGTGATTTATTTTTCGGATATTATGCCGTATTGCATTACCTCCTTCTTTAGCCAACATTTCGGACAGCATTGCAGTGTTCATGATTAGGGCAGATGTGTAATCAGTAATGTAATAATTTTGTAATAATGTAATATATGTGATTATTTTTAAAATATTTTCCCAGTGATGTATGTTTTTTCTACAACAATATGCAATCTGGTGATATTTTGAATTCACACAAATTCGTAATTCTTCTCATTTTGGTAACAAGAATGATGACTATCCCTTTTGAACCAAATATTCTTAAGGGAAAGCAGCCGTTAGACGTTGCTATTTAACAAATGTGAAAATAATAAAACAGTAAATATTTTTTTAAGTCCTTAAATTAAAATAGTGTTTTAGAAACAGAAAACAAAAGACTTAAGATTTATGAAACGACTCATCAAACCACAAGGTGATTCATTTCTTTTCTTTTTTATGTTGTAATATTCTTTACATAACGAGTCGATTGCATTCATATTTATTCTGTTTTATTGATTATGTAATACATGTAATTAATATTGTTAATTATATATTTGCTTCTTTTCTTGTAAAAGCCCACTAGGGCGTTAATAAATATAAAATAAAATAAAATAAATAAATAATGACAAGTAGACAAAGGCTTTTCTAACATTATTTAACCTCATTGTTTTATTACTACGAACTCTTTATAATATACTGAATTATGTATTATTTTATTCCTCGAAAATTTCAAAATTAAGCTTTTAATTTTGGTAAAATATCTTTAAAATTGTGAAGCTACGATTTTATAATAAAATAAGAACACGGTTTTTCACGACTAATTTATATAAATTTATTCACCATCGGATTCCGCTTGGCTTGACAAGATATTTCAAAAATTATACAAAATAACCACTCAAACGATTTTTGGCATATTAATTATGGCTGGTTTGCAAAGCGCCTTGAGCAATCGCTTGCCATTATGTGCCAAATATATAAAATCTAAAAATATGGGATGAAAAGTAACAACTAGAAGGATTTGTTGGCTTTAAACGGCAATAAGCAGTTTATATGTCTCCACATTAATATTTTGAGGAATGATTTTAAATGACCAAATCGAACACCCATCGCTCGAGGGGATAAGTTGTATAAAAATTAATTAATTTAAGTTATTTATAACAACTAGCAGTTAAAAACCCGCTCCGCAGGTTTTTGCTGCTAGACCCTGCGGGCGACTTTTGGTTCAGCTTCGCACAGTTGGTGTTTGTGTTTGACCATTTTATTCCAATGGGAACTGGTTTAAAAAATAGCCTGTTCCTCAGATCCACTGTCATCGAGTGATAGTCACCGGTACAAAGTAACCGGGAGAGGCAAAGACGCCATATGTTATGTACAGCAGCACGATACAACTACGTATACTGTCAACCTTTTCATATCCGTAGAGATACTACTTTTTAACAAATTCGTGGCAGTTATATCTAGAAGGGGCACGTTTCCGTCCGAATTGCTGACGAAAGTGGCGCCAACCTGTGACGAATTCTTGAATTCATAACTGAAGTACAACGGGTTTGTTTGAAATTCCACGTACACATATGTTATTTGTGGCGCGACGCGTACGGCGTGGCGTCAACATGCACTCAAAATTGAGTTATGAAATTCAACCACGCAGACGTTACCATATTAATATTGTTTGATTCGATGATTGGTGTAGAAAAAAACTTGTCTTATATAAGCTTGCCTTACTTTTCTTAACAAGATTTGATTAAAGATTACTAATGAATCACAATAACGTAGCTTTTGCCAAATGATAATATACGTACGGAGTCTAGTGTTATAATTAATTTGATACTGTTCATTATATTTATACTCGTGTTAGTATTTATAAATAATCTTGTATTAAAATCGACGTAAATCACATGTTCCATGGTTTTTCCGACTTGTTGAAATGCCTAAGTTTTTTATAATAATATTGTCATATACTTAAACAACATAAAAGCAATTGTCCCAAATTCCTTTATGCGTGGTTATTTGGGACTGATGACCTCGACCACAAAGCTTTATACCGAGCTAGAAGTAAACCAACCTAGATTTATTTGTTTGAAATGTGAGTGCGAAGGCACTGAGCTATAAGATTTTCAAAGGAATCTTATTTTAAAAACGAGTTATTTGAAACCGAAAACAAGCCGGATTTTAGAGGTTTCCGAGATTGTTGACATAGAAAATCTTTCTAAAAAATATTGCTTTGAATTTTTGCTCCAAAAATGTTTCAACCCGTATAAATCTACAAGCGCTTCAACCTTGTAAGAATCACTACAATATACTTGAATAAACACTCCTAAGTGATTTTTTATCGGTCCCACCTACTCGATTCCTCACTGACTGTGTAATTCTTTACGTATTTAAAAAATATTTCTAATTAGCTTTCGTACCAGTGCCAAATTTTTTTTTGGTGTTCGTTTGTCGAATCCTTTAAAAATAAAACTTTGACAATTTATGTGATAATTTAATTTCATCTTCACCACACGGCCTCTGCGATACAGAGTTAGAGATTTCGACTACCAAGATCCACATTCAGAGGATGCGGTTCAAATTCCGGCGTGCGTAAGTAAATGTTATTTGATTAATTTGTGTTATTTCACAACTCATTCATATGTGGTAAGTTTGGGGTACTTTCCAGAGTGGAAGATTCTCTCAGTGTTGCCCTGGTGTAAGACCACCATTCAGAATTGAAAGGTTGCTTGAAATGAATTGATCTGAATAGCCAGGTACTCCTCCACATTTCTCTTCCTCATCTATTTCCCCACCCTACTAACTTCAGTCTTACAACATTGAAGATGACCTAGTCTTAATAAATCTTATACAGTAATTAATTAAAAAATATGTGTAATTGATGTACCCCCATAAATAAACAGAGCTTGTGTGTATGGGGATTTTTCACAATTGTATATAAAAAACAATTGAGAAAAAAAATTTATGTGAATTCTCAACTGCTCCCAACTGCCTGGAGCCAGTGAGACTATGGCATCCCAAATTGTTGTGATAATGAAGGTAGTGGTGAGGGGATTAAGATAGGAAAAAGGAAGGTGGTGAATTTTCTGTCTATTCAGACCAAGTCAGCAAATACTGAGTTATAGGGGAGACCCAGGCAAAGCGGATGTGTTAAAGGAGATATTAAATAAAACAAACAATATTTGCATAACATAAAAACTTTATAAAGTGTAATGTTAAAAAAATGTTAGTCTACAAAAGTAAAATAAATGAAAAGGTAATATTAATTAGCATTATAAAAAAAATGTTAATTAAAAAACATCTTCGTATTGTTCACTTTGCCCGGGTACCCGGGCTTGGGCTCCGGGTAAAGAAAATTAGGAATCACAATCGTAGCAGAAGTAAAAACCATATCTAGGTGCATGATTCGTGAGCCCAACTTTTATACTGGCTGCATTGAATCCAATCCTCTGTTAGTTGTTTAACATAATTTTCGTCACAAATAAGGCATTTGAAATTTTTATTTTCACCTGTTTTTTCTTTAACTTTTAGTCCGCTGGTAGACGGGCCAAGTTTTTTTCTTTATTTCATTTTTTTTTTTCAAATGTTACTTCATTTTTGTCTTTTTGTGTGTTTTCTATGGGAGTAGATGTAAGAATTTCTGACTTTTTGCATTTTTTTTTCTTACTGTCGAATTAAAATTTGCTTTGAGCATTGGTCTTAAATCAAATGGTGACGTAATCTTTGTTGATAATGGGTGCGTAGATTTGACCGGTGTTTTTTGAATTTCGTTGATGATTTCTGTGATGATTTCAGCAGGAGGCAAGGAAGTTTTATCTATAACAGGCACAGAATGTGGTGGTTGATTCGTTGGAGATGTGCAATCTTAAGAGTTTTTCTGGTTCAACAGGACGATCTGTCACTGTGGCAGGAGCATAATCAATGTCACTAAATGCATTTTGATTGTAAGGCCATATTCCTGGTTTTTGAAAGCTACTGACTGCATTTTGTACAGATGCTCCTTTTAAAAAACTGGGTGCAAAGAGTTTTGCCACGTCATATTGATTGATTATGCTTCCAGCATAAATCTTTTGAAACATGTTTATTTCTTGTTCAAAATATTTTTGATAGGCTCATAAACAGCAACATCAAGTGGTTTAATACGATGTGTTTTATGGGGGCAAAAGACAAAAATGCACAATACTTTTAGGGGCATAATCCAAAACTGCTCTACTAATGATATACACTACGTATACATATGTATATATATACATATGTGCATGCACATGTATTTATATGGATGTGTATGTATGTGTATGTTTATATTTATTTATTTTTTATATTCTTCTAATAAATATAAACTTTTTTTTTCTCTTCTAAATAACGAATGTTCAATAACTATTAATATTAAAAAAAATAAAATACATATAAAACTTTCTATTACAACACATAAATACTTGTCACACATAATCATAAATAAACACGTAAACACCTCAGCACAGGTTCTCCTAGTGAGGTGTTCACGAAACATACAACAATACCTATCCACAGTTTCACCTTCACAAACCTACCTTACACCCAACATAATAAATTGCAAATTATATTATGTAAAAATGTTTTCGAAATTGATCTATTATGTAAAAATGTTAATTAATAGGTAAATACTGTAATACATAGAAATAAATAAACTTATTAAATTCTGAATGGTGGTCTTACCCAGGGCGATACTGAGAGTATCTTTCATTCTGGAACGTGCCGCCTTTTATTATTATATATTCAATCAAATAAAATTTATTTGCGGCGGGATTTGAACCCCAGGCCCTTCGTATAGCTTGTCGAGAGTCGATCACGGAAGCCGTCATAACTGAATAAAAATATTTAAAAAAAAAGATAAGCTAAATAGATTGATTAAAAAAAAAAGTTTAGTGATGAGAACTAAATACAATTAATGTGAAATATCCATAACGTGTCAGACTTTCTCGGATACGGAGAAAATTCATAAGGCTTTCTTTTAAATTTATACAGACAATCAACATTTTATCAAGTTGCCACACCTGTTTCAGACAATAAACGAAAGCTTTCATTATTCTCTCTTTCTCTTGTTCGTCTTTCCACTTAATATTGCCATAAAAACAATAATATTTCGCAGAAGTCCGCAAAAAAGCGGAATTTATTAGGTCACATTCCATTACTGATGACTGTTATTAAGTTAACGAGTTTTCTTAACCCTTCGCCATCCAAAAAATATTTATCTCCTGCGGTTACACTAAAATAATTCATTAGGTATTTTCATGCAATACTATTGGTATTAAACGAAAATTATACCAAGAACCTACCTATTATTTAAAACGCTGAAGAAAGAAATATTCTGTTTTAACTGTGTTTTAAAGTTGTCGTAAAACCATAAATTTATTAAATCTGCTTTTTAGTGCTTTCATTTTTTGTTTTTCAGGACCAAAAAAGTCACACTGCGTAGAGCCAGTTAGACTATGGTATCCTTAACCAGTTTGAGAAATATATTGACGCTGAAGAAATTGGGATAGATATGGAAATTAGTCATTATTACACTCAATGCGCAACGTTTCGATCTTGATTGATGAATATACATCTGTTGAGTTGAACTTAAGGTTTTTTACCGATTTTTTTTTTGTATTCTATAAATAAAAAGAAACATATTGACTATCCTTAGTGATTTTTCTAAGGCTTTCGACAAGGCAAATCATGATACCTCTTAAATAAACCCGAGAAAGTTGGTATAAGCGGAATTGTCAGATGGTTCTCATCGTACATTAAAAGTAGTGTCAAGCTGTTGCCCTGATCAAATGATCAAAATCAAATCAAAAATAAAATCAAAAAAGGTCACGTGTCACAGATAATATTCCCTCGGGGTACCTCAAGGTTCCCATTTAGGACCCCTACCCTTTACTCTTTATTTCAATGTCATCAGTTTTCCGATTTTATTATTTATGCTGACGATATGAAAATATACAAATGCACAAGTCTAGGATTTCTTAAGTATTTTACTGTGGCTGAAATAAAATAAATACCCTTGATCAAAATCTTCGTGCAAATATTAATTAAACATGATTCATAAATAGTAATCCTACGTAAATGAGTTTTAGGCATTGCCACGGAGATCAAACGAAAAACATTCTGAGAAGAAACCACAAAATTAAATCAAAAATATGTGATAGATCTCTCAGTATCGCGCTGCAGTAACAACATCGAGATGTTACTTGAAATAGTTGTTTTATGTGTTTTCTCATCAAAATTGTAAAGCCGGACCGCTCGCATATAACCTCTTCCCCTTCTCATTCCCCTCCCCCTGATGGCCGGCCTGGTCGAGCGGTAAGTCAAGCTCTTGAGTCTCCAGGTTCTGGATGCTTCACCACACAATATGAATCTATAAAATGATGTTTTGAAGTTCACAGTAATATAAATTGAAATATGAATTGCCAATATTGTTTCCTCAATCGATGTTATGTTACAGTTAGTCCACCCTCTCTCAGGTATTAATTTATCTGACAGCTCTCTTTAATGAACATACTGTCACCTTTTAAAATTAGTTTTCTTTCAACAATTGCATCGCTCATAGTGACATTTAAAGGACGAGAATAATATAATGTAGGTGGGATAATTGCAGGATTTTGTTGATATTTGCTTTCCACTAAGTCTTTACGAATGCATGTATACCACTCCCCTACATTCATCTTTAGTATATATTAGTACATATTCATCCTTTGTACGTAGTCAAGTCGAATTTAACTCCTCGATCTGGTCCCCCCATTTAAAATACATTCAGATTCAATCGAGAAAATTCAACATGAATTTCTAGGACACATTAATTTTAAACTCGGCATTCCCATTGAAAACATAAAATATAATTACTTAATGAAAACATTAAATTTATTAAGACTGTCAAATCGAAAAATTATATCCAACTTAATATTTTTGTTCAAAAGTGTAAATGGTAGAATAGACAGTCTTGATTTAACTAAGCTCATTTAATTTCATATACCCACGAGAGCCACTGGTTCTACAATTCTGTTTAAATGTTACAATAACCGGACTGAGTATACGAAACACTCGCTTGTACCTAGATTACATGAATTTACTAATAGATATGCTGATGTGGCAGATCTATTTAACTTCACGGAAGCTAGATACAAGAAGGCTATACTATCAAATATTTTCAATCAGTATTAACTTTATTTGCACTATAGAATATAATATGTATCTCCGTTGTCATTTCTTAATCAAAAGCCACAATTAACTGTTGTACTCTTTTTTATTATTTCTTATTTAACTATGATTTTGTGATAGGTAATTCGTGTTTATAGTACATGTATACTGTTTGTATTAAATAAATAAATATTGCGTGAACAATCATAATGGACGTTTAATTAAACTGAACAGAAGCTGCTTCGTCAAAGTATTGCACTAACCAAAAAGCAAGCCTAATACCTGCATTCTTAACTGATTTCTTTTTCAGAGATCGTGTTTTTGGAGTATCGGCTCCTAAAGACCTCCACTGGATAGATAAAGCACTTTATTGTCTCACAATGCAGAATGAAACTCAAAACTCATCTCTTCAGAAAATATATTTATCTTGTACCTGTAAAAAAATAATTTGTCATCAGTTGAGAGCCTTTCTTCGGGGCTTGCCTTTAGGCTGGGAAACTAGGCAGCCGAGATTCGGAGTTGATGCTTGCAGCCAGTGTAGTAGCCACACACATTACATTAGCTAGTCGTTGCGAGGAGCGTCTGTGGCGGTGTGGTTTGTTTTTTTTTTTGCAAATTTACATCTTATCCCGAGAATTATGATATTTTGCACACTTGAGATTCAAAACAAAATGAAGGCGACTCTTTACATGAGATTTATAATAAATTACAATTATCCCGTCTTCCCACCCCTCTCCTTCCACAGAATTATGTAGTTTCCTGATGAAAATTTTTGCACCTTTCAAATTAAGAGAGACATTGCTGACTACATCTGATGTCGAAAAACTCTTCCAAGGCAACGCCGAGAACCTCAGCTATAGTAATCACAATACCAAATAATGTAATTACAAAACCATAGATATATGCGGGCATATTTAAATATCCTACTCAAACATACTCCACATACACAGAGATACACTCAAAGGAAAACTAAACCAAATAATTAACGAAACGAAGCCGTAACGTAAGAATAACGATATTACGATCACTTTTCATTTAAACTAACTTTTTAATTTTCTTTCTTCGAAATAATCTAACTTATTAATTTTCATTAAAACTAACTAACTACTTAAAAAATTATTATATATTTCACTTTTCTTTTATTACAATATTTTTTTTATATTTTACTAGCGAGTTCCCGGCATGCGTTGCAATACCACTTAATAAAGAAATTGTTTCTTTCTGCGTGTTCTTTCCCATTCATTTCCCTTCCACCTCCCCTTCTCCTCTCACGAATTCTCTCTCCCGTCTCCAGCTCCCCTATTTCACAAACCCTCCTCCTCTCTCCTGCGTTCCTTATATTTAGTCCCGGTACATTCAGTTTTTAAACAGCTTGCGTGCCACATATTGCAATTTTTTATACAAATCTTTATTTTTCATATATTACAAACATTAATTTTTGTGTATTATTAGAACAATCAATCAAATTTGGTACCTAACATAGGTATCTATTTAAAATACCTATAATTCCTGATTAGATTCAAAGCATTCGATTTTGGTTAGTATCGTATGTGAGTACTCTAATTAATTCGTTAATTTTAAGAATTTATTCAATATTTGAATATTGATTGAACAATCAATCGTTTGCAAGCTGACACACTCAAATTGTGAGTATCGGAAGAGTTTTTGTAATGATTAGAAAAAAATTCAGATGAATTGTCATGTGGTTGTAATAATTCAGAAACCTTTACGAGGATGAAAAAAAAGATAAGTTTTAATTATTTCCTATGTTTAAAATAGGCATACATAAACAACAAATAAATAAGCTAGCAAGCAAGCAAATAAACATTCGTTTTCATAAATAAAGATTACATTTACGAAGTATCTTGAAAAAAAATTATCAAAGTTCCCTCTTAAGTCATTAAAAATTGAATCCTTTAATGGTTTATATTTTATAATTTAGGATACATGAACAAATAAAGTAGCACATATCCTTACTAGATATATACGTACTTTTAATTAAAAAAATATTTTCAAAGCTTAGTAAATTAAGTGATTTTTCCCAAGAGCAGCAAATACAAATTATCCAATCATTATAACTAAGCACGATTGATTATCTTTTCAAGTTTTTTACAATGCCCTTGAGGAAATGTTTGACTTGTTTTCAAGGCGTTATTTTCACAAAATTTCTCTGTTTAAATTATCACGGAATGAATATATATAGTTCCTTCATGTTTACGCCAAAACCCAAGGACCAAATGCCAGACAAGGTTGCTAAAAATTCGTGCGTTAATGAAGCCTAAATATAACCTTCATATACTTTTTTCTTGGAACATTTTTTTCTCTGTAAACACCTCCTTACTTGTAAACTAACGATACGTAAATATAACGCAGCGAGTACGGTCGGAAGAGTGAAGACTTGACTTATTACTACGGTGTGTGGGGTTTGAAAGGGTAAAACGTCCTAAAACCAGGCTTAAGGCTATCTTTACCATTCCAAACGTTGCACCGGCGTATAAGAATCTAATCAGAAAGACGGTTAACATAATATGAAGCAAAAAATAAGTTCTGCCTCCTGTTTTTCATATTTTTACATTTTCCCATTGTTGTGAGGCTAGGGGAAGAAAATGGGAATAGGAAGGTGGGAAAGTACCTGGCTTTTCAGATCTCGTCACCAAACACTGCTACAGCCATTTCGAGTACATTTTTGATTCTTAATAGTGGTCTTTCACTAGGGCGATTCAGAAACCAATTCTCACTCGGGAAATATATTATTTAAAATAAATAAATTTGGAAATAACACGAATAAATCAATTAAATTTACTTGCGTATGTCGGGATTTGATCCCACAACCTCCGGATTCATAGCTCAATGTCGTAACCACTAAATCGGGGAGGTTATTAATCGTGTTATCAATTATTTTCTACTATCCCATGTACAGGTAAAAATTTCAAATTATTTTGTAATGTTATTAAAAACATCAATTAATAGTACAAAGTATCGCCGTACATAATACAAATAACAAAAAATACTGTTTTAGGTAATAATGCTGTAACTCTGGCTTAATTAAATTTTTTCAAACTTTGATTTTTTAAACTACATAATTTTATTTATTTTTTAATATCAATTTAATTAGTAAATTGTTAATTATAAGCTCGTAATTTTTCACGAGTCTACCCTAGTACCATTAATAATAAGGATACGAATAGAGTACTTACCTGCGTATAAATATAATGTACGAAATAAGATACGAAAGCGTAGAGAAAATGTTTTCAGAGAATTAAATGAAAAAATTTTGATTTCTTCAAAATTTTCATTACCAAATACAATTTTTCTACGAATATGGCTAAGTTTCTTCTTTGGTTTCTTTTGAAGTTTGTGTCTGACTATTTATGTATTTCAAGTCGTTCACGTTCTAGAAAACCAAGGATCCTTAATTAGAATTTATAAATGTTAACATTTTTGATTAATTATCGTGCTTCTCAGTATTTGTTTTTTGATTTCCGAGAAATTCGTGTTTTCGATAAATTTGAATTTTAAGGTTTCAATAATTAATTGCCGTACAGATATCAAAAGTTATGTTTTATTAAGTCCTGATAGTGAAAAGATGAGTTCTTTGCATCACTAAAATGTGTTATACTTTGTGGTGAATGAATAAATAATGACCTAAAATTGGTATTGATTTTTCGGTCACTTGTGAAAGGGCATATTTTTTATTGCTTTCTGTCTTCAAGTGTCTTTTCAGAATGTTTTTTTTTTTACAGATTTTTTTTCTTTTATCTGTCTCTTGTTTTACTAAGTTTTGGCTAACTTGATAAAATAATATCACAACATCCTCAAAAACTTACGTAATATGTATTTAGAAATTTATACAAAATTCTCACGGCCATAATTTTGAAAACTTCAGCCACACTAATTACCGAAATTTAATTAAAAGTATTGCGACGTTTATTCCCTGAATCAGTATATTTACTCGTAAATCAAAAGTATTACCCTTTTACCCCAATACTATATGCCTCTCATGCTCTTCCTCTCCTTCCTTGCCTTATAAAGACGGTCCTCACAGCATAATATGACATACGCACTGACGGAAATTATTTTCCTATGTGGAGCTAATTTAAAAAAAAAATACAGCATACCCTAATACCACATTGTAGCTGACTTTGTAAATGGCTCAGAAGGGAAGATTTTTCTAATGATTTCGTCGCGTTAAAAACTCTGAAGCAATATTATTACTTCTACATTGGATAGGTCACAATTTTATCAATCTAGATTAACTGACATGGGTATTCATAGTACTTAAATAAAAAACATTTTTATGTGCTTTCTGGTATAAACATCAAATTTCCAAAAACTGACCGTGGCACTTCTAGGACAAACCCTTAGTTATTCATCACAGGGTAAATTTTTTTTCAAGGTTTAATTTATTTATTATAAATACAAAGTAATACAATATGACAACAAAAAATAAAATATTATAAAGGAAAAAGAAAAGTCCCAATAAACTACTTTTTAGCAGTTTGTCGATGGATACTTTTACTTTGGAGATATAAATAAACTCATTTTAACTAGTTCTTTTTTCCATATTCTGGGCAACTACTCTTTTATTGGAACAATCATTCTAAGAATTGGTTTGTAACCTGAATAGCGTCTCGGATAAATGTATCCGAATTTATTCATATGGAACTATTGACTTTATGAAAGTCTAAATGAATATTCAATTTTTTATAAGAAAAACTCTCTTTTTATAACTTTTGAACTTTACTAATACAAATTATTTCTTTCGGCAAGCCAATTTTTCAACATAATATTTGTTTTACCATTTGTACATTTTTTAATTTCGGCAGGTAAAATATTTAAGCAATTAGGTATCATGTAGTCCAGCATTTTTTGTCCATATTTGTTTAAATGCTTAGGTACAATTAGTCCTTCATTTAACGTAAAACGAGTATTGTAAGTGTGGTCCAGTTTATTTATGTATATAGGGCTATTCATATGCTGAAATATAATTTTATACCACAGAATTGCTCTTACTGAGAGAATTTTGAGATTTTGGTAAAAGTACGGAACATTATGCCTTTGTTCATATAAACTTTTATGAGCTAATAATTTAACTAATGAATTATGAACTGATTGAACACGATTTACATTTGTTTTACAGGAAAGTCCCCAAGCTGTAATTCCATATCTTATAATAGATTCAGCTAATGATAAATAAATTATTCGAAGTCTGCAAATTGGACCATAAAATTTTAATTTATTTAATCTGCTAACAACAGATCTGAGTCTTTCACAGACTTTATTTATTTGTAAATCCCATTTGAAAAAGTAATCAATAATTACACCTAAATAAACGTATTCTTTGACTAGTTCAATATTTTCACATGTACACAAAGCAGAGATACCGACGTGTAAGCAATCTTGTTATAAAATATACGAAAGTTGTATATTTACCAAATATATTATTTGGGTATAAAAACTATGGAATTAGGGGTGAGGTTATTTATGAAAATTTAAAAAGTCTATCATTATCAAAATTCAAAAAAATTCATTAAAGTGTTAATGTACAATGCGCAAGCTTGCAAAAAAGTGCTTGATAGCAAAAATGGCGGACATAAAACAAAAATTGACGAAAAAAATCGACCTTAATTTTGAAATACCTTTGTCCGATAATAATAATTTTAGTCGAGATTGATCCGCATATAAATTTAATTTTCTTTAATTTAAACTTTGAATGAAATGAATAGGATGAAAATTCGAGGAGCTACGATTCCAACCTACTTGAAAAATGTGGTTTAGAGAAAAGCGCGTTTTTAGCTTTACATTGTAACAGGTCGCTTTTTTTTCCATTCTACCTGCTTGGCGCGCACCGCTCCTAACTATATTTCTTGATTGATTTTGATACTATAACGTCTGGAATGTATTTTGCACATTTAAGGCAACAAAAAATAAGTCAATTTTTTGGATCGGCTGGACCATGCCAACTCAGAATCAACTTATTTCAACATCTCTTTGAAAAATAATTAAAAGTTATGAAAAAAATAATTAACGAATAGCCCGCCACCTAACCTGACGTAACCTACTTAACCAATTTTTAAAAATATTTTTTACGTCACTTTTCCTCTTTGCGAGTAAGTTTTGGCAAACAAAACTTAAGACCGATCTAAGGTTCGGTTTCGGTTTCTTTTTCGGCAAGTTTCGGCAAAAATCTAGTTTTGGCATCAGTTTCGGTTTCGGCGGAAAATCTGCCGAACCATCACGCGTCATTCCGCTGACTTCGGGTGGGTTTGTGGCTCGTGTGTCACCCGCCATCATCAGCTGAGCTCGCCGGCTGGTCCGGCGTATTTGTTTTGTGAGTTTATGTGTTAATTTTCATAATTATTGTTTGTTTTATAGCAGTAATGTCAAGAAAATAATGAATTACTTTTCTCATACTTCAATTATTGTTTTTTTTTTATTTCATTTAACACGTGAAATAAAAATGTTGTCATTGTAAACGCAAATAAAATTAAAATACTCAATTTATGAGGTCTTTTCTTTATAATTTAAATGTTGATTATTGACAAATTTTTGTTCCAAGAAGTAGTTTACATATTTTGTTAATTTTATAATTTTAGTTTTTTGCTGTAATACTAATTTTTTTTGCATAATTCAATTACTTTTTTTTTACTTCATTTGACACCTAACTGTGAGTATAAGTGTAAAAAATAAGCCTAATTTTAGTTAACAATAAATTTTTAACATTTCTAAAAAATTTCGGTTTCGGTTTCGGCCGAAACTGAGACAGACACCAAAGATTCGGTTTCGGTTTCGGTAGAAAGTTCTGTTTTGCTCGGACACTAAACAGAACTGTACTTGAGTAGAGAAACACTGTAATTCCATCCAAGAACTTCCTCTCTTTGCTTTCTCTAATAAGACCCGAATTCAAAACCAATACCCCAACAGAGGGACAGAATCTACAAAAATGATACAGGCCCTGAAGAGCTATTCTCTAATAGATCTCGTTCTCCCGCGAGAAGCGCTGTCAGATTTGTGTGATTTTCTACGGCTGTTATTTGCTTTTCCTATCGGTCGATGTCAAAATTTCAGCTGTGAGCTGTCACGTATTTTAGTTTGGGTCGTTTTAAACACGAATTCTTGCAAGTGTGCGTGATTATTTATTCATTTAACAGCTGTAGAAAATCACACAAATCTGACAGGACATCTCGCGGGAGAACGAGATCTCTTAGAGAATAGCTTTTCTGAAGGATTTTTTCCTCAAGACCTGTCTGAAGCTCGCGTAGAAAAAAAGTTATTATTCAAGCGTATTACGTTGTTATTACATGATCATTAAATAACACTTTTTTCTGTTTTTATTAACTGTTTAATATTTGTGACAGTTTTAATCATTCCAAATCACAAATAGACATTTCATGTAATTTTTTTGATTAAATCAATTTACCTTCCTTTGCCTGTCAGCTTATCGACTCTGTACCTTCCTACCTACTCACTCAATATATTTCATTAATAAAGTTTCTCCAAAAAAAATTCAAATCGGTAGTAATAACCTTTCATGAAATATAGAAAGGTCTTTTTTTTTTTTTTTTTGTTATTGTTTTTGGGGTGTTATGCCGTGTTTCGCTACCTCCTTCTTTAGCCCTAAAGAAGGAGGCTCTCTTTTTGGCTAAAGAAGGAGGTAGCGAAACACGGCATAACACCCCAAAAACAATAACAAAAATACTTTTTGGCCGTGAAAACCTAAAAACATACCTATAGAAAGGTCTATTTAAAAAAATAATAATTTTCACCTCGAGGCAGTATAAATAACCCATCGAGGAGAGAATAATAGGCATTAGAAAAAAAGGCTTAAGCTAGCCTTAGAAATATATTAAATTACTTCTTCTTTACTTTTTACTCCATTTTTCAATCACTTTTTAATAGTTTGTTTTTTAAATTTAATTTTATACTTATACTATAAGTGTAAAGTTTTTTTTACATTAACTCCACACAGGAGGCCCTGAGAAAAATAATTTCCCTCAGGACCTATGTCATCTTTGAAGATGCTGTGTGGAGGGTGTTTTTGAGGAGAGGAAGGAGTGAACATGGGTCTTGAAGAAACAGGAGGGAGGAAACAAAGAGGCCGGCAAATCGTTCCACAGCCGAAATGTTGAACTCAAAAACGAGTCGTAGAAACGACCCGTTTTCATGTGACTAATGTCAACCTTGTACAAATTTTGGGCGCGGATTTGGCGGAGTTTCCCGACTATCCACCGGTGCCGAGGGGATCAATGATGCTAGTTCCTCGGAGCATCTTTCATTGTAATACCGGTAGAACAAGGACTGAATTCCCACCTGGTGCCTGTGATTTAAATATTGCAATCCGTTTGTTAAGTTAGGAGAGTGAGAGTGAAAGTAAAGTAAATGTAAAGTAAATAAATGTAAAGCACTCTCTTTGTGAATATAATAAGAAGGTTTCATAATTAAATTTCTTATTTTTTCTGTTCAGTTATTTTTTCTATATTATTTATTTATTTATTATTGTTACAAGCCCATAGGGGCTTTAACATAGATTATAGAATAATATTTAAGATATCGAGGATTACACATACACCGAATTTATATCAAAAGTAATAAACATAAAAAATTTTAAGAATATACAGGTAGTTTTTGAAGAATATAGCGGAAAACCGTGAAATATTTTAAACAATATCATATTTGACAATAACATAGAATAAAATAAAATATAAAACATTACAATAATGCATCAAATCGTTATAATAATAATATATTAAATATAATAATAATTTATCAAACTACTGAACAAAATCAATATTTCTTGAAAACATGGCAACTGAAACGCCCTTGACAACTTGTCTTTAGGGCGCCATTTACCCGCTCAAAAAGAAGAAGTTAGAGAGATATGTATTAACGAATGTTGGAGACAGCGCGCCAATATTTAAAATGATAAAATTGAAGCCAAAATTGTGAAAATGTTTAATAAAACACGACTCGTTTAAAATAGAGCAAAAATCTCGTAGGGAACATCGCATTTAAAGAAACACTGTGAATTTTTTCATACATGTAACTTCTGAAATAAGTGAAATAATAATTTATAATAATTTTCGGAGCATACTTTGCGATTTTATTCTATTGAGGGAATTTCATATAATTTGCGTTTCGGCATGGGGAATGCTTAGAAATTATCTTCATTTTGTAAGAGCTTAAAAACTTCAAATGTTTAAGGAAGATATGTAAAAAATCGGTAGAAATTCGGGATGCAGCGGCTTAACAAGTTGCCTGTGTGCGCCAATGAAATTTTCCTTTCGTGTTCCTTTCATGTTGACGCAAATGAGTCGCCAACTGTGTTTTTTTTTCAGTTTCTCCATGAGCGGTTGGCCTTATTCTAAATTCATTTGATGATTTAAAGTCTGTATTTTTGGTATTTTGAATGAAATGCTTAATATTGATTTAAAAAACAGTAAAAATACAGAAAGGAAACCTTAAACAGTTCTCTTGTAAAATCATTACATCGCACATTCGACATTTTTCTTCGGGACCGTCGAAATGTTTTTGTTGGATAAAGTAATTGCTCGATTGAGTAAAAACAAATTATTTTACAAAAAATTACCTTATCACAACAACCTTCTTCTTAACCTTTCCCATATTCGTGTTTTTATCAACAAAATGAATTAATTATAATAATAGAGGAAATAAAATGAAATGAGATGAAACGAGATAAAACGAGATGAAATGAAATGAAATAAGAAGAATTAAGAAAAAATTAGATGAAATAAGATAAAGTGGGATGAAACAAAATTTTAAAAAATAAAATATAATGAAATGAGATGAAATGAGATAAAATGAGATGAAATGAGATGAAATGAGATGAAATGAGATGAAATGAGATGAAATCAGATAAAATGAAATTAAATGAGATGAAACTAAAAGAAATGAAGTGAGATAAAACGAAATGAAATGAGATGAAATGAGATGAAATGAGATTAAATGAGATAAATGAGATGAAGTGAGATGAAACGAGATGAAATGAGATGAAGTGAGATGAAATGAGATGAAATGAAAAAAAAAATTATTGAAATTTAATTTAATAAATTTAATATAAATTTAATTTTATTTAATTTTATTTAATTTAATTAATTTGATTGACATGAAATGAAATGACGCCACAAAGTGAATTTGTGATTATTGGACAAGCTTTAGTAATTCATCAGATTGATAATATCAAATAATTATCGATTACCTTTGTAAGTGTTGCACCTTTGTAGGTGTAAGTACGGTGGATTGGTTTATGTTAATGTTTTTAAATCGTTATCTTAGTAGAAAAAATAAATCTACCACGCAATTTTGCTGAAACTTTTACTACATACAATCTTCCAACAATAATACGAAGTTTAATCTTTGCTGTTATTGTAGCGAAAGGTTGGCCGCAAGGGTTGTTAGTTGATTAAGTTGAAGGTAATGTGATGTGTCTCGCAGCGGGTGTCAAAAATATGTGGGCTGCGACCCTCGTGAAAAATGTTGATGGAAATCAACCCTTGGACGTTGGACAGCGACATTTAATTCGCCCTGATGAGGATGTAAGTCCCCAATTTAGAAAACAGAGGACAAACGTTTCCGGGAGATAAGCAATCGGGTAAATTAATACAATGTGGATGCGCTGTAATTTGAATCCAGATATTTGGAAATACAACGAATTAAAAAAAAAATCTGAAAACATAATTCTATCGAGATTCACAAGAATTCCGTTGAATTCAAATTTTATGTTAGTATTAGCGCCGACCGTCAAAAATCAGTATTAGTCCTAGTTGTAGCATTTGAGAAAATTAAAATTGTTAAGAAAGGAATTAAAAATGTGGGGTAAACACGAAAAAGGAAATTTCTAGAGAATTATCAAGCAAAATTTTCATGAAAGTGTACAAATTTATAGGTAGGTACTTCGTTTATCCGAAATCTTTACATATCGGATCAAATTTTTAAAATTAGAATTTAAGTAATTTTCAGTAAAAATATTGTAATATTATGGCTTGTCTGCATTCTTTACGCAATTAATAAAAATACAATTAAATTCAAAGCAAATCCGAGTTCATTGAACTAGAGTTACACGAACAACCTAATTTAGTATTTTTAATGATCGCATTCCACTCGTAATATCAAAATATTTAATGTTTTTTTTCAAGCTTATTTTGTGAATTTCTATTAAAAAAAGTAATATAAGGGGTATTATATTAAAAGTATACACCTTTATATATTTTTCATCGTCTGCAATTTTTTTTTCTTATTTCCAATGACTAAATAAAATATTCTTAAATACCTTACGAATAAAAAATTCTGTCCAAACCAAAGATATTGAAATATAAGAGATATGCTATCGGAAGTTTTTACTGGGTGGGACTGGGACTGACGCCAATATTGTTAACCAATACTACTGTACACCTTTAAAATATCAACTAAATGAACGAATTCTTTCCGAATTCAAACTATGCTCATTAGGTAGTAGTCCGCCGACGGTTGGGCGGACATCACAGCATTTCTCTTGCATTTCAATATCTTTGGTCCAAACGATTACACAAAAATGGCAACTAATATTTATTACTTATCATATTTACTGTATAATAACAATGGAAGCCGTCACCATTTTTGTTTTACCATTTGGACAGAATGTTTGGAATGTATTTGGATCTGTATGCCAAGTGCTTCTCTTAGGTATTTTGTTTATTCATTGGTTATTTCAGTCTTGACATTTTCTCAGAAATCTGAACTGTTTCATTGAACGAATTTTTGTTCGTTTATTTATAGATATCTTCGTGAAGCACCTTTCAGTTATTCCTAGGAATAAGTAGACTTCCTTAATAGAAAAATTATTGTTGAATCTTTTTAAAAATAATCATAAATTCAAATCGAAAATCTTATGAAACTATAATAAATCTCTTTCATATTCGTCATCCGCTTGTTTTTTATACTCGTACATTCTCCAATAGAACTTTTAATTTCTTTTTTTCAAATATTTAAGCAATGTGCTGATTCCACCAACCAACAGTTCTCTCGTATAGCATATTCTTTCATACGAAACAAAATAACATAATAAATCAACCTTGTTCTTCTTCGTTATTTTTATAACCATATTTACGACTAACCTGCTAGTCGATTTCTTCTTTGCGGCCAAGAAAATACCCTTATTTATATAAATAACCCATTATCCAATATAGCTATCTTTATTTATTCGAGGCGCACAAGAAAAAAGAAAAGGTGGGTGGGCTCCGCGGAAAATATTACCAGAAATACGAAATGGTCAATAACCAATATCTGGTAATAACCTCTGATCAATAACGGCTACTAACGCCTCCTAAGGGGCAAAATAACCGATAACTGATGTGACCTTAGGAGGTATTGAACTTAGAATGAGCTTAAAGAATAGTTGATCGAAACTTAAAAAATATAAATAAATTACAAAGTTGAAAGTCATATTTTTACGTTTCTTTTTACTTTTCTTGCCTCAGTGAGTTATAAAATTATGTTTGTAAGGTTTATCAAACTAAACAGTTTCTTAATGTTTCTCGCTCACTCATAAAAAACTGTTTTTGGGCTGTTTGGGAATCGAACGCGCACCCTTCGGACAGAACTGAAATTATTTACATGAGATGCATTTTTGTACTTTGTTTCATGTGTGTAATGGGAATGAAGTCGTGAGAGAATTTTGTTGTTCAAACACTCAAATATTACAAAAAATTCAATTTTAATAAGTTTTAACAGGATCTATCCACGGGGTTTTGGAACTGGATCTGCATCTCGTGGCACATTATTTTAAAAAATAGAATGAAACAGTTTTTTGTAAACAGCAATATAAAAGGTGGATTTTGGAAATTAAAATGGATTGATTTTTAAACGAGAATTACAGTAAAAAGATGCGGGTTTTAGAGCCAAATAATGTGAAAATCAAAATTTTCATTGTCGAATAATAAGGAATCGACCCAAATATCGCTTTTGTCCTAATCGACGGATAGCTGAACTCAATCTTAGACGCCTATTATGTTTTGAAGCAAAAAAAGTGAAATAAAAATTAACTAGGCATTTCCAACTTAAGGTTTCTAAGCGTGATTTATGGAAAATCAGAAATCTCGATGGGTGTTACATGGGTTAACTTTTTACATTTTTATTCAAATAATGTAATTAGATAAAAAAGTATAGAATTTGCATTATTTTAAAGGGAAATATAACTGAATTAGCTCAGACAAACTCCTTTTATGGAGTAATTATTCGATTTCTTAAATGAAAATATAATTAATAAATATTGTCCATACCTTTAATGAAATCCGAAAAGAAAAACGTCCACGTTAGAAAAATTAAGGGGCTGATTTTCAAAATGTGAAACGATGAACCTTTCATTGTGAATCTGAAACAAACAAAAATATGTAAACATAATTAACTATAAAGATAAGCGCAAAAAATAGTGCGCTAAAATATAAAGTATTAAATGTCTTACCGGTCACATCAATCACTAAAGTATGAAAAATTCCTTCAGATAATCACACAAAACTTGAACACTTCATTAAAAACGTCATAGAATTATTTAGAGACTATTAAATAAATTCACAACATATTTACTTAACTTCATAACGAATTACTTATAAATATAATTTAAACTGTTAATGTGATTAATATTATTAACGCACAAAGCACTTATTTTAACGGTTTATTTATATACAATGAGAAAGCTCTAATCGAAATTAATTGAATTGGATTATAAGGATGTTAGACTACACAATTAAATAAGCATCACTTCCAGAAGCTTGAAGCTTGCTGGGCGCGAGATCCGAGGTCCGGAGCACGAACGGGAAGTGCGAACAGTGCGTCCGGAGGAGCGGGAGCGGAGAAGCCTTATTGTGACCGGATATCGGCGTTGTTAGGTCGACGTTCGAGCAAAGACTGGCGTCGCGAGCGCCGCGGCGGCCACGTCCATACAAGCCGGTCGGGGGATGCGCGCAGTGCGTGATGGAACCTCCCTACCTACCCCCGTCCCGAATACAGCCTGTCCCAATAAAATTGATTGATGAAATTATTTACCGAATGCTCTGTTTACATTGTCATTATTGAAATAAAGGTGGTTATGTTTTCGACTCTCTGTTTGAGGTCTTTTGGCAAACAAGTAAATGTGAGATAACTTTGTTTTCGATTTACGATACTCACCATTTTTTCATTGTTATCGTATTTGCTTTGTAGAAATTCTTTTTTATTTTATTTCAAATACGATTTTTTGTTGGGCTAGAAAGGTTTATTTTGACAACTGTATTTGTTAATCATTAATCACTCTTAAAACTTTATAATAATATTTTATGCTTCAATTTTTTTCTATTTGAAAATATTAAAAAAATTAATGCGAATTTAAACCACTCTAGAATCGGAAATATTTTGTCAGAAGGTCAAAATATTTCCGCTTTGCAATAAAATCCAAATAAAATAAAAATAACAAAAAAAGAAACCACACCATATTTTATTAGTCAAATGTGTTATAATCGTTATTATGACCACTCGTTTTAGTCGTTTCGTAAAAAAAAACATTGATTAAAAGATGATCGAAATTATATACATTTTTCTCAAATTGTTATTGGAAACATTGTTTTCTTAGAGCTGCATATTTAAATTTTTCTGAGGTTAAATTCTAGACTACTTTAGCTCTTTCTAACATTTTTTAGATAAAATTTCTTACCATGACCGAAATGGATATACAATGATCAACGGGCTCCTCGGTCGAGGACTAAGGTTCTTGACTTGCAATCCGAAGATGTCAGAGTCGAATCCCGGCGTGCGCAAATAAAGTTGATTTGATTAATTTGTGTTTTTCAAAATTAATACATTTAAAATAATATATAATATATTTGCGGCACGTTCTAAAATGGAAGATGCTCTCAGTATCGCCCTGGTGTAAGACCATCATTCAGAATTGAAACGTTGCTCGAAATGGCTTTAGCCGTGTATCGAGACCAAATCTGACCAGCCAGTTACTTCCCCCCCACCTTTTTCTCCCCACCTCCTTCCCATCCCCATTACCTTCAACCTCATAACATACTTCAATTGGGGATGCCTTAGTCTCACTGGCTCCAGGCGGGAACAGCTGGGACTTTTGTGAGGTATTCACAGTAAAAAGAAAAATGATTTGTAAAAGATCTTGGGAAAAATTTTGTGTTCTGTGATTAAACGGGCTAATTTGCTGTACTGCGCTTATAAAACATTGTTCTTAAACGATATCTGTTGTTAGAATTTTTTTTTAAATTTTTTCATAATGAAGATAATAAATAAAAAAATAGTTGGGTTAGGTTAGGTTAGGCAAAAATAGTATGACATGAACATTTTGAAACAAATAACTGAAATTACATTAAATTTAATATTTTTGGGGCTCATAATATTTTATGAGAACGTTGAAATAAATTTAGGATTAATGTAAGTAGATACCTAACTAGCTACTTATATTATATTGTTAGAAAGGAGCCCTTAGAAAGGAGAAGTTTGATCAATACCGAATAAGTAGATTGAGTACATATCGTTTTAATTTTGTATTAAATATAGTCGTGCGCATAAAATTTTATTTAATTTCTGTTTTTCTGGTTGTTTTAATGTGCGCTCTTTGGCGTTAAATGTATGAGTGTCGCGATGATAGATTATTAAAAAACATTCTAAAACTCTTATGGTGCCAAAAATATATTTAGATGGTTTGTCTCCAGTTTATTTAAATGATACCCGGATTTCATGTTAGGGCAAGTCTGTCGCTTCTGACGTCGGTGGGTGGGACACACTGTCTGTGGTCCTACTAAGGCCGGCCGCACAAATCCAATTTTGCTTTCCGATTGTCTGAACAGACTCTCAGATTGGATGAACCCCGCACATGTCCGATTCACGCTTTCGATTTTTTTGGTCTCAGTCGTCTATGATCTGTCTAGCGAAACACTACATCTATTTACGAACTTCCTCCCAGGCCAAGTTTTTTATTTCCCTATCATGAAACTATCTTAGCCTCACGTTACACAGATTATTACCTATTTATTGTTATTATGTTTTATTTGTAGAACTACATATTAACTTAAGGTTTTCAATAAGTATTATCAAAGATTATTCAATTTGGAAGGCGGGAATGGGCATCGCCACCCGGGAACCATTTAATGGATAACCAACACCCCTGTCGTAGGTCTCCCTAAATGGTTCGTTTCATTTAGTAATTTAGCAGGAGTATCCGGTTCATGGGGTGAGGTTTGTCTAGGTGTTGACCTGGATGCATTGAACCCAAGATTCCAACCCATGCCTAAATCCCAGAACTTTCTCTTATTCATTACCTTAAAAAGACCCTCTACAAAGCATCTTCAAATGTTATAGACCCTGAGGAAATTAATTTTCTTCAGGGCCTCCGGTGTGGGAGCCATTGTAAAAATATTATTATTCAATTTATAAAAACGGCTTATTTATTTATTTATTGATAAACGCCTATTTAGGCTTTAACATATATATATATATATATATAAATAACATATTTATGAAATTAATTATAAAAACATGTTCTGCCGTTTAATTAGTAATAGTACGCATGACAGCTGTCTCGCCTCCTGAAGGCATTACCAAGTTTGATAATGCCTGCAGAAGACAAAATAGCCGTCAAGCATAATAGTAATTACACCGCAGAACTTGTTCACAAATGAATCTGTTTAAAACAAATTAAATAATAATATTATTGTGTAGGCATTGAAACATTTCTACAGCCATGATGTGTAGAGAAGTATCAATACTCATTTGCTACATATAAATTCAAAAGAAAAAGTAGGATCGATAATAAAATAGCCCACGCCCCTTCTTCGTCCGATCGATCCGGTAGTCGGATCGGATTGGACGGCCGGCGCGGAAAAGCGTGGCCTATTTTATTACCGATCCGATTGTCTGATCAGATGTGTGCGGCCGGCCTAACCCGTCCTTGGAATTTAACATCAGTCTTCCTAGACTAAACTGCTACCGATTTACGGAGGAATGAAAAAACGTTAAATCGTTTCAACTTAACACAAGCACCGAATTTGCGTATATTATTTTAAACATTTTATTAGTTTGAAAAATTTCAGCCTTTTATAATGTCAAATAGAAATTTATAGTAAAAAATCATCATGTAACAAAATACGTCACGTTTTATCGTTAAGGTTAAACCTTAAATTATTCATTAAATGAATAATTATCATTGTAGATGGCGATAATTTAATTAGTGTAGGAAAAAACACTTTTTCCAAGTTATGCTTTAAAATATTAAGACGATTTGTTTTTTCGCATGTCCACGAGGAGTATGAATAAATAGTGTTGTCCGTATTAAAACTAAATTCTTTCAAAGGAGGCTGCAAAAACAAATGAGCGTTGAATCACCGATGCAATATTGTTTGTAAGCATTTCATGTAAGTTTTTAAACAAGCAAAACTCTTTATTCATACACCGTACAGGCGCAGACAAACAATTAATCTTAATATTTTATGGTATAACTCGAAAAAACTGTTTTTTCCTAAAATAAGTTAATAGCGTCATTTATGAACGAGCAGTTTATGAATAGTTTTCAGTTTTACTTAAAAAAAAAAAAACGTTATACAAATTTTATCACTACCAACATACTTAAAACAATCGATGAATATATAGTACCTGTGATTTCGTGTTTATTTTTAATTATAATTAAGTTCTGATGTTTTCCAAAAAAATATCCCGTTCTTACAGTAGTCCTGCTGTATTAATAAAATGACTTTTCTATCACAGCGTTACTTATTTTCAAAATATTATTGTAACACTCTTTATCCACAAAATTAAAAGCTTTTTTTGAATTTTATTTATCTTTACCAAAAAGAAATCAAAATTAGCTTTAGTCTTTAGATGTAACCCAAGATCGGACTAAAGATAGAGCAAAAATTATTTGCTGATTATTTTAGAGATGCTGCTGCTATTAACATTTTTTTAAAGCTCACAATTAACACTACTTTTCTAAAATAATAAAGTTATGTTGATATTGAAATTTTCGGGTACAACCATAAATCGAGTCTTAGAGCTTTTTCTTCGTCTAGAAAATATGCTTCCAGTCACTGAAAATTTCTAAACCCTCTGTGTAGTTGCAAATCCACAAACGGTGTACCATTTCACCCTTCCTCCTCATCTTGAACAAATTAATGTTTCCGACATCCTAACCGTGTCCAACATCCGACGACTGGATGACGTAGTACGCTGAGACAACGTACAAACAAATTAATGCGTATTCCCTTGGATAAAAGAACACCCTGCATTTACCCTACGAATTACGGCTTATCGTGCGCAGAAAATCTACGTGGATATATTTCTTGTTCTTCGCGATGTAAAACAATAATTAGATACGTCTAGCCACGTTTTACGATGCCTCCTTCTCCAGGCCTTGGAACAATTCGCCCATTTCACTCATTTTATGTTCTCTCCTGTAGTTTGGGCGTGAGCAAAGTTAGAGTTTATGAGGCCGGCTGAAGATTTGGATGGGAAGTACCGTAATTGTTTGCGGTTCCTTCATTTGAAAAAGTAATTGGAAAGAAGAAGTGGAAAGGAAGAAAGTAGGAAGTGGTGAGTTTCGTTTTGCCAGTGGTTTTGTGTTTTTACCTGGCGAACTACCGGTATTGTTATATTACAAAAGTACGACTACGATGGATGAGTGTTCCGCATTCAAGTTCTTCCCTACACTTTGTAGTTGTTGAGAATTCTCGAATGAAAAAGCTCGGAGCTGTACACAGTTTAGACTTTCTCTCATTCGAGAATATTTCCCGGTATCTCCGACAAAACTTTCAACGTAATAATCAAGGCAGATAGATGCTTGCTACAATTAGTTATATTTACACTGTGTAATAAATGATGAGCAGGATTTTGTATAACGCTATCATTATAGAATAATATCCCAAAGGCATCATTTTATATGGTTAATCACTGACATTTCCAGTCTGAATCGTAAGCAAAACAATAGCATTATTGATAAATAATGTTAGGTGTTCATCTTAACCTTTTACTAAGCAAGTACCTACGAAACAATTAATCGAAAAATACGTTTTATTTCTCACAACAATTACAATTGTTCCTGTCTCAAAAAACCTAGCAAAATGTAGTTAAGACTGAATCAAAACCAAGGATGGTAATTTTAGGAAACCAAATACAAAAATCACTTTTTTATGATAATTTTTTGTTCATTTTTAAATGTCATTTATTATCCAAGCATTAAAAAATTTCCACACTTGGAAGGAAAAATTTCAAACACAAAATAAAAAAAAAATCTAAATTAGGGTAAAAAGAGAAAATTTTCATTGATTCGGAAATTGAAAATTAAAAATGTTATTTATCGCAAGTATTAATCGCATTCTAATCCAGTTGTAAACACGGGGAATAAAGAGGCACATTTTTTCAGCACAGCCTTAGTATGTGCCGTACGATCACACATTCATCATTCCGATTTAGAATATCCTTTTCTCTTGCTTGTTATTTGGGAAAATGTCCAAACTCTACCCGAACAGATATCCATAACAATTTTCCTATACGTTCTCATTTGAAATTTTACCTCGTTTTCTCAATAAATAGAAGGCGTGGAGAATAGTTAGAAAAATACAATATATTTGAATGGGTTGCTTGAATTGTTTTTATTCCGTTTACGAAGTATTTTCTTAGTTCTTCTGTCTGGAGAGGATCCTGTTTCTGTTATTGTTTGATAAATCTGAAAAATTCATACTAACCAATAAACATTCCGCAATACATATTAGTCTGAACATATTTATCATTCATCAATTCTGAGATCCTTCTAATCTATAAATAATAATTCTGTGATACATTCAAAACCAGTTGATTGAGTCAATCAAATAAAAATAGAAATGAATAATTGAGTTTTCGGTATTTGTGTTTGATTTCCGTGTGGTGAAATAAAGTATGAATCCAAACAAATATATTTTTTTCGTGTGACAACCGATTTTGTAAATATATCTACGAAAGGATGTTTAATTTAATGAAAACGATTAAATACAACGAAAGCGAAACATTTTTCATAAGTAAAAGACTATTAGTACGGTTATGTTGGTAAAATATTAGTAGAATTTTATGGAAAATTTTGGGATACAATATCTAAGGACTAAGTTGACTTGAGAGGCCGTATATGAGCCTGCAGTACAGATAAATTATTGTCATATAAATTAACTTCGAAAAGCCCATGTTGATAACTTCTTTGTCATTATTATTTTGATATAGGCATATTGTTTTGTACCGCACATATTATTACTACCCGACTTTCGGATTAATCTTATGGAAACGTTAAAATTAAGAAGGTTTCCAAGATATTTTTAAATCGATATTTGAAAGCTCAGGAAAATTGTAATTTTTGTTTCGAGCCTAAAGTCCTTGACATTAGTATCTAAGACAAAAAAGCAATGCATATTTTATGAAATCTTAACTCGCCTTTCGGAGGGTTTCGAGAGATTGATAAGAGATTTTGTTCCTTATCTAGTAAATTAGAAAGAAAAATTTATTTAAAAAAATATATTTCCTTTACAGCTATTATCAAAAGCAAGCCAATTCGATAATCCAATACAGTTTATAACAACATTTTAAATTCAAACTCAAGAACTACTTTGTGCTAAATTATAAGTTTTATTTGTTGTTTATAAGAAAATAGAGACAGCTTAAAGTAATAACCAAAAGTTTACATTTTGTAGCAATCTCTTACTAATTAACAGAAGGTTTTCTGCGAAATTTTTTGCTTAATCGAGTAAATTTGAAAAAATAGCGTATTTAAAATTATATTCTTTTCAGTTTTTATCGAAAGCATGCCAATTAGATAGTCCAATTCAATTTTATTATAAATTCAAACTCAAGCATTGCTTAGTGCTAAATTATCAGTTGTTTTTGTTATCTACAAGAAACTTAAGACAGCTTAAAATTATTACCATTTTGTACCTCTTACCAATCTATCTCACAGAGGGTTTTCTGTGAGATAAATTAGTAGGAGATTTTCTGCTTTTTCTGGTAAATTTGATTGAACTTTGTATTCTTATAAAAAAATTTCGTTTCAGCTGTTATTAAAAGCATGCGGATTTAATAATCCAATACAATTAATTATTATATTTTCAGTTCAAATACCAGCACTGCTTTTTGCTTAATAATACATTGTATTTATTGTCTATGATGAAGTTAAGACAGCTTAAAATAACTGCCAAAAATATGCATTTCGTAGGTCGAATATAATAAAAATAAATGATTGATACAAATTGTATTATTTTTTTTCCAGGAAGGACTCTGCAAGTAATATTCTCCTGCGAACAGATAAAATGTTTTCAAATATATTTGGTCATACATTATTCAACGCGAGCGGTCTTCGTTATTGAATTCTGGAATTATGTAATAGTGGATTCCAGAACCAACCGTGGAATTAAATTGGGGATATTGATGGAATAAAAATGCCCACCGTCCGTACAACTTATTCTATTTGGTATTTACTCGTAAATTGGTACCACTCATACCTTTCTAGTATTAACATAATAATATTATGATAGAAGTCTAAATTGGTTAGAATTTTTCTAGTAGGTAAGACGTAAATAATAATAATGATCAAAATTGAAATGATAAGAGTTTGAGTTTGTTATTGAGTTTAAGTTTTGTCGATACCCGTTTGTTTATCGTACAATTTACATCGACATTAACAAATTTTCAGTACTTACAATATTATTTTAATATTTATTTTATAGATATTGTAAATACTGAAAATTTGTTAATGTCGATGTAAATTGTACGATAATCAAACGGGTATCGACAAAACTTTTTTTTTAACTGATTAAAATAATTGAGTCGATCTATTTCTATATCCGCTATATCAACTTTCGTTGATTTGGAGAAAACCGCAAAAGCTGTCACATCTCTAGCGTAAATACATAATTTAGACTTTCATAAAGTCAATAGTTCCATATGATTAAATTCGGATACATTTATCCGAGACGCTATTCAGGTTACAAACCAATTCTTAGAATGATTGTTTCCAATAAAAAGAGTAGTTGCCCATAATATGGAAAAAGAAGTAGTTGAAGATAATATTGTTGATTCTAAATATTTGAAATATGAGATTGACAAATATGACGGTTTGACAGAAGGTGGCAATAGCAAAATTGGATAACGCGCACGTCCCGGTTAGACGAGAGGTCTGGGTTCGAGTCCCAGTTGCGATCATTGTATTTTTCTATTTTTCTGTGTCTTGTTTTCTTTCAAATTTTCATTTAGATTAAAAGTGTTATTTTCTTCAATGACATAATTTCCTTTCAATTTTTTGAAAAATGAAATGGAGTAATATAATTTTGAAAATTTTTAGTTTTTTAAGTATGTTCAGTATAATTCAAGTAATTTCAATAAATAAAATGGATATAGCGGATTTTGATTCTCACCTCGTGATTTACTCACGATATAGAGACACGATTTTGAAACTCAACTGACCTGACGCGTGAGTTCCTAAACCCGCCATCATGGCAAAATAACTGCTCGTGATTGGTTGAATTCCAATATAGCGTGTTTTGATAGTAACTTCTTGAATGATATAGCGGGTTTTGTTTCTCACTCGCAGTTTTAACGTGGTTTTTGGTCATGTTAAGGGGGTTTTGAAACTCAATTTTAATTTTTCTCTTGTTCCTCGCAAAAATGTGAACAAGATGTCATACTCAGATCCTTTGTCAAAAAGTAGGATTTAGCGGTATTTAGCTGTATTGAAATTATAGGACTCTAACATAAGCATACCACATGACCTTGGCTGGCTAAGTCCTCCGTCATTAAACAAGCAAAATTTTCAGCTTACTGTGATGGCAGTAAGAGATTTTCAAATGTTGTCCGTGAATGTTTGTCCATATTAAAAAAAAATATATACGTGCATGAGTATCTAAATACTTCCAGTTTCAGTTTTTGATAAATAATGAACTGAAGTGAATACTTGTGGTGTACAGTTAATTACTCTGAATAAAAATAAAATTCTGATGGTCAGGAGTTTTAAATGTCTATAGTTCGTCAGAGATTACGAGTCTTGTTTATTATCGTATCGTATTTACAAAGGATATCTAACTGATCTTAACGTCCGTTCTAAATAACGCTCTGCATTAAGCTACCGCGAGGAATCGCTCACTGAAGATGTACGTACCCATTCGAGCATTAGACCCAAACGTCTGACAGTTGTCTCTATCACGTTATACTACCAATGACACCTATTGAGATACCTTAAACTACGAGTACATTTACTGGCGACATCTGTTGAGAGACATTTAAACTGCATTTATATTTACAAACACTACAATAATTTTCCATCATAACAATATTGTTCTCTAGGTAATGTGTAAAACAAACGATTAATTCAAATACAACTCGTTGTAATGTGTCTCAACTTTTATCATGACAAGATTAATTCAATGAAAACATAAATCTTTCTGTAACTTATTTCAAAAATTAAAACCAACCTGTTCTCTAACCACTGAGATACGCTGAGATTGCATTTATTTTAAAATTCAAAAGCAACCAAGAGTATCTCTGCACTGGCTCTTGCCAGATAAATTATATAAAAACTTCTCTATCTTGTTAACCTAACATAAAGGTAGCTACTACTCAGCTTTGTTCGAGATTCAATATTTGTATAGTTATCTTTTTCGAAATATTTGTATAGTTGGCAATTGATAGAAACCTGAAAAATAACGAACAAGTGAATTTTGACATGAATTTCGTCATTCAAAATTCTAAATATTTCTTGTTACAATCCTAATTCATCATTCATTGGGACGCAGTCGTAATTTGCATCAGTTTTCTTTCCAAAAATAACGCAAATTTACCAAAAATAACGATTTTAACCAAGTATTAAAGGAAAATGTTCAGTTCTTCAAACTTTGCAAATAAACTTTGTGGCGTCATTATTGATTTAATGAATGAAAACAAATAACTTTGAATACACCACTTTATAATTAACACTATCACCATGTTTTAAAAACTATGTTTTCTTCGTCAGGATAATAAATTAACGTAAAAATAACAAAATACAAAAAAGGATAGACAAATAGGAACATAGACAAAATATTAGAAAAAAAAATTTCAGGTTCATAGAAAGAGAATATTTGATATACGTAAATGGAAATTTTATAGCTCTCATTGAAAACGATGTAGCAACCTAACAGTAGTACCGGCACTTGTTTACCAAGAAATTCAAGAATAAAGCAATGCAAGTCAAAAGAAAGCAAACTAATTTTCGATTAACTTAACTTACTCCGCCTCACGATTAATACGGAATATTTCGTATTTAAAAATTTAGATTTTACTTCATTATTACTAAAAGTGAATATTGGTGTCGGGGAATGCAAATGTGCACTTTGTGTTTTAATTTTATTAAGATTAATTCACTTACGCGAAGTGTTCGACACCACGATTGGCCAAGTGAAAGGGAGTACTACAACTTTACCAAAATATTTATCTTTATAGCATTGTTATCAGTGTGTCCTACGTAAATAAGAAATGATAACAAAAATTATTATTTGAAATGTTTAAAACTAATAAATAATATAATGTTTTGGTTGAGTCAACAATCTAAACGTTTAAAATGAATAATATTATTGTTCAAATGTTATTATTACAATGGAATTCCTCCACAACCAAAGGTATTTAAGTCGCAATTGGTTTTGGACCCCTGCTAGTGGATGTAATTCACCCCTCTTGCCCTCCCAGCCATCAGAGGCACCATAAATCACCCTCCACTCTGGCGTATGATGTCTACAAGATTTGGGTGGTGCGTACCAATCCTCCCTAGCCTCCGTTTAACTCCAAAAGATACCTAACTATCCGAGTTGACTAGTAAATGACCGAGATGAAAGGCGAACCGTGAACACCGAACACGTCAATGTTTGTGCTGAGTTGTATTGACTATTGATTGAGAAGTGTTTTCAATATGTTTGTCTTGGTTTCAACAAATTAGACGATACAATAATTAATTTATTCGTTTACTTGAGCATGTCATATTGACAACAAATCAGTTATATCAAACATTTGATATCAAGTGGTAATTACTACAATTAGGTAACTCTAAAATCTGCGTTTTTGAGTCCAACACTAAAAGCATAACTCAATTTCTCGTCTACGAATGCTACCAACAGATAAGTCGTAGCGCATTGGAATCATCAAGTTATTTGAATACTTTTTTGTGGGTTTTTCAAAAAAGCGGTATTGTTTAATTCTATAATTAGGTAAATCGAGTTATCGCGATGCCAATGTTACCCTTAGGCAACTGGACTAAACTGGTTGTAATACTAAAATTTGAGGAATTGCTTAAGTTGCCATCGTTGCATTTTTATATGTAACACCTGTGTAAGTCATTCTATTTTTATAAATCAATGCTTAAAAAATGATTAGCTGTTTTCTTATTTCCAAAATAAACGTTTTACAGTTCCCAACACGCAAATCTATGATTCAACAATACGTATCAGTGTAAATATACAACAACCGATTTATCAGATTGATTTCAATCTTATAATTCTATTTCCCAACAATGCTGATTTCAGAATTACATGGTTATAGTAATTACACCAAGATTTATACCTAGATATATATTAAGCTGAATTTTGTTTACAATGCTAAGTATGATTCATTGATGTGATATTTAATTACTGAAGAAGAATATAATATTAATTGCTTTAGCATTGATAACCATTTAACATTTAAATAGTCTTTACAAGATTTTTAAAAGAAAATCACTCTCTTAGTAGTCATATTTAACCGGTTTATTATATTAAACCATCTGTTACCAAATAAATTAGAAAAGGTTTTCTTTTATAATCTCTTAGAAACCCGTTGAAATAACTTGATTGTAATTTGGGAAAACGCGTATGAAACATACGTAAATGAATTAATTACGGGTAATTCACAACAAAGTAGGCCAACAAGACGGCCTCCGTGGTCCCGAGGCAAGACTCTCGACTCACAATCCGAAGGTCGCGGGTTCGAACCCGGCGTGCGCAAATAAATTTTATTTGATTAATTTGTGTTATTTCACAATTTATTCATTTAAAATAATAAATAGTATATTTGCGGCACGTTGGTGTAAGACCATCATTCAGAATTGAAACGTTGCTTGAAATGGCTTTAGCCGTGTTTAGTGACCAGATCTGAATAGCCAGGTACTTCCCCACCTTCCTCTTCCCTATCTCCTTCCCCTCCCCACTACTTTCAGCCTCACAACATACCCCGATCGGGGATGCTATAGTCTCACTGGCTCCAGACGGGAGCAGTTGGGACTCTTGTGCGGTATTAACTGTAAAAAAAAAAGTAATCAATAGGCTATTTCAATTCAAATCCAGAACAAAATCAGAATCCACAAAAAATCTAATGTACGAGTATTAACTGATTCGCGGCATGCGTTGTAATGCCATCTAAGATATAAATTGTTTCTTCTTGCATGTCCTTTCCCGTGCGTCTCCGTTCCTTTCCCGCATCCTCTTTCGCTCCCCCCAACCCGCCAACCCCCCTCCCGCGTTCCATGTATTCAGTTCCATTACACTCAGTTTTCAAACAGCTCGCGTGCGTGTATTACAGTTTTTTATTCAAAGTTTCATTTTTCAAATATTACAAATATTCATTTTTGTATTATTCTAAGAACAATCGGTCAAATGTGGTACCTAACATAGTTACCTATTTAATATATCTTTAATTCTTGATCCGATTCAAAGTATTAGGCGAGTACTTCAAATAAATTCATTCATTTGAAGAGTTTCAAAAATTGAATGTTGATTAAACAATCATTGTTTTGCAAAATGTCATTCTCACATTTTGACATTTTTGACACCAGAAACCTTCGCGGGGTTTAAAGAATGTATATTGGAAGTCTCAAACATTTCATATTCCTAAAATATCAATATATAAACAATTCGTAACTCATGCACGTACTTATTTAACCCAAAGCAAGCATATTTTGATTTATATATACGGATGGAAACAAAAAATTTGTTAACATTAAGAAAAGTAAATGAATATAATACATTCATGTATGTTTTTAGGTTTTCAGGGCCAAAAAGTATTTTTGTTATTGTTTTTGGGGTGTTATGCCGTGTTTCGCTACCTCCTTTTTTAGCCAACGTTTCGGACAGCGTTACAGTGTCCACTTGTCCATTTGACTTTGGATTTGTTCCTGAAGTCCTGGGAAGACCCAAAACTTACAGAGCACGCCTAATTACGGAGGCAATTTAAATCCATAAAAACCCCATCAATATTAACAGAGACGACGGAGCTAAGCTCAATAGTTCTTGGTATCCAGTAATTGACGGCTACACCAAAGCTAAACGCAAAAAAACCGTGCTGAATTTTTTCTAACACCAGCTCGTAGAGAAATGGAGCTGGCAGCACGGTATCGCTTCGACACACATAAGTAAACACTCTCACCAATATCATTTACTCATATGCCCTGATGATGGACACTGTAACGCTGTCCGAAACGTTGGCTAAAGAAGGAGGTAGCGAAACACGGCATAACACCCCAAAAACAATAACAAAAATAATACATTCATCTTTATATACAAAATAAATAATTAACTCATACATTCAAACACAGAATTCATTAAAACGTCTCAAGTATACACACACACTTTGCGAAAACATACATTCAAACACTATACATACTCACTATGGTGAGAAAACCATTGCTTAAGAGGGGCATAGGGGGAATAATAACTTCCAGACAATATAAAAATTCAAAAAAGTCTTTTTTCCACTTTTCTAAAATTATTTATGATTTCCAAGACGTATTAACTCGTACCTACTTTATTACCAAGAAATTTTACAAAAATCATTTCTCATTACGTTGTGCTTAATAATTTCTGATTTCCTACTATCATTAATGTTTGATACTTCCGCAAACTATCCTAAAGAATAAGCTTACTACTTACGTTTCATTTTAAAGCCTACTTTGCTCGAATAATTAAACATCAAAGCAGCTGATCGAAGACCCGAAACATCATCAATCAATCATTAATTTGAGGGCATGGAGGTTTTATTATACCGTAGCCTTTGGAACTGATATTTGAATGTAGGTTGTTATCTTTTTGGGTCATTCAACCACCAGTTATTCATGTGTTATTCAGTGAATTGAGGGAATGTAGGTTAATAAAATCATGTTCATAGTGAAACGAGTAATGAATAAATGAATCTAGGTTATTACATTCCATTCATGGATAATTTTAAAGGTTAGTTTTTATCATCGTTACAAAACATGAATGTCTAGGGTCAAATATTTTCACTGTGTTTTAAGTGACACGTTGTGGTGTGTTTTTCATACATTGGGCTTTTACTTTTTAATGTTTTACGTGCTTGAAAAAAATGTTGTTATAAGAAGGTAGAAATTAAAAAAAAAGAACTTCTGATATGACAAATATTTATTAGACTTAGTATTCCGATTTTGTATTAATGCAGTTGCGTACAATATTAAAACTAAGTACGGGAACACACAAAACTGGCTAGATATAGCAGTTTGATAAGTAAGACTTTCAATTTGGAAAATTGCAGTTCGGCTTCGCCCAGTTTCAGTGTTGTGACCATTTTATAAATCCGATAGGAACTGGTTCCAAAAATAGCCAGTTCCTCGGATCCACTGTGATCCAGTGGCAGCTAGTCACCGAGACAAAGTAACCGTCACAAAGTAACCGTCACAAAGTAACCGAGACACGTAATGACGTCATATGTAATATAAATAGCATATAGCCGCGTGATCTTTCCATATCCGGAATGATACATTAATTATGTAAATCCGTAGTACATATACCAAGGGGGGAAATTTCTACATGCGAGCTGCTGACGGAAGTAATGACATCTTTTTACAGATTCTTGAATTAAAAACTGAATAACAACGGTAGCTTTGCTTGAAATTTCACGAACTTGTGGCGCGACGCGTAAGGCGGGGCGTCAGAAATGCAAACGGTGGGATTCTGAAATTCAACCACGCAGTTCCAAGGATATTGTATATATAATACTGTTTGATAAAGCGCTAATAACCTCGAATCTTTATCAGCAATGTTGAAGTAACATGGAAAATAATCCTGATATTATAATCAATATTGGTATTTCAATCAGAATACTAGTTTCAATAAATAATAATTAGTACAATTACCAATATATTAAAAATAAATTATTTGTAAATGCTTTCAGGTTCGCTTGACACTATTAACTTGTATTGTGGCAAAATCAAATCTCCCGTTGGAAAATAGACTTCAAGCTACGTTAGGATTTTCTAGCCAATCTTCGCTCTACACCTTCGATGATCTAACCATGTTAAAAACATTTTCTATGAACCTTGCCTGCGTCCAAAAGAAAATGTTCCTAAATTTCTCTTATTTAATAAATTACACCCTAAATTTCGTTTGAAACTATAATTTAAGTAAGTAAGTACTGAAATAAATAACTTTCTATTATTGTAGAAAGCAATCACTTTGTGGTTTGACATATTTAATAAAATAAAATACTTTTTTGTTTAAAACCACGAGATTTATTAATTTTTGAACCGACCGGTTTCGCTTAACTTAAGCATCATCAGGGTACAAATTAATACTAAACAAGAAGTACATAATGTGTGCTTATATATAACAAAATATAGAGGGAGACAACGTGATACAAATATTACAAACAAATAAACGGTCATAAAATACATTAACATAAGTACTCAAGTAATGGGAAAAACAGAAAGATAATTATGTAGACTAATGGGTTATAATAATAAATTTGGAGAAACAAAGCATTAACTGGCATGGTGATAAGGAGCGCTGGGAATTTTTATTTTTAAGGGTTTATTGGAAACAGACCTAATATAGGACTGCTTGATATGTCTAATTGATTATTAAGTATATGACTTTTGGTTTTTACAGCTTTTTTTATTTCTAGCGCCTCTAGATTGTTTAGTCTGTTACCATGCCCGTTTTTATGTAAGATGTTAGCACCGGTGCTATGACAGAACGTATGATCTTTATCGATCAAATGATTTGCGAATTCTGAAAAACCGTTATTATTGAGGCAACGGAGATGTTCCTTTATCCTAATATTGACACTACGTGTTGTCTTACCGATATAGAAAGCCGAACAATTATTGCAATTTAATTTATAAATTCCCGAATGATTTAATTTGTCGTCCTTATCTTTCGAATTAATTAGAAATTTACCTAGATTGTTATTAGTATAAAAGGCCGGTCTGACTTCAGAAGGGAGGTTTTTTACACTTAAGGTAGAAAAATTATTAATGAATAAAATTCGCCGCCATTGATGATTAATATTATTATCATTGATTTGAGGACAAGGACTAGCAAATAAGAAGCGATTAACGGCTATTTGTTTTAGTTTTTTATTTAAGATTAAATCTATAAAATGTGATTCATAGCCATTATTTACCGCTATTTTTTTAATTATTTTTAGTTCATTAGCAAAATTATTATCGGACATTGGAATTGTGACCAAACGATGGACCATTGAATGGAATGCGGAGTGCTTATGTGAAATAGGGTGATTGGAGGTGCTGTGTATGACAATGTCAGTATAAGAGGGTTTACGAAATATGTTAAAATCAATTTTGTTATTAACGATCGATAAGGTAAGGTCTAAATAATTTAAGGTTGAATTGTTGCCTATCTCTAACGTGAATTTAATCTGATTATGAAAAGAGTTTATAAGATTGAGGAAGGAATTAAGTTGACGTTCCGTCCCTGACCATATACACAAAACATCATCAACATATCTTTTCCAGTACAGAACGTTTTTAATAAGAGGTGAGGTACTAGATAAAATTTTATTCTCTAGGCTATCCATGAATATATCAGCAATCAGAGGACTGGTAGGGCTGCCCATAGCCAGGCCGTCCCGTTGCTGATATATAACATTATTAAATTGAAAATAATTTTGATTCAGGCACATATTAAACAAGGAAGTTAAATCTTTTATTAAATCTGTAGAGAGATCAGAGCTATTTAGCAAATCAGAAATTAAACATTTACTCTCTTCTATGGGAACATTGGGAAACAAATTTACAACGTCAAAAGAAATTAGTTTAGAATTACTAGGGAGAATCATATCTTTTAATTCTTCTACCAATGAAAAAGAGTTTTTAAGGGTATGTTTAGGTGAAAAAACATTGGTATTTTGAAACACATTAGTAATAACTGATGATATTTTAAAATTTGGGGCATTACAACACGAAACTACAGGTCTGATGGGGCAATGATTCTTATGTATTTTGAGGAACCCATATAATTTAGGAGTTTTGGGATTTTTATTTAAAAATTTTACTTTGTGATACGATTCATCTTGAAATATTTTAGTTTTACATGCTTGAAGAGTTTGTTTCACATTTTCTTGGAACTTAATGGTTGGATCTTTCGTCAGTATTGTGAAATAATAATTTTAAATAAATAATTTTAATGCTGCAATAGAAGAGGTTGCAGTGGATATAGACACAGCTCTATGTAATAAACCAAAAAAATTCTGTTACAAAAGTGCTGAAACTTTACAAAAAATAATACCAAAATTTAAACCTAACCCAAATCCTGAGTTGAAAATAATGAAGAATATTCGTGCCAAACTAGCTGATGAAGATTTAATCCTCACGAAAGCGGACAAGGGGAATACAGTAATTATAATTCCTCGAACTGAATACAATACAAAAGTGGCGGACTTCATCGACACTGACAATTTCACAATACTGACGAAAGATCCAACCATTAAGTTCCAAGAAAATGTGAAACAAACTCTTCAAGCATGTAAAACTAAAATATTTCAAGATGAATCGTATCACAAAGTAAAATTTTTAAATAAAAATCCCAAAACTCCTAAATTATATGGGTTCCTCAAAATACATAAGAATCATTGCCCCATCAGACCTGTAGTTTCGTGTTGTAATGCCCCAAATTTTAAAATATCATCAGTTATTACTAATGTGTTTCAAAATACCAATGTTTTTTCACCTAAACATACCCTTAAAAACTCTTTTTCATTGGTAGAAGAATTAAAAGATATGATTCTCCCTAGTAATTCTAAACTAATTTCTTTTGACGTTGTAAATTTGTTTCCCAATGTTCCCATAGAAGAGAGTAAATGTTTAATTTCTGATTTGCTAAATAGCTCTGATCTCTCTACAGATTTAATAAAAGATTTAACTTCCTTGTTTAATATGTGCCTGAATCAAAATTATTTTCAATTTAATAATGTTATATATCAGCAACGGGACGGCCTGGCTATGGGCAGCCCTACCAGTCCTCTGATTGCTGATATATTCATGGATAGCCTAGAGAATAAAATTTTATCTAGTACCTCACCTCTTATTAAAAACGTTCTGTACTGGAAAAGATATGTTGATGATGTTTTGTGTATATGGTCAGGGACGGAACGTCAACTTAATTCCTTCCTCAATCTTATAAACTCTTTTCATAATCAGATTAAATTCACGTTAGAGATAGGCAACAATTCAACCTTAAATTATTTAGACCTTACCTTATCGATCGTTAATAACAAAATTGATTTTAACATATTTCGTAAACCCTCTTATACTGACATTGTCATACACAGCACCTCCAATCACCCTATTTCACATAAGCACTCCGCATTCCATTCAATGGTCCATCGTTTGGTCACAATTCCAATGTCCGATAATAATTTTGCTAATGAACTAAAAATAATTAAAAAAATAGCGGTAAATAATGGCTATGAATCACATTTTATAGATTTAATCTTAAATAAAAAACTAAAACAAATAGCCGTTAATCGCTTCTTATTTGCTAGTCCTTGTCCTCAAATCAATGATAATAATATTAATCATCAATGGCGGCGAATTTTATTCATTAATAATTTTTCTACCTTAAGTGTAAAAAACCTCCCTTCTGAAGTCAGACCGGCCTTTTATACTAATAACAATCTAGGTAAATTTCTAATTAATTCGAAAGATAAGGACGACAAATTAAATCATTCGGGAATTTATAAATTAAATTGCAATAATTGTTCGGCTTTCTATATCGGTAAGACAACACGTAGTGTCAATATTAGGATAAAGGAACATCTCCGTTGCCTCAATAATAACGGTTTTTCAGAATTCGCAAATCATTTGATCGATAAAGATCATACGTTCTGTCATAGCACCGGTGCTAACATCTTACATAAAAACGGGCATGGTAACAGACTAAACAATCTAGAGGCGCTAGAAATAAAAAAAGCTGTAAAAACCAAAAGTCATATACTTAATAATCAATTAGACATATCAAGCAGTCCTATATTAGGTCTGTTTCCAATAAACCCTTAAAAATAAAAATTCCCAGCGCTCCTTATCACCATGCCAGTTAATGCTTTGTTTCTCCAAATTTATTATTATAACCCATTAGTCTACATAATTATCTTTCTGTTTTTCCCATTACTTGAGTACTTATGTTAATGTATTTTATGACCGTTTATTTGTTTGTAATATTTGTATCACGTTGTCTCCCTCTATATTTTGTTATATATAAGCACACATTATGTACTTCTTGTTTAGTATTAATTTGTACCCTGATGATGCTTAAGTTAAGCGAAACCGGTCGGTTCAAAAATTAATAAATCTCGTGGTTTTAAACAAAAAAGTATTTTATTTTATTAAAAATAACTTTCTATTTAACTACAAACCCTATAACCCTATTCATTATTTCAAATAAGGAATAACAATATTTTGTAACGTCTGATTGGCAACCTCAATAACAATTCGTTTTTGTCGGGTATTTAGGACGTAGATTGAAAAGCTCAGACGTAAGACTAGTCAAAGTTGGACAGTAAGTCAAAGTAAGGCTTCCTCGAATAATAAAGTGGATGCAGCCAAATTTTTGAAACGCAAATCAGTCAACCACATAGTTAAATTTATCCTTCTGGTCAAATTAAGGCTTATTTGAATAAAAAAATGGATGCAGCAGATTATCTGAAACGAAAATCGGTCAATCATATAGTCGAAGTTAGCCATCTAGTAAAATTAAGACATGTTTGAATAATAAATTAGATGCAGCAGATCATCTAAATCGCAAATCAGTCAACCATCTAGTCGAAGCTAGCCATCTATTAAAATTAAGACATACCTGAATAATAAAGTGAATACAGCAGATTATCTTAAACGCAAATCAATCAATAATCTAGTCGAAGCTAGCCATCTAGTAAAATTAAGGCATGCTTAAATAATAAAGTGAATGCAGCAGATTATCTAAAACGCTAATCAATCAACTATCTAGTCAGTCACTAGCCATCTTGTCAAAATAAGGCTTGCTTGAATAATAAATGGATGCAGCAGATTTTCGTAACCAGAAATGGAAATCACAAACAAATTTACAGATATACGGCATGCCAAATGAGTTAAAACAGGACTTTGCTACGCTAAGTTCATTATCATAAAAATAAATTATGATTTTCAAATGAAAGCACACGTCTTTATCTTTTCAGCCTAAAAGAATTTGCGTTACGTTAGACAAATTATTTTTTTTTTTTTTTAAGTTTTTGTCATGGATAATGTATCTCAAAATGGATCTAATAGTGTTGCATTCTTCTTTTAGAAAAAAAAACTTAGATATTAAATAATGTCTAATGCTTGCTAAAAAGATAAGTTAGACAAGAGGCAAAGCTTACTTTTCTTCGCAAATTTAAATGCGTTGGATTTTTGAATGGCATTGTTTTAAAAGCTTAACTTTTTTTATTTTTGGTAATTATTTTGGTTTAAGATAAAGAGAAACATTATCGAACATGCTCGTACATGCAGCAGGCTCCGGCATTATTATTGAGTTTACAGCACTCCGCGATTCTGCGGCTACTCTCCAAGCAAACTAAATTATTGTTCCACAACCAAACTAAGGACTGTTTAACTTGTGAGGGTGTACTCACTGATCGTACAACTATTAGAAATGTGATATTTTTTATGTCGTCTATTGGGAATTCTGTGTGGGGAGTATTATTTAAGGGAAGTAGACCAAGTAGAGGATAATCTAGGAAGGAAAGGGTATGTAAAAGGGGTAGGTAGGAATCTAGGGGTCAGTTGAGACCGACGTTTGTATTCATCCATCCCTCTGTGGTGCAAGGCAATGAGTAGATAGTGTCCGGCTGAGAAGATCAAAAGGTCTCCCTTAACCATTCTCTCCAAATCTGGCCCACCATATACGAGGTGAGCAAACGCATACACCGCCAAGACCTTGACAAAGCTAACGCCACGAACCCGGGCACCCCTGCCAAGTCGCCAAACATAGGTGGGTAACTCTTGGGGTGACCTTAAGTAAAACTGCTGGTTATCCAATAAATGGTTCCGGGGTGGTGGTCTACATACCAGCCTCCCAAACGGATATATTATGTTTTGTATAATCTATACCGATCTACAAGAAAATATTTGTCGACAATTCACCTGAGATTTGTCGACTTCTGAAAAATTGATTATTTATTTATCATTTGGGTTGCGGGTACGGGTACGGGTACGGGTAGCGCCGCTCCGGGAACCATTCTTTGGATAACCAACACCTCTGATATAGGTCACCCCAAGTTGTTCGCTACGTTTGGTGACTAAGCAGCGGTGCCTGGGTTTATGGGATGAGGTGTTTCCAGGTCTTGCGCGTCTGCCCACTTGCTGCGTGGTGGTCATGATCGATAGACACTGGTTGAGGGAGGTCTTTTATCCTCTCCAGCCAGAATCTCTCAACCCGTCCCCGTGCACTGCATTTGAAGGAATGAACTCATAAGTCTGTCACTCCTGGACACACTGACACTCAGATCCTACCCACCTATCCTTCCTACCAACCCCTTATACCTATTTCCTTCCCAGAACTTCCTTTTCTTTCTTTTCTTAAAAAAACCCTCCATACAGCATCCCCTAAGTGGAAATAGGCCTTGAGGGAAATTATCCTTCTCAGAGCCTTCTGTGTGGAGCTAATTTAAAAACGTTTGATCTATTTCACCTGAATGAAAAAAAAGTTTTTCGTTCTGGGATACGCACACATCAATAACACACTTCTATCGGCTTCTGCCTTCATTGGTGTACCTATACACTCACATATGCGACACACACACCACCAAACAGAAACTTTCAATACGTATTAGCTAAATTTAAGTTTGTAAACTTGTTAGCATTCATAAATATTCATTAAAGGCTCGAACATCACAAATATTATATAAACCAATGAATAAACTATCCGAACAATTTGTATGAATGGAATAATTAAGGTTCCGAAACTTTAATTCATGTGGGGTTATCATAATCAAAAGGTTTCCACGAAATCATGTTAATGAGTATGGAGACCTTGCACACCTACTTGTGCCATATTACAACCAATAAACTGTATCTAAACGATCTATTCTCTTCACCTCTTGGAATAATTTTTAAAAGCCTTGCAATACGTAGTTTCATTTGTTAAAACTTTGAATCATTTTTTTCCTATTTTCTAACAAAACATTAAGTGCCGTGCATAGAACTTTCTAATAACTTTGTACCCAAAGAATTTTTAACGATATTATTATACTTAATATATTGAATAGCCTCATAGACTGCCCTCAAGTGATGTGTTGTAAACTTCCGTTAAAAATCTGAAATGTTAAATCTACTCGACTCGACCATCTTTTCCACTGTAACCACCATAGGATTAACTTTTTTTTAATTATCTCTATGTAGAAGGCCCTGAGAAAAAAAATCCCACAGGACCTATGCCATCTTTGGGGATGCTGCATGGGGGTCTTTTAATGGAAAGAAAGGAGAGGAATTTCTGGGAAGGAAAATGTTATGAAGGGTGGTTGTGAATCTGGGGATCAATATATTCAGGAGTGACAAATGAATGAATTCATCCCACACCACGCGGTGTAAGGCAGTGGATCGAGAGAGTCCGGCTGGAGAGGTCATAATTGTCTCCCTCAACCAGTCTCTCATGATCCGGCCTGCCATAGTGTTGGTAGGCAAAAGCGCCCGCCGCCAAGACCTACACAAACCTCACCCCATGAATTCATATCATTCACCGCTCGTTCGATTTTACCAAACTGCTAATACAGGGTGGGCCAGAATGCAGTTCCTGATTTGAAGGGTGAATTGAAAAAAAACGCTTCAAAATAAATTTTAAAAAATGTTAATTCTCTAAATTCCACGTGATGCCGTTTTTTTCATGATATTTTCGTGGAAATTTTCTTCAATTGACGCTCTTACTGCTGCGATGTTTTCAGGTGTTCGCACACTTTTAGGTTGCCTGGCTGGTATTTTATGAACTGCAGATCCTGTCAATCTTACGTTACTGACCCATTTCCAAATGGTTTTAGGATCAGCAACACAGTCATTACGATTTAACCCAAATCGAATCCGAAAAGCCTTCTGCGTAGCCATAACGCTTTCCCCAATTTTAAAGAACGTCTCCGCAACAAATTCCCGGTACTCACCCGACCACGGCATAGTCACTACCATAAACGGTACTGTTCACCCAACCTAAAAGCACCTGCTCACCGGTTTACTCTGTCTGGGGGCCCTTCAGTGATTTTTTTAAACAATGGACCTCATTTTGCCCCACCCTGACACCTTTTTTCGTTATTTCGGTATTTTTAAAACTTCTCCATCCTGTGTACTTTATGTAAAATGATAAGTATTTATTGAACTGATGTCTATTGTTTGTATTCACCCATATAATCTTTCTGCATAATGTTTGTAAATATTTTTGCAGTATCTCTGCAAAAGCTCTACTGCTTAATAAATAAATAAAAAAATATTAAAACAAAAATAATATTAAAACAAAAATAATATTAAACAAAAAATCTAAAATCGGTATATCTTCTAAAATGACACCGTCTAACAATTTCAATGACAAACTTTTCACCTTGCTTTACGTTTTCAAATTATCAAATTATTTAAATATTGTATTTATATAAAACATCCAATTCATATTTATGTAAAGCAGCCAATTCATATTCAATTTAAATTAATAAAAAAACAGCCAATTCAATTCATTTTATAAGTTACACTATAAATGAAAAATTTCAACAATGATTAAACATACTTGAAAATTCACGTATAAAAATATTACTTTTTCGCGAAATTTCGATTTCATTGTCGAACTTTGGAATTCAGTGTGGAAAAAATTGCCATCCTAGCAAAAGACCCATCGGGCAATAAAATATTTTCTCTGATGAAGTTTTGAAAAAGAACGGGTTTACACAGTGAGTAAAATAATTTAAGCTTTCTTAACAAGTTAAACACAACTTTTCTATCGGCAAAAGGACACAAACTTATAAAATTTGAAAGGTCGCAGAGAGTCGATTTTTTTCCGTGTTAAAGTTCTGAATTTTTCTTTAAGGCCTGGGGGTACGTAGGACTATCGAATTTATCTTTTACTTAGAATTGATAAGGGTTGAATGGGAAGAAAAATTTGTGGAAAAAAAACTTATGAAATGATTTGAAAACGGCTTTGTATAAGAGTACGGATTTTTCAAGCTTGGAATATTGTTACGGTAATGTGTGAATCTCTGGAAGCAACTTATTTGTTCATATCTTTAATAGTTTGGCCTTATCTAGCATCTAACGACCTGTCACTTTACCAGATATAAAGAACAGTTTATTTTACCTAGTCCTGTAAATATTTTGGTCTTACCACGCTCTTTAAACCACGGCCTCCGTGGTCGAGGGATAAGGCTCTTGACTCGCAATCCGATCTAGCAATCCGGTTGCGGGATTGAATCCTGGCGTGCACAAATGAATTTTATTTGATTAATTTGTGTTATTTCACAATTTATTCATTAAAAAATAATACATAGTGTATATGCAGCACGTCCAAGAGAGGAAGATATTCTCAGTATCGCCCTAGTGTAAGACCACTATTCAGAATTGAAAAGTTGCTTGTAAAGGCTTTAGCCGAGTTTTGTGAGCAGATCTGAATAACCAGGTACCTCCCTATCTTCAACTCCCCCATTTTCTTCCCTTTCCCCTTCCCACTGCCTTCAGCCTCATACCCCGTAGTCTCAACGGTTCCAGATGGGAGCAGCTGAGACTCTCGCGTAGTATTCACAATAAAAAACTGCTTTTTAAATAAATTAAAGGCTTTATTTAATTATATCATACAAGTTTTTTTGGTTTAAAACATAACAGAAGAACAAATATTTTAGTTTGAAAGAAAATACCATTCAAAAAAACATTATGGAATGCCTTCTGTGAAATCGACCGTTGGCTAAAAGTTTCAATACGATTCCAATCAACAATTTTCATTCAAATCTGCTTTTTTTATTTATTGTTTACCCTGTTTTTTGGTGCGTGAACTAGAATTAGTTTTCATATTGATTGGAACATATATATACATAATAATAACCTAAATACTTATGGTCAAATTATAGTTCAATTGTAATGCGATGATTATGGAAAAAAGGCGTCAAAAAATTGTATCTCATGTTTAAATATCTTATTCGAATACTTCAGCGTCGGATTTTGAAATTCAAAATGTGCTATACAATATTAAAATATTATTATTTGCTATATATGGCAATAAAATAATGTCTATCAGTTTATACCATTTTTATCTCAAAGGTTCGTTCCCATGTAGTCCGAGTAAACACATTGTTCGCTAATTGGCTGTCTAGGAGTCTTCCTCTAATCAGCTTTCCGCTGCAGTGATTGGTTGACTACTACTATGATATGTGAAATCCAAAACTGTCACAAAAACTGATTGACCAATTACGTTAGTACTTCTTGACAGAAGCGGATATTTGTTTTGACATTACGTTCCTATAAAAGCATTGAACTATTTTAGTTATTTTCGGGAATGAATGAAAATAAATAAAAAAGTAATAATATTGTTTTGATACACGCTGCATTTTATTAAATATATATCTTTATACCAAGTTCCTAAGACGGCCTCTATAGTTAAATGATTACGATCCTTGTCTACAAATCCAGGGGTCTTGAGTTCAAATCGCAAGTAAATTTTATTTGATTAATTTGTGTTTATCCACAATTTATACATTAAAAATAGTTTATAGTATTTGTGGTACAAGCCAGAGTGGTGGGTACTTTCAGTATCGCACTGGTAAACGATCACCAATCAGAATTGGAACGTGGCTTGAAATGGCTTTGAAGTAGCGGGCCGAATTGGAAGAGAGTGGTTGAGGAAGACCTAACTTAGACCTCTCCAGCTGGATTCTTACAAATGCATACGTCTGTCACTCTTGGACACAGTGATCCTCAAATTCTTAACCACCTGTCATACATTTTTTTTTCCCCAGAACTTCCTCTCTTTCCTTTTCCTAAAAAGACCCTCCACACAGCATCCCCAAAGATGACGCATGCACAAAGGGGACTTCTGTGTGAAACTACTGTGTAAAAAAATTTAAAAAAAACATCGCAATTAATTCAAAAATAAAACATCTACGTGTAAAAATTTATTTTTTTGCAAAAAGGTATGTTTTTAATGAAGTTAACATTTAGTACCTTATTATTGTCCTTGCCACAAGTTACTATCCTTTTGTATATATTGTTGCCATAGGCCCCAAACATCCGCCTATATTATCACTCCGTCGCGCGGCGCCCTTACTGATTAAAACAGATAAATCGGTAAATTTTTAACCTCATTTTACATACTGAATCGAATTCTGGTTCGAACATTCCAGTTTAAGCCTTATCAGGCCGAACTTCCTTATTGATGAAGGTAGTGTTCTTGTATCGTAGATATGACCCCAAGAGCAAGAAAAAACTACGGAGGCCACGAGGTTCAAGCGGGTGGAGGGTGGAGGGTGGTGGTCGAGGGAGGACTTTGGGTAGAAGCGGGCGCAGGTAGGAGGTACGATTTATTGAACCATTGGGTATTTATTGCCGAAAAGATGTGCCATTTAGTGCCAGATAGTGAAAAATCTATCCCAGAATTGATAGAACAGAGCGTTTTATGTGGTGTTTTAACGTGATTATTCACTGAATTAAATTACACTTTGTTATTTTAATAGCTGGCTACGCATCTTCTATCTACTGCCATTATCAAATCGAACGATTTTATTTCTTTTAAATGCGTCAAAATTGCTTCGTTCAATGTGTGTAAGTGCCGCGTTGGATTTTCTGGGGCTTAGTTGAATAGTTATTTCTGGTAGCACTAATCAAATTGAGCTTAATCTTTGTTAGGCTTAAATACTTTTATTTACAAGAGTAGGGCAAATGCGTGGTATGACATAACAATTGATAGAATCTCCTTATGGCTTCGTAGGGGCGTTCAAAAAGAAGAAGATGACTTGAAAGGGAGATGTGTTGTTAATACGAATATTATATGTATTCCTCTTTGCCTGGAAACTATTGGGGGAAAATAATGATACCAATTCAGTAGTCATCTTCAATCTGTCACTAAACCAACACAAAATATTGTAACTGAAGCAGTTCACTTATGTATAACAAATACTGTATAATTTTTGCTATCCATGTGTGATAGCCCCTAAAAAGGGCGTTAATAAATAAATAAATAAAATAGAAACAACTATTAAAATAAAAGCGCGAAAGCTGAAACATTTAATAGATCAAGACTTGAAATATCCAAAGTAGCAAATAAAAACAGTGCAATTTTATTCATACCTTTTACAAGTTAAATTACAGAACAAAACATGTTTATAATAATTTTCAATGCATACTTCACGATTTTTTACTGAGCGAATTTTATGTAATTACCGTTTTAGCAAATAGATATTATTTTTAAAGAGCTTGAAAACGAGTGAGCAACGGGAAAATGTTATAATTTAGCAGAAATTTGGAATGCGGGGACTTAAGTGTAGGGCATTAAATTTAAAATAAAAACACACATGAATTTACTCATTTTGATTCCATGCTTCTTTTTCCAATGTTTGGTGTAAGTTTTTTAAAATCACATCATGCAACGGCCTTTTAATATCCACACCGGCGCGGCATAACATACAGCCGAAATTTTAAATTACTTAAATAAATACCTACCAACTTAATTATAAACTTTATAATATTTAATGTAACTTTTTTTTTAAATAAGAAATTAAACAATTTGTCCGAATAAACGTAACTATCCCTGTGATAATTCGTTTTTCAAACTTCCTTCGGTAGGTGGGTACCATAATATTGAAAAGCTCAGTCAAAGTTAGCCGCATAGTCCAAGTTAACCATCTAGTGAAAGTAAGGCTTGCTTGAATAATAAACTGGAGACGGAACGTGAAAACAAATGTATACACAGTTGAAATGCTTATAGGTCGAGTGAAAACAGGACTTCGCTACGCTCTATCAAATATTTATACTACGAACGCAATGGAATTTGTGGCTTTGCAAAACTAAACCGTCTATGAAAACTGAAGTACACTACCTACTCACGATTCTTTAGAACAAAAGGTGAACTGTTTATCAAATATTTATGTAATTTCTTCTCTTATAAAAGGACTGTAAGATCATAACCGTGTTCGGCCTCTTTTCGAGGGACTGATAAATGCCTGTCTTTGACCGCTGTAACGCGGACAGGTTGTATATTTTTGTGAAAGGGGAAAAACAAACTGTGACCTTTAGACCTCTATGAATACGGTAGACGTGACATATAGATTTATGTGTTGGGTCCTCTTATTTTGTTTTGGCTTTTCCTTTTCCCGTCCATATACAATTTTCATGCGGACACGAGGGTATTTATGGTACAATCTGTGGAACACGTTCTAAAGCGTCTATGGAATATCTTCAGCTTGTCTAAAGCTAGGTATGTCTATGGTATTCTTGCGCCCATTTCTCTGTGCTGGGTGTTTGATTTATTTAGCGAGGCTTAGCAATATTACGCGGTAACAGCTTGGTTACCCCAGGGGCGTATCATATCATGTTTTATAAAGATACCGGGCATGGTGCATTTTATGGTGGAGAATAGTCTAAATAAATAGGTACCTAAATAAAACAGATTTTTTTCTTTTTTTTCACTTTATTATGTTTCCCGAGCATTTTGGTCTTTTCAATTTTTAATTAAGAACTCGGGGTGGTGTCTCGCTGGGAGGACATGTATTTCGATCGTTTCGCACGGAAAAACTTTTCTGAGATACAAATCTTTACCGTCACGTTACCACAGAGGATCTAAAGGGGCAAAAGGTCGATCGAAAGGCACTGCTGGGCTGAGGAAAAAAATAAATTGTATGCTAAAATGTGATTCACATGTTTGTGAAAGCATTGGCTTCTTTTTCTTATTGCATGTATTAGATCTTACTACCCATCTAATATCAGTTACATTCAATTGAAATATATTTCTGAAGTTTATCTTATATGTGAATCTGCAATGATATTGATATAATATATAATATTATCCAAGCTGGGTTTTGGTAAAACCAATCCGTCTTCAAGATCACAGTTTATCTTTAAAGTAAAAAATAAACTATTGTCTGTCTAAAATTTTTTTTGTTTTGTCGGGAAGAAAGGATTTTACGGAAACCGTTTGTCAGTTTGATTAAATTTTTGGCTTTAATTTTTCACTGGTACCTACTGGTAATTTTTACCTACATAATATTTTAAACTTAAATAATATTTTACTACAAAACAGTTTCAATTCAAAAAGATGCATCGATTAATTTTCTGTAGTGAGTTTTCAAAAAGACACACTATTTTTTATGTGTTTTTTTTTCTATTACTTTATCACATTTTTTACATTTTATAGAAGGTACACACGAAATATAAATACAAAATAGATAAAGATTATTTTCATAGCCTTCCTCACTACAATATATGCTATGGCAAGAGTTACTGTGTTTAGTTTTCGGCGATGTCTATAGTACAATTTCATTGGTTAGATAAAGTTTTTTTCATGAACTTCTGTGACGGTGTTTTTTAATGCACTAGGAAGTAATTTTTTATATGATACCTTAAGGGGGTATTCTAGTCTAGAAAAAAATTCTTAATATTTCGATAGCGTAAAATTCGCTAATCAACAATTTTGACCTTAGATTAGATGAATCTCAGTTTTACGGCATTAAGATAAGTGATCATATGGAGTTCCATTTAAGGCCTTAACATCGAAATTTGACATACACTTCTTCTAGAATTTACCTTCAGATATACACATGCTTCTTGCATTGATCTCAAATACAAATCTGTAAGCCACAGAAAATGTATAAGGCAATAAAATGAAAATTGAGAAGGAAATGAATACTTACTAAAAAGGTTAAACGTTTCTATGGCTATCAAATATATTTACAAAAAAAATAACCTTTGTAATACGATGAGAAAATTAATCTTCTCGTTCCTAGTGCAACTGAAACCAAGTCTACCACGAACCGCAGCTGAGTTGCACCAGAGTCTGGACCGCAAAGGCGGAATGTAATCATTGCAACGTTATCGCAATGTTAGAGCACTTTATAACCCCTATTCCTGCCTACCACAAATTTTTGATTCATTTTCGTTTGTCTCTATTATTTCTTGATGGTGCAATTGAATTGCCTAATATTGTGCCTGTTTTTTAAAAGACCATTATTGGCTATAATAATTATTGTTTCGTATTAATAGCCAAGAAACCAGTTTTGAGTACGGCAAACTTACTACTAACTATGAATAAACAAACACGAGTTCCATATCTAAACATCAGTTAGCACCGTCGGCATATGTTTATTATGCATGTTTATAAATTTTGTTCTTTACGAATCTTAGTCATATTTTAAAAAATCGTTCGCGTCTCTAAACACCATTTTTTTTATTCTAGCTTATTTGGGAAAATAACAGTTAAATATGTTTTATTAAAATAATTACATGTTACATAGTTAATCGTTACATAGTTATCCATAAAAATAAAATTAAACAACAATTATTTTACAGTCTTTCAGGATATCACGGACTTTGACAGAAAACAAGAGTTTTTTGTGATTTCGAAATAATGTAGGTGCCTATCTGAATCTCTGGTTCCTTGCATGATATTTTCGTGGTAATTTATAGCCGGTAGGCCACAAAAAAATATTTATTTAATTAGGAGCTATACGTAAGAAACTAAACGTTCCTCAAAAATCTAATCAAAATTTGATTTAAATTTCTATAAGAATCATAAAATAACATTATAGGCAAGTCTCTTAAATAAAAACCAACTTGTTGACAAAGACGGGACCAAATCTGTTAAACCATTAAAAAGTTTGAATAGGGGTTACCATTTAATGTTAACATTTAACGGATTGGGCTGTGATCCCGCGAGCTTAGTTAAACCGCCGCCAAATCAAAACGTCGTCAAAAGCGGCTTCTATTCCCAAATTCGATAATCCCCACGCTATGCAAAGTGCTCAGATTTCACAACAGTGAAGTCGCCTGGAGCCGAAAAATCGAGAAAATTCAAAGTTAATTTTTCACGTCACGACCTCGGTGTTTGGAGAGCTTTAAAAACAATGACGAGGAGTCTATCGAATAAAAAAAGTTTAATTTCGCAAGGTACCACACGAGAGCACCAAAGCAAGGGTCGTGGCCGGAGTGTGACTTTCAATAAAATAAAATCTTTTAATTATTTTTTTTTTAATTAGCGTCGTGATAGATGTTGTAATTAGTTTTTTTTTACATGAGCTCCGCACAGGAAGCCCTGAGGAAAATAATTTCCCTTAGGGCCTATGTCATCTTTGGGGATGCTGTGTGGAGATTTTTTAAAAGGAAAATGAAGAGAGGAGAGTTCTGGGAAGGAAAAGGGTTTAAGTGATGGGTAGGAATCTGGGGTTCAGTGTCCTGGTCATCCGCCTCCAAGACACAGACAAACCTCACCCCATGAACCCGGGCACCCCTGCTAGATCATCAAACGTAACGAACTACTTGGGGTGACCTATGGCAGAGGTGTTGGTTATCCAATAAAGGTTCCCGGGGCGGCGGTACCCATTCCCGCCTCCCAAATTGAAACTCTTCATATCTGTGAAGGTAGATCACTTCAATTCTCAACTATTCGACTTAATAATATGTTCGACGGCTTCTGTGGTCGAGGGGTAAGACTCTCAACTATTAATCCTAAGGTCACGTATTCCAATCCCGGCGTTGTGCAAGTGTATTTTTATTTGACTAAATATTTTTTTTGTTCGATTTTTGTTGTTTTACAAATTATCAATCTAAAATAATATTTATTAAATGCACGTTCCAGGGTGGAAGATACTGTCACTATCGCCCTGGTGTAAAACCACCATTCAGAAATGAAAAGTTTCATAAAATGGCTTTGGCCATATTTGGTGACCAGATCTGTATAGCCAGGTACTTGCACAACTCCCTCCATCTCCTTCTCCTCTCTCTTCTCCATTACCTTAAGCCTCACAACATACCCCAAATGGGGACGCCATAGTCTCACTGGCCCAAGATGCGAGCAGTTCGAACTCTTGTGCGGTATTCACAAATATATATTTTTTTAAATAATAGATTTTGACATGACCTTAGCAGTGCCGGTCTGTGAGTTTTCCGTGAGTTAAGGTGCTAAGATTAAAAAATACGACGTTTTTGATGTTGTTGGAGCTTAAAAAGAATTTTTTTTTTAAATTTTTATCTCAATATTTTTTATAAAGATTTCAGTATTCCTTCAGTTTGGGGATGCACCGCATTAACAAACTGAAAGATTTTCATACAAAAAATTTGAAAAAAAAATTATTTGACCTTAGATCCTGAACCTTACATAGATTCTGGCCCCTCAATCTTAATGCCGTAGCTCCCTAAAGGCTTTATTTTTCATTAAAAAATCTGATATTATTTGAAATTTACACACGAGCACCCACAGCCTACAACGCATAAACACACACTTCACCACAATCTACATATCTGCCCAGATGATGCACACTGGCATGCTGTCCGGCATGTTGCCTAAAGAACTAGAAAGCGCAACATGGCATAATAACCCAAACATAAATAACGAAAATACTTTCATATGTTTGTACAATTAGTTCAAATTACTTTGTGTTTAAACGTCTATGTCTCTTATTTTCCTTTTTGTGAAAAAATATATACTTTATACAAAAATAAATGTACAACTTAAGTTAATTGAAGTTAAGCCCAAAAATTTTTTTATGCAAAAGTTACGATGGAGTTTTATTGTGCCTTAAAATTAATTTTAGGTAACGGGGAAAGGTGGAGGAATATTTTTTTTTTTTTTTTTTACATGAGCTCCACACAGGAGGCCCTGAGAAAAATAATTTCCCTCAGGGCCTATGTCATCTTTGAGGATGCTGTGTGGAGGGTTTTTTTGGGGAAAGGAAGGGGAAGGAGAGTTCTGGGAAGGAAAAGGGATTAAGGGGTGGGTAGGAATCATGTATTGTATTGTTTCATAGTGCTTTCACACAAACGAAGTATTGAATTCCGTAAGTTTAAACTTAAACTTTAGGGCGCACAGTTTATACCCGCGCTGTGCAGGCGGGTTTCCTACAGAGCATCGGACCATCCGAATCTGGGGTTCAGTATGTCCTGGTCATCCGCCTAGACAAACCTCCCCCCATGAACCCGGGCACCCCTGCTAAATCACCAAACGTAGCGAACCACTTGGGGTGACCTATGGCAGAGGTGTTGGTTATCCAATATAGGATAAGGAAAAAAGATGCTCCCGATAAATTCCATAATCACGTGTTAATTTAGAATCATACGCACTAATTCTGTTCGAAATTTCTAAAGGTTATTGCTAAAAATGTATACATTTTGAAATTTTGTAAAGCGCAGATTAACGGAGATTTGGGAATTTTTTTTCTAAAGTTGGTTTAAAATTTGGACAAATGAAATTAATTGGTTTATCGTGCATCATGGCGGTTTACATTTTTTCATTAAATTAGCAAGCTCTGGCAATTCCAGAATTTTAAATAACAAGACTTTATCAAAAACTAAACGTCGTGTATGAAGGGAGATGATATTGGGAAATTTAACAGATTCGGTGTAATTTGAAAAGCGTGTGGCAAGCGAACAATGCAGCGCTTTTATGAAAGATACTTGCAATTGGCAACTCATACGCCAGACCTTTTATGATCGGCGACACGTCGCAGAGCTAAAAAGTATTTCATATTGTTTCCGATTGCCGTCGACTCAAATGCTCGCGAATTGCTCTAGTGTTCGCTTCCCACCTTTTAATAAATAATCTCTTATATAAATAATATGAATTATGTAGTCGAATATTGTTTAATAAACCTTTAATAATTATAAAGTCTTGCTTATTTGATTTTCCCATGCAATTATAAGTTCACCCATAGTATATTTTATAATTTGTGTTTTTTTTTTTTAATAATTCTATTCTTTTAATATGGGCTTGTTGTAATCCGTTGTACATGAGCATACTCTTTTTGGAATGTGTGAAACTGCACCAACCTCCCCACTTACCGGAATAATTACAATATTTATTATTTTGTTCATATTTTTAACATTTTTCCATTTATTTTTAACCACCCCCTCCTCTCCCCCTCACCTTCTCCCTCCCTCCTCTCCCTTTCTCCTCTCCCCCTCTCCCATCCCCCCTCTCCCCCTCTCCACCCTCTACCCCTCTCCCCTCCCAATTCCCGGTACATTCAGTTTTCAAACAGCTCGTGTATCACCTAAATTTTATAATGCCAGGGCTCAAAGAAAAAAAGAATTATCCAATTGGATGCAAATATTCGGAAGTTATGCACGTACACACATTTTGGAGATTCATTTTTATTTTAATATATCAACATCGTTTCCATGGCAACGATTTAACGGCAATAACCCGCTTTTATTGGTGACAGAAAACGTACAATAAATATAATACATTCATATTTATAATTTCATAACGCCAGAACTTACCATTATATAGAGCTTATATTACGCGCATATAATGAAGCTTTCTATTGATGAAATAATTTTCTAAATCTGTTTTTTGGTTTATGCGTGAAAGCGTTACACACAAACACACGCAGTTTCGCATTTATAATATAAGTATAGATAAGCGATATTATCCTACACCAGCATAAACCGGTTTATCTCGAAACAGCCAGAAAAAATATTTATCTTACCCAATTCCACAGATCAACAGAACCTCAATTAAAACAAATGATTAACTAGAAAAAGTGTTGGGCGGTCCGCACTGTTATTTTTATCTGAATTTTAATGAATTCCCTCCTAACTCATCAACTAACCGGGAGGAAAAATGAAAAAAATGGAGCAGTTCAAATATACTGGCTGGATTTTCAACATCAACATGTGATCCGTGGTTCTTCAAACGGTGGGAGCGTTCCATGATGAATTCTTTTTTATTTAAAAAAAACGAAGATGTAATTTTTTTTCAGGTTTTCCATAAAACAATTATTCACAAAAATATTATGGAGAAGATTACAAAATTTTAAACAAGTGTGTATGGGAACAGTTTTACTATGTTGTGACGTGTGTCAAAAGATAGTTACCAAACTCTCTGTAGGTGACATTGAAGATGTCGATGCTCTATGCAGAATCGTTAAGCAGTTGAGTTGCTCTGTTTAATGGCGCATTCTGATACACAGAAATTCTCGCTTTCGGAGATAAATGTATATACACAGGGTGTTAAGGGACGTATTTGATTTGCTTAAACCAGTGACTCCTTACATTATATGGAGAAAAAAATGTTAATGTAATTTTGGTCTTCGGTGACATTTTTTTCATCTAAAAACATGAAAATCGGAAGGTTTTGAATAATAAGGGGCGTGGTGAAGGTTTGGTTAGTTACTCGGCTGAATGATCAGTGACGACATGTGAAACAAAAAGATGAAGAAATGAAACAAAAAGAAAAGAAAAAAAAACACATAAACAATTTTTTTGTGTTTTGTATATGAAAACGGTCACCAACATTTCATAAAATTTTACTCCAAATAATGTCAGGAATTCCTGGTTAAAGTAAGTCAAATACAAAGTAAGTGTATTCCTTATTCCATAATAACCTGGCTATTCAAAGCTAGTCACCAAATATTGCTAAAGCCATTTCAAGCAACATTTCAGTTCTTCCTCTACCCATTAATAAAAGGAAAGTATCATCTAACACATTTATGTCGCTCTCTTTAAAGCTCAATATCGCTTGACGGTTTTGTGTCGAATGAAACCTTGTTATTTTGAAGGGTCATATATTTTTGTAACAGTTCAGGCAAAAATTATTTATTCATTATTTTAATAAAATAATCATTAATTAAGTATTTTTACGATTTGTGTGAGAAATCATCGCTTTGAAACGACAAAAATGTAGACATATGGATTTAGCTACAGCTTAATATAAGCTTGGCAAACACGATATTAACTGAGCCGTCGAAGAAGTGGCTGTTGTGTTTTGGTTTATCGTTTTGGAACCCTGCAAAGCTAAGTTTTTTTTTAATTTATACACCTAAAACTAAGATGCAACCTATTTAGGGTAGGTTTTTTAACGAAAAAATGCATAATTATCTATGAACTTAAAGGTAAGGACCGAAAACAAAAATACAGATGAGGCATAACGTATAAAAGTTTGAGAAACCCAGTTAGATTGTAGGCACCCAGTGACTACCCTCCTGAGATGGATAAATCTCAAAACGCCTACCATTCGTCAAATATAATATTAGGTTTGAACTCTTCACTCAAAATCCGATGTTTTTATTTTTGCTCCACGCAAAATAACAAAATTTGTTATACGTATTTACGAAAATACCATACCGGATGGTAAAACAAGTTTTCGCGAAATGAAAATTTGAGAAAATTGGAATTCATTTCATTTTTTTCTGACTCAATCTCAACCTTTCAAACGTTTTATTTATAAAACTCACTAGTTTTTCCATGAATTGAAAGATACTACGGTGAACAACCACAATTTTGAATCGAAGCGTAACATTTTTGTTAATAGCTCTTTTTTATACTGTAATACATCTTTCTTCTTCAGAACTTCAACATTATTTTTTCCTACAACATTTATTACTAAAAATTATTAAAACCAATATCCATTTTTCACAATTTAGAGACTTGTTAGGTTAAATATAATATTTACACCTTAAATATGTTCGTGCAAGTCTATTTTATGTAAGATTTTCCAAAGATGTTAATACTTTTTCCTTGATATTATATTATTACCTTTGTGGGTATTAATTGTCAGGTTTTGTAAAGGCCTTGCTTTTAACTGGACACTCAGGTGGAAAGAGAAAAGTGGGAAGACCCAGACTGAGGTGAGAAGATGAGGTAAGAGGGGATGCAGCACAGCTTCTCCAGCTAACAAACTGGAAGTCAGCCGCTGAGGACAGGAGGAGTTGGAGGCGAATATTGCGGGAGGCCAAGGCTCGATATGGGATGTAGCGCCATTGAAAAGAGAGAGAGGGATCTGTCAATATTTTCTAAATGTGTAATCTAACTCTTTTTTGAACATTTTTGATGTTTATCATTTCGCGAAACATTTTTTTAACATTTGCTCAAAACAGGAGCTCCTAAGAAAAATAATTCCTCTCAGGGCCTAGGGTATGCGGTTTGGAGAGTATTTTTAGGAAAGGTAGGAGAGGAAGTTTTGGAAAGAAAAAAAAATGAGGTGTGGATAGGAAACTGAGGGTCTGTGTGTCCAGGAGTGACGGACGTATGAATCTATCCCTCGCACTGCGGTGAATGTTCCGCGAGAGTCTTGGACAAAGGGTCTCCCTCAACCAGTCTCTTTTGATTCGGCCTGCCATGCAGTTGGTGGACAGATTCCTCTGCTACCAAGATCTAGACGAACCTTGCCCCATGAATCCGGGCGTCCCTGCTAAGTCAATAAATGTGGCGAACCTTGTGAAGTCACCTATATAGCAGAGGTGTTAATTATCCAATAAATGTTTTCCGGGATGGCGGTACCCATACCCGCCTGTCTGGTGTGTTATAATTCAACATTAGCCTAATCAAAATAAAAATAAATGTCCTATAAAAAAAATGGGATGTAATTTATGTGAAATTTTTGAAAATGAAAACATAAGTTTTGTAAAAAAAACGTTTCATTTCGTGGGGCCGATTGTGACAAATTTAACTGATTTTAAACTAACACCACCAGTTGAAGTTAGATAAATGGGGGAGAGTAGTTAGAGTAGAAAATTGAATTAAAAGCCTTCATACGCAGGGATTGCTCTTGATTGCCCCGGCGAGTGGACAAGTTGACGGCTAGATGCGGCGCCACTGTGCTAACAATAAAAAATCAATTTTTAGGGTTGTGTAATTGTAGGAGAATTACGAATTGCGAACATTACGGTACGCCAAAACCTTACACAAGGGACGGAAACGTGTGATTCAAATTACGATCCGGTTTTCGTGTTCGACCCTCATTATGCAGGGGTAATGATTAGGTTATTATTGGGTCCCGTCAGAACCCGCCAAATAATGCTAATGTGCTTTATTTCTGACCAGCTTAACTTATGTTTTTAAATAATACACGAAAAAGTTGATACGTACAAACAGATGCGGAATCTGTCCGGCTGACAATAGTTAGTTACCTTGACTGGAAATTCTACATTGAAAGGCTGTGTAATTTTCTTCTCGAAACTGAAGCACATTTGATTCATATCAGTTTGATATCCAATAAATTCAAGACTTTAGCAAGAAATTTATTTATTTATTTAGGCCCTATAGGGCTTTTATATATCAATTACCTATTTCATTTAAAACAACAGTATAACACGTCTGACGGCCTCCGTGGTCCCGAGGCAAGACTCTCGACTCACAATCCGAAGGTCGCGGGTTCGAACCCGGTGTGCGCAAATAAATTTTATTTGATTAATTTGTGTTATTTCACAATTTATTCATTTAAAATAATATATAATATATTTGCGACACGTTCCAGAGTGGAAGATACTATCAGTATCGCCTTGGTGTAAGACCACCATTCAGAATTGAAACGTTGCTTGAAACGGCTTTAGCCGTGTTTAGTGACCAGATCTGAATAGCCAGGTACTTCCCCACCTTCCTCTTCCCTATTTCCTTCCCCTCCCCACTACCTTCAGCCTCACAACATACCCCTATTGGGGATGCCATAGTCTCACTGGCTCCAGATGGGAGCAGTTGGGACTCTTGTGCGGTATTTTATATTAAAAAAAAATATATTAAAAAAAAATAACATAAATAAAAAAGATTTTAAATTTATAAATAAAGCATCAACTCAATATAATAAATAAGAATAATAATCTATAATTCACATGGAATAATATCTATAATTCAGAATTATATCTATAATTCACATGGATGACTTTAGAGAACTCGCAGGTACAATTCATTTACCTACGGGCAACAAAAACAATTAAAAAATCAAAACACATTATTTTTTTTTTAGCATGTTGATATTGTTAATTAAATAGTGGTGTACACAAAGTTATTTGTTTTCATTAAATTAATAATGACGCCACAAAATGAATTTGCGAATTTTGAAGAAAACAAAAAAAAAACACGATTTTTTATTTAAATTACTCGTTGTTTGCATCTAGTATATGAACAATAAAAAAAAAACAAACAAAAGAAAATCAAAATAAAATAAAACGTTTTTTCATTTTTTGTTGCTCATTTATTATTGTCATCTAAAAAGTGGTAGACTAATTTGGCTTTAAATGTGTCGAAGTTTTAATTAAATATGTCAGCAACATCAGTTAGTTCATTGTCCAACCTATGTATGCTTTCTAACACAGAATTCATAGCGAAGTTATTGTTGTAGAATAAAATATTCCGCCTGGTATGTTTTGTAGGTATGTGTAAAGTTAAAAAATTAATAGCGTCAGAGCAGTCCAACTTTGAATGAACAATTTTATATAATAAAAGGATATCAAAGAGATCAAATCGAGATAGGTGAGATTCCATGTTACTGAGATATCCAAACAAAAACCACGATTATACTTATTATTTTTGTATTATAAAAATTACATTACATTATGGTGATTGAGAGACTGGAATTTGATGAAAAACTGAGTAATCGTTTTGGGGTATTCAATAATATAATATTATCAATACGAACTAGTTTTGAAACCAACGAACAAACAATAGCCGATGCACACGTTGTCTTAGAATTAAATTCCCTTCTTACAACTGCAATTAGCACTGGTAATTCCAAGTCTTACGACCACCTCAATTATACGGACTCAAGGGAAAGGCCCGGGGTGGAGCAAGCGAAGGAATCCTGAATAATTACGATTTCAAAACCGAATCATAAAATCGTACATGAGTGCGTAACTTCTTCCTTTTAAAAAAAGATTATGATTTAACACCCAAATTTTTTTATTTTTTTTTCTTGGTTGTAAGAAGAATATGGGTTACAGTTGTACATATTTGTTTAACAAAATATTAATTTTAAGATCATCATTGGTTATACACGAGTGCAACTTATCAGAAAAGAAGAGCTCTAATGCTTTATAAAAGAGCCACGATTCTTAATTTTTTTATAAAATATTTACTTTTTAATGTAAGAATAATAATAAAATAAACTCTCGGTAATAGCTTAATTTTAATCAAAGTATAAAATATCACGTAGCTGTAATGGAAATGCACAAAGATGTAATGGAAACGTTAATGTTCAATTGCAAAAACGCCTTACAGTTTGTCAAATAAGAGTAGAAAACGTAGGAGGGCACCACTCTCGTTCAAATATCAATAATAAAAATATAATCATGGCGGTAATCGAAAGCTGTGTAACATACATTTTTATTAAGAAATATTTTTTATTGCAATATACTGAACAACTGATCTCAAAATTAAAATTGCAAGTAGTTATATTATTATACCTTTGCAATTTTGTGTTAACATAATGAAGAATAACGATATTGTAATAAAATATAAAGCACATTTTAGAAATTGCTCACATTATTTATTTAATTTGGCATTTATTTAATAAGTACCTAACGTTTCCCGGGCTTTAGATCGTGTCTCTAATTTTAGATCTGAATATATTTAACTCATTCAGATCTAAAATTAGTTTAAATAAACTCACCATTAATGGTTTTTCCATTCTACCTACTTTTAAATTCAAATTTATGTAAAATTAAATGAAAGCCAATCACTTTGTTTTAGTAGGTTCCTTTACAACAGTGTTTCTTCGATTTGAATTTTTTTTTTTTAAGATCAAAAAAATGTTTTTTAAATGTGTGTACAGTGTTCTGTATTTTCAGTGTCATTGCACTATAAAAGAATATTTGACAGATAAATTGGTGTTGCTAGCCTACAAATTTTTAAGTTCCATTTTTTTATGTTTTCTGCTCTTATTTGACAGACAATACATTTATTTTTTTAATAATTTAAAAATATATTTTGAGAAGAATAATAAAAGTGCGACCTTACCCAAGTTGAAGGTGAGGCAAGGAACTAATTTTGCTAAAAAATCATATCTTATTGAAGCATTTTGTTAACTAATAACACGCCAACCAGTTTCGGCCCAACTGTTGTTTCACCAGGACAAATGAAAACGTTAAAAGCAGCCCTGACAAATAGCACTTATAAATAAAGTTGCCCGCAAAAACGAAAGTTTCATTATTATTTTTTTATTACTTTATCATTTGAAATACCCTGTTTGCTTTTACTTAAAGACATTGTTCATAACTCCATTCCGTTGAATTTCAACATCACAAATCCAACTTAACTCAGCCTCTAGTCTATAAGATATTATTGAACCATTTAACCGCACACCACTCCGAAGCGAAGGACCATAATAAAGCTCTCCGCGTCCCAGGAACAAAGCTCGTCCTTCAGGTGGCAGTGCGGAGCTTACAGCAATAAGCTTTCATGCAGGAACAACGGATCCACCGCGCGTGTTGGCCTGTGTGTGTGTGGGTGTGTGTGTAGGGCACTCGCCTGCACGTGTATTCGGGAACTATATTATGGATTCGGATTAAGCCCCCATTAGCATGACAACCAATTCGGTTTAAGGGGAACACAATATGTCTCCTGCGCATTGGGGTAGAGGGGTATAGGTGCTGAAGTGAACATTATTTTTGTGGTAAAATTTGGCAAACCATTGGTTAACTATTAAAATCTACCCATCACCGCTGCATGTGTTTTGTTTTGACCCACCAGATTCGACGTGTTAATGTGAATACCGCACAAGATTTCCAACTGCTCCCGAGTTGTTTTTTCTCCTTTTGTATTACCGTTAGATATATGATATAAGCGTTGTTAGAAAGTGACAACATTTTTGTTCTGACGCTGTTAAAAAATACTAACTAATTATTTTGTGTCAATTGTCTCTCTAAGCATGCCTCGCGTATTTCTTATATCTCTTACCACTCATTGTAATGTGTTATTTGAGTGAGCTTGTATATAATTCTGTATTTTTATTTGAGATTTTTTTGTTTTTCGAATTGTACCTATCTGTATTTAATTGTAGATTTATGTAATTGTATAATAACTAAATTTTTATAACTGGATCGTTCTCACGTAAGTGCGAACATCTGTAAAAACCCAGTATAAATAAATAAATCATGCTGTGTATTTGTATTTAAAGTTTAGAAATATATATATATTGATAAAACGCTTTTTATTTTTTTTTTCAAGAACTTATACACATACACCTTTTTTTTAAAGTAATATGTTAATACGCTTTTAACTTTCCAATTTTATGTTTTATTCTTTCTCTTCTTTTCATTTCCTCAATTTTCCCTCTTTTTGTATAAATCATGGTCCATGGACTGTCCTAAAACGGGAATCATCCTAGTTGGACAGTCAAAACATTTTATAAATAATGTACATAAATGTGTAAATATTTTACTAAATAAATAAATAAAATAATTTAATTTAATTTAAATTTTTTTTTCATTAACTCCGCACAGGCGCTCTGAAGAAAATAATTTCCCTTGGGGTCTATGTCGTATTTGGGGACGCTGTGTGGAGGGAATTTTAGTAAAAAGGAAGGAGTGAACCTTTTGTATGGGGAAATAAATACCGACGCCGGCAAATCGTTACACACACGAACTATTTAATTCAAAAACGAGTCGTATAAACGACCCATTCTCATGTGACAAATGTTGGGCGCGCGTTTGTGGTGTTTCTCGACTGTGAATCGATGCCGAAAGAATCAATGACGCTAGTTTATCTGAGCATCTTCCATTGAAATATCAGGCCTCCATTGTGAAGCTATTGAAAAAAAAATCCGTTTGTTAGGATAAGAGAATCTATCGAACGGACCGACCATTTCTGCGCAGAGTCGAGGGTTTTTTCGGGTATTTTGGGGCTCCAGACTAGAGGTGGCTGCCAAATTCAACCGCGAGGGGCACTTGCAATTTGTACGGTGATATCAGTTATGTACTATTAATGTATCTGCAGGCCTTGTACATTATGCCCGGCTTACCGATTTTAGAGTAATTATTCCAGGGGCTAATACTTATTTTTCTCTTTTGTATTATCTTAATGTAAGTGCTTGCATAGTGCTTACTAACCCCGTATGCATGGATATTGGAGATTCTAGAGTCGTTCAAATAAGTGTAGATTCTATCAATAAAAAATAGAGTCTTGACGTGTGCAGTGAAGGAGGAAACCTTATAATTCCTTATAACGCCATTGTGAAAGTGGTGGGGTCCTCTCCAATACACCCGGCTTCTGAGATGAATTTTGATGAAAGATAAAAATAAATTTAATCAAAATAAAAGAAAAAAATCAAATTTTTACAAAACATTGTATAACGTGAAATGATTCATATTTTCCATATGCAAAATAATACTTTATCAAAGTGAATTATCAATAATCAATTTTTCGTAAAATCGTATTTTATTAACGATATTAATTGTTTTATTGCCAACGCCAGCACTGTGGTAAAAGTCAATCCAGACCACTACGGTTGAAGTGTCACCTTTAAGGGCCGGCCCTACGTCAATCCGACCCAGGGCCGGTCCGGCCGCCCCCATCAGGGTGGCCTCTACAAACGACAATTATTATTGGCCCAATCGTGGAGGCAGGGCCCACCTAACCAGATATAGCCAATGTACACTGAACAGACATTCTCTAGAAGACTATACCGATTTGAAAAAAAACTTTTGGCCAATTATAAGACATTTTGACTCCTAGATAGGCTTGTAGCTTCATGCTGCAGTACCTACCAGCCAACTGGTAACCGCTAAAAAATAATTATAAATAATACTTGACACGTCAGAAAACACAAGAAAATCATGAATCCTAAGAAAATCAACGTCGAACGTAGTCCGATTGCTACGATGAAATTCTTTAATATTCTCAAGACCCAACCCGTACTTGCTTTTGAAAGTGACATTGTTGTTTACCGTTGTTTCAAAAAATTTGAACAATTCATCAAATAATTTAAGTAAATTTACACTTTCTGTGTAAGTTCTGTTATTATTTACCATTATATGCAAGTTGCTACATAAAACTGAAATAATCACATAACTTGAATAGAACTCTCACAGAACATGAAAAATTGCTTAAAATATTTGGATGAATTGTTCAAATTTTCCGAAACAACCCATCCAAAACTTCTTTTTTACTGCTTCAGCATTCAAATCCATTTGAAATTTTTAAAAATTGTTAAAACACTATTGTAAGACGTGGGTGAATCTTTTCAACTAATAACATGAATTATTCACACACCTTTGATCACAAGTGAATGCACGACTGTGTTGAGAGCACATCCTGTCCTTATCCCACTTTCCTCTTCCTCTCCTCTCTATGTACGTATTAGTCTTATGGCATAACTCATACATATCTGACAATGCAACACTTATGCAACTTAGCACAAGATTTTTTTTTACCTTATTATTTAACCTCGCACGCACACAAATATCTTTGTATTATATATAAGATGTTTGTTTCTTACAAAATAAAATAAATAAGAATATTTAGTATCCAATACATAGTATAAAATCATGATACCCAAACGCTAAAATACCGCATTTCTTAAAGCCAACTAAATCGATTGTATTATTCTTCTTTGAATGGTGGAGGAGAGTTGGTGAAGGTCAAAGTGGGATGCTGAGGTTATTTAGTCAATCGACGACATCGGAAGTCATTCCATTCACTTTGTGAATTCACAGCACTGTTGTGCCTCTAAAAAACTGTTGGAGGGGACATACTTCTACGGGTTTTAATTTGTCCACAATCACGTATTTCCGAGACCTTTAGCCTTTTGTACATTATATGCGTACAGCAACTGTGTCTGCACTGGACGCAGTTTGGAGATGTCCTCATATCCGAGAAACAGAGAATCCTGGCAGCATAATAGCTGATTCTACCTTCTACAGCAAGGCTGTTATTTTTCAATTCTGATATCTGCTGTTTAGATCTCCACCACTTATGAGTAAAGTATAAAGACAAGAAAGATTTTCGATATTTGAAATTGTTTGAAGTAACCAAAATTAGGCTCAATATGGGAACACGGACGCATCGGTTTATCGGTTCAGTGTCGGTATAGGTGCCAGTAATGCCCCCAATCGAATTGACTCCGCCATATTTCCATATTTGACACGAAAGGGTTTGAGGGCGCCATTGAATATTAAAGTCATGTGATTTGGTTTTGGCAGACCAATTTGGGCAGGTAATATATGTTTTTTTAGAAATATGACGTAGATCAGAATAAATGGCTAGAATATGGTGGAAACGATTTGAAAATGATTTAAACAAAAATATTAATTCTGAATTTTTTCACATAACCTATGGGGCCGTTCATTAATCACGTGAGGCTCGAGAGGGGGGTTGAGGTTCAGAAAAAAATTAAAAAATATCACAAGGAGGGGGGGGATATAATGAGATAATACATGCTTAAATCGTTGCCGCGTATGTTTTGCCTTAAACAATGTTCTGAAAATTTCAATATACTTTTTACTAAAAGAATACACGTGATTTGGGGTATGGGGGGTGCGTGGTCAAAAACCTCACCACATATCACCAGGGGGGGGGGGGTTAAAAAGTTGCTTAAAAACATCACGTGATTAATAGACGACTCCATTCTATAATGATTTAAGAAAACTATTTCACGCAAAGCAATATTTTTATAAAAGATTATTCAAATTTTGTTATTAATATCGAGATCAAAGGCTTTTTGACAAGCTGTGGGTTGATCACCTACGCTTTTGATGTGTTTTTCTGATGTTTGATTGTTGTTTACAAATTACAAAACAGAATTATTTTTTTATTGATTACAGGACCACAGAAAGAAAATGCAATAGATTGTTTAGTTATTTAAGCACTCATGCAATGGCTCTTGATAAATAATATCCGTATTTTTTGCGCAAATAACGACGATTATTGTAAATCATGGTAATATTTTGCCGTATTAATTAGCCCCGCAACATCTCAGACAACACAAAACCCCAGACAAAGAGTCTTTATCTCATCTCGGTTGCTTAGAAACGGTTTATCCTCTTGTAACTAAATACAGCCTCCTCGGAATAGAACCTTTGGTCTTTAGCGCGGAGCATAATTAGAGAAATGGCCAGTCGGAATGTGCCGACCCGGTAATTTGGAACCCACGTTTTCCTGCGGCCATGATAAATTCCTCTGTCGTGTTACGGTCCCTTGAAAGACACAAAACAAATACATTATTCATGACGAGGAACAGACTCGGTACCTGCTTTGACCACCACGCCTGTCCGCTAATAACACCCCCAACTACCTACTACCCACAGTCTTCCCTCATCTCAGGTTCGTGCGGAGGAAGGGGTGGTAGGGGTACCAGCTACTGGGGAGGGGGGACATGACCACTACAAAGTGGACATGGAAAGGCTATATAAATAGACAATTAACATCGAGAGCTTAATTGAAAAATGTTGGCGACAAATTTAATTGCTTTACATAAGGACAAAAACAACAACAAAAAGTCACATAGATTACATTTATAAAAGCTTTCGTTAGAAGCTACATGTCCTGCTGGGGATGAAAATAAGAAAACACGAAAGCTTTTTATTGGTTCCAAAATATTTTCATAAGAAAAATGTTGAAATTACTTTTAAAGCAATAAATCTTTACGATTTTATCGATTCCTTGCAAATATAAAAAAAATTCTTTGAAAATAGAATAAATAATCATGAACATTAGAAGAGGTAATGTGTAATTATTTATTCTATTTAGTTCCTGTAGTTTTACAATGCTTAAATGTTTTATTTGTCGAGGTATTCAACCTTCCGTTTTTCCACAAAGGCTACCTGTAAGTAGGTGAAATGAACGATACCAATCCTTTCCTAAGCTACGATAACTTGACCTAGCGTAACCTAACTTAACAGAATCCTTAAGACAGCCGAACTCTGTAAAACAACAACCTGGTTGGTAAATTACGTATTTAGCAGTCCTTAAATGATTTAATATTCAAATAGCATTTTCCGCTTTCATTAACACTTATTATACCTTATATATAGTACCTTATTATATGTATATCTACTTATGGCTTAATAGAAAGCAAGCATCATTTATCCATGTTCAAAAACTCGCGTGCCAAGAAAAGAACCTCATACAAAAGTTTTTAATTATATTTTTGAAGTTTTTAATTTTCAAGTTCTCGGAAAATGATTTCGGTTAAAAAATTTCTTGACCTTCTAACAACCAATTGGTTTCGTAATGCAGTTTAATTACGTTATCAAAACTACCTAACTCGTCACGAGTGTGTTTCTACTGTGATTTGTTTTACCGCAAAGCAGATAAATAATATTATTTTTATTAGGAGCCTTTTCGTAAATTGTGTTTTCTAATAATTAAAATTTTCGAAAGCGGCTTATTTTAATGGAATAAATCTGTGTTTCTCAACTTGGGGCGCATGCCCTATCAGAAGGCTTTTGAATACGTTGGAGATAAATGTTCAAAATAGTAATGATTAGTATTCAAATGATAAAAATTGGGTTTTTTGGTTTCATCTTAAACTCGGTTGGTAACCGCCGATTTAGACTGATTGCATTAATTATTTGTTATTAATATATTAATTAATTATTTACCATTTTTTTTTTCAGAATATGTTTATTATAAAAATAAGATGGGATAGGAGTGCAGTATTTTTGAAGGTTGAGGAACGCTGCGAAAAATATACCTTTTCTGAAAACCACAGAAACGGATATACGGAATATAGCGGAATACTTTTCAGTTTAATATTTATTTATTTATTTATATTTATTTACGCCCTAGTGGGCTTTTAGAAGAATAGAAGGAAATTTATATTCACAATATTAATTACATGTGTTACATAATCAATAAAACAGAATAAATAAGAATGCAATCTACTCGTTAGGTATAGAATATTACAACATAAATTAAAATAAATGAAATAGTACGAGTTGTACTTACAAAAAAACTAAACAATTCAGCTTTAAATATTCATACATATTATTAACAATAAGACCTGAAATAAAAGAAAGTTTAATGTATAAGAGCTAGTTAGTATTAGGGTTTAAACAAACAATTATAAATGTGTGTTTATTACTGCAAACAGAACAGCAAAAATATGTACGTACTATTGAACGTCCGTAGGTAAGGTATTTTTTTTAATAACGCGGACCTCTTCACAGCTGTGCACATAAACAATTGAAACAAATGACATAATTGGGAAAATATTTTCGAACAAAATGTGTTCCCAATTATGTCCTCTGCGTGCAAACAGTATCTTAATTTTTCTAAATTAACAGTATTAATATCAAGTGACCCACCAAGTAAATATAGTCCTACTTCCTGCCTGTACAGAGTAAAAATAAATAACAAAAATATATGTACATTTTTAAGCAGCACCACGTTCTTCAGTAAATGCATGATACATATAGTTTTGTATCGTAATCGAAGAACCATTGGAAGCAATTTTTTCGGTCATAAGTTTTTATGATATTTTGTCTAGCCTGCAGCTATAAGTAAGATTGTAGAAATATATCATCAATTTTTACAGTGCCCTTGAAGAGATTTTTCACAAAAACGACGCTGTACAAATCATTCAAATATTATTTTTATTACTAAATCAATAAATTGAGAAACATTAATTAAAATACGTCAGTTTGATGAATCAGTGGCAGGAGAATTATTTCAGACCTTGTTGTATCAGGTACATGACATTAACTGCCCAATGACAGCCCTGCCATCGTCGCCACTATTAAATTCCATGTACAAAATAGGAACACAAGATAAATTGTAAAAATGTGATATCTTTCTGCAACACGTACAATCACACTTACTATCCAATAGGGTGCGTTATTTGGACCACAAGTTTAGCTGTAAGAAATAATATATTTACTAACTTCATTTGAAAAAATTGTGTTAAAGTTTAATCTTTACCAGCCATTTTAATGATTTGTGTTATAATGTCATTTCAGTTTTCTTTTTTATTTTATTTTCCTGCTGTTAAATGTTTTAAAACTTTGCATGCTTTAAAAACTTTTTGAAAAAATTTTGATTTGTCATTAAATTATGTATTCTATGGAAAATTAAAATTACAATTTTAGAAAGAATTTAATAAAATTATCATTAATTATTAGTAAAAATATATTTTTTTAATTTATTTATTTTTAATAAAAATTAAACCAACACGAGAAAAATCAAAACCTGGAAATTAAGTATTTATTTTTGTCGTCACGTAATGAAATGTACATGACACTATGTATTTATAAAAAAAATAATACTTTTAACTTTACGAGTGTACCGTGTATGGTGTAGGCATGCAATGGCTATATAATTTATTTATTTTTAATGAAGACTATAACCCAAGAAAGACGAATAACTCTACAATGTTATACTACCACCACAGTAACCCGAAAATGCTGCTTGAGGCGTGATGGAGGACTTAGCCAGCCGAGGAATCGAACATGCGACGCCCGGGTTGGACCCAATCGCGATGCCCACTCACCACTGACCGGTCAATTAGGTACTCACTTTTTTAATTTGTTTATCTATTTTTTTACTTAAATTCAGTTCTTAAGTTTAACGCTGTAATAATAAATATAAATACCATTCGAATTACGTTAATAAGGAAAAATCATGACCATCATCATGAAATCATAAGTATAAAATATAATTTATGGGAGCTACCTAGACCATATTAGAGAATTGCAAAGCAAATTAGATTGCCAACAAGGAAGAAAGCATCCAGAAATCTCATATATACGAGGCCGTCCTACTTTGTAACGAAATCCTGATTGAAATTACTAAGATAGAATATCTTTAAATTTAAAATATGTTTAAATTTAAAATGGTAGGTATTTAAGAAATTTGTCCACCTTAAATATTGACATTATTAGTGATTGAATACTATTAAATTAAAATTGGCAAAAATTGTAAATTTTATTCACCGATCGTCCAGTTTATTAGTCAGATATCTCCAATTTTTTTTTGAGATAATGAAGAAAAGGACATTCGAATGCTCACCATAAGTCACAAAATCATTTAAACGTGACCGTGTTATACATAAATTTGAGTAAAATAATACTGGGAGAAGTCCGGTAAAATCGGTATGACATTTTGAAATATCCAACTTATAACCTAGAAAACACCATCGTTTAGTTTGATTCACTATCAGTTTTTGCGCATAATAATTGATTTTTTGTAGTTTATGAGTAATCTGAATATTTTTCTAGACAGAAGGTACACTTTTACATTACTAATAAAATATTTGCATAATCAATTTAAATTTAGATTTTTCGGAGATCAACATATATTATTTATATCAATCATCATTATTTATTTATAGAACCCTTAATTCCCTCCTACGACATGAGTCTCTTCAAGACCAATGTTCATTCCTTCCTCTCCTCGAAAAGATCATCTAAACAGCATCCCAGATGACATAGGCCTGAGGGAAATTATTTTTCGCAGAGCCTCTTGTGTGGAGTTAATGTAAAAAAAGGTTTTTCATATACCTTTCCTCACAAATGTATTATTAATCAGACTTACGATAATGCTTTTTTTTAAATACTACGTAATATTATAGGATGCATATAAGGTTGATGGAGTGAATACGTGGAAAGCTTCGCAGACCACCATGTTGATTATTAGGGTGGGTCACGACTGTATTGGGAATTTTTTTTCTTGTTTTGATTTGTCTAATAGAGAAAAAATGGTGTTAAATGGAGATATAAAATCACGTAATTTTTTTAATAATATTTAGATATCATCTTCTCCCTCCGGATTGACTTCGAAATTTCATGTTATAGAGAAAAATCCACCCTTGTTAAATCTTAAAAAAATGTTAGACAAACCATTAAAAATTAACTATTTTTAATAAAAAACGTAAAAGAGGAAATATTTTGATTTATTTATAAAAAAATATATTTGAATTTAATTCAAATTATCTCAAGGCAGTGAATTCAAATACCAGCAAAATCCTTCTAACTCTCAAATTTCGGCATTATTTTGCGAGACTCAATTTTGAGACTTTTTGTAAATTATTTCGTCAAAATAACTACATTTGCATTTGAAGATTACAAAAAATATGGTTTGGTAAAATAAAAAAATTAAAAAGTTTTTTTTTTAAAGATTAAAATTTTCAAAACTTTGAAGTGAATCCGAAGGAAGAAGATCGTATCAGAAAATTGAAAAATTTTAAACACGTCGTTTTGAACCCATTTGGCACCCTTTTATCGCTATTAGAATTTAAAAATAACATTTTTTGTTAAATGACCCATCTTACTGATTATGCAACTGAATCTGGTTTTACTATCCGCAGTGAGTAACTCTATGACACACAGAATTTTGACGCTCAAAGGAGGGGGTATTGAGAGAGGGAAGAAGAAAATATAAAGGTGGGCTGGGAGTCTGGCTATTCAGTTATTCAGATCTGGTCTCTAAACCTAGCTGTGTTTATTTCAGGCCGCGTTTCAATTCTGAATGGCGGTATTCACCCATTGAATGGTGGTATGACCCATCCGATTCGGTCTTCAACCCGGTAGCTACACACACTTTAGGTACCTACCGCTAACACAACCTCCACGCAAAATCCTGCAGCTTTTATTTCAGTTTATATTCTATTAATTTTTGCATTTCTTTTTAATGAGAAGAAAGTAACACATACATTTTGGCTGAAATACGGCGTAGAAAAAAAAGTCGAATATTCATGAAAATGTTTTGAAAGGGAGGTTTGTAAATACCAATGATAAGATGAGCTCATTGATATATAAAGAAAAAGCAAATAAACAAAAAAATGGAATCGGCATAGGCGAATGTTACGAAAATATTTAATAAAACACTAATTATTTAAAAATCTCTTTTCTGAAATGAGTAGCATTTAATGAAAAATTGATACCTATAAAATCAGCAGATTCGGGCGTGTTTTTTATAATTTTCGGAGTAGGTGCACTTGCGATTTTTGTTTATCGAGGAAATTTCGTATTATTGCGATGCTGTGTGGAGGGTCTTATTAGGAAAGAACGATGGGGGAGTTCTGGGGAGGAAAAGGAAATAAAGGGTGGGTAGAAATCTGGGGGTCAGTGTGTTCAGGAATGTTGGACGTATGAATCCATTCCTCCAATTGCAATGCAAAGCGATATTAGGAGAGAGACTGGCTGCAGAAGTCAAACTCTCAACCATTTTCTCCCGATACGCACCCGCCACCAAGACCCGGACCAATGAACCCGGGCACCTCTGCTACCGGGTTGGTTATCCAATAAATGGTTCCCGTTGCGGCGATATACATTCCCACCTCCCAACCAGGCAATTGAAAATCTGTATTTTTTTATATGAATACCGCACAAGAGTCCCAACTGCTCCCGTCTGGAGCCAGTGAGACCATGGCATCCACAATACAAAAATACAATAAGGGTTATTTACTTTCTCTTTTGAAAGGCAATTGATCCGGGGAAAATATTTTTTTGTAACTTGTGCACTCAGTAATTTTATTGATTATTTTATCACAATTCTTAAAAATAGATAATAAAAATTCAGAATAAATGGATGAATAGTAGTTGAATAGTAAAAATATTAAATTTAATTTATATTCAAAATTTGATTTCCAGTTGCAACTCTATGTTGATAATCATTTTGGAAAAATAATTAGGTGATTTAAATTAACTTGTGTAATCAGTGAAAGAATCTCTAGTGATACTGGAATAACTTAATAAATTGAAATAGAATCCCAAACAAAACACAAAACATTATTAATTGATGTGCATAGCAATAATAATAAGGATTTTCCATACAATGGGGAATAACAGTTTATTAATGGGGGTAATTAGAGTTTTTACACACAACAGGGTGCCTAATTATATTTAAACTAACGCTATTTAAAATTTACGTTTCATTGGTAAGCAGTACAAAACTTAAAATTTATTTGATTTTTCTTGGGCAAAGCAAATCAAAGATTGAATATTAAAAAAAATGTATGAAAATATGTTAATTCTTTAAAAATGCATTTACTAGAGGAGTTGATGGTATTTGTCAGTGAATTCCTTTATCCGTTCACAAAAAAGACAAAGGATTAGTAAAAATCCTTTAAAATTCAGTGAAGACTTATCTTGGAGAATATTTTAAATTATTTTTTCAAAACTTTTATTTGATGATAAGTGCATAAACAACTTGATTCCGCCCTTCTTCACTCACCTAAACACAGCAGTATAAATGTACGCCCGTATATGTGACTAATTACAGAGTGAGTAAGCTTCGGATGTTATTTTCAATGATTTTTTCAAGTCAGTGGTTAATTGAGAATTCATTAGTAAAAAAAAATCATTTCGGGAACTCGCCAATCGGGGGCCAACATCGCGCCAGCGCTCAAAATTGAGCCTTCGCTAGCATTACACAATTAAAGATTTTACATACCTTACCCAAAAAAATACATAGTAAGTCAACATTTTAGACCTCGACCTTATTTTGTCGGAGTATAGAGAATAAAATCCAAATAAATGGAACATATCTGAACAACTCATCTGCCCTGATGATGGACACTGTAACGCTATCCGAAACGTCGGCTAAAGAAGGAGGTAGCGAAACACGGCATAACACCCCAAAAATAATAACAAAAATATCTGAACATATCCGAAAACTAAAAACTGTTTTTGAAAAATAAACATAATTTTTGAAGAACAAAAATTTTGCGTGCACACATAAAATTAAAAAATGGCTCATTGTAAGTTTTTCTAATTAAAATTACTGGTAACGAAAAAAAAACACACACTTATTTTACAAGATAAATGTATTATAAACGTTATTGCTACCTTACTTTTTTTCGTTCCATAATTAATTAATAAAAATATAATATTTTCGTAAAAATAATTAATAAAAATTTTTCAAAGTTCCATAAAGGTGTACATTTTTTCTTATTTTGTAATTAACTTTTAGATTTGAATATAAATCGTTGGGTTTTCTCTTTCTTACACCGTTTAATCGTGTTTAACACCGTAATTGTAAGGGAAGCACAACGATTTCAATGAGACCTTTATGAGTTGTTCCGAAAAGCGGACAAATTAGCCTGAGGGGTTATAATGTTATTTAACTACGATCATTCGTACAAAGGCTATTCGAAAAAACATCGTACGCTTTTGTTCCTACACTACTATTTTTTACTTCTTTTTATTCATGGCAAATTAGCGACTAGTTTCCTTCGCCTATTATTACGAATGATTTGTGGCGGCCGGGCGTGCAAAAACTTTAATCTCCTAATAGAGAATATGACGCCGTTTATTAAAAATTATGTTTTGAAGAAAACAGGCTTCGTTTTATCCCAAATTACACATAAGTAATAAATTAGTATAAGGAGGGGGTCCCCATGTCATGACACGGATACCCATGGTGGTTTCAAACCACTACTAAGCGGTAAGAGCGTGAATTCATTAATATTTATTAGCATCTAATTTGGGAAGGTCTGCATACATTATTATACATATAGGTTAATCATTTTAAGTACCCTTGCTTGTGTAGTAGTACTGGGTGGATAAAAAATTATGCAATCTTTACAGAAGATAAAAATTATAAATCTAAACGAAATATAAAACAGAAGAGAAGGTAACGGTCGCAACTTGGACTTGAACCCAGGATCTCTCGTCTTACCGGGACACAGCGCTTTAACCCACTCGGCCATTGGAACCTATTCATTTTAGTCGATCTCGTGTCATTTTGGTCTATCTCATATTTCAAATTCAGAATAAACAATATTATTCTCAACTTATTTTCCCCATATTTTTGTCAGCCATCTTTTTGGCAGACTGCAAGGTTTTTTAACGAATTTATTTGTTACCTCTATAATATTGTCTCGGATAAACATATCCGAATTTTTTTTTGACACCTGATGAATTTTCCGAAAATTCTAAATGAATTTCAAATTTTTATTAGAATAAATTTTGAAGGTCATACCCATGGACGCAATCTATCATTAAAAAAGAAAATACTACTAAATTTAAACGAAACGTGTAAACGTTACATTTTTATTTTTATTTTTCTGTTTCTTGTTCTGTTTCATGTTTCTTTTAGATTTGTTAGTATTATCTTCTTCTTCAATGATATATTTTATTGTTGGGTGTAACTTTCAAAAGTCATTCCAATAAAAATTAAATAAATTAATAAAGTGGAATTTTGTTTTGTTGGAGCCGACGGGTTTAACAAAAGACATAAAAAATAATATTGTGGAATTGAATAGCGTATCTAATATAAAATGGAATTGATGCATGTTGCTACTCACCCAGGGTAAGAAAGGACTGCGAGCAAGTGTTTCTAGCTTGTTCTAAAACTTTTTTGAAAGATTTTTTACTATCGGTGTGCACAAATACATTCAAACGTGTTCTCTTTAAAATAATTTGCCTGCACAAAGAATATAATATTGATTTTGGAAGTACCTTATACCACCGGGAAACTTTTCATAAAAATCAAAATTATTATTAATTTTAATACTTTTTTAATCCGTCGAATACATCACTACATAAGCAAGGGTAATTTGATGATTTTACCGTCCTTCTTATTTTTGCAATAAATAATAAATATGTTGCGGTAATGATTCATAACAAAAAATATTGGTGACCCCTCAAAAATAAGTTGGTGACCGCTCAAAAATAAATTGGTGACCCCTCAAAAGTAAATTGGTGACCCCTCAAAAATAAGTAGGTGACCCCTGCTACGGTTGGTTCACAAACCACACTTATCTTACGGTAGGACATATTATTTTGAGGAACTTTCTATAATGCATGATTTTATAATTGAAGTAGCTAGGCATCACGCAAAGAAATCACACAAAAAGATTAAATTTTTATAAGGTATGGAATTACAGCTTGGGGACTTTCCTGTAAAATAAATGTTAATCGTATTCAATCAGTTCAAAATTCATTAGTTAAATTATTAGCTCATAAAAGTTTATATGAACAAAGGCTTACTTTTAACAAAATCTCAAAATTCTCTCAGTAAGAGCAATTCTGCGGTATAAAATTATATTTCAGCATATGAATAGCCCTATATACATTAATAAACTGGACCACACTTACAATACTCGTTTTACGTTAAATTAAGGACTAATTGTACCTAAGCATTTCAACAAATATGGACAAATAACGCTGGACTACATGATACCTAATTGCTTAAATATGTTACCTGCCGAAATTAAAAAATGTACAAATGGTAAAACAAATATTATGTTGAAAAATTGGCTCGACGAAAGAGATAATTTGTATTAGACTAACACAAAAATTCTGACTGCATAATAAAGTAAAATAAGTTTATTTATATCTCCAAAGTAAAAGTACCCATCGACAAACTGCAAAAAAGTAGTTTATTGGGACTTTTCTTTCTTCTGTATAATATTTTATTTTTACTGTCATATTGTATTATTTTGTATTTATAATAAATAAATTAAACATTGAAAAAAAAAAAAATTGCCATATAGTACTTTGTACATTACATACATTCTTTGGATTGGCGACCCCTGATGTACACAAATTATATAGCGATATATTGTGAGGAACTTCCTAAACGGGGCCTGTCTATGTCTAATGCCTGTTATAAGAAGTAGAGCAACTCTGCCAGGAACATATTATCCAAAAGTGGACTTCCTTATGGCCAAATTATTCAGATTGGGTTCCAAAGCGATAAACCAGCAGTTTACATGCGCTCTTTGTTGCGCTGTGTATTGTGTATTCCACTGTCAATATTTTACTTTGTTTTCTGAATTTCTAAAAATTGAACACCCGTGCAAAAATTATCACTGATTTACATGGGTCCCCAACATTCTCCCTTTGAAACAAATGTACTTTAATCGCTTACATACCGCTTTTATTTCTAAATGCAAATAATTCTTTAATTTAAATTCGATTTTAGTTTTCGATTGTTAATGGTTTCAAAGTTTTTTCACAGAAAGTTGGTACCATTAAATATTCCGCCGCCCCATACCATTTACCCCACACCATCCCCGGGAACCATTTATTGGATAATCAACACCTCTGCCATAGGTCACCCCAAGTGGTTTACTATGTTTGATGACTTAGCAGGGGTACCCGGGTTCATGAATTGAGGTTTATCCAGGTCTTGGCGGTGTATGCTTCTGCCCACCAGCTGTAAGGTAGGCCGGATCGGGGAAGAGTTGTTGAGGTTGAGTTGTTGACTTTTCCAGCCACACTCTCTACATTTAAGTTTGAACGAATCTAGACCTTCAGTGTACCTGCATACGTTGTAAGTAAGCAGTATGCAAGTGCTTAGCGGGAAATACAAGATACAATACGTGTTAGTATGACTGTAGTGTAGACAAGACAATGAAACAGGTTGGTGACAGTCCACGTGATCGTGATTGCTGGATTTTTGAATTTGATATTTATGAAGAAGACACATTGCATAAATAATAAGAATTCTTCTCCAATAGATTGCAGTCCCAGCAAGAATGCGCATAACATTCGGGTTAGCCGTATACTCAGTTTCCGCGCTTCTTAGTCGGTTTCTCAAAGTGATGCCTCAAAGAAAAATAAATGGTAGATAAAGACAGTTCCATCGCCTACATTACTACCTACTAAAATTGTGAATTTTCAATCGTCTGTCCTGCCAAAATGCTGCTAAAGTATTCAGCCAATACGTGTAAAGGTGTTTCGAATAAAAAAAATGGCAGGAATATCATTTGACAGGTAAGTGAAAGTTTAACATTTTTTCAATTTATTTTATCATTCGGCATGTTTTCGTGTACAAATTTAAGTATGTAATTAGTTAATATTATAGTAACTGAACACTTTATTCTATATGACAATAAACACTGCCAAATTTAATATTTCATCATTTAAATGGGCTGTTGTCATACATTTATTGGCGTTGGGTATGTTTTTAGGTTTTCACGGCCAAAAGTATTTTTGTTATTTATTTTTGGGGTGTTATGCCGTGTTTCGCTACCTCCTTCTTTAGCCAACGTTTCGGACAGCGTTACAGTGTTCATCATCAGGGCTGATGTCCATCATCAGGGCAGATGAGCTGCCCTGATGATGGACGCTGTAACGCTGTCCGAAACGTTGGCTAAAGAAGGAGGTAGCGAAACACGGCATAACACTGCAAAAATAAATAACAAAAATATTGGTGCTGCATGATAATACACCAGAGGCTCAGCAAAATGCTGCACGACCAGAGACTAATAAATTTTGATTGATTTTTTTTTTTAATTATATCAATGATAATATTTTTTTAAAGAAATGAAAAAACACACATTCTGGGTTACAAATAAAATGACAATATTTGAAAATCTCCTTTACCACCACAGTAAGCGGAATATTCTGCTTTGTGGTGATGGAGGACTCAGCTGGTAAGTAATTGAATATACAATACCTGGTCGGGATCCAAACGCGATGCTAACTCGGCTACTCGATATTTATAATAATACCTTGACATTTACATTCATAAAAATGTTAATTACGCACCATTCAATGATTTATCATATACCGGCAATTTATATTAAGGACCGTTGTGAAAAGGGTTTAGTGTGAAGAAAATCATTTTCTTTCCTTTATCACACTTGAAAGTTCCTCTCCAAGTTGCGTCACGATTTATTTTATTTGGTATCTTCCATTTTCAAAGGTATGTTGCATAACGTTTTTGTGATATAAATACACTTATCAGATTTCCGTAGCAACGCAAATAAGGGTCTACAAAGCCAAGCCACCTGAGGGTTGGAAACCAACCAAGAACTTTCTGTATTCAAAACTTTTTGAAAAACGTTTCGTCAACAGAACATTGAATGTAGCTCGATGGATGAAGTGCCCAAAGCATTGTATTTAGGTAGATATGTCTATAATGTCATGGAGTTTAAAAGAAATACAAAATGTAAATTATGAAAAACGATGTACCTTCTTTCTGAAAATTGATTTCCCTGATTTACTAGACTTATCCGAAAAATTAATATAATTAACTACAGCACTATAAAACAAAAATGTGTTTAATTTATGTGATAAGAAATAATTAATTGTTATTGCCCAAAATGTTAATCAAATGTCAAGCCACTGAATAATAACCATGGAAGCGATCCGGCGTTGCGGCCATCTTATGGACAGAATGTTTCGTTGGTATGCCAAGTTCTCTCTTAATGTATTTTACTTGGTCATTGGTTGGTACTAAAGGACCTTTAAGACCTTTTGTCTTCACTCAAAATGATTACAGAATTATTAAATTGCGTATCTATGAACTAAAAATACATATCCAATGTAAAAATACATACGCAATTTAATCCTATAGATATATTTCTAATATAGACAGTACAGATACTTTATGATGGTTCAAAGTTGTTCAGAAAGTTCAAATTTTTCGCATCTGCTCTTGATGGGTAGACCTCTAATATATTATACAAAAATTTCGCACGCAAATAATTAATGCTTTCCTATACATCATTGAACAGTTTTTCACCAATAACATGCAAATTAATAAATAAACAACCCTAAGACTTTAGTGTTATATTTGATGAAAAGTTAACATTTACTCTGCACGTAAATGAAATAAAAAAGAGAGCTATAAAAATGCTTGATTTCATAAGCAGAACAGCAAGTGATTTCAAGTCACTAGAATGTTTGAAATCATTGTACATTTCTTTAGTAAGAAGCCAGGTAGAGTACAATTCGCCTATTTGGTCCCCATTGTTTAAAATACATTCCGCCAATATAGAAAGGTTACAGATTTCTAAGATTTATCAACTTTAACTGAATATTCCAATTCAAAATATTATCCAAGTCCTTTTGATGAAATAACTCAACTTAGTTTATTTATTTCTATGTATTACAGTATTTACCTATTCATTAACATTTTTACATAATAGATGAATTTTGAAAACATTTTTACATAAAATATTTTGCAATTTTATTATGTTGGTTGTAAGGTAGGTTTGTGAAGGTGAAACTGTGGATAGGTATTGTTGTATGTTTCGTGAACACCTCACTAGGAGAACCTGTGCTGAGGTGTTTATGTGTTTATTTATGGTTATGTGTAACATGTATTTATGTGTTGTAATAGAAAGTTTTATATGTGTTTTATTTTTTTTTTTAATTTTAATAGTTATTGTACATTGGTTATTTCGAAGAGAAAAAAAAAATACGCTGTCAGATAGGCGAATCATCTCTGACCTGGTACTATTAAATAAAATTATTAATAATTGCATTGACAATCCTAAAATTCTCGCCAAAATAAAATTTTACGTACTGACCAGAAACACAAGGCGAAATGCTACCTTTTACTGTGACAATTTTAAAACCAACTATGAAGCTCATACACCTGTAAACAGACACTATACTAATTTGGGAATATTGTAGACATGCTTTAAGATTCCGTATTAGTCTTTATAATCACTTTACTGAGATGTATGATTTCACGACTCCGTATTGTATACACTTTTTTTATTTTTATATTTCTATGTTTATTTACACATATTTCGCTTTCCATACTACATAATTTTAATTTTAATTTGCCTTAATTTAATCATAAATCATTATACATTGTATACTATGTACCTTACACAACTGTATTGCTTATTTACTTATCTTGCAAAAGCCAACAAGGACGTAAATAAATAAAGGTTTGTTAAATATCTGTCTTACAGGTTCTTTTTTAATTATTCAGGTAGTGTTTTTTTCTTTATTATTTCTCCGGATAAACTGCATTTCAAAGAGTAATTTCATTTAGTTTTGCTTCATTAATATAACTTATATTCTGCGAATTTTCATTACTTTGGAACTCAAACTTGTTCAGTGAAGTATACATTTTCGTAAATAATAAGAGTTCCTCATTAGTACATCGGAAAATCTTATTTTCAGTAATAAACACTGTAAAAGTTCTCACAAACTTCAAATATTACTACCGACCGAACAGTCGAGCTTCCAAATGTACCTAAGTTTGGATAATTTTGAGAAGCTCGTTGCTCTGATGATATTGTTTGTGTAATATAATTCAGAAGGTCTGTACCTTGTAATGTGAATTGAATTTTTTATTTTTGTTTTCTTTGGTAAAGATACGCATACACAATATAAGTTTTCCAGTTTTTTTACATTATTAAGATTGCTTACTTTTCTTTCCACACTAATTTAACTTGGCGGCAATTTTATTTGACAGCCTCCGTGGTCGAGGGGTGAGGCTCTGGACTATAATTCAATCATTTAAATTATAATATAATATATTTGCGTCACGTTCCAGAGTGAAAATATCTCAGTATCGTCTTTGATTCGCGGAAAGGCTTTAGTCGTGTTCAGTGACCAGATCTGAAAAGCCAGGTACTTCCCCACCTTCCTATTACCCATCTCCTTCTCCTCCCACTGCCATTAATCTCACAACGTACCCCAATTGGGGATTCCATAGTCTTACTGGCTCCAAATGGGAGCAGATGAGACTCATGTACGGTATTTACCTACATAAAAATTAAAAAAGAATGTTTTGGTATATGCCTACTCATCGAAAAATTAATTATTACCGTGTTTTTTTTGTTAGCCACTGCAATTATTGATTTCTTTCTTGAAAGGTTCCCTTCAACTTCCTCACCTTCCCCTTCCCTATCTCCTATCCCTCCCCATTGTTTTAAGCCTTACAACATACCCCAATTGGGGATGCCATAGTCTAACTTGCTTCAGCCAAATTCGAGAGGCGATAATCTTTGTGAATTTTTTAGTTTGGGAGGCATGAATAAATTCCACCGCCCCGGGAACCATTTATTGAAAAGGATAGATGTAGGATAGATCACCTCAAGTGGTTCGCTACATTTGGTGACTTAACAGGGGTGCCTGGGTTCATGAGGTAAGGTTTGTTTAGGTCTTGGCGGCGGATGACCTGAACACACTGAACCCCAGATTCCTACCTACCCCTTACATCTTTTTCCTTCTCAGAACATCCTCTCCTTCCTTTCCTTAAAAAGACCCTCCACACAGCATCCCCAAAGATCCTGAGGGCAATTATTTTCCTCAGGACCTCCTGTGTGAAGCTTATGTAAAAAGAGGTCGTTGGGAGCAATTGTGCTGGTATATTCATATAAAAAAAGTAAATTGTTTTTCAAAATCTTTAGAGGTGATATATAAATCTTTTGACAGTCTCCACGGTTGAGGGGTAAGTCTCTTGACTCGCAAAGTCACGGGACTGAATCCCGTGCAAAAAAAAAATATTTGATCAAATAATGTTACTTCACAATTAATTCATTTAAATTTGCGGCATGTTCCGGAGTGGAAGATAACCTCAGTATTGCTGTGTTTTTTTTTTTGGCATTTAAAATTACTGTTTTCCGTCTTAACATTTCTTGCAAATGTATATTTCATAATATTAATATTCAAATCGACCAGATCCAAGCAGCTGCTAAGGTTTGTTAAGACCTATTTTCGACCTTATTTCCACGAAATAATTTCCTGGAAATCATTTAATAAAATAACAGCTATTTTACTTGAGCTTTATAAAAGCGTTTTGCGTTTCATCCAATTAATGTTTTTTTTATTATCCACACAATTTAAATATTAAAAAAAATAAATTATATAATTAATCCCAAAGATTTATTTTCCAATTTTTCAGTTTTTCGAAACATTTTAAACCTTTGAAGATGCATTTTTATTGTTGTTAATTTAAGTATGTACATAATACGCTTAATTTGGTGCGTGAGATTTTTGTTTACATCGGGTCCATACAGGAGGTCCTGGGAAAATAATTTTCCTCAGGATGCTATGTGGACGGTTTTTTAAAGAAAGGTAGGAGTAGAAGATATGTGAAGGAAAATAAAATGAAGAGTGGATTGTAATCTGGGGTCAGTATATCCAGGAGCGACGGACCTTTGAATTCATTTCTCTCACTGCGGTTTAAGGTGACGGGTCGGAGAGTCCTGCTGGAGAGGTAAAAAGATCCCCCGTAAACAGTCTCTTCAATCCTCCGAGACCTAGACAATCCTCACCCCTTGAACCCGAGTACTCCTGCTAAGTCACACAACGTAGCGCACTTCTTAAGGTGGCCTATGGAAGAGGTATTGGTTATTCGCGGCGGTACCCATCTCGCCTCCCAAATTGAAAAAAGTTGGACTGAAAACTTAACTTTACCGCATAGTGGAATGAATAATTATTTATTTGTATTATTGTTTTTATAATACAATCCATACTAATATTATAAATGCGAAACTGCTCGAGTTTGTTTATGACCTTTTCACGCATAACACAATATAAATACTTTAATAATTCTTTCACCAATATAAAGCTAAATTATATGCGCAGACTACAGGTTGTATATGATGGTAAGCTCTGGCGTTATTAAATTATAAATATTAATATATTATATTTGTTATACGTTTTCTGTCGCTAACAAAAGCGAGTTTTTGCTAACTTCAGAAAAAAATCTTTTCCATGGAAACAATGTTGATATATTTTTGGGCTCTATGCTGGTAGGTACTCAGTCTACTGGTCAGCTACTACTGCAGAAAATTCAAATATTAGAATTCGTTTTTTTTTTGGACAAGCTTGGAATAAATGTCAGATGAGAGTTCCTATATTAAAAATATAATTCGTAACGATTATAAAGACTGAATGATAAATAGGGTATTTTTTTATTATATTAACGAACTTCCAAATATTTAAATAAAAATAAACATCCGAAATGTTTGTAAGCGCATAAATTCCGAACGAATGAACAAAATTGGATAGGTAATTCTTTTTTCTTTGAGCTATAGCATTATGAAATTTAGTTGGTAGGCGAGATGTTTGAAAACTGAATGTAAGGGAATGAATATATGGAATGCGGGAGGGGATGGGGGTGGGGTAGGGGGGGAAGATAATTGATAAGTGCAAGCGCTACAGTTATTTCCCGTAATACCATGCGAGCGAAGCCGTGGGGAAAAGCTAGTGTTTAATGTTTTTAATTATACTTTGATAATTCTCAAACCATTTTAATAACATTGCTTCCCAAGCCTACTTTACCCAAAACTCTTTTTTTTAACATAAATTAAGTCAATAATAGAACGTGCATCATGGCGTTTCGTAATTTTTTAAATATTGTCAATAACACATGCAATAATACGTCATTAATACCCCGATAATACGTTAATAGAACTTGTCTGATGGCGTTTCGTCAATTTTAAAATATAAATAAAGTCAATAATAGAATGCGCCTCGTGGCGTTTCATCTGTTTTAAAATATAAACATTGTCAATGGAACTTGCTTCATGGCGTTTCGTCTATTTTTAAATATAAACAAAGTCAATAAAAGAACGCGCCTGGTGGCGTTTCGTCAATTTAAAATATAAATGAAGTCAGTAATAAATGGAATGCGCCTAATGGCTTTTCGTCATTTTTTTCGTTTTACTCGTTCAAGTATGTCTAGTCAAGCAGAAAATAGTGAAGTTGAACTAGAAACTACACAGAAAACTTTTTTCAAATCGAATGACGCCAAAACTCACAGTTGGAGCAATGACGTCCATTAGAATTATCCACCTAGGGGAGCAAATAGGATCGATCCTTCAACTCACATTCACATTCATATATCGTCTCATAAATTCTGTTCAAACTCTCGACATTTCCCACTCAAATAATTAGATAGTAATATTTTTTTTTATTTACCGCAATATTTTTTTGAAGAAAAAAGTTTTCCTAGTATTTTCATTGAACTGCAAAAATGATGAGAAGTCCTCGGCTATTACACATTATATTTAAGTTTTTTTTTCCTCCAGTGGGTAATTGGATGTCAGAGACAGGCTCTTCTTGCTTCCTCTTGACTTCTTCATTCGCTCAAAATAAACTTTAATTAAATGTTTTCATTTTAAAACCTATTTTTCCATCTCTTAGTATAGCTCTAAGGCGGTTCCTACGGTAAAATGACCTTTCTATTTTGCATTTGCAAGAAACCTGGTAAATTAATTATTTATTTGAATTGAATCCTGTTCGTGAAACGAATTTAATAAACGTATCCTTTTCAACAAAAACCACAAATGTAAAATTCTACAGCTTTGGGCTTTTTTATACGAATACCTCGCAAGAGTCCAAACTGCTCCCGTTTGGAGTCAGTGAGTCTATGGCATTCCCGATTGGGTTATGTTGTAAGTCTGAAGGTAAGTGGTAAGGAGATTTGGCAGCCATCTCTGGTCTGGAACTTCAAAATACCTGAAAAATATCCTCAACTCTCTTCAGAAAAGGGGCGGTCCATTTGATAGATTCTCCTATTTTAACAGACGGATTGCAATCTTTAGAACACAAGCGTCGGGTGGAAACCCTGTTCTATCGGTATTTCAATGGAAGATGATCCGAGGAACTAGCATCATTGATCCCTTTGGCACCGGTGCATAGTCGGAAAACACGCCAAACGTGTGCCATTTGTCACATGAGAACGGGTCGTTCTTTCGACTCGTTCTTGAGTTCAACAGCTCGACTGTAGAACGATTTGCCACCCTCTGTGTTTCCTCTTTCCTACAACATGGGTCTCTTCAAGACCATTCATTCCTTCCTCTCCTCAAAAAGACCCTCCACACAGCATCTCAGATGACATAAGCCCTAAGGGAAATTATTTTCCACCTGTATGAAGTAAATGTATAAAAAAAAAGATGTCTACATACAGGAAATAAACCTTATTTCCAATGAAACAATAAAATTAAGAAAATCTGTAAACAACATTATAAGAATAGCCACTTTTGTAATATGGTCCCATAATTTGTTAGTTATAATATAATAATAAATAGATTAAACCTATTACCTACATGTTATTATCAAAAGAATTTTTTACAATGGAAATACATTATTTGAAAAATATATAATAAATATTCCCCTCTCAAGATGGATACAAAGCTTTTCTATTGGTGTAATGGTAATCCTGTTTTCAACCCTTTGTTAGTTAGGTGTTGTATGAAGTATACCTACCATACAAAATCATAAAACATTCAAATAGCCACTATATCTTTTTCTAGAAGTGACGGATCATCGCTGTATGAAGGCAGTGTCCACTGTTTCAACGAATATCATGGTGAAGCACAATGAAAACGACGTCGGCAAACGGTTCTGATGACGCCATCGTGACATCGTCATGTTTCCATTGAACCCACCTTAGTCCTTTGTCCTGAGGTCGTGTGTTCTCTTTGAAATATAAATCAGCTAATTCGCAATGCATTTGTACTCAGGTCGAATCGTATTACGGTCGTGCAGTTACAGTGACCGTCGGACTTTCACAGTTTGGCCCGATTGCTGACATTATTGCATTAATATATGTACTCGTATTTACAACCATATGCACTTAGCCAAAAAGATCAACCAATATTAGGGGGCGTTTCAGTATTTTAAGCCAGTGGTCCCCAACCTTTTCATCGCTGCGGACGTTTGATAATTTTACCACGGCCCGCTGAGGGGAGGGGGAGGGGGGGGGGGGGCGTTGGTTGTTTATATTTTGGATTTTTCTGATATTGCACGTTATTATGTCACCTAAAATTCAAAACTAGTACATATCGCCTCAAAAATATAAATATCTCTTAAAATGTAGTATGTAAATGCCGGATTCAGATTTCGGTTAATCCTTCATTATACATTTACAAGTTTATTAAAATAATTATAAACATAATAAAAAGCTCTCGTTGGTCGCAATAGAAGTATTTTGTTGAAAAACGGGAATAAATTCACCAATACAATCAAACGCGTGTTAGTACCTATGACACGTATTTTCAATAAAACGATCCCACTTGCATTTGGGCAAGCAGAATATAAAAGCGGTGATTTACGTCGTTGCGTCTCACTCGAGCTCTTCGCATTCTATATGCAAGTGCGCAAGATGGAAGCCAATTCGTGTTTTTTACTTCGAAAGTATTGTATCGTCGGCAACTTGGCGTGAAGGGTTCTCAATTGAATAATTATTTTTTGTCGATAATTTAAATTTTTTTTTGGGTATTTTTGATTTTTTTACGTAATGTTGATCTTTGAGCAGGGCTTTGGGCGGCCCGGTACCATTTGATTCACGGACCAGTACCGGTCTGCGGACCGGGGGTTGGGGACCACTGTTTTAAGCTTAAGTGTGCTCGCGACCGTCTATGCATCTGAACATTAAACTATTTTATTTTCACTTGATTTTTTCTGCTCTATTAAAAATCCCAGTAACACAACGAAATCATCACGAAATAAGGGTGTAGAAAAAGATGAAGGTATTATTCAACAACTTTCTCTTGAAATATGCAATATGTAGGTTCATTTTCATATTTATTTTAAGTGCCCTGATGCCCGCCATTACTGATATAATGTTTTTGAAATGTTAAAATAACAGGTTTCTTCATCTCTTAAATTTGCCAAATTTAATGAGGATTTCAATCTGTCTTAATTGTACCAGTTCTCATCTTAAATCATAAAACTCGTTATCCGCTTCATCGTCATTACATTATTATTACATCTCTCATCTTTTCCCGGATCGTTCATCCCTTGAAAACTACAATTATTATTATTACTTTCATTAATACATTTCCAGATCAGATCAATTGTCAAAGGAATTGTAACAAGAGTTCTCTCAAATAATAGGGTGACTACAATCAGCGTTCTCGAAGCTTTGGTTACAATCGGCGATGGATTCTTAGGAAATTTAACATCATTAATGTGTTTACCGGCAGACATGCAAATTACTCAACTGATTTATGTGTACAGCGTACTAACATTAATCTCAAAGCTCTCTCGGATTACTGACTTTCTTCGAAATAAACAGGTTTTACGATGTGGCTACATCATTTTACAAGAACAACCATTGTGAATAATTGTATGCATAATTGTGAAGAGATTAAAGGGTTTTTCGATCCTATTTTAAATACTTAGAAAATGTACATAAATCTCATGAAATATCCTGGTCGTATGCCACAACAAGTGAGAGCATGTCTACATTCAATTGTATTAGAAAGCGCGTCTGAGAGTCAGAAATCTTTAGACTGCAAACTGAAAATAAGATTTTGGTTTGTTTGACTATCATTTTGTATTCACAATATCATTCATAACATCAAACATTAAATATTTTATAAAAAACTAGTCAATAAAAAATGAAAATGTTTTTACTGCTAAAGTCTTAAAATATATTAGATATTGATGATATTAGATATAGCTATTAGATACTGATGTTTTATATTTACTTATTTTCCTAGTTGGAATTCACATTTGAAGGGAATGGAAAACCATTATAATTTGGTAATACCTCATACAAATTAAAGAATTCATGTACTTGTTGATAATATTAATTTATTCGTCTTAAATTCATATTTACTTGTTTATTATATAAGGCTTTTACTTTTATTTACATTTATTACTCCTGTAAGTTAACCAATTTATCTATCAATTTATCAACATTAAATATAACCGTTTGAAAATGTACCATGTTATTGAATAAAATGTTGTCATTACGTACCTACGACAAACTACATGAGTATTTTAGCAGGTTTAAATATTCATAAAAATAAAATTATCAATAGTATTATTTACTCACCTTCTTTGTTATATTTCATCCAATTTAATGTCTCCTCCAGTAGAACTCAAAATGTTTAATTATAGCAGTTCCTTAATCAATGCTCTACTAATTATGGAAACTTTTCTACTTTTTTCCATAATGTCAACCCAAATCAAAGCATTCAATTTTAAACTAGTTTTTTCAGTCATTATGCAAATAAATGAAATTCGTTTATACGACTCAATTTTTGGACTTTACCGAGACCTTGTTTTAGGCCGAGGATTTGACATGTCAATGTCTCCTTTATATACCTACATAGCACCTTATAAATATTTTGCGGAAATGGTATGTCCTCCCGTGATTGGATGCTTGTTAGAATGTATTCGATATATTTGTTTTTCTCGTGCATAAAAATGAATTGACTTTAGGTTGGCAGTTCTGAACTGGAAAACTGAAAGAGGTATTCGTCCTGAGTTGCGCTGACCCAACAGTTGGTATCCCACACATGGAAGAACTGGCCACCAATCCAAATCGGATTGGTGGCCAGTTCAAACCTGCATAAAAACTCAAACTCGCTCAAACCTGCATATCAAGCACGCTACGCTGTTTTCAATATATTGACATATTATTTCACAACTACCAAACATAAATTACCAAATAATTATTTTTATACTAATGAAATTAATTATAAGGTTTATTCAGAAGTTGTAACGCCACTATCTTTAAGTGCCTCTCAGATGTCGCTTATCGGAGGGTCAAATCTCGCGAAAGATAAATAGGTACATGAAACACATTTTATGCAAGTTAAAATAAACAAAATCCCCGATCTAGTTAAGGTTTTCATTGCGTAGTATTCAACATAATTGCTAAATAGCCGCTCTACCGGAACTGCAGCATTATATTGTTTACACGGACCCTACCAGCTGTGGGGAGGGTCCACCCACTGGGCTGACTTATCCCACCCCCTGTAAAATCCAATCAGACAGATTCCAATGGCCCGTTCCAATTTCCAACTTAATCTGTTCTCCTAAATCTTGTTCGATCTTCCTTCACTTCGACGCTGCTAAAGATTGGAATTGCCATTTCTGTATATGTGTTAGAGAGGAGATTTGGACTATTCTTTTATAACATCAGGAAAAAATACAATTAAACACTAATTAAATGACAAAGGTGTAGCGTATTAAAAGTGCTGAAATGAATTTATAGTCCTGGATTTATTTTTTCATACGATGTCACACAAGAGAAGCTACGAGACGATAAAACTGAATGATCAACTCAATGCCAGTACCATGGCATCCTCATTTATAAAATATTGTGAGGGGAAGGAAAAGAAGGCAGTGTAATATTGGAAAGTACCTGGCTATCCCAAAATAGTCCCTTAACACAGCAAGAGTCATTCGAATAAAGTTTTTATTCTGAATAGTTGTTTTTTTAACATGGCAATATGAGATTATCTTTTGCATTGCGACTCATAATCCGGAATGCTCGATTTCAGAGATGTAACATCATAATATGATTCGTATCTTAGGACTGTTTAAGGAGCGGTATACTCGCTTAAAAAGAAGAAGATGGAGATTACCGACTTTCTTTACTGATACGTAAATACGAATGTTAGAGAGAGAGCGCTAATGCTAAAATCGATAATATTTAAGCGAATATTGTGAAAATGTTTAATTAAACATGACTCTTTTAACATAGAGCAAAAATTTAACAAAACAGCATTTAAGAAAACACTGTAATTTTTTTCATACATATAACTTGTAAAATAACTGCAACAAACATGTTTATAATAATTTTCAGAGCATACTTTGCGATTTTTTTCTATCGAGGAAATTTCATATAATTTGCATTTCGGCGTGGGAAATGTATAGATATTATCTTCAAAAATAACATATATTTTTTAAGAACTTTAGAACTTAAATTTAAGATACGTACATAATAAATCGGTAGAAATGGGGTGTGCCGCGGCTTAAGATCCATTAACCAGCAGCCGAGAATTTAAATTTTGTCGAACGATGATCTTGCGATCGTACCCTTGCAACTGAACAGGTCGGTTCCGATGAGAAAGATTAATTATTATCCAAACCATTTAAACATAATAACTCAATATCGATTTTATTTCTTTCAAAATTTGCTTTGATAAATACCTACATTAAAAAAATGCTCAAACTCGTGATGATAAAACTATTTAAATTGTGTACTGCTTGTAATTATTTTTTGGTCATAAGTATTTCTAATTTTTCAATATGTCTAAGCAAATTAAGAATGTAACTCTTCGATAAAGATCGTCGGGTAGGTGTTAATTTTTAATCTAGTGTTAGTCTTATAACTAGGTACTTCATTAATTATTTCTTAAAATTGGAATGATATTTTCTGTCCTTAATTTCATCTGTCAGTTGTTAACGAGCGAGTAAAGCAGAGAGATGAATTTGTAATATTTATATTGTCATTGAATAAACGTAAATTTAAAATAATTTACTATTCCCTTATCCTAGATTAAAAAAAAAACTTGCATTTGGGAGCTCGTCGGGAATTTAGAGAAATAAGTGATAGTTTTGGAGTTTAAATTGAGTTTTCGTGATAGTGCAGTGATACAAAAATGGAAGTAAATGGTGTAGTGGGTTTGATCGACGAAGAAGTGGCTCGAATGACCGTACCGTACCGGAGGACGAGCTCAGAGGACGTCACCTCAGCTTAAAAGCTGGTTCACACACAGCTATCAAATATAAAAGATCATAGCACGCCAAATAACGCTCTCCATACAATCCCTTCAGACCATTCACACCTAAGCGTTCTTAAGCGCAGATCAATCATAGACAATACACATCTCAGACGTAACCGCTCCAGAGGCGATATGTCAGAAGATAACTCTCCCCTTCTCCGACTAAAACAGGAAAGGGGGTCATTGTAATTGGAGCTGCCTAGACCTGTGGATGACAAATGTCAAGTTGACAGATTTCAGTACAAAAAATATGCATTCCATTGCCGCTACCTAATTCGACTGACCCCCTCTCCTACCACAGGAAGAAATATTTGATTAATTTTTAGCCTCTGTGAAAGGACAAAAGATAAGCGCTCGCGAATCAACAGATATCTGCTCGCATATTTATAGCTCAATGTGAACCAGCTTTAACGGGTCGAAAGCGCGAACTTCTATAACGGTTGATAACCGCGTTAAGATTAAAGCGGGAGCACGGTGCACGGGAAGACGACAATGAAGAAGCCGATGACGATGACGCCGAATAAAAAGATGAAGAAGAAGCCGAAGGGGACCCGCAAGATGCCGAGGGTATCCTGGAGGGAAATGACGACAACAATGACGAAGAAGACGATCAAAACGACCGTGCAACTCCTATTATTCGACGACGTGGATCAAATAGACCCAGCCGCATTCTGTTACTGCTTAAAGATTCACTGGAGAAATTCAATGGAGACGATTTGATAAATGTTGTTAAACAGATGGATTGAAAATTTCGAGGAAATGGTGAAAGTGTGTGGGTGGACCAATGGTCACAAGTACGGAAAAAGTTGCTTACGGGCTCAAAGCTGGCGTTTGTGAGGCAGGAAAGGTGTACAAAGACGTTGCTAAAGTTTGAAAAAGCATTGAAAAAAGAGCTCGAGAATGAGGTGAGTGACCAGAAAATTCATATAATTGTAAATTTATCCGACTCGACTTGTTATGACCGACCAAAGTATTATGAACATTGTTTTTATTGATTCATGTTCTACGTTATTCCCATTTACATACGCCGTAAAGCTTTCCATATTTTATTTTATTATTAAACACAAAATTTAAAAATCGTCATTTATAAACGAATAAAACACCACCACATGAAAACACACAGTTTGTTCGGGAGCTGTGGAGTGTGGGAGACGCAAACCCGCGCTCGTTTGTGCTCGAACCACCCCCACCGTAACATTTATTTATTAAATATATACACAATCATAATACTATAATAAAGTTCAATAACAAATTCAAACATATTTTTGGGAGACCCGTGGTTACGTTACGCCATGGGCTCGAATCTTTTGTGTGTGGTGAACGTCACAAATCGTTGAACACGTCTGTTACACTGGTTTTGCGTAGAAAGAGAACCAATCAAACTCAGGTTTTGTTTGTGTAAAGATTTAATTTATGTTCCACAGTTTTGACGGAATTGAAACTTCATTTAGGCGCTTATAATAATTAATCTTTTAGGAAATCAATGATACGAGGTGATAGGTGTATTATTTTGTAAAGGCAATTTTGAGGTTGGTTGAGCGGCATTATATTTGTATGTTAACATCATTCCGTATAAGATATTTTCATTACAGATATTTCAATCGAGAATTTTAGAAACAAAAATAAATTTAAAATAAAATACAAATACGTGTGCAGTTGACATATTAAGATGTAATCAAACTTTAAATACAATGGAGGTTGAATTTATAGCAAATATTTATCATTTCACCTAAATTAAACTTTTGTTATATCAAAATGAACTCAGCAACAAAATTCAGTTGATAAAAGTTCATGATAAAAGAGCATTATTTTATTGAATGAAGACACTATGAGCGAAACTCAATCGAAAATCTGGAAACAGAAAAATCAGAAAAAGATATTTGCACCTCTGGGACTCGAACCCAGGACCTCCCTACTTTCCGGGTGGGTGTTCTTGTCCTGAGTTAAGGTGTCGATGTCAGTTACTGAGCTAAGGTGTCGATATCAAATTCGGTCACCTTTAACTGTACCATACTTCGACTAAGAACCACCCATATTATCTTCATTTTTCTTAACGCATATTTTTATTGGCTGCCATCTTTATGTATGATTACAAGATTCAACTCGAACTAAATGCAATCTAGGTTTTACTCATAAAACTTAAAATAAAAAAAATAATAATATTCATCCTAAACTTGCAGAAAAGTCAATAGATGTCGCACTTTCAATAAAATGGATAAAAATTTATCCAGACACCATCTAGATTGCATTTAGTTAGAGTTGAATCTTGTAATCATACATAAAGATGGCAGCCAATAAAAATATGCGTTAAGAAAAATGAAGATAATATGGGTGGTTCTTAGTCGAAGTATGGTACAGTTAAAGGTGACCGAATTTGATATCGACACCTTAGCTCAGTGGACAAGAGCACCCTCTCGGAAAGTAGGGAGGTCCTGGGTTCGAGTCCCACAGGTGCAAATATCTTTTTCTAATTTTTGTGTTTCCAGTTTTTCGATTGACTTTCGCTCATAGTGTCTTCATTTAATTAAATATTACTATTTGAGGTTTTACTTATAAAAGTTAAAATAAAAAATAAATTATTATTTTATTGATTAGTTCGGTGGTATTTTTCGCATAGATACAGGTTTTGAAAACGATAAATTGTCAGGTGTGATGGAAATATTTTTGCACTTTGGTACAATACAATCAATAACAGAAGTGATGAGATATTTTACCTAATATTCTCCAATATTAAAAGCGGTTAAACTTAAGATTAAATTAATAAACTAATTTTACAGCGCCCTTGAGGTGATTTTTCACAAAAACGGCGCTATAAAAATCATCCAAATATTATTATTATTATTATTATTATTAAAGTCTAGACTCTCGACGCCATCATACAAAATACAGTGCCTGTTGAAATAAAACGTAGTATTTATGCAACCGGTGAAGTCACACAGCCAACCACAGATTTGGCGCTTTCACTAGAGCAACCACGCGAAATAAATAAATTTCCCTCGATTGCTCGAGATTTCCAGAAGATAATTTTTAAAAATTTTCGCCAACACTAAAAAAATCATACCTTCGAATTTTAACATGGAAACATAAAAACTTACCATAGTGCTATATAGCCAATAAATTAACCTGTTTTTTACCGTTCATCTCATTTTTGTAGAATTTATTAAAAAAATCGTAAATCTTATAACCGCGCGAATCCTGCGTGTTTATTACTTTGAAACTCCATGAGAGGTTCTTATTCGAGTCAACATAGAATATTTTTTGATTTCTGTATTTTTCTGCGGTATACTAGATAAAAAGGGTGAACATTTATGGAAAAGGGACTTCATTTTAACCGTAAACTGATCAGAAATTATGCATGAAAAAATATTTTAAAAATTCAATTTTATTATCATTCTATAATGGTCTACGTAGTTCAGATTAGCAACTTCTATGGTCCTAATAGATAAAGGATTTCAATAGTTTTATTTTAAAACAAATGGCTGGCCATGGAAATGTTTTAAATAATAACGAAAATGTTTTACGAATGGTAGGAAAGTGTGGTCCAATTTTCGACCGCTATCAATCGCAAAAAAATAAAAATGGTACATTTTTCGACCATGATCGCTCCATTGGTTAGGAGAAACCCGAAAAATTAAAACTTTGAAAATTACTTAAACTATTAAAATGAACTGTTAAGACCTTCGCTCACGGAGAAACTGAAATGAAACCATTGTCAACGCAATTCAAAATTCGTGAGCGCTACCATGACAACCTGTTAACAAGATAACTGAAAAGCAACTGCCACACAAGCAAGAGTGCTGGTGCGTTGACAATAGGTTTCATTTCAGTTTCTCTGTGAGCGAAGGCCTTAACAATAAAAAAATTATACTAGTATTAAAGTCAGAAGGTCATTGATGACAAAAATAATAATAATAGGGGACTGGAGTCCTCGTTATTATTTTCAAACTTTCGAATTATTTTGTAAACGGCCCAAGATTTAAAATTCCACACATCCCACAGATAATTTTTTTCTTAGGACGGGTTGTTTCAAAAAATTTGATGGATTCATCAAATATTTGAAGTTAATTTTCACGTTCTGCGTAAGTTCTATTCAAGTTCTGTGATGATTTCAGTTTTGTGAATCAACCGGTCTATAATGATGTAAAAATAGAATTTGAATAGAACTTACACAGAACGTGAAAATTAACTTCAAATATTTGATGAATCCATCAAATTTTTTGAAACAACCCGTCCTTAGAAATATATAAACTTTTCTGTTTGTAACTATCGTCTTACGAAACGCATTACTATATTCTTATTTTTTAATGATTTAATAATACATTTATGTGAACTCCCCACACTGAACGCAATTATTTCTCACAATTAGTTATTGCATTTATCACTCTTTTCTTACTACTTAAATCATGTTACATATTGATAATATCATCATGTGATAGATATATGTGCTTTATGTACTAATACCGTATTATTAAAAGATATTTTTTTATTCAATAAATTTTTGATAAATTAATGGCAAAATTTTGAAGTCGTAATATTTCAAACTTTCAATCAAAATCAAAAGGATAAATACTAGTATTCAGAACAGTGAAAAGTATTTGAAACGCCTTCGTTCATAAACTTAAATATTCAATTATTACGTCTCTATTATTAAGTCTTGAAATTTTATGGTGTATTTTACACAGGGCAAATAAAGTTTCCAAACGGCAGATGGCAGCATCTGTATCGATCGATTTTTAATGAATTTCTGTTAAGAAAAACTTTTTGTCAGAAATTCAGCTCCGTCCGAGATTTAGAACACGTAAAACATAGAAATGTTCTGAAATGTCTTCGAATCCCGTCTGACTTCAGGATCGAGAATTGAAGAAAATCAGAGAAAGATATTGGCCCCTACAAACTTCGATTTGATGGTCAAATGACGCATATCAATAATTATTTTTTTTTTGTTACGGTTTTTAAAATTTATACGTATTTCTTGACTTATTTTAATTATTATTTTTAAATATGTTCTTACTTGAATCCTTGTATGATTGTATGCATGTGTTATTTAAATTCCCTATGAGATGCGCGAGAATGCATTATTCTTCCCTCATTTCGTAAACTATTATTTTTATTGTTCTTTTGACTTTATGTCCGGGTTAAATCTTCCCCACAGAAAAAACTAAACCCTTCGACACACTTTTCCACAAATGAGCATCTAGACAATCCACTCTATGAAATTGCACTGCATAAGTATAATAAATACAAAACAATACAAGAACAACATGTCAACCTACCAGAGACCAAATGGGAAAATAATTCACCGACTCCAGATATTTTCATATCAGAGGGTTCGGCTAGATAGAACTCCTAACTGGACCGATAAATCCTACTGATCCCTCAATATAAATATTTAAAAAAATCGTTCATTATCCTACATGCATTTAAAATGACTGATTTTTGCATTTTTATATATAAATTCTTTGGCAAATCTAATAAGCCCAAATTTTGAATGAGAGAGCTAGGTATAATGCCAGTAGCCGAAATAACAAATGGTAATATTTTTATAGTCTGGGAATGTCAAATTCTATTTTTCTCATTTCCTAAATCTGTATTTTTTCAGAAACAGATTTTTGAATATTACGGGAATTTGGAATAGCGACATTATTATTGGTGCTCTTATTATCATTTTTACAGACATAATATATTGTATTAATACATTTGTAGGCACACACCTCTTTCTTCATCCACATTCAAACATCACATCACACACCGATGTTTCGAATTGACCAATTAGTTGCCTGCAACAAGCAAAAAGCTGGTTATTATTATTATTACAAATATAGATAGGTAAAGTCACATTCTCAACCAGCCTTTTTCTAAGTTTGTTTTTTTTTACATTTCTGTAATATTTCTAAAGCTCTCGTGAAATCAGTACAAATGGTAAACTAAATTAAATATAAATCAAGTGATCCACAACAGTAATATCACATGTAACTAGTTTTGACAATTTTTTTACACTTAAACATATCTATTTTTCTTTGGTTTACATTATGGGCGGTGATCCAACAGGAAACCCTTAGATTGGGACTATTAGGTTGGGAACCCGTGCTTTGGAGCATAGGCGCTTGGTGGAAATGCTGTCATTTTTATGGAACCATACATAAAATACAGCTTTGTCATGTTTCCGTGTATTTTATAAATATTTTGCCGCCAAAATAAAAGGATTTGGAAAGATCACCTAATAAACCAATTTGAGATATCACCTAATAAACCGGTTTAGGTACGGGTACCGCAGCCCCGGGAACCATTTATTGGACAACCAACACCTCTGCACTACGTTTGGTGACTTGGCAGGGGTGCCCGGGTTCATGGGGTGAGGTTTGTCCGGATCTTTTCGGCAGATATGTCTGCCCACCAACTGCCTGGCTGGGTGGATTTCGAGAGACCGGTTGGGAGAGACCCTTTTCCCTCTTCTACAGGACTCTCTCGGAACATCGCTTTGCACCATGATTGGAAGGATGGATTCGTACGTCCGTCACTCCTGGACAAACTGAATCCCGGATTCTTATTCACCCCCATACCTTCTTCCTTCCCAGAACTTTCCTAAAAAGACCCTCCACAGCATCCCCAAAGATGACGTAGGCCCTGAAGGGATTTATTATCTTCAGAGTCTTCGATGTGGAGCTAATATATAAAAATATCTGTTTTTATTTGCAACACACCCTTTCAGAAAATAAAAATAAATTTAAAAAATAAAAAAGATGATGTTGCCCGAAATGCTTGTACTGCAAAATTTACCTATTTTTTCGTTATAAAATCGTAAAAAAACGCGTGTTTTATTGAATCATTTTATTTACTGTACAATGATTTGTTTTTTTTTTACGCGAATAAAAACGTGTTGCAGTGAAGTAATATTATAATTGAATTAGGTATACCTGCTCACATAAATAAATAACAAATCGTGGGCGAAGTCTTGTAGTATTACCAGTATAAATACGAAATATTAAAACCTATTATATACGTTAATATGAACATGATATGGGATCAAATTTCCTTAAGAAATGGAGGAAATTGATGTTTTTCCGATAAGAAAAATAAGTTTTATTTCCGGTCCGTTTCTTCTGATTGACGTTTTGGAGAACAAAAAATGGCTTCAAAGCTGAGAATTTCTATTACATGTTTTATTTGATGAATCTGAGTTTCATTTGCCCGTGAGCCTGGTTCAATAAATACAATTTTAAGAAAGGGATTATTTTTGGTATACGGTTACTTCTATCTAAACAAAAAAATGAATTAATTTAATATTTTAATTTATCTAAGCATAATGTTAAAAAAAAAATGCATAATGATAAAAAAAAAAAAAAAAAAAAAAAAAAAAAAAAAGGATATCCCAATGCGACCGATTGTCAGTGCTATTGGTGCACCGACGTACAAACTTTCCCAATACCTATCGAGATTGTTGCAGATGCAAACTGGGAAAACTGAATCTTGGATTAAGGATTCCACAGATCTAATCAGTAAGCTCAAGAAGGTAAAGACTGATGAAAGAGATATCCTTGTCAGTTTTGATGTAGTGTCTCTTTTTACAAATGTTCCTCTAGAAGACTCCATGACTTTGCTCAGGGAGATTTATGAGGATGACATTTGCAAACTTTTTGAACACTGCCTCAAAACAGGTTATTTTGCTTTTCAGGGTGAACTTTTCGAGCAAGTGGAGGGAGTTGCGATGGGCAGTCCATTGTCGCCAGTTCTAGCCAACTTTTTTATGGAGAAGTTTGAAGAAGTGGCAATCGACACAGCTTCGGCTGTTCCTAAAGTATGGTGGCGCTATGTCGATGATGTCTTCGCCATCTGGCCTCACGGAACAGAGAAACTGAACGAATTCCTGGACCATCTCAACTCACTACACAACAAAATTAAATTCACGATGGAGCTGGAAAATAACCAAAAAGTCCTGCCTTTTCTGGATGTGGAGGTGATGCGAAAAGAGGATGGTAGCCTAGGACACACAGTTTATAGGAAACCAACACATACAAATAGGTATCTCCACGCTGATTCGCATCATCACCCCGCTCAGAAGAGAGGTCTTATCCATACTTTGGTAACCCGAGCGACCAGAATATGTGAGGAGCCAAAACTCGGATTAGAACTGACCAAACTCACCGATGCACTGGAGCGTAACGGCTACCCAGCAAGGCAGACAAGGCAAATCATAAGAGCCAAATCAGCACGAAACGAAGACAGGGGTGAACAAGAGTCAAAAGGCTGCGCTTTCCTGCCTTACGTCCATAATGTAACAGACAGAATTGCCAGGCTGTTGAGAAAAGAGAACATCAAGACGGTCTTCGGAACCACGACAAAAATCCAAGACCTACTGAGGTCGGCAAAGACTAAGTTTCCTCTGGAAACAGATGGAGTATATAAACTCAGCTGTTCCGGATGTGACAAGGTCTATGTAGGCCAGACAGAGCGGACGATCTCCAAAAGGATTTCGGAACACTTTCGTGCTTGTAAACTTGGCCACCCTGACAAATCGGCAATCGCCGAGCACTTAATCGAAACCGGCCATTACTTTGGATTTGTTCCTGAAGTCCTGGGAAGACCCAAAACTTATAGAGCACGCCTAATTACGGAGGCAATTGAAATCCATAAAAACCCCATCAATATTAACAGAGACGACGGAGCTAAGCTCAATAGTTCTTGGTATCCAGTAATTGACGGCTACACCAAAGCTAAACGCAAAAAACCATGCTGAATGTTTTCTAACACCAGCTCGTAGAGAATTGGAGCTGGCAGCACGGTATCGATTCGACACACATAATTAAACACTCTCACCAATATCATTTACTCATCTGCCCTGATGATGGACACTGTAACGCTGTCCGAAACGTTGGCTAAAGAAGGAGGTAGCGAAACACGGCATAACACCCCAAAAACAATAACAACAAAAATAATGTTTACCTATTGAAAGTTAATACTTTGAAGTGTGGCAACTTGTGTGGATTTATAAATTAATCATATTAATACATTTACATTATCAATTGAAAACACATATTTGTGATCTTGTCAAAAGAATTGGGAAATGTATTAATATATTAATAAGACTTAGAAGTATTCTTAGACTAGAAAACCTTAAAAGAGTATACTTTGCAATTGTTCAATCTATATTATTATACGGTATTATAGGCTGTGGAGGAACATATGATATTATTTTAAATCCATTCAAAATATTTCAAGGATTGAATATCAAGGTTATCTTGAAAAACCATCTACATTTTCTACAGATTTTTTTTTTTCAATATTAAGTGCACCTACCATTGACAAAATGTATAAACAAAAATTTTAAATTACAATCTTTCAAAGATTTACAGCTAAATAACTTACAACTCATTATATCAGCAAGATCAAACTAATACTAAAATCCCAAAACATAATACCAAGCTCATTCAAAATACCTATCCCTATCTAGGTTAAATCTTTTTCAACAACTAAATCTTAAAATAATAATTAACTTATCTAAAATAATTATGAATGTCTATTTACATTGAAAAAAATTCTGAAAGTACTGTAAGAGTTCATATCTATTATTATTATTTCTTTTTAATCTTGAAATCTATTTGTGATAAATTTTGAGTTTTTCTTCCTTTTCTTATGTCTTGTTATTTGAAATATGTATTTTATTAATTAATTACTTTCATAATTTCATATAATTGAATTTCCTCACCAAACACAAGAGCCTTGTTTCTGTGTGGTGAGAAAAGGCTATTTTTATATTCATGTAAAACATATAAAAATGTTTGCTTATTGTAAAAAACTTACAAACAATAAATAAAATTAAAAAAAATCGCTTTTTTAATTTAATTCTGTAATATTAACTTGCAGTTATGTGATTATTTTTCGGCATTTCATTTTTTATTTTATAATTCGTAATATGTTCATCTCTTTGCTATGCTTGCTTTGCAGGTATACTGATCCGTTTTCACATTTATTATACAGCTTGGTGATACACTCCTTGCTGGAAAATTAGGAAGAAATAATAACACTTAAAATTAATATTTGGGGATAGCCCGAGGTTGGAAAAACGATTGGCTGTGATTTCTGTCTTGTTCCTCTCTCGACGGGGTGATGATTTCATCCGAATGAATATTGAATATTGTGCTCATTACGATGATCTGGTGGCATTCAGGTATCAGTTTTTTAAAACATACTTTTTTAGAAAATATTACATTTACGGGCCTGTTTATAATCTGGGTTTTGTGTGTCTTATCAGAGAAAATGAGCTCTTGTGCCTGAAAAGAGAGTCACGATTCTTACTTTGGTTGGTACGAAATATTTCTTTTTCTTTAATATATAAATATTTCAAGTTTTTCATTTCATTTCTTTATTCTGTTTGGTTAGGGAGATTATTTATATTTTAAATGGGTTGTTTAAAAACCAGGAAATTTAATATCGGATTCAAGTTCTCGTAAGTTTGTAGTATTCCTGATTTTCTTTAATATTTTAAAATCATGAAATTTTACATCAACGGAACCGCCACCCTAGGAACCATTTATTGGATAACTTACACCCCTGCCATAGGTCACCCCGAGTGGTTCGCTACGTTTGGTGACTTAGCATGGTGTTCTAATTCATGGGGTGAGGTTTGTCCATGTCTCGGCGGCGAATGCGTTTGTTCACTTACTGTGTGGCGTGCCGGATCTGAGCAGGTCTAGCCTAGATGTCTCCAGCTGGACTCTCTCGACCGATCACTTTGCACCGCCGCCGGAGGAATGGAATCATACGTCCGTCATTCCTGGACACATTGACCCCAGATTCCTACCCAACCCTCATGCCTTTTTCCTTCCCAGCATACATCCTCTCATTTTTTTCCCTAAAAAAAACCTTCACACAGCATCCCCAAAGGTAACATGGGTCCTGGGAGTTTTTTTCCTTAGGGCCTATTGTATGGAGCTAATGTTAAAAATATATATCTATGCATACACGTTATATTTTACAGCTAATAAAATGATTAGAAATCGATATTTCAAATACACATCCACTTCTTTGCTGAGGGAATTTGTGAAAAAATTGTAACTTTGCTTTTTGTCTAGTTCTATAATAATTTAAGAAGTCTGATGTTGTGTGGCACGATAAATAAATTATTCCCTTTGACTTTTATTGGTATTTTGGTCAAATGGAAGAATTATTATTTGTTCTTTGAAAAACCGTGTGTTTCCGAATGATAAAAAAGATAAAAAGACTTATATAAAGAAGGTTTAAAAATGAACTTATCAAAGCTCAGGGGTGTAACTTTCATAATAATAACATTCTTACCTCATAGCAAAATTTATGTTGACATTTTTGTGTTGGTGTTGAACCCGCAAACTTACTGTAAAACACGAAATCCACTCCGCTATGGAATTGCATATTGCAATAAAAATGTATTTTGTTATAAAAAATTCACTGTCATAACGATTTTAAAGTTATGTTACTTATCGATATTATAATATTCAATTACATATTATTTTTTAAAATACATCATTGAAATGCAAGCTAAAAAACTTCCAGCGAAAAATTCACCTTGCAATCGTTTTCACAGCCATATTTTTGGTGTGTTTCATAAACCACATATCAATTCATTCAACTTAAATTTTTGGAATGGAATATCACGCCACTATATGTTAGCAGTCAGCCTAAATAGAATGAACTACTTATGGTTGAATTTTTTCAAAAAAATTCGGAAAATTCATCGTGATATTCAGATTAATGAAAAAAATAAGATGGCATTGATAACGGTGATGGAAAATTTATTAAAGGATATTTTACCAAAAAAATTTTAGAGAGATTCAACATTGGTAGACTATTAAAATTTTGAGAATTATTTACATGGAGGAATGCTAACATTTTAAATTCTGGAATTAATTAAAAATTAACTGTTTCCCATATCAGTAGCTGTTTGATGATGTAGCAACAGGGATATTATATTTTATTATTTTTATAAAAATAATCTAAAGAAAAAAGTAATTTGTGTTGAAAGTTTATTTGATAAATGTTTTGAAATTATAAAATATTATGGACAACAATTGGAAAAATTCAACTGCGGTATTTTTGCATGTATATCGTTCGTGACGTTATTCGATGAAATGAAGTGTATTTTTATAACTTAAATACATAAGAAAATTTTCTCCTGCCGTGTTGCAAGTAGCCTAATCAACATTATTGTTAGTGCAATTATGGAGGACTGATGCAGAGAACTGAACTCGCGAAGCCAAGACGCAAACCCTATAGTTTAGACCTTTTGGCTACAAACCGGTTATGTTAAAGTAACACGTCACGAATACGGTAATGAAAAATGATCATATTTGATTCAAAATTCTGTTAATAAAGAACTTTAATTTGTGGAATATTATTTTTCTTATATTAGAGTACCAACAAAGAGAAACAAATTATAATATAAAAATATATGTAATATTTCCTTGTATATGGACTAGAAGCAGGTGATATGTTAATGATTCCGAGGCATGGAATATTCCAGTTAACTGAAACAGATAGATAAGCAAATTACTCTTTTATTTCGCGGAATTTGAATTCTTCGGCCTTTAAAAATACACACTCGTACGAGTATATACAGATAAAAGATAATTTTCGTCCGTTGTTGCTGTTTTGCCTAAAATTATATAAACGTAGAGGATACAACATTAATTTCAGAAATTTGTTTTGACAGTAATTGAGGAGGGCTTTCGCGAACAGAAAATCTACAAAAACTTTTTTTTTCAGTTTTAGATGAATGAATAATCAATAAATCAAAGAATAATGAATGAATAATCAATCAAGGATGCACGTCAAACTAACTGTGAGACATCATGAATAAAAAGAAAGCTCAATTAATTTGTACAAAGCCATCTTTATTTGAAATTAATTTGCCAATTACAACAAATTTTGACAAGAGAAAATATCTACATTTTTTTATCCTTTTTTTATTTATTTTTAATAATGAAAGACAAACATTCCTGGGCTACGAACAATCAAAAAATGTTTGAAAATGTTGCTTGACTCGTGATGGAGGACCCAGCCAGCCGAAGAATCGAATACGCAACGCCGGGGTGGGTCTCAAAAGGGATGCCCACTCAGCTACTGACCGGTCGTAACATATTACATATATGAAAAATATAATTTTTATAGAGCGCAATGTTAATACATTATAGTTCTAAAATATAATTATGGTTTTTAATTGAAAAAATATTGTCCACTTCATCTTTCAAATTATCCATTTACGCTAAAAAGAAGGCATAAAAAATCTTGAAAATTTAAATATAATTTTTAGCGTTGACACGTATATTCAAAAATACGCATACGTCACCTAGGCCAAATTTTTCATAGTGAATCAAAAATAAAGTAAATTTTTCATATAACTGAGAATCGTTCTGAGAAACTCTTAAACGCGATAATAATTGCTCTCTTACATTTTGTAATAACAGTAATAATTATAACGTGATATTTATACAGCGCTGTTTTGCGTTGTTTCACTTGAAGTACGCTTAAATACAATAAATTTAAAAATAATCCTTTTCATTTCGTTTTGATTTTTGAATTTCTGAATTTGCTCTTTTTATTTAGCTGTAGAAACCTATACAGAAAATAAGAATAAAAAAACGGTTTGTCATTTATTGTAATTTATCGTCTTTATCGATAATTATTGTAATTTATTATTTTATCAACCAATACGCGTAGAGGTTTTAAGTTTTAAGCATTTAAATTCATTGCAATCTTTCTTCGTGATAACTGTTCCATGAAAATCAAACAAATTTTCCAAGATTGAATGTTGTAAGTTATTTATTAATTTATTTAAACGCCCATAGAGCTTTTACATATAGTGCAGTACACGTTTTTGATAAAATATAGGAAATAACATAAAATATAAGAAACAAAATTTAGATGACATAAAATATAAGAAACAAAATATAGATAACATAAAATATAAGAGTTGACACAAAGCAGGTAACATAGAATATATGTTAAGTAAAAATAGAGGTAAAGATAGTTTAAGAATTTGTAATAAATAGTTGGCACATACGTCGATTAAAGTTTGATAATTTTAATTTACTACCAAATACATCCATATTGTTTATTTTTTTTATTTTTATTTATTTCTATTCTTGTACATACACTTTACAAATAATTACATAGTTTACATAGATAATAGGTTTAGTAATAAGAAGAAAAAAAAAGTTAAATCCGTAACTGTATGTAAATAGGTTAGTCGTAGTGTTTTGTGAACACCTCACTAGGCGAACCTGTGCTGAGGTGTTCCCATGTTTGGGATTAAGTGCTATTCTGTCGACCTAAGTAGAAACACTGTATCCTCCTTGATATTGTCAAGAAGGGCACTGTGGGTCGACCCATGGCGGCAGTATCCTACACAAAATTAAAAGATTAGTTTCGGTGGGGATCTATATATACAGTTGTTCTTAGAATCTAGATTATGAGTAAGATAAATAATTGTCTTGATAAACGGTAGATATATTTTTCTACGGACCACGCGCCAATGGTATAATCACGGATATTGTGGTAATATTTTCTGTCTCGAAACAAAGTTTATTTAATTATATTTTTTTATATTTGGGATGGGTTATGTTTGGTTAGGTGTTATAATTTTTTGAGTAAATTGAATACCTTGTTGTTTGATCCAGTCTTTTATGTGTTTTTTGAGAACTATGGTGGATGAATTTGTAGTTAGTAGTTGCTTCAGTGTGGTGGGCATGCAGTTATATAGTTTGGTTGCGTAGTACTTAAAGTTTCTTTGCCCGTGTGAGGTATGAGTTTATATATTGGTTACCAAGGCTGTGTAAACGCTGTATTGGAGATTGCAAACTATAGTTGGAATGAGATGTGTGTATATGAAATGTTAATATTTGTCTAGTCGATCGTGTAGATTTATCAATTGCAGGAGTTCACAACGTTGAATTTAGAATTTAATAATTTTAATAAAAAGATTTTCGTATGTTTTCTAAAATTTTCATTAACGACGGGTAATTTATGTTCTCTAAAGGGATTAGTTTAAGTTTAAGGGAAAATTTTAAAATTTTTCTCAACGTAGAAATTTTCTTTGAATTCTTTCAACATTATGAATATGAATTTTGTAGAAGGGCGACCAGACAATGGAGTTATGTTCCATTAGGCTTCTAACAAGGGATATGTATAACAAATTAATGATTTGTAACGATTAAGTTAGTAAGTTATAATACACTCGTATATAATTTTCCAGGATAACTATCCTATCGATAGTATCGCCTTGATGGTATGTGTAGTATTTTATACTTTTGGTTAGTTTGTATGCAGGGTTACAGATAATAGTAATACTTTTTTATATTATAACGAGTAGTGGATTAGTTATTAGCTCTTTCGAGAATACAATTTCTGAATAATCCGACAACCCAGACGGTAGCGTCAAGTCACCCGTCTATGAAGAGATTGCCAGGTACTTCTACCGCAATATACAACCATTTAGAATTATTTAAAAGTTTATCGAAATGGTTTGTGCCATGTTTTGTGACCAAATCTGATTAGCCAGGCACTTTCCAACCTTCCTCCTTCACACTCCCTACAGCCTTAAAAGATACTTAATGGGAGTACCTATAGTCCCACTGTTACCTAACGATCGCAGGTTGGAGGTGGTTATGACTCCTGTGCGGAAATTTTTCCCTTTAACACATCCTCGAAAGCTATTGTGCCATTGTGTTTCCCAGTTTGATAAATTCTTCATTTAAATGTACCAACTAAAATGATTTGTTTTCAACGTTTTGAGTCACGTAAGGTACATATTTTAGAATGTTTTTTTTTTTTTTTTTTATTTATTATAGACTGAAAAACTTAAAACACGGAGTTTTCGTGCTTCACTACAAAAATAACGCCAAAATTTGGAAAAGTTGGTAGATTTTTTTGTCGGAATGATGAATAATATAAAATAATGTATTTTTATATTAAAAAATGCAACTTCGTTATATTTTTATTGTTATTTGCATCCAATCAACTTACTTTATATAATGTGCATACTGCAGAATCTTTCCAACTTTTTTTTTTGCATGAGCTCCACACAGGAGGCCCTGAGAAAAATAATTTCCCTCAGGGCCTATGTCATCTTTGAGGATGCTGACTGGAGAGTTTTTTTTAGGAAAGGAAGGGGAGGGAGAGTTCTGGGAAGGAAAAGGGTTAAAGGGGTGGGTAGGAATCTGGGGTTCAGTATGTCCTGGTCATCCGCCTAGACAAACCTCTCCCCATGAACCCGGGCACCCCTGCTAAATCACCAAACGTAGCGAACCACTTGGGGTGACCTATGGCAGAGGTGTTGGTTATCCAATAAAGGTTCCCGGGGCGGCGATACCCATTCCCGCCTCCCAAATTGAAAAACTGCTCACATAACTCTCTCTTAGCACTCACTACTTTCTTCATTAACATTCAAAAATCGTGACACGCATCTTCTGCTGTTATGTCTCCATTCGTATTCGGTTCAGTGCATCGTGCAACCCCGATTTCTTTTACATTTCACTTTCGCTTCGTATGTATGCTATTTATATCTGTCAACATTATAATAGTATTGTGATCCATCAACGTAATGTAGGTACCAACTTTTTTTCACGCTTTTCCAAAATGTGTTCATTTATTCCAACACAACCCATCATCAAGAAACTGAGACGTGCCATCCCTTTCGTTCCCACTAACCCATTAGGCCTTCCGTCCTTTTCGCTTATTCAGGACCCAAACCATAGCAGATCTTTTTGTCACCGGTTACTTTTTCACTGGTTTTTTTTTTGAAAATATGGGTCCGGACTCGTGGAACACGTCCAAGTACACGTAAATGTGTGGCACCGGAAGACCTCAGCGGAACGTGATTTTATTTGTCGGCTACAAGTCCTTTATCTTTTAGCGAATCGTGAGCTGCATACGGTTTGCAAGTGGGGGGCTTTGTAAGCTTTTTCTTGTCACACGGTGTATTTCTAAAAGGATATTTATATTCAGATAGCTCCTTTTTTAATTTGAAGAATACAGTAATGCACAATTTTATTTATTTATTTATTATTTATTTATTTATTTATTTATTGTTTATGTACATTGCAGTTAAAATGTTTACAATACAATTTGCAACCTCACTAGGACAAGCCTGTGTTGAGGTTAACAATTCTACAAATTAACAAAATAACACAGAATTATACAGATATTAAAAGAACAATATTGTTGTATTTCTTACAGATTGAGATTATGGGTACCTACCTACCTACTAAACTGCTGGCGCTAGGTAGTACGTTAATGTAAACATGTAGACTTTTAGGGTGACCATAGTTTTGAAAACTGATTTAAAGTAAAAAATAAAAGTTTTTTGTTTTTGTTTTAACGATTAAGTTGTAAATAATAAATATATGTATATAATATAATATGCTTTAAATTTGGCAGGAGAATGCTTATACTAATTTGACTTATTATTACTATAAATAATATAATCATTTAGCTAATAATTTAGAAAGGACAAAGTTGAAAAAATCAATTGGCAATCCTCGGCTAACATAAATAATTTAACAATCTTTTTAAAAGTGCTCAAGGAATTAGATGACTTGATATTTTCTGGAAAGCTGTTAAAAATGAGCGGAGCCTGATAAAAATAATTTCTTTGGCCGAAAGAAGTTTTAGTTTGAATTGCAACAAAATTCAGACCAGAGCCAATTCCAGTAGTACGAATTTGCTGTGTTCTTTCTGCAATATTAATATAATTAAAAAATCTACAAAGCGTTTGTTTAATATATAACTGTTTTACATTCATGACATTGCATTTTTATTAGCTATCACTATTATCAGAACATGTTAATACATGCAAAGCGGGGAAATAACTTTTGAAACGCTAGAATTACGAAAATCATCTATTTGGGAAACTAAATAAAATATGAACAAAATAAATAAAAAGTATTTACCTTTACCGTACGCCCCTGTACATGTGAATAAATACACGGTTTCTTTGAAGCATTTACTATTTTTTGTGTTAATCTGCTCTGGCCAAAGAAACGTTATTTGTAATTTTTCATACTAGCCTCAAGGCGTGAGTATTTTTTCTCCCTATATTTTTATTAAGATTTTTTTTTATGTTATTAACACTAATTTTATTTCAAAAATAACTTTTTGGAAATAAAAACAAAGTAAAAATACACACATATGTAATTTTAAATTAGTTTTCTAATCGTTATATTTTTCAAAAAAATCTAGCTTAGGTTTATAAGGATTTCTGATGGCGGAATCGGTAACCTACCAGCCCGTTAAAAGGAAGAAACCTTGTTCGATTCTCAATCGCACCTTTTTTTCTTTTATATAATAAGTTTTTTCTAATTCATGTCGTGTTAATACTGTTGGCTGTGTTCAAATTAGAACAGTTGGTAAACTTGTACAAAAAAATAATTACATTGGTAAAATATTACAACCACTTTTTCGCTTTGTTTGTTTGTTTGTTTTTTTATAAAATATCGCACAAGAGTCCCAACTGCTCCCGTCTGGAGCCAGTGAGACTATGCCATCCCCGATTGGGGTATGTTGTGAGGCTGAAGGTAGTGGGGAGGGGAAGGAGACAGGAAAGAGGAAGGTGGGGAAGTACCTGGCTATTCAGATGTGGTCACTAAACACGGCTAAAGCCATTTCAAGCAACGTTTCAATTCTGAATGGTGGTCTTACACCAGGGCGATACTGATAGTATCTTCCACTTGTGTCTCGCCTAAGCAATGGATAGTGTGAATTCTAGACAAATTGGTTACAATTTTGAAAATGGTAATTAAAAATATTTTTCCTTTAAAAATATTTTATTAAAGATATGCCCTTTTTTCCTTCCAATCCAGTCCAATTTTTTAAATTTTTTTATGAACTTAAATAACTGCATATTTATTTTTATTTTAATAGTTAGTTTTAATAGTTAAAATAAATTTCAAAGTTTTAAATTTTCAAGATCCCCCGAAAACCACCGAATCTAGTGTGACGTCATCATGATCACCGAAGTATGAATTTTGTATGGAACTGGAATCAGCTGTTCGACTCCCGCCATTTTGAATTTCAGCATTGGAGCGTTTTACTGGGCATTATGGTCGTTTTTTGTACAGTTAGAGTTTTTGAATATTTTAAATAATAAAGATAAACTAATAGAGATACTTTATTTTTGATACTGAATTATTTAGGCCTAAATAATGTTTCAATAAAAACAAAAACTATTATATGTCCAAATCTCTTTATAGAGGTTTATACCAATAACACGGAATGTCGAACGGCTTGCGTCTTACATTTCTATACAACTTTGACCCAGGTGACGCGGCGCGGTGACGTCACGCCGCCAAAATCCAGCAATACCAACTTGACAGGGTGTTTTAATGACACGTTTTAAAATGGGCTTTTTAATATTTTTGTTAAAACTCTACGTTTAATATTATTTAATAAAACTTATATATTCAGAATCAGCGTATATTGGTCTACATGAACATAATTTTTAAAGCCATAATATTGTTCACTGGAGTTCCTTATTGTCAAAATAAATAATATGAAATTCTAACTAAATTCATTGAACTGGAGTATTTTTTATTACAAATTATTGTCTTCTGCATTCGAACTATAGTCTATGCAAAATTTGGAATCACCATATTTATAAAACCTATGTATATGGTATAATGTTGCTCTCATTTAACTAAATAACCAACGAAAAAAAATCACACGCGGTATATTTGATCGTCTTATTAGTATTTGTGTTTTCTTCTTCGGAGTCGCTAGACGTCTCTTTCTTGTGTGTTTTCTTTGCTTGTTCTTTTGGGAGTGGATTAAAGATTGGTTCTTGATTTTACAAATTTTTTTTTTTTGGATTTCGTAAGATTCCATCCTCGGTCCGCTTAATGTCTGGCCGTTGAAAGGTTTGTCAGGCGCTTCATATCACCAGACCAAATTGCTTGGGATCCGAGTACCCGTGAAATAAGTAAGCATTTTATTGCATATCATTCTCTCGCAGGCTAAATACTAGAGATTTATGTGTTTGTCTCTTTTTAGTGTGGCTCGCTTCCGTTTCATTGAGTTTCAAATCACAACGGTGCTAAATAAGTTTTCACTTCCAAAACAATACATTTCGCATGAAAATGAAGAAACAAAATAAAACATTTGCCGCTTCCCTTACTCATACATATTACTATCTTTTACTTTTTTATCATGTCCACTACGTCATTGGCTAAAATTCCAGGGTGACTTTTTATTCCGTTTTCATTACAGTAGAAATTTTACGTTCGTTTGATTGCTGGTTTTTTCCAAAGCTTTGAACTGAGTTATCAAATTCTTTCGAATGAAAAATGACTGAATTTAACACTTTTTCATTCCAGGGTGTCAGAAACTAATTGCATTTTGTTTGTATCTGTTATCTACTTTATATTTAATGTCACTAGAATACAATTAAACTTACAAATAGGTATGTACGTTTTGGTTAATGTGTCTTAAGTGTACGAAGCAATGTTACTTTACATGAAATTATGTTACCAATACGATATTTCCATGAAAGGTTGTTAATGGAGGTGCGTACTGCATTTTATTCTCTTGCAAAGACTACTTTTTGTCAGATGTTCAAATTATTTCCGCTTTGCAATAAAATTCCAATAAATGGAATATTTCTGAACTTATTCGAAAAATAAATACATTTTTTTTTAAATGTGATGAATATGTTTTCAAATTTTATTGTTGGGAAAACCTAAAGTTTTTAGTTTTTCCCAACAATAAAATAGTTAAATTTTTTTTAATAACCTTACGTTTTTTCTAACTAAAATTACTCTTAACAAAAAATAACACACACTCACACACATTTTATTAGACAAATGAATAATAAACGTTATTGTCACCTCACTTTTTTTCCTTTCAAATAATTGTTAAAAAATTCACCAATTTTCATTATTTTTTTTAATCGCGGTCGAAAAGCGTTTCGTTAGCATGTACATTTTTTTTCTGTGCTTAAATTTTAGACTAGGATATAAAACGTTGTGTTTTTTTTATTTCTAACACCGTTTAGATCACACTTTTAACTGTGGTGGTAAAGGAGATTCAACGATTTCCACGATACCTATATGAGCTGTTCCCAAAAACGAACAAATCTCCACAACCGAATTTCTGAAAAACTGATTGCATATTAATTCAAATTTACAAATAATACTAGAGCAGATCGATGAAAATTGAAGGGATATTAAAATAATTGCGAAATATTTACGAAAATTTGTCTCGAAAACATTGTCTATCAAAAACAAATATTAGAATTATTTTTCAATTGACAATTCGAAATTCGCCTATTGTAAAAATACCTTAGCTTGTGAATAATAATGATATCTGTAAAAATTTTTAACTAAATAAATACACATTTCAAATAAAGAATCATTTATTCATAAAATGACGTTGGAGCCTACTTTATCGCTAGACCGATACGATCTGCATGCTAGCTCCAATTTTGAAAATTAAAAGATCGTCGAGCATGAAAATTTTATGCAGTAATATTTTCCATCACTTCACACCGATACACCGACGTAATAACATACCGAATAATCATGTTTAATTAACACTAATTTACCAAATTCATAGCTAGAGTACATCAAAGTTTCTAATATTTCTATTTTTTTTTTTTTATATATTTAATATAGATATATATCTATAAAAATACATTTTTTGACACATCGAATCTAAAAAAAAATTCAACTATTCAGTCCATTTTGAGACAAATTTTCGTTTCGTTAAATATATCAACGACATTTTTGTTGTTTTTAATATGAAGTCAAAAAAATATATTTAAAAAACCTTATCTTCTAATTGAAATCTGATATTTTAACAAAGCTGTATTTAGGTGCTGAAAAGCTCTTTTCAAATTTAATGTGATATAAATAATTTATTTAATAATGTTGATACTAAATGAGATCTGTTCAAATTACGAAGAATGTTTCTGACCTATAATTTTGTAGAAATGGTGTTGTCACTGTGACACTACCCTTATCATTTCCTCACCCCTTCCCATCCCCCCGCCACCCTGTTTAGGGCGGACTTGTTGGCTGGGGCAGACGTCAAGGGTCACATTTGAACCGCACCTCCATAAAATCTCTCCCAAATAACAGAAATTCACAATTTGTTCTACTTAACAAGATATCTTGGGAAACTAAGGATTTATATGAGGCCTTCGGGCATTGAAAATCGAAAACTTATATTAAATTTGTGATTTATTTAGTTATCTACTCAAAATTTCAAATAAAGATGTCAATTTCTTTGTGTTTCAATCATGTCATCGCCTTAGTTCTTAATTGTCCAAACGAACACTAGAAAATTTTACAGGAAGAGATGGGTTTCATACATTGTTTCAATGAAACATTATGGTATGATTTTAGGTTTTCACGGCCAAGAATATTTTTGTAATGTATTTTTGGGGTGTTATGCCGTGTTGCGCTACCTCCTTCTTTAGCCAACGTTTTGGATAGCGTTACGGTGTCCATGTGACTCATCTGCCCTGATGATGGACCCTGTAACGCTGTCCGGAACGTTGACTAAAGAAGGAGGTAGCGCAACACGGCATAACACCCCAAAAATAAATTACAAAAATTATAATAAGTGTTTAAGATGGTTCCATGCCAACTGAGAATAAAGTCAACTCAACACATCCTTGAAAAATCATTAAAAGCTATGAAAAAAAATATTTTAAATTAGCTGATATTCCTAACCTAACGTAACCTACTTAACCAAATTTTTAAATATATTTTTTTATCACTCTAAATGACTAATCTGAGATGGTTCTGAGTTGGTTTCATTCCGAGTTGTCCGGTCACCATTTTAGATAAAGCTATTCCCACAAAGATAAAGGTCTCTTTAGTTTAAATAATTCTGAGTAAAGTGATTCACTATTACCTTTTATACTTCATTTTTAATTTTAAAGTGGAGATTGAACGAAAACTAAAATGGTCGTTTGGACAATTAAGAACTAAGGCAACGAATGTGTTGTGTTTTCTGTAAAATATATTATGTGGGATAACGAAGTAACTTCTCCATATAGCAATCTCAAATATGACATGGGTCCTGAGAGAAAGATGAAAATAAAATTATAGTAATACGTAACTAGGATAAATTCACGGTATTGTAGTTAGACACCGTTAGAATGGAAACCACCCAAAACGGGTAAACATACATGGTTAAATTGGTTTAAGCTGTCAAATTTTCATTGATATGCTATTACAAATTGATTGGTTACCTTTTGAGTCTAACAATGTCTTAGAACGAGCGTACCTTAATGATTCCAGCATATAATATCATTTTCCTTTGAAAATCAAATCAATTTAATATGTGACCATGTTGTTCTGACAACTCATTAGAAACCTTTGACTGACGATGTTTTGATTTAGTCAAAAACAAATCAATAATAATGCCTAGTCCTTAGTTTATTGTGAGAAGCTAATACAAAACTAGTGCGGTACGATTTGACTATACTTCTTCGTTTATAAACTTCAAATTCTTGCCAATTACAGTGTATGATTACCTGAACAACAAACTTCCAAGGCGTGTTAAAGACAGACTTAAATAAATCTCTTGATTTTCAATGAATAATACAATCATTCCTATTGATACGTAAATACAGTTAACGTATTCGTGTTGAAAGATACAAACAAATAGTAGTGTTTCTCTGTCTATATATTATGTTACGTGGGTATGAAGAGCAGAATGTTATCCTTTGGATATATTCAAGTATTCCCGTAGAAAACGTAGGAGAGTTAACGATAATATATAAATGGAGCCATGTTTCAAAGCAGCCAAGAAAATGTAAATCTCTCTACATCATCCATTTCCCTTCTCTTACTGCTTTAAGGAAACAGATTGAGATAGTTATCTAGTACAGTAGAAGCAGGGCTCCTCAACCTATTTAGAACTAAAACACTGGATTATTTTATAGATTTAAAAAATCTTCATTGTAAATTTACTAACTGAAAAACTCAACTTTCTTCTGGTTTTCCATGCAGCTCGCTTAGAACTCAGACTCTGATAATTCTACTAATTGATGTTCGTTCAGCAAACCTACTCTGACAGACTCTTTACTAGGGGTGGCCAGCACAAGAAACACTCTTATAGTATCTAAAGGACTTGACTTTGTTTGTCACACCACAGTCTGTCTGTGATTTACAGATATTCAAAAAATTTTATCTAAAATGTTTTCTGTATTGAAATTTGAAAAAAAAAAAGGTAAATAACTAGACGTTCTTTTGTTTTCTTGATTAAATTAATGTTTCAATGAAGCGGTAACTTGGAAGTAGAAATTAACCCGCTTCCCGACATCTGATTCAGCTGAAACTCGGCAAATAGAACATGAACTTTATTTACGAAATAATAATTACTCCGAAGTTGCTAATCATTCAATGGAGTCAGGCCATAGCTTCAATAAATAAAAAGCAAAGTTTAAACATTGCAATATAAATTCATATTTTAATCTGTGCGCTTTAGAAACCCTAGAAATAAACAAAAAAATTAAATGGAAAATTAATTTAGTGAATAAAAGCGCCTTGCAAACCTCCTTTACTAACTATGTTTCCGTGTAATATTGACTCCTCCTTCCCCTTTTCCCCTCCCCCAAAATCATCCCTCCCACTACTCCCACCTAATTAATCTTTGGTACTTGCATTTAATTTTTAAGTTTATTTTAATCCTGCTAGTGAATGACTCGAAACCGGTCGCGAAAAAATTTAAAATTTAAAAAACAAATGTACATTGGAAAATAAAACTCTTCAAAAACAAAATATTACGCCACTGCTACTAAAACATAGCAAATAACAGATGGTTTTCTCAAAGATCCCTTCAAAGGCAAGTTCCGTGGAGAAGCTTTCGCTCGCATTCAACAACTTGCCCTTCCCTGCTCGCACAGTGTGCCACGGCCATCAGTACTTTCCTTTGAACATCACGCGGGGGTAATCAACTGTTGGGAAGAGTAAATTTAACGTCTGCCTCATGAGGGCTGGTCCTGTAATGGGTAAGGGAATAAAGGCAAAATCAGAATGATAAATTTGAAAGTAGCTTTTTGTTGGTAATTTAATTTTCATGTTATCGTCAGCAAGGCACGTCCCGTGATGGTACTATTCAAATAAGATAATATAACATAAATGACTATCGTTTGGGATGTACATTACAATGTACTTAAATCTGTGTTAAGATATATATAAACATTACGTACATTTTTTTTAACAGCTTCATCAGAAAAAACATCACGTTATATTGTAACAGAAGGCACTTACCTTTTGTTATGACAAAACATAATATTGGAAACATAATATTATGTTTGGCCCTTGGCGTTTCATAATATGTCCTTGGCGTCCAAACCGTATCTATTTTATTCTAAATAAACAATAAATAGTTTTAATCTCAAGTGACCTATTATCCTGTATATTTTCTACTTGTACATAGTATAAATAACATAATATGTGTACATATTTTCGCAGCATCGCGTTCATTGGTCAAATGCATTGTACATATAGTTTTATATTAGTGATCGACGAACTGGAGGATGCAATATTTTAATCTTAAGTTGTTATAATGTTTTGTCTAGTCTGTTGTTAGGAATAAGATTGAAGTTATATAGATTAAATTTATATTGGGCACTTGAGGAGTTTTTTCACAAAATAGGCGTTTTACAAATCATCTAAATAATTATAAAGTTCTTGTTTTCACAAATATTGGTTTGAGTGATTAATTGATAAATATCAAGAAGGTTTTTAAAATATATTTACTACACTAGAAATGAGGTGTGTAGAAGCAAAGGCAGCAATCTCCACTTTCGTTTTTTTAAAAAAAGGCAAAAAAACACATTGATATCCTTGCTTTCGATACATATTTTTAAACTCTGATTTTGATAGGAGAAAGCTGAATTTGTCAGCTATCTTCCATCAAAATCAGAGTTTGAAAATAGGTATCAAAGGCAAAGATATCAATGTGTTTTTTGCTTTAAAAAAAAAACGAAAGTGAAGATTGCTGCCTTTGCTTCTACGCACCTCAAATGTAGTATACGCTATCTACACTTCGCTACAATAAATATTAAAAACGTTCAAGAGTTCTATAATGAATTTTTTTTTAAACGAAATCACTTTCATCGTGAATATCTAAAAACGAATTACTCGTTAACTTAATTTGAATAAGAGTTAAGCGAAAGAATTATCTTCAGATTAAAAAATAAAAAGATATTTTCAATTTTCGAAATTTGGTTACAAACTCTCTCAAGGGGGAATCAATCCACACGGTAGTTTACGGCGTTTCTTCATCTCCAAACCAAATCAATGCAGGCATGCCACAAGGATCTGTGTGTCACCGATGCTATTTTTTGCTGTGCATCAAAATTTCGATGAGTGTGCAAGAATGAAGACGGTGCTGTTCACTATGAATAGCAAAGGAAGTTTTGAAACCAAAATTTGACCACCACTTTAAGAAAATTCGTGCCTTAAGTAGGGCAAACATGATCAGTTTCAACATCTCAAAAACCCAAATGTGTCTGATTTCGGCAAAGAGTGAGATCAGTGATAGTCTGGTGCAATTCGATGAGAGCAACCTCCTCAATACGTAAATGTGTATATTTTGTGTTAATTTCATTTAATTTTATCAATACAATTTTGATTTGTTGTAATGCTTATAGCCATCAAATTCGTTATTAGTGACCATCTGCTAACCCTGTAAAAATAGAATTTGGGAGCCAGCTCTGTGCTGGAATGCCAAAATACCTGATAACCCTATTTGATTCTGTGCAAAGAATGGCAGTCCGTCAGTTTGACAATCCGTTGATAACGGACCAATTACCACATCTGAAGCACAGTTTGAATTTATATATATTGAGTCTCTTCTGCACTGATGACATTGGCTGCATGAGAAAGAATCGTTCTCCGACTCATTTTTTTTAAGGCCTTTTTGTATTTTGTTGCATGTAAAGGGTGGGGGTTAACGTTGGGAGGCAGGTCAAGACCCGCCTCACAACACCGTATGTTGGTGATAAATAGTTCATATCTTTTTACAGCATACAGACAGAAACACTTTTGTGAGGAGTGATGTTAAAAACGTAAAAAAAAATTGAAATTAAATGAAAACAAAATTTAAATAAAATGTGTGAAAGCAATGGAAAGCTTGAAAGATCTGTTTCTTTTAATCCCATTTTCTTCTCTCTCTTTGTGACTGTTACCATGTAAGATGTGTGTAGGTTTATAAGCTCATACACCATCCCTTGTATGGAACGAAATGGTAACTTCTAATGTGGGTGACGTTACATTAGGGGCAATTATTGTACATCCCTTTCGGTATGAAAGGGCTGGCACAATATGGTTGATCGTTACAAAAAATGCCGTCAGCCTGGACGTTTTTGTTTCAATGACACTTAAACTTAATGTTTTACAGTATAAAACCCAACATTCAAAATTATTATTATTTTTAGTGTGACCACTTGGGCTGTTTTACCGGATATAATATTGAAGCTTTTGTTAATACAGAAAAATTATTTTGAGTGGTATCTAAGGCGACAAGAAATAATTTTTTGACTTCAAAAAATTTGTATAGATTCTCCTGGTTTAAATTAAAGGTTAGCGAAAATATTCAGAATACTTATGAATATTCTTATAAATCGATGATAAATAATGTGAAAGGATTTTAAAAGAAAAATAAAATAGCTTAACTAGACACACGGCCAACAGACTCCGTGGTTGAGAGGTAAGGCTCTCGACTAGCAATTCGAAGGTCGCGGGCTCAAATCCTTGCTGGCATTGTATGTTTGCGGCATTTTTCAGAGTGGAAAACACTCTCAAAACACTTACATCAGGGCGATACTCTCAGTATCGCCCTGATGTAAGACCACCATTCAGAATTCAAACTTTGCTTGAAATGGCTTTAGCTATTTTTGGCGACCAGATTTGAATAGCCAGGAACTAGTATCTACCTCGTCTTCTTTCCATCCCCACTACCTTTGGTTCACAGCATACCCCAATTTGGAATGCCATAGTCTCACTGGCTCCAGACGAGAGAATTTTGGACTTAGCACTGTGTGTGTATATATGAATACACTTACATGTATTTATTAAAATATCGTCTTTTTTTATTATTTTTTTTTTACTTTATTTATTTTCATTTCTTTGTTCATATAATGTATAATAGCACATATAATAACATAATATATAATAACAAATAGTATGAACAAGAGATGAAAACCCACCAAGGCACTGCCTGAGTGTGGGTAATATTAAAACAAAATACTATATTTTCAAGTACCCAAAGTATAAAATAGACTTAAAAAACATATAAAATATAAAGTTAGTATAAAAAGTTAGGAATACATTGGTAGAATAAGTAAAAAGGGTTTTTTTTTCAGCTATTATAAAAATAAAATAAAAATATAGAAAAAAAACATAATGATTTTAAATTTTTTAAATTTTTTTTTTTTTTTTTAGTTATTTAAAAAAAAAAAATAAACAGAAAACACATTGTGCTAAAGTTTAGAAAGTTACAGAAAGTGAGTTGTAGAAGGATGGATAAATTTATAGAAAAAGCGTTTCAATATTTGCATTATTCAACCATAATTTTACCTCTTTTACATATTTTATCATTTTATTTATCATTTGAGTTTGTAGTGGTAGAAGGTTAAATGAACGAGGACCAATGAAACTGCTATGTGTCTGCAATAAATTGGTTTGTGGGGTGTAAAATATGTTATTTATTCTTTTGCTCATTCTGTTTTCATTTATTTCGAAATTATTTTTGTTTTTAAATACATATTTCAAAGTTTGTAATATAAATAATTTACGTATATTAAATATTTTAGTTTCTTTGTATAATAAGTTGGTCGAGAATGTTTTATTTTTGTTATATATGACTTTAATTATGTGTTTTTGAATTATTTGTAGAGGCTTAATAAATGTATCAAGTGCACCACCCCATAAATGTATCAAGTGCAACATCCTATAATGCCATAAGTGATTGATGATTGCACCAGGGAAAAATAGACCATTTTCAATTTTTCAATGTTTAGTACTTCCTTAAGTCTATAAAATATGTAGGTCAGATATCTTAATTTAGAAGTGATTTGATTAAAATGTGATTTCCAATTAAGATTTATATCTATTGATACTCCTAAATATTTTATATTTTCGACATTAGTGAGTTCGTTGCACATGAAGCACATTTCTTGATTGCAACTAGTATTATGGATTCTAATTTTAAGGTTGTCTGTAGGTTTATTTTTAATTGTTTTATAAAAAGGTAAGTAAAATGTTTTGCTATAGTTTAAAACGAGTTTGTTGTTTTTTAGCCATGTTGAAACCAGTGAAATACAATCAGTTGCTTTCGAAAAAGTTTCTTTCCAATGATTACCATCCATTATTATTGCCGTGTCGTCTGCGTAAGAAACAATTTTACCAGGGATTACAAAATTACATAAATCATTAATATAAATTAAGAATAAAATCGGACCAAGCACAGTTCCCTGTGGAACTCCATTTTTTATCTTTGACTCTGAACTATAGTTATTCCCAATTTTTGTTTTTTGTGTTCTGTCTGTAAGATAATTTGAGAGTAGTTTTAGTGTGTCTTTTTTGAAGCCTAGTTGATTTATTTTTGTAATGAGTAAATTATGATTTACGGTGTCGAAAGCTTTTCTTAAATCTAGGAATATGGCAAGACATTTCTTTTTTTTATCGATAGATGAGTATATCTTTTTTGTCAATTCATAAATCGCAGTGCTTAGGTCTTTATGAAAGCCGTATTGGTTTTTCGATAGAATTTTATATTTTTCTAAGTGTTCAATGACTCTAAACTTGATGCATTTTTCGAATATTTTCGAGAGGTTTGAAACAAGAGATATTGGTCTATAATTGTCTAATTTATTCATATCTCCAGATTTATGAATAGGTATTATAGTGGAGATTTTAAATTGCTCTGGAAAATGACCATTTTTGAGGCATAAATTAAAAATATGTCTTCCGTCGCCGTTTGGTTTGAGATAATAATTCAAATTTGCTCCCAATCCTTCTCTCTCTTTTCTCCTTTCCCTTTTCACTCACTTTAGTCTGAAAACACATAAACGGAGATGGTATATTTCCACTGGTTCCGAGCAGTTAGGGACCCACAAAATTACAGGGGTAATGCCGTTATTAAATAACAATATATTTAAAAAAGCATTTATTTCAATCAAACTATGAATTATGTCTTCAAAAATAAAAACAAATTCGAAAAAATGAAACCAGAATCAATATTAGAAATAATAATGTATTTTATACCCTCCAACGAATACCAAACAAACAAACAAATACCAAACACACAGCAGTTTTGTTGGACCTCGTAGTTCCAATCTTTTGCCTAATAAAATTCAAGTGACAACTGAACTACCTCAATATTTAAAAAATTAAAATTATGGCTAAACAATACTTTTGTTGAAACGGTAAAGCTCGTTTTCATCCCGCGACAAAATATCCCCGACAAAATATCCTCCGACAAAATATCCAACCAAACAAAATATCTTTTATCTATCAAAATATCTTATCTAAAACCTAACCTAACCTAATCTAACAAAAAAATGCGAAAAAATAATTAGACATCTTGTTATCTGTATTATTTTTGTCCCATTTTTCTATTTTTTTTTATTATTTTAAATCCCTACAGGATGTCAGTCTGCATTATTTTTGCCTCATTTTTTGTTAGGGTAGGTTGTTGTGTTAGGCTAGGTTTTAGTGGATATTTTGTTGGGGGATGTTTTGTCCGCAGGATATTTTGTCGGGGATATTTTGTCGCGGGATGAAAAGCCGCGGAACCGTCGAAATATTAATTATTTAATTAATATCACATGTTCTTACAAACTTTACACTTATTATTATAATATACACTATACACTTTAATTACACTACACACTTTTGTATATACTTTTTGTACAAACTTCTTAGACAAATTATAATTATGTTTTTGCTTTATGTGCCCATTGTTTGTTTCTTTCTAGCTCAAATAATAAAATATGTATAACTTTTTTACCCAAGCGTAGGCTGCGCTTTAGTAGGTTACCATTACTCTTATGATTTCATAGTACCTAATGTATATAAAAAGTGTAAAAATTGGGGAAAAAAAGGAAAAAAAAAATCATTTATACGCTGCGCCTGAACGTGAAATGAAGCCTGCACTCGCCTGAAGAAAATGCCTTCCTACAATATTACAGGCAATATATATTCCCATCTATCAATTGGCGCATTTTATCAATTAATTGTTTTTACATGTAGCAAACACTTTGTGGGAATACATAATTATAATAAACACAATGATATAACTTTGTTTTATTCCACTTTATTATTTCCTTTTCTAACCGGTTTCGGTTCGACCTGAACCTTCAACAGGGATGAATAAAAATATACTTAATTAAAAATAAATAAAACTAATTTACTTAATAAACAATTAGATTTGTCTTATAGCCCCATTTTTTAAATTTTTCCACTACCCCCGCCCACTTTCACCCCTCCCTCGTAGCCACCTTCCCTCCTCGCCACCACTTAATTTGATGTTCTTTCTCCCTCTTCTAATTTTCTTTTAAATACACTGTAATATCTGTATTATGTTTAGTATATTTTTATTCATCCCTGATGAAGGTTCAGGTCGAACCGAAACCGGTTGGATAAGGAAATAATAAAGTGGAATAAAACAAATTTATAGCATTGTGGTTATTATAATTAATTATGTTGTATCTTGAATTCTTCTTGAAATCCAAAACTCTAAAAAAAAATTACCAATGAGAAAAATAACATTTGCTTACCGATAAACAGGATTATTCTTTCCTCAAATTATATTATTTCCAAAATGGACTAATTGCCATTTTTCCATAAATTCTGGTAAGTACCTACCAGATTAATGCACAATAGAGGCATGAAGAACAAACTTTGAGGTACTTAATTAAAACACAATTGTAATTACAAACTAACAAAAACAAAATTATATATTTCGGTCCTTAACCAGCTCCCATACACGCTGCCTTGGAATTAAAATAAATAAACGCATGTTTTCAATTCAATGTAGATACCTACTCGTATAATAAATATATGAAAAGGCTGGTTACCGTATCAGCGACTACGTCAAGAGGCGACTCCCCGTGTGGAGGGCCAGAGGCGCGCAGGGACCCTTTTTTCACGTAGATTTATCGCCCTTACTTTATGTTTGGCGAAAAAAGTATAAATACCCAGCCTCGTAAAAGCCGCTGCCAACATTGGCTATCAACAAAATGGCCGGAATTTTATTCCTGCCAAAGATGGTTTTATTTTTCCAAAGTAAATAGTTCGGACGGCCGTTCTCAGGTACGAGCTACCTCGCTGCTGAGGGTTAGAGGAATTCTAAAGATGTTAGGAAAAAAGTTATATTACGAGAGCAAGTATGCGAAGGCTGTTGGTACATGCGATCATGTGGATGAAGCTTAGGTTATACGAAAGTACCTGCGTACCTACAACCTGGATAATTCTATTTTTTTTATACGTGTAAAATAGTTGCCGCTGAAACACCACGTTACATCAACATCGTAGGACGCAATTCTGAAAACATTTGTGCATAAACGCTCCTAAAAACTTTAACTGCTACAAACAAATTCAGATAAAGTAGAATAGTAATAACTACTCGTTTTTAATTGAAATGTTCTGACAACGAGATAAGATTATTGAGTGGTGATAGGTGTTATTATATGGATTGTGTGCGACTGCACTTTCAATCTTTTTTACCTCCCCACATACCGGAATAAACATTTTATTATTATTATTATTATTATTATTATTATTATTATTAAAACATGGTTCGTCAAAAACCTCCACAATGTAAGTGTTTAATTCACTCACATCACTGACTGAGTGATGTGAGTGAATTAACTTTGTGGCAATTCAAACAAAATCTTCTTTTGGTCAAATAAATTACTTTTATCAGGCTCCACTCATATTTAACAGTCTTCCAGAACATATTAAGTCATCAAATTCCTCGAGCACTTTTAAAAAGATTGTTAAATTATTTGTGTTAGCCGAGGATTGCCAATCTATTTTTTCTACTTTGTTATTTCTAAATTAATATCATATTAACTATTTATTATTAATAAACTCTTAATATATTAATTTTCACATTCATTTTAATTTTCTACCTAACATACTATTACATAATTAATTAACCGTTTAGCAAAACATAAAAAGCTTTGTTTTGGATAAAAGTACAGAACCGGATTTAAATATTAATTTAAGGCCTTGCAAAAAAAATTTTTTAGTAAAAATTTAAATATTAAAGATAGTAAATAGCTTACAAAAAAATATATTATTTCAAAGCTGATTTCAAAACATGGTCACCCTACTTGTTTACATTTAAAATATTAGTTCCTACAGCTTAGTAGAGGCCTATATTCTGCGAGAAATATTATTGTAACAATATTGTCTTTCAATACTTGTATTATTTTGTGTATTTTTATAAAATTGTTAACCTACCTCCAAGTGAGGTTAAAAATTTTAATTTTATTATTTTGCTTTTTCAACTGTTTGTTTATGACCAATATTTATGTGTTATTTTGAATAACTTGTAAAATTATTAACCCCGATACAGGCGAACCCTAGTGGGGTTAATAATTATATGCTTAAATGAATAAACTTGTGAAGAAGCTATAAAATAAAAATAAAATAAACACTTATCTGATTTCAAATCGAATCAGGAAAGCAAAAGACGCATGCCACCAAAATTTTCATATTCTAAATAAAACTTAACTCTTATATAATCAAAGTTTTCAAATATCTCGCCGTGGACTCGTCGGGGAGTTGTAATTAAGATCGATCTTTTCGCTAACGAACCTCTCGTTATAATCCTACCGGTACCTACTTCCGGTTTGTTAAAATATGTGGACACACGATTCCGTTTCCGTCTATCCCATCCGTCATCATCCCTCATTTACGCTTTTACACTCTAAATATACCGCCCGATAATAATGGCCGACTTTCAAGTGGTATTTCGCATTTTATTTTGTGACAAGAAATGCGTCTCAAAAATATGACAAGCAGTTTGCACTAATTAATATTCGAATAATGTTACTTGGAGATTACAACCGAAATTGTACTGGGTACTTTAGTGGTAGATTTCATAAACATCGTCATCTTTCTCAAACGTATCGCATGAAAACGAAAAAGGCGAAAAATTCTAGAACGATGACATCACCTCTCTTCGGGACAAGTATAGATATTTAGATAAATTACTATTAGATACTGGCATTGAAACCGAAACTCAACCAGTCAGGCAGGTGTAGCAAAAACCGTTAAAAAAATATTACCAGACAAGTCAAATAAGTATTTTATTAATCTAAAAAGCTGCCTTCAGGCCTTGACTATAAAATCGAAAGTATCTACATAATAATATAAGTAAGTAATCGGTTCTTATTCGCAAACTTGAGAACACGTAATTTTTTTACTGATACGTTTCGTTTGTGTAGCAAAATAAATACGAATTTTATTTTTCTTTCTAAAGACTTATAACATATGATTTCTTCTTACTTGGCCACAAGGTAAGCAATTAAGCAATTCTTCATACAGAATACTCATTAAATATAATGTAGTACGTAGACTCTCAGTATCTATCCGCAATTCCAAAACAAACTTCTAACTTCGAGCTTTTGCCGTACAGCAGACTCAAAAGCTTGGAGCAACCCTCATCACAATTACGAAAGATCGATGACCCTACTTCAGAGCGAAACTAAAGACTAGTCTCTTTAAATTATCATATCCACAATAATGTTTTCTAATCAATTGTTTCGCGCATTTGTTCCGGTCGTTGGCCTAGAAACTTTCTCCCTTTTATCGGGTCAATTTAATCAATTTGAAATTTAGTTGAAGGTCTACGATAATTGTAAGTTTCATCGAAATTGAATTATTTGAAATCTAGTATTGGGTAACAAGTATATCTTCTAAATTAATCACGATTACGTATAAAATGGATAAGCTTCGGTAAAAACAATAAATCGATAACAATCGAATCTGGTAGATTTTCAACTTAATTGAAATCTTGTAAGGCTTCTAAGCTCAGCCCACTACAAAATCTTCTTCATGAGATAATACATAGTTTTGAAATATGCGCTTTTGACTACAAGCCTTTTTATGGATCCTTGCTTTCAATTGTTTAAAATGAAAATATATTTTTTTAGTTTATTATATTATATTTAAAAGATACAGAAATTAAAAATAAATTTTATACAGTACATAATTAATTAAATGTTAGTTGTATTTGATGTACCCCCATATATTGTTTTTTTTTGCATGATTCAGTTTAAGTTTTTAGTATAATTTTTAAGGTGACTTATAAATTCTTTTATATTAGTATTCATCTAATGGTATGGATATGGAAAATAAAGGAAAGCTGTTGAGTAAAATTTGCCTTATTCAAAAATCGTATCTCTTTTTTCTTATGAGCAGACACTTTGTGATGCGACACAATAATTTTTATCTTTATATGTAAAAACGAACGTTTCTTTGTTTGTCTCGTATGCATTCGTGTACCATTCAACCGATTGCGATGAAACATTGGTGAATTATTGTTTATCCGTGAAGGTTTTGATAAGATGGTGAGCTTTGGCGTTAACAAATTTATATATTTTACCATAGGTGGCACACAAATTGTTTGAAAAATGTGTTTTTTCGTATTGTTTTTTTATAGCGGCTGGGTTGGAAAGTGGGAGCAGGAAGAGAATTTGAAAGGGTGGAGGGGAACAAAGTAGGGGGGGGGTTTGCTGGAGGTAGATCAAGAGAGAGGGGAAGGTTGAAGAAGAATACGAGAGGGGGGGGGGGGTTCGCGGGGCGAGGGAACCCGGAATGGGGGGAAGGCAGGGAAGATGCAAGGCAAAATCGGAGGGGAACAGGAACGGTAACGGGGATGAATGGGAAAGGACACGAAGGGGAGGAGTGACGGATGAGTGGGGACAAGGGAGGAGCAGATGGAGGGGCAAAACAGGCACAGTGACGGTAGGGGATAGCAGGAGTAAATTTGGAAAATCCATGCTTCTCACATGTACAACCGAAGCGTGTTGAAACAAAGACGGCATTCTCCAATTACTTCATTCCGAGTTAAACGCAAAAAATGTTTTCTAGTTCTTTTCCCGTAATGTAAATCATAAAGCGTCGTTGTTGTCATTTATTTCTGTGTATCTTTTATTGCAATTAATTGGTAAATTATTTTGAATTAGTAGGTGGATATGATCGCTTTTGTTTTACCTCTCTGATTGACCCAAACAAATACTGCCTTTTCTGTGCTATATCCTAAAGGAGATTGCCATGGTTGATACAACCTTTATTCAAAAACGTATGGGATATTGTCGTTTTTGCTCCAAAACCTTTGTAGCTGTCAATAATATTTTTGTTTCTCTATTCAACACCGTATCTAACTCATTTTAGACCAATGGTGGAGATTGTCGTCTTTTTTTTTAACACGCCTCACTGTACGAGGCCTGCTGAACCTTCCGATTTATTCGTGAACGCACCAGATGGAAAAACTAAAAATATTGTGTATCTGAAAGCTCTTCAATAAACAGAAATAAAACACAAACACTCTCTTTCTTTCAAACTTTTCAAGAAGTTAAAAAACATTGGCATTAATGGAGTAGAATTCAATTTAATTAAAAGCTTCATGTCTGACAGAACGCAACAAGTTAAAATTGACAACAAGACAAGTGAACCACTTTCAATTACGTACGGAGTCCCACAGGGGAGTGTACTTGGCCCTTTATTATTCCTCATTTATATAAATGAACTGTGCGACATTAAAATTGAAGGTAAAATCGTGACCTTCGCTGACGATACAGTTCTTCTCTGTCAAGCAGCCACATGGAAAGATGTATTTATAATAGCCGAAAAAAGTTTATCAATCGTCAAAAAATGGCTAAACAGTAATACTCTTACAGTTAATACAATCAAAACAAAATATATAACTCATAGTATTACACAAAGAGGTCAACCTCCATCAAACATAGGCTTGATTCTACATGACTGTACTTTATCCAACTGCCAGTGCGAACATATAGAAAGGGTAAAACATACAAAATACCTGGGGGTTATTATTGATTCACACTTACGCTGGACTGACCACATTAATTTCATCACAAATAAACTGAAACGAGTAATGCACCTAATAAAGTACGTTAAAAACATCTTCCCACTAATAATACTAAGATCGATCTATTTTGCACTTTGTCAATCCATTGCCACATATGGAATACTAGCTTGGGGAAGTGCTACAAACATAGCAATTGACCCAATACAAAAAGCAATAATTAAACTCATCCTGCAAGTACCATTTCACACAGATTCTAGCGAAATCTACAAAGCATTAGAAGTCATGTCAATAAGACAACTTTATGCCAAATCTGCTATAATATACCTTGTCCAAAACAAACAACACATTCCAATTCAACCAAAAACCATAACAAAAACCAGGTCCTCAACAAATAAAACACTACCGATAACCCACACCACACATGGACAAAGACACTTTCAGTATTATGCAACCAAACTTTTTAATTGCATGCCCATTACTTTGAAACAAATACTATCTGCAAATACATCTACAAACATTCATAAAAAACATATCACTGACTGGATTAAAAATCAAGGTATTAACTTTATACAAAACATTATTATTCCCAACCAAACATAACAAAACTATAAAAAGTATAAAATTAAATAAACCTAAAAATTAAGTAGTTTTTCAAGTATCCAATAACTAAACATACACTTACAATTTATATATGTGTGTACATATATATATGTGTATGTGAATGTGTATGCGGATGTATACGTATGTATATATATATTTATATGCATGTGTGCAGGTACATGTATTTATATGGAAGTGTATGTATGTGTATGTTTATATATATATATATATATATATATTTCTTTTTATATTCCTCTAACATATTTAAATACTTTTTTTTTTCTCTTCTAAATAACCAATGTACAATAACTGTTAAAATTTGAAAAAAAAATGCATATAAAACTTTATATTACAACACATAAATACTTGTCACACATAAACATAAATAAACACGTAAACACCTCAGCACAGGTTCTCCTAGTGAGGTGTTCACGAAACATACAACAATACCTATCCTCAGTTTCACCTTCACAAACCTACCTTCACAAACCTACCTTTCAGCTGCATTGTAAACCATGCTGATTACTCGATAGTTTAAAGCAAATCATTAATCTTGTTATCACTTTAATTTTTATATTTTGCTACACTCATAGAGGCGAGAATTTGGAAGGAGGTATGGCACCGCTGCCTCGGGAACCATATGATAACCATCTCCTCTGCCGTAGGTCACTCTAAGTGATTTTCTACGTTCGGTGACTGAGCAGGGGTGCAAGTGTGAGGTTTGCTCATCTACTGCTTGGTGGACCGGATCGGGAGACTCTGGTTGAGAAATTAACCTTTTGACGTCTCCAGCCGGACTCTCTCGACCTTGCATCGAGGTGGGAGGAATAGATTCAAACGTTTGTCACTTTAGGTCATACTGACTCCCCATTCTTCCCACCTTTCACATCTTCCTTCGTTAAGAAGACCCTCCATTCCAAAGATAACCTAAGCCATGAAGAAAATTATTTTCCTCTGGGCCTTCTGTATGGAGTTAACCTAAAACAAATGTATAAATATTTAAGTGATTTTAACAAAGTTAGTGTTTTATTTTGAAGTCGTTAATTTTCATAACTTACTCACTTATTTCACGGTTAGCTTATTTACAAAACATAAATAATAAATCTGTTGGTTGTAACTTAACTTAAGTTACTGGCTATAAACAAAAACTTTAAACGACAAAATTTTCATGTCAATGAATTGCTTTGAAAATCAAGTCGTATTTATTACATTTAAAACAGAAATAAAACAATTAGGTTCATAGTTTAAATGAAACAATAATAATGCATGGACATATTGGGGCATGCGGGCCTCAGCACGGGTGAGGCCAACTTTATAAATTACACTTTAAAATGTAAAATATTATCAAAATAAAAAAAAAATATGATTTAATAAAATATTTCGCTACCATCTTGTCGCCTCCATTTTCGACATTAGGGTAACATTTTACTAACACTAAGATTTTAAGCGTCTTTTACTGTTAATGTTTACTTTATAAAAGAGCTATTCAGCTCTTCAGATCATTTTTTCAATTCATCAGTGAAACTGACCCAGTTTTTTTATGTGTTATTATCGATTTTCTTTATCAAAATAATTTTTTTTTAAAGATTTAGCCTTGAGTTATAATATTTTCTAATATAAGCAGAAAAATGTTTCTTAACATTTTTTTATTTTTTAAATAATTTATTGGGCTAATGAATTAAGGGTTCACTATTCGAATTACGACCGATTTCTTACAAATCTCCCTTAAACATTTGAATTTTTTAAGCTCTTAAAAAAATATATGTTATTTTTAAAGATAATATCTAAATACGTTCCACGCCAAAACGCAAATTATTTGAAATTCCCTCGATAGAAAAAAATCGCAAAGTATGCTCCGAAAATTATTTAAAACAAGTCTATTTCTATTATTTTACAAGTTATATTTGTGAAAAAAATCACAATGTTTCTTTAAATGATACTTAAGATACGTTCCAAGAGATTTTTGCTCTATTTTAAACGAGTCATGTTTTATTAAGCTTTTTCGCCATATTCGCTGCGATTTCAAGCTTATGTATTCATTTTATTTAGACTTCGACCTTTGAAATCGTTATTTGATTTATTTCAGACAGATTTCTTGGTTTCAAATTCTAAGAAAACAACTTTTCATATCAAAGTTAGAAGATATATTAGATGTTAAAAAAACTACTTTACAAATACAAAAAATAAGCTGCTTTCTTGAAAATTATCACACGCGGATAGAAAGACAAAGTAAAGGAATGGTTAGGTATATAATATGTTTACTAAATGCGCCGTAAAAAATCGTTGTTTTTTTACATATTTTTATTCAGTTTTTTTTTCTCATTTGTATTTTAACTGCATTTCGGTTGAATTTTATAAAACTGATCAACTGTTGCTTTCATGTTTGTTTTCAGTTTTATATAAAAAATATATATTTTTTTAACTTTTTTTGAAAGCGGGATTAAAGCGCAGCTTTTGTATTTTCCGTAAACAAAATCGCCGAAAAATGGCAAACAAAACAAACAACATATTTACATTAACGGTCTCCGTGGTCGAAGGGCAAGGCTCTCGATTAACGATCCGGAGGTCGCGGGTTCTCAAATTAGCGATGTGTAGGTTCAGCTGAAGCGGGCTCTTGAATTTGAGTTCTCCGCGGGAAGCGGATCTACTCCTTTTTCAAATCGATATCTCCAAGAGAACCCGGTTCAGGACTCGAACCCAAACCCGGAATTCTGAGCCGGATTGGAGTCGGAACCCAAATCAGCATCCATGAGTTAGCGGTCCGAGCAACTCCTGGATTCGAGTTGTTTTGCGGGTTACGGCTCCAAGGTCAAGCTTCGGTTGAACTCGTGCGTCTCGGCAGCCGCAAAAGCACCCAGTAGATGAAATGTGTACATTTGTACATCCGTATATCGGGGTAAAACCGTATATCTCTAAAAAATCTTTATTACTTTAAATATTTTCGCCACACAATCCGCCCCGTGTACGACTTCGAAATCAACGCAAGTTAGCAGAAACTTGTCGGTACATGTCTGTTCACTGGCGAGACAAAATATATTTTAAGTTTTTCGGTGTCCTGATGTAATTTTTACGGATATCGAATTAATTAATAGTGAAGTTATTATTATTTTGCAGGTGAATGAAATACTATAAATATGTATTTTCTACCTTTTTTACGTATAACTTTTGGGTAATTTTCGTAACATTTTTTATATTTGTGTTAGATTGTCTGTATTTTTTTTTGGGGCACAACCGTATGGGGTAAAACTGGCCAGTATACGTTGCCGGGAATATTTTTATTATAGATTTTTTAAATTTATTTATTTACACGTGCTACAAACATAGAGCGTAATTACTAAAGAAAAACTACTAGACAAGACTGGGTTACAGAAAAAGTGAGGACAGCAATTTTGAGTGTAATTGAAGCAAAAACTTGCGGAGTGCCAAAATTCGCATTACAAGTCCGTTTCAATAAATACAGAAACAATCATGAAATACGGTTTTACCTACTCCATGGGGCAAAATCGGACAGTCTTACTAGACGTCTTATTTTTTTTCATACATTTATAACTAATGAAATAATTAAAAACACTTTGTTTTTACCACAATAAACTTTATTTAAAAGTCAACATGTTTCAAGAACGATGTTCTCTTCATCAGGACATAAAATGTACTAAAGCTAAATGATCGAACATAGAACGGCGTGGGTAGAAATGGAAGTAGTGGGGGAGGAGAGAGGTGGAAAGGGGAGGTGCTTAGAAGATCAACAAGGGGAGGGGGGGGGGGCGGTGGAAAGGGGGACATTTAGCTTTAGTACATTTTATGTCCTGATGAAGAGAACATCGTTCTTGAAACATGTTGACTTTTAAATAAAGTTTATTGTGGTAAAAACAAAGTGTTTTTAATTATTTCATTAATAAAATGGTGCCACAAAGTGAATTTGCAAAATTTGAAGAAATTTATAACTAAGATTTTCTCACATGTTTCTTTTGTGTGTTGTTCCTTAGTAAATTTATTAATAAAAATAATTATTGTAAACCGAATTTTATTTAATTTACTAAACTACAGAGCTCCTACCTTAGGTATATGGTTTTGGACAGGTCTCTCCTACGCAGTCCGCCCCAAATAACTCGGACCCGGGACCTGCTCCTAGAACTCGAGTACTTTTAAAAGGAAGCACGTCTCGGAAGCCTCTGGCAAAATGCATAACTTACCCATAACTGATTCAAATCTCGGTCTGCACTGGTAAATTTAACTTGATTATTTTCAACTGTGTGTTTTCACAGTTTTATCATTTAAAATAATATAAGTTATATTTACGGCGCGTTCCAGGGTAGAAGATACTCTCAGTATTGCCCTGGTATGACCACTATTCAGAATATAGCATTGCTGGAATTTAGCCGTGTTCGATCATATTTAGCCGTGTTTGGTGACTAGATATGAATAGATAGGTACTTTTCCACCTTTCTCTTACCCATACCCTTCGCCTCCCGACTTACCTTTAGCCTCACAACATACCCAATTGGAAATGCCACATTCTTAGGTTTCATTTGGTTTCAGACGGGAGCAGTTGGGACTCTTGTTAGGTATTAACATTATTGTTAATTATTATTAACAAAAAAATTGAGCGTTAACACGCGTTAGAAGTGAAACCTATACCCACACAAACTCAACCAATAGGAGCCTTGAAAAGTGAGCTCATAATCGAAGCAGCCAATGCGGACAGGGTGCGACGCTCCGTAGGTACTGCACGAGTACGTAGGTAAGATTTCATTCTATTTCATTCTCTGGCAGGCCAAATCCTATAGTTGTATGTGTTTGTCTCTTTTTAGTGTCTCTCCCGTTTCATCAAGTATCAAATCAAAACGGTTCTAAAGAAGTTTCACTTCAAAAAGCATTGCCTCAATCCACTGTATCCAATCCATATCCTAGGTGGTGTACATAATATCATCTAGAAGCTTTCCATTTACTGAAACGTTTGAAAAAAATAATCACATAATAGCCGGCCATTCATCTACTGGTGCCGCGGGTTGTGCTGGTGGTATGGGTGTTAAGGGTGGGTGGTGCGAGTGGGGTGGGTGGCGCCACATAAGAGACGTCGTAAATCCTCCCAGCCTCCCCGGGGGACTACACACCCTCTTAAGGTGGATTCGATTACATTAAATTATTGCACACGTAAATATACGTCCAAGTACTTATGCTTTGTGGGATGTGAATTGTAGGATTAGTTTTGTTCGAAATTCTTTGTTCATTTTTTTAGATTTTGAAATTGAAAAGCTGAAGGTTTTTTTTAATAACACTTGTGTTAGATTTGTTTTTAAAAATTCTTTACGTTTCACATCAAAAGAAGCAGTCATTTTAATGAAAATGACATTTTTGGTAATCATCACCCTAACACTTCAAAAATCGAGCGTATTTTGTGAGAAGTAAATATATTTCTGTTTTGCAATAAAATCGAAATAAATGGAATATTTCTAAACATATTCAAAAATTAAAAACTCATTATTTAAAAGGTGATGAAATACGTTAAAAATTTTATTATTATAAATAAAAATATATCATTATAATTATAAATAAATTTCTGTTTAAATTCTAGTTTTGAATATAAAGCGTGGAGTTTTCTCTTTCTAACACCATTAATATTGTATTTCTCACCATGGCAGTAAGGGAGATGTAATGGTTTATATGAGACATACACAAGCTGGGACAAATATTATTTGATTAAACTGGTTAAAAACGCTTAACAAAGTTAGAAAATTTATTTGATTGAATTTGGATTTATTTATCGATTGATGCTTTTATGATTGACTTTAAAAAATAAGTTAGCAGATATTATATGGAACATTTCGTGAGATAAAAGATGGGAAAGCGAAAAAGTGATCTGTTGACTTTAAGAAAATGCTGCAGACTTGTTCTGAAATAAGGTATTCGATTTCTTTATTTTAAGTCGCGTACTCATCTACCGTTATCTTTACCAAAAATCAAAATGTTTACGTGGCGCACGAACCTGCCACAAGCCGACGGAAGTCGGTTTTAGGCACGAATCAAATGGCGCTCTGAGCCAGTTTGCCGTTTCGGTTTCAGTGGTTTGAACAATGCAGAAACACTAATAGCTTAGTTACTGTGTCTGCAACGGTTACAGTTACAGCTTGCAGATCACGATCATAACATTCCAACCTTATCTGTAGTTCAAATACGTGGCTGAGCTGAGTCATAAATGATTTATTTGCTTGTTAGAAAAATCTTGGCTTCCTATTCATTTATAACAATTCAATTCCTAAAAAAATTCAAATGTTCTAATATTGACTGCATCTGGCGACTTCGTTAGACGAATTAATAGTAAAAAACATATCAAACTAGTAAATAAAAATACCACATTTGGACAAATAAGGTTCTTATTGTATGAATGGTAGGTACTAAATACGACATCAAAATCCCACTCTAATAAAAAGCTGGAGATCTGAAATGGAAATGTCCTCAAGTTAAAAACTGAAACCGAAACCTCAAACTGCGCTAAAAATATCACGAAATATTTATTTCATTCAGCCACTTCGTATTACATTATTGTTTTTAAAAAAATATTAAAAATATAAATTAAATTTAAAGTTTGCTACGCATCTGTAGAAATTGGGTATGAATAAGGTACAAATAATTGAGATTTAAATTTTCAAAGATATTTATTCTTTCTTGGAACACCGAAATAATTATTATTCCATGTAAATTTCATTGAACAAACGTTCTGGAGGAAATTTCCCCGGCGATGTTTGTACGCCGTATTTCCAGGTGAGATTTATGCTCTCTTTGAATCCAGATACCTGTATGTATCACAGGGATGATGTTAATGCTATTTATTACCCGGCTAAGGTGGGACGTATTATGTACGGGACGTGACTTCTAGGCAACGCGTGTAATTATTTGGAGCGTGCAACTAAACGATGCGTGAAGCAACATTAAATCGTGTAATATTCTGTATTGTGCAATAGTATATCTGACGTTATTAATTGTTGTCTAGGAGATACAGGTTGTTTGCGGACTTTGGTTTATCGTGTTGCTCTTATTTTCGTACTCATTGCTCGGAATGTGTAATCTAAAGATATATTTTGTGCACTGTTCCACTACAAATTTGATACCAAATTTCAAAGCGGAATTTTGTATACACCCCACAGGCGTCGACCGAATGCAATATCATCCAAATAAATGGAATATTTCTGAACATATCCGAAAACTGGAAACTATTTTTGAAAGGTGATAAAATACGCTTTCAATTATTTTAAATCGAAATTTAAAGTATTTATTTTTGAAGTATAAAAATTTTACATGCAAAAAGTTTTAAAAATGACTCACCTTAATTTTTTATAACTAAAATTACTGACGACGAAATAAATTAAAAACACATACATTTGTATTAGAAAAATGTTTTACAAACATTACAGATACCTCACTTTCTTATGGTTCCATGTACAAATCTATAATGTTCCTCCTGTCCTAAAATGAGTTCTGTAACTCATCGGGATTGCCCTGGCAAGAAATAAAAACAATAAAAAAAAAAAATACAAATATTATAAATGCGAAAATAAGTGTGTTTGTTTGTTACGCTTTCATGCCTAAGCCACTAAAGCGATTTGAAAATTTCTTTCTTTAATAGAAAGCTACGTTATCACCGAGTAGCATAGATTGTATATAATGGTAAGTTCTGGCGTTATGAAATTTGTATAAATGAAAATGTGTGTATTTCATATATTTGAGCGGCAGAGAGGAAAGGCAGGGGAAAGGTGGGGTTCGCGGAGATGGAAGACACGAGGGAGGGGAAAAGCGAGGAAGGTGGAAGGGAACGGGGACGCACGGGAAAGAATATGCAGGGAGAATCAATTTATCAATCAGCTAGGAATTAATGAAACATTCCCAAGGAATTTTTTTTTTTTCAAATTGCTTATCGAAACTTTCGTTTTATAAAAATGTACATTTTACTTCTATTGTGGTTAACTCTAAGACATGAATATAAAGCGGGATGGTTTCTCTTTTTAACACCGTTTATATCATATTTTTCACTTTGATAGTAAGGGAGATAACAAATTAGCTTTAGGGGTTTAAGACTGTTCACATTCAATTAGGAAGTGTTTTAAATATTTTCGGTGCAAACGTTTATAATGATGCTTATTTTGTAATGATTAACGAACTATTTTCTGCAAAACTTTACTTAATTTTGTGTAATATACGAAATCAACTGAATTCAAACTAATTGGAAAGTAACATTTAAAAGTTTAAGTTTTTCTTATAGTTTGTGCATATTTTTCGCTCGAAATTTTACGTGAAAAAGTAATAAACAGAAATCGACTTCTCAGAAAAAGCTGAAACTTCTGGTAAGTTGTGCTTTAAGCTAACAAGTTAAACGCCCCAGAACTTCTTATTTTAAGGCTTTCTTTCAAAGTAGGTATCTGGTTTATTTACCTGAAATTAAATTTTGAACCGGCTTTTATAACATTTGTTTGACAGTGTGATTCTAGCGAAACACCGAAGATTTACATCACAAGAATCACTTACAGAAATTTTTAAGTCTTACGTAATAATTATTAGAACTTTATTTTTGCAGCTATTGGTCCTTCAAAGTGTTATTTTTTCTGCATTTTTATTTGTTTCTTAGTTTGCGAATATAATTTTGCTCGTCGATCTATTTCTTGTTCAACCCATATCTTGTAAGACTCGTGAATATTAAATTTGTCTGACTGGCACCAAAAATAGGAACAATCTTAAATTCTTAAATTTAAACCGTGCAATCGCTAGGGTATTAATACTTTCAGATATTTCATTCTGCTCTGAAGAGATCGTGAAAATAATGATGTTGCTTTGAAACGATTTGATGAATAACATGTGATTTATTCATCAAATGTTCGGGAAGACAATAAATGAAGCAATAATTTAAAAACATTGAGTAAAAAGTCATCATAGGAGGCCCTGATGAAAAAAATTCTCAGGTGTAATCATTTTTGGGGAAACTGGGTCGTTTTGTGGAAATGAAGGAGAAGATGTAATCAGTATTTTCCTCAGGGCCTCCTGTGTGGAGCTCATGTAAAAAAAAAAAAGATGTTCTGGGAAGAAAAAAGGTATGAGGGGTGGGTACAAATCTAGAGGTCAACGTATCTTGGGTCAATGTGTATGAATCCATCCCTCCCACTGCGGTGCAAGGTGATAGGTCGAAATAAGCCGGGTGGGGGTGTCTAGGTTAGGTCTCCTTCAACCAATCTCTCAATGCGTTTGCCACGCAGTAGGTGAGCAAACGCATTGGCCACCAAGGCAAACCACACCTCAAGAGCACCCCTGTTAAGAAACCAAATGTAGCGAGCCACTTGGGGTGACCTATGGCAGGGGTGTTGGTTATCCAAAAACGGTTTCCGGTTCGGCTGTTCCCATAATATGTTCGATTTTTAAGTTATTTCAAATATTCAACTTTCTTATATTGAAGTCTTGGGAAATTTTATTTTAAAGTCCTCGGATGTTTTTCTCGTAAGTCTGAGAGAGCCCACTAAAAAGATCTCACAGTGGCTGTGATATTTCACAAGAGTTCCGAAAAAAAATCGGTTTACACAATTGTCAATTAAAACCTATAATTAACACAGCCACTGACATAGTTAACTATTTATTAAAGTTTTTAGTTGATGTAAAAAAATATTATTTAATAACCTACTTAATAACTTCTCTTTTAATAATCCCAGATTCATTATATTCAGTTCAATTTCCTGAAGAAAATTAAATTGCTGCGTTTACGTTGACAATTTAGAGCGAGCGCTGCAGTGCCTTTTGAAGATTGCATTCACTCAACATGTCTCTTAATTAACAAGTTTGTCGAAGAAGATTCAATAAGCAAAGTGTTTCAAGACTGAAGATAGGGAACTCGGTACGTACTCTTTCAGCTGCGTCTTTCGTGTCTCAGGTCTAACAACCAACTACTTCTGAAAGTTATTCAGGAGAGATTTGATGCTGAAAAAGACCTGTATTTAGTAATTGAACCGCTTGCTTATGTGGAGGTGATATTTATATAATATTTATTTATTTCCACGAAGGGGGCACAAAATGTGCCTTTAATAATTAAATTAACGTATGAATAATAACGCAAAGAATGTAACAGTATTTTTATTAAGTAAAAAGTAATAATTAATAAGTGATAAGTAATAAGTGATAAGGGATAAGTAATAAGTAATAAGTAATAAGTAATAAGTAATAAGTAATAAGTAATAAGTAATAAGTAATAAGTAATAAGTAATAAGTAATAAGTAATAAGTAATAAGTAATAAGTAATAAGTAATAAGTAATAAGTAATAAGTAATAAGTAATAAGTAATAAGTAATAAGTAATAAGTAATAAGTAATAAGTAATAAGTAATAAGTAATAAGTAATAAGTCATAAGTAATAAGTAATAAGTAATAAGTAATAAGTAATAAGTAATAAGTAATAAGTAATAAGTAATAAGTAATAAGTAATAAGTAATAAGTAATAAGTAATAAGTAATAAGTAATAAGTAATAAGTAATAAGTAATAAGTAATAAGTAATAAGTAATAAGTAATAAGTAATAAGTAATAAGTAATAAGTAATAAGTAATAAGTAATAAGTAATAAGTAATAAGTAATAAGTAATAAGTAATAAGTAATAAGTAATAAGTAATAAGTAATAAGTAATAAGTAATAAGTAATAAGTAATAAGTAATAAGTAATAAGTAATAAGTAATAAGTAATAAGTAATAAGTAATAAGTAATAAGTAATAAGTAATAAGTAATAAGTAATAAGTAATAATTAATAAGTAATAAGTAATAAGTAATAAGTAATAAGTAATAAGTAATAAGTAATAAGTAATAAGTAATAAGTAATAAGTAATAAGTAATAAGTAATAATTAATAAGTAATAAGTAATAAGTAATAAGTAATAAGTAATAAGTAATAAGTAATAAGTAATAAGTAAAAAGTAAAAAGTAACAAGTAACAAGTAACAAGTAATAAGTAATAAGTAATAAGTAATAAGTAATAAGTAATAAGTAATAAGTAATAAGTAATAAGTAATAAGTAATAAGTAATAAGTAATAAGTAATAAGTAAAAAGTAATAAGTAATAAGCAATAAGTAATAAATAATAAGCCTTTATTTCGTACCCTTTTCCTTCTCAGAACTTCCTCTCCTTTTAAACTCAGCTTTCCTCCTCACAGTAGTCCCAAAGATGATACAAGCGTGGAGGAATATTATTTACCTGACGGTCTATTGTCTGGAGTTAATATACAAAAAGAAGGAAGCTCAACAGTGCATAAACACCCAAAAAATACAAAACGATAATACTTTTGACTATGAATTTCATATCGGTAGGGAAGGTACTCGTAAATAAAATCGTATTTTTGCCGAACTTTTAAATGCGTCTTATGTTTAGAATTACTTTTCAAAATATTTTTCGGAATAAGAAAATTGAAAACATAATATTGTATCAAAATCCTAGTGAAATTCTTTTTCCTAATGCTAACTAAAGTAGCACTCACCTATTCTTGATACTGATTGAAAAATAAATAAGCTACAAAATTTTAAATCAAATTGCGACATTTATGATAAACTCTCGTTTCATGACAGAGTAGAGAGATTAAAGGCTGTTATTTTCAAGACGTTTTTTTTACTCATGGCAAAAAATGTGCAAAATAGATAACCGATATATGTCATAAAAATAATGAAGTTCGACATATTGATTGATATTGATTTTAATCCGCCTAAAATACCGTATAGAACAATTATATCGAGGGAATGGCGTCAATTTAGTTTTTGTGATTTTCTGGAAGAACTTCAGACCTCTCTATTATGTACACCCAATTTTTGGGAAACAAAGACGCCAACAGAACTTGTCGAGACGTACAATAGAACGCTTTTGTTTCTATTAAACAAATATGCTCCGACAACGTCAAAAACACGTAAAGTTCGAAAGTCTGACGGCTGGTTTGATGACGAATGCCGAAACCAGAAAAGACTTATGCGGAAATTAGAGAGGTCATATAGGAAAAACTCTGCAGTAACTTCGAGAGATGAGTGGATCCTTGCTCAAAAACAGTATATGAGCAAAATAAATTCCAAAAGATCAGAATACTGGAATGAAAAGGTTGACTCTGAGCGAGCCAATCCACGGCGTCTCTGGAACTCAATAAAGACTGTTATTGCCGAAGTCACAGTTCCAACTAAAATAGATATTACCCCGGATGCCTTCTCAAAGTTTTTTCGGGAAAAAATTGAAACCATTCGTGCCTCCACATCTCACGCCCCTCTGCCAATATTCACTATCAACTCTAAAGGAACTTTGTCTTCCTTCAAACCTACAACGCTTGAAGAAGTAAAAAAGATAATTTCATGTTCGCCAAATAAGCAGTGTAGTCTTGATCCTATACCAACTTGGTTATTAAAAAAATGTGTCAATGTCTTAGCTCCATTCCTAGTTCATGTTTTCAATAAATCTCTCAGTACAGGTGATTTCCCTGAACCACTAAAATCAGCTGTAGTTACACCAATATTAAAAAAGTCACAACTAGACCCTGATAACTTAGGTAATTATCGACCCGTTTCAAATCTACCTTTCGTGTCAAAAATCCTGGAGAAAATTGCTGCTACTCAAATAACCAGTCACTTGAATTCAAACAAATTATTAACAAATCGACAATCCGCATATAGAAGGTTTCACTCAACAGAAACCGGACTTCTTCGTATGCTGTCAGATATAACTCTAGCCATAGAATCAGGTAAGTTAGCACTTATCTCACTCTTAGACATGAGTGCAGCGTTTGACACGATTGATCACGACTTCCTCATTAAGAGATTAGAGGAAACATTTGGTTTGAGTTCCGATATCAAAAATTGGCTGGCGTCATATTTATCCAATCGCTTGCAAGCCGTGAAGGTTGGAAATAAACTCTCAAACTTCGAAAGACTTTCTTCAGGAGTGCCCCAGGGTTCCGTTTTAGGTCCACTTCTTTTTATCCTTTTTACAAATGATGTCGCCAAAATAATCGAGTCATTTGGTCTCTTGTCACACTGTTACGCTGACGATCAGCAAGTTTATTTTTACTGCACTCCAAACGAAGTCAGCAGTCTCAAAATTCGTGTAGCTGAATGCCTAGAAGCAATAACTCGTTGGATGTCTTCAAACAAGCTAAAGCTGAACCCATCTAAGACTGAGTTTCTCTGGGCGGCCACAAACAAACGCCAACATTTCATAGACGATTCGCCTATTTCCATTTCCGGCAGCGATATTATTCCCAAGACAACCGTCAAACTTCTTGGCGTTAATTAGACTTAGACTAGATTCAGACTTTTCGCTTAAAAGTCAAATAAATAGAACTGTAAGCACCGGTTTTTTTCACTTAAGACAACTCAAATCCGTCCGAAGAAATCTTCCTACAGAGGCGACAAAACTACTAATCAACTCTTACGTAGTCTCGCGACTCGATTATTGTAACGGTATCTATGCTAGCCTTCCAAAATATCAAACTGACAAACTTCAATCCGTTTTTAACGCAGCGGCACGGCTCATAACCGGAGTCTCTAAATATTCACACATTTCAGAACACCTTCGTAACCTTCATTGGCTCAAGTGCCCTGAAAGAATCCAGTACAAATTGTGCTGGATGGTGTTTAAATCAATCAATGAAATGGCCCCACCTTATATCTCTGAACTATGTGTCCCGGAAAATACTGGTCCGAGGCAGTCAACCCTTAGATCAGCAACATCATCAGCTATAGGCAGACTAATGGAACCTAAACGCAAGCCAAATACAAAGTTTGGAGATCGCGCTTTTGGAGTATCTGGGCCTAAGGCTTGGAATAAACTCCCTCCGGAACTAAGATGCATAACAAGCCCAACAGAATTTAGGTCCAAATTAAAAACCTACCTTTTTGGGCTCTCATATCCTTAATTTAAATAAACCTATCTGAGAGTATCATACTTTTATTTTCTATGATATGTCTTAATTACACTTTTCTAATTAATTTTCTAATTACTTGAATCTTTGCACATCAATCTGTCTCGTTACGAATCACATTTAGGAAGATAAAATCTTGTACTACTGTACCGCCCACTATAAAATGTTGCTTTTGATTTCCAAAATACACTCATCAAAGAATAAATACTAATATTAAAATATATTTCAGGATTAAACACATATAACAAGTGTACCCAATAATGTCCTCTGCGTGCGAACTATATCTAAATTTCTTAATAGACAATAAGTGTTAATTTCAAGCGACCTCCCAGGTAAGTATGGACCTGTATACATTTTTAAGAAGCATCGCGTTCATTGGTCGAGACATTGTACATATATTTTCTTATGAACCTGTGGATGCAATTTTTAGCCATTAGTTGTTTTAATTGTTTGTCTAGTTTGTAGTTTTTCTAGATTTTATAAATGTATTGTAAGTTTGTGCAGCGCCCTTGAGGTGATTTTTCACAAAAACGGCGCTATATAAATCATCCAATTATTATTAATTATTATTATTATATTCTTGGAAAGCACTGCTGGTACAAAAATTATCTGAGAAATTCACATTCGAGAGTTTATATAGATTTTAAAAATCATTAGAATAAAAAATGTTTTGATATTTCATTAGATTTTTCTCATCGAATGAAGATAATTTATTTGTGATGGGTTAACACTGCATTTGAATAAAATGTACTTGTTTGTACTCATATGTACTCATCCTTTTGTATTATTGATAAATTAATATAGAACGAATGGAATCAAACATTGAAGTATTGATTTGGGATTTGTGAAAGTCACGATGAAGGGATGAAACTGGAGGCATTTGAGACGTATCGATCGTCCAGTTGATTAGTCAGACATCTACGAAATGTCGAAACTAAATTATCACAAAATTATTCATAAGCATAACCAAATCAATAATTATGCGGAAAATCAAGTAGTGAAATAAACTAAAAAAAATTGGGGTTACTAGTAGGAAATTTCAAAATATCCTACTAATGTATCGGACCGTTATGCTTTGTGGTATTATTTTAAAGCAAACTAAATATTCAATTTTTTACGAGAAAAACTCTCTTTTTATAACTTTTGAAGGTTATTCCCATCAACGTAATACATCATTGAAGAAGAAGATAACACTTTTAAATCTAAATGAAAATATGAAAGAAAACAAGACACAGAAAAACAGAAAAAGACAATGGTCGCAACTGGGACTCGAACCCAGACCTCTCGTCTAACCGGGACGGCGCGTTTTCCAATTTCGCTATTGCCACTTTCTGTCAAACCGTCATATTTGTCAATCTCATATTTCAAATATTTAGAATCATTAATATTATCTTCAACTAGTTCTTTTTCCATATTATAGGCAACTACTCTTTTTTTTTATTGGAAACAATCATTCAAAGAATTGGTTTGTAACCTGAATAGCGTCTCGAATAAATGTATCCGAATTTATTCATATGGAACTATTGACTTTATGAAAGTCTAAATGAATATTCAATTTTTTACGAGAAAAACTCTCTTTTTATAACTTTTGAAGGTTATTCCCATCAACGTAATATATCATTGAAGAAGAAGATAACACTTTTAAATCTAAATGAAAATATGAAAGAAAACAAGACACAGAAAAACAGAAAAAGACAATGGTCGCAACTGGGACTCGAACCCAGACCTCTCGTCTAACCGGGACGGCGCGTTTTCCAATTTCGCTATTGCCACCTTCTGTCAAACCGTCATATTTGTCAATCTCATATTTCAAATATTTAGAATCATTAATATTATCTTCAACTAGTTCTTTTTCCATATTATAGGCAACTACTCTTTTTTTTATTGGAAACAATCATTCAAAGAATTGGTTTATAACCTGAATAGCGTCTCGGATAAATGTATCCGAATTTATTCATATGGAACTATTGACTTTATGAAAGTCTAAATGAATATTCAATTTTTTACGAAAAAACTAGTTTAAAAAAAACAATTTCACAATTTATTCATTAAAAATAATATATAGTATGCTAAATATATAATATGCTAAACAAATATGTTTGCGGCACATTCCAGAGTGGAAGATACTCTCAGTATCGCCCTGGTGTAAGACCACCATTCAGAATTGAAACGTTGCTTGAAATGGCTTTGGCCGTGTTTGGTGACCAGATCTGAATAGCCAGGTACTTCCCACCTTTCTTTTGTCCATCTCCTTCTCCTCCCCGCTACCTTCAGCCTCACAACATACCCCAATTAGGGATGCCATAGTCTCACTGGCCCCAGACGGGAGCAGTTGGGACTCTTGTGCGGTAGTCATATAAACAAAGAAAATTAAATGTTTGTAAAAGGACAATGCTTGGGCGGTATGAGATAATTTACTGACACAACACTTGGTTATCTAAGTTGGGTAACCATCCAGTAGATGGCGTTGTGTTTCAATTCACGTCACAGCAATGCATGGCCGGGTCGGTTAGGAATAATATATACCATTTAATTCAACGTGACCAAGTAAAATAGGTACTCTATTTTCAGATCTGTTACTTTGCCAGAGCAAGTTTTGAATGTTTCCCATATCTTTTGTTCTCAGTCCATTCGGACAATGTTACACAATACTTTTTTCGTGGAAAATCTCAATACTAAGACATTTTTTAACAAAAAGAGGTATTCGAAACATAATCTTTGACAAGAGATTTGGGATAAATTCTGGGAAAATTTGCCATAACTTGAATGTTGAAATATTTCCATCCCTTTAGCGGATAAAGGGAAAATAAAGCTTGGCAGATGCCGACAAGTACCCATCCATATTCTCAATCCTATTAGATTACGGGGATAAATATTTTGGTGTAAAATTATTTCTATTAAAAGGGAAAAAAATCTTGTTTATGGTAGTAGGAAATCGAGGTGCGTTTGATGAAAATATTTTTTTAAAAAATATATTTTTTCATTCCAGGATGTGAGAAGTTTGGTGCGATCCCGCACGTCCCAAATAGTTAAACGTATCTTTTAACACTTTAGTATGATGTACAAATGAAGTAAGTACAATAAAAAGTAAGTACAATAAAAAGTTAAGAAAAGGGAATAAAAATAAAACAGAATTATTAAATAAAATAACCAAATTTGTCGGGTCGGGGTCCTACAAACGTTAATAATCAAGAATTAAATTAATAATCCTACATTTGAAGGGTGATTTTCTTTATTGCTGATAGCTCCGTTATAACCTCTCTATTTCTGTCCAATTAATATTACGCGCAACGATTCCATGACAGTTGATCCCCCGGCAGTTGGCCCCACAGCGTACTTATATACAATATGCAGTCGGTTAAGGGAAAATACGGTATACCTACTTACACTAAATACAACTAAGTGTTCTGAAGGGGTGTGCAGAGAGGATGTACAACGGAATAATAAAATTTAAAAAAATAATTTCATTCAAATGCATCAGGGAAAAAAACTGGAGTTAAGGAACGTAATTGCACTTAATACTGACTTAATTAAACTTGTCACTGACTTAATTTAACTTATAACTGACCTAATAAACTTATTACTGCCTTAATTTAACCTATAACTGACCTAATTTTTACTTATAACCGATTTAATTTAACTTATAACTGACTTAATTTAACTTAATACTGACTTAATTTAACTTATAACTGACTAAATTTAACTTATATCTGACTTAATTTAACCAGTGACCCCTGCCATTTTTGGAGTAAAAAATGTAAATAAAATTATGTTCTTGTGAATATGTTTATTTAAAAATGTAAATAACACTTTTTAATTAAAACATTCAACCAAAAATTTTAAAAAAGCGGTAGGAACAGGGTAAAAAAAACCAGTAGGCACCCTGTATGAATTTGTATCCCTGTATAAATTTATAAATGAAAACTTTATTAAAATTAGTAAACTTCTGTCAAAAATAAAAAAATAAAGAAATTTACTTTTCTAATGAAGGATTATAAATTTAATTCTTTATTATAAATTGTATTACGTATGCAACCAATCAATTACCGAGCTTATGGTATACTTTAGAAAAATATACTTACTCTCTTTATTACTTCAAAATTGCTTATAGGTTACGCTACATTACCGTTGGGTCAAAAAGTCTTTATTTTGCTGATTGTGGGAATATTTACCAAGTAGGTACCTATCTTGTTATATAAGATATCTTAGTTTAAGTAGAGAAATAATTTAAATCAATTAAGATAAGGAGGGATCCATCAATAGGTATTGCCTGGCGTTAAGTTCTCTAGTCTTCCGAATGTTCTTAATTTAAAATATTCCGGCTTGCGACGGACCACATAAAATCTAAATAATGGCGCCCTGATGAATTGAAAGCGTCGGTAGCGGCCTAATATCCAGAGCCTTCTCACTTTTATCGCTAAACTTCGGGCTGTTCTAAGTTCCGCCCTTCCCCTAAAGCCTAAAGAATCACAATAAATCCAGCGGCTGGATTAACATTCAACTTCTGTGTGGATGCGGTTAACTGCGCAAGTTGGATCCGCCATTTTAAATTATCCGAAATCATGGCGTGGAAATGACAGGTGGGCGGTGGCGGGGTGCGGTGTTGCCAGGTGTTGGGCGGGACGGGGGGGGGGGAGATAGTGTCCCGGTAGGTACTACCGCCCAACCTAACCCTACATACTTACTTACATACACCTTAGACTACCTCTTTATACAGCGTGTAGAACTACGAAAGACGTGTAATGCAAAGTTTAATCGGTTAGTTAATTTGCTAAGACACCTGTCGAATCTTACTTACAATCTTTTTAAGTATTCGAATATTTTTTCTATATTTATGTACTTTGAAAACTGGCTTTAAATTTATAGCAAAAGCACTAACGGCTAATAACTGTTCTGTGCAAGTATTCTAAGATTATTCTAAGATTGATTCAAATATAATTGTTAGATATGTAAAGTATAATATTACTATTTACAAAACTATTTTTTTCTGCAAAAAAATTGTACCTACGCTTTTATCTAAGTTTTGGGTATGAAATAACAAATATCTGTTACCAAATTTTGTTACGTTTATTTTTTGCAAAACTTATAAATGTGTGTTTGTTTTCAGTATCCTTCGGTTCCTAGGGTTCAATGATTTTTTTCTGAGTATTGAACTGATAATACATGGCCTTGCGGTTGGCTTTTGATTCGGCTTCACCCAGTTAGTGTTTGTGAATTATAAATCCAATAGGAACTGGTTCCAAAAATAGCCTGTTCCTCGCAACCACTGTCATCCAGTGTAGCTAGTCACCGGGACAAAGTAACCGCGACAGGCAAAGACGTCATATGTTATATATAGCCGCTTGATATAACTATGGATTACCGGCAATCTTTCCATATCCGGAGAGATGATACATATTCACAAATACGTAGCAATTACACCTAGGGGGGACACATCCCCATTTGACCTGCTGACGAAAGTGCCGACATCTTGTGACGAATTCTTGAATTCGAAGCCGAATTGCAACGGTAGCTTTGTTTGAAATTTCACGTACACAGGTTTTATTTGTGGCGCGGCGCGTATGGCGTGGCGTCAGACATGCACTCGAAGCGAAGAGTTCTGAAATTCAACCACACAGACGGAAGCCTATTAATACTATTCGATGTTAATCACAGTCTACTGACTTGTATTCCGCCATTCCAACACCGCGGTGAAACCTTGGGGCCATTATCTTTACAAAACAAAAGGCATTACAGAAGACGTCTAATTATTCTCTAAATTACAATACTGCTTAACAGCTCAACATCCTGTAGATTAGATAGCACCGAGGTGCTAGATGCGTACCATGAAATATGTGTCCCAGGGGTGCAGTGGGGATAGCAGGTCCCAGCTCCCTGGCCATTGTCGGGCCCAACTTCTTAGGAATCGCTCACCTTATTTTTGCGGGCCGATCCTTCGTCTTATTTACAATTCGGGGATTAATGTTTAAAAGGATCCATCCCTTTTCTGCTTTTATGCACCTTTTAGTCCTGGAACTAGCATCCTTGGTGTGAGGATTCGGACAGTGAAAGGGGTTAAAAGACTGACCAATGTAATACAGAACCTTGGTCAAGGTTCAGAGATTCGAAACATTGTGTAGAATGATATCTTTCAAATTATTTCCATACTATTATTACAATCAAAAACAATAAAATTGAAGAAGGAGATACATTTAATTAAAGTTTTTTTTTTTAATAAACCATTGTTTGCCAATTGGTTTTGTCACAATCTTCAATTTTTCTGGGAAGATATAAATCTGAATGAGAATATTTATAGCTTCTGGTGAAGGCCATATTGTTTGTGGAGATATTCCGAATTGGCAACACTGGCGGAGATATACGCCACAGTGTTGCCTTCCCAATTGCCCCCTACCGCCTTTTTTACATGAATACCTCAGAAGAGTCCCAGCTGCTCCCATCTGGAACCAAATGAATCTTGACTAAGATATGAAAAATCATGGGGTATTATAAGTGTGGGATTTGTGAATTTATTTTTTAAAAAATAAGTTTTTTTTCAAATTAAACTGAATTTTTTTTTTAAATATTGACTTAAGTATCTTCGCCTTTCAAAAAAAATTAATGTATCAAACTTTAAAAATCACGACATCTATTCAATGACATCATAAAAATACAAAACGTACTAATTTAACAAAAAGCGTGGTATCCCTTATGAAAAAGATAGCCAATCAATAAACATGTGTACGAACGTACCATGTTCCCCAGATCGGTCAAAACACACGCGTTGTCTCAGTATCGCATCCTTACTAAGTTTATTAATTCGTTCAAGCATCTGTCAAATATTAATCAATAAAGAATTTTGAAGTCATTAAGCACTTTTGGTGATTTGCTTGACTGATAAGCTAGTAGGTTTTTAAAACGAAAAGCTTATTGAACTTGAAAAATGTTACGCATTACGCATAAATATTTCACATCACTTATTAACTTACCCACGCACCAATAATTGAAATTAGTACCTTTGTATAACTTTTCTTAAAAGCGTTTGGTACCAGCTACAAAGGCTATGAGCGCACTCTGTGAAAAAAAAAATTCATGGCCCTGAGTTCCTTTCAATAAGTCTGAAGTTACAGCAGTTGTTTATTTTTCAGTTTTTCCAGTTACTCCAAGATAGACAACTGGTTCGTCACCATTGTGGAAAAAATCGCGATATCCTCCCCTCTCCAGCGTTCAATATATTCAGTCCCGGTACATTCAGATTTTCAAACAGCTCGCGTGCCACCTATTGCAATTTTTTTTAGAAATTTTCATAAATAACAAACATTAATTTTTGTATATTATAAGAACAATCAATCAAATTTGGTACTTAACATAGATACCTATTTAAAATAAATATAATTTTTTATTAGATTCAATGTATTCAATTTTGGTAAGTACCATAGATGAGTACTTCGATTAAATTCATTTATTTAAAGAGAACAATCATTATTTTGCAAAATGTAATTCTCAAATTGTGATATTTTTGACAGTTTCGTAAGAGTTTTTGTAATGATTAAAAAAAAATCCAGATGTTTTCGAATCCGAAAACCTTCGCGAGGGTGGAAAGAAGGTATTTTGAAAGTGTAAAACATTTCCTATAAAATAATTTTTTATTTATATTATATAGTTTGAAATATGATATTTTGAAAGTTTAAAACATTTCCTATTAACATAGCAATACACAGAAACCCACAATATTTATGTGGGTTTAAACCCACAATATATATGCATTATTAAAGCAAGCATATTTTGATTTTTAAATGTATGGATAATGAATTTGCCCTTAAAATAGTTACCAGCTTAAAATGCAAGCATTGTCGCCTTCCAAACAGTTGATTGTGATTTTTCGCGGGTCTGCGCTAAGCTAGTGTAATATGAAAAAGTGCAACATCAACAAAAAGTGAAAATAAATTTTCCTGACGCCGCGCCCTCTGGCAGAGATTTCGTATGACAATGAAATATTTCAAAATGAGTAGTTTGTTATAAATTGGTACTGCCGAAAAGTTCTAACATTAAACCATTTTTATATTTGGGGTTTGAAAATCAGAAACAGATTTATCACTTAAATTTAATAAATTAATTTACAGACCAGGATTCACCAATTTCGATCGGCAGAAATGTGAATCCGGATTATATTTTAAATTTTCCCTTAATAATGTGGATCACTACTGAGATATTCCTCGCCCCTTCACAGAGGCAGAAATATTACAAAGTTTCTCAACATTAATCCGTACAAGGGCAATATATCATTGTTGAAATCTTGGGTACAAAATTATGGCTTTTGAGCGGGAGTTAGGAAATGTGGGAATATCGCTGCGGCGTTTTTAAAACTTTCTGATCTACAGCGCCCACGGGAAAACATTTAAAAAATCAGTAATTTTTTGAGAACTTGAAGAAGTTTCCTAATTTTTTATTCTACCTAAAAAACTCTAATTTTGATGGCGACCTCTTGTCATGTTTTCTAACATCCTTGAAATTATTAAATAAAAGGTCATTTTCTACGATTGCGGCTGCATAAAATGCGGCTGGTTATTTTGTCGATAGCACCATTTAAAATAAAGTTTTATAGATGACGGTTTTTCAGTGAGTTTTTCAGCACTAATTACGCAGGGTGTACCAGGATTTTAGCAAGGCCCACTTTATACGATGTTATACAAATTGCATGTGTAATGTAAGCGTGCACTTGTATATTGTCAGTTTTTCTAACACCCTTAAAATTACTGTAGGGGAGAGTGGGGCAAGATGGGGTGGGTGGCAAGATGGAGTTTTTGCTATATTGCTCTGTCCTGATATTATCCTGATAATTCGTCCATATGTGCCCCACCGCACCTCGTCCCTTTAGTACTGTGACTGCATATGTATTGATGTCGTAAACGCTGAGCAAATTTTGTTTTTTTCACGTTTTTGATGTAATATTTATGAGTACACCTCGAGCGTGATATATTGAAGATTATTTGATTGATAAGACTGGTTGATGGGTATCCGACATTGACTACTTATTGTCCTTAAGAGTTTTAAATTTGGCTGAAGTTTCAAAGTTGCATCTTTATTACAATGTTTAAAAAAAAACACGCCTGGGGGCATGATGGGGGTAATGTCATCATTCCCTCTCCAGCATCCCTTCCTTCTTTACGATTATTTTATTTATTTACCAATTATTTAAAATATGAAACACAATGCTGGAAACAGTATAAAAAAACTGGGAGAAGTCAAGCGGTTGAAAAAACTTCTGTTTTCTGAAGATACAAAAAATACATGTTGCCTTTATTGTGAAGGGAGGTATTGGGAGTCAGTAGGAGGATGAATTGCCTTCCAAAAGTGTCAAGAGAGGGCTCACTCCTGGTGAGCGCTGTTCCTGTGCAGGTGTCGAAGACGAAAACTAGGAGTCAATACTTATTCACCCCAAGTGCGCAGCTTAACCCCATCTTGCTCGGTGGTCTGCTTTCCTGGTGGAGCAAGACGGGGCAAACGATAGTTTTATTATTTACACTTTTTAAACTAGGAGTCAATACTTATTCACCCCAAGTGCGCAGCTTAACCCCATCTTGCTCGGTGGTCTACTTTCCTGGTGGAGCAAGACGGGGCAAACGATAGTTTTATTATTTACACTTTTTAAACTAGGAGTCAATACTTATTCACCCCAAGTGCGCAGCTTAACCCCATCTTGCTCGGTGGTCTACTTTCCTGGTGGAGCAAGACGGGGCAAACGATAGTTTTATTATTTACACTTTTTAAAGCTTCTTTAAAAGCAGTACGTTGTTGCGGCGTTTTTTTACATAAGCTCCAACCAAGAGGCCCTGAGAAATAAAATTAGCCTCAGGGCCTAGGTCATCTGGGATTATTTCAAAATTTCACAGCGCGTCGTGAAAATTACGTTGCTAGCTTAATTTTCACAATAACTCCGTGGAGGCCTTAAGGAAAATAAATAACTTAAAGGCATGTGACATCTTAGAATATGCTGTGTGGAGGGTCTTTTTAAGGAAAGGGAAGAGAGGAAGTTCTAGAAAGGAAAAAGGGTTTGAGGGGTGAGTAGGAATCTGGTGGTCAGTGTGTCCAAGAGTGATGGACGTATGAATCCATCCCTCAAACTGCGGTGCAAGTGGATGGGTCAAGAGAGACCGGCTGGAGATAACAAAAAGCCTTAATCAACCAGTCTCTCTCGATCCGGCCTACGCAAAAGGTGGACAGATGCATCCGCCACCAAGACTTATTCAAAACTCACCACACGAACCCGGGCACTCCCTCTAAGTCACCAAACGTTGTCTACTTGGATTGATCTACAGCAGAGATGTCATCATCAATAAATTGTAATAATATTACGTACTGATAACACCAAACCAAAATGAAGCCTTTAATAATGTGTCGAGATTTAAAATTCAACCATCACATTGGAAGAAGAATCAGTGAATAAATTGTTATTTTTATTTGGAAAACTTATTATTTATATCAACACGATATAAGATAAAAATATAATTTTTTATTAATTAAATATTTAGTTCCCCACCGTTTGAGAAATTTAAACGAAACCAGAAGGACATAGCGACTCTCCAAAGCTTTTACTGGAGTAATTTATACCAACTCAATTGACCTGGATTTTAAAAAACTCCTCAAAATTGTTGAATTGCTGAACTCGAGTAATTTTTACGGGAATTTCGTAAGATTAATTTGGCGGCTGTCAGTGATAATTGAGGATGGAGTTGTTATACGGAAATATATTTATTTAGTTAAACAACTAGTTTGCAAGGGGAAAAAATTATGAAGTCCAACGGATTTTGACTGCCTCCGTGGTCGAGGGTTAAGGCTCTTGACTCGCAATCAGAAGGTCGCGGGATCGATCCTGGCGTGCCAAAATAAATTTTATTTATTTACGTTATTTCACAATTAATTACTTTGAAAAAAAATATAGTATACTTGCGGCACATTCTAGAATAGAAGATACTCTCAGTATCACCGTGGTGCAAAACCACTATTCAGAATTGAATCGTTGCTTGAAATGGCTTTAGCCGTGTTTGGTGAATAGCCAGTTACTTCTCCAACTTCATCTTCCCGCTCCTTCTTTCCCAATGAGAGATGGTTCAAATAACTTCGAATGTTGCCTTAGTTTTTGGGTTTACCTGCATATTTCTAAATTTCACAATGAGTTGTAAAAATTAAGTTGCTTGCTTTATTTTTAGAATAATTTCCACACACGAGGCCCTGAAGAAAATAATTCAGAGATGCTGTGTGGAGGGTCTTTTTAGGAAAAGGAGAGGAAATTCTGGGAAGGAAAGGGGTGTAGGAATCTGGAGGTCAGTGTTTCCAGGAGTGATGGACATATGAATCCATCCCTCCCTCTGCGCGGTGCAAGGCGATGTCTAAGATCAGAAAGCCCAAGAGGAGATGTCATAAGGTCTGCCTCAACTAGTCTCTTCTGATCCGGCCGCCATGCAGTAAGTGGGCAGGTATAACTGACGCCAAACGGACCTCACCCCATGAGCCTGGACACCCCTGCTAACAAACATAGCGAATCACTTGGGATGACTAATGACGGAAGTTGGTTATTCATTGAATGATTTTTGTTGCGGCAGTACACACACACGCGTCCCAAATTTAAATAAATTAGTTAACCTGACATATCCTTACAGAAAAAAAATTTATTAACATGTCGTCGATGTTCAAATGTTTTACCTAATTTATAATAAACATTTTTATTTAATTGCGTAGACATTAAATATGATTTTTTTTTAAAATCATATCATTTAAATACAATTATTAAATGTTAACTTTTCAAACAATCATCATTTTTGTTTCATTCGTCCATTTTTTATATAAATATTAATCTAATTCCAAACAGACTTGCTCGAATGAGAAATCTTCCCTTACTCCGATATCGGCACCTAGAAAAAGGGGTTTATTTCTCGGGAATGTGTTAAAAATAACATTATTTTCATATTCCGAATAATTCACACGGCATTTTTTTTTTTGATGTAGGTCAACACTCAAAATCAGATTGAAAATTATTTTGTGCATTTCGCGGATATATCCATTTTACATTTCTGATAATGTTATGATTCAACGGCTTCAGTAGTTGAGGGGTAACAAGGCTCTCGGCTAGTAATCCGAAGGTCGACGGCTCAAATACCGACGATCGAAAAAAAAAAATAAGATTCGTTTTTGTTATTTCCAAATTAATTAAATTTTGATTAAACGTATTTGCGGCTCGTTCCTGTGTGGAAGGTACTATTATTAGTGCCCTGGTGTAAGACAACCATTTGGAATCAAAACGTTGCTTCAAATGGCTTTAGCCATTTTTGGTGACCAGTGGACCAGCTTCAAGTGGTTCTCCACCTTTCTTCTACCCATCTCCTTCCCCTCCCCACTTACTTTAGCCTCATAACATACCCCAATTTTGGATGCCAGAGTCTCGCTGGCTCCATACGGGAACAGTTGGGAATCTCGTGCGGTATTCACATTAAAAGAAAAATTTATTCATTCATCGATTTTACGACACACAAAAATAATAATAGAACGGGTAAAATGTGAATCAGCCGGTGAATTTATACTATCGGCGTATTTAAAATTAAGGGTTGTCATTGATATGCGGTTGGATAAACGCTTGACAGGCCGATGCGGTGCGCAGATCAATTCGAATTTCGGATTCTGCAAAACAAGCAATACTCAGCAATACAGCTACAGATCTCATTTTTGTACATTTAAAATTGTTTAGTTCGGCGTATAAAAAGAATTTAGAAATATGTACACTCTATTTTTTTAATTAAAAAAAATGAAATATTCATCCTAGACTTGCAGAAAAGTCAATAGATGTCGCATATTAAATAAAACGGATAAAGATTTATCCAGACAATATCTAGATAGCATTTAGTTTGGGTTTTCATGCATAAAGATAGCAGCCAATCGACGCCTCGGCGCAGTGGTCAGCGCATTTTCCTGGAAATCGAAAGGTCCTCAGTTCGAATCCCAAAGGTGCACATATCTTTTTCTGATGTTTCTATTTCCAGATTTTCGATTGAGTTTGGCTAATATTGTCTTCATTTAATTAAATATTACAATTTGAGGTTCTACTCATAAAGTTAAAAATAAAATAATATAAATTGAAAAAATTATTTTAAAAACGTTTTTTTTGCCACTCCTTGAAATTTGAACCCGTCACTTCTGGCTTCAAAACCATAGAATTCTATCGCACAATTTTAGCAAAAAGCTTTACAATAAGTGAACAAATCAACCGTCCTGAAGAACAAGGTCCGATGTGTGGTATTTTAGTTTGCAGTAGAGCTGTTTAAAGTATCGTTTCTGCGTTTTTACTTTTTTGTGAGATCAAAAAATATGGTATTGTTTTGATATTTTGCCTTTCATTTCTTTTCATTAAAAATTTCGAAAACACAGACCTTCAAATCAACGAAATACGCCAATAAATAAGTTAGCAGATCCGACATTTTTCTTCGGGACCGTCGAAACGCATTCGTTTTAGCACTCAAAACATTACTATCAAAGATTTGCGACTAATATTTCTCTATTTCCACTGTAAAAGCCCAAAAGACAACCATTTAACTACATAATTCTTCAACTACCATACGATACATACTCTGAAAAAAAATTATTAGTTTCTCAACGCTTTGTCAATCAGATAATTTTACGCCAGATCTTTCATTCTTCTTCTCTTTAAATGTAACCCAAACCAACCTAACCCTTAAAATCCTACTAGAGTACTCTGCCCACCGACAAAGATATTTTGTACTCTTTCATTAAACTTTATAAATGCATTTCATCTATTTTGAAACAACCTACTGATAATTAACCAATATGCAAAATAAAAACAAAAAACGATCACAGACCGAATAAAAATTATAGATACATAATTTTTCGTAGACCTATTTACCCCAAACCAAACACGACATAGTCTTTATTTATTATATAACTAGCTTTTCCCCGCGGCTTCGCTCGCATGGTATTACGGGAAATTACTGTAGCGCTTGCACTTATCAATTATCTCCCCCCCCCCACCCCACCCCCAACCACTCCCGCATTCCATATATTCATTCCCTTACATTCAGTTTTCAAACATCTCGCCTACCACCTAAATTTCATAATGCTATAGCTCAAAGAAAAAAAGAATTACTTATCCAGTTTTGTTCATTCGTTCGGAATTTATGCGCTAACAAACATTTCGGATGTTTATTTTTTTTTTAAATATTTGGAAGTTCGTTAATATAATAAAAAAAATACTCTATTTATCATTCTTTCTTTATAATCGTTACGAATTATATTTTTAATATAGGAACTCTCATCTGACATTTATTCCAAGCTTGTCCAAAAAAAAAAAACGAATTCTAATATTTGAATTTTCCGCAGTAGTAGCTGACCAGTAGACTGAGTACCTACCAGCATAGAGCCCAAAAATATATCAACATTGTTTCCATGGAAAAGATTTTTTTCTGACGTTAGCAAAAACTCGCTTTTGTTAGCGACAGAAAACGTATGACAAATATAATATATTAATATTTATAATTTCATAACGCCAGAGCTTACCATCGTATACAACCTGTAGTCTGCGCATATAATTTAGCTTTATATTGGTGAAAGAATTATTAAAGTCTTTATATTGTGTTATGCGTGAAAAGGTCATAAACAAACTCGAGCAGTTTCGCATTTATAATATTAGTATGGATGAGATCTTTTATAAAAGGAGAAAATTATTGTTTAAATAATTTTATAATATTTTTAAATACTTACTTCAATTTTCCGCCTACGTTTTTTGTTTGTTTTATTCTCGTTTCGTTGGAACTGGAGCAGTATTCTTTTATTTTGACCACTGAATTGTTACTACTGTTACTTCAACTATAAATATGCCGTTATAATGTACCTTCAATACTACTAACCTAAAATACATCTTTACCTAAAACCTGAACAGGTTCTCCTGCACTGAAGTGTTCTCAAAACATTACTAGTTAACCAAATGCATACGTTTACTGATTATTTTACTGTTTTGTTTTAGGAACATTTTTTTATTAAAAAAAATAAACATTTTTAATTTAAAAATTATTTGCACTTATCATCAAAATATTTACCAGTCAACTGTATTTGCAAGTAAAAATAATTAATAATTAAAACGGATTTAAATATTGCACCCTTAATAATTGAATTATTATTTTCCCCTATTAACCGCAGTTACCCGCCTTCTTTCATAATTCTTCCGAAACAATGGTTTCAGTAGAGTAGACATGTTCATGTTTCCATGCTATGCTTCTAAATCTTCTAATTCCTAAGCCAGTTTATGTATTTAGCAAAGACGCTGTTGGGGGTATGAAATTTAACCCAAATTATTCGGGATTAGTAGGAATTAGTTGCAAATTATTTGACGCCCATTCCATTGTGCCTTGTGCTCCAACTTGGTGGCGGAGAGACGGAGAGATAGAGGCAGTATAGTTACTGGCGATGTTTTATGGTAATTTAACTTAAGTGACAACTTCTTGCGGATCATGTTGCGGAGAAGTCTTATCGTGCTCACAGCGAACCATTATTTATCCGACGGGATACGTTTTTCATCCTTTATTTTATTTATTTTTATTTAGATAAATATGTAAATGCTCGGATGATATTTCCTAGAAAGAAAGAGACTCGCTTAGTTGGTACACGTTTGGCATTAAATATCTTAATTAATCTTAGTTTTTAGATGCTTCTCATTGCAGTTTTTGGACAGTCCTGATAAGTTTTGTGATTTTTACAAACGAAAGGGTTTTTTGTGTTTTATTACCGTCTTATTAAAGTGTCCGGCGCGAACGTTGCCCTAGCTTTAATGTCTTGATTTTCAATCATTAATATCATTCAAATATGTAGTTACAATGGTGTGTTCATATAAACCGGACTCAAATAAAAAAAAAGCTGTCGTACCTTTTTTATTTGGGCCTTAATATTAAAAAAATGTTTTGCTTGTAACCATAGTACGTAAGATAAAGAATAAAATGCGATATTTTTTATACAATTATATTTTACTAGCTTTTCCCCGCGGCTTCGCTCGCAAGGTATTACGGGAAATTACTATAGCGGTTGAACTTATCAATTATCCCCCCTCCTCCCCACCCCCACCCCCTCCCGCATTCCATACATTCATTCCCTTACATTCAGTTTTCAAACATCTCGCCTGCCACCTAAATTTCATAAAGCTATAGCTCAAAGAAAAAAAGAATTATCCAATTTTGTTCATTCGTTCGGAATTTATGCGCTTACAAACATTTCGGATGTTTATTTTTAATTAAATACTTGGAAGTTTGTTAAGGCCTAACTACATGTATACCAGTCTGAATATGGCCTTAACAGACCGAAATCGTTTACAGTCACAAATAAATTAGTGGAAATAAGTTTTATATTATTTTTTTCCATTATTTACGAATTTCAGATCTAAAATCCACTTTAAAATACCTTTAATAATAAGTTGGAAGGATGTCCGTTCTGAAGGATGCTGTGTAATAATCTGCCGGCCACACCTAATTCCGTGTACCCTATCATATTGTCCAACTACTGATCTCTGTCGACACACATTAAACTACATATAACTACCTACGCTAACGATATATGTTGAGAGAAATTAAAACTACATACATATTCCCATACTATATACATATTATATGCACTACAATATGATTTTTATTCCTATGTTGATCAATGAAACCTTACTAAACTATATCCAAGTTTTGTTTTGAAGAATTTTACCTTCCATATACATTTGTTACTTAAATTTTAATTTTTCTACTACCGGTTTCGACATACCCGTATCATTGATTACTAGCATACTCAAAATAAAATAGAAAATTAAAAAGTTTTAAACTAAAAATGTACATGTAAAGTTCGAAACAAAATGACTAAAAATTGTTACACAGTTAATGCCCAAGAATACAAAAAATATGTCTGTGTTGTTTCAGTAGTTAATCATTTATACACAGTAAGAATTTGAAAATTCCTGCAACAAGGTAACAATGAATAACAACATCCCAGTTAAAGAACTCAAATGCTTCTTATTTTTATTCCATTCAGGTAATTTCTATGAATCTTGAGTGCCCCAGGTTGTTATTTCACAAAAGCTGCTCTGAAGCCAATTATTATTTCAGAACACTTTACTTCGGAAGTTGTAAACTCAACTAATTTTTTTTTATATGAAGCAGATACTTTGTGACGTGACCAATTTAAAATAAAACAATAACTTTGTGCAAACAATTTTTTTATACCTATTGGCCACTAGGTTTCGCCAAACACCGTACCTTTGTCAGGTACATTATTATGTAACAATCTACTAAAATATGTGTTATACACATCGATCATAGAAATTTGAAATGCTGTAAAGGACAAAATATTTAAAAATGAATTAAGTATGATATTTTTCTGTTTTTTTTTTTCTCTGTTTTAGGAAAATATGAGTAGAAACTTTAGATCTGCATTTTCATTTTAAAAAATCATGAAAAATTAAATTAAATCAAATTCTGAATTCTCCAAAAATCGTAAATATTCTGAAAAATATAATCATTGTCAATTTAAAATAAAAGTCAAAATTATGGGAATTCGAAAACAGGTGGGATGATTTAAAAAAAACAATTGTTTTCGCTCTTTTTTTATATGAATACCGCACAAGAGTCCCAAATTCTCCAGTCTGGAGCCAGTGGACTATGGTATCCTCAGTTAGGGTATGTTGTGAGGCTGAAGGTAGTGGACAGGGGAAGGAGATGGGGAAGAGGAAGGTAAGGAAGTACCTATTCAGATCTGGTCACCAAACACGGCTAAAGCCATTTCAAGCAAAGTTTCAATTCTGAATAGTGGTCTTACACCAAGGCGATACTGAGAATATTTTCTATTCTGGAACGTGCCGCAAATATACTATATACGAGTACATATATAAAAATCAATTTTTGTTTGTTTGTTCGTATGTTATGCGATACCATACCGTTCATCCGATTGCGATGAAACTCTGGTGATTTGTAATGCGCAAGCCCGCAAATTTTATAGGCTATATTTAATGGTAAACTCTGGCGTTATGAAATTAATAAATGAAAATGAGTGTATAATAATAGTAATTGGGTATTTTGTAAAGCGCCGTTTTTGTGAAAAATAGTAGTAAGTATAAGGGCGTATGAGTGTAAGGGCGTATAGATGTATATTTTAGCGGCATGGAGGGAAGGCATGAGGGGAAGGGTTATGAAGGAAGGGGGTTAGCAGGAGGGATGATGAGGGAGGGGAAGGTGTGGAAGGCGGAAGGGGATCGCAGGGGAAAGGGGACGCGGAAGAGGAATGGGGACGCATGGAAAAGAAAATGCGGGGAGAAACAATTTCTTTGCATTACAAAGCATGCCGGTACCAGCTAGTACTATATATTATTTTAAATTAATCAATTGTGAAATAATCAAATAAAATTTATTTGCCACGCCAGGATTCTCCTCTCCTGAACAATCAACATTTTGTCCCTTACATCACTTAAAATTTTCATGATCGAGTATTATTCTTTTACAGTTTGGTTGTTAATGATTGTATTGTAATGTTTTTTTGTTTTCCTTATCTCTGATGATTCTAAATCGTCTGTTCTGATCCATATCCCGTTTTTAAGCAGTAAATTAATGTCTGTATTTTTATTATTTTAACTTTTATGAGTAAAACCTCAAATTGTAATATTTAATTAAATGAAGACATTATGAGCGAAACTCAATCGAAAATCTGGAAACAGAAAAATCAGAAAAAGATATTTACACCTCTGGGACTCGAACCCGGGACCTCCCTTCTTTCCGGGCGGGTGCTCTTGTTCACTGGGCTAAGGTGTCGATATCTAATTTAGTCACCTTTAACTGTACCATACTTCGACTAAGAACCACCCATAATATCTTCATTCAATATGGGTGGTTCTTAGTCGAAGTATGGTACAGTTAAAGGTGACCGAATTGGATATCAACACCTTAGCTCAGTGGATGAGAGCACCCGCCCGGAAAGTAGGGAGGTCCTGGGTTCGAGTCCCAGAGGTGTAAATATCTTTTTCTGATTTTTCTGTTTCCAGATTTTTGATTGAGTTTCGCTCATAATTAAATATTACAGTCTGTATTTTTGCTAAGCATGTCTAAAATTCTGAAAAGCCATTACTATTTAAGCCTCTTAGGTGCTCTTTGACAAGTATACAAACAATACGCGGCGTTTTTCGGGGCATCACAATCACTGCATTTAGCCAAGTAAATAGTCGAGTGGCCTATCCCCTTTATCTTTCCCGTTCATTAAAATTTTACCGATTCTGTAGTTGTTCGTGTAAAATGCTGGTTCAATTTCTGATGGAAGGCTTTCGAGAATAATTATTGGCGTACAAGATTCTATGCCATTTTGGTAATTGAACAAAGCATGAATATCCGTTTATAGAGTTTTTAGAGATGTAGACATTGATAAATTAATAAGATTAGTATTTCTCGTTATTTGTTGTTAGTATTCCATCTAATAACTTGACTTCAAAGCTCCTTTCGGCTTAACTTCACCTAACAGGCTATATGGCTTGCGAAAGTATTAGGTACCTTTGTTTAATAAACTTGCAAAGCTCTACGTGACCAAGATAACTAACCTAGTTTATCACTAACCCAGTAAACCGTGTTGTTATAACTGAGTTCTACTGATAAATAGTCGTATCGGTAACCTCTGTTATTAATACCTAATAATTAAGCAGCATGTGTAATTTAGTTTTCTCGAATTAATAAGATTATAGAAGAAGTGTCTTAATTGTGATGTCTGCTAAACGAATTACGAGCAAACGAACGTATTTGACAATACGATCGTAATGTTATTACTATACAGCAGATATCTGATTAGTTGAGATTACGTTTTTTCTTTTTTTCCAAGAGTTCCAACTGCTCCCGTCTGGAGCCAGTGAGATTATGGCATCCCCAATTGGGTTATGTTGTGAGGCTGAAGGTGGGGAAGAGGAAGATGAAAAGCACCTGGCTATGTAGATCTGGTCACCAAACACGGCTTAAGCCATTTCAAGCAACGTTTCAATTCTGAATGATGGTCTTACACCTGGGCGATACTGAGAGTATCTTCCACTTTGGGACGTGCCGCAAATATACTATTTATTAGTTTTAATGAATAAATTGTGAAATTAAACAAATTAATCAAATAAAATGTATTTGCCACGCCGGGATTCGATCTCGCGACCTTCGGAATGGGAGACAAGAGCCTTACCGCCGGACTACGTTAGCCAGATCAAAAAACACTGCTCGAACGTTATACCGTAGTCATGAAATTTTCACAGCTTTTGGTTTTGTTTTATTCATATTAACCCCTCAGATTAATTTGTTGGATTTTCGGAATAATTCAGGTCTTATCTATCGTAGTGAGAAATATGATATAAACAATGTTAGAAAGGAAAAAATCTCCGCGTTATATACAGTAATAAAAATTAACCACAATATAATAAAATGTCCTTTATAAAACCTAAGTTTCGGATCGCTATTTGAAAAAAATTGGAAACCGTGAGAATTTTGTATTAATTATTTTTACATGGAACGATATAAAGTGTGGTAACAATAATCTTATAAAATATGTACATATTTTTATTTTTTTCGTTATCAGTAATTTTAATCAGAAAAAACGGAAGGCGGGCCATTTTAAAACCTTTTTTTATGTTTACATGCAACATTGTTATACTTCAAAAATTATACGTTTCGATTTATAAAATTTTGAGGTATATTTTATTACCTTTTAAAAACAATTTTTAGTTTTCGGATATGTTTAGAAATATTTAATTTATTTGGATTTCATTGCAAAATGGAAATATTTTGACCCTAAGATGGTTGAGGTGAAGACATCCAGGTCAATTATAAGAAAAAAGAGATTCAGACTCATGTGTAATTGAAATTTCTAAGGAATAAATACTTGGAGTGCGTGCAAACCTACTACATATTAATATATTCAAGAATCTGAGAATTAACTACTACATATTTATATATTCATCCATCTGAGACTTCCTTACGAGATCACAAAGCATATCAGTCTTTTGAAAAATCCTGACTGCGTCCTTTGAGATTTCTTGTGGATTCCGACTTTGTACTTTGTAATGGAACGCGCAGGAGTACTGTTCGTGTACTCGTATGTGTTGGGTTTCACTACACCCATGGCGCCTTGTCCTCTACGTGCACGCTGTATGTGTGCAATCATTTTTAATCTTGAACAGGCAGACAAGATAACACCAAGTAGGACAAAGGTACCCTCTCAGCTAAACCGGTTCTAAGGAAACTGGTTTGTCAAATATATTTTAAAACAGGTTAAAAATTATTTAATTTTCATTCAAAAATTCTCAGGTTGAATCACGTCTGTCTTAACATATTTAAAAAAAATTATTTTGTTATGTTTGTAGCTCTCAGTTGAAGTATGATATAGTTAAAATTGACATGTTGATTAGGACTAATTAGTTCAGTGGTCAGAGCACTTCCTCTGCAAGATTGGTGGATTCGATTTCCATACGCCACTAAAGCTCTTTCTGTCTTTTTCGTTTCACGTTTTGAGTTCAACGTTTTATCACCGAAGTCTTTAATATTGTCTTGAATGATTAAATGTTTTTACATGATTATATTTTGTAAAGATCTGTCAGGTGCGCAGAGGCCCAGCAAAGAATACGAATATAACTTGGCCAGAAGCTCCTAAATAATTCTTTTTGCGCTGGAAGGAATGTGTTAAATGGCCGGAATGATATTAATCTTCAAAATCTAAAGTGAAAAAGAGTCAAATCATATAGCTTGGTCAGCAATACATATAACCAATCTAGATAGAATTTAGATGACACTGCAACATCAAAATTTAAAGCAAAATTGGTGTAGAAAATATAATGAAATAGATCGTAGGTTATCAAAAAATAATTATGTACAATGTGTACATGGGAAAGAGACCAATTTGTAGAAATGATCAAAACATCGCAAGTTCTCATTAATCTCGTAAACTTGTCGTACAGTGATTGGAATACTGTCAAAGGAAAAAAGCATGAGGTAGATAAATGTGTATGAAAAGATGACCCGACAGTTGATCCCCCGAATGTATAATTATTATTTATTTATTCTTATTTATTTTATTTTAGGGAAATGAACAGTTAACATCTTGATTAATTTATACATGTTTTATATACCTATCTGCAAAACCAATTGTATATTTCCTCATTGTAATATTATATTATGTATCTATAAAATAATCTTATAATAATTAAAAGAAATTACATAATTACAACAGGAGGTAGTACAAAATATAAGTCGTTCCACAATATACCATTAAATTTATGCAGTTTTGTACACCTTAATACATTTTTAACAGATTTTTTATATTTATATTCGGTTTTATATTTATAATACAATTGAAGATATCAATTTCCGAGAGAATGTTATTATACGTTGAACACAGTCTTATAAGGCAAGCTTATAAAATTTTAATTCTGTGTAGTCAATTGCAAACCTAAAATGGCTTCAAAAATACCTTCAATAATAAGTTGACGTGGATATTGAACGAATTCGTCGATATGGATTTAAAAAAAAACGAAGTATCAATTTTTTATTACACTAGTTTATACAGTATATAGAAAAGTAGTTTTATCCTTGATTCCACACTTCTCCGGGGATACTTAATTATATTTTGTGCAAGTACCTGTACCGATTGTTCCTAAACCTGACTACATTTAGACTGCATTTTGTGTATAAGTACGCCGGAGAACTAACTGTCGGGAGATCGACTGTCATGGAACTGCTTAAAAAACAAGGTAGTTGCCATATAGTCTGAGCGCTTATTGGAGCCACGCAGACCGTTTTCGTATCAAAAAAAAAGAAAAATTATATCACATTTTTTGTGCCACACTAGATCTAAATAAATTGAAATATCCTCCGGTATTACAAACAATGTTTGAAAATCCAGCCAATGGAAAGAATAGAACACAGCCAGTGGAAATGGAACAACATTACTAGGGAGAGAGTTGAAGGTGTTGTGGACTTTATTACGCTCGGTTCTACCTGGTGCGGCGCGGCGTCTCATTTTCTATAAGGTTGTAATTAGAACTACACGTACACGTTCCCTGATTCTTAACAACATCTCTTCTGATTCTTAATGGCTAAAGTTTTTATTTGGTTGTTGAAATCAGTCGAGTTAATAAAGGACTTTGGATGGTTACCATGATCATTTCTAGTTTTAAATTATTTTAATAGATTTTTTTTTCATTTCTCATTCATAATTGTTTATCTCATTATTTATAACTCATATATTTATATATATATATATATATAAATATATGAGTAATGAGTTGTGTATGTATTGCTACATTAAGCTTAGGAAATGTTTGAAACTTTCAAAATACCTTCTTTCCATCCTCGCGAAGGTTTCTGGATTTTATACAACCACATGAAAATAGTTCTGAAAAGTTTTTATCATTACAAAAACTCTTACGAAATTGTCAAAAATGTCACAATATAAGAATGACATCTTGCAAAACAATGATATTCTTCAAGCAAAGATCAGTTTTCGAATAATGAATTTATTTGAAGTACTCACCTACGGTACTAACCAAAATCGAATACATACTTTGAATTTAATAAAAAATTATAAAAAAATTGTACTGCCTTTATGCAAAAGCCCCCTAGGCGTAAAATAAATAAATACTTATTTTAAATTGGTACCTATGTTAAATACCCAATTTGATTGATTGCTGGGCTGGATCTATAGGGGGGGGGGGGGCAAACCGGGGCGCCTGCCCCAAGCGGCAATTTTCGAGGGCGCCAAAATCGTAATTTATATGTTTGATTGAAAAAAAACATGATTCACAAAGCGCCTGGCATTCAGCGCACGTTGGTCTATCGATTATTCATTTTATTTTAAGAAGTCCAGTTGGTTTATGAATCCTATGTTGATTTATGATCGTATCCTTTGAACGCGTGCATAATGTATGTCATAGGTTCTCAAGGTGGGCGATAAAATACACTGTAACGTGTAAAAATAATTTACATTTGTATTGTATATCGTTTGGTACTTTTTAGATGTAAAACAAAAAACTAAACTTGTGGAGGTTTCCACAATGATCAGTAGATTCTAAATAAAATCTGGTTTATTTATGTTCGCGTATTTACAATAACAAGGCTACAAGTTAGCCGACTTAACTAGGAGAGAGCAAGATTGAATCTGCCGGCCGCGTCGGTGTCGGCCGTCGAGTCGGCAGTGGCTACACCGGCACGACCAAGAGGAGACGTACTTCTTTGCCGACATCTTGCGGAGGAGTTGGAAAGCTTTTGCGATACTTTACATATTGTAAAAAATATATGTACCTATTGAAAACCATAAAATTTAAAATTGATTGTCGTAAAACCAAAATAAACTCCGTTTTAGACCGGGACAAGAACCGGAGATTTTGTGTTTAAATCCGCTAGTGAAAACAACAAAACATAATAAATTAAATGGCTTTTATCAAGATCGATACAATAATAAAAAACTTAAAAAATAATATAAAAACTATCTAAGTACTTACTTTTCTGCACTCTCTCGCTTTTTAACTATTTTTTTTTATAAATTTATCGAATTGTATAACTTTTTACGATAATGCAACTCATGTATTTTTATTTTTCCATAAATATGAACTATTTATCGCTCTGTTAATTTTCAATTGTTTTCTATAACTGCTTCATATTTAAGTTAATAACCAAATAAATATTGTAAATTTACATTCCTCTGTAACGAATTTTATAGTACCTTAAGTTTTCTGCTTTACCATTTTATACTAAACTAATTAACTCCTTTGTACAACTTTTCATTATAATGTCACTTCATAACTATATATTGAACCTGCTTGTATCCTAAATGTCCAGTTTATTATGCTACATACTACATGCTTAAACTCCTAAACAACCTATATAACTTTAATAACATGATATTGTAAAAGCCTTCAAGGCGTTTACAAATAAATAAATTGACCAGAATTTCATACTTATTTGCACTGTATGGCTGAGCGCATACATCCAATTTTTTCCATCCGGATGTCTGATCAGACGACCGGAAGGCCTTCGCGCCATACATTTCTTATGAAAACCCGCATACATCCGATTCAAAAACTTAGGCGAAAAAAATAGGCCACGCCCTTCTACGCCGGCCGTCCAATCCGGTCTGAGAAAGGGCGTAGCCCCGGTCGTATTATCTATCCGATTTTTGAATCGGATGTGTGCGGTGTTTGTTAATCCGATCCGATGGTCTGATCAGACAACCGGAAAGCAAAATCGGATGTATGCGCCCAGCCTGTGCCATTATGAACTATATCGCCTAGGCGAGAAACCATTTTTCAGATTTTGCATTCCAATTTCTTTCAGCTTTATAGTTTTCCCAAAATAACCAACTATAGTTCCAGTGGCTCAGATGATTTTGGGGAATGAAAAACACTAATAATTTCTTTATCATGTTAAAAGAATATCTTGTTATAAAATTATAACTAGAGAGATAAAAGGTTTTCATACGTCATTATTACGCCAAATTATAAAATATTAATCCATTTTTTTTTCATTTAAAGCTTATGCGACATTAATCGGCCCACGTTCCCCTATGCAAAGTCAAATGAACGATAAACAATATTTATGATCTAATACACATAAATCAGAGGCTCTAAAGGTCGCAGGGTGCCTGGGTATGTGGCACAGTCGGGTAGTTACTTGTTGTACGTAATGATATAAGGAATGAGAGTTTGATACAATATACATATATGTAGAGACAGAGGTTGTCAAGTCGTTGATAGGTAAAGTGGAACACAAATAAATATAATTTTAGCACGATAACAATATTAATGCGGAGAGAAGTATTTGAAATTCAAGCAGATGAAATAAAAAATTCAACAAATAAAAATTCCAAATATGCATGAGAATATTGCATAAATTTCAAGAAGAATGTGTACTTATTTGAGATTCAAACAGTAAACTGTCCTAAATGAAAAGCTTTCACATCCATCATACTTAAACATTAGAAACGAGAAATACGCCCATCCTAACCGAGGTGAATGATTTAGGCGTAAACTTTGATCGAAAACTGAAATTTATAAACAATATTGAAATTACATCAAATAAAGCTTTTAAAATGTTGGGTTTTGTAATAAGAATTTGCAGCCAATTTAAAAATTTTCAAACCTTTAAAAATTTGTACATTGGTTAGGAGTGAAATCAAGTACAATTCGACAGTGTGGGCACTTAGTTATGCTAGTCATTCACTCACGATAGAAGGGATTCAAAACAAATTCTTTAGATTTATTTATTTCAGAATGAGTAATACAAGGGAATGTATCAAATATGATTATCTGCTATGTCAACTTAATTTATTAAAATTATCCGAACATAGAATAGTACATGACTTAACATGTTTACATAAAATCATAAATTCAATAATTGATACTTGAATATTATACTTGATTTCTTTCCATACGCCTCGCAAATCAACATCGAGGCAATATCTACCGTTCTATTGTGACAATTCCAACACAAAATCACAATTGTGTACGCCCATTCACCGTATACAAAATTTGGGTAATGACTATAAAGATGTTGTTGACACATTTAACACATCATTCACTAAATAAAAACAAGTCATATTAGAATTTATGTCAAAAAGAAGAACAACAAATTTAATTAAACCAACTACATAGCTCTACTTCGACTTATTTCACATGTATTGTACTTTTCCCAGTCTACAGTTTTTCCATCTTGCATGGTGGATGGAGTATTTCGTTTTTATTTTTATTCGTTTTTGACTGTTTTTGTTTTAGATTTTTATTGTGCTTTTGATTTTGATTATGATTGTGATTTTAATTTGGATTAAGTTTTTGATTTTGTTTTTGTGTATGATATTGTTTTTTTATTTTGTTATGCACATTTAGATATTCTTTGTTAAAAAAAGTTACATGTTAAAGCCCAGCCGGGTGTGAAATTCAAAGTAAATTAATCACAACGGTGCTAAAAAAGTTTCACTTCAAAAATTGTTCATTACAAACTGAATGTATAACATCTGAATTGTGGTATCATTCTTAGTAACTCCTGGTGTCCTTGCGGTGTTTCATGCTTCTCACGACAAGGCGGCGCGGCGGTGTTCCACCAATAAGGGAATAGGGGTTGCGCGCCCCTGCAGAGGGGTTGGGAAGATATTTGTTTTGGCCAACCGCTGACTCGAAGCCCTGACGCCAGCTTCCGCAACTTGTAATGAGTTTTGTGACCGCAGCGCGGCGATGGAGCCGTAGCTACCTAGTCCTTGTCGTGTCGCGTTGTGTGAAATATTTAGACTTGGTAACCGAAGCTAAGGCTTCGCCGTTCGTGTGGGGAGCCTCCCGATAACAGGGGATGATGTTATCAGCCTTAAACTTGTATTTAACTTCGTACCTTTAACAGTATCAGTGGAATTATCATTCTGATCTCTGGAATACACTGCTGTACGTACGTGCCAACATGGAAGACGATCGATCTTTAAATCCTTTTGTATAGTGATCTTATTTACGATAACTCTTTTTTCGTTTATTTTTAAAGATATTTCCCCGGAGTAATTCTTGGAATTGATTTTAAATTGATATACTTACATCTTACACCCTTCCACTCTGATTTATTATATTTTACAGTAGAATAGCTGAAGTCCCCGGCTTTGCCCGGGCTTTACATAGAGTTTTCCAAAATCAGACGTAAACAAAGATCTTTCTCTTTTTTGAAATTCAAGGGTGAAAATTTAAAAAAAAAAAATTATTTCTGTGATCGGTTGTGTAACTTTATTTTTATATTATTAATAATAAGCGCAAACTCGTGAAGTAAAGCGTGATATTAAATTTGTAGTATATTGAAGCGGAAAGTATTAATAAATTTAAAAATATTTGTCCCATTGTCTTTGAAAGACGAAATTTACTTATCAAATGTTAGAAAAATAAATATATATTGATAAATGACAAAAATACGATACACGTTAAATTCAAACTAATCAAACACAAAATGTAGCACCGTTTATGATAAGAACAATTAATTAATTCAACTTAATTCAAAGAACATGCATATGATCATGAATAAAGTATATTCATTAGACCCAGTTTGATTAAAAGATATTATTTAAATTATTTCTTTTAAATAACTTTTATTCCTATGTATTTCATTGCTTGTTAAGTAATTCCATTTTTTTTCAATTAGATGTGCATCAAACTTGAATAATGATAACAAGCACTCACCCATGCACCATCAACCGAAATTATTAAATTTAATAATTTCGGTTGTTGAAGACTGGTCAGTGGTTGAGTGGGCATCGCGTTTGGGTCCCACCCGGGCGTCCCGTGTTCGATTCCTCGACTGACTAAGTCCTCCATCACAACACAAACAACATTTTCGGCTTTCTGTGGTAGTAGTAGGAGATTTTCAAACATTGTTGGGTTATTCGTAACCCGGGAATATTTGTCTTTCTTAAAAAAAAAAAAAAAATAACTTTATCAATGGCGACGTCTAATCATCTCTAGCCCTTATTATTTTATTATTTCGGCCCTTTCGGGGTAAACCACCAACATGGACTATCGTGTTCCTGATTATTTACCCGATATAATGAAATTATGCGTTCATATAAGTCTATAATAATAAATCTAAATAAATAAGTTCATCTTTCATACAAAAATCACTTCCTAATACTCCAATATATTTGTTTCCACTGAAAACAAATAAACCCCCCAATCAAGTTTCGCCCCAGCGAAATCAAATCAACGCGGGACGAGGCAATATATAAATTTAATAAAAAAGTAAGAATTCGAAAAAAATGACAGAATCTAAAAAAGCTCTCCCAAATCAGGAGAAGTCCCGATAGTCACTAGTGCGGACGGCAAATCCAATTTCACTAGGAATTCTATCAACTACTTTTTTGACGTAATCGATTTTGAAGTCACCGCAGGAGTAATGGAATGTGAGGAGAAACCGTTCCAGAATGTGCTACAAACCACCGAATGTATTTTATTTATTTTAGGTCCGTGCAAAAAGTTTTAAGGCCACTAAAATTTTGTAATTTAATTAATTTTGTGTTTTATGTGGGGTAAAGAATCATATAAAACGACAAGTATAAAAAAACTTGTATTTTCAAACTTACTGTCTGATCGATGCCTGGTGTGGGGTGGCAATCACGCCCAAATGAGTTTCAACAACAGTTTCTGTCGGAGTAATTCCAAACTTCAATAACTCGGCTAAAAGTAAATATAATTTTCAACTTTCCGGATTCAATTATTGGGTTCAAGACCATTTATTGGGTTCAAGAAAACTAAGTGTCTTTTAGTAGAGGAAAATATATGTTACAACTCTTTCAGTGATACAAGTGTATCTGAAAAACTTAAAAGAAACATGGCTGTAATTTTGTGAAACATTGCTGTGATTTTATAAACCTGTGAGGGCAAAGTATAACTAGAAAAACAAAAATCGGGCACGAAAACACAAAATTTTAAAGAGAATGACACCAAAAATGTTGGGCCCTAAAATACCTTTGCATGCGTACTTTCAGAAATTGTTTAAACTTGAACCAATAAGTGATTTGGACAAACCAAAAACATTTTTTTTTTTTTTTATATGAAATACCGCACAAGAGTCCCAACTGCTCCCCTCTGGAGCCAGTGAGACTATGGCATCCCCAATTGGGGTATGTTGTGTGGCTGAAGGTAGTGGGGAGGGGAAGGAGATAGGGAAGAGGAAGGTGGGGAAGTACCTGGCTATTCAGATCTGGTCACTAAACACGGCTAATGCCATTTCGAGCAACGTTTCAATTCTGAATGGTGGTCTTACACCAGGGCGATACTAATAGTATCTTCCACTCTGAAACGTGGCGCAAATATATTATATATTATTTTAAATGAATAAATTGTGAAATAACACAAATTAATCAAATAAAATTTATTTGCGCACGCCGGGTTCGAACCCGCGACCTTCGGATTGTGAGTCCAGAGTCTTACCTCGGGACCACGCAGGCCGTCATAAGGAAAAACTTTTATATAATATTTTTGACATTTGCAAGAGGAATTCAAATCATTTTTAAGGCATATCCGACCTCTTCCACCACTATTCCGTAAACCTCTCCCATCGTGGTTAATAAATTTAAAGCAAGTTGCAAATTAATTAAATAATTATAACAAGAAAATTGATTTTGGCACAAAAATAATTGCAGCAGCGGCCGACATTGCCTGTTTATGTATTTTTTTCTTTGTTGGAAGAACCAGAACCATCTTACAAGGCCGCTGGACTTCTAATAACGTAAAAGCGGCTCTTCAAGAGTTCTATTAGAAGGTTAAGTCAAATTCTTCGTATTCTCGTGATGTATTTTTTTTTCTTTTAAACAATTCCAAGAAATCTCCATTAATCATGTTTTTCTATGAGATTCATCTTCTACACAGATTTTCTTCAGACTTGGAATCAGAAAATTGGGAGCCAATCGTTATCAGTGTAAGAGAATGAACACGTTTTATATTATTAACTTTTGACATATTTAGCATATAAGAAGTTGAGTGTGAAGGGCAAGCTTTGTCCTGTTTTTAACATATGTTTTTCTTTGTCAGGTATTTTTCACTCTCAGGTCTATACGTATCAGGTGTATACACTGCCCATTAAACGTTTGTTAATGCAATCCGCATAATAAATTTCTTTAAATACGCCCTAAAAGTGTATATTTTTGTAATGTTTTTAAAAGAACGAATAATTTTATTGAAAAATAAGTTTTTAAAAAAACAGGACTTTCTGTATCTACGTTATTTGTTTTTGGGGTGTTATGCCGTATTGCGCTACCTCCTTCTTTAGCCAATGTTTCGAACAGCGTTACAGTGTCCATCATCAGGGCAGATGTGTAATTATTAGCGTTTCGGACAGCGTTACAATGTCCATCATCAGGGCAGATGTGTACAACACCTCAAAAACAAATAACGAAAATACTTTTGGCCGTGAAAATCAAAAACTTATCTGTCTGTATCGAATTGTTTTTTTTTAAATTTAAACCAATAGTTGAAAGTATGAAAATAGCCTAAGCATCAACCCAATAAAATTTAAAAAATCTTTTTTTTTAAATTATTTTCCGGATCCATTGTTTAAAGTTCATGTTATCCACGATCGTTTTTCGTATTTGTTAAACTCTTTGTTTTGTCTTCTTTTGAAAATCCACAAGATAGGATAAGACATTAAACAATTTTATATTTACTTTCTGTATTTTCTGAGAAAAGTACCTTCTAATCAATATCTGCCATTCTTCCGAGTTTAATTATACAGAATTTAATTAGAGATAATTAAAGATCTTTTCAACTTTATTCCCGAGCTTGAAATAGTTGTTGCTTTTTTTACTTTTCATGTATAATTTAAACGGCGTTCTTTATGTAAGCTGTTCTTGGAAACCGGAGGCTAGTAATTTCTCTGGAAACGTGACCGCACTCTACCCAGAGCCGAATCACAATGCACATATGTATGTATGTTCCTGACTTTGACATGAGTATAGAATAATCTCGTGTGGCGTCGAATGTGGTCCAAGAACTGACAAGAACTTTAATGTTCCATGTTAAATATTTCTGCTTGTTGCATAGTGAAATTCATGGATAACATTGGACAATATATGACAGACATGCTATGACAGTATGTATAGGTATATTTCATTCGACTTTCGGATGCGTCGGGAAGACGTTTGGATGTGATAAAATGAACATTTTTTAACTCGATCTTTGTATCAATCTACATACAATTTTCTTGATAAATTTAAATTAAGGAATGAATTGTTCATTGAATTTTAATTTACAAAAGCTGATGGGTCAATGTTTATTTTAACTCTTACAATATGGAATACGGGATGCTTTTTCAGAGTGTTGTTAAAAATTTTCTTCTCAATCCCTGTGACGTCGGTTTAGATGGAGCGATATTTTCAAATTTAAAAAGAATTTAATCTTTCTTAAGAAATAAATTAATTCATACCCAATGCATTACGACCTAATCTACAAATAGATAAGATTTTTTCATAATTAAATTTATTTTTATTACATTAGGTATTAGGTAGGTAGGTGTCTAAGATTTCTAATATTGATTTTATCTAAGATTTGCTCATAAAAAATGGGCGCACCGCCCATTTTTTATGAGCACCAGCCGCCACTGGTCATGAGTTCAATTCCTCGGCTGTCTAAATCCACTATAAACATTTTTCGCTTACTGTGATGGAAGTTCGAGATTTTCAGGTTATCGTAAGCCGAGAATGTTTGTTCTTTTTTATTAATTTAATGTTTTGAACATTAAGGATGGGTTGTTTCAAAAAATTTGATGGATTCATCAAATATTTGAAGTTGATTTTCACGTTCTGTGTAGGTTCTATTCAAGTTCTGTTGTTATATTATTATAGGGCAGATGCTTCACAAAACTGTAATAATCACAGAACTTGAATAGAACTTACACAGAACGTGAAAATTAACATCAAATATTTGATGAATCCATCAAATTTTTTGAAACAACCCGTCCTAAGTGTAATAATTTCATAGTACTAATCCGAGTGGTTAAAAAAAATGAGGGGTGCATATTCATGAATTTAAATGGGGCGCGGTGGGTGTATTTATGTGATCCTTTCAGCCGCAGTTAAAAAATATTAATATCGTGATGTTAAAAAGATTCGGAGGTGGAAATAGAAGGCAAAGCAGAAGGCTTTTCAGATTATTTCAAGATACTTTTCGTTTCTTAACGGTGATTTCACGCCGGGACAAAACAGAGAGATCCTATCTTTCACTCTAGACATTTTAATTTAACATGAACTTTGATGATATTGATACTTCAACATCGTAAAAGAATCTTCAACCATAACTAATTATAAATCTGTTATTTTTTTCTCGAAGATTCCAAAGTTATTTTGATCACAAAAGCGGTAGAAAACTATTTTTCTTCTTGTAGAACTTTTAAAAAGCCACCGCCGGGTTTAATCCGCTCAAGACATTTAGTTCAAAAACAGACGGTGTCAAAGTTTTCCAGCCGTTGAAGATATTTCCCTGGAAAAAGAAAACACGCCCAATCGAGTGTAAAATTCCCACCTTGTCGTTAGATTTCAGCGGCTTTCGAGGGGCGCGCTGGAGAAAATAGGGGTAGGTCGTAGAAATTTCTCGGATTTTCAGGATTTTAGCGGAAGTAGAGGATGTGGAAGTTGCGTGGGGGTTTGTGGGGTAAGCGGGGTGAATTGGAGGTGATTACGGCGCCAGAACACGTGGCCTCGTGCACTAGTTAGTATTTAGCGTGTGTTGGGGCCATTCCACATTAGTATCACTAGGCATTCGCTAAACCTGCTCTGACCACAAAAGATGCCTCTGAAAAAGTTTGGGGGGTTTACTGTTCATGTTTTTTAAAGAAAACAGCAAATTACAGGATAGCGGGGAGTTCCTAAACTTAATTTGAACCAATGTTATTAATATACTGCAGAAGAGTTAATGGCTGAAATAGCTCAAGAATTTAGCAGTTTAATTTATTGTAGATTATAGTTAGATTTTTGAAAGAAACAAACATTCAGTTCTCGTATTTATTTAATATTGTTTTTTCTTCCTCCATATTTTGCAATGTATTTCTCTTAAGCAAACTACTGTCAAAATGTGCATTGCGCGTGAAATATTTTAGGATTACATTCGAATTCAGAAAAGCCTTACAGACTTCAATTTTACAAATCGACCCGCACAATAAAAAATATTAAAATTTTGGACGCAAACATTGATAAAGTTTTTAAAGTCGCCTATCAACGGTTTTATCGGGTGAACCGTATTACCACTTTATATGAAACTGGAAAACATATTTAACTAGTCAGATTTCATTCAATTGATTTTTTTCATTCCATATAAAAATATTTATGTACTCTAAAATTGCTAACCTTGACAAATATTTTTCAAATATTCTGTATCAAAGAAATATTATTTACTTTGTGGAGCCTCTATTACAAATTTTTAAAGCAGTTACAAAGCCTGATAGGTATTCTTTTTTAAAACATTGGGATAAAAAGTATAAATCATATATCTGACCGAAATACAAAAAAAGATAGCATGACCTATAAGTTCTTGTCAGGCTGGGAGAAATATCTCCCAAAGAAGTTCGAATTAGCTCCAACTGTATCCAATTTCTGTATCAATTCGTGTTCAGGTGATTTCTCCCATTGGTGGTTAGTTATCATCAGGGCAATCTTCAACCTGAAGGCTGCACCTGGGGAAAACTGCTGATCTGCGCTCTTAGGTAGAAATTACATAAAGTGATCGATTGTAAAAAAAAATATGTGTTGGTAATATTTAGCTATGTTTTATGTGGTTCCATGCCAAATGAGAATAAAGTCAACTCAACACCTCCTTGAAATGTCATCAAAAGCTATGAAAATAATTATTTTAAATTAGCCGATAACCCTAACCTAACGTAACCTATTTAACAATTTTTTTTTATATATATTTTTGTTTCACTCTAAATGACTTATCTGAGATGGTTCTGAGTTGGTTTCATTCCGAGTTGTCCGGTCACCGTTTTATGTATGTGTAAGCATTACATACGTTAAATACGGGAACTCATAACTCACCGAACTTAATAATCTATATTTTTTAACTTTTTATGGGATTCGGCATCTTAAAATGGCGTGTTTTGTGAGGCTGAAGAGAGTGAGGAAGAGAAGAAGATCGGGAACAAAAAGTTGAGAAGTACCCTAAGAGCGCACTTGAGGCAATTTTTCTGAAAAATGGCGTAAAGCAAATTGTATACCAAACGCGTCACCAACAATTAATTTTTCGTTTCAAGCAACGTTTTCATTATGAATTGTAAAATTTTATCGGGATATACTAAGAGTATGTAAGTACGTGTCACTTATAATCCTATATTTTATGGAAATCCGCATTTGAGCATATTCACAGGTAAAGTTAATTCATGTAAGTGATATTCCAATACAGGTCCATTGGATCTGAAGTCAACTCCTCGGCATGTTCCGATCGATCAGGCGCCTCGTCCCGGGCGCTAAAATGGCGGATGTCCGTGACGTGATTTAGGAAATAAACTTTCATTACCGTCCCCGTTGGAACTTTGGTCCGGACAGCAGCGCACGGCTTTTTATTTATCGCCCCGTATTGAATCCCGCCCGGGAGATCGGGCCAGTTGAACGCCCAGCGAGAACACGTCTTTTTTAATGAGATTTTATAGGTACCTTCGTAAAGATTTTTGTAGTCATTTAATGAATGTTTTTCTGTGTAACTTAGCATTTATTAGCTCACTAATAAAATTATAGAGTCAGTGAGGGATATTTCAAAGTTGGTTACCTTTTTTTTCAAATGCACAAACGATCAGCAAAATTTTATTTCTCAACAATTTTCTCACATCTTGGGTTGTTTCACAAAATTTGAACAATTCATCAAATTTCAAAGTTAATGTTCAAGTTCTGTAAAATTTTCATCCAAGTTCTGTTATTATCCAAGTAGGTACCAAGAAAAAGCCGGCCCACGATAAAATAATAACAGAACTAGAGTTCATAACTTTAATTTTGATGAATTGTTAAAATTCTGCAAAACAATCCGTCCTAAGTAAATAATAATATTACTAGCAGTTAAAAACCCGCTCCGCAGGTTTTTTCTGCTACGCTCTGCTGGCGGCTTTTGATTCGGCTTCGCCCAGTTAGTGTTGGTGACCATTTTATAAATCCAATAGGAACTGGTTCCATAAATAGCCCGTTCCTCGGATCCATTGCCGTCCAGTAATAGCTAGTCACCGGGACAGGCAATGACATCATTTGTAATAATATATTGTATAGTTGCTTGATATTATTTCTTACAACTGGGTAAAACGTAACCGTTAATTTTCCCATATCCGGAGAGATACCACAAATTCACTATTTCGTAGCATTTATATCTGCCTGGAGCACGTCCTCATGCGACTTGCTAACGGAAGTGGTGACATCTTTTGACGAATTCTCGAATTCGAAATCGAGTTACTGTGGTAGTTTTGTTTGAAAGTTTACACACACAGATGTTTTGATGGTGGCGCGATGGTGGCGCGATGGTGGCGCGGCGCGTACTGCGTGGCGTCAGACATGCATTCGAAGCCGGGTTCTGAAATTCAACCCGCAGACGCTCACGTATTAATGCTGTTCGATAATGTATCATATTATGTAATATGAACCTAAACATACAATCCTAAGTATGTGATCATCAATGGTTACGAAAATATGGCAAAAAAGGTACTTTTTTCTGCCCAGGTTTATGTTAATTAACATAATGATTATTATTTTATCCGAGAATTATATGGAAATTTTGCAAAGTAAGTCTTAAAAGTACGAACGATTATAAACTACCTTGACGGAATACGTGTTTCTAGAATTTTCATGGACGTCAAACTTTTTCTTTCAATTTTCAAGCGGCAGTTAGGGGGAAATACGTTCTAACGAAACTGAGCTGTTTTTATAACGAATATTTAACATTAATGGGTCATTTTGCTTAAAAACCCACCGTTATTTACCTTGGGAAGTTTTTAGGCTCTGGTAAATGTAAATGATGTCGGCAAAAGGCGTTCGGCCCGTAGGTAATCGTGGTGGCGCAACCAAACCATTAAAGGGAATTAATGAGGTCTTTCCAGGCACAGAGCACATACTTATTTAAATAACATATTGCGTACATATTTTTTTCCTGACTTACATTATGGTCGATTGAAGATCTTCATCTTTTCGAAGTTGTAATTTGTGTAAAGATAAATTAAGTAGGTAGATGAAGGGAAGACATGCGGTACAAGCTCACATTTCTTTTGTGGGAAAGGGGATTTTGAGATTTTAAAATTATATGGGCAGAGACAAAGGGATTAATGTAGACAGTGCTGCAGCTACTGCTTGCAAGGGGTTGTTTAAGAAATTCAACCCTGATGTGTACGTAATTAGTACTACCAGTTGTAGTACAAATAAAGATTTCTTTTAAAATAATTCACAATATAATTAAATATTATCCGAGTAAATATTAATTTACATTTTGCAATTGACTTAACCTTCCGATGGGCAATGTGGCCTAGACAGGCCACGTTGATTATCAAATATTTTTGTTTATATGAAATGTTCTTTGTCTCAATACAAAACACGTTTGAACGCGTTTGGTTTGGCTTCTGTGTAAATCAAACAGCTTTCATATACATGCAGCTACTCAGTTTGAATTAGCCATTTGTTGTGTACTGGCGTAGAAAAGAAAAATTTCTACATTTTTATTTTGACGTTTGTTTGTTTTTCTTTGAACACTTTTTTGGTGTTTTGTTTGGTTTTGACATTTTTTCCGAAATGGCATCATCGTAATCTTCGTAATCGCCGTAATCATATGTACTAGTTCGCGAACATGAGGAAACATTTTTTTTTAAGAAATCAAACATTCCCGGGTACGAATAACCTACCAAAATTTGAAAATATCCTTCTACCACCATATTTAGCGATAAATGTTGCTTGTGTCGTGATGGCGGATTTAGGTAGCCAAAGAATCAAATACTCGACTTCTGGGTGAGTCCCAAACGAGACACCAACTCAGCCACTGACCGAATATTTGGCGGCGGATATTGGGGAGGAGGATCTGTACGCTTGGGACGATGAGAATGATGTTGACTATGTTCCTGGGAGAGCCATCTGATATTGTGATAGAATTAGAGGTTGAATTAAATATTTGTATGCCTGAATATTGATTTACAATCAGTTTTTAAAGCAGTTGTTGAGCCGGCTGTTAAGTCAGCGGCTAATTTTTCAGATGCTAGTGGCAGTAATGTGTATGGTACTATGCTTGGCGAGTCTGAAGATCATTAGGAATGCAAAAATGCGAATACTTTATGGAATAAGGAGCAGCAACTGTAAAGAGCACATATATTAACTTACTGACACATTCACACACACTATTTGCATACCTTCCTTTATCTAAAACTAGTTTGATAGGCCACACCCCTTGTATAGCCTGGCCAGGCCATGTTGCCCATTTAAAAGGATAAAAGTATGTTGCTCACCGAAGGGCTAAAAGTAAAAAGAACTATATATAGGTATTGTTACGTTACAAGAATAAGGAATCGAGTCTTAAGTACCGTCATGTTTCGACAGTCAGCGAATCGAGCCCTAAAATACTGTTGCACCGCGGGACGGTAATGCGCAGGCGCATCACCCCTCCCGCGACCCACGGATCAGGAGACGCGCCGCACACGCCATTCAAATCAGTCTTCAGCAAGCGAGCTTCCCGGGCCCACGTCCCGCGCGAACATGTGCGACACAAGTTCAGTTTCGCCGGTTGTGCACTTCCGGTGTCCGCTTGGACGCTGCTGAGACCGGGAGAACAAGCGCGTAAAGCCGCTGTTGGCCCATAAACCAAACGTGAGTCAATTACCATGTTACCCTTTGTGTGCAAATAATGTTTTAGCCCTAACCACGCGTGTAGAGAGCAGAGACTGACGTTCAAACTAACTTTCAGCTAGGATCGTTCCTCTTATGTATTATTGTGTCTCCTAGAATTGAATAAACTATTTATGTGATAACCTACCGTGTTTTGCTTGTCGAGAGAGGCCCTGGGGGGATGGAGAAGCGTGAAGTTCCGAACCACAAGCACTAGCCTTGAGGTTAAAAGAAACCCTGCTTGCACCGAACCTGAGCTAGTTTTTATTTGGGGCAGATACAGCAACTAATTTGTATTAAATATGTGGGAGCTTTCTCCAACCCTGCCGATAGCATCAGCACGCACGCCGACGCCAACACTGGCGCTAAACGTGGGGCCATTTAAATTTTTTTCTGTTCCACCACGGCCTCGTTCCCAAGCAACAATTGTAAACTCTGAAATGTTATTATGATGTATTGTTTATTCCCAATTGTCTAGCACTTCCAACAGGAATCTCGGCGCGAACGTAATTTCGAATCACAATTTAAATTATTACGGGCGCGATTTTATCATTTGTGAGTCGTCACTCGACAAAATATTACCGGTATTCCAACGCAAGGTGCCCAACCTAGGAAGTTGTCGCTGCGAATAATACAGTGATTACAAAGTGTCGGCCGATTAAAAATGCTATTTTCAATACAAGTGAATAGTGGAAATAAACACAAATTAAAGAAGAATTTATTCAACAATTAAAATCATGTACATGATAAACAAATCATCCGCTTGGTCTCGAAAGTGCTAAATATTTTTAATAATATACTATATTGCAGCACGCTGGTACGTCTCTTAAACGGACACTTGCTGACACCTAGGGAACAAGTGGATTTAAATTCTTTCTGTCATTTGACAATTAAGTATTTTTGACTCTGTCGTCTGCTGAAACCGGGTCATGCCGAATCACATTCGAATAATGCAAAAAATACTAAATTCGCGTTGACGTGGATTCCTTGACATCTGACACTATAATACCTTGTCAATTGACAAAGAAGGTAATATCTTGTCGAAAAGACGAAGGGAATTCGCGTGTAAATACCAAAAAATTGGTGCTGTATAAAATCAGGCTATAGGAAGCCGCGTAATGAAACCATGCCCCCAAGATATTGTTGAATTCTCAAACAAATTACTTCCACGAAAACTTGTGAAAATTTTTTCGATTTTTCCTTTTTTCGATTTTTTTAATTTTCGAAATATTTTTTTTTCCAAAACGCTTGGAGTTTTTCTTAAAAACGCATGGCCAGAGGAAAATCGCTGCCCAAATTTTCTCCAGTTTCGGACTCTGAAAATTTTTTCGATTTTTTCCTTTTTTCGATTTTTTAATTTTCGAAATTTTTTTTCCAAAACGCTTGGATTTTTTCTTAAAAACGCATGGCCAGAGGAAAATCGCTGCCCAAATTTTCTCCAGTTTCGGACTCTGAAAATTTTTTCGATTTTTCCTTTTTTCGATTTTTTTAATTTTCGAAATTTTTTTTCCAAAACGCTTGGATTTTTTCTTAAAAACGCATGGCCAGAGGAAAATCGCTGCCCAAATTTTCTCCAGTTTCGGACTCTGAAAATTTTTTCGATTTTTCCTTTTTTCGATTTTTTTAATTTTCGAAATATTTTTTTTCCAAAACGCTTGGAGTTTTTCTTAAAAACGCATGGCCAGAGGAAAATCGCTGCCCAAATTTTCTCCAGTTTCGGACTCTGAAAATTTTTCCGATTTTTTCCTTTTTTCGATTTTTTTTTAATTTTCGAAATTTTTTTCCAAAACGCTTGGAGTTTTTCTTAAAAACGCATGGCCAGAGGAAAATCGCTGCTCAAATTTTCTCCAGTTTCGGACTCTGAAAATTTTTTCGATTTTTTCCTTTTTTCGATTTTTTAATTTTCGAAATTTTTTTTCCAAAACGCTTGGATTTTTTCTTAAAAACGCATGGCCAGAGGAAAATCGCTGCCCAAATTTTCTCCAGTTTCGGACTCTGAAAATTTTTTCGATTTTTTCCTTTTTTCGATTTTTTAATTTTCGAAATTTTTTTTCCAAAACGCTTGGATTTTTTCTTAAAAACGCATGGCCAGAGGAAAATCGCTGCCCAAATTTTCTCCAGTTTCGGACTCTGAAAATTTTTCCGATTTTTTCCTTTTTTCGATTTTTTTTAATTTTCGAAATTTTTTTTCCAAAACGCTTGGATTTTTTCTTAAAAACGCATGGCCAGAGGAAAATCGCTGCTCAAATTTTCTCCAGTTTCGGACTCTGAAAATTTTTTCGATTTTTTCCTTTTTTCGATTTTTTAATTTTCGAAATATTTTTTTTTCCAAAACGCTTGGAGTTTTTCTTAAAAACGCATGGCCAGAGGAAAAATCGCTGCCCAAATTTTCTCCAGTTTCGGACTCTGAAAATTTTTTCGATTTTTTCCTTTTTTCGATTTTTTTTAATTTTCGAAATATTTTTTTTTCCAAAACGCTTGGAGTTTTTCTTAAAAACGCATGGCCAGAGGAAAATCGCTGCTCAAATTTTCTCCAGTTGCGGACTCTGAAAATTTTTCCGATTTTTTCCTTTTTTCGATTTTTTAATTTTCGAAATTTTTTTTCCAAAACGCTTGGATTTTTCCTAAAAAGCACGTGGCCAGAGGCAAACCTCTGCCCAAATTTTCAAATAACCCAAACACTTACAAATACGCGTTTTTTCGCAGAAGCATTTTGTAAAAAAAAAATATATATACGTCCCCAGTGGTCAATCCCTGGCAAAAATTTCTTTCCAATTACGGATAAAGAGTCGAGTTCTCGTTTTTCTCCCAACGTAAGGTCACCCTGACACGACCCTATACACTATGGAAGTCCCTCAAGTCACGCTGGGTATAATCCCCCACATTTCTACGTCAAAAAAGGAAGAACTACTACAGGCCCTGAGAAGTAGAAAGATTTCTCCCAGGAATAAATCCAAAAAATGCCTTATTCAATATGCTTCTTTCTACAACAAAAAGTACATCAGGAAGCACATCACGTTCAAGGAAGAAGACATCGTCTGGAGGAGAAACAACACTCTGTCACAAGGTGCGCTGTACTTCTCTGCCAAATTGGCACCCCGTTTTGTAAAGACGAAAGTCCTAAAGAAAATCTCAGACCTGGTTTACCGATTGTCCGACATCTCTGGTAAACACATAGGTAACTACCACATAAAGGACATTGTAAAAAGTGGGAACATGGAAACAAACTCCATTGCCACGCCCGTATAACCCCAACGGTTATTCCGTGACTCCTAGCAACCATTCGTCTACACCGTGACATGGATCACTATGGAAGTCAACCCTTTTGTTTCGTCACTAATGAGCGGCCTCTCGTAAACAATTGTCACTCATTGGGACACTCAAACGAAACCTTTCTAGCTCTGGCACAGTGGTGTCAACTGTAGCCAAAGTCATGGAAGAAATTATAATTCTCCCTTGTGGTTTCGTTTCATTTTATTTTATTTTATTTTTGTTTGTATAAATATCTCGTCATCATCAGTCATTCGCCTCTAATTGCTGCCCCAGGTGTCAAACCTTGGAAACATCGTTTTTTCTAAGCATGCACACCTCTACCTGAAATTGATCACTTCGGAGAAAGGAATTCCCTGTGGCTTACTGCAAGTAGTCAGAGACTACGTGCCCAAGGTTTTGTGCATCGTCACAACTAGCAGCATCATATTTTCACATCATCATGTCATACCTCGTCACCCCTTTCTAAATGTTAGAAAAATTTTTTTGTACATTAAATATCGGGTCCTCGCCAAAGTGCATCTAACCCTTATGTCATATGTAGTTAAATTAGGTAAGCAAACCTGTGTAAACCCACGGCGGTATCAGATGTTTGCTACCCGTTCTAAGTTTTTTTTCTGTTTTTTAAGAAAATAGAATGGCGCTCAATAAATAACCCAAATTGCTCTAGCTCTCCCCAGAACTGGATGTGGAGTCTGGAAAGTATCGTTATAAAAGGGACAACTTTCAACGTGCCTCTTCATTAACGATAAATTTTTTTACAACATTTCAGCAACATTGAGTCACCCTGGGTCTCAACTGCTCAAACTGAAATTTTGGGGTTGCCTTGTTGTGACTTATCACGTGCAAAGTACGAGGTCACAACAAGAAGCCAGGTCTCCAAGTGAACCACCCTGTGAACAACCCACCCCATTATTATAATTTTCATAACACCAAGGTGTGTCCATCGCAGTCTGTTTAAGTAAGTAAAACCTAAAAGGTCTTAAACACTCAAATCGGATCAATGTAAATAATTTTCCTTGTCAAACAACGATAAGCGCATGTCTTGTATTGTTGCTACCATCGTACGTGTAAGTACAACTAAAAGTTGTACCATCACGATACGATACTCTGTGCATAACACCAAAGTGTGTTCATCGCAGTCTGTTTAAGTAAGTAAAACCTAGAAGGTCTTAAACACTCAAATCGGACCAATGTAAATAATTTTCCTTGTCAAACAACGATAAGCGCATGTCTTGTATTGTTGCTACCATCGTACGTGTAAGTACAACAAAAGTTGTACCATCACGATACGATACTCTGTGCGTAACCAAAAGGGTTGTACCACAAAGGATCTCTTTTGCGGTAAGCTTAGATGAAATTCACATTCCATCAGCACGCCAAAATTTTTTGTCCCTTAATTGTTGAAGTATAAAATCTTGGCCAGATCTTCAAATATGTTTTTGCCTTTGTGCAAGTCTTTAACGTACGCTAATATGGATTTATTATGCTACGGTATTGTTGTACTAAGTACATCAGTATGTCTCGCCGTCTGTATTGAATAGGTACCTTTATATGAACGTTAACCTTTGTTGCCATCATAGGTGGGAACCTTATAAAATCTGCCGTCATAGATGGGAATCTCAGAATATCTACTAAATGCGATACGGGGAGCCCGTTATAATTACTCTGTGGGTTTTTGTCAGAAATGTCATAAATACCTAGTCTTTTGCACCTCCCTTCAATACTGGGCAACCCAGTTGTAATTCGTTCATTGTTATCCGTGAAGACGTTATAAAACTTACTTGCAAATCTTTTGATTTTGCAATCTTGTACGCTATACGTGAAGACGTTATAATACTCACCATGAATCGTGCGAACGAAATAATATCAAACCTTTATGTGTGAACTACTCAATGTAGTCCACACCCCTTTTTTGTAATCATTAATATGCCCGTGGACTTCCTGTCACAAGAACCCAGGAACTATCTACTATCTCAAAAGGACTAATCATACGCTTCACTCATGATTATGGGGCATCGTGTCGTGGGAGTTAAGTTGATGGACACAAAAATACCTAACTCGTTGTCTGGGAGACGAACAAAGAAAATCCCCAGGTTTGTGAGATTTGAGCAAGGGTCTGTCATTTCTCGCAAACAAGTAGGAGAATAAAACGACCCCTAATCTTCTGCCCAATACACGTAGAGGATTAGACTTTTATGTCAGTGTATTCTTTTGTCCAACACTACCAAATATTATTGTAATGTGCCAGGATGACTGCTGTAGACCTTGTTTCACCTCCACCCAGAGGTCGAATTTCGGAAATAGCCGAGTCCCCAGCAGTTTTCTTCGTTCAAATGTTCCCAACTATCACCCCTCCCCTTCCTCGAAATTATCCGTGAATGGGGATATATGCGTTACGCACTTGGCGTTTCGTTTGTCAAATGGGACAATCTTCATACGCGGATCCTTTCAACTTCCTACTCCTTTCCCAGTTGTCATTATTGTAATGTGCCAGGATGACTGCTGTAGACCTTGTTTCACCTCCACCCAGAGGTCGAATTTCGGAAATAGCCGAGTCCCCAGCAGTTTTCTTCGTTCAAATGTTCCCAATTATCACCCTCCCCCTTCCTCGAAATTATCCGTGAATGGGGATATATGCGTTACGCACTTGGCGTTTCGTTTGTCAAATGGGACAATCTTCATACGCGGATCCTTTCAACTTCCTACTCCTTTCCCACTTTGTTATAACTAATCTTGTACGCAATGTTTTGTTTTTCGAAAGTAGAAAAAATGCTACCGTATAGACGTGAGCATAGGTCATGGAAGACCAACTTCTTTCGAATGGGGAATTTTGTTATACGTACAATCCCTCAACCACGTATTCTTGGAAATGTATTTGGTAAAGAAAAAAACCAAAAAGGGTTACACAGAACCTGTCCTTGAATACGTACCTTTGTAACATGTATTAGGAATTAGCCACATTAAGTTAGCTCTCTCTCCGTCTCTCTCTCTACACGCCAAACAAATCCAACTTTTTCTCAACATGCACACTTGTTTCTCTCCAAACTTTTTTCATCATTGGTCTACTAGGCAGGTAAACTTCAAGAATTTTGTTCTAATAATAATTTTTGCCGGATTTTAAAAAAAAAAAACCAGCAGCTCTGCACCCTATCTACATCTGCGCCTCTTCATGCTGCCCTCGCTACCGTCACGGAGGTCCCTTGCCTTCAATCCCTGCGTACCAAAAGCACCCGACCGCATCTAACATAACCTAGTGTGAGTCGTGCGTGTAGTTGCGAATTGTATCACCACAAAGAACCGACACTCAAAACAAACCCGAGCACGCCAGCTCTAGGTTGGTTCATGTTCCTGTTGCCCTTGTGCAAATGTTCCTGCTGCCATTATGCAAATGTTCCTGCTGCATAATGCAAATGCTCTGCTGCCATTATGCAAATATTCCTGCTGCATAATACAAATGTTCCTGTTGCCCTTGTGCAAATGTTCCTGCTGCCATTATGCAAATGTTCCTGCTGCATAATGCAAATGCTCTGCTGCCATTATGCAAATATTCCTGCTGCATAATACAAATGTTCCTGTTGCCCTTGTGCAAATGTTTCTGCTGCCATTATGCAAATGTTCCTGCTGCATAATGCAAATGCTCTGCTGCCATTATGCAAATATTCCTGCTGCATAATACAAATGTTCCTGTTGCCCTTGTGCAAATGTTCCTGCTGCCATTATGCAAATGTTCCTGCTGCATAATGCAAATGCTCTGCTGCCATTATGCAAATATTCCTGCTGCATAATACAAATGTTCCTGTTGCCCTTGTGCAAATGTTTCTGCTGCCATTATGCAAATGTTCCTGCTGCATAATGCAAATGCCCTACTGCCATTGTGCTGATGCTCCTGTGCCCTTGCGCAAATAACAATACCAACGATTGTTCACAAAACAATCCCACTACATACAAAAACCAGTGTACCAACCACCAATTACGATTCCACTCTCCAATACTTCAATGGTTTCGTACTGGCTCACCCACAGGATCCGGAAGCAGTTACCCTTTCGACCTCTGTGACAGGTAGAACTCTCCACACCACCTAGAAGCCTCATCATGTGTTCTCTTCCTCGTATTTTCTTAAAGGCCCTAGTGTCCCTTGAGTGTAATCTCAAATGGGCCAGGTTACTGTGACAAAGTAACCTTGTAACTTCAGTGAAACGTTCAACCACCCCAGACATCCTACGCAAACCACGTTCGCAAACATTAGCTCACAGACCAATGATACAATTAGAGTTTTTTTTTCTATCACTGCATAACCCTTGTACCTTTCTTCAACAGATCCTTGTTCTTTGCAACTGTATTTATGTATGCCACTGCCTTTATATACATTTATTGACAATTCCTTGTTACACCATGTATCATCTCTTTTGTGTTCTGTTCATAACTATTCTCCAGCTAGGAATTTCTCTCTCTCTCTCTCCTCGTTTCTCTTAAATGTTTTTGGCACAAGTGCTGAAAGGGTAAGAGGATTTATTAGCCCTACAGCTCCATTGCCACGTCGCTTTTATTGCGGCGAGGGGGGAAGTGTTACGTTACAAGAATAAGGAATCGAGTCTTAAGTACCGTCATGTTTCGACAGTCAGCGAATCGAGCCCTAAAATACTGTTGCACCGCGGGACGGTAATGCGCAGGCGCATCACCCCTCCCGCGACCCACGGATCAGGAGACGCGCCGCACACGCCATTCAAATCAGTCTTCAGCAAGCGAGCTTCCCGGGCCCACGTCCCGCGCGAACATGTGCGACACAAGTTCAGTTTCGCCGGTTGTGCACTTCCGGTGTCCGCTTGGACGCTGCTGAGACCGGGAGAACAAGCGCGTAAAGCCGCTGTTGGCCCATAAACCAAACGTGAGTCAATTACCATGTTACCCTTTGTGTGCAAATAATGTTTTAGCCCTAACCACGCGTGTAGAGAGCAGAGACTGACGTTCAAACTAACTTTCAGCTAGGATCGTTCCTCTTATGTATTATTGTGTCTCCTAGAATTGAATAAACTATTTATGTGATAACCTACCGTGTTTTGCTTGTCGAGAGAGGCCCTGGGGGGATGAAGAAGCGTGAAGTTCCGAACCACAAGCACTAGCCTTGAGGTTAAAAGAAACCCTGCTTGCACCGAACCTGAGCTAGTTTTTATTTGGGGCAGATACAGCAACTAATTTGTATTAAATATGTGGGAGCTTTCTCCAACCCTGCCGATAGCATCAGCACGCACGCCGACGCTAACAGTATGTAATACAAAAACTGGTTTAAATTAAAGGTGAATCGAGAAGATTCGTATAAAAGCTTTTTGTGGCAATGGTTTACGACGTGTTTAACAGTTTGGTAAAGAGTTGCGGAACCTGTTACGTTTTACGCGGATTTCTCAAATGAATTTCGCTCAATTTGAATCATTATGCACGAGTTTATTGCATGCGTAGTAACACGTTTTCTTAAATGGTTACTCAAAATATGCAAGCTTTAACAACCGTTTCAAAACTCAAAAGGCTACGAAAAAACGATGTTACATAATTTTACTCATTTCTAGAGAACACATAGGTACAGAAGATCAGTAAAAAAATATGACGCACAAGCGGTTGGATAAATGATGCGAAAGGTTCCACTGAAGATGCAATATTCGATCTGACAAAAAAATTATACACATCTGTTGATCAAAATAAAAAAAAAAGTTTAGCTATATTTTTAGACTTGAGAAAAGCTTTTGACACGGTAAATCACAATCTACTTATAAAAAAATTAATCAAATAGGTTTCAAAAAGGATACACTAAAAATTCTAACTAACTACCTTAAAGAAAGAAAACAAAAAACACACAAACAAGGATAAAAAACGGAGTACCACAGGGAACTGTTCTCGGCCCAATTCTGTTTCTAATATATATAAATGATTTATGTAATGTTGTAATTCCTGGAGAGATTGTGTCTTACGCTGATGATACAGCAATAATAGTAAATGGAAAATCCTGGCTTTGAACTTTTTTGAATGCAACAAAATGTATTGCATATGTCTCGTCATGGCTAAAAAGTAATAGACTCTTCTTAAACTACAGCAAAAATTTTTACCTAACTTTTTTATAAAAACAGTAAAAACAAACCCCCCAATAACCTAAAAATTAGAATACACAATGCTAACTGTAATCAAGTAACATGCTCTTCTTGCTTTGAACTTGGAAAAGTTGAAAAAATCAAATATTTGGATATTTATATTGATACAAATTTAAATTGGCAATCACAAATTAATAATACCGTTTCTAAATTAAGATACCTTACGTACATATTTTACAGACTTAAAGAAGTACTTAATATTGACAAATTAAAAATGATTTATTTTTCTCTGGTGCAATCTTCACTCGTATACGGAATAATAGGATGGGGTGGTGCGCTTGATGTATTTATAAAACCTTTACAAATAACTCAAAATTATACTATCAAAGTTATGTACAATAGAAACAGAACATTTTCGACAGATGCACTATACAAAGAAGCTAAACTATTCAGTATCCGTAAACTATTTATACTGCAAACTATGAAATATATCTGTTTGCGCCAATCAATGTTCTTTTGTTTGATTTAGTACCTACTGGAAAACTGCTTTACCCAAGTACCTGCCCAGTTCCTCTATCCAAGTACCTACCCATCCCACGCCAAGACAAAACCCAATAAAACGTTCGATTGTTTCATTCACTTGTTTTTTATTTGACTTGTGGAAAAACGCACCCGCTTCGAGTTCGGAGAAATTTGTGCATTTTACTTCATTGAAAAGTAACGCCCTAAGTTTAATTTGCGAACTTATCGACCACACCGCCGCGGTTGCAGAAGTAACCGTGTTTACGTATATATGTGTACAAGTGAACTATTATAAAGACAAGGGAGAATTAAAAGGACCACAGAACCAGCGGCAAATGTCGAGTGAACTCGGTGAGTTTTGGCAATACCTATCCTTTTCCTTTTCCTTTGAGTAGTTTTCCAGTGATTGTTGTTTTAGAATCACACCGCACCCGCCTACGAACGAATTGATTTGCGCAACCATCATTTGGTCCTAATCGACTCCGGATACGTTAAATTCGTTCGTATATAATATTGTGATAGCATTGTCAAATAGATGAATCTACATTCATAGTGAAAGATTCAAAATTTGTTATTTAACCACAGATAAGTCCAAACGCCAGACGTATCGCTCTGTTTGATAGTTTGTTAACCTTTCGATTGCCGTTTAGGTGTTTTAACCCCACGCCTTCCGGATAGTTTAATCGTTAAAACGCAATAGAGTTATCTCATTATTATTTTATTGAATTATTGTTTTGTCATCATGGCTACAAATAAAGAAAATAAATTGAAATTGTTGACGTCGCAATGTGATGCGTGCAAGAGACGCATTAAAAAACTATTCGATCTTTCAAATGGGATTTCTGACGCTAATATTCAAGAGGAATTTTTATCGTTAATAGAAACGGTAGAGTCAACTAGAAATGAATACAAAGATATACACCAGCAAATAAATTCAATTAATTTGGATATCGATTTCAATTATAATCCGGATTTTGAAAGTTGGATGAATTTTGAAGACATGTATTGCAAAATCAAGCGTACACTTTTTTTGATTCAAGAGAAGAAACCGCCATTAGATTCACAAATTAAAAGATTTCGGGAAAGAGAAGAAGTAAATGTACCGCCAATTAAAGGTCCTGAAGATCGTGAGAGTGAGGAAATGAATCAAAAAACTACGTCAAGAGATCCTCTAAATGGAAAGTATATTGTAGCCTTACCATTTAAGCAAGATGCTTCAGCACTTGGGGATTCGTTCGCATTAGAAAATAAACGTTTTTCATGCCTCGAACGCAAATTGGAAGCCTCTCCTAAATTGAGAGAAGCTCATAATAATATTATTAGTGAATATTTAGAGAAGGATTATTTGTCTTCTGTCACTCCAAATAGGGAGGATGAAGAGCCATCTTATATAATACCGCACCATGAAGTTGTACGAGAGGATAAAATCACCATGAGTTTGAGGATAGTCCTGGACGCAAGTGCAAAAACAAGCACTTCGGTATCATTGAATAATAATTTTTATAGTGGAGAACATTTACAGGGGAATTTATTTAATGTAATAAAGAATTTTAGTGTATTTCCAATAGCACTCTCGGCTGATATACGCAAAATGTTTTTGTGCATAGGAGTGCAGGAAAGTGATAGAAGATATCAACGAATTTTGTATCGCTTCTCGCCAAACGAGGATATTAATGCCTACCAGTTTAACCGCGTTTGTTTTGGACTTACATCCATCCCATTTCAAGATTTAAGCACGATCAGAAAATTGGCCACTGATGAAGGAGAAGCTTTTACTGAAGCAAAGAAAATCATTGGAGAATTTTTATACATGGATGATTTTGTATTTGGTATGGAAACTGCAGAGAATGCAAAGGAAACGTCCTCCCAGTTAATCGCATTATTGAAGACTGGCCAGTTTGATCTAGTCAAGTGGACCAGCAATTCGCAAGAGGTTCTGGAATCCATTCCAGATTCGCATCGCTTGTCAGCGATAAAGGAATTTGATGAAGTGTCCATGCATAAAGTATTAGGATTATGCTGGTCACCAAATTCCGATTTTTTCTCGTTTTTCACTTCTGCACCTAAACCGATTTATAGGAAGAGAAATAAATTGTATTGTGTCGCCAAAATATGGGACATTATGGGCTACATTGCACCTGTCGTACCATACGCTAAGCTCTTAATAAAGCAATTATGGATATGTCAATGTGATTGGGATGATGAGCCTCCCGCAGATATTGTGAGGATACGGACGCAATTCTGCGAGGAACTATCGTCACTAAATAAAATAAAAATTCCGCGCCATGCTGGAATCACATCCAGAACCATTGTAACCATTGTGGGTTTCGCAGATGCTAGTGAAAAGGCTTACGGTGGCGTAATTTATTTTCATATACAAAATGAAGGTGCCAATTCAGTACATATTGCTTGTGCAAAATCAAAGGTGTCTCCAGTGAAAATCGTTTCTCTCGCACGATTAGAACTTTGTGCTGCATTAATACTTGCAAAATTAATGCATAAGGTAGTAGAAACCTTGGAAAAACGCTTGAAAATTGATAAAATATGCGCATTTACTGATTCCACTGTGGCACTTTGTTGGATTCAATCATCTCCTCATAGATTTTTTTATTTATTTATTTATTTATTGTATCTTTACATTGCAGGTAAAAATGTTTACAAAACAATTTGCAACCTCACTAGGACAAGCCTGTGTTGAGGTTAACAATTCTACAATTAACAAAATAACACAAAATTATACAGATATTGAAAGAACAATATTGTTGCATTTCTTACAGGTTGAGATTAAATCTAAACTGCTGGCGCTAGGTAGTACATTCATGTAAACATGTAGACTTTTGTAGGGTGACCATTTTTTTGAGGACTGATTTAAAGTAAAAAATAAAAGTTTTTTTTTTTTTGTTTTAACGATGAAGTTGTAAATAATAAATATATGTATATAATATAATATGCTTTAAATTTGACAGAAGAATGCTAATACTAATTTGGCTTATTATTACTATAAACATAATCATTTAGCTAATAATTTAGAAAGGACAAAGTTGAAAAAATCAATTGGCAATCCTCGGCTAACATAAATAATTTGACAATCTTTTTAAAAGTGCTCAAGGAATTAGATGACTTGATATTTTCTGGAAGGCTGTTAAAAATGAGCGGAGCCTGATAAAAATAATTTCTTTGGCCAAAAAAAGTTTTAGTTTGAATTGCAACAAAGTTCAGACCAGAGCCAATTCTAGTAGTACGAATTTGCTGTGTTCTTTCTGCCATATTAATATTATTAAAAAATCTACAAAGCGTTTGTGTAATATATAACTGTTTTACATTCATGACATTGCATTCCTTGTAAAGTAAATGAGTTGGATATCTAAATTTTTTCTTGAACATAACTTTAAGAATCAATTTTTGGGCAATATTAAGTGGTTCTAAGTAGGTCTTTTGGCAGGATCCCCAGCACACTATATTATAAGAAAGCATAGACTGGATTATTGCAAAATAAACCGTTTTCAATTTTTCTTTGTCTAGTATATGTCTGAGTTCTTTGAAGATATAGGTAAGTCTCCTTGTGGTATTTACCAACATATTGATATGATCGTTCCATCTCAAAAATTTATCTATTATTACACCAAGGTATTTAATGTTAACTACATTTTCTAAAGGATTGCAGTTACAGGTTTGCGAGCAACTGTGTATGATCAAATTATGAGTGGCAGGAGGCTGACTTTTGCATGAAATGCTAAAAGTGATATATTTTGTTTTTTGTTTGTTCAAAGTTAAAATATTATCATTTAACCAATTATTTACCACTCTTAAACCTGTATTACATTTGTCAAAAGTTTCATCCCAAGTTTTACCCTCAAATATTAAGGTAGTGTCATCTGCAAAACTAACAATGTTACCAGGAATATTCAAACGGCATAAATCATTTATATAAATTAAAAACAATATTGGCCCAAGCACACTACCTTGCGGGACCCCAAAGGAGATTGATTGACCATTGCTTAACATTTTATTTATCTCAACTTGCTGTGTTCTATCACTAAGATAAGATCTGAACCAATCAATTGCTGTATTATTAATGCCTAAAGATAATAATTTTTTAAGGAGCAATTCGTGGGAGACAGTATCAAATGCTTTTGATAAGTCCAAAAACACAGCTATAGCTTTGTTGCCATTGTCCAGCGCGTTTATAACTCTGGTCAGTACCTTCAATACAGCATCACTCGTACTTTTATTCTCTCTGAAACCGAATTGATTATCGGAAAGTATTTTGTATTTTTCTAAGAATGAAACTAATCTTAACTTTGCCAATCTCTCTATTACTTTTGAGAGAGTATTGAGCAAAGATATGGGTCGGTAATTGTTAACATCTAGGTGATCTCCACCTTTGAAAAGAGGTATGATCTGAGCATTCTTACAATGTGAAGGAAATATGCCATACTTAAAACTAATGTTAACAATATGTGATATTGGACCAGCCAACACAGAAACATGCTGTTTATAAACCATTATACTTAAGCCATCAATACCACAAGAATAAGACATTTTTAGTTCGTTTATCACTTTTGTAACTTCATAAATGTTAGTAGTTTTAAATTTAAAGGTATCTCCTGTAACTTGAGTATTAGGTATGAAATTATTTACAAGACACGTTTCGCTAGTTTTGTTTGCACTGCACAAATTTTTGGCAAATCTAGGACCAATATCACTGAAGAAGTTATTTACGTGATTAGTGATTATATTTGGATTCTCCTCCATTGAGATAATATTGTCATTGATTTTTAATTTTTTTATGGACACTTGCTCCTTTTGTATATTTACAGCCTCCTTTATAATTTTCCACTGCTCTTTGGTATTTCCATTGACGTTATCCAGTTTCCTTCTGTAATAAGCTTGCTTTGTATATTTTATAATTTTTGTACACCAGTTTCTATATCTTTTGTAATAATTCAGCAGCTGTATATTATTTAACTCTCCTCGACACTTGTTGTGCAATTTGTCACGGGTTCTGAGGCATTTAATAATTCCATCATTTATCCAAGGTTTTAAATACTTCTTGTTTTGTTTTTCATTTTGTACAGACGAACAATTTTTCACATGCATTTTTAAACATTTTATAAAATTTTCAGCAGCTGAATTAACATCTTGAGATGACAGGACTGACTGCCATGATTCCTCCTTTAATTTGACCTTCAAAAGATTGTTATCGATGACGGTTTTTATTTTCACATTATCTATTGCTGTTTTCTTTAGTTTAAAGCTCGTAAATCTCATCAATATCACATCATGATCTGTTATGTCAGTAGAGAAGACAGCTCCTAGTGGTTCGAATTTAGATTTTACCATAATATGATCAATACAACTTGAAACGGTAGAAGAAACTCTGGTAGGTGTAATTATGATTGGTTTCAAACCATGAAAAGCCAAAAGTGAGAGGTATTTTTGAGTTTTCATATCGCTCAAATCCAGGGTATTAATATTTATGTCTCCACATAAAATAATTTCCTTATTTTGAATAGATGTAGAGTCAAGTAGTGCACCTAGTGATTCGAGGAAATTATCTATATGAGCCTGGGACGGAGATCTATAAATAGCTATTATACACAAGGTACTCGATATCTGCATTTTTAAGCAGTTTGCTCCAGGGAAAACAACTTCCTCAACATTCGTGTGAACATTTTGTTTTACATAGGCAACTACACCATCATTCTGCAAATAGTTATTATTTGTGTTATAAACTGTGTATCCGGTGATGTTAGGTATATTGTTCAAATTTTTTAGCCAAGCTTCTGTAAAAACTAGTACCTCGGGACGATGTTCAATACTCTCCAGCATAGTTATGGTTTCATCAAAGTTTTTATTTAAACTCCTGACGTTCAAACAAAGTAGAGAAAACTTAGAATTTTCTAAAAAAAATTTGCAAGCTAATGAATCATTAATAGTTAAATTAGATTCTGTTTTGTCATTCAAATCATTGTGTTTTCCAAAATCGATATCCATTTCAAATTAAGTAAATATTTACGGTGCTTTTCAATATTCAAATTCTAAGATATTCTATTTAGGTCATCTTCGTGTTTAATTTCCACGATTTTTTTACCTTCGTCTTCTTTCATTAGAATGGAACCGTTTTTATACCACGTATATTTATATTTTAATGCTTTTCCCTTTGTTTTTGCTTTCCAAAGCAATTCCTTAAAATAAGGAGACAGTGATTCTCCTAGGAAAATCTTTTTTTCACGGTTTGAAATTATTTTCTTGTTTTCTAATAATTTAAGTCGTGTTTCTGGATTTTTAATTTTTAGGAGAATTTTTTTTGGATGACCTGGTCGTCTGTCGTAGAGTCTTATAGCCGAGGTAATATCATCTGTATTTATTTTGATATTAGCTTTTTCTATTAGCTTAATGGCAGTTATTTTTGGATGTTCATCGGCCTTTTCCTCAATTCCTGTTATTTCTAAACAGTCATTGAGGTTCGATTGTTCCAAGCGAGCCAGTCTTGTTTCCAGATGCTTAATATTTTTGCTTTTATTTTCCAAAACATTTTTCAAATTTTCAACTTCTCCTATAGATGGGGAACATTCGTGGCCAATAGAGTAACTAAAATTCAAGCAAAATTATCGGCCAACAGTTTTTTTCATATTGCAGGCACAGAAAATCCCGCTGATTGTCTGTCGCGTGGGCTTACCCCCAATCAGATTTTGGATCACCCGCTATGGTTTCATGGCCCACCATGGCTGAAATTAAGGCCAGAGCAGTGGCCTATTACCGCTTTTGACGTCACCATGGTGACGCAACCACCCGAACAGAAGACTATGTCGTTGCTAGTAACTTCTAGTTCGGAGGAGTATGAAATACTCACTTTGTCAAAACGATTTTCTTCGTGGAATAAATTATTACGTTGTTTGGTTCATGTATTTTGATTTCTTAAAGTGTTGCCATATCGAAGACACATAAGCGGATCGGACTTGGAGTTCGTAGAACTCAGAGTGTTTCGCGAAATACAATTGGCTTATTTTCCCCGTGAGTTTATCAATCTTCAACAAAGAAAAACGTGTAAACCCGTGTTTCAACGTTTGAGGCCGTTTTTGCACAACGGACTAATAAGATTGGGGGGTCGATTAGTTAATTCGGATTTAAATTACGATCAAAAACACCCCATAGTCCTTCCACGAAAGGATCACATCTTGAATTTATTGGTTGATCATTATCATCAAATTCATTGCCACTCGGGTCCCGCATTATTAATGTCTATTTTGAGGCAGAAATATTGGATATTATCAGCCCGTAGTTTGATTCGAAATCGAGTACATAAGTGCAATTCATGTTTTCGGCTACACCCTAAAACAATCGCACCTTTAATGGCCGATCATAAGGATTGCCGTGTTACTTCATCTGTAAAGCCATTTACGCACGTCGGCATAGACTTTGCCGGGCCTTTAAAAGTAACCACATCACGTGGACGTGGAATTCGTTCCCAAAAGGCATATATTTGCTTATTTGTGTGTTTAACTACGAGAGCGATACACCTTGAACTAGCATCAAGTCTAAGTACCGAATGCTTCCTGAATGCATTCAAGCGCTTTCTCTCCCGCCGTGGTCCCGTGTCAAATTTATATTCGGACAATGGAACTAACTTTGTAGGAGCCAAGAGAAAATTGAATGAATTGCACGCATTTTCAACGTCTTCACATTTTGGTGAAGAATTCGCAAGTGTTTTGGCCAATAATAGAATAAACTGGCATCTAAATGCGCCAACAGCACCACATTTTGGTGGAAATTGGGAATCAAATATCAAAAGTATGAAGACTCATCTTTGTCGCGTAATAGGAGATCAGATTCTGTCTTTCGAAGAGACAACTACAGTGCTCGCACAGGTAGAAAACATTCTGAATACAAGGCCATTATGTAGGACGCTCTCTTCAGATCCATCTGAACCTCTCGCGTTAACCCCCGCTCATTTCTTAATGACTACTCCATTGAAACACCTGCCCGCCATGACCATCGAGGAGGATAATTTGAACCTTCTATCGCGTCATGATTTGCTCGATAAATTGATTCAATCTTTTTGGAAACGTTGGAGGTTAGATTATTTGCATACCTTGCAAGTACGTCCAAAATGGAATACTCCCGCTAACCCAGTCAAGGTCGGTTTAGTAGTAATTGTGGGGACAGAAAACGCTCCTCCATTGCATTGGCCGCTAGGAGTAATTGTCGAGGTTTTCCCCGCAAAGGACGAAGTCATTCGTGTTGCTCGCGTTAAAACGGCGTCGGGAACATACATTCGTCCGGTAGTGAAGCTTTACCCTTTGCCGACTCAATAATGGGATATTACCAATAGATTTAGTTAAAAATGTAGTTTAGGAATTTAGGATAAGTATTTGGTTTTATTTGTTTATTTGTGCGATAATGCTATCACAATGCGGTTTAGAAAGGGGGATTTCTCACCCTTTCAAGGCGAGGGGGATGTTTGCGCCAATCAATGTTCTTTTGTTTGATTTAGTACCTACTGGAAAACTGCTTTACCCAAGTACCTGCCCAGTTCCTCTATCCAAGTACCTACCCATCCCACGCCAAGACAAAACCCAATAAAACGTTCGATTGTTTCATTCACTTGTTTTTTATTTGACTTGTGGAAAAACGCACCCGCTTCGAGTTCGGAGAAATTTGTGCATTTTACTTCATTGAAAAGTAACGCCCTAAGTTTAATTTGCGAACTTATCGACCACACCGCCGCGGTTGCAGAAGTAACCGTGTTTACGTATATATGTGTACAAGTGAACTATTATAAAGACAAGGGAGAATTAAAAGGACCACAGAACCAGCGGCAAATGTCGAGTGAACTCGGTGAGTTTTGGCAATACCTATCCTTTTCCTTTTCCTTTGAGTAGTTTTCCAGTGATTGTTGTTTTAGAATCACACCGCACCCGCCTACGAACGAATTGATTTGCGCAACCAATATCTTTAAAAACCAAAACAAATTCTAAAAAAATGAAAATAGAATCAACATTAGAAATAATAATGTTTTTTATACCCCCCAAACGAATACCAAACAAATGCAAACTCACAGCAGTTTCATTGGACCTCGTACATTCAATCTTTTACCGAAAAATATTCAAGTGACCACTAAACTTCTGCAATACATAAAGGAATTGAAGTCGTGGCTTGACAATGTAGATATTGAAACATTGTTTGCTTAATTTGTATCACTTTATTGTTTTTTCACAAACCGTACACTTATTATTACATTATGCACTTATTGATACACTATACCATTATTGTAACATTATGCACTTATTGTTACACTATACCATTATTGTTACACTACTTCACTTAACGGCCCTCGGTATTAAATGTTTTCAGCGCGAACTCGAATTTCGAACTAGCCGCAGTGGCAGGTGGCCGGTGCGTTCCATTCAAAATCAATACACGTACAGAGCAAAACAAATTATTATTAATTAAAGATATTGTGATTATAAAAATTATCTTTAAATATATTTTAGAATGCAATGCAATATAACGATAGCTTGATTCATGGAGGAGATTCTCAGTAACTGAAAACATTTAATATAACTTTTTATTTGGATTTTTTTTTTGGCACACACATAGATGAAATAGTAATATAATTATAAAGGATGACAAAAAATTGATTTGAGGTCCCGGGTTCAAAAGCCGGCGAGGACAAAACAAATTTAATTTAATTTATATGAGTAAATCATATTGTAGAATTAAAAGAAAATTTATATAGGTACATATAATGAATGATTCTGTACCTCGTTCCAAAGTGGAAGATACATTCACTATCGCCCTGGTGAGAGACCATAATTCAGAATTGAAAGTTGCTTGAGAACGGCGTAGATATGTTTAGTGACTAGATCTGAATAGCCAGGAACTTTCCAACCCTCCTCTTCCCTATCTCTAAAAATGTGGACTACATACATTAAGAATATAAATGAAATTTCTTCTGAAGACACTTAATAAAATGTTATTGATTTCTTCGAAACAATTCCTTCTTACATGTTTTGGTTTTAGCTGAAACCAATTTTACTTTACTTCTTTTCGCTATTATGCACTTTTCTAAATACTCAGGATTTCTAATAGGCATGCAGCGATTATGTCGAGGATCAATTAATTCGGGTAGCATGCAAAAATTGTAAAAGCGTTTCAGCTGTTTAACCATATTAGTCTGCCAAAATTTGTCATCCCGTAAAATTTTTTCAATTTTTATTCTGAGTTCAGTCCATACAACAAACACATAAATATCTTTTTTGTTACATGTAATTAGCCCTAAACCTGGTAAAACCAATAGTGAGAAGTAAAAAACTAAAAAAAGTCCGAAAATTTCATGGTTTTTGGGGTCCAGCGCTACTCGCACAGCACTTTGGAAATTGCAAATCTATTTTATTAATATAGGTCCTAACAACATATAAAAATTCAGAATGACTGGAGCTTTTGCAAGCAAAGATGTACATCTTGACTGGACTATAATGAAAAATCAAAATTTTCTATCTCGTTAGACCTCCGAATCTTGCCAAAAATCTTTTTTCTCACTTTGATCCCGAACAACAAAATTTTCTCCAAATATCATTCTATATTTTTTTTTATTGTAGACTAAATTTCCTACAATTTGATATATAAATGGTCACAGTACACCCTATAGTGTCTGAGACATAGGTGTTAGAAAAAAATGATTTTAAGGCCGATTGTATATATATATATATATGTAAAACAATTTTCTCGGTTAACCAGCGTAACGTAGTCCGTAAAAGGACTTTTTATCTCCTAACTCGGTTCGGACACGCGAAAGCGAACAGTTTGCGACAAAAACCAAGACACAAGGCCTCTGAAGATGGACAGTGAGATCTGTCCGAAACGTCAGGAGATTAAAAGTCCTTTTAAGGACTACGTTACGCGGGTAAACCGAGAAAATTGTTTTACATCTTACACCCGTGAAAACCTTAACCATAACATATGTATATATATTTATACATATACAATCGGCTTGAAAATCAATTTTATATATATATATATATATGTATATAAAATATAATAAAGAAAATATATATAATAAAATCCAATACTGTATATATACAGTATATATTTATGTAGTAAGATATCTTAAAAGCATAGCCATTTGATGCAAGTGAACCCCTTACATCCATTCTTAGTCATGCGAAAGATCTCCCCTGGCGCTAATGTAAAGTACTATAAAATTTGATGGATGTTATGTAAGCTTCTAGGATTGCGTTACTATGGACTGCACGCCACCGCTAATTACCCATATAGAAAATAATTTTAAAACGTGAATGACAAATTTGAAATACTAACCGATGGATTGTTCACCGCTTCTATAGACATCGCATTTGAAATACTTTCCTTGGATATCCTTAAATAAAAATACATATTATTACTAATTGAATAATTTATATAGGGAAAAGTTAAACGCAGATTATTATCTGGCATAAAAACTTTCCCAGTTTTGTTAACTAATTATAATTAATGTTATTTAAAAGAAACTTTCTTTACTGCGGTTAAAGCGATGAACTTTCCTTTTCTAGAGCACGGATATTTCCTTTTTTTTCATTGGCCATTTCCACACCTTTATATTTTCAAAATATCAAATTGTTTATTACCTAGAAACCCGAAAAAATGTTAATAATAAATTAATTCATTAATACTATTTGACACTACACAGCTTCGACGGAAACTCACAGATGAAACATAGAAAAGGCGGCACACTATTATAGTCCCTACGAGAAACGCGTAGGGACTATAGTAGTGTGCCGAGTGGTAATATTGTTGAAACGTCGCATGGAAGTATAATATTTACGCGGAGTTTCGAACTTTGAAAAAATATTGACACGACGGACCGCAAGTAACGTCCATTCACGGCCACCTCATAGAGCCGAATGAGCACGAGAGTTGTTAGATGTTCATTATATAGTATTTAACGAAAATAAATTGTTAATAAAAACATATATCTCGACAGAAAAATGTATTTATGATAGCTTAGCGCGGCTACATTATCGATATTTTGACGATTAATAACTTAGATTGTCGTTTGAATCTGAGAATTCAAGATACTCCATACAACGATTGAGATCGTTAGTAAGGAAGGCCCTTAATATACAATTAGTATTACACTTAATATTACACTATACACTTACTGTTGCACTGATGTATGCTCATTTTTTGCAAAGCTGTTTAGACAAATTTTAATCATGTTTTTGCTTTATATGCCCATTGTTTGTTCTTGATAGGTACAATAATAAAATTTATTAAGCTATATTACCCACACACAGGCTGCGCTTTAGTGGGTTCCCATTATTCTTTTTATTTTATAATATTGTATGCATCAAATGTAAATTTTGGGAAAAATAAAGGAAAAAAAAAAAAAAAAGTTGAGATGCGGCTTAAAAATATAAGATTGATTGATATTTTAAATATTTCTAACATTGTCTTTGTGTATTTGTTTCCAGATGAACTCATTAAAAAAATATTCATTTTTAAACTTACTTTGAGACTTGCCTCAAAATTATTTAAAACATTCATTGATTCAGGAACAACTTTTTCGAAATGGGAACTAAAGTCTTCGAACTTAAACTCCGTACATTTTTTTAAGAAAGAAGGCGCCTAACAAAAATGCAAACATTTAATTAAGTTTCTACTTAAATTTGAGAACTAAAATACTAAAATAGAATTTCTGTATTTACATAGTAATCGCTGCTTTTAAAGCTTAGATATTTCTAGAGCTTTGTAATGATGCAAGATGTATGTTCATTACTTAACTTTATGATTTCACTTAAAATTAGGGCACTTAATATATTTTAAACGTCAGCAACTACTTAAGCATCCTCATTTGTTTTACATTTTGTTTTGTTTTTTATGCAAAGGGTTCTCCCCTAAGCCACATCGCAGATGTTTCATTAAAAACACTTAGGAAAATGTTAAACCACGGAAATGAAAAATAATGCTACGAAAAATACAGCAAAACAACCGTTGAGAGATTTCAATCCTTTCAAAAATATCTGTTGCTCGATTTTTGCAAACCATATTTTGCAATGCAAGTTAATACTTAGATATTCAAATTAATGTTTGAAAGCTCTCACTCTATCTATGTTCTCGTTTCTCTTTGTAACTGGACTGCCTTTTAACCGAAATGTCTTGTGACTGGAATGCCTTGTAACTGGACTATCTTAAAATTAGACTGTCTTGTAACTTGACTGTTTTGAGGAAGGTCTTTCCTCTTTGTGACCAGACATTGGGTGTTGTTTTCCAACGAGCACTCTTTTTAGTTAACTTGTGGTTCTCTAGAAATGCTTGTTGGTTGTCATTTTTTGTGACTGAACTGGTATTTTTAATAATTTTTTTCCATTTATCACTCCTTGTGACCAATGATTTAGAATCCAAATTGGCTTGGAACCTGACGCAAGTTGATACAACTGTACCTAAACGGTTTTTCGTTTAGGAGGGGTCGTTTTACAGATAATGAAGATTCATCAGATTTCAAAGTTCTGTCGAATCCCACCCAAGTTCTTTTATTGATTTGTATTTCTAATTATTTACGCCCGTCAAATTTTTTCACAAAGTTCACACAATCCACATTATCCAGTATTGTGAAACAACAGGCCCATAATAACAGAACTTGAATAGAACTTTCACACTTCGAAATTTAAAGAATTGTTAAAATTCTGTCTAAATTAACTGTCCTAAATGAAGAAAAGGGGCAGTTCGAACGTCGTGAGCAAAGGTTAACATTTTTTTTAATAAAAATTTATATTTTATTAAAGAAATACAAACTACAAAAGCATATTTCTTTTTAAATTAAGGAGATCTTTTACAAATATTCTAGATGACCCTAAGTAATATTTTTAAGAAAGAATTTACCTAGAATAGAATAATGATGTTGAAATGATTAACTGTATTTTCTTTTGTCATCATAATTTCGTTACAAATAATATTCCAACTCTCCAAAGAATTTCTCATGACGAAGTTGAAAATAGGGGAAATTCATAAAAAATACGTCAAATTCTTGGGTAGGGTCAAACTGAAAGGTAACTTAAAGGAGAATGGGAAAATTGAGATACTTAACGAAAAGTTGAGAGGAAAGGAGGGTTGAATCGGAAAAGGGGTTAAACTTAAACTCCTCCAGTTGTGAAGTTGTTTGCAGTCTGGGTCCGTATTATTTGATCTCGAGGAGATAAGTGCAGCGGTACTTGTGATTTCAGTTTAACTGAATAAACGCATTAACCATTTTTGGTTGCATTCTGGGAACGGTCTCTCCGTTAAGTGAGGACAGTTGTAGTTGGTAAATGGGACCCTCCAGCTTGGAAAGTTAGCTTTACGGCAATTGAATTTGCTTTTATTGTGTGATGTCACAATAGTGGAGAACTCTGTGAGGTGGATGGAATAAGGAAAGAATGTCATGAGAAAGATTGTCGTTCAGGTATAATTATATTTAGTTAAAGCAATTATAGTGATTTATTTTTGGGGTATTATGCCGTGTTGCGTTGCTTCATTGTTTATAAAATTTTTTTGACAGCAGTGTCCATCATCACGGCGGAAGTGGGATGATCCATCTGCTCTGATGATGGACACTGTAACGCTATCCGAAGCGTTGGTTAAAGAACGAGGTACAGTATCCATCATCAGCGTGGAAGTGTGATGATGTATCTGCTCTGATGATGGACACTGTAACGCTGTCAGAAACGTTGGCCGAAGAAGGAGATAGCGCAACTCGGCAAAAAATGAATCACTATTATACTTTCGGTCATGAAAATCAAAATTTACAGACAAATGAAATGCCAAATGGTCACGTTAACACATGCCTTCACCGCGCTCTGTCAATTATGTCATTTTACCTAATAGTTTATCTTACTAATATTGTGAACGCAAAAGTTTGTACGGATAAACGTGCGTTCGTTACTCTTTCACGCAAAAACTACTGAACAGATTTTAATGAAACTTTACAATAATATAGCTCCTACATCAGAATAACATAAAGGCTGTATGTAATGGTAAGCTCTGGCGTTATGAAATATTGTATTTCATGTATTTTAGCGGCAGGGAAGAAAATCGGTAGGAAGGGGAACGGGGGAGGTGGGGTTCGTGGAGAGGGAAGAGATGAGGGCGTGGAAGGCACGGGAAAGGACGTGCAGGGAGAATCAATTTATTTCTTTTAATGGCATTGCAACGCATGCCGGGGTTCAGCTAGTATGTGAATAAATTCTAAGAGCGAATACCCGTCAGTGCGCCAATAACTGCGCGGTAGCGTGAAATAAACATTGTATTTATTTTTTATTAATGTTTATTTAAATAAATTATCATTTATTTTACATAACATAACATAATTCAAATATCATTTATTTTCCATTCCTTTTTTTCAAAATACATACATTACATTTATATTCATTCTTATTTATATTTTCTTAGTTATAACGCGTACACTTAATATAAATGTCACATTATTACTACATTAAATTTATTGTATATCTTTATTATTTTCCATCAAACAACATGTAGGGTGAGTGGGATAATTGAGAACGGCGGGCAATTGAGAACAGCTATATAAGTAATACTTCCCCCAGCACTACAACCTCCCGCATTTGTTCAATGTGGAACGCGTCCAGCGCCCCTCAGTGCGTACGCAATAGTGAGAGTTAAAGCATGCGCGCTGTCACGGTGAATCGAACATTTTTTATTGCATTCGTATTATAATTTTTGTCGTGTGTTCTAAAAGATGTAACTATCATATTTCGGAGTTCTAAAGCACCACATTCGGTTACTATCATGCACCTGCTATCTGTTTTCAAACCTTACGTGATTTAAAGTTTACCAAAAGTATTATTGAGAATGGTGGCCATTTTGATTTATATCGACTTCTTCGGGCAATTGAGAATGGCACATAAAAAATGTACTGCCGGCGAGACTAGTAGAGGTTACGCGTGTGATATGAGATTTTATTATCACTAACTAGACAGATAAGCAAAGTTTATACCGCAATAAAAGTTGATTATGCCTGTGACTTTGTTCTGATATTTTTGAGTGTTAGTGTTGAGAAGTTAAGTGTTCCCAATTCTCCCTCTTTCCCTACTTAATACAGCACACATATGTACATGTACAATTAATTATTTAAAAACTAAACAATAACTGCATGTACACTCACTCCCCTTCCATACACAAGCAAATTCTTCTAATGGAAGAGTAGTAAAATAAATAATCTAAGATGTAAAATTTTCATCATGTTTCGTGTAAAACATAATGTTAAAAATAAAAAAATTATTTAAAAAAAAAATTATTCAAAAAAATGTATTGAATTAACAGAAATAACCAAAAATTTATTTTATTTTTATTTGATCTAAACCAGGTCCTAAGTCAAAGACATTTTAATCAAATCTCCCGCCACTCTGTCTCAGATTGTGCCGGATTTTTATTTTGGTAAAGGCGAGTTTAACATTTCAATTTTTTTCTTGCAAAAGGTTCATCTTAGGATTTTGCCTACAAAATAACTGAATAAAACCTTTTTTCTTCGATTTTATGACTTCACAAGTTTAGAAAATCTAACGTAATTCGAAAATCAATTGATAAATCTCTCAAAGAATTCACCATATTTGAAATAGGCTTTTAAAATTGGATAACAACAACAAACAGGTAAATTAGGAATGTGTTTTGTTGTCTTGCGGTAGGTCTCTTTTTAAGTGGTTTCATAAATTCTAAGGAAAGATTTCGTAGGTAGGTACTATTAATATGCGCCTTTTGAGGACAATTATGGCTAAGATGTAGCGAGCTCCGTAATAAGGCCTTAAGGACACTTATATAAGCGAAATGTGTGTAAAATTAAAGGATGAATAGTCCCGAGACCTTAATTTTGCGTTCATCTTAACGTTTAAGTTCAATGTTCATGATGAAGTATCTGTTTCCTAATTATGGAGCATTAGATTGAAAATTCAATGTGGGAAAATGTGTATTTAATTTACATTAAAAAGGACCGTTTTGAAGATTGGTAAGTCCTTGAGTGGATTCAAAGATAAATTTTATTAAATTTTCTGGGTTAAAGCCCTTCAAAATTGATATAGCTGCTTGGCTTTGCAATTCGTCTAATTAGTCCAACATATTACATAATATCTTATTTTGATCTCAAGTACGCATGAGAGTTGAATTTATGAGCTACCTCTTGGCTGGAACTTCCAAATAGTAGATGATTATCCCACTTGACTCTGAGCAAAGCGATATATAGATTTTCCAACTCTAATGCACAGATGACATGTAGGAATGCTGCATAGAGTAAAAAATATTTCAAGAATTGTCTCGTGGGCGTGTTCCGTGATCCAAGTATTTACCCAATTAGGGACTACATTTCCTTAAAAAACTGTGTTTTCAAAATTCAAATCGAATGGACATAATTTCTGACGAGTGTATGCGAGACGGAACGCTGAGCGGTTGCGCTAAAGAAAACATTTATTTTTCCATTTAAATTCTCTGTCCCATTTTTGCGTACAATTGCACGCATGGATTGAGCTACCGCCACAATCCTTTCTCATTTTGATCCAAGCAATTTTACAATGCGCAAGAACAAAACCATTTTACAATGCGCAAGAACAAAACCATTTTACAATGCGCAAGAACAAAACCATTTTACAATGCGCAAGAACAAAACCATTTTACAATGCGCAAGAACAAAACCATTCTACAACTCCTTTTTTATCCCGCTCCATCGCTCAACGGGATGGCAATATATTTTCTCTAGTTATACACCAAAGGGTCTTAACAAGGGGTGTCACGTCAAAAACACAGAATTAAAAAATTGCTTACCTACCTTAATATTTCAAACCAAGCTTCATATTATAAGAAATTTAACTAAATACAACATCTAGTAAATGTTTTCAAAGCCAACATAATAGTAGAGTTTGTAAAGAAAATAATAATTAAAAGCATTTTCACCTTACTCCTCAAATAGGACTCGTGTTACTCCTGAACAGTCGAACAAGTTTCCTTTGTTGGAAAAACTTTTAATATTGAGTCATGCTTTGGTATTCAGAAAGAACGTCTGTGAGAAGGAGTGAAAAGATATCTAAGAATCTACAAAAAAATTCTCAAAGCAAAGAAATGTGCAAAAAATATAAACGTATGTTTCTGAATAGGGAACTCGAGCTATTTTTTTTATTAATAATGGCATTCTAACTTTACAAACAGTATATATATTTTTATGAAGATAGTTAGTTTTGGGTTAAAATAATTCTCAGTGGCCACTAAAATGGTCGTGACGTCATAAGGAGCTTTGTGACGTCACAAGAAGCTTACATTTTGTATCAACAGGGTCAACTCAGTACTAACCTGAGATGGACTGATAATAAAAGTCGTCCTGTTGTATTACGTTGAGATTTATGATTTAACCCTTCAGGCTAATTTGTTCGGTTTTAGGAACAACTCAAATGAGTCTCATAGAAATTGTTGTTTTTTCCTTACTATAATGGTTAAAAATATGATCTAAGCGGTGATAAAAAGAGAAAATACCTCGCTTTATATTCAAATCTAAAAGTTAACTACGAAAAACATAAAATATAAACCTTTATGAGATTTCAAATTTGAAAAAAATGTATGAAACCTTGGGAATTTTTTATTAAGTATTTTTATATGAAGGCAAAAAAGTGAGTTGACGATAACGTTCATAATAACAACACACTTTTAAACGATATGAATATGCTTAAATTGTCAGACAGAAGAATTTTCACTGACTTGGTATTTTTATATAAAATTCTAAATGATTTAGTTGATAGTCCGGTATTACTTGAATTGATAAGCTTCCGAATTCCACTTCGTAATACTAGAAGTCAGGATTTATTTCAGTGCAGAAATTCTGGGACTAACTATCATATGTATTCCTCTTTGCCCAGAATACTAATGGAGGGAAACAATTATACCAAGTCAGTGGACATCTTCAATTTATCTTTGAATAAATTTAAAATATTGTTATTGAGGCAGTTCAGTTATGTACAATAAAATGTTTTTTCTATGCTATATATGTAAAAGCCCCGAAAAAGGGCGTTTATTTATAAATAAATAAATAATACATTTGCCTTATAAAGTATGTGTGGGTTTTTATTTTTCTTCGTTATAAGTAATTTTACTTAGAAAAAACGTAGGGTAAACGATACGCCATTTTAAAACACTTTTATATTTGCATTAAAAAAAAAATTATATATACATTAAATATATATTTTAAACATATTTATTTTCAATTTTAAAATTTAAAAGCGTATTTCATCACCATCTTATTCCATTTATTTGCATTTTATTGCAAAGCCGAAATATTTTGACCTTCCGAAAAAATAGGCCCAAGGCTGGAATGGTTAAGTGGTGTTAGAAAGATTGTTTGAATGAAAATTTACCTACCGCTCTAACAATTGTGGTAGCTAAACGACGTGTATTGCGCACGCGCAAAGAGTAACCACGTTTTTCGACTGTACAGATTTGATGCGTGTTCATAAACTGAACCATATTTCAGGGAGACTAATAATTACCCGATCCGAGTGACCCAAGAGTTTTTTTTAAAGAGGAGTATATGTTAAATATCAATTTGGTCTTCAAGAGTGTAAGAATCTCGAAAAGAGTTTGAAAGTTTTCTGTTTTTTTTTTTTTTTAATGAGAGATTTTAAAAATAAAGCATATAGCGCAAAATGCCTCCGAAAATTCTACCGAATATGCCGGTTCCGGACCCAAAATCAACGCGCTTTATCTACTTCCATGAATATAGACAACGTTCTAACAACTCAAGTGGAATCTGACAAGCATAATATGGATATGAACTTTGTTACAGATGATATGGAAATTTCAATATCAATATTGTTTAAGAGGTCTTCAAATAATTTCAAATCCATATTATATATTCTATTTCTCTTACCATTACCCAATATTCAATAAACGTTATGTTGCATTTAACAATCCAAGGTAAAAAAATATATAACTTTTATATGTTGTACAAATCGATCTGGACTACACAAGATTAAGGATGGGCGTACGCTGAGACATCGGTCGCGCAGAATGTTCAGCGCAAGATGGTTTTGGTTTTTGTGTTGTATGGAAGTGTATGGAGCGACATACGCTGAGACGTGCATGTTTCTCATACATTCCACAACTGCGCTGAACATGCTGCGCGACCGATGTCTCAGCGTACGCCCATCCTAAAGGTTGAGAATTTTCGGAGTGTCGACTAATGCCGCAGACAATTTTCGTAAAACCGCATTCAATACGTCTGCAGAAATATTTTTTATTGGTAACGAAAACATTGGAAATAACATTTTCAGAATACTTAACTTCTGAACAGAAAACAGTTCGCTATGCCCTAGATGGTTTCGAAATATTTCTTTAGAGTTTGCAACCCATAGTTTGGAAACGTTTAACGTTTATTTCGTAAGTAAACACGCACACTTCATCATTTAAAAAAATATTGCAAATGCAGGCTATTTACTAAATATCACGCCGAAAGGTAGAAGATAGTTTGCCGTACATCGGCGCACATTCGTTGCTTTATTCACATTCACACACGTTTTTTCAAATATACTCTTCTGTTACTCAGTCTCTTGACTTGACCAGACTAAATTATCAGATTTACTTGATTGGGCCATGTCGCTCTTGAGCGTCCCCGACCCATTCAGACTATTGCATCACCATTATAGGTGCTCATACTTATATTAAACTATTTATTATTAATGCAGAGGAAGAATGAAGTAGACTCAATGCTGTGGAAATGAGATCCCTGTATGAGAGATAAAACCATGTATGAATGCAAGCTGATGTGAGCGTAATGCGTAAGATTAAGAAAGGTACTCTTAGTTGGTTTGGGCATGTACGAAGAATATATGACACGTCAGGGACGCCCGAGAAAGATATGAAACGAGCAAGTAAACCAAATACTTGAGTCGGAACTTCTCAACAGCGAGAATAACATAAGGATACCAATGTGCCACAAGTGGAGCCGTTCTTAATTTCAGAACAGCACGGATTTAGAAAAGGTCAATCTACGGAAACCAACTTATTGGTGTTAACTGATTACGTATCAAATTCTTTAGATAACGGCCATCGGGTAGATTTTTCATAAAACGACTTTTCAAAGGCCTTCGATACTGTTAATCACGATGTATTACTCAATAAACTGGCTGAAGTAGGATTCTCCACGAGACTACTCACCTTTTTTGCTAGCTATCTTGCAGACAGGAAACAGTTTGTGTCTCATGGACTACTCTAGCCTATTCTACTTTTTGTACAATCAAGAGTACCCCAAGGTTCTAATTTAGGCCCACTCCTTTTTTCATTATTTATAGCGATATTTCAGAAGTAATTCTGCACTCAAGATTTCTTCTTTTTGACCTACAACTATTCTCAGAAGTACTTACCCCAGAAGACTGCAAGCGACTCCAGTCAGTCAATTATTGTCTGGAGTAGAAGAAATCGGATTGAGTTCAATATATCTAAATGTTTTGTTTTGTCATTCACTAGGGCGTGTTATACCTGGTATTACAGGTATACGATGGACGCCCGAAGTCTAAAACGTGTTTCCACCATGAAGGATCTTGGAATCATGTTTGACAGTAGGCTGACATTTCATACTCATATTCAGATGACTTGTAGCACTTCAAAGAGAATGCTGGGTTTTGTTCTGCGTACTGCAAGGAATTTTAGAGATACCCGGGTTCTCATAATTTTATTCAATTCCTAAGTAAGGAGTAGATTTGAAAGTGGGTCGGTAATTTGGAGTCCACACCAAGTAGAATATTCTTTCATGTTGGAGAGAGTTTAGAAGAAATTTCTGAGATTTCTGTACATGAGGGAGTATGGCTATTATCCGTAAACCTATATAAAATATAAAATATATATAATAAATACGCTCTACCTTACCGACTTTCTTTTGGGTATGCTCGGAAGAAACCATCTACGGGTCAGAAGGGATGTACACTTTGCTACGCATGTCTTCAATTGATCCGCGGATGGTTTGAAAACTCAGCTATCATGGAGAGCATTTATTTCTTTGTTCATGGTGGGTATCTTCGCCACCGACAGCATAGACTGTTCTATCTTCCGGCCTACAAGACTAATTGCTCGGGAGAGCAATTTTCTGTTAAACAGAATTAATTTGGATATCGACGTATTTAGCGATAGCGAAGCTGCCTTTAAAAGGCAAGCTCTGTGCTTGTATAGTTCGTATGTCTAAGTGTTCATTGTAATACTCTTACAAATGTTTTTTAAAAACGCATTAAAATGTAAAATTTTGTAATGTTTTTGAAATAATAAATTCAATTGAATTGAATTGAATGTGCGAGACGATGTATGGATGTGAATGAAGCTAGGAAATGAATGCTAGGATGTGAATAAAGCGTGCCAAAACCGAGTTTGCGGTTCATCCTATCTGCCCAGCACTATCGAGAAACGGCGTGATGGTTTGTTATTTGGTTACATGCGTATGTGCCCATAATACCTACATACTTTGCAAATTATTTGTTTTACTTAGTTATTATTTGTTTATGAATGATAGGCTGAGCGAACACTAGGCTGCGCAGCCAAACACGATCTTCAAATTTTTCTGAAAATGTATTTAAGCGATTTATTTATTTTTTATTTATTTCTATCTATTACAGTATTTACCTATAGATCAATTTCGAAAACATTTTTACATAATATATTTTGTAATTTTATTATGTTGGGTGTAAGGTAGGTTTGTGAAGGTGAAACTGTGGATAGGTATTGTTGTATGTTTCGTGAACACCTCACTAGGAGAACCTGTGCTGAGGTGTTTACGTGTTTATTTATGTTTATGTATGACAAGTATTTATGTGTTGTAATAGAAAGTTTTATATGTATTTTTTTTTCAAATTTTAATTGCACTTGGCTTTTAGATACTCCAGGCAGTCAAAGATTGCCGGCTGCGAGGCCAGTCGAAATATGGCGATTTCGCGAGCAGAGGTGGCTGCGAACAGCCTGCACGACTGCTGAAATGTATCAAGGTGGTTGCCTTTCTCCTAACGCACTTGTCGTGGCAGAAAATACTTTTTATGTTCTATTTTAATATTAAAAATATTTATATTAAAAGTTTGATTTGCCGGCAATGAAAAAAGGCGTTATTTAGGTAAGCAGACGTGATAAAAACTACAGAAAATTCCATAATATTTGTAAACAAACGGGAAAATTGCAACAAAAAAAAACATTTCAGCACGTCGTTATAATTTCCAGTTTTCTTTGCCAGTCAGCAGAATGTAAAGAAACCGTACTGAAACTACCAGTACCAGGCCAGCTTGAAAGTTTGCAGGTTCTAGTTTTTCCCGCTGCGATTATCCGCCCAAAGAGCGGCGCTGCCTTCCTCTCCTGAAATGTTTCTTTCATAAAATTCATTCGGCCCATTCCGCCCGCCGCAAAAACTGAATGTGGTAACTTTCCCGCGGCTGAGTCGCATGTGCAATATAAAGTTTCCGGGATACGTTTTGTTTTTACCAGGACCGCGGCGGTTTTATTTCGGTTGAAAATCTTTGCCTGTTGTTTCTGCGATTTTGCTAAGAAATCGTGTCGGATAATATAGTCAGCTTTAAAATGGAAGGTAGCAACTCCCAGTATCGCCCTAGAAAAAAACACCATTCATATCGAAACGTTTTTGAAGTGAAACTTCTATAGCGGCGTTAGTGATTCGGAATTTGGATGAAACGGAAATTACGCATTAGCACCTGTGAAGAATCACACTGCGCTCATTGGCCGATTTGATTATGATGTCACTTTTAAAGACATTGGTAGAGATATAAAACGGAAATGACGCTAGGTCTTAGGTCTGCGTTCATTGGCTGCTTTAATTGCGACCTCACTTTTCAAGGCTTGAGATTGTTTTGGTAAAGTTTCGCTTCTACCGTGTGTGAACTGCACTCGTATTTTTTTTTATACAATATTTTACATTTCTCAGTAAAATCCAGTAGTGTTGGCTTTCCCGAGCTGAAATCCTCATTTTATATTACAAAAATTTATTCATAATACATTTTGAAAAAAAAAATATTTACATATGTTGGTGACGAAAAAAAAACATAAAATTAAGATAAATTTAAACTAAAAATAAAGATTAAAAATCAATGTGAAAAAAAATAATTAAAAGCAGCATATATTATGCGTTGTAATATTGTCTTTTTGTTATTTAATCCATTTTTTTTTATTTTGTGTCTGAATTTATTTTTGTTTTCCTCAATTTTTGTTTCAAGTGAGAGACTGTTGAAGCTTTTGTAGCATGGTATTTACGGTGTCTTTGTCTAAAACTAAACACTAGTTTACCGTTATTATTTACCTGTATCATCGGAATTATAAGAAGCCTTAGAAATAATATAATTTCATTTAAGTTTTCAGACTATTTGCGTCATAAGTGTATGGAGTAATAAGTGGGTGAAGGTGAGGTCGGAGGGAGAAAGGATAGTATAATATCGTATAACAATACACTAGGGGAAATTACACTCAAATATTAACGTAGGTTCATTTAACTAACAGTTGAACCTTTAAACAGAGGAACCCATATCGTCCTTAAAGATTCCCGAGAGATGGTTGAAACGTATTAAGTTCACTTTCAACATAAATATTTTAATGAAATTTGGAACCTTTTTGAACTAAATAATCATCTCGATGTTTCCCAGCGGGATAAGATTGACCGCCACATATCTCTGTCTCAACACACACTCTTTGCTTCGTTCACATTCATACATCGTATCAAAACTTCTTTGGTGACTTAACAGAGGTGCCCGGGTTCGTGATGGGTTTTGTCGCCAGCTGATGCGCCAGATGCGCCAGCCCACGTGGCAGGCCGGTCGGGAGAGACTGGTTTAGGGAGACTTTTGATTACAGTAGCAGGTATCTCTCGGAACATTGCCTTGCAAAGCAGTAGGAGGGATGGATTAACTGAACCCCGAATTCCTATCTGCCACCATACCTTTTCCTTCCCAGAACTTCCGCTTCTTTCTTTTCTTAAAATACCCACCACACAGCATCCCCAAAGACGACATAGGCTCTTAGTGGAATTATTTTCATCTGGACCTCTTGTGTGGAGCTAATAAAAAAATGTATATAGTGGCTAAGTTGGCAAGGAGTTTGGGTCCCATCCGGGCGTCGTGTGTTCGATTCCTCGGATGGCTAAATCCTCCACCACGACACAAACAACATTTTCCGCTTACTGTGGTGGTAGTAGGAGATTTTCAAACATTATGAGGTTATTCATAACCCGGGAACTTGTCTTTCTTTTAAAACTAATAAAACTTATATCTTTATACATTTAAAAATTTCGCCTCACGATGTTTGTTCGAGATAAACTCTGAAACTACTTAACTGATTTTGATGAAATTTGGCTTAGTGTGTAATTTGGTCCAATTTAAAAGAAAAGTTAGTTTTTATCGCGATTATTGATGTTTATGATATATTATTATTGATGATGTTATTTATATATTGTTATTGCGAATAAAATATTCATTAAATGTTTGTTACAAGACGATGCTTTGTAATTATTTGTAAGTTTCATAAATTTTAACAGATGGCGGTGTGTAAACCTATACTTTATACATATTTCTCCATTCGCCCGCTCTTTATTTCACCATTATAAAAGGAACATTATTGGTTCAATATTGATGTATCAAATATAAATATTTCGTTTCGAGGCCACAATATTTTTAAATAATAAAAAACACCTTCATTCATAACGCGAAAAAAGGAAAATCGGAAAACTCGATCCGCATTAAGTTTTCTTGAATAACGGCCTCATTTAAATATACCAATTCACGTTTCGGGTATTCGGTGGCATAAAAAATATAACGGCCCATTTGTATTACGTAACCAATGCGCGCGATCCCATCCATAAAACAATATAATAGATACAGACCCCCCTGTAGCACTGTAAATGTGTTCAATTCTTTGCGTTATCGTTTTCTTACATCGGTATCAATAAAATAAATCTCCCGATAAAGGCCGACACCCCATCATTTATTCTAGCACCACCCCTGTACTGGAAGGGGAGAGTCGTGGCAGTAGGAGAACACACGGAAGGCTTAGGTGTGAAATTTTTTTAGTCATCTTTTATTTGCTGGTGGGAAATCGTAACTTAGGTTTTTACATTTTTTTTTTTAATTGATGTGAAACGTTTCGTGTAGGTATCTTTTTCGGTCAAATTTTTAATTAGCCATCAAGTTGTTATGCTATACGGTTGACCATATTTAATCTAACGTAGAAACTCAGTTGTGAACGGAGATCACAAATGAGTTTTTTTGAAACTGAGTTTTGTGAAACTGAGTTTTCTGAAACTGAGTTTTCTGAAACTGAGTTTTCTGAAACTGAGTTTTTTTGAAACTGAGTTTTTTGAAACTGACTTTTTTGAAACTGACTTTTCTGAAACTGAGTATACTGAAACTGAGTTTTTTTTAATTATGTTTATCATTATTTCGATCGACGAGGTAACAACCAACCCAACCTTATTGCTACAAGAAATTTGATAATATTTATTAATTAATCTATCATATACTGGATAATTTTATAATTTACTAGCTGACCCGGCCACGCGTTGCTGTGACTAACGAAACAAAACGCCATATGTCAATTTGCATGCAAATCAAATCCACAACGCTCGTTTGCCAGCCCGCTCACAGACATTCTTAAATATTTCAACCAATTTACACAAATCCTTGACAAATTATATACTTAAACCTTTTTCATGAATCATTCTATTGGTGAAAACCGCATGAAAATCCGTTTTTAAAATCAGTAGTTTTGAGTTTATTGCGAACAGACAGACGACAGACAGATGCGCCGGAGGACTTTAGTTTATAATATGTAGGGATAGAGATATTTTTACAAATAAGATATTTTTGAAAAATAAACAACGAAAAAACGTTTTCTCTCACATATGCATCACTTTTCTGAAGTTAAAAGTGAAGGTCTTTGTCATATTTCAAATAAATTAAGGGTTATTAGCACAAAAAGTAACAGGAAACAATATTTCAGTTTAATGAGAAATGCGTGTTATCTCTTTGCTGAGCATTTTCAGAAACTGAAACTCGAGGGTTTTTAGCCCATCGACAATAACCGACGTATTTAAAATTACTCAAAACAAATAGGCTCTACAAACCGAAAAAAAAACACTTATTTTTTTTAATTATAACGTTTATTACGTTTTTACGGATTCTGAATTAAATTCTCTTTCGTCATTATTATTTAAAAAAACAATTGCGAATCCAAATAAAACTTAATATCTCTCCCTTTTATTACCTAACTAAATACAAAACATGGCCTAGGTATTATATTCAAAGAAAGAATTAATTTACTAGATAAAACAATACAAATTTACTAACCCGGTAAAAAGGCTAAGAGGGCATTAGCACGATGAGAGGATTAATAGTCTTAATCGTCTTCCTGAGAAATTACAAATGGGATGAGGAATTGATGTTTTTTAAGCGCGTATAAACTCAAATAATCCTAACTGGTTATAAATTTTAATGTTTAATGAAATTACCTTTAATCATTTTAAGACTTATCGTAATGTCTTCTTCAATTTTTATTTTCTGTTACATTGTGATAATTACTTTGAGTAATTTTTTAGGTAAGTTGATGAAGATGGTTATTATTTTATTTTATTATACAAACCTGAACCTTAAAAAATTTAGGAAAGTATTGATGTTTTTTTACGTTCGCTCCACACAGGAGGCCCTGAGGAAAAAAAATTCCTTAAGGGTCTATCAATTTGGGAGGCGGCTATGTGTACCGCCTTCCCGGGACGGCATTTATTGGACAATAAACCAACACTGAGCAGGGGTGCCCGGGTTCATGGCACGTTTAACTAGGTCTTGGCGGCGGATTCGTGTGCTCACCTTCTGCGTGGCGGGCCGGATCAGATGAGACTGGTTGAGGGAGACTTTTTAATTTCTTGACCCATCGCCTTGCGCTGCAGTGGGAAGGATGGATCCTTACGTCACTCCTGGACACATCGACCCCCAGATTCCTACCCACCCCTCGTACCTTTTTCCTTCCCAGAACTTCCTCTCCTTCCTTTCCCTAAAAATACCCTCCACACGGCATCCCCAAGGATGACATTGGCTCCGAGGAAAATTCCCTCTGAGTCTCCTGCGTGGAGCTTTTGTAAAAAAAAGTCATCTAAGGGAATGCTGTGTGGAGGGTAATTTTAAGGAGGGGACGGAAAGAAAGTTCTGAGGAGGAAAAGAGTATGAGGAATGAGTTGGAATATGGGGGTCATTGTCCAGGAGTGACAGACGTATGAACCCATCCCTCTAATTGCGGTGCAAGGCGTTGGGTTGAGAGAGTCCGGCTGGAGAAGTCAAAAGGCTTTCCCAGCCAGTCTCTTTCGATCCAACCCGCCACGCGGCAAGTGAGCAGACGCTTCTACCGTCAAGACCCGGATAAACCTCGCCCTTTAAACTTGAGAATCTTTGCTTAGTCACGAAGCGTAGCGAACTACTTGGGGCATCTATGGTAGAGATTTTAGTTATCCAATAAATGTGGCGGCGGCGGTGCCCCAATAATTATCAAGTACGTCATCAGCAAATAATGATTATGTACGTGTATGGGACAAACAAATCTAAAATTAGAACAACAACGGCCCAACACTATTACACATATTCGGCCATTAAATGTTTTAATAAACTCCCTAAAGAAAGACAAGCTGAAAAAATAATAGTTTTTTTACGATTTAACTTTAAATAACTTTTACCACAAACTAATTTGGTCAAGTGGAAAAAAAGCTATAAGATATATGAATGCATATCCACATTTTTTCCAATAATTGGTGTTTAGATAATAGTTTTGCCGTACATATTTTAGAAAAACGGTTTTGGATTGGGGTGAATTGTGTATTTAATCTTGCCTTGGATTGATAGCTTGCAGCCTTTCCTATCACTGTAAGCTGCGATGCGTGTGTAAGGAGAATTTTTCCAATAATAATTCGTGATAATGCGGTCAAATTTATTTACAATAAAACTTCAAAATTAAATTTAGCTAAATAAGCTTAAATTAAACTAGAGTAACACCGGAGGGAATGTTTATAGCAGCTGAAGCTGAAGAACGCGAGAACCGGAATGATTTTGCAATTTCATCCACTCGGCCAGGGAGCGACCCCCGGGGATACCAGTCGGTAAAATTTTGTTTTAAATAATTTTAAGGTTGTTCCGCCATGTCTTCATTAAATTGAATGTCTTTTTTTCCAGAAATTATTTTTTGTTTACAACTCACGATATCCTTCACAATACTTCCTTCTTAAACACGAGTTATTCTCAATTAACAAATAGCTCCACACAAGAGGCAATGAGGAAAATAATTCCTTAAGGAACCTATGTCATCTTATATCTCGTATTTTTAGAAAAGAAAAGAGAGGAACTTCTGGGAAGGAAAAGAGTATGAGGGGTGGGTTGGGGTCAGTGTGTCAACGGACATATAAATCAACCTTCCCACTGCGGTGCAAGACAATATTCCGAGAAAATTCTGCTGAAGAGATCAAAATATCTCCCACAACGTAACTCGCGATTCGGCTTGCCACTTCGGTTGATGTGCAGACACATTCACCGCCAAGACCCGGACAAACCTTACCTCATGAACCTAGGCACCCCTGCTAAGTCACCAAATATAGCGAACCACTTGGGGTGATCTGTGGCGAAGGTGTTGGTTATCCAATAAATGGTTCCCGGGGCGGTAGTACCCATACCCGTGTCTCAAATGGCACAGTGTATATAAATTATCTAATTTTTTATTTCTTTTATATATTTAATAATATTATTATTCATTTTATAAAAACAGTTTATTTATAAACAAGTTCTGCTAGGTAATTATTTTTACAGGTGACAGCAGTTTCGCCTTCTGAAGGCATTATCAAACTGTGGTCATGCCACATACAGACGAGGTATTTATGTTATTTCTAGATAGGATTTTGATGACTAATTTTAATTATGAGCAAACTGACTAAAATTATTAATGGTTATTACCCTTTTAAAAGATACCCTATTACTTATATTGTTTAAATTCGACTGAAGGTCGTTAAGTGTACTGATCGTTATTCCTCATATGAATCATTTCCAAATGATGACTCATGGTTTTATTTTCTGTATAATTAAGTTTAAGGTCGTTAATACTCTAAACATTATTCCTAATGTGAATTATTCCCAAATGATGACTCATGGTTTTATTTTCTAGTAAAATTATTATTATTATTGTTTTAAAATTGGTTTGAACATATCTAGTAACGGTGAGTGAATTATATTGGTCTGTTCATTTATTAAAATAGCTTTAGGATTATTAAAGTGCTTGTTAATTTCTAGTTGTTCTAAAAGATTTAGTTTATGTCCTTTATTTTGTATATGTAAAGGAGTTGGCTTATTATCGCCGCTAAGTGAGTGATTATCATCTAGGAGATGTTTAGCAAATTGTGATTGTATTTTATTTTTATTTTTAAATGATCGCATATGTTCTTTGAACCTAGTATTAAAGGACCGGCCAGTTTGTCCAATAAAAACAGCGTTGCATTCGTCACACTGGAGTTTATAAATGCCGCTATTTTTTAGTTTGGGTATTTTATTTTTTGAATTTTTGAGAAATGATCCCAAATTATTATTAGTGCGGAAGGCAATATCTAATCCACCATTTTTGAGAACTTTAGCAATTTTATTGGATGTCGGTCCGACAAATTCTAAACATCCAAATTTATTTTCCGTTTTATTATTAATTGCTGGGTAAATTAAGTTAAGGTTATTTTTATGTTTTTTATGACTAATTATTTTATCAATGTCTCTACTCTTGAAGCCGTTATTTTTTGCAATGGATAAAATTGTACTTTTTTCTTTCTCGAATGCTTTATTGTCAAGTGGAATATTAGTAAGTCTGTGTATCATTGAGTGATAAGCAGACAATTTATGTGACCATGAGTGCAAAGATTTAGAATTGATGGTCGTGTCTGTAAACGTAGGTTAACGATAAATTTCAAATGCGTGTTTATTATTTTCTCTACTGATTGTTAAGTCTAAAAAATTAATTTTATTATTACATTATCTTTCAACCGTAAAGCAGATTTTACGGTTAATGGAGTTAGCAAATGTAACAAAAAGGTCTAGTTGTCTGTTGGTACCTTATATTATATATAAGTAATTGGGTATCTTTTAAAAGGGTAATAACCATTAATAATTTTAGTCAGTTTACTCATAATTAAAATTAGTCATCAAAATCCTATCTAGAAATAACATAAATACCTCGTCTGTATGTGGCATGACCACAGTTTGATAATGCCTTCAGAAGGCGAAACAGCTGTCACGTGTAAAAATAATTACCTAGCAGAACTTGTTTATAAATAAACTGTTTTTATAAATTGAATAATAATATTATTAAATATATAAAAGAAATAAAAAATTAAAATGGAGTTCTACAAATTAAACTTGATAACAATAAATAAAAAAATTATCTAATAATTATATAAGTAAGTGATTTTTTTTTTGTAATGGGTAGATGTTTTTTGAAGTTTTGTTTTTAAACGTATGTGTACTTGTGGAAACGTGAATAATTTCGACGGTAAACCAAATAAATGCAGAACTTGAATAGAACTTTCACAGAACGTTAACATTAACTTAAAATGTTTGATAAATTGATCAAATTTTTTGAAACACCCCATACTTAGTACTTACAAGCTTTCACAACAATATTCAACTCACATAATTGAATTGTATAATAGAGATTATTTTATCAAAAAGCGAACACTGGAGAAATTCACGAGCAGTTGAATAATCTTCGGCAATCGGATCAGATTGTTCGCTTTTTAGCTCAGCCTGTCACGTCGCTGATGATAGAAAGCTTGTGTTTACTATTGGTGTACGAGCTGCCAGTAGCAGGTATCAGTCGTGAAGGCGCTGCATTGTTCGCTCACCACATACCTACTTATTGATAATAAAAATTGTGCATGAATGAGTCAACCTGGTTAATTTTAATTTGCTCAACGTTGCGTTTATAACCAGAGATTTTTGCGCCCAGGACCCGTCGCGTCGGTTAGGAAAATCTAATTGTCCTGAAATGCCCACCAAACTGCAGTTTTAACAAACTAGTTTTTAACAAATTATTGTGAAGGTGTAAATTTTTCATTAGTTGTGGGCTCTAAATGTTTAATTATGTGACCTCAAGCAATTATTTATGACTGACAGTGTTAGCAATCAAACATCTTTGTCTGCTGAAGCACAAATAATTGATTTTATTTTTCAATAAGTTTTCAATGTAAGGACTATCAGTTCGTATCCTTTGTGAAAATTCAAGGACGTTGCGCATTGCTTTAATATACTCGTATTTGCAAGAATGTTCGCCAGTCATGTTAGATTGATTCCATCTTTTCTTTATAAAACAGTAAAAATAAACTCAAAACAAAATGATACAAGCATATTACCATCTTGGAAAAAATCAAGAGAAATATATTTTTCATTCAAATACTGAAATTCGATCTCACCACATCAAAGCTCGCAGATTTGGAATTGAATTTCTGAGAAATAGTGATTTTAATTTTCGTTTTTAAACTACGACTCTAGAAATTTCCATGCGTCGGTTCTACATAAGGACATCAAAAAAGCTTTTAACTTTATCCTGAACACAAATATGGGCCGCTCCACGCTATAATATTTGTTCTGCTTTGACCCCTGAATTAAATAGATTGTCTCTATTCCCAAAACTTTATTTGACTTCGTATAAAAGGTAAAAACTTCTAAACATGGATTTTTAACCAAAAAAAAAAATCAGTAGAAAAATCCAATTACTTCAGTTGACCTGTATGTGTGTTCGTTTTATTTCAATTTTTTTTCAGCTTTATTATTCAACTCGTACTTTAATCTTCTTAAGCTTTTTTATTACCTATCTTTCTAGAGAAGAGGAACACGAGCTTGTGTGTGTTGATACAAATATATGTATTAGACAATGTATACGTATATTATTTATCATATTATCAAAATTGAATTAATAAACATAATTTTTTTATATCAGTTTAAAAAATATCTTATTAAGGGCCAGTTGCATCGAAAATAGTTAAAGTTACTTTTTAGTTAAAGTTAAATAAAAGTAACATTTTTATCATTTCTTACAAAAATGGGTTGTTTCAACTCCGTTTAAATAAAAGTTAACTAAATAGTTACAAAAAAGTTACTTTTATTTAACCCAGCGATGTTGAGAGTTTATAGTTAGATTTTGGTGAAGTTGTCAGCTGTCATCCGTCAAAAAGAAATGAAATTTTATTTTAATAGAAAATAATAATGAAAAATGTCTCGACAACCCGGGTTTTGGTAATCAATTTATTGTATTATTGATTAGATGAATTTTATTGCCAGATTTCGGATCCAAAAGTATGGTTAGTATTGGTTAGGCAATCAACTTTACTCATTGCCAACAATGCCAATGAGATCACTACATTTACAAACAAGTGTTTACTCAAACTTATCTTAATAATTTATACCTACTGGCATTGTAATATTTCAATAAATGCAACGGCACTGAAACAAAATAGTTTTTCAGTCATATCAGAAATCATGATGTTTGTACTGTGGATGGACCAGGTTCTAAAACTAATGAATTTGTATGCAACGGGAACGACGCAAAGATGTACAGGAGACATCTCTGGGGTGCATAAAAGTATTATTTCGTGTATAAGTCAGCGGAGCAATAATAGCCCGCCTTCGGCCACAATATAATAATATCATCATTCCACAAACGTTATTGACGTTTTTAAACTGCAACTGTGAAATATCAAACAACCTCCATAGCATAAATAAACCAATCATAACCTCCATAACCGTCAAACGTCAAGAATTCGACCCGATTTGGTTAGTGTTGACACCCGTAAAAATAAATTGTTTGTCAATTTGTATTTAAATATGTCAAATCCAAGGAAAATTCGAAGCCATTTCGGTGGCAACACTGGTAACTATAAACTAACTTTTTTAATGTTGATGCAACCCAATTGTGCTGAATTGCAGCTTAACTTTAGTTAGGGCTTAAACTTGGTTTAAGTATTTAACTTTAAACCTTACTTTAATTATTTTCGATGCAATTGGCCCTAAAAGAAAGGAATTTTTACTATTTCTGCCATTCTCAAATAATGAATTGTTTTCTGGTAAAGATGCAACTGGTATAGGGTGTAGCGAATGATTAGAATAAATTACTCCTCGTTTGTCCTTATGATTTGATTTAATTTCTGATACAGATATATTTTCAATTTTTGAGGCGGGAATGGGTACCGCCGCCCCGGGAATCTTTATTGTATAACCAACACCTCTGCCATAGGTCACCCCAAGTGGTTCGCTACGTTTGGTGATTTAGCAGGGGTGCCGGGTTCATGGGGGGAGGTTTGCCTAGGCGGATGATCAGGACATACTGAACCCCAGATTCCTGCCCACCCCTTAAACCCTTTTCTTTCCCAGAACTCTCCCTCCCATTCCATTCCTCAAAAAAACCCTCCACACAGCATCCTCAAAGATGACATAGGCCCTGAGGGAAATTATTTTTCTCAGGGCCTCCTGTGTGGAACTCATGTAAAAACAAAAACAAAAAAATATCGATAGTTGCTCAGAAGATTGGGCAGAAACTTTTTTGTTATCATACTGTTACCAACACACGCCAATTGCATTACTGCATGGAAAAATGTATCTCTTACGTGCATTCTCTAAGCCTTATGAATAATGACAAGGAGGTTTTAAAGCTTGTACGACAGCACTATTAATACCTAGGAAAGGCGAAATATCTATAGCGTATGAAAAAAAGTTTACGTGAGAAGGTTGAAAAGGGGAATTAATAAAAATATAATTTAAGTTGTCTTTTTAAGTCGAAAAATGTAACACATTTTAATCATGTTAAAAATACGTTTTTGTCCAAAGAATTTACGTCTGTAATTTCTTGCTGCTTTCACTGTACATCAAGTGCCAGTATGCTGTTATATCCATCGATATAAGAGCTACAGATTAGCCCTTTCATACCTAATTTGAATCCAAGGGTAACACTATCTATGAGAAATTTCATAATATAATATATTCAGTCGCATCTCTTGCGTGTAGTTGTTTTACTAGTAATAAATTAAACATTTTTCGTCAAATTTTATTTTTCTCGATACGCTGCCTGGAATCTATATGTTACGTATTTATTTTTTTAATTATTCATAACTGATTTAATTGTTGTAAAGTCCGCGATAGCCCATACCTAAAATATTTCTTACTGCCTCAATTTTGTGTTTTAAAAATAATCTTCACAAAGATAGTGATTCCGTTGCCGCAAACTTGCTGGAAAACAAATTTGCTCCACGCAAACCAACAAAGGGATAAACCAATACTTCTTGCGATTTTTGATTGTGAGATAATTCACTTTCTTTTTGACAAATATTTTTGGTTCCGGAGTCATTTTTAAGACCCAATCGCCTTGTCTAGATATACTTGGCGGTAGGTTTATATCATATATTTTATAAAATACGCGCAACATAAATTATTTGACTAAGTATCTGACATTATTCGAATATCGTTAGTCTTCCGTTTACAATCATTGTATCCATTAATTGTTTTTATATAATTATTTTTTGTTAGATAATTAAAACATTAAATGAATATAATTTAAAATTCGATATATAAAAAAAACCCACACAGGCATAGAGCTAGGTCGTGAGTATTGTTGTGATTTTTTTTTTAAGTTTGACTACTTTATACATACATGTATCATATTTGTAGAAAGCTAAAGCAATAAAATCCATGTTTACAGAATTACAATTTTTTTTAAGTTATTTAAAGAATACGAATTTGTATAGCAGGTAAATACTTGTATCATTGGATGTGATCCAAATTTTGAATACATTTTTATATGTGCTGTCTGTCTTTATGCTTTTACACTTAATTTCTATAAAGTGAATTATAAATTTTCAAAGAAATTAAAACGCGTTTTTTTAAGACAATCATTTTATTGTGTATTTAACTCTTATTATTTTAAGCGTAGGGGTTTTAACTATCCGGTCACTGCAAAAAGCACGTAAAGAGGGTTATTTTTTTGTTTTAACATGCTGCTCTTTTTTTAATAGCTTTTGCCAACACAGACAATAAGTGCATTCAGTAAGCATCAAAATATCAGTTTAGTCGTACTCACATAAGCACCGCAACTTCACCTGAAAACATGGTAGGTATTTAGTTAATAACGAAGTGCTATTTTAACTTAAGTTATAGTCTTAGATGATTAAAAGTGCAATAAGTATTATCTCCAAAGCATTCGATTGTTTTTAATTACATAAATACCAAACAAACTTTCTTACAAATCTTACGCTGCTCTTAACTTGGGCGAAGTTCATTTGAGAGATGTTTCAATTTATTTGAATTTGAGATTACTTGAATAAATGAAATTCAGAATTATTTTTGAAATTCAACCTTTTCTTCCCGGAAAGAAAAAAATCACACACGATTCGAAGGGGGGTCACTCGGGTCCCCCAATTTGTTTAGCTTTTTGAAGGGTGTTAGTTACATAGTTTTGTGTATTTTGTTTTGGTAATAATAGAGGGAAGTATATTCATAATATTTCAGTAGTCATTATCAAAATCGTTTGATAAATAAAGTCATAATTAATATTCTAATGAATTTATATCAAAACGCGTATTTTTCCACAGAAAATAGAGAAAACGGGCCGATAGCCACCACGACTCCTTGTTTTCGATTCTCGACTGGCGATTGGCGATTACAGCGTCAGCGTTCATGACTAGTTTGTTGCACAGGATGAAGGGGATAGGAACGGTGTAACGCCAGGCGATCTAACAGTGACGAAGTGGGGCGGGCGAGACAGATACTCCACCAGAATGTGATAGAAATTATTTTATATTTAAAAAAGTAGTTATTTATTTATTTATTTATTGTTTCATAGTGCTTTCACACAAACGAAGTATTGAATTCCGTAAGTCTAAACTTAAACTTTATATATTATTTAAATACAGATCGATAACAGAATAGTTTTTCTAGGATTACCTAAATTATTGAGTAAGTGGTTTTAAAAACAATTTAGATACAGAATAAAACTCTTGTTAGTGTAAGTGCGTTCCCTCGGTCCAGTACGGAAGTGTTCAGATGAAATTAACCAAATTTAAAAAAATCAATCATTTTTTGCGACGTAGATATACAATGACATCATTGAAAAATTAAATTAATTGCTTGATCAAACGAAACAAACCATAAAAGATTTAAGAAATAAAGAAAATAGGATTGTACCTAGCTTTAGAAATGAAATAGTCGAATCTAAACAACGAGAATTGAAAAATTGTGTGGAGTTTATCAGATTTAGAGTGTCAGCTAACGAACCACCACATGAAATTGCAAACCGAATTACATCCGCTTTTGGAGTAAATTTTGGACCAGTGGACAATATCAAATATCTAAAACCAAATTATACAAAACTTTTGCGTTTAAATTAGCCTTCAAAAAAGAAAAATAATAAAATCTACAATGATTATTAAAAACAAATAAATAAATAACACCGTGTCCCAAGGGTGGCTATATCAGTGACCTTTAAGTTTTTTTTTTATTAATATAAACGATAATAAAAAGTAAACAATATTTCCCATTAAGCTTACGATGTTATTAAAAAAGTTTTTGTAAAAGAAGCCCTTATGCCTCACTACAAAGAAATTGTTATGGATCACTAAATTAAGGCCAAACAAAAAAAATCAATTAAACTGAAAAATGGAAAATAGCTGGAACGTGAATATTAAGTGACGCAAATGTTTGAAATTTAACATCAAAATAAAATTGAGAATAAAATCACGTAATAAGTAATAATTAGACTCGACACATTTTAATTATTGGTTACACTTTGATTCGAATCCGAGCAATCTTCATTATGAAAATGAATGTTTCGTTGTTTGACGCATATGCGTTCCTTTACCATTCATCTAGTTGTGTGAAACTTTGACGAATTGCTGTGCGCACGCCCGCGAAGGTTTTCATATAAATATTTGTGATATCTGGCAATACAAAATTTTACAACGGGTGGCGCGCGAGTTGTTTGAAAAAATGTGTATTTCATATAATTTAGAGCCATTGAGTGATGGCGGGAGAGGGAAAAGAGTACGGAAGGGGAACAGAAGAGGAGGGGGGGTTGGGGAAGGGGTGACGAGTGAGGGAGGAGGGCGGGGAAGGCGGAAGGGTAACGCGAGTGGAGGGAAAGGAACGCAGCAGAAGGTGATGAAACGGAAAGAACCCGCAGGGGAGGGGTGTGGAAAAGTGGGGATCACGGAAGGGCGGAGGGAAGGGTTGCAAAGAAGACAAAGTAGCGGTAGGAGATAGCAGGGGGTGTATTTGGAAAATTCATGTATCTCACGAGGACAGCTGTGAAAAGTGTATGTATTTCATATTAATAAATACATCCCCAAAGTTTCATCGCAATCGAATGAACGGTTAGCAACGTGTAATTTCATGATGCCAGAAATCACTACATATATAGAAAATATCGCGGGCGTAACCACATCATATCCCCAAAGTTTCATCGCAATCGGATGAACGGTTAGCAACACATAATTTCATGATGCCAGAAATCACTACATATATAGAAACCATCGCGGGCATAACCACATCAAATTCCCAAAATTTCATCGCAATCGGATGAATGGTTAGGAATGCATAATTTCATGATGCCAGTACCCACTATTGTATATGGAAACAATCGCGGGTATGCGCACAACAAATCCCAAAAGTATCATCGTAACGGGATGAATGGTTAGCAACGCATAATTTCATGATGCCAGAACTTGCTATATAAATAGAGAACCATTGCGGGCATGCACACACCAAATCCCCAAAGTTTCATCGCAATCGGATGACTGATTAGCAGTGCATAATTTCATGAAACCAGAACTCACTATTTTATATAGAGACCATCGCGGGCTTGCGCACATCAAATCCCCAAAGTTTCATCGCAGTCGGATGAATGGTTTAGCAACGCATAACATCTCACATACATAGACATACTTTGATTTATTTGTTCTTTAGATTTTATGTCCGGGTTAAATCTTCCCCACAGGAAAAACTTAACCCTTCCACACACTTTTCCACAAATGATCATCTAGTTAACCCACGCTATACAATTGCACTGTATAAGTATAATAAATATAAAACAATACAAGAACAACATGTCAACCTACCAGAGACCAAATGGTAAATAATTCACCGACTCCAGATATTTTCATATCATAGGGTTCGGCTCGATAGAACTCCTAACTGGACCGGTAAATCCTACTGATCCCTCAATATAAATATTTAAAAAATCTTTCATGATCCTACGTGTATTTAATATGACCGATTTTTGCATTTTTATATATAGATTCTTTGACAAATCTAATAAGTCTAAATTTTGAATGAGAGAGCTAGGTTTAATGCCAGTAGCCGAAATAACAAATGGTAATATTTTTGTAGTCTGAGAACGCCAAATTCTTTTAATCTCATTTTCTAAATCTGTATATTTGCTAATTTTTTCAGAAACAGATTTTTGGAATTACAGGAATTTGGAATAGCGACATCAATGATATAAGTTTTTTTTTTTTAATTTTGTCAGAAGGATTACATATGGATTATTATTACAAGTTGGAACAAATTATAATTTATAGCAAGTGTTTAATATTCGAATGGTCATATCACCCTCGATCTTCAGAAGATTATTATTCCTATCTTAAAAACATGCATGAATTTTTCAGTTATTTTTTGGCGCCCTCTATTCCCCTCGGTTTGTTTTAAAGCGGGAAATGTAGGCTTTAGAGGAGATATTAAAAACCATTAATCAAACGAGCCTTCCGCGTTGGTACCCTAAAAGCTATTTCTTGGCAGCTCAACTATAAAAAACTTCGCGCAGAAATGGATTGGGAGGGGATGGGGCGTCGAAGAAAAACAATGAGAGACAAAGCTCTTTTTTATTTGCATTAATGATCAAAGTAATTCAGCTTAAGTATTCTGAAAAGAGTGATCGCCATAACGGCAGTTTTATTTACGATTGATATACAAGACTCTAGGCTAAACCTTCGGAAAGCGAGATTTTTTCGCCCTATAGGGCTAAGAATGAAAAACAAATTAATTGTCATCATCTTCATGATGCTACATCTCAGGGTGGGACTTAGCCTCTTTCTTAAATTAATGTTGCCCACCGGATCCCATTCTCAACAAATATTCAGTCCTCACGCCATCCTTTTCTGCTAAAATATTGTTTTACGAAGTCAATCAAAATTTATTTATTTATTTATTTAAGGAACATAAACAGTCTTAGTAATATAATAAACATGAGAGGATAATAAAAAAATAGACCAATTATTAATGTTCACAGATAGGTATTTAGAAACAAGACTTACTAAATGTAAACTAGAATATTTAAGAAAAATTAAGAAAAAAAAACAAAACTAAGCAGCAATTAAAAAAGATAATAATAATAGTTCAAATCTGAATTCAACAAATGATTAACCAATACACAACAATAAAATAAGTGTGATTATAACTAAAACGATAGGTATTTTGTAAAATGTTTTTGAGGGGTGTGTTGCTTATTGCTATATTAAGCATATGAATCGTTTGAAATTTTCAAAATACCATCCTAAAACCCCCGCAAAGGTTTTTGGATTATTTCAACCACATTACAATACATCTGAAAAGTTTTTCAATCATCTAAAATATTCTTGCGAAACTGTTAAAAATTTGGAAATGACATTTTGCAAAACAATGATTGTCAAATCAGATTTCATTTTCAATACTCTTTAAATTAATGAATTAATTTGAAGTACTTACTTACATAATAATTTGAACGGAATCAAGAATTATAGATATTTTAAATATGTTACCTTTGCTAGGTACCAAATTTGATTGATTGTTCTTATATAATATACAAAAATTAATGTTTTTAATATATGAAAAATGAAAATTAGGTGGAACGCGAGCTGTTTGAAAACTGAATGTACTGGGACTGAATACCTGGAATGCGGGAAGGGGGTTGGCAGGACGGGGGAGCGGGAAAGGGAGAGGGAAGGCGGGGAAGGTGGAAGGGAAACGCGGGATTGGAAGGGGAACGGAGATGCACGCTGCACGGGAAAGTACACGCAATAGAAACAATTTATATCTTCGAATATGGCATTGCAACGCATGCCGGGAACCAGCTAGTTAATAAAGGAAGTATAATTATCAACCCCCACTTCTCAGTATGTTCACAAGACGTTAATAATGTAACGCATTCAAATAAGTCAATAGCAGTTACTTTATTATTAAACACATTAACGTTTAAAAACACTAACTAACCATCCGCAGGAGTAGACAGAGAGGACGGAATGCCAAACAACTCAATATATATTGTATGAAAAACAGGTTTTAAGTTCCCCACAAAATAGAAAATCTATTTTCTCAGTAAATTTGTTTAACCAAAAAAAAAATCATTTTAGGACCCTTAAAAATTGAAATTGGTCGGGGTCAAGTAAAATCTTTTAAATAAGTCGTCCCAAGGTGATGTAACCATTGTTTGAAATGGTCCTGTAAGCCGAAACAACTGTTACAATAAAATACTAAAATCCTTTCAGAACTTAATAATAACATTAAAAATTTTGAATTAAATATATTTTTTTGATAAACCACTTTGTCATGAGATTTACATCCCGTCATCTCGAATTCATTATTTCCACGAAAATAGCCTTCATATTTGTGACCTACAATTAAGTGATTCATTTTTTCAATGTGTAACGATTATTATTATTGTTTCTGTTTTAAGGGAGGGGGTAAGGTTTTAAGGGCGAAAGAAAGGCATATTTTTATGATTTTTTTTTAATATGAGTTATTTTGGTCTATTTATTTCATATATGCGTTATAGTATAACATCTGAAGTATGTTTAAAAAAAATTAATTAAAAATATTAATAAATAAGTCAGTGAGAGCGAATCTCCGGAGGCGCCTCGAAAAAAGTTGTAATACAGTCAACTCCATAACTCGTTACCGAATCATCTGAATCAAATAAAATTGAAATGCGTTTAAAAAATGATATATTTTCCTAGATAGTCATAGAGAGTTGTTTTTTTTTCGATTTTTTTTTATTTTTGGCAGTATTTAGATAAAAAATCGATTTTCGCTAAAAAATTTCGGTGAATTTGTTATTATAAAATGGAAAAAATGGTAAAAAAAAAACTTTCTCTGACTACCTGTTAATCTATGTGTAAAAATAGTGTACAATTTTCAAAAAGATTGGTTAAGTAGATTTTGGGTTATGATGTTGACGAACTTCAAAAATGTTGTTTGCGAGAAAATCGATTTAAAGTTTTTTTTAACTCGAAATATACTCGAATAATACTCAAGCATGGGGGCTGGTCGCTTGAAACGCTGTATCTTCGTTAGTTTTGCTTCGATTTACTTGAAATTTTAACACAATTCTCTCGACATATTGTACATTCAGCAAAATAAATTCAAAGAAGAGAAACGTAAGGAAGTACCCAAATATTCAGATATGCTCATCAAACACGGTTAAAGCCATTTCAAGCAACTTTTTGATGTAAGATATTTATACTTAGTGAAAAGGTCCATAGGTGCCATAAATCTCAGGAATTTTAACTTTAAAAATTAAAAGCAAATTATACGGATAAAGGGTCTTTCATTAAGAGCTTCATATCTTTAAATTTAAATAAAACAAAGTGTGTGTGAGATGTCGTCGAAATTTTGTATACGCTTGAAAGGCCTATCGAAGCCATTATGTATGGAATATAACATGGTTCAAATGTCCGCTGCGGCTTCTCTGGCGCATAAATCAGGCTGAATTTGACCATGGGTTATGTTGGCGTTGAGGGCCGCTGTATTTTGTGACTTATTTGCGTAGACCTGCGACTTAAGAAAACCCACAAGAAAAAATCTAACGGGGTCAAATCGCACGTAATCGCACACATGATCTTGGGGGCCAGATTTTATCATCGAACAATTTAAAAAAATTAAACAATTAATTAAATTTTAAATAATTTTATCATTTGTACATGTTGTTGAACGCTATATCCGTCCATGGTGATTTGGGAAAACAGACTGAATAGATAGCCAATCTGACAGATGTCACTTCTTCAGAAGACCCTTTAAAAAGAGCGGGTCTTCAAATTATCAGACAAAAAGTAGGACCGATTATGAAATTAACAGTGACCCAAAAACTACCAAAATATTCTGTACATCGTGTAATAACCGTAATAATAATAATTATGAAATAATTTATCTGAGCCAAAACCACGCAGCCTGCTTCGCGTTGAAGCAATTCTTGGCGGTCATCCATCTTGGGGTACTAAGTTCGCGGCTTGGAGCTTAAACTTACAAATTGTTCATGCAAAATTATCGGTGCAATAAGCCATTTTCCTTTGCCAAAATGCGAACTTTCCACATTACGACTTTTAAATTAGCTCTCCTAGTAATACCAGTCTATTAACAAAATAACAAATTTCTCAAAAAATTTCCAAGGAATATTAATGTAAAGAAAGTTTTTCAAACAAATTTTGCTATTAAGTTTCTTTTGAAAGCTGAAAAACACCTTTATAATCATAATTCGTAGAAATTCTTAGCAAAAACGTGGTACATTATTGCTTTAAAATGGTTTGTAGATCAATATTGCTTCGAATATTCTCAGCTTCTTAATAATATTGACATGAATAAAAACCGATCAACTTTTTCATTTAAGTTTTTTTACAAATTTCAAAGATAAATTGCTATTTAGTTGGTGCTTACAGATTAATTGCTATAGCTGGTGAACAGGTTGAACATTGGTAGGCTGTCATATATGTCTCTTACAACGATATTTCAAAGTGTTCTTCTGGAATGAATTCGAATAAACTCGAATGAATCTCTCGCGTATTGTTGCACCAGTTAGAAAATGTTACGCGTGGACTTGTACTTATGACTTTTTCAATGAAAACCTCCAGGTCCAACTGAGCTCATGGTGACAGCTCAGTCGGGACTGGGACTGTGGCAACTCCAATTTAAGGGGATGCTACGTTGTGAGGCTGAAAGGAATTGGGAAAGGAAGAAGATGGGGATGAGAAGCACTGGGAAATACTTAGCTATACAGATCTGATCATCAACCCGGCTAAAGCCGCTTCAAGCAACGATTTGAATCTGAAATGTTATTGAAGAACTAACGCATACTCGTAAAAAATCACTGCATATAAAAAAATAGTAAATTTTGATTTAATAAATAAATGCAAAGGCCAAGAATCGAACCACGATGAACTGCTTCGATGGCAATTATTCTTAATTTTCGCCACAAACAATTTTAAGAACTGCGGTGTAAATTGATTTCTTGTACCTACTGAAAATAGTAATTATTTAATTTAAGAATTGTTTAATTGAACTTTATAATACTACAAACGCATTTTAGAATGACACAAGCCATCGCATACCGAAACTTTATTGCTAGATAATAATCTGTATTATGATTATGCTATTCCTAAACAGGATTTTTTTTAAGATTTTTGAAAGCACATTTTTGGCGCTACATTTACTCTAGTGACAATGAAGCTCTGAAACTTTTTAAACTTTCGAAGAAATTTTTTTTTTAACAAAGACTTCAATTTAATTTTCTGCGGGAATTTGATACTTCGCGTAGCTTCTAGGTATATAGCATCTCTCAACTGAGAATATTACCCAAAAGATAAGACTTGAAAAGTCCCAAATTTAACCTTGCATATGTAAATTACACCTCACAGTCTGCTAGCTGGTTACAAAAATAATGAAAAAAAAAATCTGCGTCTGGCTATGATTTGTACGAAACTCCTCCCCATTGCCTTCTTTAAAATAAAAATTCTTCCCTGAGGCGCGCAGTGCAAATCCTTAAGGTATATTTAGTATGTGAGGTGAATATTAATTCCAAAGGCCTCTTTGTGTTTGAGAAATGCTGATAACAGCCAAAAACACGTCGCGTTTTATTAATATAGAAGATAAAGTACGGGATAGCGTGAACCAGAAGTCATAAATCACTTTTAAATCAGAAGTATTTTAGTAAATATTTTTTTTCATTTCACTAGGTGAAAATCAGACTTTATTTTAAAATTCTAATAAGAAAACGTACCACAAAGAATCTCACTTATTTGTAAACGGTCGAACGAAGGCTTTCTTAATGTTAAAGAAAATTGTGCGGTGGGAGGAATCAATAAAGCGGAGGAAGGATAAAAAAAACACCAGGCCCTTTCAGAGTTCAATTAAACATTGTTTATTTTTATTAATACTTCATTCACTTATCATTTGTAATGAAAACATCCATGAAGACATTGACACATTGCAACGCATTGCAGTTTGTCAAATAAGAGTACAAAACATAGGAGGGCGCCACTGTTGATCAAATGCCAAAACTAAACATTTAACTCATTGTGTTAATGTAAAGCTGTGTAACCTACATTTTTATTAAAAAAATTAAAAAATCATAAAAGTGAAAAAAAAGTCGTTGCATTATAGATACCCACTGATCTCAAATTAGAATTACATATAGGTATATTATTATGATAACTTTTCAATTTTGTGTTAACGTAATGAAGAATAACGATATTGCAATAGAGAATTCCAGTCCAATTTTTTTAATTTTTTTTTATGAATAAATGACCTTCTAACTTAAATAACTGCATATTTATTTTTATTTTTATAGTTAGTTTTAATAGTTAAAATAAATGTCAAAGTTTTAATTTTTCAAGATCCCTCAAAAAACACCGAATCTAGTGTGACGTCATCATGACTAACCGAAGTATGAATCTTGTAGGGAACTGGAATCAGCTGTTCGACTCCCGCCATTTTGAATTTCAGCATTGGAGCGTTTTCATAGACATTACTGGGCAATACGATCGTTTTTTGTACAGTTAAAGTTTTTGAATATTTTAAATAATATAGATGAACTAATAGAGATACTTTATTTTTGATACTGAATTATTTAGGCCTAAATAATGTTTCAATAAAAAAAAAACTATTATATGTTCAATTCTCTATAAGCCAATAACACGGAATGCCGAACGGCTTGCGTCTTCATTTCTATTGATTTCTATACAACTTTGACCCAGGTGACGCGGCGCGGTGACGTCACGCCACCAAAATCCAGCAATAGATTGTTTTAATGACACGTTTTAAAATGGACTTTTTAATATTTTTTAAAAATTCTACGTTAATTATTATGTAATAAAACTTATAAATTCAGAATCAGCGTATATTGGTCTATATGAACATATTTTCTTAAAGCCATAATATTTTTCACTGGAGTTCCTTATTAAATATAAAGCACAATTTAGAAATTGCTCACACTTATTTAATACTAGCTTAAGTACCTAGCGTTGCGCAGGCTTCAGATCATGTCCCTAATTTTAGATCTGAATATATTTCATTCATTCATATTTAAACGTAGTGCAACTAAACTCAGCATTAGATTCTTCCTTTTTATTTTCTGTTTAATTCAAATTCATGATAAATTAAATTAAAGCAAATCACTTTGTAAAACACCATTTAATCAAATGTATGTCATTAAGTAAGTACCAACAACAGTGCTTCTTTGATTATAATTTTTTTTTCTTTTCGATCAAAAAATGTTTTTTTTAATGTGTTTTACCGTTTTCTATACATTCAGTGTCATTGCACTTTAAAAAATATTTGACAGTTAATTTGGTGTTTCCAGCCTAAAAGTTTTGTAGTTCCATTTTTTAATATTTTCTATTCTTATTTGACGGACAATCCCCTACCAGATTATCTCTGGAATCTATACCGAGTTGAAAGAAAACGGTCGTCGGTAATTTACCCAAGACCTATCGATTACTAAGCACTATACCGGGTAATTAATTGATTTTGTGTTGAAGAAAGAAGTTCAATATCTATTTGAAAAAATTTTCCAATCTCTACTAAAATTACTTGCGGCCCACAGATACCCCCACAAAAACGGTTTATTCGTTATATGCTCAGTGGTAGTTTTTACTCAAATGCTGCCGTCCATTTTTTTTAATTTTGCATTTGTCTTGTATAATTTTCACGTCTCAAATAAATAATTTATGTGTTTCCTTAGTAAGTTTTCCTTATTCTTATATCAAATTCAACTGGCGGCTTAAAGTGGAAAGTATAATTAGATTACATAGTTTATCGACGAATCTAGTACACGTTAGAGCATGGAGCATATTGTCTACAGGTTGAAACAGGTTTTAAAGCTGGATATTTATGAGATAGCTCTCTCCTGTCGGGAATAAATAGAATGGAGACCATTTCAGTCTAACGCAATTTATACCATTCGATACAGAAGGCAGGAAGAAATAGAGCAAATAAAAATTTACACTTCCGGTTGAATCCGAGCAGGTAAGAAGAATAAAATGTATTGTTTTGTTTTAAATTGATTTCTAAAGGTTTTGTGCTGTCAAGGCATTGAACGCGGCCATGTAGTAATATATATCTTTTCTCTACATATTATAAATTAAAGTCCTCCGGCGCGTCTGTCCGTCTGTCTGTTCGTGATAAACTCAAAAACTACTGAACGGATTTATATGTGGTTTTCACTAACGATTCATGAGGAAGGTTTAAGTAAATAATTTGTCAAGGTTTTGTGTAAATTGGATGATTCATATAAGAATGTCTGTGAGCGAGCTGGCAGGCGGGCGGTGTTAATATAGTAAAATTATTTTTTTATTGTTTTTCATTTACTCACAAATAATTTCCCAAGTTGCCTCTAAAATCATGAAATACTAAAATCTTTAAAGGCCCATATCTTATAATTTAAAGCAAAAATAAATAAAGTAGCTTACATCCGTACCAGATATTTGATGCACCTTTTAATTACAAAAATAATTTTTCATTTTGGTTGGGTATTTTGATCTCAAATCTAGAATAAAGATTTGTAAGAAACGGGCCAAAAGGGACCGCGCATACGTTCCTCTTAACATGCACATATAAAATATCTTTTTTTATTATAATCCTTTCTTATTTGCTTACTATACATATTCTTCATACTCTTGATTCTTTCGTACTCTTTTATATTATTTTATTTAAATTTACATTATTTTATATTATTAAATATTCTTTTATGTTATGTTATGTTATTTTATATTCTTTTACATTATTTTATATTTCATTCGTTAAGGCACTGTATGTAAAATCGACCACCGCAACACGGATATGTGCCTAGCATGGTGATTGAAAATTCTTCAAATTATGTAATTTACAAAGCAATGAATAAAGAAAAAATTTAAAAATATATATTTAAGCTGTGTTTGGTTTATACTTCTCGATGCTGAGGCAGCAGCCAACTGTTTGCCTCTGACAACCGACATATTATTATTTGTCCCAAAATGAAGGCAAAACATTGAACAAAACAGTCTGGCTTTCCTACAAGTGCAATGTCCCTCCACCTCAGTATTATAATTTTAATGCGTTATATTTTTTTGTCGTTCAAACCACGCCTGTAAAAAATTGTAAGAACCTTAAATATGGAAAGTTCTACGCAAATTATTTTAAAATAGAACGACGTTTTTCCAAAAATGACGTTTTTTTTTGTTGTTTTTTATACGACACCTCACAAGGGCACACCTGTTTGTTCAATTTAAATAGTTAAACTACGTTGCTACCCAGTAGGGCGTTGTGAGATGGGTAAAAGCAAGGATTTATTAATACGGGTCTTGAAAGAGTCGGATTATATGAGGGAGGAAAAACAGTAGCTCGTTCCACATTACCAACCGACTTTCACAAAAACGAGTCGAACAAATTCTCATGCAAAACTTGGATTCGTAATCAGCGCCCCAAAATACACAAATGAGAAAAAAATCAGAACTACCCAAAATGTTATATTACTTTAAGCCGTCTCTAAAATCTCTTATCATATCATCCCCAGAAATTGTTTCAACTATTATTTATAACGGAATTTTATAACGATATGTTATAACGGAACAACAAATTCTAGTCTTTATAAATTGATAGCAGCTAACGATTATTTTCTAAATTTTCCAAAAGTTTTTATTATTTTTCAGAAAGTTAAATATTGAAATGATATTTACCTTAATAGGAAAAGGAATATAAACATTAGGTACTAAGGGAGGAAGATTTTTGTCTGATTTTGAGAATATTATACAATTATAAGATCAAAAAACAAACCTGTAAAAAAAATCGTACAAAAGTTTGATTACAATTCTTTGAAAAGATTTAAGTTTTAATCTCTTTACGTTTAGCAAAGAAAATATTTACCAAGAATTTCGTTAAAAAGTTCCACCACCTACACATCTTGAAATATGTTTATAAATAAAGAACTTCCTGTACCTAATAATATGTTCTCTCTGTTTTGGGTAGCGATTTTCGCCAAAAAAGTAAGAAGATATGTATTTTAATTTAATGAAACTTTTGAACATGATAATATTAAGTATATGTGAAAATACAAATTGAGGAGAACATTGGTCGAAGACGTTGAAGGTAAACAACGTAATTCATGGTTTGAAAACAACCTGACTAGTCAGCCCGAAAAGAGAGAGGTCTTGGGTTCGAGGCTCAGAGATGCCAATATCTTTTTCTGATTTTTCTGTTTCCAGATTTTCGATGTACCTACGATTCATAGTTTGCACGATGAAGATTGCCTTTACTGATAGGAAATGGCAGCGTATTTTAAAATATACATTGTAGAGGTGCGTAAATTGCATGTATTGGAAAATATATTGTGTTATTGTTATAACTCAATAATTGTGCGTATTTTATCAAACTAAGAACCTAGTTTATCTTATAGGTATATTTTTAGGCTCATCTGCCCTGATGATGGACACTGTAACGCTTTCCGAAAAGTTGGCTAAAGAAGGAGGTAGCGAAACACGGCATAACATCCCAAAAATAAATAACAAAACTAGTTTATCTTAGTTACAAAGTATGGATTTATTTTATTAAATTTAATTAATCTATGATATAATAACTAACAGATAAAAAAAAAAACAATAAAAAACCGAAATAAAAATCTTTGTACCTAGATTTTGTAAAAAGTTAAGTAAGTTCTTAGTTTATACGTATGTTTGTATTTTGAAAATATTTAGTGAACGCAGGGAGTATACTATCTAACGAATTTATTATCTAATCATTCACCATGCAGGGTTAGTTCACTATGCGTGCGTTTTGGCCTTGTGAAGATTACCTAGATTACCTTAGCCTGAAAAGGCCCTCGACTAGCAACCCGAAGATCGCCGGTTCAAAACCTGGCGTGTGCAAGTAAATTTTAATTTGGTGAATTTGTGTTATTTAACAATTTAATCATTTAAAAAAATATAAGATTTATTGAGTCGTTTAATTTCTATATTCGCTATATCAACTTTTACTGATTCGGAGAAAACCGCAAAAAAATGCCACATCTCTAGCGTAAATAAATAAAAGCATAATATTTTTGTTTTATATAATGAACTGTAATAATGTAAATTCAAAAATAGTTCATTTTTCAATACAGCAATATTTAAGTAATTTCGATAAATAAAATGGATATAGCTGATTTTGATACTCACTTCTTGATTTCCTCACGATATTAGAGGTTTTTGAAACTCAACTGACCTGACGCGCGAGTTTCTAAGCCCGCCATCTTGGCAAAATAACTGCTCGCGATTGGTTGAATTCCAATATAGCGGGTTTTGATAGTAAATTTTTGAATGATATAGCGGGTTTTGTTTCTCACTCGCTGTTTTAACATGGTTTTTGGTCGTGATAAGGTAGGTTTTGAAACTTAATTTTAGGTTCATCTTGTTCTTCGCAAAAATATGAACAAGATGCGTACTCGGACCAATTTGGCGAAAAATCGGATATAGCGGGTATTGAAATTATAGGACTCATATTTGGAAAGGAATGGAATTTGGAGTATTTTTCACTCTGGAACATTTCGTTACTCTTAGTATCGCCCTGGTGTAAGACCACCATTCAGATTTGAAACATTGTTTGAAATAACTTTAGCCGTGTTTGGTGACCAAATCTGAGTAGCCAGGTTCCCTACCTTCATCCACCCCATCTCCTTCCATTCCCCACAACCTTCCTACTCACAGTATACCCCAATTGGGTATGCCATAGTTCCCAACCATAGGGATGCCATAGTTCCCAACCATATTTCCCTCCATAGGGATGTCATAGTTCCCAACCATCCTGCTCCAGACGGTTGGGAACAGCTAGGACATGATTTACACAAAAAAATGTCGGTAACGTCATATAATAACGATGGATTGGAAGAGAGATAGATGCGTCACAAGCCGAACGCTTGTTCCGCGCTCTCGCTTGCACGCTCGGCTCAGGCGGAACGTGACAACGTGACAATGAGTCATGATTTTTCGTGAGTGCAACCGGCGTTCATCGATTTATAAGACGTTATTACGTCAAAAATAATAAAAAATATCATCTTTTAACACATCTGAAACAATACAACGCCATTTCACCTTGTCCTAGGTTTGGTCATGTATACTTTGAAAATATACGAAATAAAGCCGGGAGATGATAATGAAAAAAACAAGACCATTTTTTTTTCAATGTTTTTGTTGACTTTCGGTCCAGTCTGTACTCCTCACGAGATGAAGAGGCGCGAGAACAAAGAGATTGTGCGGCTGTAAGTAAATAAGTAAGCGATTGAATAAAAATGTTTTCAGTTTCTAATGTGGTCTAGGCACATGGGACGGAGTTGCTAACTCATTTATATTTCCGGCATAACACACAACTTGGGGCATTGGGTACGTGTTTCCACATTAAACTCTTCGGGGAATGCCGCCTTGAGAGTAAATAATAAATTCCATGCACAGATACAAATGGCTAAAAAATAAGAGAGCAAAGAGAAAATATTTTTTCCCAATGTGCTGAAAAGGGTTTTCAAATATTTGCATTGGGAAAATGGCACGGAGATACAATGAAACAATAAATTACAATTTAAATTGAATTTGAAAGAATGTTCTTTGATCTTCCAATTTCTTAATTGTGTGCTTTTTAATATGCGTTTCGTTGTATTCATACTTTACAAAGTACCTGGCTCTTTAGATTTGTTAACCAAACGCGGCTAAAGCCATTGCAAGCAACGCTTCAGTTCTTAATAGTGATCTTACACCAGAGCGAGACTGAGAGTATCTTCCACTCTATACTTTATATTATTTTTTATGAATCATTTGTGAAATAACACAAATTAAACATTGAAGAAGAATATAAAAATAATAATCTTAACGAAAATATGAAAGAGAACAAGACACAGAAAATGAAAGAGATAATGGTTGCAACTGGGACTCGAACCCAGAACCTCTCGTCTGACCGAGGCGTGCGTGTTTACCAATTCCGCCATTGCCACCTACTGTCAAACCGTCATATTAGCCAGTCTCATATTTCAATTTTTTTTTTAATTAACAATATTATCTTCAACTATTTTTTTCCATATTTATAGGCAACTACCTTTTTTTATTGGAAACAATCATTCTAAGAATTGGTTTGTAACCTCGTTAGCGTCTTGTATAAATATATCCGATTTTTTATTTTTATGGAACTATTGACTTTTTATAAAAGTCTAAATGAATACTCAATTTTTTATAAGAAAAACTCTCATTTTATAACTTTTGAAAGTTTTTCCCATCAATGTAATATACCATCGAAGAAGAAAATAACAATAATAATCTGAACGAAATATGAAAGAGAACAGAACAGAAATAAAGAAAAAAATAATTGTCGCAACTGGAACTCGAACCCAGAACCTCTCGTCTAACCAATAAAATTAATCATATAAAATATCTTTGTGCACACCGGAATTTGAACCCGCGATTGCTCATCGAGAGCCTTACCCCTCGAACATGAAGACGGTCAAATATAATACTCGTAGTAATTTTTTTATTAGCCTGGTTATCCCTAACCCTTATTTTCGCAAGTCAATATTTAAATAAATTTCTTTAGAGCATTTCACAAATATACGAACATAATCCTCTGACTAACCATAATGCGTTTCCCCGTAGGGGCAGGCAGAAAGGATGGACCACCAAACATCTCAGTCTTGGTACACATTCCTTCTCCTTAGAGTCCGTTCCCACAGGAGTACGTATTTAAAATTATAACATTCCGTTTTTTTAGTGACATAAGAACTTTTATGAGCATGTTCACACTTGCCTACGAACGAAATCATGTATCATGAAAAATGACGTATACGTTATTTCGTTACTTACTTTTTTGTCAACAAAAGACGTATGCGGAATATGTATCCGTTTTTGAAAACAAACGGAGACATATTTTGATCGAGTCTACTCTACTTGTTTATTTGACGAATCGTTTGATTGCGATTCATCTTTTGTCGTGTAGGGGTAGGGGCGGAATGCTGGAATCTCTCGGCTGTTAAAAATTATATTCATTCTTCACAGATTGCAAATAACGTATTGCTAAGACGTCCTGCCATGAAAACAAGCGTCGGTACGTCTTTAACGTAGATTAATCAAGATAACTAAAAACGTTCTGCGGTCGCAACGGCCGTATTTACTGCTTTCTTCACAAACCATCTAAGCGTCTCTTTTTAATCTTGCATTATTTTCGAATTTGCATAATTGTCATACGGTCGTACATAGTTTACCACACATACACCTCAGGTAGTACACTTATTCCAGGGAAAAGTCGTACGTGACGTTATACAAGACGTGTGAGAAAGAAGTGCTCGATCGTTGATGACGTACGTGCGAGCTAATGGGACAAGTAAGTATATCATATTTGACTCTCTCGACCCACTGCAGTGGGAGGAATGAATTCATACGTCTGTCACTCCTGGACACACTGACCCTCAGATTCCTACCACCAATCATAACTAACCAGAACTTTCTCTCATTCCTTTCCTAAAAATACTATCCATACAGCATCCTCAAAGACGACGTAGGCGCTGAGGGAAATTTTTTACCTCAGAGCCTTCTATGTGGAGCTAATGCAAAAAAAATACGCCTCCGATAGACATACTAGTTCCAGCGAGAGGTCGTAGTGACGTCATGCGTAGGTGACGTCATGCGTAGGTAACGTCATACGTACCTCATGTTTTTTTTTTTTTTTTTTTATTTCTATACAAGACATGTGAGAAAGAAGAGAGCGATCGTCGATGACGTACGTGCGAGCTCTCGTACTAGTAAGTACATCTCATTTCTATAACCTATTGCATAATGTTATTCTATTTCTGTCATAATTAGTGTAACTCGCTCATCAAGCAAAAGAACTAGCTTCTTCTTTGGTGAAACTGCAATTTTAAAGAATTTCTGAACCAATTTGTAATTTATATTAACCCACTGTAAACTTATATATCTATATTAAATAAAAAAATTTAAAAATTAAAAATTTCAAAAGCTTAGTTTATATGAACATTTCTCGAGTTATAAAATTAATGCCAAAGCACTTCCATTACAACACAACACAAATTACAGCATACTTGGCAAGTTGTTAATATTTTGAAGGAGTTTGTAATTTTATTTAGAACTGACCTATCCGGCGCTTTCCACATTGTTCCCAACTAAGTTGATCACCTACGAAATGTCTATGAAATATCAGCTTCATAATCTAAAACACGGCAAAATTCCGCAACTCGAAAAGTTTTCCGAACGCGGTCACAAATTTGCAAACTCCAGCGTTGGCGGAACAAGTCGCAAGTACACAATATCATAGAATGAAGGTACCTCTCACATAGTCATAGGAGTTGGTACCAGACTAACTACAAGTGTAAGTAAGACCTACCTTGGCTGGCAATAGCTAACTTTTGCTTCACGTATGAGAGACGGCTACAATGTTATGGGATTTTTTTCTAAAAAATAATGTTAGTTTAATTTAATTAACATAAAAAAATTTAATTACTTTCTTACTGAAGTGATAAACATATTGAATTGGACTGTGGACGTGTCTGTGTGCCCAAAGTATGGTCAATTTTATCTTACTTCATGTAAAATTAGTAAAACTTTTTTCAATTTAGGTGGCGGATATAGGTACCGTTGTGAACCGTTTGTTGAATAACCATGTCACAGGTCACCCCAAGTGGTTCGCTACGTTTGGTGACTTAGCAGAGGTGCCCAGGAGATGAGGATTGCCTGCGTGGCAGGCCGGATCGTGAGAGATTGGTTGAGGGATATCTTTTTTTATTTGTTTTATTTTAAATGCACATTCATGGTTAAACAAAACCAATAACAAACATACATTATATTTTACTAAATAATAATAGCATTTTTTAATTTTGTAGTTAAAAAATATCTACATCAGGGGACAGGTAATTTAGTAACAGAAAAACCTTTTTTTCGAGCGGCATGCGGCACACTGACCCTACCCATCCCTCATACTTTTTTCTTCCCAGACCCTCCTCTCCATCCCTTTCTAAGATGCATTCTCAAAGATGACAGAGCCTCTGAGAGGAATTATTTTCCACAGCGCCTCTTGCGTGGAGCTAATGTCACAATGACACACTGACGTACATCATAGTAGCTAACAGCACTTCATTGTGGGCTGAAAGAAAGAATTTCGATATTTGAAAATATGTAATCAAATTTTATCAAAATATATTTTTTTTAAATGAGTGCAGTTCACACGCATAATATTGAAGTGAAAGTTTCACCCACACATTCTCAACCAATATGAGCCTTGAGAAGTGAGGTTATAATCAAAGCGGCCAATGGGCGCAGATTGACGACTGACGGTACTGTAATGCGTCATCTCCGTTTTATATCCCAACCAAGAGGAGCCTTTAAAAGTGAGGTCATAATCAAAGCGGCCAATGAGTGCAGTTTGACACTTCGTAGGTACTGTAATGCGTCATTTCCGTTTCATCGGAATTTCAAATCACAACGGGGCTAAAGAAATTTCACTAAAAAAAAACACGCTTTTATCGGAATATCTCCAACATAATCATAATCAAAGCGGCCAATGAGTGCAGTTTGACGCTTCGTAGGTACTGCAATGCGTCATTTCCGTTTCATCGGAATTTCAAATCACAACGGGGCTAAAGAAGTTTCACTAAAAAAAAACACGCTTTTATCGGAATATCTCCAACGATTTCTACATTGGTTGTGTGTACTTTTTCTTAATAAAAATATGAAGTGATATGAGAAAAAGTCAATAGATGTCGCATATTAAATAAAATGGATAAATATTTATGCAGACACTATCTAGGTAGCATTTAGTTCAGGTTTGAATCTTGCAATCATACATAAAGATAGCAGCCAATAAAATATGCGTTAAGAAAATGAAGATAATGTGAGTGGTTCTTAGTCGAAGTATAATACAGTTAAAAACAACCGAATCGGATATTTACACCTTGGCGCAGTAGTTAGCGCATTTTCCCGGAAAGCGAAAGGTTCTGGGTTCGAGTCCCAGAGGTGCAAATAACTTTTTCTGATTTTTCTGTTTCCAGATTTTCGATTGAGTTTTGCTAATATTGTCTTCATTTGGTTATCTTCATTTTATTAAAGTCAAATTGTAGTTTTAGTTATAAAAATTCATAAATTGGTTTTTACATCCTGTTTCTGTCTTAAGTTTTATCGTGCACAACCCTACTACAATTTGAAGAGAAAAAAAACGAGAATTAATTACCGAAACTTTGTAAGTAACTGCCGCAAGTATTAACATTCGTTGGCTTAAACGCCCTGGCGGCACAAGCACGGCTAATGAGTTAATTGAGACGTCACGTACTGGTAGAAAATTATCTTCTCCCATACTGTTGGCACTTTTCTGGGATCATGTTTGTAGCGACTTTGCGATAAGGCCCCCTAACTTCATTACCGTACCCTACCCTTTGAATTATATATGATAAATGTTAATGGTTCAAAGAATCTTAAATAATCAAGTTACTAGCTTACTTGGTAACTTGGTTACGTAATAGAGTTGTCAAGATGAGGTTGTTTGCCAGCTCATTTGGAGAACGCATCCAGAATGAGCAAATTAAAAAATATACAATATTTATATTGGTTTAGCACCATAATACGTACTTCTTTGATTTTTTTCTGAAATTAATTATAAATAACTCAATATTATTTTCTTATCTCAAAGATGGTTTTCCTACTTCTTTATATATTTGAAGTTGCACCGAATGTTTAGTGCTTGTCAAAATGCATCATAGATGGCATTCTAATGTCTTGAGCATTTTTTTTGACGTGATAACGTCTTATAAATCGATGAACGCCAGCTGCACTCATGAAAAACCATGACTCATTGTCACGTTCCGCCTGAGCCTAGCGTGCAAGCGAGAGCGCGGAACAAGCATTCGGCTTGTGACGCATCTATCTCTCTTCCCCTCCATTGTTATTATATGACGTTGTCACGTAAAATTATCGTCCGTAAACCGACTTTACAGACAACCAATTTTTTTTAATTTTTATTTTTTTCGGCAAAATCGTCTTAAAAACGATCTAACAAAATTCCAAATTTAACTCGATGTACTTCAAAACAAAAGTTTAAATCAAAAAAGTTGTACCAGAAAATCGATTCAAAGATGACACAAATTTGATGTCGATTCGCCAATTTTCTGCTTGTGCTTCGTGTTTTCGAGAAAAAAAAAAGTTTTATTTTGAAAAAAAAAATTTGAAAAAAAAATAAATGTCAGTAAAAGAAACCGGAATCCAAATTTTTTTTTACATTTTTACTCCAAATAATGTCAGGAATCACCGGTTAAAGTAAGTGGAGTACGTCCCTTAACACCCTTAGTGTGTGCATGTATTTACTAATTTCTTATTCAGGTCCTCTTTGTTTTACGTACTTGTAATTTGCGCTCATCTATAATTGGAATCATCGCTATAACCATGTTGAAAATGTTAATTACTGTTATAATTATGTGGTGTACCAATAATTGATTTTCCCATCAAACTAGGTTATTTTGAGGATGCCGATAATTCATATATACACATATATTAAAGGCTTTGGCATGATGTTCAACTTGGTGTCCGTAAAGATGAATGAAAATACATAACATAAAGCTACGTATGAACATTTGAACACAATTTTTTTATAAGAAAAACTCTCTTTTTATAACTTTTGAAGGTTATTCCCATCAACGTAATATATCATTGTAGAAGAAGAAAACACTTATTGTTGATGGAAATAACCTTCAAAAGTTATAAAAAGAGAGTTTCTTATAAAAAAATTGAATATTCATTTAGACTATCATAAAAGTCACTAGTTCCATATGAATAAATTCGGATACATTTACCCGAGACGCTATTCAGGTTACAAACCAATTCTTAGAACGATTGTTCCAATAAAAAGAGTAGTTGCCCATAATATGGAAAAAAGAACTAGTTGAAGATAATATTGTTGATTCTAAATATTTGAAATATGAGATTGACAAATATGACGGTTTGACAGAAGGTGGCAATAGCAAAATTTGATAACGCGCACGTCCCGGTTAGACGAGAGGTCTGGGTTCGTGTCCCAGTTACGACCATTGTCTTTTTCTATTTTTCTGTGTCTTGTTTTCTTTCATATTTTCATTTAGATTATAAGTGTTATCTTCTTCTACAATGATATATTTGAACACACTTGAAAGTTGCGTCACATACTACATTCTACGTAAGGGGTGTGACTGAGATGACAAGATACGCTTAGTCGCTATAGACGAATACTGAACGCTGTATGAGACGACCTACTACCATATTTCGATCGTCTATCATTGAAGTACATGAACAACATTTTGAATTAAGAATTTACTGGAAATATAAGAGTGTTTCTTACTAGCCACATTTGGTTATGGAGACAATAACGGGTATCATAATGCCATCGGTATGCACGAGGAATGTACTATAACAAGGATTTTTTTTTCTTTATTTTTCCCAAATTTTACATTAGATGTATACAATATCATGAAATAATAAGAATAATGGGAACCCACTAAGGCGCAGCCTGTACGTGGGTAACATAGTTTAATATATTTTATTACTGTACCTAGAAAGAACAAACAATGGGCATATAAAGCAAAAACATGATTAAAAATTGTCTTAACAGCTGTGCACAAAATGAACATACAACAGTGCAATAGTGAGTGAATAGTGTAATATTAAGTGTAATAGTAAGTGTATATTAAGTGTAGTAGTGATTGCATAGCATATAATGTATATCATGACGGTGTGGGATGGTGTTCCAACCAGTCGCTTAATCCAGTGGGAAAATTAATTTTTTTCGCGAATATTTTTAAATTGCTGTCAGTCTGAAAAAATGTTCGTGTTTTTACGCAGTAAAACTAATATCGCATATCCAATTTTATTGGGAATAACCATGTTATTTATTGATTTCACTGTCATTAATCTGTTATTTTTATTCCCGATTTTTGTGGGCTTATTTTATAGTCATTGTTTTTTAATTGGGTTGACGCAGCATTAAATTGGATAAATTACATCATGGATTTCCCATCGGTGGATGCAATCAGAAACAAACAAATTGAAAATACAAAAATTTCATGATTATATGCAATCTGCAGCACCTACGCAAAAAATGTATTTGAAGCGACTAATGATAACAAATTCGTGTCAATATTTGAAAGGGGTTCTTTATGACTGTGTTCCACGATTTCAGAGTAAATGGTTCTTTTTTATTCCAATTCATGTCCACGCTAAATACAAATTTTGCTTTTCAGAATGCAAAGTTAAAAGTAATTTTTATAGTTTATAGTTTAGTTTATTTTGAAGGAAAAATGTGTAAGGGGTGGGTAGAGATCTAGAGATCAGTGTCTCCAGGAGTGATGGACATTTGGACTCATCCCTCCCATTGTGGTGCAAGGCGATGAATCGAGAGAGTCTTGCTGGAGAGGTTAAAAGGACTCTCTCAATAAGTCTCCCCAAATCCAGCCTGCCTCATTGTAGTTGCGCAGAGATCTAGACGATCCTCCCCCCATAAACCCGGGCACCCTAAGCCACCAAATTTAGTCACTTGGGTGACCTATGGCAGAGTGTTGGTTACTCATTTCATGGTTCCCGAAGCGGCGATACCCATTACAGCTTCCCAAGCTAATACAGTGAAATTTTGTGATGTACGCATTAAAATAATTTGGTTCTAGAGATGATTAGACGTCGCCATTGATGAAGTTAAATTTTCATGCACATTTTACAATAAAGGTTAACAGAATTTAATTTAATTAAATCGCCTTGTTTTATCCTAATCAAATATTGTGTGGCCCACGAATAATAGAAGAGTATCTTTCTTCTTCCTTGCACTGTCCCAGCTCATGGCCTAGGTAGACTGTTGGGATCTTCTCTTTCTCAAGCTCTTCTCGTTCTCAAGCTATATCTTCTTTGATTCTCTTCTCGTTCTCAAGCTATATCTTCTTTGATTCTCTTCTCGTTCTCAAGCTATATCTTCTTTGATTCTCTTCTCGTTCTCAAGCTATATCTTCTTTGATTCTCTTCTCGTTCTCAAGCTATATCTTCTTTGATTCTAGGTACCGCTTCTATCCAGACAGTTTTTCTGTAATATTTTGGAACATTGAGTCATCCAGGAGTTCTTTGGTCTTCCTCTGGATGACTGTCAATAAAGCTCCATAGACATTACCTGCCTCACTGTGTGATCTGGTGGTTTCCGTTTTATGTGCCCATACATCTTATCAACTGTCGTTCCTCCAAATTACTGTTTATGTCCGTGACACGCAGGCTACCACTGATGCGTGAACTTCTAATCTTATCTTTTAGTTATATTTCTATCACTAAAAGATAGTATTAGATCTTATCTTATAGTTTTGTTTTGCCCAGAGTAGGATTTGTACGTATTCCAGCATTTGGAGCCATACATTATCACGGGTCTAACAATAGTCTGGTTCATCTTTCTTTAAAGTTTTATAGGAATTTTCGGGTCACACAAGATTCCTGTTGTGGATCTAAATTTCATCCATCCCACACCTATTCTATTTTTTTTACATTAACTCCACACAGGAGGCCCTGAGGAAAATAATTTCCCTCAGGGCCTACGTCATCTTTGGAGATGCTGTGTGGAGGGAGTTTTTGAGGAGAGGAAGGAGTGAACATGGTCAATATCCACTGCACATCCTCCATTTCTGTGAATGAGTGAGCCCAGATTCTTAAACGAGTCACAGTTGGCTAATATTACTCCATCCAGGTGCATCGAATGAGTTACAGCATTTGTGTCTTCAAATGGCAAGTACAAATATAATTCCTGCTTAATTTTAGTCCATTATTCTCCAGGATCTTTCTCCACCTTCCCGGGCTATTCTGTAAGTTACAATGATTATCTGCTATCAGTCTTACATCATCTGCAAAAAGCATAGTCTTGAAAATACTGTTCAATTCTTGAATCGTTATGTAATATTTGAACATTATGAATAACAGTGGGCTGAGGTTAGATCCTTGGTATACCCACATATTAATTGTAAATTTCGGTGATTACGAATAATAGAAGAGTATGTATGAGAAGTTGATACAAAGAGTGTGTACTGAGATAGAATTATCTGGCATTCTAACCTCTCTACTAACCTTTATTAGTTAGTTACATATTCTTTGTTATAAAAGCATGGGTTGTATACATACCATTACCACAAATATCATTATATTATATTTGAATAAATGTATTTTGAAACAAACCCACTAATCCAAAACACATTAGTCAACTTCTTCCATGGTAGTTTTTTTCATTTCTTCAAAAATATAAATTGAATTTGTTACTCAAACAAAACAGGAAATAACTATACCTAACAATACACGAGTAACGCGCTTCCCAAGAAACGTCTCTAGTAAAGTTCTGCGCTATTTGAATGCTAAAATAACAACAATGATATATTCGTACCTACTTATCAGAATTGTCAACAGAGCTTCCATTTAAAGATCCCGTTCCGCGGTTTTCAATTTCCGCCAGCGCTTTACTCCGTAATACGTCGAAAGTGGGAAAAAGCTCGCTGAAAATACTAAAAGTTCGTTTTAAGTTAAGTTTTTTTCCCGCGGCGTACTCGGGGAAGAGTAATGGTTAACATATTTATTCCGTTAAGTTACCAAACAACTCATTAACTGCAACAGTCACGGAATATAAACGACCAGAAGGACGATAAATAAAACTTGCCGACTCGTGTGCACAGTTCCCCACTAGCCAAGCGCTTCAAAAATGCAATGTAGGGAAATTATGCATTGAAAATTAAGCGAAACACCCTGTTCAAGTGTTCAGCGAGCTTTTTTTACTCTCGCAGCATATTTTTCACGGAGCACAATACGGTAACTTTTTATTATGTGAATAACAAAACTGATGACGGCTGATGAAAATTTTATCACGTTAATTTTATAACGTCGTTTATGACTGCAATGAATTCATATTTTTGCAGTTCATAATTATACAATTTCATCGACATAAATCAAAATAGGTACACTGAATGACTTCCCGCGGGACTTTACTTGATTACTAGCTGAAGTCCCAGGCTATGCATATTTTTTTTCGAAATTAATTAAAGTAGGCAGTAATTTTTATTTGTTTTAGTTTTTGAACGTCATTTGTGCAAAATTTCATAAATCTCGGAATAAATTGAAGATTGGTTCATCGCCCACCACAGACACTTTTTTTATATATTTCATAGATACAGAATCACAAAAATCTTTGAACTGTGCCACAAAATAAAGAAAACTCCGATATCTTGGTCAAAATATGAGGAAAGATGTCAAAATAAATGACGTCATTAATGTTCCTGAAGAGCATTAAAGGAAGTTGTAGGTACTGTCTTGAACAAAAAAATATTGGTTGTCTGTAAAGTTGTCGGTTTACGGACGATAATTTTACGTAATAACGTCATATAATAACGATAGCGTGGAAGAGAGATAGATGCGTCACAAGCCGAACGCTTGTTCCGCGCTCTCGCTTGCACGCTCGGGTCAGGCGGAACGTGACAATGAGTCATGCTTTTTCGTGAGTGCAGCCGCGTTCATCGATTTATAAGATGTTATCACGTCAATAAATATTTTCTTTGTGTACTCGTGCAGTATTTTATAAAACTGTGGTATGAATCATATTGAAGTAACCATTGATTTAAATTATTGAAACTATAGTTCGAAAATGAATGTTTATCGCGTGTATTTAAAACATTTAGCGCAGCTAAAAAAATATTTACGATTTTGTCTAAAATAGCCTTGCGTTAAACTACTTTAACGGTTATCTTACTGCTACAAAATGCTACCGCCAACGCAGACGTAGAGGCCTTGCTAATATTATCTTTCAAACCACCTTATAACTGGTGGCCGATGTCAAAGCATATTTCAGAAGTTTTGTTCGTCGAAAAACTTAAGAAGATAACCGAAATACACGATTTGCTAGAAAAGTTTTCCTGGAACCATAAACTTCGAGGCGCGTGCCGAGACAGAGTTCCCTCCTTAATAAAATTACAAAATACATTACATTTTACATGTTTACTAATAGCCATAAAAAGGATGTTAACATTTTCGTTAATATACTTTTATACGAAGCACTTTAATATATTTTTACATACCTATAATAGATATTACACTTTACAATGTTTTAACTTCCCTTTATGCTTTACTCTCGACATTGCTAATATAATTAATGATTAAAACATGAAAACAGTAACTGTAAAAATACAAATTATCAGTTTTTAATTTCGTTTGTGGGTGAAATATTTCCAATGTCAACGGCCGTTAGTAAGCAAATTTTCAATAACTGTTTTAGAGAGCACTAGGCAATATAAGTTTTAATCGCCTGTTTGGCACTTTTTTCAGTTTAATTGACAATCACGTATAAAACAACTGCAATTTCGGAAAAATAAAATTGGTAGTTTTAAATACCATTAGCTTTATTGTGGTTTGTCGCGCCGGTTGTTGAAGTGGAAGTCGCACACCTTATTCATGGACTAAATAAATACCAAGACAAGTTATAGTTCTACCAATCGAAGAAAAAATAAAGCAAAAATCTTTCTCGAATGAAACAGTCGAAGGATGTCAATTCAGAGAACATATATATGTGCTGATGAAATAGCAGCACACCCGCAAGCCGACAACGTGCAGCGTATTTGAGCACGTCGTATTGCCAACATGGTTGTTCTTCCTACACTTGGGTGTTTTTGCGTTCCCTACCTTGATGTGTATTATTTCGACCTTTACCGATTTCGGGTGGTCAAAATGTTATATTTATTTAAATTATAAGTGATTTATATGTATTTGCAAAAGGAAAGAAACTCCATCGGATATATTTTTGCTCGAGAATGATTTTTGCCTCTCAAAAGTGGCAGCTGGTGTCAGTTTGTCTGAGAACGAACTAATGTGCGATGCCAAACGCAGTAACTCTAAAAATGAACTTAGAAATGAGTATTTTGTATTAATTTTTAAGTTTTCAGACATATTGACCTGGAAATAAGCTAACTTGTGATAGCTTTGACTACCGATCAGTTTGATATAAATAATTTTTAATGTATAAATAAATAAAAATAATAAAAAATTGAAATGCTTTTGATATTTATCTGGAATACCAAATATAATACTATTCTCAGGTATTGACAAACTACCTTTCTGAAAAACCATTAATCCAAAGCATGGAAATTAGAAATCAATGCATATATTATAATCACAACGGAGCCACCAAATAAGGCCGAGAAAGATTGCACCATCTCCCTGCTCTTCATAGCGCTGGAATTCCGGACCCCAGTTCCGTGGAAGACTGCATATCTTCCAACGAACCCCATCCATACCAATAGAGATAATCTATTCACGTAATTGGATAACGACGTTATTACTTGTGATAAATCCAATCTAGAAAATTCCATATAATATGCTGTGAGTTACAGACTTACAGAGCTTTCATCTTTGCATATTCTCATCATCTCTGAACACATAGCAGTTAAAACGCGTAATGTAGATGTTGCTTGCTTCTTTATCGCTGTTTTTTCTCTTCATCTGAGATAAAGAGATGATAAAAAGACGATAAAAAGCTACCCACAAAGATGAACAAACTTTCTTTCAATCTACAATCCTTACACTTTTATCGTTTGCTTTTGTTTCCTTTATTTGTTATTTCCTCTTCAAATTTACTTACCGAAGAAATCTTAAAGGGATTTTATTATTCCGCTGTGAGCACAGAGCATATACGGGTCTATAAATGCTATCATCTTCTCCATACTCACATATAAACCAATACCTGCAGTTATGTATGTTTGTTTTTTAGGTGTAACGCGGCGTCCTGAAGAAGGACATTGTGTGGCTCTCCGAATCGTTCGCGTACGACGGGTGAGGTACCAAAAACAAGATTCAAAATTTATTTTAATTTTAAAATTTAACTTACTGTAAAAAAAAAAAATTATATTTTATTAACATAGAAACAATAAAAAACAAACAAAAAGAAATGCAATATCGGAGGCTTAAATAATGTTCAGTCACAGAGAACCGACACCGAAAAAAAATCTCTACGGCTAGGCGCCAAAAAGTTGTCTACTGGGAACCAAAATTCAAAATGTATACAAATACATGTACATATTATGACGTATTCAAATGGCCATCACGACATTACACCATCGAATAGTAGATATTATTAGGCTTGCGTCTGCGTGGTTGAATTTCCGAACCCAGCTTCCAGTGCGTGTCTGATGTCACGCCACAAATAACACCTGTGTACGTGGAATTTCAAACAAAGCTACCGTTGTAATTCGGTTTTGAATTCGAGAATTTGTCACTAGATGTCGGCACTTCCGCCGGCAGGACGCATAGGGGCGTGCCCCTCTAGTTATAAGTTCTACGAATATGTGAATCTGGAGTATCTCTCCGGATATGGAAAGATTGACGGGAATACCCAGTTATATCAAGCGGCTGTATATTACACATGAGGTCATTGGCCGTCTCGGTTACTTTGTCTCGGTGACTAGCCATCACTGGTTGACAGTGGATACGAGAAGCGGGCTAATTTTGGAACCAGTTCCTATTGAATTTATAAAATGGTCACCAACACTAACTGGGCGATGCCGAACCAAAAGCCGCCCGCAGGGCCTAGCAGTATAAACCTGTGGAGCGGGGTTAGGTTATATTGTTTCTTTGTCAGTTTTACGAACAATATATCCTTCGGAAATGCGCATAGAAATCTTAAAGTCATAAATTTATGTAATTATTCATTATCATTAGAAAATAATTATTTTGGAAAATCTACAATAAACATAAAAATATGGCCGCCAAAAAATCTAATATTATTTTACAATAACTGATTCGATAAATCGTCTAGGCATGAATTTGTTCTGTGGATTTAAGCTATGCGTTTTACTTTAGAGTTTTTACAACTTATCCAATCCTCACATGAATTTTTTTAGATCTAAGGGTTCGCCCTTTCAAATATGGGGTGGATTCCCTCCGGGGTTCAGTAAGGCCTTTTCACTTGCAGAGAAAAGTTATAGGCGTAACTTTGGATTAGGTTGAATGCGAAAGAAATGATTATTCATGATTTTATCATAACTAAAAACTTTATTTTTGTTGTGTTATTTCAGAGTAGATATTATATAATTTTCCAATGCAGCAATTGCTGCATCAATGCCATTTTTTTAAGATTCGTTATATTGAAAAATAAACATGAAATATCCTGCAATATTTTGTTAGTTACACTTTTTCGGAATTCTACGATACTAACTTAGGTATCACAAACAACGGAAATGTATTATTTTCCATTTCTTTCTTAGTTTTTATTAGCTTGAATTTAATAGCCAGTTACAACTTACAAACGTTATAATGGCACGGACCTCACAGTTTAATTAAATAATTCCACTTTATTTTTTTGCAAATTATCAAATGAAAGGTCAGTGACTCCATCTGACCTTCATCCAGCTTCTGCATAATGATAATAAACATGATGCAAATACTCTGCGTCAATGTCACGAAAATTTTTAAATATTGCGGTTGTTAAGTTTCATAACACAATGTAAAATTAAATTAAGTTTTTAAAAAAATAATACTAGTGTATTCATCGCGTTTCACGCTCAAACCCCGAAACTTTGGGGATACATTCGTAAAACAAATAGCTTTTTTTTTCATTATTGTTCAAATAAAAAAAAGTTCCATGACAACTCAGAATCATGCAATTCAAGGTTCATGGGGTGAGGTTTGTTTGGGTCTTGGAGGCGGATGACCAGGACACACTGAATCCCAGATTCCTACACACCCCTCAAACTCTTTTCCTTCCCAAAATTATCCTCCATTTCCTTTCCTTAAAAGAACCCTCCACATAGCACCCCCAAAGATGACAAAGGCCCTGAGGGAGATTATTTTCCTCAAGGCCTCCTGTGTGGAGCTCATATAAAAAAAAAACTAAAAAAAAAAACAAAAAATAGCAAGCATATTTTGATTTTTATATATGTAGATTTATTAACGAACTTTTTCCAATGACAACACAATACGAGTACATATTACGCGAAGTAAATACACTGAAAATTGATACAATACAGGATAAAAATATAAAAACAATACAGTTACGGCAAAGTATGACACAAAAACACAATTAAAATAATGTCAAGTCACGGTAGAGAGTAGTGGGAGGTAGTAAAAAAAAAGGTTTTGATGGTGTTCACGACTTCCGCCACATCACATATACAAAATAATTGAATTACCTGATCGAAAATATAATATACGGGTCATTAATTTTTTTTAATGCACTTAATATTTATCTCGTTTTTAACACTAAAATTCTAATAGCTAAATTCAAGTATTTTCTGGGAAGCTGAACATTTTTCACCACCCGGAATACTATTCGGTAACCATGATGGATGAACAGTAGACGTGCAACCGCTATCTCAAAAATGCTGCAATTCATTCTGTTGAAACGAACGTGATGAAAATTACTTGAATATGCCAACGGTTCCCAAAATACGTTTGTATTTTAGCATGGTTATCATCAATTTATAATTTTACTAGCTTTTCCCCGCGGCTTCGCTCGCATGGTATTACGGGAAATTACTGTAGCGCTTGCACTTATCAATTATCTCCCCCCCCCCACCCCACCCCCATCCCCTCCCGCATTCCATATGTTCATTCCCTTACATTCAGTTTTCAAACATCTCGCCTACCACCTAAATTTCATAATGCTATAGCCTAAAGAAAAAAAGAATTACTTATCCAATTTTGTTCATTCGTTCGGAATTTATGCGCTTACAAACATTTCGGATGTTTATTTTTATTTAAATATTTGGAATAATATAATAAAAAATACTCTATTTATCATTCAGTCTTTATAATCGTTACGAATTATCATCATCTGACATTTATTCCAAGCTTGTCCAAAAAAAAAACGAATTCTAATGTTTGAATTTTCTGCAGTAGTAGCTGACCAGTAGGCTGAGTACCTACCAGCATAGAGCCCAAAAATATATCAACATTGTTTCCATGGAAAAGATTTTTTCTGACGTATGCAAAAACTCGCTTTTGTTAGCGACAGAAAACGTTGAACAAATGTAATATATTAATATTTATAATTTCATAACGCCAGAGCTTACCATCATATACAACCTGTAGTCTGCGCATATAATTTAGCTTTATATTGGTGAAAGAATTATTAAAGTCTTTATATTGTGTTATGCGTGAAAAGGTCATAAACAAACTCGAGCAGTTTCGCATTTATAATATTAGTATGGATTAACGTCATAATTATGTCTACTAACATTTTTTTTTCTTGAGCTTTCTCGTGAAGCAAACGGTGCACAGTTAGTAATTTTGAGTAACTAGCGTAACTTTATTATTTTAGTGTGTTTTTGGGACAATACATACAATACAATTATCATTATATGAAAAAATTGTTAAAAAAATATATTCCGCGAGTCAACCTGCTGCAGTCGTTTTTAATACTTAACAGCAATCTCTATATATAAAAATTTAGGTTCCGTATGTTTGCATTCGCAAATCTCAAAAGTAATCGATAGATTGACTCAAAATTTTTACAGAAAATTGCATTTTAACAGATGAGTGTTTCTATATATAATGGTAAGCTCTGGCGTTATGAAATTTGTATATGTCGATCTGCATATCAAAAATCACCTTGGTGCTGAAAAAATGAAGAATTGTTAAAGTAAACCCTAAATACATCACAAAACTAAAGTTTATTTGACACATTACTATTAAACACATAAAACGTTAAATTTTGCCGGATACATTCGGATACATTTTTGAAAGTTTCGATGAATTCTAAACTTAAAGAAAAAATGCGTTGTGAAAAATTGTTACTTCAGTATTTTCTATCACACTAATAAGTTAAATAGTTATGATAATCACCTGATTTCCTAGATTCCATCATAAAGATTCAGAAAAACACAGTAGTTATAGTTGAATGATCATGATGACGTGCTCACATCGACCCGCGGTGAGATCCAAACTCGACAGACATAAAATTACTCGTTCGCGTTTCGCGATAGTGAGTATTTGCGATGGTGCCATACGTCGCAGGCAGCTATAATGTTTGTTTTTTTTTATTCTAAAAAGGTTGGACATTTAGGTACCCAATTAAAATAAAATGAAATCTAGAAAGAAACCTTGGGTTTTATAATAAAGTTACGCTAGATACCTCAAATTATTAACTGTGCGGCGGCGGCATCTTTCTCTGCAATGCTTTCCATAAATATTTCCCTGTATAAATTGCATTATTCGTTCCCCATAATCAATGGCAGTTTTCTTTAAAGTGCGTTTGTGCAGTGTAACAACGCGCCATTCAAATTTCGTGCTCAAAAATATTCCCGCGTCGCGAATGATACTCGTACTGCCCAAGAGCGAGTCCGAAATGAATCCCAAATTCCTTAGGTGCGTTCTGAATATCAGCATATACAGGACCCTCCGTTTTATTTCTTAGGTTTTTACAAACATAACAGTGGCAACATAGAGCTCTACCGCTAGAGCGGTAGAGCAGCAAATCTTGGAAATCTAATAGCTGCCTGAATTCGCAGCACCGTATGTTGCACATACAGGTTTTTTTTTGATTTTCATTTTTAAGTTATTATGAAATTAAGTAAATTATTGTGTAAATTATAGTTTTTCACGTTTTAAACTATTTTTTGTGACCTGCGACATTATATTCTTTAGTCACAGACGTTTTATTGAATCACCGCATTTTATGTTGTTGCCAAGTCGCAAATCTCTAGTGCAGTGATTTGACGAAATTCCATTATTGTACTTTAAGTCACATTGTCTCGTTTCCGAGTTGTGCCGAAGATAACCGAAGGTAGATGTGCGGAGTATTATAATTCTAGATCTTCGCAGACAATAACCTAGCTTTCAGCCAGGAAGAACGTTAGTCTTCAGAAGTATAATTATCAATTACGATACGTCAATAAATCGTTACTATGATTTAAAGAACCTAAGTCTTTCAATAAGCTTCCTGTAGCACTGGAAAATACTGGTCCCAATACTTACAAATAACGAATGTCTCTGGAGAGAACTTTAGAGGTAATACAATGAATAATAAAGATATAATAGTTCGGGTTTCAATAAGACAATGTCTGAACAACATTAGTTATGCAGACGGCATGGTATTGATGACACCATCTATAAGGGGACTACGCACTCTTCTCAAGATCTGTGAAGAGGTTGCCGAAGAAACAAACATGCATTACAACCCGTCCAAAACGGCTCTACCAGTCATAAGATATGGACAAGAATCAAAAAATATTTTAGCTACCCTGAACGGTGTGAACCTGAAGGTGACTGAAGGAACTAAATACCTGGGACACATAATCACCAGTGATCTGATGGATGATGACGACATCGATAGGCAAAGAAGAGCTCTCAGCATAAAAGCAAACATGCTCAGTAGAAGATTTCGCCTTCGCAGTACCGCTGTAAAAAGGACTCTCTTCCTCTCCTTCTGCGCAACATTGAACAAAAAAGTGTTGTATAAAAAGACTTCGGATCCAGTACAATAACGCCTTTCGCACAATGTTTGGTCTCACCAGATATTACAGCGCTTCCCAGATGTTCACGAAGATGCGAGTTCCCGGTTATGCCGCCTTTATCAGATCCAGAGTGGCCGGAATGAAGGAAAGGATGAACAACTATAGAAATATCCTCATCGTGGAAGCCCGTCTCAGTCCATCCTCCAGAATTGAGGCACATTGGAAAAAAATACTAGCTCTTAATGTAGTCACAGTACCCTAAAAGCTCATTTTTGATTCTTTACTCTTCCTATTATTTTATTATTTGTTTCTTGTTTTTTTCATGCATAGTTATATTCACCTGCTTATGTAATGTATGTCTTTATGGAATGTGGGACTATACTGACGTTCCCACACACCGGAATAAACATCTTTTTATTAGTATTTTTGTTATTGTTTTTGGGGTGTTATGCCGTGTTTCGCTACCTCCTTCTTTAGCCAACGTTTCGGACAGCGTTACAGTGTCCATCATCAGGGCAGATGAGTGATCACTATAATAATAATCACTCATCTGCCCTTGATGATGTGCACTGTAACGCTGTCCGAAACGTTGGCTAAAGAAGGAGGTAGCGAAACACGGCATAACACCCCAAAAACAATAACAAAAATACTTTTTGGCCGTGAAAACCTAAAAACATACCATCTTTTTATTAGTGTTATTTAATACATTGTTAGGTTAATTGATTTCAAACGTTTCAAGGGTACAGTGGAAAACATTAATATCTCTTTTTAAGACGTGCGGATATGCCTTAGCAAAGAGTTTTGCGCGTATTTCGATTTGAAATGTTGTATTTAATAAATTTCTTTCACCATCAATCCGCACGCATAATTTTACTGTGTAAATTAATTTATTTTGAAATAGGACACAGAAAATATTTCCGAATGGATTCCAACTTGCCTTGAAAATGAATTAATTGGGTTTATATCCTTTGCTAATCTGCCTAATTACTGAAGTTGTACTGTTACACCAACTGAGGTATGAAACCTTCAATATTGAATTATTTTGTTTAATCTACAAGCTTTTGCTAAACTAACAATGCCTTAAAGGTACCTGCCGGATAACATAACGTACAAAACACAGATAAATTATGAATGAATGTCACCCGGGGATACGTTTACAATTTGAATGTTTTCAAATGAGTGAAATTTCCACATTTTCAAGCTTACAGCCACCTGGGGTGGTTCAAAAAAAAGGTGAAGTGTGTAGGTAAGAATTTGTCGAAAACATCGCCGCGTACCCTTACCCACCGCGTACGTTTACCCTACCTGACTATGTTTTCAGGTGACTAATGCGTGAATCAAACGGATGACTTTTCGTTCATTTCTGTCTTTCATTTTGCCTCTTTTACTCGGAGTGAAACGTCTCAACAAAAAATTAAACAAAAGTGCCAAAGAATTCGTGAGCTCGTTCATTCCGTCTCAAACGTCAAAACAATAAAACTTTTAAAACCATCAGTCTTTGTGGAATCATAAACAAAGTAAATACAAAGATCGCTATCTTTTATATGTGTTTATTTTGTTTTTTCAGTACCTGTCTCTGTAATTACACGAATAATATGTAAAAAATTACTATTTTTTTTTGTATAAGCGTGATGATGGATTATTTATTATGTTGAAACCCCTTAGGTTTCTACATACATTTTTTTAATGTGTGTAAGATTATTAATCTGTTGATAAATGTTCCCATTAAAAAAGGAAAAAATGAAATTACGTTTATTTGACATTAAAAATAAAAAAGTTTATAAGAGAAAACAACGCGGTTTTTTTATTTAATTGTTCCAGCAAAATTGTGAACAGCCTAATGATGGAGATTCTTCAATCAAATTATGACAAATCAAACGAATTCCAACGCGCACGACTTTTTACGACGACACTGTAGCAGGAATGAATGGGTGAACGTTCATATCTGTAGTTCCGTGTGAACGTGGAATGAAACAAAAATGAATATTCACTCAAGTGAAAAGTAAGCCATACAATAAAAACCGGTGATGGTGCATAAATAGATAAATGGATATTTGAGCACATCTTATTTCAACCAAGAAGTTTGGATAACAGAATTACGTCCGTCACCATTTAAAAATAAAACAGGTCATTTTTGTGTTATTGCACTGAAAAGACGACGCTTTTGCAAGCGAACTTTTGTGTTGATATGCAAAGTTTTATGTAAAAAAAAAAATTGTTAGCAAGATTGTTAGCATAAGCGTATACAAATGCTAGAAATTACCAATGTAACATATCGTCATATTTTATTCCTTCCCGCCCTGCTTAGTTAAATTTTACCTCGTGTATAATGTAAATCAATGTTTCCCAAACTTACGAAAGCTTATGGCGGTTCTACAGGTTTTTTAGATATCGTAGATATTTTAAAAATTATTTTGTTTATCATGTTGTGTCATGTTCCCATTTTTTCTGCCTAATTGGGATTAAGGAAATTTTTTTAGTTTTACTCCCCACCTTGGCACTAAATAAGTTATTTTAGAAATATGGAAATAATAAACGTATAAATGACAGAAAAAATATTTAAAAGCTTAACAACTTGGAAAACACTTAAAACGACGATGTTTACAATCTGTGAACTCGGTCTGGTGGCCCGTACCTTCCGTAAATAAAGGTATTTCAAATCTTTTATTGCGAGGCTCCTCGATACACAAATAAGCAGATTGTCCTCGGCCGCCCTTCCCCGACTGGCCGTGGGCGGAGGTGGAGGGCGGACCTTTCCCTACAGCCTCCAGCCACCTACCGCCCTTCCTCCCACTCAGCCTGGCAGCATCCTTTTTGGGTTTCGCGCGGTACAACTTTACCCGCCACAATTTAAAGCTACGTAACAACCCTAACAACCCTAATAACAAAACTCTTCATGAGGCTGCTAGTGGGTGAGTGAAAATTAATATCGATCAATCAAAAGAAAAGTTTATAAAAAAAATATTTATTTTAATTTTCTACGTGAATTTAAGAATTTACCGCTTTAAAAAAAATATGGTTAAGAAATGATATCTTGAGTATATTTTTTTTTCTTAGAACAACGAACGTTCATGTAGAAATAAATCTTTTTCACCCAGAACGGTTCAAACGATCGGTTTCGGAACCGAGCGGTTTGAAATGAGCTTTCGAACAGAGGGGTTGAATCTCTCAAATTTATCTTTACTTCTGAAATGGTTGAAAGATAGTAGAATAATTTTATATCTCATATATTGTATATCTTTCACTTATGTATTAGTATATTAGTATATCGTCACAACACGCAATAAGCATTTGGTGGTTCCATGCCAACTGAGAAGTCAACTCAACACCTCTTTGAAAAGTTATTAAAAGCTATGAAAAAAATATTTTTTAAATAGCCCATAACCCTAACCTGACCTAACCTATTTAACCAATTTTTTATACATTTTTTTCATCACTTTTAATGACTTTTCTGAGGTTGTTCTGGGTTGGTTTCATTCTGAGTTGTCCGGTCACCACATTTGGTAATCTTTGAAAATTTTCGTTATTTGTTTTTGGGGTGTTATGCCATGTTGCGCTACCTCCTTCTTTAGCCAACGTTTCGGGCAGCTTTACAGTGTCCATCATCAGGGTAGATGTGTTATTGTGAACTGAGCAGCACAAATTTTTACCACTAACAAGTTCACAATTGCCCTGATGATGGACACGTAACGCTGTCCAAAACGTTGGCTAAAGAAGGAGGCAACGCAACACGGCATAACACCCCAAAAACAAATAACGAAAATACTTTTGGCCGTAAAAATCTAAAAACTTATCTTTGAAAATGGTCGACTTCGACATAAATAAACTTCGACAAATTTATTTTATTTTATTTTTATTTGGGTTGTGTTTTAGGAAAGAAAGGAGAGATAGTACTAGGAAGGAAAAAGGTGTGAGGGGTGCGTAGGAATCTAGTCACTCCTGGACACCTGACTAGGGATGACCTGAGAGGTCAAAAAATCCACAAACCAGCCACTCTCGATCTGGCTCGCAACACAGCTGGTGGACAAGCGCATCTGCCGCCAAGACCTGAACGCACCACACCCGGTGAAGCCGGGCGCCGCTGCCAAGTCACCAAACGTAGCGAATCATTTGGGGTGAACTGTCGGGTATGGCAGGGGTGTTGGTTATCCAATAAATGGTTGCCGGGGCGGCGGTACCTACATCTGTCTCTCAAATTGAGAATGGACATGGTCGTATCATAAAATTATAACACTCATAGCTTCATTCACATTCATGCAGCGTCCCGTATTTATTCTGACCCATGTACACACAACCATGTATAATTCACTCGGTTGTACCATTTCTTCCTCGGGCATTCACAAGTATTATCGAGATAATTTTATGTTTCCAGTAATTAAAAAAATTACATTTTAACACACCCTGTAACCAGAAACAGGGCCGTAAGGTTCCCTAAATAATTTGCCCGAGAACTTTTGAATACCAGTGTGATAATTTTTCAAATGTAGAAGTGGGGGGGTTATTAATAGGATTCCAAATGTTTTTGCGGCTCAACATTTAGTTATTCTCAAACGAATGCGACCCTGGGTACTTAAATGCCTGAATTGTGTTCCCAAATAAATATGTGCTTGTTTTAGGGGAGGCTGTAAACATGCACTCAATTCCCCGCTGTCTTTTATAAGTACAGACCCTAATAACCTTCAAGTTGTAAAAACAAAGTACAAACCTGTGCAAATACATGCATAAGCCTCAAGTTCCCAAATTAAGTTGCTTGGTCCCTTATTTATCTGAAACTAGAGCCAAGGTTTAGATATTGGTTTGAAGACAGATTTTCCTCTCCTTCCTTTTCCTAAAAAGATCCTCCACACAGCATCCTCAAAAATGACATAGGCTCCGCGGAAATTTTTTATTATTAAGGCCTCCTATTTGGGGCCAATGTAAAAAATAGTCCCAGTGAGAGATCGTACGTGTCGTCTTCGTTCTAGTATCTTCTGTCTTTTTCATTTTCAAACAAGACGCGTAAGAAGGGAGAGTTTGAACGTCGATTAGGTCCGTACGAGCTCTCGTTAGTATTAGTTTATTGTCAATATTTTCAATTTGGTAAGTACCATCCAGCACACTTGTGACTCCAGTGACTGTGACCAATAACCCCAACGCACCCATCCACACACACATACACCCACACACACACACAAACACCCCTCTCCTTCAATAATTTACTAACTAACTTAATTTAGGTAAAATGTGTAATTTATCACACAAAAACATATATATATATAACAGCGACATGTCATTGGTACCAATTATTGTATTAAATTCTTTAACTTTGTAATTATGGACTGTTTGTTTCTGCAAAATAAATAAACAAATAAAACAATAAATGGAAGTTCCCTTCACACATTATTTACCGTCCCTGGGTCAATTCAAATTTTGTCCTCGGCTTTGATATTTTCTGTCCCTATGCGCGCCATACAATAAACGAGATGCACTATGTCTTTGGTCTGGAGTAAAAATTTTCCCTCTAGAGAAAACTTAGAAAATATTTGGTCATGTCCGTGAGGGAGATAGTATGATGAATCTTTTGTGTTGTTGTTAGAAATGGTGTTATAAACGTAAGTCGGTTTTGCATTTTGCACGCAAGCCTTGCTTGTAACAGTGGTTGTTTTTGTATTGGGCAGTTCGGGAAAGATTTGGAATAATTAATTATTTACGTTATCGACGTAATTTACGACGTTTCAAATTAATTCTGATGGCACATTGAGAAGTAGATCTTTTCAAATAATTATTATGATCACTTTTCAACTGACATAGAAAACATCTCGTTTTAAAACAATGTTTGTATTTTAGGTTCCTAACCTAAGTGACAGCAGATTCTATACATTTGATATCTAGTTACAGGTAAATCATTTCAAAGGAACCCTTGCTTGTGAAGTGTAATGAGACAACGTAATTGGTCTCCTCTTTGTGCGGTGCTTTGTAGCCTCCCCACTCTTGCCTACTTTAATTTTCTAAAGGTTTCACTTCTACCGCGTGTGAACTGCACACTTGTAATTCTTTTGTTTTTTTTTGGTAATTATCTGTGTCTATTTTTTTCTGATCAAACTTTATTTTTATTTTTTGGATACTTACCATTGGTGTGCACAACAAAATTAAAAAGTGTACTCTAATGATGTGCTTGTAAGTACACGGATTATGTAGCGATTTCGAATTTGCAAATAATATGTAATTTGAGTCGCGGATTCACGGCGCCCATCTAAAAATTGATATAGATATAGATAATAATACATCGGTATTTTTCACAATATCAAATAAAGATTAATCATTTTTTTTAAATGATCTTCAACACCTGGAGCCCTAGAGCCGCCTCTGCTGCTAGGAAGTATAAATATGTACGTAAAAATATTTTTTTAATATCACACAATTTAAGCACGCACAGAAATGTAATGATAAATAATGCAATGTCGTAAAATGAATTATTTCACTTCAGCAAACATAATTTTAAAGAAAGATTCACGATGCATCCGGCGTCCTTCTGCTTAATACCGATCTGCAAATGCGTCTAGCTCCAGCACACAATATTTATCTAACGGTGTGCACTCTATTTGAAATAAACAGAGCAACTTAAGTCGAATCCCTTATTCACTTCTCCAAAGCCTTTTCTTTATCCCGACTACTCAGGAAGCTTCCATAGCGAGCTTTCGCTGATATTTAAAATCTTGCAAGATTTAGAGAGGTTTGAAGTAAATATTTGATTTTTTAACTCTAGGGTGATGTTGTTATTTTTTTTTAAGCAAAACGATTTTTTATTTTAACCCTATTTTTATTGTTTTTCATTTTGTCTCTACCATTTTACCAGTGGCGTTGTAAGGAAACATATGGTTCCCTCCTTCACCGCACACGTTAAGATTCTATTTTTTTACTGTACAAAGCTGCAATTATTTTGTACGACCCTCCATTTTTTAAGAAGTGTAATTTAAACTGTAAAAATGCGTTTTCTTAAATTTTATTAAAATTAAATTTGAAAATGTTTTTATCGAGTTCTGCAAGTATTGTATGTATTTTTGTTACAGGTGTTTTGGTTTATAAGATCATTTTCAAACTGTGGTTAATCCGCATTGAGACGACCTATTTATGTAATTACAAATGTCAATTTTTTACATTTATACGATTAAATGTTTATCAATTTTAAATGTCAATTTTCGACATTTAAAATCACATGAATAGGTCTTCTCAATGTGGATTAACCACAGTTTGAAAATTTTCTTATTAACCAAAACAGCTGTAATAAAAATATTTACTTTAATACTTGCAGAACTCAATAATAACATTATCAAAATTAATTTTAATTAATTTGTTTTAAATTAAATGGAGTTCTACAAATTAAACACAGAAACAATTAATATATGTATGGGTTGTTCTTCTTTTTAACCTTCATAACTTTTACCACTCTGTCACATTTCCACCACTCTGTCACATTTTGTTTTTACTATAAATGAATTCTCTCTGGATCTCAGAGGGGTAATTGTAGCAAATTGGAGAATGAGGCCTAAAATGCCTATTGAGGGTGACAAACACGAGCTGCGTGTATATCTATTTCGAATGACAACCCACGTCATAGAATAAACGTACGACATAAAAGTTGTAGGAGACAAGTTTTTGAGGTTTTTTTTTAATATTTATTAAACATCATTAAAAAAAATTGCTGTTACTTGATAGGTTATACCATTTGGAGTTTAAAAATAGTTTTATATTTTATGTCATCTTATCATTATTTTGTAACAATACAGAATATGCGCAAGTTGAGGTGGCAGAAGACAACTGTGATTTGTCACACTTCTGTCACTATGTAACGTAATTTTTACTACAAAAATATAAACACATATTTTTTTAAAACGCACACAGTCGTTACGTCTTTAGTACAGTAGATTTTAAAGTTATTATAAAACAATAATATTGGTAATTCTGTTGAATTTTTATCCACTAACTGGTGGAGACAACTTTATGTAGGTTGAAAAGAAGAACGACCCACCTACGCTTATATTAGACTGCATGAAATAAATCTAATTTAAGTCTAATAAATTAAAAATATGCTACCACGTAGAAAATCTAAAACACGCTCCTTTAAGTCCGTACGTCTTAAAAATCTGCAAAAGAAACATTGCAATTTAAACCAAATGTTTCCATTCAACACGAAGAAAAGGCTAAAAATCCAATATTTGAACTCGAAGCTCCGTCTGCACCAACGTGAAAATAACATTCGTATAAATAAGGGACAGTAAATCGACTACATATTCCTTTTTATCTTCACAGAACATAGCACAAAGCTTGAAGCCCGAGAATGGAGATATCTTCTCCATACATTATGAAGTATAATGCAGATAAATCGATCATGGTAACGTAATATTATAACAGAGATCACGTGTGGAATCTACAGCCAGTTTCCGTGACACGTGTTCGCTATACTGGCCGGGATGTTCGATGGAAGTTGAGCTATGCTGTTGTGCAACGGCGCTCGCTCTATTTGGAAACTTCGAAGTTAATGAAGTTGGTTAAACTACATTGCTGAATATATTAAAACCGGTTTACATCGATTGCCAAAACATATATTTATACAATTCTTCAAATTTAAAAGTGATTTTTCAAGTTTTGTGAAAGACCTATTCAAGATAAGGAAATTGTTTCACAGAATTGAAAATTGTAGCTATGTGAAAAACACACTGGAAAGTTCTTTAAGCGTTCTAAATTTGTAAGTACTTCGTGCAAGGTTTATAACTCGTACAGAAATGCTTTATTCTTCATAAATAAAAGTGATCATTATTATCTTTGAGAATTTTGATACATGAACCAAATATTGACTGAAATAGAATATGCTTCTTATGGGCCAGCAAAAAATGGCCCTAAATATCTGATAACGCAATACAATACAACAAATAATTATGTTTCTAAGTTTTGTGGTAGGATAGCTAGGAAAATGTGTAAGGTTTTCCGATGATAAAAACCCTCAAACTTGATCATGTTAATTCTAATAAAGTCATACTTAAATATCGGTAATTAGAAAATTTAAAAAATCAGTGGAGGTAATTAAGTACATTTTTCAAAAGTGGTAAAAGCGCACACTTTGTAATAATATCAAAACATTTGTTTATTTTTATATGTCAAAAAATGTGTCATTAACATAAGATTAGTATGAATAGAGAATCTAGAACAACATAAAAAAATTATAAAGCAACAAGAAAGAAGTGTAAAAAAAAAATAACTAAAAATGTATGTATTAAAAATGCATATATTAAAAATATAAAAAGGTATGAAAAGTAAGTTTAGTAACGTAGAGATTGGAAATGTATTATGGGTGTATGCGTGTGCCCAAAGTAAGCCCAATATTTTTTTTTTACATTTTCAATTGTCCAATTTTATACCTGACCAGATAAACATTTTCTTAATTTTGTTTCTCTGGTCTATGAGTTGAAAGGACTGATGTAGGATCGGCGATATCAGTTTTCCTTCAAATCGGCATAGATCACACTTAGATATCTATTCAGTGAAAAAGTATTGCCAATTATAATTGTGTAAATTTGGACAAATGCGATATTTCATTCGTAAAAAACTCTGAATATTTTAAACAATTTTATTTCTAAAAAGAACTGAACCCTTACCTGACTTCCGGATCTAGAAAACATATATTTCTTCGGAAACGCCATAAATTTCTTAGAACGTGTTTAAAATAAGTGTTCAGACCACAGCCTCTGAAAGAAGAACCATCTTTAAAGAAGGAACATAATAATAATAGAGCAGGCATACATTATTCAGGTCACTTTGAAAAACCGTCCGCCAGAATTTAAGATGGAAACTTCCATCGCTTTGGTTCATTAATCAAAACTGAGCTCGTGGCCTCTTTCAATGAATGCCGGTAAGAAAAACCAATAGAAAAACGCAAAGTACTGCTTTTGGATTCTTTGTGTAAAAATGAGATTAAGGTCCCTCCCAAATGTGGAACTCTCAAATAAATTACTCAACTTTCGAGTGGGATTATTTGAATATCTGTTTGGCCTAGAGAACTAATGACATTCCGATTATCTTTAGTTTTTTTCTTTACTCAAAGTATTCAAGTATTTTTGAAAACATAAAATTTAATGAACCTAAATCTTTATAACCTACCATCCTCATTAATAAAATTTTAATTTTTTGTAACGTATAGACATTTGCATTTACTTGGTGGAATGTCTTCAGGTAACTCCTTTTCTTGGTAAAATGTATTGAACTTTATTACCCACACACAGGCTGCGCCTTAGTGGGTTCCCATTATTCGTATGATTTTATAATATTGTATATACTAAATGTAAAAATTGTGGAAAAAAAATAATTATCAAAAGAAAATAAAACAGTGTTCAATTTGGATTCAATTGGAAGAATGGATTCATACGTCCGTCACTCCTGGACACACTGACCCCTAGATTCCTACCCACCCCTAAAACGCTTTTCCTTCTCAGATTTTTCTTTCTTTCCTTTCCTAAAAAGACCCTCCAGTTCAGATAGCATCCCCAAAGATGACGTTGGCCCTCAGGAAATTATGTTCCTCAGGGCCTCCTGTGTAGAGCTAATGTAAAATAAACAACAACAACAAAAAAGTACTTCAAAAGATAAGCACATTATTCTTTTCCTCCATAATACCTGCAAGAGTTTTCATTTTTTCACCAAAGATTAAATTTAAATTAGTAATTAGTTATGTTTCGCTCCGTAAAGTTTTTCTTATTTTCAATTTCAATAATGTTTTTTAGCGATTCCATGACATTTAGTTGATCCCCCGGCAGTTGCCACCGCAGTACATTTATATACAATATACTATACTGCGGTTTAAACACCACCTACTACAAATTGTGCCGGGTGGTGTCTAAATCAATCAATGAAATGGCCCCACCTTGCATCTCTGAACTATGCGTCTCGGAAAATACTGGTACAAGACAGTCAACACTAAGATCAACAACATCATCGGCTGTAGGCAGAAATAGAACCTAAACGTAAGCCAAATACTAAGTTCGCGCTTCCGGAGTATCTGGGACTAAAGCTTGGAAAAGACTCCCTCCGGAATTAAGCCCAACAGAATTTAGGTCCAAACCAAAAACCTACCTTTTTAGGCTCTCATATCTTTAAATTAAATACACCTATCTGAGAGTATTATACTTTAGTAAGGAACTCCAGTGAAAAATATTATGGCTTTAAAATAATATGTTCATAGACCAATAAACGCTGATTCTGAATATATGTTTTATTAAATAATATTTAACGTAGAGTTTTAAAAAATATATTAAAAAGTCCATTTTAAGCATTTCATTAAAACACCCTGTAAAGTTGGTAATATTGAATTTTTGTGGCGTGACGTCACCGCGTCCATAAAACGCTCCAATGCTGAAATTCAAAATGGCCGACCATGAACAGCTGATTCCAGTTGCTTACAAAATTCATACTTCGGTCGGTCATGATGACGTCACACTAGATTCGGTGGTTTTCGAGGGATCTTGAAAAATTAAAACTTTGACATTTATTTTAACTATTAAAACTAATTATTAAAATAAATATGCAGCTATTTAAGTTAGAAGGTCATTTTTCATTTAAAAAAATTGGACTGGAGTTCCTTATTGCCTACGATACACACTTAGGTACTTTAACAAACTTTTCTTGGTGAATTAAAATTACTCTAATACTTACATATCAATTTTTCTCTTGCCGGGGTACGAATCACATTTAGGAAGATTCTATTAAATCCTTCTACTTTTGTACTGCCCATCATGAAATTTTGCTTTTGCTTTCCAAAATACGCTCATTAGAGAATATATTATATATTATTATTAAAATATATATCAGGATTAAACAGCGTGTGTTCACAATTATGTCATTTGCGTGTGAATTGCATCTAAATTTCTTTGAATTACGTTAGTACATTTTTACGCTGCATCGTGTTCGTTGATTAAATCATTGCACATATATTTTCCTATCAGTGATCGATGAACCGGTGGATGCAATTTTTGGCTATAAGTTGTTTTTAATTGTTTGTCTAGTTTGTAGTTGGTAGTAGAATTTTAGAAATATATTTTAAGTTTGTGCAGCGCCCTTGAGATGGTTTTTCACAAAAACGGCTTTATATAAATCATCCAAATATTATTATTATACTATCGGTTAAGGGAAAATCGGTAGACCTCCTTAAACAAAATATAGCTGTAAAATATAAGTGTCCCGAAGGGGTGTGCAGAGATTATGGACCGCTGATTATTAAATCATAAATCATGTTTTTTTTCAAATCCAGGATAAAACTACTTATTTATATAATTTATATACCAGCGTATAAGTACAACAAATCGACACTATGAATAAATTAATTTGATATCCATACCAACTTAATCAGAGGTATTTTTGAAGTCAATTCTGAGTTTGAAATTGTTCAATAATGCACGAAAATTATTATTTTATGATATTTATAATTTCTGTGGTCTAAATGTCGGGGGGGTCTAAATGTCTAAATATCGTGTCACCATTTTTAACAACAGCAAGCGTATATACTGTGGAATATGTAGAAATATATTTTAAAACTCAATAAATCTTTCTTGTGCAATGAAGAAACAAATAAACAAAAAATGATTAAAATTATATTATAAGCGTTAACCATCCCCTATTAATTTTCTTTCAGTATTCTCAAAGTAATCTAACAGTGCATCATAAAAATTGTACTTATTTTATTCGTTTTACGAGTGCTACTAGAAGTTAATTCAGACAAACCGCACAATCATTATTTAAAATATCAACTTTGTATTACCTCTGTCTTTTTACCTGACTTAATTATTCCAACTATATCTTTTTTCTTTGAAAATAGCGTAAAGCCGTTCTTAAAGGTCAACACCTAAATTACAAGGCATAACAATAATTATGGAAACCTAAACTTTCTTTCTTTCATAAATGTATACACCGTGTTCCACGCTCGTGCCACGAAATTTTCAAGGATGATTAAAAAACTTTTATTTTTTTAATGTAAATTCTGGTTTCTTTCTAGTTCTGCAAATATTTTTGCAAGTATTTTAGTTTTTTTATTAATGTGACTTTTTTGAGGTTGAAGGCCATTTTCAAAGTGCCACGTTGGGTTGTCCTTTTTATATGATTCTATTTACCCCCAATTACAATTTTTATGCTACTTAAAACGATTTATTCCCGATCAAACCGATTTACTAAGCATATAATTATGTCAATAGGTTCTCAATTCTGTGAGTTACTTTAAATTCTGTTTTCCCTACATTAAATGTTAATGTTTCCGTAACTGTTAAATAAAAAAATTCTCAATATATTTATTTATTTATTAATAAACGCCCTTTTTCGGGGCTTTTACATATATAGCATAGTTAGAAAAATACATTTTTATTGTACATTTTTATTGAACTGCCTCAATAACAATATTTTATATTTATTCAAAGATAAATTGAAGATGTCCACTGACTTGGTATAATTGTTTCCCTCCGTTAGTATTCTGGGCAAAGAGGAATACATATGGTAGTTAGTCCCAGAATTTTTGCACTGAAATAAATCCTGACTTCTAGTAAGTATATGTGAATACAAGTGAAACTAGAAAGTCGTTAGATGTCGCTTTCTTTTATTTTGCCTGTTTATTTTAAAGTGGTTTGAAGATTGGATAATAAAAATAATAATTCATAAAAATTCAAAAAAATAAAACTTCATAAAAATAAAAATAAAAATTTTGGATTTCGTAGGATTCGAACCTCCGTTCGTTGGATTTTTCTGGCCGCTGAGATTTGCGACGCACTATACGGCTGCGCCATGGGATGTTCGCGGTTAGGCGCAAACTTACCGGATTATGTTAGAACCGACGAACCGTCATATAATACATTTTAGTGACGCATTTCCGTTTCATCCAAATTTTTAAATCACTAACGGTGCTAAAGAAATTTCACTTCACAAGTTGTGATAATGCTATAATTTCTTATTTTTATGCAGTTTACAAAACTTTCGTATAAACACAACTTAATAAATTTATCCGCGCAAGGTCAGTTGTTCTATAAGGTACATTGATTTTTATTTTTTTTTATTTTGCTCTTTAAAAATATGTTTCCAAGTGAATAAAAAAATAATATTACCTAACTCGAAAAATATGATCATCTGAAAACGTTTTACGTTCTAAAAATAAAACGATCTCTTACTCGATACTTTCCAAGGGACTTGACGTGAAAAAGGTTCGTCTTCCATCTTAGAATTGTTTTAAATTATCCCTGATTAGGAAATTTGCACTCTGCTGCTGAATCCTCTCAATAACTTCACCCCTCTCGTCGCCCGGTGGGTGACGGGAGTCAAAACTCGTTTTTGAATTTCGAAATTGGCACTCAATATGAAATTGCTTCGAGCGCTACCGAGTTGGTGGCAGTTAAAAAGTTATTCCAAAAACGGAGGGGGACTAAATTTTCAGGGTTACCAAAAACGGTATAGAATTACATTTTTTTCTTCGTTGCAAGGTTTGGTACCCTCAGTATGATCCACTATCCATTCAGCTGAATGTCGAGTTTTCCTGCCAGCCTGAGTTTAGTCACTGTATTATTATTGAACAAAAAGAGTACATGTTAGCCAGCAAAAGGTCATTAAAATTATGTAAAAGTTTACTGGTCATATAGTTCTATCGATTTTTAAGTTAAAAATGTTTCTGAGCCATCACGGGATGCAAAAACCGATGTGCAAACGCAAACTTAATTAAAACTACGGATTTATACTCTTAATTTTTTAATTGAGGGCGTCGAAATGGTAAATTCTACATAATATCTGACAATGATTCCGTACACATTGTTGTGTATTAGTGTAGATAAAAAACTTCTACTTCGTGACAAGCACGGTGTCAAAAATCGTGAGGAGATTGATGTCCTTATAGTCTTAGAGAAATTTGGAATACAAGTATTTGAACAAACTAAGGCCCTCATTGTTGCGTTACCCCCCCCCCCCCCCCCTCCTCCCCGCACACAATACTGAGCAAAAGAACAGCTGTACCTCAAGCAGTTAATATATATGAAATCTATGTGCTTTCGTTTTGCTTTTTATGTTTTGTCTAGTGTGTATACCGAACATCTGCTGACGGCGTGCAAACCAGGCAATTTTAACCGGTTTTTGAGTGGTCCCAACGCCTTCAAGAAGTAACTTCTCATTTATTTTTTTGTCTTTTCGCACTAGTATCAAAATCCAGAAAGGAAATTAAGAAATACGTTCGTATGAGCTAAAGACCGCCAGGTTTCCTCTTAATATCTCTCTCAAATCACACAAAAATAATGTTCGTAAGTTCCTCTATTACCTCCTGCACAGGTAAATTTGTATTTCTTTTTGGATATTTACCGAGTGTAATCCAAAAACTATTAGTGTGAAAGTTTTTGTTAGGTTTAGTTAGGCATACGCGCGTAAAAATACAGAAATATGTATAATTTTTAAATATGTACGAATACGGTCGTTCTCTCCAGAGTCAAAAATTAATTAAAATAACAACTACCAAAACTACAAAAAATTTACTTTTGTATATTTAAATTATTTAATTTAGCCCAAAGCACAACCCTGCGCGTTGACATATAATATTTGTTCGTAAAACATGAAAGTTCAGCAAAAGTGACAAGTGAAGATTAAGAGCAGCAGAAAGAGAAGCGGTGAAGACCGAGAACGAGTTTCGGCTATTATTGCTTAGCCGAGAACTTAGTTGGAGACAGCTCCTGAGCTAAGTACTTGCTTTCCACTGAGTCCCCTACAAGTTCGGTGTCTTTAGTGGGACTTATTTAAAATGACTCACGAGAATTTAATCGAAATATCTTCCAATTGTGTGTTTTTTTTAAGATTGTGCAAATTTTCAGTTAAATTATATTTTGTTAAAGCACATCTTTTTAGGTTTTTTTTCTTTATCTCTTGTAGTGAGTTCGATGCAATTGTTGCCCGATGATGTCACAATGTTGTTAGTCTCTCCACTTCTTTTTCTTCTTCTCGTGCCCTGTCCATTCAACGAAAGTTGGCTATTATGTTGGCTATGCGGATTTTGTTTACTGCGGCCCGGAACAGCTCTAGTTTTCCGGCAAACTTTTGCTGCATTATGATATGCAAGATTTTTCGATATTTCAATATAGTTTTTTTTTTAATTATACGACTAACTATTTACCTAGTGGTACGAGTCCATGAAAATGTTCGTAATTTCTTCTGTTACCACCTCCTTGCGAATAATGGTGTTTCTTTATATTTTTTTTTACAGTTAATACCACACAAGAGTCCCAACTGCTCCCGTCTGGAGCCAGTGAGACTATGGCATCCCCAATTGGGGTATGTTGTGAAGCTGAAGGTAGCGGGGAGGGGAAGGAGATAGGGAAGAGGAAGGTGGGGAAGTACCTGGCTATTCAGATCTGGTCACTAAACATGGCTAAAGCCATTTCAAGCAACGTTTCAATTCTGAATGGTGGTCTTACACCAGGGCAATACTGATAGTATCTTCCACTCTGGTTATATACTAAGTGTAATCCAAAAACTATTAAAGTGCAAGTGGTTAGAAAATCATCCTCTATCTACTAATCTTCTCAATTTTTAACAATAAATAGGTCATTGCCAATAATATTTACACCATTTTCCTGTAATGTTCACATGAAAAAAAGATAATACATTTTTTTAGGTTTTTTTTTTGTAGGTATGTGAATTATATACAAAAAGCAAGATGAGTCAAAAACATCAAAAACGAATCGAGAGGAAGCTAGGAGAGGCTAGTAAAACAAAGAAGAGACAAAATGGAGCAAAAAGATAAAAAAAATAATCAACCAAAGGAAAGAGATTAGGGTAGGCAAGAATAGCCAATGTGAGGCTAGAAAAGACTAGTACCTAGTACAGTCATGAAAAATGAAAAAAGCTTCGTTGAAGCAAGATCCAGAAGCCGAAAAGAAACAGGCAGAAGCAAGAAGAAGCCATAGAACCTTTTTTTTAAGTAAATACCGCGCAAGAGTCCCAACTATCTGAAGCCAGTGAGACAATTGCAGTTTGTAGTGAAGATGAGGTGAAAAAAGAATGGAAAAAGGATGGTGGCGAAGTACCTGGTCATTTAGATCTGGTCACCAAACAAGGCTAAAGCCATTCCAAGCAACGTTTTAAATCTGAATGGTGATTTTACACCACGGAAAAGCTGAAAGTATCCTCCGCTCTGGAACGGGCTTCAAATATACAAAATGCTTAATTGTGAAAAAATACAAATAAAATGCATCTGCACATGCCGAGATTTTAACAAGCGACTTTTGGATTGCTCGTCGAGAGACTTACCTCTCGACAATGATTCAGGAAGAAGCAAGAATGTGCAGGAAGAAACAAGAAGTTCCAAGAATAGATAAGAAGTATTAAGAATGGACTCATATAGTTAAGAGAGAGCCAAAAAGAGCCAAAACGAATCAAAAAGAGATCAGAAAAAGCCAGAAAATGACTGAAGCAAGAAAAAGCGGAAACAAAGATATGGAAAGCGAGAAACAATAACAAACGCTCATCAAAATTCTTTACTCCTACCCATCTTTAATTTCAACATTTGTTTTTTTACGTTGCCGTGTATATTGGCAATTAAATTTCAGCCACTTTTCCATCCACAGATCACATATTCCAAGTCGGTGCTCCCTGGTGTACCAGTCACACTCGTCCAGGAGTGCTCCTGGCTGGGGTAGTACATTTGAATCGTCCGATTAACCATGTACCTAAAGTAGAACTAATAATATTCAGAAATGATATTTATTGTTCTAGACAACTGAAATAACTAAGCCATGTTTTTATTATTTATTATGATGCCTCATCTAAAAAAGACTTAGCAAAATTTTGTTGGCCGAAATTATGATATTTCCCAAAATTTTCACTGCGAAATTAACATGGTGTAATAATTTTTATTATCATGAATTTCTCTCCCCGCATATACATATCCAGCACCTGTATCGCTTAAGCTCTTTACAAAATTAGCGATAAATATTAATAATATGATAATAATACATTCGCGTTAGGCATTATGATAATATTCAAAGCTAATGACAAAACAAATATTCATACTCCGCGTCTCCGCTCGGGTACAGGGAGTACTAGCACCTTCCTCCTTCCTCTCTACCACCAGACCGCTTGAGTTATTTTGATGGAATTAAACGTTCATGGGTATTTATGTTAATGCCTCATTTTCATGTCCCCGTGAATTAGCATACAGCCTCGGAGGCTGTGTTGGAAACGTCTTATTACGCGAGAGCTTGCGTTATTTATTTAATTATTAATCCCATCGGTTTGTGCTCTCAACCATAAAATACTTCTATTTGACGAGGTTCTCGTAATCCCTATTAAGTAAGTGATACCTAGTGTTTGTTTAGAAGTGTGTTCATGTTTCTGCTTGTTATAATGCTATCAAAACCCAAAGGTTCTTTATAAAAAAACAAACCATTTACCTTTATTATTTTTTACCGGGTTTCTACAAAAAAATTTTTTCCGGAAAAAATGTTTTCAATCTGGCCGTAAATTCAATTTCCGTTCGATTTATATTAGAATGTTGTAAATAATGTTGACCAATAAACTAAATTTATTCACTTACTTGCTATATTTGTTTTGCCAATCTTAAGACGCTTTTAGTAGTATGAAACCGGTCAATCTAAAACAAATAAGGGCACAAAGTTTTTGATTTATGCGATTGTATTTGGGTTCTGTGGCTTAAAAATTATTTATTAAAAACTAGCGAGCTCCCGGCATGCGTTGCTATGCCACTTAAGAACAAAATTGTTTCTCCCTACGTGTCCTCTCCCATTTGTCCCGTTCCTCTTCCACTTCCCCTTCCTCTCCCGTGACCCATCCCCCTCACGCGTTCCTACTCCGCCTTCTCCGCCTTTCCTCTCCCCTCTCCCGCCAACTCCTCTCTCTCTCCCATCCATCTCTTCCCATCCCCTCTCCCGCTTTCAATGTATTCAGTCCCGGTACATTCAAATTTTCAAACAGCTCGCGCCACCTATTGTAATTTTATTTACAAAGTTTCTATCAAATTTGGTATCTAACGTAGGTACTTATTTAAAATAAATATAAATTTTGATAAGCTTCAAAGTATTTTCTAAAATTGAATTTTAATTTAACAATCGATGGTTTGCAAAATTTCATTCTCAAATTGTGACAGTGTGTAAGAGTTTTTGTAATGATTAAAAAACTTTTAAGATGTAATCTCATGTGGTCGTAATAATCCAGAAACCTTCGCAAGGACGGAAAGAAGGTATTTTGATACTACAAATCATCCACATCAAATCCCCAAAGTTTCATCGCAATCGGATGAACTGTTAGCAACGCATAATTTCATGATGCCAGAACTCATTATTGTACATTGTAAGAATTGCGGGCATGCGCATATCAAATCCCCAAAGTTTCTTCGCAATCCGATGAATGGTTTAGCAACGCAAAGCATACACCCAAAGACAGAAACAAACATATTTTCATATTCATACATATATACATAGATTATTTTTTTATTTATCTATCTTATCAAATCCCGATCATTCTTTCAAAAATACGATAATGTTAAAAGAAAAACATTTGCTTTTTAGAAACATAACTTCTGAAAATGCATTTGAACGAAGTGTGTTTCCTTTTCGAACGAAGTGTGTTATTATTTTTCGGAACGTGCAAATACTATCATTACAAAAAACAAAGCTGTTCTATGTAGTTTTCTCCTTTTTGCTGAGGAAAAATATGTAAACCTATATTTTATATGACTGGTCGGTGGTTGAGTGGGCATCGCGTTTGGGTCCCACCCGGGCGTCCCGTGTTCGATTCCTCGGCCGGCTAAGTCCTCCATCACAAAAGCAACATTTTCGATTTCTGTGGTGGTAATAGGAGATTTTCAAACATTGTTGGGTTATTTGTAACCCGGGAATGTTTGTCTTTCTTTTAAAAAACAAACTGTAACTGGCAATAGTGTTCCTTACTAGAGCGCGTTCGTTACCTTTGGACAAATTTCATGGAAACACTCAAATTTAAAAGCTTAGCCCAAATTCACTTTGAGGTTTTTTAATTCCTGTTCTTTGTTATAAAGTTTTTTTTTCTAGGTTAGCAAAGATGGCAAATTGTTATCCATATTTACAGCATATCATATTTCCTGTTTTTCGTTGTGAGTTTACTTCTATGTGGGTTTTAAAATAAAATAATCAAGCAACGAAAAGAATTCATTGAATATTAATTACACGTAAATGTAAAAATTCAAAAACATAATAGATTAATGTAAAAAAGGTTGAAACAGCAAAACAGATTTTTGGGTGTATTTATTAGAATTATTTTCTTGGAACAAAATATAATAATCTTACGTAGGAAACTAAAATCACAATTTTTGTTTTGATGTAAACAATTTTTGTTCATGATATTCCGCAGGTAAACAGTGTGTTATTTCTGTTCTAGTTAATTTCTTAGTAGATGTTTTGAGCTCAAAATGAACCTTTTAAAAGTTTAAAGGAAATCAATAAAGAAGACTTCATTTTTCTAATTATTCTATTTGGAAATGTTTAACATTTTTTTGCGTAATACTTTTTTCTGGATTTTTTTTGCTTTTGTCTGAGTAATCAGTTTTTTTATGGTAATATTTTTAAATCAGGTATTTATTCAGTTTCGAAATATATAAGCGGTACTTTTCGCGAAATATTCAAGGACATGATGAAAAAACCAGAAAGCAGATAGAAATTTAACTTGTGTTTCAAAAATTTTATGTTGAAAATTTTTAATTGAAAATTTATAGTTGTTATAAACAGGATTTCGTCCTTCTAAGTTTGAATCAAATTCAGTCGATTTCCGAAGTTGAAGTTTCTCTCCACCCAATGGTAAAAAAAAATCTTGTGTTAACGATAATTTTTAGCTTGAACACATCTTCTCGATTAGGTACTTAAATTGTTCCTTGGCCCATATTAGTTATTTTACTTATTTCAGAATTTTTTAATAAACAGGTTGTGAAGTGATTTAAATTAGATGGTGTAATTTTTTTCCCTTAGAATACATAAATCTTTAACTTTATTGAAATCTGTACAGTAATTCTGTGTGAAACTTCAAATATATCATAGAAGTAATAACTACCTACCTACCCGATAAGTACATTAGCCGTATAAAATCTAAAGTATCGTGAATCAAAAAAAGGGTTTCAAATATGAAAATAGACATGGCAAATTTACAAAAGGCCCAATTCGACTTTTAGATGTATCATTGATATCGAATAAAGTGGCGAATTTAAATTCAGGTGATATCACATCAGGCATACATCGCATCATCTGAAAACATCCCCATTTATTCCAGGAATCCACCCTTATTTGATCTGAGAGTCTGGCCTTGCCCCGGGCTGGAAAAGTTGCCAGGACCCCAGGAGCCAATAGCGAAGGGGTGCAGAGGCTTTGGTTTGTGACTCAACGCTGGGTGGTATCATAAAAAGGGTAACGCATCAACGAGTTACTTTGTAGATAGTTTAAAAGTTCTCCTTGGTATTTCAGAAATCTATATAGAAAAATTTTGTTTTTACATTGGTTTTCTACAGTTTATCAAATTCCTGCGGCGTTTATTTAAAAATATTCAGTACAAATATTTTTATATCAGCAGCGTCATTCGTTATAGATGTCCAGGTCCTAAAGCATAACATGAACTTCCAATTAACCAAGTCTGATAAAATAAAGAATTAAACGTAATATTTTTCTCACAATCACTGCACTAGTACTGATTGGAATTATGGCATTCAAAGACAACAAAAGGACATGGACACGAGAAGGTACCATTATAATTGGTATCAAATATTTTCTTTCAACCTGTCCAGATATATTTTGGATGCATCGCTCGCCAAACCGACCGCTCAAATTTTAAGAATCCTGTGGTAACTGTTGAAGGTTTATCAAATCAGATCCATTCTCACAAGGAGTGGGGAGTGGTGAAATAGGAATACAGAAATTAGCATTGCAGGAAAATGAAGATGAATAATTTTATGCCCATTTGATATCACTCCTGCGGCACCCGAAAGCCCGGTTCATAGAAAAATTTGTTCATGGATCGCTTCATGGGTTAACAACGCGCTTTCTGTGTAAAACAGTTTCTATTGTAATGGTCGCCGGGTTAAGAACGCGCTTTCTGTGTAAAACAGTTTCTACAACAACATACTGAAGATATTTAATTTATTACCTGACAATATAAAGCAACATAATTCTATGAATAAGGTTAAATATATGGTGAAAAATTGGTTATTGGAAAAAGAATATTTATTTTGATACTTATGATAAAATTTATGAAAAAATGTTTAAACTGTAGATAAAAGATGTAAATTATAACTTTAAATATATTTGTAAGTAATTATAAGCACCTGCTGTCAAGCCAATTGCAATTGGCTTAGCGGGACTGGATTATTGATTTATAAAATAAATAAAAAAATTTTAAAAAAAATAAAAAAATAAAATTGTAATGGTCGCCGGGTTAACAACGCACTTTCTGTGTAAAACAGTTTCTATTGGATTGGTCGCCGGGTTAACAACTCGCTTTCTGTGTAAAACAGTTTCTATTTGAATGTTCGCCGGGTTAACAACGCGCTTTCTGTGTAAAACAGTTTCTATTGGAGTGGTCGCCGGGTTAGCAACGCGCTTTATGTGTAAAACAGTTTCTATTGAAATGGTTGCCGCCTGTTTTGGCCTCATTTTGACTACACAATTTAAAACAGTGAAGTGTACCAGTTTAAATTTATTTATATCGTTGATCTAGAAGTTAGAGATGACCGGTTCAATATTAAATGAGAAAAAAAACAGACGTCCAAGTGACAGGAGGAGTGAAGCGAATGTGCGCAAGTAAACCTATGAGAAATATATTGAAAGTCGGGAATATTTTAATATACCAGTCAACTAAAGGCGAATATTTGTCAAGACATTATCCGACATTCCGCGCGCTTTGTGTTGAGAGTTTTTCAAAATCTTGTTGCCAAATTCGAGAAATGACAGCGGCAGGATGATGGTTACTTAGACGATATTTTTTGTGAGATGTAAATTTCCCGCGTGCCTAATTTTAATAATATGAACATTCTTTTTATTGTGTTTTCAAAGGTGCAGAAACTAATGGCGTACCCATAGAAGAAGCAATTATTATGTAGCAAAATTCTAAAAAGTTTGCCCATCCAAGCAATAGCAGACTAAGGCAAATTTGTGATATTGATTCTAGGGCTCTGGTTTACTAGGGAGAGAACTCGTGTAATGACTAGGCAATTTAGATACTGGCAACCTTATCCCACCCTCACCCAACACCCAAACACCCTCTGCCGCCTGCCGCCTGCCTCCAATACGCATGATGGTGTGTCTCGTATGTGGAAGGAGATTTCAGCCCCTAAATTATTTGGTTTCGCCGAAGAGAACGAAGTTTTAAGTTGAATAAGACGTTTAAGTTGCCATGTTAACACGAATTTATCGAGTAAAATTTCAACGGGCTTTATTATTGTTTTTATTAATTTGCAAAGTTGGAAATTGTGTTTATGGTATGATTATTGATTCTATCGAGAATAATTCCAAATTTTCAAAGAAAGCATTATAAATTAGTATGTTATTTTGTTTCTCACTTATCGTTTATGATAAAGAGGAACGTGACGAATAATGTTTCAACACATTGTGACAAATCGCCAATGCAGGAATCAAAAGAGGCGTTAAATGAAGAAGTAGGTGCTTCTGGCAGAAAATGAAAAGTCATAGCCTTCATAAATTCAAAATTGTATAATATGAGTTTATGGTAGCTTCACATACAGACAGACAAACACATACATCTATAAGATTTACTCTGCGAGAGAATGAGATGGACTTATCGGTCTTGTCTCTGTTCGGTGCTTCGTAGAATAAAATGTAAAATATTTTTTAGACTCGGTAACAAAATTATAATAAATAGGTTTATGTAGGGTTCTACAGTTATTCTATTACTGATACTCTGCATTCGTCTCATTCTCTCGAAGTTTAGTTTTCTGAAGGTTTCACTTCTACCGCGTGTGAACTGCATACTTTGATTTTTTTTAAATCTTTTTAGATTAACTATTCGTACGAATCCTTAATTTGCTTTTAAATTATATTTAATAAGTATTTGATTGACTTTTAATTTACTTTTTTTTTAAAGAAAGACAAAAATCCTCGGGTTACGAATAACCTGAAAATATTTGGAATTTTTTTCTACTAACACCACGGTAAGCAGAAAATGTTGCTTGTGTCGTGATGGAGGACTTAGCCAGCCGAGAAAGCGAACGCGATGCCTGGGTGGGACCCAAATGTGATGCCAACACAGCCACTGACCGGCCATATAACTAAATAATTTACTTATTTGAGTATTTAATCCAGCAGGTCTATATAGTTGGTGCAAACCCAGTTTGTTATATTACTGAGGTACAATTTGCAATTAGATTAAAATAAAGAGAAGGAAATGTAGTGTATTACTTATTCACGTACTTTCAGCTTGTTTCAATAGATGTCGATAGTTTAGTTTGTAATTTGAAGTTCTGCTATATCCCAACAGATGGCAGTTGAGTAGGATATCAGAAAAGTACCATCTATCGTCGTTCGTATCTTAGGTACAAATGGTTACGATGATGGCCGAAGGTATCGTCGAGATTGGGCGGTCTCCTACAGTCCGCTCGCCATACACCAAACCACACACAATAGAACTACTTAGGGCCTAGTCTAGTTAGGGCCAAGTCTGTCCAGTTTAATACTCATTGTTTACAATTGGCAATGGATGCAGATAATGCGGTGACCACCCTAAAGAACGATCCTTTTTGTTAATTTATTTTATGTCATTATTATCTACCATGCTTTTTACGTTCATTTTCATTTTTGTTGTTGTTGCTGTTGTTTTTCTGTTATATCTCTTAATTTACAATGGTAAGACAACTTAAGATGTGTTGGTTATCTTCGAAATAAGCTACGGGTTGGAACTAGTTTATCTATTAAGTTATCATAATTATTTATATTTATGATAACTAAATAAATCAACTAGTCATTAATATAAATATCATTATTTAGTTATCATTGATATAAAAATTTAACTTAATATTTATATTTATGATAACTAAATAAATCAACTAGTAATCAATTCAACCCATAACTTATTTGAAAGATACCTAACACATCTTAAGTTATCTTGCAATGGTAAATTTAGAGAAAAATATAATAGAAAAACAACAGCAACAACTACAAAATAATTAAAATGAAAGTGGAAAGCATTGTTAATAATAACGACATAAATTTGTCAATTTAAAAGGTCAGAAAATAGTAGTACCGGGCATTTCAATAAAAAGAGGGATTTTTCAAGGTGACTCATTGAGTCCTTTATGGTTTTGCTTAGCATTGAATCCTCTATCTAAAATGTTAATTAAAAGCAAGTTTGGAATAAAAATTAAAGGTAATACGAGAGAAAGTAGTATAATTTCGCATTTATTATTTATGGATGATATAAAATTATATTCGAATTCTGAACCAAATTTAGAGAAAATGATTAAGGTAGTTAAAATTTTTTCAGATGATATTAAAATGACTTTTGGTTTAGATAAATGTAGAACGATCCATATAGAGAAAGGCAAAATTGTAGACGGAGACGAGGGTATATTTAGAAATTTCAAAATTAAAAGTATGAAAGGGGATGAGGTTTATAAATATTTAGGATACCCGCAATCGAATAGATTAGATCATACTAGTATTAAAAATGATATTAGGATTAAATTTCAAAGTAGAGTCAGAAAAATTTTAAAATGCAATCTATCTGCTAAAAATTTAGTAAAGGCAATAAATACTTGGGCAATACCTTTATTAACGTACTCATTTGGCATAATTAAATGGTCCAATACAGATTTAGATAGCTTAGAACGATTAATTAGAACTACGTTAACAAAGTTTAATTGCCATCATCCAAATTCAGCTATAGAACGAATTAATTTACCTAGAAATTTAGGAGGTAGAGGTATAGTCAAAATAACTTCTTTGAAATACAATCAGGTAGAAATGCTAAGAACTTTTTTCCACAGGAAAGCTAATAGTTCAGAAATGCACAAAATAATTTGCAAGGCAGATAGAAACATTACACCTTTAAATTTATACGATGATAATGCCAACATTCTTTTAAATACCAACCAGGAATTATTAGATTCCTGGTCAAATAAAATTATTCACGCCAAACACTTCAATTATCTCAACCAAACGTATGTTGACAAACTTTCGTCAAACAAATGGTTGAGTATTGGAGAATTGAGCGCAGAAATAGAAGGATTTATGCTTGCCATTCAGGATAGAGTCATTAATACTAAAAATTATAGGAAGTATATAATCAAAGATAGAAATCAAATTGATGATTTATGTAGAAAATGTTTGGCTTTTCCGGAAACTATAGAACATATTACATCGGGATGTTCTATATTAGCGCCTTCCGAATATACTTTTAGACACAATCAGGTTTTAAAAATAATTCATCAAAGTTTGGTTATTAAACATAAATTGATTGATTGCCGTAATGTAGTACCATATTATGAATACGAACCAAATTCGTTTTTAGAAAATGAATTTTATAAAATATATTATGATAAAACTATACTAACAGACAGAACGATTCGTCATAATAGACCCGATATAGTTTTACATGACAAAATTAAAAAAATAACTTATATCATTGATGTCGCTATTCCAAATTCCTGTAATATTCAAAAATCTGTTTCTGAAAAAATTAGAAAATATACAGATTTAGGAAATGAGATTAAAAGAATTTGGCATTCTCGGACTATAAAAATATTACCATTTGTTATTTCGGCTACTGGCATTATACCTAGCTCTCTAATTAAAAATTTAGGCTTATTAGATTTGTCAAAGAATCTTTATATAAAAATGCAAAAATCAGTCATATTAAATACATGTAGGATTACGAAAGATTTTTTAAATATTTATATTGAGGGATCGGTAGGATTTATCGGTTCAGTTAGGAGTTCTATCGAGCCGAACCCTCTGATATGAAAATATCTGGAGTCGGTGAAGTATTTTCCCATATGGTCTCTGGTAGGTTGACGTGTTGTTCTTGTATAGTTTTGTATTTAGTATACATACAATGCAATTACATCGCGTGAATTGACTAGATTAGCATTTGTGGAAAAGTGTGTGGAAGGATTAAGTTTTTCCTGTGAGGAAGATTTAACCCGGACATAAAATCTAGAGAACAATAAAAATAATTAACAAAAAGGATCATTCTTTAGGATGGTCACCGCATCATCTGCATCCATCGCTCATTGAGTGGAGAGTTGAGCCACTTGGATGCAGCCACGACTATGAAGTTGGTTGACTATCGTGTCCTGCCCCGAAAGCTGGCTAGACGGTGGCGAAGACAGGCCGGGAATTAGTGCACCCACCATTATTAAACATTGTAGCGGCACTGCAGAACCTTGGAAATTACACAAGTTGCCTGTATTCATTGGTGTAGTGTACCATCAGCTTTTTCCATTGCGCTGCTGGGTATTGTGTCACCCAATTGATATGGATCACATTTAGTTTCACCTGAAGCCAGTGAAAATAAAGCGCCTCAAATTTGGCGATCAGTGCGAATGGGAAGGAGAGGGATGTGGGGAGGAGGAAGGCTGGACTTGACTTTAATGTTCAGATCTAAATTATTAAAACTATATATATACAAAATATGTAACTCAACCATCTCAGTCATCAGAATTTAGAGTGATTAAAAAAAAAATAATAATTTGGTTAAATAGGTTACGTCGGGTCAGCGTTATCGGCTTATTTAAAATTATTTTTTTCATAGCTTTTAATGACTTTTCAAGGAGGTGTTGAGTTGACTTTATTCTCAGTTGGCATGGAACCATTTTATGGATATATTTATCCTTAATAGAATTTTAAGCAGCAACCTTTAAACCCAGAACCAAGTTTCTTGCCGTTATATAACAATTTTGATATAATGATCTTGATTTTTTTTACCTTAAGGTAACCGACTCAAAATAAGGAACAATTATTATATATAATATTATTTACGTGCTTGAGTACTGACTGTAACTTTTAATTACAAAGTTTTAAAAAATCTACGAACGAAGCAAATGCCACCAGGTACCGAACTAACGGCAAGGGATTTTATGCTTTAATAGTTTAAGAGGGATGAAGATGGATTGACATAGACAGGTAATTTTCTTCGAAATAAACGACCACGCAAAACAGAGGAACATAAACGCACCGCAGACATATTAATAGTATATCTCTGGTAACTTGAAGGATAAAAGACAAGGTCAATTTCTCTAAACATATCAAAAAATGATTGAATTTCATTCTAGAGATTTTTATAAGGAAATACAGTTATTTAAATTCATACTGCATCATTCAGTGAAAGTTTCAATAACTTTTGTAAAAAGGAATATAATGTACCTTCAAAATTCAAACGGAAAATTCTCCATACAAAAATTCAAAAATATAATGTACAATTGAAGGTTATTCTTGTCCTGAAATATTTCGAATAAAAACAAAATACTTGCACAATTCAAGTCATCGCAAGGATTAGAGAAAATTCTTCTAGACCCCGTGATAAGGATCATCTGGATTGGTTAAGTATAGAAGAAATAATTTGTATTTTCCTTCTTTTTAAAGTAAAAATACATAGATATCCACAGACAAACATTAATAAGATTATAAACATTATTACTTGTCAACATTTATTTTACTTAATTATACGATGAATAGGCAGAGTGGGATTGCATTATCCTTCCTTATGAATAAAAAACTTTAAAAAATGACTGATGAATTCGCACATTTCTATCGGTTTATATTGTCGATCCAATGCCAAAATCGTATGTATGAGACGGTTTATGAATGTGAATGAGGCAAAGAGTGTGTGCCAAGAACAAGTTGTTTGGCGATCCGTCCTCTCTGCCTACTCCTGATGTATATATAGTAAGTTAATTAGTTACTCCCAATTTTTTTATTAAGTATTCAACTTTTATTTTCACAATGTAAACGGTACGAAAGTCTTCAGTTTTTCCTAAGCATATTCTTTGTATTTATAATGTAAACCGATTCGTTATTAGTATAAAATATTAGTTGATAAATAACCATATTAGTTCTGGCAGCGCCACCCCAACCAATTATAACTCACCGCATTTTATATGTTTTTCTGTTAAACTTATTTCTGAAAAATGATACTCGATTCGTATGTATAAAATAAATACACATCACTCAATGCGTTAAATAGGCAGGTACGTTGGTTAATTGGATACCTGTGTTACCTTGTAATTAGCACCCGTATGGCTCCATTCATTAATAATACATAAGGTAAGTAACCCTCCTTGTTCGATAATTCACTGTATCCGTCATCACCACCAGGCAGTATAGCTATTAAAATAAACGGAATCCGCTTATAAATTAATCAGAATACGACTAAACCCGCAGTACACAGATCTCTGAAGCCTAGATATGAATTCTTTATGTCTTATTCAAGATACGATGGGACAGTAAGCTGGGCCGCTTTAAAATTCTGTAAATCGACAGATATTTTTCAGAATACGACTAAATTTGCAATACACAGATCTCTGCCAAGATATGATTTTTTTATGTCTGATTCAAGATATGTACGGTGGGACAGTAGGCTGGGTCGCTTTTAAATTCTGTAAATCGACAGAAATTTTTAACGTTTGTTTTGAAGCTCTTGGGAAAATTTAACATATCAAAAATTGACAGCCGCTTTCACTAAATAAAACTGGGTAACATTCTATGAAAAAAAAAATTTGTTGTCTGTAAAGTCGGTTTACGGACGATAATTTTACGTGATAACGTCATAAGAAAACTTTTACATAGAATTTTACAGTCACAAGCCGAACGCTTAGACCGATCGTGCCTCTATCGCTTGTTCCGCAATCTCGCTTGCACGCTCAACTCAGGCGGAACGTGACAACGTGACAATGAGTCATGCTCTTTCGTGAGTGCTGCCGGCGTTCATTGATTTATAAGACGTTATCACGTCAAAAAACATTTTTCGGTGGTTAAAACACAACAAAGGCATAGGTACCTTAAAAGACCCCTGACTAAAATCAGTGGCGTTGAATTTGAAAAACCATGTGTTTGACTTCAATAACTGTTTCGTTACCGATAAAACTATAACAAGTGTGGTTTTTCAAATGATTTTTTTTTTTTTGTAAGCGACAGTCAAACGTTCCCGGTTTATGAATAAAATGAAGATAATACAATAAAAATATGAAATGCTGTTTGTGCATTGATGGAGATTTTTGCTTGCAGAGAATTGAACCAAAATCACAATTATTCTTTGGGAAGTTGTTGAGATTCTAGGTTTCCCAAAACTAAACTTACGTGCACATAAATCAGCGGATTATAAAGAACAAAAACATTTTAATACCCTTGCAAAAACCAAGTCTTGGACCTTTTCGAGAATATGTTCTGAATATGTGAAAAATATTATGGTTTGTATACTTACCATCATAATTTTTTGTTATTTTTATGTGAATGCACATCTATTTATCAAATTTCAATTATATTTTTGCTCGTGGTTCGCGTTACTTTATTATGAAGCGTTTTATTTCCTATTGGTTGAATGGGAAAAATTAAATCTATACATTTTAAAAAAACGTTAGAAAACAAATAAAATTATTCACACGCGGTAAAAGTGAAACTAGAAAACCGCTAGATGTCGCTTTCTTTTCTTTTGCCTGTTTATTTTAAAGTGGTTTGAGGATTGGATATTTATTTACAAAAATAAAAATGTTTATTTTTTTTGGATTTCGTAGGATTCGAACTCCGTTCGCTCGATGTCTGTATCTCTGGCCGCTTGGATTTGTCTGGCGCCTTAACCGTTGCGCTACGGGAGGATGAAGCCAAGGTGCAAATTTAGCGCATTATATTAGAACCGACGACCCCTCAAATAAATTTTAGTGACGTATTTCCGTTTCATTTGAAATTCTAATCACTAATGACGCTAAAGAAGTTTCACTTCAAAAACGAGCGAAACCACTTCAAAGTTGAGTTTATTTTGATTGAACTCGTGAGACCTGGGAGTGAACTCATCGTCCTAGACTGCTCAGCCACAATCCTGTCAAGGAGATCCACGGTAAGATATAATGAAAACGATCTTTTTTCCTTAATATTCATCGTCCTACTCTATTACATTACAGGTCATAAATATACATACATTACAGGTCATAATACAGGAATAAATAATATAACAACAGAAGTGTCTTCCAAACAAATTTGAATGGAAACAGATGTTTAACTGACTTGGTGCATTTTGGTTCTAGACCATTATGTACGTGGTCTGTCTCTCTTTTACGTGCCTGAAGTTGTATTTCTTCATCCCATTTGAATTTCGTAATCGTGGTGAAACACCGTTTTGTGTGGAAACATCGGCCTAAATTAGGCATATGATTGTATCACGAAACACGCCCACAAGAAACTTCTTGTGTTATTATTCTCTGTGCTTTGTCACAGGGCTGCGATTCTCCAATAACGATCAAGAGTTACTCATTACGCGCCATCTAAAATGCGAATGAAAAATTTCTCATCGTCTCGACGAACTTTGTCGAATGTTTCATTTATACACATACTTCATATCGCAGGTTTGAAGAGATGATTATATTGGCAGCCATGCGAATATTGTGTTTTGTGTATATGTTTCTGATGTTTTTGACGTTTCTATGGTGTGAATTAGTAATTACAAGCGCACTTTCTTTGAAATGACTGGCGGGTTTATTATTCAAAACCAAAAACAGCTGGTAACCACCGCGGAAAAGAAATTTAATGCTGCTTACACATGCAAAACGACATTGGAGGTTATCCACCACATACCCGCCCTGGTATAAGTAACAGATGGTTACTCCTTCAGAGCTCTCGCAAGGACTCTAATTTTGCAAAACGACAGTACAACAAATCAATTATGAAGTTCATTTTTATGTGAAAACTATCTACCCTCCGGCAAAATATTTTTGTTGGTCTCAAAGCGTCAGCTTCAGTTTGCTCTACATTATGTATTGTAGCCAATATCGCCGATAAATCAGCTATTTTTTATTTTTTATTTTCTTTATTCATTTAATTGTATGTTATACTAGCTTTTCCCCGCGGCTTCGCTCGCATGGTATTACGGGAAATTACTGTAGCGGTTGAACTTATCAATTATCCCCCCTCCTCCTCACCCCCACCCCCTCCAGCATTCCATACATTCATTCCCTTACATTCAGTTTTCAAACATCTCGCCTACCACCTAAATTTCATTAAGCTATAGCTCAAAGAAAAAAAATGGTTATCCAATTTTGTTCATTCGTTCGGAATTTATGCGCTTACAAACATTTCGGATGTTTATTTTTAATTAAATATTTGGAAGTTTGTTAATATAATAAAAAATTACACTATTTATTATTCAGTCTTTATACCTAATCGTTACGAATTATATTTTTAATGTAGGAACTCTATCTGACATTTGTTCCAAAACAGAAGCTTGTCCAAAAAAGAACAAAACATATTCTAATATTTGAATTTCCTGGGGCAGTAGCTGACCAGGGAGCTGAGTACTTACCAGCTTAGAGCCCACAAATATATCAACATGGTTTCCATGGAAACGATTTTTTTCTGACGTTAGCAAAAACTCGCTTTTGTTAGCGACAGAAAACGTATAACAAATAAAATATATTAATATTTATAATTTCATAACGCCAGAGCTTACCATCATATACAACATATAGTCAGCGCATATAATTTAGCTTTCTATTGGTGAATGAATTTTTAAAGTCTTTTTATTGGTTAATGCCTGAAAAGGTCATAAACAAACTCGAGCAGTTTCGCATTTATAATATTAGTATGGATGAATTTTAGAATTTTTCGACCACCATGCTAGGCACATGCCCGTGTTTTGGTGGTCGATGATTTTCGGTATTATAATGAACCTTGAAAAAACTTTGTAAAAATATACGATTCTTATCAGAATGCGCGCGGGAAACGATCTTAGGTTAGGATAAAATAATAATACTAGATTTTGATAGCCATGGCGAAGACAACTCGGTGTCGACTGGTTTGACCCACTCGTTGCTGGGAATGACTTTTGACGTTTAGCGTCTAAGTTTGAACCTTCGACGATACTCGAAAACAAAGCTATTGAAATATAGGGAAATGGGCTAGCGACAGTTTTTACTGGGTGGGACTGTGCTTTCTGTTGTCGCCGATATTTTTAACCAATACTAATACACACGTTCAAAATATCAACTAAAGAAACGAATTCTTTCCTTATTCAAACTATATTATTAACCAATTCTACACAACTTCGAAAAATCAACTGAATTCCGTATTCAAAATATTCCCATTAGGGCGGTAGGGCAGTAGGGCGGACATCATAGCATATCTCCTTATATTTCAATATTTTTGCTCGAGAATAAAAAAGTCGATCAACGTACGTACTTTCGACAGCGATTGCGGTCTCGACGGCCTCGAATCGAGTCCCTGGTCGTGTGGTTAGGTACCACACGACAGGGACACGACCTGTAATAGGGTGACTCATATTGCCTGCCACTTCCGTGATTTATGCACTCCGGATAGACATTCCTATTAGACGACAAACTTCTGAAACTTCCAAGAATCAGCTGAAATGAATGACATGCATTTATATGTTGATAAACAGTCACGCGAGGTTTTACGTGTACAATGCTACAAGTTTATGGAAAACAATTTGTTAGTACCTATTTTGTCATTATTTTTCTAATCATTGTGAAATTGGTATTTGGGTTTTTTTATACATTTTGTTTTTTTTTTTCAATTTTATGGCAAATGTTATAATTCATTGCTTTATTATTGTGTTTTGCTCGAGTTTTAAGTAGGTACTCGCTCTTTGGTTGCATAAAACACACACTCCTATCGACAAACGTGTTCTAAATTTTAAACAGCGGCAAGTGCTTCGCTGCGTTTGGTGATTAAGCTGGGGTGCCCGGGTTCACGGGGTGAATTTTGTCTAGGTCTTGAAGGCGGATGACCAGGACACATTGAACTCCGATTCCTACCCACCTTTTAAACCCCTTTCCTCCCAGAACTATTTTCCCCTTCCTTTCCTTAAAAAAAAAACTCCACACAGCTTCCCCGGGGATGCCATAGGCCCTGAGGGAGATTATTTTCCTCGAGGCCTCCTGTGTGGAGCTCATGTAAAAAAAGCTGTAATTAACCATAGATCCCAGCCGCTCAAGAACCACTTATTGGACAATCAACACCCCTGCCATATGTCACCCCAAATGGTTCGCTACGTTTGGTAAAAGAAGGGGCGCCCGGGTTCAAGGTATGTGGTTAATCTAGGTCTTGGGAGGAATGGATTCACAATCATAGTCCGTCAATCCTGGACACATTTACCCTAGATTCCGACAGACCTACCACCATCTTTGTTCTTCCCAGAACTTTCTCTCCTTCCTTTCCCTTAAAAGATCTTCCACACAGCTTCCTTAAAAATGACGCAGGCCCTGGGCGATTTTTTTCTTCAGGGCCTCCTGTGTGAAGCTGATGCAAAATAAAAAAAATTATTAATAAGGCCCAAATACGCGTAATGTGTTTTCACTTTTTGAAACTGGTATTTTAAATGCTTTGACATAGCTATAAGTGCTATAACACATAAATATGCTTTATAAAATTCCAACCGCGAAAGCTCATAACATACAATGAACAATATATTAAGATACAATGAAATAAATACGATAATATCAAAACACTTTGTCAAATAATTTTTGTTTACACCACACTTGAGTTTTTTAATGGACAAGACGTTTTCTTTTTGTACGGTGTAAATAAACAGAACAAAAAAGTTTATTATCAAAAAAAATTATAACTTCATTTTATATTAAATGTTTGCTCGGAAGGGTCGTTACTAACAGGTGATAATATTTCCATTTACCTTTATATTACCAGTGTTTTCAAGAGCATTTATCGCTATGAGAATTTTCACAAACTTGTCCCTTCACGTCCTCATTATTTTCTAAAATCACGAGCAATTTGTGCAATGTTCGCAGTGCAGCGAGGACTGATATTGTGCAGCCTAATAGACAGCTTGACTGTCACATAAATGACGTTTTGCTGCAATTGACACACTCCGACCACGCTTCACCGGCTGCAGTACGGTTCGCAGAAGACGTTAGCTGCGTTCAGATTAATTTCTGCAGGCGCGAGTGCATCCAACATTCGAAATGAATCTAAAATACACCCACGCATCAAAATCTCAAAACCTCTCCAAACATCGAAATATGATCCAATACGAAAATACATCCCATTTTTACTAGTTTTCTTGTAGCTTTATAAATCACGTTGGTGGGTGCAGTTGACGCTTCATTGACAGATGGAAGTGCAGTGCAATTTGTGGCATGTGATGCATAATTTGAATTATAATTTTATGATATATATAGTGCATGAAATTTTCATGCGACTTCGCTCCAAGTTCTATTGTGGAACTGGAAATATTCATACCATGTTAATTGGATTCGGTGCCAGGAATTTAACTTTTTCCCACTTGGTTCGGAAGTTGAACGCCAGAGGGAAGGTATGGCATAATTTAATGCACGGATTTACCTGTTGACTGACTTGATGTGAAAACTTTCCAATGGGACAATAAGTAGATTATGCCTTGAACGGGTTGAACCTATTGTTTGTTTTTCTTTATTTATTAAAAACCCGAACAAAACTTTATTAGAACACGTAAAAAAGAGTTTTTTTTTTCTTGTTTCTTACTAGATTTTATCACCCAATATCAAAAAACTGCTAATCGCTGTTTTGAGAAAATATCCATTTGGATAAGTTTTGTGCAAACTTTTTTGTTAAATTGAATTGCAGTTCGCGGTGATATAAAAATATGATATCACGTTGTGTGTTCTTTTGAGAATAATTCAACGGTGCATCCCACGTTTGAATTCGGCAGCCACTTCTGGTATCGAACCCCAAAACACCTGAAAAAAACTTCGGCTCTGTGCAGAAACGAGAAATCCGTTTGATTCTCCTTAGTGCAATCTTTAGAGCACATGCGTCGGGTGGGAATGCCGTCCTTATTCCGCCGGTATTACAATGGAAGATGTTTCGAGGACTAGCGTCATTGATCCCCTCGGCACACAGTCGGGAAACACGCCGAACGCGCACCTCATATTTTTACACGGTTGACAATTGTCACATGTGAACGGATCGTTTCTACGACTCGTTCTTACGTTTAACAGCTTAGCTGTGGTACAATTTGACGACCTCTGTGTTTCTTTCCTCCCACAACATGGGTCTCTTCAAGACCCAAGGTTCACTGCTACCTTTCCACAAAAATACCCTCCGCATAGCATCTCTAAAGATGACATACCCAAAATTGATTTTAACTTATGAATAGTCATTTTACATATTTATTTACAAAATTTGCCAGATGTTTTGTTCTGACAAAAAACACAAAGTTTAGCAAGTGCTTTTTGCCAGTTAAAAATATAATATTCCACTCGAACTGTCAAAAAAGAGCAAAAAGCATTCAACAAGTACACAAGATATAAATATGTTAAACTACAACACTATTTTAAACGATATGAATATGCTTAAATTGTCAGACAGAAGAATTTTCACTGACTTGGTATTTTTATATAAAATTCTAAATGATTTAGTTGATAGTCCGGTATTACTTGAATTGATAAGCTTCCGAATTCCACTTCGTAATACTAGAAGTCAGGATTTATTTCAGTGCAGAAATTCTGGGACTAACTACCATATGTATTCCTCTTTGCCCAGAATACTAATGGAGGGAAACAATTATACCAAGTCAGTGGACATCTTCAATTTATCTTTGAATAAATATAAAATATTGTTATTGAGGCAGTTCAGTTATGTACAATAAAATGTATTTTTCTAACTGTGCTATATATGTAAAAGCCCCGAAAAAGGGAGTTTATTAATAAATCAATAAATAAATAAATAAATAAATAAATAAATAAATAAATAAATAAATAATTACAGAAGTGTTCTGCCATAATTTAATATAAGGCAAATCGATTAAACGTTTTTTTTAAGTATGAAAGTAGCAGTGTTCGTAAAAAATATATATTAAAAGAAAATTTCATTTTACATGACTTGGGTGTTCTGCCAGTTAAAAAAGGGTAAATAATTTCATAAAACTGTATCAATAGGTCAAATTTCTAACAATTTTCCAACTAAAACGATGTTTTTTTCCCCAGTGATATGTTGTACCTATTATTGAAAAGTCTTTTGGCAACAACTTTTACGAACCGAAGAGTTGAAGGACAAAATAAACTGTTTAAGATTCTCTATAATTACGTACAGCAATCAAAAACTTTGGAGACTTGAAGCCACTGAGAAAAGCGATATTCAATATTTCTCTTTCAAAGAGTAAAACTATTTTAAAAGTTTCTTATAAAGAAACATGAAATTTATATGAAAACAATGTTTTATAAATGTGATAGAAAGTTTCTAGTTCTTTGCCACAATAAGGAAATATGGGGAAATTTTAGAGCGAATTTGAAAGATATGACAAGTAACGAAGAAATTTAGAATTTTTATACGAATAAAAAAGAAATGTATTTGATAAAAAATTCTATTTGACGACTCTGACACTGAAATTGAGGGATCAGCATAATATTATGCTTAAGGGTAAACAAATGTACGTGTTTTGTTTGTAAATCCTTAACCTTGGTTTCGTTGTAGCTTTTTATGACGATTTCTTTAAAAAAATTGGCCCACTTTTTTTAAAGGCCTTTATCCATTAACTCCAACGGTATCATTTTTCATCTCAAGTATCAAAAAGTAACAAGTTTGAAGGCGATAGGGGTTGTAATATGATGTGTGTTCCTCCACCCTCTGAAGTGTGAAGATACGCTTGACCGGCTCTGAAGCCTCGCCGCGGCCGTGGACAAAACCCAATCAACTCCTTCTTTTGCAGCCCATCAAACTTTCCCCTTGCCTCATCCCACTCGTCATTTTGGTCTTCATGATGGCAGGGATGTGTTCTATAGAAGCATCGCTGTAGAACCGATGAGATTTACAATCCTAAAACAAATATACTCATGAACGTTTACTAATTTTCGTATACAATATGTAGGCTTTTTAACGGATTTATACCAGGGAGAACAAGAGAATTTTCCAGAATATTCACGCCAATGCCGGAATCACAATGGGTGGAGAACATTATCAATAATCAAAAGATACTTGAAATAATAATCATGTTTGGACTTTGAATAGGTGGGCATCAATTTGGTAGGCGGTTGTAATTCGTAATGTCGGTAGTGTAGTGTCGGGTAGTACACAATAATTATAATATACATAGTATTGTACTAGTATTTATTCAGGAGCTGCTCGTTGCAAAAGAGGACAAATACTAACACGCATCACCTTCCAAGCACGCACTCTTCCCTCGTGGGGCCTTCAGGGAACCACGGAGGAGTGAAGAGGAGAAATGAGACCTGGGAAGACACATTGTCGAACCAGAAGATATAGCTTAATTTCCAATGACAATCCTGGTGAACTTTATAAAAGGGACTGGATTACTGTCAAAGGAATGAGGTAAAATAGGAGATAGCACAATGGGCCTACGGCCTAAGTGCTCATGGGAACTTTATTTATGTAAACCGTCTCCGCTCTTGAAAAAAAAAAAAAACACGCATCACCTTGTATAGCCTTCGTGCAAGCATGCCATCTCGCTTGCACTCATGCTCTTTCATACATCACCACATGCGCGGTTATGGGTATCTTACATTTATTGGATAACAAACACCTCTGCCAAGGTTACCCCAAGTGGTTCACTACGTTACTTTACATGATTTAGCGGGGGTACCCGGGTTCATCGGATGAGGTGTGTTCAGATCTTGGCGGCGGATGCGCATGCCCACCAGCTGCAGGTCGGATTGGGAGAGGTCGGTTTGGGGAGACCTCGATGAGAAACATCGATGGTTTCACATCGATGTGATCTGGTTTCACATCACACCCCTGACCTCTTTTATAATTCTCATCCGCACCCCATACAAATGTTGTAATAAATAAAAAAAAAACGATTTTCTAATAACTTCCATTAGAAAACATCGATGTGCAGGTTTCATGAACACCCCTGACCTCTCTTATAATTCTCATCCGCACCCCATACAAATGTTGTAATAAATAAAAAAAAAACGATTTTCTAATAACTTCCATTAGAAAACATCGATGTGCAGGTTTCATGAACACCCCTGACCTCTCTTATAATTCTCATCCGCACCCCATCCCCGAACCCAATGACGGTTTCCCGGCAAAGCAACGCAGATACTCGTCCGATACCTCCGCCTTTTTTGGCGGGACATCGTTTTTCAGCCCTTTGTTATTTTTCAGCACACATTGGTAGGTACTCTATTCTCTATTGAACGATGGATCGCATATCAGTTTTACGGAGGTTTAGAAATATTTCACTGAAAATGAAAAGATACAACACAAGTTTTTTATGTTTTCTAAATTAATTTAATGTTTTGAAAATTAACAATTAGTGTTGCCAGACAGGCGTGATTCTTTGTTTCTCTCTGTTGATGATAACATTATCTACTCTTACATTTTTCGCTTATATGGTGTTTGTATTTGATGTTCTTCAAAACTACAATAATATCTTCTAACCAACTCAAATTTTAAGTGGGGATATTAATATACAGCATTGAAATTATATAATAAAATACGTAAAAAAACTTATTTCCATGTAATTTATATTTTTACTGTAATCGGTTTCAGCTTGTTAAATCCATCTTCAGACTGGTACAAATTATTTTTAATCTTGAGTTTATATATAAATATATTCGATTTTTAATTAAATGAAGACCTTATGAGCGAAACTCAATCGAAAATCTGGAAACAGAAAAATCAGAAAAAGATATTGGCACCTCTGGGACTCGAACCCAGGACCTCCCTACTTTCCGGGTTGGGGCTCTTATCCACTGAGCTAAGGTGTCGATATCCAATTCGGTCACTTTTAACTGTACCATACTTCGACTAAGAACCACCCATATTATCTTCATTTTTCAACGCATATTTTTATTGGCTGCCATCTTGAGAAGAGTCAATAGATGTCGCACATTAAATAAAATGGATAATAATTTATCCAGACACCATCTAGATTGCATTTAGTTCGAGTTGAATCTTGCAATCATTCATAAAGATGGCAGCCAATAAAAATATGCGTTGAAAAATGAAGATAATATGGGTGGTTCTTAGTCGAAGTATGGTACAGTTAAAAGTGACCGAATTGGATATCGACACCTTAGCTCAGTGGATAAGAGCGCCCAACCCGGAAAGTAGGGAGGTCCTGGGTTCGAGTCCCAGAGGTGCCAATATCTGTTTCTGATTTTTCTGTTTCCAGATTTTCGATTGAGTTTCGCTCATAAGGTCTTCATTTAATTAAATATTACAGTTTGAGGTTTTACTCATAAAGTTAAAATAATAAATAATAATATTCGATTTTATTCAATTTATTTGTTTTTTTCATATTTGTTGCCATGTCCTCTCTGACGATTGGATTTTTAGTTATTTGGCTATTAGAAGCAGACATAATATCTCGGTGTATTATAATGTGCAAGTTTGGGGCATGTAAATAATCCCAGAACCCTCTGAGCGTAATACTCAAAAATATGATTGTGAATTGACTTGCGCGGACAATATATTACAAAAAAATAGCGATCTGATAAAATCTCAAAGGAAAAAACAGAAGCACACACCTTGATTGTTGATCTCTGCAACGTGGGAGACCTCCCAGTAATTTCAATCCACTTAAATTAATCTCTGAACAATTTTTGTAATTTTGAAATATGCACAAGTCAGTTGTAAACTTTACACAATTAAAGGAAAAATCACAATTACTTGCAAGTCATTCGAAACACAAGATGATGTGATAGTTATTTACTGGTCACAATAACATTTTCAAATAAAAACATTCTAAACTGCATTATTTCTTCAAAGGGACAAATGAGCGCTATCTCTTGGTTGATTTGGTCGAGCATGATGATATAGCAGTTTTTTTAATAATACATTTCAGTGCCTCTTGTAATCCAAAGAAACCGCCAAAATCACCACTTTTGCAATATAGATATTTTAATTATTTTTTCGAACAAACATTAAAATGCCTAACCACTCGGTTTTATAGATACTTTAATGTTGTATAGGAAATACCTTTTTATAAGTAAAATGATTTATTAACAACCCATATTATTGTTGCCATGGCTAAGGGCTATTAAAATGTTAACATAAGCATTAACGTTCAATGAGCCAAAACCAGTGACGGTCAAAAAATAAATTAAGTGGAAATAAGTTTTATGTGTGTTTTATTATATTATTATTATGGAATTGGACCACGAATTGTCAGTACCAAAAATAGAAATAGCAATTCATTCTTCCTCATTTCACCTTGCCGAATCTTTGAGGCAACATTGTAAATTGGTCGATACAATGGGTTTTACAGTAACCTTAAGTCTACCGAGTACATTTGCTCACCAAATAATTAGAAGATTTATATTTGTGTACGAGTCCTGTATGTAGCTCCTATATCCCGCTTTATTTGCATCTATGCCAAAAAATATTGGATCAAATACTGGTATGATGAAAAATCACAATTTTTCATCATACCAGTATTTGATCCAAGCTCACAAGCCAATTACAAAATTTATAGCACTGCAACTACAGTACTGTGAACCAATTACTGCCTACAATACCATTCAGTTAATCACGCGACAGTTTGACATAAAGCAATGCAATGGAATAATTTACCATAATTATTATTGCTGTGCGCTAAACAAACCCGTGATTTGAATCATAATTTCAAATAAATCAACTGCCTAAATCATTCAGATGTTAGATAACGATCCCTCCACCATAGCGATCCTCGAAAATGTGGATACAGTACACGTGGATAATGGAATTTTGGTTTGTACTTGCGTAATCTTTTTAGGTTCCCGCTCCATCATATTGTTATGGCTACCATCCAGAAATCTTCACCCTGCGGAGTGCAGCCAATACAACAAAATTCTCCCGAAATTCTCGGCAGCTTCACGGCCATTAGGCCAAAGATGTCGTAGGCCCTGAGGGAGGGATATTGTTTTCCTCAGAGCCTCCCGTGTGAAGCTATTGTAAAAAAAGTTTTAATTTACAAAATTGGAACTACTTATCATGTCGGACAAACTATAAAGCAGCGGTTTTCAACCTGCTTTATAGTTTACTAGCTTTTACCTGCGGCTTCGCTCGCATGGTATTAGGGGGAAATTACTGACCCCTCCCCCCTCCCGCATTTCATACAATCATTCCCGGTACATTCAGTTTTCAAGCAGCTCAAGATAGATATTGAATACGATTTCCCGCAAATATATCAACATCGTTTCCACAGCAACGATTTGTTTTCTGACGTTAGCAACAACTCCCTTTTGTTAGCGACAGAAAACGTATGATAAGTATAATACATTAATATTTATAATTTCACAACGCCAGAGCTTCCCATAATACAACCTTTATTACTTGCATATATTGTAGCTTTATATTAGTGAAATAATTTTTAAAATCGGTTTATTGGTTTATGCGTGAAAGCGTAACAAACAAACACACGCAGTTTTGAATTTATAATATTAGTATAGATTATCAACCTTTTTATTGCGATCCGCAGATGTTTATCAAATAAATATCTGCTGAAAGTGTATGCTAGCGTCTTGACAGATCACATATGAATCACAGGATTTCTAAATTTCTGAACTCCAGATCATGATATAGATTGTGATAAATATTGAACGTTTAGTTTATGACTCAATATTTATCACGATACGGAAATCAGGAATCTAGACATCTTGTGATCCGCCAATATCAGGTACTTGATAAATATTGAACGTGTAGGGTTCGCCTATGCCTTTTGGGTGTTCTGAGGGCATCAGAAACAAATCCAAAGTAATGGCCGGTTTCAATTGAAATCTCAAATCAAAAATAATTTTATCTAGCAAGCTTGTAGTAGTCGATCAAAGGTTAAGACATTACAAATACAATTACTTGGCGATCTATAATACAGATGCGATGCTAAAAAGTTCCGTTTTTTTATATGTTCCCACACGTACCTATCTTACCTATGTACTTTACCAACTTGAGACCATTCCAATTACGGTATCGTTTCCAAGTCTCGCGTAGTACGGTTTTTCAAACTACGACATTTGCAAAACCTGAACTGACGTGTTAAGCGGAGGCTTGCAGATATAATGTTTCTAACGTATAATTACAATTCTAATCGGCTGTTGAAAATAATACCGATTAGGAATGGTAGTTTTAATTAACATGAAAGCGCTCAAAATTATTTAGATGTGATTGATACGTTTGAGATTAGTAAATATATTAATTACATATTTTCGCTATGCTTTGTGATAGGTAGTGAAATAATGAATTAATTTAATATCTATCTCGTATTATTTGTCAAAGACTTGTTACGTGAATAGATGAAATTTCATAGCTCTTTGTCAGTTATATTGTGTTCTATAAAAACATAATGAAATTTATGAACAAGAAAACAAAGGATCGTACTTTAAATCATATCGATTTAAAGCAAGCTAGGTATTTCAGATACTCGTATAATAACATATATACTGTACTTTTTTTCTAGTCATCAAACAAATATATCTATCATAAATGTCGACGATTCAAGTGGTATATTTTGTAGAAACTCGTAAGAAGCATTTTTGATAGGATTATTTTTAAGTTTGTTTTTTTTTTATTATTATAAAGAAAATCTCATTCTACTACACAGTAAGCCGAATGGTTTGAATCGTGATGAAGGACTTAGCCAGCTGAAGAATCAAACACGCGACGCCCGGGTGGGTGCCCACTCAGCCCTTAAAATAAAGTAATACAAAACTGCGCCATAAAAATATTATGTTCTTATTACATATGAAACTGAATTTTTTCGGTCATAAAATCTGAAAAGTCAGGTGCTTTGCATGTTCCAACTTCCCATCCCTTTCCCTTCCCCACTTACTTCAGCTTCAAAACATACCCCAATGGGGATTCCATAGTCCCACTGGCTCCATATTGTCGACAGTAGTTTTTTTTTATATATTAGCTCCACACAGGAGGCCCTGAGGAAAATAATTCTCCTCGGGGCCTATGCCATCTTTGGCGATGCTGTGTGGAGGGTCTTATTAGGGAAAGGATGGAGAGGAAATTACGGGAAAGAAAAGGGTATGAAGGGTGGATAGGAATCTTGGGTTCAAGGTAGTATCCAGGGGTGACGGACGTATGAATCCATCCCTCCCACTGCAGTGCAAGGCGTGGGTCGAGATAGTCTGAATGGAGAGGTATAGGTTAAGTCTCTCTCAACTTGTCTCTCCCGATCTGGCCCACCACGCGCCGGGTGGACAAACGCATTCGCCACAGAGACCTAGACAAATCTCACCCCATGAACCCGGGCACCCCTGCTAAGTCACCAAACGTAGCGAACCACTTGGTGGGACCTGCGGTAGGGGTGTTGTTCAATAAATGGTTTCCGGGGCGGCGGTACCCATTCCCGCCTCCCAAATACAGCAGTTGGGTCTCTTGTGCTGTATTAACATTAAAAAATAATAAATGATATCAATTTAATATTTGAGATAGTCGCCGAAACTTAATTACAAAATAATAATACCAACAGTGTTGGAAATGAAATAACAGACTGTTCTCATAAAAACATTTTTAAATTAAATAAATCCAGTCCTCAAAGCGAAGGGGGAATTTAATTATCCAGAATAGAAAACAAAAGAAACATCCAGCCGCGAGCTTAGAGAAGAACAAAGCTGAACCTTCTGCAAAATGAAAATGAACAGTTAAAATTGTATATTATATATCAGAATAGCTACATTATTATAACCTCCCAATGATTGATTAATCCTTTTTAAAATTGTAACTCTTTAAGCACATTAATAATGCAAGGCATTGAGATTTCTAATATTCCAAAAATAAAGCATAAAGTGTTATGAACAAAGTTTTAAAAAATTGACACATAGATATGTCGGAGAATGATGTCAGGGAAAGGAGTAATAGGAAAATATACAATGCGAAACTGAATGCAAGAAGTCGGAATCTAATATATTGTCGTGTCATTTCAAGAGTCAGAAAAAGAGAAGAAAATGTATGAAGTTGTATGAAAGCGAAATAAACAAGAACCGTGTGTGAAATCGGAGAAGCATGGCGGTATATTCAAAGACACTGTCTACCCTTTCAAAGGATCGACTATGATTAGTTAGTTAGAAAGCAGACTGAACGCGGGTGGAAAAAGTTCGTGTTTATGTTAAAACCATGTAGGACCGAATCACTAATATGGAGAATCACCAATCCGACGAACAAAAGGAAGAGAGGGACGGTTAGATGTCATGCAGTCGAACTGGAGTCTCCGTGTTATTGTTATTATTATATTATTTGGTATATCGTTCTCGCACGTTTCTAACAATATAGTGACGCGATTGAGGGTGGTATGTCTGTCTGGTAAATGACTCTTTCAGATTTTAATATTACAAACAAATGCAATTAAAAAATTAAAACCTGATTTCAAAATGAGAAAATTTTTTACCATTGTTTTGTCCCTAACCGATTGTTTTTTTCTCGTAAACTTTGGAAATACCAATTTATATAAAACTAAAAAAAATATTTAAGTGCCCAGACGTATTATAAATGTTATTGTCGCTTCATTTTTTTCGTTTCTTTTAAAAATAATTAATAAAAAAATTCATAAACCTTGAAAAATCTTTCCAAATAGAAAAAAAAAATTATATTTTATTTATTTTGGATTACCTGTATTACAAATGTTTGAAAGTGTATGGTATGATATGTATAGATGTAAATACAAATCATGGTGTGGTATCTTTCTAACACATCATACATCTCACCGTAATACCAAAGGATATGAACATCTGCCATTATGTGTCCGTCTCAGATAGTGCTGAGTTAACTCTGTTGATACAAAAAGTAAGCTTCTTGTGATGTCACAAGGCCCCTCATGACGTCACGGGTGATTTAGCGGGCAATGAAAAAATAAAAAAAACTTTGAAAATTATTAAACTATTAAAACTAACTATAAAAATAAACATGCCGATAAACTTTAAAAAGATTATTCCAATTTAGACCTGTCTCAGATTTAAAGAGCTTTAAAAACATAAACAAACTTTTACTTCTACAATAGCTCCACAAGGAGGCCCTGAGGAAAATAATTTCCCTTTTAGGGCCTACGTCATCTTTTGGATGCTGTATGGAGGGTTATTTTAGGAAAGGAAGGAGAGGAAGTTCTGGGAAGGAAAAGGTATGAGCGGTAGGTAGAAATCAGGAGGCAAGTGTGTCACGGAGTGATGGACGTGTGAATCCATTCCTCCCACTTTAGTGCAAGGCGATGGGTCGATAAAGTCCGGCTGGAGAAATCAAAAGGTCTCCCTTCATCAGTATCTCTCGATCAGATCCGGCCCGCCACGCAGTATATGCGCAAACCCCCAAGACCTAGACAAACCTCACCCCATAAACCCGGGCACTCCTGCTAAGAATTTTTGATATTAATTATTAAAATAAAATTATTTTGGTACCTTTTCTTAGGTCCATCTGATATGATCTAATACAGTTCCAATTTAAAAAATTAACAGTTCTTTTAACTATAATATAATATTTCACATCACGAACGCATGTACCGACAACCAAAGACAGTATGATTAATAAAATAACATACGAAACTTTTTATTTAAGTACCTACCGATTGATTTTTAATACTTACCGACTGTTTCTTTTTTATTTTGATTCGTTTCATTGCGTCGTCGCGTTGTTCGAATTCTGAAATTGAATTCCAGTTTAATTATTTTCTTCGAAAATTCGTATTTAAATACTTATTTTCGTGTTTTCTTCATTTTTAAATTTGTTTCTCCCTTCTTTTATTAAACGCAATTGAAATTTCAAACATCTGTTATTTGGAAATATTACAGAAGCGAGAGTTTAATTATAACATTATTAGAACCGTTTATTCCATCAGACTCTTTGGGGAAATAAATAATATCAATATTTGTGGTCAAATAGTACTAATTTGATTTAGAGCTTTGTATCCAACAGAAGGAGAGCAAACAAAATCTAAATTCTGGGAAATTTATTTTCCTTTTGATTATTTCATCCAAAATAAACAATTTCAATTACCGGCGGTTTCCTTTTGGCAAACAATTGGTCAAAGGAATTATGTGTTTATTTTAAATAAGCATATTTAATACAATATCTTAATTAATATATGTTCTGTTTCTTGAGATTTCAGTATTTTTTAACATTGGCTCCACCTAGGAGGCTCTGAGGAAAATAATTTCCCTCAAGGATTTTGTCCCTTATTATCTTTAGGGATGATGTGTAGAGGGTTTTTTTTATGGAAACCGAAGAGGTAGTTCTAGGAAGGAAAAGGGTATACGGGGTGAGTGGGAACCGTGATCAGTGGGTCAAGGACATATGAATCCATCCCTCCCACGTGAAAGTTAGAATAGCTACTTTACACACAGCATCCTCAAAGATGACATAGGTTTCGAGGGAAATTGTTTTCCTATGGGCCTCTTGTAAAAAAAAGTTACATCGCTCTGTCTTCATCAGTCAATTATCAGAAGCTGTTCGAAACAACAAACCTTCCTTGAAATTTACAAATAAATTGTTTATTCATTATTTCAAAGTCAAAGTCTAAGCATCTGTACCCGTGTATATTTTAACACAAAACAAAATAATATTGTGATTATTACAATAAAATAACTTTGTTGAGTGTTTTAATAAATCTTCGGGTATAGATGCAATACATTAAAAAGGAATAAGTCTACGACTTAATAATCTGAAAGCTCTTGAAATTTAAAAAAATATTTAAAATTAATTTAACCAATTTATAAAACAAACGATTAGAATTGTTAAATAGCTTCATTTTAAACATATTTCCATTCACCACACTTACTTTTACTCTTACGTACTTTCACCTCGTCCCCCACCAAAGATGACGTTCTCTCTGTCTCTTCTATTTTACCTTTGAATATTCTGTAACTCTGTGATTTATTTAATACATTTTTATTCACCTAAAGATATACACGGTGCGGCAGCACAACTTCCTTTTTTAAAATGCGCGCCAGTCATTCGGTTGATGTCGTGGCGAAGCGCTAGTGATCTTGTTCGTGTGGCGGAACTATAAAGTTTTGTCCCGACACAGTTTGGTCGCCATCATGCGTTGGAACCCAGCGCGCCTTTAGGGTGCATCAGCATAACTTCTTTTTTTCAAAACTTAATAAAAGCCTTTGTATCTATCAGAAAATTTTTATTTGTTTTACTTAGTTTTTGAAGATCAAATCAGGTAGGTGACGTCCTAGACACATGTCTTAGGCGCGCTGGGTTGCAATCACAGAACATCCGTTCGAAAAGTAGGCCTCAACGGCAAATGCACGCTCCTCACTGTTCCAACTCATGATGGCGACTAAACTGTGTCGGGACAAAACTTTGTAGTTCCGCCTCTCGAACAAGATCACTAGCGCTCCGCTACAACATCAACCGACTGAATGCGCGCATTTAAAAAAAAGAAACTATGCTGCCGCACCCTGTATTAAGTGTATTCAAACAATGTTATTTTATTGTAATTATTACAATTTTGTATCCCCACAAAGTGTTTGCCACATTTGTGAAAATAATGTTAGTGTATTTGCAAATTCCATATTTAAGAATTGAAATTAAATTAAATTCATTTTTTACTCGCGTACATTACCTTTGATCTTTTAAAAATATTATACTCGTACATGAATCGTCATGATTGTTGTTCTCGCTCTTCGATAATTATTTTATGTACCACTACTATATCTTTTTTCTTCAAAACTTAAAGAAAAACAAACCTTGAGGTTCAATGTGCAATGTCATTCAAAGCCCTGCGGGCGTAAATCTATACTAATATTATAAAGAGGAAGGATTTGATTGTTTGTTTGTTTGTTTGTTTGTTTGTTTGCATCGAATAGGCTCCGAAACTACTGAACCGATTTGAAAAATTCTTTCACTGTTGGGAAGCTACACTATTCCCGGGTAACATAGGCTATATTATATTTTTAAAAAAATTAGGGATTCTTACTAAAACTCCAATAATGTAACCCAAGGTGTAAAAAAATTACCTAAAATATTCTTTACATCGCGTGCGCTGCAAAAACTGTTGATGATAGAATAAAATAATGTAGTACGACTTTGTAGAACACATCATTATCTACAAAAAATGTTGCGTAAGCGTATGTCTAACTATTATAGTTACGCCACAATAAGTGTTCTTTTATTTTAAAAATTTAATTGAAATGCCGCCGCTAGAAAAGACTCTTTATTTGTATCTTGATATTAATTCTTATCAAAATAAATTATTTTATATTTGAGACTGTTTCAATGCCTTTATATAACTTTTTGAATTATTCAATTCGGACATCCCATTCAAAAGATATCACAAGTTTAAAAATGTAAGTATTATACGATGTAAGCGTCACTGGGGTTCGGGCCGTACGGGCCGTACGGCAGGACACCAACAAACAATCAAGTCTTTCCTATCTTACACATAAAAATCAAAATTTGTTTGTTCGTATTTTATGCGCTGCCATACCGTTCATCCGATCGCGATGAAACTTTGGTGATTTGTTGTGCGCACGCCCGCAAAGAATATAGGCTATTTATAATGGTAAGTTCTGGCGTTATTAAATTTGAATTAATGAAAATGTGCGTATTTCATATATTTTAGCGGCAAGGAGGATAGGCAGGGAGGGGGAGGGGAACGGGGGAGGTGGGGTACGTGGGTGGGAAGACGAGGGATGGGAAGGCGGGGAAGGTAGAAGGGAAACGCGAAAGGGGAAGGGGACTCGGGAGGTGAACGGGGACGCACGGGAAAGGATATTCAAGAAGAATCAATTGATTTCTTTGCATTGCAACGCAAGCCGTGCTTTGTGCTTTGAGTTTTAGCTTTAAGCTTTGAGCTTTGATTTTTGAGCTTTAAGCCTTGAACTTTATGCATTCAACGTTAAGCTTTACGTGTTGAGCTTTAAGCTTTGAACTTTAAGATTTGATATTGAATTTTGAGTATTGAGCTTTGTGATGTGAGATTTGAGTTTTGAGCTTTAACTTTGAGCTTTGAGCTTTAAGCTTTGTGCTTTGAGATTTGTGTTTTGAGCTTAAACTTTGAGCTTTGAACTTTATTTTTAAGCTTTTTGCTTTGAATTTAAGCTTTAAGCTTTGAACGTAAGTTTAGAGCTTTGATATTAAGCTTAAACTTTGGCCTTTACACTTTGAACCTTGCTTAAAGCTTGATCTTTAAGATTGAGCTTTAAGCTTTAAGTTTAATGTTTGAGCGTTACGCTTTCGGCTTTTAGCTTTGAGCTTTGCGCAAAGCATAGGGTTTAATGCTAAAAGCTTAAAGCTTAAAACTCAAAGCTTAAAGCTCAAAGCTCAAAGCTTGAAGCCCAAAGCTTAATAAAGCTCAAAACTTAAAGCTCAAAGCTTAAATCTCAAAACTCAAAGCTTTAGGCTGAAGGCTTTATTCTCAAATCTTAAAGCTCTAAACTTAAAGCTCAAGCATAAAGCTCAAAGCTTATGGCTCAAAACTTAAATTGAAAGCTTAAAGCTCAAAGCTTAAAGCTCAAGGCTTAAATCTCAAAGCTTACAGCTCAAAACTTAAAGCTCAAAGTTTAAAGGTCAAAGTTTGAAGCTCAAAGCTTAAATATATATCGACTTTGCAATAAAAATTCAAATAAATGGAATATTTGTAAACCTATCCAAAAACTAAGTACTGGTTTTGAAAGGTGATGAAATACGCTTAAATAAATGGTATTATTAGAAATTACAAAAACATTTTTTAAATACAAAATTTTTTAATGTTTTTTTTTTTTTTTTTTAAGTTTTCTTTATTCATTGAATTGTTGGTTACATAAATTTTAGAATTTTTCGACCACCGTGCTAGGCACATGCCCGTGTTGTTAACTTTAAAAAAAAATAAAAATGCTTAACTGACATTTTTGATATTAAAATTACTGATCTATAGAAAATGTGTTTGTTTCTGTCTATGTGTGTGAGATGTTTTGCGTTGCTAAACCATTCATCCGATTGCGATGAAACTTTGGGGAATTGATGTGCGCATGCCCGCGATGGTTTCTATATTCGATAGTGAGTTTTGGTATCGCTATCATACATTGCTAAACGTTCATCCGATTGCGATAAAACTTTGGGGATTTGATGTGTGCAAGCCCGCGATGGTTTCTATACGTGTATAGTGAGTTCTGGAATAATCTGGGACGAATGGGAAAGGGTTAGTAGAGCGAATTTTTTTCTTTATTAAGTGGCATATCATATGCCGGGAACTCGCTATTGTATTTAAATGCCTGTGTCAGAATTTGGTAAATTGAATTATGTAATAGAAAGTACCTACCCTAAAATTCTAAATCTATACTATAATATTATGAATGCAAAACTGCGTGTGTTTGTTTGTTACGCTTTCACGCATAAACTAATAAACCGATCTTAGAAATTTTTTCACCAATAGAAAGCTACATTATATGCGAGTAATATAGGCTATATATAATGGTAAGTTCTGGCGTTGCGAAATTATAATTATTAATATAATTATAATTATAATTAAATTATTAATATTATAATTATAATTATTAATATTTATTTTACGTTTTCTGTCGAAAATGGCGAGTTATTGCTAACGTAGAAGAAAAGCAAAACAAATCGTTGCCGTGAAAACCATGTTGACATATATTTTTTAATTCAGGCATCGTAGTTAATATTTATCTCTAAAAAATGAATCGCCGAAATGTATTTACGCGCATGACTTCCGAACGACTGAACCAAATTGGATTTTATAACTGGTGAGCTCTGGCATTATGAAATACGCAAAAGGTGGCATGCGAGCTGTTTGAAAACTGAATGTACCGGGAAAGAATGTATGAAATGCGGGAGGGGGACTCGGGTAGGGGGTTCGCGGGAGGGGGAGGAGGGAAACCCGGGAGGGGGAGGGGAATCTGGGAGGAGGAACCTGGGAGGGGGGAGGGGAGCTTGGGAGGGGGGTTCGTGGGACGGGGAAAGGGGTAGGAGAGGGAAGGTGGAAGAGGCGGAGTGGGAACGCGAGAGGGGAAGAGGACGCGGGAGAGGAAGGGGAGGCGGAAGGGGAACGGGACGAATGGGAAAGAACACGCAGGAGAAAACAATTTATTTATTAAATGGCATGGCAACGCATGCCGGGTACCAGCTAGTAAATAATAAATTAAAAAAACTTCTCGTCAAAGGAACCTTTTGACTTCTTTCAAGAAGCTTCTTAGAAACGTGATCCGTTTTCTTTCAAAGAATTTAAATTCCACGAGAGAAACGCAAAGATGTTTTGAGGTTTAAAGATTTTGTGATACGTGGAGCTCTGTAGTATTTTATAACAAATATGGAAACAGCGGTAAAAATTCTTCTTATTGTCAATTTACGTAACGTGTCTTGATGGGTACCTGATAATCTTCAATTAGCAAAGTCTGTAATCAAAGCACTCTTATCAAAATACATCTCTACTACAAATACTATTTAACTTAGGGGGATTCCGGGAGAGTTGAACCACTTTTAGCATAAAATATTATATTTTTTAATAGGGTTTATAGATTTTTAGGGTTTATAGATTATTTTTGCGATGCCTTACTCTAGTAGGTATATTTGTGTTTAATTGCATTGTTTATATAACGTGCAGAGATACGAATTAAGTCTCCCTACCAGCAGGGACACTTGAACCGACCTTACTATTTTTGGGGAAATAAAGATCCTTTTCACCTGAATCATAGTTTTATTAACTTATTAACACAATAATTAACTTGCTTTTAGTACTGCCATCAAAGAAAACGTAAAACTATAACATTTTTTTATAACATTTGTAACAAAATGTTCCAAATAAACAAAATCACAATAATAAACTTTTGAATTAAACATGTTAGTACTTATTTAGTGCTTTTTTTATTATTTACTTATTTCTAATATTTTGGCATCATTAACCTGTCTCGAAATCAATATCCTTTTAAAATTATATCTTTCTCAAAAAGCGTTAAATAAAATTACGTTTTGGTTCCTACAAAGGGAGAAATTAACCACTGAGCATGTCTCCCGCATCCACCCTGGTGCAACTCTCCCGCTCACACTAATTTCACATTTAGCTAATGTCATAGAAAAACCTCCGATCATAGAGAAAAAATACTTAGCACACGTCAAACTAAATTTATCTGGAAATATAACAATAGCAACACACAATACGTACCTCAATAAACACGACAGCAAACACAAAACTACTTAAATTTAAAAAAAAACACTCTGCAGCAACAAAAAACACGTTTTACATTCTCATTGAAAAACAAAACAGCTGGAAACAATCCAAAATGGCGGCATACTTATAATTTGCCTCTCACATGTGACCGATGAACGCGTTGGCGTTTCGTTCGCGCTAAATTTAAATACAATTTTGAAAGATGGTTCAACTCTCCCTCCTGGGCAAGTCTCCCGGTTTTCCATACTATTTTACCGACAATGAATGCGAGTATATTAGCAAGCAAATAAAACACAATCAAGATAGTAATTATGTTATTGCTTAAAATAATAACTAAATTTTTATCGTAAATGCTAGGTCGTAAACTACTCGGTACAACACGGCCCAAGCTAGCATAGCAAGTAGGAAAAATAATGAAATTTAAAAAGGATTATTTTATGTGTAATAAAGTGTGTGTAAAATTGCTTTTTTGTTCTTGTTCTTAAATATTATGTACACTAGCGTGGGCCGATTTTTTTTCTTCGGAATTTCTTTTGGCGCTAGTAATAAAAAGTTGTCTTTGCATCTAAAACATCAAAAAAATTTAGTTTAAAAAAAATCAAAAAATATCCTAAAGTTCCGCAAGACCTCTGAAGTTTGAGAAAATATCGAAATATTTCCATTTTTTCAGCCTTTGCACAAAATATTCTGAAATAGTTTAAAGATTTTCAATTATGAGCTCTTGTTAAATAAATTCTATAGCTTCGTTGTATAAAACCACCATTTATTATTTTTGTAGTGGTATGGCACTAAACCACGTCCGCCCGCAGTCCCCAAACCCGCCCTCGCTTGAGCAGCGCGCCATATTGACCGTTCCTTTGTCGACCAAGGACCCTCCGTTTCGTGATATTTTTTTGTAGGTAACTAAAAGTATTGTTAAAATATGGGAAAAAGCTTCTTTGTAAATGGAACAGACTTCTGAAGTTCGGTTAAGTTCTTCTAATTCTTCTTCCGTTACATTTTCCAAAATGAGAGGATTCATAATTGGCGTATCTTGCCAAGATATCAAATCAAAGTAGGATTGTGCATCAAAATTCAATGGGGGTACTTTAAATGTTCGATTTTCTGTCCAGAATAACTCTTTGGCTTTCGATAAACGCTTTTTATATAATAAGACAACTTTTTATAACTAGCGCTTAAGGAAATAAGAACTTTTTTTTTTCGCCATACAGTCGCGGCCCACGCTAATGTACACATTTGAAAAATGAATTTGGAATGGATCCACCCGGGACTTGCCAAACGCAAAACAGAACCTGAATAAGCAAAAATGTATACGTTTTCACAAAAACTGCTTTCTCCAAAAAAACTCATTGCCTCGAAATTTTCCAAATATAACTAAGTATCCCCGAAGGCATGTGCAGAGATGATGTACCGTCGAATAACAAAGTATTTAACATATTTTTATTCAAATGCATAAAAAAAAAACTACTTCTCTGTTCGCTAGATGCTTATGCTGTCCCAGCGAATAAGTACAAAAAATCGATACTATAGTGAACAGAAACTAAATGAACAGTCAAAGTTCACAGTCAGTAATAAAATGTACAGGGAAAAGAAACCCGAAAAGGTAAAGGAAACTTAAAATTAATTTTATTAAACAAAATGTTTTTATTATCTTCGGGACTGAATTCAAGTGTCCTCAAGTCTGAATTTAAGGATTGAATAAAAATGAGTAGGCATTTAAAAATGCAAGGTGTCCGGTAACTCATATAACATACATATTTCAGAATCAAGATAATTCTTAGAAAGGTTTTATCTTATGCTAATCAATAAAGCTAATAATTAATAATTCCTGTAATATTCAAAAATCTGTTTCTGAAAAAATTTGAAAATATACAGATTTAGGAAATGAGATTAAAAGAATTTGGCATTCTCGGACTATAAAAATATTACCATTTGTTATTTCGGCTACTGGCATTATACCTAGCTCTCTAATTAAAAATTTAGGCTTATTAGATTTATCAAAGAACCTTTATATAAAGATGCAAAAATCAGTCATATTAAACACATGTAGGATTACGAAAGATTTTTTAAATATTTATATTGAGGGATCAGTAGGATTTATCGGTTCAGTTAGGAGTTCTATTGAGCCGAACCCTCTGATATGAAAATATCTGGAGTCGGTGAAGTATTTTCCCATATGGTCTCTGGTAGGTTGACGTGTTGTTCTTGTATAGTTTTGAATTTATTATACTTATACAATGCAATTACATCGCGTGGATTGATTAGATGATCATTTGTGGAAAAGTGTGTGGAAAGGTTAAATTTTTCCTGTGGGGAAGATTTAACCCGGACATAAAGTCTAGAGAACAATAAAAAAAAATAATAAATGATAATTTATATAAATAAATTCGTGTGATTTCCATACCAAATTTTTATGGAAGCTGTTTTCAAAGTCTATTTTAGGTTTGAAATCGGTAAAAAATGCACAATAAATTATAATTTTATAATTATTATAATTTCGGGGGTCCAACTGTCGGGGGGAGATCAACTGTCAGGTCACCTGCGTGCAAACCCGCGAACTATTAAATAGAACCATTTTAAAAGCGTGGCGCTTTGGATCATTCATTAAATTAAAATTTTCTACTTTAAACTTACTGGAAGAAGCCTGTTACAATTTGGTAGCGTTGTGAAACTTCTTCATTATTTTTTTACCATGCATCCGAGAAGGCACATTTCAGAGTCTTGGGGTCAGTTTACACATGCATGTTGAAAATTCTCAGGTATGTAGATTGCAACTGCATAATATATTAAATGTATCATGTTGGAACGAATGACAGGACGCAATCCCACTGAGGTCGGTAAATTACTTTGCTTCTTTATTGTGCAAATTTCATTGTTTATTATTTACCGTAAGATGGGGCGAAGCGGACCATTGAGCTTACATTGTCTTGCGAGCTATAGCTATCTCCACTGAAGTGATACAGCCCTACTTCTTTCCGTACATTTCTCGGTAGTATAAGGCTTGCATATGCAGTGCTGGGTTTTGCTGGATGCCCGCGTAAAATTTTTCAATAAAATTTCGGGAAAAATATAATATAATAATAATTTTATGTAAATTTTGTGAATATTTGGTTTTATAACTATTGCACATCAGAACGTGAAAGGGATATTGTGTTCTACACCAAATTATTTTGTTTACTTATACCCTAAGTAGGTGCAAACAAAATTTTGCACCTACGAAGGGTATAAATGCCTTTTAAAAAAAATTTATTTATCATGGGGTGAAGCGGACCATTCCACGAAAGTACGAGAAATAACCGGGAGGTCGAAAATATTGTGATTGATCCTTCTTTATTACTTTTTTTGAATTTATCTTTACATGTATGTTTTTAGGTTTTCACGGCCAAAAAGTATTTTTGTTATTGTTTTTGGGGTGTTATGCCGTGTTTCGCTACCTCCTTCTTTAGCCAACGTTTCGGACAGCGTTACAGTGTCCATCATCAGGGCAGATGAGTAAATGATATTGGTGAGAGTGTTTACTTATGTGTGTCGAAGCGATACCGTGCTGCCAGCTCCATTTCTCTACGAGCTGGTGTTAGAAAAAATTCAGCATGGTTTTTTGCGTTTAGCTTTGGTGTAGCCGTCAATTACTGGATACCAAGAACTATTGAGCTTAGCTCCGTCGTCTCTGTTAATATTGATGGGGTTTTTATGGATTTCAATTGCCTCCGTAATTAGGCGTGCTCTGTAAGTTTTGGGTCTTCCCAGGACTTCAGGAACAAATCCAAAGTAATGGCCGGTTTCGATTAAGTGCTCGGCGATTGCCGATTTGTCAGGGTGGCCAAGTTTACAAGCACGAAAGTGTTCCGAAATCCTTTTGGAGATCGTCCGCTCTGTCTGGCCTACATAGACCTTGTCACATCCGGAACAGCTGAGTTTATATACTCCAGCTGAGTTTATATAATCCAAGATTCAGTTTTCCCAGTTTGCAAATGCAAACTGGGAAAACTGAATCTTGGATTAAGGATTCCACAGATCTAATCAGTAAGCTCAAGAAGGTAAAGACTGATGAAAGAGATATCCTTGTCAGTTTTGATGTAGTGTCTCTTTTTACAAATGTTCCTCTAGAAGACTCCATGACTTTGCTCAGGGAGATTTATGAGGATGACATTTGCAAACTTTTTGAACACTGCCTCAAAACAGGTTATTTTGCTTTTCAGGGTGAACTTTTCGAGCAAGTGGAGGGAGTTGCGATGGGCAGTCCATTGTCGCCAGTTCTAGCCAACTTTTTTATGGAGAAGTTTGAAGAAGTGGCACTCGACACAGCTTCGGCTGTTCCTAAAGTATGGTGGCGCTATGTCGATGATGTCTTCGCCATCTGGCCTCACGGAACAGAGAAACTGAACGAATTCCTGGACCATCTCAACTCACTACACAGCAAAATTAAATTCACGATGGAGCTGGAAAATAACCAAAAAGTCCTGCCTTTTCTGGATGTGGAGGTGATGCGAAAAGAGGATGGTAGCCTAGGACACACAGTTTATAGGAAACCAACACATACAAATAGGTATCTCCACGCTGATTCGCATCATCACCCCGCTCAGAAGAGAGGTCTCATCCATACTTTGGTAACCCGAGCGACCAGAATATGTGAGGAGCCAAAACTCGGATTAGAACTGACCAAACTCACCGATGCACTGGAGCGTAACGGCTACCCAGCAAGGCAGACAAGGCAAATCATAAGAGCCAAATCAGCACGAAACGAAGACAGGGGTGAACAAGAGTCAAAAGGCTGCGCTTTCCTGCCTTACGTCCATAATGTAACAGACAGAATTGCCAGGCTGTTGAGAAAAGAGAACATCAAGACTGTCTTCGGAACCACGACAAAAATCCAAGACCTACTGAGGTCGGCAAAGACTAAGTTTCCTCTGGAAACAGATGGAGTATATAAACTCAGCTGTTCCGGATGTGACAAGGTCTATGTAGGCCAGACAGAGCGGACGATCTCCAAAAGGATTTCGGAACACTTTCGTGCTTGTAAACTTGGCCACCCTGACAAATCGGCAATCGCCGAGCACTTAATCGAAACCGGCCATTACTTTGGATTTGTTCCTGAAGTCCTGGGAAGACCCAAAACTTACAGAGCACGCCTAATTACGGAGGCAATTGAAATCCATAAAAACCCCATCAATATTAACAGAGACGACGGAGCTAAGCTCAATAGTTCTTGGTATCCAGTAATTGACGGCTACACCAAAGCTAAACGCAAAAAACCATGCTGAATTTTTTCTAACACCAGCTCGTAGAGAAATGGAGCTGGCAGCACGGTATCGCTTCGACACACATAAGTAAACACTCTCACCAATATCATTTACTCATCTGCCCTGATGATGGACACTGTAACGCTGTCCGAAACGTTGGCTAAAGAAGGAGGTAGCGAAACACGGCATAACACCCCAAAAACAATAACAAAAATTATCTTTACATATTTTATTTTTACTTAAATCTTTTATTTTTACATATTTTTTCCAAAAATCAGCATCCATAACTAATCTGTTTCTTTTAATGGTGTGCAGTGCTTTTTTGGATGAATAAACATGAAATATAGCTAAACACGATGGTTCCCTTCACCCCAAGGGTGCGGTGAATTTTTAATTTTTTTTTTTAAACTATGTATGAATAAAAGGTTTTCTGAAAATTCTTTCGATGCCCAAAAATGCTATTATTGCATTAAACCGTGATCTTTAATGCTAGAAGACATAAACTGACTGCACACATGCCTATTTGTGTCCTTCGCACTCACCTTCCACTTATTAAAATCGCGTCAGTTGCATTCGATCTTCCAAGAAATGAGCGGAAAAAATATACCTACTCGTTGCGAAAATAAATTCCTAGTGCGGCCATGCGCCTTACACTTTTCAAGCAATAAATCTAAACCTCTATTGAAAGTCCGAGATCTAACAATAAGAAAGTTCTGTCAATTTAATGAACGGTCAAATCATCTATAATATTTTTTTCGTAATATTTTGTTATAAAATAAACTTGTGGCAATAAAAAACCTCAAAAAGTGGTACCGCTTCACCCCATCCGACGGTACTTACTAAAATTATTTTTTTTTAAATACATGAACTTTCACACATAGCGCTGCTCTGTTGTAAAGAAAACGCTGTATTGAACACTGTGTTTTGAACTGCTTGTATTTTAAAAAATGTGGCTATTCAAATCTGGCAAATCAAACACGACTAAAACTATTTCAAGCGAGCTTTGAATGGTGGTTTTACACCGGGGCGATACTGAGAATATCTTCCCCTTTGGAACGTGTCACAAATACGCAATATCTTATTTTAAATGACGAGTTTTTTAAATATCACAGATTAATCAAATAAAATCGAATGAATGAACGAATAATGACATAAACCCGCGAACTCCGGATTGCTAGTCGAGATCCTGTTCCCTCGACCACAGAGGCCGTCTGGACACAGGATAAGAAATGCAAAACTAATTAAATTGCAAACGAGAAAAAATCAAGTACTCGAAAGTCTGACATTTACCATGCAGTACAGCCGTATTTTCCGAAATAAACTGTTGCGATTGAAAATACTTACTTGTGTTTACTTTTAAAAAAGATCATTTCTATACGAGAATCATTAATATTAAGTTTGTAATTGAATACCTATACCAAAATAATTAAAGTTGTCAAAATGTCAGTTTCCCATTGGTATATTTATTTATGTTTGTAAATTATTAGCACACATGATCTTGTAAGATATCTCACGATTAATAAATTCAAAAGCAATATACTTAGTTTACAGAATATATTAAAATATCTACGATAACACATTATGTATCACGAATTTTGCAGATGCCCGATATCCCAAAACCATATTCCTCAATCTCCCCATTTCTCAAAATTTGCACAACAAATTACTCACGGCGAAAGCAAACCGTTTGCAATAATTTAACTCATGCAAGTTAAACCGGTTCACCCCGGAGGATCCCCTTCCCCCTCCCGCCCTCACCCGCCACCACCTGACCGAGAAATATTAGACTTAGTTTAAATTTAAGCGAAAAGTTCTCGTTAACAAATTTACCAACGTTCCAGAGTTGGCCGAGTTTCGATCGTGGCCAAACCAGAAAATGTATTTACCAGAAATAAAGTAAACGTCACGTCGCATGAAAATTTAGTATCTACTTATCCTCAATAAGCTATTAATATTTGTAAAGCAAAGGATTAATTGATTAGTATACAAATGTGTATACAAATACAAATGTGTCGAGTATACAAATGCGTCAGGTTCCCAACCAGGCATCGCAGCAGTAATTTCTCAAGCAAAATTTTCCGCTTTGATGATCGTTGTTCAGTTAGAGGAATTCCATTATTTTCCGGTTATTCCTCGATTGGGAAAGCCTTAACCTCTATGGTCGAGGGGAAAAGGCTAAGAGTAAGGTACAAGAGGAATTGTGAATGGTTGTATCAGTGAACGTAGGTTTGCGGTAGATTTTGAATTCAATTTTATTACTTATGATTGATAATGTTAGATCTAAAAAGTTTAAAGTAGAATTGGTTCCTATTTCTATGGTGAATTTAATTTGTTTATGGAAGGAGTTTATTAATAACAGGAAGGAATTGAGTTGCCGTTCGGTTCCTAACCAAACACAGAACACATCATCGACGTACCTCTTCCACAAAAGTACGTTTTTTAGTAATGGAGATTTACAATTAAAAATATTATTCTCTAAATCGTCCATGAATATATCTGCGACGAGGGGCGATGTCGGAGCCCCCATGGCCAGTCCTTCTTTTTGTTGATAAAAGCGTTCATCGTATTGAAAATAGTTTTGGTTAAGACACATATTAAACAGGTGAGATAAATCCTTAGAGAAACTATTTGGTAAATTTGAATTATGTAACAATTTAGACAATATATTTTTACTTTCGACTACGGGAATATTCGAATTCGAATAAAAAATAAAAAGTGGTGTTTACAAAGTTATTGTTTTATTTTAAATTATAATGTCACATCACAAAGTATCTGCTTCATATGAACAAAAAAAAAAAGATATTTGTGTTTAAATAAAATAAATAATGCCATCACAAAGTAAAATCCTTAACGAAGAAGTTTTCTTCGAAAAATTTATATAGTATGTTTGCGGCACGTACCAGATTGGAAGATATCGCCCCGATGTAGGACCACCATTCAGAACTGAAACGTTGCTTGAAATGGCTTCAGCTGTGTTTAGTGACCAGATTTAAATAGCCAGGTATTGTCGTACTTTTCTGTAGCCCAGGCCTGGCTAACCCGTATACCACCAAGGGCCATATTAACCATCTAAAATTTCCCAAAAGCCGCACAGGTTAAATACTTTGACATTTTTTCATATATATGGTCACAACCGGAGACTAAAATATGATATCTTATTGAGTTTTCTCCATTGCGTCAGAATGTGACTATTTAAATTAGACGTTTGTGAACATGAGTATTTATAATTTGAATAAGAGAATAGCATTTCTCTACTTTAAATCAGTAAGGGACTATTTAAATTAGACTTTTGTGAACATGCACAGCTACAGTTGGTTAGTTGACTTCAACTGGACTTTTCTGAATATGAGTAGCTATAGTCGGGACATGTAAATAGTTTTCTCCACTGTGAGTCAGTATGTGACCATTTGAATTACACTTTTGTGAAAATGCATAGTAATAGTTCGTGTTATTATAGGAACCAGTTATAGGAATAGGTTGACCAGTTCTGTTATCACCCATCTTCTTCTCATACCCACTTCCTTCAGCCTCACATCATAACCCATTTCTTCGATGCTTTAGTCTCATTGGCTCCAGATAACTGTTCATCAAATTGGATCTTCACTTAACACAAATACTTTTAGGTCATGGCGAATTCAGGGGAAGACTGCAAAGTCTTACCCTGTCTTTCCATCCAAACTGTGTACGTCGTGACACAAACCAAACAGCCGAGCACATTCTGTAGCACTGTGAAATTTTGACGGACGCAAGAGACAAATTTTGAAAGGTCTGAAAGTAACTACAAGAAAAGCCTGGAATGCGGATCTCGTGTCGAACAAGGAAAATCTCGAATGCCCGAGGAAATTTACAAGGATCTGGGTTGAGAGATGGCCTGAACTTAGAGTCGATGATAAGAATAAACTTCATTTTGTGTTCAGGAACAAGGTGTAATTACTCCTGGCGTCCACGGTCACCCTTTTATTATACTTTTACTACTACTATTACTCGGATATTACGCACTACATTTTTTGTTATTTCATACTAAAGCTGTTTATTCATGTATTAATATGTATCATGCTTTCTTAGGTACCATCTTCAACAGCATCTTTAACATCTAAAATGTGTCTCTTTTTTTTACTTGTTTTCAATTTTTGTGTTCTTTCTCTTAATTAGATATCATCAATAACCTTATTCGTATCCTAACTACACTTGCCACTCTTCTTTTACTTTTTTTCTAAATCTAAGATCATCTCAATCAAGTTTTGCGTGTCTGGACTTGCATCACTCAAAAAGCCGGAACTGAACTACCATTTTATCATTTCGTATTGTCTTGCACCCCATCAAGGGGGTGAACTAGACACTAGACCTATGACCGTGCGTCAACTGAGGAGACTCTCAAGGCAGCCCCTGCATAACCCGCCCGAGCCTTCTCCATCGCCATGAGCGGGCCCGAAGACCGACCGTGGCGGACCGGTGCTCTTCCGCCCTGCCTCTGGTGACCCGATGCTCACTTTTTTTTCCTTAGGGTCTTCGGTTCTTTTTCCCCCTTAATCAGATTTCACATCTAGGCGTCTAAAAAAATTACTATTAGAAATATAGAAATCTTTTTTACATTTTATTGTGAAGAAACCTTTCAGATATTCGAGGAACGCTCTCTTCAAGAAATATAAAGTACTTGACGTTATACAGAGTTATTTAAAAAAGATAATAAACTGTTTTCATAAAAATAAAAACGAAATGAAAACAGTCGAACACAAACATCAATCCAGATAAAGGCGGAAATAACCTTCCTGTCCCAATTGTCACAATACTATAATGAGTAATTGTCACATCATTATAATGAGCAATTGTCACATTATTATAATGAGCCATTGTAACATCATTATAATGAGCAATTGTCACATTATTATAATGAGCAATTGTTAAATTATTATAATGAGCAATTGTAACATCATTATAATGAGCAATTGTCATTATAATGAGCAATTGTCACATCATTTTAATGAGCAATTGTGAAATTATTATAATGAACAATTTTCACATTATTATAATGAGCAATTGTCACATTATTATAATGTCAGTGTTTATTTTTTTTAAGCTCCACACATGAGGAAAAAAAATTCCCTCAGGGTCTATGTCATCTTTGGTGCGGAAGGAGGGTCTTCTAGAGACAAGAAGAAAGGTTTTGGGGGTGGGTAGGAATCTGAGGATCATTGCGTCAAGGAGTGTCGGACGTAAATATGAATCCATCATTCTTAATGTGGTGCAAGACGATGGGTTGAGAGATTCCGGCTGGAGTAGCGAACCATTTGGGGTGACCTACGGCAGGGGTGTTGGTTATCCAATAAACGTTTTCCGGGACGGCTGTACCCATACCTGCCTCCCAAATTAAAAATAATCCAATATTCGTAAACACATTTTTTTGCCTGATTCTGTAACCTTTAAATTCCTGCACCGAATACAACTTAAAATAAATTAATTAATTAATGAAAATAAAGTGTTTTATTCTGATATAAATAAGTAAGCATCTATCATTCTTTTGTCTTGTTCTCTTCTAACTTCGCGGCGTTCATAATCTCCCATTTCTCAATGTTTCCGACAGCAATACCGAATAATACAAAATATACATTCAATTTAAATCGGTCCAATTGAATTCCGCAGTTTCCCTCAGCATTCGCAGCGAGGCAATCTTTTAAGATCTCATATAAATTCAATATCGCTTCGAACCTACTTCCCGGCCTGTCTTAAAGCAAGCTGTTTCGTTTAATTACAAAATAAAATTTACAACGCGTATTACATACTAACCTACGCATCTGGAACATGGTTCGTTACAGGGCTGTTTCGTTTTTACGCGAACGGGTAGAATTTCACAAGTATTTTACGGGTTTTACTAGGGATGAATTAGGTAAAGAGGAAATGATTGCTGAATCGTATATTTGGGTTATTTGTTTAATGAAATTGAATACATTGAAATTTCTGTTTGAGATTCCGCAGTAAGCGTTCAAAATGAAGAAGAAGATGGTTCGAAAGAGAGGGATGTGAATATGAGTTTAAAAAATGATTATAAAATAAGTGCACATGAAAATATTTAATAAACCAATACTAACTTTTTTATAAGAAGAACTCTCTTTTTATAACTTTTGAACGTTTTTCCCTTCAATGAATATATCATTGAAGAAGAAAACAATAATAATCTAAAAGAAAATATTAGTTGAAGATAATATTGTTAACTCTAAAATTTTAAATATGAAACTGACTAACATGACGGTTTGATAGAAGGTGGCAATGGCGGAATTGGTAAACGGCCACGTCTCGGTTAGACGTGAGGTTCTGGGTTCGAGTCCCAGTGGCAACCTTTATCTTTTTCTATTTTTCTGTGTCTTGTTCTCTTTCGTATTTTCGTTTAGATTGTTAATATTATTATCCTCTTCAATGAAAAATCAATACTTATTTAAAATAATTAATTATTTTCAAACCTATAATATGTTAAAAAAAGAACAAGACGTGTTTTTTAGAATTTTTGAAGGATATTTTGGATTTTTTTTTGAGAGAATTCTGTACAACGTAATAGTTATATTTTCATCTCGGTATCATCATCAATTTTTTTTTTAAACTTGTCGTTTTCAAGCAATGTATATTCTTATCTATTTTTCTTTTCATTTTTTTTTTGTATAATTTTATTGTATTTTCCTCTTTCTTACTTTTATATGTTATTGTGGGTTCTGACAATATAAATTACATTGCGTTTTTGCAACCCCTTCATGAAGCCCTAAAAAAAGAATTATTACCACTATTACAGAAAACTTCCACATTTTTATCTAAACTTGAAGTAGGAGTTGAAGTAGATACTGGAAAGTTGCGTACTTAAAGTACCTGACTATTCAAATCTAGTCAAGCAAGGCTAAAGACATTAGAAGCAACGTTTCGATTCTGAACAGTAATCTTTCACATAACGATACGCCCGCTTCGTTGTGATAGATTTATCTTCGAAACGAGCCACAAAAGTACTAATTATTATCTATATTATTAAGAATAAGGAATAATACTTTTTTCTTGTCCATGTCGGGTTTCAAACACGCAACCTCTCGACCCAAGCCCTTGAATCCTAATCACTCAGCCACGGAGGTAGTGATTAAACAGATAAAATGTTACATTCATCCGAGTTGCTGCGTCCCACCCCTACAATCTCCTCCCCTTCCCCAACTCATGCCCAGTTTCATACACCGCGGTTGTAATTAAGTAGGTACCACCGCCCTCGGCAGTGTGCGATGGGCGGGGGCGGAAGCGGAGGCGTCCCTCTCACTAAATCTCCCCCCGCCCACCCCACTCCAGCCACAGCCTCCTCCGCGTGTTATTTTGTCTTATTTCACAATTTCCTAAGATTCGTCGCGGCGAGAAAACGCTTCACCGCGAGACAGCGTTTTCACATCCGTGGCATTGTTTTGGCGAAAAGAGCCGCGTTCTGGCGACATTATGTTTTTTGGACACAATTATATTTTTTTAGTTAGAGTCCCAACTACTCTTAACCGTCCGGAGCAAATGGCACTACCTCACCCCCAACTAGGGTACATTTTGAGGCTGAAGGTGGTGGGAGAGGAAACAGTTTGGGAAAAGGAAGGTGGGGAAGTATCTATTACCTACTTCTGGTCAAAACATGGCTAAAGCCACTTCAGGCAATGTATCACTTTTGAATGGTGGTCTTTCAACAGGACGATGTTGAAAGCACCTTTCACTACAAGAAAGAAGCAAATGCTCTTGGTTGCCTTAATGTTCCATCATGATTAGCATCAAATATATATAATTAACACCCTTTTTTCTATTCAGTGTCTTAAAATTCAGTGTACAAAAAATATGTTCCTCGTCGGGGACTGTAGAATTGTTGTTGTTGTTGTTGTTATTTTGCATTTTTTTAAATGCTTAAAAATTTAATTAAACGAAAAGAAATCACTTTGTAAGTAAGAATGTTTAAAAAATTTATTATTACAAGCCGGAGCATCTCCGACGGATGTCAAGTAGTGTCGTGGGCGTATATGAAAATTCAATAACACGTCATTTTAATGTGATTTTTAATATTGAATTCTGTTCCCTCTTGTTTTTTTTAATTTGTTTACGAATGCTGTAGTGTTGGGCCCAGGGTTTGAAATAATGTCTGTGCCGAAAACATTAAATATATTATATAAATATTTGTAAATTAGACTAAAGCTCGTTTAGGTCAATCAGGGCGGCAGGTCTTCTTCTTTCATATGGTGGGGGGTCAGAGAAGGACATCTAGGTCTGCAGCCAGTCTGGGGCCTCACGCGTTGCATTGTGGCAACGGGCCTCAGGCGTTGAACAGCACGTGCCAAAATCCTACCGTTTTCTGATGCCGATACCTCAGCACTGTTCAAAATATCATCTAATTACTTTAAAAATTCATATCAAATGTGTACAAAAAGCGGTAAAATGTCACTTACGATAAAAAAATTAAACACGTTAATTTCTTCAAGGGCTTTTACTCTACGTGCATTAGATGAGTGTTTGTATGATAGGGGTATTTACCAAAATGGAATATTTGAAATAGATAAACTACACATCTTGATTACAATTATTTATTTTTTTTAATTTCTGAAATATCCGATGAGAACTCGCCAGGAATGAATTTAATATTGAATTTAACGAAGAATCCTTTAAAGCGGCGGCCTTCAGTCGCAATTTCTATAGAAAGATTTATAAAGCTGCGGTTACACTGAATGCAAATCCTAAATGGTATTCCAGTCCCGAAGACAAAGTGGATACCAATAATAATTTATGGTTGCATCGACATTATTCCACAAAGTTATTCTTTCCTCACTCACTGGAATTGAATTTCCGTGGAAAAATTAAAATGAAAGAGCCAACAAAGAGTGAGTTCAATTTGTGAATCTATCAAAAATGATGACTTAGTAATTTTTTTGTGTCAACATTGTTCAAAAACTGCGTTTTAAGAGTATTTGGATAATGGTGATGCGAAAGTGAATAAAAGTAAAAGAAGTTGGGTCACATTTTGACTCTCACGACTTGATCTAATATCGTGCCAGCCCACAGTTAATAATTCTAAGTATCTAGCGTAACTTTATTTTATTGTTCTCTAGGCTTTATGTCCGGGTTAAGTCTTCCCCACAGGAAAAACTTAACCCTTCCACACACTTTTCCACAAATGATCATCTAGTCAATCCACGCGATGTAATTGCGTTGTATAAGTATAATAAATACAAAACTGTACAAGAACAACACGTCAACCTACCAGAGACCATATGGGAAAATACTTCACCGACTCCAGATATTTTCATATCAGAGGGTTCGGCTCGATAGAACTCCTAACTAGACCGAAAAATCCTACTGATCCCTCAATATATATGTTAAAAAAATCATTCGTAATCCTACATGTGTTTAATATGACCGATTTTTGCATTTTTATATAAAGATTCTTTGACAAATCTAATAAGCTTAAATTTTGAATGAGGGAGCTAGGTATAATGCCAGTAGCCGAAATAACAAATGGTAATATTTTTATAGTCCGAGAATGCCAAATTCTTTTAATCTCATTTCCTAAATCTGTATATTTTCTAATTTTTTCAGAAACAGATTTTTGAATATTACAGGAATTTGGAAGAGCGACATCAATGATATAAGTTATTTTTTTAATTTTGTCATGTAAAACTATATCGGGTCTATTATGACGAATTGTTCTGTCTGTTAGTATAGTTTTATCATAATATATTTTATAAAATTCATTTTCTAAAAACGAATTTGGTTCGTATTCACAATATGGTACTACATTATGGCAGTCAATCAAGCTATGTTTAATTACCAAACTTTGGTGAATTATTTTTAAAACCTGATTGTGCCTAAATGTATACTCGGAGGGCGCTAAAATAGAACATCCCGAAATAATATGTTCTATAGTTTCCGGAAAAGCCAAACATTTTCTACATAAATCATCAATTTGATTTATATTTCCTATAATTTTTAGTATTAATGACTCTATCCTGAATGGCAAGCATAAATCCTTCTATTTCTGCCCTCAATTCTCCAATACTCAATTTTATGTTTTTGGGACAATACATATTATCATTATTTGAAAAAATTGTTAAAATAATATATTATGTAAGCGATTCAACCTGGGACAGTCGTTTTTAATACTTTAAGCAATCTATATATTTAATAAATTTAGTTTACGTAACCTAAATTTTGCATTCGCAAATCTCGGAAAGTAATCGATATTAGATTGACTTAAAAATTTTACAGAAGATTGCTTTTTAGCAGAAGAGTGTTTCTGTATTTATAATGGTAAGTTCTGCCGTTATGAAATTTGTATATATCGATCTGTATATCAAAAATCGCCTTGGTGCTGAAAAAATCAAAAGTTTTTTAAGTAAACCCTGAATACATCACATAACTAAAGTTAATTTGACACATTATATCCATTAAATACAGTAAACTTAAAATTTTGCCGGATACATTCGGATACATTTTTAAAAGTATCGATCAATTCTAAACTTAAAGAAAAAATACGTTTTGAAAATCGTTACTTCAATATTTTTTATCACACTAAAAAACAAATTAAATTGTTATGATAATCACATGATTTCCTAGATTTCATCATTAAGATTCAGAAAAACACAGTAGTTATAGTTGAATTATCATGATGATGTGCACGCGGCCGTAGCAATAACTGATCTCGTAGGCTTTATGAAAATTACTTACTAATCACACAGTTTGGCAGGAACTGTTTACTATCACACGGTGGACAGAAAGAATGAAACGTTCAATTTATCTATTTAACCATATAATCCGTTATTCAATCATACTCATAATTATTATCGTGTCATACATAATCATTTATCACACCGAATCTTGTGTCACCTTATTCGAGTATTTGAATGACGACCACACCACGCTTTATTCCTCCGAATTTCCTAACTTATTTTTCTTCTTTCCTTGTTAGTTCAAAAAAATGCTCTACTTTTACTCATTCCCCACCATTTATTTTGTATATATACAAGGTGTTAAGGTTGGCTTACTTTAACCAGCGATTCCTGACAATATTTGCAGTAAAAAATGTAATCAAAATTTTGGCCTCCGGTGACATTTTTGATTTTTTTTTTTTTTTTTACAACTAAAAACATTTTAAAAATCAGTAGGTAATCAGCCGAGTGACCAACCAACCCCTCACCCCGCCCCTAACTATCCTTTCCTTTAATGTTTTTAGTTGAAAAAGAAGAAAAAGCTTCAAAAGTGTCACAATTATTATCATTAATTTCCAATTTGGATTCCTAAACTAAAATTACACTAGAAGAGATGTGATAATTTTTCAATGTTAAATATCTGAACCGTCTTAGCGATTCTTACTTATTTTTATTCAATAGGCTTAGCCTTCATTATTTTGGGCACTCATCGTGAATGTTTTTACATTACATATATACTTACATTACATTATCTTAGGGTTCTTAGTGGTCTTAATTCTATTGCATTATTTTGACATTCATACAATAAAAATAATAGAAATATTTTTGGTGCTCCGTTTTTTTGTGAAAAATATCCCATAGGACGCGGATATCTCCTCCGGTGTTATTCTTTTTTCTATACTCCTCCATAATACGCGTCATGCTTCATTGCCATAAAGGATTGGTATCAAAACTCCATTATAAACTGAAATGTCCACAAACTCTAAAGAATGTTTTGTCATCAAAGACCGGCGCGCGGCGTACCCAAAGGACATGTATCGGTGAATCGATTAATTTAATAATAATGTGTGTGAACAAAGAAATTTGAAGTTTCGCAAACTCAGCATATCTCCCTAATGACGAGACAAGATGGCTATTATTTATGTAGAGGTATAAGTAAATGGATTATACCAGACTATTCAATTGGGAAGATTTGATGAAATAGCTACTACGGATAAAGCAGAAACTTTGTAGACCTATTCATCGCTTGGTGCCGAAACATAACATAAGCTCCACCAAAAAACTGTACAGGATTTTAATCAAGCTTGCTACATTCCACGTCACCTTCTTTATTGCTGCCGAAGTTAATAAAAAAACGGTACTCACATTTTTTGTATTGAGCATGTGCGGACAAGCACAATTAACTTTAGAAAAGAAAATCATACTGAAATTAAAAAGGGTTCATTATAACAATTGAAATTGAAACTGATTTTAAATTGTATTAATTGTATTAATGAACAATTAATTTTCAAAATTGTACCTATCTGATAAGAATAAATCATATCGTACAAGCTATAAAGTGGGTTATTCATTTTATTAATTAGTAATTATTTGTTGATTTTTATTTTTAACTTAATGAGTAGAACCTCAAAATTGTAATATTTATTTAATGAAGACAATATTAGCGAAACGCAATCAAAAATCTGAAACAGACAAATCAGAAGAAGATGCATCTGGGACACGAACCCAGGACCTTCGGCTTTCCAGGCCGCAACTCTACCAACTGATCTATTGTGTCCCTATCCTACTCGGTCATTTTTAACCGTGTCATACTTCGACTAAGAACTGCCAACATTATCTTCATTTTCTTAACGCATGTGTTTATTGGCTGCTATCTTTTTGTATGATTGCAAGATTCAACCAGAACTAAATTCTATCTAGTTAGTATCTTGGATAAATTTATCCATTTTTTATTGACTTTTTTGCTTCAGATTTGCGATTGAGTTTCGCTAATATTGTCTTCATTAATTAAGGGGTTACACGGGTAACTACAAAAAAAGGCATATTTTCTTGATTTTTTTTTTTAATTTAAAGTATGAATTATTTTATGCAAAGTGTTCAGCACATAACAGAACAACTTCTCAGCCGTATTGAAAAAAAAAATTATAAAAAAATCGGAAAAATCGGAAAATTCAGCCGGTGGGGCCTGGTTTCCGGAGACCCCTAAAAAAAGTGTCCTCGCGGTAGGCAGAATAACTCATGATAACTTCATCCGAAATTAAAATAACTTTTTTTGTTAGTAGGTAGGTTTAAGATGTCTTTGAAGGAAGGTTTTTTCAAAATATTGAAATATGAATTTTTGGCAGAGTGTTTTCCAAAATAATTAAATTTTTGGTACAGTTTACACTACGTATAGCCTTGTAAAATTATTTGTCGTAGTAGAAAAATAAAATCCTTTGTTCAGGATCTGGTCAATGCTATTTTGAAGAAGTGTGTCAAATTTCAATGAGATTGGTTTCTGAGAAATCTTGCACACCGACGTAATGGTGTTTTGAGATAAACGCGATTTTGAAGTTGTTTCAAGATCTTTGCCAAAGGGGCGGGGAATTCGCAAAGGTTCTCTCTCCTAGAATTTTACTCCGATTGACTTTAAACTTTAGGAGATTATTCTAAACATATTGTACTGGTAGATAAAGGAAAAAAAAAGTTTTTCGAAATTTTTGAAACCTATGTAGCCCCTTAAGTAATTCTTTATACGACATGGTTATTTCTTTTTTTAATGTTTAACAGATGCTTAGATAAATTAATATAGTGATATACGTAACTGAGACAACGCGCGAAGTTTCACTGAAATAGGCCCAGTAGACATACTTTAGCGGGCCATTTAGCTATTTCAATCATACAACATGTTCTTTGAATGGCTATATTTTTTTTAAATGTATACAACGTGTCTTGTATTTTTGTAATGTCATTGAATATATGTTGAAATTTCCCAATATAGCATACATTTAAAGGGCAAACTTCTGGTTTTGAAAGGCAGTGATCTTGAGGCAAATATATTTTGTTTAAATACTAGAGTCAGTCAAAAATAATGCCTCCTATTTTTTTCTCCTTTAATTGTTAAGAAATAACAAGTGGAATTACATAGATTGAAAATGAGAGTTTAAGCATGAAAATTGTAAAGATGTGACTAATGAATGAAAAATCTACATATCTGTAAAAAAACAGAAGAAGAAAAAGAATGATATTATAAATAAGTTTTATTTCTAATATTATAAATGTATTTTGAGGTAGAGCCTGCAGACAAGCAGCCATACGGCAGCTTTGTGGACTACCTATATTTATTGTCTAAAGTTAAAATAATGATAAAAAAAAAAACAAGACAAAGTTCTGTTTCTCAGTAACGTTTCACAAAAACATTGCTTTCGGACACAGGCACCAAAACGTGACTTGTGACAACTCTAACTGTGCAACCTACAACTAGCCGTTTTTTTGTTAAATTTGCTAAGGAGTAATTTGTAAGTGGGTTCAAAGGATCTTCTCTGAACAAATGTCCTTTATTTATGAAAAACAATGAATTGTTGTCTAAAATGTTTTGTGAGTAAAAGAAATATGATTGTCGCGGCCGAATACCACGACACGAGAGTGTGGACTTTAAATCCTTTTTGTAAACGTAATAGACCATGTATCGTGTTTTGAAGGCAGATCGAAGGAGAATCGGTTTGACAGGAAATCTCCTACCTTTTGACGGCTTCTGAAGGCTGCTCAGGGTCTTTTCTGGTATCACACTATATTGCACAACATAGGTTTTTAAACACGACACTATTATTTTATAAAAAAGCGAAACTTTGCGATTATTTGCGATATTTTGCCGAGAGCTACTTGTGACCCATATCACGTTCGAAATGCAACTGTTAACAAGTGGGTAATGAACACTTGTGTGGCAATATTTTTCATCATGTAGGTAAGCACATCCTCTTCTTTTCCGGGTGGAGACATTGAGGAAAGGAGGAAGAGAATGGATTACATAATAGAAGGACTAGGGGAATATGTATTAAGTCTTTTAAAAACTGTTTCAGAACCAAACAATGATCAACGATCCTATAAACGAAATTGAAAGACTAAACCTGTTCTGTTTACAAAAAAATATTTAAAAGGTACCTTCTTATCTGCGAACGCTTTTGTGACATTCGTCTTAATTTTGTCATTATAATTTGTGAAAGCTTTCATTGTTTTATTTAATGCTTAATTTATATTGGTACAGACTGAAATAGCCAACTGCCTATTTAAGTAAATGTGAAGATTCGAGCTGACGACAACGAGCCAACAACCTATTTCAAATGGTACCATTTTAATATATTGCTTTTTTACGTTAATTCTTCACAGACCTGGTGAAATAATTTCCCTAAAGGCCTATGTCATCTTTAAATCATCTTTATTGTTCAGTGACTAACATATGAAACATATTTCATGGGACTTAATATTGGCTACGTTGTCGTTTTCAGTTGCTAAGGTTATGAGAGACGTATGTAAAACGTGATGTCACTAAATGAGTTTCAAAACTATTTTTATGACATTATTATTTTAGGCTAGCTGTAGGCTTAGCTTAAACATATTTTACGGGACTTAATATTGGCTACGTTGTCCTTTTCAGTTGTTAAGCTTATGAAAGACGTATGTAAAACGTGATGTCACTACATGAGTTTCAAAACTATTTTTATGACATTATTATTTTAGGCCAGCTGTAGGCTTAGCTTAAACATATTTTACGGGACTTAATATTGGCTACGTTGTCCTTTTCAGTTGTTAAGGTTATGAAAGACGTACGTAAAACGTGATGTCACTAAATGAGTTTCAAAACTATTTTTATGACATTATTATTTTAGGCTAGCTGTAGGCTTAGCTTATTAAAAAATTATAATTAAATGTTTTCATGAGAATATGTTCATATAAATTCTCAGTTCATAATATATTATGTAGATGTAATACAACGCAATGCCACACCGATAACACCCCTTTAACTTTTTTTTCTATAGATGATTTGATTTTGTGGGGGCAGAGATGTGCAATAATTACTTACTTTTTTAGTTTATGGGAATATGATGGGGAGTCTATATCGCGAAATGTGATTTTTTATGTAACTAACGCACAAGATTCCCAACCGTCTGGAGACTGTGATGGCATCCCCAATTAGAGAATGCTACAAAGCTACAGGGAGCGGGAGGGGGAGGAGGGAAGGAGCATGGTTGGGAGAAAAGTACATAGATATTCAGATCTGGTCAGGAAACAAGAAGAAAGCCATTTCATCCAATTTTCGATTGTAAATCGTGGTCTTTTTAAACCTGGCTTCACCTTTGTTTTTAGAATTTTTTTGTTTTTTCCAATTGGTTAATTATCTTTTTCGTAGAATTAATTGCACGTGCCAAAGAATTATTCCGGTTGTTGCGCTGGTGTCCATTGGACGTAAAACTAACTGTTACGATACGTAATTTTTTTTCGTATAGATAACGTTTTTTTAATCTTTTTTTGATGTATCTGACAGGTGAAAAGAAACATTCATTATTATTTTTAATTAATGTACTAAAATTAATTGTTGTTTCCTACGGAAACTTCAAAGCAAGACTTCAAAGAATTCTAAAAGCTTGGAAAGAGAAGGACATTATTGTCAACTAAAAAAAGTTTCATTGACCCAGATACTCATCGTAGAACGTTGTTTAAAAAAATGTGTTTATAATGTCCCTTTCCCGAGCTTTTAACATGGCCAACAAAAACAAGTACATACACTAAAAAAAATTGTTTAGTTTTTTTTTACTTAGATGTAGGTATCTACCTACACATTTTAACTAAGAGGGTTAGGTATTCCATGAAACAGCGTTTTCATACAAATGCAAAATCGGATTCGAAGAGTTTCCAGTTGAAGAAAAAAAAATGTATTAGATTTCTTCAAACTGACGTCGATTGTGTAGAAACTTTGTTTTGAAACTCCTATAGCCTCCATATTTTACAATGAAATGGAAATACGCTTGCATTACATTCAATTCCTGATAAAACGTTTTTCAAAATGAAATATTGATTTATTAATAAGCAAAGACTCTTTCAAATCTTAGTATCTATTGCAAATGGGATGACCCAACAATTGCTCCCCCCAACATTTCATGTCGGGGGATCAATTATTGATCCCCCGAAATTAAATGAGATTTACTATGAAATTATAACTTTTTGTGCATTATTTACCAATTTCAAACGTAAAAGATATTCAGTTTGACTTCAAAAATACCCTTAATACCCGTTATGAATATCAAAGGAATTTATACATAATGTCGATTTTTTGTGCTTGTGCGCTGGTATATACATAAAATTAATAGAGAAGCAGATTTTTCTTTGATGCATTTGAATGAAAATATGTTTTATTCTTTTGTTATTCGGCGGTGCATCCCCTGTGCACATCCCTAAGGGGTGACTTAGTTATATTTTGTGTAACTAAAGCGACTGCATATTGAATAAAAGTACGCCCGGGGATCAACGGTCGGCGGAACTGTCATGGAACCTAGAAATGGATATACGCTGCTACCAAAAACATAAAAAAATTTAAGAGAAATTTGCGCTATAAGTCGCAGCAGTTATAAGTCAGTTGTGAATCACTAATTATTATAAATCACAGCTGTAGTTATTTGTAAGTGATATGTTATAGGTGTTATGACGATCCACGATTACGGTACCGTGACGGCAAAAAAGGCAATAAATATACTTTCCTTATTTTTTGTATTTCTTGGGCATTAACTATGTAACAATTTCTAGACATTTTGTTTTCGAATAGTTTTATTTGAAATAAACAAAAAAATTAAATCGAAAATTAATTTAGTGAATAAAATAATAGCGCCTTGCAAATCTCCTTTACTAACTATGTTTCCGTGTAATATTGACTCCTCCCGCCGCTTTCCCCCTCCCCCAAATTCATCCCTCCCACTACCCCCACCTAATTAATCTTTGGTACTTGCATTTAATTTTTAGGTTAGTTTTAATCCTGCTAGTGAATGATACGGTTGTATCGAAACCGGTCGCGGAAAAATTTAAAAATTTAAGTAACAAATGTACATTGGAAAATAAAACTATTCAAAAACAAAATACTTTTCTTATCTCTATAATGCTGCAGCTCTTTCTTACACCTTAAATAATGGTGGGACAAAAGACGAGATACACAAAAAACATGTGACTGTTTCGTCCAAAGTACTACTTTTTTCCTTCGGAGGAAACAAATATATCTTATTACGGCTCAGTTACGGCAGCGGGAATTGCGTTTCATATTCTTTATACATGTGAGGGAGATGTATGATAGTGCTTGTATGTTTCCTTTGTGGGAAGCAGACATTTGTCAGAAAGAGTTGTGGCGTTAAATGTTTAGGAACAAAAGCAAAACTATCAGCGCATTGACATTTGACGTTTTTGAATTTTCGAAATTCACTCACACTTCAATGTGTGAGAAAGATACAAGAAAATGATTGATTTTACCTTTTGAGGAAACAGACCTACGTACATTGTGTATCTCATCTTTCGAAAGAGCAGCAGCATTATTGTGATAAGGAACGTATGTTTATTGCCTTTTTATGCCGTCACGGTACCGTAATCATGGATTGTCACGGTAATAATAAAAACGCTTAAAATATTTCGAACAATTTGTTGGAATTCAAATGAAATGTTTAATTCAATTTTTTTATAAGAAAAACTCTCTTTTTATAACTTTTGAAGGTTATTCCCATCAACGTAATATATCATTGAAGAAGAAGATAACACTTATAATCTAAATGAAAATATGAAAGAGAACAAGACACAGAAAGATAGAAAAAGACAATGGTCGCAACTGGGACTCGGACCCAGACCTCTCGTTGAACCGGGACGTGCGCGTTAACCAATTTCGCTATTGCCACCTTCTGCCAAACCGTCATATTTGTCAATCTCATATTTCAAATATTTTTAGAATCAACAATATTATCTTCAACTGGTTCTTTTTTCCATTAGACAAGAGGTCTGGGTTCGAGTCCCAGTTGCGACCATTGTCTTTTTCTATTTTTCTGTGTCTTGTTCTCTTTCATATTTTCATTTAGATTATAAGTGTTATCTTCTTCTTCAATGAAATGTTTAAAACCGCTTTTAAATACCACAAAAAATTGCATTACAACAATATAGTATGCTCTTTGTCAAACTAAATAATACCTTTTTTCTTTACAAATGCTCACGTTTTCCTCCCCCTATATGTAACTAATACCTGCTAATTTTTCGTGTATTTTATTGCAACCCTGTTTCAGTCCCGTTCGCGAGAGGTCGCCCTCACCGCTCCCCGTGACGGGCCGGGAGCTCCGTGAAATCCCCGTATTTGTAAATGTCCCCGGCTCGGCGGGAATTATTTTTTATTTATTGCCACCCCTGCTCCGCGCCCCTCTGACATCCCGCCTGAGCGGCAGCCATGAGGATTTAGCGGTGGATGTATGCACAGCGGAATAGGGTTGCCAAAAACACACATGTAAACAAAACCTAAATATTTTTATTAATAATTTTTTCTAACCGAATCCACATAACATAACACATAAAAAAGTTAACAATTTGGATCTCATCTTAAGTACGTACGCTGATTGAAAATTAAATTGGTGATATGAATATTAATCGTCAGTCTGTGGAATTAAGCAAGCCAACGAATTGGATTTCTTTAAACCTTTAGCATGCGACGATTTTATACTTTAACGTATATTCGTTCATTAAAATACGTTTTCAGTTATCAGTAATAAACTTAATGTTTTTTAATTGTTTTTAGTCCAACAACTGCAATTAACAAAATCAAATTAATATCTAAAATCAAGGATAGGTGTTTTACTTTCAAATGTAGCTGAGGTGGAGCACGAATTGCATTTCAAAAATATATTTTTAAAAACCCAATAAATTTGTCGCTTTTTGTAAAATATATTGTTTTTCAACGATTTTTTTTTTACATTAACTCCACACAAGAGGCCCCTAAGGAAAATAGTTTAACTAAGGGTCTGTGTCATTTTTGGGGATGCTTTGTGCAGTGTCTTTTTAAGGGAATTAAGTACAAGCTGTTCTGGGAAGGGAAATGTATGAGGGATAGGTAAGAATATGTGGGTCATGTGTCCAATAGTGACGGACGTCTGAATTCATCCATCTCACTGCGGTGCAAGATGACGGGTCGAGAGAGTCTAGCTGGAGATATCAAAAGATCTCCTTCAACCAGTCTCTCCCGATCCGGCCTGCCACGCAGTGTCAAGAACTAGATAAACCGCATCCTATTAACACGGGAATATCTGCTTAGTCACCCAACCACTTGAGAGGTGTTGGTTTTCTAATAAATGGGTCCCGGAGCGGCGGTACCCATTCCCTCCTCCCAATTGGAAATCGTTACCAGATTGACACTATGAGAAGAATAACGGGATGTTAAGGAATGGCAAGTACGTGTATCAAAGAAAAAAATTTAACGATTACGTAAGAACGATGTTGAATTTATGTACATATATGTCTTCCTGACTGTTGATTTTAATTAACCTATCAAATAAATTTATTTAAACTAAACAAAAAATTTTTAAAAAATTACATTTATTAATAAATTAGTATATCAAAAAAAATGTGTCAGGAGGTACGAATACATTTCGCAGGCGAATGGTAGAAAAGTGCGAACACCAGGGAACACATGGAATGACAACGTGAATAAAACACTTCTACCAGGTACTTTCGAGAATCGGAATAATAAATATTTATTTATTTATTTCTATTCTTGTACATACACTTTACAAATAATTACATAGTTTACATAGATAATAGGCTTAGTAATAAGAAAAAAATGTTAAAGATCCGTAACAGTATGTAAATAGGTTAGTCGTAGTGTTTTGTGAACACCTCACTAGGCGAACCTGTGCTGAGGTGTTCCCATGTTTGGGATTAAGTGATATTCTGTCGACCTAAGTAGAAACACCGTATCCTCCTTGATATTGTCAAGAGGGGCACTGTGGGTCGACCCATGGCGGCAGTATCATACACATAAATTAAAAGATTAGTTTCGGTGGGGATCTATATATACAGTTGTTCTTAGAATCTAGATTATGAGTAAGATAAATAATTGTCTTGAAAAACGGTAGATATATTTTTCTTTGGATCACGCGCCAATGGTATAATCACGGATATTGTGGTAATATTTTCTGTCTCGAAACAAAGTTTATTTAATTATATTTTTTATATTTGGGATGGGTTATGTTTGGTTAGGTGTTATAATTTTTTGAGTAATTTGAATACCTTGTTGTTTGATCCAGTCTTTTATGTGTTTTTTGAGAACTATGCTAGATGAATTTGTAGTTAGTAGTTGTTTCAGTGTGGTGGGCATGCAGTTATATAGTTTGGTTGCGTAGTACTTAAAGTTTCTTTGCCCGTGTGAGGTATGAGTTATTGGTATATTTAGTGTTTTATTTGTAAAGGCCCTGGTTTTAATTGATAATTGGGTTTGCATTGGAACGTGGAGTTTATGTTGAAAGAAGTATGATCAAAACCTCTGTCATGGGCCATCCCAAGAGCTTCGATACGTTTGGTAACTTAGCAGGGGCGCCCAGGTTCAGGGGTGAGACTTGTTCCAACAGCCGCATGACAAGTCAGATCGGAAGGCACCGGTTGAGGGAGACCCGTTGATCTCTTCACCACTCGACCCAGCCTTGCACCGCAGTTGGAGGGATGAATTTATAGACACATTAACTCCCAGATTCCAACCCATCCCTCATACCTTTTTCCTTTCTAGAACTTCATATCCTCCCTTTACTTAAAAAAACCCTCCATAAATCCCCAAAGGTGACATACGCCCTGAGAGAATTATATATCAAACTGTGTGGAGTTAATGTTAAAAAAAACAGAGTGTGCAATTCACACGCGGTAGAAGTGAAACCTTCAGAAAACTAAAATAAACAAAAGTGAGGAGGCTACGGAGCACCGCACAAATAAAAATTTTAAAATCGAGTGAAGTTCAAACGCGGTAGAAGCCCACACAATTTCAACCAATAGGAGCCATGAAAAGTGACCTCATAATCAAAGCAATCAATGCGGTAAGGTTTCATTCTATCTCATTCTCTCGCAGGCTAAATCCTGTAGATGTATGTGTTTATCTCTTTTTAGTTTCATATCACAATGGTGCTAAAGATGTTTCACTACAAAAACTTCTCAGAAATTGATTTTTGTTATTTTGTAGGTCAAAAATCACTACCAAGTTTTTCTAAATTTGTATTGTAATCACATTTCTTTTTCCTCTACAGTGTGGCTGGCTAAATTTGCAGCCCAGTGAAATAATGACTACCTAACGGTGGACTGCACTGTACAGATTTTAGAAGTTTTTCGTTTCTGTCCATGAAAATTCCTAATTGAAAAAATCAGTGTGCAATTCACACGTGGTAGAAGGTAGAAGTGAAACTAGAAAGTCGCTAGATGTCTTTATTGTCGCGATATTGATTTCACAAAAATAAAAATGTTTATTTTTTTTGGATTTTGTAAAGATTTGACAATCGCCTTACCCTCTGCGCTACGGGGGGAAGGTGCGAATTTACCGCATTATATTAGAATCGACGATCCGTCAAATAATACATTTAAGTGACGCACTTCCATTTCATCTGAATTTCGAATCAATAACGGAGCTAAAGATGTTTCATTTCAAAAAGTCCATTGCCTAGAAGTGCGTCTCTTATTTCAAATATAATTTTTAAAATTTCATTTTGCTTTGAGATATTTACTTAAGTTACCCGTCCTGTCAGGGTTAAAAGACCTTGTACCTTTCCAAAATCCCAGCAAAGTACAGCCAGCATTTATGTCGATACTTGGCTTAGTTAACCCGCATTAAAAATAAATGTATTATTAGACTAACAAAACAGTATTTTTATCGAAGCAAGTTTTATTACATATGGTCGTTCTTCCTCAGCGAATACAGCATAACATAACAATAAACAAAGTAGTAAAAGGTAGGAACGAACAAAACATAAACCCGTAGCACATAATATTGGCTACCCTGAATATATTACTTGAGCCCGTTGAAAGAAACATAAATAATTATTCATGCTGAACCCCAAATAAGGAAAATTTCTGACTGCCGTATCCTGTAGAAACATAAAACAAAATTGCCCATTGTGTGTTCAACAGAAATAACGTCATCATCTTGTAAATAAACTCTTATTTTATAGGAGACAGGCTTATTTTATTGCCACATGTTTCTTTTCTATATTTTGTATGCATTTTGATTTATTCTTGTGACGATTTAACGTGTTTTCTTATTCTCAGGTTATGCCAAGTCTGGAACAAATAAATAAAATTGTTTTGCCATTACTTCAAAACAATATGTTAGATTGGACAAGTGAAAAAAGTTGTATTTTTTTCTATTTGGGGAATATTTTTGTTCCCTTCTGTAACATCTGTCATAATTTATGTTTTAAGAGACATTTTGAAATTTTGTCAACTGAAATACTGAAAAGTGATGGAATTCATATTTATATTTCTAAACTCATCATTTTACAACACAATTTATGATCATTTTTATTTTCGGTTTATTTTACATCAAAAGTGAGATCCATTTGGTGTCCTTTTAAATATTATTAATATTTCAAAATAATCCATCAAGTTCTTTTTTGGATGATAGGAAGAGGCAATGGAATGGATATTAACGAAATAAAATACAACTCAATTGATGTAAAACTAGCGAGTTCCCGACATGCTTTGAAATGCCACTAATAAATAAATTGTTTCTCTCTGCGTGTCTTAGGACATTCGTCTCGTTCCCCTTTTCCTCCCATGTCTCCTTCCCCTGACGGGTTTCCCTCCACCTTCCCCGCCTTCCCTCTCCCCTCTCCAGCGAACCCCCCTCCCGCGATCCCCTCCCCGCTCTCGCGTTCAATATATTCAGTCCCGGTGTATTCAGATTTTTAAACAGCTCGCGTACCGCCTATTACAATTATTTTTTACAAATTTTCTTTTATTACAAACATTCATTTTTCTATATTATGAGAACAATCAATCAAATTTGGTACCTTGCTAGGTACCTATTTAAAATAATAATTATTTTCAAAGTATTCGATTTTGGTTAGTACCATAGGTGAGTACTTCGATTAAATTCATTAATTTAAAGAGTTTATTAGAAAATTGAATTTTGTTTTAACAATTGATGGATTTCAAAATGTCATTCTCAAATTGTGACATTTTTTACAGTTTTGTAAGAGTTTCTGTAATTAAAAAACTTTTCAGATGTATTGTCATGTGGTTGTAATAATCCAGAAACCTTCGCGAGCGTGAAAAGAAGATATTTTGAAAGTTTCAAATATTACCTACGCTTAATATAGCAATGCATAGATAACTCACATACATGGAAGCAACTATATACAGCTTTCTCACTCCAATATTTAAAAGCGGAGACAAGTCTCTAGTTGAAAATTACAGACCTATATGTATACAATCGTCGATACCGAAAATTTTTGAAAAGTTAATTCTTCAAAAAATTTCTTCGTGTATAAAATTTAATATCTCATCATTTCAACATGGTTTTGTCTCTGGACGATCTACATTAACTAACCTTACATTGTACGAAAATTTTATTTCAGGTGCCCTTGCTAATAGAGAACAAGTTGACTCAATATATACAGATTTTAGTAAGGCTTTTGATAAGGTGTGCCATAAAATTCTTCTAAATAAATTGTCAAAACTTGGTATAAGTGGCAACTTATTATACTGGATTAAAGATTATTTATCAAAACGTTTACTAACTGTCTCTATCAAAGATCACTTGTCTTACGAATTTGAAGCCACTAGTGGCGTGCCTCAGGGTTCGCACCTTGGTCCAATATTGTTTATTCTGTTTATAAACGATGTCACTTCCGTATTTTCTGATGTTAATGTATTATTATTTGCTGATGACATGAAAATATATAAAATCATAAAAAATATGTATGCTTGTCCCTACAATCCAATTTTTTAAAATTCGCAGAATGGTGTACCATAAACAAGCTTACACTTAATATTAAAAAATGTCAAATCATGAGTTTCTTTAGAATAAAAAACCCTATAAAATACAGTTATTCACTCAACAACCAGAGTTTATTGTCAGTATCTGAAATAAGGGACCTCGGTATAATCTTTGATACGAAACTATCATTTAATAATCACATTAATATTATAACTAGTAAAGCAATGAAAATGTTGGGCTTCATTATAAGAATATCTAAGGATTTCAAAAACATCAACACATTTAAAATACTTTATACGACTCTAGTTAGAAGTCATTTGGAATATAATTCCCCCTTATGGAACCCTTTTTACAAAAGTCATGAAATGTCCATTGAAAGAATCCAACGCAAATTTCTTAGATCATTAAATTTTAAGTTAGGAATTCCCGCGGACGAAATAAACTATGATTCTCTACTACAAAAAATGCGACTGTTATCATTAAAAGATAGAAGAATATTTAATGATCTTATTTTTTTATTTAAAATAAATAATAACTGGTTTGACTCCCCTGAACTAGTTTCGCTGGTGAATTATCACGTACCTAGTAGAATAACTCGACTCAAAACACCTTATTATTGCAACAATACTCTCAGTAATGCTGAACAAAATTCAATAATACATCGTCTACACTCTTTAGGTAATGAATTTGCTCATATCGATAATGCCGGAAGTCTGTCATCATACAAAAGATGCATAAAACAGAATTTGTCTGCTATTACTACGACGTAATCATAATATAATCATTAATCAAGTCCTACCTTTGTAAACAGATGTATGTAATTAACTTTGTAAACAGATGTATGTATACGCAATTGTATGAGCGTTCCCAATATCTATGATTAGAAACATATCATAATCAGTGATACCTTTTATATTTGGTAAATTTATATTATCTTCAATTTTTGTCTCCTAAGAGCATTTCTTACTCTTTACTTGTTACACTTTTTTTTAATATTTATAACTTTACACTTTTTATTTCCTACCTTTAAACTTTCTATCTCAATCTGCAACTTTTCATTATACTTTATATTTTATAATTTTATGCTTTTACTTTATACTTTCATTTATCTATCTTACTTTTTACTTACTGCTTACTACCTCAACTCCTTTTTTTACCTTTAGTTTTTATATTTAACTTCAATTTATGTTGTTACTTTCGTTTTGTTATTGTTTTATAATACATATATAATATAATTTATGTTAATGGCACATGTTGTGCCGTATGTTTTTGAAATAAATAAATAAATAAATAAATATTGATTTTTTTATGTTCATATATATAATTATGCGACTATATTCGGTTGTTAGTTTTTTGTTCGTGCGGTTTCGTTTTTTTAAATTATCAATAGGTAATATTTTACAATTATTTACCGGGAAAAAACTCATAGCTACACATAAGTTTGGGATATAGTAGGTATGCATTTCTGAAAAACTTCAAAACCTGTTCTGATTTTCTAACAAAAGATATTTGGTTATCTGGAATAAAATAGAGTAAAAAGATCTAATATTTAGTCATTTAGTCTTAATTTTCTTTTAACATATACTAAAATGATTTATATTATAATCGTACATTTATAAATAACACAAATAAGTTTGTATGGGATTTGGCTATCGTTAAGAAATTGGTGAATTATAATTTGGGAACCATGTTATTTATTTTATGTTTATGTATATAACTTTCCTCTAGAAAAAATTCTTTCTAGTTAAGAAAAATTCTTATGAATTAAGAAAAATTCTTACGCATTAAGAAAAATTCTTCTGTATTAATAAAAGTAAACTTGTCACCGCTTAGGACCTACGTACATACAATAATATTCCATTTGTGAGGCGGATATGAGTACCACCGCCCGGGAACCATTTATTAGACGACCAACACCTCTGCCATTAGTCACTCCAAGTGGTTCGCTACGTTTGGTGAATTAGAGAGGTGCCCAAGTTCATGGGGTGACGTTTATTTAGGTCTAGGCATTCGTATGCCAACTTACTGCGTAGCGGGCTAGATCGAAAAAAAATGTTTTATTAAAATTAAATGTTGATTAAAGCACACATTTCAACGGCGTCCATGGACAAATAGTTAAGATCCTTAAAGACGAATTCAGAGGTAGCGGATTCAAATCCTGGTGTTTAATTTTACAATAAATTATTAAATCATTAAAAGTAATGTATTAGAAACTGGTTGAGAGAGTTCATTTCTCCAGCAGGACTCGCTCGAACCATCGCCATGCACCGCAATGGAAGGGATGGATTCCGTCACTCTTGGACCCACTGACCCCTAGATTCCTACCCACGCCTCATATTTTTCCTTTCCAGAACTTCTTCTCCTTCCTTTCTTTTAAAAGACCCTCACACAGCATCCCCAAAGATTACATTGGCCCTGAGGAAAAATTTCCTGGGCCTGTTGTGTTGAGCTTTTATTAAATTACATCCAACAATTTAAGTTTATCGTACTATTATAGCATTGTTACATATGTTCATCATTAAAGTAATACTGTTGTTTAAGCCGCCGTTGTCCGAATTTCGACCGATTTCCTACATATCTCCCTTAAGCATTTGAAGTTTTTAAGCTCTTACAAAAATAACATATTTATCTAGATACGTTCCACGCCGAAACGCAAATTATATGAAACTCCCTCGATAGAAAAAAATCGCAGAGTATGCTCCGAAAATTATTAAAAACAAGTCTATTTCTATTATTTTACAAGTTATATTAGTGAAAAAATTCACAATGTTTCTTTAAATGATACCTTAGATACCTTCCACGAGATTTTTGCTCTATTTTAAACGAGTCATGTTTTGTTAAGCATTTTCGCAATTTTCGCTTCATTTTTACCACTTTTAATATTAGCGCGCTCTGTCTAACATTCGTAATTACACATCTCTCCATCTTCTTCTTTTTGATTCGGGAAGCGCCGCCTTAATGATTAATTATTATAACTTACTGTTGTTTATTGCAATATCTTGTTAAAACCACGAAAAAATAAGCAGGTCTTCATGATATGAAAGGAGAGTAGTCAGGAAAAAGCTACTATTATTTTCCCTCAAAACCCCGAAGAAACGTTGGCAAGCACATGAATCCTTCGACCAGAATACTTCGACTAGAATTTGTTAGGGATGCTGTCCAAATTCTAAGCAGTGAACTAGCCAGTTAAATCGTTATTTTATGGAGATTACGAGTTTACCATGTCTTTTCTCGTTCCGACCAGTACAGGGATGATGACTATAAACTACTTGTGGGATAAACATGAATAGATGCGAATGGGGGGAAATAAAGTTATTCAATTTAATTATTTTAACATAGGTTGTTTCCATGAGAATTGTTTTTTTTTTGTTTTTCTTTTGAATGGGAGAGACGACAAACTTTTTCGACTATATCTTTGAACATAGTTATAAGAACTTCCTATAGTGTGACAAGGCGACAGATGGAAGTAGGTGATCAGGTGCGTAAAATAAATTATAAGAAATCGTAATTGCACTAAATAATAACAGTAAAATTGTTAACTGTTTATATTGGTTTTGTAATTGAAGGATTTGTGAAGCTGAAATATTTATAATGGAAATAATATTTGCCGCCGGATCATTTCATTAAAAGCAAATAAATACTTTGCCTTAGGCATTAAAAAAATGGAAATCATCACAGTTCGTTCAATCAAATTAATTATCTAGTAATAATGCTTTCAATTTTCTGTTAAACCTCATTGGCCCTAGATATACAATTACAGAGAAGAGGAAAATACGTCGTCGCCCGATTGAGTGACGTTTTGAAGCAAGTTGATGAAGGGGTTAGGAAGGGATTAAATGAAGTAGGAGAGACAAATGCCGGCAATTCGTTCCACATGTGATCCGTTTTACAAAGAGCCTCTGAAAAATTGCCCAACCTCATGCTCATAACAACCCATCGCTTTTACTTTCTATATATTTACGAATGTGTACATATTTTTTTTGTTGTTTATTTATTTATTTATTTGAGACACAAACAGGATATTTACAGAGCATTATTTTGGTTAATGTATAACAAATTAAGATACAAATATAAATATCCCTAGACTAATGTGTCTACAGTACATTAGCGTATTCACAGACACATGAAAAACAATGTAAGTATTTTTTACATAATTTAGAAACTTAAATAGAAAATTTGAAATACATGATAGCTACATAATATTTAAAGTGTTTATTAAAAATAATAAAACAACATTCTTTTTTTTTTTTTAGTTGCTCAAATCATGGAGATATTTCTTAAAACAAGTAAAATTATTCACAAAAATATCTATTATAGAGTGTGATTTAGTGTGATCGTTGTAAGATCGTGACATTCTAGATATGGGATTAAAGTATCCCGTATTATTGTTAAAAATTTCGGTCCAAAATATGTCAAATTTTCTGGTAGATTTGGGCCTGGCGTATAAATTGATTTCATTGATTAAGTTACTATCTACTAGGTTGTTAACAATTTTATAAAACATTAAGAGGTCATTTATATTACGTCTTTTAACTAGACTCTCTAAATTGAAATGTGTAAGTCTTTGTTCGTACCCGTCTAGAAGATGGTACGAAACCGTTGTTCAAACGATTCCCAAGAAGACATTCTTGACTTGTCTCATAAAATTTATCCAAAGGCAATTAAACATATATTTCAATTAAACAAATTTGTTTTTTTCTAATTAATAAGTAATTTTACAAACATTTTTGTAAAAAATGTAAAACGTGTTTTAAATCGTGCCTCTCTTTCCATAAATTACACAAACGATGTACTCCGACATAGAAAAACTTTTCAGAAACTATTTATTTATTAATTTATAAAAGTTAAGCTGAAGCAAAATGAATGGACGGCTGGCGTAGTCCGGCGGTAAGGCTCTTGACTCACATTCCGAAGGTCGCGGGATCGAATCCCTGCGTGGAAAATAAATTTAATTTGATTAATTTGTGTTATTTCAGAATTTATTCATTCAGAATGGAAGATACTCTCAGTATCGCCCACCATTAACCATAAGACCACCATTCAGAATTGAAACGTTGCTTGAAATCGCTTAAGCCGTGTCTGGTGACCAGATCTAAATAGCCAAATACTTTCCTCCTTCCTCTTCCCCATCTCCTTCCTCTCCCTACAACCTTCAGCCTCGCAACATACCCCAAATGGGGATGCCATAGTCTCACTGCCTCCAGACGGGAGCAGTTGGGACTCTTGTGCGGTATTCATATTAAAAAAAATCAAAACACCTGAATACCCCAGCACAGGTTCTCCTGAGGGGAAATCATTTACAGTACACGAAAATCTCACTTTTTACACTACACAATCAATATAATATAATGAAATATTTAAAAAAAATAGTAAAATAAGTAGAATTTTTTTTAATCAGATATCACTTGTCAGACACTTTAATATATTTTGCATTTCGCATTACCCATTACCCACTCACTTACTTGCACCTCAGAATATGTCTTTATTGGTAGTTGGTTGTAAGACAAATAAAGCTTTGTTTTAGTTTCTTAGTTTTTCTAAATTGTTGGTTCATTACGCCTGTCTCAGTACGGGAACTCTTCACATTAACCAGCGTGGAATAAAGCATTCATAAAAATGTTACCAAGATCTTTTAAATCCTCAATAAACCGTCAAAAATAAAGTTGTTGCCGAATTATGATTTTTACTTACTTTTTATTTTTTATTTGTAACTAGAAAGAAGTAGGTTATTTTGATAGTTCGTATAATATATAATCCTCATTTAAAAGTAATATGGAGTTTCATTGCGCTTATAAATATTTGCACAAATAATAGTAACCTAGTTGTTAACTGTGAGTTATTTACTTTATTCCCCGGCAATAGAGTAAGACAACAAATAATACTTAACAATGGCCAGATATCTACACTAGTTTTTCAAACGGGAAATTCCGAAACCACTAGAACAAAACAAAACAAAACAAAAGCCTGCAACCGGAAACAAAAAGACAAGAACAAAAAGACACAGTTTGTTTATATTACTGCGCACTTTGTAAAAAGGAAAAGCATGTTTGTACCGTACTTACTGCAGTCGCGGACGTAAGAGGACAGAAGAAAAATGTTTTCCGGATGTCCGGAGCTTTGCTGGCCTGTTGGCTGTTGGATATTGCCGCTGTTGCTGCCACCAGAGCCTCCATGCCACCACAGTTGCCCGCGCTGCCTCGTTGCCTGTCCGGGGAATCGAACACAAAGGAAATCCCATTGATGGAACAACTGAAGAAAATCTGTAACCTTCGCAAAAACACCATTATAAAATAATTGGTACATTGAGTGCCAGCTGACAAAGCGAGCAAAACCATGGTTTCTTTGAACTGAGAGGAAATCGAAGAGACGAATGTAATGAAGGATTTGTCTGATTATATCGGACACTAAACTCATCATGAGCGAACGTTTCGGAAACGTTGGATGTCCGAAACGTTGGTTAAAGAAGAAGGTAGCGCAACACGGCATAATACCCCAAAAACAAATAACGAAAATACTTTTGGCCGTGAAATCTAAGAACTTATCTCATCGTGAGCCATTTCAAGCGTAATTCTTCGTTGCAACCTCAATTTAAGAAGAAGGTAGGGAAGGGGATCGTGGCCTCCTCGCTCGTGGGGCAAGACTAGCAATCCGGAAGACGCGGATCCAAATACCGGCATGTGCAAATAAATTTTATTTGATTAATTTGTGTTACTTCACAATTTTACTAATTAAAAATAACATATTGTATATTTGCAGCACATTCCAGAGTTCAGCACATTTCAGTATCGCACTGATTTAAGACCACTATTCAGAATTGAAACGTTGCTTGAAATTGCTTTTTTAATTTTCTATTTGATACAATAGTTTACTTTTCTTTTTAAATGGACAATTCACCTTAAAAAGAGTGTTTTGTGAGTTTATATTTTATAATATGATTTGCATTGCGAGCATTTTATAATACAAAAATTCAATAATATGAAGTACATAATACATTTTGATAAAATAAATAAAATTGGTAATGAAAAAAGTGAGTTGTGTGCTTGTGAATGGTGTGTGTTTTATAATGGTTTTGTGCGTTGCATGGTCTATATGTTTTAATCTTGGATGTTAAAAATTTTGGTGATTTGTTTTTGTTCTGTTTTTTAATTTTGTATCTGAATTTATTTTTGATTTCCTCAATTTTTGTATGGTGTTTTAGCCGTGTTTGGTGACCAAATCTGAATAGCCAGGTATATCCCTATCTTAGTCCTCCAAATCTCCTTGTCTTCTTTGCTACCTTCATACTCACAACGTAACCCAAATGGGGTTGCCGCAGTCTCACTGGTTCCAGACGAAAGCAAGGAACTCTGGCGGGGTATTAAAAAAAAATTGTGTGTAGTTCACACGCGGTAGAAGCGAAACCTTCAGAAAACTAAAGTAGACAAGAGTGCGGAGGCTACGAAGCACCGCACAAAGAGGAGATCGATTATTTTATCGGATTCTCTCGCATGCTTAATCCTATAGATGTATGTGGTTGTTTTTTTGTACTGTCGCGTTTTTGTTTCATCGAATTTCAAACATCACAACAGTGCTAAAGATGTTTTCACTTCAAAAATTTGTGTGCAGTTCACACGCGGCCAGACAACTAAATTAGATAAGGGGGGGAGGCTACAAAGCATCGCACAAAGAGGAGACTGATTAGTCTATCTCATTCTCTCGCAGACTTAATCCTATAGATATATGTGTTTGTCTCTTTTTAGTGTCGGTTTTTCGTTTCATCGAGTTTCAAATCACAACGGTGCTAAAGAAGTTTTCACTTCAATAAAAAAGATTCGAGTGCAGTTCACACGCGACCTACAGAAAACTTAAGTAGACCGCAGAAAACTTAAGCACCGCACAAAGAGGAGACCGATTAGTCTATCTCATTCTCTCGCCGTCTAAATCCTATAGATATAGATGTATGTGTTTGTCTCTTTTTAGTGTCGCTTTTTCGTTTCATCGAGTTTCAAATCACAACGGTGCTAAAGAAGTTTTCACTTCAAACAAAAGAAGATGGGAAAGAGATGAGAAAGTTGGAAAGTACTTAGCTATTCAGATCCGATCACCAAACACGGCTACAGCCATTTGAAGCAGCGTTTCAATTCGGGTGATGTTCTTTCACATATTGCAGTAGCTTCCACTCTGCAAGCTGTGCTGGATTCCGTACACGTATATAATCTGAAAGGAAATACGCAGTCTCCGATGGAGGCTTTTGTTTATTCCGAATGCGGACGCCGGACGAAACGCCGCGCGCACACGGAATCACCACGGAACCTACTCCTATTGAACAATCTCATTTTGCTGCACAGTAGAAGCGGTAGATGCACCCTTAAATGTTATTATTTTATTTATTTATTTATTTATTTATTTATTTATTAAAAGAAGTTTATACAATGAACAAAAAATTGTGTTAATTCATCCGCCATGCTAGGGATGTCCCTGTGTTATGGCGGAATTAATGGCATTAAATAATGAAATCAGACCCTGTACGGCTGAGTTGTTATTTCACAACTATCCGGACCGTTGATTAAATCAGTTTCAACGATAAAAATTCAACTGGTTGATTTATATTAACATATTTTTGATTAATATTGATAATAACTGCTTTCTTTTTAAAGCTTGAGCAAATATCCGAAACTACTTAACCGATTTTGATGAAATTTGGTTTTTGTGTGTAATTTGGTCAAACCTAAAATAGTAATACAGTTTTCATCGTGATTATTGACCTCAATATGTATTATTGCGAATTAAATATTTGTTACACGACAATGCTTTGTAATTATTTGTAAGTTCCATAAGTTTCTAACAAACGGCGGTGTGAGTTCGTTTATCGACACAATACTTGTTATCTAGGTTGGGTCAACATCCGGGAGATGGCGTTGTGTTTCGATTTCACATCGCAGCAACGCGTGGCCGGGTCAGCTAGTTTTTTTTTTATAAATCACTTAATTTTGCAACATTGGTTAAATATTACAAAACCTTACTAGTAATTTGTCAAATAATTCATGTCATTTTTAGTAGTAGATAGCATAGTTAATAATACGATTTTTCACTAAATCCCGACAGATGGCAGTTGAATATGAAATCATAAGAGCACCATTTATCGTCGTTCGTGTCTTAAATGCGAATGATTGCCGAAGGCATCTGCCAAGCTTAGCGGGCACCTCCAGTCCGCCATCGGTAAACTCTCAAATTAATGAATTAATTTGAAGTACTAACTTACATAATTTTATGAATCGAATCAAGAATTATAAATATTTTAAATAGGTACCTTGTTAGATACCAAATTTGATTGATTGTTCTTATAATATTTGATTGTTCTTACATAATTTACAAAAACTAATATACGTTTAATGTGAAAAATGAAAATTTGATTTAAAAAAAATGTAATAGGTGGCACGCGAGCTGTTTGAAAACTGAATGTACTGGGACTGAATAGATAGAAGGGGAACGCTGTAGGGGAAACGGATGCTGAAAGGGAACGGGGATGCACGGGAAAGGACATGCAGGGAGAAACAATTTATTTATTTGAATATGGCATTGCAACGCATGCCGGGAACCAGTTAGTTTGATATAAATGTTTTATTACTTCTTAAAGAGGAACGGCTGCGCAATCTTTTTCATACAAATCTTAAATTAGAATGTGTGGCCCTGACTAAACCGAATAATATTGATTTTATTCTAAAGGTGTAGCAAATATCTAGTACGGATTTGTGTTACTTTATTAATTTTTGTTGTAAGTTATAAATTATTGGCCGTTAAATAATTCAACTTTTTATCTTGTTCGAGGATACTCGATTACTAATTTTTGGAATTCGTAACAATTTGCCTCCAAAGGTACCAGCGGACTTACAAAATGAATTATGAGTTTTTTCCATTGTGCCCCCGAGCATCCTTTCCCTCAAGCCATATTACGGCCATTTAGCGATATCCAATGAGAAGAGGGTCGCCGAGCTAATATTGTCAGGGTAATTGGATACCTTAATTGTCAATATGGGCGCTCTAACCAGGCGAGAAATACGGGTTGCCAATACTACATTCAATACGTCATACACATATGCGATACTCGTATTATTGCCTCTACCTTACTAGTGCTGTTCCAAAATACAACTAGCCGTTAAAAACAACGGCTAAATAACGTCAACGATTCACGCTATTGGCTAAAACATTCCCCTTTTTGAAGTGAAATTTTTTTAATTGTGATTGGAAACTCATTGAAACAAAATGACGCAAAAAAGAGACAAACACGTAGGATATAACCTGCGAGAGAATGAAAACTGCATTGGCCGCTTTGATTATGAAGTCACTTTTCAAGACTCCCATTGGTAGTGATTGTGTAGGCTTCTATCGCGTGTGAACTGCACTCGATTTTTTTTTTGCGGTACTCTGTAGCCTCCCAACTCTTGGCTACTTTAGTTTTCTGAAAGTTTCACTTCTACCGCTTGTGAATTGCTCACTCTGATTTTTTATGTTATCTCCACACAGGAGGGCTTGAGGAAAATAATTCCTCTCAGGGCCTATGTCGCCTTTGGGTATGCTGTGTTGAGGGTATTTTAAGAAAGGAAGGTGAGGAAGTTCTGGGAAGGAAGGAAAAGGATATTAGGGGTTGATAGGGATTTGGGGGTCAGTGGGTCCTGTAGTGATGAGCGTATGAATACATCCCTCCCACTGGTGTAAGGCGATGTTCCGAGAGAGTACGGCTGGAGAAGTCAAAGGGACTCCCTCAACCATTCTCTCCCGATCCGGCCTGTCATGCAGCTGAAGGGCAGACACATCCGCCGCCAAGACTCGGAAAAACCACACTCCATGAACATCTCTCTAAGTTACCAAACGTAGCGAACAACTTGGGGTGACCTATAGCAGAGGTGATATACGGTTGTTGAACGTAATTCATAATACTCGGATCTGCGAACGCATGGTGGGGCAAGGTTCTCACTCAATTTCCCACTGGCAATAACTTTGTTTTTAACCCCTCAGACCTCTAGATATTCTGTCAAAATCTCACAATATTTCCGTGTCAAATAGGTATGGCCAGAATTGACGCACATTATGTCTCGTTTCACAGCATTTTCTTTAACTTTTCTCAAAATTTCAGGCGATTTCTCTACTTCTTCTCGAAATTTTTCTTTTTACATTATTTTTAATACCGCCAAGGTCTGCAGCTCTTTTGTACAGAACCGTGACTCAAAAAACCCCAATCCCGGTAAGACTGGAGGATCTGGGTTCGAGCACCAGTTGCGACCGTTACCCTTGTTTTCTACACCTTCTTTATTATCGCTTTCATATTTTCATTTAAAATTAGTGGTATTATTTTCTTAAACTATTGAATACTAATTATTTTCATTAATGTACGCGTTAACTTAGGCGTTATTTCCAACGGTTATATTCAACAGTTGACAAATACCACAATCGACAATCGTCAACGCTCGAAGCTATACTAATATATTGTGTGAGATGGGAATTGTATCTGTGAGCCTACTTATTTGAGCAACCTTTTGTAGGGCGGTACACCTCCTTGTTACTGGTAATATGGTCGCCTAGCATGTAATTTAATTATGGGTGGGAAGTGGGTATCTATTGGAAAATGCTTACTGGGCTTCAGCTCATCATATGCGAAGAGACAATATTAGAACACGTGGGTGCTAAATAATGATTTATCTACATGGAAAACACCATTTTTGTAAAAAAAAAAATTTTTTTTCTGAAAACAAAAATATCTTAAAAAATATACCCATTTCCGCACTCAATCAATCAATCTTCCATGTAGTTGAAACTCCACGTTTTTGAGGTTAGAATTCATAGTTTTGCATTATGTTAATAGAAAACCTTTACTTCATAGAAGTGATAAAATGTATAAATCAGGAACATATAATTACATTCACATATAAAAAATTTTAACACCAGAAATTTTAACAAAATTAATATAATAACACACTAATTTAATTTTGGTGGTTAGTTATTGATTCTCTCATGATTATGTTCGTTATTAAGAATAGTTTAATATATCCATACTAATATTATAAATGCGAAACTGCTCGAGTTCGTTTATGACCTTTTCACGCATTAACCAATAAAAAGACTTTAAAAATTCATTCACCAATAGAAAGCTAAATTATATGCGAAGACTATAGTCTGTATATGATGGCAAGCTCTGGCATTATGAAATTAAAAATATTAATATATTATATTTGTTATACGTTTTCTGTCGCTAACAAAAGCGAGTTTCTGCTAACGTCAGAAAAAAACGTTTCCATGGAAACGAAGTTGATACATTTGTGGGCTCTAAGCTGGTAGATACTAAGCCCCCTGGTCAGCTACTGCTCCAGAAAATTCAAATATTAGAATATGTTTTGTTTTTTTTGGACAAGCTTCTGTTCTGGAATAAATGTCAGATAAGAGTTCCTACATTAAAAATATAACGATTATAAAGACTGAATAATAAATAGTGTAATTTTTTATTATATTAACAAACTTCCAAATATTTAATTAAAAATAAACATCCGAAATGTTTGTAAGCGCATAAATTCCGAACGAATGAACAAAATTGGATAATTCTTTTTTTCTTTGAGCAATAGCTTTATGAAATTTAGGTGGCAGGCGAGATGTTTGAAAACTGAATATAAGGTAATGAATGTATGGAATGCGGGAGGGGGTGGGGGTGGGGAGGAGGGGGGATAATTGGTAAGTGCAAGCGCTACAGTAATTTCCCGTAATACCATGCGAGCGAAGCCGCGGGGAAAAGCTAGTAACAACAATAATTGTGGCGTCTAAATTCAGCTTATTAAGTTTCGGTTTCGTCAAAACAAAAAATAAATATAATTTAAGATCAAAAACAAATTGACAAAAATATGTTCATATAAAACCAGAATGAAAAACAGAATGAAAAACTTGCATTGTTACCCGAAACCGCTGAAACAGTAATGCCAACGATTAGGGTATTTTGACCATATGGTGTTTAATTAATTTTTTAAATAACTAGTTAATAATTCAACATATAAATATGTAATTGAATCGGCATTTGTTGATCCTCATCATAGGTTCTCAATGTGAGCGATAACGCCCTCTTGTGGACGTATGAGACTTTCAGAGAAAATTAGGGGGCGTTGAGATGAGACGGTGAAGGTGTGGGCGTGGGCAGGTAAAAAAAATGTTTACTAAAAGTCAAAAGACTTTTAGTAAACATTTTTTTATTTTATTATGTAAATACGATCGTGCCTCTCTATCGCTTGTTCCGCCCGCTCGCTTGCACGTTAGGCTCAGGCGGAACGTGACAATGAGTCATGCTTTTTCAAACATGCAGCCGGTGCAACATCGATTTATAAGACGTTATCACGTCAATATAATTGTGGCAATAGCTGTTTCAGATTCGCGACAGATGGTAAGTAAAAAAAATTGGGGGCTCTAGAAAAAAAAAATTCTCAAAGTGGACGGTGGGCAAAATAAGGTTGAGAACCTTGGATCTACATGAATACAAATACATATATAAATATATGCATATATTTTTTTAGGCCATAATATTTTTCACTGTAGTTCCTTTTTGGGGATGCCATAGCACAACTGCTTTTGAACAGTTGGAAAATATATATTTAAAAAACAAGAATAGTAGAATAACTCAAATGTGGACTGCTAGCCTCACTGCACTCATTCATGCATCTATCCGTGATATTCATTGCCGCCTACGTAACATAATTCAACAAAAATTCAATTCCTCACAAATTTAATTCCAAAGTGAAACGATAACACTACCCGCGGTAGGACCAATGTCCAGTTACCTCCGGTCCAGGCTGGTACCCGGTACCGCACTGACAATATCACGGAAACTCTACAAGTATACAGATACGGTGTGCACTATGCACTGTGCAGTACTGTGCACGTACGCGCTTTATGGATACACCACGGTCATGACATAATACAACATGACGCCGGCGCCGCTTGCCGACCGCAACTTCTGCCGATGACGCGGGTCATTTGACGCTGAAAAGCGGTCAGAGGGTAAGGGTGTTCCTACCTTGATTTCAGTACACGGGGATGGAAAAATATTTTTTAAATGTTCTTCAAATAAATTACGATTTCAAAAAAACCATTTTTTAATTACTGGGTTTTGATGCATTTTTTTTAAATCCAAAGAGGAACTCCATTGAGAATGTTTTCGACTTTCACAAGACAAACAAACATCGATTCTGAATATATATGTTTATAAAAATCAAAATGTGCTTGCTTTTATCTATGTAAGTTGTCTATGTTTTGGTATATTAAGCGTCGGAAATGTTTGAAACTTTAAAAATACCTTCTTTCCCCTAGCAAAGGTTTCTGAATTATTACAACCACATGACAATACATCTGAAAAGTTTATTAATCATCAGAAAAACTCTTACGAAACTGTCAAAAATGTCACAATTTTAGAATGACATTTTGAAAAACCATCGATTGTTCGATCAATTTTCGAATAAACTCTTTAAATTAATTAATTTACTCGAAGTGCTAAGTAAACAAGAATTATAGGTAAGTAAATTGTTAGGTACCAAATTTGATTGATTGTTCTTAAAATATAAAAAAACGAATGTTTGTTATAGCTATATGAAAAATTTTAATTTTATTAAAAAAATTGTAATAGATTGCAAGCAACTGTTTGAAAACTGAATGTACTTGGACTGAATATATGGAACGCGAGAGGGGGGTTGGCGGGACGGGGGATCGGGAACGCGTGAATAGGATATAGGAGGGAAAGGGGCGGCGGAAGGGGAACGGGACGAATGGGAAAGGACACGCAATGAGAAACATTGCATGCCGGGAAATCGCTAGTAATAATAATAATAAGTATTTATTCTGCTGGGTGGGGAGGTTAGGCAGTTCCACACATTCCGCGCACTCCACACATTAAAGAGTATACGTAGGTAGGTAAGTTGGATTACAACATGATTATGTAAATAATAGGCATTCTTCTTCTCAAGTTGGTCACTCATTGCTGAGGATAGGATAGTCACCCCTACTCATATTTCCATGGTGGACAAGACTCTTCCACTCCACGCGTGGAGAGCCAAGGACACCGATGACGGGTTCTCAAAATTTTATTCAATTCCTTAGTAAGGAGTAGACTTGAAAGTGGGTCGGTAATTTGGAGTCCACAGCAAGTAAAATATTCCCTCAAGTTGGAGAGGGTTTAGAAGAAATTTCTAAGATTTCTGTACATGAGGGAGTGTGGCTATTATCCGTGGCTCTATCCTTCCGACTTTCTTTTGGGTATGCTCGGAATGAAACATATACGGGTCAGAAGGGATGTACACATTGCTACGCATTTCTTCAGATTGATCCGCGGATGGTTTGAAAACTCAGCTATCATGGTGAGCATTCATTTCTATGTTCCCGATGGGTATCTTCGCCACCGACAGCATAGACTGTTCTATCTTCCGGCCTGCAGGACTAACTTGCCAATGGTCATGCCGGTCGGGAGAGCAATGTTATGTCTTTAAAAGAATAAAAATGAATTGAATGTACAGGCGCCAACAATACTTGGTCACTCCATCGGTGACCTTACTCGTGTTCGTCTGCCTTACTAATATTAATAATATTTGCTTGATTTATATAGCGTCGTTTTTGTTAAAAATCACCTCAAGCGCCTTTCACAAAACAATCAACGAATTTCTTAAGGCGCCGTATACCCGCTCAAAAAGAAGAAGATGGAGAGTTATGTAAATACGAATGTTAGAGACAGCTTAACGCTAATTTCTTAAGGCGCCGTATACCCGCTCAAAAAGAAGAAGATGGAGAGTTATGTAAATACGAATGTTAGAGACAGCTAAACGCTAATATTAAAAACGATAAAATTTAAGCGAAAATGTTTAATAAAAAACGACTCGTTTAAAACGAGAAAAAAATCTCGTGGGGAACATTTCAAATAGCATTTAAAGAAACACTGTGAATTTTTTCATTGATATAACTTCTAAAATAAATTAATAAAACTTATTTATAATAATTTTCGGAGCATACTTTGCGATTTTTTTCTTTCGAGGGAATTTCAAGTAATTTGCGTTTTGGCGTGGAGTACGACTAGATATTATCTTCAAAAATAACAAGTATATTTTTTTAAGAGCTTAAAAACTTCAACAACCTTACTAATAACAAAACGCCTTAACGATCGTTTAACGGCATATCTGTTGCTTGCGCCGTGAACTGCATTTTTACACCTTTCCTAATAATATTATCACATTATTATGTTGGTTGCATATTTTGCTTGATCTGCGCATGCGCAACTATCTTTTAGGGCATGCGGCGGTAACCTTTTTTCAATAATTTCCCAGTTATTTTCTTTTGTGACATGTGAAATTTCATGCACAGTTATTTAATGTTTTTAAACATGATTACCGTTTAAATTATCGATTCACTATTATATTAGCACAACAGAATATAATTTTTGTTTTTGCGCTATTTTTGTCAGTTTTTGTGGTTTCATAATGTCTCTGTTATAGCTTGAATTTTGTTAACATAAAAATATAGGTTATTACGAATAAATATTTTTTATCCACTTAAGTTTAATGAAGCATCCATAAAAGTAATATTATTTAATAACTTAATAAGCTTGTGCGTGTGTACATAAATATTAAATTCGAGTTATCAACGTTTATATTGTTCGAAAATGAATTCAAAGTGTCAGAATCTTTCAATGGAATGTTTATTATATTTTTTTATGATTTTTAATTGTGTGAACGAGATAAAAGTGAGGTGACAGTTTCTTTTCAAATTCATTAAATAAAAGGACTGTTTTTTTTTTCATTTTGATTTTTTTTTTTTTTAAATTACATTTGATTAAAAATGTTTTTGGTAAGATTTTTTTTTTTTTTGAAGCTTAAAATATGCCCATTTTTAAATACTAATAAAAACAGTATATTTTAAATGTAAAAATCTAAAAGGTTATTTTATTTAGTTTTTATAATTATATATTTATTTATTATATATTATTTATGGAATTTTTTTTACTACATCTTCAAAAATAATAAATATACAGAACATTCAAAATACTTTGGGAAAATTCCAAAATTCGTTCAGAAGTCATTAATAAAACAGTCGTACATAATGGATAAGGTACTCCCTCAGGCTGTGCAAGCCATGTTTATATCTTTCCAGGAGCAATTGTTTTTTTAGCAATGTTTTCACTTCCCCAACCGTTTATCAATTGAATAAAACTTTCACAGGGTTTTTTAGTAAGGCTGCAAATGTTTAAGGGAGATATGTAAGAAATCGGTAGAAATTCGGAATGCGGCGGCTTAAGTCCCATCCCAAAAAACCCAACGAAGTGTCTGCAAAACAAGTCATGCAAATTCTATGCGAATGGTCAAAATTGGACAGTGGATTTTGTAAAATATAAATAAGACATTATCTTTGTTTCTCGTTAAATGTTTCTTACAAAATTGGTAGGTACTATTTTCTGCTCTATAATTTTATTTACTTATGTAAATTTTCAATAAACCCAAAATCTTATTTTTCCCAACATTCATGTTTTTTATACGTGTTTTTCATAGCATATTTTCTAATAAACAAACAATGGCATTTAAATTTATCTGCTCTAATGCTGATTTCCTTGAATACATTATAAAATAAAAGTGGAATATTCATTACATTTTATGTTATTTTTCAGCCTTCTTCAGAATCTATTTTAAGGAAAATTTGTTTTTTGTAATTATCAAATCAACCTACCCTCCCTCGCCTTCCATGTAATTACTGTGCAAACGCATTCACAGAATTTTCTTTTATGTGCTATTTTTCCCAATGTTAAACATTTACACAGCCGTCTCAGGTGGACCGACTGACTAACAAATTATAAAGAGAGTGCCGAAAGAAAATCAGGAAGTTTGGGAAATACCTACATATTCAGATCTGAAAACAGGGCTAATAAATAATACATTTAAAAAATTTAATAACTTGAGGTTGGGACCTACACTTCCCATAATGATAATGTGTATCGACTTCTAATAAGAAACTTATTGGGGTTTTTATGTCGCGTTTTTTCTAATCTTCAAAACATTCAAGCTCCTTAGCAAGCGGTCAAAAAGTAGAAGGAGGTGGTTCGAAAGGGAAATACGTTCATACGAATGTTAAAAACGATAATGATGAAGCGAAAATTGTGAAATATTTAATAAAACATGACTCGCTTAAAATAGAGCAAAAATTTCTCGACATGAGTACTGTAATGCATAAAGAAACATTATGAATTTTTTCATATCTTTTTTTTATTTATTGTATAAAAATTACATACAATGGGAATTTGTACCCGCTAAGCTACTGCAAGTAGCTTGTCAGCAGGAGATTTGTTCCACGAGAAAGAATGTTACAACAACAATAAATGAAAAAATCATAAACGCATGTTAAATAATATGAACATGTTAAATAACTGAACAAAATTAATGTGCTTTTAATAAATTTCGGAGCATACTGATTTATTTCTATCAATAGAATTTCATGTAATTACCGTTTTGGCTCGGCAAATGTATAGATAATATCTTTAAAAACAACATAGATATATTTTTTGAACTTAAAAACTTAAATTGTTCAAGGGAAATATGTTATAATTTAGTAGAAATTTGGAATGCGCGGTCTTTATCTCCTCAAAACAGATAAGCTTGAATCTGGAAAAACCAATTTGAATCACGACAATTGGATTTTTTCATACATGGTAGCATATGCGTAAAATGGAAATAATTATTGTTTCTCAATTCATAAACGTAATTATTGAAATCAACCAAATTTTGCTACGCTTTCTACCGCTTAGGAAACTTAGCCAGGGATAAAATAAAACACGTTAGCCCGTAACTCCAGTTAACCTGTCCCATTTTTAATGATAGTAGAAAAAAATATAACCCTCCCGAAAAGTTATTCCAACGGTGCACCAAGTTTTCTCGTTACGTTCTATGGATGGAGTCCTCCATTCTATGTTAGACAAGGTTCTTTGCTAGGACTTTTTTCCCGATACATTAATTACCCCCGATTGTTTCGCACTGGAAACTTTGTTACGCCCCTGTATCAGATAGGACTTTCCATAGACAAGGAGTTTATAAAGAAAAGGAAACTCTTTAATTTTTTGGATTTAGTGTTTTCCAAAACTTTTTTCCAACCAAACCACCATTTACCCGACATTATTGGTTGTTTATTAGTTGTGTAAAATTTAAAATATAGGGTGGGCCATAAAGATTTATTAAAGATAAAGGGGGCGCGGGTGAGAATGAACAGTAACTCGGTTCACGGAAATTCAATCGCAATGGAGCTTTTCATGGATGAACAGCGTGCATTTTGTGCAAAACATTTTTACAAAAACGAGCATTTCCACCTAAATAGGCATGTAAATGAATAAAATTGTCGTTACTGGATAGCATAAAATCCAAAATTAATACATTAAAAGCCTCTTTATTTGCCAAAAGTGACAGTTTAGGCAGCAATTGCATCCCAAAGAATCATTGGCCCTTATTTCTTTGAAAACCAGCGAGAAGAATATGTGACCGTGAATTCAGATCGGTAAACAACAATGTTACGTCGACTAGTGTTTGCGTCGAGATGGGTCACACCTTGACTATGTTTTTAATCCCTAATGGCCCACCCCGTACTTTAAATGAAAAATTACTTCGTTTTAAACCCCTTTATTATTCAATTTTACAAACAAACGGTCAGAATTTAAAAAACGTATTGGTAAGACCCATTTAGTGATAAATTTATTTATATGATTCAGCAAGAACCCTTGAATTGTTGGTATTCTTCAATTCAGCTTTACTGCCTGGAATTTCATCACATCATTTCAATGTATCATATCTTTCCATCGATTAATAATTATAAAATAGTTTTTTTTCTTTATGTCCATCTGCCTACTTTGCACACTTTTTCAAATGGTCCTATGAAGATTCTGTTAAATTGTGTAGACATTTGGTGCACACGCGGATTTAAAAAAAGGGTAGAGTGACATATTAAAGTCAATTAATACACGGGCATATGCCTAGCATGGTGGTCGAAAAATCTCCGATTCATGTAACAAACAATTCAAAGAATAAAGAAACTTAAAAAAAACAAAAATTAAGTATTACTACCTACATATTTTCTTACAATAAAGTCGAACGAAAAAAAATACTAAAGACAATATTACAAAGTCATAGAAATGCATGAATTACGTTACGAAAATACCAAAATAATGTTTACGTCCATCCCTGCCTGTTGCATATGAAAAACTCCCAAATCGGGTAAGGGTTTTTATGTAGGTATACTGACTGTAAACTCCAACCTCCTTCCCATCCTCAAAACTCATGTTCCAATTCCTAACAAATTAGTTAGTTCCCCTAGTTTTCCGGTCCCACCGATAAAGAAGTGCTCCTGGAAGTGGTCATACGTGTACATCAATACAGTATCGTATCGGCCATCATCTTTGTAGCAGAAATTAATTCATGGTATTCAATTTTTTGATTTCTAGATGAAATCCACAATCTATGGGTCGTTCTGCAACCCCTCGTGACTTTCCAGTGACGTCACTGCACCTGAGATTGGTCGGGACATTAGGAAGGATTACGGCCTGATCGAGGGGCGTTTAACTGAAGTTTTATATAAAGTTAAGCACCTAACACAGTGTTTATAATAGAATACAGAGTTAAGTACCTCGTACTGAACTTTTATTCAAACTTTAAGGACCTTACACAATACTGATATAGAAATGATTTTAGATTTTCATTGCCAAAAGTATCATAGTTATTATGTCGTTTTGCGCTACCTCCTTCATTAGCCAACGTTTCGGACAGCGTTACAGTGTCCATCAACAAACATCTAACCTGATCTTTTTTTAAATTGCCAATATGGTGGTTTTCTCGTAGACGAGTTGCATTGTTTGCATGGGAATTTTTTTTTTATTTTGAAGCGAAAAAACTTATTTAGCACCGTTCTGATTTGAAACTCGATGAAACGACACTAAAAAGATACAAACTTTTACATCTATAGGATTTGGCCTGCGAGAAAATGAGATAGCAATAAAATATTTATTTATTCACGGGTACTCGGTTTCAATATAATACGATAAATCTGCGGTCCTACGCGAGCCTTCATTAGTGTAGTGGTATAAAGCGCCTGACAACCTCCAGCGGCCAGACATCCATCGAACCAAGGGTCAAATCCTACGAAATCCAAAAAAAAAAATTGTTTGTTTTGTTAATGTTTTTGTGCGTCCATCTCATGTTTGTTTTGTTAAGTTTTGACGTCTCCATCTCTTCCGAGATAAACAAGAAATGTGTTGTGGCATAGCCGATCTTAAGGTGGTTGTGGGCTTTTCTGGTGTGCCCAACGTAATTTAAATTTTTCAATAACTATCTGTGGAATCGATCAAACATTGGTCAAATGTTAAAATGGTTCTTAAATAGATAACAAATTTATTTGCATGTTTAGGGACCCGGAGTCGAAGGATCATCCGTGATGTCAGTGGATTCTAATTCAGTAATTAAAAATTTTAAACTTTGCTTGAAATGGCTTTACCCGTGTTCGGTGACTTGATCAGAATAGCCTGCACCCCCCACCCTTCCTCTTCTTCACCTCTTTCCCGTCCTCACTGCTTTCAGCCTTATAATACACCCCAATTGCGAATGTCATAGCCTCAATTGCTCCGGTTACCAGGGAGCTGTTGGATCTCTAGTGCGATATTCACATAAAAAATACTATTAATTTATTTTTCCCTGGAAAGTCTAGTGACGGCTTAAGGCTTCTGTGGCTGAAAGGCTCTATTCTCCCCAGGAAATAATGATAATGACTTCCCGATTGCGGTGGGGATTAACGGGAGGGGGTTTAAGATAATTACATTATTTTAAATCCGACTTCTACCAGAATACATTTTTATTTTCTTGTTCTCAAAATTTTCTTTTTAAAAATTAGTGATATTTTTTTATAATGGTAACTATCGACATCGGGGCGTGTTCGGTAATTTTCTTTTTGAGGATTGGGATTAAAATATATTTCAACTATGACATCTACCGGGTAGAAGGAATGTTTTTTTCAATAATTTTTATTTTTTAAGCATGTGACAAATCAAGGGAATTTTCCTTGATTTTCTCTCTTTTTGTAAAAACTCTCTTTGTAAAATTTTTGCCTCGTGATCATTGTCTATCAAAAAAATTATTATCAGTACTGATCACAAATTTACTATTCAAATGAACAAGGTAAGTAAACTTTATACATACAAATTTCGATCTGTCTATGATTTGTCAGTAATGAAACAAAAGTTATTAGCATTTCATATATAGTTCTTTAGACTTTATGTCCGGGTTAAATCTTCCCCGCAGGAAAAACTTAACTCTTCCACACACTTTTCCACAAATGATCATCTAGTCAATCTACGCTATGCAATTGCACAGTATAAGTATAATAAATACAAAACAATGCAAGAACAACATGTCAACCTACCAGAGATCAAATGGGAAAATAATTTACCGACTCCTGATATTTTCATATCAGAGGGTTCGGCTCGATAGAACTCCTGACTGGGCCGATAAATCCTACTGATTCCTCAATATAAATATTTGAAAAATCTTTCGTAATCCTACATGTATTTAATATGACTGATTTTTGCATGTTTATACATAGATTCTTTGACGTATCTAATAAGCCTAAATTTTGAATGAGAGAGCTAGGTATAATGCCATGAAATAACAAATGGTAATATTTTTTTAGTCAGAGAATGCCAAATTCTTTTAATCTCATTTCCTAAATCTGTATATTTTCTAATTTTTTCAGAAACAGATTTTTGAATTATTATTATAATTATTTATTAAAATAAAATAATTTTACATCTAGTTTATCGCTCGTCTGATACGATTTAATACTGGTCAGTGAGAAATTTGAAAATGAAAAGTTCTTTAAATTTGTTAAATTTTACGCATATTCCTAAGCAAGAATATCTCACATCACGAATACGCACACCGGCATACGAAATTAGTATATTGAATATTTGTTACAGGCCACAAACCTGATGATTTTCCTCTTTTTTTTTTTTTATATGAATACCGCACAAGAGTCCCAACTGCTCCCGTCTGAAGCCAGTGAGACTATGGCATCCCCAATTGGGGTATGTTGTGAGGCTGAAGGTAGTGGGGAGGGGAAGGAGATAGGGAAGAGGAAGGTGGGGAAGTACCTGGCTATTCAGATCTGGTCACTAAACACGGCTAAAGCCATTTCAAGCAACGTTTCAATTCTGAATGGTGGTCTTGCACCAGGGCGATACTGATAGTATCTTCCACTCTGGAACGTGCCGCAAATATACTATATATTATTTTAAATGAATAAATTGTGAAATAACACAAATTTATCAAATAAAATTTATTTGCGCACGCCGGGTTCGAACCCGCGACCTTCGGATTGTGAGTCGAGAGTCTTGCCTCGGGACCACGGAGGCCGTCCTTGATTTTATTGAAGTATTTTTTAGGTTCAATTTCTACCACCACCTAATTTTATATCAAACAATAAAAAACAATATTATTACGAGTTTAATTAAAGTGGCGCCTGGCCGTCTCAGTTCTTCCAACAAAATTATCTCCAATTGAATTGATTTCATAAAAACGACGATCAGAAGAATAAATTTGAAATCTGCGAGAAGTGACAGAAATTCACGGAATTATATATTCATTGTTAGAAGACGGGCCTAAAGAAAAAACAATTCTGATTTCACTTATCCTACCAAGATCATTTTACAAAACGGTCAACAGACATCAAAAAGACGAAAAGTTCAATATCCTATTCTTTAACGTTTGTTCTCGTTATCTGGATCGATTTTCTTTTATGAACCAGAGAAAATATAATATTTTTATTTCATTGTTCCTTTTGTATTAATTCAAACATTTTATTACAAAATTATTTTGTTTTGTTTATTTTACTTTCGTGCCAGGGGAGTTTTTAAAATCATATTGTTAAAGTATCGGTGAATTAAAAAAATATATATATATGGATACATTTTGAATGAAGATGATTAAAGGATGCATATTTTTCTGTCCATTTGCTACTTGGGTTTGCAATTTAATTAGGGTTCGAACCTGTGATGGTCCCAGCCCGCTGCAAGGTTTTTTTCACCCCCCCCCCCTCCCTTTTCTCTCTTCGTCGTTGAGATCTCCGATTGGAAGGTTCAGCTACGCTGTTTTCCTGATCTCGTTTTCCCAACCCCTGTGATGCGAACACAGTAAAGCAAGGTTGTTCTGGGAAATCTTACAATAAACCCTTTACTTCACGTTGTGATTGATTTTTGTTTCGAAGCCTCCAGATTATTTGGAGTAGGAATTTAATGTATTTACTATTTTTCGTGGTAACTTTCGACTCTTTAAAAGGCGTGGAAGAATTTTTTCTGTTGTCTTCTCGAACGCATGAAGGATACACCCTGTCTAAACTGCCCCATACTACAGATGCCAATGGCCCTAACTGTATACTCCCTGTAGAGTCCCCGTTCCCCGCTATAGTGATCCCTTTTGCACCTAGTCTATTAAGGCTGGGTAAGCTATCCTCTGGTCCTATTTTGCGCTAGTAAAATTTAACTGCACGTCTAAAGGTCAGTTAGTAAATCACGAAGAAGGAACCTAGCTCACGTAACGGTCGATCCTGTGGACAATTAAATGGCAATACAAGTTCATTATTTACTTTAATTTAAATGTACGTACCTAGAGGTGCCTCTCTATGGCCGAATAGGCTGCTCCCGCGTCTCCCAATCTGAAATACCTATCCTATGCATAACCGTTAGAAATATTGTTATTGTTAGTAGCAACAATTTACGGCAGAACTAAGGGGTTTTAAGGAAGTGATAAAAGGAAAGGAAGGAGAATTTCTTTGCAAACTAGTATTGGCTCCTCCGCTAACCAAGTTGACCGAGTGGGCAGTTTTCCGGACACGACTATCCCGCCAATGCATGTCTGAGCTGTACCTCGGTATCTGGCGGATCTCTTGGACGATCACCCGGACATACCCGGACTCACTCATGCCAGAGGAAGAACAGCAGGCTTTCAAACCTTTCCCAGTCAACTCCAATACTCATAACGCCTCCAGATTCTACGTTACTGGCTCTAAAAGGGGTATTTCCATTTCGTCCCTTATCATGACTCTATTCGCGGGCAAGTGGCGCAAAGCTGTGAGGCAGACCGTTAAAGCCGACCGTCTTCGCCTTTCCACCTCCAATAGTTGACATAAGGCGCACTTTGTGGGCATTACGTTTACTTTTGGGTTGACACAGATGAGAGAATGCAACAACGTTACAGAATTTTCCCGCAAGATGCCTTGTTAACGGTCTCCTCCACTCAACCCTGCAGGCTTCCCGTGATGTCTAAGGTCAAACGCCTCCGCCAGCGAATCGTGCCCATGACATACAATTCGGCATCCCTGGTACATAACCTTTCGCGCCCGTTCGCTCGACACGATCCCGCGAAAGGGAATGACCTCCGACATAGCGCGTGACCCGCCCAGTCTGTGGCTGGTACCTCCCCTCCTCTCGTAACATGGTAATGTTGGAAAATCCTTACCATTCGACATACGTATTCCACTTACGTATAGTCTCGGTACCGTCGTACACATTCCTCAAACGTGAAAAAAATTTAATTCACGCAATACAACAGGTAGAAATTTCGCAGATAAACAGGTTGATATAATGTTATACATGCATAGAATCGTGAATCTGGTTCCCACGCCCTCCTCCTGTCGAAGTCTGCGCCAAACTGTCAGCCAACAACTGCAATTGGGTAATAATAATAATTGGACAATTTGTAGAGCTTACCTTATCGCCTCTGCATTCGTATGTACCTATAAGAACCATTTTTTCTGCTCCGCTCCTAGCATCCAGCTGTTAAGCGACGGTTCGGGGTTGAGCCCGGGTGATAACGGCAAAGAGAAAAAAAACCCTGACCGACACGCACACTTATAGTAAACAATAGTTCAATAGGCTGCTTCATTCTTGCGGTCAGCATGTCCTGTAATTTAAATTATGGAGTTGTAATTCGACTTACCGAGAGTGATTGATAACTGTACCCTTTATCCTAGCGGGAATACACGCTCGTTGTGATTTTTTTGAATCTGCACCTGTTATAACCTGTGGGAAAACAAAGAAAACCCTCTCCCCCCTCCCTACGCCCATTCTTCACCGTCTGTTATGATATGTCCGGAAATCTATACTCTGTCATCTGTAGTTATCATTTTTAGTTATAGCTTCCGTCAAGCGGTATATTTATTATTAAAGCCCAAGTTAATCTACGTAAAGTTTATACGATTTTTCTAAGCGATTATAACACTGAATTTAATCCGATAAACTAACTTTATTTTTAATTACGGTAACTTCAACTATGTGCTTTTTCTTATTACGTAGCGTTGCAATAATTCACGAATTTGTATTATTTCTATAATTTACGAATTTTGAACTCAACGGGTCGCACCGATCTTCGAACTTCGGACTCCCTTTTAATAAAATTCCCACTATCTGTTTTCACTGAGGTTAATTAACCGTTGCTACGAGCTGGTTAGAGCCAAAACTTCCAGACTTAACCGTATTCTTCCGCCGAATTCCACTCACTGACCCCCGTTATCAAAAAAACTGCCTATTTAAAACGAAAATCTCCCATCAATCAAAATAAGTTCATGCAATTTTGAGTCGTATTTACTAGCTTGCCACCCACCACTCTCGCTTCCCGTCCGTTCCTCCCTTATGCGTTTGTCACAATCCTTGAAAACGGGTCCTAACCTATCTCGGTCTAACAAAATAAACCAGGGGTGGACCACGCGCTCGACTCAAACTTGTCATAGGACATTTTCTCCCACTCAAAATAAATGTATTACATCGCACTACCCCTGCATACATTTTGGAATAATCTATTATTATTATCATTATTTTATAACCTAACGCGAAGGAATTTTATCCTACGCATTATTCTACGAACAATATGTATTCTCCCTTGTGTTTTCCGTATTTGTGAGTGTTTAGGCATTATACACTGACAAACTCTCCCTTTAAACAAATAGCAACGCCCGTAAGGCTTTTCCCAGTATTAAACTCACATTTTTATTGATTTCGATTTTCATTTATGGCCATTTATCACCACCATGGCCTAATCTGTCCCCGTTATTTGCATCTCTACTAAGTAACCTCCCACATCTCATCGTCCCGTTCTCTCGAAAAAGGTGATAACTGTCAAAATGATTTGTTGATCTCTCCAAAAATCACACTCGAATTTGTAAATAAATTTAGAATTAGACAGGCCGTTAAATTTTATGCATTTGGCTAATTACTTTTTCCACTATTTTGTACGTAACCTAGAGTGGTGATTTCGGCTTAATGACCTCTTCAAAGAGCCAAAATCGTGTTACCTGTCAATCTCTTAGAACGTCACTTATGTACAAGAGATCGTAAACTTTCCCCATGTCGCTCCTAATAACTGAAACGCAAAAGTTCATAATTAACCCAAAATCTACTTCCTGAACGATCTTTTTCAAAATCTCCTTGGGGCCTCGGTCTCGAATTTCAACAGTTATCAATTTCTTATTTTTGGTCATCATGAAGTGAGTTATGATCAAATTCATAAGGGTCCGCATTCCATACCATGGATTTCGTGAGAACTCTCCGCTCCTCGAACCAGATAAACGCCTTTAGCTCCGCCTCTCTCTCGCTATTCGTTGTGTTCAAAATAATTGTTAATTTATCATTTCCAATTTGTCCAACGTTTTACATCTCCGATAGTCTAGCACCTCCCACGCGATAATTAACCCGTATTTTATTACAGCCTCCTTCAATTTCGTTTTCAAACACACCCAACAGAGGTCAGTAATATGATCGAATTTAAATATTTAAAAAAAAATTCGGTCGCCAGGGTTAATAAAATGCATTGATGAGTAAACTCTCCCCCTGAAAAATTTTTATCTTCTTGCAAAAGAAAAGAAAAAAAATTGATAAAAAAAATCGATGTTCCCAGAACGATTTTTTTTAATCTCTTTTGATGTACATAGATTCACCAATTTCCTGCTTGTAAAAAAATTTCCGGAAACTCATAGTAATGAGTTTCCGGACGCCGTGTATAGTATTTTTTTGAAATACGTATAATGTATGCCTTCTTTTATATTGAAGCACGCCGCCGGAAGCTACTGGTACCTAGACCAATAAAATGGGTCAAGGATGATCTTAGCACACATTCCAAATTTATCATTTCCGCGCCATCATAAATATATTCTAAAATCTACTTTAAGACGAGATCCGGTTCAAGTTCTCCGTTAGATGGAAGATATGATGGGAAAAGCTCATTCGAATGTCGATTTGGCACCATTACGCGAAAACGTCTTCCGGCTTTAAGGCACATAACGCCTTTTCAATAGTAGGTGATAGAAATCCAGCGATAATAAGCGATTAAAGAGAAGTCCCAACAAGGTCGGACTAATCTCTGTACCGAAAAGAAAATTATCATACAAATGGTTTAATTTAAGTTTCTTCAGTTCTCTGTCTTCCGGGCGATAGCTGATACAAAACGGTGCTTTGCTTTAATGACTTTCGGAATTATTTTAAAGGTTCTCTTAAGATGGGCTGATTGAAAGTAGATTAAATTTTTAATATCGTCACTGTGAAGAAAATTAATTTTAAAGTTGGGATATTCCACCGGGTCAAGAATGTCATAATTAAGTATTCGGTGGGATTTTAATAATAAAAAGTGAAATCGAACCAAGTTTTTAATGGAATTAAGATGTGTTTTTTTTACATTCGTAAACTTCATCGGTGAAAATTTCTATAAGTTGTAAATTCAGACTATTATTTAATTTTAATGGTAAATTTGAAGAATTTTGATGATATTGGTAAAATACAGTGGCAAATGTTTATTTACACTACGCTAAATACACTTTTTACCATTGACAGTAATTGGAAATTAATAAATTTGGAAAAAAAATTGTCCGCTTGCAAACTCATTTGGTCCATTTGGACATTCATCTATTTTTTAACATAGTGTCATACATTTTGTACAATATTTTGTCCATTTGAATGAAGTTTTGTCCGATTGGACATTCATTTCGTACATTTGGGTATTTATTCATTGAAACTTTCATTTGGACGTTCTTCCATTAGAACTTTGTTCAATTAGGATTATTATCCATTTGAGATTTATCCGATTGGACATATACCCATCTCTTTTTTGTACAATTAAACAATTATCAATTTTTGGACGGTAATTCACTACTTATTTTCGAAAATATTTTGTACAATATAACTTTCAGTTTTGTCCTTTGGGACAATTACCCATTTGAAGTTTGTCACAATACAATATTTAATATACCCAATTTAATTTATAAAAGAGATTATTTTAATGAGAAGGTGGAAAGCGAATACAGGAGTGATTCGCGAGCAGTTGAATCTACTGCAATCGGAATAAGAAGGAATCTCTTCGAGCTTTCTCGGTCCGTCGCAGTGCTGGAACTGGTGTCAACTGGCGCGTCTGAAATTCGTGAACACGTCGCTAATTTATTTTTATTCTGAGATCTATTGTTAGAACGATGCTGGGTTTGCCACCACAGGAATTTATCCATTGGTTTATCTATGTTTGGATGGCATTTACGAAAAATGTTGTCCATTTGAAGAAAATAATCTCGAATCTAAAGTACCTGTCCTGACCTCCCCTTTGCCGATTCTGAATTAAATCAATGGAAAGCTCTGGATGGCTGTCATTTTGTTTTTAAATTTTGACTCTAGATTTTAGTTCAGATATACCAATTTTGAATCAAATTGGCATCGAACTCCGAATGCCAATTGGGGTTGTAGGTGGCCGTAGAAATTTGGATTTTTTTACCTTAGATTCAAGATTTTTCTATACGAGAATATTGAACTTTAACTGCTCCTATAAGAAAATAAAACTGAATAGGTGGATAACTTAATAATTTTAAAATGGCCGCTGAAATTTACTACCTTCCCCACATTAATTACCACCAAACGAAATAATCAGATATCGAAGAGTAAAACCATATTATTTTATTAAAACTTCAACTGTTCTCTTTTAAAATTGTAGATGGCAGCACTACGGTCTGTAGCTAGCACGTGGAATGAGGATATACGATGGACGTTGGCGTCTTAATCGTTCAAGGTATAACAATGAAGCTGTAATAAGCTTTGGGAAACCTTCACCCAAAAATAATAAATTTAAATAAGTAATTTAATCGAACAGGTCCGTGATAGAATCGGTCAGGACCGGTAGTCCGTCATCTCAATTTATTCAAATTTTGTCCCTTCCAAAATACACGAAATGTACAGATTTAGTTAGAAACAAACGTAATTGAAAAATGGCCGCCTCCGTGTACAAATCGTTTTGGAATTGCACATATAAAACAGACGTATGCGTCTGGTACTAAATTACGGGTCCAAATTTATTCAAAACGAATTCAACCCAACCGTCTTTGTAATATGTTGATCGTACATAGCCGGTATTATACGGGCAGGTTTTTTACGGCCGGGCCACGGGGCCACACATTTCAGCTATTCGCGTAACCCTTTTGGATTACAAAACTGCAGAGGCAATAATGACGGTGTGTGGACAGCGATTCCACAAACTTCCAAAATTTTTTTATGTGAATACCTCATAAGTCCACGCTGCTCCCGTCTGGAGCCAGTGAGACTATGTCATCCCCAATAGGGGTATCTTGTGAGGCTGAAGGTAGAGGAGAGGGAAAGGAGATGCAGGAGAGGAAGGTGGGGAAGTATCTGGCAATTCTGATCTGGTCACCAAATAATGGCTAAGGCCATTTCAAACAACTTTTCGATTCTGAATAGTGGTCTTACACCAGGGCGATTCTTAGAGTATCTTCCACTCTGGAACGTGCCGCAAATATACTATATATTATTTTAAACTAGCTGGTACCTGGCAAGCGTTGCAATGCAAAGAAATAAATTGTTTCTCCCTGCATTTCCTTTCCCACGCGTCCCCGTTCCCCTCCCGCGTCCCCTTCCCCCCGCGTTCACCTTCTGCTTTCCACGCCTTCACTAAAATATATAAAATATACTCATTTTCATTTATATAAATTTCACAACGTCAGAGCTTACCATATATATAACCTTCGTGGGCGTGCGCACAACAAATCACCAAAGTTTCATCGCAATCGGATGAATGGTATGGCAGCGCAGAACAAAACAACAAACAAACAAACAAACAAACAAACAAACAAACAAACAAACAAACAAACAAACAAACAAACAAACAAACAAACAAAAATTGATTTTTATATGTAAGATGAATCAATTGAGAAATAACACAAATTTATCAAATAAAATCTATTTTCCAACGCCGGGATTCGATCTCGCGACCTTCGGATTGCGAATCATGAGCCTTACTCTTCGATGGAGGCCGTCACGTCTTCTATTCACATCTTAGTCTGGCACTAGTTTCATTAGCTAATTTCAACAATTGTATGTACCTATACCTAAAAAACCGCCGAACTTTTGAATAAACCGTCGTAGATTGCCCAGAACTCCTACAACGGATCCAGATACGAGTTCCCAACAGGCGAACCAGATCCGACATGATACTTAGCCTCCCTAATTCTAAGCAGAATTCTTTCATTTATCGCGCACCCAACACTTTCAACACACACTACACACAATTTGACATTTTCAACTCTGCACCACACTCTTTAAAATCACACAGGCGGTCTATCGACACTTCACAACAACAATAACTACCCATCTAATGCAACCTTCACCTAATGAACTTCTTTTTTTTCTTTTTTTAAATTTAAAATATTTATTTTTTGCTTTGCATATTTTTATATACCTCAACATAACCAATCCCCCCCCCCCCATCCTACCCCCTCCCTATTCCCACCTAAATAACTTATAATAATTGTTTCTTGTAATACGTTTTTTATTATTTGTCATATCACTTGTATATTATACCCATGTGGAAACCTGTAAATGGTATAATTATTGTGACTTAATTACTATTTCTCTGATATTAATGTAAACTGTTGGTCTCCCAAATAAAATAAAATAAAAATAAAATAAAAATAAACAAAAATTCCGCTTAAAGGCCTATTCACGTAATATATTCGCGAGAGATATTCGGCGTATTCTCACTGTTCAAACCAAGGCAAATTTCGCCTCTGTTATGGGTAGCGGTACGTTGTTTATTTTCGCCTGTCTAGTCAATAGCGTTGGTAACAGTGCGTGACCAATGCAAAAAACAACTTATTATTGAAATGGTTAGCGATAATGCCTGTTTTGAAACACAAGCAAAGGGATTCCGCTTACCCAGGCAGAATGGCAGAATTTCGCTAGCCACGAAAGCTAATAAAAAACCTTTGGCTTTGAACATAGATTATAGTAACAAAACTAGTAATAAAACAAACGCTGCAGCCAACTCCCCCATTTCCCGCATCCTTCAAACATTCAACTCAATTCAAACAAGCACAAATCCCGATATATTTTTTGATTCCCCCCCCCCCCCCCCCCAGTATTTAAGAAAAAATTTCTGGCATACTGAATTCGCACACATAACACACACATCCACCCACACTCTCTCCTTCCGTAATATACTAACATAATTTAGGTAAAATGTATAATATATAGAATCATATCACAAAAACAAATATATATAACAGCGACATGTCGTTGGTTTCAATTACAGTATTAACTTCAGTTACTTTGTAACGATTTTCTTCTACGTAATTATGTACTGTTTTTTTCTGCAAAAAATGAAAATATCTGAATAGGCCTTTATAGTTTAGTTTTCTTAAAATATGCCAACGTAACTGTGTGAGAGTACATAACGAAAATATTACTAGTAAGTCTGTAAACATTAGATATCGCGTCTATAAAGTATATTTCTAATTTTTCCTTGTGAAATAAATCAAAAACATTTTTTTTTCTGAAATCGAAAATTTATAAGTAGGTACGAAAATACCTATCTACTTCATTATAAACCTTAAAATATTTTTTAAGTAAATAAAAAATATTTCAACTAATGAATTATACAATTTGTCCAGAGAAATGTCACCATCTCAACGACAATTCATTTTTCAAACTTTTATCAGGCCGGTAGGTATCGTAATATTGATTATTCCGATTTGAAAGTTCGTAGAAACCACAATCAAGCAAATTTTAGCGGTGTAAGAAGGCAGTTTCTAATATGGCCACCATCTTAAACTGGAACCGGAACGTAACAAACAAATGAAATGACAAATGTTCGAATTAAAATAGGACTTCGATACGCTCAGTCAATGACAATAATATATCAGTGTATTTTTATAAATACGACACATTCTTTAAAGTTATTCCGCAATCGACGTACCTAGTCCATATCTACCACTGTAAAAGCGATCTTTGGCCTGAGTTGCGATAGCGCTGAATACATTACAGGGGAAATATGAATTTTAAATTGTTCTACGATATCCATCCCTGACGTGTGGTTCTGGTTTGTAGGTAACAGCCACGTACCGCGTACATCGGTCAGAGTGTCGTAAAAGACACAGATTTGAATTACGGTTTTACTGATCGTGTAATATGGGCTTTAGGGCCGCCCGGATATATGAGCCAGCCGATGCCTGTTCGCATTTTATATTGTTTTAATATTTACTAGAAAATCATTATTAAGTTCAAAACTGGACATAGATGTTTGTTTTCGAGGAGCTTTTAGTAAAAAATACACACATTAAAAATACTAAAAACAATTTGTATGTAATGTTTTATTACATCAACTTCGAACGCGTTTCTTATTAAAATTATACTTTATTTGTAGAATCCTTTACCTCTAACAAAAAATCCTGAAAACAGAGAAAAATTATTTAATGAAATCTAAAAATGGAATGCCTGATTTTTTAAATGAAATGCAGCCAACAAAAATCTTATCTGCTAAAGCCAGGGGAATTTTGACACCTTCAAAAATGGTAAATTACGAGGTTACAAAATTAATAAGGGAAGGTGATGCAAAAGAACTGAGAGGTGAAAAGTACCAACCCGGTTTTTCAGGTCTGGTTACAAAATACTTCTAAATTCGGACACTGGAAAAGGGAAATACTTAGCTTTTACTGATGGTTAATGTTGTTTAATAATGTTCTCTTTCGAATATCTTCTTAGAGAAGTGAGAAATTTTATGTACTGCTTATATACTTTTCATTTAAAAATTTATTGGATACCGATGTATTTTTTTTAATAAAACAATAACTTTGTTTGAAACCACGAACCAGTTATTTAAATTTGTTAATACTGACGTGCAGAGAAAAAAAATTGTTTAATCCTGATTATGCTTGTTAAGCAAAACCAAACGGTCTTAATAAATTGAATAAATTTGTCAAACCAAAAAGTGACCGCATCCTATCAAAATACAAAAAAAAATATATTGTAAAAAATGATTAAAAAATAACAATTATTTATATTTGCACTTCACCGGATTTCGAACCCGCGACCTTTGAAATCCGAATCATAGTTTGTACATATAGTAAGCTCGGTGACGCAATATTAGTTGTTCAATATTTCATGTTTAATATATGCAAAACATTCTACGCATTTACTACGTAAAAAGGTTTTTTACATAATTAAATACCAGTCCCTTTAGAGGCGACACACAACAAATGACAATATTCGATTAATTCAATGAGACAGTGTTAACCCTATAAATCACGAAGGAACAATAAATAATAAATGGCCGCCAGCCGACGCGCTCTAGCAATAGCTGTCAACATTTAATAGGCAAAGTCAATCTATTAAAACTTCAATCGTTAACTTTGTAAAAGCTCCGTTGCAAGTTTTAAATCAAAGTGTTCCTGGGTTATTAGTTTTTAACGTTGTTAAATTCAAGCACTTCCTGAGGAGGTCTTTAAAAGCTATTATTATGACGGTTAAACTTTTAACATAAAACATTACTTTATGTATCTTCTTGTAACTTACCGCAGGGAACCGAGCTTTGTTCTGTGGGTCGTAGTACGGCAGCTTTCATTCTGAAGCTTACCGTGAAACCTGACAATTGGAAAATAATCCATACCAAGGCCCAGTAGAAACCATTCAAAAAGAAGCAGAAGATGGTTTGAAAAGGAGATATGTAAATACGAATGTTAAAGAGAGCACACTAATTTAAAAAACGATTATAATTAAGCGAAAATTGTGAAAATATTTAATTAAACAAGCCTCGTTTAAAATAGAGCAAGTTTGCAAAGGTGGTGAATTATGTATTTTATTCTGTCTTGAATTTGCATCTTACAGTCTTTCCAAAGCACTGTAAAGTGAGATGCGTGTGTAGGGAAAATTTGCCAATTAGAACTCACGATTACGGGGTCAAATTTATTTACAAATAATGTTATATTTTATAATAAAATTTGGTACAAGATTAAATTCGTTACAACTGGAGTGACACGAGAGGGAATGTAAAACAATCGGACTGAGTGGACGCGAGAACCGGAATAAATTTGCAATGTCATGCAGTGGACCGGTGAGCGACTCTCGGGGATACCAGTCGGTAAAATGTAGCTTTCGTAGTTTTTAAGGCTATTCATCCATACAAGCATCTCTCCACAAATGTCTAAAGTAGCATTTAAAGATGATTTTTTTTATACAGAAAAAAGTAATTTTCATAGCGAACTCTGCGTTTTTTTCTCGAGAGAATTTTGTGTAATTACCGTTACGGCTCGGCAAATGTACAGATATTATCTTCAAAAATAACATTCATTTTTTAAGAACATAATAAAACTTAAGGTTTTTAAGTGTGTTATAAATCTGTGAAAATTCTGAATGTGGGATCTAGAGTAATTAGTTAGTCAAGTATTAGCATCTTTAATTGAACATGTTACCCCTTTACCGTATATTTAGACTGGTTAATTTTTTATGTGAAGCCCGTAGAGCTTTTACAAACATAATGCAAAGTCGAAAGTTTATATAATGCAGAATATACTGTATGTATGTAGATATAATAAATATCAGTAGGTACAATTAATACTTTCATGTTACTTTTTAGTAGCATTTTCGTTGAAATATTAGACTGGCGTATTTTTTATTATTTATCTTTTTACTCACTTTCACGTAGATGTTTTCATATTTTATAAAATATGCAGTAAATTGATACGGCTGAATTACATTACGCGTGATTTTTCTCCAGAATAAGAAAAAGTAAAAGTTTTTCACATAAAGTTACAAATTGGTAATACGAAAGCAACCCATGCCTGCTTTTCTTAGGGCCATCTGTTTCAACTTTCGCTACAGTAAAAGTAAAACAAAAAACAGTTAATTAAGTTAAATTTCACCAAAATGCGTTTTTCAATCAATTTGACTGCTTGTTTTACGTTACTTTTAACTTTTGTATTTACTTTCCGAAAACCGATAGCTACTCGAGAGTTACTCTAGAATTACTCCGCCATATTGGCATATTTGACAGTTCTGTTCGAGGGAAGCTACGAAATTGCGCGCTTCAACATTCAGTAATCATGATAAATATTGTAAAAGACGATGAATTCCTCATTCAATATGTCTTGCAGCGAAATCCAAAAACATTTTGACCCCGCGTCAATAATATGGTCATTTGGGACGATCCCGAATTTTTGGCGTCAAATTTGTTACGCATCAAATGTAAGGACACATTACAACTACTGGAAGGTAAATTCGCCACCAATTCAGTCAACTTCGAGATTTCTTTGGCCGAGAAATTGCTGGCCTTGACTCTAATTAATATGTACTTTTGTATATTAAAGCCATGTCATTAAACAAGTAAAACAACATAGTTGTACTTATTTACATATTCTGCCATATTTATAGTTGAATCAACGAAGAACGGGAAAAACAAAATGCGGCCGGATGTTTTGACAGTTCCATGATAGTGTGGCCGTACCAAAAAATAATGCGGTGCATTTTTTCACGTTATTCCGGGGAATATTCTGCTTTTTAGACTGGCCACGCTGACAACTATAACTTTAGCGAAAATACACTTGAAACAGCGCGCGGTCCAATTTAACGTCCTCGTTACTTTAAAAGACAGTTAAAATTTAACTTTAGGACACGATTTAACTTTCTGTTGAAACAGACGGCCCTTAAAAAAATTTATTCGTATTCTAAATTTGGATTATCAGTAAAAAAAAAATTTTTGTTAGTTTTAAAAACAGTTTTCCGTGTTTGAATTTGTATTAAGTTTTTTTCGTGTAACAAGTTTTATATTGCACTCCCACGCACGAAAACAAAAAATCACATAAATACTTAAAAGAAGTTTTTGAATAAAATCTGCCTTAATATGCTAATATCATCATTGTTCTAGTGGTAGTTGATCGATAAACATAATAAATGTATTTTAATTGATTTAAACTTTCAACTCTTGCATAGAACAAATATATCAGGTTCACCGTGACCATCGCAACCCAAAAAGGCTGGAAACAACTAGCAAATACCTTTGTGTTGAGAAAATATGTTTTCAATTTTATTTTCAGAAAAATAATAGCACGGATAAACTTAAGATGACAAAGAAGGGAGGGAATTGTTTGTTTTTTCGAGTATACCTTATTGCTTATGATTATTTTGGAATTTACATATTCAATTTTCTTTGTTGTGACACGGCAGGAAAAAATATGGAAAAACAACGCTGAAATGTGTGTTTTTTTTCACAAGCAAATTTCCAAGGCTGAAAAAACGCTTTTATATATCTGTTTAGCTTTGTAATAAAGTACCTGTTAAAAGCTACAAGACATTTATTTTATACATTGATATGTCAATATTTGCATCCGCAGCAAGCCATCTTTGTCACTTTGTCATCATCTTTATATATAAAAATGAAAATGTTTGCTTCTGGTTTTGTATATATGTGGGCGAGTTGTTATGCGTTGCTAAACCATTCATCTGATTGTGATGAAACTTTGGGGATTTTATGTGTGCAAGCCCGCAATGGTTTCTATATACAATCATGAGTTCTGGCATCATGAAATTATGCATTGCTAACCGTTCATCGGATTGCAAAGAAACTTTGGAGATTTAATGTGCGCATGCATGCGATGGTTTCTATATACAATCATGAGTTCTGGCATCATGAAATTATGCATTGCTAACAGTTCATCTGATTGCAAAGAAACTTTGGGGGCTTGATGTGTGCATGTCGGCAATAGTTTACATATATAATAGCAAGCTCTGACATCATAAAGGAGAACTGGGAAATGAAAAAGGCTACGTTTTATCCCGGAAAAAAACATTTCCATGCCGTGGTAAATTTTTTTTTACAGTAATTTCCCCCTAATACCATGCGAGCAAAGCCGCGAGTCAAAGATACTTGTACAATAACAAATTGAATTCTGACGCAAATCTTTCTGGTGCAAAAGACTGAACTGTCTTTGTAGTCGCCGCTGACAGATGACGTTATAATTTTATAATTACAATTTAAATCTCAAGAAATGGCGTGTTGAGTTTAAAATTTGGTGAAGTAAGAAAAATGTTTTCGTTGCATTCATATAAACGTAGAAATAAAATGAAAACACTTTATTTTCCCTTCTCCTCAGAGTAAGCCTGTTCTTTGAGATATGAAAGAGATGACCAATCAGAATCTAAAGAGAGATAACCAATTCATATTGCTTTTGCCTGACTTTGCCACATTTTCGTCTACCTAAAAAAACAATAATCAGGAATCGAAAAAAATTTTTAGCTCTCCACGACGATCTTACCAAAAAAATAGTTCAACTAATGCCAAGGCAAATATTATTACACCTGAAATAAAAACACATACTTCAGATTGCTTACACGTCGGTATCTCTGCTTTTTGTACATGTGAAAATGTTGAACTAGTCAAAGAATATGTTTATTTAGGTGTAATTATTGATTGCTTTTTCAAATGGGATTTACAAATAAATAAAGTCTGTGAACGACTCAGATCTGTTGTTAGCAGATTATATAAATTAAAATTTTATGTTCCAATTTGCACACTTCGAATAATTTATTTATCATTAGCTGAATCTATTATAAGATATGGAATTACAGCTTGGGGACTTTCCTGTAAAACAAATGTAAATCGTGTTCAATCAGTTCAAAATTCATTAGTTAAATTATTAGCTCATAAAAGTTTATATGAACAAAGGCATAATATTCCGTACTTTTACCAAAATCTCAAAATTTTCTCAGTAAGAACAATTCTGTGGTATAAAATTATATTTCCGCATATGAATAGCCCCATATACAAAAATAAACTGGACCACACTTACAATACTCGTTTTACGTTAAATGAAGGACTAATTGTACCTAAGCATTTAAACAAATATGGACAAAGAACGCTGGACTATATGATACCTAATTGCTCAAATATGTTACCTGCCGAAATTAAAAAATGTACAAATGGTAAAACAAATATTTTGTTGAGAAATTGGCTTGTCGAAAGAAATAATTTGTATTAGACTAACACAAAAATTGTAAAATAAGTTTATGTATATCTCCAAAGTAAAAGTACCCATCGACAAACTGCTAAAAAGTAGTTTATTGGGACTTTTCTTTTTTCTGTATAATATTTTATGTCATATTGTATTACTTTGTATTTATAATAAATAAATTAAACCTTGAAAAAAAATATATATATATATAAATATATTTAATTAAATGAAGACATTATGAGCGAAACTCAATCGAAAATCTGGAAACAGAAAAATCAGAAAAAGATATTGGCACCTCTGGGACTCGAACCCAGGACCTCCCTACTTTCCGGGTCCAGACACCATCTAGATTGCATTTAGTTCGAGTTGAATCTTGCAATCATTCATAAAGATGGCAGCCAATAAAAAATATGCGTTAAGTAAAATGAAGATAATATGGGTGGTTCTTAGTCGAAGTATGGTACAGTTAAAAGTGACCGAATTGGATATCGACACCTTAGCTCAGTGGATAAGAGCCCCAACCCGGAAAGTAGGGAGGTCCTGGGTTCGAGTCCCAGAGGTGCCAATATCTTTTTCTGATTTTTCTGTTTCCAGATTTTCGATTGAGTTTCGCTCATAATGTCTTCATTTAATTAAATATTACAGTTTGAGGTTTTACTCATAAAGTTAAAATAATAAATAATAATATAAATATATTACTGATCATATTACTAACACGGGCATATCACTATCACCAAAGAAAATTACAACGTGAATTAAGGTACAATACTATTAGTCATTTAAAAAATAAATAATAATATTCAGTTAAATACCTTCCAAGTTTGTTGGCTGTTGATCATAAACTTCGGGTAAAAAGTGTCCCTTCAAAAATGTTATCTCGTTAAAAAGATTGTTATTGCTTTATGATCGTGAATATTCTGGTCAAATATTGACCACCTCTTTCCTGTTGATACGACGCGACTGCGGAAAACAAGCCCGAAAACAATAAATACCAATACACAAATTGAGCTTTTAATTACGCCGCAGGCCAAAATGGTTTATTTTCACCGAAATGGTTTGTTTTCGACCAAAATTGAGATATAAAAATGAAAAACACAAAATGAAAATGCTCCACAAATAACCGTTGGGCTCCTTTAATTACATAATGGGGATCAAAGGGCGATTCTTCTTCGGCATTTCGGCCATTTTCCGCAGCGTTTTTTGCGATTTTTTCCCATTTTCTTACACAATTCGCCGTTTCATGCCCCGCTTGGCCCGTGAACTTTGGTACGGGGTGGTTGCCACAGAACATGCATAACTCTAGAACTACGATATTGATACATCAACTCTTCCACAGAATCGTATAGTTTGTGCGGGGTCTTAAATGTGATATCCATATATTGTTTAAATATTAACATTATATAATATGCCTTTTCCGGGGCCGTGGTCTGTCTGCAGGAATCCAAGAGAAAACTCAATGTACCTCTACTGATCTTTGTTTCAAACTGGGATGGAAGCCATCTTAGCCTGCGCACAGTTGAATATATGTTTCGGATACAGGAATAAAAACTGCCATTAAGCATATGTTCCGATAACTATGCAGCCCTAATGGAAAATAAACGATGCGACTTCAGACTGGTGATGAAATACAAGACTTTTCTTAAAGAACTGGTACTATCAACAAAATAACCATGATCTGGGTACGAGGATATAAAGGTGTTGAGGGCAACGAGTGAACTGATGAACTAGAGCCCATTTCCAAAAACATTCCTGATAGAAAGGGGCGATAACATTTGCGGGATCCGATCCGGACGTAGGAGTAGCAGCTTGCCACACCAAATTACGTATTGAAAAGAGGGCAAATCCCAGTACTGGAAGGAATAGAAGAAGGCACCTGGAACAAGACAATCCAAAGTACTCATAACGAAACAGACCCTAGACCAACCAGGCAACTACTCGATATGGACAGAAACTCACTGAGGGAACTGGTAAGACGGTGACAGAGGATAGAGGTACCGGAAATACGGCATAATAATTCAAAAATAAATCACGACAAACTCCTAACAGTTTTCATTACATTCTTGATATATTTCTACTGGAACTCAGTCATGAAGTTGTAAACACAAAATCAAACTTATTTTGCATCCATAGACCCGGTTTATCAGTTAGTTCGTATCCTCACTATGTACGACATTCCTCGCTCAATTTTAAGCGGGCTAAATCGGCCGCTTAAGTGTTGATAATGTTCCTTTTGTATGCGTCGAGGCGCTAGTAGTTACATTTCAAACTTGACGTATACATTACAAATTGCCTAATTCACAAATGGGGTATTGTATTTATTGAGCGATGAGAAATTTCGATGTTATTAATTGAAAATCAATCTAAAATAGTCTGGTTAGGGATTTTATGTTTCAACGTGAGGACAGTTTCTTCTCAGCGTTTAGTTAGTCATAATGTCATGAATAGTGCACTGACTCCAGTAAAATAAACACTATTTAAAATTAGTGTCGTCGCGTATAGCAAAATGCTGATTGGAGTGGGGAGCTTTAACAAAAATCAACTCAAAATAAACCGGCCTAAAAATAAACTGACTTCGGTCGTTTTTGAAAGATTGCCATCATAATATCACTTTTTCCCGGTGCGTAGAAATGTTCCGTTGACGATGTCAATAGAGAGCATAGATATATATATCGCATCTAGGCAGTAGCTTGGTTTTTCAAAGAAAAAAGATACACATTCCTTTATTAAAATTATAGACAATTCGTGTAATATTAGTGACACCTAGGCTTTCGACCAATATACGGATTGTGTTCCAAGCCGCGCTAAACTCGACATTCCAACCAAGCCGAGCTTAAAATCAACCGGTATGCCGGGCCTTAGACTCCATCTCAATTGGTGTGAGAAACAATTTCTAAGGCTTCGTCTATACAATTATCTCATCTGTGCTACTCAGAAGTATACTTAAGTACTATAGCCCAATTTCACATTATCCCCTTCCGTCATGGTAACTACCCAGTGATATTAAAATTTAACACGTGAATTGTCATCTTTTCATCTTTTTGTCGTAAGTTTCTTGGTGAACGAGATGACCCAAGTTTTAAAAGAGGCATTTAGTTACAAAAAATTGCTTAAGCTCTATTTAGTAAATAGCTTTGTTTTTTTTTAAGTTAAAACTTCTTTAGCACCGTTGTGATTTGAAACTCGATAAAACGGAAGCCAGTGACACTAAAAAGAGACAAACACATATATCTATAGGATTTAGCCTGCGAGAGAATGAGATAGCAATAAAATGTTTATTTATTTCACGGGTACTCGGTTCCAATAAATCCACGGTCCAAAGCGAGCCTTCTTTGGTCTGATGGTATAAAGCGCTTGACGAACACTAGCGACCAGACATTCACGATACCAAGGATCGAATCTTACGAAATCCAAAAAAAAATATTTTTGTACAATCAATATCCAATCTTTAAACCACTACAAAATGATCAGACAAAAAATACACAAAAGAAAGCGACATCTAGTGACTCCAAAGATGAAAACACAAAACTAAAAAGATGATCAAATGTATAAGAAAAGGTGCATTGGAATTCGACAAAACATGAAAAAAAAACATCCTTCACATTGATAAAAAAAAAATGTTCATATTCTCCCCACTCTTGTTTTACTTTAGTTTTCTGAAGGTTCACTTCTACGGCATGTGAATTGCATACTCTGATTTTCATTTGTTAATTTTGAAAGATTCTCATCGTAACTATAACGCCAAATAAAAACCATCCACGCATTGACTTTGAATAAAGATTTTAACGCGTGAGAGATAAAATGCGGTAATTTTTCTTTTTCATATTTCAGTTATATTTATTTTCACTACTTATATGCACATTTTTAAAAATTATTTGAAAATTTATTTTATTTTTTGCTTTTTTATTACTTACCTTTCTATCTATTCATTTTATTTTTTAATCTACCTATCTTATTCTGATTCATTTAATTTATTTTTTACTTTTTTATGTCGTCTATTGCTTTTTTACGTATTTTTTAGGTTCCTTTAACTAAACGCAGAATTTATTGCAGATAAATTGCTGGATATATTTTGTATTTTCAACCCTTCGGCAACATATTTTCTCAATTTAAACCACCTATTCGCTCGCCTTTGTAACACTACAATTGTGTAGAGTTTATCTGCAAATTGATTTTACTAGATATTGAATAGTATACGTACAGTTTGTCAAATAAGAGTAGAAAACGTAGGAGGGCGCCCCTTTTGTTTAAATGGCAGTACATAACATAAATATCATGGTGTTAATGTAAAGCTGTGTAACCTACATTTTTATAAAAAATTAAGAGGGCATAAAAGTGAAAAATATATTTTTTCATTACAATATAGATACCCACTGATCTCAAAATTAAAATTGTTAATAATAACAATATTGTAATAAAATATAAAGCAGTTTAAAAATTGCTCACATTTATTTAATACTAGCTTAACAATCTAGCGTTGCCCGGGCTTTAGATCATGTCTCTAATTTTAGATCTGAATATATTTAACTCATTGAAATCCAAAAGTAGTGTAACTAAACTCACCATTAGTGATTCTTCCTTTCTATCTACTGTTAAATTCAAAATTATTTTAAATTAAATAAAAGCAAATCACTTTGCAAAACACGTTTTAATCAAATTGTCATTAAGAAGGTACCTTAACAACAGTGCTTCTTCGTTTTTAATTTTTTTTTCTATAGGAACAAAATTTTTTTTTTAAATGTGGTTTACTGTGTTCTATACATTCAGTGTCATTGCAATTTAAAATATTATTTGACAGTTAAATTGGTGTTGCCAGCCTACAAATTTTGCACATAGGTATACATGTTTCATAATGAAGATATATTTGTGTTAAATCTATGCTTGCTAAGGTAACTTGTCATAAAGACACGGGAACATAAAATTTTATTACTTTACGATATATGTGTAGGTACATGAATTACATCCATTGAATCTAAGAAAGAGAATTTTGAGTTCGTCTAATCTGTTTGTATTTACGCAAGCTTTATTTTTGGGCAATGTTTAAACCAGCTTGCAAGCTATTGTATTTATCTAGGCTAGTACGTCAAACTGCACTTAAAACCGGCCAATCCCGTGACAGGGAAAGCGAACCAGCCCGCAGAGGATAATTCTCCCGCCAAAAGCGTGTTTAAAAACAACAACAGGGGAAGCCCGCGGCCCGCAAACTGTCAAAACCTCAACTTAAAAAGAAGTAATACGCGACGCGGTACGCATCATTGGGTTTTACGTTCCAAATTTAATTTACGGGAATTGTTTGAGGTAATCATCTTTTTTCTGGCGTTTTTCTGGTATTTTTCGGCTTTTCTGGCTTTACTGCGTGCCCGCGGCTCTGTGACGTCACGACATTAATCAACTCGAAATCGTTTGGCTGCCCCGCCAAGTTATTCGCGACGTTTTCCCTATAATTGGAATTAAAATTCTTCAAAGTTTGGATACATCGGTTCCACAAAAAAGACATATCCAAGTGAAATAAATTATCGTGAGGGTAAGAAAAGGTACATTTTTTTACCATCAGATTACCCGCCAAAATATCGCCCGAGTTTTTATCATATTTAATTTGTCTTCATGAAAATTTTGCACACTTGGAAATAAAAAAAAGTTAAGGGTTTAAAAAACATAAATTAATCGTATTTTATTTTATGCAATGCCGTTCAAAGAAATACATTGAATCTCCCTGCCGACGTCTCCGTTCACGTGCGTCTCCGTTCACCTCCCGAGTCCCCTTCCCCTCCCGCGTTCTTCTTCCACCTTCCCCGCCTTCCCACTCCCCTCTCCCACTCCCCCCTCCCGCCAACCCCCATCCCGCGTTCCATATATTCAGTCCTAGCACATTCAGTTTTCAAACAGCTCGCGTGCCACCTATTACAATTTTTTAGTTAAAATTTTCATTATTCATATATTACAAATATTAATTTTTGTATATTATACAAGAACAATCAAATATTATAAGAGCAATCAATCAAATTTGGTACCTAACGTAGGTTACCTATTTAAAATATCTGTAATTCTTGATTCGATTCAAATCATTATGTAAGTACTTCAAATTAATTCATTAAATTAAAGAGTTTTAAAAACTGAAATCTTATTTGACAATCATTGTTTTGCAAAATGTCTTTCTCAAAATTTTGATTGAAAAACTTTTCAGCTGTATTGTCGTGTGGTTGAAATAATCCAAAAACCTTCACGGGGATTTTAAGGTATTTTGAAAGTTTCAAACATTTCCTACGCTTAATATAGCAATACACAATACACTTAAACCCAAACAAATTTTGATTTATCTTAATATATATAAATAAACGGATTAATTTTTTCTCTAAAGTATCGAGTATGTACTCTCTAAAGTACGTAATAAGATATACTGTGCTGAAGCAAACATTTTCGTAGATAATTTATTCAGATGAAAAAATGTCAATATTGGTCAAAAATATGTTGCTAACAATTATTTTGGGGCTAATTATGTATCATTTGTCTCTCTTTGTGTGTCTTGTGTCTTTTGCTTCCTCTGAATTATTTGTCATTTGATTGAGTTTTCATCCATACTTCCATACTAATATTATAAATGCGAAACTGCTCGAGTTTGTTTATGACCTTTTCACGCATAACACAATATAAAGACTTTAATAATTCTTTCACAAATATAAAGCTAAATTATATGCGCAGACTACAGGTTGTGTATGATGGTAAGCTCTGGCGTTATGAAATTATAAATATTAATATATTTTATTTGTTATACGTTTTCTGTCGCTAACAAAAGCGAGTTTTTGCTAACGTCAGAAAAAAATCTTTTCTATGGAAACAATGTTGATATATTTTTGGGCTCTAAGCTGGTAGATACTCAGTCTACTGGTCAGCTACTACTGCAGAAAATTCAAATATCAGAATTCGTTTTTTTTTTGGACAAGCTTCTGTTTTGCAATAAATGTCAGATAAGAGTTCCTACATTAAAAATATAATTCGTAACGATTATAAAGACTGAATAATAAATAGTGTAATTTTTTAATTATATTAACAAACTTCCAAATATTTAATTAAAAATAAACATCCGAAATGTTTGTAAGCGCATAAATTCCGAACGAATTAACAAAATTGGATAATTCTTTTTTTCTTTGAGCTATAGCTTTATGAAATTTAGGTGGCAGGCGAGATGTTTGAAAACTGAATGTATGGGAATGAATGTATGGAATGCGGGAGGGGGTGGGGATGAGGAGAAGGGGGATAATTGATAAGTTCAAGCGCTACAGTAATTTCCCGTAATACCATGCGAGCGAAGCCGCGGGGAAAAGCTAGTGATTTTATAATTGTATTTAACTATTTGTATAATAATGCAGTTTTGGATTGTTTAGATTTAAATAATAAATAAATTGTAAAGAAATAATAAATCAAATTGAAAGCTAACTTTAGATATGTAGGGTAACAACAAGAATATACATCAAATAAATATTCATCGAAGAAGAACCATTTTTCGAACATGTTTCCATGTTTGGTGTATTTGATTTAGTCTAAATGCATGGCGTAGGGCGAATGCTCTGTGCATATTGCAGATTGTGCATTTGATGCAATTTGACCAAAAGATTACAGGGGATTGAATAAAAGCGTTATGGCGGCGGATCCAAATATTGCAGCCCTCGGCGCTACATTTCCATAATACTGTAACTCTGTATTCTGAATGACAACATTTGTTGTACAAGAGTTTGGTGCCAAATATACGTGCATATGTGGGAATCAGAGATATTACGAACTCATTTTGTTCTCGTTTCCTGTTGATAAACAAAAAATTACTATGTCTTATAAGTACGTTATTGTTTTCATCGAGATTCTATCACTATCAGATGTAGATTTTGGTATGAATTTAGATGAAAATAGTCTTAGTTCGTATTTTTTGATTGATTTTAGTGCAAATTTCTTCCTTTGAGAATTTAATAGTTTGTTTATGTTCGGGTTAAAGAGTTAAGGTTTGGTTATTTTGTTCCCAAAATTCGAAATTTGAGCCTACGTTTGCCAAAAAAGTTATTTGTATAGTGAACTAGTTGATTCATCAATTTGTTGAGCGAGATTTTACCGTTATCTGTGTCGATTTCTTCAAATGAGTTTGTTTGATTTGGTAAGTGTTAGGGATTATCCCTTCCTTTCCTTGTACCTACCCAAAACCTTTGGCATAAGACATACTCACCAAAGGTGTCGTTACAACAAGCCACAATTTCACACCTGCAAGTCGCAAAACTTCAATGCAATAATAACTTCCAAACGGTGCCATCCCGGTCGTATCATTCTTCTTATTTGAAAACTTCAAAGGTTTGCCCACGAGAAATCTTCAGTTCGATAAAGAACCACGCTTTTGCTATAACTAAAACGGTGATGGTATTTTTGAAGTGACACTTCTTTACGCACGCTTGACTTGGGGAGTAAGCTGGTGAATGCGTGACGAGAGCGTTACGAAAAGTTGTGATCGGGCGAGGCGAACGAAGCATAAAGAAGTTTTACTTTAGTCGTGTGGTCTTCTAAAGCACACTCGTTTTTTTTTTTAATTACGTTTTTTTTCATGGCTTTTAACCCCAAAGGAGTGTTCTGGCAAGTGTCAAGAGAATGATTTTGCGGGTTATATTTACAAATTTGGTTGTAATAACAAGAACCTATCCACATTATAGAATAATAGCTTTTTTACCCGCGGCTTCGCTCGCATGATATTAGGGGAAATTACTGTAGCGCTTGCACTTATCAATTATCCCTTGTCGTTCGGAATTTATGCGTGTACAAACATTTCGGAGATTTATTTTTATTTAAATATGTGGAAGTTTGTAAATATAATAAAAAATGTCACTTTTTATTATACAGTCTTTATAATCGTTACGAATTATATTTTTAATGTAGGAACTCTCAAATGACCTTTTTTGTCTAGTAAGATCGTAAGAACTGTTTTTTTCTTGTTGATGGAACTTTTCCTTATACACTTACGTAGACCAATTTGACGTGTGGATATATATGGTTATCATCTTTAGATCTTTATTGAAAATGTGACTAAATAAACATTTGAAGGCCTTCATTCATTAACAATTTTATTAAAGTGTGCTCGATAAAAATATATTTTCCAGTTGTACATTGAAAACATTTCCCACTCTTTAATATGCTCGTCAACGTTTTGCTGAAAACTCGATGTGTTTTATTGGAATAACTTTATGAAGGTATAAAATATTAATCCTTCAATCAACAAAATAAATAACGAAGTTGATGTTTCATTTCAGTACAAATTTTATAACCCTTTTTAAATTTAAATATTTATTTATAATTCGATTGTAAAATTCGTGATTTTCTACTTTATAAATGACATGCGTGTTTTCAGGTTTTATTATAATACCGCTCAGTAGTCCCAAATGTCCAAAGCCAGGAGAATGACTGAAGGCAGTAGGGAGGGGGAGGATATGAAAAAGATCACTTAAGACAGTTAAAGTCATTTGAAGCAACGGGTAATGTATCGTTCCGAGTGCTGGTCTAACAAGGTCGGACAGTGTCTGCCACTCAAATAAGGGCATTCTTAATTAATTCTGTTTTTATTTAATCAATTATTAGAATCGACAACTACTTTTTTTATGGAGAGGAACTTCTCGGAAGGAAAGGGATAAGAGGAGTGAATAGGAATCTGAGGACTTTATTTAATTCACCTTAGCCTAATTTGTAATTGGCCGAATATACTGATTTTTTTTATCAAAACACTTGTAGAAGCTTGTTTTATATTATCATTGAAAAAAGTTTTTAAAATATAAAAATATCTCTTGAAAATGTGCGATTATCTGTATTTACTTATCAATTATTGTGAATGAAAAAACGGCAGAAGAGTCGCGAATACTCTGAGCCAGTAAGACTATGGCGTCCTCGACTGACTTACGTTTCAAAGCGAAAGGAGTGGGGAAGGAAGGAGATGGGAAGAGAAATTTGGGAAGTTGCTGGCTATTCAGATCCAGTCACCAAACACGGTTGAAGTCATTTCAAGCAGAGATGAAAATATGGTGAAATGTATAAACGAAGTCATTTCAATGTAAGAACTTCGTATTTTCTTACAGACATTGGAACACAGCGCCTTTACTTACCAAGAGCGGTTAAATTGCGACAGCATCGGAAACAATATATTTTTTTTAATTTAACATTTTCTTGCTTAAAAAAAATCGATACCTAATAACTTCTTCAACTCATTTTTGTTAATTTTTGTAATTATACTATGTTTTTAGTTACGACGGCAGAGGTGTTGGTTATCCACTAAATGGTTCCCGGGGCGGCGGTACCCACACTCGCCTCCAAAATTGTACCTTTTATCCGCCTCCCAAACAAATAGTGAAATAGCGAAATTAAATGGACGCCCACAAAAACACATTAAAATAAAATATTTTCCTTAAATCAAATCAATTGAGAGAGCGATTTAAAAAATATATTCTTTTACCCAAAACAAGAGGAATCATTCTAAAATAAAGAATAATTCCAAATAAAGAAGATATCTACTGAAATGTTTTGAAATTTTTATTTCTTTTATGAATATTTGTACCGCCTCAAATATATCATTCATTGTACCTAAATAATTGCGGAGTTTTGTTCAAATGTACGGTGCAAGTTACGGCAAAGCTTTGGCCACAAACGTAGTAATGTGAAAAAACTTTAACAGTGAACTTGCAAACCCGAACTTTTTCTGCAGAAAGTTTTCAGTCATAATTCTGGAACTCTATCCCAACTTTTTTCAATGCACTTTTATACCGACGCATAAATGCCAAGACACAGCGCGTTTTCAACAAGCAGTTTACAACTTTACAACGTTTACAACTTTGGTACTGTAAGAAGCAAAAAGGAATTAAAATAAATACGCCAGTTCTTGCTATAATTCTATTGCGTAAGCTATTATTCGTTTTTTTTATTTACATAAAAGATTTTCTTTATTAAATGATACTTTCATCGTAGGCTGACCTGAATCAATGTCATAATTAATTCACATCTTTGTATATATTTTTCATATTGACTCCGAAAATCATATTGAATGCTGTCTATAGTATCTTTTTAAGGGCAGTAAGGATAGGAACGGAATAAAATTCACTGGTACCTACACGAAAAAAGTACCTACCTACACGTTAAAAGCAATAACAGCTATCATTGCCCACTGTGCAGTGAAACATTGAATTTGGTTCGGTACTTGGCTGAAACCTAGCTTCAGTTATGAGCAGGGGCGGCTGGTCGCACAGTGTGTTCGTGTGCAGCACTGGCAAATAATTTAGCTTTATATACTGAAGACTATAAAATCTCTAAAACTCATTTAAAAATATTAGTTACCAATATAATACTACGAATATTATCAGGGACAACTCTTTTAATCTCCTCAAGTACATTTCGTGGCCGCCGAGCGCCCTCGGATCGGCCCGGACCGTGTGCATGCGTTTGCAAGCGGACGAAATCGTCTTTTTGTATGGGATATTTAAAACATTGGAAGCGCGTCAATCTCGCGACTTGTACCAGAATTTGGCTTGAATCCGTGTGCCACCCGCAGCCGACACCCGAATCCGATTCTTGCCGAAGTTTACCGATTGACCATGAACTATGACCCGACGTGACACGAATACAATCGAAGTTCGGCGATGATCATAGATCAGTCTAGCTTGCGTCTAGCGGCGTTATGTTGACTTTTGACCTAGTCATTAGTCATTTGTCATTGTTTTGTTTTTTTTTTTTTTGTATAGATTGTGTTAATACTAATAGCATAATTTGTTAATATATAATTTTAATACAAAAATGAGCGCAATTAGTGTTGAATATATAAGAGGAAATAACAGTTTGTTTGAAAATAAATTATTAATTTAAAATTCCAGCCCACCTCGCCCCATACTTGTAATTAAGCAAGAGTGCAAATCTAAATCTAGATCATTTACACGGGTGTTTGACAAAAAACTTTATAATGAAGGTTCTTGAGTAATAAAGTTGAGTTGAGTAGTTAGTATTAAAAAAATTTTTTACAAACAATCCCAAATTTGAATACAAAAGTGATAGAAGTTTTCGCCCTTCAAAAACAGCGTAGAATAGACCTTCTTTACAAAAATAAGGAAGTTGAAATTATTTTTAGCCAATATTGCTTAATAACTTTTTATTCATAAGTAGGTACGGATTGTCAGTGAACCACCACATATCCAGGGCAGCGGCCGCCACTGGTTATGAGAACTAATCACTATTATGATCAAGCAGATTTCTCCCTTGCTACGTCTGTAATGATATGCGTAATTTATATTTGGTTTTAACACACTGCTGTATTGGTTTTTTGTTATTAGCTGTATTTTCACTAGTATTAGTCATAATGAAAATGTGATTTGTGAAAATCAACTAGAATACTTATTTTTAACAGGGTGTTTTTTTTACTTATTGTGACCTTACAAAATTAAATGTGTATCCATACTAATATTATAAATGCGAAACTGCTCGAGTTTGTTTGCTACGCTTTCACGCATAAAACAATGAAACGATTTTAAAAATTCTTTCACTAATAGAAAGCTAAATTATATGCAAAGACTATAGGCTGTATATGATGGTAAGCTCTGGCGTTATGAAATTATAAATATCAATATATTATATTTTTTATAAGTTTTCTGTCGCTAACAAAAGCGAGTCATTGCTAAAGTCAGAAAGCAAATAGTTGCCGTGGAAACGATGTTGATATATTTGTGAGCTCTATGCTGGTAGGTACTCAGCCCACTGGTCGGCTGCTACTCCAGAAAATTCGAATATTAGAATATGTTTTGTCAAGCTTATGTTTTGGAATAAGTGTCAGATGAGAGTTCTTACATTAAAAATATAATTCATAACGATTATAAAGACTGTATAATGAATAGTGTTTTTTTATTATATTTACAATCTTCCACACATTAAATAAAAATAAATTTCCGAAATGTTTGTATGCTCATAAATTCCGAACGACTGCTTCAAATTGGATAATTCTATTTTTCTTTGAGCTCTAGCATTATGAAATTTAGGTGGAAAGCGAGCTGTTTGAAAACTGAATGTACCGGGAATGAATGTATGGAATTCGGGGGGGGGGATAATTGATATCATGCGAGCGAAGCCGTGGGAAAAAGCTAGTATTACATAAATGTATATCTCTTCTGCCACTATGATGAGTGTGGAAGATCTCAGAAAAAGCCTTTATGTAATATAACTTTGTTTTTTTGTATATGAATACCGCACAAGAGTCCCAACTGCTCCCGTCTGGAGCCAGTGAGATTATGGCATCCCCAATTGGGGTATGTTGTGAGGCTAAAGATAGTGGGGAGGAGAAGGAGATAGGGAAGAGGAAGGTGGGGAAGTACCTGGCTTTTCAGATCTGGTCACCAAAGATGGCTAAATCCATTTCAAGCAACGTTTCAATTCTGAATTGTGGTCTTATACCAGGGCGATACTGGTAGTATCCTCCACTCTGGAACGTGCCGCAAGTTTACTGTATATTATTTTAAATGAATAAATTGGGAAATAATACAAATTAATCAAATAAAATTTATTTGCCACATCGGGATTCGATCTCGCGACCTTCGGATTGCGAGTCAAGAGCCTTACCGCTGGACTACGCCGGCTGCCGGTTTTATTTCCTTGGTATCAAGGAACCAAGTAAAATCATCAGCATTTAATTTTATTTTCCGTGAAAAGACGTAAAGTGGACTGACGTCAAGTTGTTTCCTGTTGTTGTATTTTTACTGCTTTCTGTGATGTTTATAATAACATTCATAACTTGGGTGATATAAAATATTCGCGTGACGTCACGATGCCGTTAGTACAGGGTACACTGTAGGGGTCCAACAACTTCCATGAACGGCGTAATTCCATGACTCCGAAATCTCTACATCCAGAAAATAATAATGATTGGATTATTTGTACAGCACCACCACCAATTAAAAAAAAAATCACCTCAAGGGTACGCCATAAATATTATTTCCTAGGCTATATCTGTGATATTAAAAGTGATTTTAAAAAGTTAAAATTCTAAATAGGTTAAAATACGATACTATTAATGGTTTCTTTAACAATCGCAAATAATTATTTCCATAAATGATAGAAATTACTTTAAACCTTAAAGGATAAACTACGTAAGTCCATAACAATTTCTTTGAACTTACGTGGTTTAACTTTAAGGTACAGAATTAATGGTAGAAAATAAATTACACATCACACCCAAATTCGGCCAGCCTTATGAAAAGTTTCTGTAAATTGTTTCATGTAGTAGCAAATGCATCGAGCTCTGCTATAGAAAAAGCAGGTATGTGGTTTAGGGGGCTCACCCCCCCCCCCCCCCCCCCCCCCCCCCCCCCCCCTTCCCATTGGCCTCGGTGTGTAGAAAAAGAGAGAATAGTATTCGCTTATTAAATTTGTGGAAAATATTACTCGCATTATCTCTTTTATCGATGTGATGTAAATAATAAATAGTAAGTAGAGGTCACTAAAAAATTTCTAATGAATTTTCAAACCCCCTTCCTTTTTATCCCCTGCCCCTCCCAGAGTCTAACCCCCTATGCGAACGCTTTAGCTACGCCCTTGACAAAAAGTCAGATACCTTTCATAGACCACGATACTGTAAATGTGTGTAAAACATATAAATTACTATTGATAATTAAATGAACACATCGCTTTATATAGACCACTTTTTTAATCAAATTATCAACATGATTTCCAACCAATGATTTCTTTGTCAGGATTAAATGAAAACTAACACAAATAACAACACACTAAAAAGTATAATTATCGCATGAAGGCTTTGTTTTCATTTAATTAAAATGACGTCATTAAGTGAATTAGCGATTGTTGAAGAAACCATTAATAGTGTCGTATTTAAATCTATTTAGAATTTTTAGCTTTTTAATTCACTTTTGTTAACAATTAGATATAGCCCAGGACAGGGGTCGGAATGTGCGGCTCTTTGCATAGACGTCTGCGGCTCTTTACATAGGCGTCTGCGGCTCTTTACATAGGCGTCTGCGGCGCTTCAGACATCAATTGCGTGCAATTTCACCTCTACTACGTTTTTCACGGGTGTTGTTGGACCCTTATCCTGTACCCTGTACTAATGGCATCGTGACGTCACTCGAACGTTTTATACCTATGGTTTGCAAGCGTATGATAACCTAGCTCGATTTAGTCTTTGTGAGCAAGTTACACTTTGCAAAATCTTTTCGACTGCGATTTTGCACGTATCGTGCCTCACTTCACTTCTATTGTGATCTGTCGTGTGATCTCCGCCCGCGAGCGAGTTTGCGAATGAAACGGTGTAGGTGAAATGATTTTGCTCAACAAAACGTCGCCTTAGTTCGTATTTGTCCAACAGACCATTAGAAAATTTTACGGGAGGAGAAGGTTTTCTTTCATTATTTCAATGAAACATTATGAAAGGTATGTTTTTAGGTTTTCACGGCCAAAAAGTATTTTTGTTATGATTTTTGGGGTGTTATGCCGTGTTTTTCACAGATGTTGTTGGCAGATGAGGTGAGATGAGCTGATCTGCCCTGATGATGGACACTGTAACGCTGTCCGAAACGTTGGCTAAAGAAGGAGGTAGCGAAACACGGCATAACACCCCAAAAATCATAACAAAAATTATGAAAGGTGTTTAAGATAAAGCTATTTCCGTGAAGGTAAAAGTCTAATTATTAGTTTCAATAATTCTTTGTTAAGTGATTGACTATACTTTTTTTATCTTCTATTTTTAATTTTAAAGTGGAGATTGAACAAAAACTAAAATGGTCTGTTGTACAAATAAGAACTGAGGCGACGAAAACCTATCCCATTTCAATCGCGCCCGGGACTGAAATGGATTAGGGTTTGTGAATGTTTTTGGACAACAAAACCTATCTTATTTCAGTCACCATCGCAACTGAACCTAAATACGCTACCTTGGCGGCGTTTCACCCACTTCCCAAATTGTCCCTTATTCCAATATTTAAAAAATCTTATTATTTTCCTTCTAGATCGCACGGCTAGAGTACTGAGGGGCGATTATGGTTCTATTTAAAGATAAGGAATTATCCTTAACCTTAAAATTGACAGCCTTTTCGCTGTCATCCGGGATAACTGGAATCGCCGATAACGATAAAGTCGTTAAAATAAATAAAATAATTTAAAGGTTAAGGACAATTCCTTATCCTTAAGTAGAAGCGGAATCGACCCTTTGGTCGGTAATGTTGATGTTCTTAGAAGTACCTATACACTTCGAAAAAATAGTATCAAAATTATTTTACTTCTTGGTTAATCCATTCAAAATTCTAATTAGTAGAACTTACACAAGGCATGCGTATTGTAAGTTCCACTAATGTTCTATTCTGTTCATGCACCATATATATGGAATTACTTGAAGACATGGACTGAGCTTAGGAACTAGGCGAATAGCGACCCAAGTAATCTGAGCAGTTAAAATACTTAATTAATTGCCAGCCCATTCCTCTTAGAATGCTATTATGTCGTGGACCTACAATCGTAGCAGAATGGACACCACGACCTGTTCAGGATACCACAGGGCTTAACAATTGTCCCGGAACAGCGTAGCATAAGAGGAATGGTGCCGATCAATATAATAAATTTAAATTATTTAATTTATTGACTTAAGTGGATATTTTTTACGAATCATCTTTTTTTTCGAATGTTTCTGGCTTTTACCTTTCTAGAGTAAGGTCTAGAACACTGACGGATATGAAATAAAAGAGTACGTTTTATTTTGTCTGCCTGGTTAAACCACTGGTAAAATATAAAGAGTAACAAACCAGTACTTCAAAGAGTATAATTTGGAATGGCACAACTGCATAATCGTTTGCACAGACGGAGCAGCCGCTATGACGGGAACAATAAGGTGATTTATAACCAGTGCTTCTTAAAAAACCCTAATATTCAAAAATTACATTACTTTTTATACAAGGAAGTACTGATAATGAAGTCTCTGCCTGATAAAGTGTTGTCTGTCCTGCAAGAAGTCGTCAAAATTGTCAATTACATCAAGTCGCCAGCGCTGAACTCTCGTCCGTTTAATGCAGTGTGTCAGGAAATGGGAGCCGATCACAATCCACTTCTATTTCAAACAGAAGAAGAAATGATGAGATCCAGACGTTTTAGAGACCCAGGGTTAAGATTTGGCTTCTCTTTTAGCTCATTTAAGTGAGCTCAAAAAAATGCCAGGCAGGAATTCTAATATTTTAAAGTCATCGGACAAGATTGAAATCTTTCGCGCTTAGTTGGTGTTATGGATCAGCCATGCTACCAATGGTAGTAATGAAATGTTCACAAATGTCATTGCTGCCGATTCAGAAAAAAAAGTGCAGACTTTGATAGTAAAACACTGTTAGCTGAAAAAAATTACTTTTAATTTCCTTAGAGTGACCTGCAACCTATGGACTGGGTACGAAATCCATTCTCAGATAGCATTTCCCTTGGACACTTGCCGATAAACAAGCAGTAAGAATTCATGGAGCTAAAAACTGATCGGACATTAAAACTAAAATTTTCTTAAACAGAGCTAGCACATTTTTGGCAAATGCTAGCGCATTTTTTACAAAAAAGTTTATCCACTGCTTTCAAAGCGTGGTATTGCAATTCTCTTACCATTTGCCACGACCTTTTTATGCGAATTTGGGTTTTGTTTCTCACCACGATTGAATAAAAAAAGAAAACGCTTGAGGACAATGGACGAAGAGATGAGATTGTCTATGCTCAGTTAGGCAGGCTCACATTTCTCATTAAACGTCTTTTCACGTTATATTTATTTTATAATGAATATTAAATAATCATTGGTTTTTTCTTTGGTGTACCTCTAAAATTTCTTGATTTGGTAGGTGTAACTTGAACACAAATTGAAGACTTAAGCTGAGTTAGAAGAGACTGAGACTTTAGAAGAGGGGCAGGCAATTTTATACAGGGCTTGATAAAAGAGACGATATTTGTTTAGAGAGGGACGATGAAAAAATATGGGATTTAAAATCTGCCTAAAAGTTACATGAAGTAAACAATTTATCATCATTCATTAACAATCTGTAACTGAAGAAAAAAAGTGCAGTGTACGAAAAAACACAGAAACTGTTTTCTTGTCGAGATTTTTTTAACGTAACGTGTTCTTTAATGCCCTTGAAGAAATAGATTCACACGGTCATTTAGCATGATCTACGTTTTAGATTAACCCGTTTTAAATACCGGACGAACCCTTCCTTCAGTTTTTTTTTGTTCTTCAACATTCAACGTTGGTGTGACAATTTACATTTCTTTTTCTTTTCTTTTTGTTCTTATTTTTTTCAAGAAAAATACATTTTAAGATTTCGAATAACCTCATTTCTAATACTACCAACTAAAAATTGAACCCATGGTGCTTGGGATTTTTGTATGAAAAATACGTCAAATTTCCATCCTATTAAGATATTCTTTTTTGACTGGCGAACCCGTCGGCAGAAAATATAACTTTGGCCGAATTTTTTCGTTGAATAATGACAGGTTCCAGTTTTCACCGCTAGGTGAATCCGTCAATTCTTTCTTTTTGTATGAAATCTCGTCATAAAAGGCTGAAAAAAACTACTTTGGATCAATGCCTTGAGGCAATTTTTCACAAAAACGGTGCCCTACAAATTATCCAATTATTATTACTATTATTGGGTGGGTTCCCCGACGTTTTGAACTTATCGATTAACTAACCGATAACACTTCAATAAATATTTCAAATCTCATTAGCGATCATGCGATCGGGATCACAGTCAAACTTGGAAATTCAACAATAGTGAAAATTTAAAATAAGTCAGTAATGTTGTAACTGTTAACATTTATTTTACTTTTATTAATATTGCAAACGAGAGATTGCAGTTCTTTTACGATCCTTACAATGTAATCCCTAGCGCAGTTCATTCATTTACACAAGGGAACTACTAACCTGATAAAGAACATGTTAAATTTACAGCTTCCGAAACAGCCATCTGTTACGGGTAACAGACCATGTTACAAGTTTAGCGACATCAGTTCTTGGTGGGTGCATTTGTACGATTAAAAAATAGTAAAAATACAATTTAGGGGAAAAGCAAATTGAAAAGATTCCAACGTAAAATATAATATTTTAGTAGTTTTATGCCACAATATATTTATTATCTTATATATTATCCAATTCGAAAGCTCCGGAAGTTCGAAATTAAAAGTTTATTAGTTGCATTAAAGTGGTGAAAAACTTTTTAAATACTCAATTATATCATAATTACACAATACAGAATAATTAAACAATAATGGGGAAACGACCAGTTATTTACAAAAATAATTATATTTTCTACAAAGTAAGGAAATATTTTTGTATTGAGAGAGACAAGAAGATTTCATTTAATATTTTTTAATAATTGAAATTAAATCAAATTTAAAAATGTTAAGAATTAGTTCTGCAAGTATTTTAGTTTTATTGTTGTAATAGTTATTTCGACGTTCAATCAAACTGATTCGATCAAACTGGCATTAAATTTAACCATAAAAATAAAAAAAATCAATATAATACCCATGCGCAGGGTTTTCTTTTGTGGGATTTTTTGTGTTCATACATTTATTATGTTAAGTTGTTATATAATTTTCATTATTTTATGTAAGTACCTATGTGTTGTATGAAAAAAAATTAATATAAAAGAAAATTAAATAATTCCCTGTGCCTAGAAGTGTGATTTATATCTAACTATTGGAAAAAAATAGACGTCACCAATTTTAATAAGATTTCTGATAAAATTGATTATTTGCTTGTGTTTTGAATAGTTTTACTTTCCATGAACATGTTTTTACTTAAATTTTAATTTACCTGCAACCGGTTTCGACACATCCGTGTCATTCACTACCAAACTTTAAATTAACCTAAAAATGTATGCAAGTACAGAAATGATTAGATTTTAACCCCTTTTTTTTATCCTTCTGATAAAACAACATTGCGAAAAAACGTACAATTCCTACAAAATGTAAAAAAAATAAAATCAAATATCTGGATAAAAATTCCGCCTGGTAATTGGCACTCACAATTACGTACATAAATGAATTTTAAGGATATTATTTAATAAATAAATGCGCGTACATTTTGAAAATATTGTTGAATATGAACACTGCTGGTCTTTCAAAACGAATACAATTTAACGCCTTACTTAACTGCGCATATAAAAAAAACCGAGTGCAGTTCACACGCGGTAGAAGCGAAACTTCACCAACACAATCTTAACCAATAGGAGCCTTTAAAAGTGAGATCATATTCAAGGTAGTTTGACTCTTCGTAGATACTGTAAGTAAATAAGGTTTCATTATATCTCATTCTCTCGCAGGCTAAATCCTATAGATGTGTGTTTGTCTCTTTTTTATGCCATTTCCGTTTCAACCGAGTTTCAAATCACAGTGGTGCTAAAGAAATTTCACTTCAAAATGTTTTAAAACGTTTAAAAAATTATTTATTATCTACCTACCCACCACTTATAATCTATAGATTTATAAAAACACCGGAGCAGCCTTCACCCTCTGTTAATGTACCGCTTCATTAACGAACAAGCCAGCGATCCGAATATATTGCGAATAGAACTCATTACGAGCAGAGAAAATGGCCAAATTTGTTCAGTATTATATGGAAACTTGCCAAAAATAATTATGCAAATCTCGACTCAGACTGCTCACTGTACTCGGAACGTTACCCGTTACCGATGGCGGTCCGTAATTTTCCATGACGCTATAATAATCACGCGATTATTTCAATTTCTTTGTAATAGTGAAATGATTACCCCGAATGGTGCCCGAAGCGTTTATCATGTATTTTAACTAGCCCGCATAATGAAGATGGATAATTTTACACTAAAAAAGGCTAGGAAACATTTTCTGGCGTCGGAAAAGCACGACCTCAATATTGAATTGATAAAACGTGTTACGATACGAGCCATAAATACGATGTTTATAAATTTAAAGGGATACGATATTTGGACAATGTGTTCCGTGTACCTACTTTTAAGAAGAATGCAATATTATGATAATTTTAACTTTTTTATGTAAATATCTCACAAGAGTCAACTGCTCCCGTCTGGAGCCAGTGAGACCATGGCATCCCCAATTGTGGATGTTGTGAGGCTGAAGGCAGTGGGAATGAGATGTGTGAAAGGAAGGCGGGGAAGTACCTGGCTATTCAGATCTGGTCACCAAACACGGCTAAAGCCATTTCAACGTTTTTTCAACATTTTCATTTGCAACGTTTCAATTCTGAATGGCGAGCTTACACCAGGGCGATACTGATAGTTTCTTCCACTCTGGTATCCTATATATTATTTCAAATTAATAAATTGTGAAATAACACAAATTAATCAAATAAAATTTATTTGCCACGCTGGGATTCGATCCCGCCACCTTCGGATTGTGAGTCAAGAGCCTTACCGCTGGACTACGCCGGCCGTCAATTGTGATTTAATGTTTGAGTTGTCACAATAAAGCAGTAGACACTGCCACGACGGTGGTTCGTATGTGGAAATAAATCATGATAATAATAGGTCGGGGCTGTCAATTGTTCAATTTCTGATTTTTAGACAACTATTTAAGTCATTAATTATTCTTCTATTGCATAATTTAAAAAAAATTTATTGACACATTAGATAATCATAATTGAAATATTCCCTCGAACCTATTTTGAAATTAATAAGAAACATTGTAACATTCCCTTGAGCCTATTTTGAAGTTAATAAGAATTTGTTTTGAATTATTTCTATCGTTAGTGAATGAATAGCATAACATGGTGACCACACTCTTGAGTTGTACTGATTTTTACTTCTTACTAAATATAAAATGATTGTGCAATGAAACTAAACAGAAATAATTTTTTTTATATTTTGTTTACTTCGCTTCCAAATTTTAATGGTACAAGCTCCTCAAGCCAGCTATAACTTTAAATACTGAAGCACAAAATAGTGATTTGATAAAATTTATTGTGATGATAGTCGGTGAGAGCAGTGGGACAATAACATAACAGTTCAGTACCAATAACTTTTTGAACAATTATGTTCGCTGATATGGAAGCATCTAATATGTACCTTTTTATTTTTATTAAAACACAAATATCTTTGTACACATCACTTTTATTTAATATAAACTCAACAAACGAAACATTTTGAGTGTATATTAAATAAAAGTGATGTGTACAAAGATATTTGTGTTTTAATAAAAATAAAATAATGCCATCACAAAGTAAAACCCTTAATGAAGAAGTTTTCTTCGAAAAAAAAAATGTACCTTTTTCTTTAATTTCGCTGCCCTGGTATTCATTTTACTGCTATTAACTAGCCAACTATTAACGAATAACAGTCCGTCGCCTTAGTTTTTTATTGTCCAAACGACCATTAGCAAATTTTACAGGAGGAGGAGGTTTTCTTTCATTATTTCAATGAATCATTAGGATAGGTGTTTAATATGAAGCTATTTCCTAGCTTAGCTACAAGTCTCATTAGTTTAAATAATTCTTATTAACGTGATTATTTATCATTTTTGATACTTTATTTTTAACTAGCTTTTTTGTCTGCGGCTTCGCTCGCATGGTATTAGGGGTAAATTACTGTAGCGCTTGCACTTATCAATTATCCCCCCCCCTCCCCCTTCCTGCATTCCATACATTCAGTTTTCAAAAAGCTTGCGAACCTACTAAATTTCATAATGCCAGAGCTCACCAAAAAGAGAATTATCCAATTTGGTTCAGTCGTTCGGAAGTTACGCGCGTAGGTACCAACATTTCGAAGATTCATTTTTATTTATATAGATAGATAGATATTAACTATGACGCCCGAAATAAAAAAAATATATCAATATTGTTTCAACGCCAACGATTTTTTTTCTGACGTTAGCAATAACTCGCTTTTGTTGCGACAGAAAACGTATAAGAAATATAATATATTTATATTTATAACTTCATAAAGCCAGAGCTTACCATCATATACAGCTTATATTCTTCGCGTATAATTTAGCTTTCTATGGGTGAAAGAATTTTTAAAGTCTTTTTATTGGTTAATGCGTGAAAGCGTAACAAACAAACTCGAGCAGTTTCGCATTTATAATATTAGTATAGATATAGATTTGGAGATTGAACACAAACTAAAATGGTCGTTTGGACAATTAAGCACCAGGGCGACGAATCACGGAAATGAAGCATCATTCAAAGGAATTCTTGGTTAAAATCGAAAAAAATATATATCAAAAATTATTAAAGAATAAAAATTGTTATTAAAGGAAAAAAATCAAAGAAGTTATTATGAAAGTTCGTTGGAGCAATTATAAAAAAAACATTTCGTGTAATTTGGTATTTTATTCTGGTTTTATTATTATTGCTTTCAGAAGAATATCAATTTTTATCACCCATCAGATAGTTTAATCCAAGAATCAAACACTTAACTTATATCTACAGTAATCAAGATAATGAGTTTATTAACTCCTCTATTTTCGTTTAAAACCTAAAGATCAAAAGATCCAGTCAACTGTAATCTCCCAACACCCAACTATGTGTAAGATGGGGTGGCTATTTATTGACAACGATTTCGCTGATGAAATTTTATATAACTTACCCCCACGCGCGATAACCCCACGTTTAATGGCGAATAAAAAAAACTTTGATTGGTAAAGTGAGTAAAGTGTGATCAGGGCTCAAGCCAAAGTTTTCTTGGCACGTTAATATAATCGGTTGACCGAGGCTTAACCTGGGACGAGGACTGGGCTTTATGATACACTGGATCAATATTATTTATTAAAATATGTTAACTGTGTTTTTTTTAAACTATCTCTAATACATCACTTAAAACAAAAATGCATGTCTCAATTTTTTTTAAGAAAGATTAACATTTCCGGGTTACGAATAACCTGACCATATTTGAAAATCTCCTACATTAAGCGAATAATGTTGCTTGTGTCGTGATGAAGAACTTAGCCAGCCAAGTAATCGAACACGCAATGGCTGGGTGAAGACTCCGCAAACTAAGCCACATCTTCTACAATCTTAGGTTAATTCTAGACCTTCAGACGAGCTGTCTATTTTGCACTCTTCCAAACGACCAATCCGTAGCGACCTGTAGTATCGTAGGATGGAGGGGTTGTGCAGCATCGATAATCCATCTCATCATCAGAGCTCAAAATTCGTATTGAGAATTCATTCATCCCTCAGAAGGGTGATTCTGTATTGCGACAGCCTAACTCGTCGGCCGTATTAAATCTGCCTTTCTTAATAGCCACAGAATAGCCGGGGTGAGACAGCGCTACCAAAGATCGGATAACACTCGTCCTGGCCGTGGCCCAGTGGCAGGGCGCGCCTCTTCACCAAACATGTAGAATTCATCTGAAGCCCCCGTAGTAGATATACGAGTACTAAATATGTGTATATATATTTCTTTTTAAATCTTTTTTTTTATTAATTTATTTTTTCTTTTTCATATAGTATGTAATGTATACTTTTATATGGCTGACAGAGTATTGCACCCACCGCTCTGTTCGGCTGAAATAAATAACTTATTATTATTATTATTATTAAACGTGTTACCCCTTATTGCGCTAACGATAACTAATACTGCGTTTGTGTTAAGACATCTACTCGTAGATACGCTACGCCAACGCCACGGCCCATTTGCCGCGTAATCCTCGTTAAGAGATGTTAGTCTCGGGTACATTTGCGAATCGAATGTCATCGCGTACAAACATCAAAATAATTGCAAACGGATAGTCATTTATGAACTATCCCGTAAGACTTATATGTGAGTAGTTATAATAACTATTAATGATTAATCTGTGCTTTTAAGTGGGTATTTAATCCAGACCAACTGACATTCACACACGACAGGCACAGACAAGCCATTAAAAGTCGTAGAAAATCACAGAAATTTGACAGCCAATATCGCACGACGGAGACGTCGGATTTTGCCATTGTATTTTATTTCTTAATTGTCTCGTAACGCTGACTTCATACAAAAGACAACACAGAAATATATAATCGCCCTTCAGACCAGTCTTTACACGTTTTGAGATATTCGACAAAAATTAGTTTACAAAAATAATGTGCTACGTATGGACGAACCTCCTTACACCTTCACTAAACCAAAGAATCAAAATTATATGCGTTATCCCCAAGACATGACCACATTCGCTCAACATCAATGCTAGTCCGTCGTCTCCAAAACGTTCAATGCACTGAACACCGATCCAGGTCATCCAAAAGTTGTCCCAATTTTCTATTGGTGTTCAGAATTGGATATTTGAAAGGGGACAACCTTTTTTTATAGAGTACATTCAAAAACCAATTTTTCCCACTTATTTCCTTTGTCTTATCTCGTATTTTATTTTTATGTTTTTGATACGTATCAATTTTTTATGTTTGATTTTTTTATGTGATGATTATTTTATTTTATTATATGATACAGAGAGGAGAAAACATCATTGTGGGTTGATATTAACCCTTCGAAATGACTTTCTGTGGTAATAACAATTGTGTTTATAGCCCCTCTTATAAAAACATTATAACCCTACGATTATTTGAAGCCATAGGGTTCATATTAAGCAATAATCACAAACATCGTAATTAATACAAATATTTTATCGATTTCACAACAACAAACCATGAATTGCATATTCTTTACAAAAAAGTTTTATAGTCTCGCAAAGTGGCAGTCCGCAGTAGAGTGACGATTTTGAGAGTTTGCTTTATTTTTTGTCGAAGTAGCTACAACACTTAAAAAACTCTTGTTATTTTTGCCAGTGATTTACAATATTATCTTTGCATCACTTAATTTTTTTTTTTTCAATTTAAAATATCTGCATTGGAGATGGGAATGACTAGCAGCTTCAGGTAACGAATGTGTTGAGGTGCATTACTGTCAGTTCAAATATAATATCCAGCTTATTATTACACAGGCTTCAAGCAGGCGTCGCTTTTATCCGAAAATCTGCCAAATTTTTATTAGAATTAATTAAATTCCTCCTTCAACGGAAGCAATCTTCCCAACATGATTCCCATTGATAAGCTAGGTGTAACTCTAAGTGACCAGCTCAGGCACGGGGGCTCCATCGAAGCCAGAGTCAAGTCCCTTTGGCGTAAGCTGGGCATACTATACATATACAGGGCTCGCAGATACTTTAATAGTACATAACTGCTAACCCTGTAAATATCACAGGTACGCCCCACTGTTGAATGTGCCACCTCTGGTCTGGAGCTCTAAAATACCTGAAAAAACTGATAACTCTGCGCAGAAAAAGGCAGTCCGTCGGATAGATTCCCCTTTCTTAGCTTGAGAGTTGCGAATTGCAATATTTAGAGCTTAGGCGTCAGGTCGGTGCGCTATCCTTTTTCTACAGGTATTACAACGGAAGTTGCTCCGAAGAACTAACTCTTCGGCATCGGTGCGTAGTCGGGAAACAAGCCAGAGCGCAATATGTACAAGGTTAACAATTGTCACATGAGAACACGTCGCTTCTAAGATTCGCAATAGCTCGGCTGTGGAACGATTTTCCAGCCTCGGTGTTTTCTCCCTCCTACAACATGGGTCTCTTCAAGACCAGTGTTCACTTCTTACTCTCCTCAAAAAGACCTTCCACACACCATCTTTAAAGATGACATGGAAGGAAATTATTTTCCTGCCTCCTGTGTTAATTTAAAAAAATAATAATAAAAAATTTTAAAATTTTAAATACGGTGTCATTGTTTTTCCGCTAGTCGGGAGGATGCGGCCAGTGTACATACGTGTAACAAGTGTGGCTCAGGCCAATATTATTCTCAGGTCTTGTGCCCCATAAAATCTTACGATTCCAGTAACAGGGCGCATACCTGACCGCACTTCAACATAATGAGGAATTCGCCGGCAAATATTTGTTACGGGCAACGAAATGTCCTCTGCGACGGAACTGTGATCGGTGCCTGTAAAACATTGCCAAAGATTATTTATTACTAAATTTCACGAGCATTATGCCTGCGGGGAATGAAAAATAATGGTAATTGCCTTTATTGCGTGGTCTCAAAACAAAATTACATTATATTTAAGTAGCTATGGCGGTTTAGCGTTATGAATGCAACTTTGTTAATCCCTCAATCTCCTTTTCTCGCTTTTCGGAATAACTCATATAGGTCTCATGGAAATTGACCTATATGAGTTGAAATTGTTGTGTCTCTCTTATTATCACAGTGAGAAATTTAATTTAATTGGTTTAGGAAGATAAAACACAACGCTTTATATTCAAATCGAAAATTAATTAACAAAAGACGTTAAAGGTACACCTTTATGAAACCAAGGTTTTGGATCGCAATTAAAAAAAATGTATGGAACTCTAGGAATTTTTTATTAATTATTTTAACATAAAACGACAAAAAAGTGCAGTGAAAATAACGTTCATAATACATTTGTCTAATAAAATATGAAAATCTTTTTATTTGTACCAGTAATTTAAGTGAGAAAAAAATGTAAGGTAAATCATTTTAAAAACGTTTTTTTATCTTTGCACATTATTTTGCAAAATTTTGAAATTTCATAAATTGATGAATGCTCTTTTTCTTAATATTTTGTTATACATAATATTAAAATGTATTACAAGGACGTATATAAAACAAGGAGGATCAAATATTAGAAAATACAAACATACACACTTACGTGTCTATGTACACACATATACATTTATATAAAAGCAAATGCATACGTGTGCACACTCTACACATATATATAATATAAACATGCATATATGTACATACATACATATATGTACATACATGCACATACATCTACATATTATAGCTAAGTGAGGAGATCATCAGGGCTATGTGAGTATAAGTTGCTTCTGAACGTAGTAATTGAATTTGAAAATACATCCAAGTGTTCGTGTTCGCACTATTTACTGTATAATCGAGTCAATCTTGAGGTTGGTTTGAAATATACTATGTATAAAGTGTAAGCCCTGAGAATATGAGTCTGATATTAATTTACCCAGAGAATAATATTCGCTACTAGCGTATATTAAGCGCTTGTTAAGCGCGAGGAGTAACGTTACGCTGAAGCCTTATTTTATCTGTCTATGTATACTATACCTTACATCCTGCTCTTGTCTTGTTTGTTGTGGCAGACGATATTAATGTTCGTGGTTTGTCTTATTAGCTGCTGGAATGAGACTAGGGAATCCTGCCGTCTCCATTGGATCCCTGATTTGCTGTTTTTGATGGCGCTATTGTTATTAAGAATTGAAAAATATAAAAGGTTTTACAAATGTATCATTGTTAGAAGTAATACGCATAACCTTTATGTGAAAAATGTTCTTTATTTATCTCCAAGCATATCAAACGCATTAAAGTTGCATTTTTATTTAAAAAGGTGAAGCATTACGAAATGATGCAAAATCATCTGTTGTTAGTTTGAAAATTTGATCGCTAAGAATAATTTTGGATGCTTTAATTAAATAAGTCTTTTTACAAGCCCAGGAAAAAAAATAAGGATTCATACCTGTAAAAAAAGCTTGAAAGTTCAAAATCTCCTACTTACGTACCTATTTTCGATGATGATTTTATTGTATACAGTGACAAATTAAGTTCTACAGAATGTGATTGTAAAACATTTAAATATTTTAACTTGAACTTCGTCAAACAAAATAAAACTTTTTTTTGGCGATTGGCGGAAACGCTGCCACAGGCCGAAAAAAGTTTTCATTGCCATAATCCCTATTAAAAGATGCGTATTAATGTGCCCAACATTATTCCATCTAAACTCAATATTGATAGTTTTGTTGCATACAACATTTTCACACTTCAAAAATACCTTTAAATAATAAGATGGAAATCAAACGAATTTATTTATTTATTTAACGCCATTAAAAGGACTTTACATTACAATAATAAGATATAAGTTACAGTGGCACAAGGGAATGTATCAGTAGTATTACGGATAACATAAGAATGAATGAGACAAAAATAATTTATAAGAGATACACTTGTTTTTTTTTAAATCTCAAACCAACAGTTGGTTTTTTTACAAAAAATAGAAATATAAAAAATAAATGTGTACTCGTGTAACAGTTGTAATAACAGAGAACATTCTGTATAAACAGAATGAAAATATATAAAGAAAGGTAACTTGATATCAGATATAATCGTGCAAAATTATCAACATCAATATCTATTCATAAATTAGCATTGTTATTTGCAAATCGTTGAGTTATAGGTATTGGCTTGTAAATAAAATAACATACTATTGTAATTATTGTTTCATTCAAAATTATATTTGCTAGAAATGATTTTGAATGTTAGCTCTCTCAGGGCTGTCAGTAGAAAATAATTTTGGAACAAAAAAATTAATAAGATACTACATTTATTAGTTAAAACTCTTCTGACTGATAGTTAAGATATCTAAAGTAAGTCGTTTAGAATCTGAAGTAAAATATGATAATATATAGTAGCCATGCAGGAGAATAGTATCATGCCTAACATTAATTATTGTGCTTAAGGTATGCTATTATAGTCTTCTTAAAACTTTATTCCGTGCAGTTGAATACATCTACTACTTCTGAGAAAGCATTGCCAACTGCATGCAATCTAGGTGTAAGCGAGTATCTAAATTACTCAGTCCTGATATTTTGGTTGTAATTAAAAATAATTTTGGATCGCGTAGTTCTTGTAGGTATACGGAAGGTTAATAGGCATAATAATTCAGGGCTGCCTATAATACCATTAACAATTTTAAAAATAAAAGTCAAGTCGGAAATAAGTCTTCTATCTGAGAGTTTTAGTATGTTTAATTATTTCATTAAGTTTTTGTAATTTATTGATTCTATTGGTAGGCCGAGTTTATAGTTAATGAATCTTAGGAATTTATGCTGATTTTTTTCAATGGAATCGGAGTTGATTTTGAAGTGAGGAGACCAAATAAAAGATTATATTCGACTTGACTTTGAGCTAGAGAGAAATACAGGATTTTTAATTCTCTTCCATTTTGAAAGTCTCTGCCATTTCGGAGAATGAAGCCTAGCATTTCTAATTCTTTATTAGTAACTGTGTTTATGTATAAAAGAAAATTTGGAATCGAAAATAATGCCAAGATCATTAATTACACCGACAGAGTTGAGGGAAACATCGGTTATTATACATTGATAATTATTAAGGGGTTGATTTATTTGCAATGTTGATTGTCTGTACTTATACAATGTTAAATACAGTATATACACAAGTAGTTTTATCCTTGATGCATTTGATTGAAAATATGTTTTTATAATTTTGTTATTCGGCGGTAACCCTCTCTGCACACCCTTCGTAGAAACTTAGTTATATTTTGTGTCTGTTTTTTCAACCGACTGCATATTAAGTGCGCCGGGGGATCAATTGTCTTGGAATTGTAAATCTCTTATCGAGAGCAGTTGCACATGTTAACATAGATGTTGACAATATTTATTTTCTATATGCTACTACTCATTTTACAGAATTATTAAATGAAACACATGAAATAAGATTTTTTATCTTCTCTAATTCAATGTTTAGAAGTTCTTATTGGCTAGCTGTTAAAAGAATAATTCACATAAATATTTCACCTACCTTACTTTATGTTCCTGAGCATTTCAGAAATTCGAAAACTTAAGTACCATATTCACTACGTGCACGAACGGGGGCAGAGTAATAAGCAGAAGCGTAAGCTAGGTTTAGTTATACCTCAGATTAAGCAGTAAAAGTTAATATTGAGTTTAAAAGCTCCGAGAGCTTTAGAAAGCAATCAGCGAGCCTGTTACACGGCCCCGATGTCGATAACGATCGCTGTGACAAAATTGAGATTTCTTTCGACAAACCAATCGAGAAAATACGATCAGGTATAATGCCTGAAATTCGATTGGGAAAGGAGAAAAGACACGATAACTTGTTATTGAATATCGCAGAAATCTTTATGACGTACGTTAGTCTCCCCGACACAGGAGAAAGTGGAAGAAACACCGACCTTTTTGACATCCCGCCCATTTAAGTGATATACGAATGCCGGTCCATTTTATAGTTAGGGCATTTATTGTCTAATGTAACCTTCAATAGAATTTTATTAGGGTTGGCAGGGCAAAGTTTGCCGGGGTCTCTCTCTACGCCGCGGTCTGGCAGGGACCGCAAACTCTGCGCGCTCTAAAATGCACATTCTCAAAATGTTCAGCTCGGCTGTGAAATGACTTGTCGACTTAGCGTGTTTCCTCCCTCCTACAACATGAATCGCGTCAAGTTTCAGGTTCCTTTCAACACCCACACAGCATACGCGCAGATATACTTCTTGAGTTTATCCCAAAGTGCAACCTTACAGTACACGCTTTTATTGTTGCATATTGCTCTTTGGCAACTACGTATTATATGCCCTTCTCCTTAATTGAGTCAGTTGTTCTCACCTCGCCGCAAAGGACACAAGTCCTAAAATTCGCACCGCAATCAAACAGTTCTATAAAATCGCCGCATGGGAAAGAGTTCCCACAATCCGCAACCATTTGCAAGGTTAAAATCTTTCCGTCGCGCTGCTCGCCTCATCTCGCTTGTCATCATTATATTACCAAATCCTAAAATCCCAAATCTTTCCACTACTAACATATACCTTCCTGATGTAATAAAAATAAGTGGAATGCAGGAAGCAGTTTTTTTGGGTAAGGGTATTTTTTTGGTAAGTATTTTTTTGGGTGAAATTATAAAAAATAAATATTAAACCCGCGAATAGTCCATTCGCGCCTTAACACTTACTTTACAAAAAAAATTCTCATACGAAATTAAGAATACCATACTTTACTGGGAGAGTGAAAGTGCGCCATTTTTTTGACAATTAGGTGCTCATCAAACTTTTTAACATGTTAACGCTATCACATGACTTGGGTCTTCTATGCATACCCTCACTACAAAATTTTTGCGATGTAAAATAGTAAAGGGAAATGTTGGAGTAATAAAAAAATTGCAGAGTTTTAACATTGGTCCGCATAACAAAGATTGTGCGCTCATGTCCACCATACATCCTCACTCCGAGGCGCCTTTCTCTTTCCATACTCTTAACCCTACCCCTGGCCTCATCTCCCATTCTTTCTTTTCTTCTCTTTTCTTTTCGTTACTAAAAATTCTGTTAAAATAAACCGTTGTTACTGTTGAAATAAAATGAAATTCCAGCCCAGCATTACCCATTGTTTTAGTTAATGCTTTTAGAATTCGAGATTACTTCGATTTTATGGTTTCGTCCAGAAGCTCTGTACCGTTCTTCCCACAAACAGTGCTTTAAAAAGTCATCATCATTTATTTCTATATTTTATTAGGCTCACTGTACCGCAGTACTAAAATACTAAAGTTCATGGAGTTTTAACGTCGTAACTTTTAGACAATCTTAAAATTCTTAGATATGAAATGATTCGTATACAAGAGCTTCGTATGTTTTTTAAATTAATGATCTGGCAGATGGTTTAATCTCCTGATTTTAAAATTACTCACAATGCTGTTATATAATCCCGTTCATACGAATAATAATAATTTCAAGATAAGGTAACCTAGTTTTAAAGATTATTGAAAAGTTGTAAAAGTACATGTAATTAAATTTTTTTCGAAACAAAGAGTACATGAATTTATCGTATCCGTCTGTTTATTTACCTATCTATCTTATTATCGTTTCCCACAACTTTGTCACAACTAAAAACTCACACAGGTGGCATTTCTAAGGTGTCACTTATACAATAAATACATCAATAAAATACAATCGTATTTTATTGAAAACGGGCACTTCAATGGAATGAAAACTATACTAATTGTTCCGATCAAAATGGTTTCTTTCATATTAATTTAAAAATTATTTGATACTCACTTTAATATTGTGTAAGAAAGATTCGCTTTTAACATATAAATCTTTTAAATCTTTGTTCTTTTCATTTTGTTATTTTTTACTTATATTTTTACAAACCGTAAGGATATATATTTTTTTTATTTTTTTCTTTGTTGAAAGTGGTTTGAATGACACAATGAATAATAACATTTTGTTTGATCTCTAAACACTTTGTTGTTAATTCATTTATTATTTTTTATGTAAATTTGCTCCAATTATCATTGTCCTTTTTAAATTGTTTTATTTTGCTTTTTCTTAACTGTTTGGTAATGACCGATGTATATGTGTGATACTTTTAATAAATTGTGACATTATTAACCCCGATACAGACGAACCCTAGTGGGGTTTATAATTACAAGCAAAAAAAAGGTATTTTAATAGTGAAGAAGCAATAAATAAATAAATAAATAAAATTATTTTATAAATTTGTTTTTACCTAGCGGGGTTAGTAAAACTAAACTAAAAATATACTGTAAAAAGGGTAATTAAAGCAAAAATATGCAACTTTGAACGGTATCGAAAATTGCTTAAATTAAAAACATTTTAAACTTTTTTACAGTTAATTTATTTTTTACTGTAACCGTTTTCAGCCTGGGGCATCTTCCGACTGGTATAATTATTTCTTAAATTGTGGTTTATAAACATAACATATAAGAGAAGGGGAGGGGGGTTAACGGAGGTTAACAAGAATTTTATTCAAATTACATGGATTTTTCCATATTTTTTGCTAATTCGTCTTTGACTATTGAGTTTTCAGTTATTTGGTTATTACCAGTAAGCGTAATTATCTGAGGTTTAAAGATTACTTTAATATTGGTTTTCGGAATACCTTAAAAAATGAACCATTGACAAATCATATTTTATATTTTTTGTAGATGTCCATAACGTAACATTTATGATAACACGGAATTTTTTAATTGATAGTTAGATTTTAAAATTACACATATTCAAAATACAGGACACTACATACTTTAAAATCTAAATATCAATCAAAAACTCGAAATAAAAAACGTTAGAACAATATAATATTTTAGCTTATAGATGAATCATAGGAAATGAATAGTTATATGTAATTGTCCGTGAACACCTCACTACGAGAACCTGCACCCAGGTGTTTAACTATCAGGATAAAATATATGTTTCCACCAATAATCGCTTGGTGAACCAGCCCATTTCCCTCAACCTGTTTCGCGTTTATTTACATCTCCGGGTATACCTTTCGTGCGCGGCCTCGTGTGTATTGTGTTATCTGGTGGGGGAGTGGAGTGTCACGGTAAAACTCCACAATCTGACATTTGGATAATGTCGGCGGATATCTCACGACAATTGCAGCATTATTCCCCAAGGCCCAACTTTTCTCTCGGCATGAATTCTAAAACGGCGGGACTCAGCACAATGATGAAATGATGTAACCAAACGGTTTTTCTTAATTTTTATTTTTTTTTATTTTTTTTTTTTATATGAAATACCGCACAAGAGTCCCAACTGCTCCCCTCTGGAGCCAGTGAGACTATGGCATCCCCAATTGGGGTATGTTGTGTGGCTGAAGGTAGTGGGGAGGGGAAGGAGATAGGGAAGAGGAAGGTGGGGAAGTACCTGGCTATTCAGATCTGGTCACTAAACACGGCTAATGCCATTTCGAGCAACGTTTCAATTCTGAATGATGGTCTTACACCAGGGCGATACTGATAGTATCTTCCACTCTGGAACGTGCCGCAAATATACTATATATTATTTTAAATGAATAAATTGTGAAATAACTCAAATTAATCAAATAAAATTTATTGACTTCAAGCTCTTGTCGCAAAACTTCATGGGGTGTATTAACGATAATTTATTAATAATTTATAATTCTATTTTTATGTCAACTCATTTGTATCTAAAGTGTGTAGACCGGGAACTATATCACCCAAATGAGATACTTGAACAATTCATCATCTTTTGGAATTATAATAAATAAACATTTTTGACCCATATTACTTTTATATATATATATATATATGAAAACCGCACAAGAGTCCCAGCTGCTCCCGTCTGGAGGCAGTGAGACTATGGCATCCCCAATTGGGGTATGTTGTGAGGCTGAGGGTAGTGGGGAGGGGAAGGAGATGGGAAAGAAGAAGGTTGGAAGTACCTGGCTATTCATATCTGGTCACCAAGCACGGCTAAAGCCATTTCAAGCAACGTCTCAATTCTGAATGGTGGTCTTACACCAGGGCGATACTGAGAGTATCTTCCACTCTATTATTTTTGAACAATAATTTATTCTCTTTACAGGATGTCTGTATTATTCTTGACCCATATTTTGTTAGTTTAGGTAAGGTTAAGTTTCAGTAGATATTTTGTCGCGGATGAAAACGCGCAATACCGTTAATCAAAGAGTATGTTTTATATTCTTCAAAAAAAAAGTAGAAATAGCAGTGTGTAGAATTTTTAATTTTTGATGTCCCGATTTTAGTACCTAACCGTACACTGTGACTCTTCACTTTTGCAGGAGTGAGCCGCAATGTATTTAACTAGACAAACCATACTGCCGCAAATTAATTTAAACTAAACATTCATTCCCTGATGACTATCCCCGACCGCAGAGCTAATTTAAGTTTTACTTAACGCATCCTCAGCAGTCTTTCACCGGAGGCTTCAGTTTCCAGTGTACGGTTTTTACGGGACGCCGCCTGACGCAAAGCCGACGGGCGTCCAACATGGCGGCGCGAGGCACTGCGGCCAACATGGCAGCGTCGCGTCCAACACGACGGCGCGTCGCGTCCTGCGCGGCTTAGCGTCGGGCAGCGTCATTAAGTGTACCCAGAACACCTTTTTTAATGATGGAAACGTAGGAACATTGTATTCGAAGAGTGGTAATAATAATTACTACGGTAACATAAACCGACAAGAAGGCAAGACCATGGTTTATTACAATTATATAATTTATTATTTTTCGTTGTGCATTATTTCGATCATTATACGTATAATATTATTATTCGATCATTATCCAATAACATATGTTCCAATTATATCCTCCGCATTCAAACTGTATCAAATTTCTCTAAATAAACAATAAACAGTGTTAATCTCTAGTGATGTCGCACACAAATATGGTCCCGTATATTTGTTGCTTGTAAAGAGTATAAATGACACAATATGTATATATATTTTTTTTTACGCAGCATCGCGTTCATTAGTCAAATGCATCATTATACACATGTATAGTTTTGTATTAGTGGTCGACGAACCGGTAGAGGCAATATTTTAGACATAAATTGTTATAATTTTTTGTCTAGTCTGTAGTTAGAAGTAAGATTGTAGAAGATCGTTATAAATTTGTAGTGTCCTGCAGGTGATTTCTTACAAGAACGACGCTATTCGAATTATCCTAATATTATTATTATTAACATAATTTAGAGTACCAAAACATAGTATTATGTCATGACACTATTTGGTCTGCGGCCATTGCAGCCCACACACAACAACCACAAGAATTTAATCTATACTAGTGGTCGCCCAATGGTCGAAATTCGACCATAATTGTAATGTTTTTTTTTTTATGTTTGACATTCAGTAAGACCATAGACAAATAATATTAAAGACAAACAATATTAATCTATTCTCAATTTGACCATAGACTTTAACAATAAACAATAGAGTAAAGACGCGTTTGTGTGTGTGTCAAATACATGGTAGTGTGTGTAATGTTTTTATTATTGATTTAATTTATTTTTATGCATAATTTTTAAAAAATATTAGCATTCTGCACTCCTCCTCTATATAAACTATAAGTGTGCAAAATTTCATACTCCTCCGTCCACGCGATTTTCGTAAAAAGGGGTACAAAGTTTTGGCTTCGCGTATTAATATATTGATGATAATCTTTATATTTAGGAATCAAAATATATATGTTTTTTTTAATTATTTATTTAAAATTTACGGCACAAATTGCCATTTACAAGCATGTGTTTATTTAATTACAGTCGTAGTACATTGAAGAAAGAAACGAAAAAAGAAAAATAAATTACTAACAACTTAATAAAAGCATTTAAAAGAAACAATAAAATCAAAAAACTCGTTAAAATATGTTTGGCTGAAACGTTTGATCAGTACAACCTTGTATTCAGTAAGAAAATATTAAAAATATCAGCAACATTGGCATAAAAATTACCAATGGTGTGTAATCTATTTATAACAGAATTGTAGCCTGAGACCGACACCGACATGTAGTTGTCACAATAATACATACTAGGGAACCTTAATCTAATGGTAGGTCCATGAAAGTGAATCAACTTTAATATATCAGGGCTAAAAGGCTTGGTTGAGTGTGTATATATGAGTATATGAGTTGTGTTAATAAACGATTCATCCGATGCGATGAAACTTTGGGGATTTGATGTGCTCATGCCAGCGATGGTTTCTATATACAATAGTGAGCTGATGTCATGAAATTATGCGTTGCTAACCATTCATCCGATTGCGATGATACTTTGGGGATTTGATGTGTGCATGCTTGCGATGGTTTATATATATATAATAGTGAGCTCTGGCGTAATGAAAATTGTATTAAAACATTTCAATAGTTGGTGCGCGAACTGTTTGAAAACTTAATGTACCGGGACTGAATGTGTGGAATGTGGAAGGGGGGGAGGGGAACTAGGGAGTGGGGTTCGCGGGAGAGGAAGGGAAGGTGCAAGGGGAACAGGACGAATGGGAAAAGACACGCAGGGAGAAACAATTTATGTTTTAGTGGCATAGCAACGCATGCCGGGAACTAGCTAGTTACTTATAATTATTACTAAATACATCGTTTTTTTATTAGAAATAAACCTCAACCCCATGTTTACCTTTAATGTAAACCGAAAGCACTAAAAATGCCACTTCCATTATTTGAAATTAACTTTTCTAAGGATTGGTCAGTACTCAGTACTGATTTGTATCGTTAGTTCCTTTTCTAATACATCAAATATAATATACGATGAACCGTTAGCGTGACGGATTATTAGCTTTTGGGAAATCCACGTAAAAATGCCGATTCCACGGTGACGCAATTCACCACTAATCTCCATATCACATTAACTGATAGCGATCTGGCGATTTTGGCACGGAACAAACATCTAGTGCTAGTGGTAGTGCTTCCTCCCCACTCTCCACTGAACTGGTAATTCCTAAAAGTACATATTATTTTTATTTTATTTTTTTACAGGTGGCGTCAACTTTACATACATTAAAGAAAATAACAAATTGCAATAATTAGGTTATAACCCAATAACTAATGTTCACATCACGCACAATAATAAATAAAGAGTCAATAATTATTAACTTTTTTGTTTTATATTACAGGAACTAGACAAAAAATGTCTAAACGTAATCTAGATATTATACTGTCTAACAAATAAAAGACTACTGAGTTCCCGGTATGCGTTGCTATGCCACTTAATAAAGAAATTGTTTCTCCCTGCGTGTCTTTTCCCATTCGTCTCGTTCCGCTTCCGCCTCCCCTTCCTCTCCCGCATTCCCACTCCGCCTTCTCCGTCTTCCCTCTCCCACCAACTCGCTTCCCGCGATCCCCTCCCCTCTCCCGCGTTCAATAATCTTCAGTCCCGGTACATTCAGATTTTCAAACAGCTCGCGTGCAATGTTTTTTACAAATTTTCTATAACAAACTTTTTTTTCTGTATTATAAGAATCAAATTTGGTACCTAACAAAGGTACTTACCTTTTTAAAATAAATATAATTTATTATTAGATTTAAAGTATTCAAATCAAGGAATTTATAAATTCAAGAAAGTATTTCAATATTTAAAAGTTTTGATCAATATCACAAGAAATAAGAAAATTTATGCTTACTTCAGACACACGCACACGCCCACAGCAACGTTCTTTGGGTTTTTCTCTTCAATGTTCCTCCGCCGTTTCAGAAAATCAAACACAATTTACGGCCCTATTAAGATTCAAGGTTCTCTTTGTTGTAGGTAAAGCTTTTACTTTCCAGAAACCATTTATTTTGGAGCGTAATTTGGGGTGAATTTGTTGCGTTTAATTTGTGTTCTGTATCCTCTTGACCAGAATCAAGTAGGTTAGTGAACGCAGCCTTCCAGCACCAAGCGCCACTCCTGAGTGAGCGCTGGGCCCGAGCTACCTCAAGACCACGCCCTACATAATTAATTACTTGTAATTTTTTCTATTCTATAAAACTTGTTTTTCTTCAAATTTACTGTATTTATATATTGCTCTTTTGATATGTAAAACTTTATGGAGCATGTGAGATTGCACTATCCTCTCCATCCTGGAACAAAAACTACAGGTAGTTGATGCTGCATGACTAGGTAGCGATAAACTTTTTTATAAATTTATTTAAGTACCGCACAATTCTACCAACTCTTCAGAGCCAAATGGAATACGTCATACCCAATTGGCGTATATTGTGAGACTAGAGAGAGAGAAAGGGAAAGTAAAGGATACGGGGAACAGGGAGGTTCGGAAGAACCTGAGATCTGGTCACCAAACACGGCTGAAGCCATTTCTAGCAATGGCAACGTTTAGATACTCAATGGTGGTCTTTTGCCAGTTTACATACCGCAAGTAGGCAGGTTTCTACCAAAGAATTATTATAACGATAACATGTGTTATTTAGAAAACAATTACTTTTCATATGTAAATGGTACATGGGCTTCATGGAAGCAAGAGTTAAGTTGGCATCTCAGAAACTGCGCATACTGTACAGGGTCCGCAGATACTTTGATAGTACACAATTGATAACCCTGTACAAATCGCAAGTGCGTCCCACGGTTAATTTTGAAAGCCACCTCTGGTCTGGAGCCCCAAAATACTTGAAAAAATCACCGACTATGTGTAGAAACGGGTGGTGCGTTTGATATCTTAACAAACGGATTGTCTCTTCAAGACCCATGTTCATTCCTTCCTCTTGTCAAAAAGACCCTCCACACAGCATCTTCAGAGTGGGAATTGTTTTCCTCAAGGCCTCCTGATTGGAGTAAATATAAATAAAAAATAAAAAAAATTGGCGTGCTGCCCAAAAAGGTACGGGTGGGTCCGAAATTAATTTAGGTAATATAAAATATGGGCGTGAAAAGTTTTTCTTTTTCTTTTCATCAATTTTTCAAACGCAATTTTTTTTATAATCTTTTACGCTGTTCGTGAAGGACATAGCTCGCAGAAATCTTTTAGTGAAATTGTGGCTACCAAGTCTTGTGTGTGATTATAATCATTTGAACGTACATCGCCTAGTAGGAGTACAAGTAAATCAAGAACCGTCCTTGCAAGGTCACCCCTCGAATACAAGCTCGCCGAAATAACCTTTGAAATTTAATTATTCTAGCTTGGAAAATATAATTTTACGAGTGAGCATTAAACTTACATGGAGAATTCATAAAGTGATGGAGCCAAAAGTTGGAGCAGCACTTCATTATTATTAATGTGATGTTTGTATTTTGAATTTTAGTTTAAGTAAAATCTCGATACATCTTGGTGGAAGCAATGTTGTCAGCGCATGCCCGTGGTTGATAGGTTTGTCATCTGCTTCTGCAGCCTTCTGTTGGGTACATCTACCAGCACCTCAAATATTGCAAGAAACTCCACTTCAATAATGGGTCTGGAGATGTCCTTCATTTAATGTCGCGTCATAGTCCTAGATACAAGGTGATTTATTTGTGTCGGGCTGCTGGTGCTGGTTGCCATCAGTGTATTAAGCACGGTACGTTTTCGAGCTCAATGTTACAGGGCCTTTTGCAAGTTTGCGCATTGGCTCCGAAATGGAACTAGCGTCTGCAGAAGTGGTTGTGCCTCCGATGCGGACTGGTACTCCTAGATTGCTTATCTTTGGAGCGTTTTCCTTGAACATTTTCCGACGCATGGAAGCTAGCTCTTGCTTGAATGGCTGCAACATTGCATGTGTCGGGGTAGGCGGCCCATTCACAGTGTCCTCAGCACCTTATCGGGAACGGCGCTGCCCGTTAGGGTGCGCAGGTGCCGGAAAAATTGAGAGGGTCCCCGCGGAGCCTTCTTGTGTTCTGCTTCTGGGTGGAACTGAGGCATCTGGTTTACCTCTCTCCGGATCTTCACATTGAAATTAGATTTGACTTTATTACCCCGGACTCCCGCTTCTTCCCCCTCTGGATACCCCGGCCATAGCAGCGTGCGGCAAATTCTGCAACAAACATTCCCTGGATAGGCCTACCAGAGCTGACGTAACGACTACCTACGGTTTGACTAGCGCACTAACTACAGTACTTGTGAGACAAGACGTCTCTTCCGATGAAACTAATTTAGATACCTAATGGAATAAAAAAGAAATGAAAAAGAGTTTTATTTATCCAAATAATTAAAGGTAGGTTTTTCCAAATTTATAAATTCAAAATACTCCATATGCTGTGAATGAAAGTTCCGTGACTTTTCAAATAGGTACTTACAAAGGGTAAAATAATTGAGAATCTTTTTTTTTATTTCCTTTGCTTTAAAATCCTGGAATAGAAATGTCTTGTAATTTAATATTAATAATATCGTACGAATCGTGTATCACTTTTCTTTGTGGCATGGTTTATAATGGTTTATATTTGTATATATTGTATATACATATACAAATACTTCAAAAAATAAATTAAGACACGAAAACAAAATTATATCCATTCCGTAGAACGTATTCTATAAAATGTACTTGCGGACCTAGCTTGGAAACCTTCGGCGTAGACTATTATACTAGGGCTTCCGCCAGAATGATTTTAATGTTTCAAATCAATTTTTTGCAAGAAATAAAACGGTGGGAGATTAAAAAGGTTATTTCCAAACAACTATTTCCATACAAAAAAAAGTTGGCTAAAATATAATCTTTACTGGTACCTAGTACCAATCACATACTCCAAATCACGGTGTAGTGAATCCTAAAATTTATCAAACTTTTCGATTTCGTAGATGGTAAAAAATATATCGATGAAAGTTAGGTAGTCCTATCGTAATTTAAAATATAACAAAATTTTTGATTAATCAAAAAATGTGATAATACCAACACTTTTATACGTACTAGTTTCCAAAGCATTGTTTTACAAAAATATTACTCAAAATAACTGTACAAAGCAATAAAACAACTGTGGTTGTTATGGATTACCTGATCAAAGATACCTTTAATAATCTTTTAATAGCCATTTAATTGATTTTTTTTTTAAATCCTATATTTCGTCGCAAGAAAGCAATACTGCTGTAACCGCCACTACCTTGTTTTTACATTTCTTTAATTTCGGCAGGTAACCTACGTATTTAAGCAATTAGGTATCATGTATCCCAGCGTTCTTTAATTTAATATTTGTTTAAATGTTTAGATACGTTTAATCCTTCATTGTAAAACGTGGTCCTGTCTATTTGTGTATTTTGGGCTATTCAAGTGCTGAAATATAATTTTATATCACAGAATTGCTCTCACTGAGAGAATTTTGAGATTCCAGTAAAAGTATCGAATATTATGCTTTTATTCGTATAAACTTTTAATAATAATTTAACTTGTGAATTTTGAACTGACTGAACATTTACATTTGTATTACAGGAAAGTCCCCAAGAAGTAATTTCATACCTTATAATAGTTTCAGCTAATGATAAATAAATTATTCGAAGTTTGCATATTAGACACAAAATTTTATTTTATATAATCTACCAACAATAGATATCAGTCGTTCACAGATTTTTTGTAAATCCCGTATAAAAAACACCTAAATAAACATATTCTTTGATCAGTTCAATATTTTCACTTGTGTACAATGCAGAGATACCAACATGTAAGTAATCTGAAGTGTGTATTTTTATTTCAGTTATAATAATCTTTGCCTTGGCATTGGATGTTCTAATATGTATTAATTTATATATTTTTGCATTTATGATTAAACCAGGGTCCTGAGATCATTTCAAAAGTTCGATGTAATTTTTTGTAAGAGTTCAATACATTGAATACAATTCAATACAAATCACCGCGAGAAATCATCAATGCAGTATCATCCGCATACGCGAAGTGTTTAAATGTTTAAAAATGTTCAAATGTTTACGGCACTTCATAACTCAGGTACACCTCATACGTCATTACAAAATACGACATTATCAATTATTACAAAAGAAAAACACTAAATACAGATATTTAAACTACAATTACAGATGGGCAGTACGTTTATAATTAGCAACAATTATATTGTACTGTTAATTAAATAAGTATTACCATGTTGACATATCAGTCACAATCGTAGGGCGGCCATACTGACAATGACAAGAGGGATAGTATGAATAGTTATTAACAAAAAATAACAATAAGTAAATAAAAATAGGTAAATAATAACACGTAAGCGATAATTAGAAAATAATAATAATAAAATAATAGTAAGCAAATAAATATAATTAAATAAGACAATAATTATAATTAAATAATAAAACGTCATTAAGTAGTTAATAATAAATGCATTGAGTAAATAATAACAAATAAGTAAGTACTTAAAAGTAGGGAAATATGCATAGGATTATATTATTAGTCATCATATTTTCGTCATTTCATCGTGAGCCATCATCATTTATAGTTCCTATAATAACTTATCCCAAGGAACTTGAAGCGAAACCGCTTTCTAGCAAGTAGTACTGTATTGGTGACCCCGACATGAAAATTAATACTTTACGACGGCGAATAGTTGCAACAGCTGCAAGTTGTTCGCTTTATTCAAATTACGGTTTTACGTACATTCGTAACATTTAAAATAACTTTATAGCAAAAACAAAGGCAATTACTTAACTAATAAAAACAAACATTTTATGAAATATTACAGGCACGTTTGTCGGCTTTTCGCGATTTTAACGACCAACCTGTATAACAATATAAAACACTGTCAACTCGAATAAAGCGACTTTACTTTACTCTTCTCCTAATGCGTTTACGAGAAAGCCAAGAAAAAGACAGAATCTCGTCTTTATGGGGCAATTACGACATTTTTTATGTTTTTTATCATTTGCGAGCCTATTGTGAAGTACAGGAGAATAAAACTCGGTCCTATAAAGGTAATTCCGATTGTGTGACGGAATATCGAACTTTTATTACCGGAATAAAGTCACTCGTTTTTTTATGGGGGGAAATATAAAAGCTAAAAAAGCGACGACGACTACTTTAATATGGGCCACACTGTACCGGTGAAATATGCCGCCGGTCATTCGGAGACTTTATTGGAGATAATGAATAACTCACTCACTAACTGTTACTGCTCAGCTCAGCTCAGCTTTGGGAACAGCGTTTGTTTTAAACACTTGACTTTTAGATAACGAATGCATATTGAACTGGAGATTAAGTACTGTTTCTAAATAGGCTAAAAGCGTTTTCTGCACAATTTTTCTGTACAGGGTTACGTGAAAAATGTTTGTTATCGATATCCGAACATTATTGTATTGAGAAAATGGTATGTTCGTGACAATTTTAGATAACCTTTTAAATTAAACGACCTCTGTCGTGGGTCACCCAAAGTTTGGTGAGCTAGCAGGGGTGCCCGGGTTCATTGTTTGAGGGAGACCTTGAGGGATGTTTTGATCTCTCCGCAGGACTCTCTCAGAACATTTTGAACACGGCAAAGGGGGGCTTGGATTCATACGCCCGTCATTCTTGGACACAAAGATCCCCAGATTCCTACCCACCCCTTATACCTTATTTCCTTCTCATAATTTTCTCTCCTTTTTTCCCAAAAAGACCCTCCACACAGCATTCTCAAAAGATGACAGGCCCTGAGCGGAATTATTTTCCTCGGGGCCTTCTGTGTGGAGCAAATGCCTCCATGCCTCGGGGCCTCCTGTGTGTAAAACAATGCCTCATCCCCAAAGGTGACTTAAGCCCAGAGGAGAATTATTTTTCTCCGGACCTCCTGCGTGGAAAAAATCTCAAAATGTATATATCATGCTCTAATTACATATGTTGTATCACTAAAATCGCAGAACCAATATTATTTAGCACCATCACCCCCATTTACATTTGCATTTGCGAGGCAAGGAGAGGAAGATTTCAAAATGTATACCTAAAGCCATTTCAAAAACTTTGCGGTAACCTTCAACTTGGCGATACTGAAAATATCTTCCACTCTTGGATAATGTGCTATTTTTACAAAACCAGTTTCATTCCCGTGACCTCCGGATTCAGAATTGGAGATTGACTGAAGATCTCTAATACATTTCCTGTCTTGGACTAACCATTGTAATAAGTAGATATCAAATTATATGTATAAGAATATTTGCGTATTTGTAGCTGGTTGGGGATATACATAACACAGCTACACGTACCTACATACATACATCTGTACATCATGACCCTGTACTTGTAGTTAGTATTGTTACAATCCTTTCTACCCTTCCATTTTACCTGCCATTTTTGCTTGACCCAAGCCAGTCTTAAATCGACCCTCGTCGCCTAAACACCGCATATCGCATCCGCACACCGCATCCCGCAATTAATATAATCATTTTAAGTGCACAGTAAACCAGCCAGGATTCAAGAAAGTACAAGCGCAGTAAGTCCAATTTCGTCCTTTCCTTGTGCATGTTATCTACTTGTGCAGTGGTCTTTACACACCCATTTCCACACACAAAAAACGCATCATTCATGGTCCTTCGACAAATTCTAAACCGCATAAAAAATGCTTCAGTAGTCGTTAATGCAAAATATGTCAACCCTTTTATTTTTCAAAAACGTGCAAATAAGCGAAAACTTTAGTCAACTTTGTGTTCTTACATATTTTGGAATTTTTAGTGCTTATAATATGATGTCATATAGACATTTTAAAAATGAAAACCACGAGTAGTAAAGCAAACAATGGCATCCAACGGAACAGGTTGAAAAAATATAAATCCTTGTTCAAAAATTCTCCTTGCGCTCGCGGCGTAGATTTTCACAAAATCCCCGCTGATTCCAGTGGTCTATTGAACAGTTGAACACATAGAGCAACGGTTTAAAAATTCAAAAAGAATTTACTAGCTTTATTTTTGTTTGCCACATCCCAATAGGATGTTGGATTAGGTCACGTAACACGTAAATGTTGAACAGTAGGAAACCCCTTGCGGAAGCAAAAGTGACAAAAATTATCTACTGGTAATGTGTCAATCTAATTGACCTTTCTTAGGTCAATTAGGCTTTTCTTCAGGACTGGGTGTTGTTATATCAAGTAACCTAATAATTCCTAATCTTACCTTACCAACTTGTACTCATATGATTAGTCTTATATAACCAGTTAAAGAATTGGATTGGCTTTACTGAGAAGGATCTGTTGGAACGAAGAAATAAAACTGACAACCAAAGGGGCTTCCTTATAATTAGCCTACAGGATCAAATAGTATCTATTGGCAGGAACGTATGTGTTTGGGTGGCTGGACAATTTGAAGGTGAACAGGTGCCGATGTAGAGCACTTTGAGACCAAAACTCGTTATCTAGTTATGTTTTGAAGATAAGATCCTGTTTGTATGCACGATTTGAGACTAATTGTTTATCGTTTGTTCTCTATCTATTTATACAGGCGCTTACAGGGTTTTTTACATGATGCAAGGCTGCCTCATGAGCTTCTTGAACGAGTTATATTTTTGAACTGTTATTTTTGCTTGTGTTACTAACCTGATTGTTGTATTATGTTTTTTTCCCTGTTAAGCACTTGCATACTGCTTTTTTACAACGTATGCAGGGACACTGGAGGTCTAGACTCGTTCGAAATAAATAAATGTAGGTTCGTTTAACAAAAAATTAGAATCTTGCAAGAGCCTTGAGGAAGTAACCATCTGTTACTTATTCCAGGGCGGGTAATTGGTGGATAACCTCCAATTTTTGTATGCACTTTGGCAACTGTTACCTTAAAAGTGCCACTACGCGATTTTCTAAAGTCGGGGTTAATGACGACATTAAAACACACAGTAAATTTGAATGAAAAGATGTAATGAAAGAGGAGGAAAATAGTAGTGGAATTAGGGAACCTCTCAATTCAGATCAAGTAAATCAATAATTCACAATACACTCGTTATTTAAGAGGAACGTATGCGCGGACCATTTCGGCCAGTTTCATACAAATCGTAAATTTGGATTTAAGATCAAAATAGCCAACCAAACTGAAAAATTATTTTTGTAATCAAAGATTATATCAATTATCTAGTACGGATGTGAGCTACTTTATTTATTTTTTCTTTAAATTATAAGATAGGCCATTAAAAATTTTAATTTTTCGCATCCGTTAATTAATGACCTATATCTTTTAATTTAAAGCAAAAATAAATAGAATGGCTCACTTCCGTACTAGATATTTGATACACCTTTTGATTACAGAAATAATTTTTCAGTTTTTTCGGTTATTTTGATCTCAAATCCAAATTTAAGAGTTGTTTGAAACTGGCCGAAATGGGCCGCGCATACGTTCCTCTTGTTGAAAGTAGTTTTTGAGCGTCGGGATTACCAAGGTTGAAAGAATTGGTTCCAGAGACTGAGGAGCTGGTGGAGGATGTTTGACCTTTGCTCCGTCTTCTCATCAGACGAGTGTATATTAATACTCAACCATGAGGAATAGTCAGGCTCCTGGGGGTCGCGGTACTTTCAGGCCACGATCCTGTGTTCAATGATTATACTGGATGATGATTGATAACACTGTACTCTTATTTGAGTGATTTAACATTTATCAAGATTTTAATAATTTACACAATTAGTGTTCACGTATGAAACGGGTAGAGAGGTACAAAACGCGAACGGGCGGTTGAATCGAGTGCTAGGAACGGAATAATTTGCACGGTCATTCTCGGAGCGGTGCCGAGATATTTTTTGGAGAGGTGACGGTGACGCCACACGTAAAAATGAATGTAAGTGATGCCCGTACTCTTAAATAGCATACCTGTAAAGCCTATATCGATGACAACAGCTTCGCTCGCAAAAATAAAACTCCTCAAAAGAAGAAAAAAGTACTTAAATTTTTTTGGGCGTGGAACAGTTTGATTCAAAGTACCCATCGTGTGTGGTGAGGATGGAGTGGGGGGGATTGGGGGGAACGGAGGTATTCAAAGCAAAATATACCCATTCAATTTAAAAAGATCTCGTTTAAATAGAAAAAGAGCGGCAGATGAGTCCCCCTTTCAGTCCCCGGTATCTCTCTCAATTCCCTAACCCCCCTCCCACTCCCACTGTCAGCGCGGGCCTGAATGTCGGAATAGCCTAAAACTCTGTTGCCAACTGGTTTCGGCTTTGGTTTCTGGATGACACATTTTCAGGCACGTTTGTACTTCCAACCGCCCTAAAACAGAGCTGTACTGCTCAAAATTTTTATTCCATTTGTGTTTATCTGATACCACAGAAGTAAAGTGTTCCCAGGCAAAGCTCGTATCTACGTCATCGCGAAGCATTTCAATGGAACGTACGTCGTAATTTTCTTTTATCATATTGGTGGATGACAGTGACCATTCTTCTATAATTAACTGGGCTCTTTTAATCGGATATATTAATACGCTTTGTTAATAATTACCCATATTAATAGTTAAGACACACGTGATTTAATTTGTATTCGTAATTCATACATTAATAAATACGTGGAATCGAATAAACGAATTCCGGGATTACTGGTAATAAAGTTATTTTTGATTCATCTACTGAATTCTTTGAAATATAATATGAACATAATCTCATAAATATATCATGAACAACCGGAGGAAAAACTTTAAAGTTATTGACTACGAATGAAAACCACGGAACAGAATTTCTTTTTTCTTCATTTATACACAGCTTTTAGGAGATCGTCGATGACGTAGGTACGATCTCTTCCTAGTATGGCAAAGTATTAGAAACCTTGTGGAGGAGGGGAAGAGGTAGGTATAAAAAGCTTGGCTATTCGGATCTGTTCCTTAAGCCCAGCTAAAACCATTTCCATCCATAACAAATGGTAGCCCCAGAATCACCATAGCGCACCGTAATACGTATTTTCTATTCTGATTCTAAGATGATCCTATGTACATATTTACAGGTGACCGGACAACTCGGAATGAAACCAACTCAGAACCATCTCAGATAAGTCATTTAGAGTGATAAAAAAAATATATAAAAAATTGGTTAAATAGGTTACGTTAGATTAGGGTTATCGGTTAATTTTAAATTATTTTTTTCATAGCTTTTAATGACTTTTTCAGAAGGTGTTGAGTTGACTTGATTCTCAGTTGGCATGGAACCATATTTATAACGTACTAAAAAACCTCATCAAATTTTATTCAATTAATAAACGATTGTATACGTGAAAACGCTACTATTTAAAAAATGACAAAAAATTTTACATGAAAAGATGTGTACATTGCTTGTACAAAATTTCGCCACTCCCTTATTTAGGTACTTCAATTTAAAAGATTAAAATTTATAGTAATTTAGAGAACTTTTTGACAAGAACAATTAATATTATTCTGTATTCTACAGGTTACGATGTTGCCAGTCGCTACAATGAGGAAGATGTCATTTTTATACTTCATTAAAGAAAATGGATTCCCCGGTTTCACTACATAATTAATAATGAAAAATTCCGTGCTCATTTCAATCGGAACAAGGTATTATTGTTATTTTTGTGACATTTCGCTGCCCCTATAATACTACGCCACTGAATACAGCCAAAAAGGGTTGTTTATCCATTGTATGTACTTGTTTTATTAATAATTTCTGAATGAATTTCGGAATTTTTCCGACACATTTTAAATTTCTATTATATTTCTTAATTTTTAAAAATATCGTAAAAACAAATACCATTACAGAAACAAGATAAAATTAGCTTTTAGATTTTTTTGTTTGAAATATAATTTAGCATTTATGTTTTAAGTTTAAAAAAAAGCTTGAAAAATTTTGAAAAAAAGCTTACAACAAACATTTTTAATCAAAACGTATAGAAATTTAAAAAATACAAAATTCAAAAACCTTTTATTTAATGAATTTTTAAGAAAAGGGTCACTTCACTTTTTCTCGTTAATACAATTAAAAAAATATATTTTGAAATTTGCTTTTAATTCCCACAAAATACCCTAAAAATAAACTGACATTTCGTACGGATTCCTTGCATCTCCAAAGACTTTCTTTGATATGTTTGCCAACACATGTATTATTTATTTATTTATTTATTTTTAAATATACGCCCTTTTTCGGGGCTTTTACATATATAGCATAGAAAAAACATTTTATTGTACATAACTGAACTGCCTCAATAACAATATTTTATATTTATTCAAAGATAAATTGAAGATGTCCACTGACTTGGTATAATTGTTTCCCTCCATTAGTATTCTGGGCAAAGAGGAATACATATGGTAGTTAGTCCCATATTAGATTTATGGTATTAGACACTTATGTTGTAAAAAAACATCACTTTCAAGAAATACTGTGATAAGTAGTCCATAAAATTGAAAATTATAATGGCATAACCCCAATTTTTGATAGCACGTAAATTCAATTTACAACACGCCATTACCGTATAAATTCACAAATAAATATAATAAACTACGCAAATTTAATAATAAATTCACCGTCTTATTAAATAAAAACACGATTCACGAAGAGATTTCGGTTAACACCTTTAACCAAACATCCATGATTAAAAGTGTTAACCATTGCTCATGGCCGGCGCGCAATCTCAATATTAGTACCCTTTACACACAAAGTTCGGAGCGGAACGTGCCCCGCGCCACTTCAGGCCGCCGCGCAGAAAAGTCTCACAGTGAACTGCGCTGAAAACCGTTATCTTACTGTCTTTACTTTTCTGCGCGGCGGCCTGAAGTGGCGCGGGGCACGTCCCGCTCCGAACTCTGTGTGTAAAGGGTACTATTCACACCGGCGCCGGCGCATGCGCGTACACTTTGTATTGCTAGTTTGAAAAATATATTTCACCTTTTTTTTTATTAGGAACAGACGAAATTTTTTATTGCACGGTCGTTGTACAGTGTGTAACTAAAATACCGTTTAACATTTGTGAATCGGTTTTTTTAAGTAAGGGCGTTATTGTATCCAGTATGTCTTTTGAATTTACTCCCTTCTACCAAGCGAGTATCTTCAAGGCATATAGTCCGGTCAAGTTAGCTAGAAAAATAGGGGTCAAACAGCACAAATTCTGACAGAGCTGAAATTTGGTAGAGACCTTGAGTACACTATTACAAATAAAATACCAAATATCCCCATCGATCACATACCTGCTAAAACGTTATTCAAGGTCAAAGGTCAAAATTTTCGGTTTTCTGGATTTTTCTCGTAAACGGTAAGTTATATTAAAAAATATTTGAGGCAAAAATTGTAGATCATAAAATTATCTACTAATATTGTCGAAAATTTTTTTTCCTAAGTATCACCACTTCTGAGATATAGCGATTCTAAAGGTTGAAGGAGTTACATTCTATATAATACGCACACATCTCCACACCACCTGTGAGGTAGTGTACTTGGCGCATTTTTTTAAACGAAGTAATAGTTAATACTAATAATATACGGACTAATAAATAGTTCATTATCGAAGAAAGCAAACACTTTGTGGCTTGACATTTTACAGAATGAAACAAGTTCTTTGTTTAAAACCACTTTATTTAAATTTATATTCGTCGACCGGTTTCGGTCGAACTCGACCTTCTTCAGGACAATAACTCTGTACTTTAATTTAGTTTATATGTTTATATGTTTATTGTCCTGAAGAAGGTCGAGTTCGACCGAAACCGGTCGACGAATATACATTTAAATAAAGTGGTTTTAAACAAAGAACTTGTTTCATTCTGTAAATAGTTCATTCTTCCTTTCTTAAACAAAAAAAATTACCTAAATTATGCGAAGTAATTTATTCTAACTTATCAAAATCCAAAAAAATAAATGTTAATTAAAGTTGTAACTGTGTTAATCACTAGTCCGTCCCCACAATCCGTACGGCAAGCCCTCCCATTTTGCGCCCTCTGGCGATCAACATCCCCGACGTCCGCCGCGGTAACCGGACAACGTACTTCGTTAAATAAATGAACTCAAAAAGGGAAAAAATAAGTCACCCCGCGAGAAACGCAGGCAAATTTGCAAACACTCCACTCGCCGGTCATTCTGTTTGCGCTTCCTTTTATTCAAACATCCATCGACGGCAAAAAATCGGAAAAAACGTGTCTAAAAAAGAAACGCTGCCCCCGAAAAAATAATACTCTGTCTAATTATTTTTTTGTTTATTTAAATTATTAAATATTAACTTAGCAGATACTTGGCAATTTGGTCGTATTTTTTCAAAAACACACTTGCTCATTCTTATGTTGTGACAACTGCGCAGAATATTCTACTGCCAGAAGAAAAGAAGGTACCTACAACCACGCCAATTCGGGAGGCGGAGATGGGTACCGCCGCCCCGGGAACCTTTATTGGATTACCAACACCTCTGCTATAGGTCACCCCAAGTGGTTCGCTACGTTTGGTGTTTTAGCAGGGGTGCCCGGTTTCATGGGGTGAGGTTTGTCTAGGTCTTGGATGACCAGGACACACTGAACCCCAGATTCCTACCCACCCATTAAACCCTTTTCCTTCCCAGAATTCTCCTCCATTTCCTTTCCTTTAAAAAAACCCTCCACACAGCATCCCCAAAGATGACATAGGCCCTGAGGGAGATTATTTTCCTCAGGGCCTCCTGTGTGGAGCTCATGTTAAAAAAAAAAATAGTTTATCATGGAAATCGATTTCTTTTTTAATGAATAAATTATTTTCACCACTCTGTTTTATTTTTTTTTTACTTTATGAGTAAAACTTCAAATTGTAATATTTAATTAAATTAACACAATATTAGCGAAACCCAATCTAAAATCTGGAAACAGAAAAATGACTCTTGCAATCAAACATAAAGATAGCAGCCAATAAAATACGCGTTAAGAAAATGAAGATAATATGGGTGGTTCATAGTCGAAGTATAATACAGTTCGAAATGACCGAATCGATACCTTGGCACAGTGGTCAGCGCATTTGCCCGGAAAGCGAAAGGTCCTGGGTTCGAGTCCCAGATGTGCAAATATCTTTTTCTGATTTTTCTGTTTCAAGATTTTGGATTTTAACTGCTTTGGTATTTCTAAATAAAATTCTAAATTATGCATTTCATATTCCAGAATTGTTTTCATTGATAATCTTTCGGATTCCACTATGTAATACTAGCAATCGAAATGTATTTCAGTGAAGAAATTCTGGGAATAATTTCCCTATGTATGTATTCCTCATTGCCCAGAACACTAATGAAGGAAATAATTATGCTGAGTCAGCAAAATGCCGAGCTTCAATTTATCACTTAACAAATAAAAAAAGTATGTTACTGAGGAAGTTCAATAATGTACATATAATATTGTATATTTTTTATTATCCTTTGTAAAATCTTCTGAAAATGGCGGTAATGAAAAAATAAATAAATTATCGAAGAAAGCAAACACCTTGTGGCTTGACATTTTACAGAATGAAACAAGTTCTTTGTTTAAAACCACTTTATTTAAATTCAAATTCGTCTACGTCTACGAATATAAATTACTACGTCTACCAATATAAATTTAAATAAAGTGGTTTTAAACAAAGAACTTGTTTCATTCTGTAAAAAATAAATAAATTTTCTTTCCAAAACAAGAACATATTCCTACATTTTAATTTATTTCAGTTAGGTACATTAGATCTAGAATAGTAAGGTTTAAATTTTTATATTTAATTAAATGAAGACAATATTAGCAAAACCCAATCGAAAATCTTTGACATAAAAATCATTCTTTTTTCAAAATTCGCAAATTCACTTTGTGGCGTCATTATTAATTTAATGAAAACAAATAACTTTGTGTACACCACTATTTAATTAACAATATCAACATGATAATAACTTATTATCCTGACGAAGAAAACATAGTTTTCGAAACATGTTGATATTGTTAATTAAATAGTGGTGTACACAGAGTAATTTGTTTTCATTAAATTAAAAATCATTCATTGAATTAAATAATACAATTTGGAGTTTTTAGTCATAAAATTAAAAATAAAACATTAAATTTTTAGATTTTTAGAATTCATCCCTTGAGGTAATCTTTCACATTAATGGCGCTATAAAAATGATACCTGATTGTTTTTATTACTTATATCTTTTTTACGTCGTAATGATATTTCCTCAGAAACAAATATCTTTCTGTTTATTTTATAACATTGCATGCATCACCTTTAAAACTATTTAAAAATGTATCGTATAGTGTGAACTATATATTTTACTGGTTATTTGTTTTATCACATATACAATGTATTGGTTAACTGTAGAAACCGGGTATGAAAAATTCATCATCCTGGCATAAAAGTTTAATGCAATATCACCAATTTGAATACGTTTTAAAAAAATAATATAATTTCTAGGTTAAAAACAACCCGGAAAGGGGATTCACAAAAACCCTACATTTTCCTTTGGAATATTATTTCATTATTCATCAATGACTAATTTGATCGATTACGGCAGATGGTACCCGTGTTTTTTCTGTCCTTAAAAGCGTGAAATTGCAAACATAAATCTGGGACGACGGCACCTGAATTCCACCTTAAAAAGCTTTACGTTGATACGCGCTTTAAGCTCGGTTCTCGGCTAAAGTTTTTGTGCCCGTACAAAGCGTCCCAAAGCTCACCTTGAGGAACGAAGAATAGATAAATGGGGCGAGTCTGGCTATGGAAAAGCCCGGATAGTTGAGAAAAATGATTTTTTTAGTTTTGTTAGAAAATTTTGCGATGTATCAGTGGCGTGCAAAAAAATAAAACGAGTTCATAAAATAGTTTTCACCGATCATTTTGGGAGGTAATAATGTATTAAAACAGTTTTAAACTTTTTTCAGTTTATTATATTTTGACCGCAACCGGTTTCAGCCTATTCGGACTGTTACAATGATTCCTTAAACTATGGTTTACATAACAACATTTGAAGAGGGGTTAACGGGGGTGGGATACAACGATCAAAATAAAATAAGTTGAAATAAGCTTAAAATGTTTAATACATATAATAAATTAATTCCACCACGAATTGTCAGAATCAAAAATAGCAATTTTACGTGGATTTCAAGCACAATACACTTGAATGCAAAAACTCCTTGTCAAAATATTTTATAAAATTTTGTAAGATGGATGTTTAAATACTTCCAAAAAAAATGCATGGAATTCTAACAATATTTTTTTTTAAAGAAAAACAAAGAAAGAAGAAAAACATTCCCGGGTTACGAATAACCTGACAATAATTGGAAATCACTTACTACCACCACAGTAAGCGGAAAATGTTGCTCGTGTCGTGATGGAGGACTTAGCCAGCCGACTAATCGAACATGCGACGGGTGGGACCTAAACGCGATGCCAACTCAGCCACAGACCTTTCAGAATATTTGATTTATTCAATTTATCGTGTTATTTAATTATTGCAGAGATAAAAACTCATCTGCCTTGTAACCAGCCACCGAAAAATCACAGTTTTGCCTTTATCAAAGTTTAACGCCCGCCACTTCCGCTGCACTGCTGCAAGGGTGCAGGTGATTTTCCTGGGTTTCCCATACTAGTGCCTAAATCTGAAAAATGAACTATGGTGTCATCACAAAATTCAGAGAAATCTTCCCAAGGACTTTTACAGATTTTCATTTGGAAAGTGAGAAAGAAACTAATAAAAGTCTTCACAAAATTCAAAAAAACAGCTAAAATTAACACAAAATGTAAGCGTTTGAAGGTGAAATAAAATTTCATGCCTTTTTAGAGCACTGCTCAAGTGAACTTCGTCCAGGTTTCAAATTCGCATTACTTAAATAAGTTTACTTAATAGTACTGGTAAAACTTTTATTTTGATAATCTATTTCGTTCGTACTGCTACTTATGTATATTCTCATTCAAACTTGCACTAGCTAAGTGCTAAAGCTAAAGTTTAACTGCACTTACAGCTAAGTTACTTGATTTTTTGTATAACCGGGAACCTTTATTGGATAACCAACACCTCTGCCATAGGTCACCCCAAGTGGTTCGCTACGTTTGGTGATTTAGCAGGGGTGCCCGGGTTCATGGGGTGAGGTTTGTCTAGGTCTTGGAGGCGGATGACCAGGACACACTGAACCCCAGATTCCTACTCACCCTTTAAACCCTTTTCCTTCCCAGAACTCTCCTCCCCTTCCTTTCCTTAAAAAAACTCTCCACACAGCATCCCCAAAGATGACATAGGCCCTGAGGGATATTATTTTCCTCAGGGCCTCCTGTGTGGAGCTTATGTAAAAAAAAAAAAATTAACTTGCGTTACGTTATTGTAATGATTTATTGCATACGTGTCACCTAATCATTCAAGTAATAATACATTAATAATGTAATATATAGGCCAAGCTTTTCATTTACGTAAATAGATACATAGATACCTTTAAACAACGTGTTTTTTAATTCATTCCTGAATCCTTATTACTTATTACACATAAAAGCACGTTTAAGTATAAATGCCTTAGGATAGTGTTCAAAAGTGGTGTACATAATTCAAAGATTACGTAATATGCTAAACGTGTTTGGACTTCAAAAAAATATTCCGAAAACTTTGAAGGCTCTATTCTAAGTTATACATTTGAAAGTCAAATCCTTTTTTAAAAATGGTTATTTAAAACTGCGTAATCGACGGGTTTATGTGTTGTTTTTAAAGGTTTACCGCGCTATATATATATTATTTATGGTTCGATTTTCAACGATTTGAATAATTGGAAACATGTTTCATACAATTTTAAATTGGAATAAAAATGAGAAACTCAATATCATGGTGCATATAGAAAATTTAAAAAAAACGTCTTTCTAATCTTTTCGGTTCCCAAATGCTTGGTAATTTGATGAAAACGTCTTATTTCCTTTCTTGCAACATTAAAAATTTAATCTTTTTAAGAAAACGGCAGTTTATATTGTGACGACGAAGAATGACGCTTATGTGAATGGTAGATGAAGCGGGGGACGCCCGAGGGCGTCTTTAAATTAAAAAAATGGCACCATCAAGTGAATCAGATACTCGAGTCAGGCCATGTTAAGAGTCAGAAAAATAGAACAGTATGTATTAGACCATATATGAATGTGAATGAGACAAAGAATATGTGTGCCAAGACCGAGTTGTTTCGCGGTCCGTTCTCTCTGCCTACCCCAGCGGGAAAACGGCGTTATGGTTTGTCAATTAGTTAGTTATGTTATAACCAGGGGATGCTTCCTAAATCTTTTTTTTCTTCGATTGGATAATGTGAAACAAGGAATACATATGGCGTCTTTTGTTGAGGTACGCAAATATTTTAATTTTTTATAAGAAAAACTCTCTTTTTATAACTTTTGAAGGTTATTCCCATCAACATAATATATCATTGAAGAAGAAGATAACACTTATAATCTTAATGAAAATATGAAGACACAGAAAGACACAGAAAAATAGAAAAAGACAATGGTCGCAACTGGGACTCGAACCCAGACCTCTCGATATGGAAAAAAAAAAAAAAAAAAGAACTAGTTGAAGATAATAATGTTGATTCTAAATATTTGAAATATGAGATTGACAAATATGATGGTTTGACAGAAGGTGGCAATAGCGAAATTGAATAACGCGCACGTCCCGGTTAGACGGCCTCCGTGGTCCCGAGGCAAGACTCTCGACTCACAATCCGAAGGTCGCGGGTTCGAACCCGGCGTGCGCAAATAAATTTTATTTGATTAATTTGTGTTATTTCACAGTTTATTCATTTAAAGTAATATATAGTAAATTTGCGGCACGTTCCAGAGTGGAAGATACTATCAGTATCGCCCTGGTGTAAGACCACCATTCAGAATTGAAACGTTGCTTGAAGTGGCTTTAGCCGTGTTTAGTGACCAGATCTGAATAGCCAGGTACTTTCCCACCTTCCTCTTCCCTATCTCCTTCCCCTCCCCACTACCTTCAGCCTCACAACATACCCCAATTGGGGATGCCATAGTCTCACTGGCTCCAGACGAGAGCAGTTGGGACTCTTGTGCGGTATTTCATATAAAAAAAAAAAAATTAAAAATAGACGAGAGGTCTGGGTTCGTGTCCCAGTTGCGACCATTGTCTTTTTCTATTTTTTTGTGTCTTGTTTTCTTTCATATTTTCATTTAAATTATAAGTGTTATCTTCTTCTTCAATGAAATATTTTAAACTCATATTTGAAACAACTTTATGCCAATTTCATGATGACAATGCAATGAACATCGATCTACTGGCTACCTCGGAATATGACTGAAGGGTTTATAAGGTGTAGAGTAGTAAGCTGCATTGTCGATTTATTCGCAATTTATAGCTTAGATCATCAATCTCAAAATTTACAACACTTTTTACTAGTTCTTGCGGGTACCATTAACGCCTCGCCGTCTTTAATAGCACTTACAACGCACAACACGACCAACGCCGTACCTTAATTAGCAACACAGCTTAGCGCCCCAACAGCAATCGCGTAATATCTTACCGACTGACAACCGGAATATATTTTATCCGTCTTAAAATCGTAATCTGGAGGGATTTAAGCGCCAAGATTTAGGAATAAGGGACAAAAACGCGTCTTAATCGAAGACGCCGCCGCAATTAATTTGAAATCCCTAATTTGTGGCGGCCGTCAACGATAGCTATTTTCCAATTACAGCCCCTAAGAGGCACCCTTGTCAGGGGGCGGGGGAGGGAGCCGCGACCCCTGCTGGCTACACTACCTATCGATTGATTCGGCAAACGCAATTACTCGTGAAAGATCAACCTCTCGATATCTGGCCGATTCAGGAAACCTAAACCTCGAACGGGGCGGGTTTTCTGCTAATTGAATGTCGCTCGTATATGTCAGCTTATCAAAAACTTGCAATACTGTTTAGGACTGCAATATTGAAACATACGGTTTAACAAAAAAAATTAATACAGTGGAATTAAAACATTCATTACAGAAATCAGTCTCACTTATTTTGGAGTAAATTATAGTATTTTCACATATGAAGTAATGTTAGATTTTTTATTTGCCACACTGTACGAATAAGTGATACTTATGATTATAATTATTTGTGTAACGTAACGATGAAATATATTCAAATATTTAAAACGATTAAAGTTTTTTAATGAGCCCCCCTCCCGCGTTCCATATATTCAGTCGCAGTGCATTCAATTTTCAAACAGCTCGCCTGCCACTTATTACAATTTTTTATTAAAATTTTCATCTATTACAAATATTCATTTTTGTATATAATAAGAACAGTCAATCAAATTTGGTACCTAACATAGGTATCTGCCTAATTATAATTCTTGATTCAAGGAGTTTTCAAAATTGAATTTTAATTTAACAATCATTGTTTTTCAAAATGTTATTCTCAAATTTTTGACAGTTCCGAAAGAATTTTTGTGATGATTAAAAAACTTTTCAGCTGTTTTGTTGTGTGGTTGTAATAATCCAGAAACCTTCGCCGGGATGTATATATTTTGAAAGTTTCGTACATTTTCTATGCTTAATATTGCAATACATAGACATCTCATTAATCCCAAACACATGTTGATTTTTATATATATATTGATGATTTAACAACACAAATCCACCAACTTCATCAATTGTTAATATTCATAATGGTTCAAACAAGTTCAAAATATTAATAATGGTATTCAATAAAACATTAAAAAAATAGATTTATAATTCTTTTTAAAATGATCGATTTCATTTATTTTTTGATAGATTCTCCCATCTTAACGAACGGGTTGCAATCTTTAGAGCACAGGCGTCGGGTGGGAATGCTATCCATGTTCTACCGGTATTTCAATGGAAAATGCTCTGAGAAACTAGCGTCATTGATCCCTTCGGCACCGCTGCATAGTCAGGAGACACGCCAAACGCGCGCCCAACATATGTACACGGTTGACATTTGTCACATGAGAACGGGTCGTTTTTTCGACTTGTTCTTGAGTTCAACAGCTCGGCTATGGAACGATTTGCCGGCATCTGTGTTTCCTCTCTCCTACAACATGGGTCTCTTCAAGACCAATGTTCATTCCTTCCTCTCCTCAAAAAGACCCTCCACACAGCATCCCAGATGACACAGGCCCTGAGGGGAATTATTTTCCTCAGGGCCTCCTGTGTGGAGTTAATGTAAAAAAAAAAAACACAGGTTTTATAATAAATGTAAATCTCTTCCAGTTTTTAGGTAACTTAAGCAACAGCAAAAAGATTTTTGCTCTTTTTTTTTAATTAATGCTGGTAATACATGTTTTCATTCAATCGTGACTTGAGACTAGTTATTTCTCTGTAGAACTGAATATAAATGACAAAGGAAAAGGCCATATTCAGATCATGCCGCTAGGTCACTGACTTAGCTAATAAAAATACTTGGCGTCTTTTTTGTGATACTTCACCTCAGGGTCTCTTTCCTTGGCTTGAAAAATATCTTAGAACAAGACTCAGTATTAAACGGAAACTGGTATTTACATAAACGTCGGAGACTGTCGTGATGTGAAAATGATAAGATTTCTGGAATAAACTGTGAAAGCATGTCTAAATATACCTACCAACCTGTAATTAATTACAAGACTAAGCTATTTAATTAGTTATAAAGGTTTCTCAGTAATGATTTTTTTTACATACATTTTATTTTAACTTGCTTACTCTATTTCCTTCTCAGTTTTACATCTTTTACGCCTTTCACATTTTTACTTTGATCCACGTGTTTGTTTAGTTTTAATTTTTTCTTGCCTTCTGTGAGATCGTGATATATAATTGTCGTGAAGTCTTGCCCAGAGATATTCTAATTTATTAGAACTGGGGTCCGTATTTCCAGTACTATTATGGGTTTATTAAAAGACCTTGGGGTTCTTGAGTTTACAGTGACTTATATTGTTATAGTTTAAGTAAATATAACGTCCTTGCTACTGGGAAGATATGTTTGTATGAAGAGTTCTCGCAAAATAATGATTCTGCCTTCCTGTCTTCGGTACAACTCGTAAACGACGCGACGTGGCGTCGCGACGCCACGTTATCCAAAGATAACATAGACCAGCGGTTTTCAACCTGTGCGTACCCCTTGAGGTACACGAAAAAATAAGTGGTACGCAATATCGTGGTACTGCAATATCATATTTTAAAACTCATATTTTGGCGGTTTACGCTCGGTGATTTGGCAGTCTGCCGCACCGCCATAATTCAGTATTTGTGTAACTTGATTGTTCAATTCGTGTAATAATGAGAGCTTTAAAAAATACACATGAAACATTTCTTTCATTACACGTGTACACAAGATAGATACAGAGTACGGGGTACAACGAATTCGTGGTAAGAGTCAAGGAGTATGCAGGCTCAAAAAGGTTGACAATCGCTGACATTGACAACTAAAGCAAAGTTAGAACTGATCTGACTAATTGTGATACATTACAATAATTTTCCTTTTTTATGTGGATATCGCACAAGAGACCTAACTGCTCACCGTCTGGAGCCAATGAGATTATAACATCTTACGATATCATCAATATCACATTTGCTTACAAAGTTAAAGGGTATCCCTCGTCCGACCTCTCCCGATCCAATTAACGAAGCTTTTTTTTAAAGAAGACAAACCTTCCCGGGTTCCGAAAAATTTGACAACATTTGAAAATTTCTTACTTTCACCACAGTGAAGCCGTCCGCTCTGGGAGAAACTGAAAAAAAAACAGTTGTCGACGCAATCGCAATCAAAAAATCCTTAACAAAATTGAAATTATTCTGATCTGACTTTTCGAAATTTGACAGTTCGTGCACTGCTGGTTTTTCAGTTGCATTGTTGACAGGTTTCCATAGTAGCGGCTCACGAACTGTCAACTTTTGACATGTCAGATCAGAAAAATATCGATTTAGTTGAGGAGGTTGATTGCGATTGCATCGACAACTGTTTTTTTTTTAGTTTGTCCATGAACGAAGGCCCTTAGCGGAAAGTGTTGTCATGGAGGAAGCTAGGATGCCAACTCAGCCACTGGCTGGGCAAAAGCATCCATCGCCGTCCAAACCTGGACATTCAATTTGGGAGGCGGGATTGGGTACCGCCGCCCCGGGAACCTTTATTGGATAACCAACACCTCTGCCATAGGTCACCCCAAGTGGCTCGCTACGTTTGGTGATTTAGCAGAGGTGCCCGGGTTCATGGGGTGAGGTTTGTCTAGGTCTTGGAGGCGGATGACCAGGACACACTGAACCCCAGATTCCTACCCATCCCTTAAACCATTTTCCTTCCCAGAACTCTCCTTTCCCCTTTTCCTTAAAAAAACCCTCCATACAGCATCCCCTAGGATGACATAGGCCCTGAGGGAAATTATTTTCTTCAGGGCCTCCTGTGTGGAGCTCATGTAAAAAAAAAAAATTCAAGACCTGGACAAGAAGACAACAACCCCATAATCCGGACACCGCTGCAAAATCACCAAATATAGCGAACCACTTGGAATGACCTATGGCAGCGGTGTTGGTTATCCAATAAATGGTTCACGGGGCGGCGGCGGCAAAATTTGCCTTTGCCGTTTCGGAGCATTAAACCCGCGCAAAAATGTGGTTTACATTTGCAAATAGCAGAAATATATCAGTTGTTAACTGCTAAAAAACATGTAATATAAAATATACGTCTAGTGTAAAAAATATTGTATAATTTATCGGTCCTCGTGGTAATAAACATGAAAGAAAACAACGAAAAGTGAGATATCCCTGCCATTAAGCCGGTAGAGTATCTTTTATTTATTTTATTCGCGTTAGACCACAAACGGCTGTGCCGGTAGGTAGAATGTACACATAGATAAGTAAATGGATCATCATATTCAAAAGCCCCGTGAAAATGAAGTTGTTTTTGGCACGAAATAAAAGGAAGTTCTTTTAGCATTTTTAACCACTGTCCAGGGCGGGGCCGGGTGATTTATGGGGTCTTGACAAGTCGCAGAGAGTTCGGGGGGAATAGGGAAGAAGGTTGGGGGTCGGGGTGTTAAGGGGGGAACCCATAAGCCAAACCGTGACCCGATGATTCGAAATTTAAATGATTGATATACGCGCCAAAACTTTTTCCGCGCTCCGTCACAAGCCGACACGGATTTTCAATCAGAAGGACAATATTTAAAGAAAAATGTGTCAAAACAGAATATTTTCCAGCGCTGAACATGCACGGCTGACATCAGACATCAATCATCCTACTAAATATTGTTTGTTTGCCGGGAAACTTAAAAAATAGGCTTTCCTATTCCCATTTTCTGGCCTACTTTCGCAGCACTAATGTAGAAGGTTCCTATAACTGGAATAATAACTAATGTTGGAATAAAAGTAACACGGGTTACACACACAAAGATGGTTACCTACTTGTAATGAGCGTCTTACATGTATTTTCAACTGGCTTTGAAAAATTCATGATAACGGATTTTTAAGCTGAGAACATTGATATGCTAGATAAAAAATACAGTATTTTTAAAACAAATTACATACAGATACCCACGTATTATAACTATATTAACCTATAACCCTTCTTGTCGATTAAAAGCGCCTCGCTGCTACTGAGATTCTCATCACCTCATAAGGTTGCGCCGCAGGTGTCTACGCTCACAGCCGCCATCTCCGCCGACACGGCATCGAGTGACCGCCTGGATGATCAGGTCATTCTCCACCGCCACGGTATTGAACAACGCGCTGGCGACCTGAAGACCCGTGGTCTTCACCGCCAAAGCATCTCGACCTACATCACACATCACGAGTGTCTCTATCGTTGACCATGGCTACGTCGCATCAATAAAGACTCAACTCACCAACATAACTGCTCGCTTTTTATTCGTCATTTTGTCTCTGCCAATACCGGAGTCTTATTCCTCAAAAATTTCTTCCACCATGAACTCTATGAAAGTTAGTTATTTTCAAATTTTAAAACTACGTCTCGAATACATTTATATATGGTTGGTCAAACGACAGAAAAGAGCACTAACTTCACAGCTTAAAAAAAGTGCATCGAAATGGAATATTTTTAAAATGTATGGTTTCTGAAAATTATGGCAGCTAAGAAAAAATATTTAAAAAAAAACCTAAATGCCTTTCAAGTCCTTCCTATCTAGGAAAACATCATGTAAGCGGCTCATTCCGTGATTTTTTTATCGGAATTGTGCTTGATATTGGCTTTTCAATTATTTTCAGATTCTCACCCGAAGTCCTCACATAAATTACGCATCGAAAATGATATTGCTCACTTTATAAAAATTATTCTTCAGTGAATGAAATATTATTATTTTAGGTGAATAAAGTGATAATTTCTTCTACTCTGAAGCAGTGGCGTGCGGTTCGTGAAGGTTTAAACACTGACCGTAATCGAAGAAAAACAAACAACAAGAAATTAACCCCTCAGATATATTGGCTTTTCGGAACAACTCATCCTTATAGATCGTTGCCTCCCTTACTATCATGGTTAGATATATGATCTAAACGGTGTTGGAAGAGAAATCATACGCTTTATATTCAAATCTAGAAGTTAACTACAACATAATTATAATTTACCCATTTGTGAAACAAAAGTTTCCAACCGCAATTTGAAAAAAATTTATACAACTTTGAGAATTTTTTATTAATTATTTTTACGTGAAACTACAAAAAATTCAGTCATCGAAACGTTTACATACATTTTCATATTAAAATATGTGTGTATTTTTTTTGTTATCTGTAACTTTAGTTAGAAAAAACGTAAGGTTTTTAATTTTTCTATTTTTGAAACTAACAGTTCATGGTGGAATTCCATTATAATATATTATACTAAGACAAATAAAAAACTTATTTCCGCTTTAATTTTATTGACCGTAACCGGTTTCAGCTCGTTAAAGCCATCTTCAGACTGGTACAAAAACCCAAAAAAGTGAGCTAAAATAATAATAATAAGCCGTAATTAGCCTACTGGAATAACCAAATAATTAGAAATTCGACAGTCTAAAACAACTTAGTAACAAATGTAATTGATTAAAATCCTTGTAGACCACTCCTCTCCCCTTCCCCCATATGCCATGTACATAAACCGTAGACTAAGAATAATTTGTACCTTTCTGAAGATGGCTTTAACGAGCTGAAACCGGTTACGGTCAATAAAATGAAAGTGGAAATAAGTTTCATATTTGTTTTATTATAATATATTGTAAGATGCCATTTTCAAAACTTTTTTTAAGTTTGCATTCCAAATTTTTATATTTCATTAATTATAAGTTTTATTCGAATTATCAAATTGAAAGAAAATTGTGTATCATGTACATTTCAAAAATTGTTTTTAGATTTCGAATACGTTTAGAAATTTTCGATTTATTTGAATTTTATTGCGAAATGTAAAGTGAATTACCTAGCTTTAGAATTTAATATATGTTGCGCATACATTGTACAATTCAGATTCAAATTAAGGGAAGATAATAATAAAATGGCCAATTTCAAATATGTATTCAATTTGTAATTCATACCCGAACTTGAAAAACTCCACAGGTCAGAGATCAATGCACGCTACTGGCTGGGAGCGTCCCCGATCGAGTATCGTTTGACAATGAAGGCGTTCATCCGGAACGCTTAGCATTCTGGACTTTTAGAATTAAAATTGAAAGATCGGGGACAAAGAAAAACACTGGCCGGGGGTTAAGAAAGAAGAACAGCGAAGAACGAGAGGAAACGGGGGTTAATGGTGGGACTTTAATAGGGGAATAGGGGGAAATACTCTCCCAACAATGAAGGGGAGATCCTTCCCATGTTTAATGGGTAGTTTCTCATTAGAAAAGGTACCTACATATTAGGTAAACAATTATTTTTAATAAATTTTTATATATTACCCATATCTTTAATAGTAGTCTAAGTACTAATATATTGTTTTACGTTGTGAAGATGCGTTGGCATTGGGTACTGCTAAGTTTTTTTTGTGTGAATGCGGCTCAATAATCCTATCTGCCTTGAGCCAATGGGAGTATGGCATCCCAATTGGGGTGTGTTGATGTTGTGAGGCTGAAATTACTTGTGATAAGGAGATAGAATAGGAAGGTTGAGTAGTTAATATCTGGCTATTAGAATTTGCTCACTAAGCTCTGTTAACCTATTTAAGCAACATTTCGATTCTGAATTGTGGTCTTACCCAGGGCGATACAAATAGCACATGTAAAGCAATTCAAAATTTACTTTTTCGAACCAGCAAACGAAATTCATTACGCTCGATTACATGGTTAGGGGAGAGTAATTAAAGCTTAAACGTTTTTTTTTTTCTTTAATCATTGTCAGCTTAAGCTTTCTGCACTTCAAACGTCCCCAAACTTTGATAGTTTGGGGACGTTTGGTTATACTACAGCTTGCATTTCCATACTTAAAATAAATTGTTTGAACCCATTTTTATTTTTTTATTAATGACTATTTAAAAATACAAAGTAGAGCAGTTTATTCACAGTCCTGTTCACTGCGAGCAGGTGGATGAGTTTGTGTACCTGGGTAGTATGTTTACGAAAGATGGGAAGGCTGATAGAGATATTGAAAGAAGGGTAAATGCAGGTAACTCCATTAATGGAGGACTGAATGCCGTTGGTGCTAATAAAAAAACTGTCAAAAGAAGCGAAGCTAGCAGTCCACGTTGGAGTCCTGGCACCTACCCTGATGACAGTGAGGCACGAAACTTGCAGAGAAAGGATGAAAGTAAACTGAATGCTTTTGAAATGAGATCCCTGAGGCGTAAAAAAATGTATGATCTTGTGAGAAATGTGGAGATCCACAAAGAATGTAAGGCTGATATAAGTATAATGAGTAAGAAAGGAACCCTTAGATGGTTTTGGCATGTAGAGCGAATGAACGAAGATAGTAGTGTAAGAAGAATATATGACGCAAATGTGAATGGTAGAAGAAGTCGGAGACGCCCGAGGAAGACATGGTACTTGAGTCGGGCTGTGTCAAGTCAGATTTTTTTTTAGTTTTCTTTATTCATTGAATTGTTTGTTACGTGAATTGAGGATTTTTCGACCACAATACTAGGTCCATGCCAGTGTTGTGGTAGTCGATTTTCTATACAGTACATTAACATATGCATTATAAAGAATGTGTGAGAATATAAAAAATTAAATAAGTGATAAATATATAAAATAATATACAGTGAGGCAAAGAGTGTGTGCCAAGACCGAGTTGTTTGGCGGTCCGTCCTCTCTGTCTACCTCTGCGGAGAAACGGCGTGATGGTTAGTTAGTTAGTTCTGTTCACTGGGAATTCTAGTTCCAAAACGGGCTGTAGATTGTTGTGTGGATTTTTCCTATTATCATGATTTTAGATATAACCGTGATTTTCTTCATGTATGTTGGTTAGAATAAAAAAATCTTCATGTTTGTTGACAAGGTTATGTTGGTGTTACTTCTTAATTTGAATGATTTCCTCGTATTCATGTTTAGTTAGCCATATTTTGATGTTGTTTTAAAACTTTTTATCTTCATGGTGTTTTTAATTTCGTTTGGAAGGGCATTATATATTTTAATTTTGTGGTTTGAAATTTATGGTTTTTCTGGCAGAGAAATGATTTAATTTTGGGATGTTATCAATAGATTTGAGATTTTCGTCCTTGTCCTTGTCAGTAAGGTACATTTTTTTTAATAATAGAGTTCTTATAAGTACCTTCGGGTTTATTTTTATTTGTCTTTTAACAAGCTGTTTCGTGTAGGTGTTTGAGGCCCCATCCAATAATCCCAAATTCTAGACGTCATTAGCATAGTAGACTTTCTATAGATCATTTTTACTAGGTATATTGCGTGTGTTTCTGAAGTGGTACATAAGCTTTCTAAGTTTCTTTATAATCCTATTTAGAGAGATATTTTATGCTTCTAGAGTGTGTTATAGTGGGACATTACATAATTGCGTTAATTTTTTGAGCTCATGGCTGTCATCTGGCCGTTATAGAAAACGTCAAATATTTAGTTTGTTAAGATTAAGCCATTTTTGCAAAATAACAAACCCATGTTCAGCTTCTTTGTACGTGGTTATCCAATAACTTTCAATAAATGACAGTGTCGTCAGCAAAACGAATTGTTTTTTCTTGAGCATATAAGTAACAGATACTATTGTTTACATTATGCTCGGTTAGGATAATAATATTACCTTTTTTATATAATGAACGTGGTTTGTAGAAGCCCAACAATGCCTAAAATAGGAAACTATCGATGTTTAGTGACCTGGTAAAATATAAAACATGAAAACATGCAATAAGCCCATTATAATGATATAAAAATAAACCTGATCAATCAATGCAGAAATACATGTCATGTAGGTAGCGGTCCCAGCCAATGAACAGAAAATCACTAAAAGTTTTTCCGATTTTTAAGAAAACTGGTATCGCCTTGTAACTCCTCTTTTCCAGGACGGTCGATGAAAATAATGATCTGTTCAAGAAAGAAGTTCGATAATTGAAATTTTTTCAAAGTTTTACCAGAAGTAAGGAAAATTTACCTTACTTCGGGCACACGGATATACCCACAACAATTTTATCTGTTTATCTCTTCAGCGTAAATATTGATGAGATGTATGTGTAGAAAATTTTCTGAAAGAAGGTTTTGTAGGTAACTCGTAATTTTATCATTTGAGCATAGAACACTGCTGTCATGTTGAAAATTGACAATGAACCGACCTTGTGATTTCACGTATGTAGGTAGGGGGACTAGGTGTGGGTAGGAATCAGGGAAATGACAGGAATACTCCTTAACACAATGATTTAACGTGGACTGGAAATGCTTTGTTTAAACTGCAAAATAGGAATGGAATCAATTAGCGCTTTTATTATTACCGAAACGATTCAGGATTACGGTACCGTGACGGCATAAAAAAGTCAATAAACATACATCCCCTATCACAATAATGTTGCTGCTCTTTCAAAAGATGAGATACACAATTTACGTAGGTCTGTTTCCTCCAAAGGTAAAACGTCATCTTTTTCTTGCATCTCTCTCACATACCGCGCCATGACATCTCCGTAGACCCCTACAATACTACCATAATACTTCTAGCCATGACGATAATTTTAAAAGTATGGAATATAGTTACAACGATAATATTGAAGTCTGAAGTGAATTCCAATAATTCAAAAACGTCAAATGTCAATGCGCTGATGGTTTTACTTTTTTCTTAATCATTTAATACCGCAACTCTTTCTTACACACTAAATAACAACAGTCGAAAATGAGACAAACGGTGAACGTATGTCTGCGCCTACAATCATTATCGTACATCTCTCTCAAACGTATAAAAAAAACGCAATTCCCGTCGCCGTGGCTGAACCGTAATAAGATATCTGTTTCCTCCAAGGAAAAATGGTAGTAATTTAGAGGAAACAGTCACACGTAATGTGTCTCATCTTTTGTCTCACCATTATTCAATGTGTAAGAAAGAGCTGCAGCATTTTGCCGTCACGGTGGGCCAAACGTGGGTCGTCTCGGTAATAATAAAAGCGCTCAATGACTTGACATTTGCAGAGTATTAACATTATACAGTTATAAAATTAATATTGGGAAGAGCGTAAATGTTAATAATCCACATAAAAATGTTCGCACAATGCAGAGTTTACGATTTTCACAGTGTAAGTCATATTTACATAAAGAAATTAGAAATAACAAGATGTATAAACGAAAATATAATAGAAAGAAGTAAGAAAAATAAAGTGTGAAGAATAAAAATAATATATGATACGAAAAAAGAAAAAGAAAATTAAATTTCCACAATTCACTTTCACATTAAAATATAACTGTTCTCGAAGAAATGTCATGTAGTAGATCGCTAATTTGCTTTTTAAAATAAGCGAGACGAAATAGATGTCTACACAGTCACATTCTTGTTCAAGAAAATTTTTTAACAAGGAGAAAAAAAATTCTGTACAAGAAAGAATTTCATCGTTTTGACAAATTTCAGCAGAAGTAAGGAAAAAATGAAGTTAATTTGACACGGACACTCCAACAACACACTTTGCTTTATCTCTTCAGTGGTCCCAGCCATAGAAGCAACTGGCAGGGGTGGTCAAAATAAATCGCGGTCCGCCCGGTGCGGGCGTAGGGGAGGTAGGGAGGCTACGTTTAGGGCTGTTTATAATTTATAATAATGAACACGTTTAAAACAGAATTCCGAAAGGCGTCAAAGTGTCGCAGGAAGAAATCTCATTAGGGAATTCAACCGTTTTGGAAATTTGAAGGGCTCCAGAGCCCTCGAGAAATACGCCGAACTGGGCGATAATTTATACAAATTAATTTTATGGCCCTCTGTCCTCTCAGACTGGTTCCTCCTCTTTCAGCTGCAGGAGTCACCGACCCAGAGTTTGCTATCCTCCAGGCTTTTTATGAGCAAGGCATGCAAGCTTTAACCAGAACTTAACCAGATCACACAAATTGCCAATAATGCATGTTACAGCATTTCCCAACGCAGAAAGTATTTTTTAGTGGTATAGATTTGCAAAAATCCCATTTTGATGCCGTTTTGATCCCGTTTTGAGCGTTTTGATATGTTTGGTGTTGACAATTTTTCAAGTTTCAAGAGGCAACTAATTTCGATTATATCTGCTAATAATTAACTTTTATTATTTTTATAAAATCTTTTCTTTTAATTTTCTTAACTTTGCATTTAAATTATTTCCTTATTTTTTTATTTTATTTGTTGTAACACGACATGTTACCGGGGATGGCAACAATATACATAGTGGATTACTTTTAGCAAGATTAATTCGCATGGTAGACGTAAGGTATAGGTTGTAGATTTTGAAAGAAAAGAAGGTATTAGAAATACAAAAACATATTAAACTAAAATGACATCCTGAAAACTAAGGCTGTCTGGTAAGGGTTTGCTTAGGTTTAAATAGTTCATATTGATACCGTGTTAAGTTGAAATGACGCGTGATGAAATCTCCTTTTATGGAACGAATCTTACATCGTGAGAAGGGCAGGATAGAATTGGCTCCCTGCTAAAAGAACCCTCCAGAAGGAGAGGCGAATGATTCTAGATGCCAATCATTCCTCCAGGATGATTTCCGGTCAGCTCCCAAGATGGCGATGTGACGTCCAAGGTTCACATTCACGATCCTAGCGATTTTCAAAAATTATTGGTCGTGTTGCGGTCGAGAGGACCGCCCCAAAGCTCTCGGCTGCTGCACCAAGAATGGCCCGCTTTCTTTTCAAATCTCTCATTTGAATCTCTACAGGATCAACAACTGTTGTATTTCAAAATCTTGCAGGGCTCGCAATACACATAAATTAAGTGTTTACAAGAGGGTGCACACACCTTGTTACAAATACTTTTTTGTAACACACACGCAAATAATTGTCAGCACTTTGTTTTATGTCGGGTCTTATTGTTTAATTTTTTTTTTTTGCTAAATTGTATTAGTTTTTTATCAGTACAACATTTTTTTTAAATCTCCACAATAATTATTCTATATCGTACGAGTAAATTACATTCTTATTTATTCTGTTTTATTGGTTTGTTATACAACATTAATATTGTAAGCTTGCATGGACATACTTGCTTTTCTCCGGACATACTTTTTTCTTTTTTCATACTTTTTTTTACTTGTTTTATTATTATTAGTATTTTGCTAATTTTTACTAAACTTTATAATATACATATTATGTGTTGTTATATATTATATTTACTATATTTTACGTAAAAGCTGTAATCATTTGTAAATTTTTCACGACAAAGCCAAATAGAGCATTAAAAAATAATAATAAATAAAAATTAATCCTGTTCGCAGTTATATAATTTCGTTTATGTACTCTACTAGTAATTTTATCTGAAGTGACCTGATTTATATAACATACATTTAGTTTTATGTGAATACCGCACAAGGGTCTCAACTGCTCCCAACCTTCTGGAGCCAGTGATACTATTGCATCCCCATTGAGGTATGACGTGAGGCTCAAGGTAAGTGGGGAGGGGAAGGATATGAGAAAGAGGAAGAGAGGGAAGTGCCTGGCTATTCAGATCTTGTCACCAAACATGGCTAAAGCCATTTCAAGCGACGTTTCAATTCTGAATGGTGATCTTACACCAGGGCGATTTTTCATTCGTAATTTGATAGGAATTGAGCCGGTTTGTAAGTTATATAACTTGATCCCGTTTGTAGTAAAATAATTTGATAGGAATTGATCCTAATAAATTAGTTAAATAATTTGATCGCTATTCACTCGGTTTCTAGTTAAAAATTTGGATCAGAATTGACCCGGTTCATAGTTATATAATTTGATCGGAATTGACCCGGTTTGTAGTTATATATCTTCATCCCGTCTGTAGTTAAATAATTTGATCGGAATTGATCCCGTTTGTAGTTAAATACTTTGATCGCAATTGACCCGGTTTCTAGTTAAATAATTTGATCGGGATTGGTCCGGTTTCTAGTTAAATAATTTGATCGCAATTGACCCGGTTTCTAGTTAAATAATTTGATCGGGATTGACCTGGTTTATTGTTCTATAACTTGGTACAGGCAATAATAAATTTAACAGGACAGATAAGTTCATGCTTATATATATTAATACGCATTTGACTCCACTAAAACTAACTGTGGTACATGTATTATTACAACCCCTTTGTCTGGAGGTCTAGACTTTAGGTGCATTAACATCCCTTACAGGGTTCTTTTAGTTTTGTACTTCAAAAGAATAGAAGCTTTTAGGTCGGTGTTTGATTTAATAATGAAAATACTTTATATTCAGCAGTGCACGCAAGAATTCGTTTTCACAGGTAGATTCTGACCTTTGAATAATGTCTCAGACTTTGAACAGAGTTGCTGAGTTGACATCGTGTCTGGGTACCACTAAGACGCCTTGAGTTCAATTCCTCGGCTAGCTGTATCCTCCATCCCGACACAGGCAATATTTTGTGCTTACTGTGCTGGTAGTAGGACATTTTCTAAATATTGTAAGGTTATTCATAACCTGTATCTTACTTAAAAAAGAAATATTCTGAGTGAACGATTCTCTGTTAATCGGCTTCTTGGAATAAAGCCACTCGGCCACTCGGCCTCAGCCACTCGCTTCGAAATTTTGATGATTTTTTTAACATCTATTTGAATTTTGATTTTATTTTCGTGAATGAATGCGAATTTTAGACGTGGAAATTAACCCACTTCCCAACATCCGATCAAGCTGAAACTCGGCAGATAGACTCGCTGTCGATGACAATGCATTCCGTCAACTTTCGGTGGCAATCACGCACACACGTTTGGAGTAAAAATATAAATATTTTTTTTCAATATTTTTTCATGTTTGAAATGGATAAATTCCAATTTATAAATATTAAAGCATAATATATATTTCAAATTCGAATTCTAAAGGGTTATTTTATCTAAGTAGTTTCTAAAATGATGTTTGTTTTTACGTTATCTTCAAAAATAATAAAAAAAATCCATTTAAAATACCTAGAAAAAAAAATATACTTATGCAGCTTGTAATCTAACCTCTTCAGTTGTATAAATGTATAATTCTTAATGGCTAAAAATAGTAGCCAAGTTTAAAAATATCAGTTATTTCAATTTCAGTTTATTAGTAAGGTTTTCACATACACGATTGATGATTATCAATTGCATAAAATTTACAGTTTATTGGTAAGGCTGTAAGGTTATACGCACATTTTATAATTAATAAAAGTTGTTTCTGAAAGGTTTTTGGTATTTACTCGAGTCAGTATTTCAGTAATCTCAAAAGGTTTCGGAAGCCTGCTATTCTCTCAGGTCCTTTCTCCTCTCACAGATTTCCGCATGTAAGTGTAATTAAAGAGATTAATAAGAGTGCTGAAGTCATTTCTCGGTGCCCAGAGCTTCCACGAAGGCTACCAAAAGCTGCTGGCAATTTAAAATTTGAATCGCGGATGGGCAATCGCTGCCAATTTGGTTATCAAACGGGAAAACTCACTGAGTTGGTAATGGTGAAATTTGTAATGAAGTTTGACACTCTTGCACTCTAAAAGTTTTACCAGATGGAAAAATAAAACATAATAATTTTATTTTAAGCTATAAGCTCTAAGGCAAATGAACGATGTTGAGAATTTGTTCAAAAAGAGAGGTAAGTTTTTAGATTTTCACGGCCAAAAGTATTTTCGTTATTTGTTTTTGGGGTGCTATGCCGTGTTGCGCTACCTCTTTCTTTAGCCAACGTTTCGGACAGCGTTACAGTGTCCATCATCAGAGCAGATGTGTAATTGTACACCTGCAATTACACAATTACACATGCCCTGATTATGGACACTGTAACGCTGTCCGAAACGTTGGCTAAAGAAGGAGGTAGCGCAACACGGCCTAACACCCCAAAAACAAATAACGAAAATGTTCAAAAAGAGTTTGGAAAACCATAGTTTTGAAGGAATCGTAGACTGTATTGTGAACAAAATTATTGCCTTCTGTTCAACGGCAGCGTTCTAATTAAATTTAAAACAACAACATTTTACAAATTAGTTTCTTTTGAATGGAAATTTTCAGATAGTGGTGGGTGGTGTATTGTTGTAATTTATAATGACACAGCAACTTATTTCAGTACAACTTCACAAGACCTTCGCCAGTACAGATAATATATAAAGGTAACCAACTAACTAACCATCACGCCGTTTCCGCAGTGGTAGGCAGAGAGGTTGGACCACCAAACAACTCGGTCAATATAAAGGTAATTTAAAAATTCAAACGCTCAACACAAATATATTTCTGTTTTATGTAGAATAGTCAGAGTCTATCGCAAGAGTCCCAACCGCTCCCAAAAATATGGAGCCAGTGAAACCATAGTATCACCAATTAGATATTGTTAAACTGAAGGTAGTGGGGAGGGAAAAAATTGAGGAAAGAGAAAGTATGGAAGAACCTGACTATTCAGAGGCGGTCACCAAATAAGGCTAAAGCTAGCATAAGCAATGTTTCCATTCTGGATGGTGGTCTTTCGCCGGGGCGATATTGGAAACATCTACCACTATTGCCAATAGTCCATCTCGTGTAACGAATCAATCTCTGGATACAATACTCCATCTACCTATTTGTTCATTTTAATATCCGACACGAAGTTACCATGCCATTTTTGCAAAAATTTCAAAAAATACTTTTTTTCACTAAAATATTTTGGTTCTCTATTTGACATTACACGATTCCGATTAGGAATATAAATAGGCCTCGGCCTCACTAATAAAAGTGTTTTAAATTTTATACAACTGATAGACAACCATTAATAAAGGATAAATGGTGTTTATCAGTTGTATAAAATTTAAAACACGTTTATGAGTAAGGGAATATGGATACTAACACTTTATAGTAAATCTTCATAGAGTCCAACAATTTGAACTTCAATTTGATCAATATGTATAATGTTTATTCATTTCCTTTCAATAATAAATGTAAACTTTTAAAATTAATAACAAAATTCTCAGTAAAAATACTTGTAGGTAGGAACCTATTCTAGTACCTACATAAATCAAAAGCGATCAAAGTTACCCTTGTCCCAGTTCTGGATCAACCTCTTACTAATCACCCCTAGAATATGTTGTTCTTGGTACGCCCTGCGTATTATTATATTGTATCATACCAAATCCTATTACTTTCAATTTGATTAATTCATTTCCTTTGTGCCTTCGTTAAGTAGGTATAATAAACCCCTAAGAAATCTCAAGCAAACATCAAAGATACCCCAGGATTATTATAATAGTATATTATTATCTTACCCAGCTACATCATAAGAGAAACATTGGCTTGTGTTGGTATTCCTGCCCCATGTTCCTTTACAGCGATTCAAATACATGTAATGGAGAAGAAATGTGTTTTATAATAACTATCAATAAAATACATAATATATCAATAAATGATAATTCTCTGTATCATTTGCCTAGCAGCATGGCACATTTTGCTTCCATTTTAGACATCGACGTATGACACCAGCAACTGCCATCTTATGCTGCGTATAAACACGAGACAAAACCGCGAGACGAACCACGAAGTATAATTTTAATTATACTTCGTTTTTGGCAAATATCAACATGTATACATGGATAATATTCAATCAGCAGTTAAAAACCCACTCCGCAGGTTTTTGCTGCTATGCCCTGCGGGCGGCTTTTGGTTCGGCTCCGCCCAGTTTGATTGTTGGTGATCATTTTATAAATCCGAAAGGAACTCGTTCCAAAAATAACCGGTTCCACCATGATCCAGTGATATCTAGTCACCGGGAGAAAGTAACCGCGATAGGCAATGACGTCGTATGTAATGTATTTAGCCGCGTGGTACTATTATTCACAATTATCAGTTACAATAATAATCATATTATTGTCAATCTTTCCATATCCGGAGAGATACACAAAATTACAAAATCGTAGTACTTACGCCTGCCTGGCGATCTTAATCACGCTAACTATTAACGTAAGTGGCGCCACTTTTTGGCATGGCTCCAATTCGGTTATATTACAAAAAAAGTACATTTGTATACAAACTTCATGTACAAAAACGTTTTTGCGTAAGGCGTGGCATCAGAGTTGCATTCTTAGCCATTTTAAACGCTGTAAAGGACCAAAAGTTTATTGTTCAGAAGAGCGAAAAAAAAATTTTTTACTTAAATCATATCTCTTATTTTTTTTCTCTTAAATCATATCTCTTTTTTTTCTTAAATCATATCTCTTTTTTTTCTTAAATCATATCTCCTGTTTTTGTAGACCTATAATTAAGAATGTTTATTATAAAATTACATTGAATAGATCTTTCAAAATACTTAACTTGTAAATTTCGTTAACAACAGTAATTAATTTATTTTTAATTTTCAGAAAAAATATCCTCATAAATGCAAGTTGCAAAAGACGTACTTATTTTCAAAGAAATATTTCAATGACGTAGATCGAAAGAGGAAAAAAAACGGAGAAAATGACGGATACTCATTTTTTTGATATATTGTTCTTTACAGCGTTTCAAATTTCCCCAGCAATTTCCACAGCATTTCCCAATTCCAAATATGTTTGTGTTATTTTTATTATTTTATAAAATTATTAACACCATCACAGACTAGTCCTAGTGAGGTTAAAAATTAAAATTAAATAAATTATAAAATAAACAAACAACAAATACGTGTTCTGACAAGGGGGTCTTCAAAAAGCCCAGCCTCGTGAGACCGCCCATGTAGTCCGGGCGGTCGTTACAGCACTGGCGAAATTACTTCATTTATTATTTGTTAATAATATTAAGAAGTTACCCGTAATAATGTCGTACTGTCTCGTTAACGGCGTTACTGGGAGCTTAATAATTAATCCGTCAGATGTATTGCGGGTATCAAAGACCTTCATTAATCGGATACCATCGTAAATAATAATAACCAGGGGCGCAAGCAGCTCGGCCACGGCCCTTCGATGGCCACCCCTGGATATGTCGAGGAAACACACCATCGAACACTTTATGGCCAGGTATGGAAAGTCCTTTAGCTAGATATCCTGCAATAAATATTAAATTACATCTAGGATGTACGAATAGTAAAAAAGCCTTAAATTTTGCAGAAGGTATTCTTTTTATGGCGACATAAATTTCAGCCATATATCAAAGCTTTCATAAATTTGTAGAGGTCAAATATATGTAACATTTTTTTATAACATTCCAAAAAGATCGTCTGTAAACAAGGATGACTTTCTTTTAGATTCCTAATAATTAAAAACACCTATATTACCAAGCTTTTATTTTTAAATAGGAAAAAATGTTAACATACTTTTATTTTTAGGGGGTATTCTAGTTTAGAAGCCCGAATTTCGGTCGATAAAAAAAACATTAATATTTTAACCATACATTTTGATCTTGTTCCCTTTCATATTTTTGTTTAGATTATTATAGTTATCTTCTTCTTCAATTGTATTATTACATTGATGGGAATAACCTTCAAAAGTAATAAAAAGAGAGTTTTTCTTATAAAAAATTGAATATTCATTTAGATTTTTATAAAAGTCAATAGTTCCATATAAATCAATTCATTTTCAAAAATTATTGAGAAAATCGTAAAAAATCGTCTCACCCTCTACCTAGAAAGTCATAATTATATAATAACCAGTTCGGCTTTCGACCAGGTCTAGGAACAGAAAATGCTATTGCTAAGCTGGCGGACATTATTTCAAATAATATTGACCGGGGAAATAAATCCATCGCTCTTTTCTTAGATCTTGCCAAAGCTTTCGATACCATCTCCCATAAAATACTTTTAAAAAAACTACAGGCTATAGGTATTCAGGGACAACTCTACAAATGGATGGGTAGTTACTTAGCCAACAGATACCAAAAAGTCAAAATTAATGATACTGTTAGTGATCCGGCCCTTGTAGAATTTGGTGTTCCCCAAGGGAGTACGTTAGGACCTATTTTGTTCAGTATTTATATAAATGATCTATGTAACAGCAATTTCTCCAATCACATTATAACATTTGCAGATGATACTGTCTTAATATTTTAAGGTAAAACATGGAATGATGTACACTGCAAAGCAGAAGATGGAATAAGACAACTAAAACTCTGGTTAGACTATAATCTGTTGACTCTCAATTCGGAAAAAACCAAATTTGCGACAGAAGCGGGCCAACCCAAGGAAGCATATAATATTTTTATACACAAATGCAGTGACTCAACTACCTGTAATTGTAATTGCTATAAATTAGAATGCGTGGATAGTATTAAATACCTTGGTGTTATTTTGGACAAATGTCTTAGATGGGACGGACACATGGAACTAGTCACTGCAAAGGTTAGAAAGCTTACATACATGTTTATAACGATCAGAAATATCTTACGTAAAAAAGAATTGAAACTCATCTATGATGCTATGTGTGGGTCACTTCTAGACTATGCGTCCCTAGGTTGGGGTGGGTGTGCAAAAACTGTTTTGGACAAATTAGCAAAAGCTCAAAAATCGCTACTAAGGGTAATCCTCAAAAAACCATTTAGATATCACAGCGATGCACTATTTGAAGAGTTACGAGTTCTGGATGTTAGACAACTATACATGAGAAAATTAATTTTAAACACCCATAAACAACGCCACCTCTACCCATCTATTAACCACTCTCACGACACCCGACACTCACGGAGAAATCCAATTGTACCACTCACAACCAAAACATCTCTTGCTCAAAGACACTTCTCATTCTTAGGTCCAAAACTATACAACTTAATGCCTGATGCTTGGAAAAACGAAAGCATAAGGGTTCTTCGCAGATTGACCACTACTTGGTTTCATCAATTAGGGAGAAAGGAGAGTGAACTTTTACTACACAAAAAATGAAATCAAACACAAACCAAAATCAATAACAAAAATTCCGACAAAAAATAAACTGTGCAAAAGATACCTTTTATATTCTAATTGTTTATATTATGTGCATGTATGTACGTACCTATTACTTTTAAATTAGAATTCTACAAGGCAGCAGTTAATCTTATGTTTTAATTGGATATTTTATTTTATTCTATCACTTCTCTTTTTTTATTTCATATTCATACAAAATGTATATGTAAGCCTATTATTTTGTAATGCAAACGCCATTTATAAGTAAACTTATTTTATTATTATTTTGATAACTATGCAAAGCATACAACAGTAATAATCATACCTTAATTGTTTATTTTATTTTATTGTTTCTGTTCTCTTTATAGTTCTCATTAATAGAACTACATTATGAAATGCAAACATCAGTTCCCTTTATGTTTAAGTCTAAAAATATTTTTATTCCTTTTATTTATTATTATTATCATTTTAATAACTGTTGTATGCCATGCATACACAAGTGAACTATATGTTTAAGCCCTTTTTTTCAAGAACCTATACATATAAACCTTTTTTTAAGTAATGTTAATACGCTTTTAACTTTCCAATTTTATGTTTTATTCTTTCTCTTCTTTTCATTTCCTCAATTTTCCCTCTTTTTGTATAAATCATGGTCCATATATATTCACACTTATCCTAATTTGACTGTCCTAAAACGGGAATCATCCTAGTTGGACAGTCAAAACATTTTATAAATAATGTACATAAATGTGTAAATATTTTACTAAATAAAAATGAAATAAAGAAATAAAATAAAATGTATAGGATAGGATATATTTATCCGTGACGCTATCTAGGTTACAAACCAATTCTTAGAATGATTGTTTCCAATAAAAAGGGTAGTTGCCTATGATATGGAAAAAATTAGTTGAAGATAATATTGTTAATTCTAAAATTTGAAATATGAGATTGACTAATATGACGGTTTGAGAGTAGGTGGCAATGGCGAAATTGGTAAACGCACGTCCCGGATAGACGAGAGGTTCTGGGTCGAGTCCCAGTTGCGACCATTATCTTTTTCTGTTTGTTCCCTTTCATATTTTCGTTTAGATTATTATTGTTATCTTCTTCTTCAATGACGTTGATGGGAATAACCTTCAAAAGTTATAAAAAGAGTTTTTTCATAAAAAATCAAAAAATTTCCAATTAGCCTCGCTTTATTTTTTTAGAAACATTCTCATTATATGGTACAAAACTAATAAGTTTGTACCTACAATATGATTTCAGATAAATGAATACAATAAAGAACATAATTTCGCTGTTATGTATTTGCTTTTAACTTTTGTCACATTTCATGCCATAAAATTGGGTAGGATTTGCGCCAGAGATGTCTCTAGCTGTCTCAGCCGCCCTTAACAAAAATTTCCTTTGTGAGTGGTTGCGTCCGTTGAACTTTTCAAAATTAAAACCGTTGGATGTCTTGAGAAAATTAACAAGCGATTAAGTACTACTCGCTTATAATATATTTTTTCAATCTATATTTGAAACGTGCGTATGTTTAACCATTTCATGGGTATCTAGAATAAAAATAATACTGCGGTAGTCAACTCCTATAGAATTATTTAATCAAATTCTAGACTTTTTATTTAAACGGCTCGCGTCACTCTGTAAATGCATTATTCCCTTTTCATGAATATTCGGGATACTGTTTCAGCTGTGTACATCTAGGTATATTAAGGTCATTGTGTATATTTAAACATTTTTCCTTCGGCTCCGTCCCTCCACCACCTCTTAGTGTCATAAAAAATTGTTTAACTTGCCAGCCTAAGACCTTTCCAACCTTTTTTTACTTTAGCACGTTCTTCAATGAAATTAATTTCGGAATTCTGATTAAAAGGGTTTAAAAGGACGAAAACGTAATTAACTGCCTTCAAAATGTAAAAATATGTCGTAAAACATAACCCTTTCGTCGCTTAAATTCTCCTAATTAATATTCTCCTCTCGGGGCTATGGCTTCGGTCGTAAATGAGCGAATCCTCATTAAAACTGGAATTCTTTTATAAAAAAAGTAAAGTAAGTAGGTATATTAAATTGCCCAGAAAATTGTGTTCAGTGTCATTACATTAATAATAAATTCCTACCTACATTAATAATAAATTCCTTCCTAGCAATCGGGATCGAGAAACTATAAAAATATTACAAGGGATGATGTCCGATTTTCTGTATTTCTTGGGCATTAACTATGTAACAATTTCTAGACATTTTGGTTTGAAGAGTTTTATTTTCCAATGTACATTTGTTACTTAAATTTAATTTTTCCGCGACCGGTTCCGGCGCTTTAGAAACCCTCGAAATAAACAAAAAAATGAAATCGAAAATTAATTTAGTGAATAAAATAATAGCGCCTTGCAGAGGCGTAGCGGGGGGGGGGCGGCCCGCCCCGGGCGGCACTTTAAGGGGGCGGCAATATTTCACAAAACATAATGTAAATATCTTGTAAGAAACTTATATTTTTGCCGCACCTACGATTCAGACGGATTGAAATGGGTGCGGAATTTTTCATTACTTATTCTGGGGCAAAACTAGGGGATCCCCTTTCTTTAAATGAATTTATATTAATGTAATCTTGATCACTCTAGCGACCGGCAACACTGTCTGTAGTGAATTGCAAGCATTTCGCGAATTTTGTTTTGCGCTTGAGATAATGATTTAGAGAGGTCCGTGGGCGATGCTTCGATAATTCTAAATCAGTTTCATGGATCATCATGTGTTCCGGTAGATCATCAAACAATCCATGTGTTCCAAGTGCAAAAATAGGAGGAAAACCATTTTTTGTTTTGGGTGTAGTATCACTTAAAGGGACGCGTGCAGATTCACTCTTAGGTTAAAACCAGTTTCATGTTCCGAATGATCTGTCAAAATTCCAGTAGCGGAATAATCTGCTGACGCACTTTGAAGAAAACCTTTCTAATATTTCGAGTCGAGTTAAAAATATGGATTCAAACCATTCTTCAAAATTCTTTATTTGTAGGAAAACCATGCGCATATAACAATGACCAGTCAGTGGTTGAGTGGGCATCGCGTATGGGTCTCACCCGGGCGTCCCGTGTTCGATTCCTCGGCTGGCTTAGTCCTCCATCACAACACAAGCAACATTTTCGGCTTTCTGTGGTGTTAGTAGGAGATTTTCAAACATTGTTGGGTTATTCGTAACCCGGGAATGTTTGTCTTTCTTTTTTTTTTTTAAAAACAAAAAAAAAATATTATGATAGTAATACAAATTAGAGCTGGGGACTCGCAAAGAGGATTCATTCTTAATTTTAAACCTGTTTTGTGATCAGAATGTAAAATTCTAGTTGTGAATTCATCCGCTGACACATTTCGAAGGATAACCTTCTCTCATTCGAATTGCAGTTATAAAATTCTAGTTGCAGACAATGTATGTGCTGCCAGAATCAAAGAAATCCATTTTCATGTTCTAAGTGTAGTTTTGATTCACCACATAAAGACTTAACTTAAACCAGTTTTGTGTACAAAATGTTAAATTCTAGTTATTTGGATTCATCTGCTGACATATTTCGAAGGAAAACATTCTCTTATTCGAAGTGTAGTTATAAAATTCTAGTTGCAGACTATGTATGTGCTGCCAGAATCAAATAAAATCCATTTACATGTTTTGAATGTAGTTTTAATTCGCCGCATACAGATTTAACTTAAACCAGTTTTGTATTCAAAATGAAAAATTTCAGTTTTGCATTCATCTGCTGACATATTTCGAAGGAAAATATTCTCTTATTCGAAGTGCAGTTATAAAATTCTAATTAAATGAAGACATTATGAGCGAAACTCAATCGAAAATCTGGAAACAGAAAAATCAGAAAAAGATATTGGCACCTCTGGGACTCGAACCCAGGACCTCCCTACTTTCCGGGTTGGGCGCTCTTATCCACTGAGCTAAGGTGTCGATATCAAATTCGGTCACTTTTAACTGTACCATACTTCGACTAAGAACCACCCATATTATCTTCATTTTTCTTAATGCATATTTTTATTGGCTGCCATCTTTATGAATGATTGCAAGATTCAACTCGAACTAAATGCAATCTAGATGGTGTCTGGATAAATTATTATCCATTTTATTTAATGTGCGACAAATGAAGTGAAGTATGGTACAGTTAAAAGTGACCGAATTTGATATCGACACCTTAGCTCAGTGGATAAGAGCGCCCAACCCGGAAAGTAGGGAGGTCCTGGGTTCGAGTCCCAGAGGTGCCAATATCTTTTTCTGATTTTTCTGTTTCCAGATTTTCGATTGAGTTTCGCTCATAATGTCTTCATTTAATTAAATATTACAGTTTGAGGTTTTACTCATAAAGTTAAAATAATAAATAATAATATTCATCCCAGACTTGCTGAAGAGTCAATAGATGTCGCACATTAAATAAAATGGATAATAATTTATCCAGACACCATCTAGATTGCATTTAGTTCGAGTTGAATCTTGCAATCATTCATAAAGATGGCAGCCAATAAAAATATGCATTAAGAAAAATGAAGATAATATGGGTGGTTCTTAGTCGAAGTATGGTACAGTTAAAAGTGACCGAATTTGATATCGACACCTTAGCTCAGTGGATAAGAGCGCCCAACCCGGAAAGTAGGGAGGTCCTGGGTTCGAGTCCCAGAGGTGCCAATATCTTTTTCTGATTTTTCTGTTTCCAGATTTTCGATTGAGTTTCGCTCATAATGTCTTCATTTAATTAAATATTACAGTTTGAGGTTTTACTCATAAAGTTAAAATAATAAATAATAATATTCATCCCAGACTTGCTGAAGAGTCAATAGATGTCGCACATTAAATAAAATGGATAATAATTTATCCAGACACCATCTAGATTGCATTTAGTTCGAGTTGAATCTTGCAATCATTCATAAAGATGGCAGCCAATAAAAATATGCATTAAGAAAAATGAAGATAATATGGGTGGTTCTTAGTCGAAGTATGGTACAGTTAAAAGTGACCGAATTTGATATCGACACCTTAGCTCAGTGGATAAGAGCGCCCAACCCGGAAAGTAGGGAGGTCCTGGGTTCGAGTCCCAGAGGTGCCAATATCTTTTTCTGATTTTTCTGTTTCCAGATTTTCGATTGAGTTTCGCTCATAATGTCTTCATTTAATTAAATATTACAGTTTGAGGTTTTACTCATAAAGTTAAAATAATAAATAATAATATTCATCCCAGACTTGCTGAAGAGTCAATAGATGTCGCACATTAAATAAAATGGATAATAATTTATCCAGACACCATCTAGATTGCATTTAGTTCGAGTTGAATCTTGCAATCATTCATAAAGATGGCAGCCAATAAAAATATGCATTAAGAAAAATGAAGATAATATGGGTGGTTCTTAGTCGAAGTATGGTACAGTTAAAAGTGACCGAATTTGATATCGACACCTTAGCTCAGTGGATAAGAGCGCCCAACCCGGAAAGTAGGGAGGTCCTGGGTTCGAGTCCCAGAGGTGCCAATATCTTTTTCTGATTTTTCTGTTTCCAGATTTTCGATTGAGTTTCGCTCATAATGTCTTCATTTAATTAAATATTACAGTTTGAGGTTTTACTCATAAAGTTAAAATAATAAATAATAATATAAAATTCTAGTTGCAGACTTTGTATTTGCTGCCAGAATCAATGAAAAACCATTTCCATGTCCTGAGTGTAGTTTAAATTCGCCGCAAACAGATTTAATTTAAACTAGTTTTGTGTTCAGAATATAACGATAAATTAAATAACTAGTTGCAGATTCATCGTTTACCGAATGAAGCTTAATATTTCAGTTGCACAGCAAATGCTGCAAAATTGATTGTTCCGTGTGTAACTATTATTTGGGAACTCTTACATAGGATCAATCTTAAGTTAAAAGCTGTCTTGTGTTCTAAACACAGTGTAAAAATTCGAGATGCAAAATCCTATTACATGGATACCATTCTTTATTTTCGAGAGTAGTTATAAATTTGTAGTAGAACTTATAAACATGATTTTTATTGGAAGAATACTCGTCACATATGATGATACAAATCGGCATGAAATGAGGTCGTAATAAAAAAAAAAGGATTTCCATTTACTACCCCCCCCCCCCCCTCCCAGCGCTTGAAAATATCCGGTTGGAAGTACCCAAATAATGGGGGGGGCGAAATTTTCTTCCGCCCCGGGCGGCTGACACCCACACTACGCCACTGGCGCCTTGCAAATCTCCTTTACTAACTATGTTTCCGTGTAATATTGAGTCCTCAGTTATTTATTTATTTATTTCTATATATTACAGTATTTACCTATAGATCAATTTCGAAAACATTTTTACATAATATATTTTGTAATTTTATTATGTTGGGTGTAAGGTAGGTTTGTGAAGGTGAAACGAAAGTTAGTTAGTTAGTTTTAATCCTGCTAGTGAATGATACGGTTGTATCGAAACCGGTCACGGAAAAATTAAATTTAAGTAACAAATGTACATTGGAAAATAAAACTCTTCAAAAACAAGATGATGTACAAATTATTTTCCTCATTAAATAAAACATTAAAAATCTTCTTCGGAGTGCCTGTGGGGGTACTAGGTACTAGGTACTATGGTACTAGGTACTAGGTACTAGGTACTAGGTACTATGGTACTAGGTACTATGGTACTAGGTACTAGGTACTATGGTACTAGGTACTAGGTACTATGGTACTAGGTACTAGGTACTATGGTACTAGGTACTAGGTACTATGGTACTAGGTACATATTATACAGCTTGACACTTGACGAGGATAAATTTTTGCAGTCACTGATTACGCACGTGTTTTCTCTTCGATCGAACCGATGAATCGCGATGGGACATCGTTACCGAAATTTTCAAACTAAAGGTGTATTTGGGTGGATTTATATTTGTCAGACTTATAGTCGACATATAAATATAACAGTCGTAATACTATGGTGAGCTTTATATTAGTGTGCCAGCACGATTATATCAGTGTAAGAGCAGATTTATATTAGTGTGAGGGCAGGAAAGCGGCCGCGTCACAACATATTAGTACCCTTTACACACAGAGTTCGGAGCGGGACGTGCCCCGCGTTTTCAGGCGGCCGCACAGAAAAGTCTCACAGTTAACTGCGCTGTAACCGTTATCTAACTTCGGTCTTTACTTTTCTGCGCGGCGGCCTGAAGTGGCGCGGGGCACGTCCCGCTCCGAACTCTGTGTGTAAAGGGTACTATTAAACAAACCGATTTGCATGCACCAATTCGTAAACTGTTCGAAAATCCAGTGTCTATGGCATCATGTAGGGGAATTTCAATATCTAAAAAAAAAAAAAATGGCGGACCAGCGAATTTTATTTTCGATTTTTTATGGAAAATTTTCAGCGTTCATAAAAATAAAAATAAAATAGAAGGGGGCCTTTATAAAACAATCCCTACGTGGTGTCATAGTCAGGGCCGGATTAAACCTGTCGGGGCCGCTGGGCAATGCACGTCTCGGGGCCCCTTTACCATAGGGGCCCCTAGCCGATGCGTGACCCCTAGGCAGTGGCCTACATTGCCTTATGGACAATGCGGCCTTGCCAGGGCCGGATTAAAGATGTCGGGGCCCCTAAGCAATACACGTCTCTGGGTCCCTTTACCCTAGGGGCCCTTAGACATTTTCCTACACTGCCTTATGGACAATACGGCCCTGGCCATAGTGACTGGATTTTCGAACAATTTAAGACTTTGGCGCATGGTGCATGCAAATCGGATGTATAGTTTTTTTCTAATAAGTTGTCAATCAGGTTGAAAAACGTAGTTTCGATGAAAATTTAATGCGTTTTGCTGAAGGATAATTCACCATAATTTTTTTTTTTAAATGTTTCCTATAAAATTCTGTATCTTCGTCAATTTTACGAATTTTCTTAAAACATTTGGGGAGAGCATTATTAACAAATGCATCTTTCAGAAAATGAAATAAAAAAATTACTTTTTTTACAGTGTCCTGGTGCCTTAAGGGGCATTAACCAGCGGCCGAGAATTAAAATTTCGTCGAACGACGGTCTTGCGATAGTACCCTTACAACTGTACAGGGAGGTTCCGATGAGAAAGATTAATTTTTCTCCATACTTAACATAATAACTCAATATCGATTTTATTTCATTCAACATTTGCTTCGATAAATATCTACAATCAAAAATGCTCAAACACGTGATGATAAAACTATTAATATTATGTATTTTTTGTAATTATTTTTTAATCATAAGATTTTATATTTTTCAATAATGTCTAAGTAAAATAAGAATGTAATTTTTTTTTTCAATATATTAGTTTGTAAACAAATAGACAAACTGAAGTATTTTCGTCACAAAACGGGGGGGGGCAGATCTTTTTTTTAATGATTTTATTTGAACAAAAATTTAAATTCTGTAGAGCAGCTTTACCAAATAATTTATTGATTTATTTTACTGCATGATTATAGGATTTGAAATTTATGTTGTATGGTACAAAATTTTGTTTGAAAGTTTAACAAATCTGCCAACGACATACGGTAAAAGCTTACTGTACTAAAAAAAAAACATATTTTTTCAAAATTTAAAAATTAGCTTTATTAGATAAAAGAAGAACAGTCTTTCAAAATCAATTTATATTTTTTTGTGAAAAAGAGCCAAAATGTCTAAAATTTGATTTAAAAATAACATATTTCCGGTTGTGTCTGGTTATTCCCTCTTCAAGCCTTGTTTAGGATTTGATCAAGGGAACATGGAGGCGTTTGCCTCCAGGACCAGAGGCCCGTGTGAACTGAATAAAAAGCTTGTAAAATTACATCAAGTTCTTAAAGGGGGGGGGCTCATTCAGCTTTGCCGCCCCGGGTCTCTGACGGGCTTATTCCGCCTCTGCTAAACCTAGAAGACTGCAATCGGCTCCAGTCAGATATTGATAGAATTATTGACTGGAGTAAGAGGAATCGGATAGAGTTCAATGTATCTAAATGTTTAATTTTGTCATTGACTAAAGCAATATTTAAATTTTGGAATAGATTATATTAATTTCAAACATTAAACAAAATTACATTTGTTTTTACTCCTTTCTAACTTGGAGAATACGAAATTCAGAAAAATATTCCCTTTGTTTTAGGGGAACTGCAAGAAAACTGTCGCTTCACTTTTTATATCGTTTATACAAAATTGTAATAATTCCCAGAGAATAACCATTTTGAATTTAAATTTACATTTTGGATTCCTTTTTTGCGCAATAAAAACGTTGTATTCTGGGATCATATTTACTTACACACGCATAAAAATAATTAAAAAAATTACTTTCATGATATGTATCTTATTAAATTCACTACGTAACAATCAATTAAAAAATAATGTCAGAAATAATTTCAAGACAGGAATCTCATGATTCAAAATGCAACGTTGCCAGCTCTTTTGCAGCACAGTTAGTCATTTTGTTATTAGTAAGAATTCAGAATATAGCTTGTTCAGTCTATATTCAATGTGCAACTAAAACACCATTTATCGGTTGGAAGGTGTTTTTTATTAGTAAGGCTGTTATTCTACAAAATAAAAAAAAATAAACTTAATTTCTAGATTAAAACAGAAAAAAATCTTTTTTTTAAAACATGTAGGTATCATTCCTAGCGCGCTGGAACCATATCACATATGTTTCCGCCATTACAAGCGCACAGTGACTGGCTTGTGGGTAATGTCCCTCACTTGCTCGAACTGTTACCAACAGGGCCTCAGCATGGGTAAACCATCCAGTGAGGCCAACATTATTAAATTATACAATAAAATGTTAAATATTGTATCTGTGGAAATGATTAGTCGCTCAGTTGACTTCCCACATACTTGAGATAGACAGATGATGAACCTAGTATATAAGTAAGTATAATAGGTAGGATCGCTCTCTCAGCTCACAGCTCTCAGATAGGCAAGACATATTGTATCGTTACTCATAGTGCCATAAATTATATTATATCTCAACCACGCGCGTATTTATCCATTTACCTTAACTACTCCGACCCCTAAGCTTGTTTACATGACAATATAACAATAGCAGTCAAGTACAATAAGCTTCTTTTCAAGCTAATGCGTGTGTTCCCACATAAATCGTTTTAACTCCGTTATTGTTCTAGTTATAGCCCTAAAACAAAAAGGAGAATAACTATAATAAAACACGCTACACATCTCTATTCAACGTTCTCCATAGATATAGGTAAAAAATACTTACTTTGTAGAAACAGTTTTCACCCGCCAAATCACGTACGCGCCATTAGATAGTGTTAATTTTTCATTAAATATTTTGTATGAAATGTTAAAAAAGTAAGGTGACAAAATTGTTTATTATTCATTTGTACAATAAAATAAGTGTTTTTTTTTACATAATCTGTGATTTTAGTCCCGTTTTCACATAAAAACATCACGTAAGTCATTTTTACAATTTTTTATGTTTGCATTCTAAATTTAAATATTTACAAATGTTAATATTTATTTGTAATAATACAATTTGGAAGCTTGTTTCATAAACTTTCAAAAACAGTTTTCAGTATTCGGCCACATTCAGAAATATTTAATTTATTGAGCTTTAATAGTGAAGCGGAAATAACACAAAATTTTTATAAATCTGACAGTTCGTTTAAGACAAAAAACTTGCACAAATGCGATAGACCGGAGTGGTTAAAGTATTATTACAATCCAGAAACATTACAACAGTGCAAAACAATAATAAATAATGGTATCAAAATAAAAATTAAATTAAAAATTAAAAAAACAATCTGACAACACCAGTTACACGCGGTGAGTCAGCCCGCAGCCGTTGGCCACGTTCTTTGATGATTGAAGAAGTTTTTTTATAATATTGACTATATTATGATAATTTGTAAAAGGCCTACGGGGTGAATGGTTTGGTTTATTTAAGCATATGGGCGTTAAATGAATTAAAAGATAAAATAACAGAGTAACCCCTAATGGCATTTCAAGTTATGTTTTGCATCTTGGCATGCCGAAGGTTAATACAATTTACAATTTTTTTACGATAATCTATTAAAATAAAAATGGAGTTTCAATGGTAAATGAAAAGAATTGTTAGATTCAAACATTTAATTGACTTTTTACAAATTTCATGACAGTACTAAGTTGAACACGCAATTCAGAGATAAAAGTTGGTAGTAAAAAAATGTGTTACAAAATAGTGGACCCCTTAGTAAAAACTTTCAACTAAATACTAAAAGACATGCAGTAATTTAACCTTTTTACAACAATGTCCTTAAAGAATTTAAGGTGTCATGTAAAGATGACGCTCGTCTTTTAAGCACGCGATCGGTTGGCATGTATACATGACGCTTGCCTCAAACAGGTTAAAATGGGCGACTTTTATTGCTGATGAATGCTGAACTATTTGCATGGGTACTAAAGTAAATACAAATAAGAAGTTTATTCATAATACAATGCAATGCTTATAATAAAGATTAGGTACTTGGAAAATATAACAAATCATTGGACATTTTTCACATACATAGATTGATTACATAACTTAGTTGTAAACGAGTGAAAGTGAATAAAATTTTGTCAAAGTGTATTTTTACTACTCCACCAGAGCCTACTAGTCACACCTCGCCATAACAGATTTTAAAGATAGAATAAATAGAACCATAATAGTATTCAGGTTTAATTGATTGACAGAATTAAATCACAACAATGTTCAGATTTGATTCACTGACTGAATTAATTTGTTATAATATTCCGATTTGATTCACTGATTGAACCTTTCGATCAGCTTTTAATAAGCTTTTTCACTCACGTTCAAAGCCATATCTTACGCCCTATCTGCTGAGAAAGTTGAGAAATTTAATAAAAAGGAACTAAATTAATTCATTACCACGGCAATACCAATTTGAGAACAAATTATAGTAGATACAATACAAATGTAAGTATACAATTGACTCCTGAACTTGATAATATGATTCTTCTTCTTAAGTCATTGTTCTTCATTGCTGAGGATCTTAACTCCTACTCCAATTTCCATGTTGGACAAGGCTCCTCCACTCCAGAGCTGCAGACAGGGATACTTGGTCACTCCAGCGCATTGGTGACCTTTCTACGCTTCTTCTGCCTACCAGTGACTATGAGTTTCTCCTAGTTGGAATTCTCAGTTTGACAAGCATCATGCATCTTAAAATATATTGTCGGCAGATAGTTGAGAGCCTACTGTTGATGCCTAGCTCTTCAAGAAAGGACTATTTGTGCATCTGGCTATCCATGAAATCCTAAGAAACTTTCTCCGGCACCACATTTCGAGGGCGTTTATATACTTTCTTTGGTTGGCTCTAAGTGTCCATGTTTCCACATCGTATAGATACATGGGGAAAATAAACACCAGGACGAGTCTTATTTTGGTGATCTTTGTTGCGCCTCTGTCACTCCATATCTGTGGCGGCTTGTGACTGTTGGCGTGGTAGAGTGCTAATATTGCAAAAAATGGCATAATTGGTGTTGTTGCAACTGAAAATTTTTTTTTTTTTTAAATTTCAGTTTTTGTACGAAGGTTTTCAGGAAATCCGTGTGCGGTGCATTGCGAAATTGAAATTTACTGAAAATCTTCATACATTTTCGAAAAAAAAAGTTTTCAGCTACAACATCAATAATGCCATTTTTTAATATTAGCACTCTGGCACACCCAAAAGTTATGAGCCGCCACTGCATCATATCTTTTGCATGTTATTCGTGGCATCTTTTGTCATGCAAATTCTTCTTAGTACGATATTGAACAGATAAAATGGCAAAACTCAAATTTTATCATTTATTTCAAAAATTGCTTATATCTTCCACACATTTTTATTTTATTTGGTTTAATTTCTAATATATGACTTTTTTGAAATGTACAATTAAAAAAAAACTTTTCCATACAATGATCTCGCTAACGGTTAAAAAGTAACAAGTTAAAATATTAATTTGCCTGGAATATGTTGAATCGTACTGGTGTTGCCATTTAAACAATCTCAGTGCCCCCCACTTTTTATCACACTTTCTTTACTGACTGTAATTCATGAAACGATGTTTAACAAATTGGATTTAATTATTCATTTACATTTAGAAACTTGGCAGCTATAACATTATGTAAATATTAAACTATTTATTTTTGGCCGACCCTCTTGAGTGAGGGTTTATCGAACACCTGTTTTGTGACAGTTTTGTTGGAGGCGTGGAATCTAGCGTTCTGGGGCAGGGCTTCTGTAGACCAGGGGGAGTCAAACTGCGTTGTGTCCTGGTCAACCAAGTGGGTATACTTGGTCCTGCCAGACCGGCCAAACTTCTTAACCTGCATCACCTGTTGGCAGAATAAAAGAATTAGAAAAAGTTTGGTACTACACAGAAAATAAAATTACCAAACTTGGCCAAAAATTAAAAACAACTAAATTTGGTCAAATTTTTTGACTTGCACCAGTGTTGCCAACTCTGAATCTCCGTTACCGCTAGATCGTGACGGATCGTCGGTCAGAATTCCGTCAGACACCCATATTTTAGTCCGTCCTGGGGGGAGGGTGGCTAGAGAATTTCAGGGATAAAAATTTCTCCATAAATCCATAAATATAGGCTATTTTCCCCTATAAAATGATGTATTTTTTTTACTTTATTCGAATCAGCTAGGAAATCCGTCATACTGTAAATTCCGTTAAACACAAAATTCTCCCGTTTCAGAGCACTCCAATCTGCCAGATATGACGGGAAATCCGTCAAGTTGGCAACACTGACTTGCACCACCTCTTGGTGGAAATAAGAATTAGAACAAGTTTGGTACTAAACACAATATAATTATTGGCTATGGTGGTTTTTCAAGAAGGAATTTCTAGGGTAAAATAATTATTACAGGATTACAGAATAATTGTAATATTAATAAGCCACTTGTAATAAGCATACAGGTTAAATGCATAAATGAAGTTGTAAAGCGCTCTTGAGGTGATTTGCTCACGAAAACATCCAAACATTATTATTATTATTGACTCAAGTACTTAAGTACTTAGTTCAAATCTAAAAAGACAACTATAGTTTGTTTTCTAGTCTTTCTCGTAGATTTATGATGAAATTTTTATGTTGTACCTTACTGCGATAGTCACTTACTAATTTTGTTGTGTGAAGTCGCTAATTATAATGAAAAATATGAGAAATCAATTTTTTTTTCAGCAGGCCAATGATTTTGAAAATAATATGTGAGTTCAAAATGCGTGATAAGAAATAAGAAGACATTAGAATACGTAATTAAAACAGATTGATTTTTCAGTAGGACTTAAAAGTGAAATTAAGTACCTTTGGTAACACACTCTTGTCAAAGTGATCGTCCAACGTTGGTCCTGAGAAATCTTGTTTGAGAACTTCTTCATCCTTGTCCAGGTAGAAGGCACCTCTGAAATCACAGATAAGCATAATTTTATATGAATAAAGTCATTTACGTATGAAACTGGCACATGCCAACTTTATAACACAACAGCAAATTAAAATCACATAGCAAACCAAGTGTTTGTGTTTGAAAGCTGAAAATAAAAGACAGAATAATTTGAGTAGGTACTAAATAATTTATTGGCCAAGGTCCGATAAGTGAACACCATGTTTTTATTTTATTTTAAGAAATCTCAACATCGCAAATATGGTCCCCACAAAGGATGCACTTATTTCAGGCATGATGCATCTTGTTACGTGCAATAATTTCCAGTATGGGTGCCACCGCTCCGGGTACCATTTATTGGATAACCAACACCCCTGCCATTGATCACTCCGAATGGTTCGCTACGTTTGGTGACTTAACAGGGGTGCCCGGGTCCATTGGGTGAGGTTTGTCTAGGTCTTCGCAGCAGATGCATTTGCCCCCCTGCTGCACGGCAGGCAGGATCAGGAGAGGCTACTTGAGGGAGACCTTTTGAACTCTCCAGTCGGGCTCTCTAAACCAATCGCCTTGCACAGCAGTGCGTCCGTCACTCCTGACACATTGACCTTCAGATTCCTACTCACTCTTTCTTCCTTCCCAGAACTTCCTCTCCTTCCTTTCCTTAAAAATACCCTTCACACAGCATCACAGCAAAGACGGCATAGACCCTGAGGGATTTTTTTTTGCTCAGGACCTCCTGTGTGGAGCTAATGTAAAAAAAATAATAATAATATTTTGTTAACATTGTAAAAAAGGATGTATGAACTGACCTGTGATAGTATTTCTGCAAGAACTTGTATTTGCCCTTTGCACTTTTATTGGTGACTACTTTAGGATTAACTCTCTGCTCTAATCTTCTTTCCTCTTCCGTCATGTTGCGCATCCTCTCTATTTCTAAGGCTTCCTTTTCCAACCTGAAAAAACACAAATATTCAATAAATTTATTTCAGAGTAGAAAAATATCACCCTAGTGAAGGACCGCCATTTAGTATTCAAATGTTGCTTGAAACGGCTTTAGCCTTGTTTGGTTAACAGATCTGAATATCCAGGTACTTCTTCACCTTCGTCTCCCCATCTCCTTCCCCTCTCCATACCCTGTAGCTTCACAACATACCCCAATTGGGGATGTCATAGTCTCACTGGCTCCAGTTAGCAGGAAGCTGCTGGGACTTGTGCAATCGAAAACATTTTTTTTTTTTTTTTACATTAACTCCACACAGGAGGCTCTGAGGAAAAAATAATTTCCATCAGGGCCTATGTCATCTTTGAGGATGCTGTGTGGAGGGTGTTTTTGAGGAGAGGAAGGAGAGAACATGGGTCTTGAAGAGACCCATATTGTAGGAGGGAGGAAACACAGAGGCCGGCAAATCGTTCCACAGCCGAGCTGTTGAACTCAAGAACGAGTCGTAGAAACGACCCGTTCTCATGTGACTAATGTCAACCGTGTACAAGTGTTGAGCGCGCGTTTGGCGTGTTTCCCGACTATGCACCGGTGCCGAGGGGATCAATGACGCTAGTTCCTCGGAGCATCTTCCATTGTAATACCGGTAGAACAAGGACAGCATTCCCACCTGGCGCCTGTGCTCTAAAGATTGCAATCCATACATAATTGTTACAAACAATATTTTTGACTAGATTGGAAATTGGTTGTGTACTAACGTGTCTCTCTCTTCCTTGTCCCGTTTGATTCTCTTCATTTCTCTTAGTTTCCATGCTTCGTATTCTACTTCATCATTCTCATCGTCGGTGCACACGTCGTTAATGTTACTCTCGGGGTCAACCTAAAAAAAATAAAACATTATATTAATATCAACAAATATATATGTATATATACATATTCAACAAATATATATATACTTATAAAAAAAATATATATATTAAAAATTACACTAACTAATCGTCCATACGATATACAATAATCCCAACAACACAGTGGAAATCTCTCAATCACCTAAGGTGAGTTTTAGCATCATGAAAATTTGCACATTAGCTAATGCCATTTAAATAAATTCAATTTGGGAGGCAGGTACGGGTACCTTCGCCACAAGAACCATTTATCGGATGAACGCCCCTGCCATGGGTCACTCCAAGTGATTCGCTACATTTGGTTCAAGTGGTGAGGTTTAACTAAATCTTTGAGCCAGATGCATTTGCCCAACTACTGCGTGGAGGGCCGGATCGGGAGGGACTGGTTGAGGAATTGGAAACTCTCCAGCCGGACTCTCTCAACCCATTGCCTTGACTAAGTGATGGATTCTTACGTCCGTCACTTCTGGACACGTTGATCCCCAGATTCCTACCCACCACTCATACGTTCTTCCTTCCAAGAACTTCCTCCCTCCTTTCCCAAAAAATACCCTCCACGCAGCATCTCCAAAGATGACATAGGCCCTGAGATATTTATTTTTCCTCATGGTCTCTTGTGTGGAGTTAATGTAAAAAAAAAATATGTGGAAGATTAAAATTGGGAAAAATGTCTACTCAGATCTGGTCACTAAACATGACTAATGCCTTTAAGACGAGTTTCTATTCTGAATGGTGGGCTTTTACCAGGGCGATACTGAGAATTTGTCTTTGTCTGGAGTTTCTGCATCAATCCAGTTATTTTCAGAATCGTTCATGAGCTGTGGAACTTCGAAAAATTCATCGAAACAGTTAATAAAATGAGACAAGATGCTACACATATTGTTTTTTCAAACCTTTTTGAAACGTTTTTTCAATCATCCGATCCTTCAATTTCTAACCAAGTTGTATCTATCATTTTGATGTTTGATAATTTTGTTTGTGAAAAGGACTAATTCTATTTTTCCTTACAACTAACTTCACACTGTTTCTAATTTGATATAATATAAAAGCCTGTAAGGCGTTAATAAATAAAAAAGAAAAAATAAAAACTTTAAGTAGCTTACCTTTGTCTTATCTTGCAGTTCTCGTCTTACAGATTCCTCCACCAATCTTAAAGCTTCCCTTCTCCTCTCCTCCTTTTCTCTCTTGGCCTCTGTCTCTGTCTGTTTCTGTTTCTGTGCCGCCTTTTCCCGCTCTATGACAGTCAGGCGATCTTTTGCTCGGACAAACACTGGCTTCAATCTGGGACCTGAAATAAATACATACGTACTTATTATGATTCAATCATTATATCACAACTCACTACAGCTAAATTGCAGTGTTTTTTTATGAGGAATCCTTTATATTGTGATTAACAAATATGTTGTATAAACACGGGACTTAAAGAGACCTATGTTGTGGGAGGGAGGAAACACAGAGGCCAGCAAATCATTGCAAATCAGGCCAGAAACTGAAGAACGAGTCGTAGAAATGACCCATTCTCAAATGATTCTCGTGACAAATAATGTCAAGCGTATATAATTGCTGGGCAGATAGAGAAGTGTGGTCTGTCCAAGTTGAGAATCGCAAATACCATTGTTTATGTAAGACGTGACGTGACGTTTTTGATGGACGTGACTGGTTTTCCACCAGTTACAGTGTATTTTAAGTTGATAGCATGGAGGATAGAGGGCACCAGAAAAAGTATGGTGCCTTATCATAAAAATTGTGCAGGCAAACAACAATGAGAGGGTATTTCACCATTGCGACACTACTTGTAGAGTAACAGACATTTACATGATGGTTAGCGTTACTCAACTATGGTAAAATAGAAATGTACGCTACTCAATGAATAACACTCATCGACAGTTTACTCCGAGATGGTGCAATGCCCCCTAAATTACTAAAAAATATTGCAGTGAAACCCTCGTATTAATCTTTTCTCAAGAGAATGGAGAACAATAATAAATAACCTGCATCCTCTTCACTGTCAGTGTATTCATCATCTTCAGCGTCTTCATCATCATCATCATCAGAGCCTCGGACGGGTGGTGCCACTCCAGGCAGGATTCCCTCCTCCTCCTTCTCCAGGACCTCCTTCTCTTCCTCCACTGCCCGGGACATGAGCTTCTGACGCAGAAGTTTCCTACACAAATACATCACCCCAAAATATATATTTTTTTTTTAATTAATGATTTTTTATTACATAATCAACAGATTAAGGTAAAATTAATCAAGTAAATTAATTAATCAAAAGATTATCACAGTCATTGTGCATACATCAACAGAGTTTATTTATTTTTTCAAATTTTTATAACACTACAAATTTGGGTCTAAATTGTTAAAATTGTACAGTTTATACCAGTAATGATCAACCTTTTTGTCTGGAGGGCCAATTTATCAATTTTAAATATGTTCACAGAGTGCAGGGGAAGGTTATCTACAGCTTGACTTTGTCAAATTTGCAGTCGGTGGTGTCGCAAACCTATTTGTATTTTCTAAAATGGTTAATAAAACAATTATTACAGAACAAAAAAGAAAGCTCCTCAGGTGAAAATTTTGTATCTCCGAGGCCAAGCCAATAAATGCTGTTTGAATTTTAACATTGTGAAATATTTAAAAAAAACATATTAAAAATCCCTACAAGTAAATTTTTAAAATTTTTTTCAGTATATTTTTATTCATCCCTGATGAAGGTTCAGGTTGAACCGAAACCGGTTGGAGAAGAATATAATAAAGTGGAACAAAACAAAGTTATATAATTGTGTTTATTATAAGTAAATTTTTAATTTTGGGTAACTTTTGATTTTATCGTTCAGAAGAAAAATTCAGCCAAGAAAACTTTTTGTATTTTATAAAACGCAAACCCTCAAAATGCATCAAACATAAATTTATGAACACACTAAATACTACTTGGAGTATTGAATATGACTGCCGCAATACAAATTTGACTCGACTGTATAATTGAATGCAAAAACCCAAAATGGTGTCAATTTGATGGCCATCAAATGTGGTGGAGCTTAACACATCTAAATCTAAGCGCCAACAAGCTTAAAATAATCCTCACCTTCTGAGTTCAATCTCCTCTTCATCCAACTCCTCGTCGGACTCCCCGGAGCTGTCGTCCCCGCTGGTATCGGCGCCCCTCCGCTCCTGCAGCTCCCTCTCACGCAGCTCCGCCTCGCTGGGCTCTGTCGCCACGGCAACCACCTCGGGCTCCACGGTGTGACGGGTGCGCCGGGAGCCGGCCTCCCCCTCCTCCTCATCGGGGGCGGCACGCGCTGCTCGGAGACGCCGGAGACGGGGATCGTCAGTCTGGAGAAAGATGGTATATTGAGTGAATACCAGTGGTGTGCAATTCATAAACTGTGCCTGCCTTAACTATTTGCACGCGATACTGAACCCATAAATTATGCAGTTTAAAATCAAAAATCCGTTCTACGTGTAGGACCGAAAAACTTTAACTAATTAACACAGACAAAAGGTTAAGGAAACTGATCGTAAAAATAAATTCAAAGAAAAAACCTCAAAGACAGCGACATTCTTTTTGGGATATTCAAACATGAGAAAAATAGTAAATCACAAACATTACAAAAGAAGAATTCTAATAGCCTAATAATTCTATCCAATTCGTTAATCCGTAGTGTTCTTGAGTACGGGTCAACAGTCTGGAATCCACATTATATTACACAGGTATCTAGACTTGAATCTGTCCAATGAAAATTTACATGGATTTTGTCTTACCAATCAGGTGTCTACCATCTTCTAAACGGGTATGAAGACTTACATATTTCAAATTAGAGAGTCTAGTTAAAAGACGAAACATAAATGACCTCTTAATGCTTTATAAAATTGTGAATAATCGAGTAGATACTAACTTAGTCAATCAATCAAGCCAGGCCCAAATAAATCTACCAGAAACCTTAACATATTTTGGACCAAAATTTTTACCAATAATACTGGGTATTTTAATCCATGTCTAGAATGTCTCGATCATACAACGATCTTGCTAAAACACACACTATCATAGATATTTTTTAAAATAATAAGTTTATTATAGCTAAGCGCACTTGAAGTGAAATTACACAAAACTGCGCTATATAAATACTAAGTTATTATTATTATTATTAACTCGTTTCAAGAAATATCTCCACGATTTGTGTACCGAAAAATAAAAATAAAAAATTTGTTTGTTTTATTATTTTTTTAAATACTTCATAAATATTTTCTACTTATTATGTCTTTCAAATTTTGTCATTAAGTTTCTTAGTTATGTATAAAAATACTGACATTGTTTTTTTCATGTGTTTACTTCTGTGAATATGCAATTGTGATTACTGCAGACACATTAGTCTAGGGATATATTTATATTACCCACAAGAATGTTCTATAAATATTCTGTTTGTGTCTCAAATAAATAAAATAAAATATAACACAGCTAGCAACTAGGAAATTAATACTTTGTCAATGTTCAAGATATTTCGAAAAAATTTCACTGGATTTACCTCTTTCTCGTCGTCCACCTCCATTCGCTCATTGTTTTGATCCTTGATGACCTGCGGAAGGAAGTGATGCCTCTTCTCCAACTTCTGCTGGTCCATAAAGTCCTCCGCACCGGACTCCTCGTCAGATGAGGAAGCTGGCGCATATTCAGGCCGCTTTCCAGAGATGTATCTTTGTACTTTTACTTTCTGCATAGACACCTCACCTTGAATTTTGAGAATTACATGAATTTTTAATAACAACATTTTACGGATATACATTTAAAGAACTGAAGTTACTAAACTAGTAAGATGTCGTGCCTTTACTATATTCGGGACGTTAAATAAAAGATATAACTTGTATAATATTAGACTATATTTTAAGTAACGTTATCGCGTGATGGTCAACGTGTGAAGAGGCCTTTCATACAAGACCTTTTCCTTTTATAGCTTTGATTCGTGTCCAAACAAAGAAACCCAAACATTATTCTTTTGTTCCTATTTAAACTTCGATCCACATTCATTACAACTAGACAAATCTCTGGAGAAATATAAAAAGTTTGGGTAAAATTTGGATATTGGTGGCCACGGCTATTACGAATAATTTTTAGAAAAAAACTTTTGATTTGCCTTAATCACTATAAAAGGAAACTTATTGCATCACGGCTGGCGGAAAATAATGCATTTTAATTTTCAATATCGTTAAATAAAATTTCACTTCGCCAATCGATCTACGACAGCCCGCCCGCTGCCGGTTGCCGCCCGCCATTTTGTCATTGTTGGTATCCCTGACCTCACAACTAAATACGATTGTAGGCAACTTCGCGTGATACATGATGGGCGCGTAATTATGAAAAATGTGTATAATAATAATTGTAATAAATATTGTGTAGCGGGCTTATGTATGTTATCTTTACTTTAAAAAACAGCCTACGTTTTTGAATGGTTTGTTTGGCTACGCAGGGTTTGTGTAGCGGGCTTGTGTATGTTATCTTTACTTTAAAAAACAGCCTACGTTTTTGAATGGTTTGTTTGGCTACGCAAAGTTTGTGTAGCGGGCTTGTGTATGTTATCTTTACTTTAAAAAACAGCCTACGTTTTTAAATGGTTTATTTGGCTACGCAGGGTTTGTGTAGCGGGCTTGTGTATATTATCTTTATTTTAAAAAACATCCCAGGATTTGAATGGTTTGTCTCCATTCCAGTACCTACGCGCTTCCAGTACCTACGCGCCTTATTATTTATCCCGCGAAGTCGACTACAATCGTTTGTGTGAAGTCAAGGATACCAACAACACAACAGTTGACAGAATGGCGAGCGGCAGCGGGCGGGCTGTCGTAGATCGATTCGCGAAGTGAAATTTTATTTAACGATATTGAAAATTAAAATGCATTATTTTCCGCCAGCCGTGATGCAATAAGTTTCCTTTTATAGTGATTAAGGCAAATCTAAAGTTTTTTTCTAAAAATTATTCGTAATAGCCGTGGCCACCAATATCCAAAAATTACCAAAGTTTGTTGGGGCTGATGTAAATAAACGCTTTTAAGGTTAGGCGAAGGAGTTACACTCATAACGATAAATAAATTATTGTTATAGGCTTTGTTATATTATTATCAAGTGTGCACTATTAATCAAGTGGTATTATTTAGATAAAACCAATAAAATGTGGAGAACAGTATTTGTTTCAGAAAATACGCAAGACATTGATACCTTTGTCATTTCGCACTGGAATAGCACCAGCGGTACTTTGGATACCCATTTGAAGCGAGGAATTATTCATCTTTAAAGACTTTTGTCAACTAAATTCACTAGAATAGAAAAATTGGCCAGTTATTATTTAATTCAGTAACATCGAAATCAAACCAAAATATTGAGTCGAGTTGACAGATTGGCACCATAAACAATAAACAAGAAGAGTATAGAGAAAGGAGAGAAAAATTGTTTCCAGAGATAAATATTTTTGAGCTCTATGGTAATTTTTACAACATGGATTTACATATAACTAGCGAGTTGGCGTGCGTTGCTATGCCACTTAATAAAGAAATTGTTTCTCCCTGCGTGTCCTTTCCCATTCATCCCATTCCTTTTTCGATTCCCCTTCCTCTCTCGCGTCCCCTTCCCCTCTCGCGTTCCCACTCCATCTTCTCCGCGTTCTCTCTTCCCACTCCCCTCACCCTCTTCCCCCGTCCCACCAACCCCCCTCCTGAGTTCCCCCCCCTCTCAAGTTCTCCTTCCCCCTCCCGTGAATCCCCTTCCCAAGTTCCCCTCCGCCCCTCCCGGGTTCATCTCCCCCCTCCCGCATTCCATACATGAATTCCCGGTACATTCAGTTTTCAAACAGCCACCTATTGCAATTTTTTTAAACAAATTTCATAATGTCAGAACTCACCAGCGTATATAGAAACCATCGCTGGCTGGCACACATCAAATCCCCAAAGTTTCATCACAATCGGATGAACTGTTAGCAATGCATAGCGTACATACGTACATAGACAGAAGAAAACATAATTAATTTTTTTTTAATTACATAAAAAAAACTTAAAAACGCCTTACTAAAAAAACTCCTGAAATTTTTATTCAGTTGATATGATACTTTACCGCGGATATGAAAACATTAGGTACTAATTAAAAAATGACAAAAAAATTGTTTGTGGAAAAATATATACACTGCTTACGCAGCTAGAGGGGGTAGTTTTCAGTTCAACTTTCAAAAAAAGATTATTGTGCAATAACTTGACTAAAACTGATGAAAAACCACACTAATAACAGTAAATATATTAATTATAATATGAATAGACGAGTTCATTGGTCACTATAATAGAAATCATGAAGTAAAATCACAACAAACATCCCGCGGAGCCAAATTTTTTGGCGGTTAATATTTTTTCAGCGCGAAAGACAAATGCGCAGGTGCACTAACCAACGCCACCTTGCGGGTATGTCACCAAATACAACGTTTCTAGCTCTAAAATACTTTTTGCTGCACATTATTAATTTTTTTACTGCACGGCCGCGGAGGTGAATTTATTAGTAATAGATTGAGTTCGAGTGTGTACGGGCTATATTTATGTTGTTACAACAACACCGTTTTAGTATGGCTGTTTCTCATAAACAAACGTAGGTTGCGCGGCGAGAATCAAATAAAACCAACTGATCGATTCAATAAAAAATAAAAAATCTCAACTAATTTATCTGAGTTTGGTGCTCTGGTACTAGTCAACCTATGCATTAATTAACCCAAATAAAAATGCATTTTATTGTTACTCTCGTAAACCATATTCCCCTATCTGATATTTTTTCTATCATCAAAGATAGATCCCGCAATGTTTGGGCAGAGTATTGGAACATTGCTAGTCAATCCAAGGGAGCCTACTATGCCTCAATACAAAGGACTATCCTAAACCATGGTTTCAAAAATTCCCCCATTTTTCCAAAAAAGAAATTTCCTATCTTATTCAAATGAGAATCGGACACTGTGCCATTCCTTCTTACTTGTTTAAAATTCACGTCCTTGACTCCCCAGATTGTACATTCTGTGGTCTGGAAGTGGGAACTTTAGATCACATGTTTTTTGGTTGTCCCTCTCTAAATAAATATCCTCTCTTCTATCAAGCTTTATCTAAAATTACTTCCCCTCCATACAACATCTCATCTCTTCTAAGAACTCGACTCCAATCTTCCGTATAATAAGGAACTCCAGTGAAAAATATTATGGCTTTAAAAAAATATGTTCATATAGACCAATATAGCTGATTCTGAATATATAAGTTTTATTACATAATACTTAACGTAGAGTTTTTAAAAATATATTAAAAAGTCCATTTTAAAACGTGTCATTAAAACACCCTATTGCTGGATTTTGGCGGCGTGACGTCACCGCGCCGCATCACCTGGGTCAAAGTTGTAAAGAAATCAATAGAAATGTAAGACGCAAGCCGTTCAGCATTCCATTTTATTGGTTTATAGAGAACTGGACATATAATAGTTTTTGTTTTTATTGAAATATTATTTAGGCCTAAATAATTCAGTATCAAAAATAAAGTATCTCTATTAGTTTATCTATATTATTTAAAATATTAAAAACTTTAACTGTACAAAAAACGATCGTACTGCCCAGTAATGTCTATGAAAACGCTCCAATGCTGAAATTCAAAATGGCGGGAGTCGAACAGCTGATTCCAGTTCCCCACTAGATTCATACTTCGGTTAGTCATGATGACGTCACACTAGATTCGGTGGTTTTCGGGGGATCTTGAAAAATTAAAACTTTGACATTTATTTTAACTATTAAAACTAACTATAAAAATAAAAATAAATATGCAGTTATTTAAGGGTCATTATTCATAAAAAAAAATTAAAAAATTGGACTGGAATTCTCTGTTCTGAAATTTGCACATTTAAATAATATTAATATATAAATTCACCTTTCCTTTCTCTGTAATTTGAAATGATGGCCTAGAACACCCTTGAAGGGTGAAAGCCAGAAATAATTGAAAAAAAATGCATTTACCACACTGCCCACCTGGTAATTCTCCCATGACGTCATCGTTCAAGAATTACAAAGTTATTTATTTCCATCTAGCTTGTAAGGGACAGTACACAGTGCTTCGTTTGAAATGGCTTTAGCCGTATTTGGTGACCTTATGTGAATAGCCAGGTACTTCTCCACCTTTATTTCCTTCCCCTCCCCATACCAAAATAGCCCAAACTCCTTTCATCACAGCTAAATGGAATAATACAATTTATTGATAAAGATAAAGTATTTTTTTAGCATCACCTCCACGCGGGCTCACAGGAAATTAAATTCCTTAGTGCTTACGTCATTTTTGGAGATGCTGTGCGAAGGGGCTTTTTGAGAAGATGAGGTTGTGAGCATGGGTCTTGAATAGACCCATATTGCGCCGACTTGCCAAGTAGTCAAGGCGCTGGTAAAACCTAACACAATGTCCTTGAGGTTTTTACTAGCACCTGATTAACCGCCCTACACATACGAACGTACGTGATACGTTCGCAATATTGTCGCCCAAATGCAACAAACCGTATCACGTACGTTTAGGTAAAAAAAAAATTATTCAAAAACATACACAAAACGTGCGCGATACGTTCGTATACATCAAGTCTGTTCCTGCACTATCGCGAAGCTAAGGGACTTGGGACGGGTATTTTTGTCTCTCCCGTACAAGTAACGCCGCAAGTCAGCGGTACTCTCTGCGCAAGTGGCGCGGTTTATAAAACCGTTCAAAAAACCCGATGTTTTTTTATCTACTTTTTGAAAAATAACCCAAAGGTAGGGCGGTTAAGCGTGCGGTGGAATTTGGCAACTTATGGATGTGGTTTATTGGAATATATCTCACTCTATATTTACATTTTTATAAAAAAAGTCTGTATCTATAATAAGTACTTTTACCAGAATGTTCCAAAAAAATATTTGGAAAAGAAATACGAAAACATTCTTGAAGTTTGAATGAAATTCTTTTCAAGTCGGTTCCTCATTGGATCATGACCCCTACTCCAATTTTCATGGTGGACAACCTACCAGTACTGGCGTAAGGCTGAAGATGATTGACATCGGCAAGGCTTGCATCCAGAATACTAGTGGAATGGTTGAATCAACTTTAACACTTCTGGCACTGCGGTACGGAAAGAAACGTGAAGCCACCGTACTATACTCCCAAGCAAACGCCCTACAATGAATTTAATGACAACATGTAAAACAAACACAGAAGTACTTACATTTTACAAGATATCACTGAATAGTGTGAGAAACAATGGAATGAACCACACACTGTGTTGCAAACTGACGAATAACAACTTCGAGATTATTCCTATTACCACGCCCTGTGTTGCAAACTGACGAATGACACAATAGAAACTTAGAGATTATTCCTATTTCTCTTTTCCTACAGGTTTATTGTTTTGTTGCTAATCGAATATGATTTATTTAGTATGCTAGGAGCATTTTGCAAGGTGCAAAATCCCATAGAATGAAAGTTCATTTTTACCAAGCCGACGGGCAAGGCTGGCGTTCAACGAAACAAATTTTATCTTGCCGATAGGCAAAGTCGTCGCACAGGCGGTTGATAAATATCACCAGGGTTGCCACTGGGTATTTGATGATGTTTCCTGGTTCCATAACTGGATCCCAGATACCTGAAGCTTTTCCAATCAAGGCACAACATTGGTACCACAAATGAATTGGTTTTTATTCGTCTTCTTTACTTGCCTACAGCTTTTGGCGCTTTTCACTTCCAACAGGAACAGCTGCAGGCGTTCATGAGGGGGCAATGTTTATATAATTGTTGTCTTACTCATGATGCACAAAATGCAATAGTATTAAGGTTTCATAAAAAAATAAGAACAATTAAAATAAACAAGATTATTTTTGAAGTGTATATTTTCAATGATTCAAACATTTTGTTGTAAGCATAGGAACAATAATTATGCATTAGACACATTACTAATACCTTGAATTCTAGGGTTCCTACGAGCATTTTACCTAGACGACAACATGTATTATGAATCAGTCAATTTTATATTATCCAAGACTATATGGTACAAAATCAAACACTTGATATTATTATAAAAGAAATCACATTATAAAAGTAATATATTCAACGATAATGTATGATACAAAAATGTTAATGTGCAAAATTTTTATTATTCTACAATTCGCTTTCACGTGTTGGGGACCTAATTATGATAAATAGCGAATGCAAGACTGCGGTATCGTCTAAATGCCAATCTTTTATACAAAATGGTTTATAAAAATTGTTTTCTCTACAATTTTAATGTACTTAGGCCATATTATAGGCTTGAACAAATCACTAGGGGCCATCCCCACCAACATCGGTGAAAACGGACAACGGTGTTATTGTTCAAATAAATATTATTATACACAAATGCCAAAGCTTTTTGTTGTAATTGTCATGGTTTCCAAAATACATACAATTTCACAACACTGACAATTTACAAGATTTACAATTTCTATGACTAAGATTAACGCTTTGTATCCGTTAACTGAATAACAAAATAGTTTCATATTTTTATTGGGTTTTATTCATAAAACTTCATGAGAGGGGTACCTTTGTATAAATGCATGTTACTGTAAGGAATGAAAGTAATAAGAAAAACAATGTATTTTAACTGAATTGTAAGTAGATAAGAAAATTAAGTAGAGTACATTTTTTAATTAAATTACCTTTATTTTATAATGCTTTTAATATCAATACACTTACAGTGATATTATAGGTACTGGTTTCTTTTGCTTACAAATTAACTTAACATTTCCGTGGTGATAAAACCTATGATTATAAGTTTAAGTACCAGCAATTAAAATTACAGCCGTTCAATGAAATGGCACTGTTAAAGGTCTTAATTAACAACTTTTGAGATATTTTAAAGGAATATTATACAATGGTTGTTTTTGAAAAAGTCAACATTTAAAATTTGATTATTTAATTAAGGTACTTTTTAATTTCCTAGGCGCTAAAACAAAAAAAGAATCTGAATATGTAACTAAAAAAAAATTATGAAAAATAAACACAAGCAAATCTACATACATTGATTCATAAACCGATATTGCGTTTGGAAATTATTTGACATTATTATCTAAGTTGAGATACTATTTCTTAATTCTCGAATATTAAACTATATTTGCATTATTTAATAAAAAATATTTTATACATGATTTACAAGTAAAAGAATAGCTTTAATCGAGATTAACTATTTATACACATCTTCAAATTCACTAGATTAATGTCCAACCACAAGACATTGAATTATATTCATTTATAATAAATTATAAATCCTTTGTAACATTTCATTTCGTCCTCTTATATAAACATCTGTTTGATTATATAATCCACATTCTTAGAGAAGTGTGTGCACGTTTACACACAACACAATGTACAAAAACACTTCAGTTTGTTCAACAAAACTTTAACACGATTCTCCAGTTAAATTCACAATCAATAATAATAATAATTCACATTCTACAGAGTTCCATTTTCTAAGGACGGGTTGTTTCAAAAAATTTGATGGATTCATCAAATATTTGAAGTTAGGACGGGTTGTTTCAAAAAATTTGATGAGTTCATCAAATATTTGAAGTTAATTTTCACGTTCTGTGTAAGTTCTATTCGAGTTCTGTTATTTTATCATCGTAGGCCAGCTGCTTCATAAAACTGATCTCATCACAGAACTTGAATAGAACTTACACAGAACGTGAAAATTAACGTCAAATATTTGACGAATTCGTCAAATTTTTTGAAACAACCCGTCCTTAATTTTCACGTTTTGTGTAAGTTCTATTCAAGTTCTGTGATTATTTCAGTTTTGTGAAGCAACTGCCCTATAACGATGTAATAACAGAACTTGAATAGAACTTACGCAGAACGTGAAAATCAACTTCAAATATTTGATGAATCCATCAAATTTTTTGAAACAACCCATCCTAAGTAAACCTTCCATACTTTTTAAATATATACTTTTGATTATTATTAACTATCCACGAATCTTTATTATTGTGAAATTCGAAACTAAAAAGCACTGCGATGGTGTCCATTGGAGAAAAAAGTATTTAAACTCTAACCCTTTATTATTTTCACTTTTCACGGTGAAGTTGTAAAGATTTTCACTGGATGTAATAATGTCTATTGGATATATGTATTCTAATATGAACTTGTGTTTAATAGATCACTTCGTAGACGGTGGCCTTTTTGTCACCGGATCCGGTGACGATGTATTTGTCGTCGGCTGAAATGTCACAACTGAGGACAGACGATGATTCCTTTGACTGGAAATAGAAAATAACAAACATTAGTCATGTGACACATATGCAATTAAATAACAGAAACAAAGGGAATATGGCATGCTTGCCGAGTTACAAACAAGTTGCACAGACTTCAGCAGAGCCAATGAAAGTGGTAGGTAGAACCAAAGAGAGCATGCTTGCGTATGCAATTTACGTATGTGTGAATGATTTTGACGAAAGTATTGCGCGCGTTAATATTAGTATGTAATAGTTCATGGTCCATCTTCCTCGTTTTTATTATCTATGGTCACAACAAAGGTGTCAATGGTTTCGCCTTTAGTTCTATATTTTTCAAATGTTCAATAAGAAAAAAGAGTGTCGGTTGTTTTTGAGCATTCTTGATAAATAAGAAATTTGCCAAAAAATGAGAAATTACCTGGAATATGCTGGCTCCGTAGGGTGTCCTCCATGCGTTGAGCAGGTTGTCCTTACCCGTGGACACGAACCACTTGCCACAGGAGGCAAAGCGAAGACTCAGCACGCACGACTCATGCAAGTGGAGCTGGTACTTGTCTGGCTTGTTGGCGTGCAGCACCTCCACGTTGGAGTTCTCCATGCCCACTGCCAGCCATTCCCCTGGAAACATACAATACAAATGTTAATATAATACGTGTTGCCACATCACAGCGTGGGATTTGGCCTTTTCCATGAATGTTCTCCACTGGCTGGGGTCCTTTGCCACTCGCCTTCAGTTTGCTGTCCTGCCCCAATCAGTCTATTCATCTCTTCCTCGGCCATCCTCTGGATCACTTCCTCTGGGGCACTATCATCCAGAATTCCTTTTACATGACCATGACCAGCCCATCTTTGGGAACTACAATGGTCTCAAGATCTATTAGATTTTCAAGTTCCTGTTGCCATAAACTGTTCATTTAATATTTCTCTATGCTAGATTACCAAATCCATGTAAAAGTATTGTAAATCTAGGTTTCAACCAAAGAATTTATGAATTGCCGTAAATTTAGTATGCACATCCATTCTTAATCAACGATTTTACTCTATTTCGAGTGAGTATCACCATGTATACCAGGGGCGGTTCTCGACTTTTCGTGCTAAGATTGAAAAATGCGTCATTACTAATGAGCGGCTGGCGTAGGCAAAAACATTGGGAATGTATGGCAAGCGTTATGCTGAAATAGGCCAAAAATAAATTATCTAATTAAGTCTGTTGGCCCCATAAAACAAATTAGACCGGTCAAATAACAATAGTTTAATTGTTTTGCATTTAATAATTAGACGCTTTAGAATTTTCGTTGTGCCTACACATTCCCCCTCCTAGTAATGATTTACTTAAATGATATTAGTTACATCTAAGACTTACCTGTTGGACAATATCCTAATGAGAATATTTGGGAACTGAAATCATGTTGTTGTAATTGTCTGCCTTCTCTGAGGTCCCAAGATCTGTAAAAATAAAAATAAAACATATTAATTACATACACACCTATTAAATAAAATCCTATTAATTACATACACACCTATTAAGTAAATCCGACATTATCAGATAATGCCTTTGGATGAGAAAAAGAACAGAATATCCAGTTTAATGGACTAATGACCTCAATCAATGGCTTCGGATGGATCTTTTGAAGTAGGCCTATGTCCAAAATTCGACACAGAAGGTACATAAAGAAGGAGAATATATGTATTGTGGTTGGTGCTTACCTGACTGTGTTGTCCAGACCTCCAGTCCAGAGTTTGGTTCCATCAGCGGAGATGTCGATACAGCTGGCGCCATCTGTGTGTCCCTGGAACTGTCGAACCAGGGTCTGGTTATGCAAGTCCCACACTGCGATATTTCCATCTGAACAGCAGCTGAAGCATACCTGGAATGAACGGTATAATGGTTTGTATAAATATTATGAATCGCTTAAGTGTTGTCATATGGAAAAAAGTGTGAAAATCAGACAAAAGACAAAGAAAATTGCAGTTATTTTTAATTAAAACGTCATCAACATTAATCCACAAAAATAAACCAACATCGAAAAAAACATGTCCATACAAAAAAACTGCTTCCTTCCGCTACGACCGCTAAGTGACGCAAAAAGAATTTTTAAACTAAAACCGTGAAGTCGGTATTGTAGGTATGTCTTCCAAAACTTCCAACAAACTACGCGCAGATGTCAATAGATGCCACTACAAGTCAAATAGTTTCATTAAATATGACTGTATTTGAATAATAGCCGCGGACAAAACGTTGCAGCCATACTCTTCTGGGCATTTTTTCGCTTCGCCGAACCGTTTCGCCCATACTCTTGGAGGTTAATGAGAATATTTCTTTTTCAATATAGTCAAACTTGGTTATAATGGGCACAAGTGCGAGGAGACCAACTAAATTTTTTTTTTTTTTTTTAATCTTTATTTTTTCCCATTATTATAAACATTTCAAAATACACATATAAGAAAGAAATAAATCAAAAGTTAGGAATAATTAAATCTACGTAAAGTAAAAAGTAGGTGATGGGAACCCACAAAGGCACTGCCTGTGCGTGGGTAATATAAACAAAAATGCATACATCAGTAAGTACAATTAACAATAGTTATAAGTTATAAAAAAGTTATATGAGTTAGAATTAAAATGAAAAGTGATGTATTAAGGTTAACATAGAATTTATAGCAAAAGTGTTTTGACATCTGCACCATAAAGCCATAATTTTAATTCTTTTATGTAGAGTGATATTTTATCTGTCGTTTGAATGTGTTTTGGTAGAAGATTAAATGTCCGAGGACCAATAAAGCTGCTATGTGTTTGCATTAATTTGGTATTGATTTGAGGGGTGTAAAAGATATTATTAGTCCTTTTGCTAATTCTATTTTCATTTTTTTCGAAACAATTTTTGTTTTTAAATACATATTTCATTGTCTGCAATATAAATAATTTACGGATGTTGAATATTTTAGTATCTTTGAAAAGTAACTCAGTCGAGAATGTTTTAGTTCTATTGTACATAACTTTAATAATGCGCTTTTGAGTGTTTTGTAAAGGCTTAATAAAAGCATCAAGCGCACCACCCCGTCCTATAATGCCGTACATTATTGAAGATTGCACCAGTGAAAAATATATCATTCTCAATTTGTCAAGATTAAGTACTTCCTTAAGTCTATAAAATGTATATGTAAGGTATCTTAATTTCGAGATGATTTTAACAATTTGTGTTTTCCAAGTTAGATGTGTATCAATAGATACTCCTAAATATTTGATACTTTCTACTTTAACAAGTTCATTGCACAGTGTACATGTATCTTGATTGCAACTTGTATTGTGAATTCTAATTTTAAGGTTATCATGAGGTTTATTTTTATTGCTTTTATAAAAAGTTAAATAAAATGTTTTGCTGTAGTTTAAAATGAGTTTGTTACATTTTAGCCACGTTGAAACAAGTGCAATACATTCTTTTGCCTTAGAAAAAGTTTCGTTCCAAGAATTTCCGTTAACTATTATTGCCGTGTCATCGGCGTAAGAAATAATTTTTCCTGGGATTACAAAATTACACAAATCATTTATATACATCAAAAATAGAATCGGGCCAAGTACAGTTCCTTGCGGAACTCCATTTTTTATCTGAGCTTCTGAACTATACATATTCCCAATTTTTGTTTTTTGTGTTCTGTCTTTAAGATAGTTTGTGAGTAGTTTAAGTGTGTCTTTTTTGAAACCTAATTGATTTATTTTTTTAACAAGTAAGTTATGATTTACAGTGTCGAAAGCTTTTCTTAAGTCCAAGAATATTGCTAGACATTTCTTATTTTTATCGATAGAAGTGTATATATTTTTTGTTAAATCATATATTGCATCTTCAGTACTCAGATCTTTACGAAAACCGTATTGGTTGTGGGATAGAATATTATATTTTTCTAAGTGTTCCATGATTCTATTTTTGATGCATTTTTCTAATATTTTTGATAGATTTGAAACAAGAGAGATTGGTCTATAATTATCTAATTTATGTGATTCACCAGATTTATAAATTGGTATGATGGTGGAGGTTTTAAACTGTTTTGGAAAATGACCCTCTTTAAGGCACATATTAAAAATATGTTGCAAAGGAGTTAAAATATGTTGTTTTATTTTTTTCAAAGTGTTACAAGATAGTCCATCAATTCCCTTAGAATTAGATGATTTGAGGCTATCAATACATTTATCAATTTCATTTATTGTGATAGGTGAAAAACTTTCTATAGGGTTTATTGATTCGTTAGCTACAGTTATATGTGAGGATGTCTCTAGGTAAGTATTATTATCATTTATCTTGGATGATTCAAGTACCTCATCTACTATATTTGTAAAAAAGTAATTAAATATTTCGGCAATGGTAGATTTGTCAGTTATTGATTTGTTATTTATTTTAACCTCATTTATAACAGGTGAATACATACGATTTTTGTTTGCAATTTCATTTATAATATTCCATGTTTTCTTACTATCATTTTTTGCGTTTTCAATTTGTTCGCAATAGTATTTCTTTTTACAATTTCGAATAAGCCTATTGAGTAAGTTTCTGTACATTAGATATTTTGTTTGCAGATAAGGCATTGTTCTGAGATTATTCTTTTGGCAATCTATTTGATATTTAAACATTTCTCTATATAATTTATCTCTTTGTTTAATTGATATAATTAATCCAACTGTTATCCAAGGTTTAATTTTTTTATATTTATTTTTAGTGACCACTATTTTACTTTCACTTTTTAGAGTATGATCTCTCAGAGTTTTATAGAAATTCTCTAGTGCGAGATGTGGATTTTCTATTGATATCACATTTTCCCAGTTTTCTGACCGAAGTAAAGAGTTTAGAGTTTCATAATCAATGTCTACTTTTTCTAGATTTTCAGAATTTCGGTTTAGAGGAGTATTTTTGAAATGATGTCCATAAAAGGTCGGGTAATGATCTGTGATATTTGTTTCAAGAATTGAAGAGATGATATTAACCGCCTTGTGCGACTTGACAAATATGTGGTCTAAACATGCCAAGTGACTTAAGGTTACTCTTGTTGGTGAGTTAATATATGACATGTGTCCAGAGCTAGATAAACAATCAAGATACTCATTTTGACAATTCACATTTGTATTATTATCATTAATATTTATATTAATGTCTCCTGTCACAATGGAAAAAGTGAAATTGTTTCTATCAAGTTTACTAACAAAAGATTTTAGTTCTTTTACAAATAAAAAATCATTTAATGAAGGGGATCTATATATGGCTAGAATATGATATTTATAGTTGTTTTGACAAAAAGTTACTTTTATTGCATTGGCTGTTTTAAATTCAATAATTTCAGCGGCAACATTTTTCAGAGTATTATGACAGAAGACAGTAACTCCATCATGACCAGTATGCTTACAGGCAGATGAAATTGTTGTATATTCTGGTAAGTCATATGGAATTACTTGTTTCATTTGAGTTTCAGTTAAAACAATTATGCTTGGAGAAAAATCTAGGTTATTAATAAGTACACAGAGCTCATCGAAGTTTTTCCTTATACTCCTAATATTCAAATTTGCTCCTTGCAGACATTACTCGTTACATCCAAAATAGGCTTTTTAAAGTCATGTACCTGCCTCTACTATCCATATATTCGTAAATGTATAATATATTAGAAAAATGCGCTTTTATTAATCCCTAGGGGCCGTAGCCCTATAAATGCAGTGTTGAAGGATGGTGCCTATACATGGTACGAAGCACTGCAATTGCAGTGTCGATCTTAAATATTCATTTTGCCTTCAGATAGTACCTCTTCTAGGTTAGTTAAAGATAAAAATGTCACTTTATCAAGAATGTCTTTGTGTTGGATTTAACAAAAAAATCTTTTTGTTTATTGAAATCTCTCGCCATCACTTACGGGTTAATAAAATTTATAATCAATGATTGTTTTAAAGATTTCACTTTCATGCCTCTCAATTTCTTCCTCAAAACAATCAAAGCATTATAACTAGCATCACCTGGTTCGAGGCTTTCAAAAAAAATATCTATAAGTAAATTGTTAATCATATTTACTATCACTAGCATATGCGTATTGCACGGCTTATAAAATCTCATGTCAAAAATCACTAACTTGCGGCATTGTTACTGGTTTTCGACTGTAAAATTTACCTTGTAACTAGTGATGCACAACCCGTGACCCGATTTGTGCATGTCAATAACATACGGCCCACTTGGCTGTAGAGAAAAATCAACCCCCAACCTAACTTACTTTTTTTTTGCAAAATGATGTTTTTGTAAATTGTACCTTCTTACCAGGTAATGTGTTTATATATTTTAAAAATTATATACATCATGTGCAGTTTCCCCGGAATAGATAGTTAAGTTCAGAGAAATGATTTTTCTAAACATATTCTTTAGGATATGCTGGATGGAGTTCAAGAAGTTAATAAGATTTTAAACCATTTTTCTCATTTAAAATATGTTCTGAAAACGTTAGAGGACAATATGTATATGAAATTAATAGCTATTATAAAAGATAGTTACCTTGGAATCTGGGCTGATGGCCAGGGCATAGCAAGCCGGTGCACTGGACGTGAGTTCTGCCTTAATACGAGGAGTTGGACTGGCCAGGTCCCATATGGAGAGATTGGAGGCTTCTCCTCCTACAATCAGAGTTCTGCCATCAGGAAGTAGCTTCACCGATCTGATATAGTTATCCCGTTGCTGAAAAAATACATAAATGTTAGTATAATTTCTTATTTTTATAACCTTTGAAAATATGCTATTTATGAAGTATTTGATTCATATCATACAATGTAATGGGGGGTTGTGTCCGACTTTATATTTCATCCACTTGCTTCTCCATCAAATCGTTACAGTTCTCCGAACCACTTCTCTCTTCTGTAAACTTGTCGGTTACGCTGAGATGGGGCCGTGCAATCTTTTTAGAATGATTAATTGGTAATAGAATCAATCATGGCTTTATCGCACATGCTTCAAGGATCTGACTGCATTGCTTAACTGGGCTCTATTTTTTAAGCGAGTTAAAGACTTTTTATATTAAGAGGCGAGTTAGGCAAACCGAAATTATCATTTGAAAACCTTTTTTGGATCTTCATTCACTTCATCATCATCACGGTGCTGTATCACGGGCTGCGGTCCCTGGGTATTTGCCTCCAACTTCGTCCTTCCAGACAAAGGATTGGAGCAGGTCATGGAAGAGACCGCAGCCCTCTAGCAATATCCACCTCTCAACTATCAGTCTGCCTCTGGCGACATTTTGGCGCCCTATCATCTGGCATTATTTCCACAAGACCAGCCCATCATACCTACCAAACCTACAGAACCTTACAAAGGTGTTTTCATTCACTCGCATGTCATTTATTCTCCAGGCACTCCTTTCTCATCAGTTCTACAAAACTAAACCATCAATAAATGATAGTGAATGTACATTAAAGCGACACTGAGTCATTTGACGACTCTAATGGGAACAATGACGCTACCGACACCGACTCACCAGACAGTCCAGCTGCGAAACGGGACTCTTGCACCCAGGCTGCGAGATGTCCCACACCTTAACGCAGCCCTTGCCGCCCGTGTACACGTATTTGGTGGGGTTGCTGATGGTGACGGCGCACACCACCTCACCGTGCGAGAGGGTGTTGATCTGGCGTGCGTGCCTAGGGATACCCGGTCCAATCAGGGCGTCGGGGGGAAAAGGTACCGGCTGCATTTGGCCATCGGCTGTCACGTGAAAAGAATAAGCGCTGGAAAGAGAAACATAATAAATTAGTCATGTTATGGAGGTGATCAAAATGGTATTTACATAATAAGAAGCTCGATGATTCGACATGGATAAAATCAAATCCCCACTATTCTTCATAGAAAGGTCACATATGAGGTGGCATGGACATGTACTAAGAATGGCAGAAGACCTCTGGAAGTGGGTTCCACATCCAGTGGGCCGCCTCGGATAAAACTGAGAAAAGCAATTCCATTGGACACGTGAAGAGAGGCTGGGTCTATTGAGGATGAAGGCCACCAAAGCAACTCAGAACAGCGAAGCCTGTAGGAGCCTTGTCCCCAACCCGAATAGAACAAGATGATATGAGATAGAGGTAGTTGCTTGTCTGTGGTTTCCACCAAGGTTGCCATTTGGTGTTTGACAATGTTTTCTGATTCTACGATGGAATGGGAAAAATATTATATATAAGTAATCTATTCCAAAAATTAGGTACTTACGGCTTTCCTCCGGGGATGGCAGACATGGGTGCCCTGAGTGGCTCGTAGGGCTGCAGGGGGGCCCGAGGCGGGTAGGGAGGCGCCAGACCTGCCGCGTGGAGTCCAGCAGCGCCCCCACCACCAGCACCCCCGTATGCGGCCGCGAGCTCGTGCGCGGCGTGGCCTGCACCTACAATAAGTTGTACATCAAATCAGTATATGCAGTCATCAAAGACAAAATGACTAAAATTAACTTACTATTTTCAATGGAATGCATTGCTCATGGCTAATAATGTGGCCTCGTCTAGTTTTTCTAGGTTAAGTATGAATTGTGCTATAAGTATTTGAAAATTACTATTTATTATCTTTTTCCGCCAATTGATGTGGCCAACTAATAAATGAACGAATCTGGAAAATATCAAATTCATGGGAAAAAAACTTTTAATCAGAAATTCCATTGACACAAATCATCCTAATATTTTTATTATTTGGCACAGCTTTCCACTGAATATATCGATCTTCCGGTTGATGAGTCAGACATCTCCAGTTATTAAGTTTTGGGAAAGCAATACTCGAATTCTCGCCATAAATCAAATATTATTTACACGTTTCTATGTTTTACATATTGAATATGCTATAAAATAACACCGGGAGGTACAACGATCCGGTACATATATATTGAAATAACCTACCAGTGATTTGTTGCTTTTATGAGTACATAATCTGAGAATTGTACTAGATATAGGGTACACTTTTACATAAAACTGCATATTCAACTCAAAATCAACTGGACGATCGATATATTAATCTCCCAGAAATCAGTCACAGATGACACCCAATTTTTACAATTTTATTGTTTCATTAACCTCTGAGTAAACTAAATAACTACTTGTCAAGTAACTTTCATCGTAGAATGAACAATGAACATGGCGGAAAACCATAAAGTAGCTTCCAATTAGTTAATTGTAGGATTGATGCTGAGGAGATTAAATAGACTTGATGGTTAGTGTTACTAAGATGAGTAGCGCTAATTGACAGTTTACTCATAGGTGGTGAAATACTTAGCAAGATTAATCTACGTAAACACAAAATGCGATGACTTACTATACTGACCATTCATCCCAGCGAGGTGGTAGGGGTACCCTGCTAGCGCAGGTGGCTTCCCTAGGGCTGGCTTGAGCCCCGCAGGGCCTGCGCCACCTCCCCCGCCCCCTGAGCCCCCACTAGTGGGGGTCACTGACTTGGAGATGGGGGTGGTGGGCTTGTCTCCGTCCAACTTCTTGGTGGACGGAGTGGATGCGTTGCTCGATGTACCAGATCTGAAATTAATGAAAATTATTATTGAATAACGTGGTATGGTTTCCATGACAAAACAGAAAATTGAAGAAAAGTGAAGAAAAAATCAAAAAACCTAACCTAACTTAACCTAAACTTACTAAGTAAAATCTACACTGTTTCACAGCAGGGGTGGATGGATGGGTGGCCACACAACGCTGTCTTAGAATACCCTCCTTGCTTTATTCACATGCACGCATCATCTCTTACATACATACATTAACTTAAGTGCCATTGTTTTAATTAACCATTCACATTCACGCTTTATATTCTCCTGGCACTATTTTCTTCGTCATCTACTCTACATGTGCAAATCATCTAAGCGTCCTTTCTTGATCTTATTCACTATGCTTTCAACTACAAGTCTCTACATTTTAACACCGTCATAAATGGTTTTACCCACGCTTCTGCTTCAGGAATCTCATTTCTACAGCATTCAGTCTACTTTCAACTTTCCGTGCATCACTGCCATCAGGATAGGTATCAGCACTTCATTGTGAATGGCTAGCTTAATGACATTTGTTAAGTATCAGAAAATGAGTGTGAAATTGCATTCTAACATAATATTATATTAAAAGAATGCTTATAACATATATAATATAATATGTAAATACATTGTTGACTATGACAGGCAATCTGGAATAAATCATGAAAGTCATTGAGTATTGATAATTATGACCGTAAATAATTATGTGATGTTAAAATACTTACATTAAAAACCATGAGTTGATAAAATTTTACAATAAATATGATGCTGTTGATGGGAACAGGCACTACATACACAGGCACTATGCAACACCTTAGGTGTTTAAATCAGTTATGAGTAGGCTAACAGAGTTTCTAAGAGCCAGTGAAACTATATTTTTACAAGTAGATAAAAATCTGCTCCCAGAAAACTATATTATGAACTCTTCGATAGTTCTTTTTGAATATTATAGATGGCAGCACTTCCATTTGTAGCTAGTATGTGGAGCGTGTGTGTTCGACAAAAGTTATTAATAATATTATAGATCCCCATTTTCATTTGGAGAAAGTCTGAAGAAAATGACAGAGAGGAAGGTTGGGAAGTTATGAAAATAAGCTAATGTTAAATATTGTAAAAGCTTTTCAACAGACAACAGAAATCTATATAAAATAAATGTGTTTATTTAGTCATGAGAATTATAAATTGGAGGAAAATGTTTCTGGAATTCAAAATTATCAATACCTATGTACCTACCTACAATTTTTAATGTTGTGTAGATAACTATGTAAATAAAAATCTTCTTCTTCTCTTTTGTCTACCCTTCGGGTTCCAATAGAGTACAAACACTATCCCCACGGTAAACCGGATAAAACAGAACAGTGACAAAGCAGAACATGATAAAATAAGAGTTATATTCTTTTTTTAATTATTATTATACTTTATTCTTTTACAATGTCTTGTTTTGTCATTTAACCTATTAATGGTCGCTATATATTATACGGTTCCATGCCAACTGGGAATAATGTCAACTCAACACCTCCTTGAAAAGTCATTAAAATCTATGAAAAAAATAATTTTAAATTAGCCGATAACCCTAACCTAACATAACCTATTTAACCAATTTTTTATATATTTTTTTTTATCACTCTAAATGACTTATCTGAGATGGTTCTGAGTTGGTTTCATTCCGAGTTGGCCGGTCACCATATTATACCTAGCTTTCTAATTAAAAATTTAGGCTTATTAGATTTATCAAAGAATCTTTATATAAAAATGCAAAAATCAGTCATATTAAATACATGTAGGATTACGAAAGATTTTTTAAATATTTATATTGAGGGATCGGTAGGATTTATCGGTTCAGTTAGGAGTTCTATCGAGCCGAACCCTCTGATATGAAAATATCTGGAGTCGGTGAAGTATTTTCCCATATGGTCTCTGGTAGGTTGACGTGTTGTTCTTGTATAGTTTTGTATTTAGTATACATACAATGCAATTACATCGCGTGAATTGACTAGATTAGCATTTGTGGAAAAGTGTGTGGAAGGATTAAGTTTTTCCTGAGGAAGATTTAACCCGGACATAAAATCTAGAGAACAATTAAAAGTTATTTATTTCAGCCGAACAGAGCGGTGGGTGCAATACTCTGTCAGCCATATAAAAGTATACATTACATACTATATGAAAAAGAAAAAATAAATTAATAAAAAAAGATTTAAAAAGAAATATATGTACACATATTTAGTACTCGTATATCTACTACGGGGGCTTCAGATGAATTCTCCATGTTTCGCCCTGCCACTGGGCCACGGCCAGGACGAGAGTGTTCTCCGATCTTTGGTAGCGCTGTCTCACCCCGGCTATTCTGTGGCGCATCAAAGCGGCGAACCCATGTACCCTTCCTTCTGCGAACATCTGCGAGGCACTGCATCGCCAAGGTAGGCCGAATAGCGCCCTTTATGCGTTATTGTATTGTACTCGAAGTGTGTTCATGACGCCTTGTGAGTATCTAAATTGTGACCATTTTCGTGTGTAATTTTTCATTATGTGGGTGATTTTCTATTGAAATCATTCGTTATGTATTGTATTGAAAAAGGAAGGTTATAATAATTACCTGGGACTATGGGGTCCAACATGTTCTTTCTTAGGCTGCAGCTTGTCGATGCCGTTCTCCCGGGGGCTGGCGGTACCGTTGTGCGGAGACACGGGGTCCTCCGAGGCATCGTCAACCACCAGGTCCTGGTCAGACTTCTCGCCGTCGCTTTGCTGCAATCAGACGGAAGGCTTATCAAACACTGGACTGTTGGGATAGGTACAACAGGTCACCTGGTCAGCAGGCTCAGAACTACAGGCATTGAATTCTCTATGCATCATTTAACTCTGCTTTAAAAGCTTTCTTAAAATAATAATTACAATTTAGGTAACTTTTCACTTGTGTAAATGATTGTATATTGTGACGTTTATTTATTAACGCCCTTGTTAGGGGCTTTTACATATGAATAGTAAAAATTATGCAATATGTATTATACATAACTGAACTGCCTCTTTAGTGATATGAAGATGTCCACTGGCTTGATAAAATTATTTCCCTCATTAGTATTCTAGGCAAAGAGGAATACATATGGTAGTCAGTCATTTCATTACTTCTATTTAATTTTTTTATTTGACCACCGGTCATATCTCAAAAACCCAAGCCCAAGATTTCGGCAAAGAGGGAGATCGGTGACTGTCAGAGCAGAACAACCGTTCACAGTTGTTGACGTTGGCTTCATGTTCATGAGAATGGGTCTTTACTTCGAGTCCTTTTTGTGTAGGTCGGCACGCGTGTGGAACGAGCTACCAGCATCTGTATTCCTCCTTCCTATAATTCCGGCCTCTTCAAGCCCCGCATTTTGTAACCCATCATTAGGTAGATGATTATCTGATGGTCCATTGTCGCCATTCAGTATTTAAATGCTTGTTTTTTATGTAGATAATTGTCTATTATATATTTCTATGAAAGTGTCTGGTACTCACGTGACCAAGGTCTTTTTCTTCCTTCTTCAGCTTCTTGTGGTCAGGCTCCGAGGGGCTTCTGGGTCGGTACTTCTCTCGCTCTCCGGGTGAAATTGAATTTCTCTGCAACAAGAAAGAATAAAAAATTATAGAAAATGCATTTAAGGTTTCGGAAAATTGCAGACATTGCCATTCCAATGATGAATATGCGAGCCTTAGAATCTAAAAATCATATAAATAATTTTCGTGGAAAAAGGTCAAGGTTCGTAGAAAATGCGTCAAAGTTAGCTTGTATTGCAGTTAAATCAAATCTCCCACTGGAATGTGGACTTCAAGCTACGTCACGAAGTTTTAGCCAATCACCGCTCTACCCCCTGGATAAGCTAACCTTGAAACGCATTTTCTACAAACCTTGGTCAATAGCGATATTTTAACCATCAGGTAGGTACCTAATTAAATATCAACTTTGAAATAGTAAAGCAGACCCACTCAAGAAAGAACTAATCTTTATTTATTGAACTAGCATAATATATTTTTTTATTACAGTAATAAAGATTTGAAAAAACATAAAACAGCGTAATTTATTTTTTATCCTCCATTCTGACAAATAAACAACGTGTTTTCGAGTTTGTCCAGTGACTGCTAATACTGCATTACATTATTTATGCCGTGACAATGTGAAATCGCGTGACTTTTGTACATTTTATAAATTTAATATGCCTCATTAAGTTCAGTAAATTAATGTGTAATCGCTATTGCTACTATTGTTATTTCAAATGCTTATCAGCTTTTATGAAAATATTATTACAAAGTTCCACGATAACTTACTAATAGTCGAGTAAAACCGTTTAAATAATTAATATCTAATGGCTGGGGTATAAAGGTTGTTAAAATATAACCTTAATTACTTCGAAGTAAAAAGCCATTAACCAAACCACAACGTAATCATTTGAACTTTTTTGTGAAAATAAATACCTACATAAACAAATACTAAAATGCTAAATAACGTCACTTTCCGTGAGTAAACAAAATAACAACCTTGTACAATAAATTAAGATAAGAACGGATAAAAATAAAAGAGAAAGGTTTAGAAATCTGTCAGCAGGAAATAAATGGAAACTTAACGTTGTTTATAATGTTGAATATATTTTACGACGTATACATTAAATGGAATTAACACCAATAAAATAACATTATAAATCAATTATGGAGAAGAAAAACATCAATTCAATCGATAAATTAAATAATCTACCAAAGTAATCGAAAAACTCAAACTCAGATAAAGTTGGCGTGAGTTTGCTATTCGCGCGGAAAACACACATTATTATGTAGGCTGTTACGTAAGCCCGCAAGTAGCCACTGACATAAATATTCAGGTACCTACCCCACTTAATCCGGTACAAGCCGTAGCGGGTAATAGCGGAGGCAGCCGGGGCAAGAAAGCAGCTAATGCTGATGAAAAAAAATAGTGTCGGGTAGAGGGTGAGGTTCGAGATTAAGCGTGCGAGGTGCGGCCATAAAAGTGGGCGGTAAGCGCCATATGGGACGCTCGTGACTTCGGGGAGAGCTGGGAGCGATTTATATTTAATGCATCGCCTCCCCATCTCTTAACCCTTTTACTCGCGGCCAACAAATAATAATATTTTTGCAACGAAATACAATTAAAATAATGATATTTCGATTAATATATACAATCTAGCCGGTAGATTTTATTTACTGAATCATTTTGACTTTTCGTGACATAGTAATAGTAAAATCTGTGAAGTGATCTTGGGGTGATTTTTCACAAAAATGGTGCTATACAAATTATTCAACTATCATCAGTGTATTAATACGTGAAGAAAAAACTTTGTACCCCTTTTTACGAAAATTGCGCGGACGGAGGAGTATGAAATTTCGCACACGTATAGTTTAGATAGAGAAGGAGTGCAGAATGCTAATATTTTTTTGAAATAATGCTTAAAAAATTCATTAAATTTCGACCATTGGGCGACCACTAGTTATTATTAGTAGTCGTAGCGGACTTAATGAGACATAAACATATTTCAAAGTTACAATGTTTTTTCGTGAACTAGGGAATAAAGAAATCGTGTCACACGATCATACCACGAAAGTTTAGAAAAAAAATTATCAACTTTTTAATTACATATGGTTAACAAGAAGTTCGTTAGTAACCCAACATACCAGATATTTTGCGAATAGGTATGAACGAATACGATTTTCACGCGTAACATTAGTAAGTAAAAGTGATATCTGCTCACACTAGACACATTATAAAAATACTCTGTGCCCTTGAAGTTTTGTGGAATGGATGTGAAAAAAAGCCTATATTTAGACTATTATTTTGTGGAGAATGAGATTTATTGAGAGAGAATGTGAAGCTTTCGATTTAGAATTAATTCGCAAATTACAAACGTCAACACGGCAATTTTCTGCAAATCTTGGTTGGGTTGAAGGTGTGACAGCACGCTCTACTTACGAGGGTTTATTGCCTGGAAAATGTTATAGTGCTCCCCTGCCTCCCCTAACCGCCGGCGATATCGCCGCCGCGTGGAATTAATTCCCACTGTAAACCGACCAAGGGGGGAAAGGGGCGACATGTGTTACCGGGAAATAAGAAACCCGACGTTTTATGTGGGCTGGCCGAGTGAAAACGAAAAGGAACATGTATTACATAGCACCATCTTTTTAGCAAGTTTGTAAAATTTGTTTAAATTTATAGGCTCAATTTGATAAACTGAAGAATGTCGTTTAATGTAAATTAAATAGGGTAGTACAAAATTAAAAGTACCTACGTATAATTAAAGAAAATGGCACTTTTTATTTAAGGACTAGACAAGTAGGACAGAGAAAAGAAAATAATATGTAAATTAATTATATTATCCGCAAAAAATAGAAAAGGCTTGTGGTGCAGATATTTTTATATTTCCACTTTGTATTTCGTAGCCTGGTGGTTTAAATCGTTTAAGAAAAAAATAGCAAATTTACAGAATAGTAAAACTGACTATCTAATCAAGAAAAATTCGCAAGTTAAGTAAGAATGTTTTCACAATATCATTCTAAGTAATTGACCTAACACCACACACTTCAAGTTAGGAAGCTCAGAATCTAAGTAAATCTAAATCTAAAAACATATTTTATAAAATCCGTAATATGAATCCTGTAGGCACCAGTAATAAGAAGTAAATAAATTTAACCTTTATAAGTAAATTCCACTAAGCGATCTTTTACCACTTTTTACTAGATGTCTTCAATTTATCGGAAGTTTTACCCTACGGCACGAGTTTATTAGCTTCTGTATTGGGTGATTGTTTACAGTTAGTAAACATTGAGCGGGGAGGCAGGGCGAGTTGTAGAAAGGGTGGGGGGTGGAAGCGGGGAGGAAAGTCAGAGCAATAAAGCGAATCCGCTTTGCTGGACAAATGTTTACACTTGCCCCGGTTGACTTAAGCCCCGCTCTCCTTGGCCCTATGGCCAACATTACCAAGATACCAAAAATAAGCAACAATATCAGTTAACAAGTTGTCCAATGTGCATAGAAATGCTGCCCATGTTATAAGTAATCTTGATAAAATTGCATTCGTAGAGTCGTAATGGCTAATCATAAATTTATTTAACAGTGAGAAGTCAGTTCCTACATTTTTGGTAAATATAATAATAGATAGGTATTAAACATAAAGCAGAAAATCAGTTTGAATGAAGAAACAAAAACTCTCCTGCTCAGTTTTTTCTGCATTTTTTTTCATTATAACCAGTTGAGCTTTGAAGTAGGTATTCATTTAACGACTAGAAATTAAAACTAGGCGCCACATTGTTTGTTTAACATTTTTTAACCCCATCATATCTCGGGGGGAGCCAGGTGGGTGAGCCAGTAAATAACAAAGCCAGCATATTATGTTGTTTAATAAATACAAATTTAATGCATGTAAACAAGGTACGTAAAACAGCTTTATTGCAACAGGGAGGTCTTTCCAATCTACATCTACATTATCTAGCGTAATCGTAAAATCAACTAAATTTGCCCAATTCACCGAAAAACCGCCGATTTAATTGACCGAGCAGATCTTGGCCGCCATATCAAAAGCCCCCGACATATTTCCATCTCGTTTGCTTAAGCCCCCGCATTCTACATCTCTACAAGTTTATAACATACTTTCCTTGAACACTTTAAGACGACATTTACCTTAAAATATATTCAGAATCTTAACGAGGTAAGTAAAGAAGTCGTGTATACAAATTGCGACTTGCGACCCATGTTTTGGACGGACCTTCTGTCGAATTTGTCCTATCAAAGAAAAGAAGAAGAAGAAAAATATTGTGGGAAACTTAACGACATAAGTGAAGAAAGCATGTAAACAAATATACGCCCGCAGCACGGCATATTAGACGAACGTACGGTCGAGTTAGCCCTGGCGAGCCTGGATATTCGCCCTTTCTGCACCTCACCTTAAATTAATACCTCCTGAAGTTATTAATTCATCGTCTAGAAAAATAAAATCTGGTGCTTACCGCTAACTTTATAGTTGAAAAACTGGTTATAAAGTTTTAAAATAGTTGTACGTAAAATATATTAATGGTAAGGTATTGTTTTTATTAATTTTAAATATACTTAAATACTTTTAGTATATTTTTATTCATGAGGAAGGTTCAGGTCGAACCGAAACCGGTTGGATAAGAAAATAATAAAGTGGAATTAAACAAAGTTATATCATTGTGTTTATTATAATTATGTATTCCCACAAAGTGATTGCTACATGTGAAAAAAATATAAAGAACTTACATCCCCAGGGGTCTGTTGGTGTAAAAAAGTTATTATAGTTACGAATTCGCCGGAAATGATTAAAATGTGAGTTGTGAGCAAACAAAAATTATTAGGGTTGTGTACCACCTTAAGTTTTAAACTCTTAAAAAATTTATGTTATTCTTGAAGGTAATATCTATACATTTGCCAAACCAAAACGTAATTATACGAAATTCCGTCGATAGAAAAAAAAATCGCAAAGCGTGCTCATAAAATTATTATAAACACGTTTTTTCTGTTATTTTACAAGTTACATGTATGAAAAAAAATCACAATGTTTCTTTAAATGCTACTAAGATATTTCCCACGCAATTTTTGCTATTTTTTAAACGAGTCGGGTTTTACTAAATATTTTCACTAAATTATAATAGTTTTTTTTTAATATTAGCGCACTCCCTCTTGCATTCGTGTTTACATAATATATGTCCCTTTCTTCTTCTTTTTGAACGCTTACTACCGGGCCTTAACGACGCCGGGTTCCGACGCCGAGTTTCGACGCCGACGCCAATCGAGGCGCGACGCCTCCGCCCCCACCCGCACGGAAAAATGAAGTTATAAATGACCGCATGTTTTATGGAAACGGAGCGCGGCGATGGTAAAACTAACGTAAATATTTAGAGTTGATGTCAGGGCCTGAATAATATCTCAATTACGAAGGCGGAATCCGGGGTTTGATGTTGTGAGAATACTTGTTTATAACTAGTTTATATAGTGTTTACGTTGTACCATTATTTTATCTATCAGAATCCAGAATGCACGTAAACACCGTGATTTATACTTTATAGGTTAGGGTCGGGGTATTTTCGTTAACAGTTTTACGATGTACTACTTTTATTACGTTCTTCCTGTGTCAATTAACTGTAAAACATATTTTACAGATAAAAAAACATTAACATAATATGCGTTAAAAACGACCTCCATGGCACAGATTCTTGTCTGTGGCCATAGAGGTTGCGGGTATAACGAAGGGCAAATATTTTTAGAATAACATTAAAAAAAAATTAAAAAGAGATCCCTGAGACGTATGTGTGGTAAAACCATGTGTGACCGTGTGAGAAATGTGGAGATCCGCAAAGAATGCAAGGCTGATGTAAGCGTAATGAATAAGATTAAGAAAGGGACGCTCAGATGGTTTGGGCATGTAGAGCGAATGAATGAGGAAAGGAGTGTAAGGAGAATATATGACGCAAATGTGAATGGTAGACGAAGTCGGGGACGCCCGAGGAAGACATGGCACGACCAAGTGAATCAGATACTTGAGTCGGGCGATGTCAAGAGTCAGAATAACAGAAGAGCATGTATGAGACGATGTATGAATGTGAACGAAGCAAGGCGTGTGTGCCAAGATCGAGTTGTTTGGCGGTCCGTCCTCTCTGCCTACCCCTGCGGGGAAACGGCGTGATGGTTAGTTAGTTAGTTAAAAAAATTAAAAATGATTATTTGAGAGTAAAAAAATATTTTCATTCTCATACAGGTGAGTGAACGTAACTATACGATTTTCTTCAAGTACCCGTTTCAAATTTACCACCTATGCTCAAAAAGGTCCACTCCAAAAAACTTCCTCAAAGATGACAAAGTTCTTGAGGGCAACCTCTGGGCCACCGGTGTAATTAATTCCACAAAGCATCCTCAAATTTGACTAAGTTCTTGAGATAAACCTCTGGGCCATTGGTATGGAGTTAACTCGTAATAATTTTAAAAGATTATTTGGATGCTCCCCATTATCTTCAGCATCACAAACCGATTGGGCCATAGCCTCGATCGTAAAAATAAATTTAAAAATGTGATAATTACATCATCTTGACTATTGTTCGGCCATCCCAATTCATCTGACAGTATTAATACCCTAGTGACTGTATGGTTAAAATTTAAGTATCAGACTCCGAGTACAACTCTGACGCCGCGTCATATGGAAACCATGTGAACGTGAAGTTTGTGACTAAGCTACTATCGTAACACAACCGAATCAAAGCAAGTAGCTAATAATGCCAAAAGAATGCGACACTTACGTTGACAGCTAGCATGATGAACGTCGGCTGGCAGGCTTAAGGACTCTTGGATCTTGCATTTTCATGAATCTCTCCAGCCTGGATAAGTATGATATGTAAGTGAAGTTTGTGACTAAGCTACTGTGCCCGCCTAACTGCTAGTTGATATCAATACACTAAACGACGCCGACGTGACACTTTTTAGAAAACACAAAAATGACTTTTTTTTTGTTGTTATTGTTTTTGGGGTGTTATGCCGTGTTTCGCTACCTCCTTCTTTAGCCAACGTTTCGGACAGCGTTACAGTGTCCATCATGCTGCCCGTTCATCTGCCCTGATGATGGACACTGTAACGCTGACCGAAACGTTGGCTAAAGAAGGAGGTAGCGAAACACGGCATAACACCCCAAAAACAATAACAAAAATACTTTTTGGCCGTGAAAACCTAAAAACATACCTGACAAAAATGACTAGTCAAAAATTTTGTCGACGGAGGGAAAAACTGGCAAGTATAATTAAAACGCCGCATATGACCATATAGATATCTATGCAAACAATCTTCCATATTACAAAAAACAAATTATCAAATTCCTACCATGACACTTCGTGGAGAACAGTAATGTAGCTGCTTTATTGTCATACCCTTTCCTTCTTCCTATCTTTTTTCTCTTTCTCTACAGGTTATGAATTATATTTGACACTACTGTGTTTTATATTTCATTTTGCTTATCATTATTTCTGTTATCACTACAAGCATTTCCGCCAAGTAACAACTAAACATTGATGTACATCCCGACGGCAATTCTATTATTATAATAATTGTTAACACTCTGTAAATGTTTCAAACATTAAATAAATAAATTTGGTACCTAAAAAAATTAACAATTTACAAAATAAGTTTTTGAACACCATGTTCAGATACATGTAAATGCGCAAGTGTTTTCAATGCATTATAATGGTTGGAAGTAAACAAAACGTACGTCTGAAAGCTGTCATCAAAACAAACATAAAAAAGTAAAGGTGAGCACATGGGATACAGACTACAAAGGTTCCCAACTAATGGGTCGCGACCAAAAACTAAAGGATTTTCTGTAAAAATTTTGTGCTAATAATATCAATTCTTAATGAGTTTGCGCCTTGAAATTCATCATATTTTTGAAACGAAAACTTTTTAAGCACCGTTGTGATTTGAAAATCGATGAAATGAAAAATAGCGACACTAAAAAGAGACAAACATATACATCTATAAGATTTAGCCTGCGGGAGAGTGAGATAGGATAATCGGTCTCCTCTTTGTGCGGTGTTTCGTAGCCTCGTCACCCTTGCCTACTTTAGTTTTCTGAAGGTTTCACTTCTACCGCTTGAGAATTTCACACTCTGTTTTTTTTCTAATATCTTGAAATAATCTGCGATTTACGAAGTTAGTATTATAAAGATTAAAAACTGTCAGTGTTTTATTTCAAAACATGTTTCAATTCAAGTTCCGAATGGTGGTAAAATCTCCAAAATTTAAAAAATCGAGTGCAGTTCACATACGGTAAAAGTGAAACTTCACTCGCACAATCTCAACCAAGCCTAGAAAAGTGAGCTCATAAACAAAGCTGCAAATGTGGTAAGGTTTCATTCTATCTCATTCTCTCGCAGGCTAAATCCTGTAGATGTATAGGTTTGTCTCTTTTTAGTATCGTTTCCGTTTCATAAAGTTTCAAATCACAACAGTGCTAAAGAAGTTTCACTTCGAAACTGTCCAAAGTGCCAATACTAACTACGAATGAAAAAGGAAGATTTACGATCACATTCGACACACGATAATAAATACGTGGAATTCTTCAGAAGTGGTGCCTTTGGTTAAATCTTCCATTTGCACGAAACTGACATAGGCCCGCCAATTCAGTTGCTTTTAAGCTCGCCTTGGTTGGAATATCGAGCTTAGCGCGGTTTAGCACATAATCAATACTAATCGATACTGAATACTAATTTTGGGCAAAGGTCACAGTAAATACTACCTCAAACCAAAATTCTATATTATTCCGGTCGTAATTAAAACACAAAATATAATTTTTTTCGAAGGACGCAAATAATCTCAAGCGCCGTCAGTGCTTATTACGTTAACAGTTAATATTAAGCCCTGACGAAGCTTGAACTAAGCGAAACCTGGTTGGCTGTTGATTGTTAAATCAAATAAAAAGTTGTGTATTATGAAGCGCGTTTTTTCAATTAATACAAATATATATTCCAGCTTTCAAAAAAAAAAAAACTGGATTTCGCTACATAATTCAACCATGCCGAGGTTAAAAGCAACTGGGATAGTCAGTTTCATGCAAATGGCAGATAAAAACCTTGTTGTCCCAAGGGCACGACCCCCCCCCCTTCCCCCGTTAGGTTCGCCATAACTTGGCTTCTGTGAAGTGCGATCGCGACCCGAAATAAGTTGGAAACCACTGCTGTAGAGTCTGGGCGTGAAACGAAGCTCACAAATGAGAACGTGCTGAGACTCTTAACTTAATGCACGGAGACAAAACATGCACAGCATTTTAATAATAGCTTGAATCAAGTTTTAAACTAAATTATGTTTAATTCAAGAGGAAAGGTAACCCAAGATTAAAAGAAATAGTCAACACAGCGGACTGCTGGGGGAGAACCATCGTTAAAATGGATAGATACACCATCTGTTATATTCCTGATAATGTATTGTGATAATCTGATTTGCAGCGTTTAGGGGCCATCCATAAATTACGTCACACCTTAAGGGGGGGGGAGTAGAGAAGTCTGACAAGGGGTATGGGGGGGGGGTCATCAGCTCTGTGACGTCACGCAAAAAATGTTTAGACGTAAAATTGCAAAATATGTGACGTCACACTAGGAGGGAGGGGTATCACAAATATGACGATGTGTGACAGGGAGGGGGGGGGGTCTAAAAAAATCATGTGACGTAATTTATGGATGGCCCCTTATTTGCAAGTGTTTTCGATACGATAATCAAATATTTCAAAAGGGAATCATTATTGTCAATTTTGACTGTTTTGTCGTGAATTTATATCTATAGGTACCATTATGAATCTCGGCTTAGATATATGTTCTCAACTTGTGTAGGTCGCGCAATTAATGTTGACCAAACAATACAAATGAGTGTATTGGTGCATAAGTACACACTTCCGACAAGTGATGTCTTTGTCAAAAGGGCTATCCATAAATTACGTCACACTATGAGGGGGGGGGGGAGTAGAGAAGTGTGACATTGCATGACCAGTGATTTGGGGGAGTCATCAGCTCTGTGATGTCACATGTAAAAATCTGAATTTTGCTTATTTTTGTGTAAAATTGCAAAATATGCACTAGGGGAGAGGGGGTCTCACAAATGTGATGATGTGTGACATGGACGGGTGGGGGGGGGGGGTAAAAAAATCATGAAATTCGTGTGACGTAATTTATGGATGGCCTCAAACGTCAATTTTGACATTTTTTATCATTTGATATTTTTAATGCGCACAAATAATTGGACGTCTCTCAAACCACATTTTTACGTAAAAATCGACTAACATGCTCAGATTTTTACATGTTAATTTTTTTATATCCACATAAATAATTTTAAAAAGATATACCTAATGTTTGCTCATTGTTTTCTGTCAATTAGCACTCATGCCAATGCCATTAACATTTTGGTAAGTAATTACAGTGATTCTAACAACGTTCTAAAAATCCCCTCAGAGTAGGCAATAAAACTACAATGGCAATAAAAACGAAATAATGTATTAAAAATACAATCACGTTAAGCATTCCCCTTCACTGCCTTGGAGTCGTAAAATGGAGAAACCCGCCTAATGATATTATATATTATATAATATCAGAGAAATAAACATAAAAATCATATTATTCAAATACATACAATCTGTGGAAATGCTTACAGAAGTTGCCAACTTTTTCGCTTAAAAACTATTGATAAGTATTGTGTCGGTCGTGTTGAGCATATATATTTGAATTGTATTATTTATGTAAAATGCTTGTAATTGTTTTATGCTAAATAAATAAATCGTCGGAGAGGGGGGAGAGCGAACAGGTCAGAGAGTTGTTGTGAAAAGAGAAAGCGCAGTCGTCAAGCGCTTCGTTCGATTCCAAGAATCGTACCAGGGGGCATTTTTTATATGTCAAGAGTCCCAACTGCTCCTGTCTGGAGCCAGTGAGATTATGGTATCTCCAGGTGGGATATGTTGTGAGGCTGAAGGTAGTGAGGAGGGGAAGGAGATGGGGAAGAGGAAGGTGGGAATGTACCTGGCTATTCAGATCTGGTCACCAAACACGGCTAAAGCCATTTCAAGCAACGTTTCAGTTCTTAATATTGGTCTTATACCAGGGTGATAATAAGTATCTTCCACTCTGGAAAGTGCCGCAAATATACAAATATACAAATGGCATGCGGCGCATAGTAGGGTGCTACCATCGCTACCGTTACCCAATAAATAGGGACCCTGTCCAAGTCAGTCAGTGTTGCCAACTTGACGGATTTCCCGTCATATGACGGATTGGAGTGCCCCGAAAAAGAGAATTTTGTGTCTTACGGAATTTAAAGGATGACGGATTTCGTGGCGGAATTGAATAAAGTAACAAAATACGTAATTTTATAGGCGAAAATAACCTATTTTTATGAATTTATGGAGAAATTTTTATCTCTGAAATTCTCTATTCTCTAGTCACCCCCCCCCCCCCCCCCCCCCTTCCCCTTCGGCGTCACGTGGATCGATACCTCCAGCTCACTTCTGTAAATGTGAGAGACGGAAACGTCCCTTACAATTATTTTCTTTTAAATCTATCTATAGGCTTGTTCATGACCCAGAAGTAAGCTTAATTTTTCCTTATTTATGGTGAAATCGATCAAACATTTCTTTCTTGATCAATTTCATTGGATTCCAGTGAATAAACCATACCCAAACACAGAGTTCTATAACAACCCTTACAGACAATTGTTTCGGTCACCGAGGTCTTGCAGTGCCAGCGAAATATCTACACCAGGCAGAGTTTATTGTATTTATGCTACAATGAGGCAAGAATGAATACAAAATTTCCGAAATACTCTTATTAAAGTCGCAATCGATTGGTGAAACGCCCCAATATAAAAAATGGATGCGTCAAAAACTTCCGTAAGAGGAACTTACGATGGTCATGTATTACAATGTCAAAATTATTAAATGTTTATGCCTCATGTAAAACTTTTTTGATATCTGATTTGCCTACAAGATACATTTAAATTTTTTCTATATTTCATCAAAATGAAAACACCTGCTAAGCAACCTCCATAATAAACGGCTCCGAAAGTAATAAAACGGTTTAACTAAGTACATAATACGTATTCGACTTGAAAGATCGTTAAATTTGGTGACCTTTCAATTTATTTCCAGAAATTATTAACGCGTAAATACGAAATAAGTGTGTTTATAGTCCGAAGCGAGCTGTGTTGCCATTCCGGAAACAGATCCCAAAACAACTTTGAAATAAAGCCAAATTGTTGTTTCGCATATATATTATTACCGATAAATTTACGCCAATTTGATTATTATTACTTTCGCAAACGAATAATATTCCGTTTGGCAATAATGGAATTAATAAATAACTAAGATCGCTATGCCCGGTAGGAAGATATTTTGAGACGAGAAATTAATATGGATTTATCAAAGGTTAGAATTAATCGCTTAATTTATTGAAAGGAATAAAAATATATACATACGTGAATAGATAAGTCATTTAATACAAACATTTTCATTTTATCTCGGTACCGAGGAGAGGCTGCTTACAGCAATAAAAACTGGGCTAAACGCTAAAAAGGAAACAAACCTTTTGAACCCTCAAACAAAATTTTTAAATTAAATATGTCATTCAAAGCACGTTGAATAAATGAAATATGCAAATATTTTAGTAACGTTTTCAACAGACAGTGTAAATATAAAACTAGAATACGGTGAAATGAATTATATTGAACCTACATACAAACATGGTCCAACGATTAAATAAATAATAAAATAAATTGTGCGATCGGCGCAGTGTTCCGTGCATTAACCCTTTGGTAACCAAATATATTTTGAGAAAAAAAAACTATTAATGTAACTAACTAACTAATCATCACGCCGTTTCCCCGCAGGGGTAGATAGAGGGGATGGACCGCTAAACAACTCACAACTCGGTCTTGGCACACACTCTTTGCCTCACTCTCATTCGTAAATATTGAACTTGAAATAAATATTGAACTATTAAACGGCGAACGCATTTAGCTACATAAGATAAGAGATCATTTGGCCTATTTCAGCATACCGCTCGCCATGTACTCCAATCGGAAATGTACTCCAAGGCAAATGATCTTTACGGCTATGTGTGACATTTGCATGAATGTAATAAATTTATTCTCAGCAGTGGTAGATAGACATTTATGATGATTACTGCATGAATCCCAACTGCCAGAAGCCAGCCATGGCAACCCCAATTGGGGTATGTTGTGCGGCTGACGAGAGTGGTGATGGGAAGAAGAAGGTTGGGAACAACCACACTATTCATAACTGATCAGTAAACACAGCTAAAGCCATTTCAGACAACAATGCCACCACTCGATACTAAAATAAAAATGTTAGTATTTCAATATCTCAGTTCAAGGGTTTAAGCGGTCGGCATAAGCATGATCGAAGACGCTGGAGTATTATTGGTGTACGACACGCGATGCTAGGCACCCACCGCACCGGACGATGGGGTTCTGACTTGAACTGCTGGTTGCTGACTGGCTTCTGACGGACTGGCTAAAGTGGCTCTACAGTGGCTATACCAGGCATGCTCCGTGCAGAGATAATTCACGGCGATACAACCAACTTCTGTGTTTGCTTTTTATCGTGCAATTGCAATATTTGCATGTGGACGATATAGCTGTAGAAGATGAGGAATGATTGTAAGTTTCATTGAAAAGGGTGTTCAAGGGTGACCCGACAGTTGTTACCCCAACAGTTGGCCCGCCCGAAATTATATTTATTATTTTTATATACACAAAAATCTCGCGTCACTTGTTCGAGATAAACTCCAAAACTAGTTAACCGATTTTGAAAAAAAAAAATTGACTTACTGGGTGTAATTTGGTCTAACTTAAAATATAGGATAGTTTTTTTCTCGATTATTGGCATCAATATTTATTATTGCGAATTAAATGTTCATTAAATGTCTGTTATAGGACAATGCTTTGTAATTATTTGTAAGTTCCATAAGTTTCTAACAGATGGCGGTGTGAATTAATTTATCGACACAAAACATGGTTATCTAGGTTGGGTAACCATCCAATAGATGGCGTTGTGTTTCGATTTCATATCACAGCAACGCGTGGCCGTATCAGCTACCTTTTTATGCATTATTTACAAATTTTTTATTATGGATATCGAACTAATCCATATCCAGACCGAAATATTATGTCGATGTTTTTGTATTTATACACTGGTATATACAGTATACAGACAGATAAGTTTTTAGGTTTTCCATGAGCCATCTCATCTGCCCTGATGATGGACACTGTAACGCTGTCCGAAACGTTGGCTAAAGAAGGAGGTAGCGAAACACGGCATAACACCCCAAAAATAAATAACAAAAAAAGTATACAGACAAGCAATTTTATACTTATATCATATTTTTTTATTTTTTTTTTATTAAAAAAAAAGTAAATATTTACAATAAATAATTATATATTACATTTCATATCAGACTTTTTTTGGTTACCCAATTAATAGAGAAATATTCTCGGGTCTAACTGGGGAGCTGGTCTATGTAATTATATATATAGATAATAAATAATATGCATAGTTACAAAATGGAAAAATAAGATTTTCAAAAATACTGTGAAATATTACAAAAATATTGTACAATAAGAAAATAACATATAATTAAAGAAACAGAATATCAACAAAAATCAACAAAAAATCAACAAAAATAATAGCAACATATCTGAATTTATCTGAATATATCTGAAAATCATCGATAGAAGCTCGATATATATTTTATACTTTTGTTTTTCTGTGGTACACCCTCTCCGCACACCCCTTCGTGCAGTTATTCTGAAATCAGGTATACGTATTTTCCCTAAACTGACCGCATATTAAAAATATTGTATACAAGTATGCCGGAGAGCCAACTGTCAAGAATCACGTAGAATCGATTTCATGACGGAACTACCCTAAAATTCAAAATAGGATCAAGAACCCTCATTTAGTATGGGTCGTTAGAATTTCAACAATTCATCAAATTTCAAAGTTAATTTTCAAGTTCTGTTAAGATTCTATTCAAGTTCTGTTGTGAAAAACCAAAAATTTCTTTAAGCTCATAATAGAAATTAGGTAGATGCTTACTCAATATTGAACCTAATCCCACTCAAAATATAAAACGCTGATAAGCAAAATAATTACAAAAGAAAAGAATTACAAAAAGCAAATTACTAGTTTATAAATAAATCCATTTCATTAAATGACTAAAATACATATCCTGTAGTTCTTTCACAGCTGTTTTATCGTAATGTTAATATGAACTTTATGTAGATTGTATAGAATAACGTAGTGAGTTGGATTTAAACGTAGAAGGCGGTGCTGTGTGGTTTGCATAAATTGCACGTATTAGGTATGGCATTTGTTAACCGGTACAGCTAAGTGCCTACACTTGCCATTAATGGTAACTACTACCTTTTATTGGTTAGTGGTAATTCGGTAGACCGTTTTTTTAAACCTGTTTGTTGTATTAATATCACCTTTTGACACGAAACACGAGTGTGTGGGGCCTTTTATCGCTTGGATCTAGCATATTTTGTATTGGGGTTGGTGGTTTCATGTTTCAAGAGTTTTTTTTTACATACTTTATTAGGATGAAGTAGTCGGGGACGCCACAGGGAGGCATGATATGATTATGTTAATCAAATAATAGTATCAAATCGTGACTGATTTCGGAAAAATTAAAAGGTATCTATGAATATGGATAACGCAAGGAGTATGCGCAAAGATTATTATTAGTAGGCGGCTGGCGGAGGCAAAAACATTGGGAATGTTTGGCGAGCAATATGCTGAAATAGGCCAAAACCAAATTATCTTTTATAGCCAAGTCTGTTGGCCACATAAAACAAATTAGACCGGTCAAATAACGATAGTTTAATTGTTTTGCCTTCGCATTCCGCCTCCTAATTATTATTAACAGAGTTATTAGTTTGTTTTATTTTTTATTTCATGTTATTATGTTATGACCAAAAATCTGTACCTTTTATTTTTATACAGATCGAAACATTGTGTTTGATTTGTATATTATTTGTGATTTCTGTGAAGTTTGTTTCAATACATTAAAACTATTGATACACGTTAAATTAATTTGCTAAATATTGCAAAAATGTATAGGTACCTATGTAATTTAACTAGGGGGGGTGATCCGGCAGTTGATCCCTGACGGTTGATCCCCTGAAATTATAATTATTATCTCTACGTATTATAAAGTCCTCCGCCGCGTCTGTCTGTCTGTTCGCGATAAACTCAAAAACTACTGAACGGATTTTCATGCTGTTTTCACCAATAGATGGAGTGAGGAAGGTTTAGGTATATAATTTGTCAAGGTTTTGTGAAAATTGGTTGAAATATACAATATATAAAGGAGATTTTCTATATGTGGTGAACGAGCGGGCTGGCAAGCGGGTACCCATTTCCGCCTCTCAAATAGAAGCTAGTAAAATTATACGTTTTTGTGCATGTTTCAAACCTAAAATCGACTTCAAAATAACTTTAATAATAAGTTTGTACGGATATAAAACGAATTTCTTGCCATTGTCGATTTTTGTACTTGTGCGCTGGTATATACAGTATATAGACAAGTAGTTTTATCCTTGATTTTGTTATTCGGCGGAACGTGGATCCTTTATTTGTGTAAGTAGGTATACCGTATTTTCCCTAAACCGACTGCATATTGTGTACAACTATGCCGGGGGGCCAACTGCCGGGGGATCAACTGTCATGGAATTACTAGGAAGTACGATGAGTACAAGCTTCCTTGGGTGATATTTTATAAAAAAAAAATTAGCGGAAAAGTTTTCATAATAAAATAAAGTTAGCAGTGGACAGGAAAGAAACGAATCGACATTCTGAAATGTTGTATGCTGTAAAACGGTTTGCTTAGCAATTTACTTTACGTAGATAGGCTTAGTTACTAAGTTGAGAATGTGTTTGGTTTAATTAATTAGAATAATTAGGTATCTACCATACAAGTGGGTGATGAAATCACAACAAAAAAGATATTCGAATCCCTACAGGAATGTAAAAAAAAAGAAGAAAAACTGTGTGGAAGAAACATAAAAATTTTGAGAATTCGATGTAAATAGGCGATAGCTTCTACTCCATAGCTCCATCTTACATCTATATACAAAATGTTCAATGCCCTCATAATTACTTAAGACACAAAATCAAGCAGTAGAGTAGGGATACCTACTACCTACCATGTGCTAAAAGCGTGTTCGTTAATAATTTAGCAGAGTTCACCCCACACTTCCGAAATGTGAGTGGCCTACAATCGGCTTCACCCCGCCCGACCGCACGGGTGTCGTTAACCCCCCGTTTCACCGCCGCCCGCCGCAAGATAGTGAACTACCCGGCCGATGATAACATAAAACACACATTCAACCCCAACAAGCGTCAGAACCCGCCCCGTCCCACAACTTACCCCACCTTACAGACTTGCCCCGACTTACCACGACAATCGAACGCGGGGTGAAACCGAACGGAACGAACTGTGGGCTAGTGGTGGCACGGGGTAAAATTGACACATTATTTTATTGGAAGATTATTTTGCTATTTTTATTTATTTATTCAAATAAAATAACAGTGCAATACAATAAAAAGCATAAGCCGCTCACCTCACTAGGGCATTACTTAGGGAGAGGAGCAGTTTTGCAATTATAGAAATTAAAAAAAAAAAAAATTAACTTGATATAATATGGATTAGGTTGGATATCAATTACTCACTACATATAATATGTGAGTAGGTACCCCACGCTGTGAATTTCTACTTATATAAGTATGAATTTTAAACATTGCTAAACAAAATATAGGATACTATACGGTTTTATTAATTTATATTTAACAATAATTAATAAAGGCACTATTGAAGAAAACTTATCATCTTCAGTAAAAGGTATGAATAACATTAAATTACCTTTTCAACTGATATATAAAAATACATAAAACGAGCTTAGTATTGCAATACCCCCCATCACGTAGTGCATTATTGAAGATGTTTTCGGTTTATTTTCTTGCAAGTTGAAGACAGAGTAAGAAAGCAGAATCGTAGGACTTATGGAGGAGGGGGTATTCCACTATTTACAGAGTTCTTCGTTTTCGCAAAGATTCAATAAGAAACGTGCTTGCAGACGTTGTATTTTATTAGCATATTTTAAAATGCATAAAAAATAATCAGGTTTACTGAAAGAGATGCTGCAGATATAAACTAATCTGATTAAATGTAGGTATATTCAGATATTGTAAGCAGTGATTAGAAAAATGTATTATAAACGTTATTGTCATCTCACTTTTTGTCTTTTCATAAAAAAATATTAATAAAAAATTCTCAAAGTTTAATTTTTTTTTCAAATTGCGATTCAAAACTTTGGTAACATAAAGGTGTACATTTTACTTTTTTGGTCATTATTTTTTAGATTAGAATATGAAGCGTGGTGTTTTCTTTCTAACACCGTTTAGAACATATTTCTCACTCTGATAGTAGGGGAGTTATAGCGATTTATATGAGACGCATGTGAGCTGGGACAAATATGGTCTCCTGTCATTCAATGGGTTAAAAGTTAAAATTTGAAAAAAAACTTACTTGTTCAAGAAAATTGAAAAAGTAGCTTCAATGTTTTTTGCATATTTGAAATGCGTTTATAAAATGCCGGAATGAGTATTTCTCATGGTAGGAGAACTAGGAATCAATTTTATAATAATAATCGTTGAAATTAGCACAAAAGCTGTATAAATGTGAAAATACTTTAAAAAAACTATCAACGGGCAATATTCTGGACCAATTCAAACATTCTTACTGTTACATCAAATACAGGAATTTGTATAGAAAGCAAGCAAATAACTTGATTTAAAAATTTCCCAAAAATTTAATTAAAATCAATTATTGGAATAAATAATTCGACAGCCCTGGTGGGGTACTTCGTCGTGTTATTCCCTCGTCTCTATTGAATTAGAGCGGCGGGAAGCACTCAGACATACGTTCATCATCCCCTCTCCCTCCCTCCGGCGGGGTGGGAGGGCGACAGAGCGGGAGAAGGGTTGAAGGTTGGGGTCGCGGATAATTACAGAACTAATTAGAGCAATTAACACCCCGCTCCGTCCCGCTCTGGCCAGGGGGAATTGGCGGGAGATGGAGTGGGACGAAGAGAGCCATATCTTTACCACACCCATGAGATACTTGGCGAACAAATTTTGTCGGAGAACGTGGTTTCTTAGCAGAGGTACTCAAGCTCATTTTAAATTCATTTTTAACTAACTAACTTTTTTAACCAACTAACCATCACGCCGTTTCCCCGCAGGGATAGGCAGAGAGGACGGACCGCCAAACAACTCGGTCTTGACACACACTCTTTGCCTCATTTACATTCATACATCGTCTCTTACATACTTTTCTATTGTTCTGACATGTCTTCCTCGGGCGTCCCCCACTTCTTCTATTTTTCACACAGTCATATATTCTTCTTACACTACTTTCTTCGTTCATTCACTCTAAATGCCCAAACCATCTGAGGGTCCCCTCCTTAATCTTGCTCATTACGCTTACATCAGCCTTGCATTCTTTGCGGATATCCACATTTCTCACACGATCACACATGGTTTTACTACACGTACGCCTCAGGGATCTCATTCCAACAGCATTCAGTCTGCTTTGTTCCACTGTTAGAACACGATACATCGATTTGGAGGCGGGAATGGGTACCGGCGCCCTGGGAACTATTTATTGGATAACCAACACCTCTGACATAGGTCAACCCAAGTGGTTCGCTACGTTTGGCGACTTAGCAGGGATGCCCGGGTTCACGAGTGAGGTTTGTCCGGGTCTTGGCGGCGTATGAATCTGCCCACCAGCTGCATTGCAGGCCGGATCGGGAGAGAATGGTTGAGGGAGTCCCTTTGACTTCTCCAGCCGTACTCTCTGGGAACATCGCCTTAGACCGCGGTATGAAGGATGGATTCATACTTCCGTCACTCCTGGACACACTGACGCCCAGATTCTCACCCACCCCTAATATCCTTTTCCTTCCCAGAACTTCCTCTCCTTCCTTTCCTATAGAGACCCTCCACACAGCATCCCCAAAGATGAAATAAGCCCATCCTCAGGGACTCCTGTGTGGAGCTAATGTAAAAAAAGAAGAAAATATCGGATAGTTTCTGATTAGAGCGTTGGAGGTCAGTTGGAGGTAAAAAGTGGAACCTATTTTTTCGTTCACATGTCATCTAAATATAAAACATCAATGATCAAGTGATTTAACCACTAAATGATCCTTTAAAACTCAAACTGCAAACGATTTTGTAAATCTAGTTAACAAAACAGTAACAGGGGACATAGGTATGCTACTTACCGATCAATACCCGGGAATCAATTCAACGGAATTCAAGAAATATTTACAAGACAAGCGGATACAAATGATCTTCACAGCAGTAAATGCACCATTCTCGAATGATTTAAACGAGCGGCTGAATCAAACTCTAGTTAATAAAATAAGGTGTAAAATAAATGAAAAAGAAAAAAAGAGAGCCTGGACATCAATAGCTCAAGAATGCACAAGAAAATATAATGAGACTATTCATTCAGTCACTAACTTTGCACCGAGTTACCTTTTATATGGTACGGACAGCACGATTTTACCAAATGAACTAAAGCAACGAGAATCAAATAGTAACTGGATCCAGAGACAGGAAAACAGCACTTGAAAACACAATAAGATCACATAACTACAATAAAACATTATTCGATAAAAAGCGAAAACACTTCGAGTTTAATGTAGGAGACATGGTGTTTGTGGAAAATGGAAACAAGCTGAACAGGAAGAAATTGGATGAACTGAAAATTGGACCATATAAGATAGTTGAAAAAATTTCAAACTCCATATACAGGATAGATACGGGTCATAAAAAACCAGAATCAAATCTATTCCACATCACAAAACTTATTCCAGTTCAAACGTTGGAAGAAGAGGACTTCGAAGATGAGTAATTTTGGCGAAAATTTTCCAAAAATTTTCTTTCCCGAGGGGGGGGAGATGTAAAGAAAAAGTATTGTTGTGGTGTCGGTTAGAATGAGAATTGTCACTTGTTTTGTTTTTCTATGATTTTATTTGTAAAGTGTCAGTTTGTTAGAAGAAACCATAAAAAGAAAGTGATTTAATAAACATAAATGTCGTTTCTTCGTTACACAACTTAGCAACACAAGTGTTTTATTTATCATTTAAATTAAGGAATCAAACATCTATATTATATAAATTTGACCAAATAATACACTACTATTAAGGTTAACACTTCATAGTGCATTTTCACTCGCAACTTGTGAAGGTAGGAGTACATATCCGTTGACTTTTTTAAGTGTTCACAAAAGACAAACAACGCCAAGCAAATAAAACATTTCGGAAGCAATTCAATAAATAAAATAAAGCCAAACAAAAAAGCGGAGTTGGAGAAGACGTTTCTGTAGACTTAACGTTTTAACGATACAAAACAAATAGAAGTCTTAAATATTGACACGGCGCGGCGTGGGTAGGAAACCAACTTTGGCCAGCAAAAGACTAATGAACACAAAAAATCAACTGCTAATTCAGTTAAAAGATAATATCACTATTCGGTAGAAATGTATTGATCTACATTTGTGTATTTTTCTACAGGTAAAAACTCTATTGGAAACTATGAACGTGGTTTTCGCTTGTTAATTTCAAGATTTTTTGTAAAGCCTCGATGACATAGAGCGAGTTTACAAGCTACTATCTGGGAAATTCACTGTCTGTTAGTAAACTTGCTCAGTGAGATCGTATTACTTGCTAACTAGCAGATTGTGGACAATCTACGAAAAAAGTTGCAAGGTGGTCAACTTTACTCGCTACTCGATGGTGTTTGCCTAAAGATGGCGGCCCACCAACAGCTGATTTCGTCCGTCAGAATTGTTCGGGCGGAGGCCGTTATTGGCTAGCGTGTGGCGCTAGCTACGGGCTGTTAGTTTCCTATAAAATGTCGAGTTGTATGGCGCGGGGGTCGTTATTTCAGCTGCTACTGTTGCTACTGAGCGAGCGGACAGTTTTGTGTATTATCATGACAATCTCACTCGCCGATTCACCCGCTTTTAAACTTACCAGCTAGTAGTTTGTAAACTAGTTTAATGTAATTGAGGCTTAACGAAAAAATTATGGATTTTAGATTTTTGTTTTTTTTTACATTACATAGGAGGCCCAGAGGAAAAAAATCCCCTCAGGGCCTGTGTCATCTTTGGGGATGCTTTGTGGAGGAGAGGAAGCTTTAGGAGAGGAAGATCTTGGAAGGAAAACGGCATGAGGATAGATAGGAATCTGGCGATCAGTGTGTCCAGGAGTGACGGGCATATGAATCCATCCCTCCCACTGCGGTAAAGCGATGTTCTGAGAGAGTCCTGCTCGAGAGATTAAAATGTCTCCCTCAACCAGTCTCTCCCGATCCGGCCTACCACACGCAGTTGCTGGCCAGTCGCATCCGCCGCCAAGATCCGGACAAACCTCATCCCATTAACCCGGGCGCCCCTGCTAAGTCGCAAAGGTAGCAAACCACTTGGGGTGACCTATGGCAGAGGTGCTGATTATCCAATAAATGGTTTTCGGGGCGGCGGTACCCATTCCTATATATTTGAAACACAACAAAAAGTTTTTTAATGTTCACATTCAAACTTGAAGTAACAGTATAAAAAATTGCCATTTTCTGTACGTATTTCAACTCGAAAAGACGGCAAGATTATCACACTTCGGTATTAAACGACTTGACGTCTACATAATTTGAAAATAGGATAAATTGCAAAAAATATTACAAGAATTCGCACAATTTCGATTTTTTTGCATTATATGCTAAACATTTCAAGGAAATTGAACAATACACAGGGCGTTAAGAAACGTAGGTACTTGCCTTATTTTAACCAACATTATTTGGACAGTGCAACGAAGAAGGAGAGTTTTTTTTGGAAAGTGAGATCGTATTGAGAATGTCAATATTATTACAATCTTGTAAAAAGAGATAATTTTGTAAAATGTTTGAGTAAATAGATGGAGAGAATTCGTGTACAGACCTTTGGGTGCAGGGGGTGAGGGTGGGGGTACAGAGGTGGGGGTGTTTGCGGCGGGGCCAAGTTAAGTTTGCACAATGAACGAATTCGGGAGCTTTGCAAATAAAATAACTTTTCACAAATTGTCGGGTTTGTGAAGTGTGGTCGTATAAAAAACCCTGTGAAATAAATAGGTTGTTCGGTTGTGAAATATGTAAAATACTGAAACAAAAAGCGCATAACAATATTAATTTAATTTAGATTTTAAAATGTTTTGTACAAAAAATTATTACAATTTTTAACGCACTTTCCCGAACATTTTAGGTTATTTAAATGACACGTAGGTAGGTACCTACTTATAATCACAATAACCACATATATATTATGGTTCGATTAACCAATTTTTTATATATTTTTTATCACTCTAAATGATTTATCTGAGATGGTTCTGAGTTGGTTTCATTCCGAGTTGTCCGGTCACCATATATTACATTACTACTTTAAATATGTTTAAACCGTTTTCCAAAACATTTTCGGCTTAAATTCAATTAAATTCGAAAAATATATATTTTTTATTATTTTCACTTCATTTCACTAATGAACAGTAACAGTAAACTATATTTGTCACATAAAACTGATCATTCAACCTGTTCAAAATGTTAAAACATATAAAAAAATAATGAAGAATGAAAATCAACCTCTCTCAACCCGTGTTAAAACATAAATCATATATCCAAACCGCCGCAACTTCACCCTTCATCAGGAAATGATTTCCACGTCCTCCAGCCGACGACTGTCAGCTGCTTCCCGCCATGAATCTCCCGCCCGCGGCCATCTTTTTTCTTTTCCCGCGCTTTATACTTTATACCCCGCACCCGTTTATACATCCCGCCATAACGGTAGCGCGTCGTATCACTGCGCCCCCATCCCGCACCCGAACCACCCCCAACCCGGCGCCCCAACCTGCTACCCCAATCCGACACCCGCCCCGCCACCCACTTGGCTACCCCTGCCACCCGGCCGGCTGTATTGTTCCGTGCGCTACGAACCGCACACGCCAAAAGCTCCCGCGATGCTCCAATAAAGAGAAATTACAAGGCTCAGATGTTGCCAACGTGTGAAAGCCTTAAATCTTCATTAGTTTTGACATTATATTTTATTTCATAAGGCCTTTGAAAGGGGAGCGGATAACGATGTATTTAATATGAAGATCTTTTATAATACTCCAACTTGAAAAAGCTTAGCTACAAAATTATTTGTTTATTTATTAATAATTATCGATGCCCCGATTGGCGTTCACATGATTTTTACACTTTAAGAGGAATATAAACGCTAGAAATATTTCGATTCTCATGCCTACAAAATTTTTAATCGCGCGTCGTGTTTGCACGGGGAAAGTAAGCGAAAAAGTGGTTTTTATTTATTTTGTGCATAATTTGATAAGAATGAAAAAAAGTTAGAACATACAAAACCCCAAAAATAGTCTTCGCCATAAATTGGTATTTTTTAATAATTGTTTTTTATATTACTTCATATTTAGGTCATGAAAAAACATTTTTTCTAGGTTTACGCTTATATTTTTTGTTATGTAAATAATAATTCTATTGTAATTCCAATACATAGAAAATATAGTAAAAGCTTCAATTTATCCGTAGCATATTTTTTGATGTTCATACTGTAAACCGATTCGTCGTAAAGATGAATCTAAATAGGATTTCACGTATAGCTTCATCTTAAATGATTTAGTGCACGATACAGAAAGAAAGGCAGGTATATTGTATATACAGGAAAATACCAATTTCTTAGATATTCAGTTCTTTCAAAGTGATGTTAAGTAAAGGTATCTTTTAAAATAGATAAGTATTCAAACACACGTTATCTTCTTGGGTATTATAAATTCGATCATACCAAATCCTTCAGGAAAATCGTTAACACGAAATTTATATTGAAAACTTGATAACTTAATTGATTACCGCTAGATGGAGGGTGTTTCTTGCTTTTGGTTCAGGAGGCTTCTGCGGCCGGAAGTGACGTGGCGGGGCCAGGGGAGAGGGACGCCGGAAGTCAGCGCTGCGGGAAATTAAATAATCCATTTCCCATATCCGGCGGTAAATGCTGATATTCACCAGTAGTTTATGGTTTATTCGATGCCAACCAACAAACCTGATTCGCCGCAGATTTCTAAATCGTTTTAAAATAGACTAGGAACCTATACGTTAAATAATAATTAAAAATAAATTGTCAGTGGCTGAGTGCTGAAGTTGGCACCGCGTCTGAATTCAGTTCCTCGGATATTTTTACTATTGTCAGGTTTATTCGAACCCGGAAATGTTTATCTTTCTTTTTAAAAAAATCACAACTTGATTGAATCATTGTTCATGTATTGTCATTCTACTTTGCATATAAAGTTATTTTACTGACGTTTATGAAGGAAATCAAAATTATATGTCTATTATACGTTTTTTTGTACTTATCGGTTCAAGTTACTGGCGTGTCTTATAATATCCTATTTTTAAACAAAAATAAGACAATACACTGAACTGTTTTTAGAATTTTCTTCGATTGCAATATAAAAGAATAACATTCTAGTGAAGTCGGGTGTTAACGAAAAATTAAAATACATAACTTGTATATAGCGCTTTCTTTGTAAAAAATCATCTCAAGGGGAGCTGTACATGTACAAATATGACTTACTAGGCTCTACATAATTATTTACAGACAGATACAAGAAACATACTTAACTGGTAGGTGGTCACTTCCACAAACTCAGTTTCATTAGAAAGTTTAAACTTGGAGAAGAAATGATTTTGCACACTGATGGCATAATATTAAAAACACTACATATTGCATGATTTTTAGCGTCCTTTTGTTTTGTTTTATTGTCTTTGAATCTTTATTTAGATGTAAACATTTTTCCATGAATCTAGTTAGGTAAAGTGAGTAAGATGACTAAAATAATATTGGTGAGTATCATCGTAAATAAACCTTTTTTTCATACGTAGAAACATCCTACGAAAAGTGCGAATACTTGAGATTTCCTTTACGGCTTTTGGTAGGTTATAAAGTCTTTTTAAAAGGCGCTGTTTTGAGTGCATGTAAGTTTAGTTTTGGGAAGCTTAAAATCTCGGCAACTCCTCGAGGGATAATTGTGAACCTTTTAACAACTCTTAATAAAAACATGAAAATAGAGTAAGACACCTAATTTTTTTTAAAAGTAAACGGTAAGACTAGACGATTTGGGTTCGGGTCCCAGTTGCGACTTTTTATGTTTTCATTTTCGGTGACAATGAGATTTTCACATTTTTGATAATCATTGAGGGTTATTGTCTAATTTTACTATTTTTCAGTATAACTAAAGTCAATAAATATTTTTTTATAAGAAAAACTATCTTTTTATAACTTTTTAAGGTTATTCCCATCAATGTTATATATCATTGAAGAAGAAGATAACAATAATAATCTTAACGAAAATATAAAAAAATTCACAGAAAAATATAAAAAGATAATTCGCAACTGGGACTCAAACCCAGAACCTCTCGTCTAACCAGGACGTGCGCCGTTCACCGATTCCGCCATCGCCACCTGCTGTCAAACCGTTATAATTGTCAATTTCATATTTCAAATTTTAGAATTAAAATATTATCTTCCAATTTTTTTCCCATATTTTTCTGTGTCTTGTTCTCTTTCATATTTTCGTTTAAATTGTTATTGTTATCTTCTTCTTCAATGATAACTTCAATAAATCAAAAAAAAATGTTTTTTTTTTTTTAATTTTTGTAAACAACTTTTGATTAGGTACCGAGAATAATAACAGCAAGTAGGAACTTGCAAGTGTGTGAAGTGCCTACCTACAAAGAATCGTGTAAACACCGGCAACTGGCAACTTTATGCATAAATTTTCATTAAATGGCGGCTTCGTTTTTACTCTGGCAGCCCACAAAGTAAAAATTCCCCAAAAAAGAAGATAAAGTACGAATTGCAGCGAAATGACAAACCCTGCTCAAGTTCGCATCCAATTTCCATTTCCTCTTCCACAAAGGGCGCGACTTTCTGGATACAAAAGGGTGGCCATAAACCCAGTAATTAAAAACTATAAGAGAAGGAGAACACCCCCCCCTCGCTCAAAGGGGGACTTGAAGGAGTTAAGAGAGACGGAAAGAGTGGTATAAAATATTAATTTCATCGTTATTTTAGTATTTTAGACATATTAATATTATTGTAGTTTTTGTTAGAGTGGGGTAACTTTGAATGGGAAACGTTTAGGAGGTTGTCAATGATATAAAATAAATAAAAAAAACTAACTAACAAACCATCACGCCGTTTCCCCGCAGAGGTAGGCAGAGAGGACGGACCGTCAAACAACTCGGTCTTGGCACACACTCTTTTCCTCATTCACATTCATACATCGTCTCATACGTATATTCTCATGTTCTCATATTTCCTCATTCACATTCACACATCGTCTCATCTCTCTCTCTTCTATTATTCTGACTCTTGACATGGCCCGACTCAAGTATCTGATTCGCTTGATCGTGCCATGTCTTCCTCGGGCGTCCCTGACTCTTTCGACCATTCATATTTGCGGCATACACTACTTTCTTCGTTCATTCGCTCTACATGCCCAAACCATCTGAGGGTCCCTTTCTTATCTTTATCTTACTCATTACGCTTACGTCAATCAGCCTTGCATCCTTTGCAGATCTCCACATTTTTCACACGACCATACATGGTTTTGCCACACATACGCCTCAGGGATCTCATTTCAACAGCAGTCAGTCTACTTTCATCCTTTCTCTGCCAGTTCCATGCGTCACTGCCATACATCAGGGTAAGTATCAGTACTCCATTGTAGACTGCTAGCTTCGCTTCTTATGACAGTTTTTTTTATTAGCGCCAACGGCGTTCGGTCCTCCATTAAGGGAGTTACCTGCATTTACCCTTCTTTCAATAAATAATATTTAATAATACAATAAATAAATCATACAAGTTAGGGTACGATAATAGACGGACGGAAAAATTCTGTAGAATAAATATTTTTGACACAATGCAAAAAAAAAAAGTTATTTTCCGCATGCAAATCTCTGGAGGCTTTTTTTAAAAATCGTATGTTGCTTAGTAACCATTTTGTAATCAAGTAAAAGATGATATTATTAATAGTAGCATTTTAAAACAAAATAAATTCTAGTTTACAATTTAAGTGGAAGTTTTACACTAAGTCACTAATTTTGAAAACGCATTTTTAAAACCATTTAAAACTTTGTTTTCCGGCCAATACTTTTTGGAATGTTTGCATTAGAGTAAGTTTTTAGCTAGTTATAATAATCATAATAGCTATCAAAATACATAAAATAAATGCCTTAGAATAAGGTAATATACATTGCATTCATATTATGAATGTCAAAAACCTTGTGAAAGAGGTTTGAAAATGTTCAAGTATGCAATTTGCAACATTTGAGTACCTTTAATACACAATTTGTCTCATTCAACAGGCTAATTGCAGTCGGAAATAATAAAAGAAGAAAAATAAAATAAAAACGCGGGAGAATACCGCATCTGAAAGTAGAAATGGGATAGGTAGATACTTAAATCTCAGGCCCGCATTATTGGGGTTGCTCCCCGTATCTGCAACTACTGTGGTAGACACTGACACAGCCCGCATAGTAACGTAATCCACATCCGTGGTAGAAACAGACTGTATAGAAAAGTATAGCGGTAGTAGTCGGTAGGTACTCGAGCTTACCTACCCGGGTGAATAACGCAGCGAAAAATGTGCACTTTAAACGGAATATTATAAATCCGAGCATCCGCCTTCTGGGAGCAGCGGGGAAGAAGTGAAATGGTGGAATGGGTGGGTGTGATCACGTGGGAGGGGTAGGACGGGGATTTGGCGGGACTCTTTGAAAAAGGAACGTTTCAATCGGGAGAGGAATTAATATATTTTCGCTTCGGTGATTACTTTGGACTAGGCTAAGTCAGAATGACTAGTCGACCAGAGTAGCGTTTTGATCTACGCATTTTAAATTGAGTTTGTAGGTTACGTTAAGTCACTAATCCCGTTTCATAGTTTCAGATATTGCAATTTGTAAGTCTGGATATGAAGTAAAATACATTTTTAAACTTATTCTAATGTATAGAGAACGGCTGATTATACCAAAACCAGTACTACTATAATATGTACCATTTTTAAGTTAAATAAAAAATTAATATTATTATATATTATTAATAAAACTTCAAAAAATATGATTTTCCCACTTCAGCGATAATCCACAATACATTTTTTTTAAATAATATGTTGTCCACATTTACGCTTATCTTATCCCAGAACCCATATGGCATCGTATTGTAACCGCAAAATAATATTATTAATTTGTACTCTTAAATTAATACGCATTAAAACCACTCAGACCACGCATTTGCCACCGTATGATATGTCCTAATAAAACTCGAAAATAGATTTAGAAAAAAAAAACATTTATTATTTGCATCTAAAAGTTTGCCGTAGAAGTTCGCGTAAATTTTAAATAATTTTATATAACATTGAAGAAGAAGATAACATTTATAATCTAAATGAAAATATGAAAGAAAACAAGACACAGAAAAATAGAAAAAGACAATGGTCGCAACTGGGACTCGAACCCAGACCTCTCGTCTAACCGGGACGTGCGCGTTATCCAATTTCGCTATTGCCACCTTCTGTCAAACCGTCATATTTGTCAATCTCATATTTCAAATATTTAGAATCAACAATATTATCTTCAACTAGTTCTTTTTTTTCCATATTATAGGCAACTACTCTTTTTATTGGAAACAATCATTCTAAGAATTGGTTTGTAACCTGAATAGCGTCTCGAATAAATGTATCCGAATTTATTCGTATGGACTTTTTTATGAAAGTCTAAATGAATATTCATTTTTTTATAAAAACTCTCTTTTTATAACTTTTGAAGGTTATTTCCATCAACGTAATATATCATTGAAGAAGAAATAACACTTACAAAATTTCTTTCATATTTTCATTTAGATTACAAGTGTTATCTTCTTTTTCAATGATATATTACGTTGATGGGAATAACCTTCAAAAGTTGTAAAAAGAGAGTTTTTCTTATAAAAAATTGAATTTTATATTAAACCGATATTACCCAATCAAAGTTTGCCTTGTGATAATAACCTATAATAATTATAATACGTTTATCTAATTAAATGTGTTCTTCGTATCGTATAAAGCAATAAAAAATAACAAAAATTTTACATTGTGTGCTGTGTTTTAGTTAAAATAATACATATTTTTAATTGCACAGCTAATATGTCCTCTTATAATCAAAATTTTAGTCTTTCAAAAACAAAATTGCAATTAGCGATAAAAAAGGTAAGTTGTTTGAATTTTAACATCAAGCATGAATATTTTGATGACATGATATTGCTATGTGTAGGCCCGGGTTAACAATGATTTTATTTGACTATGTTGACTTTTCGATGAATCAGTTTCCGAATGCACCACTGCCTGGCTTGGCTTTGAGAGGGTGGTTGGTGGGCAGGCGCTCTGTTCCGAATGAAAAAATCTCCAACCCGCCGAGCTTTAGAATAATACGGGGGGGAAATTTTAAAATTCGAGAGAATTACTTTTCCCGCGTTTTTTCGCTTCTTTTTTATTTTTATTCCCGTGCGCCGTGCGGGCGTAGCAATGTTCGCTGGGCCACTGTATCCCGGAGGCTTAAGAGCTTTTAAACTTTCGTGATTATAATATTATGTACCCGGTGTTAGCAGCTTTACGTAAGGAAAATATAACTAGAAAATACTTGACGCCATTAAAGACGCTAATGTACCTACACGCCATTAGCAGACGGATATTTTAATTGTGGAGTAAAAAAAATTTTCGAAAATTGTAACAACTTAAAAAATCAGGATAAATTTAATTTGCAATTTTGTTTCCTTGGTTATTGTGAAAATGAACAATGATTAATATTATTAAATAAGGTGTTTAAAAAACAAGTTTTTAGAATCTATTAACATAACAACAAAATGAAACGAACCGACGGTGTTACGCCGTGTTGCGCTACCTCCTTCTTTAGCCAACGTTTCGGACAGCATAACAGTATACATCATCAGGACAGACGAGACATGCGGAGAGGCAGGGCAGGAAACATCTGCCCTGAACACAGACCACGGTTTTAAATAAGAATCCAAAATTTCAAATTAGTCAGTACTTTAAACTAACTTTAAAACGTCGGTAAAATGATCTAAAAATTTGATAAAATTCAAATGCACTCTTTTTCATGAAAAGGGAGGTTAGGTGTGGAGGCAAGTCTGACCTTAAAAGCTTTTAATATTAGTTTTTCTGCTTGATATAATATCAAATATTTATTCAGCAGAAGCTCTTCTTACCTCCCTAGATCCCAATCATCTTCCCCCCTTCACCACAAACACAAAACTATCGACCCTCTCCAGATATTGCAATTCTACTTTTTTCCTGCCGAACCATCCTTCCCCTCTCTCCGCCTTTCCTTCCCCAATATCCACATCCCTGGAGAATAACGATACCCAGCGACGAATAATATAATACAACCTGCCCCGGGAATCAACTTACCCCTGTTACAACTTACCCGGGTTGCAAGTTGCTCCGAGTCTCCCCCACCCCCACACCCCTTACAAACTGACAGCAGATATTCCACCTGTGCGTCCTCCTTACAAGGGTTGTTTATTTACCCCACGTCACTCCTCTTAGGGGCGGTTTAACAACCATTATTAAAGGAGTAATTGATTGCATCACATAAAAAAACACCCCCTAATGCAAATGTGCGTACTTACCTTGTAACTCCGGGTCATTATTTAAAACTTGAGTTTATTAACGGTTTACTTTAAATGGAAACGCCATTAAAATGGATTAGTTTATATTTGCAGCACTAAAAATTTTAATTACGTTTTTCTAAAATGGTAAACGTTAAATCTAAACGTGAATTAAAAATATATGAAATTAATTAACTCAACTTGAAATGAAATGGTAGAACTTTATTGGTCACCATGAAACAGGCAGCTGCCTAGAATGGTGATTTAATATATCTACTTTATGAGTAAATGTCACAATTATGTAACATGTGTTGTATAAATAAATATATGTATAAGGCTATACCTAAACCATAGAAGAATAAATAAATCCCATTTAATTTGGAGTTATGGTAGATATAGGCTAAATAGCTGAGACCTATCTTAACGATTCGTGGTTTCCCAGAACTGTTCTTATGAAAAGCTGTATTGTGACAAATTAAAAATATTATCTGCTTTTTTCTTTTCTTGACAAGAAAAACTTGTACAACCTAAAAAATATTTATTTGCCCCAGGTTAGGCAGGTACACAATTTTAAAAACATAATATAATACATGCTAAATTTGCTTGAAGCTGAAAAAGTAAGATAAGTTTAATAGGCCGAGCTTAAAGTTTTAACTTACAAATTTCTGAATATAAAGGAGCAATAATTTTTAAATGTTCCTACAACATTCAAGGTCGTGACATCACCACGAAACAACGTATAAAGAAATAACTTCCAGAAGTAGGTAGCTGGTCGTATCTATAAAAATGTGGTAAAACAGAAAAAAAAAGTTGTAAAAAAAAAATAACACAACAGTCTTTCTTTTGCGAAGGGAAAACACAACAAGTAGAAAAAAAACCTCTTAAAGAGAAAGGGGGAAAGCGGGTAGAATTGCGACTCGGGGCAAACAATATCGCTCGCCTGAAGAAATGTAGAATAGGTCTGGAATACAGACAGATGCGCTCGGTAATAGCGGGGATGGGAAGACAACTCTTCGTATAATATCTCTTTCTCATCACTCCCCCTTTCTCTGCTTAGTCCTACCCTCCTTGCAGATTATCGTTCGTCTGTCCCGGAGCAGACAACATTGTTCGGCTGGAGCAAAATTTCCAAACAATTGGCAACCCAAATGTCAATATCCACCCGAGCCCTGCCCTCTCCCCGCTTCTGCCAGCTACCAGCTTGCTTCGAGGAGATTATTGGAGGTACCTACACCTCCACTTTCTTACGCTGCGATGGTCAAACTTTACACCTAAACCGAATAAATCTAAAATAATACGAATTACTACTTTTATACGAGAAATGCGGAAAAAATTGTGGAACTATCAAAATTAATGGAAACTCATCACTCATAAAAAAATAAGTTGAACAAATTTCAGGCCAGTCAAAGGAAATGATCAAATCACGGCGATAAAGAACGGATGACCTTCACGAACCCCGGTATACAATCAAAACTTAACTTGAAATAGTTTTGGCATTTTTAAGTAGCTAGATTTTATTAACCAATACTTCTTAATCTCCCATCACTCCTTTGACGGCCTGACGACCGGCGTGATCTAGCGGTAAGGCTCTTGAATCGCAATCCGAAGGTGCGGGATCGAATCCCGGCGTGGCAAATAAATTTTATTTGATTAATTTGTGTTATTTCACAATTAAATAATTAAAAATAATATAAAGTATATTTGCGGCATGTCCCAGAGTGGAAGATACTATCAGTATCGCCCTGGTGTAAGACCACCATTCAGAATTGAATCGTTGCTTGAAATGGCTATAGCCGTGTTTGGTAACCAGATCTGAATAGCCAGGCACTTCCCCACCTTCCTCTCCCCCATCTCATTCCCTTCTCCACTACCTTCAGCCTCATAACATACCCCAATTGGGGATGCCATAGTCTCACTGGCTCCAGGCGGGAGCATTTGGGACTCTTGTGCGGACTCTTGCTATTTAAAAAAATAATAATAATAAAATAAAATTCACACTAGTCACACTGGTTCAAAGCAGTGAGATTCTAGTGATATTCACATTTAAAAACAAACATCTCCTGACAAGACAATTACTTAAAGGTATCGCAAGAGAATATCAAATTTGACGTTTGGGGTCCTTGGCAATAAAAATTAGAATAAGTATTCAGGGTTCTGGCACCGCTCGCAGCACAGTTTAAGGCTTCTGCGGCTCCCGCCCCCCTCGCTAAGCGCCGAGAAGCCTCCACGGAGGGATAGGGGAGTGTTGTGGGTGGGAAGAGCGGGACACGAAAGCCTTATCTGTATTTCGCTGAATAAGACGTCTATGGACCCCTCCGAGATGGGGTGCGGTGAGACCGTTACATAAACTTGAGTGGATTGCCCGGCCGCCTCGCTTGCCCGCTCTATCCCCTTTCAACTAACCCCCCCCCCCCTCCCTACCCTCTCGAGGCCTGATTAGCCAGCCACAGTGGCGCATTAAGAATAGAAAGATGGACCCTTAATAAAAGCATTAATGAGGTATTCATTTTTGGGGCTACACCCAACCTTTGCCCTACGTAAGTAGGTATCTATATGTTAGCAACTAAGCATTTTAGTAACTACCGAATGACCATCCACATACGATATAAATTTAAACTACCAATCGCTTAAAAATCTTTCTATTTTTTTTTCCAAAAAGCATGTACATTTATAGATAACCTAAAAGAAATCTAAAGAAAAACAACTTCATAAAAGCCTTCACCTCTGTGTGAGAACATTTTCCTTTTAGCCAACGAAACGAAACAAAAGTAGCAGTTTAACCTCGTGTTTACACTTACCCTGCTACACTCTCCTCTATTAGCCTTTCCTCTAATAAGAAAAAACGCGTTTTCTCCCTTTTATTGTTTGCTAACAATACCGGCGTATTTTAGGCGTGACAAGGATACATAATATAGTCTAATCCTTACTAGAACTAAAAAAATGTAGAGGACAAATAACAAATTATGGAGTAAAATGAAAAAATCATTTTTGCCACTGCGCAATTCATATTAAAATGTACCACATATGTAGATAAGAATACATTCATTTTAAAATAATCAATGAACGTATCTGCATGTTTTCCGAATTAAAATATGTTATGATTAGCTGCAATCTATAAATTGTTGATTCTATCAATGTGCCAATATATTAAGAAAGTATTTCTACTTAAAAATAATCACAATTAAAGATCTATTTTCACAAAAAATACTTTCAAAAAATTTAAAAATTAATCACTGATTAATGTAATCAAAAACCGCCATCTTCAAGAAGATAAAATATAATTAATTAGAATAATTATTTATTTTGACTTCTTTACGATTGATACTTATCAGTTGCATTTGAATTTACGAAAGATTTAATCTAAATAATTTATCATTATCTATTTAATTCATTTTGTGACAAAATTACTATAATTAATTTTATAATTAAATATTTCGTGAAAATTACAAAAATACCAAGTTATCGGTATCGAATCACTAATAGATAATTTTTGATAGGTTTTGAAAAATATCGTGTAAATGACGGAAGGACTTTCGTTATAAATATAAATGTTATGACGTGTTTGATAATAAATATTACATTTTACATTCGATAATCGAAAGACAACCCAATCTTTAATAGGGATGTCCAACAATTTTTATACATTTTTTTCTTTGTATTTTATTATTGGAATGAACAGCGTTTATTTTGGGACTGAAACTGACTAGCTAACAAAAAATGCGATAGCTACAGTTTTTATTTGAAGTTATTTTATAAAAAAAGTCAAATGAACAACCACATGATGGACATAACCTGACTCCATTTTTTAAAATTTAATTGAAAAACATATTTAAAGACTGTAATTTAAAAAATAAATAAATATAAACTATGCTACGGATAGATATTTCTACAAAATATAAAAACACCCTTCTGTACTTATCCCCTTTCTTCTCATTTTTTTTTTATCATTCCTCTCACTTCTTTCCTTTTCTATATATTTTCTTGTTTTTTATTTATTTTTAAAATTTCTTAATTTTTTTTTTCACAATTTATGCCATCTCGGAACAAGCTAGCCCAATGAGGTGGTTTAATATTTAAAAAAATATGTGTTTATCTCTCTACTGTACTTACTTTACTTGCTTACTTACTGTACTTTACTTGGATAGTAAATAATTTTGAGAAATATATAATGAGAAACAAAATAAAATATTACTTTAATGAAAACAAATAACTTTGTGTACACCACTATTTAATCTTTCTTATTATCCTGACGAAGAAAACATAGTTTTCGAAACATGTTGATATTGTTAATTAAATAGTGGTGTACACAAAGTTATTTGTTTTCATTAAATTTATAATGACGCCACAAAGTGAATTTGCGAATTTTGAAGAAATAAAATATTACTTTTTAAATGTGTCATTTCCAACCTGAACTAATAAATAGTGAACGTATGTGAGTAGTAAGTTCTTAGTTGAATCCACTGCATTATTTGCATTCCGCTGAGTGCTCTGGTTTGCATGCAATCAAGATGCCTTGAGTCCCACCACTTCTCTGAACGTGATTCATTGAAATGAAAGCGTAAACCATTCAAATAATGAGTCACAATAACGATCTTTGTTATTGAGAACTCGAAAATTCCGACACTTCAACTTTGTAATACTATTATTTGCTAAGTATAAACGTACTTACGGGCGTGTAAACATGGCAAGGATTCAAGTATTCGATATGTAGGGTTCCCAAACCGGTTTAAACCGGTAAATAAGTCATTTTTATTCGGTTAACCGGAAAAATAACCAAACTTTGTGGTTAATAGAGGGGCGTTTTTGTACTCCAGAATTCAAAATTTTTGACAGTCTGGCAAATTAATAATAAATTAATTGAAACAATCACACAGTCCACAAAGGAGCTCTGGTTTACGAATGCATTGTATAGTAAGTAGTGTGGGCCATGCTGGTCTGAATGCAGCAAAAATGAGATCTGAGAGTCATCGGAGTGGTAAAAACAAGAATGAAAACAGAAAAACAAGGCGAGGAAATAAGAAACTTATAGAGGTCATGTCAAGAGTCAGCTGTTCTAAACTCCTCAGTCAGTGGGAGTATCATTCCGGAATGATTCATCTCCAATTAGGAGAATGTTGTAAGGGGCATACTTGATTACGTGAGCTGTTTTTTTCGATTTAGACCCCCCCTTCCTTGGTGAGATTACACTACATTTGTTACAAAATAAAATATTATTTCTTTTACTTTTTTTCTTACTCTCGAAATATTTTTTTTTTTCATAATTTCCATTAGATTTTTTTCAGCGGGCAAAATGCGACACTTCAAAAGAAGTGAAATAATTTAATATTTTTTTATTATCTCTATAATAATACATGTTCTTTGAAAGTTGATTTGAGATTTTTATTGACCCCCCCCCTCCCACCCTCTGTTTAAATGAGATTTTACTGGACCCCTCCCCCCATTTTGAGTTCACGTAATTAATGTATGCCCCCTTAGATTAAAAGAAGTGACTTGTCATTAAACATATTATGTACAATATTCGTAGACGTAGCTATAATGATTGCAAGCAAGGTTAGATTAGGTAAGGTTAGGTTTTTATGGACACCCCCCCCCCCCCCCTCTGTTTAAATGAGATTTGATGAGATTTTACTGGACCCCTCCCCCCATTTTGAGTTCACGTAATTAATGTATGCCCCCTAAGATTAAAAGAAGTGACTTGTCATTAAACATATTATGTACAATATTCGTAGACGTAGCTATAATGATTGCAAGCAAGGTTAGATTCTGAATGGTGGTCTCTCATCAGGTAATAGGTGCAGACTGCTAAGAAGAGAATGTTATTTTATTCAAAAATAAAGTTTTAACTAAATATGCGGTTTTTTGAAGCCCTATCTAGTACTAAGTACTAGGTAGTTTCTGTTCGGTAGCGGTGCTGAGAGAGAAGAACGGAAATAGGGCAGCGTCATCAAACCGCCGCTAAATACAAGGAAAGAGCGGATTTCTTATGATCTGTGAAAGTTTTAATACGTTTTGGCCCCGGTCCAAAGCGCCTGTGTCGGCGTTTTAACTTCCGATGGGGCATTACTCCAGCAGAACCCAATGGTGCACTCGAACTAACGGCAATTAGCCGCATATATTATGTTTCCTCGGGATCCGAGATAAAGGATTCAACACTTAGCCAATTAATTCAATAATATCTATTTGCTCGCGAGACAGGAACATATTTGTGATCTTGGGTCACCACGATTCGTGATTTTGATAAGTGTGAAATTGATTTTGTAATAAGAACGCGGTTTCATTAAATATTGTGCACAAACAAGTGAGATTCAGGTATAGATGTCATGTATTTCGTCACCTTCGTAGCTGCCAGAACCTGCTCAATTTTTTTTAAGTGATCTACACACAGGAGGCCCTGAGTAAAATAATTTCCCCAGGGCCTATGTCATCTTTGGGGTTGCTGTGTGGAGGGTTTTTTTAAGGAAAGGAAGGAGAGGAGAGTTCTGGGAAGGAAAAGGGTTCAAGGGGTGGGTAGGAATCTGGGCTCAGTGTGTCCTGGTCATCCGCCTCCAGGACCTAGACAAACCTCACCCCATGAACCCGGGCACCCCTGCTAAATCACCAAACGTAGCGAACCACTTGGGGTGACCTATGATGGCAGAGGTGTTTGATTTTTTGTTTCAATTGAGCTTCCTTCTGGAACACGAACACGCCTACAGCACATTTCAAAGGGTTTATCTTTTTCGATGGGTCCACTAGTCCAAACAAATCAATTAAAGTAATGTATTTTTATTTAGAGTCACGGCGATTGTTATGAACTGTTTTTATGTGCGCATTTACAATTTTGGACGTAGGACTAAGACCTTAGAACGCAAGAATTATCCCAAAATATAATAATAATAATAAGAATTATTCGCTAATATATTTAATAATAAGGTAATAAGAATCATTCGGCTCAAAGCTGTTCAACAAACTGCAGACTTATGCAGTGTTAAAGTTCCAACTAGAGAGTTAACATAAAAAAAAATTTTTTTTCGAAGAAAACTTCTTCAAGGGTTTTACTTTGTGATGGCATTATTTATTTTATTAAAACACAAATATCTTTGTACAAACGCGTTCACGAAACATGTTGAGTGTATATTAAATAAAAGTGATGTGTACAAAGATATTTGTGTTTTAATAAAATAAAATTTATGTTTACATTTAATGTGCACTGAAGAGTTGTGTAAGTTATCGATAGATAATGTAAGTAAACATGGTCATACCTGGAAGAAACCTGTTGAGAACAACTTTGACCATGTATTAACGGTAAAGCAACTATTTCTGTAGTCCTAAAACCACGTGTTAATGACCTTAAAACATCAATAAAATCTATTATATTAATGAAGGCCGCGGTTTTATCAAACAACCCAATAACCACTACTGCGTTTTAGAAAAGCTCGTAAAGATCCTAAGAGTATTTTAAATTCATATTAAAGACGATTATTTTCGAAATATTTTGAGCTTTATACCATCATAACAAAGCGTAGGCGAGATATGCAATGAACGACTTTAGAAGTTATCTGAAATATAATTTGTATTAAAGTTGCGGCAATTTATCCACTAGACAAGCGGCATCTAGAGATTCCAAATGGCCCGTGATAAATTATGACTTTGTATTTATAAACACAATTTTAAAAGTAGCCAGCAGAATATCTTGCTATCCTGGTAGACGTTAAGTTTACAAACGAGATCTTAACGTCTCTGAAGTGACATAGACTGAGTGCTCTGGCAATCGTTGCTGTATTAATTCAGCCGTATACAAAGATGATTGCTCCCCTGTGCAATCGAACGTCAAATAAACACGATTATTTATAACTTTAATGGTTAACGCATGAAAGGCGTCAGCGGCAGTTTAAAAAATCAACATTTAATTTTATACAGATGATGAGATTCAGACAGATAAAGAGGCATGATGGTGATGAGATGAGATATCAAAAATCGAATAGAGCTACCGAACTTTGAATGTTTTCAACGCGTTATTAAAAAATAAATGCTTGATTTAAGAGTTAGCAAATTGAAATATTTTTGCGCCGAGTCGTAATTATTACTATGCACACATCATAATTTATTTTGTATTCTAAAGGAATGTATTATTTGTAACCCTATTACAGGGTCGGCAGTTTTTCAAGTTAGTGAGGAGAGCCAATTTGGATAACAAATATATCAGAGAGCCTGATTATAACAGAGGGGGGGGGGGGGGGTAATCGTACCGTGGTAAAAATGTGGTGGAAGGATAATTACGATTTGCTTTGTGTTATCTACATTCATACTGTAATATCACACTTCTGTCCATTTAAATGTTTCTATAAACAGACTCGCGCAAAGATTCCTTATTAAATTAAAACCAGTTATGTGTTCGGAATGCAAAAAAATCGGCGGCTCCATCTCACAAGGCTGGTTGGGTAGCAGTGAACTTGCAATAATTGATGTCTGAAGAGCCGAACAGCCGCAGACGCTTACGCAAAGAGCCGAATGCGGCTCGCGCGCCGCAAATTCCGACCCCTGCCCTAAGACGAGTAACAATTTACTTGTTTTTTTGGAAAATTATGTTTTTGTAAATTGTATCATCTTACCAGATAACGTGTTTGGATGTACTCGTATTTATTAAAATCGCATATCTCTCTCTCTCTCTCCTACGTAGTTTTCCCAGGGAAATTAGGTATATTCAGAGAAAAGTTTTTCTCTCTCCAATGTTATACTTTTTTTTCAAACAATTAACCTCCTTTCTGAATTGCGCTGTATCATCAACCAATCAGAGCAAATAAATAAAATTGAACAATTTTTCAAAAAAACTTACAATAAAACGTAAATATTTTATACAAAAATGCTATAACTTACAACCTAATTAAGAATCGTGGCTCCCCTATCAGGCACAAGAGCTCCTCTTTTCTGATGGGGTATAACATGACCAAAAACGACCTCTATTAAAGTGTTTTGTAAAATATATGTGTATATATGTAACCCATGTTTTTTATATTGCAAGAAAAACCAAAATATTGTTAAGTTTTATTGGATTTCCAGCTGAATACAATAAAAATGAGCAATATAATATGAGACTTCCGAGTAAATAAATACCGTACTACTGTACTACAACTGTACTACTACCGTACTAAAATTTTGAAAAATATCATATTTAAATCAATGTACGCAAGTGACGAAATAACAAGCTAGATTGCGATACATTATTTCTTTGTCAAGCGAATAAAACTTATTTTAGTATGCTAGGAGCATTTTTAAGATTCAAAATACCAAAAAAAGAGCGGTGAGTTCCCGGCAAATGGAAAGCTAACTGGAAAACTTTCAACTCTTTGATTTGCGAATCGTCTCAGGGCATGGCTCTCACAAAAGCTCTTGGATTTAATGCAGTATTAGACTCATCTCTCGTTACTGACTAATGACTGGATCAAGTTCTTGAAGGAGGATAAGTTTTGCAGTAATTTTGGGTGGCAGCGCACTCTGACAAGAGGTCTCCTCAAAAGTGAGCTGTAAAAATATAACTTGGACTAGACGGTGTCTCAAGTTTCAAAAGCGAGATTTGAAATGGGATTTTGAAGATAGATTGCATTGCATGAAAAGCCACCTGTTCAAACATGGTTGAGGAAAGTCACCTCAAGAGCAAAGGTTAAAATATGACATTGATGGGTTTTTATGGCAAAAACTCTACTAACTGATTACTCCGTATAAACAGACAGGTGGTAGTAACTTACTTTATCCACATTCAAACTTCTTGTGACACTTCAGATGACCTGCCTCGAGTAAGTGTCTGATGTATTCAATCGGTAGCGATGCATTCCTGGAACGGATATATTCCTCGACTCGTTAACAACCAAAGTTCTACACACGCTCAGCATTGATCTGGTAAGAGATCGCCATTCGGAAACTTTGCTCGAAAAGGCATTAACCGTGTTTTGTGACCAGATCTGAATAGCCATCCTTATCAACTTGCCGATCTTTATCAACTTCATATCCTTCTCCTATCCGCTGCATGCAGCCTCGTAACATACCCCAACCTCAATTGAGGACGCCATAATACACATCCTGACACGAAATGCACTTTTTGATGGCGAGAATTAAAGCCTCAATTACATTAATCAGTTTACAAGCTACTAACTGGGAAATTCACTATCTGTTAGTAAACTCGCTCAGTGTCATCGTATTACTTGCTAACTAGCAGATTGTGGATAATCTACGAAAAAAGTTGAAAGGTGATCAACTTTACTCGCTATTCGCTAGTGTTTGCCTAAAGATGGCATCCCACCAACAGATGATTTCGTCTGTCAGAATTAGTTCGGGCGGCAGCCGTTATTTAAGTTTTCTACAAAATGTCGACAGAGTCGCATGGCGCGAGTCTTATTTTAGCTCCTTCTGTTGCTACTGAGCGAGTAGACAGTTTTGTGTATCATCATGACAATCTCACTCGCCGATTCACCCGCTTTTAAACTTACCGGCTAGTAGCTTGTAAACCAGCTTAATGTAATTGAGGCTTAAGCCGCCGCTATCCGAATTTCTACCGATTTCTTACATATCTCCCTTAAACATTTGAAGTTTTTAAGCTCTTAAAAAAATATATGTTATTTTGAAGATAATATCTAGATACGTTCCACGCCGAAACGCAAATTAAATGAAATTCCCTCGATGGAAAAAAAATCGCAAAGTATGCTCCGAAAACTATTAAAAACAAGTCTATTTCTATTATTTTACAAGTTATATTTGTGAAAAAAATTCACAATGTTTCTTTAAATGATACTTAAGATACCTTCCACGAGATTTTTGCTCTATTTTAAACGAGTCATGTTTTATTAAGCTTTTTCGCCATTTTCGCTGCGATTTCATCACTTAAAATATTGGCGCGCTCTGTCCAACATTCGTAATTACATATCTCTTCATCTTCTTCTTTTTGAACCGGGAAGCGCCGCCTTAAGACGCTCATTTATAAGTCACACAAAAAGCACGATTATACTCGAAAGTATTAATTACTTTAAAAAAAATCATTGAAAAAAAGTTGTTTCTTTAATCTTTGAGGCATTGCACTATCTGTTCACTAAAAAGAACCACGAGATCGTTGTGTAGTTAACGCCGAGACAAATGCGATTATGAACCATCAAACGGCTCGCTGTAAACGGGTGGAGTGCCAACGCTATAAATCCGTTCACCGGCTATAACACGCGTATGTAACTTTGGCCGTAAGATCTAGAGTGAAAATTAACGTTTATTACTCCCTGGGAAGATTGCAATTCACAAAACGATTAAGAACCCGCGGCCCGATTACGAAATGCACTTTTTGATGGCGAGAATTATGGCGCTCATTTTACTCCTCAGATTGAGTTTATGCCGTAAGCGGGATGTAGCTACGTACCGACCTGTTGAATGGTCTATTAAAATGAACAATATTCTTTTAAATTATATTATATCCAAAAGTCTTCCAAATCCTTGGTAAAATTTACAAGTACATATATTGTTAAAATGTTTTGTTGATAAGAGGGTTTGCCCTCTGTGGAGTGAAAACTCAAAAGCATTAGGTTCGGAACTTAACTGAAACCTACCGTAATTTAGGCTAATTAATTACTATATGATCAAACAGATTTCTCCCTCAGTCGGCAATGAAGAGTGCTGTTGTGATCTTTTTGTAATACGCTGACAGTTGTTTTTTTTTGTTTGTTTTAGTTCTGTAAAACCATTTGTTTGTAAATACGATAGGATTCCTTGAATCCTTCACTTTTCTATCTCGCAAGCGGAACAAGCAGGTCCTTTAGAAAATCAGGGGGACCGAGCCGGTATTTAACTGGGTAGAATAAAAGATGCAAAATCATCGTGCAAAAGTGTTATTGTAAAATAAATTCAGAATTTTAATGAGGCGACGTAAATAATTTTGTTTACCCTTGTCCTTCTTTAAATATTAAGATTTTGTTTAAATTACAATTGTCAAAAATAGAAAGTCGCCCGGTTCCGCGCGTTTACATCCTGCGACAAAATATCCTACGGACAAAACACCCCCCAACAAAATATCTACTAAAACCTAACCTAACTTAAACTAGCAAAAAAATGGGACAAAAATAATACAGACATCCTGTAAAGACAATAAATTATTTTTGTCCCATTTTACTATTTTTGAACAATAATTTATTGTCTTTACAGGATGTACTGTATTAAACTTGTGCCATTTTTTGTCAGGTTAGGTTAGGTTAGGTTTGGTTAGGTTTTAGTAGATATTTTGTTGGAGGATACCCTGTTGGAGGATATTTTGTCGCGGAATGAAAACGCGCATTACCGAGTCACCCTAGTTGTTTTCATGTTTACTCTGTTTCTTCTAGGGATAAATGATTTATAAAAAAAGACAGAGAAGCAAAAAAATGTTCAGTTACTCAGGTTACGTTAGGTCCTCTTTGGAATTTTACACGTAAACGTAGAATATAACAAAGCATTTTTATAAGTTTGTTAATATTGTGCCTAGAAGTAAAGTGCGAATTGTGAGGGCGGGTTTACACCTGGTTATAAATTTACGAGACCGGCTAATAAAATTTACAACAAGGCGTCGCAATTATTCGCTGGACAGGCGACTCGTTAAAAGGCGTTTTATCACTCGAGATACCCCTTCAAGAGAGTAGATCTTATTGGATGCCTGGATCATACAACTGGTGAAGTTAATATACATAAAACACGACGGTACCTACCTTAAGAACTTGAAAGTTTTTTAAGGTCATTTCATAAAAACTCTACAGTCCTAAATTCTCTAGTCTTTCAAAATGTATATTAACGCTACTTTTGCCACTAATCTTCTCATAAATGTAATATTAACAGTAATGGAGGGCAGCTAATGTAAAATCATGCAATATCCAGTGTTTTAAATATAGTGTCCTCTGCGTGCAAAGTTGTATCTTCTCCAAGCATAAACTTTCTAATAAAAGTGTGTTAATCGAAAGTGTGTCTGTATTCTGCATCTTTCATAGACTTATCTTATATCAATTCGGATCAATTCAATTTATTCACTTTAAAAACATAACAAAATTAAAATTTCAAATCGTTTTTTAAAGAGAGAAAATAATTTAAACAAATTAAGCAATTTAAACACCAATGAAGCACAATCAGGCTAACAGCAATAAAGCTTGCTGTATAAATTGTGCTTATTAATTGTTTCTTTGTTTAATTCGTAGAACTCCATTTATTTTTTTTCATATTATATTAAAATTAAATTTGATAGTTTTATTATCAAGTCTGCAAGTATAAGTACAATAAATTGTCCACAACTAAACCCAATGAAAGGGGATTCTAAACGTTTTCAAACCAACGTGTCTGCATTCTGCACCTTTCATAGACATGTCATTTAAAATTTTTAATAAAAAATTAATTTTTAATAACACAAATCATTTAAAATTTTTATATAAAATTCTAAATGATTTAGTTGATAGTCCGGTATTACTTGAATTGATAAGCTTCCGAATTCCACTTCGTAATACTAGAAGTCAGGATTTATTTCAGTGCAGAAATTCTGGGACTAACTATCATATGTATTCCTCTTTGCCCAGAATACTAATGGAGGGAAACAATTATACCAAGTCAGTGGACATCTTCAATTTATCTTTGAATAAATTTAAAATATTGTTATTGAGGCAGTTCAGTTATGTACAATAAAATGTTTTTTCTATGCTATATATGTAAAAGCCCCGAAAAAGGGCGTTTATTTATAAATAAATATCTTATATACGGCAACTATGGTACATCTGAAGTTGTACAATAAATTGTCCCCAACTAAACCCAATGAAAGGAGATTTTAAACGTTTTCAGACCAATGTGTCTGCATTCTGCACCTTTCATAGACATATCTTATATACGGCAACTATGGTAAATCTGATGTTGTATAATGAATAGTCCCCAACTTAACCCAATGAAAGGAGATTCTAAACGTTTTCAGACCAATGTGTCTGCATTCTGCACCTTTCATAGACATATCTTATATATGGCAACTATGGTAAATCTGATGTTGTATAATGAATAGTCCCCAACTTAACCCAATGAAAGGAGATTCTAAACGTTTTCAGACCAATGTGTCTGCATTCTGCACCTTTCATAGACATATCTTATATATGGCAACTATGGTAAATCTGATGTTGTATAATGAATAGTCCCCAACTTAACCCAATGAAAGGAGATTCTAAACGTTTTCAGACCAATGTGTCTGCATTCTGCACCTTTCATAGACATATCTTATATATGGCAACTATGGTAAATCTGATGTTGTATAATGAATAGTCCCCAACTTAACCCAATGAAAGGAGATTCTAAACGTTTTCAGACCAATGTGTCTGCATTCTGCACCTTTCATAGACATATCTTATATATGGCAACTATGGTAAATCTGATGTTGTATAATGAATAGTCCCCAACTTAACCCAATGAAAGGAGATTCTAAACGTTTTCAGACCAATGTGTCTGCATTCTGCACCTTTCATAGACATATCTTATATATGGCAACTATGGTAAATCTGATGTTGTATAATGAATAGTCCCCAACTTAACCCAATGAAAGGAGATTCTAAACGTTTTCAGACCAATGTGTCTGCATTCTGCACCTTTCATAGACATATCTTATATATGGCAACTATGGTAAATCTGATGTTGTATAATGAATAGTCCCCAACTTAACCCAATGAAAGGAGATTCTAAACGTTTTCAGACCAATGTGTCTGCATTCTGCACCTTTCATAGACATATCTTATATATGGCAACTATGGTAAATCTGATGTTGTATAATGAATAGTCCCCAACTTAACCCAATGAAAGGAGATTCTAAACGTTTTCAGACCAATGTGTCTGCATTCTGCACCTTTCATAGACATATCTTATATATGGCAACTATGGTAAATCTGATGTTGTATAATGAATAGTCCCCAACTTAACCCAATGAAAGGAGATTCTAAACGTTTTCAGACCAATGTGTCTGCATTCTGCACCTTTCATAGACATATCTTATATATGGCAACTATGGTAAACCTGATGTTGTATAACGAATAGTCCTCAACTTAACCCAATGAAAGGAGATTCTAAACGTTTTCAGACCAATGTGACTGCATTCTGCACCTTTCATAGACATTTACGGCAACTATGGTAAATCTGATGTTGTATAATAAATTGTACACAACTAAACCCAATGAAAGGAGATTCTAAACGTTTTCAGACCAACGTGTCTGCATTCTGCACCTTTCATAGACATATCTTATATACGGCAACTATGGTAAATCCGATTTTGTACAATAAATTGAACCCAACTAAACCCAATGAAAGCAGATTCTAAACGTTTTCAGACCAATTTGACTGCATTCTGCACCTTTCATAGACATTTACGGCAACTATGGTAAATCCGATGTTGTACAATAAATTGTCCACTAATAAACCCAATTTAAGGAGATTCTAAACGACAAGGAGGAGGTTCTACGACATTTTCAGCGCGAATTAACGCCTCATAAGAGTAATAAAAACACCTCATTTAATAGTTAAAATCTTATATAAAGATAACATCTAAAATATTTATTCGAATACAGCAAGATCTCGGGAATAATGTCATTATATCGTTTCATATCAATCCATAAAAAAATAATTACAAGTTACAAGTTGTGAGAGTTTTAACAGTAAAACTCTGAGAACCGTCGTCGCATAAATAACTTTAACTGCAACCCATAAAATCATTATTAAATAATAACATAAAATCAGTTTCGCATTTAACATAAAAGCTTTTTATAACATAAAGGTCGGTACTCACATGTCTTTCTTCCGCGGAACTTAAGCCTGCATCGCACGAAACAATTTAGTTTAATTTTATCGAAGCACATTAATTTATTTTTTATTGCACAATATAAAAACAACGTTGATTTTTTATTTGCGTCCACAGTGATTAAAAAGCAATAGAGATTATTTAAAACGATTCAAATATCAAGAGCACATGTTTGATTGTTGTGGGAAGATCACCGCGGAGGATGAAGACGGCACATGAAAAAAGAAAGAAAATCATCGTTATTGACACAAATAAACAAAACTAATAGGAACATTACAATGTCGATAATACCTAAAATAAATCAATAAATTAATAAAATTCCTAGAATTCATAGTAAACATGATGAAACAAATAGGGTGGTAAGGTTAGAATGTCTTATTTATTATATATATACATTAAGGTGGTCCAAAAATTTTTTTTATATTTTTCATTTGGCCACCCCGTGAATTTGTTACATGTATTCATTGTAATAACATAGTAAAATTTCAGCGAGATAACACAAGTAGAAAGGGGTGCTCAATCGAGTGTTGTTTTTGAATTTTTTTTTGTAAAATGCTTAATTTTTACTTTTTGTTACATGACAGTTTGGCGTGTTAAACTTTTAAATATATATATTAAAATAAACCAATGAAGAGTTTTATAGACAAATTTAAACAGTTTTGATACTTATTTAATAGACTGTGAAGTGAATCAGTGTAATAAAATGTGTTCATCTAATCGAAAAAAAGACGAAATATTTCTACTTGGGGTTCGAGATATTGAGCCATTGATGAGGCTTAACCAACTTCCTACTCTCCGGCAAGTTTTACTTCGTTATCACCACATACTAAATGAATCCAAAAACGTGAAAGATTCCGCGCATGTACTTATTCAAGAACTTATAGAAGTATGGAGTAAATCTAGTATTCCGAACAGATAACAAAATAACAACAATGGAAAAACTGATTCAGTTTCATAAGAACTGGCTGCTATTGAAGAAAATTAGAGGAAAAAATTCTGAAGTCCAAAGAAAAAGAGAGTATTTGTTTACAAAAGAACTAGACAAACTTTTTGATATTGATCAGGCAAGCGCTTTGAATTTGATAAAAATTGCAGAAGACAGTAATGGTTGTGAAAAACTATTAGGACTACCTAAACTTAGGGAGCTTGCACTCATTTAGAAGAAAAGACAGGACGTGATCTTTTGTGGCTTGCTTGTAGTCATCGCGTATTTCAAATAATGCTTTCAAAAATCCGAAGTCTTTCAATCATACAGAATAGTACTGAGATATTGGCCAGTAGTAATAATAACAAAAAGTAGAGGATTACAGAGAGATTTTACAACATACAAACAACAGAGACTTGCAATTTCAACAGAGACCCCAGTGCAACTCCATAATATCAACTGATTAAATAAACCACAGTTAATATGGTCGCGGTTGGGACTTAAATATCGCCAGTTCTTTATTGCCCTTTGGGGTGGAGTCAGCCTCCAAGGAGGGGGTGCGATCTGGGGGAAACCTACTCCATGCCCATAGCACACAACTGTCGCCCAGGGAAATGCAGTTTCCCATAAAAGTAATAAGCGTGGGAAACATTCTGCCGACGCTGCACAAATATGCGGTTTTTCGTGCGCTTGTGAATTTAAACGTTAATATTTAGGTACCATGGAAAACACGTTGAAAATAGAAACTTTGTTAAAACATGAAAAAATCTCGGAATTAAGTATTTATCCGTCAATGGCGGGAAAAACGAAACAATTATGGGATTCTATAATAATATATCTGCTAAGCTTTCAAGTAGGTACCCACTTAGTTGACAGGGCGTAACGAAGTCCTGTGTTAACTCGACCGTTTGGCATTGTGCAACATTTATTGACTTTTCTGCAAGACTAGGATGAATATTTATTTTAATTTTAATCTAATGGGGTAAATGTAATATTTAATCACTGAAGACATTCTTGTGCATATCCGCAAGCGTATACAATAATAACTCCGCATGACGGACACCTTAAACTCTTTAGGTCTAGAAAGGAATTCAAGTGCCGAGGGAGGGAAGGGTAAACACTGAACATCCTTCATCCAGAACTGTCGAGAGTGGAGAGAAAGGCGGAAGAAGGGTGTCAAGGGGAGAGGAGAATAGGAGGTGTAAGAAGTTGGAGCGAAGGGTGAGAAAAGGGTACCATGAGAACCCTCTGTCTTTAAGGACCGGCATAGAATAGCCGCGCTAATTTCGCTTTGATGAAAATATGAAAAAGAGAAATTTAAATTTCGCGAAAATAAATTAATTAACTAATTAAGACTGAATATAAATCTGATAAGAGCCTTTAATGGAATTTATTATTGAGATACGAATTTCGTATTAATAAAAGTAAGTAGATTGTTGGTGCTTTCTTTGATCAGTGTACCTAGATACACTAATCAAAGATTTAAGCCGATTTTATTACTAATAATTGCTGTTTATATTAAATGGCTCTGTTAGTTCTGTATAAAACGTCATGGCTTTAACCTCTCCGCGAGTGAGTTTTAGCGGACAAAACTGTACGTGAGGAGTGAGGTTTTTTTTTGTTAATTTTTTAATTTTTTTTTTTATAAATTATCATAGTTTTACTAAAAACAATATAATATTTTGAATTAAAACGTCGTCGACATCAATCCACAAAAATAAACGAACATGGAAAAAAAACATGTCCATACAAAAAAACTATGAAGTTGGTATTGTAGATATATCTTCCAAAACTTCAACAAACTACGCGCAGATGTCAATAGAAGCCACTTCAAATCAAATAGTTTCATTAAATATGACGGTATTTGAATAATAGCCGCCGACGAAACGTTTCGTCCACACTCTTCTGAGGGTTTTTTCGCTTCGAAGAACCATTTCGTCCATACTCGTGGAGAGGTTATAATCTGCACAACTGGTACGAGTGTCATCTGTAATGGGCTAATGATAGCTGACCTCCAAAGAAGTGTACCAAATAATCACACCTTGGCACATACTTCTTGCTTATTCATACATCGTCTCATACACCCTTGTGTTATTCTGACTATTGACGTGGCCCGACTATTTGTTTCACTTGGTTGTCTGATCTTTCACGGGCATCCCCGACTTCTTCTAACATTATGTTGGCGTCATATTATATTCTCCTTGCACTCCTTTCTTGTAAATTACAAAAAAATGGAATTCGCTGACACTGGAGCATAAATTTTCTACAACGGTAACTTTCTAAATGTTAAATCAAATATCCGAACAATGGCTCACGCAACAAAATCATTAAAACCTTTTTATCTGAATAAATTGGCAACTTGTTTAAGATGCACTGGATACTTTATTAGACATCTGTAACATTCAGCCCCATCGCTATTGATAACTGCAAAGCAGTTGGGGTAGTTACTGCCAGCTAGATACCGCCGCCCTCAGCGCATAAACTGAAATGTTATTATCTCCCGTTGATTCCACCCTCACCCCTTATTAGATATAGGGGATGATGGGGGGAGTTTACTGTTTGTATCACGGCCGTAGCGAGGCCGATTGAGTGATTATTAAAACATACAAGTGTTCTAGAGATGACGGATTTGGAAAATAATTGGCAAAATTGATTGTAATTCGGATCAACACGTTTTTTTTTATGGCGAATGAATGAAATCAATATTTTTTTATATTAATTATTCAAAATACTTATCAATAAACCGATAGTAAAATACAATGTAATTTGACGTTTCTAAATAAAACTTTGGAATAAAATGAATTTCATTGATAAAATCATGTTGTGTGTATATTGTATATCCCCATTAAAAGAAAAATATATGCATAAAAGCTGGTAAATACAGTTTACTTAGTTATTTCGAAAAATGTTTTGTTTTGATGATGTTTCCTTAAGCCGCCGCTACCCGAATTTCTACCGATTTCTTGCGTATTTCCCTGAAACATTTTAAGTTTTTAAGCTCTTAAAAAAATATATGTTAATTTTGAAGATAATATCTATACATTCCCCATGCTGAAAAGCAAATTATATGAAATTCCCTCCATAGAAAAAAAATCGAAAAGTACGCTCCGAAATTTTTTATTTTCACCCTGTCTCTATTATTTAATAAGTTATACGTATGAAAAAATTCACAGTGTTTCTTTTAATGTTGTTTTAGACATCCCCCACGAGATTTTTGCTCTATTCTAAACGAGTGGTGTTTTATTAAACATTTTCATCATTTTCGCTTCAATTTTATCGTTTTAAATATTAGCGCGCTCTCTCCAACATTCGTAATTACATATCTCTCCATCTCCTTCTTTTCGAGCCAGGATACGGCGCCTTAAATACTTAGGTATACAGCTTAAAATTAAAGTAGGTGTGTTAAAATAATGTAAAGACCTAAAAATGAAGTATCTTCGGGCTGCCGTAATGCAATCTTACACAAGCAACATTTTAAAACAAACTAAACATAAGCGATAAGTATTTGCATTAACAATCAAATAAAAGTACAAACAATGAACACGTGCCATTTGGATCGCGAATAGAGGGGTTAACTTTAGGAAATATCATTTCTAAACTACCTCATGTTCTAAGCGTTCAGAATCATTTCCTAATAAAACGAGATACGGTAATGACTAAGTGATCCGCTGCCCCTTGTCCTGACCCATTAGTCGCTTCCCCGGTACGCCCCTGCGCCTCGCCGCCTAGCCGGGGCTCATAATAGACACATAACGGGCTCATTAAAGCAGGGGCGCAGCGGAGGGCGCGCGGGGACGGGGCGCCGCCGACGCCTGCATTAATAACATCCAATGAAAAGCCGTAGGGTAATCAAGTGTCACTTCGTTTGGGCAGACACTCCAAGCGGGAAAACGGCGTCGAAAGCGCTTCAATTATTTCAGCCAATAATTAATTTCTAATTTCAATCTGCAAAAGGGTGACTGGAGGTTTGACATTATTTTGTTTAAGAGTATTTCGTAGCTTTTTTTATTCATAACACTGATAAGATTGGCGATTTTAACAATCAAGAAACATAAAATATAAAAAAAAATTAAAATAACATAACTATCTTATCAAACACATTATGAAATCGATTCTTGGAATAAACAATGAGATAATGGCAAACTTCGTAGTCCCGTCACCCGATTTTATATTTATTTTAGTAGGGGGTTCGGAATTAATAGACCAGGTAGTAATCTGTAATAAAATACACGTGGTACACGTTGGAGCCCTTGTTGACAGCGAGCATAGCGTCATAGAAGTCCTGTTTTGAATCGACAACTTTTCTATTTCGTTTCTCTGTAAATTTGTTTGTGTTCCGTGTCCGGTCAATCCTGTCAAGATGGTAGCGGTGTATGACAGTACCTTTTTATTCCACCAGAGCGCATGAGCGTTGCGAAATCAACATTACATGAAGTCTAGGTATCTAATGTTCACAGAACTGTCAGTATGCTTTAACTATTAACATCATTCTATTGATGTTTCGCTAATAATTGTGTACCCTCAATGCTCATGGCCATAATCAAAATCAAAAAGTTTCACGAATCTCATTCATAACAAACTTGATACCCTTGCATAAAAGATCTCTGACTTAGAGGCTTCGTGAGAGGCCTTCGGGCTATTGGGGATGCGCTATAAAAAGGGAGGCGTAAATCGTACGTATCGCAGTTTGTCGTTACAATGGGGGAAATATGAATAACGCGTACGTCTGCTCTTGAGAGAGCCGTGGGGGTGAGAAGAGTGAAAGAGGAACATAAGGAGGGGGAGAAGGGAAGGATGGGGGCGAAGACCAGAGAAGAGCAAGCAATCATTTCTGAAGACATCTCTGGTAAACGAGCGGGAAATGGAGGGTTGATAATGTTTTGGGTTTTTATTTGCTCGAGGGTTAATATTGGTTGAATACTACCAACTTGCTATAACGGGGTTAGATATCTGATGCGATGGGGTGAATGTTATGATAATCAATTGAAACATTGGTATCTAGTGTCTACCCCAAATTTCATCTGTTATCGTAAATAAAAAAATAAATATTTTACAACAACCTTGTTTCCAGCAAGAGCATTTGAGAAGGGAATTGCCAAAATTATGTGTACAAAAGAATCCGATGTATAAATGTATGATTTAGGAGGCGGGAATGGGTACTGCCGCCCCAGGAACCTTTATTGGATAACCAACACCTCTACCATAGGTCACCCCAAGTGGTTTGCTATTTGGTGATTTAGCAGGGGTGCCCGGTATCATGGGGTGAGGTTGGTCTAGGTCTTGGAGGCAGATGACCAGGACACACTGAACCCCAAATTCCTACCCACCCCTTAAACCCCTTTCCTTCCCAGAACTCTCCTCCCCTTCCCTTCCTTTAAAAAACCCTCCACACAGCATCCCCAAAGATGACATAGGCCCTGAGGGAAATTATTTTCAGGGCCTCCTGTGTGGAGCTTATGTAAAAAAAAATGATACCAATCCTAGCATGGCATTGGCAGAGGAAAAATTAAAATATACAGTACGCTATGAAATCAGATTCCTGAGGCGTGTGTGTGGTAAAACCAATCTTTCACTAACTTTGAGATCCAAAAACCAACATAAGTTAGATATAAACGAAATGAACCAGAAGAAGAAATGGACGCTTAGATGGTTTGGGTATGTAGAGCTAATGGATGGAGAAAGAAACAGAAATACATGTATTAATTTTAATTAAATAAGGAGTTAGTTCTAAGACAAAGATGTACGTCTTCTATCCTCTCTGCCTATCCCTTAGAGGAAATCGCAGATTGGTTAATTCTTTTTATGCCTTCGCAAAGCATTAAGGATCCAAATAATATAATTGCAAGAACTAAAATGCGAACTCGAAAATTTTGCTTGAATTTATTTCATCTCTTGGAAAAATTTCAGCGCTGGATTATTTTAACCCTTGAGCGCTCTAATGATGGAGAAATTTTAATGCAATTTCTTTTGAATATTTAACCCCTCCTCGGAATAAAAAAAAACACGTACCGAAAAGAACTACGACCAGAGCCAACGGGTTAAACTCCAGCACGGTGCAAGCGTTAGCACTGACAAAGGGAAAATAATGCCGAGAACAGGGTGTCACGTGACCGAGGGTCGGGGGGGATGTTGGGGGTGGAATGTGGGGGAATGGGAGTTGGGGGAAAAAGATAAAGGGGAAGGTGGGAAAGGAAAAAGGAGCGCACTAAAGTTCCCTCGTTACGACGAGTGACAAATGAATGCACTGCCGGGGATGGTGTGACGGAGGTGAGTTTTTTTATTTAAAAAAGGCAGCTACAATCAAGAGTGCAACGGAAAGCTTTCAACGTTAAGCACTAGGGTTATTATGATAGATTAATTAAGGGAAATGAATTTGTGTTTTGGACTTGAAGCAAGCAACGGCATGACGACTAAATAATATGCTCTTATAATATTACGCTCACGAAATTTTATGTAAGTCCATAAATAATGTCACTGTGTGGACGTAATTTATTTGTAAAATTATTAATTCACTATTTCTAGTCAAGTGAGTAATAGAAGTATATAAACAATTATTAAATGAAATCTAAATCAGAATAAAGGTGTTTTTCTTCATTGATTACTTTTACCTACCATTAAAAAAATTATCCGTCCTGATTATTGTGGGAAATTTTTGTGTTCAAATTTACAATACTATTTATAAATAGTTAGATTTTCTCGAATAAAAAATCCAGTTATCTTTAATTACTATATTGATAACAATGCTCTTGGGACGTTAACACAAATTAAAGACTTAGGCATCACTTTCCAATGAAATCTTTCATTTGTTAACCGCGCATAACAGAAATCTCTAATAAGGGCTTAAAAATGTTGGAATTTTTAACTAGGCTAACTAGAAATTTTAACAATATAAAGTGTATTGACAAACTATTTATCCCGTTGACAAACTGATATCAATCAGTTTAACGGGACTTAATTGAAAACATGTAAAAAAATGTAAATAAATAATAAAGGAATTTATTAATAATTAAACTGCTATATTTTGCGTATGTTAGAAGTCAGCTGGAGTAAAATTCTCCCGTCTGGAATCAACGTTATAATATACATGTACAAGCTTTTGAAAGAATACAAAACAAATTCTAACGTTTTATAAATTTTAAAATGGGGATTCCAGCAATTATGTTGAACTACAACACTCTGTTAAATAATATGAATGTGTTCAAATTGTCAGACAGAAAAATTTTCACTGACTTGGTATTTCTATATAAAATTCTACATGATTTAGTTGATAGTCCGGTATTGCTTGAATTGATAAGCTTTCGGATACCACAACGTAATACAAGAAGTAAGGATTTATTTTAATGCAGAAATTCTCTGACTAACTACCATATGTATTCCTCTTTACCCAGAATACTTATGGAAGGAAACAATTACACCAAGTCAGTGGACATCTTCAGTTTATCTTAAAACAAATATAAAATATTGTTACTGAGGTAGTTCAATTATGTACAATAAATATTGTATTTCTTACCATTCTTATGTAAAAGCCCTGAAAAAGGGCGTTAATCAATAAATAAATATCAAAACACATTTTGAGTTTCGTCAGTGTCGTAGGTACCTATTCACAAATATGGTAACGTGTCTGAAGTCGTCGTTATCCGAAGTTCATAGGCTTCAAAGGGATAAATATGACTCATGTCTTCGTAGAATATTGTTTTTCTTAGATATGAACACTAAGGTACTGGGGGCAGGCATCGAGCCGGGGCGGCCAGGCACCCCATTACCGTTCAGCTGTCAAGCCCCTGGTAGTAATTAATATTTCATCCCGCGCGCCCCATTCTGGGGCGCCCGGGGCAGCTACCATTTGCCCGAAACCTGCCGCCCACTCGCGCTCCCAGTGCAAGGGATGTCCATTGTTTTTAATCTATATAATATTACATATTGAGCATAAATATTTGTAAAAACTGCGGTAGATTTTATGGCACTTATTCGTCAAGCGCTTGGAGGTTGGTCATCTTCAAATAAATGCGAGTGGAAGATATCTACCTCCCCTTATAACAGATGAAACATCTTTCCCCTGTTTATCTTTGACAACAAGATTTCTTCATATCGATGACGATTCCGAGACAAGAATTATGTAGATAATTACTTAAAATATTCCATTTAACATTGTTATTATGTTAAATTGCATGATATCTACTTAATTTTGCATTAAGATGGTAGTTCGTAGGCGGCGTAACTACATTTGAAAAGGTGCTTTTAATTAATGTAATGACAAATTATTTTAACAACACCTAAATGCACAATTTGCTTTTCGAGGTTCGTTCATGCCCTGAGATATGAATGAAGTTTAGAGTCAATCTATGAATCCATACTAAATAACCAATGTACAATAAATATTAAAATTTGAAAAAAAAAATACATATAAAACTTTCTATTACAACACATAAATACTTGTCATACATAAACATAAATAAACACGTAAACACCTCAGCACAGGTTCTCCTAGTGAGGTGTTCACGAAACATACAACAATACCTATCCACAGTTTCACCTTCACAAACCTACCTTACACCCAACATAATAAAATTACAAAATATATTATGTAAAAATGTTTTCGAAATTGATCTATAGGTAAATACTATAATATATAGAAATAAATAAATAAATACGGTATAATCCTCGTGAAAGACCAACAGTTCAAACCTAAAGAGCAAGTTAAGTAATTCTCAACCTTCTTGTCTTAGTTGTTTTAAGTTGTAAATTATTTTTTTTAATTTAATAAAAAAATATCGATATATCGGTACGATTTGATAGAGAATATTGGCGCTCTAAAAAAATTGTATATTTAGTCTAATCTAACTCAACAATCTCAGATTACTTAATATACACCCATCAACAGACATTATTTCTAATAAATCAAATAATAATTATCTGAAATCAAGTAGTCGGTTTTGTTGGTCTGAAAAAAATTTCAATTTTTCTACATTTTCGATACTTGGAATTTTAAATCGATACATCGATATATAGAAACATTAAATAGCGCTCAAAAATATCGATATATCGAACTAAAAATATCGATAAATCTAACTAAAAATATATCGATATATCGATATTTTTTCAGCCCACGTGCTAGTCTAAGTATTTTATTTATTTATTTATTAAAATAAGTTTATACAATGAACAAAAAAAAATTGTGTTAATTCATCCGCCATGCTAGGGATGTCCCTGTGTTATGGCGGATGAAGTTTACAGATTGGGTAGGTACAGTGTACAGTCATTAACTTATGCAATTCATTTAAGTAGTTTAAGTTACAAGATGTATTAATTATATTACAATTCAATTAAAATAGCAAGTTTTACACATCATCGTTACTGAATGTAAGGATCCATTTTGATAATTTTTTTTTAAAGATATGGGGTTGGGTTTCGGATTTTAGGTTCTCGGGGAGAAGGTTAAATATTTTAGGAGCTAGGTACATGAAATGTCTTTGAGCTGATGTGGTGCGTAGTGTAGGAACATTGTAATGTCGTTTGGTTATTGTTCTGGTGGTGTAAATGTGATGTAAGAGAGTTTTTTTCTTGTATTTGAACATGAAATGTGTTAGTGTAAATTTTAGATGAAGTTGCCGTATGTTTAAGACATTATATTCTGTGAACAGTCTATTGGAGGAATATCTTGTTGGTCGCTTGTTGATAGCACGTAAAATCGTTTTTTGGGCTTTTTGCAGAGGATCAATAAAATTAAGAGCACAGCCGCCCCAAATTATGATGCCATATGCTAACTAGTATTGTTCGAAACAACTTATTTTTATGTTTTTCTTCTACAAAAATACATTGATCGCCACGGTTGCAGATTTAGTACGCGTTCTTGTCTATTTTGTAATTATTGAGAAATCTTGCCTTTAGGTAAAAAGCTAGAATATTGGCGTTTGTTCAATTCGTTTTCTTCCTTCTAACACGTCGTGTTTGAAAACGAAAAAGACAGAAGATACTAGAACGATGACGTCACGTACGATCTCTCGCTGGGACTGGTTACACTGAAAAACTTTCTGATAAAACACGAGTAAGGAATGAATAAGTATATATTACACGCCAGTTTAACTTAAAAGAAGCATATTATACATTTTAAATAGTGTTTTATCATTTTTCCCTCCCTAATCGCGCTTTCCAGCGAAAGATGAATAATAGCGCCCGGAATGGATATGAACTCGGCACAAATTTGAAAAAATGCCGAAGTTTAAGGAAGAAGAAGGTCGAGGAGAGGAAGAGGGAGAGACGGATAATTTAAGACGGCAATTAACGCCTTTAAATTAAATGCCATATCGGAGCCGAAAGTCAGCGGTTGGAAACTGGGAACATTTTAATAATTCGACGGTCGTCTGTCGATTAATCTTTTTAAGACGGCGAATTTTATGATCGTTTTAATAATGTATTAAAATGTATTTGAAAACGATATGTTCAATAGATTTACTGGCCGGAGTAATAGGCGTTTTACACAATACCTTTTTTCGTCCAGTTTACATATGGGTTGTCTTTTCGTATGGAATCCGGATGATAAAAAGACGTGTTTTGGTACACATTTTCGTACAGTTTAAGATGGCGGACATTATTATTAACTATCATTGTTTTACGTAACTACATTATGTGGAAATGTTGTATTTTTATCACCATCACGCCAGTTCGCCGCAGAGATAGGCAGAGAGGGCAAACCCACAAACAACTCGGTCTTGACAGACATTCCTTGCGTCATTACAGTATTCTCTTATATTATTCTTACTCTTGACGTGGCCCGACTCAAATATCTGATGTATGTTCCTCGGGTATCCCCGACTTCTTCTACCATTCACATTTGCGTTATGTATTCTTCTTACACTCCTTTCTTCAAAACATCTGAGCGCCCCTTTTTTAATCTTACTAATTACACTCAAATCAGCCTTGCATTCTTTGCGGCAGCCTTTACATTTCTCATTATTACTATTTTGTTTTATGTTTAAAGTATTGATAAAAAAAACTACAATATGTGTTTATTACTGATCATGAACGTGAAATACTGCTCGATATTTTGTGTGTATTTTTCAAGATTTGTTGACGGCAATGGTAAAGACAGATGACAGTTACTTTTGTATGATCGACGGTTATGCTCAAGGTGTCATTTTTTGTCGATTAGTTAGTACCGTCCCAAAGTATGTACTAATTGGTACGTATGAAAATAATGATCGTATTAAGCAAAGATTCTTCATATGAGTCCCGATGCTGTTTCCTTATTGGGATCGGTAATCATTATCATGAAAAAATCATCGTGGAAACGGTTAGTTGCAATCATCGTGTTATGCCGAAGAAATAAATTAGAGCTAGGAAAGCAGGCTTCAAACAATAACTCAGACCTAGTTCATAAACCGGGAGTATATTCAGCTTTTTAGCTAGGTATGTATCGTCTCTGCTTAACCATATGACCCAATATACTAACACAATTTAAGCGGGTCAGTCGGAAAATATATCTATCCTGAGATCGAATTAATTACGGTTGATTAAATAAATCCCCTCACGAGTACCCTAACTGCCAGGAGCGCAGCAACGCGAAGGGATGTCTGCAAAACACTCGAGATTTAATAACTGCGCGAAGTAGGATGGAAAGTAGAAAAAAGCCTTTTGAATAGGGACGTCGACGGTCCTCGAAGCGGGGCGGCGTAACCCGTTCGCGGAACGTGAAGATTCCAGAACTTCAAATTTCTAGATTCAAGATTTTCAAGTTTGAAGAGCACCCTTCGTCGCCTTTTATACACTTTTAAGGATACCTGGGACTGGTACCGGGCAAACTCGAGAATGAGACACGACTCGATGGCCCTCCGCTACGACGAAAGACTACAGCCTAGAGGTGTGTAATTTAGACTACGGCGGCGTAGCGAGCATTAGGCTACGTTGCACTGGATGTGCTACGGATGTTTAGACTATCTGGATGGGTAAATGTTAATTGGTGGTAAGGTTTCTCAAATGGAGACGTAAGAAACAAAGTGTTACATACTAGAAGTATATATACCTACTTTCTATATTATGTAACTAATATAAAGCTCTTGGGGTGAATTTCAGTTAATTGAGTCTTACCACCCGGTTACAGCTAAACGGATATTTATAGAGCTCTATGTATAGCTTGTGGTAGACTTTACAAGCTGAACATAATGATCTAGAAATTATAGACAGAATAATCACGTAATTTCAGAATACCAGTGCTCACCGTTCGTTAGTTGATTGTTGTTCACCAAACTCTAAAAATTATTGCAAGAAAAGTGTTTAATTATATTTTTTGCTGCTGCAGGCAACCACATTTCTGCTTTATTATTTAAATGTGCGATTTCTGATTACGAAGGTTCTTTAATTAAAATACATTATTTTAAACTTTCATTTTACCTATAAATGGTCAACGACGAAAGGAGTATAAGGGGAACATATGGTGCAAATGTGAATGGTAAAGAAGGGCGCCCTAGGAAAATATAGCTCGATCAAGTGAAACAAATTCTTGAGTCATAGCCATAAGCCATGTCAAGTGTTAGAATAAAACAGAAGGGTACGTATGAGATGATGCATGAATGTAAAGAGCGTTTTGCAAGAAATTTGTGCCAAGACCGTTTTTTTTTACGTTAACTCCACACAGCAGGTCCTGAGGAAAATAATGTCTTTCAGGGTCTATGTCGTATTTGTGGATGTTGTGTGGAGCTTAAAAGTTTAATGTTTGTATTAATATGTCATTCAAGTAGATGATAAACAGTACAGGTCCCAGGACTGTATCTTGAAGTACGCCGACAATATTTATTTTTGGCAAATTAATCACATTGTCTATTTTTACCGCATGAGGGCATTTTAAAGGGTAGCTTTTATCCATTCTGGAGCTGCACTGTTGAATCCAATATAACTTTAAAAAACTATAGAAATTAAATATAATTTGTATAGCCATTGGCGAGATGGTTAGTGAGTCAGTTCATCTTACCGTTATTCGTCTTTCCATCCTCCAGCTGCCTGCCGTGCTGCATCTCGGGCTTGGGCATGCCCCCCGAGAGCGCGTGGTGCGGGTGCGCCGCGAGCCCCAGTAGCGCTCCGGCGGCGGCCGAGGCGGGCGGGGGCAGAGCCGCGTGGGGCAGAAGGGGGACCGGCAAGGGGGGCGCAGGCACCTGCTGCGCGTGCATCTGTTGCAGGAGGCGGGGGAGGTCGGGCCGTTGTTGCTGGAAGAAGAAGGCACAAATTAGACACATTTATTTTTTAGCGACTATATAATCAAACATGTGAAGACACAAAAAATTGTGTAGATAATGTAAAAATGTATGAAGAATAATAGTTTTTAATTTATTTATTTAAACTGGGTTTTTAAAGATGTTCTCACTTACGAGAGAGCAATACAGTTGTAAAAACTCAGTTAATACACTATTACAAATCTCTTCTTGGACAAAGAATATATTTGCATATATATTATATAAATAAAGATTAAAAAACAAAAACGTACATTAACAATTTACTATATTTTGTTAATTATTTTTTGTGTATACCAATCTAAAAATGATATAAATGCATCGTCGACAAGTGGTATAGCCACGGTTTGATAATGCCTTCAGAGGGCGAAACGCGCAATAATAATATAGCAGAACTTGTTTATAATTAAACTGTTTTCATAAATTGAATAATAATATTATTGAATATATAAAAGAAATAAAATGGAGTTCTACAAATTACACTTGAAAACAATAAATAAACGTAATTAGATGTTTAGAAAATAATTCTAGGAAAAATATGCAGGTGTTGCAGTTACTTAACAAAAACATTAACAAATACTGAATTTCACATCATAGTGAAGGAGAAGTTGAAATTTATTTTTAGGTCATCAATTATTCTATGCCTGTTGTAACAGTGTATATGTTCTACCCGCATTAAAAAAAGAGGTGTTTCAAAGAACTAACGGATTCCTTCGGCACCGGTGCAAAGCCGGGAGTCACGCCAAAAATGTGTCTAACATTTTTTTGTACACGGTTAACATTATCTTGTGCTCAATATATCGACTGTACAATGACAAGCTTTTCGGTTATCTGTCCGCGAACATGCCTTTCTTTCCTTATAAAGACCCTTCACACAGCAACCCCAAAGATGTTACCTATAAAGGCTTGAAGGAAACAGCCTATAACCCTAACTAAAACAGTGGCAATTAAAAATGATGAAATTAATGCAATATTAAAGACCCTTCACACAGCAACCCCAAAGATGTTACCTATACGGGCCCTGAAGAGCTATTCTCTATCTTTTGTGAGATCGAGATAGATCTCAGGCGAGATCTCCTGTCAGATTTGTGTGATTTTCTACGGCTGTTAAATGAATATAATCATGCATACTTGCAGGAATTCATGTTTAAAACGACCTAAACTAAACTACGTGACAGCTCACAGCTGAAATTCTGACATCGGCCCATAGAAAAAGCAAATAAAAGCCGGAGAAAATCACAAAAATCTGACAGGAGATCTCGCCTGAGATCTCACAAAAGATAGAGAATAGCTCTTCTGAAAGAAACAGCCTATATCTACCTAACTAAAACAGTGGCAAGTAAACATGATTAATTTAATGCAATATTAAAGACCCTTCATACAGCAACAGCCTAAATCTGCCTAATTGACGGCCGGCGTAATCCAGCGGTAAAGCTTTTGACTAGCATTCCGATGGTCAAGGGATCGAATCCTGGCGTGGCAAATAAATTTTATTTGATTAATTTGTGTTATTTCACAATTTATTCATTTAAAATAATATATAGTTTATTTGCGCCACGTTCCAGAGTGGAAGATACTATTAGTATCGCCCTGGTGTAAGACCACCATTCAGAATTGAAACGTCGCTTGAAATGGCTCTAGCCGTGTTTAGTGACCAGATCGTAATAGCCAGGTACTTCCCCACCTCCCTCTTCCCCATCTCCTTCCCCTCCCCACTACCTTCAGCCTCACAACATACCCCGATTGGGGATGCCATAGTCCTACTGGCTCCAGACGGGAGCAGTTGGGACTCTTGTGCGGTATTCACGTAAAAAAAAAAAAATAAAACAACGGCAAGTAAAATTGATGAATTTAAGGCAATATTTAAAAAAAATGGCAAAAAATATTGTCCTATATCAGTCGTATAAGGGCATAAGGTATGAAAGAAGATAAATCTTATAAGATTCAGATCAGGATTTGAATATATGTATAACAAAAAGTTTCCGGGCGGTGAGCATGTCTCCTCGCAATTTCCATACGATTTTAAAATTCAGCGCCACGCTTTTGTGTTCCGAAAAAGTGATTTTGGCAGAATTTACAAAGAAAGTCGACAATTCCCCGCGACCTTTTATCCGGGATAATCTCTCGGAAAGGGAACAGCTGATCACGTTGTGAATAAAATATCATCCCGGGAGATAAATATCGGCTCCGGGGGAAGGCTGTATGTTGGGATACTTGCCAACAAAGCGGAACTACTATTATATAGGTACCTACTTTAGGTAACCAGTATCGGGAACAAAGGAAAATGTGAAGAGAATACATTAAAATACTGTACATTAGGAATGATAAGACACTCGCAAATCGGATGTATCTGAATCCCAACTGTTTTTTTATGATTCTAAAGATTTTTTTAAGCACGAACAAAATTTAATTTAAAGATGATGTAGGAACCTACAGTTAAAGTGTTGACCGGACAACCAACTCAGAACCATCTCAGATAAGTCATTTAGAGTGATAAAAAAATATAAATAAAAAAATTGGTTAAATAGGTTACGTTAGGTTAGGGTTATCGGCTAATTTAAAATGATTTTTTTCATAGCTTTTAATGACTTTTCAAGGTGTTGAGCTGACTTTATTCTCAGTTGGCATGGAACCAGTTAAAGTGCACTTAGCAGAAGATCTAACTAACTAACCACCAGGTGCTATTTACTTAGTTGAGAGAATGAAATGCCTCTGTCTCCTTCATTGTACTTACCCGTCATATAATTATATGTACTCGTATTATCCATAACTTAAATTAAAAAAAGGTTAAAAAAACTTTTATGTAAAGTTTTCGGTTCGTGATAAAATTAGATTTTCAATAAACTAGGATTTAATTAAAAAATAATAATCACTTTGTTTTGACCACTTTTATTGTTACATATATACATATATAGATAAATGCATAAATGAATTTGTAAAGCGCCCTTGACGTGATTTTCTCACGAAAATGGCGCTATAAAAATCATCCAATTATTATTACTAGATAAATTAGAAATTTAAGAAGTTATAAAGTGTGTAAATAATATTTTAAATGTTAACAATAATCAGAAAACTTTTTTGAATAATCATCTGCTAAATTTGTTTCCATTGTAAACTCTCCCACTATTCCTCCACCCACTACATCTTCATGAAGTGAGCATTGCTCGTGAAACATGTCGGTTGAATCTAAACAATAACATTGGAAAACTAAAAGATAATTATTTTTAATTAAAATGGTGCCGCAACATAAGATTGTTGCGTTTGAAGAAACTATGATTTTGTTTATTTTACTTAGCACTCTAACGTACCTAACATGCAAGCTATTCGAGTTTGCATTTCATTATTATGCAAGCACTATAAATATGCACTTTAAATCATCATAATTACAATATTTTACAGAAACGGAAACCGCGCACGGAAAGCAGCAAGTGTGTGTACTGAGCACATGTGTAATATTCTAACGATAGATTCGCATGAGCGCTATTAGATTAGGAAACATTGTACAACCACGTAGAAAATTGTGAATTTATAAAATCCACTTTCCATAAACAACCCGAACGAACAGAATACGGAACGAGAAGGTATCAGCACTCCATATTTCTCTATTCCGCTGGCGCCGAAGTAAAAAGCGGATTTGGTATGATTTATTCACAATCCTGCCCGGAGCGCAGAAGTGGGTGGAGGAGAGAAGGTAAAAGCTGTACCTATACCTAGTAGAAGTAGAGGGTAGGGCTGAAGCTCGGTAGAGGGTAGAGGGTTTGGGCAGAGGGTTGGAATATTGAATGAGCAAGAATCCGTGAGAAGAATTTAAGCAGCGGACAGACAAATAAATTGAACGATCGTAAAAAGAGAAACGTGTAATGTTATTTATCCGCCTTTTTCTTTCAGGAGGCGATACGTTGCAACGCCTCCGTAATTGAGTTGTAAAACACTTCTTCGCTTTAAAACGTCGGATCCTTGCAGTCGAAATAAAGTCACTGGGGACTAATACTGGAGGCGGACATGAACATTCGAAGAAGAGAGTTTGGTAATTAGTTAAATAATATTAAAATTTTATTTTATGCCACTAATTCATTTAAATTAAATTACGCTTGGTTTAGGTAAGCCTAATCAAAGTAAAAATTTAAACTTAATGAGTAAATCCTCAAGTTGATTTATTTAATAAGACAATATTAGCTACACTGCATTCGAAAATCTGAAACAGAAATATCAGAAAAAGATATGGTCGTGTCCATTTTGATATATGTGTTTCAGATTTTCGATTGAGTGTCGCTAATATTGTCTTTTTTAATAAAATAAGCAAAAATATATACAGTAGCCACACATAGGTAAAGAGGGACATAGTATTAAAAAAGAAAACTGGAATAGTGAGACGGAGATAAGCTTAATCTATTTCAACAGAATGAGAACATACTATATGAAAGAAAGAGACAGAACATCAAGGGAGTAAGGATTAAGACGTAGTGAGAATTTTTGATTTAATTAGAAACATTTCTAGTATACGACAAAATGCGGTATTAACCGCTTTATTTATTTTCAAAGCTTATAAATTAATGTAATATAACGCTAAATATTTTATTTATTAATAATGTATTTGTCGATCTACAAAGTGTTTGTTTTCTACAAAAATATTGAGATAGTTTGAAATAAAATAAATAAATAAACAAGCTTTAATAAAGTTATGAAAAAATATTAATTAATTAATCCAAAATCATGAAGAGCCTATTCCCATAAGGAACGAAAAAGGTTGTCATCTTAATTCCCTTTCAACAAAAGCCATCAAATAAAATTAGGGAACAGGTAATTAAAAACGCTATCTCCATTTAATGAGAGCATTAGATATTAAAACAATCATTTTTCCTAACGGCCTCAAGAAGTCGTAAAGAGTCGGGAGGGGGGAGTAATGGGGGGAAATTCCAACAAAAGAAGCTTTCACGCAAATTAATATAAATTAAAAGGGGAAACGTCTCGAGAAAGAATTAATAAAAGAGAATGATAAAAATATAACAGCGGCGCAATCAATTCGTGGCCCCCATCTTTTATTTTTTTTATTTAAAATTCAGATGTGGGAGATGGGGGGAGGTGGGGGGAGGTGGGGTCGTCGGGGTAGAGTGGGAGTAAGGTGGCGAGAGTTAAGCTATTCGCGATGAAGCTTATTGAAAAAACAGTTGTATTGAAGCGAGTCCCCCCTTCGCAAATTCTCGGCGATTTGAATCTCATTAAGAATTTCAACAAGGACTTTTCTTTATTAAAAAACACAATGCCGGGGTATAAATATGCCGTAGTTTTTATCAAATTTGCTCAAAGACAACTTTCAACTGTTTGCCCAGACCAATAAAAAATAAGCAAGAGTGGATAAAAATAGGATGAAATTTTTGAAGGAATCATGTTAACCTGATAGAAGCGATTATAACACTTCCAATTTTGACAGCGGGCATCACATGTAGCCGTCACAAAAATCATCCGTGTAGTTATTATTGTCAATATTAGTTACGCCTCGTTTTGAATACTTTTAAAAATAGAAACAATCTATTTTATCATATCATTATTAAAATATGCATATTGTATCGAGTACTTTAACACTCGCATTTTTAAAACAATAGTCTCAGCGATTCCTAGCATCGAAATTTATTCCATAATATCTAACGTAAAAAATAAAACTCATTCACTAGTAAAATTGTGGAAGAAGTAAAACTGGTTTTGGATATTGTAGGGTCTTAGAATAAATCATTAACAAAATCACCACAGTTATCGAGTTCAAGAAATCACTTCCAAGTTAGCGTCGATAACAGGGGGTGTTACCACCATAGGTTAACCATATGCGTCCATGTGCATCTCTCCCCACTCCACTGAACCGAAGAATAACAACGGAGTTCTCTCTAGTTGAGTGCGCCCATTCAGTAAGCCCCTCTCCACCCCAAGGCGGTATCACACGATGCGACAGGGATACTACGACATAATAATGTTTAGTGACATTTCAAAAAAATGAAGAAGAAAAAACAACAAAATTATTTTTTTTTATCTCTTTTAACCCTTTGACATTCCAATATATGTTGTGATAATACACAAATAAAAATAAAATGGTTATACAGTAAGACAACGACTGCCTGTTTTTGACTCTGTAATTACATAGCGATAGTGAAGCCGCTGTAAATGCCGGTTGTGTTAGCAAAAGACGATAAAAACAACATGAGTTTTTTAACTACATATATATCTGAAACTGACAGGTCGGCTGCAATTTTTCGATTTCCACGGAAATAAATAAATTTTAAGTACCAAACATTATAGTGAATTCAATAAAACAATATAACATCTACTGATCAATATAACTCGTTTAAATCACTGTATCAAATATTTAAATAAAAATAACAATACCATGCAAAACATCGCAACCGACATCGTTAAATAGCCGGGTAACACAACGTAACCGCTATTTATCCTTAAACCAGTGCAAATTTATCCTCAAACCAGTGAACCTGTATGGAATTCAATAAAATAAACTTTAGCTGTAAAGTTTGGTATAACTACCTATATTCCTAATAAAATGAGAAAAATAATTTTTCCTTTACAGTTTCATTTAATCAGTGACGATCTTTGGGGGATAATGGCGCAATATATGATGACCTCAAGTGGATGACAAACATAACATGATTGAGTGAAACAAATACTTGATTAAGAGTCTGTCAAGTGTCTGAATAAGAGAATAGTAAGCATGAGAGTCAAAAGATCTTTCACGATTTTGATTTACGCAAAGCGTATGTCAAAAAAGAGTAGTGTGGCGTTTTATCCTTAATGCATACCCCTGAGGAGAAGAAGTGATATGATGAAAGAAATGATCATAAAAGACAAGACTTTGTGACATATTAAAATAATATTAAATTGGCAACAAACTTATTAGGTACTATCTTTACTCGAAAAGCAAAAAAAATATTTGGGAAATATAATCAAAAATGTCAAATAGTAAAATACCGTCATTTAAATTTTAATGAAGCGTCATTTCAATAGAGCATTTAATGCAGAATGTAAAAAAATCGTACTTGAATCTTTGGGCTAAAAGCCTCACCGTAAAGAAGTTATTACATTTATTCTGCAATTTATTCTGACTCGTGCTGCCCCGTTGTCCCCTTCACTTATAAAATATTCCAATAACAGCCCCTCTCTCCCCTTCTCGGGAAGTTATATTGTGTAGTGCCCCTGGTACAAATCTGAGATGGAGTATCGCCACTCCAGAGGAGAGAGTGGAGACATTAAGGTTTGGAAGACGCTTTAGAATATACTAACTCATATGTAAATATGTGTAAATTGGATCTGAGTGCATCATTTGCAAGGAAGACGTTAGGTTGGCACTAAATAAATTTATTTGTATATTCCAAGTGGACACAGCTGTAATTTTATGAACATCTCTTACGGATGAAATCCTTTCTTCGTACTAAACAAATTATTAAATATTATTTGTAATTCCGCTCAAGCTTAAAGCAATAGGCTGGAGATAATTCATTTAAATCATACTTCAAAGCCACGAATAGATTTCATTGCAGTATATCTAACTTGACAGCATATTATAGCCAAACAAATGCATATTATCATGACAAATCATAATAAAATCATCACAATTATTCACTCCAGAACTATTACACTTATATTTCGACCTTTCGCTGCAAACAGCCATGTCCTGTGTTTCGAAGAAGGGGAGAAAATGGTTGGAAGAATGAAAAAAGCTCCTGTTTCTAGTATAAGACGGTATACTTGCACTGGGCTTATAGACAGAGGGGTCGCGGTCTGTTATGGGTAGGATGATAGAGAACTACAACAGGGTTACATCAAAACTGCTTTGGACATATCAAAAAATATATTTTTTAAATCAGAAAGAAAAATTATGCGAACAATTGATTATTTTATTTTAACCAAAGTCATTAAACCCTGTTAATGACAATAAACAGGATAGCTTAAAGATGTACCTCTACTAGTACTTACTGATCTATACATATAAAAATGAAAATATGTTTGTTTCTGTCTATGTATGTATGTATGCTATGCGTTGCTAAACCATTCATCCGATTGAGATGAAACTTTGAGGATTAGATGTGCGCATGCCCGCGATTCTTACTATATGCAATAGTGAGTTCTGGCATCATGAAATTATGCGTTGCATGAAAATACAGTTCATCCGATTGCGATGAAACTTTGGGGGTTTGATGTGGATGATTTGTAGTATCAAAATACCTTCTTTTCCTCGTCCTCGCGAAGGTTTCTGGATTATTACAACCACATCAATACATCCGAAAAGTTTTTTTAATGATTACAAAAGCTCTTACAAAACTGTCATAATTTGAGAATGACATGTTGCAAACAATCGATTGTTAAATTAAAATTCAACTTTCGAAAATGTTTAAATTACTTAATGAATTTATTCTCACCTATGGTACTAACCAAAATCGAATTCTTTGAAGCTTATCAAAATTTATTTTAATTTTAAATAGGTTTCTATATTAGGTACCAAATTTGATAATAAATTTGTAAAAAAATTGCATAGTTGGCTGTTTGAAAATATGAATGTATCGGGACTGAATATATTGAAAGCGGGAGAGGGGAGGGGATCGCACGAGGGAAAGCGGGAGAGGAAGGGGTGGTGGAAGGGGAGGTGGAAGGGGAACGGGACGAATGGGAAAGGGCACGCAGGGAGAAACAATTACGTTCTTAAGTGGCAGAGCAACGCATGCCGGGAACTCGCTAGTATTTAATAAAATAATGACGGATCAGCAGGGTAACAAATAATACTTGGAAACTAGTACGTAATGTCAACATCGTGGGAAGGTTAATGCGGGGGTTAAAATTGATATTAACAATGTTTGAAATAAAAATACAATCCAAGCCTTCGGCGAAGTGATACTTTTATGTGAATGAAGGTTAAACGATATCACCAATGGAGGGTTATAACAAAAGTTGTTGTTGGCACCCCTTAAATGTATAAAAGCTTATTGTAATAACGTAATAATGGAAATAGGGAGAAGGTGGTATTTAATTACAGGTATAGAGAGGGGGCGGGGTGGAAGAAACGAAAGCGTTGCCAAGGGTTTTAAGAATTCCGTCGTTTTTTGTTTCATTACGAATTGATGAATTGAAAGGGTAATGGGCGGAAAATTGCGAGGTTTAAGCAATTTCGACCTTTCATTAAAAAAAAGATTATTACAAAAATGAGCTCGGTAGCACGATGGGGAAATACTTTGCTTCGAGATTATCAATTTTTTGATACTTCACTAAGATATTATTATCCAGTAGGTACTTAAAAGCAAGTGTCTAAAGGGATTAATGATTTTTATCCATAAAGATTTGCTTAGGTATCTACCTAGAATATTCGTAAAAATTATTGCTTGAGTACTAGCTATTTTTTTTTGACGTGATAACCTCTTATAAATCGACGAACGCCGGCAGCACTCGAGAAAAAGTATGACTCATAGTCGCGTTGTCACGTTCCGCCTGAACCGAGCGTGCAAGCGAGATTGCGGAGCAAGCGATAGAGAGGCACGATCGGCCTAAGCGTTCGGCTTGTGACTGTAAAATTCTATGTAAAAGTTTTTTTATGACGTTATCACGTAAAATTATCGTCCGTAAACCGAATTTACAGACAACCAAACTTTTTCATCATTTACTTGGTTGAGGACATATTTTTTAGAGAGCGTAATAATTTAACATATGTTAAAAATTGTGTTAAAGTCGACGTGTAACTGGAAACTTGGGGATAAAAACATGGATGTTAGTTAGTTATCTTAAACAAGACCCTTTTTCTTTTGTCTGATAAATCCCATCTAGGAACCTGTATCTATGTAGGAACGAATACCACGCGTATACAAGTCTGTACGCACATTTGTACATGCCTACATATTATAACCCAAGGTAAGTAAATAAGTGAGTGCCTACCATCGCTATTCAGAGGATGTACGAACAAAATATTGAGAAAAATAAAAAGAAACATTTTGTCTCGAGGTGCCAAATTGCCCCCATTCACCCCTTGCGAAGACAGCCCCTCGCGTCTCGAGCGGAGTTGGGGGGAGATAGGGGGAGTAAAGAGCCTCCGTTTCCTTAGCAGCGGATCACTACCGGAGGGAAGTGGTTGTTATGGGGTGAAACCCACCTTCCCCGATGTTGTGGGCTCCTAGTAAGCGAGCGAGAAAAGTTATAATATCTTTTTAAATAATTGTAAACAATCCTTTATACGTGATACTACTACTAATTATTATCCGGACCTAATGGGACTATATTATCACTACCCTTATGTGGACTGAGTGTGTTTTAAAGCAGAAAAGTTGGAAAATGGGAAGAGAAAGTTATCTAACTAAAGAAAAATTAACTAATTTTGACCGCCTTTCGAGTTTTTTTTCCCGCTAAATTTATGGTGTTATGTTAAAAGAAGATCATTTCTACGCAGTTTTTCAGTGGAAACCCAAAAAAAAACAGAAGGCATGGAAGGAAGTTTTTTTTTACATGAATTCCACACAGGAGGCCCTGAGGAAAACAATTTCCATCAGAGCCTACGTCATCTTTGGGGATGCTGTGTGGAGGATTTTTTTAAGGGAAGGAAGGAGAGGAGAGTTCTGGGAAGGAAAGGGGTTTAAGGGGTGGGTAGGAATGTAGGGTTCAGAGTGTCCTGGTCATCCGCCTTCAAGACCTAGACAAACCTCACCCCATGAACTCGAGCACCCCTGCTAAACCACCAAACGTAGCGAACCACTTGGAGTGACCTATGGCATGACCCATAGTGCAATAGCTGTTATTTTGATAATTTAAAACAGTTGCCAATTTTACTAACTACCACGCCATATTAGCATACAGAGGATTGATTAATTCAGTCTTGACTTACAATCCTTTCTTGACCTACAATTCAAGCGTCATCGACTAATACATTCTTCAGTTGCAGCAGCTCTTGAATTCAAATTTCTGATTTGCAACATGGTTTAATGCTTCCTTAGAGCGTCAACGTCTTCAAATTCCAATCCTCGACAATTAACCCTCAGGTCAGCAGCAACATCAGCTATCGGAAGGTTGAAGGAACCAAAACGCACACCAGATACTAAATTCGGTGAGCGTGCTTTCGGAATGTCAGGACCTAAAGCCTGGAATGGACTGCCACACGAGTTAAGAATGATCACAGATTCAACGGAATTTAGAGCTAAACTTAAAACTCATCTTTTCAGACAGTCGTATCCATAAGTTAAAAAACCTTTCACCTTCGCCTTTACGGCCCACGACATTGTAAATAACTAATTGTATAAAATATAACCAAATTCTTATTTTAAGCTTTTGTAAAGGTCATTTTATGAAAATCTCCAGTCCCAAAGAGTTCTAAATTCACTAGTCTTTCAAAATAAATACTAATTCAATTTTGGCATTAATCTTCTCGTAAATATAAAATCAACAGTGATGAGGGTAGCAAAGGTAAAGTCATACAATGTCCAGTGTTTTCAATATAATGTCCTCCACGTGCAAAGTCGTATCTTCCCCAAGCATAAACTTTCTAAAAAAGTGTGTTTATCGGAAGTGACCTGCCAAGTAAGTGTGTTTCTGTATCTATTTGTAAATAATAAAATTAGATAGATCCTAAGAATTCAAAACAAATTTTAAAGCGGCCTTGAGGTGATTTTTCACAAAAACGGCGTTTCTACAAATTGTCCAATTATTATTATTATTATTATTATTATTATTATTATTATTATTATTATTATTATTATTATTATTATTATTATCTTCCTTCCACTTGCACGCTATATATTCTCATGTAATTTGGCGATGTCAACTTACTGGAGTCCCGGGGTGAGGGGGAGAGGGGGAGAGGGGCAGCACGGCCTCCGGGCAAGTGCACGATAAACTTCTCGCCTGATCGGAATCCTGATTAGGGTCGGCTGAACGGTGCGCTGTCGCCACCCTCCCTCACATCCCCCATTATATCATCATTCTCTTACTAAACTCCAGCCACGGTATGTTTGCAGGATGTAGGTGACGGTGAAAATCGATCAGAGGCAGGTACCTTTCGACATCTTGAACCTTGTGTGTGTGTGTAATTCTACTAACGCCACTCCGATCACAGAAATCACAGAGTTAAATATAATATGTACAAAATGACGGATTCTGTGACCTAAATATTGTGACAAACTTTTTATTTATTTATTTGCCGGCAACCCGGGCTTTTATTGAGATAAAATAATCGTGTAAGCAAGTAAGTTACCCGCCTCACTAGATGATGTCTGTTCTGAGTAATTAATAATTCAAAAAATTTAAATATTATGAAAAATTAAAAAGCAGTAGGGGAGGGTGGGGCGTGTTGTGACGGGGGCAGGTTGTAACCAGGGCAAGTTGTGACATCGCCTTTAAAATTCAGGTTGGTTGACTTAGCAGGGCGCGCATCCCGCCGTTTCGTTGTATAAATCAAGAGTAAATAGAGACTAAAACGTATAAAATATCTCCTTAAAAGATAGATATGTATTAATTTACATTTGTATACTTTTACGTGCACACGCATGTAAATATATAGTATAAAAAACCATGGAATGTATATAATTTCATAAAATCGAAATTTTTGTTGAGAACTTTAAAAAAGATACAGAGAGGTTAGAATCTAAATTCAAAAGTTTTAAAATGTCTACAAAATATATTAAATAAACCTATAAAGTATTAATACAGTAAACCTACGTAAAACATAAACAGTATTAAAAATAATAAATCGCTATAAAAGTAAATAAAAACATTTATGTAAATAAAGCATAAGAATTAACAACTAAGAACGTAACATCACTGACGTTGACATAACTTTTACTTTCACCCCGATATAAACCAAAAACACAATGTATTGTAAACATCTCGGTCTTTGGTATATGAAGTGTCCCTATTTCATATCCCCTATTCAGAGAAGCAAGACCGCTGGTGAAATGATAATAATATACCAGCAGGAACACACAAGTACCTACCCGGTTCCTGGTTCTCTGTTCCGAGTTCCGAATCCCGTTCCCACTTAACAAAGTGAGAGGGTCGGTTCCTCTTATGGCCGGTACCGCCTCAGTTTCGGGTCTATTCGACCTTTCGACCATAAACGGCCGGAGCAATTTCGACAGGTGGAACAACCCACTTAAAACGGCTGAATAATTTAAACAAGGGAGAGATTATATCGTGATCTTGCTGCCCCCGGCATTCTGCGGGTTAAAATAAATAGATATTCATATTGCAGTTTAGAGAACCATCGCAAAAAGGTTCCGGTCAATGTTAAATAAATCATTTGGAGGCAGAACCTTCTTGCTCCGTGATATCTCATTCCAATTGAGGGTTGTATATTGTAATGCAAACCTATTTATCCCGAGATGCGTGGAGCTGATATATATTTCACTACCGAAGAATGGTCAGATTGAGGAAGGGTGGAAAATCGAATTAACACATTTTCAAAAAAAAAAAAATTGTTGAAGAAGACTTTCTGAATTTCCATTTTAAATAAATACCCAGTATCACGTCTTGATTACTGTTATGGCATGTATGCAAATCTTCCTAAATGCAAAACTGAACTAAAAACAGTGTTCAAATCAGCAGCAAGGCTAATCGCCGAGGTAACAACGTTTTCGCACATTTCGGAACACCACAGGTGTCCTACAGGGATCCAGTATTAAGTTATGCTGGTTGGTGTTTAAAGTTATCAACGAAACGGCCACACCCCACAGGACTCTGAATACGTAAGATCTAAGAGTTGACTGCCTTAGAACAATATTTACAGCGATATTATCTGCAATCTCAAGGTAGAAAGAACCTAAGCGCAATCTGAACTCAAATTTTTGGCGATCGTATCCGGCCCTAAGCCTTGGAATAAACTTCTCAAAATAATTATAATTCGGGAAAACTTTACAGGTGTATCATTGCAGAGTAGGCATACATATTTTTAAGACTGTGTTCCTGTCTTTTTCCATGCACCTAATAATACAACATACTTATGCCAAATAAGAGTCATTTAGAAAAAGCAGCCAGTCGGCACCAATTCATTGTTAAACTCAGTTTGTCCAAGCGACATACCCACCCCGTGCTTTTGCCCACCTCAATTTTGTGGACCAATTCTTGTGTAAGTCTTTTAACATAAAAAAACGCAATCAGTAAAATAGCCCAGCCAATTCAATTCGATTTGCTAGTAAGTACACAAGTACACAGAAGTAACAAGGCGGAGAGAACTTACAAGTGAAATACAAATTGATTTCCCAATTTCTCCAACGGTCAGATAAGTAGGTACTAGAAGCCCGCCACCGCAGTGCGAGATAAATTGCGCGGCGATTTGCGAAATATACGGAGCGGGCGTACATTTTCAGAGATAAAGCGGGGGCTGAAAAAAAGGTCTTTGGATCTCCTCCTCCTCTACCCCTACCCACCCCTGAGCCGCAGCTTCCCGTCCCCTCCCACGGGTGAGAGAGCAGACCTGAAGAATTGATTCACTCAGACGTAACAGCGGGAGCTACCTACCAGCTACAGGGCGCTTTAAACTACAACGAAAATAAAACATTTTTAAATATATTATTCAAAAATTCATTACAACAGTCACAATGCACATTACATGAAACAGTATCAATGATTTAAAAGAAATACTAATGAATACAGTATTAGCGACTCTCAATCGAAAGTTTGAGAAAAAATCAAAAAAGGATACGGTCACATCTAAGAATCAAACCTAGAACCTTAGCCTTGCCGGGGAATCACCGAGATAATGGGACATATGTAAATTAAAAGTTAAAAGGAATATTAGTTTATAATAGCAATAGTAATCATAATTGATTTGGATTTATTGGTCACGATTTTTATTTATATGGATTTATTGGTCCAGTTAGGAGTTCTACGGAGCCGAACCCTTTGATATGAAAATATATACTTATATAATACACTTACATAGCGTGGATTGACTAAATGATCATTTGTGGAAAAGTGTGTGGAAAGGTTTAGTTTTTCCTGTGGGGAAGATTTAACCCGGACATAAAGTCGAAACATAATATCTGCACGTCTAATATTTGCTTTTAAAAATAGGAATAAAGTACCTACCTACCTAATGTATAATAATGTTTTTCATTACCAGATAATTATTTTAATAATTCTACATTATTTGAAATGTGTATTTCATTTGATTATGGACAAGACAGATTTCGGGATTTTTTTAAGGGTCTACTCTTTAGCAATTACTAATACTACAATATTAATATCCATATTTTTCACAGGTCAATAATAATGTCAGATTCAAGTAGATTCACACACAGCATCCCCAAAGATGACATAGGCCCTGAGGGAAGTTATTTTCTTCAGGCCCTCCTGTGTGGAGTTCATGTAAAAAAAAAAATATATATATTGCAAATCAATAATAATGTCAGAAGAAATTTTTGTTAATTTCTTGCAATACCCATCACCTTACCAGGTTACCAACTCAGCCAGAGAAAAACTCAGTTTTCTTAAAAAACCAAGTCGAATACGACAGAGTCGGAAAATTCAGAAAAAATATGTTCCAAGACAATTTGAACAGCGGAATGGAAACTGGGTCGAAATCTACCCCTTCACGAATGAATACATTTGCAAATTTAAAAATACGCAAAAACACGTCGGGCGAAAGCCAGGTGAATATTTATGAACTGTGGAAAGGGGGAGGGGGTGGGAGCGAGTCTCTGTTCACGCCGCAAATAAAAGATCTTCGGGACAAAGAAACGCAAAGGAACGACGGTTTCTCGCAACAAAATGAGATGGAAATTTGTAAAGTTCAAACAATTGTAGAAACCTTTGTTCAAACTTCGGCAAATGGATTCCAAACAATAAAATTAATCTCCATTATCAATGTAATTGAATTCGATGGAAGGTAAAAACTATTTAACACGAGGAGAATAAATTGACATATTTTCGATTCAAGAAATGTTACAAGATTTTGAAATTTCATGTAACATCTTCAGTTTGGAACATCAAAACATTAACGTTTTTATATTATACTAGCTTTTTTGCCCGCGGCTTCGCTCGCATGGTATTAGGGGTAAATAAATTATCCCCCCTCTCCCCTCCCGCACTCCATACCCTCATTCTTGGTCCATTCAGTTTTCAAAAAGATCGCGTGCCACCTAAATTTCATAATGCCAGAGCTCACCAGTAGTAAAAAACAGAATTATCCAATTTGGTTCAGTCGTCCGGAAGTTAAGCGCGTAGGTACCAACATTTCGAAGATTAATTTTTATTTACATAGTTAGATAGATATTAACTATGATGACTGAAATAAATTAAAAAAATATTAACATCGTTTCGACGGCACCGATTTGTTTTCTGACGTTAGCAATAACTCGCTTTTGTCAGCGACAGAAAACTTATAAGAAACATAATATAAATTATATTAATATTTATAATTTTATAACGCATACATAATTTAGCTTTCTATTGGTGAAAGAATTTTAAAAGTATTTTTATTGGTTAATGCGTGAAAGCGTAACAAACAAACTCGAACAGTTTTGCATTTATAATATTAGTATAGATACAGAAGTATAGATTGTGATACCGCTCAATGACATCCCATTTGTGCAGAAACTGAGAAATAGGAATACCGGAAGAGCCTGGCTATCAATATCTGGTCCCGAAACATACTACATAAAATGGATAGAAGATTGCTCATTAATATCCATAGAGGGGAGTTGTACTGAAATTTAACACAAGTTTTAATTTACATCAAGAGATGTCCCTCATTCAAGGTATCTACTTACCGACATTTAATTATTAATTACAGTGTCACTTTTTATAATTTTCCATATTATATAACAACCGTGGGAGAGGAATATCTCATAATAGTTTAACGGTTAGGATTTGTATCACAAATAAATATCCCCCTTACTAAAAAACTTTTTTAATTTTACACGACTTATACACAACCATAAATGGTTTATTAGTAAGTCGACACGTTCCCCTCTTATGTACAGATTATTACAATGATCCAATTCTGAATTATTTTCTCTTGCCTGGGCGGTGCGTGGCAATATATACGGGTTATAGAAAGAAACCCGAGTGAATGAAAATATCTCCATAAAAAATCAAAATCAATACGTCTCTAGACTTGAATAAAATCCTGCCATTATCAGCTAGCACCGTCAATCGTAGTGATGTAACGACCCGCTATCGCAAGAACGGGAGCGGTGACAGTGGGGAGCGGATCGCTATTTCACAAACGGAGAAACAAAAAGCGCTCGGGACGCCGCGATTCCCGCTTCCGCGCGATGCCAAGTGTGAGAGTCACGCTCTATTGAACAACAAACGATATTATCAGCATAAAAACGGTACGGGAAACTTGAGGGGTTTTGGGGGATCTGGGCAGGGGTGATTGCTGCCTAACCCTCGCAAGACAGAATCTTGAATTTATATTTGAATCAAATTATATTCGTAGAATTATCTAGTAGGCTCGTAGGCTATCTTTCCGAAAAACGAGTATTATTGAAAACTAACTAACGATGCAATTAACAAAATATTAGAGTAATGTGACATTTTTAGTAGTTCGATGAATCGTGAATTCCGTAGATTATGACAACATTACGAGTTGAAAATATGATTATTGTGTTGTTTATTAAGTTTGATAAAGCGAGTAAAAATGACCACCGTACTCATTGATAATCAAACAATCAGAAACTTTCATATACCTACTATTGAAAAAATCTAACAAATAAAGCTATCATCGAAAACAATTTATAAAAATAAGACTTGAACGGGTTAAAGATATGAGGGTGAAAGGGAAGATATACGAGGAGGTAATAGCAGGGGAGACAGGGAAGAGAAGGGAGAGAAGGGGTGGAGAAGAGTTGGGAGCGACAGCCATACCGCCAATAATACGGAACAAGTCGATAAATTCCCAAGCGTCCTTTTTCCATTTGCCTCGGTCCGGGAAAACTTTTTAGATTTCCAGAACATTTGCGGATGCGGTTTGCCAGCGAAAATTTTAATAATCTGCGGTGGAAAAATATAAAATATGTATAGGAACGCTGAAATGGCTGGGGTTTTGAGCATACCATGGCAGAATACCGAATTTAAACCACTTTGAGAGAGATTATAAACGATATTGGTTTAAAAATACCGACATTTCTTTACAAATTAAATTACGACCACAAACAACAACGTTTACAAAAACAAACATTTATAAATAAAATTTCAATGTTTTTTTTAACGAATAGAAAGCCGTTATCGACCGAAACACATCTTCCGATCAATGTTGGTTTGAACATATCCTGAACATACAAATAAATACGACTTTCAATAAGATCCTCCGAGAGTTATTCTTTTATATCTATATCTCAATTCACCCTTCCCCACCTCCCACGCTGGGAGAAAGGGGAGCTAAAAGGCATCTGTAGATAAGTCGAGAGATACATATGGTAAGACTCACTCCAACCTCCCCTGAATTGGTTTATTTACCTACTGTGTAAAAGAAAACTGGCAAGACGACAACATCTAAAAAATATATATGGAGAATGGTTTTCGTTTCGGCGGAATAAATGGGGATAACATATTGAATACCTACATAATGTAAATGGTTGGAGATAAATATACAAATTGATATGAAGTGTGTGTATGTTTCCTTGTAGAATACACATTATGTATCTTTGTTTATTTCACAACAAAATACTTGAAAATCTTGTTTGAAAGTGGTTTTTGAACTCATGAGGAAAGTCTCTCTTTTAATAATGCTACGGATATTTCGGAAATATATTTTTTTTTAATTGTCCAGCAAGAAATATTTTTGTATTTGAAAATCTTACGAAATCATTGCATAAATTACATAGAAGAAGAAGATAATACTAATAAACCTAAACGAAACATGAAATAGAACAAAACACAGAAAAATAAAAAGGTAACAAGGTTCCCAGCTCCCAGACCGTAAACTATATATTGTTTTGCTACATGGTATATTACTTTGACGGGTATAATCTTCAAAGATTATTAAAAAGTTATTACAAAAAAATTGCATAAATTACATTTATTTATTCAACTTTTTGGTCTTCAGAGTAAGTTTCATGACAACATGATGATGGGAATTATTATTAGATTACTTCTAAGCGGAAAAAAAACTCTGATAATTAATTTTAAAACTTTTATTTGAACCTCGAAATTGACCAAGCTTGTCACGTGATTAAAATGTTCAATTTTTCACACTTTTAATTATCATTATCTAAAAAATATTGGCTTTTAAATAAATTGTTCGGGCCGGATTTAGAAAACAGTAAAATTACTGTTATTCGGGACGAAAATATATTTAAAAGAGTACAATGTGAGAGCACTCGTGCGATTGCAAACCAAATGCGCGGTAAGATAGACAATATATTTTTATTAGGTTGAAACAAAACTTTTATTTTCCCATCTTGACGCGCGTTCCCCCAATCCCTTTTCAATATAATATAATAATAATAATAATAATTGGATGATTTATATAGCGCCGTTTTTGTGAAAAATCACCTCAAGGGCGCTGCATATATAATATATATGTATGTAGCACGTATCACATGGAGAGTCGTATATAATTCTGGCAATAATCGCTTATTCGGCAGAAACACAATTCCGAGAGACGGGGATTTGAGAAAACATTGGGGTCGAGTGATTCCCCATCCCAGTTCCGCTGGAACTGTGATTCTTGTATCAATATTTGTTCTCCCTTTACTTTTACTTGCCGACATATCTGTATTTCAAATGTCTGAGGCGTTCTGTATTTTTTTTCTGTCTAAATAAAATGTTACCTGGATTTCAGCCGACGATTTTGGATTTTGTTCTCAAATTGAACAAAACGTTGACTTGCCAAAATCTTCAAGAGAAAATGTATTATTTATCATTGCTCTAACTTAAGCGTTCATGGCATTATTAATTTTAACGCTCGCATCTTATAACCGGTTAGTAGAAACTAATACTAGAAGTAGGGGGTAGACCAGAAAGACAGGATACGACCTAATAGTCAAAAGTAACACAGTTAAGTTTGTATAAAAAAGTACCTTTATACACGTATGTGCAAACAACTACCAACCTAATTTAAACATTTTTTATTATTCAATCTGCTTACAAGTTCAGGCTCATTTAATAAAAAATATGACCTACTTAATACAATTTTTTAAAGCTCAACCGTATTCATTCGACGATAAAACAATTCCACCGAGAAACACTCCCCTAATCGCTTTGACAACTTTAACTCTGCCACATTTCAAATAATTAACACAGCTAACATGCGGGGGTGGGTGGAATCATAAAGAGATGAGCGATAACGAGTGAAATATGCACTCCTACCCCCCCCCTCTCATTGGGGGCAGATAGCAGCCCGACCCTCGGGTGGGGACCTCACCCCCTCAGGGGTTACTTAGCATGGAAACACATCTACCCTTAAAGTAAGGCGGTATTCTCAAAACTCGCGAGTAAAATAAAATAAAATCGTGTTATATTCACAGTACATATTTACCTTTTCCGAGCTTTTATTGCACCCCGAATTCATTTACATAATTTCCACGTGAAAATATTCCGAATAACCTTGTTTAATATATTTTTTCTTTTCCCGCCCCACCCCCCTTCGCTCGCTCACTTCCCCGAGCGTGGTGGTATTCTCGAAGAAGGGGGTGGTGAGATTTATAAATAAAGGTGGGGTAATGTAGAGGAATATTTAACGAAGAATGAAGGAAATATGATTAGGGGGATCTTTTTAAAGAATAGAGAAATGATTCAAGAACAATCGAGATGAAGAATAATAAGAAATGTTTTAATTTCATATTGTATTGCTTCAAAGTTTTGCATTTCATGATTAACTTTACAAAATGTTAAGAATTGGTAAAACTGTGTTTTTCCTGTGTATCGCATATTCGTTTGTTACGTGTGTACAATCAGTGCAGGGCGATAGGAAAGATTTGATTCATGCGATAGAAATTATATCCATAAAAGAAAGGTATCAAAGAGGTACCGGACTATTTAAATCTAATCAACAAACACAAGCAGTCATTTTATGAAACGTTTGTTTTGATGGTATTGCGATATCTTCAATGTACAACTGTTTGAAATCTATAAGTGAAAAATAGTTTACAAATAAACGAGTTTATTGGTACGTGCCGGAAATCGAACCCGCCACCCATGGTTTTAAAAACAATTAGTGCTCTGCAATTACCTTTAAAAACGATCTAAGTTAAATGATAAAGGTGTACAGTATGCAAAAGGAAAGATGATATCAATAATAAAGTTCAAAGAGCAAAGATTGTTTAAAGCTCTAAAATATCAAAATAGCATCTGCGAAAAGGCTTGTACATCCATAAAACCTCGACGTCTCACATCCCGCCTCACCACGTATTGCGAATAAAACTGGATGTGCCATAAGTACTTCTAAAATTAAACGTAGTCGTGAAACTCGTTCACGCAAGTGGGGCGCAGTTCCCAGTCACGAAGCGGGTATCCAAAAGCACGTAACCGGTTCCGAAATTAGTGCGGGTAAACTTCCCCGCGCTCCCGATCCGGCGGGGCATACGGCCCGTAGCGATACTCGCGCGCGCACACTCACTTAGCAGGTTACTAAAGACAAACAAGAGAGCGCCCGTCTGCAAATTTCGCATGAATATTGGATGCAGTTCTCTGACGGTATTTCAACTGTAAAGTGCGATTTTCACGGCGGTTCGGGATGCATAAAGCACTGGGGGATAATATTGTGCAAGAATAGATTGCACCGAGGTGAATATTTACAACAATATTGAGCGTTTTTGTTGAAATCGAGAGCAGTTCTGGAAATACGAGGACCATAAATTAAACTTATTAAAATACATGAATAATAAGCACACGATAATATACGTATTCTAAAATACGCAGATTTCAATCCAATCAGAACTCAGAAATATCTGTGTGTGTATATGAAGCTTTTGCTGTTTGGAATTTTTAGGTCATCGCAACTATTTTCATTTTGAAACTTGATTAAAATACTGAGCTATGGAGCATTCAAATATTCACTTAACTGTCAAAAAAATACTGAAATACGCTAAGTTAATTGCTTCGTAGTTTTTAATACTTTAATAAGAAAAAGTAGTGCTGTAGCTCAAAGAGGAAAAAACTTATTTGTAATTCTTTACAACCTACTTTATTTATTTATTGTTTGAAACATTTACAGAGTGTTAACAATTATTATAGTTATAAATTTGCAATTGGGCTGTCTATAGGTATTAACACTCCAATTATAAATATTCACAGCATGCGTAATCAATGTTTAGTTGTTACTACAAAATGAAATGTAAAACATAGTTGTGTCAAATATAAAACATAACCTGCAGAGAAAGAAAAGACATGACAATAGAGCAATTACATAATTGTTCTCCATGACATATCATGGTAGAAGATTGTTAATTAGCTTTTTGAAATATGTAAGACTGTTTGCAAAGATATCTACATGGTCACATTTAATGGTGTTACAGCGACGACACATTCGAGACAGTGGATTTAAGTATGCAAAATTGTTATTAAATAATTCAAGATTGTATGTGTTATGACTCCTTAAATTACGTCTATTACGAACTTTAATATGAATATTGCTCAGACAATGTGCAAGTGGTTTAAAGCTTATTACGAATAATTCTGTATAAGTCAGCAAATTGTCTACTTTAAACCACGTTGAACGAAGTGCTTTCAATTAAGCGATAGATGAATGAATGCATGAAATATAAAGTGGCAGCGCAGTGCTGCAAGTGATATGTTCCGTTGCACAGACACAAGTAATAAGTACACTTCTTCCTGCGGAAGACTTACAACACACCACATCACCTTCCCCACGCCACCTCTTTCCTCCTCAAGAAACTCCCACCCCCTAGGGTAGTTCACGCTCCCAGCATCTAGCTGCTGAGAAATATAATATCATCCACATTCTGCGCAGACACGTTCTCCGAATCAACCCTCTCAGTTTTGTTACATTATGAGCAAATCATGATCAGATTAATCGTTGATGATGAACTAGATATTCATCCCTTTATCCATATTTATTTTCTTTTGACTGAGTTAGCCATCTTGCCATTGAAGCCACCATTGTCCTAGTTTCTAAAGCATATAGGATTTTATAGATTAAGATTTTTTTTAATCAAATAGAAAAAAAACACGTATCTAAGTAATTCTTTATTAAATTTTTTATCGCGGTATATTGTGTATTAACCCGAAGCGTCGCCGGCCGTTCCATTGCTATCATTGGCTGCTTTTATAATTCCCGCGGTAACGGCACGGCGACGGTACGCGTTTACGCATTTCTTTCATACGAGTGAGGGAGATGTATGATAATTTTTGCATTTCTCCATTGGCGGAAGCCGACACATGGACATCGTTTGTCTCACTCTAATTTAGTGAAGGTACGTTTTATGCTTTTGTTATGCCGTTACCGTACCGTCACCGTGGGAATATTAAAAGCGCCTAATCACTGAATGTTTTAGATTGTAGGTACAAATTAGTTCATAAATTATAAATTGTGTGTAAAATTAGTTTAGAATAATTTTATATCTACGTAACCGTTTTCGTGGTTGACAACTCAACATAGTGGCATTCCAACATCCTTTCGAAAAGTCATTAAAAATTATGAAAAAAAGTTCATAACCTATCCCAACGTAACCTATTAAATGTATTTTTTTACCATCGCTTCTAACGAATTTTCAAAGGAGTGAAGAAGCGCCACTTGGTGAGTTGTCCGGTCACCATTTGTTGTGCGTAATTTAATTTGAATGCTGCAGATGCCTTTACCTAGTTAAAATGTATTAATACAAGCATGTTTTATAAATGTCCAGTTTATGTCTCTAAAACATAAATAAATAACGGCAGAAATAGATGTATATCTAATATCTGCATAAATTGAAAGAGTTCAGCATAAGTTTTTAAGATTTATTAACTACAAACTGGGTATACCGATTGAAGAACTTAATTATATATACCTAATGGAATTACTTAACATAACCGATTTGACATCAAGGCGCATAAAAAGTGATTTAGTTTGTCTTTTCAAAATAGCGAATGGCAGACTGGACGCCCTTGATTTGACAAATTTTATTAATTTGCGAGTACCTACTCGCGAAACTCGGTCGAATGCATTGTATTCTGTTACCAATTCCGCTAATAATTATTTTATAAACTCTCCTATCCAAAGACTCCATTTACTCGGAAATAAATACAACTCAATCGACATTTATCGTCACCAATCTGTGTCTAAATTCAAACTCAGTATATTAGAATATTTAAAATAAAGCCATAAATATCAATCAATTGCACCTTTATCAAATTATTAATTATCGCAAAACATGAAATATGTGAATAATAAAGGTAGCCAAATAAGAACACAATTAACAACAATCCTCTCGTATTTATTGTTATAAATAAATATAATAACTAACTCACATTGACTTAAATTTCTATTTAAATCTTGGTGCCCTAGCAATAATAATATATTATTGATTAAATTAAAATCGATGGTCTCTTCATGTTCACAATAAAAACAAAATTTAATACTTATGTATACAAAGATTACCTTAGTACTTACCTTTTTATCCTCTCTCTTTTGTATTAATATTATCTTGTACTTTTTGTACCATAATTTGTACTATTTTTTTACTTTTTTACCATCACACTATACACTTGTTGAACTCATCTGTATAACTTTTCAAGATATTACAACTCATGTATTTTTTATTTATTTTCTTCTATGTGTAGGTACTATTTATCGCTGCGTTAATTTTGCTGAATTCTTGAAAAACTTGCTTTCGAACAATTTATTCATGATCAAGTTAATAATAAAATCAACATAGTAAATACCTACACGTTCCTCAATAACTACTTTTAAAGTATCTCAAGCACTCTTCTGTTTTACCATTATTACACTATGTAAACTTTTTAACTCCTTTGTACAATTTTAATGATAACGAAACTTCATACCTATGTTCATATTAAACCTGTTTGTATCCTTAAATTACAGTTTATAATGTTATATACTTGCTTACAATTATACTCCTGAATAACATGTGTAACTTGAATAATGTGATTCTGTAAAAGCCTTCAAGGCGTGTATGAATAAATAAAATAAAATAAATAAAATTAAATAACCTTATCTTAATAAGGTATCCGGAAAACGGGAGTACTTAAGTACACAATAATTGTGATCCCGTATTGGATTTGGCACAATAATAATACGTTAGATAATGCCCCAATATTGGTATGCGAGGTGCTGGAAACAAATCAAGTAGTTAGGCATAAAATAATGCAATAATGGAATGTCCTACAAGGAAGTATTTCAAACAAAAATATATCTACATCGCAATTCAGAAATGTATGCGAAATTAAAAATGGATCAATCATCCAAAATAGGGGTGTGTAAAACTCCGGTCAATGTTGATCTCCAATCGTCAAACGCTTTTAAAAACAATTTAAAGTACCGCCCGCGCCACCATGTTCGCTCGTGAATTATTCAGGCGAATCGGAAACGGGAGTATGTGGAGTCTTGTGGGAGCTAGGGGGCGCTGGGCGGCTATCCGTTTCCGGCTGAATAAGGCTCGGCTTTGACTTCCGGCCAACGCCGACGCCACCGACACTACGACGTTCAGCGCCGCGACGCCCGCGCCATGCTACGGTGACGGGGTTGTATGTAGCCAGTAGCTATTCTGCTCTTATTATGCATTCATCGCGGGTTACGGATCGTGGAGGCTTAGCGACGTAGCGGATTGTAGAGGCGTAGATGTGGGGATTACATTACGCTGTAAAACATTGAAGATGTATTTGTTTGTGGAAAATAATCCATTGAGAGGTTCATTGCACGAGTTTTTATTTTAAATCATAAATCGAAATTTCTTTAGAACAAAAGGTAAAACCGAATATTGTGAAGGATATTGCTTTCTGACATGGCAAGTAGAATTAACTGGTGATAAAAATGTAATGTTGAAAGTTTTGTAAAGTGTCTTCGGAAAGAGGTAAAAAAAAACCTTTTGAGGAACCTTTATATTTATTTAAATACATCCAAACTCTTCGGAAAAACAAACAAAAAAATTTTCTCTTCCAAATTTGCGTTGTTTGAATAAAATTGCTCGAGTGTACCTTCATATTAAGTGTCGAATAAAAAGAAAATCTCGATGAAATTGTCTTTAATATTTAATAATATTTGGTTGATTTATAAAGCGCCGTTTTCGTGAAAAAAATTTGGTTGTCTGTAAATTCGGTTTACGAACGATAATTTTACGTGATAACGTCATTTAAGAAGTATGGAGTGGAAGAGAGATAGATGCGTCACAAGCCGAACGCTTAGGCCGAACGCTTCTTCCGCGCTCTCGCTTGCACACTCGATTCAGGCGGAACGTGACAATGAGAAATGCTTTTTCGTGAGTGCAGCCGGCGTTCATCGATTTATAAGACGTTATCACGTCAAAATAATCAAAAACATCTGAAAGGCGCCTTTACTTAAAGTGGGTAAAAAAACAACCCTCTAGTGTTATTACAATTTCAAAACTTCCCCTTAGTTACTTCCTAACCTGCAACTTGAACTTGACACATACAAAATAATAATACTTCGTACTATTTTCCAAATACATCTATAAATAACCAGTTTCACCCCGTGATGTCCTCCCTCTACGCCCTACGACTCTACGGCGGCGTAGCACCTCCGTAACGGTATCGTTCCCAACGCTGACATCATTTACACGAACCACAGACTTATCTGTCGTAGCGCGTACTGAGGGTTGGGGTATTTAGAGACGGGGGCGGAGTTGCCTGAGACAGGGTGACAATAAACCTTATTGTAAGAGTAAAAGTCTACATTTAAAACATACACCGAAATGTATATTCTCGCAGACTTATTTAATTATATTTCTAAATAGAGAATCTTCGGAAATGTTGACATCAGGCGCATCCTAAATTACGCCAGAGATAACCCGAACAGATAGAACAACTAAAAAATAAATTCTTCATCGAAAGGCCGAAAATTGCGAAATTATAAAATTAGAAAACTTCACAATTTATCGAAACCTATATGACTGGTACGAGTACAGTTCAATTGAGTTTTTTTTTTACGTGAGCTCCACACAAAAGGCCTCAGGGCCTATGTCATCCTTGGGGGTGTTGTGTGGAGGTTTTTTTTTAAGGAAAAGGTGGAAAGGAGAGTTTTGGGAAGGAAATGGGTTTAAGGGGTGGGTAAGAATCTGGGGTTCAGTGTGGCCTGGTCATTCAACTCCAAGACCTAGACAAACCTCACCCCATGAACCCGGGCACCCCTGCTAAATCACTAAACATAGCGAACCACTTGGGATGACCTATGGCAGAAGTGTTGGTTATCCAATAAAGGTTCCCCGGGCGGCGGTACCCATTCCCGCCTCCAAAATTGAAAGTTGTTCCGGGATACAGCTTGCAGGGAAAAAATCGCCCCGACGGAAAGAGGTACAAGATGTAGATGAAGAAGAAACAGTGAAAAAAAGTGTAAATTTAAAAAAACCATTTTTTTTAAATAATAAAAGAAATGCAGCCTTCGAAATTGATAAACTATATATTAATAGGAACTTCAAATGCTTAACCATATCTGCACACACGATATTTTTATTTTATTTAAAGATTTTTTTAAATTTATTTCGAACGAATAGTTTTCTCTAAATTCCCACATTTGTTGTGAAAAGCAGTCACCGTCGCCTCGGGAATAACGGGGTTGGGGAATGCTCAGCATTTCAGTCACGTCCGGAATCTATTCACCCTATCCGACTTACCCCAATACTCAACCAGCTCCTCTTTACCCTACTCCTGCAATCTACCCAGCCTGCCCTCAAAGGCGGGGGAGTATGGGGTGAACGCGATGAACAAATAACTACATTCATAATACCTATCAACTTAAATACATTAAAAATTATTCAAATTAATATTTTGAAGTGAAAACTTCTTTAGCACCGTTGTGATTTGAAACTCGATGGAAACGAGCGACTTTAAAAAGAGACAAAATATACATCTACGAGAGAATGAGAAAGCAATAAAATATTTATATATTCGCGGGTACTTGGTTCCAATATAATACGATAAATCCACAGTCCCGCGCAAACCTTCTTTGGCGTAGTGGTAAAAAGCTCCTGGTGAACATCAGCGACTAGGCATTTAGCGGACCAAGGTTCGAATCCCACGAAATCCGAAAAAAAAAATTTGTAAAATGAATATCCAATCTTCAAACCACTCCAAAATGAACAGGCAAAAGAAAGCGACTCCGAAGAAGAAAGCACAAATACTACTAAGATAACCAAATGTACAGGAAAAGGTGCACTGGAATTCGATGACAAACATATGGAAATAGATTCATTCTTCAAATTGATAAAAAAAAGTGCATCGTAGTCTCCCCACTCTTGCCTACTTTAGTTTTCTGAAGGTTTCACTTCTACCACATGTGAATTGCACACTCTGATTTTTTTGATACGCAAATGAGTAACGGTCCTAATGTCTCATACAATTCAATATAGTTTAGATTTCCAAAGATAAAACAAATAAAACGATCAAAACGCTAACAAATTTCATGCAAAATATCAAACAAACAATATGGTTTACTTCTTTTTTCACAGCTAAAATTAAATTTAAAAACTCTATAGCTCGCCATAGAAGTAACATTGCTAACTGTAAACCGTTACGTTGATCTATAAAATTCAGACAGAAAAAGCTTTGCAAATGTAATGACACAAGAGCTCGCTGTTTCAGTGATGCTTTAAAAATAATACGATTGGATAATTGAATGAAGTTGGAAAGAATTTAATAATAAATAAAATTAAAAAATTCTTTCAATTCAATTTAAGTTCATTGTTGGCTGCATCCCATATTTTATTTAATCAATGCTTCAATCCGTCCCCCGCTATCAACAAGATCAAGAGTGGCAAGCAACAACCCAACCACGACACAGAATAGGTTAAGTATTTATTGGGCGGGATTCGGTGAAGATGTAAAAGAATCTAACCCTTTTGCAGAGACACTTTTCTGAATGGCTTGAATTGAATAGAGATAAATATTTTGGGGAAATTGGAAGTGTAAATAATTATAATGTGTAATAGTATAATAATAATTATAATGTGTAATCAGCAGAATGTTGTGAATTTACTTTTAAATCCCAATAAAGGAAAAAAACAAAAATGATAAAATAGAGTATTAAATTTTTTCGAATGAACGTCTTCATTTTTTGTGCACCTACAATTTAACAGTCCCTTTGGAATGCACGCACGCCCTTGTTAATATTAGAAGTGCGAATATAAATTTATTTTCCTTAAATGTTGAAATGCGCTACTTTATATCCAGCAAATAAATATCTGCCTTATAACATCGTTCCGCGTGAACTCCTTCTGCCGAAACAGCTTAAAAATGGAATGTTTTATTTCCTGTAGGTATAATAAAAACATTATATCGCCATAATAACGACAGCAATAAACCGGAGTACCGTTCCGCTCGCACCGGAACGCAGCTCCTGATCAAAGTCGAAATATGTTCACCTAATGCCGGTAAGTACATTTACCCCGGTCGCTGGGTCGCCCCCATCTCCTGCAAATTAGGATTGATTAAGTTTGTTTGCAGGGCTGTGCGGCTAGAGATTGTTACTAAATCCTTGCCAACACCCTTGCCGGGGGGGACCACTCCTACGCCGGGGGGAGTGTAACACCTTCGGAGGGGGGGGAGTGTAACTTCACGACCCAAAGAGTAGGAGAAGTGCGATCTAGTACGAACAGCAGTGTGGGGTAAGTGCGATCATGGGCGGTGTGGGGTTAGTTCGGGGTCGGTTTGAGTGTGGGGCAAGTGCGGACGGGTGGTGTAAACGTAAAGGCAAAGGCTCGGGGCGGATCACGAACGCATGTATTGGCAAAAGAAGAATCGGCAAGAAGTGGGGATGCTGTGCGGAATAATGATGGGCCGCCGGGACGGACGTGGGTCCCAGAAGGTGGCTCTGGGAGATGGCAGACAGTAGATATCCCTCCGTAATGCGTACGGGGATATTTAAAAGGAAATCCGTGAAGCACGCAGGTTTGTGATGGAGACGGCACGCGTTTTTGGGTCATGTGAAATAAATAGTGAAAGAATATACGACTTGGAAATATGGAATTGTCGTACCAACCAACCAATCTACCAAAATATGAATTGAGAAAGTGGAATGCGTTTTGAATTTTTGACGAACCAAGTAGTAAAAAAACCATTTCAATACTTTTAAAATAATGATCTGGTTTATACTAAGAGTCAAAAACTTACCGGTGATTTTTTCTAATCATCACACAGATTAGGTGACTCTAAATAATTAAATTGTCAATAACGGAAGTTTCACAAAGATTAATCAACTACGTAGACACACACGATTTTTGGTCCTTCGAACCGGATACAGTAAGGTATTTTTATAATGCCATGTAATCGAATATATTGATAGGCTTGCGTCTGCGAGGTTGAAATTCAGAACCCGGCTTCGAATGCATGTCTGACGTCACGCCGTATGCGCTGCGCCACAAATAACATCTGTATACGTGTAATTTAAAACAAAATTACCGTTGTAATTCGGTTTTGAATTCAAGAATTCGTCACAAGATGTCGCCACTTTCACCAGCAAGTCGGATGGGGACGTGTTCCCCTAGGTATAACTGCTACGAATTTGTGAATATGTAGTATCTCGAAAATAAAATCGAGTTCTATAAATTAAACTTGATAAACTATGTAAGTTCTTTATTATTATAGAAGGGTTTCGTTAATCATTTATTTTTAGTTTAAAGTAAACTAACAAAATCTAGCAGTGCTAGTCGGCAAAACATTTTATTAATTATTAATTTTACTGGAAGCCAACAAGATAAATAGTAGAGATGACCGAGCTTTAACAACAAGTGTCAAAATAAAGCTCAATGATAAGAATAGAGTTATGTAAATATAATGGGCATAGTACAAGGTCGAATGGGTGATAAGTCCGTGCGAGGGTAGGAATACGAAACTTCACGAGAGTTTATTTAAATGTGTTCTGTCATGTATGGAGAAAAAAGGGATCACAATATTTCAATCATATTTTGTATTTGAGTATAATATCAATTTGTCATCTCACAACTCATTCAATCGTTTTTTCCGTGATAGCGAAGTAATCTTCCAATTTGGAAGGAGGAAATTGGTTAATGCCATCTCTCGATCATTTATGGGTAACCGTTTGGAGTGTGTCCGAGTTCTTGGGGTGAGGATTGCCTAGATCTGGGCGGCGGATGCATCTGCCCACCAACTGTGTGGAGGGCCGAATTGGGTGAGATCTTTTGACCTCTCCAGCCGGATTCTTTAGACAAATCGCCTTGTACCGCAATGGGAAGGATGGATTTATAAGTCCGTCATTCCTTGACACATTAACCCCCAAATTTCTACTCACCCCTAACCTTTTCCTTACTCAAAACTTCCTCTCCTTCCTTTCTCTTAAAAGACCCTCTACACAATATCCCCGAAGACTGCTGTGTGTTTTTTTTTGTCTCAAATTTTATTATGTTATTTTTTCTCTTTTTATAATAATACTTGGATGATTTATACAGCGCCGTTTTGTGCAAAATCACCTCAATGTCGCTGGTAAATGGTTAATAATGTTTACCCTATGATGTGAAATTGTATTTTTTTTATATAGGTTCACATACTTAAATCTGTGTTTTTTATTCCTTTTTAATAATATTCTTTTTTCTTCTTCTACTACTTTATGTTTTCTTTAGTGTTTTAATCTATGTTTTTATATTCTATGAATTCTTGCGGAAACTTCGCTGGTTTATGCAATCTTGTAATGTAATTGTCTTAATATAATATGTAAAACTGTTTGTTTCCCCAATAAACTAAAATAAAAAAAATAAAATAGAAATTTAAAAAAAGACATGAGCACTGATGGATTTTTTTTCTTTAGAATCTCCTGTGTGGAGCAAATATAAAAAAAAAACCTAGACCTGAACCATAGGAAATCCATCCTGATAGTTTTACAAATGCGTAGATACTCATAGCTACGATTCTATTCATTCAAAAAACTATTTTCCAACCATGTAAGATTTTTAGCACTAGTCTAAGGGTTGTTTAGAGCGGCGTTGTTTTATTTTCCTGCTTTCCATAAGAGAAATAACACGGGAAAACACCCTGTGGGAGGATAGTTTACATTAGCACTGGCCCAGGGCGTGGTTGCAGTGAAACAACAGGGTGATTCAGGAAGAACAGAACAACATCAACATAACGAAAGTTTATAAAGTTTGAGCAAGAAATGCTTAATATTTATGGTTTCGTGTATATTTTGGAGAACCCCGTTAGTTAATGTTTAATTTTTATTATCATTGGAATAAAATACGATTTAAGTTCCCCTGGGTATACTTTAAGATCTGCTTTACGAAGGTATTGTAAACAGTTGTCCTCTCCTTCTTTTTAGGGAAAAGGAGAGGAGAGTTCTGGGAAAGAAAACGTATGAGGGATGAGTAGAAATCTGGGGTCAATATGTCCAAGACGTATAAATCCAACCCCACACTACGGTGCAAGGCGATGGGTCGAGAGAATCCGGCCGTAGAGGTCAAAAGGTCTCCCTCAGCCTCCCGTTCCGGTGCAGTTGATGGGCAGATGCATCCGCCGCCATGTCCTCATCCCAAGAGCCCGGACACCCCCGCTAAATCACCAAACTAGCGAACAGCTTGGCTCGTAAGAACACAGGAAAATGGCATTTCTTTCAACCCCAAGCAACAAAAAGAAAGGTGAAAGAATTTTGATCTGGCCTGTTGATAAAAATTGACTGTGTGCAGAATAGAGAAGCCTAAGAAAATAAATCTTAACATTTATTTGTAATAGATGATCACATGATCCGTCGCGACATGTAGTAGTGTGATCAGTGGCGATACAAAAATGGTTTCACTCTAAATAGCTCAGGAATCGCTGGTTATCTTTAGTGCACGTGCTTTTACACTTGTAACAATGGAAGTATCTAATAATTATCTGAAAATATCAATCAAGAATAATTACATTTCTTGCCTTTATTGAACACAACGCCATTTCAATCATGACGTATTACGGAAATTAATAATTATCAATTTAATTGGCAAAAAATAAGACACGACGCGCTATTCACGCAAACACATTTGTTCGAATGAAAACAAGTTTGATTGAAAATTTGTCATTTTTTTAAATTATTTTTTGTGGGAAAGGTTGGGAAGAATTGATTAATTCCAAATTTGAAGTACATAGGATTATACATGTAGTTTCAACATACTTCAACAGATGTCGTTAGTACCTACAGTTAGTTATATGTAGTTTTTAGATATCTCAACAGATATCAGTTAAGTATCACCTTAAAAGAGTATCATCATCGTCGTTCGTGTCTAATGCACAAACGGTCACGGAAATAGCCGAAGGCATATACGATAGACGGTTGGGCTCTGACAGTGTTGCGCGCCTAGCCGCAGAATACCTTAAAGGACGTCTTGTCCAGTTAAATGTTGATTGTAAACCTTATGACGTTAATAAAGCAATTTGTAATCTCGAGAACCTCGATCTTATTAATCATTTGGGTTTAAAATGCATTACAATATTTAAGAGATTTAATTTTGTCTTTAAATTTGAAAATAATAATAAAAATTGTGAAAACATTATTTTTATCATTTCCAACCCTCACATATCACTACCAGTCTCCTGTTGACTTGGATGAATGGCGGCTAAGTGTGTACAGTTGTACAGGGTACACTGTCGTACAGGTTAGCTGTAGAGAGATGCATGCACGGCGTTAGTGGGTGAGTGACGTCACACTCGGCAGTGAATGACGGGGCGAGTGGGCGGGTGGGCGGGGGGCCAAAGCGGACAAGAGGGTGTCGGAGGGGGCACTTCAATACCTCCGTCGAGAAAATTAAATATATATTCACCCGCATGCAAACATTTCACACCTGCTCTTGAATGCGGAGAGCTCCGCACTTGGGAATGCCGTATTTGGAACACGGGTCCTCTTTCACGCTGTAAATACGGGAGGAGGGCATTCAGAATGGAAAACGCCTACAGTATTTTATTTATTCATTTATAATTTTTTGAAATCAACAGTTGAATTTTATAATTTTTTTACATTGTACAAAAAATAAAACAATAATTATGGGTTTCCTCATTGTGATTGAAAGGAAAAATATTATGGCTTAAAAATATGTATTCATGCCGAATTTGAATATATAAGTTTTATTACATAGAATTAATAAATCGTCATTTAAAAATGAATAAAACACTATCACCACAAAACGCTCGCTTGGTTGGCTTCGCTGCGTTGGCTATTTCTAGAGTACCACCGCGAATCTTTTTTGTATGAAAAATGTGAAAAAATGTTACGTTTTATTATCAGTAATTTGTGAATCTAACCGATTCGTTGTTTTGAATGTACAAAAAAATGAATTCCTAGTTTTGAAATCAGATTAAAGACATTTCAGATTTTAATATTACAAACAGGCGTATGCAATTATAAATAATATCACTTCAAAAATAGAGGATATTTTTACGATTTTTGTCACTCACCGATTGTTTTTCAACATATTTTATTACAAAGATCTACTATAAAGATTACTTTCACTTCACGTTTTTCGTTACTAATAAAAAAAAAAAATAATAAAAAATTCACAAACTTTGACAAATCTTATGCAAACGTATAAAATTTTACTTGGAATACCAATATCAGGGCATTATTTGTGCAACCCCTTACATAGTAAATAAAAAAATGTATTTGGAAAACTCAGCATTGCATTCATCAGGCGCGTTTATGTCGTCATTTCGACGTCATCAAATTATTCCGCGCGAACACGCTCGCTCTCGCGCCGTTCGCCCCTACCACCCCAACCAGACCATGAGTAGCTCTTGTAAAATGCAGCGCGCTTCAGAATACACGTCGCATCGCCGGCCGGCGTTGGTGACGTCACAATCCCCCTTGAGTAATGGGGAGGCGTTATATCGAGGCATTTCTATATTTCACATAAACCATCCAGGAGCAAATAGTCCGAACAAAGGGACACTGCGGGTGAGACACCATCTACATCATATGAAACACCACGTGAAACACTGTTAATTGTGTTCAACAGTTAATTTTAAATAACATGCAAACCGGCGTCAGCAAAATCGCGCTTCCCTTGGAGCAGATATAACAGTCATAAATATGCCCTGAAGAAAATGGTCAGATTTCAATTAGTTTTGGTAACTAGTTTTGGAAACGACCCTGTCGGTACCTACTTATTCCACTATTGTACTAAACCAATCGTCTCTTAACTCGGGGAGGTTGTGCATCCAAAGATATATTTTCTAAATACAATAATTGCAATCGTTGGATGGATTGATATTTTCATGCTTTTGGTGGGCATTAAAACTCGCCCCAGGTGACATACTCGTCTTCTTGCACAAGTTCACTACAACCATATGATAATTCATAGCTCACTAGTGAAATGGGTGCGGTGGTGGGTTGGGAGAGTTTTACACCACCCCTCGCTAACCATCCCAACCAGCGGAGTGGGAAAACAGGTGAGAACTGGGAACTTACCCGAACATAAGCCTGAATAATACATGCCCCGTAATTAACATCGCCGTGCCTCCGCAGAGATACTAACTACTTGACTGTGAGAGTGCTAGCACTGCTGTGCTGGTACCGCCGTGCTGGTATTGCCGTGCCGGTACCGCTGTGTCTGGTTCGCGTTCGCAAACACAATCTTGATGTCGGCACATTTGCTTGTCATTAACATCTGTATTCGGTAATGGAGATTAAAATTTACATGTTTGAATATCATGTTCATTTTCATAATTATGTATTTTTGTAGACTAGATGGCGCAGCCTTCGTAAAGCAAGTAATTCTAGATCGTAAGTGCAGTGCAATTATTTAATGACGCTAACTACTAGAAAAACTCCATTCGTCCAAGAGACAATCCCTTTATGCAATGCCAAAACATTGCTTGGATTAGTAACAAAAGGCAAAACAAATCACTCTAAACTTCCGAAATCTAATCTAACCTAACAAGAGCCAACCACCATGCTGAGCCAATTTAATTAAGATACGTAATATTATAAAAAAAACTTTTTAACGCGAACGTGCTCCATGACAAAAAGAAGTGAGTTTTCTTTGTAACGAACAAAATGAGATTAGAATCAAACTAATTTAACACGTTTACACCCCATTTACCAACTTCCTGCTTCTATTGCACAATGCCCGCAAACCCCAATGGTCATCCAACAAATCGATTGCAATCTAATTGAAGAAACTTCATCAAAAATGGTGTATATCAATGCATTGACTCTAAATATGACTATGTTTGTGTAAATTACCTTTTGGTGAGGTGACACTTAAATTTAACAGGATTACCAGAGCGCTGGTCAAGGTTACCGACCAACAAACTGTTCCAATAAAGTATTAGAACCTTCATAGTAAGGGTTAAAATAATTAAATATTCAGCTAAATTAACATTGTTTACAGTTCACCTCTTTTTGTTTAGTTCCACCCTTTGGTTTCATAATTGTTGGCGTGTGAACTATCTGTCTGTTTGCGGACGATAACTTTACAATAATTTCATTTGGCCAATTAGTACATAGTGCTTCCTAACAGGCACCCATTCCAGATGCTCACATTCCAAACAATAAGGGTGGGAGATTGGGGGTTGGGAGGTGAGAGAGGCACTTGAGGTGGGAGATTAGGGGGCAGTAGTTGCAATTACTTGGATAACTTATAGGAGTTATTTACACGGAAGATAATTTCATTTGCTACTTGAATGGAAGACAGTTCCATGCTTAGCTCGGTTTTTCCATCTTCTTCTAAGAAAGGCTAGGTAGGATTGCCTGAATACTCTGAAAATAGGGTCCAGAATTGAAGGAACTCAAAGTCAGCCTTTATGTGGTGTAGGCTACAGATCAATCTTTGCCCCTCGTGTGGTGATACGCATTTAAGACTACCTACCTATAATTATTGTGGTAGGTAACTCACAACTTAAATAGGGTGATTGATTAGTTAATTTATTGCACCACGGTAAAATATTAGGTAATCCAAAATCGATAATCAAAGTTTCAGAAGAATGTCCATTAGTAAATCATTCTAGTTGTCACAAATGTATTAGATTTAAGTGTTACTTAACCGCTCAGCCCAATTTGTTCGCTTTTCGGAACATCACATATAGATATCATAGAAATCGTTTTGTCTCCCTTACTACCATAGTGAGAAATATGAAGTGAGAAACGGTGTTAGAAAAAAAATACCATGCTTTATAATAAAATCTAAAAGTTAACCACAAAAAAGTAAAAGGTACACCTTTACGAAACCAAAGTTTCGAATCGCAATTTAAAAAATAAAAATAAACTTTGGGAATTTTTTATTAATCATGTTTACATGGAACGACAAAAAAGTGAGGCGAAAATAACGTTTGTATTACGTTTGTCTGTATTACATTTATTTCGATTTATAAAATATGAAAGAGTACAAAATCAGCTTTTAGTTTTCGGATGTATTCAAAATTCACCTTTCAAAAATAGTTTTTAGTTTTCGGATAAATTCAAAAATATTTCATTTATTTGATTTTTGCAAAGCGGAAATATTTCAACCCTCCGACAAAATATGGTCAAGGCCTGAGAGATAAAATTTTTAATTTAAAGAAAGTTTCTTGAATTACCTACAATATCGATAAATCGTCGGTTTGGGAGGAAGGCCTTCGCGTCTTTTTCATATAAAAATTTGAGAGTAAAATACCGGATCAAACTGAATAATATATTTTTTTAATAAAAGGTAGAGCAAATATATACGACGTACGGACATGTCCTTCTTTATTTATTTGGTTTCCAAATTATAAAATTAAGGCCATTAAAGAAATCGATTTTTTACTATTTTAGAGGCAACTTTGGAAATTATTTGTCATTGAATGATAAATCATTAAAAACATATATTTTTTCACCCTGCCTATTATGTAAGTATAATGAAATATAGAGCAAAAAAAGATTGATTACTAAAAACTGACTTAGATGGGCTTATATGTAAATTACAGACAATCGATTTACGATGAAACAAAATTTCGACTAAAAAAAATGTATTTTTTATTTCATGTTTCCTTGACTATTTTTTAATAATTTCTACTAACACTCAAAAAATTCTCAAAGGTGCCTAGAAACCACGAAAAATTGAATTCTTTACTGGCATTTTTGTTTTACTATTTAAAACGCAAATAAATATAGCAGCACATTTCCGTACTAGATATTTGATTAAAAAAGAATTATTCAATTTTGTCAAGTACGTATTTTGGCCTCTAATCTAAATTTAAGTTTTGTATGAAAAAGGCCGCGGAGTCGTTCCTATTGAGAGCTACTACAACTTGGGTTACTAAATTTAAAAAATTGCCAAATCGAGTTTTTAATATGCAAGTTTTCTTAATTATGTTGAATTATTCTTAACTATGTTAATTACATTGAAAAATATTAAATATTCAAATCATCGTTTAGCCATTTTTTTCAAGTGGACATTGTAAAGAACACTTGGTTATTTAAAAACCCAATTTGTCAAAAACGTTGGTTAGCCACTTGTAACTAGTACAAAGTGTCCAATTACACGAATCATCGCAACAGTTACAAAAAATATTCTGTCCGATATGAAAAAAGGTTACAGTAATAATCTATCTCTGTATGAACCACACATCTACACATGTAGCTACAACCATATCCGGTGAAATAAAGCCCCAGCTAATAAAATTACCAGGCAGCGAATTGAAAACACGGCTGTTTTTATTAAATCAAGGTAAGTTAACTTTTTTCAGCCGGGTACAGCGGCGGATATCGCCATAGCTGGGCAATCAAATTAATAATAGGTTGTACACTGTACGTACACCCTGTGTCGGGGTAGGTTATACACTGGGGTAGGTTCGGACATCGGGGGGTAGGGTAAAGTGGGATGGTTAGTGCAGCCTCCCTCGCTGAATGGGTGGGGTTGATCTGCACTTTACAGCTCAGTAGGCTTTTTTGATTTGATGTGATCGAGCAGAATTTAGTGGAAATAGGGGATTCCAAACAGTTTTTTTCACAGAAATGACGAAATTAAGGGGAACGGCTGCGCCCTTTTCACACAAATCTTAAATTTGGATTTGAAACCAAAATACTTAACCAAGCTGAATAATATTTTTTAATGAAAAGGTGTAAGAAATATCTAGTACTGACATGTGCTGCTTTATTTATTTGTGTTTCAAATTACAAAATATGCGCCATTAAAGAATTCAATTTTTAAAGATTTTAGTGGAGGAAACTTTGACATTTTTTGTGAGTTAACAGAAATTATTTAAAAATATTTTGCCTTGCTTACCATGAAAATATTATGGTGCATATATAATTAAAAATTTCGACCCAAAAAAGGCTTTATTACGATGTTTTATTTTTTCATTTTTCGTTTCTTTGTATTTACATCTAGCCAGGTGGAACCTGGTACTTTGGGAAGACCTTGAATGCAAAAAAGTTTCATGAATAACGTGCTGTCGATAGGGGTCGCCGGAAGTGGAATGGTATTGAAGCTCTTCAAAGGCCAACTAAGATAGAAGTTCATATCCAAAAAGCAGATGGACAATATGTTAGCAACGAAAACAAAATTGCAATCTCACAGCGATAAATGTATGATGCTTTTAATTACTTTTACAACATATTCATTTTACAATACATTCCAATTCCAAGCGTCATTGCATTTATCATGAAACATTCAGGGCATTGTTGATATCTTACCGAAAGATAACAAGATAATTTCTGATTTAAGATAATTTCGTAATTGAAAATAATAAATTGGATCACTCCCCTCTACCCTCCTACCCCCCACCTTCGGCCTTTTCCCCAATTTTCAGTGGTTTTTCCCCATTTCTCCCTCTCTTCCCTTTTCCCCATTTTTCCTTCGTTTTTCCCCTTTTCACCCTTTCTCCATTTTTTCCCATTTATTCCCATTTTACCCTCGTTTTTCCCCATTTCTCCCAAGGCGTCGAAACGGCCAGCCGGTCCCTTCCCACTACATCGTGCCCGTCCCGTACAGGACTCTTGTGTGAAATGTTATTTAGGCGATGTCTTGAAACTGACGGAGTATTTCACAATGTCTCATATAAATGTAGTTGTGATATTCGAATCATTTCAAAAACGTCCAGTTACCAAAATAAAACCAAATGCATTTTAATTTCTTACACAAAATACATCGGTAGAAGTAAGGGACGCCCGATCCGAGGAAGACACGGCACGATCAAGTGAACCAAATACTTGAGTCAGGCCGTGTCAAGAGTCAGAATCAGAACGGTATGCATGAGACGATGTATGAATGAGAATGTGTGTAAAGACTGATTTGTTAGATGTTCCGTCCTCTCTACTTATCCCGGCGGGGAAACGGCATGTTGGTTAGTTAATTAAATATTGTTTTATTCTGATATCTTGTGAAAAAAATTGCAGTAGGTAGAATTTTTTTTTTCGGAAAACACTGGTGTATTCCAAAATCTCTGAGAAAAACTCACAAATTTCAGTCCCTTCCGAAATTCATGTACCTACCTAATCAATTTTTGGAAAAATAAAATGGGATTTTTAAATAGTATTGGGTTGGTTTGCGTTTCCCGCCGGTAATAATTTTTCCCGCGCGTTATGTATTTTTTGTTTACACCAAAATGGCGTCCGGCTCCGCGCCGGCAGCACTGTCAATTAAAAGCGATGTTTGTTCAATTATCGGATGCTGGGCTGTGAAAAACAAAACAAAAATCACCGGGGGAGGGCCGCATTTTGGGGAGAGAGTTTTTCATAATACATGGCATCATTGTTTGCGCCGTGATTGCACACCTAGATACACTTAACAGTAAAACAAACCGTGGTTACATCCCCCATATCCAGTGATGAAAAACTCTTACTCGAGGACCATGCCCGTGGAACTCTTAGTCATGGTATACAAAAATAGAGAAACGAATTCAAGGCAACGTAATGGCAATGGCAGTATGTAATAGTGGATAGAAAGTTACCAAGATGGCCGCTATTCATAAAGATCATTTATTAATTTTGACTAGGTACTCGTGTCGTGCAAACATTAACTGAATATAATTACAAAGTAACACCACTATTTTCGGTACTCCCGCGACAACATATCCCCGACATAATATCTCAAGGACAAAATATCCTACGGACAAAACATCCTCCTACTAAAACCTAACCTAACCTAACCTTATATTACATTTTACCATTTTTGGACAATAATTTATTGTCTTTTTTTTACATGAGTACCGCACAAGAGTCCCAACTGCTCCCGTCTGGAGCCAGTGAGACTATGGCATCCCCAATTGGGGTATGTTGTAGGCTGAAGGTAGTGGGGAGGGGAAGGAGATGGGTAAGAGAAAGGTGGGAAGTACCTGGCTATTCAGATCTGGTCACTAAACACGGCTAAAGCCATTTCAAACAACGTTTCAATTCTGAATGGTGGTCTTACACCAGGGCGATACTGAAAGTATCTTCCACTCTGGAACGTGCCGCAAATATACTATATTTTAATGAATAAATTGTGAAATAACATAAATTAATCAAATAATAATTTTAATAATAAATTTATTTGCCACGCCGGGATTCGATCCCGCGACCTTCGGAATGCTAGTCAAGAGCCTTACCGCTAGACTACGCCGGCCGTCAAGCCGTCGTCTTTACAGGATGTCTGTATTATTTTTGTCCCATTTTACTATTTTTGAAAAATTATTTATTGAAATTATTTTTGTCCCATTTTTTTGTTAGTTTAGGTTAGATTAGGTGAGGTTTTAGTAGACATTTTGTTGAGGGATGTTTTGTCCGTAAGTATGTTTTGTCGGGAATATTTTGTCGGGGGTATTTTGTCGCGGGATGAAAAGTCGCAGAACCCTATTTTCAGCTCCAATTTTCCTCATGAAATTAACGGTCAAAAATATTAAATATTTGACTGACAGACTTTGACAGCAGATGTATTTAGCTTTTTGTTTATAAGATGTTCTTTGTTTGTGGAATATGACATTTTCGTTATACTGTCATCGCTAAACTGCATCCATCCACCCGCACACTTATTTATAGTACACGTTGGTAAATTGCTACACGTGTGTGATATTTTCAATTAAACGTCACTAACACAAGCATTCAAATATACATTTCATTGCACTTTAAAAATGCTGGCACGTTGCACATTTTGTATGTTGCATTTTGCGAATTTTAATTCTGCTTTGTAAATAAAATATGCAGGGAAACTGAATTTCCATTATGTTGCATAATTTTATTAAAGTTGCTTTCGAACCGTGGAAAAGCTGCAAAAAGCTATGACCACTTTTCCGTTTGTTAGTGGCAAGTTTGTGGGAAATTTGGTTCAAAACTTGCTTGAAATGGCGGATTATTAGCTAAAACATATAAGTTTTCAAAAGCATAAGTTGGGTGACCGGATAGCTCAGAATGAAATCAATTCAACACCTCCTTTGAAAAGTCATTAAAAGCCATGTAAATTTTTAAAAAAATTGGTTAAATGTTACGTTAGGTTAGGTTAAGGTCTTTAAAAAAAATCATAGCTTTTAATGACTTTTCGAGGAGTTGACTTAATTTTAAGTTGGCATGAACCACAAGATGCTACTGTTTACACGTTAAATTATTAGTTATAAAGTCATGAAACAGCACTTAGAATATCGGGGGGCACGTTTGGACGTGGGGCTAAAACGTCTATTGAGTTGACCTGAGACACCTTGTTCACATTTTTGCGAGGAACAAAATGAACCTAAAATTGAGTTTCAAAACTTCCCTTGTCACGATCAAAAACCATGTTAAAACTGCGAGTGAGAAACAAAACCCGCTAAATCGTTCAAAAATTAACTATCAAAACCCGCTATATCGGAATTCAACCACTCACGAGCAGTTATTTTGCCAAGATGGCGGGTTTAGAAACGCGCGCCAGGTCCGTTGAGTTTCAAAAACCTAAACTTCTATATCGTGAGTAAATCACGAAGTGAGTATCAAAATCCGCTATATCCTTTTTATTTATCGAAATTACTTAAATATTGCTAGACATACAATGAAATATGGACACTTTTCGAAATTATATTAGTCCAATTCATTATATAAAAAATTAAAATGCAATTATATTTACGCTAGAGATGTGACAGTTTTTTGCGGTTTTCTCCGAAGTGAAAGTTGATATAGCGGAATTAGAAATTTAACGACTCAATTAATCACAGAAGGTTACAGAAGATGGTGAACTTACCCCGATGATGGCGTTGAGTTCAGTCATGGTGACCTGTTTTGCTCTCTCCACGGCCGTGGCAACTTGCTGTTGGTGTTCCTGGCTCAGAAAAGGGAGGATCTGAGCAATGATGGCGTTTAGTCGCTTTGCTATCTCGGTCTGGAAGAAAAAGAAAGATTTAAGTAAGTATGGTCTATTATTTGCTTTAATATTAGATTTAATTAAAAATAAAGAAGGGACATTTGAGGAAGGCTGGCTGATTCTGCCCCTTCAAGGCAGAAAAAGGGTAGTTTCAAAAGTAATAATATATATATAAAAAAATTGTATTTCTTAGTCATGAACTACCGTCCCCGTCCCCTCTTAAGAGGGTATTCTAGTCTAGAAGCAAGAATTGTAGGCATTTTTTCAGGTGCAATAAAAAAAATATATTTTTACAAGCCATTATTTTACCAAATATTGATTAAACATTGAAGAATACATTTCAAAAAAATCAAACGAAAAAATTCAAAAAGTTACAGGGTGTTGAAGAGGGGGGTCTAAAAAAAGGCGCGCCCTGGTTGACACGATTGCAACCCTCCTAGTAATTTTTAAAAAAAACCAACATAATTCTTAATCCAAACAAATGCGGCTATGGCCCGAACTAAGATAAAGTCAAAAAAAAATATTTTTCGTTTTTTGACTTTCCAAATTTTTAAAAAATAGTAACAATTAAAATTTTGTTATAGTTTTAGTTCCCGCCATAGGGTAATGTAATGCACACCTAATGTCAAGAAAATTGGTTCCGTAGAACTTATTTATATAGATATCGTGTCAACCGTCTCGAAAAAAGTGATTATGAGAAAAACGTTTTTAAAATTTTGTTCTATTCAGATTTTGGTTAAATTCCGTCAAAGCCGCGACATAAAAATGTTTATAACTTTTAAAATAATGCTTATTTCGAAAAATCTTTTTAAGGAGATGTTTTTGAATATTTAAACTTTGGAAATATGAAGAAAAAAAAAATTTCCTGACTAGAATACTGCCTAAATTAAGACTCCCTAATAATATCTATTAATTTCTGTACTTGTATATTTTGTTAATTTTAAAAAACGCTAGTAGCCGACACGGGTGTGTCGAAAACGGTAGCAAATAAATAAAATTACATTGTGAATAAAACTATCCAAACAAAATGTGTTTTATTAATAGTTTCGGGTTGAAAATGCAATAAACTCAATAATAATTAATATTACTACACTTTATCATCACCCATCTGAATTGACACATTAAACTATGCAGTAACACCGCATCAAGCCCGGTGCACTTACATATTATAATATGCAGATATGCACCCCGGATAATATGCAATAGAGCGGGCTGTATCAGCTAATGCATGTAAACTGCAAACTGATGCATACTGCATTCTGGTGGGAGTCGGAAGCTGCCTAGTGTAACCATTACAAGTACTCTGACAGGGGACAACTGGAAGTTCCTGATTCCGATCTACGACTCCAGGGAGATGGTGTCAACCTCAAAAGGAATGGAGGCCGTGACAAGGGATGGGAAGGCTAATGCATCGGGAATCGGCGATGCAGAATAGGGTGGTTGTGCAATCAACATAATATGAGCTCAAAATTATTAGTTATAATATAATGGATAAATCAATTTTTTGAAGACTGGTTGATACTCGTTATTCAGTGTTGTGCCGTCTTGTATTAAAATATCTCCTTTTTTTGGTCTATCATTTAATATTTAACTTCATTTTAATTAATTTTCGTCTAAGGACTCCTTAACTTTGATTGTATTGTCTGGGTTGCATTTTTTCTCAACTTTATACTTTGTCTTTGGATCGTTTGGTCTACGATAGAAGCAAAAACGTCAACTCATTCTAAAACGTTTGTTATTAATGCTTTCTAAAACTCGTCCAAGCCAATTAACAATATACCAAGTAAATGAACATAAGTGCATCATTTCAAACCTAAACTCCAAATCGTATTTTGCGATCAATCCCTGGTTTTGAAACAAAAGAAGTCAGGAAAGACGCTCGCCTTACAAACGACTTCAGGCTTCCAGAATCGAACCCAGGGACCCCGCACTCTTATGTTTTTAAATATAGACACATGTCAATTTCAACTTTGAAAAAAGTGATATCCAGTATAGTTCGTATAGTTAGAACGGTGCAAATAGTAATCATTGACAAAGTGACTGGACTTTACAGTGTTTTGTCTACAGTGCTAAAAAATCAAATCGTATTTGCGCTGATTATAAAAGTTGTAGAGTATAAAATTCTCTACAAATTTTGTCTTCGCGAATCTCAGCTTTTGACCTTGCGCTATGTATGGTTGAGTGCTCAGCACTCTTCGCGCTCTATTAAAAACGGTTAAACGTATAAAAAAATATTAAAGACAGAATTTGTAGAGAACTTTATATAGAATGCAAATACGATTCGAGGCAAAGGAAGCGAGATATTTCCGAAAAACTGATTTTCGCGACCTTTGACCGTGAATACCTGAGGACGCTCAAAAGTGACCTTATGAGACTTTTGAGACAACATTTCGAATGCCAAAATGAAGGTTTATACAATTTTTCAGCTTATTCCGTTTCATTCCGAGGTGAAGTCCTAAATTGACTGGACCAGTATGACTTTACGTTGACTGGACTTGGCTGTAGAAGATCAAAGATCCAAGATCGCCGCCTATCGTACCGTAGAGATGGTTTGTCTGAACAGATACATTTGCAAATCGACAAGACTTTAGATTTTATCATTCAGTATTTCGATATAATACCATAGAAGACATTCCAGCACAATAGTTTCACCACAAGAAAAATGATATGATAATATTAACATAGGCATAAATCATTACCACTTAATGAATTCATTATAATTCATTTGAATTGAACAGCTGATGACTCTGAACAGTGTAGGCACAAGATGAATGACTAACAAGTAAGCGATAATTGCCCGGGGTGATATAGAACTTAAAGACCTTCAACTCGGGTTGAGATAATTATTATGCTAATGACAATGACTAAATAACGCTTTGCCATAATTAAGAATGACACTTTACTCTCGATGCTAGCAAATGTTGGCAAACGTAATACATGCTACGCGACGGTGGTACATAATATGTACAAATTACAAAATGATTTGCAAAATGTTGCTCTATGCTCTATGCCAAGTCATTGCTTTTGTGGAGAAACCAATAATTATTATCGTATACATTGAGCAATATAATTGTGTTGAATTCCGGTTTTTCAAACTGTAAATCCGGGAGAAGGGTTGTTGTTGCTGAAACCATTTATTGGATAACCAAAACCCCTGCGCGAGTTGTTGGCTGCGTTTGGTGACTTAGCAGGGGTACCCGGGTTCTTGGGGTGAGGTTTGTCTATGTCTTGGCGGCGAATGAGTTTGCCCACCTACTGCGTGGCAGGCCGGATAATTAAAAAAAACGCACAAATATAATGTAATCTTTGCATAAAAGACGTGTTGTCGTTTGGCGCTCCTCAAAATACTGAAACGGCAACCGGGCTGTCCGCTGACTCAGCACATAGTAATGCGCGTATTCATCCCGCAAAATATCCCCGACAAAATATCCTACGAACAAAACATTCCATAACAAAATATCTACTAAAACCTGTGAATGTCTGTATTCTTTTTGTCCCATTTTTTGTTTGATTAGGTTAGGTTTTAGTAGATATTTTGTTGGGGGATGTTTTGTCGTAGGATTTTTGTCGGGGGATATTTTGTCGCTGAATGAAGGGTCGCGGAACCTCAGCACATTCCACCCTAATTATAGTATATCTAATACTTAACTTAATATCGATATCATAAATACGACAATCTTTCTGAAATTAGAGGACAAAATAATCAATTCCTTGCATCTGAAAACGTCGGTAAAATACAGTAAAGTTGTTTTGTTCCTAGGACTTATTCTGAAATCAATACCTCTGTAAAGGCATCTTATCTGAGCATGCAATAGACATCTCGCCGTTCATATTTTGTATTAATTTGTGAAATTCTCACTTAATCTCTCTCCATAAACGATGTAATAATCTTGACGATACTGCCATTGAAACAACCTCCTTGAACGTACCGGGATGCTGTTTGAATGGGTTTAACCGACCGTTAAGCCAGACTAGCGCTCCGCTCCTGGGCCCCCCTGGCCCCCTTCATCTCCGTCTGCCCCCACGGGAATGGGGCCGGAGGTAGGAGGGCCTAGCCGCCTCGAACTAGCGCTAGCAGCCTGTAGTTATATCAGATGACGCTCCAGAGCACTTGGGACGAACCACATAGCGTTATCGCAGTCTTGGCTCGGTGCACAAATAATAATCCCAAATTTATATGTATGATACTCGGGGGCAAAGAAATTAATACGTTCCGGTTCCGTTTCAAGATGGTGGCCTTATTAGATACAATATTTTTATCCCGGCAGTGTTCAAATCAATATTACGGCACTTAACGGTCTGAAGAAAGTTTGAATAAAGAATTGTCGTTGTCACTTATTTGGACAAATTGTACGTCCTTTTTGAAATTAAAAACAATGATACCTAAAATATTTTTGGTTTACAAAGTGGGTGGTATTTATGTACCTTCTTACAAATCTTTTGATTTCAGAGAAAATTTGGTTTCAATTCATAGAGCCTCGATTATATTGGGCGAGTTTACAAGCTACAAGCCGGCGAATTAACTATCTGCTAGTAAACTAGCAGATAGTGAATTGGTAGGAATCTGGGGTTCAGTCTGTCATCCAGTGGTCATCCACCTCCAAGACCTAGACAAACCTCACTCTATGAAGCCGGGCACCCCTGCTAAATCACCAAACGTAGCGAACCACTTGGGGTGACCTATGACAGAGGTGTTGGTTATCCAATAAAGGTTCCCGGGGCGACGGTACCCATTCCCGCCTCCCAAATTGTATTTAATGAATTCGCTCACGGAAATACTATTTTATTCTCAATTAAAGAAAAATAAATGTAATGTTTAAATTTTAAATTAATTAATTTTAAATTAAGACACAAACAATACAGGCAGCCGTTCAATGAATATGTGAAAGCTCCATAACTCGTGGTAGAAATGCTTATCGATTTGAGAATAGGTGCATCGCTAGAAATTCATGACAGAACAAGCTGTGCAAATTTGCCAGAGCTCAACGTTTTAGAGTTTCAGACTTAAGATAGGTAGTTTTTTTGCTACTTGTTTGGTATTACTGCGATTAGAATAATTTAACATATTCTAAATAAATAAATTATTCTTGAGTAAATTTTTTTGAGTAAGTGAACACCCTTAACACCCTGTAGATAAAACTGCACTTTTTTACATTAGCTCCATACAGGAGGCCCTGAAGAAAACAATTTCCCTTGGGGCCCTCGTCATCTTTGAGGATGTCGTATGGAGGAATTTTTAGGGAAAGAAAGGAGAGGAAGTTCTGGGAAGGAAAAGGGTATGAGGGATGGGTAGGAATCCGGGGTCAGGGAGTCCAGGAGTGACAGACGTATGAATTCATTCCTCCCACTGCGGTGCAAGGCGATGAATCGACATAATCCAGCTGGAGAGGTGGAAAGATCTTCCTGTATTTGTTTCTTCCACGTAGTCGGTGGACAGACGAATCCGTCACCAAGACCTACAAAAACCTCACCCCATAAACCGGGGCACCCCTAAGTCGTCAAACATAATCTAAGGCAGAGGTGTTGATTATTCAATAAATGGTTCCCAGGGAAGGGGTACCCACATCCGCCTTACAAATTGCACTACATTGTTAATGTTTGAAAAAGAATTTAAAGTATCTAATTAAATTATAAATAAAATAATACGAACAATACACAGTTATATTATAAGAAAAAAAGGTACAGTCAGTGTACCATAATTGTTATATGATTATAATAGCGTAGAATTTGAATCAGTTTTGCCAACAAAAGAAACTGTCATCTTATGATTCAAGTGACAACTCCATTCCGCTTCCTTGGCCACAGCGTGCAACGTAACATCATAGTCTAACGTTGTACTCCACCGTTGTATTCCGACGTTGAAAGCTATAATTCGGTACGGAGCTATGCGGGCGGCGTCTCATTGTTACGGATGCAACTAGTTAGTTACACATTCGGTGTAACGAGCGAATTTGTAACAATCGCGTATTTTCAATTACAAAGTTGGGAGTCTCCGTTCTGCAGCGAGCGGACTATGCGGCGCGGATGGCGCACCGGAGCCGGCGGAACCGCATACAAATTGCATTCGTGGGTAGAGTACGCTTCACGCTGAAATGCGAGAGATTATAAATTAATTAGAGACTAATTCTAAATGGAATTTTTGGGTTGTTTACAATATATAAAAACTAATAATTTGCAGGATAGGATTTGTCAATAATATTATGATGATTTTACTTACGCATTTCTATAAACATGGTAACATGCTTAGGAGTCATCCATAAATTACGTCACACCTTAGGGGGGGGGGGGACACCTTTATGGATGGCCCCTTAAATTAACCTATTAATTATAAATAACTTTATTTTTAAGTATATAGATAGCACTTATTTGATGGTGCAATTAATGGGACGCATTGTTGTATGGTTAGCGAGTGAATAAATGACAACAAAGGTGTATTTATGATATTTGTTTGTTGTGAAGACCTCACAAGGAGAACGTTTAACGAGAAGTTTTAGTGTCTCATCAGGGTGATGTTTACGTCATTGTATTTTTGAATTGATTATTTATTTGCACAACTAGTAATAATATTCATCTCAATTCAAACAAGCATAAATACCGATATATTTTTTTGATTCCCTCCTTCTATTTAAGAAAAACATTTATAGCCCACTGAATTCGCACACATAACACACACATCCACACACACACACACACACACGCATAAATACTCACACACACCCCTCTCCTTCGATAATTTACTAACTAACTTTATTTAGGTAAAATGTATAATTTATCACACAAAAACATGTACATAACAGCGACATGTCATTGGTACCAATTACTGTATTAAATTCTATGACTTTTTCTACTGTGTAATTACGTACTGTTTGTTTCTGCAAAATAAATAAATGATAGTAGTGATGAGTGGTCTAAAACAAATTTATGTGTTTTTATTGTAAATTATGGCGAGCCACAAAGTTGACGCTTTTTACAAATATGAAATAAATGATAAGAATGGAAGTTTCTGTTCTTAAAATTGAGTCTATTTGCAGCTATGTAAATAAATTAGAGCTAAAGAGATGAAAATTGCACTACTAAATTCAGCAATTCGTGTAAGATTTAAATTCAGAATTCTGGCAGCTAGATTTAGAATTTATTTATTAGGGCGTACAAAACGTTGGACAAATTCCACGAGACCGCAGCCGATCGGTACAATAATAATAAATGTATGCCTGCGGCGCACGTCCGGTGCCTTGTGAGCGTGGGGCCTGAATATTTAACTAAGCACTGAATAAAACAAGGGACAGACGGCGAATTGTTCAGAATGGACGCTGATGTGTGGATGTGCGGATATGTACACTTCCATTCGGTGAAAGTAAAGGAGGAAAACAACTTTTTTCACGAAACATGACGTGAAAAGACAAATTACAGAAGGTTTCAAAACTAGACACGTGCCACACAAATAAACTAGAGAAAAAACTTCTATATCGTAATGTAATACACGAATAACTACTTGGTACCTATAAAAGTGTAATGTGATTTGACAAATGATTTAGTTACGTTACATAGCATTTAAAAACTTCGCTTTAATCCTTTTTCTTCCGGTGCCCTCTGCTTTCGGAGATAAGCTATCATCAGAATTATATGTACTAGTTGTTGGTTCAACTTTCGTCCTATCAAAATAACGAATAAACATTTTGAAGCCATTTATTTCAATAGACATAATTATTGCAAGTCTGTACAAATAAATAACTGTACAACATGTAAAAAAGTTTAATTTCTCAGTTAAATACTTGAGAGTTGAGTTAAGACACATCAAGCGATATTATTTTACAGGCTCGGTTGATTTTAAAGGTAACTTAAATGGATATTATCTGTGAATTTTTAAAAAGTTCTAATTTGGAGTGGCAGTTAGTTTTATTTACTGATGGTATATTGGCATTCGCACTTACATATTTCGTTAAATATTTATCATGAAATCATTGTAAATAATTGACTACAGCTGCCCCTCTCGCCTCTGGGGAGGTGGCGGAGAGCGTTTGTCACACAAGTGGCCCTCCACTGCTGAGTGCAAAGGGGGAAGTCGGGGTACGTGGCATCCGGTAAATTGGGAATGGAAATAATTAATCACTGTTTTTATTTAATTGGTTATTTCCAAAATTAAGATGGAAAGGGCTGCAAGAAATGAACTTGGTTCGGAAATAATCACGAAATATCAAAAGGAGGGGACGGACGGATTTAATGAGATATCACGTGTATTTATTATTCGTTGAACGCACGATTTCTAAACCAAACAGCGGCGCGTGGCTTTGACTCACCGTTGCCAGGCAACGATTTCCCCACGCATTGCGACAACCGCTCGGCTCACCAGTCGCCAGTAAGTCTGTGATTTTGACGCCGAATGCCTAAAAACAATATTTTGACTAACTAACCATCACGCCGTTTCCCCGCAGGGGTAGGCAGAGAGGACGGACCGCCAAACAACTCGATCTTGGCACACACTCCTTGCTTCGTTCACATTCATACATCGTCTCATACATGCTCTTCTGTTATTCTGACTCTTGACATCGCCCGACTCAAGTATCTGATTCACTTGGTCGTGCCATGTCTTCCTCGGGCGTCCCCGACTTCGTCTACCATTCACATTTGCGTCATATATTCTCCTTACACTCCTTTCCTCATTCATTCGCTCTACATGCCCAAACCATCTGGGCGTTCCTTTCTTAATCTTATTCATTACGCTTACATCAGCCTTGCATTCTTTGCGGATCTCCACATTTCTCACACGATCATACATGGTTTTACCACACATACGTCTCAGGGATCTCATTTCTACAGCATTCAGTCTACTTTCATCCTTTCTCTGCCAGTTCCATGCCTCACTGCCATACATCAGGGTAGGTACCAGCACTCCATTATGGACGGCTAGCTTCGCTTCTTTTGACAATTTTTTGTTGCTGCCAACGGCGTTCAGACCTCCATTAATGGAGTTACCGGCATTTACCCTTCTTTCGATATCTCTATCAGTCTTCCCATCTCTCGTAAACATACTTCCCAAATACACAAACTCATCCACCTGCCCCAATATTTTGAAAATTTCAATATTCTTTGTACTAAAAAAATAAACGTGATTTTGGGTATGGGGGGGAAGTCTTAAACCTCAATACATATCACCAGGGGGGGAGGCGATTAAAAAGTTGCTATAAAACATCACGTGATTAATGGACGACCCCTAACTATTTTTTTTTAAATTGTGGTTTTTAAAACGACTTTTTAATGAATAGATCCCAAAAAGAGTAGGTACATATTTTATAACTACTACATTGGCTGAATTATATTTAAAAACTGCGTCGACATTGTGTCAAAACAATTTCGCCCCAGATGAACCACTGCACTGTTTTGGCAGGGTTTTCATTGTAGCTGTGGGGCATTGTGATAGCGGCCGGGATGAATAATTAGAAACACCGATACCGCCGCGCCCTGGGCAACTAATAACTAATTAACCGGGTTCAATTTTGTTCGGCGGGTGCCACATAGCTGCCCGTTTTGTTTGGCTAGTCTCATTCAATAAATAATTTTACTAGATATTCCCTTACAGTCAGAATCTTTAATAATAACCGTATCTTCAAACACTGGATTTTATATAAGTTCTAGGCAAATAAACTCTATAATTACATGCCTACCATTGCAACAAACCTCACAAAATACACCAACACATATATTCAAACATAATGTTTCGGTCTCGATAAAAAACATATTGTACAATTTTTTTCATAACTCCAAATAACAAACGGATCCATGATAACTCAGGACAATGGCAATTGAAAACCTACACATTTCAGAAATGATATCAAGACATTAAAAGTGATGACAAAACGTGCATATAAACCTAACGTAACCTGTTAAACCCAATTTTTTTCATCACTTTCCAAAAGTATGTTGAATTGCCACTGTTCTGAGTTGTCCGGTTACGTAAGACGACGCATGAACTAAGTTCAGTTTTATTCGTACACACATATTCTTTGAATGACTAACCATTTTCGTGAGCGGTGTTACATTTTTTGATCGATTAGTAGGAATACAACGTTTCTTTGATTTTTATAATATCATTGGAGAGATGTCGTCCTTTTTCAAGTTAACTAACATATATTTTTTAAATATATTCTTTCAGCTTCACAAATCATAAAATTATAATACGTCGTGATTTTTGACGGGTCTGTCTGCGCCAGTACAGTAATAATTACTGTTAATACGTAAAAGGTGGCAACGGTAAATGCCTAAAGCTTGGATACTTCCTGTTAGCAGCCAATTAATGATAAATCGAGTCGGACATCAATAATTGAGCCTGTAATTAATTAATTCGTTTCTCAATCAAATAATCAATATTAATTGGACTTAGTTTTATTACTAACTAATTTTATTATTAACTTATCAAGTTAGTCGCGTAGATGGCGGAAGATTGTTCCGAAAATTTTATCACCAGAGAAAACGGGAACTAATTAAGTAGGTAAATGGCTTCATCGGAGATCCACAATGAAAATACAATTTCTTCGAGTTAATTTCATGGATATTTTTAGGAATTTTAGAAAATATCGACGATTTTCTTTTTTTTTTAGTTGAAGAAATACATTATTGTGTTCGTAGGAACTTGATATGATAAAAAAATTACTTCCATTTTTACAATAGCTTTTTTGGACAAAATTACGATTTTTTTTTTTTTTTTAAAGAAAGACAAACATTCCCGCGTTACGAATAACCCAACAATGTTTGAAAATCTCCTACTACCACCACAGTAAGCCGAAAATATTGCTTGAGTCGTGATGGAGGACTTAGCCAGCAGAGGAATCGAACACGCGACGCCTGGGTGGGACCCAAACGCGATGCCCACTCAACCACTGACCGGACTTTATAATAGCTTCTTTCAGAAAACCATGATTTTATTTTATTTATTTTATTTATTCATACACGCCTTGAAGGCTTTTACAGAATCACATTATTAAAGTTACACATGTTATTCAGGAGTATAATTGTAAGCAAGTATATAACATTATAAACTGTAATTTAAGGATACAAACAGGTTTAATATGAACATAGGTATGTAGTTTCGTTATCATTAAAATTGTACAAAGGAGTTAAAAAGTTTACATAGTGTAATAATGGTAAAACAGAAGAGTGCTTAAGATACTTTAGAATTAGTTATTGAGGAACGTGTAGGTATTTACTATGTTGATTTTATTATTAACTTGATCATGAATAAATTGTTCGAAAGCATAAGTTTTTCAAGAATTCAGCAAAATTAACGCAGCGATAAATAGTACCTACACATAGAAAAAAATAAATAAAAAATACATGAGTTGTAATATCTTGAAAAGTTATACAGATGAGTTCAACAAGTGTATAGTGTGATAGTAAAAAATAGTACAAATTATATAAAATTTACAAATTTAAAAATTTTTATAAACCATTGAAAATTATGATGTTTTTATAAGAGCTTTAAGTAAAGTTGATTTTATGGAAGCTTACGGGAAATGTGATGATTTCAGAAAAGCTTACAAAATATGTCATGTACAGGGCGTAACAGTACCCGAAGGATTTTAACCAGCGATTCCTGAGCGTCTTTGGAGTAAAAAGTAGATGTCATACGCCGCAACGAAGAAATATGATGATTAAGTAAAAGCTAATTATTGAAAAACATTATGATTTCCGAGAATCGTAAATATTTTTTTGTTATAAGTAACACACTCCATGATATCACATCTCGAGCACCCATGTAGCGGATGTGTAGTTCAACTGGAGTGGGCTTTTGAACTCGGGTTCTTCGCGGGATTCTACTCCTACTCCTTTTTCAAATCGACTACTCCCAGAGAACCCGGTCCAGGACTCGGACCCAAACCCCGTAATTCGGAGCCGGAGCACGAATGCTTCCAGCGGCGTTCTCGTGTTTGCGGTCCGAGCCACTCGCGGGAGCAGGTCCCGGATTCGATTTATTTTGCGGCTCCGGCCGAGCCCGTGCGTCCCCAGTACTAAGTCCGCACCCAAGAACTCGGACCCGGGACCTGCTCCAAGAACTCGAGTACTTTAAAAGGAAGTACTTCTCGGAGGCCTCATCAAATTATGAGCAAATTCCATCCACGATTCCTTATCTATTAACAAAAATGGCACCTCTTCTCTCACAAATTATTAAAATATTATATTTATTAAATTATTAGCCAATACCAAAAGTACGAAGCGCGCCACTGGGCACAGGTAGCGGGTGTTCGGTCCAGGGTTGGTGCAAGGCGGGGAAGAACATGGGCGCCCAAGGACCGGGGCCGGGGCCGGGCATGCCGCGGTTCGCCTCAGAGAGTTGTCCCACCGCACCAACCACGAAACCGACTAGGATGAATGGATGTTGCTAAACCATTTTCGAAAGTGGCAACGAGGTAAAGTGTAGGCAAATGAAAATATTTCATATAAAGGTATATAAGATTCTGTGGATTGATAGAGATTAAGAAAGTATTGAATGAGACTTATTAGAACTTCATTCCTCAACCTACGATACTTAATAATAATAAAAATTGGGTAAATTCCATTTAAAAATCGTCAACAAGCAACCCGGGAGAAATTTAATTTGATTTTATGTTTGTAAGTTAACTTGTATAATTTCTGGATAGTTTTTGATAAAAAATCATCTGAAATTGCAATTAACAGGCCACGAAATATTCAGTAAAACAACAAATATTTCGAGCTGGTTTCTTTAGGATGTGTTTTCACATTTCATGTGAATTAGAACATCGTTAATTAAAACATAGATAAACTGGGATATTCTACGCACTTACTGCGGGGCGAGCCGGATTGGGAGAGGCTGTTTGAGGGTTCCAGCAGGACTCAGTAGGGTGGATGTACTCATATGTCCGTCACTCCTGGACACACTGACCCCACAGATTCCTACTCATCAGTCCTACACATTCCTTCCCAGAACTCTCTTTCACTAAAAAAAACCCTCCACAAAACATCCGATTGTCATCAGAGCAGATGTGTAATCGAATATGTACGTAGAGGCGTTACTGTGTTGCCCGATCCAACCCTTTTCGGGGTTTAATTTTGGTGTAGCCATGAATTATCGGATACCGCGAACTGCTGAACTTATCCCCGTCGACTTTATTAATATTAATTGTATTTTTGTGGATTTCAATTGCCTCCGTAATTAGGAGTAGTTAGGTGTGCTCTGTGCGTTTTGGGTCTTCCCAGGACGTCAGGAATAAATCCAAAGCAATGGCCGGTTTCAATTATGCTCGTCATTTGCCGATTTGTCAGGATGGCCGAGTTTACATACTCAAAATTGTTCTGATATCCTTTAGGAGGTCTCAAGAGGGAATTTGGTTTTTGCACAAAAATAAAAGATTTTCTGAGGTCTGCATTGCCATTGCAATGCTGTCCAAAACGATGGCTAAAGAAGAAAATAACGGCACGGCATAACAGCCCAAAAATAAATCATAAGAGTATCATAAAATCCATGATTCTACTTTAACATTTTAAAAAGAACAAATGCAACGCATTAAAAAATAGCATGAATATTTTAGGCATGTACCTCCGTGATATTATTTAAATTATAATCCGGGTACATTATTTTAAATTTAATTATGCAACAATTTTGGGTCACATTAAAAAAAATGTAGCAGAATTAATACTTTATCAAGGTTTTATTAAAACATTCATCCACACAGTGTCGCACGGCCGGAATCACGTCAGCATTTGTGTGGCGAGGGTGACCACACTGACCCCACAGTGGGGCCGTGTGGTCGGGCGGGCGGGCGGGCGGGGCGGGTTGACCTGTGGGGTGGGCCGGGGTTATTATGAACTGGCAGGGGGTGGGGTGAGATGGAGCGACCGCAAAACACCCGCCGTGATCCAAGCAGCCCAGGGGAAACCAGACGCTATGTACATATATCTACTAGGTAGTTGGCTCATGTTTGAATGGGAATAACATATTCTAAGCGGGGTGTATCGTTATGAGATGTTTGAACAGTTTGATTTATGTTTGTCCGGTGAACAAGAGAAATTTATCATCAACAGCAACGATTATATTTTAACAATGTTGGAAGTGCAATTTGGGAGGCGGGTATGGGTACCGCCGCCCCGGAAACCATTTATTGGATAGTCCAGATCTTAGCGGCCGATCTGCTGCATGGTGAGCAGTATCAAGAGAGACTGATGAAAGAGAGAGGGAGGTGTTTTATCCTCTCCAGCCAGAATCTCTCGACCCGCAGTTGGAGGAATGGATTCATACGTCCGTCACTCCTGGACACACTGACCCCCAGATTCCTACCCACCCCTCATACATATTTCCTTCCCCTCACCTACTTTTACCTCCACCCTCTCGGGGGTACCTCCCCTTCGTCCCCCACCAATGCTGATGTTCTCTCTCCCTCTTCTACTTTTCCTTTAGGTACTCTGTAACTATGTATTTTGTTTAATATATTTTATTCACAAAATTTATAAAACTGGGAAGACTTCGATGGCTGGGTCATGCGGAGAGAATGACCGAGCATCAAGCACTAAAGTCTCTGCTGAACAGGCCAAGATTAAGATGGAGCGACAACGTCCTCAAAGACATCTACCTTGGAGCTTCTAAACTGGAGAGAGCTGGCACAAAACCGATATGAGTAGAGAAAGACTTGAGGAGGCCAAGACCCACCAGAGGTTGTGGAGCCAAGAGTGATGATGGTGATGATATTTTATTCTCCCCGATGAAGGTTCACGTCGAACCAAAATCGGTAGGTTAAATAAAGCTTTATATTAAAGTGGAATTATAACAAAGCTATTTTATTGTAATTATTATAACAATAAATAAGTTTAGATTACTGTTGTCAGTTTCAATTGTGATTAGCGTATGCCATTCGATCGTTACAATTACCATCGTGAATGTTGATCAGTCAATTATCTACGGGGAAAAGGTGTAAAATAATAACCATAGGTACGTGTATGTGTATACACTGTGTATTATATGGTACTCCCATGTTGTTCACAGTAATCCCGTATCAAAGTCTGTGCATTAATGCACATATCGATATCGCCAGCGGTAAGCACAATATAGTTCGATCCTCAGGATCACGCAGGGCGGCATTGCCCAGAAGCGGAAGTACCCGACGAACTATCGGGAAAATTGGGATACATAAAATTCGCAACTACTCTAAACAAACTCCAATTAATAAAAATATTAAATCTTTTTTTAGTGATAACAGAACCGTAATTAGGGATAATAATAGGGACTTACCAGGGGCGTGCCCTTCATATAGGCACATAAGAACTACCTATCCTACCTTCCGCGCATAAATATATAAACTAAATTAAAAATTACTTATTATTGCAAGAGATCAATCAGAACTTACAGAAATGCGCTCGAAGTTCTAGCTACGGATCGTACGGCAATGCCTCGCGCACTATACCGGCCACCCACTATAACGTGTGGCAAAAGCAGAAATTAAGTATACCAAATGTCGCTCATGTCAGATTATGAGTTTCGTCTTCTTCTTTGATGATTTATAAGATTGATGGAAATAATCTTCAAAAGTTCGGGTAAATAAAAAACAGAGTACGCAATTTACACGTGAAAGAAGTGAAACCTTCAGAAAAATAACGAGGCTACGAAGCACCTCACAAAAAGGAGACCGATTATACCATCTCATTCTCTCGCAAGCTAAATCCTATATTTCATAGGTTCTCAACGCCTCCTTGTGGGCGTTTGAGACTTTCAGGGAGGCAGTAGAAGACCCAGAGAAAATTAGGGGCGAGGGCAGGTAAAAAAAATATGATACAAAAACAAAAAAGGTAATCACGTACTAATAAAGCAAAGTAAACTTTAATATTGGTTAATTTTTGTTATTGTATGTACAGTAATAATTTTTAACACGTGTGCGAAAATTCACGTATTTCGGTAGTTCATTCAGTTTAGTAGTTTATTTTTTATTATATAATATTATCATCTTATGTGCATAATTATTAAGAATTGACACTATATCATGAATACAAGAAGGAAGGGGGCGGTAAGAGGTAAAATACAAAAGAATTGTTTTTTAACCTGCTAAACAAAAAGGTATAACAAATAATTCAATATACTTTTAACCGAATTATTGGTGGGCGGTGGGCAAAATAAGGTTGAGAACCTATGCTACAGATGTTTGTCTCATTTTAGCGTCGCTATTTTTCGTTTCATCGAGTTTCAAATCGCAACGGTGCTAAATAAAGTTGTAATAAAATTTAATAATTGCATTGTTGAGCACGAAATGTGGGCACAAAATGGTATATTTTTGTTATATTTTGTAATTTGATTTCTATTTCAGCCCTGTCTACCTACACTCACATGCAGCGGTATCTGATTACACAGGGCGGCGGCAGGCGGCAGATATTCTCGCTGGGCGGCAGAAGCCGCAATGAGTAGGCACTGGGCGGTTAGGGCGGGCGATAATTGCCGTTTAATTAACCGCCCCAAGCGCCATACTACGGAACTTCGGCCAGTAACCGCGCCATTATTCAAAATTACAAGTGGAATTTACAGCCATTAAGTATTTATTATTGAGCCCACTGCAACCGGCTTTACTGAATTTGTAAACAAACGCATCGATACGGGCGCGTGCTTCAACATCGACAATCAACAATAAATTGAATGATAAAATTCCGATTGACGACTAAATAATACAAATTGTAGTTTATTAGAAAAGCAAGTAATAAAAGTAATGGGCCATCCATAAATTACGTCACACCTTAAGGGGGGGGGGGGGTGTAGAGAAGCGTGACATAGTGTGACAAGTCGTACGGGGAGTAATCAGCTTTGTGACGTCATATAAGCAGTTAGGCTTACCAGATTACAGGAATTTTCCTGACATGTCTGTCTGATTGTACGAATTTTCAAAACGAAAGAAAACATCCATGAAACCCCGTGTTCTTACACACATATTCCCGCGAGTTTATAAAACTAGGCCGACACCTCGCAGTATGTATCCCATTTCGCCCCTCCCCGCACGCAATGAATTCACATAAATAACTCCGTGTCCCGAATAGCCCCTCCCTGTAGACATCGCATCGTAATCGGCAAAAAAATATCCCATCTCGCCCCTTCGGGGGGGTCAAGAAATCATGAAATTCGTGTGACGTAATTTATGGATGGCCCCTAAGAAGTCTAGTCTGTCAACTAAGGACGGGTTGTTTCAAAACAATTGATGAATTCATCAAATATTTGATGTTAATTTTCACGTTCTGTGTAAGTTCTATTCAAGTTCTATGATTATTTCAGTTTTGTGAAGCAGCTGTCCTATAACGATATAATAACAGAACTTGAATAGAACTTACACAGAACGTGAAAATCAACTTCAAATATTTGATGAATCCATCAAATTTTTTGAAACAACCCATCCTAAGAGTAGAAAATATTAAAAATGGAATTACAAAATTTGTAGGCTGGTAACACCAATTTAACTATCGAAAATTCTTTTAAAGCGCATTACACTGAAAATATAGAACACCGTATATAACATTTTAAAAAACATTTTTCTGTTCTTAAAGAAAAAAAAAAAAAATCAAAGAAGCACTGTTGTTAAGTTACCTACTTAATTAATGACATACATTTGATGAAGTGGTGTTTTACGAAGTGATTTGCTTTATTTTAATTTAACATAAATTTGAATTTAACAGTAGATAGAAAGGAAGAATCACTGATGGTGAGTTTAGTTACACTCCTTTTAGATCTAAGTATATTCAGATCTAAAATTAGAGACATGATCTAAAGCCTGGGCAACGCTAGGCACTTTAAGCTAGTATTAAATAAATGTGAGCAATTTCTAAACTGTGTTTTATATTTTATTACAATACCGTTATTCTTCTTTACGTTAACACAAAATTACAAAGGTATAATTTACCTATATGCAATTCTAATTTTGAGATCGGTGGGTATCTATATTGCAATGAATTTTTTTTTTTCATTTTCATACCTTTTTAATTTTTTCCAAAAATGTAAGTTACACAGCTTTACATGCGTGACTTTTGAGACCTCGGGCGTTTAAAAATAAGGCAATTTTTTTTCTCTCTATGGAGAGCGACACAGCTAATTTATATGAGAACGGGTCATTTCTAAGACTTTGGCTTGAGTTCAACAGCACGTCTGTGGAACGATTGCCGGCCTTTGTGTTTCAAGTCCCAGGTTCACTCCTTTCTTTACACAAAAAGAACGCCCACCAGCATCCCCAAAGTTGACATCAGCCGTGAGGAAAATAACTTTTCTCTGGGAATCATGTGTGGAGTTAATGTAAAAATAAATAAATAAACTCTCTGAGATCGCGAGTTTAAAAAAACTGTCGTGTTTCACCTCGTGAAAGAATTCCATGAAACGAAAGATAAAATGCCCTCGGTATTGCCCTAGTGGAGGATCACACACGAAATTCACGAGAAACCTTGAAACCTTATGGATCGATAGTTACCGAAGTTTTTTCAAACCAATCCAAGAATGACTCGATTATACAATAAACATTGCGAACATGAAGACTTGGATGTATTTTCAAATTCAATTATTACCTTCAGAAGGAACTTATATTTTCATATCCCTGATGATTTCCTCACTGAGAGCTTTAATATGTGTATAAATGTATATGTGTTTGCATGTGTGTATGTACATGCATGCATATTTATGTATATATGTGTGTGTAGAGTGTGCACACGTATGCATATACATGTATATTATTATGTGTGTACGTATAAACATAAGTGTGTATTTTCTATTATTTGGTCCTTCTTGTTTTATGCAGGTACTTGTAATATAATTTATTATTATGTTAATAAATGAAAACAAATAACTTTGTGTACACCACTATTTAATCAACATTTTATTATTATGTATTAACATATTACGAATGTTGAGATGAATGATGTGCTCACCTTTAATTGGAATTGTCACTGTAATCATATTCAAATTGTAAACTTAATATAATAATTATATGTGATGTATTCTGTTGGCGAGCCAACAAATAAAATAAAAAAAATTAATGAAAATCTAAAAGTTGCTAAAACTAACATTAACTTTGCACACATTTCTTCAGCCTTACAATGTTCCCTTTAATAAAGCTTTCAATAAGCAATTATGGTTAATTTAAATTAAATAGTAAGTTTGGTGTCCGAAATACGATGACATAAAATTTAGACACTAGAGCACAATTATTGCAATGTTGAAAATGTTTCCTAAATTCTTCCCATTCCGACAAGTAAGCCGGTCGCATACTTGTGGATGGGTAGGCGAATACCTCAGGGGTAAGTTTGGTCTTCAAAGGCTCTCAAGTCAGCCTTAAGTCCCGAGTCCTGAGACATGTCCAAACATCTGAGGCAACACCGCACGGGAGCCAGCTTAAAGTCACCCCTTAAACTCGTGACAAGATAAATATACTGCACACTACAAATAATATGAAATAGATTTTAAATTTGTTTTGTAATAACTGAATGCACTTATGCAAAACTTCAAGAAGACATTTTAAAAGTCTACAGCTGTTCTCTCTTAATCACTGGAGCGCTTTTTGCCAAAATATGGCACTATTTAAAATAACTCGGACTGCTTTGCTGCCAATTTTGGCAAATTTTCTTTTACCTAATTAAGTAGAAGTTTACGATTTTATAATATTTTTTTTATAAATCCTACGAATATGTGATAATCGACAAAAGATATGTGAATTATATATATGAATAGGATAGGTGAATTATTAAAATTCGGAGGTATGATTTTTTTTTTTTTATTTGAATTTTTAATCAAAATGATTACAAAAAATGTCGAGCAATCAGAGAAAAAAGATTTTAATTGCGCTGACGCTACAGTGGTTTAACATTGGTTTATTTAACTTTTTGACCGAAAAGTTTCAGACAATCGCGTTCTTCTTCAAAATGGTAATCTTTTATTTAAAACTATGATACATATTTATAATTCATTTGTCAATAATTGCTATCAAAAATAGGAGAAAAGTTGTGTAGTCCGCTTCATTTGGACAATCATTGGCGTCAAACACTTCGCGTTAGTGAATTAATCTTAGCAAAATTAAAATATAAAATGCATATTTTATTATAAATGCTCACTTTTCGAAATAATAAAGCTCCTAACTAAGACAAGAAAGGTTATTTTCATGGTGTAAATAAATCAGAGAGACTCAAACATAATAACTAAATAGAATGTTAGATTTGCCAATATCCAATACCGTGTGTGAAATCCGTTGGTTTTACAATAATTATAACATCAACATCACAAGTGAAAATCTTTCAGAAGAAGTTTTCTTCGAAAAACTAATAATTATAATTCTAAAAGCATTTCTGATACGGGCATTATTTTACAAGTACTCAACTTATAAAGACGTAACGAGGTTCCATATTTAAAAGTAAAAGAAGACGACCCATGTCGCTCGAGCGTGCTTAGCAATCCTGGACGTAATCTCGGGTATAAAAAAGTGCAAACACAACAAAGCTACCGAGAAAATCCAGCCCCGGAGGCACCTAATCAACGGTACCTTCACAAAGTCAACATTGCCCCGTTTACCCCGGGCCGGCTGTTTACCAAGGGCGTAACTGTTTGTGTTTGCAGAGGGAGAACCTACCCCCTCTCACCCCCGGGCAAACACCCGCCACTGGAGTGGTGATATTAGATTCTTTGACATGAGATTTTATTACGAGGATTTTTTTCTTATTTATTGACCGATATTATATGGCGGGTTTGTGTTTGTGGTCTGTCGAAAAAAACTGAAGGCTTGGAGAAGTATTTCAGTAAATAACAAAGAATAAATCAAGTAGATTTATGATTCTCAAAAGCTTGGCCTTATATTCATGTTGTGAAATACGATTCTGATAAAACGCTCTATTTTATTTGGAGGTAAAAGTGGCAAAAACCATTATGTGGGCAAACGAAACAGCAATTTCAAAAGCGTATTACACTAAAATAGAAAATGAAAATAACAAATTGTTCAACAAGGTATAATTCACTTCACTGACTGTAAAGCTTAAATGATCACTAAGACGTTTCGTGAAGAATTTTAACAAAGAGATTTATATTCTGGGACGATGAAAAATGGCAATCCATCATTGTTCATCGTGCATTATGATGTACATTGTACCCAGCGAGGGAGAAGACTGCCCCTACACGACCACCCTAGTGTGAAAACCACTAGGGTCAACAATGAGCGGAAAATTGTACATTTATCAAGGGGTGACAAGTGGGGTGTATCGGCCATGGAAACATTTCCAATTGAAATTAAGCACGCTTCAAAATGGATGATACTTGTATCACCGATGATTTGAAGGAAATTAATCGCTTCGGGCATCAATATTTCAAATTGCCAGAGCAAATATTGTGAAGTGTGTGAAAGAGGACGGATTCAACGTATGAATTGAAGAGCTGGAGAAAAATACCTTTTTAATAATTGTAAAATACTGAGTTTACATAATATTACTTTTACAAAAATGAGTAGTGCGATTTCAACCTGAATGATCTTAATGACGAACAAATTGATGATGTATGTAAATGGCAGGAATCGATTTTTTTAAACTATATGAAAAATAAAACTATAAATAAAAATAAACGAATATAAAATACTTGGGCCACATCATCACTGAAGATCTCTCGGATGATGGTGATATTGAACGACAGAGGAGAAGTATCAGTATATTGTCCAATATGATTGCCCGAAGATTTTTCCAATGTAGTAACCATGTAAAAAAAACATTGTTCAATGCATTTTGCACTAGTCTATATACATGTGAAACATGGTGTAACTACCGAACCACCTCGATGGAACGACTCCGGAACCAATATAATGATGCGTGCAGAATTATATTTGGATTCAGAAGATGTAGCAGTGTATCGACAATGTTCACTGAACTAGGATTGCACGGATTCGCCGGTCTGATGAGACATCGGGTCACTGGAGCCAGGATGCGGCTAATGGCTTCCGACAATACAGTGGTGACCGCAGCGTTCCAGCACCAAACCCCACTCCTGAGTGAGCGCTGGGCCCGAGCTCAACCCAGACAACGCCCTACATAGAATTGATTATTTATTTTTTTAATTATTTTGTTTTTTTCTATTCTATGTACCTACTTAGTTCTTTATTTAAAAAAAATCTGTTGTATTAAAATATGTATAATTATATGGGACGTGTGGGATTGCAGTATCCTCCCCACATCCTGGAATAAAAACATTATTATTGTTATTATATAGATATTTATTTTCCACGTTCAAAGGCAGGAATGATTCTGTACACCTGGATCCCGCATAGGTACTCTAAACAAATACAACATTTTTCACATTTCCACATAGGAGCTACATTCAAACTTGACAAACACTAGCGTTTCTTTGATTGGACTACCTGCAACTGTTTATACAGCTACAAAAAAGAGTATAATGATCAAACAGCTCCCATTGTTGGCCTGTATAAGGTCTACATGGTCTTAAAAGTGGCATCGCTGCCGTTTCCCCTTTTAAAACACGGCGGTCCGTGTTTGCACAGTGTCCCGCATACACCGCCCACCACTCGCTTCACCTTCCACCACCGCGTTCTTCCCATCTAGCCTCACGTTTCCCTACTGCACACAAGAGTATTGCGAACGTTTTTCTAGCAGTTAAGTAGAAAGACTGTTGGCTAAAATAGAACAAAAAATATTGATTTCACAGCAGCAATATTGCATCAGGGGAATTAAATTACATTTAAGATTCGTTAAATGTAAGTACAAGGAAAATCAATTATTCTTCTACATTTTAGATGGGTTATATCATATCTAAGTATCACCACCAAAATTATCCACCTAACCAAAATACGTCTAATAAAGCCATTTATGTTGTTTTAAAATAAAATCTAGATTAGAATAAGTTTTTCTTCTTTATTTGTTCGCTTTAAGCAGCATCTCCAGCGACAATATTACCTTAAACATTAAATTAAATGTTTGTGCACACACGGAACATTGGGGCAGTGCATGAAACATTTGTTGTCCCGACCCAATGTTTTTGTCCAATTTTTTGAAAACAACTAGTCGCTGGAGACCCGAATTTTTATAAAGATATCTTCTAACTAGTGAAATATGAAATATATACTTATAAAGTAATGGTTCATCACAAAACGAAAAGCGTGTCTCAATTATGAATACAGCCCGTGAAACCAGAAAAGAAGTAATAACCAATTTGACAGTGTCCCATCGTGCCCCCGACTCGCCAGCCAGCTTGAACGTGAAATCCCCGCAACAGCTACGGGGTAAACACGACGCTGCGCTGTTGACACAACTGGCCCCGCTTCCCCTGCAGTGGCCGCTTCAGTAGCGAGCAAGCAAGCATCCCGCTTATGCAACTGTCCTAAATGCAGAACGACGATGGAATAATAATATTTGCAAGTTCACCAAATACAAAAACATTTAAAATTATTTATGGATTTTATTATTTGGACTCCACAATTCTCAATTTTTAATTAGTAGGTACCTACAAGTTACTTCTTTTTACATCTTAAAATATCACTGGAGAGATTGAATTCTTGGTGCAAAGACCCAAAGTAGAAGATTTGTCCACATTGCTAATATTCAATTGCGCATTGCTCAGGAAATTTATGATCTCTAGATGCTTATTTATTTAATTTTTATTAGAATAACTCTCGTTTATTTTGTTAGAAAGGCTCTCTTTTGTGAAGATTATTCCTATCAATGTAATACGTCATTGAAGAAGAAGATAATACTAATAAATCTAAACTAAAAAGACACAGAAAAATACAAAGCTAACGGTCGCAACTAGGACTCGGAAAGATTGACAAAAATTTCTTAAAAATAAGAGGTCTCAATGGCCAAATTGGTTAAAACTCGATTTTCGATCGAATTTCAAATAGCCCGTATAAACGAGTAATAAAAAAAAATATTCAAAAAGATATTGTGAATACAACATACGCATAAATTATGATTACTAATTATTTACAAGTGTTATATTACGTAGGTAAAGATCTTTTTGGATGTAGGTAATTTCACGTACAGAGAGCGCCGCTGCTAAGACGATCTAAGCCAGGGGTCGGCAAACTTTCAAGTGAGAAGAGCCAATTTGTCAAAGAAACAGGATATCAAACAATATTATATCTTACTGTAATATCACAATTCTGCCTATTTAAAAGTTTCTATAAACAGACTTGCGCATAGATTCCTTATTAAATTAAAACCTGTGTTCGGAATGCAAAAATAAGGCTGGTTGAGTAGGGATGAAATTGCAATTGATGTCTGAAGAGCCGCAGACGCCTATGAAAGTAGCCGCAAATTCCGACCCCTTATCTAAGCTAAACAATCGCTATAGATTATATATGGCGCAATTTTGTGCACTGCAATGATATTAAGGCGACGCTTCCCGGCTCAAAAAGAAAAAGATGGAGAGATATGTAATTACGAATGTTGGACAGAGCGCGCTAATATTTTCAATGATAAAATTGAAGCGAAAATTGTGAAAATGCTTAATAAAACATGACTCGTCTAAAATAGAGCAAAAACCTCGTGGGGGTTGTCTAAAACAACGTTCAAAGAAACACTGTGAATTTTTCATATATATAACTTGTTAAATGATAGAGACAGGCTTGAAAATAAAAATTTTCGGAGGATACTTTGCGATTTTTTTCTATCGAGGGAATTTCATATAATTTGCGTTTCGGCGTGGGGGTTGTATAGATTTTATCTTCAAAAATAACATATATATTTTTTAAGAGCTTAAAAACTTCAAATGTTCAAGGGAGATATGCAAGAAATCGGTAGAAATTCGGAAAGTGGAGGCTTTATGAGCAAGCACTCCTCACTTCCCCTAAGCACTTTATTATAAATCCAAAAAGTATCGTTGAATTTAACTAACCTACATAGCCTACAGATGGCGGAATGGCATTTGTTGTTTTATAAACATTATGTAATACCGCTTACTGCGATGGTGGGTAACACATCCTCTGGGGCAAATTCTCTCATCCCCGACTAGTACCCGGTTTTAGTACCTACAAGAGAGAGCCCGCTTTGGATTGCGGAGTTTTGCATATTTACTGTTTGTTCAAATTGGCAAATATGGTTGTTCTCCCCCATGTTCCCAATCTGCCGTACAGCCTCGCCAATAGCTGTCGGTACTACGCCAGTGTTATTATTCAACGCTCCAGGCAAAAAATTCTTTGCCAACTATGTGACAATTTTTTTTTAAAGAGTCGATGTATTGAATAATAAATGGAATGAAAAAAGTGGACCTAAATGGGAGCCTTGGGGCACACCTTATTTAACTCTATAGCCGATTTAAAAGAAATAAATTAGACTATAATAAGTTACGGTTAGATTAAGGTCAACAAGTTATGTTAGTTGACATTTATAATGCATAAAAGCGACACTAAAATGGCTAATTTTGGCATATAAAACAAATGACGTGAGAACCTTTGAAATTCTGGCTCCATGACAACTCAGAATCAATTCAACTCAACACCTCTTTGAAAATTCATTATTATGAAGCTATGAAAAAATAAATTGAAAAATAGCCCATAACCTAACCTGATGTAACCTATTTAACCAATTTTTTATAAATTTTATTATCACTTTGATGACTTTTCGTAGAAGGTATAGAGTTGAGTTATCCGGTCACTTTTTGAATTTCTGACCCATAACTACGTTCTAAAACATTCAGTGTTCAAGAATAAGCCCTCTGATGTCTTCTTTTAATTAAATTTTGCTGTTTCAATGCACTATTCTATTTTGTATTCCCACATTTAAAAACATTACATGCTGGGCAGAAAAACTCTAAAATATGTTTATTTCCATTATAAATTTGTGTTGGTTATTAAAAAAATGAGAATCCTTCTATATAAAACATTAACAATGAATATTTGGGGAATTCAAATAAAATAAATACCAATCTTTACGCTGAGACGTTGAGTAAGTTAACTAAACGTAACTAAAAGTATCATAAAATTGGTTAATATCGGGTTATGTTGTGTTACAAGCTGAATAAAATACAAAACAAAAACCGTTCATTTACTGAAAATTACAGCGAAACACGTAAATCTCTACCAGGTGCACAGAAAAGCCAGGAGAAAATCCGCAGGGGTTAATACCGGCAACCCCTACACTAGATACCCCTACAGCCCCATCTGGCATCAATCTGAATGAATAAACATGAGCAGCAGGCAGTAGCAGTACTACAGAAACACTGCTACTGGCAACATCAGACGATTTGTGTCTAGCGAGTGTTGGTTCAGGCACCCGCAAACATTGTCTATGTCTGGCGTACACAAGATACATTATGGTCAAATGACTACTGCGGCAGGCGGGGCTAGTCTATGTGTTGAATGCTAACTATTGACTAACCGAAAACTAATTTGGTCAATTTGGACCACCTACCTGGAAAAGAGATACCCACGGGTTTTACCAGGTTTTAAGAATCATTCAATTTTTGATGGAACTTTTTATAAATCTTGTAAGATAGTTTAATTTGAAAATATTAAAAAAATAACCTTCATGTTTAAATAATAACCTTTACAGTATGATGTACATTTTTTAACCGGAGATTTTGATCGAAATTGGAAAATACAATCATTCACTCACTCGTCTGATTTATTTAGAGACAAATGGACATTTCAAAGCTTTATAGTTCACGACCTGAAATACGAAGTGAGCTGAAAACACATCAGTTAACCAAGAAATATCCAACAAAGTAATCTGTGTAATAATATAACGCCATATCTCAACAGTGCAAGAGCCCTTTCTACTTTCTTTCCAAACAGATTCTCGGCTTTGTAGTTGATTTTCAACAGGTCTAAATAGTCAATTTAAAAGCTGAAATTACAGCCGTTGACCAACATATTTCAGACATAAAAAGCAGCGCAAATATAATGGTGCTAAAACTCACAAAACAGATTTTCGGCTTATGTTATTAAGATTAGCTCCTACAATAATTGTGCTCCAACAATAAAAACATTAAATAATAAGCAACGAGATCTCACCCAACTTTCCAAAGTTCAACGAAAAATCAACACCATGTCTGATCAAACAGAAATCTAAAATCAACTCCGAGCCAATATTACTTGGATTGGATTGGAATTGATTGTGAGTCGCAGAAGTGGAAACTATTACTGGGGTAGGGTTAGAGTTCGATCGAGGATTATAATTGTTTAATTACGTTTCACACCGACGCGGGGGGCATCCAACATCTCACCCTAATATCGTTCTGACTCGCTACGTTCAAGGGTAGCTCCTTGATCAAAGTAGATTATGCAAACCCTAACTTCTGGTTGACTGGGATTCTGGAATAATGTGGAACGGCTTTACCGAATCGATGAATTCAACCAAAACTCAGCCATATACAACCAAACGAAAAATCAACAAAAGAAATAGGGTTCAATGAAAAAACAGAACAGAAAAAAAATATTAAGGTCAAAGAACAGCAACAACAAACCTTAACTTAACCAATAATGTTCTGTTTTATCCGACGTGTTACCTAAGAATACATAATAAAAATGTAATGAAGAGAAGTCATAACATACTCATATGTTTTGACTTCTCAAGATCAGTTTAAGATTAATGATTACATAATGTCTTGGTTTTTGTAAGATATAATGAAATAACAATGTCTTTGTTAGTAAATGTACCAATCTCAAATAATGTAATAATAAACAAAAAATGGAGCGCATAATGTTATTTATTACGAGTACCCATGAGTCAAATCATTGACCCCTTTATGACGTCTGCCTTTTCACGTCTCACAATTTCTAAAATTGTGTAATTATTTAAAAATCGTTATCTTCTTTGTTTCGTTACGCGGTGCTCATTTATAAATAAGTTGTAAGTAATTACGATTACTGTAGCGGGCTCGAGGCATAATTAGGTACCCAATTTGCTATTATCCTCTCCAGACTTATCCATTAATTTAGAATAGTGGAAACCTGTGTACAAATGGAGGCGCCAACCAAACAAAACTCTGGAACGATTAGTTGTTCCAAGGGCCTCTGAATTTCTCTATTTCCTGCTCTAAGTATATCCCCGAGGTCCTTTAAAAGAGCTTTAAGCCCGGCCGTCTATGTTAAGACCTTCTTTGTTGTAGAAAAAAGAGAAACAGAGTAATGGAGGTAGGAAGGCCAAGCAGTAAGGTAAGAAACGTGGATACCAAATAAACTAGAATGGTCATTAGCTGTGTGGAATATCGCACAATATCAGTTGGGCATATGATCACTAATTTGTTAATCACGAATTACTAGTGCAGTTATGATAATTACACTCCGTTTAACTAATCAATTAATATCATAAAACAATAGGTAACAGCAATAACTTTAATATTCAAAAGAGAATGAAAATCGTACGGCAGGGTATAAATCAAAATCTGTAATATTTGTTCTGACGTTTTAGGGTAACTAACATGTTTACTTCCGTCAATACAATATGTAAAAACATCACCAACCATTAAAATTTTATATTTTGCAAGACAAAAACAAAATCCGATATCAACGCACTAATCGTTTATTCCAGCTGATAGCTGACAGACAAACGTACATTGCATGTTGGCACCAACAGATTTAGCTCAAAGTAGCTCGATTTTTAAATCGATTTTAAATTGTTTACCAATTTTAAGAATATTTTGTTCTATTTCCAAGAAAGTATTTCCAAAAACTATTTCCAGAAACGGGTTTATCGGGCTCATCTAGCCTAATCTCTATCTAAGGGAAGGCAGCAGGTAGACAAGTAGTTGGATAACAAACAGTAATTAGTTCCAAAGGCAGATGAGGCTGCGTTATAAGATCTAGAACCCCCGCATCCTCTAAATCTGTGAAGGCAACACTCATTAATTCCGAGAATTTAGGGGATAGTTGAAAGTTGTTTGCTCTTAGGGGATGATTGTCTACTCAAGTCAGGGGTTGTTTACATCACTCAGATTGCCATGGAAATAATTAACAACTTTAAAACGCCAGACAAATAAGTAAACCTAACTGACAACAAATCACTCTGCAGACATTTAATATTCTTGCGAAAAAATAAACTCTTCTTTTTCGCATGCTCTTGTCTTTTTTGTATATATTAATCTTCCAGTTGATTAGGCAGACATCTCCGAAAAATCGAAAATTGAATTGAGTATGCAGTTATACGTAAAAGTGTATCCTCTAGCGGGTGTAATATTTAGATTACTCATTAACCCCACCAAATCAATTATAATGCAGAAAAACTTGTAGAGGATTAAAGAATATGTTGGAGTTTTCTGGGTCACTAGTAGGGTATTTCAAAATTTCGTACTACCCACTGGAGCGCTTTTTGCCACATTATGGCACTATTTAAAATACCTCGGATTGCTTTGCTGCCAATTTTTGGCAAATTTTCCCTTATTTGTAAGGGGCCATCCTTAAATTAAGTCACACGAATTTCATGATTTTTTTACCCCCCCCCCCCCCTCCCGTCCCTGTCACACATCGTCACATTTGTGAAACCCCCCCCCCCCCCTAGTGTGACGTCACAAAATTTGCAATTTTACATCAAAAAAATTTTTGCGTTTTAATAAAAACGTTTATTTACATTTTTTCAAAATGATCGCCAAAAAATGTCGAGCAATCGGAGAAAAAAGTTTTAAATTGTGCTGTCGCTCCAGTGGCTAATATACTGGACCATTATTATGCCTCCCAGTGTTTTAGTATATTTAATACGTAAAACACAGACACGTCAAAATAATATTTGATTTATGATTAGAAACCGAATATTGCTTCCTCATTATCTCAAAACTTAGTTTTTGGAGATATCTGATCATCTGGGCGATCGATAGATACACGTAAGTAATTAATAAGTTTAAATATTTAACTCAATTATTTTATGTTATTTTCTATCTTTTTAAAGCGTCGTTGGGGTTACATAGTTTTATTACACAAAACTGAAAGATTATTGTTATAAGAAATAATATCTATAGGACTTAACGAACGCTTTAGCTTCAGAATCCATAGTGGGTTAAGTAAAACTACCCTAGAGGAGTAACAGAGCTAGTTTAAGTCACGATTCCGACCAGTGGATTCAAATTAGCTTATTTAAACAGCAGGCTAAACTAACCCCATGGATTCTGACACCCGGGGTGCGACCCCTGGCTTGTGCCCCGTTGAATGCCAAAATTACCCCTGCTAGCACTATTCTGACGACCATATTATCCTCAGTGTTCAGATATTCTATTACCTACCCCCGACGTGGGCTTGATTTTAACTCCTTCTAGATGGGTTTGAATTTTAGAAATTGGATAACACGATTTTCTCTTCATGCTTTGTTCGAATTTTATCAGTAACCTGATTAGTATAGATTTAGAATTATGTGTAGGAGTATAAATACCTAGCTAACTCATAACTATTAACTAGTCTTTTATTTCCCATCAGATTGATATAGAGTACTGTTCAAAAAACTATAATATATTAACGCACACCGGTGAAAAAACTGTGAAGCTGAAAGTTTATATAAAAATACATCAGAACAAGGACAATTGCTGCAGAATTACCAAGAAAAAAAATTGAGGAACACGTATTTACAGCAGCAACGCTTTTATGGCAATATTTTTTATTGTTCAATTATGTAAATTATTAAATTATATCCGAATTATTGACACATCCGTTACAATTTTGAAAATGACAGTTAAAATATTATATTATAGGTAGGTAGGTACTTAATCGTCTGAATTTTTGTGACAATCAGTTCCAACTTTGAAAATGAAACAAATTCGACTTCCAAACTCGTTTATTTGAGAAAGGACAGTTTCACTCCCAGACATTGTTGATTCTTTGATACGGAATCAATTTTTTTCACGCATAACCAAAAAATATAACATATATTTTAAAAGAGTTTAAAATGTAGCAGTCTTAAAATGTACCTGCGTAGTGGGGTTAAATCATTTGATCAAAGTAAAATTTAAAGGATTTTAATCGGAAAGTTGTGTTCCATGCATGAAAAAACGTAAATAGCCAAAATCCAGTTAATGTAGACTCTTATTTAACCACAAGTAAATATTTCAGTAGAGGTGTCTCTGTCACTATCAGCCCCGTCACAGCCACGTCTCCTGTGTGCTCACTGCGCCGAGAGCACCGAGAGGGGGGAGGTTGTATTTGCTCTAATCAAAGTGAAATATTCCGCGGGGGTGTGCGATACGCCACCCGCAGCCGGCAGAGGGTTGCTACTTGCTGCAAGGCTGTGTACTGTGTAGTGACATGCGGTGTGCTAAGGTTTGGAGACATCCCTCTGAGGTGTTGGCGTGAGCAAGCCTCGCTTTGATACTGGAAACCTACTTTGATTAAATTGTAACAGGGACATTACATGTGTAGAAAATGCACTAAATACGAGCTGATTTTGATGTAAGATAATAAATAAATTAAGTTTTTTAAAACAGTAAAATATAAAATCAACAATTAAGCAAAAAAATAATCTGATCGGTGAGCTCTGTTGTCATGAAATTTGCATAGATTTTCTGTACAGAATTTGCACGTAAATTTTTTTAGCTCTCAAATAATTTTCATTGTGATCTATTAAGCATTGAAATTATTAACATTCTCACTCTTCTAATTTTTCTGTTTCAGATTTTTGTTTGAGCAACCTAACCTAACCTAACCACAAAATAATTGCTACTTACGAAAAAAAAATAAAAAAACGTTAAATTGCTTGTTAGGTACAATTTACAAAAACATAATTTTGCAAAATAAGTTATTACAAAAATAGAATCAGTATTAATTTGTACCCTGAAGATGCTTGATTAAAGCGAAACTGGTCGGTTCATAAATTAATAAATCTCGTGGTTTTAAACAAAAAAGTATTTTATTTTATTAAATATGTCAAACCACAAAGTGAGTGCTTTCTACAATAATAAAATAGAATCAGATGACGCACGGCGAAAATTTAACGTCAGCACACGATGTGTAATTATTTTTTTCAAATGCGTTTTCAATCAAATCAAATTTTCAATCGTCGAATTAATTAAGTCATTATTAATTAAGAAGGTAGGTATTTAAGTACCTACTTACAAATTTTATGGTTTAGTAAAATTTTGGCTTTGATGTATTAAGTAAGAGAAAATTAGGTGAGGTGTACTTTTCACAAAACTACTAGATATTATCACTCCTAGGTAAAGTAGGTGACCCATTACTTCCACACGACTTGTAGGTGAAATCATACCGCGTACCGACCTATGCCCCCGGCGCGTATTTGTAGGTGCGCCCCTGGTGGGTTGCCACGTCGTACACAGGCAAACTGTAAAGTCAGGGGGTGGGGCGTACCCGTCGTACAGATTAGCCCCAGGGCTACGGTACTCCCACGGCTCCCAGAGGTAGCTGTTAATCGCACGCAGTATATGAGAAACCAAGACTTGCGGAGCGAGAATCACAAGACGATGTTTATTAAATTCATTAGATGTAAATCTGTATGGTTCTGCCTCTAAGAGTTCCGTTGCAAAGTGTCTTTTCGTTGCATTATCAGAATAAATAACGTTTCTACAGGCAAACCATTTTTAAGGGCGCACGTTTGAACGTAACAAGTGGCGCAAAAGTCATCACGCTGTGGGAAGATGAGCTCATTTTGCAAATGGCGTCTTGTCATCACGACTTAGACATTTGTGAAGTAAACAGAAGCAGATTAGAAGATTAACCGTGGATCGCTATTTAAGGGGTGTACTCCTCGAGGACAAGGAATAATTGTATCAAACCAATTTGTTTTTGAATAAACGAAAACGAATCGCTTTGCGTACACCACTTATTTAATCAAAATTATCAACATGTTAAGAAACCATAGTTTATTCGTTAGGATAATATGAAAATACTTATGTACCTACCCACAAAGTAAATTTTTGATTATTGAAGAAGCAATTTGTTTTTATTTACAAAGTTACTGCCTTAGGAAATAGAGTGAGGGATATTCCTAACGCGTCCACTCGTGGGAGATCCCACACACTTTTTTATGCTCCGAAAGCGAGAACTTCTGCCTATCAAAATGCGCCATTAAACAGACCAACTCAACTGCTTAACGATTCTGCATTGAGCATCGACATCTTCAATGTCACCTACAGAGAGTTCAGTAACTATCTTTGAGGTACGTCACAACATAGTAAAACTGCACCCATGAACTTTTTTTTTAAATTTTGTAATCTTTTCCATAATATTTAAGTGTATAACTGAAAAAAATAAATAAACAAACAAAAGTTAGAAGAAAGTGAAGCAATTAGAACTAAACCGAAGAAGAAACCTCCGCCTTTAAATAAAATGTTTGAAAAACCTTAATAAGCTCCAAAGAAGATCTGGATACGCCTATGTTGCGGAGAAAGGAGCCAATGGAGGAGGACTGGATTCAGTGCAAAATATGCCAGGAATGGCGGTAAGAATTGCACTGGTTATTTAGGATCTGGAGATTATATTTCTGATCTCTGTCACTGATAATTCCACCATATAGTACGCGCGCGCTGGTGTCCACCATCATGCGCACTCTTGGGCTTCAGGGTTAAACATTATTTTAATACCTAGATAACCAAAAGTTGAAATAAACGTTTGTTTTCCCAAAACGTATAGTTTTATTCACAAATTCTGAAACCTAGAACTGCGCACTCTTGTACCACCCTACCCTAAACACGCAAGTTGTCAAGTTAAAAATAATCTAGCAACCCCCCACGGACTGAGTCTGTGTTTATAGGTAATTACAATCTTAATTAGTCGCTCTGACACCGGGTGAGTGCCCGCCTTCCCCCTCCCCCTCCCGGAGAGAGGGTTAAGTAAGGGGGAGGTTCAGGAGGGGGGGCCGGAGCGCAAGGGGTAGAAGAGGTTGTTTATCGCGTTAGCAGGCGCTTAAGTAACAAGAAACAGACTGCCACCAAGGCGACTTATTTCGCAAGACGACTTGTACAAATGAATGTTTGTTGGTGTGTTCTTGTATTCAATTGGTCATGGGGGATTGTGCTGCAAACCGTGTTTAGAATGGGACTACCTAGCAGATATTCTCTTTAAATTAGTGGTGGGAAAGGTTTTTCTTTTGCACTCAAATATTACGGTAAGTTTAACGAAGGAGCCCTCATTGTTTTGTAACCGAAAGGTAATAAACTTGTGGTTTAGATAGCTAATGATTCATTAAACAAGATCAAGAATTTAGAAGATAAAATGAACAGCGCAGGTCACAGTTAAGCAGGTGTTAAGAGAACCAAGAGAAAACTACTTAAAAGTGCATACAAAAAATATGGTATACTTCGGAAACTCGCTACAAAACTACTTACGTTTAAAAAAGGATTGGAAGGAAGTGAAGCAGATTTTCGTGGCTGAAGAGTAGTCGTAGAAGACTACATGTCAGTGAACAGCGAACATGAACATGTATGCATTTGTGGTGGAAAAGCTTTTCCACTTGATTTAAGATAAGGATTTGCAGGTTGGTCGCCAGATCGTTCTTTGGGGAATAGGTAATCCAAAAAACAAACATAAGTTGGGTGAGGGTTTTCGTATAATAACGCTATTTACAACAATATTCAAACATATCAATAGCAGAAATTTGAAATGCTTTAAAGGACAATAAATCCAAAAATTAGTTAAATATGCAATTTTTCTCCGTTTTTTTTCTTTCGATCTGCATCGTCGCAATATTTCTAGGAAAATAAGTGCGTTTTTTGTGCATTATGACGTGATTTTAAGAGGATTTTTTTCTGAAAAATAAGAAATAAATTAAATACTGTCATTAAAGAAATTTACAAAAATGTTAAGTATTTTGAAACATTCAAACACGGTATATCTGCAAAAATAGGAGATTTGATTTATTAATTAAAAACATTTTCTCTCTCCTCAATCAACATTTTGTCCTTAACAGCATTTCATAGTTCCGTGATCGATATATTGGAGTCACCGTCAACATTCTAGCTACAGAATTAATTTTCCAATGAATATTACATTGTGATTATTATATGAAAGCTCAAAATCATTCTGACAGATAGGTAAAATTAAACGTCGGATCAAAATAGTTAGTTAATACCTGGACAGTGATTAAATGAAAATGAAAGCCGATACTTGTGTGCCCATATCATTAAAATAAGGGTTAAGTAAGCCCCACCTGCCAATTACACATATCACCAGAATCCACGCCAGAGCACCTATCAAGCCAAGACCACAGGTAAACCAAACCCTGGGAACAACTTGTGCACGAGTTGGGTTCATGTTGGTTAGGTGCGGGTACACACGACCCTTTTAGCGCCCCCCACCCCATGAGGGTAGTCTGCGAGGGATTATACAACCGACCCTCTTCAAGGCAAACCCCTGTAACGTAATAAGCCTGTAACCAGGTTACTAAAAGGTCGCAAATTACAATTGAGGGACCGAAACGACTAATCAGTAATCACGCTTTGATAAAATTTAATTTTAAGTGTCATCTAAAAATCCAATCAAAATACACGCTTTACTTTTTGTATCCTATTATTTATTTATTGACGCCCTATTGGGCTTTTACATACCAAATACAAATTTCATTTATAACAACAGTATAACATAAATAAAAAGATTACGAAATATATAAATAAAGCATAAACTCAATATAATAAATAAGAATATATCTAATGCTCAATCCACATGGATGACTTTAGAGAACTCGTAGATACAATTCATATACCTACGAGCAACAAAAACATTTTTAAAAAATCAAATTTTTACTTAATTACTCGTTGTTTGCATCTAGAATAAAAACAAACAAAAGAAAAACGAAATAAAATAAAATAATTTCTCATTCATTATTTACATCTAAAAAGTGGTGGACTGATTTGGCTTTAAATGTGTCGACGTTTAAATTAAATATGTCAGCGACATATTTAATTTAAACTTCGACACATAGTTCATTGCCCAACCTATGTATTCTTTCTAACACAGAATAATTATCACCACCCGAAGCATTGACACCAACCACATCGTGGATTAACTCATAATTTTTTTAACTAAAATAACAAACTTGTTTAAACCAATAAGAGTATTCCAAACAAATTATCAACTTATTTTAAAACTAAGGGTCTTTTCATCAGGTTATAAAGTAATTCTGAAAATTAAGTCATAGGAAAAGACAAATAAGCACCATTAATTAAATAATAAAATTTATTTTATAACACTAATAATCTATACGAAAAGACGAAAGAGAACATAGAAAAATAAAAAAAATCAGAGTGTACGATTCACATGCGGTAGAAGTGTAAGTAGAAAGTCGCTAGATGTCACTTTCTTTTCTTTTGCTTGTTTATTTTAAAGTGGTTCGAAGATTTGATATTAATTTCAGAAAAATAAAAATGTTTATTTTTTTTGGATTTCGTAGTATTCGAACTCCGTTCGATGGATGTCTGTCTCTCTGGCCGCTAAGATTTGTCAGGCACCCTAGCCGCTGCACTACGGAAGGCTCGAGACGAGATATTAGAACGGAGTACCCCCGTGAAATAATAAATTTTAGTAACGCGTATCCGTTTCATCCGAATTTCAGAACACTATAGAAGTTATTTTTAAAAAATAACGGTCACAATTGGGATATATGCAAATTGTTCTAATAAAAATTGATAAAAATCATTATTTTATATTCGTTTTTGAAACTGCGCTCGAGACCAAAGGATTTGGTCATAAAGGTTGTTATAGTGTTAGCTGCGTTTATATGCATGAAAAAAAACGCAAAAAGAACCACGAATTATGGGATAGGAATGAAGCAACAGCAAACGGCGCGAAATGCCACTTGCAGTTACTTCATTCCTTTCCCATAATCCGTGATTCGTTTCTCGTTTCGTTACATGCGCGTATACGCAGCCTTAAGGAAGTAACATTTATTGCAGCAGGTAACCTTTATAATTTAAATTAGAGTTTATTGTATAACATTATTTCGGGCAGCGGGCACAAGAGGGCGCTGATATGAATATTTAACATCCCTCCTACGGCCGAGTGCGTATCAGCTCCGACACTAAGCACATCCGTTAGTGTACCGAAAAGGTAACTAAATACATAACTTCCTACCACCCACTCCCAACCCCCCTCCTCCCATCCCCCACGGCGACCGCAACCCAACCCAACCCTTCCTTCTCCACTGGGGTTAGGCCGACAGGTGAAAGTGTCGAATAAACACAGCGGAGATGAAATTCTGAAGAAGAACAAATAATAAGACATTTCATGAACGTATGTTTCATGTAGGTATTAATATATTACACATTCTACGAAGCCTCTCAGAAGCTGGACGTACATACATGACCCGCAGATACTTTAATAATGCACAACTGCTGCCCCTGTACAAATCGCGTATGAGCCCTACAGTTGAATTTGGCAGCCACCTCTGGTCTGGAGCCCCAAAATACCTGAAAAACCCTTGACTCGGCAGAAACGAGTGGTTCGTTTGATAGATTCCCCTATCTTAACAAGCGGATTGCAATCTTTAGAGCACAGGCGACAGGTCCTTGTTCTACCGATATTACAATAGAAGATGCTTGGAGGAATTAGCGTCATTGATCTCTTCGACACCGGTGCATAATCGGAAATACGCCAAGGGCGCGCCCAACTCGACCACCACAACACGGGCATGTGCCTAGCATGGTGGTCGAAAAATTCTAAAATTTATGTAACAAACAATTCAATGAATAAAGAAAACTTAAAAAAAAAAAAAATACATATGTACACGGTTGGCATTGTGACATGAGAACGGGTTGCTTCTACGACTAGTTCTTGAATTAAACAGCTTGGCTGTGGAACGATTGGCTGTGGGTCTACTCAAGACCCCTGTCCATTTCTTCCTTTCCTCAACACGACATCTTCAAAAATGACAAAGGTCCTGAGGTAAATTATTTTCCAAAGTGCCTCCTGTGTGGAGTTAATATGAAAAATAAAAAAATAAAAATTTGTTGTTCTACCGTCAAAAAGCAGTAGCGATTCTTTCACCGTTGCCGGTAAAAAGGATGACCATTTTGACCAGCTTAAATCTTTAAAGCTCGATTTTTATCGGCACCTCATATAACATAAATTTTAAATAACATTTTAACTTAAATTTATCGACATCTTTTCCTTCTGCCGTAGACATATACGAAGGCTTACATGACGAAATTACATAGACGTGAATTTCACGTACCAATATTTATTACACCATATTACGTACAAAATTGCACATGGACCACATTAAGCGTAGAATTACACCTACTGGAATTATATACCGAAAAACCTAACCTAAGCAATTTTTTTTTTTATTACAAATTATTTATGAACTCTAAAATTTAAACCTAGTTCAAAAAGATTTTTGCCCTGTGTAATTATAGTAGGTGTAATTTAAGAATATATGTGTAGTTTTCTGTATGTCTAATTTCATCCACCATATTTAGAATCTTTAAGTGTGACCCCGCATCCTCCATATTCTAAAATCTCAGATAATACCCCGTTCCTCCCATCCGATACTGCCCCCTCTCTTCTCCCAAGGGGGGAGGCAGTCGAGAGTGGGGTGGAGTGGGGTAAGTGCGGGCGAGGGGTAAGTTGAGGTGTCGGGTAAGTCGGAGTACGGGGCACGAGGGGGGAACGGCGTTAAGCGGCACAACAGTCAATTAAGTGTTAATATCCGACCAAGCCCCCGGGGGCGTTTTCGCACGGGCTTACAAGGCAAGGCGTAGCAAAGAGTTGAACCGATGTTGGAAACTAGGAATGGAAGTGTACCTACTTACTTCATAGTTTTTAATTTTAAGTACCTACATTGATATATGAAGTACGCCAGACATACAAAAATGTGTAAGTTGTATAAAATGAAGTTCCGTGATGTAGTTTTAACATCCTTCAACAGATGTCGTTAGTATAGATCTATCGTCGTTCGTGTCTAATGCCGATGAAAAACGATAGACAACTGGGCTCCCGCAGGATCGGGTTCTCTAGCTTTAGAATTAAGTAGTATCCAATAGGACGGACGTCTGGTCCAGTTAAATATTTATTGTAAACCTTAAGATAACGTAAATAAATCAACTTGTAATCTCGACGAACCTCGATTTTATTGAAGTTTTTCCGAACATATTTCAAGTGATCTCAATCAGTGGGATTGAAAAACATCACAAGTTCATACTGCAAAAAAATTTCAAGAGATGACTTTGTGTAGAATTTTGCGTTTGCTCAGTTAGATTAAATAGACCTACCTAATAGCAAAGGTGTAAAAAAAAGGTTATCGCTTCAGGTAAAATGATGTATAAATGCATATTTATAAAAAATCATACTTTCTGATAGAAATGCACCATAATTTCGCAAAAAAACACAAAACACTGTCCTGTGTTTTATTTAATTTCTTTATCAGTATATTTATACGTGAAGCAAAAACTTTGTACCCCTTTTTACGAAAATGTGCGGACGGAGGAGTATGAAATTTCGCACACTTATAGTTTATATATATAGAGAAGGAGTGCAGAATGCTAATATTTTTTTAAATTATGCATAAAAAATACATTAAATCAATTAAAAAAACATTACAATTATGGTCGAATTTCGACCATTGGGCGACCGCTAGTATGTATAGAGAGATATTTGCTGATTTGAGCTAGACACTGAATTTTAAACACAAGGTTGCAATACAAATATCGTAAACTTTGGAAAAAAAACCTTTTGAAAATTAGGGTAGGCAAAAAAATATTGTTGGATACTAGATACCCGCCTAACTTTACATAGGAAGATAAACACTTCCATAAAATTTCATACATAGTCTCCTTCGCATAAAACTCTTCAAGGATCCGGTCATGCCTGTTTACCGCCCTAATCGCCGCAAGATACAAGATCCCAGATCAACCGGTCCGACCTTCGTAATATCTTTCCTGACCCATCCCGTCCGCCCACCCGGTACCGTCCGGCGTAATAGCGCCTCCCTACCGCCCCCTGCCACCCACTCATCGCCCCCCGCCTGACCGCAGCAGAAGGGTGGGTGGTTCTATTGCGGGCCGTGCGGCCGCCCAGAGGCCGCCGCACATTTGTGGTCGGACCCCTTCAAACCGCCCCCACTACACGGGCCGTTTACATTTTACATACACGCGTGGTGCTTGCTACCCGGCACTACCCGCTTTTCGCACAGAAGCACGGATGTACTAACCTTACAAAGCTGCCTAATAAATGTCTGAATTTTGTGGTTTCGATTTTAAGATGAAATGCTTTGTATGCCTATCGTTAACTTTTCTATAAGTTTTTAAAGTAAGTCAGCCACCTTTGTGGACTTTGACTAAATAATAGACGACCAGTACATTTGAATGACGCCCTATCATTGCAGCCTTTTAAAAATAAACGGTGGGGAATGGAATGTATGTTTATCGGTATTTTAATAGAGAATATTCCGTTTTTTTACAATTGGCTCCACACAGGAGTCCCTAAGGAAAATAATTCCCCTCAGGGCCTGTCTGGGGATCCTGTGAGGAGTAATATGAACTAACATCATTGAGCCCTTCGATACCGGAGAACAAAAAGCTGACTTGTCAAATGAATGACCAACATTCGAACACAGGTGAAATTTGTCGCAAGAGAACGGACAGTTTTTAAAACTCTTTTTAAAAGATTTACAAGCAATTGCGTTTCCTCCCTTCTACATAGGAAAGGCATCTCTGAGACCTCTTTTTTGTAATAAAACAATCCACACAGCATCCCCAACTTTGACTTACACCCTGAAATTATCTGTACATGTGAAATTTTATTAATTGAAATGAAACAATAACTTTGTTTGTAACCACGATTTTTTTTAATATTTTTTTTTTAATACAAACCGGTTTCGCTTAACCCAGGTATCTCAGGGTAAAAAATTAAACTGTTTAATTTTATACCCTGAAGATGCTTGTGTTAAGCGAAACCGATCGGTTTTTAAAAAAATCGTGATTACAAAGTTATTGTTTCATTTCAATTAATACTGTGACTGCTTTCTACCAAAATAGAAATTTTATTATTTTGTAAACACCATCAAAAGCATATCAAATACCTAGGTACAGTCGTTTAATATTAAAAACAGAAAATATTCTGCATTTATTACTGGTTTACACTAGGAGAAATAAAAACGAAAGGTTAAAATGATCTACTTTATGACTTTGAACTCACATTAATTATAATAATAATGAGGTTAAATCAACAATATTAACAATATTTTAAACAATAAATATGTATTGCTCTTTAGCCACTCTTCATAATTAGATAATTTTTGTTTAACATTTTAACGTCACAGTAATTTAACGTGATTGCAGTGAAAACAATAAAAAAGCACTTCATATAATGAGAAATGTTAAGCCATAAAGGCTATCGAATAGTTTTGGCATACGTAGGGACATTCTAATCAAATCTAAAACGTTACGAGATTAAAAATTCTAACGAGGACGGAACTCAATGGAGTTTTAAAAAAAGAAAAAAATAATGGGAAGGGCGGGGAATTGGTATGCTTTGAACTGGAAATTCCGATCCGTTTTTCAACCCGTCCCGCCTTTGTCGCCCCCACCACCTCACCGCCCCCGTGCATCGTTTTTCACATGGAAATTCACATGTCCGAAGCGAAAAAAAAAAACAATTTAAAGCTCTTCATAAAATCAATATGGACTATCATTGGTTCCGAGGATTAGAACGCACCCGTTCGATGGATGAATGATTTGCTTCCCCAACTCGAGTTTTAAATCATAAATCGCCAAGTTGAACATTTTATATATATAAAAATCTCGTCTCACGATGTTTGTTAGATATAAACTCCGAAACCACTTAACCGATTTTGAAATTTAACTTACTGTGTGTAATTTGGTCTAACTTAAAAGATAGGATAGTTTATATCTAGATGATTATTGACCTCAAAATGTATTATTGGTCGTCCATTAATCAGATGTTTTTTAGCAACTTTTTAACCCCTTCCTCCCCCACCCCCCCGTGGTGATATGTGGTGAGGTTTAAGACTACCCCCCCATACCCAAAATCACGTGTGTTTTTTTTATTACAAAGTATATTGAAATTTTCAGAATATTATCTTTAAAATCTGATTAAATTTTGGAAAATTAAACATCGTGATAAAAATGTCCAGACAGACATTAATAATATAATATGACATAGAATAATCTCCTCACCCTCAATGCTGGTAAAACTAAATTCTTAACCTTCAGTCTATCTGCTACAACCCAACCTTCTATCAATCAGAAAATAACAATTCACTCCTGTCCAAGTCCCTACTCTTCCTGTACTTGCCCAAATTTGGAAAAAGTATCTCATATAAAATACCTGGGGGTCCTAATTGATCACCATCTTCGTTGGGATCAGCACTTAGCCAGTCTAACTCCCCGAATTCGCAAGCTCTCTTATGTTTTTCGAACTCTAAGAAATATACTTACTCCTATAACACTAAAAACGGTTTACTATGCTCTCTGCCAATCCCAGTTAGCATATGGCATCATAATTTGGGGCGGCTGTGCTCTTAATTTTATTGATCCTCTGCAAAAAGCCCAAAAAACGATTTTACGTGCTATCAACAAGCGACCAACAAGATATTCCTCCAATAGACTCTTCACAGAATATAATGTCTTAAACATACGGTAACTTCATCTAAAATTTACACTAACACATTTCATGTTCAAATACAAGAAAAAAACTCTTTTACATCACAGTTACACCACCAGAACAATAACCAAACGACACTACAATGTTCCTACACTACGCACCACATCAGCTCAAAGACATTTCATGTACCTAGCTCCTAAAATGTTTAACCTTCTCCCCGAGAACCTAAAATCCGAAACCCAACCCCATATCTTTAAAAAAAAATTATCAAAATGGATCCTTACATTCAGTAACGATGATGAGTAAAAATTTGCTATTTTAATTGAATTGTAATATAATTGATACAACTTGTAACATAAATTAATTTAATGTGTTAAATTACTAACTTAATTTGTTACTAAATATGTTACTTAAACTAATTAAATGAATTGCATAAGTTAATAGCTGTACACTGTACCTACACAATCTGTAAACTTCATCCGCCATAACACAGGGACATCCCTAGCATGGCGGATGAATTAACACAATTTTTTGTTCATTGTATAAACTTCTTTTAATAAATAAATAAAAATAAATAAATAAAAGACATTAAGATTGCAGGTTGTTTTTGACTGGCTTACTGGCGACTGATGAGCCGAGCGGTTGCGCAACGCGCGGGGAAATCTTTGCCTGGCAACGGTGAGTCAAGGCTACGCGCCGCCGTTTGGTTTAGAAATCGTGGGTTCAACGAAAAATAAATACATCTCATTATATCCCTCTCCCCCCCCCCCCCCCCCCCCCCCCCCCCCCCCCCCTCCTTGTGATATTTCGTAATTTTTTCCGAACCCCTCCCCTCTTTCGAGCCTCACGTGATTAATGGACGGCCCCTTATGGCGAAAGTTTATTAAAGTTCATTAAATGTTTGTTATATGACAATTGTAATTATTTATAAGTTCCACACGTTTCTAACAGATGGCGGTGTGAGTTGAATTATCGACACAACACTTGGTTATCTAGGTTGGGTAACCATCCAGTAGACGGCGTTGTGTTTCGATTTCACGTCACAGCAACGCGTGGCCCGGGTCAGCTAGTAATATATATAAAATAAATCCAAGTGGTTAACTCTAGCGCCGTGAAATTTTCATAGATTCTGCTTTTGGTATAATTGCAAAAACCATTTTCATCATAATTTCCATTATTTAAAAGTTTTTTTTTTAAATTTTTGATTCTTTTTCAATAACAGAAATTAATCTGGTATATCATTTTTAGAAGCACACAAAATAGATAAACGTACATAACCTACAGTTTTGTTGGCATTTTATCAAACTATTGTGGTATATTTTGATGTTTAACGTTTTGTGTGGTTGGTTGTTTTACGTCAAAATAATATTATTTTTTGCTTCATAAAAATACGTTTAGTGTGGTGGGAAAACGACTAATTTACTATTTCTATTTTTGATACTGACAATTTCGTGGTGGAATTCCATTATAATAATACTCGTATATTAAAACAGTTTTAAATTTTTCAACTTATTTTATTTTTGACCGTTACCGGGTTTCAGACTATTAAGGCCATCTTCAGACTGGTACAATGATTCCTTCAACTAAGTGGTTAACGGGGATGGTATTCGGTGATTTTATCAAAATTGTATGGATTTTCACATCCTCGATGCTGTGTGGGCATGTAGACGACCACAATTATTTATAATTTTCAATTTACAGTTTTATAGAACAATTTTCTATTAATTTGGGGAAAACCTTACATAAAAGTTATCACTTTTTTCAGTCTATTACGATTATTATTATATTCATAGAAACACGGGATTTTGAGTGATATTTGCAATGTTAAATTTTTACAGTGTGTCATATTTTACATTGTAGTAGGTCAAAAATAAAATAAGCGGAAAAGTTTAAAACTGTTTTAATATATTAGACAAATTTAAAATCGAATAAAGCATCCCGTTTCAATGCTGGTGTACCTTTTATATCGAATGTTATAACCCTAGAAGCCCAATCATATTTTGCTATCTAAAAAGCCCAATCATAGGTCAAATTGACCTACAACAGTACGATAACTCCAATATAAAGGCACTTACCAAGGCAACACCGCCGCCGTCTCCTGTGGGCTTAGGGCTCTTGGCGGATACTAAGTTGGTCCGATCAATCAGGGCTATCGAAAGAAGTGTGCGAAAGAGACAGTGACAGCTGTTTTGCCTTTAGATGACAATTTTGTCAACTCCCAAAATAACAGTCGACATTTTGACAAGGCAAGAAAAATCTTCAAAACAAGTTCTACAAAATAAATCGCATTCCTATAACACACTTCAAAATATGGGTTAAAATCTCTAAACTACATATATTGCCTGCACACTACATAATTCTTTTCCAAATTTGCAGTAGTTTAAAAATCCAGTGGAAAAATTGGGGAATACATTTGAATGGATAAAACGATTCTCCTAAAATTTGGATTGGGTGCCAAAATACTTAACCATTTTTTTTTTCATTAAAATGTACAGCTTATTTTATATTTCATTAATAGATTACTTGAGTATTTACAACTCACATATACAAATAACTATTACCGAAAGTGCAAAAATGAATAAAAAACGGAATGTCAGGCATCGCTGAGCGGAATTTCAGTCCCGAGTTTTCAGAATTGCAACTGAATGCAGCTATGTGTGCGCCAAATGCTCCGTGTCGCATTTTTTCAGCCCTCCAAAGCATTATGCTATGTGACTGCTGCAGTGACGTCACGTGACTTTGCTTCTGATTCACAAAACGAAATGTTTCTAGAAAAAAATATGTATGACAGGAGCACAAAGCTGGGCTTTTTGCCAGATGGCAATTTCATCCAACCAACCTACGTTATTAGTGGGAATAAAAAAATAAATGGTACAGAGTGTTCCGTATAGTCTTATTATGGAGCGGTGTGGTTACCCAATTATTGGATAGCCAACACTTTTGCCTCAGGTTATCCTAAAAGTGGTTCGCTATGTGTCGTAACTTAGGGGTGCCCGGGTTCTTGGATTGAGGTTTGTCCTGGCAGCGGATGCGTCTGCCCACGTGGCATGCCTGCGTGGCAGGCCGGTTCGAGAGCGACTGGTGGAGGGAAACCTTTTGACCTCTCCAGCTAACTCTCCCGGAATATCGCCTTGCACCGCAATGGGAGAGATGGATTTATACGTCCGTCACGCCTGGATACACTGATTCCTACTCAACTCTCATACCTTTTCCTCTCCTTCTTTTCCGAAAAGACCCTCAACACAGCATCCTAAGGACATAGGCCGTGAGGGGAACATTTGCGATGTATTCACATAAAAAAAGTCCTCAAGTAGGTAATAAAATAATAAGGCTTTAAATGGAACGTTTGCGCGGCCCTTTTCGGCCCGTTTCATGCAAATATCAAATTTGGATTCGAGATCAAAATACCCACCCAAACTGAAAAATTATTTTTGTAATCAAAAGGTATATAAAATATCTTTGAGCTACTTTATTTATTTTTGCTTTAACTTATAAGATATAGACCATTGAAGATTTTAGTGTTTCGTGATTTTTGGGGCAACTCGGGCAATTATTTGTGAGTAAATGAAAAACATTCAATTTATTTTATATTTCATTATATTTCTACGATAAATATTTTACTATATTTATCATGGGAATATAATGAAATATATATAAAAAAAAAAAAAACATTTTGATGGATGTAAATTTAAAAGTACAAATTACCTTTTTTTAATATGAATACCGCAGTAGAGTCCCAACTGCTGCCCTCCGGAGCTAGTGAGACTATGGTATCCCCAATTGGGGTATGTTGTGAGGCTGAAGGTGGTGGGGAAAGGAAGGAGATGGGGAAGAGGAAGGTGGGAAGTACCCGGCTATTCAGATCTGGCGGCGGAAAAAAAATTGTCGTTTATACATTAAACATTAAAATTACTACCCATAAAAATGCATTTTTAACAATGTTTTATTTTATTTTTCATTGTGTTTGTAAAATAAACATAGTAAAATATTTTTTTTAATGTTTTTCATTTACTCGCATATAATTGCCCAAGTTGCCTCCAAGATCATGAAACACTAAAATCTTTAATGGCCTATATCTTATAATTTATAACAAAAATAAATAAAGTAGCTCACATCCGTGATTTTCACAATTTTGATTACAAAAATAATTTTTCAGTTTGGTTAGGTATTTTGATCTCAAATCAAAATTTAAGACTTGTATGAAACTGACCGAAAAGGGGCGGGCATACCTACCTCTTAATGAAACATCATAATGCTGATATGAATGAATTCCTTGAAAAGATTTATTGGTACCAAACTGAAGTCTAAGGGGAACGAATCGATAAACTAACCAGTACGCTTTGAAGTATGCAATAAAGGCACAAATCGTTTCCAATAGGGTGAAAATAATCTTGTACATATGCATGTACGAATAAGCTGAAGAGAGGTCATTATCATAACCGCGCTAGAGTCGAATGCATAAGTCACTGAACACGTAACGCAATAAAATAGCAATCTCTTTTGAATTGAAGATTGGAGCTGCCTGATCGCCATTGCAGATTGCTGTAAATTACATTGGAAAGCTCAGTCATAATAACATATAGTGGCTGTCTTTCATCTCGTCTATTGGCTATCTGCTATTTTATATGGGACCAGCCGCAGTACAATGCGCTGGGTGCAATAAAGGTAATCACCTCGGTGAATTATTCATATGCAATTCATAGTAAATTATCACTGTCGAGATAGCAGTAATTGTGCGGTTTATGCAGAGGTGTTCAAGGGGTAACGTTGCATTACTGGTCAACATAATTAATGCGATGGGAATAATATATCTGCGGGAATTGCAAATGTGGCGAGATTCATGACAAATTCTTTATTTAATTTTTATTTATTTAGTTAATTTATTTTAATTTTTACATTTATAGAAGACTTAAATTAAAAATATATAAAATAGATATAGATTATACATTTAGTGCTCCTCACTAGAAGATCCTGTGCTGAGGGGGAATATGTTTTTGATAAGTTTTCAGCGACTTCACTGTTTGGGTAGGGTTTTTCAGAAACTTCAATGACGATGTTTTTAATATTAATACGATTGTTTCTTGTCAAGATTTAATGTCCTTGAGGAGGGGAATAGGTGGAATAGGTAAACAACCGTAAAAAGAAAAAAAAAATATTTTAGAAGAAAATTGTGATCTCCAAGAGTTATACAAATTGCCCAGCCGGATGGCGAATTACGATGCACGGCAACTGATATCTCCGTTAATTTTTTGACGAAAATATTTGAAAATTTTGAAAATACATGAAAGACGCGACCAATTTATTTCGTTCGAACTTCGATAAACGAAAGTGATTGAAATATGACCAAGACCTTAGGGGCCATCCATAAATTACGTCACACCTTAAGGGGGGGTGGGAGTAGAGAAGTGTGATATTGTGTGAAGGGGTATGGGGGGGTCATCAGCTCTGTGACGTCACATGTGAAAATCTAAATATTTTTAATAAAAATAAAATTTTTAACTACTGTTTTGATTTTTTTTTAGAAGTAAAATTGCAAAATATGTGACGTCACACTAGGGGGAGGGGGTATCACAAATTTGACGATGTGTAACAGGGACGGGGGGGGGGGGCAAAAAATCATGAAATTCGTGTGACGTAATTTATGGATGGCCCCTTACAAATAAGGGAAAATTTGCAAAATTGGCAGCAAAGCAATCCGAGGTATTTTAAATAGTGTCATAATGTGGCAAAAAGCTAAACTAAATAACTCCCGTTTAGTGTCAAAGAGTAAGTGCTGTCTGCGAATGCATATTTAGGTTAGAGCTTCAGTTCAACATTGCCAATGTATTAATATATTTACGTAATTGTTTAGCGTTTGACATTTCGGAGTGTCAATTTACAGAAAATACCGCCAGTGCTGCCAGCTTGTGTCGATTTCTTAATTATTCCCTGTCAATGTCGGTTCGGCTGTCCACGGTGAAACAGTGCTCGGGATATCGATATAAATCATCAGAAGCCTGTGAAGAATGACGCCTATCGATCAAAGTTGGAAAGTTATCGATTTCACCCTGCTAGAGCTTCAGGAGTGTCTGCACTATGAAGCGGAAATTCTGTTGGCTTCTCTCAAAGCGTCAACATAATTTCCCCTCTACTATTAAAAAATGTACGCCTGTATTATTTATTAAACTTAATTGTTCTAAATTTAAATGGTTCCATATGCGTGTTAAAATCATGATAAAATTCAATTAAGTGTGTCCGGTCAACAGCACAACACTATCACAAATATTGGCTTATGTCCCACCGCAGTCGGCCGCAGATTACCATGCACAATCATATCCGATACAATATTATCCGCCATTAGGGCTGTCGGGTGGGGTGGTGTGGGGTAGTATCGGTCATCTGGCGAGTGCCGAAATGCTGGGACTCTGTCCGAATGGAAATTGAAACTGATTTCAAACGGGATTAGAAGACACCGATTTGTAATATAATGTTAGCGAAAATGTAAAAAAAAAGCTCTATGTTGTATGACGAGAGATTGAGAAAACTAATAATCCCTCAGGCTTGTTTGTTCGCTTTTCGGAACCACTTATATAGGTCAATAGGAAATATGATCTAAAAGGCGTCAGAAAGAGAAAATACAACGCTTTATATTCAAATCTAAAATTAACCACGAAATAATTGAAATGTACACCTTAATAAAACCAAAGTTTCCGGCCACAATTTGAAAAAAAATTAACATAAAACGACTGAAAAATGAGTTGATGGTAACGTTTATAATATACTTGACTAATAAAATATTTGTTTTTTTTTTCGTTGTCAGTAATCTGGGTTTACGCAAAGTAAAGTGAGCCATTTTTATAACTTTTTTATGATTGCATTCAAAAAATTTTTTTTTTTAAATTATATGTTTATTTCGAATTATAAAATTTGAAAGCGTATTTCACCACCTTTCAAAAACAGTTTTTAGTTTTCGGAAGCGTTTGGAAATATTTCATTTAGTGGATTTTAGTGCAAAATAGAGATATTTTGATCTTGGACTGATACACAATGCAGACGAAAATTCAGTAGTTTCCACTTAACCGTTGTCAAATAAAGAGAGGCTAGCAGTTTACAGTGGAGTTCCGATACCAACCCTGTTGTACGGCAATGAGGTAACTGGGAAAGGAACGTGCGTAGTAGTAATGTTAAAAACACTAGGGATGGGTCACGGCGTCACGGACGTCAAGAGTCGTAAAAACAAAAAAGCACGCGTGAGAAGTTGTATGAATGTGAATGAAGCATGAAACAGACTTGTGAGCTCTATCTGTAGAAACTTGATATTATATGACGAGTTGCAAAAATATCACTGAACATAACTATCATTAGTCAGCAGCAAGCATTTTATTTGATCTTGTATCATGATTTCTCTGAGTGTCCATCCAATAAATTTCTAACGCTGATATAATCTGAATAGATATAATCAAAATGGCAGATCATAATATTCACTAGAAATTCTATTTGTCCTCTCACGAAGTAACAATTCAATCAATCAATCGCTACAGACAATAATATCTCTCAACAACATAGCAATGCACATCGAATGCACTTTCTACTGATGAATGGTAGAATAAATAACAGAATGCAAACTTGCTAATAGATTTTATTGACCTAATTGACACGTGGAATCACGCGACCGAGGGCGAACCAGATCCAATATAAATTGCCTAATAACGTTCTATCTGACATGGTAAAATGGTGCTCAATTGATAGCCATTCATTAATAATAAATATGTTGCATCTGTCTTGTCTGAAAATAGTAGACCGCTATCCGGTTCGTAGAAATTCAATGAATTGGCAAATGTTTGTCAACAAATTACGATTGATAGTTGGATTGCTGGAATGATGTTTAACCGCTTTCAAAATCCATTTCGCGTTAAGCTTTGTTTGCTATCAATTTATAACATCGGCATTTGCTACCGATTAGATGAATGAGAATTTTTATATATCAATGTAATTGAGAAAGGCACGTTTTTTACAATACATCCACACAGGAAACTCTGAAGAAAATAATTCCCATCAGGGCCTGCGTCTTTGGCGATGCTGTTTTTGGTCTTTTTAAGTCTTTTTAGAAAAGGAAGGAGAGGTGGGGAGAAGTGCGGCGGGTGAATGTGTCCAGGAGTGACGGACGAATGATTCCATCCCTCCCATTGCGGTGCTCTCCGAGAGAGCCCTTCTGGAGATGTCAAAAAGTCTCCCTTAACCAGTTTCTGCCACGAAATTGGTGGGAAGACTCATCCGCCGCTAAGACCCGGACAAACCTCACTCCATGAACCCAAGCACTCTTCTAAATCACCAAATATAACGAACCACTATGGCAGAGGTGTTGGTTAGAGCTAACGTTACCTAAGACTCACCGTTTATAAGAAAGTGGGAGAGGTTATTCCTCTCCTTTTTTTTTACTACTCCCCCCACAAAGATGACAAAGGCCCTGAGGGAATTATTTTCCTCAGGGCCTCCTCTATTTAAAAAAAAAATAAAAACTTTATTAAAAGGAGTAAGTACATAAGACCAATCAATCAAATAGGCATTCAAATCAACCGAGCATCAATTGTCGCAATTACCGGGTGGCATCGGTGAATATTATAGGATCTTATTTTATATTACAAAAGTGAGTACAGGCGCCGTCCTTTATTTTAATTTGTTTTTCATTCCTTGTCCGGCCGTACAATGATAGAATGATAAAGTCTAATCCTTCCACAGTGCCGGGTCGAAACAAAAAAAAAATAAACACCAAAAAGGGAGAGGAAAAACAGGAGGAAAAGTACATATAAAACGACAGAGCATGTAGCGGGCTTTACGAGAGGAAAAAAGACATAAAAACAGGCGGAGAAAAAATGCCGTCCGTTTTGTGGAGAGCGAAAAGCGGGAACCTCTGGTTATATCAGTATTAGTAGCGTGTAGCCTGTACGGCTATTCCATACAGGATGTTTCGCTTTGTGTTTAATTCTGCACAATTAATGTGTAATGTCATGTCACGAAAGTGAAGTTTAATGCTCGTGTTTAAAAAAAACTTTTTATGTCGAGGGATCGGGAGGAAGATCAAATATCTATGGATATCGCTGGTGACTAACTTGGGAAAGAAGAATAATTGTAAAACCTTATTTTCAGAATTAAATATGGGAAGCCGAAAGATTGGTGGATCGTTAATCAAACGGATTATTAATATTAGGAGCCGCAATTTTTTTTTTCAAAATTAGTTCCACAGAGAAGGCCCTGATGAAAATAATTCCCCTCAGGGCGTATATCATTTTTGAGGATGCTATTTTTGTGGAGGGTTTTTTGAGGAAAGGAAGGAGATGGAGTTCTGGACAGGAAAAATGTAAGATGGTTGGGTAGGAGGTCAGTGCCTCCCTCTCACTGCGGTGCAAGGCGATTTTCTGAGAGAGTCCTGCTGGAGAGGTCAAAAGGTCTGGTGGACAGATGCATCCACCGCCAAGACATACCTCCCCAATGAACCCGGGCACCCCTGCTTGGTCACCAAACGTAGGGAACCACTTAGATTGGTATGTAGGTGAACCATGACAGAGAATTAACTTGACAAACGGATTGCAATCTTTAGAGCACAGGCGTCAGGTGGGAATGCTGTCCTTATTCTACCGGCATTTCAATGGAAGATGCTCCGAGGAACTACCGTCATTGATCCCCTCGGCACCGGTGCACAGTCGGGAAACACGTCAAACATATGTAGATACACGGTTGACATTTGTCACATGAGAACGGGTCGTTTCTACGACTCGGCCTCTTCAAGACCCATCCATGTTCACTCCTTCCAAAAATACCCTTCACATAGCATCTTCAAAGATGACATAGACCCTGAGGGAAATTATTTTCCTCAAGGCCTTCTGTGTGCGGTTAATGTAAAAAAAGTGTTGGTTATCCAATAAATGGTTTCCGGGTCGGCGGTACCCATACCCGCCTCTCAAATCAGAAAAGAGTTAATTTTGTACGACTTAATAAGAAACTCCTGTAAGAATTTCTGCAAGAGAAAATTGATGAAAATAAAATAATAATAATGTACCACCCTTGTACGCGAGAGTTCCGAATTCTAGTCATATAAAACCCGACTACTGTTTGCGCGGGGCGGGATGGTGGGAAAAAGGATTGGCTCGACAAAGGCCAGGGGGTGAGATGTGGGGCGGAGGGTGAAGTGGAGCGGAAGGGGGAGTAGAGATGTCGACACAGACAATTCGCGTCAGAGGAAATGAATTTTAACACTCAAACCGGGGCACAATGTGCCCGGTACAAATGTGCGACACATGTGTGGGCCGCGTCACCCCGCGCGCCGGGAGATTTATCCGTGTTACCCCGTTACGTGTCAGACAGTACGTTAAGTACTTGCTTACACTCTGACAGAACTGTAATAAATACACCGAGGGTAAGTAGTGACTACCTTTGACCTTTTTTCCACGGTGTCATAACTTAATTGAGTGAACTTGCAACTACCACTTTTTACTCCGACAAAATTTAGAGACGAAAACAATTATCTCATTCCAAAATTTCAGATGTTACATTACAAAATAACAAATATAATTCACACTCAAATATTATCTTTGGGTAAAACATTTTTTTTAATAACCGCATTTGTTACAAACTGTGTATTATTATTTTTTATTTCTTAAATAATATCATTATTTAATTTATAAACAAGTTCTGCTATGTAATTATATTACGCGTGACAGCTGTTTCGCCTTCTGAGAGCATTATCAAACTCTTTCGAGATATAAACGCTTACAAATATTTTTCGCGCCTAAACTTCTTTATTGCAGACGCGTCATAATAATTACTAACTATGTAACAGAATTTGTTTATAAATTAACTGTTTTTATAGATTAAATAATCATATTTTTTAATATATTATAAAAGAAATTAAAATTAAAATGGAGTTCTACAAATTAAACGTGATAAAAATAAATATTTTAATTCATTTTACATTTTTTTAGATTTAACTAAACATTTTTATACTGTAACATTCTTTATGATGTTGACCTAGGTACATTTTAATTAAATTATGTTAATGGGTGTTGTGCCGTATGCGAGGATATAAATAAATAAACACATATTATTACATACCGCCCACTATAAAATATTGCTTTTGATTTCCAAAATACACTCATTAAAGAATGTATTTAATACTAATATTAAAATATATTTCAGAATTAAATACACGTAACAAGTGTTCACAATAATGTCCTCTGCGTGCAAACTCTATCTAAGTTTCTTAATAGACAATAAACAAGTGTTAATTTCAAGCGACCTCCCAGGTAAGTATGGTCCTGTATGCATTTTTAAAAATCATCGCGTTCATTGGTCGAGACATTGTACATATATTTGAGTATGAACCGGTGGATGCAATTTTTAGTAATAAGTTGTTTTTAATTGTTTGTCTAGTTTGTAGTTTTCTAGATTTAAGAAATATATTGTAAGTTTGTACAGCGACCTTGAGGTGATTTTTCACAAAAACGGCGCTATATAAATCATCCAAATATTATAATTATTTTTTTTTTTTTTTAAACTAATAAAAAAATGCACATGAACTGAAATATCACAAAACTGAGCTATACAAATATTTCGTTATAATTATGTAATAATTATAACGAAATATTTGAAAAACTGAGCTATACAAATATTTCGTTATTATTATTACATAATAATAACGAAATATTTGTATAGCTCAGTTTTGTGATATTTCAGTTCAAGTGCATTTTTTTATTAGTTTAATTTGTACCCTGGTGATGCTTGTTTTAAGCGAAATCGGTAGGTCTTAATAAATTAAATAAATTTCGTGGTTGTGAACAAAGTTCTGGTTTTATTTCATCAAATATTATCTATTATCACTAAAAGTCAAGACCGTTAAAAATTTATCGACGTTCTAAGGTCAAAATAAAACTTTAAAACCCCTATTCAGCTATATCCCAAAACAAAAACTTAGAAAAATAAAATTATAATATAATACAACTATAATATAATTAGAAGTAGACATTTTTGTTGATAGTTTATACGATTTCAGAAAAAATGTTCTGCTCTTGCAAAAAAAATATGTTGCTCTTGTCCTGACGAAGAAAATATTGTTCATTGAAGAAGAAGATAACACTTATAATCTAAATGAAAATATGAAAGAGAACAAGACACAGAAAATAGAAAAAGACAATGGTCGCAACTGGGAAGATAATATTGTTGATTCTAAAATATTTGATATATGAGATTGACAAATATGACGGTTTGACAGAAGGTGGCAATAGCGAAATTGGTTAACGCACACGTCCCGGTTAGACGAGAGGTCTGTCAGTTGCGACCATTGTCTTTTTCTATTTTTCTGTGTCTTGTTCTCTTTCATATTTTCATTTAGATTATAAGTGTTATCTTCTTCTTCAATGATATATTACGTTGATGGGAATAACCTTCAAAAGTTATAAAAAGAGAGTTTTTCTTATAAAAAATTGAAAATATTGTTTTTGAAACATGCAGATAATATTAATACAGTGGTGTTTACAAAGTTTTTTTTTTCATTAAATCAATAATGACGCCACAAAGTGTATTTGCGAAGTTTAAAAAAGTATATTATACTTACTACTTGTATCTCTGTGTCTCTTGTGTCTCTAGCCTCTTTTCGTATTATTCGAGTATTTTTTAAATTTATTTGTCTTATTTGGTTTTTTTAGATGTATACCAATTAATGTATTTACCTACATGTACCTATTTGTGTATTAACTTTTATAACTGGATTGTTCTCTATAAAAGAAAACATCTGTAAAAACCCAGTACCTATAAATAAATACTTTCACGGCTATCGATATCTATAAATACCTACAAGTTTGTGAAATTGATTTAAATACAGGTACTCATATTTTTGAGGTGTTTCAAGAATTGTTTTTAGTTAATTTCTAGTTTTTCAGAGAGTCATTGGGGCGATATTTCACAAATATGAAGAGTGGGCAAAAATGAATACCGAATGATAAAATATATTATTTGCTTACATGAAGACAATCCAGATATCAAAACGATATTTTATTTCAAGCAATGGATTAGGATTAAAATCTAAATTAAATAATTCGAAAAATTATAAATATTGTATTCTATAAAGTATTTGAAATTACAAATGTAAAAAAGTAATTTAAGGTCTCATTGGATTGTGCATGTATCTGCAGGGCGCACTGTATTTTTGATGACCGAAAGAGAAAACCTAAGGTAGATCAAAGGGCTATAAATAATGGAGAGGTTTTGACTTAGAGCAATGTTAGAAAGTCAAGTGGGGTCACCAGTTAACAGTGGTAGCAAGGGTAGGTTTCAAAGGGTAAGGGATGGTGATTGAAAGATTAATCATTTTGACGACAGTCAAATCAGAGCATAAAAACTTATCAATACGAAAACTATTCTATTAAAAAATATCCCATCATGGGGGTTGGCCATCATTAGTGCAATAATCAGGATGCAGATTGAGTACGGAACAAAACGTATATTTTGAAAGCTAGATTTAGGTGAGGTTAGTTTTATTATTAGCATTATCAGCATTATCAGTAAATATAACCTAACCTACCCTAATCTAAACCTATCATATTATGATACTTAGTAACATGTCGGTAGATACCGGTTTTAAAATGATTCCGGATAATACGCCAATACCAATAAAAATAATTAATTTATAAAGTTGTTAAAAAAGCATAAATAAATAAATCATTTTATGCTTTTAAATCCAATCTTGTCAACAATATTGCTGTGTCCCTAGCGGAGGGGAGTAGGTATGGGATTGGGCGCGAACCGCCCCGATAAACCCACCCAAGCACGCTTGCCCGAGCGCAAATAATGCCCTGTTGGTGTTTGATCCCCGCTAGGGTCGCGCTTGACTACCGGTCATACCCGCCCTGAGTCCGAACTCACCCCACCGCACCCTACACACACCCCGCTGGTCGCTACATACATCGCACAACAATCTAATACTCGAGTATTGCCTAAGCGTAGTTCAATGAAATATAATGGAAAAAAATTACACGTTTTTGTTGCAGAATATTTTTTTTTTAAATTACGTGATTTAAAATTATTGTATGGGTTAGCTCAGTAATAAAACACACGAAATAAAACTATGTTAAATAACCCCAAGGACCGAAATCCGATTAGCAATAAGCAATAGTTTCAATACGTTCATTTATAAAGGTGTTTTTCCTTGGTAAATTAGGAAAAGCGTTGATAAAAACAAGTTTACTAATGTATAAAACAATTGTTGCACCCCACAGACTACTGTTCTAGTATTCTTTATCTTAGTAATGTTAGCTTAAAAATGTATATATAAATAATCCAGAACAGAGCAATGAAAATTTTTGAAGATTAATAAATATAAATAAATTCAGAAAAAGCTTAAGGAATGAATAATAAACAAAGAATTATCTGCGAAATTAAACTGCGAGTTCAAAATAGTTTAAAAAACCTGTGTAAATTTCACGTTGACTGAGCCTTTGAAAGTTTTTAAAAGTTTCGCACATGATGCAAAAATATTTTTTGCCAGTGTTAATAAATGAAATAAAATAAGGAGTGTAAGGAGAATATATGACGTAAATGTGAATGGTAGAAGAAGTTGGGGACGCCCGAGGAAGTGATGGCACAAATCAAAGTGAAATAAAGTGAATCAGATATTTGAGTCGGACCATATCAATAGTCAGAATAATAGAAGAGTATAATATACGAGACGACGCGACGTATGAATGTAACAAAAATCAACAAAATCTTATGTTTCACTAGAATATTTTTCACAGATATCATCTATATTTATAAACCTTAAATTTAAAACTTATCCTTTTTTTCTTGTACTTACTGATGTAATATGGCATTTTTGTTTATTTTACCCACGCACAGGCAGTGCCTTAGTGGGTTCCCGTTACCTACTTTTGTCTTATGTAGATTTACTTATAGCTAAAATTTACTTTACTTGTATCTTATATTTGCATCTTACTGTATTAAGAAATTATGTAAAAAATATTTTTGAAATGTATGTAAAGAGATATAATGGGAAAAAATAAAGATTAAAAAAAAAACAAATGTGAATGAGGCAAGGAGTATGTGCCGAGTTATTTGGGGGCCCGTCCTCTCTGCCTATCCTTACGGAAAACGGCGTGATGGTTAGTTATTTCAGTGTTAAAATAGTAATACTAATAAGTAACTTTATTGGGTAACTTTATTTAAATTATAAATAATAACTGAATAATATACTTAGTACTACATACTTTATTTCATGTTTAAGAAAAACTATTTCAAACTAAATAATTTTTTTATAATATAAATATAACAATTTGCAAACGTTAAAAAGAAATGGCTAAAACCTTTTTAAAATTTATCAGATTTTTCAAAAGAAGCAACCCCTCAACTTGGCGGGTTCACGCTTTTTTGCGTCTACCAAATAATATTAATAACAACTCTAAATTGAACAAACGCTGAAGGTTCGTATTCTGATTTGATAAAAAGAGCTTTATGGGATAGAAAAGGGGGAGAAGGGAGAATAAAAAATCAGGAGGGATAATATCCGATTTAGCGGAGGGAAAATATAATCAAATACAATATGAAAATAGTAATTCTAATTGATTAAACATGGCCGACACGCACACAGAACATAAAACCGGTTGGAGTTGAACTTTTTACTCAGAGGATTAATTATTTACAATTTACCCGGTGTGTGGTATTGTACCCCGCTCCCCTCGAAAGGATAATGTTGCCAATAAGACAATGAACTAGTAGGACACATTACATTAAGGGTGAATTGTAGGAATTATTCAAGATATAAAAAGCTGTAAATAAATTAAAAATAGAAGAGGTGTATCTCGAGAATCATTTTTGAAGACCTATAGCATATCAGTGTAAGCACTATCCGTTAATTTGAAAGTAGTGGGTTCGATCGACGTTTTGTTCGTTCTTTCAAAAATATAATTTGTTAACAGCTCGGGGAGTTATAGTGTTGAACGTTTAATTAGATGGATTTTACAGAAATTGTTTAACAGGTAAGTAGTTTAAATAAACGCATTTTACTGCCCTGGCCAAAAACATTGTGAAATTCTTTCTATTACACTATTTGCCATACCCCAAGTTTGACGCACATGAATCGTTTTTTAGAGGTCAACATAATATGTTTTTATGCATAAAAGTAACTAACTAACTAACCATCACGCCGTTTCCCCGCAGGGGTAGGCAGAGAGGACGGACCGCCAAACAACTCGATCTTGGCACACACTCCTTGCTTCGTTCACATTCATACATCGTCTCATACATGCTCTTCTGTTATTCTGACTCTTGACATCGCCCGACTCAAGTATCTGATTCACTTGGTCGTGCCATGTCTTCCTCGGGCGTCCCCGACTTCGTCTACCATTCACATTTGCGTCATATATTCTCCTTACACTCCTTTCCTCATTCATTCGCTCTACATGCCCAAACCATCTGAGCGTCCCTTTCTTAATCTTATTCATTACGCTTACATCAGCCTTGCATTCTTTGCATAAAAGTAATATCGAAAATGTGCAAATTCTCAGTCCGGCGAACCCTTGTTCCCGGTCGGTAATCTGAATCCAAAATTTACGCCACTGATATAAAAAGAGTCTTAAAAAATTAAGCGTTGCCTTTCGGGGACACCCTTTTAGCGGGGGACTCGTAAAACGGGGTCCGTAAACTACCCCATTTTACTTTTGCTCCGGGGTGGAGAGTACCCCCTCTAAATAAAACAATTCAGTTGCGCTTTATGCCCCACCCGACCACCCCACCCACTCCAACCGTCACCCTGCCCCTCTCCTAATGGCGGGCACTGGGCTGTCGGACTCGCCCCGTTCCGTGTAGAGGGTTCAAATAAGGGATGAACATAAATATGTTACATACTCACTTTGGGACAGGGTTTTTTTCTAATGTGACAAAGGGATTCTCAATATTGTGACGGAAAATCTATATTACATATTTCAATAAAAAGAGTAAGAATCCGTGGACGATTAGTATTATAGACCAAATATCCTTGATTCGGTGACCGAGGACTAAAGTTGTACAAAATATGTAAAACCGTAGTAAGCAAGCGCAGAAATATAATATTATATTGTATAATTTAAATCTAACATGATCAAAATTAATTCTAAAAACCTTGTCAACATTTTTTCGGTGTTTGTGAATTATAAATCCTTTTGATCATTATACCATATTTCATTTGTCGATTTTGTAGACAGCTTGTAAAAGCATATCAAATACAGTTCTTTTTCACACACACTAAATTGTATAACCGTAACAATTATATACAGAGAAAGCGTCGATTTATTCGAACAATGAAATGTTAAAAATCTTCTATGTTGGCCTTCAAATACTTTTTCTAACGGCAATATACAGTTTTCTGTATAATTGCTCAAATATGCATTTCTGTCTACTTTGTGTTCAATCAGCAATCATGCTTTGATGTAGGTACCTTACAATAATTGTAAATCAACAATAGTTTTATGTTCGTGACTGAATTATAATATTTATTTCGATAGGCACAACAAGATTAATCTCACTAATCAAATCTGAATTTATCAATCCCGTTTATCAGCGACCCTTTCATCTGAACATCACAGCGAGCACAAAAATCGTTTAATTTCGTTTACAATGCGTGCACGAAATTGGACGGCTGTTATTTGAACACCTTTACCGAAATATACATTGTGTTCACTCGAATATGAAATCAAGAGATACAACGGATAACCCCATTCATGCTCGCTCCGATAGCCCCAGGGGTTCTCCCCAAACCCCGGCAGAGTTGCCCCAGCCCACCCTACCCGACTTGCCTACACAATAAGGAGAGGGGGGCGAAACAATACAGCCGGACTAAGCGGTACATCATTTTAGTATACACATTTTCACGAAACGATCGAGCGCCCCCCGGCGAAAACACGCTCCGGGCGGGTCGTCCAAACATCATCCCCTATCTGCCATTAACAATACACGAAAGCCTTAACGAAATATGGTATTAAAACCTCCCCTCATTACACTACTGACTCACGCTAACTAAAAAAACACAATTAGGGATAATTTCGGAATGATTTCATAATGCGCAGTAGGTAGGGTGGGGTACATTCGTGTTCGTGCATGCGTAGCCAGTTCCTACCCCATTATACTTTATTTGTGTCAATAATGTAAGCGAGATGTTCGTCACTATGGGGAGGGGGGGGAGAGGGGGTGGCGGACTTTTTTATTGACGGACGGAGAGCCCATGATTGAGACCATTGGAAATTTATTAGTTACGTTTGACACGGAGCGTTATACGATCTGTCGGATAAGCGAACTTTTATTTGAAAATACCGAGAATTTGGCGGTGTATAAACGCGAGGGTTAATATCCAATTAAAATTTGGGGAAATTCATCCGAGTTTTAGAAAGGTTCATAATTAAAAAATTTCATTCAATTTGAAGCATTTTTCCAGTTTAATTATTGTGGAATATTTTTTTAGATATCACTTAAATGTATTCTGATTTATTTATAAATGTTTAAACTTTTTAGAATTAAAAAAATATATATATAACAAAAAAATAAAACGCTATTGAACTAAAATTAAACTACTGAACATCATCCTACACTACTGGATGAAGGTTACTTTCTAAGCTACATCCACCCACCCCGGTTACAGGCTTTACACTTCCCGTGTTTTACCTAACTTGATTTTCATTGAGCCAACGAGTTAGGGTTGTCTTGGACTCTCTTGGACATCACTGGAAGACGAATCGCTTCTTCGCCTTAGCCAATCCTTTATTTTGCGATCTGTTCAGATGATGCCTAGAATATATCTTCCCATCCAAGGTTACATTTCACGTATATAAGCAAATACCTAAATATGTGAAAGGTAGTTTAACCATTCCGACCCCTAAGCTTATATTCAAGACAATATATTGTATCAACAGCAGTCAAGTACAATAAGCTTGCTTTTAAAGCTAACGCGTGTGTTCCCACAGAAATGGTCATAACTCCGTTTTTGTTCTAGTGACAGCCTTAAAACAAAAAGGAGAATATCTATAATAAACTACGCTTCACATCTCTATTCAAAGTTGTCCATAGAAATAGATTAAAAATACTAATTTTGTAGAAACAGTTTTCACCCACCAAAACGCATACTTAGATTTAGTTAATTTTTTATTACAAATTTTTGTGCTAAATAGTAAAAAAAAATGAGGTGATAAAATTGTTAATTATACATTTGTCTAATAAAATAAGTGTTTTTTTACGTTAACCGTGATTTTAGTACTGTTTTCACATAAAAACATCACTTGAGTCATTTTTACAATTTTTTATGTTTGCATCCTAAATTTCAATATTTACAAATGTTATTATTTATTTGTAATAATACAATTTGAAAGAGTATTTTATCACCTTTCAAAAACAGTTTTAAGTATTTGGCTACGTTCAGAAATATATAATTTATTGAGCTTCAAATTGCGAAGCCAATAACACAAAATTTTTATAAATCTGACAGTTCGTTTAAGACAAAAAATTTGCACAAAGGCGATAGACCGGAGTGTGTTACGGGTTAACTAGAATATTTAAAAAAAGTTTCTTATATGTTCAAGTACGCAAGCTATTATTTTTATTGTTATCAATTTTGTGATTCCGATCTTCACAATGCAAAACAGTTTTAAATGTTATCTTACGGTGCAAAGTTTTACGAGGTCTACCCGCCTTCATCAATACCCTCTTTAGCTAAACAATACTCGCCTTTTAGATTTTTAATGAGCATCATAAAGCAAAAACAACTTAACGATAAAACGCCGGGGAGGGCAAAGCCTCGATAAAACACAACCCGTCGGGTAAACATGCACGCGCCCGCTCACTGTTTAATCAAAAGATTATTTTAACTCTTGAATAAAAATCCCCCTTAAAATCCCATTTGATTCCACAAAGAGGGACTCGCCGGGCGAAAAGGGACAGGACCCGTGGGGCTAGAATGGCGGTCCGTGGGGCAAAACGGAACAGGGCAACCCTTCCATGAATAAATTCGCCCGGCCATACCGCCGGCCAGATAACCGCAATATGGCTGTGTAAACAGGAATAAATAATGTCACTTTGGAATATTATTGTTGCGGAGTCGCACTTATTTATATCAAATGTAAATTGTTGTCGGATAATCCACCAGAGGGCGCAAATAAATAATGTTCATGTAAATCAAATTTCGGATTCAAGCGGTTGTGGAAGTTGGGCTTGCCGGAAAGTTTGCGAAATTAATTAGAATAAAAATAAAGTCAGGCCTTGTAACTACCCGCACACCCCTAATGGCGGTAATCAGCTGAACAAACCAAACCTCATGCATATTAATATCGCGTGAAAACTTAGTAGCAATTAACGGAGGTATAGGATTTTGAATTACGAAGGGTTGAAGTTCATTCTGGGTACCAATAATTACCTATCACTTAAAGAGAACATAATGGGTTTAGTTAATCTGACGTTGAGTCAAGAAAACTCATTTCTCATATATGTATAAATATAATTTTTGGTGTGGATGATAATATTTTCAATATCTCGCTGGTGTAATTTCACTAAAAAGTTACTCGAAAAAATATTGAATGCCAAAATCGTAAATCTTGCCCCACTTTTAGCTATGTTTGGTGGAGAGATCTGAAAAACATTCCGTTCCTTCCCTTCTCATATTTTTTGGCCAATATTTTTCAAATATTCAATGGAACGAGTCACAAACTTTACTAAAAGACAAAAAAATTGTTAGACGAAACTTTTTGAACTCAGTGAAATTTAAAATTATTATTTATTATTATCGATAATATTTTATTATTATTACATATAATAACGCTAATTTGGATTGCCGGTGCGTGAAGTGATGTACCTCTATATGAAATTATTCACGTTTAACGAATTTAAAATTGCATTGAAATTTTCAAAATTGGAACTGATTGTTGACTTCAAACAAGTGACAAAGTAGGTACCTACCTACACGAATCAGAAAATTATTTTACTTTTAATTTAATTAACAATATCTCAGATTCGAAGAGCGTATTTTTTTTAAATTTTTGACAAATGATTTTTAAGTTTTTTCGGTGATTTGAAATTTTAAAAAAATTAGGTGCATATAACTTATGTATTATTAAGCGTAAAGCTGTAGTAACCCAAAGGGATGTCTACCAAGGGATGAAATGCATCATTAAAACACTTATTTATACATTTTGTAACGAATACAGAGAAGCCTAGTCAAAACCCTGGTTTTATTATTAACGATCACCCCGCAGACATCATAACACTGTGACTATCAAAACAGGTCGTTTGGAGCAGTGATAGCGGCAGTAGTAGTCAGTAGGGTAAATGGGGTAAGTATTGCACCGGCTTCCCCTAACGACCGGCTCATTGCCGCAACAAGCCCCGCTCTCCTCTCCCCTATTGGCCGAGGGTTGTCGACCGTGAAAGAGTGACCAGACTTCGATTTTTTTTTATGCGGAAAAGTTATTTATCATTCCGAATTTTGACCTACGTTGTGAAATTAATCGACCAGAAACTTCTCAACACTTGCTTTGATAATAAAAAAAAAAAACAAAAAACTCATAGTACAAGCGGGAAACTGGTGAATCTACATTGCACAGAGTACCTAAAAAAAACTTAATAATAATATTTTTTTTTAGTAACCAAACGCATAAAAGAAAGCTTCCGGAGCCGTGTACACGCTTCGGCACACTTTTAAAGATATTAAACAGTTGATATTAACCCCTAGCGACCGATTTTTTTTAAATAATTCGACCTAACAATACCAAATTTGGACTCGATTTACTCCAAAACGAAACCTCAAATCAAAAAAGTTATACGGGTTGTTCTTCTTTTTAACCTACATAACTTTTACCATTCTGTCACATTTCCACCACTCTGTCACATTTTGTTTTTACTATAAATGAATTCTCTCTGGATCTCAGAGGGGAAATTGTAGCAAGGGGGGAAGAAGGCCTAAAATGCCCATTGGGGTGACAAACACGAGCTGCGTGTATACCTATTTCAAATGACAACCCACGTGACAGAATTAACGTACGATATAAAAGTTGTAGAAGACAAGTTTTTGAGATTTTTAAAAATATTTTATTAAACTTCATTAAAAATAATAATTGCTGTTACTTTATAGGTTATATTTAGGAGTTAAAAAATAGTTATATATTTTATGTCGTCATATCATTTCTAGTAACATTATAGAATATATGCAAGTCGAGGTGGCAGAAGACAACTGTGATTTGTATAAAATACACTTCTATCACGAGGAGTTACAACTCTGTAACGTAATTTTTATTGTAAAAATTTAAACACACATTTTTTTTAAACGCACACAGTCGTTACGTCTTTAGTACACTAGATTTTAAAGTAATTAAAAAATAATAATATTGTTAATTCTGTTGAATTTTTCTCCACTAACTGGGGGAGACAACTTTATGTAGGTTAAATAGAAGAACGACCCATACAACCAAAATCGCGAGCTTGTACTGCGAATTTCCTGACAGCGTGTATTCCTACTTACTTAACACCACGGAATCCACCCACTTTTTAATACGAATTTGTAACCATAATTTATTATCAGATCCCAAATTACTCGGAAGAATCCACGAAATGAATAAATCGATAATATTATTGATGGATACCTGCTAAATTAAAAGCAATAAACACTTTTATATCGAACTCCACCATAATTAAAACACGATTCAAGTTAAATTTTAATAGGCCAAAATGAGAGCTATCATTTCATGTCCGCCTTGAAAGAGCCGAAATATTTCTACCTGGAAGATAAAGGTATTAATTTATTATAAGCGCCGTTAATTCCGAAATGATAGCAGCAGATGTAATGCTAGAGGGGAGATCAACAAGCAAATTATGTGACTATCTGTGGGGTAGGGCCCGATTGTACCCGGGTATAGAACCTAGAACCCTCGCCCCAGTGGTTTCGGGTAGGTAACAGGACCTGTGCGCTGAATGTTTTTGATTCCGACTGATGTATATTTCTTTAATATTAAAGAATAATTTTATTAGTATTTGCTAATCGCTTTTAACTTCATGAATATGATTTGCAAGAATAATTTTATTAGTATTTGCTAATCGCTTTTAACTTCATAAATATGATTTGCAAGTCTTGCAAAGTCTTCGAGTCTTGAAAATTTATATTTTTAGAAAATAATAATAATTCTTTATTCCAGGATGTGGGGTGGATAGTGCAACCCACACGTCCCATATAGTTATATATTTACACAGTAGCAAAACAAGAATATAAATAGAAAAACTAAAATAATAATAACAAAAATTCAATTTGGGAGGCGGGATTGGGTACCGCCGCCCCGGGAACCTTTATTGGATAACCAACACCTCTGCCATAGGTCACCCCAAGTGGTTCGCTACGTTTGGTGATTTAGCAGGGGTGCACGGGTTCATCGGGTGAGGTTGTCTAGGTCTTGGACCAGGACACACTGAACTCCAGATTCCTACCCACTCCTTAAACCCCTTTCCTTCCCAGAACTCTCCTCCCCGTCCTTTCCTTAAAAAAACCCTCCACACAGCATCCACAAAGATGACATAGGCCCTGAGGGAAATTATTATCCTCATGGCCTCCTGTGTGGAGCTCACGTAAAAAAAAAAAAATAAAATAAAATAAATAAATAATCCATTATTATGCAGGGCGCGATCTTGAGTGAGCTCGGGCCCAACGCTCACTTGGGAGTGGCACTTGGTGCTGGAAGGAAAAAAACTTCCTAATGATCTTGGACGATCGATGTATGAAACACATTTTAGTCAAGAAATCAACAACTACACCTTTGACTATCTCTAACTTGAAGTCCGAGTCGTTGTTCGAAGCCAAGTCATATAGAACGAAGCATTTAGATAGGCATACTCTGAATTTAAAATACTCTGAAGGGAGTTTTGCGAGAACGACTGATTTGAAGACATAGGATGAGGGGGGAAGATGTAAGAAAAATGCCTTTATCTAATTAATCTTATCACGACATTCCCTATCTCATCAAAATGCCAAAAAAATAATTCATAACCCTTTAAAATAAAAATTTAATTCATCATTTTATACCACTTTGGGTACAAATAGGGGATTTTAATAAATTTGAGGGCAATAATTTTCCAGGCAATTTCCCCTCACCCAAGATTTGGCTTCAATAATTGTCATTTAGTCGTACGAAATTCTATGTCCAGGGTTTTTTAGGTTCATGAGGCAGGGTGCGAAGTGACATCACCGGAAGAGGCTGGGAGAAAAGTATTTCCAAGAGCCGTAAGCAACGAATTTTTGAAATTAGAATAGCGTTGTTGGTAAAGTACAAGCCTCCTCAGATGCAAAACAAGACAATCCAAAACCGTACAACAATAAACTACAATTCTCAATTATTGCATCGGCGCATTGGTCTTCAATATAAATTCCAAAAGAAATAAAGCACACCTGGCGAAAGGGTCCAACCCTTACAGTCGGAGTAGGGAGGATTTAGGGACAATCAAAGGGCTTGGCTGTTGGACACACAATTAGGAGAGATCCTGAGAGAGCTGAGGGGAAGGAAAGGAAAGAGACCCCACCGCCCAAATGGCGGCCCGATGTGTTATTCATGAGCCTGAGACCAATGCAGCGTGAAAGATTTAAGGAGTTGTTTTGTAAATGTGAAATGTGACGATAAATTAAAGTAGAATACAGAATTGCTAAGCGAAGGGGTAACTTTGGACAACTACCCATCTAGCCAAGGATCGTGTTGGAAGTAGCAAACTTAAGTTTGCTACTGATTTTATTATAGGGGCATTATAAAATTATCATTTATTCATTTATGACTAAAGAATCACGAAAACTTTAAGAGTCTGGAATTATTAAATAATAATAATTCCAATAATATTTTAATTTTTGGTACGGACGGTCGTTTTAATAAATCTCTTTAACGTTGTTGTAAGTGTAATTTGTGGAAACCCATTTCAATTTTTATTTCTTTTAAACATTCAATAATATTATTATTTAATTTATAAAAACAGTTTATTCATAAACAAGTTCTGATATGTAACCAAAGATGTGCGCTATCAAACTGTAGTTAGGCCACAAATATTTATGTTATGTCTAAATAGGTTCTCATGATTTCAGATTTCAAGTCTATATTTTACAGAGGCAGTTAATATCATTTTATTAAATCTTTCAAGCGAGTAATCTACCCACCTGTACATTTCATTAGTTAGGATTATTTTAAAATGAAAAGCAATGTTAAAACGAAAACGAATTGTGATTTTTATTTTCATTTATCTGTAGCCTATAGATCTTTTTGACTAATTTAGGCATCTATTTTGATGTATTTGTTGAAAAAGGTTTGCTATTACTGATCGAAGCCCTTTTGCGTTGGAAGGAAAGTGCAGCACGACATAAAGCATACAACGTGCTACTATTGGTTAACGCCAAAAATCCCTGATTTTTTTGTCACAAGCCAAGTCAAGTAAGTCTGAATACTAGCCGTACCAAAACTGTAGTCTCTTGTATCATCTCCCAAGTACTAAAGTATTCAAGTGGCGCACCGCAGAAACTGACTAGACGGGCAAGGGGTACTCAGGGCCATCCGGCGGCAAATCCGCGCGTGATTGCCGTATGTACCCACTACCAAAACTACACAACTATACACTACATTACTGTCTACACATTAAACTAAAGTAGTACACACTACATTATTGACTATTACAGTGGGGCAGCCCGCAGGAAGCTCGCTGAATTATTCGTAGGTAGGTAGCGTGTCGTAAATTCAAGTGCTTCGTAAACTACAAATCTGTTCATTATGCCGGGTTACAATTTATAAATAGCAATTTCATTTTTCAATTATTAATGGAATTCCACCATGAATTGTTAGGATCAAAAATAGAAATATTAAAAATAAATAGGATAGATATGATATATTAGTACATTTTTTATTTTTTTTTACTAGCTCCACACAGGAGGCCCTGAGGGAAATTATTTTCCTCAGGGCCTATGTCATCTTTGAAGATACTGTGTGGAGGGTGTTTTTGAGGAGAGGAAGGAGTGGACATGGGTCTTGAAGAGATCCATGTTTTAGGAGGGAGGAAACATAGAGACCGGCAAATCATTCCACAGCCGAGTTGTTGAACTCAAGAACGAGTCGTAGAAACGACCTGTTCTCATGTGACTAATGTCAACCGTGTACAAATGTTGGGTGCGTGTTTCTTTGGCGTGTTTCCCGACTATGCACTGGTGCCGAGGGGATCAATGACGCTAGTTCTTCGGAGCATCTTCCATTGTAATACCGGTAGAACAATGACAGCATTCCCACCTGACGCCTGTGCTCTAAAGATTTCAATCCGTTTGTTAAGTTAGGAGAATCTATCAAACGAACTGCCCGTTTCTGCACAGAGTCGAGGTTTTTTTAGGTATTTTGGAGCTTCAGACCAGAGGTGGCTGCCAAATTCAACCGTGGGGCGCACTTGCGATTTGTACAGGGTTAGCAGGGTTATTAATATATAAACGCGTTATCTTGAAAGAATATCAAAAATATAAGTATGCAAAAAGCAATTATTACGAAAATAGTGTCAGACGGTGTATGGCGGGCGATTGGCATTTTAGCCGTGGCTTTCCAAGAATTAAATCACAGCTATATTTTGACTATTAGCAAAGCCTTATGATATAACATTATGTTATGATAGTGTGTATAAGGTCAGGCCCGGTGGTTAGACGATAAATGATAATTTGCGGTGACGTCTGAATTAGGATTTAAAATAATATGGAACGCGTGTTCGGGAACGGAAGCGGCCGCAAACCGCCGATATCGCGATATCTGCGGCTATCAGCCTCCGCCTACTAGCTACAGCTTTTGATCACGTACGACACGAATATTATACGGAACGATTACATGACACCACTACACTGCAAGACCATACAATACTCTATACTGGTTAATAAACTAATAGAAACACGATTCGTTCATATTAATTTAATAGTATCACAAAGCACAATAAAAGTGGGATTAGACCAAACGAGCGTATAGCTAAAACTGGAACAAGAGGTTTCTATCTTGATCTTTGGTGTAAACGGTTATTTGTTTTCACCATTTACACCAAAAGAATACCAACGAATACAAACGAAAACACAGGTAGTGAATATTACAACAATCAGTGGTAGTATTCAATACACCATGTCTGGCTGTCAGAGCGATATTGTAATTTAAATTGCTGCATTTATCGTTACGACTCATTTATCAAAAAAGAAAAGAAGGAAGAGACGTTGGTGGGTAACGAATTTAATTAAAATAAGAACACTAGATAATGTATGAAGGATATGAAACGACAAGAAAGTGGTCAACACAAAAACTTTTGCAGAATGGCGTCAGAGAATTTCCTTATAGTTGCGATTTTCCGCTAAGTGTCTTCTTTGTGAGATTTTTTTATAATATCCTAAATTGGACCCCACTGACATCTAAAATGTTGGTACGCTTCTATCATTTGTAGACATTTTTCATTACTCCAATCCATAATTAATACGAACAAATTGACACGAGTTCCAAGAATACAAGAAAATTTTGAAGAGACCGCTACGGAGAGCGATCGAGTCCGAACACGAAGGAATGCTCTAGGCAACAGTTTGGGAGCACTTGCGGCATTTACTTCAACCAAACGAGCATTCTAGAGCATTAAAGTTGGAGCACCGAAAGAATGCACTGTAACTATTTACACCAAAATAATTTGCTAGAGCAAACTAGAACGAGCATTTGCTCGTTTGGTCTAAACCCACCTTTAGAGGTTTCGATGTAGGGATCTTTTTCATAGCTGAATGACTTTTCAAAGAGGTGTTGAGCGTTGAGTTGACTTTATTCTCAGTTGGCATGGAACCAGGTAACGCACACTGAGGATTGTTTGTATTGATGCATTTGTGCACACTTCCGTCAGCGGTGTCTTTGTCAAAAGTCACTGATAAACAGTATTTTGACTTTACTTTACTACTCAAAAAGTGAAAATAAAATCTATGAATCTTGTTGCCATGTTCCATTTTTGTTCGATAATATTTTATAAACCTAATTAAATGCGTTGATCTGTAATCAATATTCTTAAATCGAATACAATCGATATGTTAATCAAATTCACATAAGTAATAATTATTTTTGATTTCTAATGAAAATAGATTTAATCACAGTAATCACCGTAGCTACTTCTGATTAGGTACCGGACGAACAGACAAAACTGATCTCATCGGCTTTGTGGCCTACCAATATCAGAAGGTAAATTATGATTTACACAGATTTATATCTGGACTTCGATCAAAGAATTAAATAATAATTGTTAATAATCTGAGAATATAACAAACAACAATAGCATATTTTAATTTATTCCATTGTTGAGATTACACAATAACAATTAAACTACCAAATTAAAAACATAGATAAAAACTCAATCTGTAGGTAGATAAAGATAAGCGCGCAAGTATATTTTATGTGATTGATTTGTGTTATTTCACAATTTAAGCCGCGGCATTACGAATTTCTGCCGTTTAATAAAAAATTTTACTTGCATTTGTTTTTAATATGATATTAATATTTTTAATATCGATATATTTACAGAGTCAAAACGGTAGTTATATGATATTCCCTCGGTGGAAAAAATCGGACAGTATGCTCCGAAAATTATTATAAGCACATTTTTTGTTATTTTACAAGTTATATGTATGAAAAAATTAACAGTGTTTCTTTATTTTCTTTTATTTTTGTATTAATCATTAATGCCATGATGGGCTTTTACGTACATAATTACATATTTATGATTTAGTGCATACTAGTGTGTTTAAATAACAAAGATAACATAAATAGGTTTTACACACGGTACATAGAAGTAAAGATGGTAGGTAAAAAGTATAACGTTATACAATAAGAGAGATTGAAATAATAAGGTTTTGAACATAAATTAAAAGATATGAAATGAAATAGTAGGTACGTTTAAACGTTATTCGAGATTTTCGCTCTATTTTAAACGAAATGTGTTTTATTAAACATTTTCACAATTTTCGCTTAATTATTATAGTTTTTAATACTCGTATTAGCGCGCTCCCTTTAACCACTCGGACCCATAAGCTTATTTTCCCGATAATATAACGTTACCTACATATTATGTATGAAGTACAAGGCATACCTGACTTATTTAGGCCCCGCTAACCTTACCCCGATTTGTATTTTGCGAAATGCACACCTCTAATACTTTTACAAATACATGATTATTTCGAATTATAAAATTTGAAAGCGTTCTTTATCGCCTTTCAAAAACAGTTTTTAATTTTCGGATCCGTTCAGAAATATTCAATTTATTTGGATTTTTTGCAAGGCGGAAATATTTTGACCTTCTGACAAAATATGCCCGAGGCCTGGGGGGTTAAAGGAAAATCGATCAGTTATAAGATATTAACAAAGTCTGTAAATCTTGGTTTAGTCAAAGACTACATATAAATATCCACCGATATTGTTGACTGGCAAACTTCCACAACTGTGGCAGATCATTGTTAGACCGCCGCGCCGGTAATACAGAGATGCTGTTTGCGACAGAGTATGCATCGGCTAATCTGCTGCATACAAACTTAATGCATTCTAACAGTAATTGGGTTCGGATTGCACGGGCGAATGCACAAAACAATCTGCCTGAGCGCAATTCTGATTTTATGGAAGATTGGAAAACAGTTTTAATGGACGCTTTGTAAGAAGGAAATCATGGATGCTATGATTGAGAAGTAAAATCATTATTATGGGTTCGTCGTAAAAACCAATCACGATGAGATAATAATTTAAGTATCTATCTCCGTAGAAACCTCTCATGGAGTTAAGATGTTCGTAAAGCTCTTAGCATAAATTTGTTATTTATATAGAAGTCTATGATATTCGATTTCTAATCTCTCTTCGCACCAGTTATAAGAGAACCATTGTAATCCTCACCCACCACTCCAAATGTCTTCATTATTCAAACATAGGCCCGGTTTATCAGCCAGTCCATATCCTTGCTATGTGCGACATTCCTCCCTCAAATTTAAGCGGGCTAAATCAAGTTTTGATAAGCTGCAGAATAGTTCCTATTTTCTTCCCTCCAAAATTTACATAAATTGCCTAATTTTATAATTATGAACTATTATATTCATCGAACGACGAGGAAAGACGATGTTATTAATTGATAATCAATCTAAAATTCAGTTAGTTCGCTTAGTTCTGTTTTTTTTTTTTCATTTTTCTTAATTATTCTAGTTTACATTCAGTTAGTCTTGTTTCTAAATATTTATCTGTGAACATTAATAATTGATCTGTTTTTTATCATCCTCTTATGTTTATTATATTACTAAGACTGTTTATGTTCCTTAAATAAATAAATAAAATAGTCTGGTAAGGTATTTTAAAAGTTTTAATGTCAGGACAGTTTGTTCTCAGTGGTTAATTTCATTGAAAATGCACGACTCCAGTAAAATAAATACCATACAAAATTAGTGTACTCGCGTATCGCACCATGCTGATTGAAGTGGGAAACTGTATCAAAAAATAACTCCTAAATTAAACCCGCCTAAAAATAAACTGTCGTCGTTTTTGAAAGATCGCGATTTCCCGGTGCATAGGAAGGTCCCGATGAAGATGAAAGTAGAGAGCACAGATATACCACTCATGTAGACAGTAGATTTGTTTTTAAAGAAAAAAGAAACACATTCCTCTATTAAATTCATGGACAATATACGCAAAATTGGTGACGTCTAGGCTTTCGACCTAAGTACGGATGGTTGCAAGCTGTGCTAAACTCGACATTCTTACTAAGCCGAGCTTATAATCAACTGATGTACCGGGCCATACAATCACATTTCAAAGCATCGTATCATTGGAATGAATTGCTCTCTGAGGTATGGGGTGTCCCCTTCTACTTAAAATGTTATTTTTACTTCCACCCACAAAATGCTTAATCTCCTATCATCTTAATTGCTTTACCCTTACCCATAGCCGATTTGATAATATTATTATTTATTATTTTTTTACGTTTTCTTACGAGTTCTTACGAGTCTCTTGAAAGTATACATTTTTTGAAACCCACTAATAAGTTGATAAACGAACAAAAATTACGTAATTTTTAATCACCATGATTTTCGCTTTGACACCTAGCTGGCTATTACAAAAAATGCTGTATTTTTTACATGAATGCAACCGAGCAGGTGGCCAGTGTGACCCTCTTGTATTATTATTTACATAATGATATCATTGTTCGCGCCCCGTCCCCGATCGTACAAATGCACGGCACTGAATGTGCTGTACAAAGAACACAATCGTAATTACTAAGTACATGCACTGTGCACTGGAATTATAATATTATGAATGTGAACATTAACTATTACTTTCATTAGTATTTGAAACACCTGTTTCAGAACCAGTTCAAGACAATGGTAACTCCATGCACGGAAGAAGATGAATCGCTACAGAAGTAAATGTAAGTTGTTATCTTTTGTACCTAGCAGCGTCGGGCACCTTATCAGAATCATAAGATATATTTTTTAAAGTTAAATTTAATAATTATTTATTTGATTTATTATGAAAAAAACGAAAATAGGTAGGTTAGTAAAAAGAGTCAAGATAATCGGAGTGTTTCTAACGAACCGTTGTGTTTTTGAACCAACGTCAAAGACGACTTGAATCAATTTCAACGATTCATTTGCTTCCGTTCAAAGATCGACTCTGGACGATTCGTTATTTTTTTATATCGAACTTTGTAATAATATTAATAATATTAATTTTAATTCGTATTTTAAACAATCATCGGGATGTAGATAATGACGTTATTTAATTTAACGAATCAATTCAGAACAGACATCGTCTAGTGAGACGGGTTACAGACTTTTCTTGTATTATATTGTTACTGTAATAAACGCCCGGGTTGCCGGCAATTAAACTTATTCATGGAGAACGAATAGACAAGATGGTTCTTAATATTTTTGAGGATTTACATAAGGATCGACTTCTAACAAGAATCTTACAAGAATTTTAGCTACTGCTTTTTTAAATTATTTAAAACATTGACCATTAAGATGAAGCCATGCGAAATAATGCAAAATCGTACAAAATCATGTGTTTTTGTTTTGAAAATTTGATCGCTTAGAAGTATTATAGATGCTTTAATTATTAAATTTTGCAAGTAGAACACATCTTGGCCGTAGAAAATATCGATCACTTTTTTTAATAAGTCTTTTTATAAGCCTAGAAAAAATAAAGTATAGGTCTACAAAAAAACATTTTCAAGTGCAAATTCTCCTGCTTATAAACCCTTTTTCGGATATGGTTTTATTGTAAAATGTGGCAAATCCGGTTTTTTATAATAATCGCAAAAAAAATTATATTTTTGTCTGAATTTCACAAAATAAAATAAAATGTGCTTTTTCGCGTTGTTATTTTTGACATCAATCAAGACGGCCGGCACACGACGAATTTGAATTTTTAAAGTGAAACTTATGCCATCGACGTAAGAACTATGCACTTGTCACACTCATTTTGCATCAGTTCCACCCCGTCTGCGGTCGGGAATAGACGTCCCCTGAATCTGCGTCGCTTGGTTCCGTGAAATCAATTTTAAATAATCGTTGTTATTACAATAAACAATGAGTAAGAGAGGAGTTAATTTTTTTACGGGCCTTTACGAATTCAACCTGTAAAAATCAACTCTCAAATACCTTTTCCAACCTTTCCAAAAGCTTTTTCTCAATTATTTTTAAATCCCACTCAAAAAGAGGCGTGGATTCCGATTTCGATTTTTTCATGGACTGTTGGAACACCATAAACCGCCTCAATTATAGATAACCACTGAATTAACTGTAGGTTTCTGTATTTGTCACACGGCCAGAATATTATTGTTTGATCATTTTGACTTAATGACATTTTCAATGCTAAAACGAAACATTTTAATAACAAATTTTAGTAATAAAAAATCTTACCTGTTTGTGCATTTCAACGTTGAGTCCATATGACATTTCGTAGTACTGTAAATAAATAATAAAATCATTAGTATTGGGAAAGGGACTATTGAAAATAAGTCAAAACATTGAAAATATAAAAAGACAGTTCAAATATTACTACGTTCAAAATTCTAACGAATAATTTCAAATTAACGTTTTGATTAACGTAACCACTCAACCAAAGAAATTAGCAAATGCCAATATTGCATTGACCACATTTATATTTAAATTGGAAAGTCAAAAACTTTTAATTACTCATTTATGCAAAAAAATCCCCAATTTTGCGTTATCCAAATTTATTTTCATATCGAAATTGTGAACATAATTTATTTTTTTAAATACTTAATAGTGGTCGAAGAGGGAATTCAAATCACATTATTTATACAATCAAACTACAGATCTAAAGTAATGCAATGCCAAAACCATGCAAATTTTAAAACAAATTAAGCCACCAAAACCAGCAGACAGAAATGTTAAAATGTTAATCCTTACGCAGTAGATAAATCTATTCGAGTGGGTGAAACGTACCGCCACGCTCAAAGGGTTGAAAAAACAAATCTAATTAAAAACGGGGAAGCGATTCAAAAATCGTTGAATTGGAAAATAACCTGTCAACTGAAACTAAATGATTTAACACGTAATGAAATTGAAGCGTTAAATTGCACAAACCATCGCATTGAATGTTATCCCCATGGTTAGAGCACCGATAAAAATTCTACATTTTAATGATAATAATAATCGAAATCTTCCGATAGTAAAAATATTTTTCTAATCGAAATAAAGTGGGTTTTTATCTATATATGATAATAATCGAGACAATGACAGAAACATTCGCAATCATATCGAAACATTAACGAACTAACTAACCATCAGCAGGGGTAGGCAGAAAGGACGGACCGCCAAACAACTCTTGACATCTTGACACACTCCTAGCCTCGTTCACATTCATACATCGTCTCATATATGCTCTCCTATTATTCTGACTCTTGACATGGCCCGACTCAAGTATCTGATTCACTTGGTCGTGCCATGTCTTCCTCGGACATCCTCGACTTCTTCTACCATTCACATTTAGGTCATATATTCTCCGTTCGCCTCAAGCATCTGATTGTAGAAATGAGATGCTTGAGGCGAACGGAGAATATATGACAATCATTAGTGTTTTCGAAATACTCGATTACTCCCCTACTGAAGAGATATTTTAGACTGAAAACATTATTATAATACAATAAATAAAATAATATTATTAATAATTGAAGACAATATTAGTGACTCCGAAATGCAAATTTGAAACAGAAAAAAAAAAAAATAACATCATTGTTATGTAACCTATTTTCCATTTAAAAGAGATATTAAAATTTTACGGAACCATCTGCAAAGGTTGAACCAAAAATGTATTTTTTATTCAAAGCTTTAACTTCCATTGAAAATAACAAATGGAATAGTAAAAAAAAAAGTTTTTAAAAAACATGGCTCATGAGAGTCACTAGGGTATATGTAAATATCGCATAACTGCCAACCGCACAGAGGCAGTGCCAATGGGACTTCAAGATCCCCATATCCCCATTGGGGTATATTGTGATGCTGAATGGAACGGGAAAGGGTGAGAAGGAGGTGGGGAAGATGAAGTTTGAAAGAGTTGTAATTGTAGTGCTAAAGATATGATATAACTGAGAAGTTTATAAATCTAGCTAAACAAATCAAATGCAAATCGTCGATCAAAGAGTTTTTTTTTACATCGTATGGATAATATATACGCACCCTTTTTTATCGATTATTTTTGCCATGCATTTTATTTCGGTTACATACATCACTACTGCAAATGTTACGGTTTAAATAAAATCCAACGTTTGTGAGGACACAGATTATGTTCGGTTCAATTGTTATTCATTAAATTCAGGGCTCCGAAGCTGATCATGTTGCAGAATCGTATAATTTTTTTTCAGAAATTAATTAATTCAGATATAACTAACTTATTGCAATGTCGTAACTAAGTAGGTATCTATCTGATTAACTTTTTTTGATGCAATTAATAATACTTTTTTTTACAAAGATTCATTTATTTTACACTGGTAACTAGTTCCAAATTAATTGGAGCTTACTACCTGGTTTAGACCGAGTTTCAACACTCTTTTACATAGCTAATAAAAAAATGTATTTTGGCACGAATTTTTCAAAGTAAGCATGATGACAATGACGAGAACAAAAAATGTATTTGCGTTAGATTGGAAATTAATGTTAGGCTGAATGTTAGAGACGGAAAGAGAAGGGTTAGAGGAAGGTTGGGAATACCCAGCTATTCAGTTCTGATAACTAAACACTACTAAAACCTTTGCATGCAACGTTTCGATTCTTAATGGTATTCTTTCATCAGGGAGAGTCTGAAAGTACCCAGATTTAAGATTAGGTAGGAAAGGTAAAGAATCAAAAATCATCATAGCTTTATTATCAGCAGGAGGTACTAGAAAAATCTTAACACGAAAAAAACATTAGTCAATGTTAATTAATCTATCAAAAGATTGCATGGGCTTGTGGTTAGTTGGCTCCAACTTTTTGTTGTATCTGTCTTGTATCACGAAAGGTTAAGTCCACTGGGAATCAGTACCTAATTCTTGATCCGGCTCGAAGGACCAAAATAGTCCAAGTGAAGTCAAAGTCAGTCTTTGTTGGCATTGATTTACGAAAAGGAATCATTTTCCTACATTATTATCAATTTCATTGGTCACGGTCTGCCGCGGCTATGCGGGGAGATTCCGTGCGGTCTGTGTGGGCGATCGAGGACAGAGAAACACATTTATCACTACATAATGAGTCAATGGCCGGGCTGGGACAGGGCTGGGAAAGAAAAATAATAGATTTTCTATTTGTGTAAAATCAATAAATATTACACATTTCTAATTTAGAATAAAATTTATGTTCCGTTAAAATACACGGTGTCCAAAATCCCAAAGAACAAGCAGGAAACTGGCGAATCTAAATAACATTTGGAGTTGATTTTGTGGCAAAACTTTCTGAATCGAGCTTTGTTTTCGAGTAAATCGAGTCAGAAATTTTTTGGGCCAATTTTGAAAAAAATCGGTCAACAAAGGGTTAATTTCATCTGAATAATGTATTTTAAAATGCGTCGAAGCGTGGACCTGGCTCAAAAACTTTTTTTTAAACTCTTTAGTTGCTGAAAAAATAAAAAGGGTTTAAAAAAATTTGAAATACTAAAATCTAAAAAATAAGGAATTTCGGATTCTATTATTCCGGTTCACCAGTTTTCCGCTTTTGTGACCATTTCATGTAAAGAAACCTGCACATATTTACGAAAATGTTGGTAACCCTACAAGACTCTTGCTCATATTTTCCTCAATATGTGATAATTTACTCAAATAAATAGACCAGTGAATCGTTCCAGTGATTCAAAGGGATCGCTGTAAAACTATTATGGTTTTTTTGTTGGGCTAGACCCGTTGTTTTGTCGTTTCGTTCTGACTTCCTGGGTCTATATTAAAACGTAATACTGGGCATTTTTGATTACTTAAGTGAAACAAATTAAACTCAATTGATTTGGTTCTTGATCGTGAAAGTTATTTGACGTCTGAACTTAATAAATTTAGGTGTGGCAAAGAAATTAAATTTAAAAAAGCTGCCATAAAAAATAAATACGTATTGAAAAAGAAATTTCTGAATTATTATATGTTATAGTACCTACAGACACCTTGACTTTGACTGATTTAAGTTCAGGTCTCAATTACTTTGTGACTAGATCTGAATAGTAAGGATCGCCCAATCTTTTTGTATCCTTTTTTTTCACATCAGATGAGGCTGTCGGGAATAATAATATTTGGATGATTTGTACAGCGCCGTTTTTGTGAAAAAATAACCTAAATGGCGCTGTACAAATTTATGGTATACTTCTACTATGCTCTATCTTACTTCTAACTATTACCTAATGTAGGAATCATATCCATAATTATTAAAAATTGGTTGTCTGTAAAGTCGGTTTACGGACGATAAGGGGCCATACATAAATTACGTCACACCTTAAGGGGGGGGGGGGGGATAGAGAAGTATAACAAGGGGTATGGGGGGGTCAAAAAATCATGAAATTCTAGGGGGGAGGGGGTCTCACAAATGTGACAGGGGGGGGGTCAAAAAGTTACGTGATGACGTCATAAGAAAACTTTTACATAGAATTTTACAGTCACAAGCCGAAAGCTTAGGCCGATCGTGTCTCTCTATCGCTTGTTCCGCGCTCTCGCTTGCACGCTCGGCTCAAGCGGAACTTGACAATGAATCATGCTTTTTCGTGAGTGCAGCCGGCGTTCATCGATTTATAAGAATTATCACGTCAAAAAACATTTAATTAAAATCGTTTTCATATATTTATGTGGCCTGAGGGAAAAACCACGATGAATTGATATTTGAGGCGACCAAAATTAGGGCCTATAAACTATCAATACCTAAAATGTTAATTCCAGAGTTAGATCATGAAATTTTTCCATTTGGCGCATTTCTAGTCCACTTATGTTGAGTTCCTAATACATTATGCGAATTGGATAAATTAAATCGTTCCATTTGGTTTAAACCGGGGACCGAACCGGGTGCTGATTGGCGGCGATATGGCGCTCGCTGATTGGCTGCGATATGGCGATCGCTGATTGGCCGCGATGATTGGGAGGAAGGAAGTTGACAGAGGTGGATGCATCCGAGCACCAGGGAGTCTGGGACCTGATTGCTTCCTTCCTTTGGCCAGTGTAAACTGAACTTTTGTTGATCACGCCTTTTTACTCTTTTCTAGTTTCCATTGAAAATGTAGGGACCAACATAAATACTCACTGAAAACAATTAACTTTTTTCTATAAATAAAAATTCACGAGTGAGTTTAATAGTGAAAATTCTGTAAGATATCACTTCAATGGCGTCGTAGGCGCAACGTTATAAATTGAAGCATGAATTGGCTCTCAGCTTAGGTTAACGGCCCTCCACGCCAACGACCGAATTCATTTTTGTTTTCATTAGATTTTTCTATCGATTTAAAAATTTCAAATGCCCACTTATTTAAGCATTCAAAATATCATATTATTCGCATAGCTGACTAAGTTAGGATTGTGATTTTAATGTAAACCAAAAATTTAGCGAACATAAATTAGATTTGAACATGCGGAAATCAAAAGAAAATTGAATTTTTGTTAGTAGAACTGAATTATCAGATTTCTAGTTTTATAGCAAAATCTTCAAATGAATCGATTCTTAATGGTATTCTTTTATCAGGGCGAGACTGAAAGTATCTGGATTTAAGATTAGGTAGGAAAGGTAAAGAATTAATCATCATCATAGCTTTATTATCAGCAGTAGGTACTAGATAAATCTGAACGAATAAAACGTAAGTCAATGTTAACGAATTTATCAAAAGATTGCGTGGGATTCTTCGTGGGATCGAAATCTTCAGATTTCGCAATCATATTACAAGAATTTGATCGTTACTGTTAATAATATCTAATAATAATAATTGGATAATTTGTAGAGCGCCGTTATTGTAAAAAATCACGTCAAAGGCGCTAAATTGGTCATAATATAATTTAATTGACAAAACAAGCGAAGCTAGCTGTCCATAATGGAGTGCTGGTACCTGCCCTGATGTATGGCAGTGAGGCATGGAACTGGCAGAGGAAGGATGAAAGCAGACTGAATGCTGTACAAATGCGATCTCTGAGGTGTATGTGTGGTAAAACCATGTATGATCTTGTGAGAAATGTGGAGATCCGCAAAGAATGCAAGGCTGACGTAAGCGTTATGAGTAAGATTAAGAAAGAGACGCTCAGATGGTTTGGGCATGTAGAACGGATGAATGAGGAAAGGAGTGTAAGGAGAATATATGACGCAAATGTGTGTGGTAGACGAAGTCGGGGACGCCCGAGGAAGACATGACACGACCAAGTGAATCAGATACTTAATATGGGCCATGACATGAGTCAGAATAATAGAAGAGCATGTATGAGACGATGTATGAATGTGAATGAGGCAAGGAGTGGGTGCCAAGATCGAGTTGTTTACCTACCCCTGCGGAAACGGCTTGATGATTAGTTAGTAAACTAATAGGCCCTACACACGATTCGATTTGCAGAATAAGTCGCAGAATAGCAAGTGAAACCGTCAAACGAATTATTATTATTCCGACTTTGCCTACACACGATCCGACTTGAGGGCCTTTTACGGTGATCTATTTGCACGTATACACTTATGTATATAACGGCGTTCCGCGTAGGTTGCGGTTGATTCGTTACTTTCTCATGATTAGTGGTTCGGCTCGCAAGTGTGTACGCGCCATTACGAGATATTAAATTAATTAACCACGAATCCGTGTAGAATGTTTTTTAATTAGTTCAAAGTACACAGAAAATGCTTGGATTTACCTATAAAATGCTATATCTTAATTTCCACGAACGAGCTGTCATAATCAGATTGTGCAAGGAAAAATTCTGAAGCGTATAATTAAGATTAATTGCGTTTTGTTCCTACCTAAGTCGATAGAGTTCCTATTAAATGCATACACGCGTAATTATTTTATTTGCAGGTAAAAACTGATTAATTTTATCTGTATAAATATCTATTGATCTTGCCAATGGCGTAGCGATCGCATCAGCAGCGAGGGCGGTCGCTAAGGCCCTAACAATGAAATGGCCAGTGTGAGAACAAAATAATATTGAAATATTAGATAAGAGTAGGTGCACCAATGCGCGTTACGAACGTATCACGTGGCACAAAAACAATAGCTAAAAACATTAGCCTGCGGCGGAATATGTTATTAATAATGCTGTTTTAATTGGGGAATTTGTTTAGCTGATCCATCGACATCTCTCGAACAGCGAGTTGGTGGCATGAAATTTGAACAAATGCTTGGTAAATATTGACGCAAATTTTTTCAACGCCATTTTCACCATGAGCCTTGTAGATTTGAAACGTCAATGTAAAGTTAAAATTTAGACTTACTTAATTCTCTAAAGTTTAAGTTTAGACTTACGGTCTATCGTTTCGTCTACGTCTTAAAAAAAATAAGAAAGATTCCGACGCTATACGGGTGTTCGAAATAGTTGAATTAGATTGACTGAAGGCGAAGATTAATGCTAAATCACTATTTTTGATTAATCTTTACTGTGAATCAGTTTATATTATAAATACAAAAAATATGCTTTGATTAAAAATTATATAATAAGTTTCAATTGTTTAACTTTTTTCTTTCTTACATTTTTTCACAAAATAAATTTAAAAAAAAAACACTTTTGCGCCTGAAATCGTTTCCTCTACACTCCATTTGCCAAACGATTTTTACACCGATTACCTATATTCGTTACGATATAAGGCACACGAAGAATACATAAATGCTTGGCTTGTGGCTTCCTCTTAAAGAAAAAAAAGATTTCTAGCACTGAATAGACAGTGGTACTTTCTGACTAGAAATAGAAATACCTTCCATGCAGATTTGAAAGGAAGATAATTTGAAGAAATGAAGATGAAACACAGTTCTCTATTTGAAATTGAAGCAAAAAATGATCTGACTCTTGGACCACGAAACTGGCCCATAGATAAAGCATTTTCTGTGTTCTTTTTTCTCCGATTTCTAACATATTAAGTTGTTTAATTTGATAATATATTATTGTGTTTCGACGACTCTGTGCCAAAACCAACAAGAAACAAGGCGTATTAAAAATATTATAATAAATCAAACTCACTTATTACCGTTTTATTTTAATAGCTACGTATTATTCTATTTATCCAGTACTCACGATCTCCGTGATGGAAATGATTTAATCGATAAGCCACGATACTATTATTCAAAGCCCTTTATACATAATAATAAAGTCGACCACATAGAAACGTGGCTTTAAAATGCACAGTTCCGCCTTGGGGGAGATTTTTTACAAAACATCCAATGAGACCGCTTTTATACACGTGATATCTATTTCAAACGTGTAAAAACTTGCCTAGGGGTGAAAACATTACCTATGGTAGTAAAAATTACTTGACTTATATTACTAACACCGTACACGATTGTTGTTGTGACCAATATACACTATACAGGGTGTTAAAGGACGTACTCGACTTACTTTAACCAGTGATTCCTGACATTATTTGGAGTAAAAAATGTAAATGAAATTTTGGTCTACGGTCACTTTTTTGGTGACTTTTTTTTTTCAAAATTTCTTTCTTCAAAATCAAACAAAAAAAAAATTCTTTCGCATGTCATCACTGGTCACTCCACCGAGTAGCTGACCCACCCCTTACCCCGCCTCCAACTGTCCAACAACTACCAAAAATGTCACCGGAGACCAAAATTTTATTTACATTTTTTACTCCAAATAATGTCAGGAATCACTGGTTAAAGTAAGTCAAGTACGTCCCTTAACACCCGTATATGATGTTAAAAGATTTCATAATCTGCTATTTCAAGAAGTAGCGCGCTCCAAACTGTACGTGTGGGGGGTGCTATTTTCTTGTTCCCTGAATTTGCTTAGCTAAGGTGAGTCCGCCCTTATACACATCGGCATCTCAAAAACATCAAAACATCAAAAAATCAAGATAAAAAAAATTACGCATACTTTCAAAATTTCTGCTAAACGGTCGCAAGTTTCGTAGGGAACAGCGTCCCTCAGAGCGTAACCAGAAATAAACATTTATTTTGAAAATCTTAAACAGAGCTAGTTCATAAATCCTTAATTATATATATCATGTTTTCTTTAACACTACTACGCTATTGTTTAATTTCAGTCTTTTTGGTATCTTAGTAAAAAACTAAGCATTGTAAAGGTATTTATTTTAACAGTTTACAATTAATACGCCCACCCGAATACAGCTAGAAATTAAATTTTGAAGTTACACACATGAATATGAATGACTTGTATAAAGATCTACCATTAGAATACATTTTACCAAATGAATAGGTAATACCAGGAGTAAATAAGATAACAGGGGTGAGTTAATAATTAGTCGACATGCATGGCTAGGGTTACCACTACTGTATTGGTTTTGTACTACTATTACTGACACATCAAGTGGTCGGCACTTACCATAACATAGTGCCTCTGCATCTCAGTCTTTTCCTGTGCCAGTTTCTCACATTCCAACTTGAGACTGTACACAGTAACGTAAAGCGGATGCGATTACAATGTGACACGACACATGACACAACGTGCAGACACATAGCAATGGTGGTGACAGACAACAGGCAGGTTGTGAGAACATCCATACAATTGTTCGGGTTTTTTTATTTGTGGGTTTGTTTTTGATGAGGTGCACCGGCGTCGCGTGATGGGTATAAAACAAAAAGAGAAAAAATGAATTAATTAATGGGGTATGTTAGTCACGCAATGAACAGAGTAGGAAGAGACCATTCACAAATTCCAGAGAGACCAGAAGACACGGGAGATAAAATAAATTAATTTAACAGTCGACTTAAGTCGGCATTCGCTTCTTCTTCTGGGCCCTCCGGGATGGGAATTTAAATTGAAAATGATAGGAATGAAACATTCGATCGAAATGGAGGGAATATGTAATGTCATGCGGGCGCAGAGCGGCAACTGCAAAAGAAATTGTTAGAAACGTTCGCATATGGAACAGGAGAACAGGACCGACAGAGAGCTCACACAAATCTACATTAACTACCGAACAAGTCGTGAGGACACATATCTGTAACTTCAAAGCAAAGGACAGAAGTTAATAAATCGCGGCGTATTTAAGTAAAACCAGAATACTGAAATTGCTTTCTTGTAATTAGTATTGTGAATCTCATACTTTTGTCTTATACCGAAGTGTTAGATGAAAGTGAAGTATTATAATGTATGTAAAAGCAATGCTAGATTTGTTGAACTCTCTTTTGGTCAGCATTATTAGATGAACATGTAAAGCAGTTACGGTGAGCGCCAAAGGGTGCAGCATTCCTCATGCTACGTCACCAGTCCACCGACACCAGTGGAAGGCAGTATGGTGTATTACACGTCGAACAAGCGGCTATCCCCCAAGCAATCCAACGTCTGCAGAACTTACCATGACGTAGTGCCTTTGTATTTCGATCTTTTCGCTGGCCAGTTTCTCGCATTCCAATTTGAGGCTGAAAATTGGAAAACAACATTAAAATGCAAATGACTCTCCATGCACGACTCGAGCGCCCGGACCACGGCGAACCTGAAATACGCCGAGAACCGAGAGCCAAGAACGAATACTCGGAAAGGCCTATTGCAGAAAGCAGAACACAGAACGCAGAACTCAGAGAGCTTGTTTTGCATAAATAACATATTTGTGTCATCCGAATGCTGATACACGGCACGGAGAATGTACTATGAATTATTCATACATATTATATTTGCAACTGTCTCTAGGCTGTATTCGTCGAACAGACCTTGCTAAATGCTAAATGAACAAAATAATAAAAAGAAACAAACAAACAATTGAAGAAATAAAGATGTTTTTGTGTCAGGAACAAATTTCTGATCATAGTATTTTGATTAAAAATAAAATTAATTAATATGTAATCGTCAAAAGCACCAGTGGACAACGTGGCAAACTTTTTGATCAAAATAATACCAAAATTCCGTAAAGATTTTACAATTTAAAAAATTAATTTTATAATCCTTAATCAAGTTATCTGCGTTAACGTATAAGTAAAGTGTATCTGATTTTATAACGAAAATGAGTTCGATTCAAGTAAAAAGTTAAGCACCTAAAGAAAAATTCTAATTCAGAAATAATGAAATTTGAGGTGACACGTAAGATAAAAGAAGAAAGAATTTTAGACTTCTGAGCTCATGTTAGAATAAATAAATCAAAAGCCTTTAGACTCGAAAACTTAGTAAACGAGAAATCGTGAACTTTTGAATTGATTACAGAAGGCTTTGAGGGCTTTCGAACTCAAAAAATATCAAATAAGTAACACATTAATAATCAGTACAGATAAGGAAGGATACTGACTTGTGGTATTGTGCTTGTAGGAAGTTGAATTCTTCTTTAATCCTGTCACAGGATTCTCCAACTGTAAATTTGAATGGCTGCCCGGGCTGTGGTGGACCCTGAAACAAAGGGAACAAAAACATGTTGAGAACCTCAAAGAAACAACACACCAGACATACAAAATTTCAAAAAGAAACAAATCAGAAACTAGTAAAACCTCCGACACGGAAGACTCTGAAAAATCTTAAATTGTCAGTATAAATTGAGAATCAATTTTTCTTACTCAATGACACTATTTATCGTTTAGTTTCGATTTCCTAAAGATTAAAATGATAACTGAAACCGTTGCGTTGGTTGAAAATGAGAGCTATAAACTTTGGTCCATTACTTCCAATTCACCTGTAAGTGAGCTGGATGGTGGGGACTGGGGACTGGGGACCGGAGACTGGGGGGTTCCGCATTAAAATCTCTACATCTGCCCTCTCCTTTACGAGAGCGGGAAACGAAGGTCCGGAGCAGTGTTTTTAAAAAGCAATAAAAGCGTCACTCGTAAATAAAATTCCAAAGTGAACATACCACTAGGGAACCTGGAGATATCACAAAAGAGAACTGGGCGCCAATAAGAAAATAAAAAATAAAAATTTAGGTAAATAGGACAAAAGTTATTTATAAAAAAAAAAATAATTTAGCAATAGGTAGGTATAATAACACTTTCAAAGCAGAAAATAAATTAAACCAGACGTTTGATAACGAATATTGAAACGATAATATTTGGTATTCACGAGTAGGTACACATTGAAAAATTTCGAGTCGTGAAATGGTTCAGACGCGAGGGATAAAAGAAAGAGACTTATGATCTCAAATTGCACAATTTTGCTTAAAGCAAAATTGAAGTTGTAAGCTTTGGTGAGTTTTTTTATATATTTTTTTTATTATAGCGACTATAACGGTTTTGTGCGTTGATAAATTTGGTACCGTGACAACTCAGAATCATGCAATTTCAACACCCCTTTCAAAAATCATTAAAATTTATGAAAATTTGTTTTTCAATAGCTCATAACCTAAGCAAACGCAACCTATTTAAACATTTTTTTTTAGATTTTTTTCATCACTTTTAATGACTTTTAAAAGGAGGTGTTGAAGTTGCATAATTCTGAGTTGTCCGGTCTCCACATTTTTACGCAGCATCGCGTTATCATTATCATCTTTGGTCAAATGTATTGTACATATGCTTAGTTTTGTATTAATGATTGCAGAAACAGTAAATGCTAACTTTTAGCCAAAAGTTTTGTAATGGTTTGTATAGTATGTAGTTAGAAGATTTTAAAAAAACATTTGTATAGCACCGTTGAGGTGATTTTTCACAAAAATGGCGCTGTACAAATTATTATTTTTTTTTAATACATTAACTCCACACAGTAGGCCCTGAGGAAAATAATTTCCCTATGTCATCTGGGATGTTGTGTGGAGGGTCTTTTTGAGAGGAAGGAATGAACATTGGTCTTGTAAAGACCCATGTTGTAGGAAGGAGGAAACACAAAGGCCGGCAAATCGTTCCACAATCGAGCGGTCGCTTCTTCGTCACGAGTCGAAGAAGCGACCCGTTCTCATGTGACAAATGTCAACCGTGTACATATGTTGGGCACGCGTTTTGCGTGTTTCCCGGCTATGTGCCGATGCCGAAGGGATCAATGACGCTAGTTCCTCAGAGCATCTCCCATTGAAATACCGGTAGAACAATTATTATCCTAAGGCAGAAAAAAATCAATGACCTGATCAAATTTCAACTTCCGAGACCATCAAAAGAGTAAAAACGCATTAACCAAAAAAATAATATTAAAAAATTGAGAAGTCTTGGTCCTACAGCGTGGCGCACAAGTCCGTGTGTAGTGTGATTCAGAGTTACAAGTCAAGTGTCATTGAAGTGGTCCGAAGTGCTCTCCGCCGCTACCGGATTCAAATCCTTCACGAGGCCCGCCGCTAGGTACTCAGTACCAGGGACGGAGAGACGAGTGGGAGTCAACACCGCTTCGAAACCCACCACCCGCAACCCACAACCCGCTCCGGTGCCGCTCCCAAACTTCTTTACTCACAGTCAGTCTGGGATTCGACCAGTATGTTTAGAATAATCGATATGAGTGAATTGACAAAAAACAAAACTGTGGTGATGAGTAGGTAATCAGTATTGATAAATATTCAGTTAGAGCCATAGGTCCTCAACGTGGGCGATAACCCCCCTTGCGGGCATTTGAGACTTTCAGGGGAGGCAATAGAAGACCCAGAGAAAATTAAGGGGCGTTGAGATGGCAAAGTGAGGTCGTGGGCAGGTAAAAGAAAATGGTCTAAAAAAGAAAAAAAAACACGCTAATCACGTACTAATAAAGCAAAGCAAACGTTAATTTTTGATATTGTATATATTGTAATCATTTTTATCATGTGTGCGAAAATTCAAGTATTTCGGTAGTTCGGGAAGTGGGTGAAAATTGAACTGAAAGATTCCATTAAATTCCGATCTACATAAAACTTTTATTTTTTATGATAAAATACTATCATATTACGTGTTATTATTATTATTATTAAGAATTGACACTGTATAATGAATACAAGAAGGGAGAAGGTAGCAACCGGGCATTTAAAATTCAAAAGAATTGCTTTTTTAACTTGCTAAACGATTAAAATTTATGATACTTTAACATCTTCATTTAGTTGTAAACGTGTTTACCTATTAATATCCTTGTAGGCAATCTTATTTACTTCACATCTCTCGTTCTGTGTCCACACGTCTCATAATAACGATTGTTTTAATAGCTTTAATAGCTATAAATACGTATACGCAGTTTTCAATTTTTATGAAATACCTCTATTGACATTATTGTGAAGTTCTTTGTTTAAAACCACTTTATTTGATACTAGCTTTTCCCCGCGGCTTCGCTCGCATGGTATTACGGGAAATAACTGTAGCGCTTGCACTTATCAATTATCTCCCCCCCACCCCACCCCCATCCCCTCCCGCATTCCATATATTCATTCCCTTACATTCAGTTTTCAAACATCTCGCCTACCACCTAAATTTCATAATGCTATAGCTCAAAGAAAAAAAGAATTACTTATCCAATTGTGTTCATTCGTTCGGAATTTATGCGCTTACAAAACATTTCGGATGTTTATTTTTATTTAAATATTTGGAAGTTCGTTAATATAATAAAAAAATACTCTATTTATCATTCAGTCTTTATAATCGTTACGAATTATATTTTTAATATAGGAAATCAAATCTGACATTTATTCTACAAATTTATTATACAAATCTGACAGCATGACCAAAAAAAAACGAATTCTAATATTTAAATTTTCTGCAGTAGTAGCTGACCAGTAGACTGAGTGCCTACCAGCATAGAGCCCAAAAATATATCAACATTGTTTCCATGGAAAAGATTTTTTTCTGACGTTAGCAAAAACTCGCTTTTGTTAGCGACAGAAAACGTATAACAAATATAACATATTAATATTTATAATTTCATAACGCCAGAGCTTACCATCATATACAACCTGTAGTCTGCGCATATAATTTAGCTTTATATTGGTGAAAGAATTATTAAAGTCTTTATATTGTGTTATGCGTGAAAAGGTCATAAACGAACTCGAGCAGTTTCGCATTTATAATATTATAGTATAGTATAGTATAGTATAGTATAGTATAGTATAGTATAGTATAGTATAGTATAGTATAGTATAGTATAGTATAGTATAGTATAGTATAGTATAGTATAGTATAGTATAGTATAGTATAGTATAGTATAGTATAGTATAGTATAGTATAGTATAGTATAGTATAGTATAGTATAGTATAGTATAGTATAGTATAGTATAGTATAGTATAGTATAGTATAGTATAGTATAGTATAGTATAGTATAGTATAGTATAGTATAGTATAGTATAGTATAGTATAGTATAGTATAGTATAGTATAGTATAGTATAGTATAGTATAGTATAGTATAGTATAGTATAGTATAGTATAGTATAGTATAGTATAGTATAGTATAGTATAGTATAGTATAGTATAGTATAGTATATAGTATAGTATAGTATGGATATTTCGGTTTCGGTTGATATTCATCAGGACATTAAACATATTAACTATACAACAGTACAGAGGAAGATTATAAGTAAACAATCGTAATGTTTTTCATCGGGACCTGCTTTTCATAAACATATAAACCAAAGGTAAACAATAAACAAAAGATTGTTAACTTTATAATCTTCCTCTGTACTGTAACTTAGTCAATATGTTTATCGTCCTAATGAAGGTTAAGATCAATCGAAACCGGCCGGTGTAAATAAATCAAATAAAGTGGTGGTTTCAAGGCCCGGCTACCCGCATTTCTGTCGATTTATTACATATTTTCCTTAAATTCTGTAAGTTTTAAAGCTTTAAAAAAAAATGTTATTCTTAAAGATAATATCTATACATTCCCCACGTCGAAACGGTAATTAAGTATATGAAATTCCCTCGATAGGAAAAAACTCAAAAAATGCTCCGAAAATTAAAATAAACACTTTTTTTCAGTTATTTTACCAGTTGTACGAATGAAAAAAATCACAGTGTTTCATTAAATGCAGTTTTAGACAATCCCTACGAGATTTGCTCTATTTTAAACGAGTCGTGTTTTGTTAAACATTTTCACAACTTTCGCTTAAATATTATCGTTTTTAATATTAGCATGCTCTCTTTAACACTCGGACCCATAAGCTTGTTTTCACTATAATATAACATGTATGACGTACTAAGCGTACCTGACTGAACAAACAACTTTTTCATTTGTATAATGTCAATAACAAAGTGTTTGCTTTCTTCGATAAATATATTTTGCGCTCAATTTCGACGAACTAGTAAAACGAATTCTGTTACTAAAAATACAAAGCTAAGCAACATTGATGATTTGATCTACTCAGTTGTGTATTCACGGCGGGAGTCTAAAGCTTTAATTTATAGATTTCAACTCCCAGGTAGCAAAAGATGCATTTGTTCAGCTAGAGCTCTTTAAACTATCCTGCGTATCGAATAATATTAAATTAATAGACAAGATTATTTGCAATTTAATTCTAGCTAAATTCATAAATCAAGACGATTCCAAAAGCGGTTACAGTTCCAACAGCTCCGTTCCGACACATCCAAACAATAAAATGATCATAATGGAATGCACATCCCTACTACGTGTGTACCTACCTACCCAGTGAACGCGACCGCATCACAAAAATGAAAACTCGGCTTTGATATTAAATTTGCAATGTTTTTGCGGCAGGACGACCGCAGACGTTAATCGAGTTATTTTTCCGCATTAGCGTAGTAATAATTAAACCGTTTGCAACAATATCTCACAGAATAATGTTGCCAAATACGGACGTTGCACAAACTTTACTATGTCCTAAAGGCAGCCACAAATATTTTTAAATCCATATATTTTTATTAAAAAAACTACTGTGAAAGTTGAAACATTTTAACGAAGCTCATATTAATTTAATACGTTAATTTAATTAATACGTGTATTCTACTTTCATAGTTTCAATTAAAAATTATTTTTAAATCTTCCCCTGAACAGATTAAATTTATCCTTTGTGGCGGTTGACAGCACCAAGCACAGCCCTACTCTAGTTCGGATCACAGTTACAAATTCTTCCGTTTCGAACTTCCTGGCTGTCAGTTGCTTTGCTAATTAATCCCTTACGCACTTTCTGAATATAATTTGTGTCACGTCATTGTGTTTTCAACATTTTAAAATAAAGTGTATCTCTATTAATAATTCATTCATCTTCTCATTTAACTCCCGTGACACATATAGAAGTGTTAATTTGGTAAGATTGACACGATCGCATGCACATATACCTTGAAAATGTCCCCACAACACAGGTGAACTCTTACCATGGAGGACAATATACAAACTCTTATAATATTTAATATATCTATTTAATATATCTCCTATCCACAGTTTCACCTTCACAAACCTACCTTACACCCAACATAATAAAATTACAAAATATATTATGTAAAAATGTTTTCGAAATTGATCTATAGGTAAATACTGTAATATATAGAAATAAATAAATAAATAAATTTGAAAAAAAATCAAAATGGTCTTGTACTTTATTCGCCAAAACGAAGACCTTTAGCGAATAAAAATTAAAATTGAAACATGGAAATTGATTAAAAAAATATATTCGATTCTGGAGAGTTATTAACAGTTGGAAAAAAAAGCAAATAATTTTTGTAACAAACATCATTTTTTTATTAGCTCTACACAGGAGGAACTGGGGAAAATAATTTCCTTCAGTGCCCACGTCATCTTTGGGGATACTGTGTGGAGGGTATTTTTAAGGAAAGGAAGTTCTGGGGTTCAGCCAAATTTCACATCATGAACTTGGGCCCCCCTGCCAAGTCACCAGACGAACCACTAGGGGTGACCTATGACAGAGATGTTGGTTATCCAATATTATCGTTATTTGTTCTTATTATCATTATAATTCTTTAATAACCTACCGGTAGAAATCAGAATCATTATTGACAAAGTAAAAATGTTGAACTCTATCAAAAAGTATTTTAGAGAAATCATCAAAGGGAAGACTGCTTCCTCTACTTCCACATCAATGTCACACTAAAAATTATACTTGTTTTTCTACTTACTGAATACATCGATGTTTGTGTCTTTTAGCTAAAGGGTCATGATTGCGATGTGACTGTATTAACTGTACATATGTGAAACACGTGACTCTATAAATTGTATGTATGTTAAAAGTAAGCTCTTCTTCCATCCACAAGCAAATTCTTTTAATGGAAGATCAGTATAAATTACAAGTTACAAAATTGTAAAGTAATACTGTATAATATGTACCATTATAAAATTTTAAAAAAATAACTTCCGCGTAATCATTACCTCTTGTAGTTAACATGTTAAGAACAAACAAAACAGATATTGAGTTATTATCTATTTTTAAACAGTTAGGCAGTTTAATATAAATGTCACAGAACGCTTCATTAATTCAAGATATAAATGGACCCCATAAATAAGAAGAAGTTAAAATTCCTCCGGGTGTTAAGTCAAGTTACGAGTAATTCAACGTTTAAGACCAGCCCACGTTGGCGATAATGGCCCAGGTATAATAAATACGCCTGTATAATATATCAGAGGGTACCTCACTCGCCTAATTGAAAACCACACCTGTGGGCGAACGACATGATCCTAATAATATAATTCCAATCCTCTGCTAACAAATTATTTATACACTTCGTAGATTGATAATGTGTTTTGATTGCCAGCGTAGGTTTCCGAGAGATACGGTGAATTATTGAAACGTAAATTGAATTAAGAAGATTTTGAATTAGGTGTAGGGAACGTATGACTAATCGCGTTCCTTACTCGTAGACAAGAATCTACACTAATATAAATAAGAGCGTCTGTGGCGGTCGGCGCGGATTTTATTGGCATAATACACAGCTTTATTTCGAGACTGATGAAATTTTGCACACTTAACCTTCAAAGCAAGAAAGGGGTAACTACATTAGATTCTGGAAAACTATGTGTTAAGCCCGGGCAACGGCGAGGACTTCAATCCGACTTCCGATGGTCGCAACTGGGACTCGATACCCCTTCGTCTAACCGGGACGTGCGCGTTTACCAATTTCGCCGTTGCCACCTTCCATCAAACCGTCATATTTGTTAATCTCATATTTCAAATTTTAAAGTTAACAATATCATCTTCGATTAATTTTTTTCACATTATAGGCAACTAACCATTTTATTGGAAACAATCGTTCTAAGAACTGGTTTGTAATCTAGATAGCGTCTCGGATAAATATGTCCGATTACTATTGACCTTTTTATAAAAGTCTTTATAAATATTCAATGTTTTATAACAAAAACTCTCTTTTTATAACTTTTGAAGGTTATTCCCATCAATGTAATACTCGCATTTCATTGAAGAAGAAGATAATAATAATCTAAACCAAAATATGAAAGAGAACAAGACGCAGAAAAATATAAAAAGATAAACGGTTTGATGGAAGGTGGCAATGGCGGAATTGGAAAACGCGCACGTCCCGATTAGAAGAAAGTTTCTGGGTTCGAGTCCCAGTTGCGACCATTATCTTTTCTATTTTTCTGTGTCTTGTTCTCTTTCATATTTTAGTTTAGATTATTATTGTTACCTTCTTCTTCAACGATTATAATTCCTTACCGTAATTTAATAAGCTAACAATAAAACTTAACAATCAAAAATGAAATAATATATACCTTATAATGACGAGAAATCGCATCCAAGTTTTTATCAAGTTTCTCGACTTCTCGGAAATGCCGAGAAATAATTTTAAGAAACTCGAAACCGACCAATTACCATTGAAGGGTTACCTAGGTTAGGAGACCAGAAGAAAGAAGTCGCAAAAAATATCAAATAAATGAATAATTCAGTACGCAGCGGACCTTTTGTCGTTATTTCAGTTTTTCCTTTGTCGTCCGAACATTGGCAGATCGGATTGTCGGATAATCACCGACCCGTTTCCCCGACACTAATAATTGATTCGCAGATGGCTTTTTGCCGAACTTACCTGTTATTAAAATACTGACATAAATTAATTTTTTTTTTCGCTAATTTGATGCGGAGTTTAAATAAACACTCTTATGGCATCGAAATGCCAAGTTTCTTTTATATTCAATCTGCGTGAATCATGTATTTTTTGTGTTTGAATTCTTTAGAAATATTTAAGCAAATTCTTTAATTATCTAACTATTTACACTTAATTAAGCATAATTACACTTTAAGAGAACGATTTATTTTATTTGGATTTTGAGTAACTACTATCTACTATCTATCTACCCGGCTTTGCACTGATTTTTTTTTCAATTATCCTTAGAAAGATATAATTATTTTTACCTTAAAGTTTACGTTAAAGATAATGATACGTCTTAAAGACGTACTGAAGTTTGAATGCGAATATTTGACTTATTTACACAGTTTAAGGGTAGTTGAATAGTTAGTTAAGGGTTTTGTACTTTAAATAAAACCAAAATAATTATTAAAAATATTTATAATTAAAAACATAACAAAATTCTGTAAACCTCTTACAAATCAACGACAAAATATTAAGTCTTTTTAAATGTAAAATAATGTTTCATTTTATGTTAAAATCGTTTTTTACATGCTATGAAATTTTAAATGTTAAACAGTCTTTATACTTAAAAACAATAAAAAAAAATTGTTCGCTAAATCACATTTATACGAACAAGTCCGAAAGTTACACAAAAGATAATAATACGTCTTTCGGACGTATGGTGTATGAATCTCTCAATTATTGTACTTACCATGGTGACAGAGCTGCCCCGCGCAGGCTACGCTCGACAACTGAGCTAACTGAGAAAGACGCGCTACAATGCAAAATAAAAAAAAAAATATAGCAATTCTTATGAATCGCTTAGGTCGCAAAGACGTAGATTATCTTTCTAGGGTTAAAGCATATTTTGGAGTAAACTATGAGACATTGTAGGAACTATTAGTAGGAACTATAACTAGCGATTCGTACTCAATTAAGAGACTCCAATCTTTGGGGTATGTGGTGCTTGAGGAAGCCCGACCAAGTGCGGAGGAACCATCAAATAACATCTCGCACGTGAACCACGGCGGTGTCGCGATAATAGCCCAACAAGGATTGCGGCTAACTAAAGTAGCTCTAGGTAGTTTTAGCACGTTTGAGTATATTGGATGCAGGGTTTCTTCTTCAGGAACGTCATTTATGCTCTGTACTCTGTACAGGCCCGGATCGAAACCAATCTCTGTAGAATTTTATAATGAGTTTTCACGCTTTTTGGAACTCTTAGTGGGACTCTCTGATACACTCATTATTACAGGTGACATTAATATTCGCCTCGAGCGCGTTACATCACCAAACACCGTTAAATTCTTAGATTTATTAGCCAGCTTCGGATGCTGCCAATGGGTCGACGTCCCAACTCACGACGCTGGTGGTACACTGGATGTACTTATTTCAAAGAACAGTGGTTCGCCGCTCTTAGCAGATATTCGCGATATAGGACTATCGGACCACCGGCTAGTCTGCACTCATATTGATTTTAATCCGCCTAAAATACCGTATAGAACAATTATATCGAGGGAATGGCGTCAATTTAGTTTTTGTGATTTTCTGGAAGAACTTCAGACCTCTCTATTATGTACACCCAATTTTTGGGAAACAAAGACGCCAACAGAACTTGTCGAGACGTACAATAGAACGCTTTTGTTGTTATTAAACAAATATGCTCCGACAACGTCAAAAACACGTAAAGTTCGAAAGTCTGACGGCTGGTTTGATGACGAATGCCGAAACCAGAAAAGACTTATGCGGAAATTAGAGAGGTCATACAGGAAAAACTCTGCAGTAACTTCGAGAGATGAGTGGATCCTTGCTCAAAAACAGTACATGAGCAAAATAAATTCCAAAAGATCAGAATACTGGAATGAAAAGGTTGACTCTGAGCGAGCCAATCCACGGCGTCTCTGGAACTCAATAAAGACTGTTATTGCCGAAGTCACAGTTCCAACTAAAATAGATATTACCCCGGATGCCTTCTCAAAGTTTTTTCGGGAAAAAATTGAAACCATTCGTGCCTCCACATCTCACGCCCCTCTGCCAATATTCACTATCAATTCTAAAGGAAATTTGTCTTCCTTCAAACTTACAACGCTTGAAGAAGTAAAAAAGATAATTTCATGTTCGCCAAATAAGCAGTGTAGTCTTGATCCTATACCAACTTGGTTATTAAAAAAATGTGTCAATGTCTTAGCTCCATTCCTAGTTCATGTTTTCAATAAATCTCTCAGTACAGTTGATTTCCCTGAATCACTAAAATCAGCTGTAGTTACACCAATATTAAAAAAGTCACAACTAGACCCTGATAACTTAGGTAATTATCGACCCGTCTCAAATCTACCTTTCGTGTCAAAAATCCTGGAGAAAATTGCTGCTACTCAAATAACCAGTCACTTGAATTCAAACAAATTATTAACAAATCGACAATCCGCATATAGAAGGTTTCACTCAACAGAAACCGGACTTCTTCGTATGCTGTCAGATATAACTCTAGCCATAGAATCAGGTAAGTTAGCACTTATCTCACTCTTAGACATGAGTGCAGCGTTTGACACGATTGATCACGACTTCCTCATTAAGAGATTAGAGGAAACATTTGGTTTGAGTTCCGATATCAAAAATTGGCTGGCGTCATATTTATCCAATCGCTTGCAAGCCGTGAAGATTGGAAATAAACTCTCAAACTTCGCAAGACTTTCTTCAGGAGTGCCCCAGGGTTCCGTTTTAGGTCCACTTCTTTTCATCCTTTTTACAAATGATGTCGCCGAAATAATCGAGTCATTTGGTCTCTTGTCACACTGCTACGCTGACGATCAGCAAGTTTATTTTTACTGCACTCCAAACGAAGTCAGCAGTCTCAAAATTCGTGTAGCTGAATGCTTAGAAGCAATAACTCGTTGGATGTCTTCAAACAAGCTAAAGCTGAACCCTTCTAAGACTGAGTTTCTCTGGGCGGCCACAAACAAACGCCAACATTTCATAGACGATTCGCCTATTTCCATTTCCGGCAGCGATATTATTCCCAAGACAACCGTCAAACTTCTTGGCGTTAATCTAGATTCAGACTTTTCGTTTAAAAGTCAAATAAATAGGACTGTAAGCACCGGTTTTTTTCACTTAAGACAACTCAAGTCCGTCCGAAGAAATCTTCCTACAGAGGCGACAAAACTACTAATCAACTCTTACGTAGTCTCGCGACTCGATTATTGTAACGGTATCTATGCTAGCCTTCCAAAATATCAAACTGACAAACTTCAATCCGTTTTTAACGCAGCGGCACGGCTCATAACCGGAGTCTCTAAATATTCACACATTTCAGAACACCTTCGTAACCTTCATTGGCTCAAGTGCCCTGAAAGAATCCAGTACAAATTGTGCTGGATGGTGTTTAAATCAATCAATGAAATGGCCCCACCTTATATCTCTGAACTATGTGTCCCGGAAAATACTGGTCCGAGGCAGTCAACCCTTAGATCAGCAACATCATCAGCTATAGGCAGACTAATGGAACCTAAACGCAAGCCAAATACAAAGTTTGGAGATCGCGCTTTTGGAGTATCTGGGCCTAAGGCTTGGAATAAACTCCCTCCGGAACTAAGATGCATAACAAGCCCAACAGAATTTAGGTCCAAATTAAAAACCTACCTTTTTGGGCTCTCATATCCTTAATTTAAATAAACCTATCTGAGAGTATCATACTTTTATTTTCTATGATATGTCTTAATTACACTTTTCTAATTAATTTTCTAATTACTTGAATCTTTGCACATCAATCTGTCTCGTTACGAATCACATTTAGGAAGATCAAATCCTTGTACTACTGTACCGCCCACTATAAAATGTTGCTTTTGATTTCCAAAATACACTCATCAAAGAATGTATTTTATACTAATATTAAAATATATTTCAGGATTAAACACATATAACAAGTGTACACAATAATGTCCTCTGCGTGCGAACTATATCTAAATTTCTTAATAGACAATAAGTGTTAATTTCAAGCGACCTCCCAGGTAAGTATGGACCTGTATACATTTTTAAGAAGCATCGCGTTCATTGGTCGAGACATTGTACATATATTTTCTTATGAACCTGTGGATGCAATTTTTAGCCATTAGTTGTTTTAATTGTTTGTCTAGTTTGTAGTTTTTCTAGATTTTAGAAATGTATTGTAAGTTTGTGCAGCGCCCTTGAGGTGATTTTTCACAAAAACGGCGCTATATAAATCATCCAATTATTATTATTATTAACTACTCGTAATTTGATTTTAAATACTGACAATTTTCATATAGTTGCCACAATGTTGTTGGACCGCGCTTCTGAATCACAGAGGTTTTGAAACCAACCGTTATTCTGTCTCGAGTGTCGGTCGTAATAAAATCGTTAAAAATAATTTCGTACTTCCTACAAACTAACTTAACCTCTGTGCCTCCAACATTTTCTGATAACGCGAATGTGTTAGAATATTAAATATCTTTATTTAAATGCATCCTAACACAATTTCTGCATCCTTAGATCGACATTAACTTACTCCCGCTATACCATCTTCGACAACTCATGATAGAAATGATGTTGATGTAAGAAATAGTTGTATTAAACTTCCGGACAGAAAATATTGTGAAAATTTTTATTTAAGGGTTAAACTACAGGTAACTACCAAATAAGCTTTGCCTATTTTAACAAGAAAAAAATATTTTCAATCATATACGCTTGTTCAATCTTAATATCTTATCAATAAACGTAGTTTATTTATAAGAGCGGCGATAAAATATATAGATAGCTACTACTAACCCTCAACAAAGATAAGGTTTTATTTTTATAATACCTACCATTAACGTACGTAGTTATAAGTGCCACAAGCCGCACGGCATACGTATAAGTATAAGAAACAGACACTTGAGATATCGCCGACCACTCGGCACTCCATTTACCCACGCTAACATTAAGAGAACTACAGGAAGCTACTTGCATAATACACGAATACTGGTTATGTTTAACTTGAAAGCTGAATTCGCAAAACCAGCAACATTTTTATAGACAAAGAGAGCTTTGAACTTTTTTTTTTTTTTACAGTTAATACCGCACAAGAGTCCCAACTGCTCCCGTCTGGAGCCAGTGAGACTATGGCATCCCCGATCGGGGTATGTTGTGAGGCTGAAGGTAGTGGGGAGGGGAAGGAGATAGGGAAGAGGAAGGTGGGGAAGTACCTGGCTATTCAGATCTGGTTACTAAACACGGCTAAAGCCATTTCAAGCAACGTTTCAATTCTGAATGGTGGTCTTACACCAGGGCGATACTGATAGTATCTTCCACTCTGGAACGTGCCGCAAATATACTATTTATTATTTTAAATGAATAAATTGTGAAATAATACAAATTAATCAAATAAAATTTATTTGCGCACGCCGGGTTCGAACCCGCGACCTTCGGATAACTAATAAGGAATTTAAATATTTTTTTGCAATATACACAGTGTACTTAAATGCTAGATTTTTTTACACAGCTACGTAGTAAAAAAAAGTGTTAGTTCGGTTTTCATCCGACGACCCCACCATGGTTGTCAATCTCTAATCCCTACACATCACTGTCCCAATCAGGACAGCATGGCGTCAGAGGCTATGAGATCTTAATAAAAACATTTTTTTTATAAATTTTAATGACAGTGTAGGCAGAAAGAATGAATTTCCACACAACTCTGTCTTAGCACACAATCGTTGCTTCATTCACATTCATAAAGCGCCTCAACGCACTGTTTTGTCATACTAACGGCCGTTGTTCCCAACTTTTCGATCGATCAATTTGAGTCTTCGATCAGCTAAGTGATTCGTTAAGTAACACTTTTCACTTCGCTTTTCGCTTGGTGGTCGATTTATTTGCATTTTAGGAGTGTTGAGCCAAAATTTGGGCTCAACAATTGATCAGTAGAAATGGGAGCAGCGGCCGTATATCTTGTATCAAGGAAGTATAAGTATAATGGAAACTCGTGTCATGAAAGATGTACATTTTTTAATGTGGAAATTCTAGATCAACGCAAACACTTTCAGCTCACAATTTCGTTTCCATCAGGAGCTACAGGGTTTTAAAACGACCAATAAACCGCCGATTATCAGACAAAAGTCCTCAATTTTTTATCGTTAAATAATAAAAAATTAAATTTCGAATAAAAAGTGTTAAATTTGAACAAAAGATGGGTATAATAGTAGGTTTATAAACCAACCGCCGAGCATCGAGTTCGTGTTCAAGTAGGATTCTGTGATTCTACGGATCACAAGTGTAGTGTGCACTCGAGTGAGGCAGGATTGTATTCGAGTGTATGGGGGATTTTTCACAACGAAAGAGTGGAGAAGGAACTCAAAGTCAAAGAAAAGTGACTCTACTGCAACTACTTTGTAAGCATCAAAGTGGGTTGAACCTAAACCGCCGCATCGCGGTGTAGTGCTTTTATCACAGGTTAACACGGGCCAGTCGGAAGTTTGGAACAAACAATTTTAAATTTTATTTTCAAGTGCCTTGTACTTGTTAAGATTCATTTTACCGTCCCACTCCATTAGCGCTTAAAACACAATGAATAAGTACAATAATCTAGTAATAAACTATTGTAGACTACGGTTAATTTTCAAGTCTTTCTTTCCAACATGATTTCAGAAGACTTGAAAATTAACCTCTTATATTGACTTAGGTCAATATTTGAGAGATTTTAACCACATTATTAAGCAAGAAAATACCTAAGTATGTAAGTTATGATTAGTAATTTGTAAAGTTGAACGTACAAATAACTAAAATAAATAAATGAAACGATGATAATTTCACATCTTATCATGTCATAATGTTTTGTGCACGAAAATGAAAGAACGTTTGATATAAACAATGATAACTCTTAGTAGATACCTAAAGTGTACACAAATAATTGTACACCATTATAATGCACAATTTACATGGAAAATATTTTTTACTTATTTGCAAGTCGAATTATGGAAAAAAAATAATTGATATGATAATTGAGTATTAGTAATTCTTATATTGAAAAATCAGGTCGATAAAAATGACCGAATTTAATTAGGTCTCGGTAGCTCAATTGGTAGAGTGTTGTTCGCAGTAAGACTAGTGGATCTGGGTTCGAGTCCCAGTTGCGACAGTTGTCTTTATATTTTGTCTTATTCAAATTTCATATTTTCATTGAAAGTTCTTAATAGTATTGTTTATCATTGATTGAAAAATTGATTAATCCTGAGAAACGCCATTTGACCTAAGACCACATTATTGATTCAATATAATACAAGAGGTACCAGGAGCAGAGTAGAACGAAGAGGTATTTCGGATCACGATTCTCCGTACAACCCCTTCGTGTTGGGATAAGTGGGTGCGGTGAGCGACGCGTCACGTGAGATGGTAACCCGACACCCGCATAACCAGTAACCTCACTCTTCACTCTTCATGGTCTCCTGGCTCTTGCCTTCCCTCACGCGTGGAATCCATAAATAAACAAAAAAAGACTTGACACCTCCCGCGGTCTGGGCAACGAAGCAAGACGTTTGCTGGGAATATGGGATATAAGAAGATCATCTAGCTGCTTACATAGACCCGCTTAACCCCTAAGAAATCGGGCGATTTTGTCAGAAGGATTTTGTGAAAATATTTCCGCTTTGCAATAAAATCCAAGTAAATGGATTATTTCTGAACATATCCGAAAAAAAGTTAATTTTTGAAAGGGGGTGAAATACGCTTACAAATGTTTTAATAACAATAAAATTATAATTTTTGAAATATTAAAATTTTTAATACAAACATAGAAAAAATTGCTGATAACGAAAAAAAAGAAAAACATACCCATATTTTATTAGGCAAATATGTATTATAACCTCACAATTTTGTCGTTTCATAAAAAAAATAATTAATAAAAAAAATATTGAAATTTTATTCACTTTTCTCAAATTGCTATCGGAAACTTTGGTGTCGTAAACGTTTCAGAGAGGTGAACGTTTAAAATTTTCAATTATTAAATTCTATTGATTATAAAGCGTGGAGTTTTCTCTTTCTAACACAGTTCAGATCATGTTTCTCATCAAGACAGTAAGAGAGATAAAACGATTTATATGATACCTGTATGAGCTGGGACAAATTTGGTCTCCTTTCATTAAACGAGTTAAAATGGTTTGTTTGTGGTCTATTATTATAAATATTCGATGACAAAACTTACTATAAATTGACACTGTTGATTAGCAGTAATCATTAAAAACAACAATCAAACCAGCTAGGCGTAAAAATCAATCCTAAAGGATCTGTACTAACTGTAGCCACCACGTCGAAAAACTCGGCCATCCTTTCCTCAAGTCAAGCTCAATATCAATACCAAGCCCCAAGAACTTTATCTACTCATGAACGTTTTCTTTAGAGGAGGCCTTCACCTTCGCCTGAGAGAGGGGTTCTTGCTTATGAATAATTTAAGATACCTATGTTACATTTTTCAACAAGATTGTAAATAGCATTAATTATAATTTTTATAACTCTGTAACATACCTATTTGCAAGAAATAAAAGGCTTATTATTATTATACTGCATATTTCTGGCATTAGGTATCATCAGATTCACATAATCGGAAAAACCGCGCAGTTTTTCAGAAGACTCAATTAATGACAATACATTAAGTCGTCATAATAAGTGACAAGATCTATTTTATCATTTATGAATCGTTATTTGCGAGTAATAAAATTCCACTCCGTTTTATATCTCCCAAGCTATTGAGTGCGCCTTTTAGTTTGAGAGAGTTGGAGAGGATTAAGCTTCGTGATCTGTCGCAATTAAAGCCGAATGAACGGTTGGGCAATTTATTCAGTTTTCATTAGAAGACTGCCAGTGGTTGGTGTGTTTACCCGATCGTGGTTAGCGCTTCGTGCCGCGGTCTACCCACACCATTCCTTCTCCTTCTGTGCTCCTGGGATTCAATACGCCGAACGAGCCTGACAAGTGAAAGCTTACAAAAAGTTAATTTGATTAGCCTGGTACCAATTTAGCCAATTTAATACAACACTTTCCCGCCCACTTATAGATTCATGGGTTGGTTTTAACCACGTACACTGAAACCGCAATGATCATTTGATAGAGCTTCGACAACTAAATACTTATTTTTATTCTCCTAGAATATTGGTTCAATTAAAATATTTTTTAAAAGCATTAGTACTTACCTGGATTCGTTCGAGATATCAACAATATATTTTCTCTTCTAAAGTAGATAAAGTACAACATAATGTAATAAATTATACCGATTAAATGAATGGCATCGTGCAATAATTGATATTTCAAAACCCCATAGCGCTTGAACAAAGCGTCGCGTCGCGTCGCGCGTCGTTTCGAACTAAAAAAAAATTGCATTGTCTTAAGAATTGCAGTCTAAAAAGCTATGCAAATTTCATTACGGTAGAGTCACTGTTCCGGGGTTTTTAAAGAACTAGAAAGAATGGAATAGTGACTAATTTGAATTAATAAAACCAGCTTTTTTTTTTTAAATTGTGTATTACAGACTGTATTTCCATTTACAATACACATTTTACACAAATATTAGAAAATGTATCTATATAGTAACGTGAGATACATACGTACATTTTATATCGGGTAATGCATCTTAAATAAATGTCAACAGTTTTGGAAGCGCTCTTTAACGGCGCCATACCTCGTGTCATGCTATGCCGAGCCAATGCGTCCGTTCTGCTTTATGTGGGATACCTAGAAGATCGTGGTACCGTCCCTGGTTGTAGTTGTTAGGCACAAACAACGTGTAGCATTCCAGGAGGCACGGGCTTTATATTAAATTATTTATGATTTTGTACGCCATTAATGCAAGGGCCCCACTCTTCCTCGACTGGAGACTTTGGCAACGCATTTCGGTGAGCAGATCTTCATTATGCACGAATCGCGGATACTCTCCATGCATTCTCATATATAGATATCTAAGAAACTTTTTTTGAATCTGTTCCAATTTCTCAATGTATTTTTTCTGGTACGGGGCCCATACAGCAGAGGCGATCTCAATTTTAGACCTAATAATGCAGTTATACATAGCCATCATTGCTTCAGGATTTGAAAACTGTTTGCACGATCTTATGACAAACCCTAAAAGCTTGTAGCCACTGTTCACACCAAAGTTTTTTTACTATACCTACATGAAAGCTCAATTCAAATAATTGACTGTTCAAACAAACCGTAATGAGTGTAATGACGTTATTCCCACGGTTCTGGGATGTTAGCAGTAAAAAAGCGACCATTCCTGCGTTCGTCGTGGCGATTGTTGTCAAGAATTTTGACTTTCGCAAAACCTGTAATCTCCAAAATTCACACCACAATTCTTTTTTACCGTTCTCGAAAGCTCAAAGAATCTGTAAGTGAAATAGTTGATTGGGCGAACTGAAAAAAGATGGCCGTAATGGCGTTCCTTCCACGGTCGTTGGATGTTTGCGATCCTGTGCACGAAACATTGCATTCTTCGAAGCGAACCGCATACTATGGCACTGTGAAAGCCTCGTGCACAGTGCACACCAACGGCACGACAACTAATAACGCAATAACCATTACAAGATGCAGTCGCCATTTCTGTATTCGTCGTAGGAATGGGCAACTTCTGTGATTATTATTATTTTTTAGAAGTGAAAACTTGTTTAGCTCTGTTGTGATTTGTAACTCGATGAAACGAAAAAGCGACACTAAAAAGTAGAGATGCCATGAAAAATGATTTTGCATACCGAATACCGAATATTCCCCTAGGCTCTCGGCTGAAGTGCTGAATAGTCGGCGGCCGAATAAATTAATAAATAATCCAATATTTTTTCAATATAAAATTAAATTATCGAAGAAAGCAAACACTTTGTGGCTTGACATTTTACAGAATGAAACAAGTTCTTTGTTTAAAACCACTTTATTTAAATATATATTCGTCGACCGGTTTCGGTCGAACTCGACCTTCTTCAGGATAATAAACATAATTTAGTTTATATGTTTATTGTCCTGAAGAAGGTCGAGTTCGAACGAAACCGGTCGACGAATATAAATTTAAATAAAGTGGTTTTAAACAAAGAACTTGTTTCATTCTATAAAATTAAATGATAAAAATTTTAATTGCTTTAGTGAAAATACTGACCTAGGTGTAATGTTCGATAGCAAACCTTTGTAGGTCATTTTAATAATTTATTTATTTATTTATTTATAAATAAACGCCCTTTTTCGGGGCTTTTACATATATAGCATAGAAAAAACATTTTATTGTACATAACTGAACTGCCTCAATAACAATATTTTAAATTTATTCAAAGATAAATTGAAGATGTCCACTGACTTGGTATAATTGTTTCCCTCCATTAGTATTCTGGGCAAAGAGGAATACATATGATAGTTAGTCCCAGAATTTCTGCACTGAAATAAATCCTGACTTCTAGTATTACGAAGTGGAATTCGGAAGCTTATCAATTCAAGTAATACCGGACTATCAACTAAATCATTTAGAATTTTATATAAAAATACCAAGTCAGTGAAAATTCTTCTGTCTGACAATTTAAGCATATTCATATCGTTTAAAAGTGTGTTGTAGTTTAACATACTTGCTGAAATACCCATTTTAAAATTTAGAAAACGTAAGAATTTGTTTTGTATTCTTTCAACAGCTTGTACGTGCATATTATAATGAGGATTCCAGACAGGAGAATTGTACTCAAGTTGGCTTCTAACATAAGCAAAATATAACATTTTAATACACTTTATATTGTTAAAGTTTCTAGTTAGCCTAGTTATAAACCCCAACATTTTTAAGCCCTTATTACAGATTTCTGTTATGTGGTTAACAAATGAAAGATTTGATTGAAAAGTGATGCCCAAGTCTTTAATTTGCATTAATGTCTGAAGAGTATTGTTATCAATGTTGTAATTAAATATCACTGGATTTTTTATTCTAGAAAATCTAACAATTTGACATTTTGAGATATTTAAATAAAGTCTATTTTCCATACACCAAATTAACAATTTGTTGATATTATCTTGAAGAATATTGCAATGATAAATATTTTCAATCATTTTAAAAATTTTGAGGTCATCAGCAAAAAGTAAGATAGATACATCATGAAATATTTTTGTAAGATCATTTATAAACAAGATAAATAAGATTGGGCCAAGGTGTGAACCCTGTGGAACTCCACTTGTTGCATTAATTTTTTCTGACAGGGAGGATTTAATTCTAACTATTTGTTGTCTTCCAGTTAGATAGCTTTTAAACCAGGCTAATATATTGCCGCGTATACCAAGCTTTCCTAATTTCCAAATTAAGATTTCATGGGAAACTGTATCAAATGCTTTACTGAAATCAGTATAAACAGTGTCCACTTGTTTTTTTTCTTTAAAAGCATTGTTTATAAAATTTTCATAAATAATTAAGTTGGAAAGAGTACTTCTACCTGGCATAAATCCAAACTGGTGAGGTGATATAACAGGTTTTATTTGTGTAAAAAGTTTGTCAAGTATTAGGCTTTCAAAGAGTTTCGGTATGGTGGATTGAATACATATAGGTCTGTAATTACAAACATCACTTTTATCACCCTTTTTGAAAATTGGAGACAAATAACTAATTTTCCACTTATCAGGAAAAATTCCATTAGATAAAGATAGATTAAAAAGTTTGGATAATGGAAGAGCAATTACTTTGATACATTCTTTGATAAATATTGTAGGGATATTATCCGGTCCAGCAGATTTGTGGATATCTAAGGATTTAACTTTAGTAATTACATCAGATATACTTATGGTACACTGTGAAATATCAAGAGTTTCATCTAGAGTAGTTGTTGGAATAGGAGAATTATTTGAGTCTGTTGAATAAACACTTTTAAAAAATTTTGCAAACAAGTTAACAAATAATAAAAATATTAATCATAAATAATAAAATATTATCAATAGGGCCCTAAGAATCTTGGATTTGTTTTGAGAGCTGCAAAAGACTTCAACAATTTAGGCACATTTATCATGTATATAAAACCGTTGTCAGATGTCAACTAGAGTATAACTCTACGTTTGGTCTCCCTATTAAATATTTTTTTTTTTTGTTTTTTGTTTCGAAGTATTTAAAACTAATAACTGTGAAACTCGAATGTAAATAGTAACTAGAATGTAAAAGCCCATTAGGGCGTGTATTAAATAAACAATAATTTAAAATGGCGTGCAAGTTGTTCATTCCTATTATTTTATGGGCGGCATTACACGCGCCATGTCTGTCGAGTTGTTTCGCTAATTCTTTATTGTGTAATAATAATTGTCGGTCTGTTGAGATTTCTATTGTGCTTCGTGATCAGGGGGTATTAAATATTTGCTTTGGAGTGATTTATTTATGTTAACTTAACGTGCGGCGGGCGTAGTACAGAACACGCCGTTCTACAATAATAGTCTATGGTAGTTAATATAAACTAACAGGTACAAACCCGCTCCGCTGTTAGGTCTTCCACCCAGTTTAAGTGTTGGTGACCATTTTATAAATCCCATAGGAACTGGAAGATAGGAATTGAATCCAAAAATAGCTGGTTCCTCGGATTCAGTAACAGCTAGTCACCGGGACAAAGTAACCGCGACAGGCAATGAATGACGTCATAAATAATATATAGACGCGTGGTAGAAATCACAATGCGGTATTTTTATTCACAACTGCAAGTGACAATAATAATTATACCATCCATCTCTCCATACTAGGAGAGACCCATGAAAGTACGAATCCAATAGTGCTTATGCCTGCTAGCCGACGCTCCTCACGCTAGCTGTTAACGTTGGGACGCCATCTATTGGCATTGCTTTAATTCGGTTAAAAAATATTGGTATAATAACAGTATTGCAAAAGTAGATTTGTAACAAACTCCACGTACGAAAACGGTTTTGCGTAAGACGCGGCGTCAGAGTTGTATTCGTAGTCGGATTCTTAAATTTCAACCGTATAGACATTGTAATATCATCAGATATTCAACGGGTAGTTATGACATTAATGTCAGCTTATAAGATGGTGAAATAAATACAAACGGTTTTGCAATTACCTTCCCTCTAAGAATCGGATTCTTGATGAATGTTGTTTTATTTTTGATTGGCGGACTTAATCAGTGTCTAATGGATAATGAAATTATTCGACTTCTGGGCCCCAGACACGTCAATGAAATTAACCAACCGTTCAAGAAATAACATCGATATTTTAATCGGAGTACGATAAAATTGCCAAATTGGTCTCACTTTGAACCCACAGTCACGCCCACTAAACTCATATTGGTTTATTACGTTAGTGATTAGTTTATCCACCTGCTTAGCCCTTCCCTTAGCCCGCTTGTACAAGTCCGTTTTTTTCACCGGACAACGGACCGTTTTTTTGCCGGACTCGCAGTATTGTATGACTTGTAATGGATGTTTGTACACCCACCGGATACGGACCAGTATCGGTGCATGTATAAACATTCATTATAAGCCATACAACATTAAAAACGGTCCGGTTGTCCGGTGAAAAAAACGGACGTATACAAGCGGACTTACGGTGCTAGAAAATTCCTCGAGATCCGGTGCTGTGTTCATAGGTGCTCAGAATTTAGAATTTTGCCATTTTTAATTTACCAATTTTATTACTTGTGTAAATCATTTTATTAATAGTGGATATATAAATTTGAATACATAGACATAAGAACATATGGTAGAAGAAGTCGGGGACGCCCAAGGAATACATGGCACGATCAAGTGATTCAGATACTTGAATCAAAAGTCAGAATAATTGAAGAATATGTATGCATGTGATTGAGGCAAGTCGTACCAAAACCGAGTTGTTTGGCTGTTAGTTAATTAGACGTACGTAAAATTATTAGTGCTGAACACATCGGCCACGCAAAACTCATGATACATCCATTACAGCCGGCAGACGGCCTGCTACTACTGATATTACTTTTTAATAAATAAAATTGAAACCTCGTACCGCTCTCGTTCACTATGCGGCAAGTTATCAACTTACGCAGACGTACGTATATTTTCCCAATTTTTCGACAAAGTTGTTTTTTAATGTTGCATTTTATAAATACTTACAATTTTTTTAATTATTTTTTCCACTACATAAATGTATTGCTAAGGAACACATAAAATATGAACTCTGTGTTTAGTAAATTTACAGAGATATTAAAATAAGCAAAGACACGTCAAATCAGTGGACAGCACCGTTAAGGAAAGATTAAAAAAAAGAGACTAAATAAATAATGAATGTAAATTCAATGTATGTCAGAATTATTATTATTTTCATTTCCTCTTTTCTTCGGAGATAACAATCTGACGTCAATAATAATTAAGGTTGTTAAATAAATGTTAATTCAATTTTAACATAAACAATCACGGTGTAAAGGTGTGTTCACAGAGGTGGCGCGTGGGAAGTACAGGCAAACAAACGGTTAGATTGCTGTGTGAACCAACACCATTACACGCATTATACCACACACGAAACACAGGGCATTGAAACGGAAGTGATTAAATTTATTATTTAAATAAAAAAATTTAAATATGTAGAATTATTTTGAAACTAATAATTTAGAAAAATGTTCCATATGAATTTTGTACCGGTTCAAATAATTTATTTATGAACGAAACCAGAATGTTTTACGTAGATACGTATGTGCCGTAATAGCTTGTAACAATTTGTAATAACTTTTAACTTGTAATAACTTGTAACCCAATTTGCACGAGTTAAGATTGAACTCGAGGTGCAAAAACATGTTTTTAATGTGAATGCCGCACAAAAGTCCCAACTCCCAACCGCTCCCATTCGCTTGGAGCCAGTGAGGCTATGGCATCCCCAATCGGGGTATTGTGTAATTGGGGAGGGGAAGGAGATGGGGAAGAGGAAGGTGCGGTGGTTATTCAGATCCAAAGCCATTTCAAGTAACGTTTCAATTCTGAATGGTGGTCTTACACCAGGGCGATGCTAAGAATATCTTCCACTCTGGAACGTGCCGCAAATAACGTAACTATGTATATGAATATATTTAAGTTAAAGTAAAAAAAAACTAGCTATAAAAATAAGACGTGCAAATTCCTTTAGGCCGGAGCTCACATTTCATGATTTTTCGCTGACATGAAAAGGAGATTTCTGCTTTGTTAAAACTAGTAATTCTACAGCTTAAAGACTCCTTTCTCTTTTACATAAAACAATTTTTACTATGGATGATAGAAGGCATACGTTTATCGGCTAAATTGACATTAAACGACCTATCCGATTTGCAGAACTGCAAGCAGGATCGTTTGTAGGCTAAACCGCCAGCCGAATTATTATTATTCCCTTTGTGGAGCCGTCAGAATAATAATAATTCGGCTTGCAGTTCAGCATGCTGTCCTGCAAGCAGTTCTGCAAACCGGATAGTGAGCAGACCCTATTAAGCTCCTTAGTTTATTAAAGAAATGACGTAGCGAGCTAAAAATAACCGCGTTGTTCTATTAATTCCGAAGCAAAAAATCTGTACAAATTTCATAACGCTAGTGATAATCGTTCGAGAGTTTTTCTAGGCCAAACAAACAAATACCTGGGTATCTGATTTATTAATAAGGTTGGTCAATTGGGCAACCCATCAGTGTTGGTCGCATAATGAAAACATGCCTCTATTTTGATGATTGACGATTTGGATAATGACTGTTCATAATTCCATCGAGCTAAACACACTGATAAAACAATCTATGAAAGATAATTACAATGTCGGTTCGCTAATAACCATTAAAGCTAATCGCTAAATCGCCATCCCAGAATGATAATATTATTAATGCTAGTGGTTTAATAGTAAATAGTATCTACCTCGTGTTGAATTGGAGTGGAATTTATTATACAAGTACCTAGTATTGAGAGAGCAATTTCACTCTGATGACAGTGAAATTATGTATCCCGTATTTGAATACATCGATAATTATATATAGTGAAACCTAATTTAAACACAAATACCTACGATTTTATTTGATAGATATAAAAAGGGATTATCTTTTCTTTTAAGTGAGCTGGGAGTTATTTGGGAGGCGGGGATGGGTACCGCCGCCCGGGAACCTTTATTGGATAACCAACACCTCTGCCATAGGTCACCCCAAGTGGTTCGCTACGTTTGGTGATTTAGCAGGGGTGCCCGGGTTCATGGGGTGAAGTTTGTCTGGGTCTTGGAGGCGGTTGACCAGGACACACTGAACTCCAGATTCCTACTCACCCCTTAAACCCTTTTCCTTCCTAGAACTCTCCTCTCTTCCTTTTCCTTAAAAAAACTCTCCACACATCTTCCCCAATGGGAAATTATTTTTCCTCTGGGCCTTTTTTGAGTGGAGCTTACGTAAAAAAAAGTGCTGTGTTTTCTCCTTCCTTTCCACAAAACAACTCTCCATAGAGCATACCCAAAAATGACATAGGCCCCGAGGAAAATAGTTAATTTAAAAAATATTAAAAATATATAAAATGAAATTTTTACGGATCATAAAATAGGTGATTTTAAGTTCTGCATTTATTTTTCATTAAGGATGTATTATTTGTGTTAGAATGGTTGTGACGTCACACTCTTTGGCTATTGCGCATTCATATCTACATTTTCATAAAAGCTAAGTTTTTTTAAATTAATTTGAACGCTTCATGTTTTACGCTAAATTAAAAGCTGTAAAAGCTCTCGTAAACGAACAAGTTTGTGGGGCAATATATCGCCGACCCCTTTCACCGGAGAAACCGGTGCTCGTGTACGAGAGCCTTAAGACAAAACTTTTTTTTAAATGTTTTAGTTTTGCTATATTATTTTCTTTTCAGTGGCTACATGAAAGTAGCAAAATAAAAATACTAACTATATACAATTAAATTAAAAACGAATAAATACAAAATTATTAGTATGTTAATTTTAACTGAAAGTGAGCTCATCTACCGACATTAATTGCGAATAATGGAGTTTTATTTTTTAACAACTCGTACAATATAGAAAAAAAGTAATAAATACAGCTGAAAAACTTAAATAAATACAAAAAGCTAAAGAAATGATAACGGAACATCTTTTGTCAACCGTCTTCCGCATCTGTTCACACTATCTCCTCTGTTTGCCAACACTCGGTGGGGGGTAATCCTACCCCCCTCTCCCCCTTAGGGGGAACCATAGTCACCCCAACGTCAGCCATTCGTCATCAGAGTATCTCTTGTTGCCCTGCTGAATCAACAAGGACGTAGGTATATTAAAATTATACCAATAGACGGGATATGCCAAGCGGCACAAACATTGGCCAGGGGTGTAACATCTTTCCGTCTGGAATAATACATTTAATATATATTTTTATGAATTTGCATAAAACACTACCGCAAAACAGATAGAGCTTGGTTGGGGAAGAAACAATCTGTACATCGTCGCAAGAAAGCAATACTGCTGTAACAGCCAAAAACCAAATTGTTCAATTGTTGATTTTGTTGATCAGTTAAAAAACGTATTATTCAAAACGGCTAGTTTTTCCAACATCGTACAGATCTTATTTATCGTTTTGAAGTCACGGGACCCAAATAGATCGACGCAGTAAAAAATCTCTGCAAAATGGTGTATAATAAGTATTTTCATAGGTAGTGGCGGTTACAGCAGTATTGCTTTCCTGCGAGTATATATGTAAATCATAACAATAAAGCAGAAATCTGTTTATATTAAGTGGTTTAGTTTGTAATAAGCTGAAAAAACTTGCCCTATTTGTTCAATATCAATTTCAACAAAAAATGTCAAAAATTAAGGTAAAAAGCCAATTGTTTTAATATTATCAAAGGCAAATCTACCAAAGTTCATTACAGGATGTAAAACAAAATACCTATTCACAAAGCTTTAATTTCATAATTTTGCATGACTTTCGTTGAGTGAAGATCCACTCAAAAGTGATTGTTTCTTCTACCTAAACTTAAAATAAAGAAGAACGTAAAAAACGCGCGGTGGGCGTGTTTTGTGATACAAAAGTCAGACCGTTATAAATATTGATAAATAAATAATATTTACAAGTAACGTTATATTTTATAATAAACTTGATACAAAATTAAAATCGTAACAACTAGAGGGTGACACGAGAGGGAATGTAAAACAGCCGAACTGAGCGGACGCGGGAACCGGAATAATTGCAATCTCATGCACTGAGCCTAAGAGCGGTTCTCAGTGGGACGGCTACGATGGGATACAAGCATTCGAGAGACAGAGCGCGTGCGATATGAGCTAGAACTGAAAGATAACAAGTTAGTGGCGACATTGGCTTCCGAAAAATTTTATCGAAGTGATGTGTATTATATATATTAATTGTTCTTGAACGTAAGCTTTCCACTAATTACTAACATTTGTATACGGTTGCCATTTGTCACAGGAGAACGGGTTGCTTCCACGACTCGTTCTTTCGGCTGTAGAACGATTTGACGGCCTCTGTGTTTCCTTCCTCCTATAACATGGTTTCAATCCTTCCTTTCCACAAAAATACCCTCCACACAGCATCCCCAAAGATGACATAGGCCTTGAGCCAAATTATTTTCCTTAGGACCTTCTGTGTGGAGTTAATGTAAAAAAAATTAATCATATTAATATGAATAATTATGAAAAGGTTTGCCTCCCCTGCTGCAAACATTGCAGAGGCGGGCACGTGTATGTTTGCACTAAGGTTTAATATTTACACGAAGCATTATGTTTGTTTAAGTGTTTTCATTATGGACATGCGAACACACACGTTCAGCTCGGCTACCCGCCCAGGTAAGCAGTGAGGCGGTGTTGACACAGCTAGCTGCCAGGCTGATGCCTCCCCCCACGGCCGCCTGATGAACTATTAATTGTGTAAACTTAGTACCTACTGGGTGGTGTTTGCTTTGGGCGATACAAACTGCCAATCTGCTTGTATGAATGATAGGTACCTAATCGTTATACTAATAAAAATATGTTCATACTTTTTTATTGAAATTATTTTAAGACAAATTTTTAATAATCTGTGGCAAGGTACGCGGTAAATAATTTAACACATTTTTGTACGCTGGCAATGTGGCTGTCCACGTCTTAACTTCACATTTTTGACAGAAGGAAGATGGAAGAGTCACGCTGCTGACTTCAGTTCAGATAAGACAAGCTTAAAGGGAGGACATATGTCATAGACCAATGTCTTGGCTGCGAAATGTACGAGAGTGGACCGGTATTAGAAGTGTGGAGGAGCTATTCCGGGCAGCGCAAGAGAGAGACATTTTCCAGAGTGATACGCAGACATGGATCCCCGTAGGGGCAAGCGGAAGAAAATGATGATGAAAAAAATCTAAATTTAATGTGAAACGAACTAAGCTTAGTTATTGGGTCTCATTTCTGACAACTAACCAAGCCTAGCTGGAATAACTCACTAAAAACACAAATTATGTATACTGTAAACATATAAAGCTATACAAGAGTAAGGACACAATATGCTAACATTACATTACATTACGGTACATTTTTGTTATTGTTGTGTTTGATTAACAATTATGTAAGTGTTCGTTTGGTGTAGTGACATTTGTTTGACAAGAATGTTGTCAACGATGTTTTTAATTTGATTGATTGGTTTAATCTATTGATAGATAATTATTTAATTGCACATCAATAATAAAGTAAAAAACAGCTGTATAATGCGATTAATGTTTACTTTCAATATTTTAAACCAGAAAACTCGTGATGACGCGTCGGTGTTGGCTTACAATGTTTATTGTCTTGTTAAAATATTTGCACGAGCGATAGCCACACACGGTACTGTCAACAGTGGACACAATTTAAACATTCCCCACATTGCTATGCATCGCATGAGATCACAGTAAAGGATGACCTAAAAAAACGGCTCGATTTGAACTTTAGACTTTAACAAAATGTAACGGTTTTCTCAAAAAAGGTAAAACATGAAAGCGAGAGAGTTTTTTCTCAGTTTTTGATCAAGGGGTCGTTGAACATCAAAGAAACAGAAAACGTGATGTCCGATATAGAAAAATGTCTGACCATTTCATATATTTAAGATTACTTTCGTGAGGTTTACACAGCGCTCTAAGTGAGATTAATGATCATTTCATAAAAGGAATTGGCATTTCTCAGAGGAAGAGCGAAATCAGGCTGATAGAAGTAGAAATGAGATCCCTGTGAAATCGTGTATACCTATCCAAAATTACGATTGATAAATTCTGAGACCGGTGAAAATGTCAGGAAATTAAAAAGGGACTTTGATATTGTTTGGACACTTAAGGCCGTTGTTACCAATTTTAGGATCGATCAATCCGAGTCTCCGATCAGATAAGTGATCAGTTTAGTAACGTTTGATTCGCCAGTTGGTCAGAGAGGTGCGTTGGGAAGAGCGTATTTGGGCATTTGAAGAGTGTTGAGCCTAAATTTCGGCTCAACAGCCGATCAATAGGATTGAGGAATGAGTATCAGGAAAATATACGACGTGGATGGAAAAGGTGACCAGAACGTTTTGGGGTGACATTGCACAATTTAATGTATCAACTGCTTGGCGACAGTCGTGAGTCAAGTTCATTTCAATTTTATTCACTCTTCGGCGATGACTTAATAATTTTGTCCTTCGCGTAGGTGTAGTTTCTAAGTACACAACTTTTCTACTTGCTTCAATGATTCACCATACACAATAAGCATACCTATAACTTCATAATACACAACGTAAATGGGCTATCGACGTGAAAGTTTCAATGAAGATTACCCTAAGCTTTCGGAAACAAACTCTTTAGCACCTTGTTCTATCTCTATAAATTATAATGGCAAAAATATTATTTCACATGTCAGGCTCACTAAACATTTTAATTAAATGGCTACATCTTTTAACTTCATGTTAAACTTGCAGACATATTATTATAACGACATGATTATTTGTCCCCTTTAAGTCCCCTTGTTTGTCCATCCTCAAAACACGCCAATGTATTATTTTTTAAACCCGACACTTCTAGGTATCGTGTATTTATCTTCGATGACATTTTAATGTAAACGAAAATAAATATCAACAATCCGACCGTCGTACTGACTAATGTAACTATAATTAGAGTTATTTCATATATAAAAATGACATTTGTTTAACTTAACGTGGAATGACCCATTTTGGTCACCAATTCCAAATAATTTTAAAGTGTTTAAGGCAAGTACATAACTTCATCGATCTTAATATTGTTGTAATCATTTTAAGTATACCTAAAATTGTAATGTCTTCATTTGACGTGACAATTCAAATTATTCAGAAGGTGTGGGTATTGAGTATTGAAATGGTTAAAAATAACAATATTATTATTCAACTTGTGCGGTGAATTATTCATGTTGTGGGCGGATATTGATACATAAAACTGTTTGTTGAAATCTATTGTAAGTAAGTCAATGATATATAAACACATCGCGTGAATATTAAAGTAGGTGGTGTGGATAGTATGGTATTGGTAAATCGTGAATTACAGACCATTGAATGTAGGCTAGGCACGATTAAGGATAAACACCTAGTTATTTATTTAAGATATAATGCATAAGTAATATAAATATACCTACGCTTAATACCGGATTATAGTGGATTCTCGGGACAATGTTTGTAATATTACGTGCAATTAGAAGTCAGGAAGTCAGTTATGTAAACACCCAAATCAAAACAGTTTTAAACGGAGAAGTTTTAGTAGAATAAATAAGTATAAAGTTATTGATTGGCATCGGCTTTAAAAATGCAAATATTTTTTATAAGTACCTACATATTATGACTATGTGGTTATGAATATCACTTTTTCTTCCTTTCATTGGGTAAAACCGCCAACTACCGCAGTAATGGGTGTTACACGATGTTTATTTTTTATTTTTTTAAAGAAAGACAAACATTCCCGGGTTACTAATAACCCGACAATGTTTGAAAACCTCCTGCTACCACCGCAGTAAGCCGAAAATGTTGCTCGAGTCGTGATGGAGGACCAGCAGAGAATTCGAACACGGACCCAAACGCGATGCCAATTCGAAACGAAATAAACATGCACAATGTACACACAAAATATCTAATTAACTGCGTAAAACAATGACAGACGACAGGTGTCAAATAATGTTGGCCATCTGAAACTTTAGGTACGAAAAACGGTACCAAAATAGAACACGTCCTTACTTTCATCGTGCATCCGTACGAAAATATGACCCATACGTAAAATGAACAAAAAGCATTGTGTAAAGCAAATACAACAGAAAAGATAGAAATAACACAATTTCTTAGAAAGGAAATACTTTGGTGTGACATTATTAATAAAAATGACAGTGTGACTTTATTTTACACTACTTGACTATTTATTAATGTATTTTAATGCTGGTCGGGTTTGGCTATAGCCATGACTCAATCATCACCAGGGCATCAGCAGTAAAGGTTACTTACAGTATTAAAAATCATTTATTTGCTTACTTAGAGGCTATTTCGAGTTTGTGAAAAAGCTCCAAAAACGTGCGACTGAAGTCTTGTATGAAAACCAAACAACTACCGTGGGTGAAGTGGTTCTCCGATCTATCTTCATTAGCACCTTTCAACAGATTCTAGATAATACATTGTATTAATTACAGTATCTAGACTATATTTCCGCCATCCCAATATCACAGGCAAGATGTTAGCACTTAATGGTTGGTGCACAGAAAATAGAAAGCGTGTATTTCAGACTACTAGACGAAGGTACCTACTAGACAGACGTGGGGATGGGGAAGAGGGGTTCGTATGTCATTGTTGACACTACGAAAGACGCAAACTACTGAATCAACTCGGAACAACATCTAGGAGCGTAAACCAAACAAAAGAATCGCCAAGACAATGCAAACATGACGTGTTTAATATTCATTAATCACACAACGAGACCAGCGTTGCGTGTTCGGAAACACACCACTCATTTAGAAGGTATTTGCGTATATTTGAATTCATGTGTGCATGGCGAACGATGTCATTAAAGGCTAATACCTTTAAACCGTATTAGACTATACAATATTGTGTGCGTGTGTTGGTGTGTTTAGTCAAGTGGCACATAACTTGTATGTGTTTGTTTGTGTAAATGTGTTGTTGTGTATTTTGTGTACACAAGCGATTGATTAGTACCGGCTTGATATTCGTGGCATGTTCACAACTGGAAACTTAGACAGTCGCTAACACGAAACTATATTATCGACTGGAAAAAAGAATAACGTTTATAAGCCTTAAAAAGAAGATCACTGCGTATGGTTTGGAAGGGAGACATTTATGTAAAAACGAATAATAGAGGAAGCGCGCTAATATTATTTAAAAAATGATAATAATCGATATGCGTAAGCGACTGTTGTGAAAATATTGAATAAAACACGACGTAGAATAAAAACACGTAAATTTGTTATAGACCACATTTATTTTTTCACACTCTACCGCTTTCGGAAGAAAGCGTCCTTCCTTCGTCAGGAGAATATACTATTTTTTTAATACAACGAATAAAAAATAGAAAGAGCCTACCTACAGTACCCACCGACGAAAATAATTTTACGTGACTTTAACAACTTGTATTTTGAAGTTAATTACGAAGTGTAAAAGATACGGTACTTTAATGTTTCACTTCCTCATTATTTATTTATTAATAAACGCCCTTACATAAATAGTTAGAAAAATACATATTTTTTGTACATAACTAAACTGCCTCAATAACAATATTTTATATTTGTTTAAAGATAAATTGAAGATGTCCGATGACTTGCTATAATTGTTTCCCTCCATTAGTATTCTGGGCAAAGAGGAATACATATGGTAGTTAGTCCCAGAATTTCTGTACTGAAATAAATCCTGACTTTTAGCATTACGAAGTAGAATTCGGAAGCTTATCAATTCAAGCAATACCGGACTATCAACTAACTCATTTAGAATTTTATATAGAAATACCAAGTCAATGAAAATTCTTCTGTCTGACAGTTTGAGCATTCATATCGTTTAAAATAGTGTTGTAAGTTCAACATAATTGCTGGAATACCCATTTTAAAGTATGTAAAATGTAAGAATTTGTTTTGTATTCTTTCAACAGCTTGTACATGTATATTATAATGTGGATTCCAGACGGTAATATCCTCCTTCCTTTCCTAAAAAGACCCTCCACACAGCATCTCCAAAAATGACGTAGACCCTAAGGGGAATTATTTTCCTCAGGGCCTCCTGCGTGGCGCTAACGTAATAAAATACTGTGCAGTTCACACGCGGCAGAAGTGAAACCTTCAGAAAATTAACGTAGACAAGAGTGGGGAGGTTACGAAGTACCGCTCAAAGAGGAGACCGATTATTCTGTCTCATTAACTCGCAGGCTAAATCCTACAGATTGTTACGTTACAAATTCGAGAATTAGGCTTCTCCACGGACTGGAGAATAAGGCGCCATATAGATGCGCGCGCACCATCCCCTCCCGCGAGCGACAAACGGGGCGGCCGCGAGACGCGCCGCCGACCGCAAGCTCCTCAGTCTCCAGCAAGCCGGCTTACAACGCCCACGTACCGCCCGAACATGGGCGACACCAGTTCAGTTTCGCCGTGTGCGTTTCCGGTCTCCGATGGACGCTGCGTAGCTTGATAGAATCAAGCGCGTGGAGCCGCTGTTGGCCCAAAACCAAACGTGAGTCAATTACCATGTTATCCCTTGTGTGCAATTAAATGTATTAACCCTAGCCACGCGTGTTAGAGAAGAGAGACGGACATTCAAACTAAACTTTCAGCTAGGATCGTTCCTTATGTATTATTGTGTCTCCTAGAATTGAATAAACTGTTTATGTGATAACCTACCGTGTTTTGCTTGACGAGGGAGGCCCTGGGACAATGGAGAAACGTGAAGTTCCGAACCACAAGCACTAGCCCTGAGTTTACGAGGAACCCTGCTTGTGCCAAATCTTGAGCTAGTTATTATTTGGGGCAGATGCAGCAGCTAATTTTATTAAATATGTGAGAGCTTTCTCCAACCCTGCCGTTAGCATCAGCACGCACGCTGGACGCCAACACTGGCGCTAAACGTGGGGCCATTTAAATTTTTTCTGTTCTACCACGGCCTCGTTCCCAAGCAACAATTGTAAACTCTGAAATGTTATTACGATGTATTGTTTATTCCCAATTGTCTAGCACTTCCAACAGGAATCTCGGCGCGAACATAATTTCGAATCACAATTTAAATTATTACGGACGCGATTTTATCATTTGTGACTCGTCACTCGACAAAATATTACCGGTATTCCAACGCAAGGTGCCCAACCTAGGAAGTTGTCGCTGCGAATAATACAGTGATTACAAAGTGTCGGCCGATTAAAATTGCTATTTTCAATACAAGTGAATAGTGGAAATAAACACAAATTAAAGAAGAATTTATTCAACAATTAAAATCATGTACATGATAAACAAATCATCCGCTTGGTCTCGAAAGTGCTAAATATTTTTAATAATATACTAGTTTGCAGCTCGCTGGTATCGTTTCTTTAATCGAGACACTTGCTGACACCTAGGGAACAAGTGGATTTAAATTCTTTCTGTCATTTGACAATTAAGTATTTTTGACTCTGTCGTCTGATGAAACCGGATCATGCCATGCCATGCCAAAATCACATTCGAATATTGCAAAAAATACTAAATTCGCGTTGACGTGGATTCCTTGACATCTGACACTATAATACCTTGTCAATTGACAATGAAGGTAATATCTTGTCGAAAAGACGAAGGGAATTCGCGGGTAAATACCAAAAATTGGTGCTGTTTAAAGCCAGGCTATAGGAAGCCGCGTAATGAAACCATGCCCCCAAGATATTGTTGAATTCTCAAACAAATTACTTCCACGAAAACTTGTGAAAATTTTTTTCGATTTTTTTAATTTTCGAAATATTTTTTTTTTCCAAACGCTTGGAGTTTTTCTTAAAAACGCATTGCCAGAGGAAAATCGCTGCGCAAATTTTCTCCAGTTTTCGGACTCTGAAAATTTTTCCGATTTTTCCTTTTTTCGATTTTTTAATTTTCGAAATATTTTTTTTCCAAACGCTTGGAGTTTTTCTTAAAAACGCATTGCCAGAGGAAAATCGCTGCGCAAATTTTCTCCAGTTTTCGGACTCTGAAAATTTTTCCGATTTTTCCTTTTTTCGATTTTTTAATTTTCGAAATATTTTTTTTTCCAAACGCTTGGAGTTTTTCTTAAAAACGCATTGCCAGAGGAAAATCGCTGCGCAAATTTTCTCCAGTTTTCGGACTCTGAAAATTTTTCCGATTTTTCCTTTTTTCGATTTTTTAATTTTCGAAATATTTTTTTTCCAAACGCTTGGAGTTTTTCTTAAAAACGCATTGCCAGAGGAAAATCGCTGCGCAAATTTTCTCCAGTTTTCGGACTCTGAAAATTTTTCCGATTTTTCCTTTTTTCGATTTTTTAATTTTCGAAATATTTTTTTTTCCAAACGCTTGGAGTTTTTCTTAAAAACGCATTGCCAGAGGAAAATCGCTGCGCAAATTTTCTCCAGTTTTCGGACTCTGAAAATTTTTCCGATTTTTCCTTTTTTCGATTTTTTAATTTTCGAAATATTTTTTTTTCCAAACGCTTGGAGTTTTTCTTAAAAACGCATTGCCAGAGGAAAATCGCTGCGCAAATTTTCTCCAGTTTTCGGACTCTGAAAATTTTTCCGATTTTTCCTTTTTTCGATTTTTTAATTTTCGAAATATTTTTTTTTCCAAACGCTTGGAGTTTTTCTTAAAAACGCATTGCCAGAGGAAAATCGCTGCGCAAATTTTCTCCAGTTTTCGGACTCTGAAAATTTTTCCGATTTTTCCTTTTTTCGATTTTTTTAATTTTCGAAATATTTTTTTTCCAAACGCTTGGAGTTTTTCTTAAAAACGCATTGCCAGAGGAAAATCGCTGCGCAAATTTTCTCCAGTTTTCGGACTCTGAAAATTTTTCCGATTTTTTCCTATTTTCGATTTTTTTTAAATTTTCGAAATATTTTTTTTTTTTTTTCCAAAAACGCTTGGAGTTTTTCTTAAAAACGCATTGCCAGAGGAAAATCGCTGCGCAAATTTTCTCCAGTTTTCGGACTCTGAAAATTTTTCCGGTTTTTTCCTTTTTTCGATTTTTTTAATTTTCGAAATATTTTTTTTCCAAAAACGCTTGGAGTTTTTCTTAAAAACGCATTGCCAGAGGAAAATCGCTGCGCAAATTTTCTCCAGTTTTCGGACTCTGAAAATTTTTCCGATTTTTTCCTTTTTTCGATTTTTTTTAAATTTTCGAAAATTTTTTTTTCAAAACGCTTGGATTTTTCCTAAAAAGCACGCGGCCAGAGGCAAACCTCTGCCCAAATTTTCAAATAACCCAAACACTTACAAATACGCGTTTTTTCGCAGAAGCATTTTTTTTTAAAAAAAAAAAATATATATACGTCCCCAGTGGTCAATCCCTGGCAAAAATTTCTTTCCAATTACGGATAAAGAGTCGAGTTCTCGTTTTTCTCCCAACGTAAGGTCACCCTGACACGACCCTATACACTATGGAAGTCCCTCAAGTCACGCTGGGTATAATCCCCCACATTTCTACGTCAAAAAAGGAAGAACTACTACAGGCCCTGAGAAGTAGAAAGATTTCTCCCAGGAATAAATCCAAAAAATGCCTTATTCAATATGCTTCTTTCTACAACAAAAAGTACATCAGGAAGTTGCAGTTCCAACAGGAAGACACCTCAGAAATCATCTCTACCTCCCTCACAGTCTCCGAAGCAAAACCCTTGGTGGTACAAGCCCAGGAACAGACGAAAATATATGATTTGACAACCTGGAAGACGAAATACAACGGACTCACGGATGTGGAGGATTTCATCAACAGAATAGAAGAAACAGCCCAAGTCAGAGGAATCCCCGAAAGTATTCTGCACAGGAACTTCATAGACCTCATCGCTCCTGAAATGCTTACCTGGCACAGGATACATAAGAGAAAAACAAACTCATGGAGGGAACTTAAGGTGGCACTTTTATCCAGTTTCGGAGAAAAAAAGGCCCAACATAGAGTCAGGTTATCCCTACTCGCTATCAAGCAGCACTCCGGAGAGCCTGTTGCTAGATTCACACAGAGGGCAGAGGCCATCAATATTAAGCTCACCCAACCTGTCCCTGAAGCGGAACTTCTCCCGGTTTTAATCGACGGTCTTCTCCCCAGATACGAAAACATCATTACTTCTCAGAAAATTGCCACGCTGGAGCAACTGAAAGATGTCTGCCAGCTACTAGAGGCATACCAGGATCGGAAGAAAGACGAAAGATTCCCCAAAGAAAACTTTCGCCCAAGCACTTCGTCCGGCATAAAACCGGAGCACAACGAGAAGAAATCCTGCTCCTTTTGCCACAAGATTGGTCACTCCCAAGCCGCCTGCTTTAAACAAGCAAAACTTTTATCCTCCAAAGACACCCACTCTAACAAAAGGCGATCCGTCGATCGCTCTCCAAGAAGAGATGAAGGGAGGAAGTTTGGCAAAAGACCACGCCAAGACAATACCGAAACGTCCATCCCGGATCTCAGATTCATCAAACCCCCTATGGATTTCTCCAGACCCCCTCCCAATTGGACAGCCAGGAAGACAAAAAACTAGACCCCAACCCCCCGGGCCATCCCTCCCATAGGCCAAAGGAATGGTCGGAGTGGTTGGAACACGTCAAATTTTTTAAACAGGCCTTACCCCTCTCTACAGTTTGCTGCAAACAGGCAATAGACGGTAGACCCTTCGCGCATTTTTCCATAAACAACGTGGTTTTTTCAGGTCTCCTAGACAGCGGCGCCTCTGTCAGCTGCCTGGGCGACAACGCCCACACCTTATTCACAAACTGTGGTTTTAAAATGGGAAAACATTCTTCACATGTTACCACGGCAGACAACACTTCACAACTCGTCATCGGTTCTCTAACCCTGCCGATCAATTGTGACCAAAAAACAGTTTGGATCAAGTTTCTAGTTGTACCTACAATCACACAGAAATTCATCTTGGGAGTGGATTTTTGGATGGCTTTCAAAATTGCCCCGCAACTGTTTAACAACCCCTCCGTCACTCCCCAAGTAAACGAAATCCGTACGGTAATACCCTACGAAAACTTGAACCCTTTACAAACAATACAATTAAATCAAATGATCAACAAGTATGAATCCATCTCCTTCGAAAGGTGCGGTTTAGGCTTAACCAACCTAGTACAACACCATATAAAAACAACAGGCCCCCCAATCAAACAAAGGTATTACAACCTAGCTCCACAAAAATTGAAAACACTGGAAAAAGAATTGGACGATATGCTAAGACTGGGAGTGGTGGTACCCAGCCGCAGTGCATGGACCAACCCCACCTTATTAGTTTCAAAGAAAGACGGCTCAGCCCGTTTCTGCCTCGACAGCAGACGCCTCAACGCATGTACAATATCAGACGCCTACCCGCTCCCCTTGGTCAACTCCATCCTGGACAGACTTCGAAACGCTAAATACATCTCATCCATAGACTTAAGCAAAGCATTCTGGCAGATACCTTTGGATCCCAGCTCCTGCGAAAAGACTGCCTTCGTGGTGCCTGGCAGGGGTATGTTCCATTTCAAAAGACTACCCTTCGGTCTAAAAAACAGCCCAGCAGAACTACAAAGACTCATGGATAAATTGTTTGGCCCAGAGTTTGATAACAATTTATTTTGCTACCTGGATGACCTGATCATCATTAGCGATACCTTTGAAAAACATATACTTATTCTAGAAAAGGTTTTTCAACAACTCAAACAGGCCGGTTTGACTATCAACCTGAAGAAATCGGAATTCTGCAGGCACCGCCTACGATACTTGGGTTTCATAGTAGACGAAGAAGGCCTAAGAACAGACCCCACAAAAGTAGCGGCTATGACAAATTTTCCCCGACCTACAAATGCAAAAGAGGTAAAAGCCTTCCTCGGACTCACCGGTTACTACAGAAGATTCATAAAAAACTTCTCAACTCTCGCGGCGCCGCTCAACAAAATCACGGGAATCCGTAAAGGTACCAGTAACTTTTCCTGGTCTGCGGAGACTGAGTCAGCATTCAACTCCCTGAAAGAGGCTCTTCAATCAGCCCCAGTACTGAATTGCCCCGACTTCAATCTTCCCTTTACGATCCATTCGGACGCATCAAACGTCGGAATCGGAGGAGTCCTCACTCAAAATTTTACGGACGGCGAACACCCCGTGGCATACTTCTCTCGTACCCTAAATAAACACGAAAAAAACTACGGGATTACCGAGAGAGAATTGTTAGCAGTCATGGAATCCATTCAACATTTCCGCGGATACATTGAGGGCAGTAAGTTTACCGTCGTCACAGACCATAGCAGCCTAAAATGGCTGATCTCGCTAGACAACCCCTCTGGGAGATTGGCTCGCTGGTCGTCCCGCCTATCTCAATATACTTTCGATGTCATCCACCGTAAAGGCGCCGATAATATCGTCCCGGATGCCCTTTCTAGGATCGAGATAGCAACATTAAATGCCGAATTGCCCAATTCTAGTCTCCCCACAAAAGACGTATGGTACCAAAAAACCTTTAGAGGATGCAGTGACAACCCACAAAAGTTCCCGAATTTTATGATTAAGGACGGACAACTATATCGCAACTGCAAGCCTCCACTGTCAATCTTAGAGGACTATGCCTGGAAAAAGGTAGTCCCTCTCGAAAATAGAGAACAAGTTATTATTGATAACCACAGTGCCATAGACTCCATACACCCTGGAACCTTCAAAACATTCAAAAAAATATCTTTAAGATATTATTGGCCGGGTCTATTCAAACAAGTACGTTTATACATCTCCAAGTGCGACATCTGTAAGGCATACAAGCACAGTACGGCACCACCGTCTGGTCTAATGGGCAACCCCAAGCGTGCCGATAGACCACTTCAATCCTTTTCTATGGACCTCATTGGACCCTTCCCTAGAAGCTACGCCGGTTACATGCATATACTCAGCGTAGTGGACATCTTTTCCAAATACTGCTGGTTGTTTCCTCTGAAAAGGGCAACTGCAGCAGCAATAACCAATCTATTGGAAAAACATATTTTCATACCCTACGGTACCCCTCGTACTATAATATGCGACAATGGTAAACAATTTATAGCTCTGGAATTTAAGGAGTTTTTGTCTAAATATGGTATAAAGGATGTATTCTATAACACCCTTTACACCCCACAGAACAACACCGTTGAACGATACAACCAAACCATAAACACGGCCCTGGCAATTTTGGTTGGCAAAGACCAACGCACATGGTGCAAAAAATTAGACAAAATACAAGCAGCCATGAACAACACGGTGAACCTCGCTACAGGCTATACACCATTTTTTCTCAAACACGGCATGGAACAAGTAGTTCACGGTTCACTACACCCTGACAATTGCCTTCCACCCGTCCCTTCCTCCACAGCAGACCCCGCAGCAAATTACGCCCACCGCTTGGAGGAACTCTCCGCTATCTATAGTGAAGTAACAGACGCTCTACTATTGGCCCACCAAAAGAGCGCCGACAGGTATAACCTTCGTAGGAGGCACGTCACATTCAAGGAAGAAGACATCGTCTGGAGGAGAAACAACACTCTGTCACAAGGTGCGCTGTACTTCTCTGCCAAATTGGCACCCCGTTTTGTAAAGACGAAAGTCCTAAAGAAAATCTCAGACCTGGTTTACCGATTGTCCGACATCTCTGGTAAACACATAGGTAACTACCACATAAAGGACATTGTAAAAAGTGGGAACATGGAAACAAACTCCATTGCCACGCCCGTATAACCCCAACGGTTATTCCTCGACTCCTAGCAACCATTCGTCTACACCGTGACATGGATCACTATGGAAGTCAACCCTTTTGTTTCGTCACTAATGAGCGGCCTCTCGTAAACGATTGTCACTCATTGGGACACTCAAACGAAACCCTTTCTAGCTCTGGCACAGTGTTGTCAACTGTAGCCAAAGTCATGGAAGAAAATATAATTCTCCCTTGTGGTTTCGTTTCATTTTATTTTATTTTTGTTTGTATAAATATCTCGTCATCATCAGTCATTCGCCTCTAATCGCTGCCCCAGGTGTCAAACCTTGGAAACATCGTTTTTTCTAAGCATGCACACCTCTACCTGAAATTGATCACTTCGGAGAAAGGAATTCCCTGTGGCTTACTGCAAGTAGTCAGAGACTACGTGCCCAAGGTTTTGTGCATCGTCACAACTGGCAGCATCATATTTTCACATCATCATGTCATACCTCGTCACCCCTTTCTAAATATTAGAAAATCTTTTTGTACATTAAATATCGGGTCCTCGCCAAAGTGCATCTAACCCTTATGTCATATGTAATTAAATTAGGTAAGCAAACCTGTGTAAACCCACGGCGGTATCAGATGTTTGCTACCAGTTCTAAGTTTTTTTTTCTGTTTTTTAAGAAAATAGAATGGCGCTCAATAAATAACCCTAATTGCTCTAGCTCTCCCCAGAACTGAATGTGGAGTCTGGAAAGTATCGTTATAAAAGGGACAACTTTTAACGTGCCTCTTCATTAACGATAAATTTTTTTTTACAACATTTCAGCAACATTGAGTCACCCTGGGTCTCAACTGTTCAAACTGAAATTTTGGGGTTGCCTTGTTGTGACTTATCACGTGCAAAGTACGAGGTCACAACAAGAAGCCAGGTCTCCAAGTGAACACCCTGCGAACAACCCATCCCATTATTATAATTTTCATAACACCAAGGTGTGTCCATCGCAGTCTGTTTAAGTAAGTAAAACCTAGAAGGTCTTAAACACTCAAATCGGACCTTTGTAAATAATTTGCCTTGTCAAACAACGATAAGCGCATGTCTTGTATTGTTGCTACCATCGTACGTGTAAGTACAACAAAAGTTGTACCATCACGATACGATACTCTGTGCGTAACCAAAAGGGTTGTACCACAAAGGATCTCTTTTGCGGTAAGCTTAGATGAAATTCACATTCCATCAGCACGCCAGAATTTTTCGTCCCTTAATTGTTGAAGTATAAAATCTTGGCCAGATCTTCAAATATGTTTTTGCCTTTGTGCAAGTCTTTAACGTACGCTAATATGGATTTATTATGCTACGGTATTGTTGTACTAAGTACATCAGTATGTCTCGCCGTCTGTATTGAATAGGTACTTTTATATGAACGTTAACCTTTTGTTGCCATCATAGGTGGGAACCTTATAAAATCTGCCGTCATAGATGGGAATCTCAGAATATCTACTAAATGCGATACGGGGAGCCCGTTATAATTACTCTGTGGGTTTTTGTCAGAAATGTCATAAACACCTAGTCTTTTGCACCTCCCTTCAATACTGGGCAACCCAGTTGTAATTCGTTCATTGTTATCCGTGAAGACGTTATAAAACTTACTTGCAAATCTTTTGATTTTGCAATCTTGTACGCTATACGTGAAGACGTTACAATACTCACCATGAATCGTGCGAACGAAATAATATCAAACCTTTATGTGTGAACTACTCAATGTAGTCCACACCCCTTTTTTTGTAATCATTAATATGCCCGTGGACTTCCTGTCACAAGAACCCAGGAACTATCTACTATCTCAAAAGGACTAATCATACGCTTCACGCATGATTATGGGGCATCGTGTCGTGGGAGTTAAGTTGATGGACACAAACACACCTAACTCGTTGTCTGGGAGACGAACAAAGAAAATCCCCAGGTTTGTGAGATTTGAGCAAGGGTCTGTCATTTCTCGCAAACAAGTAGGAGAATAAAACGACCCCTAATCTTCTGCCCAATACACGTAGAGGATTAGACTTTTATGTCAGTGTATTCTTTTGTCCAACACTACCAAATATTATTGTAATGTGCCAGGATGACTGCTGTAGACCTTGTTTCACCTCCACCCAGAGGTCGAATTTCGGAAATAGCCGAGTCCCCAGCAGTTTTCTTCGTTCAAATGTTCCCAATTATCACCCTTCCCCTTCCTCGAAATTATCCGTGAATGGGGATATATGCGTTACGCACTTGGCGTTTCGTTTGTCAAATGGGACAATCTTCATACGCGGATCCTTTCAACTTCCTACTCCTTTCCCACTTTGTTATAACTAATCTTGTACGCAATGTTTTGTTTTTCGAAAGTAGAAAAAATGCTACCGTATAGACGTGAGCATAGGTCATGGAAGACCAACTTCTTTCGAATGGGAATTTTGTTATACGTACAATCCCTCAACCACGTATTCTTGGAAATGTATTTGGTAAAGAAAAAAACCAAAAGGGGTTACACAGAACCTGTCCTTGAATACGTACCTTTGTAACATGTATTAGGAATTAGCCACATTTAGTTAGCTCTCTCTCCGTCTCTCTCTCTACACGCCAAACAAATCCAACTTTTTCTCAACATGCACACTTGTTTCTCTCCAAACTTTTTTCATCATTGGTCTACTAGGCAGGTAAACTTCAAGAATTTTGTTCTAATAATAATTTTTGCCGGATTTAAAAAAAAAAAAAGAAAACCAGCAGCTCTGCACCCTATCTACATCTGCGCCTCTTCATGCTGCCCTCGCTACCGTCACGGAGGTCCCTTGCCTTCAATCCCTGCGTACCAAAAGCACCCGACCGCATCTAACATAACCTAGTGTGAGTCGTGCGTGTAGTTGCGAATCGTATCACCACAAAGAACCGACACTCAAAACAAACCCGAGCACGCCAGCTCTAGGTTGGTTCCTGTTCCTGTTGCCCTTGTGCAAATGCTCTGCCGCCATTATGCAAATATTCCTGCTGCATAATACAAATGTTCCTGTTGCCCTTGTGCAAATGCTCTGCTGCCATTATGCAAATATTCCTGCTGCATAATACAAATGTTCCTGTTGCCCTTGTGCAAATGCTCTGCTGCCATTATGCAAATATTCCTGCTGCATAATACAAATGTTCCTGTTGCCCTTGTGCAAATGTTTCTGCTGCCATTATGCAAATGTTCCTGCTGCATAATGCAAATGCCCTACTGCCATTGTGCGGATGCTCCTGTGCCCTTGCGCAAATAACAATACCAACGATTGTTCACAAAACAATCCCACTACATACAAAAACCAGTGTACCAACCACCAATTGCGATTCCACTCTCCAGTACTTCAATGGTTTCGTACTGGCTCACCCACAGGATCCGGAAGCAGTTACCCTTTCGACCTCTGTGACAGGTAGAACTCTCCACACCACCTAGAAGCCTCATCATGTGTTCTCTTCCTCGTATTTTCTTAAAGGCCCTAGTGTCCCTTGAGTGTAATCTCAAATGGGCCAGGTTACTGTGACAAAGTAACCTTGTAACTTCAGTGAAACGTTCAACCACCCCAGACATCCTACGCAAACCACGTTCGCAAACATTAGCTCACAGACCAATGATACAATTTTAGAGTTTTTTTTTCTATCACTGCATAACCCTTGTACCTTTCTTCAACAGATCCTTGTTCTTTGCAACTGTATTTATGTATGCCACTGCCTTTATATACATTTATTGACAATTCCTTGTTACACCATGTATCTTCTCTTTTGTGTTCTGTTCATAACTATTCTCCAGCTAGGAATCTCTCTCTCTCTCTCTCTCTCTCCTCGTTTCTCTTAAATGTTTTTGGCACAAGTGCTGAAAAGGTAAGAGGATTTATTAGTCCTACAGCTCCATTACCACGTCGCTTTTATTGCGGCGAGGGGGGAAGTGTTACGTTACAAATTCGAGAATTAGGCTTCTCCACGGACTGGAGAATAAGGCGCCATATAGATGCGCGCGCACCATCCCCTCCCGCGAGCGACAAACGGGGCGGCCGCGAGACGCGCCGCCGACCGCAAGCTCCTCAGTCTCCAGCAAGCCGGCTTACAACGCCCACGTACCGCCCGAACATGGGCGACACCAGTTCAGTTTCGCCGTGTGCGTTTCCGGTCTCCGATGGACGCTGCGTAGCTTGATAGAATCAAGCGCGTGGAGCCGCTGTTGGCCCAAAACCAAACGTGAGTCAATTACCATGTTATCCCTTGTGTGCAATTAAATGTATTAACCCTAGCCACGCGTGTTAGAGAAGAGAGACGGACATTCAAACTAAACTTTCAGCTAGGATCGTTCCTTATGTATTATTGTGTCTCCTAGAATTGAATAAACTGTTTATGTGATAACCTACCGTGTTTTGCTTGACGAGGGAGGCCCTGGGACAATGGAGAAACGTGAAGTTCCGAACCACAAGCACTAGCCCTGAGTTTACGAGGAACCCTGCTTGTGCCAAATCTTGAGCTAGTTATTATTTGGGGCAGATGCAGCAGCTAATTTTATTAAATATGTGAGAGCTTTCTCCAACCCTGCCGTTAGCATCAGCACGCACGCTGGACGCCAACAAGATGTACGTGTTTGTCTCTTTTTAGTGTCGCTTTTTCGTTTCATCGAGTTTCAAATCATAACGGTACTAAAGAAGTTTTCACTTCCAAAGTTGCTTTTAATCTAGTGTGCCAAGAAATCCACCATCAATTTCCATGTTTGTACCTGTCATGTCAGCGAATCCACAGTGGTTTTGCTGATAGCTCACCGCACTTGCCTTGATTTTATTGCATTTTGAACCTTAAATCTAGCATACTAAAATATATTTTAATCGCTTTGAAAATAAATAAAATATCTCAATATTATTTATTTCCTTTTTGTACACCGATCCATACTAATATTATAAATGCGAAACTGCTCGAGTTTGTTTATGACCTTTTCACGCATAACACAATATAAAGGCTTTAATAATTCTTTCACCAATATAAAGCTAAATTATATGCGTAGACTACAGGTTGTATATGATAGTAAGCTCTGGCGTTATGAAATTATAAATATGAATATATTATATTTGTTATACGTTTTCTGTCGCTAACAAAAGCGAGTTTTTGCTAACGTCAGAAAAAAATCTTTTCCATGGAAACAATGTTGATATATTTTTGGGCTCTATGCTGGTGGGTACTCAGTCTATTGGTCAGCTACTACTGCAAAAAATTCAAATATTAGAATTCGTTTTTTTTTTGGACAAGCTTGGAATAAATGTCAGATTTGAGTTCCTATATTAAAAATATAATTCGTAACGATTATAAAGACTGAATGATAAATAGAGTATTTTTTTATTATATTAACGAACTTCCAAATATTTAAATAAAAATAAACATCCGAAATGTTTGTAAGCGCATAAATTCCGAACGAATGAACGAAATTGGAAAAGTATTCTTTTTTTCTTTGAGCTATAGCTTTATGAAATTTAGGTGGTAGGCGAGATGTTTGAAAACTGAATGTAAGGGAATGAATATATGGAATGCGGGAGGGGATGGGGGTGGGGTGGGGGGGAGATAATTGATAAGTGCAAGCGCTACAGTAATTTCCCGTAATACCATGCGGGCGAAGCCGCGGGGAAAAGCTAGTGTATAATAAACTAAAGCGCGCTAGATTTTTAAATTTCTCTGCTCCGACGATTTAAACTTTTAGACACAAAATAGTGTTTTAAAAAGTTTCAATAAATATTTAAGGTTAAGGTGGGTAGTTACCTACTTTGCTTCATAGTCGGGCACGGCACGTTGCGACCCCCGAGACACGGAACCGTCACGGTACGAGAAAACTCGCCGTCTCGTACAAGGGGTAATTCATCACGGACATTTTCCACGTTGTTTAATGGCGGCTGTTTTTGCGAAAATAACAATGGATTTCCGCCGCGCTAATCGATTAACCGCGGCAGCAATTATTCGCGCTCCATGACCCACGTGGTACCTACCAACGCACGCAAGTAGGTAGGAACTGAACACCCGATGATTAGTACCTACCACCTTAAATCGGTCATTCCAATATACGGGGTGTAACAGGACATTCTACAGAATGTTAAAATAGATAGCGCAATAAAATGTTTAGTTTTGGAAACAAGTCCGAATTTTTGTTAAGGCAACGCTTCCCGGCTCAAAAAGAAAAAGATGGAGAGATATGTAATGAATGTTGGACAGAGCACGCTAATATTTTCAATGATAAAATTGAATCGAAAACTGTGAAAATGCTTAATAAAACATGACTCGTTTAAAATAGAGTAAAAATCTCATGGGGGTTGTCTAAAACAACGTTCAAAGAAACACTGTGAATTTTTTCATTCATATAACTTGTTAAATAATAGAGCAGGCTTTTAAATAAAAATTTTCGGAGCATACTTTGCGATTTTTTTCTATCAAGGGAATTTCATATAATTTGCGTTTCGGCGTGGGGGTTGTATAGATATTATCTTCAAAATTGACATATATTTTTTTAAGAGCTTAAAAACTTCAAATGTTCAAGGGAGATATGCAAGAAATCGGTAGAAATTCGGGTAGTGGCGGCTTAATTCGATATGAAAGTTAGTTTTTTACGCAGCCAACAATTTGCGCTCAAATATAAATAGTAATTCATAAGCAGATTTTATTTTCAAACACTAAAATGATGATATGACGATGCGAGGTACATTGTCAAATTCATTTATTGACAAATTACTGAAAGGGACGTGCCCACGCCACTCTCCCTGCTTCGCGCAACTTGGATTGTTCCCCTCGCCCTTATGGGCAGCTCTATCTCTTCCTTACTGTGTTTGCAGATATCCATAATGTTTGACACGTTGCTTGATTTTAACACGCCGAAATCATTATTCATTATTACTTCTTCACGATCTGTACTCGTGTTTCGCTTATAATTACTCGACCCAAAGCTACAGATAATCGTTGACAGAAAATTACTTGCAATCTCAGCATGTTAATAATTACTATAATTTTAAGGTGTGTTTTTGTCTGTCCCACTCGAGTTATAAATACTGAGATAAAATGACAGTAGATGATGTATGAACAGTAGATACCGCCAGTAAAAAAATCGAGTGCATTTACGCGCGGTATAGCAGCCTTGAAAAGTGAGATCGTAATCAAAGCGGCCAATGAGCGCAGTTTGACGCTTCGTAGGTACTGTAATGCGTCATTTCCGTTTCATATCTCAACCAGTAGGGGCCTTGAAAAGTGAGATCATAATCAAAGCGGCCAATGAGCGCAGTTTGACGCTGCGTACGTACTGTTGTGCGTCATTTCCGTTTCATATTTCAACCAATAGGAACATTGAAAAGTGAGATCATAATCAAAGCCGCCAATGAGCGCAGTTTGACGCTTCTAAGGTACTGTAATGCATAATTTCTGTTTCGTATCTCAACCAATAGGAACATTGAAAAGTGAGATCATAATCAAAGCCGCCAATGAGCACAGTTTCACGTTTTGTAGATATTGTAATGCGTCATTTCCGTTTCGTATCTCAACCAATAGGAACATTGAAAAGTGAGAGTATAATCAAAGCGGCCAATGAGCGCAGTTTGACGCTTTGTAGGTACTGTAATGCGTCATTTCCGTTTCGTATCTCAACCAATAGGAGCCTTGAAAAGTGAGATGGTAATCAAAGCGGTCGATGAGCGCAGTATGACGCCTCGTAGGTACTAAAATCGTACATACGTCATTTCCTTTTCATCCGAGTTTTAAATCACAACGCGGCTAAAGAAGTTTCACTTAAAAAAAACCGTTTGGAATTTTTTTATGAAACTTTCGATACTGGCACATTAAAAAATGTCAGCTTTAAAATGATCTTCACGTAGCTACCTATTCATGATTAAAATTTCAATGGAACAACAAAATCATTGCAGAAGATTAAGTTTAAATTTTCTAATTCGTTCCACCTTCCAAAGGCGAAACAAATTATTATTTTTATAGCTTTACGAGGAATGTTGAAAATGAAAAAGTTTTGATCCCCGGTGTATATTTATAATCGCCATGACCTGGAGTCATTAAAAATTGATTGATCACAAATTAAAGATAATAATCATTTAACGTTTCGATATCCGCCTCCATCTGATAAACAATCTGTATTGGGAATTTATTACAACAAATTAATTAATTGCAGAATTCGTCATTCTTCAATTTTTTTCATAAAGATTTCGCGAACTATATATTATGTACGAGTAGATCTTTGAAACAATGTTGGATTCCAATTATCATGATCGTTCTACAATGTTAAATTAATTTTGGTCAAGCCTAAACTATTAAAGATAAGAAACGTAGTTTTTTTTAACATTAGCACCACACCCTGCCCTGAGCAAAATAATTCTTCTTAGGGCCTTTCTTTATATGAATACCGCACAAGAGTCCCAACTGCTCCCGTCTGGAGCCAGTGAAACTATGGCATCCCTAATTGGGGTATGTTGTAAGGCTGAAGATAGTGGGAAGGGGAAGGAGATGGGGAAGAGGAAGGTGGGAAGTACCTGGCTATTCAGATCTGGTCCGAAAGCCATTTCAAGCAACGTTTCAATTCTGAATGGTGGTCTTACACCAGGGCGATACTGAGAGTATCTTCCACTCAGGAACGTGCCGCAAATATACTATATATTATTTTAAATGGATAAATTGTGAAATAACACATATTAAGCAAATTTATTTTTATTTGCTTAATATATTAATCGGCGTTTGCCACGCCGGGATTCAATCCCGCGATCTTCGGAATGCGAGTCAAGAGCTTTACCGCTGGACTACGCCGGCCGTCAATTAGGGGAAGCTCTGTGGGGGAAAGGAAGAGGAAAGGGAAGAGCTTTAAATTCTGCTAAGGAAAAAGGTATGAGGGGTTGGTAGGAATCTGGGGTCAGTGTCTCCAGGAGTTAAGGACTTATGAATCCATCACACCCACTGGGGTGCAAGGCGATGTTCTGAGAGAGTCCTGCATGAGAGATAAACGGATCTCTTTTAGCCTTTCTCTCCCGATCATGCATGCCATGCATCCACCGTTAGGGTGCATGCATCCACCGGTAGGATGCATCCACCGTTAAGAACCGGACAAACCTCACCCTGTGAACCCGGGTATCCTGCTTAGTCACCACACGAAGCAAACCACTTGGAATGACCTACGGCAGAGGTGTTGGTTATCCAATAAATGGTTCCCGAGACAGCCTCTCATATTCCTTTATAAGAACAATAATATTATAATATTTTACAAGAGTCGATGAAGATCTATGATAGTCTATCTATCTATATAACTATTATCTTAAATCTTTTTATTACACCTGCATGGTATTATAATTATTTCTTATTTATATTTTATGTAATTTATCATTTCATTAGTCTGTGGTGCCCTCGAAACCCGCATAAAAACAGCAGGTAATATAATATTAATGCTAGCAATAAAAACTTTACAGTAGTGTTGGTTTCACTATTCAAGTGCTTAGCGAGATATTTCGTTCACAAAGCCGTACCGTAAGATATAATATATCTAATAATATGTATTTCACAATATACGTAACATATAATAATATAGTAGGTATATCTCGTTAAAAGCAATAAAACTTCTATTATACGGCCGCGATAATAAAATTGCAATCATGTCCGCTCAAAAGAGCTGCATTTAAACTGAACTCGGCCAATGCAGCGGCGGATAGTTAATTTAAAAACGAATCGACAATCGCAAAATGATCTGTCGTATAAAATTGATTTATCAGTGTGAAATCCATTCCACGTGCTTTTCGGTGAGTTGAGGAAATATACCCGGTGCGACCGACGCCGACGCCAACGTTTTCGCTGTTCAGAAAATCATAGTAATTTGCTATCTTTTACTACCACCTACTACAAAACCGTATTTCCACTTCTCTTCCCTCCTCGTAAGATACTCTTAAATTATTAAAAACATAGCTTTGATAAAATTCTATTTTTGGTTGATGAATCTTGCGGTAAGCCGGATTTATTATTTTTCTCAGATTTGTTCCACTTATCACTCAATATGTATGAAATGTACATGCATATATAAAATCCTCAAACTGCTTCGACTCGCAGCAATAATTTATCTACGTTACGAGTTTGTACGTATATCTACAAAGCTTGTTTGTGGTTAGATTTTGTAATCACTGACAACCCTGGCAAAACCTAAATCAAGTATTTTGAAATGTAGGTACTTATGTTAGTTTTAAGTCCCTAAATTTAAGTCACAATTGTACATATGTATGTCATTAAGTCACTAGTTTTAAGTCAACTATTATAAGTCTTAGTCATAGGTCTTAGATATAAGCCACTAGCTATAAGTCTTAGATATATGTCACTGGTTATAATTACAAATCTTAGTTATACCAATTTTATTATAGGTATGTTTTTAGGTTTTCAAGGCCAAAAAGTATTTTTGTTATGATTTTTGGGGTGTTATGCCGTGTTTCGCTACCGCCTTCTTTAGCCAACGTTTCGGACAGCGTTACTGCTCTACGAGCTGGTGTTAGAAAAAATTCAGCATGTTTTTTTGCGTTTAGCTTTGGTGTAGCCGTCAATTACTGGATACCAAGAACTGAGCTTAGCTCCGTCGTCTCTGTTAATATTGATGGGGTTTTTATGGATTTCCATTGCCTCCGTAATTAGGCGTGCTCTGTAAGTTTTGGGTCTTCCCAGGACTTCAGGAACAAATCCAAAGTAATGTAAAGTAAAAAAATATATTATTATACAAATCAGCCAAGTATTATTATTATTATTGAAAACACGTCAGAATAATCCAGTCGGTTTATAATAAAATAAGCAAATTTCTGAATAATAATTGTGGAATATTATAAATAATAAACACTCGAAATTATGTGAAAATTAAATAGTCAACATTATAAAAAAAACCATTGCTGATGCATCAAATTATTTACAAAATTAGAAATGTAAAGCAAAACCTCGTTAAAGTACCTTGTGTTATCACTAATTACTACGTTTATGTTACGTCTTCTAAGCTAGGTACCCAGCTAAAAAACCATGATGTACTTACGACACCTAATATTTTTAAATTTTTATTATATTTAAATATTTGTACAAAAGTATGTACCTCTTGCTAAAACTCTTGCTTGTCAAGGAATCTAGAGCGAGCATATAAATATTATTAAAAATACTTCACATTTTTTATTGGTACATTGTCTTTGTTTTCGTGTATTTTCTAAGGGGAAGAAAGAGTCAGTGAAACGAAAGCTCATTGGTAAAAAAATCGTTATAATATCAGCGAAGCTCTGTCGACTATGATTTCTGTCTCGCACAGAGAGAACAGAATCGAAAACAAATTTCAATATATTTTCTCTTTTCCTTTGAAGGGAGAATTTAATAAATACAAGAAAAATCACCTTGAAGCATACCGGCTTGAAAGGTTCGATATGAAGATGTATTGTATAGGTAAATACTAGGGTAGTTATTTGTGGAGGCTTTGATATTGAAATACAAATCAAAAGGGAGAGAGAACATGCGAGAATAAGCTGTAGATGTTACTCGGTACCTACGAATCTAGGCACAGGTAATAGGGAAGAAGGAAATAACACAATATTGCAAAATAAGTTATTTCCACTTTCTACCCTTTTCAAGAATGCATTTGTAACAATCATATTACGCAATTTTAAAAGAAATATAAAGGTAGAGCTGTATTCCTGTATTGGTGCTTACTCTCAATATATCTCTAGTGAAAGAAAACGGTGCGTTGCTTGAAATAGCTTTAGCAGTGTTTGGTGAATTGATCTGAATAGCCAAGTGCTTCACAACCATCTTCTTACCATCTCATTCCCTTCACCACTCCCTCCAACCTCACAACACACCCCAATTTATTGGGGATCTTGCTTCCCCTATCAGCATTCCGTTTCAGACAGCAGGAAAAATAGAAGCAGAATATTCAATTCAGTTAAGGTTTCTTTGCAGACAAAATAATGGTTGTTCGGTCCTTCGATCAATAAAGAATATTGTATCACAGATTCACAATCGGTTCCAAGGTGTTTTTTTTTATTCCTACTGCATTGTCAACAGGGGAACAATAGCATCGGTAACCCACCAGATCAGACAATGGGACAAGAAAGAACTCAGGATGAAGTAAAAAAAATTCTAAAATCGTGTTGAATTGGTTTGAGCGGACTTTTATTATGTACCTATTCACACTGCGCACGCCAGTGAACGCTTATTGAAATAATACCGTATTCGTAAAACGTCCGAGATAAGACGTAAGCCGAGGCTTGGCGGATTATCTCGTTAAAAACTTAAAGAATTACAACTCCGGCAGTTAAAACAATCATTATTCAATAGATTTGACTTATACCCGGAACCTTTCACCATCCACCTAAGTGCTTTACCAATTGAGCTAATCCGCTATAGAAAATCGGTGAATACGTGTATGGGTTAATTAATGTATTACATTATTCATTTGTCTAAATCTGAGCACCTACTAAAAAAGCAGTGAAATTTTTATTTAGTTTGACGGACAAGTGAAATTCCTCCAATTAATGGAAAAGTATGGCTGAAACGATTCAGCGGCTTAAGGTAATTTAGCAGAATTTGGACAACGGTGATTTTTCCCTAAAAAAACGTATGAGAAAAAAAGCATTCACGTCAGTCAACGGCCGTTCGTTATTTATCCGTTAATCCCCCGAATGCCTGAAATCCCAGGAAATTGTTATATAAATTCACAGGGTCAATTTATTCGTTACTTTCCATAGACAGAAAAAAACAGCCCTAAAGGGGGGAGCAAATGAAAATATACGGCCCTTAAAATTCGACAGGGACTTGTGAGGGAGCAACCCCTAATCTCCGGCGCAGACACCCTCAACCTTTTTGTTACGGGCCAACATTTATTATTTAAATTGACAATTCACTGCGAACTGAGAGAAGGTAAATGTGGCCGAATAAACTCTGAATTTTCCAAATGAAATTGGAAAAGGTAGATGTTAGACAGACCCTCTCAGTACCCGCAGGACACCTACATACCTTTAGGCAACATTACTTACTGCTTTCAGAGGGTCGATAATTTTAAAATAAACTTCAATGATGCAGGTAGCTAGTTATTGTGTTAAAAATCGTCAAAATAACTTTTATTAATTAAAGCGTTTTATTTTATTTTATTTTATTTATTCATACACGCCTTGAAGGCTTTTACAGAATCACATTATTCAAGTTACACATGTTATTCAGGAGTATAATTGTAAGCATGAAGTATATAACATTATAAACTGTACTTTAAGGATACAAACAGGTTTAATATGTACATAGGTATGTAGTTTCGTTATCATTAAAATTGTACAAAGGAGTTAATAAGTTTACATAGTGTAATAATGGTAAAACAGAAGAGTGCTTAAGGTACTTTTAAAGTAGTTATTGAGGAACGTGTAGGTATTTACTATGTTGATTTTATTATTAACTTGATCATGAATAAATTGTTCGAAAGCAAGTTTTTAAGAATTCAGCAAAATTAACGCAGCGATAAATGGTACCTACACATAGAAAAAAATAAATATAAAATTCATGAGTTGCAATATCTTGAAAAGTTATACAGATAAGTTCAAAAAGTGTATAATGTTATAGTAAAAAAGTAAAAAATAGTACAAATTATGGAACAAAAAGTACAAGATAATATTAATACAAAAGAGAGAGAGGATTTGTATACATAAGTATTAAATTTTGTTTTTATTGTGAACATGAAGAGACCATCGATTGATCTATAGTTTTGTAATAACTATAGATTAATCCGTTTAAAATCTCGCGTTGGATTTCTATTAAGCGTCGATAATCTTTTAAAATTACAATTTAATCCGAATGCCAAATCTTTTGATTCGTTAGTCCCCAAACAATGATGGCACCCCCTAGCAATAAGCAGCCCCTACCCCTAGTGCGGGGAGAAAACTAATCAAGCTCACCAGCCCCCAAATGTCAACAGAAAATTTGCCACCCTCCTCGGTTTAATCTTAGTCAGGCTGGTGCCACCGATTTTTTCGGTCCATTTTAATCCATTTGAAACCCCCATCTTCCGTTGAATTTATCGTGTCCTTTTGCACCCCATTTTTTAGCGCGGGCAACCCCATTAAGGGAATTGGCCGGAGGAAGGGGCGATTATTTATTTATCTGGCAACGTTACTGTAAATCGGGGGAGAGAGCCTGAAACGTGGAAACACACTGGATTCTTTTTTTCATAAACAGCCCCGACAAACAAAAATTTAATTGGTCCCTCACAAGCGGGATGAATGTTGATTATTTTGTAATCTGTTTAAATCTGTTTCTCCCTCTCAAAATTGCGTAGCAACAGAATTGATCCCCGGAAAATGTTACAAAAAAAGATTTAATAAAATGTGTTTTTTTTTATTAACAGGGGAGACATTGATATTACGACAAGTAAGATGGGGTATCCAGTGTCAATGTATATCTATAATGAATATACGAAATTTATTATCATTATCATTTATCATTATTATTATGGCGCTTAAGAGGAACGTTCGCGCGGCCCGTGTCATACAAATCTTAATTTTGGATTTGAGATCAAAATACCTAACCAAAACTGAAAAATTATTTTTGTTATCAAAAGTCACATCAATATCTAGTATGTATGAATATGAGCTACTTCATTTATTTTTGCTTTTAATTATAAAATTTAATATAGGCCATTAAAAAATTTTATGTTTCACAATTTTAGAGGCAACTCTGGTAATCAATCAATTGTGAGAAAATGAATACAAAAAATATATTTTACTATATTTATTATGAAAACATGACGTTATATAAAATAAAAATTAATAAAATAAATAATTTTGATGGGGGTACATTTAAATTATAAATTACCTATTTCAGTCGCAACAAAAATTTGTCGTATTAAAATTACTAAAACGCATTTTTAAAGATGCTTTATTTTTTTTATTTTACTTTTCATTATCTTAACACAAAAGATGAGGCTAGATATTTTTTTTTAATAATTGTAATTAACTCACAAAAAAAATTGTTTCCAAAATGAGGCAAAACTGAATTATTTAATTATCTATTTAACATCATTTAAAATAAAAATAAATAAAGTAGCACACATCTGTACTAGATATTTAAGAGGTATAACTTTGAATAAAATAACCATTTTCAGTTTAGTTGGATATTTTGGGATCAAATCCAAAATTAAGTTTTGTATGAAACGGGCAGCGTAAACGTTCTTCTTGATTCGTTCTTCAATTTGAACCAATGTTACGTATCGTAAACTGTCAAAGGCAATGCTTGATGATGGATTAGAACAGTTGTGTCTAGATTTTTCGCCGAATGTATTAAATTGGAAGGTTATCTATCCAATAAAGTTGGTAGAGAATTCATGCGCACTAGAAAAATAATTTGAATTACCTTGACTAACAATAGGTAATTTCACATTGAAAACTCTTTTGAATCATGGAGCACCCTCGAACCCTCGATGATTGGCCGTGGTTGGCTACAGTCCAAAATCCAAAGGGTGCCAAAAACGCGCTCTAAGGATATTATTATTTATTTGGCATCCCCCAGCTGCGGGGGGATGCCAGATCCCCCCCTCCGTGTGGGGCCCTTGAGCAATAAACCACGTGGGAGATGCACGAGAGGCAGCACGTGTCTGGCCACTTCCGGTCACGTGACTGAGACTAGGCCTGGCGAGTGGGTGGTCGCTGTAGGGGTTAATTATATTGACAAACGTTCAATAGATACTTATTTACGGAGGGTGAAAGTAAGGATGGCCTGTTTCACGGATGTGGTATTTTTAGTGTATATTACGCTCATTGACCACCAAAACAACCCTAACAAAAAGGTGGGTAGGTATAGTACATGCCAAACTTTAATACCGACCTCGCGTCGATACAGAAATCGTCACAATAGACGAGTTTAAGGTCCGGAAAGCGGTATGTCTCCCCGCCTACTTCTTTCTCTGTCGCACGTATGTTTCACACATCTTTCTCTTTCGGTTACGGTCATTGTAAAGTCAGTAAATTGACTGTACCTGCGCGAGAATGGATCGAATCAAATTCAGGTCGCATTTAAGTTTAACGCATATTGTACCTAACTAGTTTTTCAGGCCGTAGATATATATAAGCTGACCTGATGAAGATGGAAGAGAAGTATTATCAGGAGCAAGAGAAATCACACCATCAAAGAAGCTAGAGCTTTCTGCAAGAATTTTATAGGCATAAGGAAAACGAAAGTGTGTACTTTATTAATCTGATTTGAAATTAACTTTGAATTTGATATCTCTTAAACATAATCGTCAGAAATAATTTATTTTTAATCAAAGGCGCAACATGATAAAGTTGTAACCCTAATTCATAACAAACAACTCATTGCACAGATAAACAACACCTTAAAAGATAAAGCGCAATACGACAGTTACGTCCCACGTAAAACTTTTCAATAATAATAAATGTAGTGGGCAATGTTTGCAATGGCAATACTTTAAACACATATAATTCTTATCAATGTTTATGTTTGCTTTTCTACATACTACATACTAACAATGAGGTACGAATTTTGTTCAAACACTGAAATGCAGATAAAATGAAATGAATGCGTGCTCACCTTGATTAAATATTTAAAGAGTATATTTATTAAATACTTTCAGCATTCCGTCATAAAACTGAACAATTATTAACATTAGATTAGTTTTACTCTTAAATTTATGAAGACTTCTCGATTCGAAAAAAATGCACGAAAGCACTTGATTTAATGTCTGTTATGCAATAAAATATACGTACTTGTAGATATTTGTTTTGCTCTAAATATTTAGTAAACATCACAAACAAGCATGTTTATTTTGTACAAGACATATTTACATAAAAATAAATAGACGTAACGTACAGCAGCTGTGTAAGTATAAGGAATGGTAAAATCGTTGTCGGTGGGATGATTGTTGTAGGTATTCCCGGTAAACCGCTGTGTTAACTCGGTATCTTAAATACAGGAAAATATTTGAAGTAAGGTAGCATACAAGTCCCAGGCGGAGATCGTTTGCACGTCATCGAAAAAATGAAAAACTAGGAAGATATAAAATATCGAATGTTCTAAATTATATTCCCAATTCCTATAGACATTTCGCGAAACGTGTAATGTATGTTTGTTTCGAATTATATAACTACTAGCTTTTCCCCGCGGCTTCGCTCGCATGGTATTACGGGAAATTACTGTAGCGGTTGAACTTATCAATCATCCCCCCTCCTCCCCACCCCCACCCCCTCCCGCATTCCATACATTCATTCCCTTACATCCAGTTTTCAAACATCTCGCCTGCCACCTAAATTTCATAAAGCTATATATAGCTCAAAGAAAAAAAGAATTATCATATTATAATTTTGTTCATTCGTTCGGAATTTATGCGCTTACAAACATTTCGGATGTTTATTTTTAATTAAATATTTGGAAGTTTGTTAATATAATAAAAAAATACACTATTTATTATTCAGTCTTTATAATCGTTAAGAATTAAATTTTTAATGTAGGATCTCTTATCTGATTCCAAAACAGAAGCTTGTCCAAAAAAAAAACAAAACATATTCTAATATTTGAATTTTCCGGAGCAGTAGCTGACCAGGGGGCTGAGTACCTACCAGCTTAGAGCCCACAAATATATCAACATCGTTTCCATGGAAACGATTTTTTTCTGACGTTAGCAAAAACTCGCTTTTGTTAGCGACAGAAAACGTATTACAAATATAATATATTAATATTTATAATTTCATAACGCCAGAGCTTGTTATCATATACAGAATATAGTCTACGCACATAATTTAACTTTCTATTGGTGAATGAATTTTTAAAGTCTTTTTATTGGTTAATGCGTGAAAGCGTCATAAACAAACTCGGGCAGTTTCGCATTTATAATATTATAGTATGGATTATGGTACAATTACTAGTTCCTGTCCAGGATGACTTATTTCTAGATTTGTAACACTTCGAATTGAAATTTCATCGTAATGAAATTAAAAGTACCTAATATTACTATGCAATTTTGAATATTTGAATTTTTAGAATACATATATATAATAACTATCTGACCCGGCCACGCGTTGATGTGACGTGAAATCGAAACTGCCTTCTTCTGGATGGTTTACCCAACTTAGATAGAGAACCAAGTGTTGTGTCGATAAATTAATTCACACCGCCATGTGTTAGAAATTCATGGAATTTACAAATAATTACAAAGCATTGTCCTACAACAAACATCTAATGAACATTTAATTCGCAATAATAAATATCGAGGTCAATAATCGAGATAAAAACTGTCCTGTCTTTTAAGTTGGACCAAATTACCCACAATAAGCCAAATTTCATGAAAATCGGTTAAGTAGTTTCGGAGTTTATCTCGAATTATTTTTATTAATTTGTAAAACATAATTAATTTAATTTGAATTCAATACAATTACGTGATACCATATATTCATTTCATTTTCAACTAAACAAATAAAATTCTTGTAATAACTCGCGATTTAATTTCGATTTCACATATTTATTATAGGTAATTTTTAATAACACATTTTTAATATAAATATAATCTGTTGTAAAGGTCCAGTTAATTATAGAATAATGGTCACTGTCACCAATCAATATTATAAGAATCAAATTACGACACATTTATTTCGATTTCCCCATGATGACGTGCATACGGGTCCTGCCTGATACTACTATATCAAACTGTTGTCTTGTAAATTGTTTTAAAAACAACGATGTTTTAGTAGAACTTTGCAAAATTCCTGCAACGTATGCAGTTTGCATCTGTGGCGTTTGAGGTCAGACGACCGCAGCTTGCCAATGAGACGCTGTACCTTTATTGAAACAATGAAATGAAAAAGTAGTTAAAGTGGATGGAACGGTAGCTTACCGGGTGCCTCGCCGCAGCGACCGCCGCGGCGGCTGCTGCAGCATTCATTGCGCCTGCGCTGGGATACATGACGCTGGAGGATGCGCTCCAGGCTCTATACCTCTCTCTAACCGGACTGCCCACTCCTCAACATGGAGCCCTGAACACCAAACTACACAAAACACTACACAACACTTTGCACTTCACAGCTTCCAACAACAGATGGAAGAATTCTAAAATCACAACACTTTTCAAACAGGTAAGAAGGTAGTTGGGAATGGTTATCTTATATATAATATAAGATATGTTTTTTTTCTTGATTAATGCTGTTTTATTTATGAGCAGCTTGAGTCGACGGATTATTTATGAAACTTCTGCCCGCGGTGGGGAGATGTTGAAACATTAATAATGAGATAATAACGGATCTACGATCGGTTGAAAACGTGATAAACTCAACCGTACACTTTCACTGGCACCTTAACATTATTTTACTATTCACTCGACACGATACCAACGCCGATAGCTGTGTATCACTTAATCCGAATAATGCCTCAGTCATTCACTCGGTTTATTTGTATTCAATGTGAAGGTTTCTTTTATCGCAACGGGTTCATCGGGTGAGTGACTTCATAAAATCACTCCAATGTTCAAGTCGATAACGATAAGCCTTAATCCTTATCTGGTATCACCAATTATCTGTAAAGAGAAAACACTCAATTAGTGACAAGTTGATAACACATTTGCAAAACACGATAGTCTTAATACGAAAAAAATAATAATGAATGGGAACTCGCAGGTGCTACCTGTGTAGACATTCGAAGTAAGAATTAATTTAAAATAAAAACAATCAAGCATGCACACGACATATATTTATTTTTGTATATAAAGAAAGAAGGTTTCCACACGTATGCCTTCCAACCACAATAATAATTACGTTTTTGGTAAAAAATTTAAATTTGAATAAAACAGTTAAAAAATTTAATTTTGTTCGTGGACATTATTTTTTAAATTAGTTCCATACAGGGGCATTGAGGAAAATAATTTTCATCTCTTAATGTCATCTGGGGATTCTATGGTAGGTTCTTTTCAGAAAAGGACGGAGAAGAATATCTGGGAAGGAAAGGCTATGAGTGGTGGGTAGTATTCTAGGGGTCAGTGTGTCTGGGAGTGACGGACGTATGAATCCATCCATCCCACTGCGATGCAAGGCGAGGTTCCGAGGGTTCCATGCCAACTCAGAATCAAATCAACTGAACATCTCTGTTTGGTTCTGAAACAGTTTTTAAAAACAAAACTTAATCCATATTCAATTACGAAATTGAGGATTACGAAATTACGAATTGAAATTACGATTACAAAAGGGATTTACAGTCCACAATCTCGTGTCGTAGCATTCGGCTGCGACAATCTCTTTGAAAAGTCATTAAAAGCTATAAAAAAAAAATTAAAAATAGCCCATAACCCTAACCTAACGAATTTTTAATATGTATATTTTTTTTCATCACTTTTAATGACTTTTCAAAGGAGGTTATGAGTTGATTTGATTATGAGTTGTCTGGTCTCCTGTTCCGAGAGGGTCCTGCTGGACATGTCAAAAGATCTCCCTCAACCAGTCTCTATATATAGTTTAAAAAAATTATTGTTTTTCATTTACTCAGAAATAATTGCCCAAGTTGCCTCTAAAATCATGAAACACTAAAATCTTTGATGGCCTAAATCTTATAATTTAAAGCAAAAGTAAATAAAGTAGCTCACATCCGTACTAGATATTTGATATACCTTTTGATTTGAAAAATAACTTTAAGGTGTGGTTAGGTATTTTGATCTCAAATCCAAATTTAATATTTGTATGAAACGGGCTGAAAGGAGCCGCTTAAACGTTCCACTTAATAATGTATTAAATTAATTAGAGTATGCTAAAGTTCAGACATTTTGGAAAATGTCCAATAGAACCGGAGTTAAGCCATCGAAATGTTGATTTTTGCTGCTATCCGATAAGCATGTGATGTAAAGAACATACTAGAATAGCGCGCATTCGAATTATGAATTGTACAAAATTATTCTCCTGTGACGTCACGAGACACGATGGTTAACGTTTTACTCAAGTTATCGTAAAACTAATTTATATAACTAATTATTCATAAATGCTTTTCCGCTGAGCTGTCGTTTTTAACTTGTTAAACATAATGCATGTTCATACAAAAGACGATCCCATTCTGAATAACCTTTTAAAAAATAAATTTCTGACTTTGGGGAATTTATATTAGATCAGAAAATATTTCCGAGGTGCACATCACTAGATATGACAGAGAAAGACGTCTCAAGTCATGGGTGCAGTTTTCGGATTTCAGGTTGCAGTCTGCATGGGGTAAAAAATTCCCAATGATATCCAGTCACTATTTGGAGAGAACACCAAAAGAAAAAGGTAACATAATTCTGTATCTTAAAGAATAAACCACGTTAGTCCATAGCTAAGTCTATAGCTACGTGTGGTTTATCCTTTAAGGTACAGATTAAAGCTTAAGAGTCTAGGAGGACAATCGATTTTATCAAAATTTGCCAAAATAGTTAAACTTTGTGTCGCTTGTGTCGCCCTCATCGAATTTTTAAATCAATTCCACCAAAAGCTAATGTACTTTTTACTTCAAATAAGTTAGATCCCAGTATCCGCTCGTAAAAACCCGAAGATTCAGCGATCATTCCCGAACACAGACTAAAAACGGCATATTACATGTTGGCCGTATTCGAGGATTGCCGAATTTCGATTTTTCCCTAGAACGTGGGGAAATCTCCCATGAGATTCCCTATTTAGTTGAAAAAATAATTGTAATATATCTTATAATAATCTAAGACTAACGGATATCCAAGATTCAAATAGTATGATTTTAGAATTAAATAGGGAGTTGTTTACTGGTTAATAAATAACACTACATTATTTAATGTTGTTTTTAAACGTTAAAAATATAAATGTCAAAAAGTTTTATAAAATCTACTTCTTCTCAATATGAAGTTAAAATAAGAGGGGTATTGATATATTTTTTGTGTTAATAATATTCCCATGTAAAGTATTTTTCCATAAATATTGGGAATTTTTCTATCAACTTTTATCCCTGAACACCTGCAGTTACGAGCGTCTGGCACTGTCTACGACTGGTGCCTATGCCAATTTTGAGGGCTGTCAAAACATGGAAATATAAAACACATTTGAAAAATACATTTATTTATTTAAAAGTTTATGTTTTTTGCAGAATAGAATAAAATAGTTTTACTACTTTAAAAAAAACACAAGCTTCAATACATAACCATGATTTTAGTATGTTTTTTGTTATGTATAATTTTTAACATTTCCTACAAAATAAAGGTATCTTCCTATGTTCGCAATATACTAATGATTTATTATATCACTTTTTAGGCATATGAATAAAAACATAATATTAAAAATTCTTCCAAAATTTGATAGGTAAGAATTATTCAACAAAAAAAAGGAGAATAATGTGTATCCCTGGTTGGAAATTATTTATTAATTTAGTTCTATTAATGTCCTAGCGGTATTTAACAAACATTAAAATTTTACAATAAATTATATAGTAAATTATATACTGGTTCACTACTATTATGGATAATTTGGGGGAAAGCCCTTACAAACACCTACTTGTACACAAACATACCACAAGATTTAGAAAAGGAAAGGGCCTAAAAACTCCTCGAATATTAAATAAATATGGAAGCCGTACTCTTGAATATCTAATACCAGTGATTTTCAATAAAATCAATAAAAACATAAAATTTGAAAAAAATGAGAGACTAAGTCCTAAAATGATAAAACTATGGTTAATCTTTGAATATCTTAATATAGCTGCCTACATATCTTTTATTAGATAGGTATATTGAAATATCTTATATATTTATAGTTGTAAGTTAAATTATCTAATAATACTATGTGATCTATTCTAATGTTTCCTTAAAACTATAAATGTATTTACAAATATTTTCTTAGATATTATATTAAGAATGTTTAAATTGTTAGAACCTGCAGACAAGCTGCCATATGACAGCTTTGTGGGTCTACTCAAATTCTTGTACAAAATGTTCTCTGTAATTTTAATAAAAAAAAAAAATTAAAAAAAAAGTACTAATGAAAAAATAGTTTTTTCTCATTAGGAACATAATACAGGGTAATAGACCGAATGTAAATTGCCGGTATTAGGTAGATAATGCACTTGTTTTGCACAGTGTTACAAAATGGTACATAGTTTAGGTACAGTACGCGCCAAACTTAAATGTCGACCTGAAATTGATACGATCTATTATTGCGCAGATACAGTGACAGCAAAAGAGAAAGAAAAAACATACGAGTACGTGCGACAGAGAAAGACGTGGGCAGGGAGGCTTGCCGGGTTTCGTTCCTTAAACCCGCTTATTGCGACGTTTTCTGTATCAACGTCAGGTAGGCATTAAGTTTGGCGCTTACCACACAAGAAATTCACATCTAAACAAAATAAAAATCTATACAATAAAAACGTTTTGGTAGTACAAGCATAAGAAAAATAGAATCAGAAAACCAATAATGTCACAGACGCCGTTCATGCGATTTTATTAAGGGTAATTTTTTTGGAAAGAATTGCTTCCTCTATATAAGGAGGATTTCTTATTTCCATGCCTCTCTCATACCTCTGGTCAATTATTTCTGGCAAGTAGCAATCAAAGTAGAAATTTTGAAGGCGTTTTAACATTTTAAAGTTAAAGAAATAATCGTCTCTTCTTATAGTTTCAACCTTCAATGGAATCTTATTTGAGGTCCAAACACCAAACACATATAGGTATCGAACTTGGTAACATGGAGTTTCCCATATTTAAATTTTTATCCTGAAAAAAAAATACAAAAAACTTATTAAGCAAAGTGAATTGGTGATTATAGAATAAGTTAATATTTTTTTCTTTGAATCGCCACGATAATAGCTAGATTAAATACTTAAATGATTATAATAATTAATCATTTATTTGCATAGCCCTTAAACTTTTGTAGAACGAAATATGATATCTACCCGATATATTTTATGGTTTCAATAATATATGAGGTATATACTGACGTCTCGCTCTCACAAGCCCATAGCGACGCGCTAGGGAAAGAGACCACAATACAATTAAAACTTGCTTTGTTGTTTCGACTGATGACAATATTAAAATCAAGGTACCCTGTGCGAAGCTACACGTTTGAAGACAATATGTGAGAAGGTACAATCATTTCAACGCCCGCGTCTTGGATATCTTGTCCCTTTTTACGTGTTCTGTTAGAGAATTTTTAAGGGACCCTGTTTAAAGAAAGCGCGCATAAATAGCCAACATATCAGAAGGTACAATGTGTAAGGACCGTATCGTGCCCTCGCAACTTGCGTTATCCATTCCCTTTTGAAATATTTTTTTTTAGATGATAAACGGGTTATATGTGAAAAAGTTTAAGCACATGATCGTCCGTCCCCTTTCTACGCACGTTTTCGAAGTCCTTTTTGACATGTTTTCTTCAAATTACACGTAAAGATTATACGTTTTGATTTGATTTAGTTAGTCTATATGTATTATATCTTAATAACTAATACTCTCATGTTTTTCAATACATCTTCACGGAACAGAGCGTCACGGACAACCGTTCGAGCGGACAGACTTCCGCGTAATGACCAGAAGATCTAAGAAACCATAGTTTAAATGTATTTTGGTTGCACAAGAAAATTGAATATAATCAAATAAATCAATAAATTTGTTGATATTAGTGTATACATTTTATAGTTAAAGTACTGTTTTACTGGGAAATATTTTTATTTTACAGAAAAACTTGTTTTTTAGTACAAAAAAATGATTTTAAAGTACGCTGATTTACGTAGTGTAAAAAATTTAAATACGCCATAATTAAGCTTCATTATAAAAATATGCAAAACAGGTGGTATAAGTACAGATATTTTCTATTAAAAAATATTTTTTATATATCTTTTTAATATTGTATACGATTACAAATGGAAAAAAATCAGGGGGTCGATTGACGATTTATCGAAAACTGCTATTTTATAAACAGTTTTAAAGTACAAATTACTTTTTTAGTTAATATTTTAATGAAACAGGTGGAATACATCATACATGCATCTAATAAAAAATGATGACAAATATTTTTTTTAATGTGCTGTACGTGCACAGGTGACTTTGAAAACACGCAAAATATTGAAAAAAATTTAAAAATCCCTCTCGGGCTCTTAAAAGCGAAAGTCCGCGCGTGCTGCCACAAACAATCAACTCCACGTGTCCGCAGTACGTGTGCATTGTGTATTGTTTGCTCCGAATTGTGCATAAAGTTTGACGGTGTGTTGAACGGCTATCATTAAACAACCTAATCGAAAATGACCACAGCGGAGCCGCGGCGCCCACTGTCGACCTCCACGGGCTACGGGCTATGGGCGGCAGGCGGCAGGCGGTGGGCACACACAACTAAATTCAACCGTATCATTTTACAAAACCGCTACTAATTTCACAACGCCGATCAATTCAAATTACCCGCAGAGCAAAACACACAACCGATGTTTCAGCAAAACTACTTTCACTTCGCAAATTTACTCCATTTCGGATTCTCTCTACAATATGGACTCATTAAAGGCATTATTCAACAAAATTCGGACCTTTTGGCGGTTTTTATTTTTTCAAATGTTTGCAGGTTTTCTGTACCTTTTCGTGCATATTAGTCAAGACTCCGATAGAAAAGTTGCACAGAAATAAGAAAGAGATACACGTTTTCAAAAGCGGAATATAAATTAAAAGAAAAATAATACAATTTATCATCATGGATGGGTATTATGTATTATGTCGGCCAACCTGTTGAGTATTTGCCATATTTATTTTCCACTTCATCATTATAGGAAAACACAATGTCGCCAAAATGCCACAGTTAATCTCTCATTAGACTTGGTACATCATTGGCGACATGCAACCTACGCGATTTGGCGACTCGCCTGCCCCTTTGTGATAAGTGCCATGTCACAAGAGATAAATGGCTTTTTTAATGCCTGGCGTTAATTATTATTAGTCTCACGTACTCCGGAATTTATTATTCACAAGAATGGCAAACGCTTTCCTCGCCCTGTGAATACAAAGTACTGAAATGTACTCAGAGATATAAGAATTTAAAAATTCACCAGCATGTTTAGAGAAACAGAACAGTTCTGCATCAAAAAAATCCACCTTGCGATTGGTCGAGGTGATTGTTGAGACAACAATCAGAGGTCGCCCACATATTGAAACCTTGAAAAATCCACCAAAATAAAGGCAAGAAACGCAAGTTCCCTATTTCTATTTATTTGGTATGCGATGGACTGGATGGATAAGCTGGTTTCGGGTGAGCATCTGCAAATGATTTAGATGAAAATAATATTATGAACGGTGAGTCTAGTCTAGATTATGTGAGGGTAATCGAACAATTTGCGGTTTTATGCTACAAAGAGTAGAAATCTTGTATGCCACTATGCAGAACTCAGAAGGTATGTATTTACCAAATTATTCGCTGAAAAGCGCATTGTTCCACAACAAAAAGAGCAGGTAGCGTACAATTTCTTTGCACGGAAAGTAGTAATTAATGAATAGTGAATGGTTCCTCGACTCTGTTATTGTGAAAAGTACCTATACCCCGATGCTTTTGAAATGTGGGTACCTGGAACGGGCTATGAATACCATCTCGCATCGGTCACGCACAAAGACGAATAAATCAATGCCAACATTTTAACATACAGTACCTACACTGTGTAGCTTCCGTTGTCAAGTAACGTGCTAGGAATATTTAACATACCCGAATAATAATAATCGCGAGCGTTAAAAAGAAAACAAGCTTCCTCCATTCGTCGAGTGTCCAAAAAAGCGGTCAACGAACTAGCTATTTTGGCCGCGAACATTGGCACCTAATTGATACGTCTTCTTGGGATTTGTTCGAGTGCCATCCAGTTTGCATTCGGTAAAGTCAACTGTACATTTTAAGCGAGGCTAAACGAAGCGTCAATAAATTATTCACGGTTCCGCTACTGTGCAATTGGTTTCAAGATAATTTCAATTGCAAAAACAGAAATTTTTAAATCATTATTTTTTATTGTCTATACTAAACTACAATTTTTTTATGTCGAAATTTTTTCATCGTTCATATTCATTTACAACATAGGTTCTCAACGATAACGCCCCCTTGGGAGCGTTTCAGACCTTCAGGGGAGCGGTAGAAGACCAAGAGAAAATTGGGGGGGCATTTCAAACATTCAGGGGGGCGGTAGGAGACCCAGAGAACCCCATGCCATTAGGGGCCACCCATCCACAAAAATATTTTCCCTATCCCATTACGCCCCCTCCGTTGTGGCAAAGTAATGTAACCCCATTGTGGTATCCCATTACGCCCCCTCCGTCGTGACAAGTTAGGGGGCGCTAGAAATAAAAATGTTCTCAAAGTGGGCGGTGGGCAAAAAAAGGTTGATAATCTATGATAACAACACTCTGGAATTTAAAAAGTCTGTCAAAAATTCAATATACATTCACAAGCTAATATCCGTTTTCACTAATAATACCGAACAACCAGTAAAATGGTGTCAGCATAATTTTTAATCCTTTTTAATCCTAATGAAACCTTTGAGTGACGACAACTGTCTAATTCGGTTCCATGCCAACTGAGAATAAAGTCAACTCAAAACCTCTTTGAAAAATCATTAAAAGCTATGAAAAAAATTATTTTAAAATAGCCCACAACCCTAACCCAACTTAACCTATTTAACCAAATTATCACTCTGACTTTTCTGAGGTGGTTCTGAGTTGGTTTCATTCTGAGTTGTCCGGTCACCGTCTAATTCATGCCTGGCAACTGTTTTGCTGGGCGACCGCAATTACAATAAATGAATGTCTGAAAATCACAATTAAACTCTTTCCTAATTACATAAAATAAATATTTATTAAATAATAATTTATGAAAGTCTTTTGCGATTTTTTTGGTGTAAAATTAATAATGACCTAACCATTTATAAACTTATCACAATATAAGGTAACCAGTATCCACTGGTAAAAACTAGAAACTAAAACTAAGTTAAATTACCATTCATATTCAAATAAAATGTAGGTACATTGAATGTGGAGCATTTTGCTTTGTTAAATGTTATAATTGGCTATTGTTATCGACGGCAATAAAGCCTACTAGACGAACAATAGCGGTCTCTCACACTAATTATATTTTCTGCTGTGGTAAGCACATCACTTTATACTCATTTTATGTCAACAAATATTCTACTAAAATACCTACTGATTAATATTATTAACCGTTCTTACCTCAAATACAGATACCTACCTCTAACTGACTATATAAACATCAGAATATTATTATCAGCCAGGCTTGAGATGCATATTTTAAGACTTATATATTATTATTATTTTAAACTATATTATGCACCCACACCATTAAATTTTTGTGTTAGCTGTACTTACAATGTTAAATTGTTTGACCACTACAGCCGAATTCACTTATTGCAGTTATCATTTATGATAACTGCGATGAGTGATTTCGGTTATAACCTATCGGTTGTAACTTACCGCTTACTCACGAATATTTATTTGAATATTTCCCCATGTCTTTAGAAATCTATTACCAGAATGTTAGAGGTCTTAGAACCAAAACAACGACGATCCTTCAAAATACCTTTTCAAACAATTACGATATAATCGCTCTCACAGAATCATGGCTCACCAAAGGCATCAGAGACGAAGAACTTTTCGACCCTCGTTACTATGTATATCGTAGGGACCGCGATTACGTTTCCACCGGTCAACGTCTTGGCGGTGGTGTAGTGTTAGCTATTAAACAGGAGCTGATCAGCGTCGCCCGACCTGAATGGACTTCTTGCGCTGAAGATGTATGGGTCACCATTCGCACTAATAGTACACCTCACACTTTGGTCCATATATGCTGCGTGTACATCCCCGGAGGGACTCAACATCAATATTTAATCGAAAATTTCCTAAACATGTTGTCGGATGTAGTATCAAATAACCCCACGGATTCGTTCGTTATCTTAGGGGATTTTAATCTTGCTGAAATTTCATGGACCCAAACTACACCATCTACGCATTACGCAGCTAGTAATTACTCTACTCACATTAGCAATCATTTCGTAGACTGCATGCATTTCCTGGATCTCTCTCAATACAACGGTGAGCTAAACTCAAGCGGCCATATCCTAGATCTGATCCTGTCAAATTTACTAATTTCCGTCAAATCTAATGACGATCCGCTAGTTCCTGAAGACGCACATCATAAAGCTGTATCCGTTAGTGTGCCATTTCAGGAACCCCCCCCATTGAAAAATGCGAAAAGGAAAGTTTTTCTCTATAATCGTGGAGACTACGAATCAATTAATTCCGCCCTAGAACAAGCTGACTGGGCATCCATTTTCTCTAACTCTCAAATAGAACCAGCGCTTGACAGTTTTTACACATTTTTGAAACACCTGATTAATCTTCATATTCCTCATAAATTTTCGTGGAACTTGAAATATCCTCCTTGGTACAATGCTGCCCTTATTAAAATAACTAAGGAAAAATCAAAATATTTTACTAAATATAAAAAATACAAAAACCAGGCTGACTACGACGCATTTTCTCTCCTTCGTAAACGGCACAAAGAGTTATGTCGGAAAAGCAAATCTAGTTATTTAAGCAATATCGAAAATAATATTGCCTCAAACCCGAAAAACTTCTGGAGTCACGTCAAATTTTCTAACAAATCCCAAGGTGTTCCAAAATGTATGTATCTCGGAGAGCTGAGAGCCGATAATGGAACAGGTGTTGCAAATTTATTTTCAGAATATTTCAGTTCGGTTTTCAGTAAACCCTCCAATTCACCTGCCAGTGATCCAACTGACGTCGGGAACCATACATCCAATATAAGCAATATTGAGGTGACACGAGATATTGTTTTAAAATACCTTAAGGAAATTGATATTCGCAAAGGTGCCGGTCCTGACGAAATACCTTCAATCCTTATTAAACGATGTGCATACAATCTAGCCTTACCCCTCTCCATGATTTTCAATCTTTCTCTAACTGAATGCACTGTCCCTATCGTATGGAAATCCGCGTTTGTGTCTCCCATCTTCAAAAATGGTAAAAAAACTGATGTCAAAAACTACAGGCCAATCTCCAAACTTTGCATATTTAACAAAATTTTTGAAAAAATAGTCTATGATCAACTATATGCTGCTCTCAAACCTAGCCTGAATGTGAACCAACACGGTTTTATTAGTGGTAAATCTACAACCACAAATCTTTTAACTTTCACAGAATACCTGCAGGATAACCTGGATAACAGAATACAAGTGGACACTGTATATACCGACTATAGTAAGGCGTTTGACAGGGTCGATCACTCAACCTTGTTAAAAAAGCTTTTAGAGATTGGTATTCACGGCAATCTCTATCGTTGGCTCTCCTCTTATATCTCCAACCGTAGTCAAATAGTAGTAGTTGCTGGATTTAAATCCGACTCTGTTGCTGTTACATCGGGAGTTCCTCAAGGCAGCCTGTTGGGACCATTATTATTTAACATCTATATCAATGATGTTGGTAACTGTTTCTTAAACTCGCAAACCATCCTGTATGCAGATGACATGAAAATCTTTTCACCCATAAACTCAATCGAGGACTGTCAGAAGCTGCAAGATGATTTGCAACGTCTGAGCATGTATTGTAATGCCCATTGTCTGGAAATAAATATATCTAAGTGCTTCGTTGTGCGCTTTACTAGAAATAAAAATGTGTTTGTCCATGAATACTCAATTAATCACGTACCGTTATCTGTCAAATCCGAAAGTAAGGATCTTGGGGTTATACTTGATAGTAAACTAAATTTCAATAAACATGTCGACCACATAGTCACTAACGCATCTTCTATGCTTGGTCTCATAATCCGAGCCTGTAAACAATTTAAAGACCTTATTACCTTCAAAACACTATATTTCTCGTATGTTCGTAGTATCCTTGAATACGCATCTCAAGTGTGGAACCCAGGCTATACAATACACAAAAATAGAATTGAAAGCGTTCAAAACAGATTTTTAAGGTACCTTAATTTCCGCTCTTTTCGATGTCATGTAAGTAACGAAGACTCTGCAAAGTTCTTCAAAATACAGACTTTAACTTGTCGAAGAAATATAGCAGATTCGGTAATGTTATTTAAAATTACACAAAGCTTAATCGAAAGTCCTGATCTGCTTCAACGCCTATCATTCCATGTCCCAAACCGGAACAGTAGACAGTCGCTTACTTTTAATCTCCCTCTTTGCAAGACCAATTCCAAACAGAATTCATTTATCTACAGATCCACTCATTTATTTAACTTAAATTATAACCACATTGACATTTTTAACTCGACGTTACGTGACGTAAAACGAAAAATCGCTAAGCAACATGACCCAAACTAGGAAGTTCAATTCTACCCCTCCCCCTCTCTATTCCCATCCTTAGCCTCTTAATCCTCATCCTTTATTTCTCCTCGCCCCCCTTCACATATTGTAACAAAAAAAAAAAAACTTATTCAGAAAATACCTTATAATGTCACACATCATTTACTAACATAAGTGGAAGTTTATAATTGGCATAATGAACTATTTTCTTATTGTATTATTTTTTGTAATTAATGATTTGCTGTTAACTTCCCTAAATAAATAAAATAAAAAAAAATAAAAAAAAAAAAGTGTTGAAATACTAAATTTCCGTGTCATTAATTTTTATGAAAAGACATTATGAGCGCCGAGGCAGTAGTGGCAAGTAGGAAAAAAGAAAAATTAAATTTAATAGTTTACAGGAAACTTAAAAAATAAATAAATGAGTTATAAAAAAATAGGTTTTTAAAAATATAGAAATAAATAGGTAGGTATAAATGTATATGTATATATAAATTGCCATAATCGAACCCCGATCAACTCTGCTTGAAAAACAACTATTTTAAGAGAGGCGATATAAATTCATTAGATGTAGGTACCGAAAATATAATAAGAATAATTGGTACATAAGAATTATGTAAATTAAAATTCATATCTGTGCATATATATTTTTTTGTTTTACGGAAGTTTGCAACAGTGGGTCGAAACATTTTTGCAATCAAATTCTTTATTAAGTATTCGAATTTGGTTATTATTTTTATTTGTCTAATCTTCGCTGGTAGTGTAATGTACTCGTACTATAGTTTGCAATATATGTATTTAAAATATATTTGTCCAAAATCGGTTTTAGCAAATGGAGTTTGGAGAAGTAAGTTTTTTTTTACTATTTGATTGTCTATAGTTTGGGTCTGCTTCTATAGTGTATTGTTGTGAGGTGAAAATTAACCAGAATGGTTCTTTGCTTTATGTCCATAACGTAGATAGTATCAATGCTGATAGAAAGAGAAATCAGAATTATTTTTATGATTAATTTTTGTGTATTAATGGTGGAATCGAGGGCAATAGAAGCATTACCCCAAGCTTAAATTTCGTAATCCATGTGTGATCGCCACAGTTAGGTAATATACTGATTTTAAAAGTTGTAAGTTAAGGAAATTGCGTGTTTGTTTGAAAAGGTATTTAGATTTAATAATTATATGTAGTTTCTATTTTAGGTGTGATTCAAAGGTTAATCCTAAATATTTAATACTGTTTACTTGTCCTAGGTATGGCAGTCACCACTCCGGTTCAGAGATGAATTTTATTGTTAGTGAGTTAGAGGCAAGCCAAAATTAAGGCCAAATGTTTCACCTTTTAAATTCTTTCTTCCTCTTTGGGATATACAGTAAGCCGGTTTTTAGCTTGGAATAGTAGAGCTTTGTCATCGGCGAAACTGACTATTGCTACATCGATATAAGAGTGTTGGACCTATAACACTGCCTTGTGGAACCCCATAATTGGCAAATTATGACTCTGTTGTTCGGAGTTTGACACACTGGGACCGGTCAGATGAAAAACTGGCGAGAAGGTCTAGTTAGTCTAATACTCATAACATTTTATATTCTAATTTCATACCTTACTTAGTATACGTACGTCACTTAGTATTACTTTCATACAATCGTATAATTTCATTGTAATTATTTGAAAAAAAAACTTTTTCACAATGTTTCTGTGGAAGGTGATTAGTTTACTATTAGATACAACCGTAAGACCATAATTTAATTGCAAAGCGGCAGATGATACCTTTTAAAAACATATATATACAACAATAATTATTACAATTCTAACAATTTTATTTTTTAACATTTCGTTTCACTAAGAATCCACGATTTCCAGAATTTATAAAAAAAAATAAAAAGCAATAATTTATAAACGTTTGTGATTCATCTTCTGACAGTTGAATAATAATAAGATTCATGCCAGAAATATAACAATACTAGAAAACCGGATTGTAAAAAATTGTAGGTATTCCTTTGGAAAGATAACGACAAATTACACGACTGACGACTTCACGAAATTTTTCGAGTCGTCGCGTCGCTTCTTTTAGTTATTCGCTTTGTTTTTATTGTGTTCACTTTAATATTACAAAGGCGGACACGAATCGTAGAAAATTGCGTCCCACGAGACAAGGAAAAAGATTAAATTCAATACTTAACGCTAATGAGTGTTCAGATCTTGGTCAGAAAATATATTGTGTGGCTACTGTTTAAAATGAGCAGTCGATCATGCAAGACAATCCGTTGTGCACTCCATAACGGAGAATAAGTCAAATCAATGTCCTTGTCGATAAGTATAATTTTCGCAAACGTAAAAAAACCCGTTTAAAATATTGAGGCATTCCAACACATCTTTCAGCGTCCTGCGGGTTTATTTATGGAGTAGCTTCTTTGTGGTCAGCTTGCTCCCACCCTTGCCAAATGTCCTGTCTAGTGAAGCAGTGACAGTTTTGTAATTCTTGTTATTGTTAGCTATTTATTCTTCTTCACCCTATTTATTCCTTTGCACCCCTCTTATCTTTTTCCTTCCTGGAACTTCCTTTTCTAAAAAAGACCCTCCACCCAGCACCCCCAAAGATGACATATTGAAATAATTTTTCTCAAAGCCTCGTGAATGGAGCTAATAATATAAAAAAATTAAAAAAAGGGAATGTGTAGTGAGCGATATGCTGAAATAGGTCAAGCCACGAAAGTATAGCGCGCATATAGCGTGGTCTGATACATACAATATAAATGGTATTCCGAATATGCTTCCTTTCCTCTATTGCTACTGGTTTTGCTCGTTGCCAGATAAGATTTTCTCGCATCGCTTCAATGATTTTGTATTGGTTTGGGAAAGGTTGCCTTCGATTTGTGCGATATACTATAGATATGCAATACCGGATCACCTTCCTTAGTCATGACTGGAATGAACAGACTTTTGGGATCTGCATTAATTATTGCATTTACCTTACTCATGCAGTTTGTGAATTCCTCAAGATTTTCCGATTTGTTTGTATATGCAATCAATTTATATTGAAAAATTATTATGGGTGAATGTGGAAAGGATCGAGCTTTGAATGTAGATAAATCAATTCAATGGCACCGTTTAGTGGAATACAGTCTAATCCACGAGGAAACCGAATTCATTGTTGTATCAACGGAAAGGAATGCTGAAGTATAATACATGGAATAATTAATAAAATAATAACTATATAAAACGATAAAAAAGAATAACCAGTATATTAATTTCAGAGAGGGACATTAAGTCAGCCCTGCTCTGGTGATCTATCCCAAACGATTTATTTTTTTCTGTGCGTAATAATAATGGCATGTTATTTTTTATAACGATTCACTACATACTCCATTTTCGAGGCTGACATTATTTTATTAGCATAATAACTATTCGAATCAATATTTCATGTAGATTAATGAGAACGCCGTGTTTAAACATTTTTTATAGACAAGAGAATCCATTATTTCTTATTAGACTTTGTGAATAGGTTATAAGAGAAACTATTATTGATGTCAGAAGGCATATTTTATGACGGTAATATTAGCATTAATACGAATGCATGAATATTGAACAGCTGTTTCGAAATGGCTTTCTGTGCATTCGTGCACATACGATGCTGTTGTTAGATTGATTATTCAAAGAGATAAGAATAAAACGTGTATATTTAAGTGATTTAAATTAAGTTCATATTCTCCATTAGCTCGTGACAATAGCTGTGTGAATATTGATTTGATAGTCTCGATTTTCTATAGATAAAGGAATGAAAAAGTAACACCCTCGTCTTTTTGTTGATTTTTTAACATTTTTGACGTGATAACGTCTTATCAATCGATGAACGCCGGCTGCATTCACGAAAAAGCATGACTCATTGTCACGTTGTCACGTTCCGCCTGAGCCGAGCGTGCAAACGAGGGCACGGAACAAGCGTTGGGCCTAAGCGTTCGGTTTGTGATGCATCTATCTCTCTTCCACTCCATCGTTATTATATGACGTTATCACGTAAAATTATCGTCCGTAAACCGACTTTACAGACAACCATTTTTTTTTAAATTTGCGGATGCGTTCAGAAATATTCCATTTATTTTGATTTCATTGTAAAGTGGAATTATTTCCACCTTCCGACTAAATAGCTCCGAGGTCTGGGGGCCTCGCTTTTGTTGTAGTATGATATGATGTTTAAAACAATTATACCAACTAGTGGTCGCCCAATGGTCGAAATTCGACCATAATTGTAATGTTTTTTTATGTTTGACATTCAGTAAGACCATAGACAAATAATATTAAAGACAAACAATATTAATCTATTCTCAATTTGACCATAGACTCAATAAACAATAGAGTAAAGACGCGAGTGTGTGTGTCAAATACATGGTAGTGTGTGTAATGTTTTTGTTATTGATTTAATCTATTTTTATGCATAATTTTTAAAAAATATTAGCATTCTGCACTCCTCCTCCATATAAACTATAAGTGTGCGAAATTTCATACTCCTCCGTCCGCACAATTTTCGTAAAAAGGGGTACAAAGTTTTGGCTTCACGTATTATAATATATATTGATGATGATTCCGCTAATAATTATTTTATAAACTCTCCTATCCGAAGACTCCATTTACTCGGTAATAAATATAACTCAATCGACATTTATCGTCACCAATCTGTGTCTAAATTCAAACACAGTATATTAGAATATTTAAAATAAAGCCATAAATATCAATCAATTGCACCTTTATCAAATTATTAATTATCGCAAAACATCTACTATATGTGAATAATAAAGGTAGCTAAATAAGAATACAATTAACAACAATCCTCTCGTATTTATTGTTATAAATATAATAACTAACTCACATTTGACTTATATTTCTATTTAAATCTTGGTGCCCTAGCAATAATAATATATTAATGATTAAATTAAAATCGATGGTCTCTTCATTTTCACAATAAAAACAAAATTTAATACTTATGTATACAAATATTACCTAAGTACTTACTTTTTTATCCTCTCTCTCTCTCTTTTGTATTAATATTATCTTGTAGTTTTTGTACCATAATTTGTACTATTTTTTACTTTTTTACTATCACACTATACACTTGTTGAACTCATCTGTATAACTTTTCAATATATTACAACTCATGTATTTTTTATTTATTTTTTCTATGTGTAGGTACTATTTATCGCTGCGTTAATTTTGCTGAATTCTTGAAAAACTTGCTTTCGAACAATTTATTCATGATCAAGTTAATTATAAAATCAACATAGTAAATACCTACACGTTCCTCAATAACTACTTTTAAAGTATCTTAAGCACTCTTCTGTTTTACCATTATTACACTATGTAAACTTATTAACTCCTTTGTACAATTTTAATGATAACGAAACTACATACCTATGTACATTTTAAACCTGTTTGTATCCTTAAAGTACAGTTTATAATGTTATATATTTCATGCTTACAATTATACTCCTGAATAACACGTGTAACTTTAATAATGTGATTCTGTAAAAGCCTTCAAGGCGTGTATGAATAAATAAAATAAAATAAAATAAAAAAGGACGCTTTTGATTAAGACAAGTAGTTAGTAGTTTTTACCAATCAGTAAGGATTATTTGGATAATTTGTATTATTATATTGATACATTGGTAACAAACTTCAGAAAAGTTAGTCCCTAATAGAAAATGATCATACCAAAGGAATTCATATAACCTAACCTAACCCAATTAATGATCTTGGTATTTCAGCACTGAGGAACTGAGGGCTCTGTTTGCCAGTGGATCAGCGATCACAGGGCAGGTGTCGTGTAGTCTCGTAAATTCACCGCTAATTGATTAGCATTATCGAGTCGGCTCAACTTACCACTTAGCTGGTTAGAGGCTCTTGATGTCGGTGTTGAATAACTCACGTGTGAATTAGGTAGGTGCACGAAGTCTGCGTTGGGTTAGATTAGGTGGCCGGACTATATAAGCCAACGGTTTACTGTTAACGTCCACGTGTCGTAATTAATAACTGTGAGTGGAGGGTGCCATCGAACTGAAGAACTTTGACAGTAAACAGACTAAGGGGGATAACTTTTATTTACCTAAATATACTCAAAGGGGATTCGCATGAGAAAATGACAACAATATTATAAAGTAAGCAGATTCCGAGTGGGAAGTGTTGCCATCCTTTCTGATATATCTGATTCTTCCGATAAAACCTAAAATGTCCTGACAAAACCAATAATGTCCCGATTTAAACCTTCACAATGCAGCCGTTTACTAACAAACAGACCTGCGGGGCCGCGAGAGGTCACAGAATAGAGGAGAGAAGGGAGAGGAGATGGCACTAGCGCAACTGAGCACAATACATCAAACATACTCAACTGAGCACAATTGAGGGTGGCTTACTAAGCCAGCATGATTTCAGCGCTCGGCGGGAGAAGAATGTTCGTTTATAAACTAAAAAGCGCGTTTGTTAACTTTAAACGATGAAATGCAGTGTGAAATTTAGTAAAAATCATTTAGGTCGAAAGCTTTACTTTTCACATGAAAGTATTTTTAGGATAAATCAGCAATAAAAGTTTCGTAGAAAATGTTCGTATGACCACCCCTGCACCCTTCATTCTTCCGTGGATCACGGCTACCGGGACGAAGACGTGTTTTGTGTGTAGGTACTCCCAGCTTTCCGACGAAACACCAGCCACTTATGGCAACCCTAGACCTATCCTTCATGCCCATGTCGATTTGAAAGAAAATCAATGTCGATATAAAATGACTACCAGTCCGAGACAGCTGATCAACATTTCACACCTGCTACTCATATCGAACATAGCCACTTCATTTGATTTACGACAGTTAGAAGTATTGATTGCCAGTTACTGATATTTTAAGCCTAATCGAGTACAACTCAGTAGTTTGGTCCCCATCTTACAAAATTCACATTAATAACATTAAGTGAACACAAAAAATATTTCTGCGTTTTATAAATTTTAAATTAAATATCCCAGTAGAAGACTTAAAATACGATTTCTTATTAAATACTCTAAAAATACATACATTCGAAGACAGACGTAAAATAAACGACTTAATATTTTTATTCAAAATACTTAACTCTAAATTCGACTGTTGTGAACTCTTGAACTCATTAACTTACATTCACCCACAGGAACAACACGACAAAATACAATATTCTACAGCAGCACTCATAAGCGTAACTACATTGCCCACTCTCCAACAACGACTTCACACGATGGGAAATAAGTACTTGGGTGATGTTGATGCATTCAATTTCAACTTGGTGAGTTTTGTGGCTCATTTTAAACAATTATTTCAACACTATTACTAAACACATCTTGTTAACATATAAAATAGCTGATATTTTTATGTTTGGCTGGTTGGTACCTCATTTCTTAAGTAATAACACTAACTATAAACTAACCTAACCTCCCTAACTTAACCGAGCCTAACTAAACATAACCAAAGCACAGGAGTCGTTTAGGAGATATGTTTAAGAAAAACCACTCAAGGTGAAACCGGTTAGAATATTGTGCAAGCGATTGAAATACCAGGGATAATTTGAGAATAATAAACAGAAGAGGAAAAGATACGTTCAATTATACATTTAATCAAAAGAAACACGCAATAATATATTCAAAGTGGTTTCTATGGTCAATTTATTCGCTTGCACGCTTTCTGATATGTTCTAATAACTAATAAATGAGATATAATTATTTATTTACATAGCATTATTATTTAATCTGATTCCTTTGGCTGCTGCTAATGCGATAACAGATGTTGAAGTTGTCAGGAATATCACCGGCACGAACGTGGACGGTTGAACACAGAAGTTAATGTCATAGAAGATACCATTACACGGAGAGCAGAATAACAATCAGGTAAAAAAAATATCTTCAACGTAAATTGTTCATGGCTAACATGAATAACGGAGGATGGTGGATTTGGTAAGAGAGTAATTATTATAAAACAAGAAGTAGGTAGTAGAGTGAGTATTAACGCGACAGAATACGAAGTTACCACAACTTCAGAAGGGCTATTCTCTCTTTTGTGAGGACGAGATCGTTCTCCCGCGAGATGTCCTGTCAGATTTGTGTAATTTTCTACGGCTGTTATTTGCTTTTTCTATCGGCCGATGTCAAAATTTCAGCTGTGAGCTGTCACGTATTTTAGTTTGGGTCGTTTTAAACACAAATTTCTGCAAGTATGCATGATTATTTATTCATTTAACAGCTGTAGAAAACCACACAAATCTGACAGGACATCTCGCGGGAGAACGATCTCGTTCTCACAAAAGATAGAGAATAACTCTTCAGGATGATGTTTTTGATCCCTTGGTGAGCCAGCAAAAAGGATCGGTGTTCTCAATTAATTTCTAAGCTTTTACATTATTAGATACCTAACTGACAAAAGAGTTCAGGTCATGACTATGTATTGTCACATAACCAAAACTATGGTTTTGGTTATATGGCAAAACATAAAGGATTTTAAATTAATTTTCTACGTCATTTGATATCCGTGTTTACCTACAAGGTAAAAAACTCATATTCATTTGCTTTGAAGAATTAAACAACTAAACGCAACATTTTTACATAACTAGATACAATTATGTCAACAAAACATTTGTTGACTTGACCACTTTGTGTATGACTAACCATGAAAGATAAAACAGGTGTAAACATTTAACATTATTAGTAGAGATTACGTCAACAAATCGCGCAACAGTTCCAACCAGTCCCGACTATCCGGAGCCAGTGGGACTATGAAATCCCCGACTGGAGTACGTTGCGAGACTTAGAATTGGAAAAGTGAAACAGATGGGAAGAGGAAGGCTCAGATCTGGTTACCAAACAAAACCAAAGCAATTTCAAGCAAGCAACGTTTCGATTCTGAGAGTATCAACGGCTCTGGTCGATAGTCGACAGCTCGAGGAAAGTATATCTCTGCATAAAATAATCCAGGTGCTTTTACATTTGAATGCCGGCCACGGAGTTACCGGTTGCCACACCGTGTTATTGATGGCACCTCGGGTAGCTTCGAGAATGGCGGTAATTTGAAATGGATAATCATAATTCATGAAACAATCATGTACAATCATGCCCCAGCGCGCCAAAGGACACAACCGGCGGCCATTAATGGGAGTTCCTTGTTGCCTCATGCTGGTTAAATAATTACGTACCAGTGTAAAACGGGCTTAAGGCACGCAAATGAAGACGCGATACTATAATACGTGCTGTGTAATAGCAGTATTACCAGCGCTGTGATGATTCCGTGGCGGTGTTTAGCATTCGTGATCAGTGATCATGATCAGATCACTGATCAACTGATCGCTATTTGCCGATCGCTTCACGGAAAACTCAACTCGAAGCGATAAAAGCCGTTCAGAACGTTCTCATTATAATTTTATTTCAATGACACGCGATTTTACGGCTCTGCCAGACTTTTTATATTTTTTCTTCGTTCATTAAAAATACATCAAAATATCTTACGTTAGTGAATAAATTGAAACATACGATTAGATAGTAAAAAAAGTAAGAAAAATTTTTGACCACTCATGGTTAATTTGTAAATAATAATAATAAGGAAAAAATTATTTATTCAATTTACGTACACAATTTTTTTTTACATCCTTAATTTAGTGTATAGTCATTTTTCATTGTATATGATTCCGACATCTGCCCTGATGACGTAGGTAGCGCAACACGGCATAATACCCCAAAAATGAATCATGATAATATAGTTTTGGCAGTGAAAATCTCAAATCATCCATTATATCTAGGGTTCAAAATTTTACATGCGACTGATTTATTTTATTAAAAATAAATGAAAAAATATTACTTTATACCATTGAAGAAAAAGATAATCTAAACTAAAATATAAAAAAATTCAAAAACAGAAAAATAAAAAGATAACGGTTCCAACTAGGACTTTTTATTTTTCTCATTTTTCTGTGTCTTGTTCTCTTTCATATAATCGTTTAGATTATTAGTGTTATCTTCTTTTCCAATGATACGTTACATTGATGGGAATAACCTTACAGTTATAAAAAGAGAGTTGTTCTAATAAAAAATCAATATTACATACTATATTTGTTTGAACCAATTTTTTTTATGTACGCCGACCGGTTTCGTCGTTCCTCCCTGAAGGCAAAATATACTATTATAACTATACATTTCTTTATATAGATGTATATTTTATTATAACTAACATTTACAAACAAGACCACGATACGATTTAAAAATTAATTTTAAATATAGCGGTACCCTCACAAAGTTTTTTTTTTAATGCACCAAACAACATCACTTCCCTAATAAATAAGCGATAAGGAAGGAAGGCGACTGACAACTTTATTGCTTCTCTTGATACTGCAAATCTCCATAACGCCATAATACAATCTGGTTTAAAGGGAAGCCATCAGGTTTTGCAATTACCTTCTCTTCAACTCAGGTAGTTAACTTCTGTTTCGTCCACTGTCAAGACTCATTACCTCCTTCGACCACTGTTTCCCAACGACAGGTGTCACTTCGGAATAAATATAATGGTGGAGATAATAAAGTCGGCACTACAAGTGTACCTTGTGGAAACCCACGTTCCAAAACTCCATAAAATAATCTGGTATAAAAGGAAACAGTCAGGTTTTACCATTACCTTCTCTTCAACCACATGTGTATTATATACATAGTATATATACGTTGTCCACTTGACTGTCAAGATTCAATACCATTGTTTTCCAGCTTCAATTAACACTTGGAAATGAAATGGCTTATTATAAATAATAATTTATAAAAGCTATCCTTCTTGCACAAAGGCGGACCTAAATGTTCATAGGTAATGCGCACTATGGAGATTTTGTTCCAAGTTGCGAAATCAAGTAAATTTCGACATATATTAAAAAAAAACAAAAATAAAACTTTTTTCCCACTTTAATTGTATTGACCGTAACCGGTTTCAGCTCGCCAGAGTCATCTTCAGACTGGTACAAATTATTCTTGGTCTACGGTTTATATACATAACATATGAGGGACGGGAAGTGGGGTGGTCTACAAGGATTTTAATCAGTTATATTAATGCATTACATTTGTTACTAAGTCGTTTTAGACTGTCGAATTTCTAAATATTTTGGTAATTCCAGTAGGCTAATTATCTTGGGTTTGTAGCTCACTTCAATTTTGTTCAGGGAAAAACCTTACAAGTAATATAAATTATTAATGACCAAATTTTACTGTCAAATCGAAATTTGACATTGTGAAACAGAAGTCAGTTGAGGCATATATTGAGACTTGAAACCAGTACCATTAGAGTCCTAATAGAATCCGGTTTAAAAGGAACCATCAAATTTTTATAACTTTTTTTTTATTAGGCACATAAATATTACAGAAAATGTAGGTAATTCAAAAGAACAGAAAATAAAACCTGCACTATAAGTGAACCTTGTGAAAAACCGCATCCCAAATCTCCTCGATGACATGACCCAATCTGGTTTAAGTGAAAACGTCAGGTTGTGCTATTATTGTTGCCTTGTCTTCACAGCATAATATTATGTACATGGGTAGTAAAACTACTGTTTTGTCCATTGTCAAGTATCATTACTCATCACAGCCGTTACCTTCTGCGACCACTGTTTCCCAACGTCGGGTGTCACTTGGAACAAAAAGTGCAGATAATAAAATTGGCATTATAAGCATACCTTGAGGAAAACCGCGGACTGCTTGGCTGGACTGCTTGTCTTTAGTGTCAGAAGACAGAAGAAACGATCTGTAAACCTACCAACATCTGTAAGTATGTCGACATACTTCATTTCAGTTGGGCGAATAATGGGCGTTGGGCGTTAAATTTCAACTTTTGTAAACCAGAAAAAATGTATCTAATTAATGACCCAAATTACAACATGTTGATCAAAAAGAGATAAGTTCAAGAGTGCCGAACTTTTTTATTGCCGAAGATAAAGTGATGTCTAAATGTATGTTAAAATGCTGCATAAAAACATGGTCGGCAGAAAAATCGTGCCAAAAAGGCGAGCCAAAACTTTTCTTTACAGTAAAAATGAATAGAGCCGCTTCATAAGTCACTTCTCCGGTTGTTAAACATACGAATATAAATCAATCGGTACTAAAAATGCACTTTCACTCATTAATAAGTTTTGTACATTAATGGAAGAAAGGCATTTAAATTGTAACTCGCGTTGAAAATCGGTCCCGAACCCTGCGTGTTGCGGTTAGCCGTGGCAATGGATCTGGAGGGAACCAAATGTACCAAGTCGGAGCAACGTCTCACACACACAGCTCACTCCCTCCCTCCCACGATTTTATCTTCCATTGTATGGTCCTGCCACTGAAAGCTACGCTGTAACCACTCTCTCTGTTACATGCGAAATTAAGAAAGAAAGATGGAGAGGTCACAACGGAATTGCAAGCTCCACGATGACATCCTCAAACCTCGAGAACTCCTCTCTTGTCCGTGAAGAGTTATTTCGTTGATAGCTCTTTTATAACATCCCCCTCTTTCTCATTAGGGATGAAAGTATTAGAAAGATAGATTATAGCGTAGTTATCAACGGCAGGACCGTGTAGCGCTTATTCCGACCTGCTTCGCTAATCCGTTCATCTTTAATCTCTTATTTTTTGCCCTCCATTGTTTTGAAGCTGCGATTATGGAGAACATTACCGAACGTTTTGAGATTTTAGATAAACGAGATACGATCTTCTTAAATTGAGAAACCGAGGTCATTTTTATTAAGATAGGTGAGAATAATTATGCTTAGGTTAGAGGTTGAAAGTTGCGTAGACAAAAATCACGAAAATATCATTTTAATCACTCTTAAGTTTCTTAAATCCACTCAGGCTAATTTGTTCGCTTTTGGGAACAACTCATACAGGTCTCGTAGAAATTGTTGTATCTCCCTTATAGTAAGAATTATGATCTAAACGGTATTAGAAAGAGAAAAAAACACGCTTCATTTTCAAATCTAAAAGTAAACCACAAAATAACTAAAACGTAAACCGTACACCTTTATAAAACCAGTCACAAATCGCAATTTGAAAAAAAAAAACCTTTGGAAATTTTTTTTTTTTATATGAATACCGCACAAGAGTCCCAACTCCTCCCGTCTGGAGCCAGTGAGACTATGGCATCCCCAATTGGGGTATGTTGTGAGGCTGATGGTATTGGGGAGGGGAAGGAGATGGGGAAGATGAAGGTGGGGAAGTACCTGAATATTCAGATCTGGTCACCAAACACGGCTTAAGCCATTTCAAGTAACGTCTCAATCCTGAATGGTGGTCTCTTACACCGGGGCGATACTGAGAGTATCTTCCACTTTAGAACGTGTCGCAAATATACAATATATTATTTTAAATGAATAAATTGTGAAATAACACAAATTAATCAAATAAAATTTATTTGCCACGCCGGGATTCGATCCTGCGACCTTCGGAATGCGAGTCAAGAGCCTTGCCGCTGAACTACGCCGGCCGTCATGAGACTACAAAAAAGTTATGATAACGTTATAATAAATTTTTCTAATAATATAAGTATTTTTTTTTCGTCATCGGCAATTTTAGTTGGAAAAAACGTAAGGTGAGCCATTTTCAAAACTTTTTATGTAATAAAATTTGAAAGCGCATTTAATCACCTTTCAATAACAGTTCATAAATATTTCATTTATTTGGATTCTATTGCACAGTGGAAATATTCTGACTTTCTGGTAGAACATGGCCGAGTCCTGAGGGGTTCAGTGCAGAATTTTGAACAGCTTCATTGAACTTTATGGATATAACCGTGTTATAAATAAACTGGACTTTGTTAATTTGCTTCAAAAGGTGTACATTTTGCTCAAACCGTTCAACAACTTATAGAATACTAATAAACCATACAATATGTAGGTTAAGTTATGACTGAGTGTGTCTTTTTAAAAATGTAATATATTAGCTCATTGTTTAGATAGTGGCATGCACAATTATTTATTATTAAGCTCTAGACACGAAAATAATTATCTTAAAAAGTAGGTACAGTCAAGGGCACCCACCATTAGTAAACAATTATAAGAACACATCGACTCACACATATCACAACACAAGGAGTTTGCTTTCTAAGAAAATACTTGATAATAGTGGGTTACTTTTAAATGAGTGGGCGGCAGTCGGCAGAATCTCTGAAACACTTTATTTGTCATTTGTTTAGTGCCGGATTGATCCGTTGTAAGACACGTAAGAATATTTTTTAGAAATTCGCAATATTTTGATGATGTTTGTATGGCAGATTAGCGTGTCGAAGAAAACTATGCACCATTGTGTGCTGAAAGCAATACTCGAATGATTAGTATTGACAGAAAACTACGTGGAACTTTTCCTCGCACTTTGAACCAAGGCAAACAAAAGCCTCAACGGCTCAGATTCGAGAACAAACACCAAATCACGAGAGAATTTCTTATGTCTAGATAGATACTTATTCAGTGTCCATACAATGGCCAAAATCAACGGATCGTAAATAATGGATTGCCCAAAATAGACCAGATATTTGTTTTTCAAAGTGGTTTAGAAACACGTGCAATGTGTAAACATTACTTTAGGGAATACCGCTGATAGCTAAATTTTAAACCCCCACTCTCTCTCTCTCTCTCTCTGTAACGAAATGTAAGCTAACAACGGAACTCTCAGCGGCAGGACTTGAAATAAATTCGTGGTATAGCTAAGAAAAATGGAGAGACGTAGAAAAGTGTGAGACATGTAACTAAACGTTACTAAATAGCTTACATAAGGTTATATAACATTAACACAACTTTGTTGAAGCTTGCATAATATATTATCACTTTTTTTATTTATTTTTTTAATTTTTTTATTTTAGTTTATTGGGGAAACAAACAGTTTTACATATTATATTAAGACAATTACATATTACAAGGTTGCATAAACCAGCGAAGTTTCCGCAAGAATTCATAGAATATACATTTTTTTTTTTTGTTTTTTCAAGGTTAAATTTATTTTTTATAAATACAAATTAATATAATATGACAGCAAAAAATAAAATATTATACAGAAAAAAGAAAAGTCCCAATAAACTACTTTTTAGCAGTTTGTCGATGGGTACTTTTACTTGGGTGATATAAATAAACTTATTTTACATAATTAAATGCAGTTAGAATTTTTGTGTTAGTCTAATACAAATTATTTCTTTCGGCAAGCCAATTTCTCAACAAAATATTCGTTTTACCATTTGTACATTTTTTAATTCGTAATAATGACAGATTAATTCCATATCGAACATAACGTATATTATAATCAATTCCATAGACCTGTCTGCGTCACAGGAGCCCTTTGAGATTGACGATATCAGTTTATTTTAATTCGATATAGATCACACTTTTACAGATTTTTTAAATGATAAAAGTGAATCAAGAAAGAGTTACATGATTAAAAAAAACATGAAGTGACTCGTTTACTACTTGAAAAATGACCAAATAACACTCAAAGCCGCTCAGATTCAAGAACAAACATCACTAAAACACTCAAAGTGGCCCAAAAACAAGCGCAAACATCACCAATTACAGAGACGTCGCCAACAAAGCGGCCAGTTGTCACAGACAAACAACGTGTAGGTACTCTATAGGTGCGCAAACAACCAAAAGATTACCCGGGCGCCGGCCACGGTTGACGGAATTAATTAGCTCCTTAAAATGTGGACGGCCAAACAGAGTGTGACCGGATGACACGCCGAGGAGTGATTGCAGACGCCCTGATGATACTCAGCGACTACACAATGATTTCATTAATAAGTATCACGGTGGCACCAACACTGCGACCGGGGTGATTTGCTGATTACTGTCGCCGGTGACGTAACGGTGCGCGGGGCGGTGACTGGTGACAAGTTGCGTCAAATTATTAAGCAGATAATAATGTAAAGACGTAACGAGGTGTCGTGACCCGTGACGAGGTCAGCTCATTATGATTGGGGGTAAATCTACAGATATGAGCACGTATTTAGGCGCTTTAGTCTATAGGTTCATAAGTGAGGCATGGAACTGGCAAAGGAAAGAATAAAGTAGAATGTAGTAGAAATTAGTATTTTTGGGTTATTTGTGATGATAAACCATATATGACCGTTGCAGAAATGCGCAAAAATGTAAAAACGGAGTTCAATATGTGAAAAAATGGCGAAATATACAATCAGTTAAACAAACTGAAAAAAGATGAACAATTTGATGATTTGGACATGTGTAGGCAATGGAAGAAGAAATCAATGCAATCACTTTAAAACATGGGACAACCGACTGAATCAAATATTTGAGTCAGGTCATGTGAAGAGTTGGTACAAGAGAAGTATCAGGCAGTATCTTTGTAACGATGTATGAATGCATCGACCCATCTACAGACGTACTGACAAATAGTGATGGATGGTTAGTTACGTACCTAAAAACTTGACCATTGGAATCAATTATGTATATTATACCCAGAGCCAAGCATGACGACATTGGATCCAAATAATAATCTATGTTGGATGGTAGAGGTAAATACCAACAAGACGTGAAAATTGATTACAGGCGCCCTGATGATGCCAAATCCATTTCTATTCAGTAGACAGATAGCTACACTATCAACAAACTATTATTAAGTCCAGTATCACAAATAACTAATGCATCATGTATTAGGTAGTTACATTGTCTCGTAACGTCGAATGGTGATGTGTTTGACATTTGTCCACGTCACGTTTTGACATTTTTGACAAGTTGCCAAAATTCGCAACGAAACAAGGAAGCAAGAAGAGGCGTGTCGAGATTTTTAATTCGGATTGTTGCAATGTTGCAGGACAACATATTATTATTTTAATTCATCTGTTAATTTGAAGAAAAACAGCAATCTTTTTTATCTCCAAACCAAAATATATTTTTTTAAATGCATCTCGAATATTGAAATGTTTTTTATGGATATTGTGGTAATATGATGATTGTTGGGTTTAGGTTTTAGGGTTTAGGTTAGGTTTCATTCATGAATAATGAATGACTCAACTGCTGCTGATGGGCTTACGATAGTTAAGAACGTAATGGAATAAATAACTTTTAATAAGGTTCGCTGATTGATTAGCTTGCAGCCAGCGCTTTCCTGACTGCTATTTGATTTATATGTGCACTAAAACTAGCTTTTACAACAAATAACGATGAAGAATATTACATGATTGCTAACAGAATCAAGAAAGGTTGGGTTTTTATATACAGCAAGTGATAGAATATACGATTTACAAGGAAGTATTGCTTCTTAAAATCAAAATTAAAGAGAACCATTCGCATAAGCAAGAGAAGAAAAGCTTCCTTGGTCACAGCTGAAGAAATAAATATAATCAGGGAACCATTTAAAATATGGCATTATCGTCTCCCTCATACTATTTGGGGCCAACTGCTTCACAGATCTTGAATAATTCATCAAATTTTAAAGGTACCTAATATTCAAGATACATGAAAGTTCTTTTCAAGTTCTTTGAAACAACTGGCCCTTATCTGTATGAAGATTGAAGTAAAGAGTGGAAACGAAAGACTTAGTTATCAAGACGGGAAACTTGAGAAACAGAATTAGAATGAATCCTCTTCTTTTCTTCATTATGCAAAAATCATGACACTTTTGAAATGCTTGTCACCTATATCGGCTAAATTCTAACTAGTTAGAAAATTGCATTAAAAGAATAGGAAAAATCTGTAAAGACTTTTAATTTTGTTGGTAAAAGTGACCCAAGTGTTTCAATGTCATCATTTAACATTTAAACCATTTGTCATTTCTTATAACAACTTGAACGGAGTTCCAAGTCCAATACATATTAGTCATCTCATGTAGTGTTGTATTAATACATCACACCGTAACATAACAATGATAAACGCACAAACCAGAAGAAGAAGGAATGCGAATGTATCTATCCAATCCATTCGACTCACCAAGCTAGCAATGAAGATAAAAGACGCTAGTGCACAGATAGGTAGGTAAACGTGTCAGATTGTGTAGTTGGTTTGATACCGAGATAGCTGGGAACAAGTTCCACATTGTAGTGTTTTACGCATAGCCGGAGTGCGAAGGAAGCTAGAAAGAGAGTGAGAAATGCTAGAATGAAGCAGGTACTCTTCGGAGAATAACGCTCCAGTGAACATAACTTCACACGGGTGTGCATGTGCAAGGGCCATACAGGCTCTTTAAGATGGCCATCGTTCCAGAACGGCGGCAAGAATGCATTATTTAAATACCCGGTAATAACCTAATCTCATCATTTTCATAAGAATTAGTTCTGCTAGGTAATCTCAGAGTTATTCTCTGAAACTAATTCCGTACAACGTACAAGCATTCGTAAAAAGTCTCTTATCAGTTTGAGAAGTGATGATGTTTGTAAAATTAGTCCTATAATTTCAATACCCGCTATATCCGATTTTTTTCCAAATTGATCTGAGAATGAAATCTTGCTCACGGTTTTGCGAGGAACAAGATGAACCTAAAATTGAGTTTGAAAACCTCCCTTATCACGACCAAAAACCATGTTAAAACTGCGAGTGAGAAACAAAACCCGCTATATCATTCAAGAAGTTACTATCAAAACCCGCTATATCGGAATTCACCCAATCGCGAGCAGTTATTTTTCCAAAATGACGGGTTTAGAAACTCGCGCGTCAAATAAGTTGAGTTTCAAAAGCCTCTATATCGTGAGTATCAAACTCCGCTATATCCATTTTATTTATCGAAATTACTTAAATATTGCTAGATATACATTAAAAAATGAACACTTTTCGAATTTATATTCCTTCAATTCATTATATATAAATGCAATTATTTATTTACGCTAGAGATGTGACAGTTTTTTGCGGTTTTCTCCAAATTAGTGAAAGTTGATATAGCGGATATAGAAATTGAATGACTCAAATATTATTGAAGAATGCTATTCAAGATTAAATTCTCAAGTAACTTATAGGTACTAACTGATTCATCATTTGAGGGCTATTCTGTTTTATTAAGTATACTCAAATTGTCATATTTTGTAAGATTAGTAGTTTAAATACTAGACAAAACACAAGTGCCAAAACAAAAAGGTCAACCTTATCTTTCTTAGGACTCAGTAATTGGGAGTTCGGTAACTGGACTATTTCAGATCTCACAACAAAAGAAGAATAAAAGTAGAAAGACAACAGATACCACCTCCCCACATTCTCGGAACTGATAATATAATAATAACTGTCTAAAGTAATAAGACAACACTATAAAATGGTGTTCATTTCATGTTTCAATAAGAAAAAAATAGTTTTTATCTACGTACTGAGACTAAAAGTTATATAAATTCCTTTGCCGAGCTAGGAAGTATAAATACAAGTAATCAGTAGTTCATAGAAATCGGGAATCCTCAACAATTTTAATTCAACGGGACACGTCAACGAGTTCAGTAAATAAGACAATTTGTTAAATTCTCAAGATGCCTCGAAATTAGTAGACGCTCTAAGGAACGGGCCTGCGAAATGTGAAAATGGGAATGTCGCCCTAATTTCGGTACGGTCGGCCGCCCTTTAGCGTAGCTCAGACGGGTGGTTATTAGACTGGGGGTGGCAGGTTTAGGGGTCGCGAGGTGGCCTGTGATGGGGTGGGGGTGGTGGGTGGGAGGCGGGGGGTGTAAAGAGAGCAAACCGCAATCTAATTGTAGATTCACTCGACGAACGGCGCCGGTAGGAATAGCTTCGGTACGAGCGTGTGGATGAGATATAGGGGGAATTAGCGTCGGCATTGTTAGGGGGTTAAAGAGTGAGGAAGCGCTTTTATTATTTTTTTCACTATATAATATAAAATGGTTTCAATTATTTTCCTTCTAAGGGTGGTGCCTATAAAAATACACAGATATCTGAAAAGTTTATTTCCGATTGCGACAAAAAAATATTGATTGAAACTTTATGCAGCTGATTTTTAGTGTTCTTATTTATTGTAATTTAGTAGGTGCGAAATTTTAAGAAGTTACCTATCTAATATATTCAAAAGCTACCAACAGAAAAATGATTGGTTCGCTATTCTCTAGCAAGATTTTTGGAAAATTTAGTAAATAGGGTTTCGAACTATGTCGGAATAAAAGCAAAAGATATTTTTTTCTTCTTTCTGTATTTTGTTTTGTGAATTTTATTAATAGTATTTTAGTACCTGTGTATTTAAAAGAGTATGTTATTTCTAATTTGATTTAAATGACATATTAAACGCAATGCATAGATACATGTTTTTTTTTTTAATTTTATCCAAGTATAGCTGTGGTAAAATAAATCATAACTTAAATATGTTATACTTTTTCCCGTAACACTTAATAATTGTGGCTGTCTGAAAGCCAAAATTATTTTATTTTTTAAATCTCTCGAATATTGAACTTCCAATGAATTAGACCACGAACTGCCCTTGTCAATGGGATATAATAATAACCTAACCTAACCAAGGACGCCATCTTATTATGCCACAAAACAAAAATGTTGTGGTTTGTTTTATTTTTACTGAGTTTTTAAGCCATACCGAGAAAAAAATGTATCACAGTCTCACAAAAAACGTTGTTCAATAAAAGAGGAATACATAACTAGTTATTAAAATTTAATTGACGGTTTTATGCCACGTTGTTCACTTTTGCCCCCCCCCCCCAGGGAGAGGAGGAAGAACAAATTTTCACCGGGGCAGGTTGTACGAGAGGTGTCATGATTAATTGTTACAACCGGCAGGGTCGGGCGGGGTAGGGAACTCTCCTTAAATTATGGTGGTTGTAATTAATAAAGAACATTTCAAGAGTCGGGTGTGTAATATTTTTATATTTGTAATCTGCTGCGGGGATCGTAATTATGCATGAAGTTGTATTTTGAGCGGTTAATTCTTTTCCGATGTGGGTTTTCCAACAGTTATTAAATTACCTGGGTAATTAGGGATTGTGTGGTTATCTACCCACTGAACTACCAACATATGTAATTAATATTGTTAGAAATGTGTTAGACATAATATTAGGTATATATGTATGCTAATTATCCCATTGGCACTTACATGACATTGTACGAAGTTATTACATCATTTTAATAATAATAACTGTTTTTTTCTTACCTTTTTTAACAAATTTAACACAGGATTTCATTTATATTAAATTTTGATAAAATGAATAATTATATGAAGTAGGTTAAATTAAGTGTTTTTTCCGAAATAATTACAAAATTTATTACGTAGGTACAGTACACGCCAAACTTTAGTACCGACCTAACTTTGGTACCGAATTCGTCGCAATAGGCAGGTTTAAGGTCAGAAAAGCGGCATGTCTCCCCGCCCACGCCTTTCTCTGTCGCACTTGTGTTTTACGCATCTTTCTCTCGCTTACGGTCATTGTGAAGACAGTAAACTGACTGTTTCAGCGCAAGAATGGATCTATCAAGTTCAGGTCGGCATTTAATCTTGGCGCGTATTGTAGGTACCTACATCTGATATCCTTATGTTTTGTATCCAGCTTTTTACATGGAATTTATTATAGAGTTACCTGTCTAAAAAGTCTTATCAAGTATTTTTAAATCCTTCCCATAAAGAGGCGGGGATTCCATTTTAGAATTTTTCAAGGACTAGTGGATCACCATAATAATATTGTTATTTCTTAAGTTTTGTATTTACGAATATAAAGTAGTAGAGGTTTAGAACAGAGTTGTTTAATTGAGATGATGTTAAGATTGTTGAAGATTTCGTCAGTACTAGTCTTAATTTGATGTTGTTTAACATCTTAAAATATTATAAAATCATTTTTATAAAAGCGAGCGGTTTTATTGTAATCCGGTTATTGCGATAAAATGCATTATTAATATATGTAATAGATAATTACATAGCTATTATATATAAATTATTATTGTTTACTTACATACTAAATGACTGTGTTAATATCACAATTAAAATTTGAAATTCTTTTTAACTTCCGTCTAGCTACGAATATTAAGGTCAATCAAGCACTAGTAAATTAGTTAAATATTTATTTAATAATTAAAAGGTACTTATTCACATCCCACGCACTTATTCGTGTTTGTATTGCGGGATTATTGTATAGGTCGTCAATGTCTTCCAACAAAATTTGTAATGAACCTTTTCCTGTAAAAAATGATTTTTTTTTAAATTAAATTACTTACATGAAAAAAAACATAAAAATTCGAAGACCAAAATTTCATTAAAATTTTTCACTCCAAATAATGTCAGGAATCACCAGTTAAAGTATGTCAAGTAAGTCCCTTAACACCCTGTATATAAGTATGAGCATTACCTATATTTCCATTCCTTAGATACCTGCTACCTTACATATCTCTCTAGTAGCATTCTGGTAAGAAAATTCCATAAAATACACTAATAAGTAGGTAGGTACCTACCTACATAATTAAATTGATTAAAAAATACCTTTTCAATGAGTTTCACACCAAGGAGGTAGGTAGGTACCTACTTGTATTTCTAACAATACTAATGAATTTATTTATTTTTATCGGTAAAATACTAAACTAACAATGCCCAGTAATAACAAAAACACACAAATTATTGTACGAACAAACTTTATTCAAAATGCTAATGTTTCAATCTGTAGAGGGGTGTTTGGGGGAAAGGTGACCGTGCAATATTAGCAGAGGAATACGGTTCGGCAGAGCGGCCCCACCTTCCCCTTTCAGCGCCCGAGGCGGTCGGCGAGGGGAGGAGGGGGGAAGGGGGAACACAAAAGCTTCGGAAAGGGGAGAGTCGCCTCACATAAATAAGCGGGGACCCTCCGCAATAAAAATGCGCAATAAAACACACATTTTCGTGCGGAAGAAAGAAAAAAATCTGTGAATACCCTCCCACTTGGGGCACTAACCAATTCCGCAGGAATTATTTATCCGCACATGTATGTGTTTATGTTTGAAAAGCGGTTTATTATGTTTACGTTTGGAATGTTGCAAAGTGTGATGTAATGATTCTGAACGGTTTATTGAATCCCCTACTTTAAAAATACAAACAAACAACAAAATAATGAATAGAAGAAAAATCTACAACTGATATTCCAGAATTATTTGCAGATAGTTCAGAATTATTTGCAGCCTGATGATCGCCAACCTTCGATAGGAGATGGCGTCAGAAACGCTCAAATCCTCCAAGGTTCAACATGTCCTCCCCCATTTCCGACTTTTCATAATGAGCTTTCACATTGACACCTCCAGTAAATTGTAAATTAAGTAGATACCTACCTATAGTGGGGCAAGTTTGCAGACATTATTCTTAATGTAATTAATATTCAACGGGGAATATTTTCAAAGATCTCAAGGCGTCTGTTCTGTAGACAGAAGATATCATCTGCATTTGTCTAGGTTCCTTGGTTCATTCTAACAAATGGTTACCTAGCTTTTGTTTGAGTTTGGGCTCGAAGGCACTTCTGCAAACAGGTAAACGATATATTATCCTAGGGAAAAGGTTCAGCCCAGGTAAGATGAGTCATAAACTCTAGCTTTCTAATGCTCCTTCCTTCGCTCAAGTAATTAAGTCGGTAATTCTGACAAAAATCAAAAAAGAATTGAGGAGAATCAATACAAAAGGCCATATTTCTAAACCCGGGCAGTCATTATTCAAGCCATTTATAATGCGTACTTCAGTTACGAAGTGAGTCCAACAAAATATGCCCACATTAAAAATTATACAGGGGGCGTGGTTTGGTAGCGTATAATTTAAAAAAACAGAACTCGCAAACGAAACGGGACACGCCATTCGTCGCCGGCTACGAAAAAACCCGCGCCGTATTCACGAATACCGATAAAAACACGTAGCGTCACATTCCAAGGTAAACACTATAAGGCTAGCGCTCCAGACGTGCGATGAGATTGTGCGATCGCTTTAAAGCGACCCCGTGTTTATCGCGGGTTATATTTAGCGGCGCTCTAGTCCACGTGGACTACTCCGAAGCGCTGAGACTTGGGGGACCCAGCCAAGTATACAGTTAAGTCGCGAGACACCTCAACAAAAAAGCTCTTCAACAACAAAACAATCCATGTAGAAAATTACGCCTTTCGCGGAGGTGTTTTCAAATTGTTTTTAAGTTGTTACCACTTTGATCCATATACCAATACGATGTGAAGCGTACAATGACGGTCCGTGGTATATTAGTGTAGGAGCTATAATGGCTTTTGCTAAACGCGAAGAAGTTTTACCGCGAAAAGGTGTGAACGGAAATCGGTTCTGTTTATATTCGAATACTACCTACTTTACACACATAAATATACACAACATTGTGATGTCAAGATTTCTGTCGAATATTGACTAACTACGCGGTGTGACAAGGGGGACTTTATTATTTCGTCTTTAGTTTTCATATATGAGATAAACTTACAATTCAGGCTTTACAAAGCTATTTCATTTTAGTACGGACTCGTTAATTGACATCAATTGAGTATAATATCGTATGTATCGTCCAGAAAACAAATTTTCATACGTTTTAAGAACCTACCCACTTCTTATCTACTATTTGCGATTAGTCAACGCGAAAAACAGTTCCATAAATATAAAGTGTCTTTTTGTATACATGCAGATATTAGATATTTAGGTACCAATCTAACGCGAGTAGGTAGGTACGAAACTGCTTAAAAAGTTAAGCAGTAGCTGGTTTCCTTCATCATGTTTATTTGTAGACATTGTAATACACACCGCTTGTATTCAATCAAAAGTCAACACTATTTTCGCAGAAATCATATTTAATTCCACATAATAACAGAAGTAGGCTTTGTGGCATATTTGACAGTTGAAACATGTGTTTGCTATCGTTAAATTATTTGGAGATAAGATTTTTTGTGAAGTGTTGTTATATTATTATTGTCTGATAATCGATGGGACGCGGTAAAAAATTCTAGTAGCGTGCTAAATGAAATGCGACATGTCTTCAATTCGAAGTTTCGTATGACAAGTTTCAAGGTTCTTTGAAACATTCGGACATACCAAGGCAAAGGGGACATAAAATGGCGTATAAAATGTAGTATTTTATGCGATTCTATTAATACCTACAACTTGATTAGGTACCTTTTAAAGCGCCATGTGTGAGAAATTTAATCTCAAGGACGCTTTATAAAGATGATAAATGTCAGTTAAAAAATTGTTAACTCATTAGGTAGGTAAAGCACCTAGGCTGACTAAGTACCTAACCCGATAGATATTGTTTTTTTGTGGTAACGGTGTCGCATTGTTTTATCAACACATACCTACCGACAACAAACACATCACCTGCATTGTTTATTTATCAAGTTTATTCAGAACAACGATAGAAGTTGTTTATAATAGGCGTAGGTACTTACTCAAGTGTTGTACTTTAGTTAGCATTACTTTTTACGTTAATAGATTAGGTAAGTACCTACAGGTATTTGAACTGAACGGATTTCAAGTTTAAAAGCGATAACCCCTAAAAACTTTAAAAAGCACGTTCCAAATTAATGCTTAGATGGGTAGGTACCGAAGAGTTAGGTACAATATATTTTAAAATACGTAGGTACATTATTTCAATCTTCGACTCCATTGTAGTCTGCTTCTTTTGCGGTGATTAATCGAGAAACTTCCGCAGCATGTGTTCCCGGCAATTAGCCGACAACCTGAGGAGGACTTATTTATTTTTACAGCCGCTTCCCGCCGGCGAAAAATGACCCTCCAAATGGCGTCGAAAAACTGCCCGGCAGATTGTGTACGGCTTGCAGCAAGCTTAGTAATTTGCTTTTTATTTTATTTTTGCAATCTTGAACAAAGTGATTGTTTACGACTGTTTTTAAAAGAGTACGGTGTCTTTTAGCTGTTGGCGTTGCAATTTAAATCATCAGATAATGGATAATCGGTGATTAGGTAAGTAGGTACTTTAAACCTACTACTAGGTTTCGCCCAGGTTATGTATAGGTAGGTCCTCATTCTATAAGCATTCAATTAATATGACACTTTAAGTATGAAAGGTAGGCTACGTTTTTCCTGTCGTTACATTTAGATAGTTTTCATCGCTTAGAACCGTTGAAAATAGAGAAAGGTGAGTAATTTAAAACACGTCTGAAGGTCCATGTTTGGAGAACCTACTTTTAACTTTTTTAAAGTAAGTTTTTGAAGAATGCAAAGAAATGGATGTTTCATAGATACTTGGGGCAGGTAATCCTCGCAGGAACTTCAAGAAAGGTAATCCAAAAGGGGACCACTTATTCACAAACACCGCACGTTTCTTTTCCACATACCAAAGGACATGAGAAAATAATTTAAAAATTAGAAATGCACGCCGCAACCACACTCATTCAAACAAAATGATAATAAATAAACTTGAACCACAAGAGACAAATCAAATAAGACAAAATATGTTTTTAAAAACAAGGAAAACTAACACAGATAATCACCAAACATCCACAACACGATGGATGAGTTGTTATTTTGTTTGAGTATTATATCGAACACGAAATTGATACTTCGTTAACACACGCGAAAATAAGCGAAAAACGACACGACGTGCGTTCCCCTCGGTGGACTGACACGTACTGAAGCCGAAGCGGTTTGTTTCATAGTTCTTTCTCGCTCCGTCTTACAACACGTTCGCTTGGAAGACGTGCTGTGTCTCGCTCGCTCAAACCTGTCAGTGTAAGTCCAGTAGCCCCCAAGCTGTGAAATAATATTGTGGGAAGGTTTTGAAAATAAATGAATACAACAATTTAATTTTGTAATTAATTACGGCCGTTGTGTTTGTTACGGTTATGAACAAGACGGTATTACCGATTTATGCCGAGCTTACAAAAATGTTTTGTGCTTAATTTTTCAAAAGGAAAACATTCTTTCTGAGGAAATATTTTTTGCAGAATTCGGAAAGTTGAACAAAGCCCACGAGTTTAATGAGTTAATGACTCGATGGCTTTTTCTGAAAGCTGGTGTTGAATTAGCTGACTTCTTGATAATAGGAGCCTGGTTTTGATTAGATTTATACAAATAAATTATAAAAATGGTGATAAATTTTTTAAGTTTTCTCAGACGGTAAAAAAGATATTTTCCTCTAATTTACCAAGCGAAGAATTTTGACGGGGGTATTAGCAATAACTTTCCTTCACTGGGACGCATTTTAACCTTCCACCGAACGTTTGATTTTTTTAAACATTTGTCTAGAGTCTAGACACTTACTAATTTTACATCTCTAATGTTTACAAAAGTCATTGTAAAAATTAAGTAAATCAATGCTTTTTTATTACACACCGCTAAAAAAATATGTCGTGTGGAAGACTACCTAGTGAGTATTATGTTTATGTAGAAACTTTAGTAGATGTACCTACCTACATGAAGTATTATTTATAACGTCGTTAATGCATTTATGTTCTCGATACGATGTTAATACATTCTTTGCAATGGACTACAAAAATTATCGCCGATATTCCTATAAAAAGAAATATTTCATTGTTTTCAACTTTTCCACAATACTCCACTTCCCTCACCATCTGCTTCTGAACAAAATAAATAAATAAAATAAATAAGTTGTTGCGGTATAGGTAGGTACTAGAACACGACGAGCAAATCCAAGTCGTAGCATCTTTTCTCACAAAAACCCAGAGCAGTAGATGGCACCTCTTCAAAAAGTATTTTTTATATGTTTAAAACAGAACGGCAAAATTAGAATAATCGTTTCTTTTATATGTAATACCTTCAAATTACATGCAGGATGTTTGTGTTTGGGGTTCGGCCGTTACCTCTTATGCTGTCTCACTTCTACGCGATAGTTTGGTGTAGGTTTGTCTCGTTCACACGCACTTAACCGTGGTACTTGCGCGAAGCCACTTATAGAGCCATCGAGAAGTCTAGTACATACGAAAAGTTCCGGAATTCTTTATTTTAAATAATAATAACGACAAAATACATTTTTTGTTCGGATTCCTTGGAACATGGGAGATTTTTTCGTGTGGTGCTTTTTACAATGCGTTTTGTAAAAACAGCGCCTATAATACGGAAAACGTGCTTTTGAAACAAAACTTTTTTTTTCGTTTTTCGCAAGGGCGGATAATTGGTAGGTACACCTGCTTGCATGAATATTCTTGATGTATTATTGTCATTTATAGATTTACACCTGATCTACCTACTTAGTTATAATTTACCTACATAATACATATTTTGGTATGTTTTATTTTACATATTTTTTTAAAATCCGAATACAGGGTAGGTTCTTAGGTTCCTACCTACCGATCAAATTAGAACCACTGCTTTTAAAAAAATATAACACTCGCAGTGATTTTAGAATTATGTATTATATTTTTCTAATTACAAACCATTACTAAAACTGTGCTTTTTACAAATAAGCCACAGTACGCCCATACTTAGGAGCTTTGACCTGTCTTTAATTTAATTTTACAAATCTAAAAGTTTAACATTTATTTATTTATTCACTAAACGCCCTAGTGAGTTTTTACATTGTAAGATGTTTGTGTCGCTTAACTATTGCAAGTAAATACTTAAAAATTAAAACAATTTAAGAAAATATAACATTGAAAAAAGTTAAAAATAAAATATAAATATGCAAAAATGTGAACAGAAACTAAGGATAAAAAAATCCTAAGAGATCTTGCCGACTAATATCACTCCATACGTTTCTAGTCGGTAAGTACTGTAAAAATAATGGGTGCATTCATTAGGTACCTATGTAAAATGTAAATTATCTATGTTTAAATTTTATATGACAAACTACTTTTCGAGGAACTACATTTTGACATTGAAATGGGAAAGTAAGGAAAGTCATTATTTAAAAAAAATTATTACTTAAAAAAAATTTTAAGCCTGAAATAAGTTAACACTGTGTTAGCACCTTAGCGTTAGCATCTACCTTCCATTCGTGTTGTTGGTTGGTAGGTACTAGGTACAGAATGACATTCTTCACTTTCCAGGAAAAGAGGAACAGACTGATTTTTCTACTGCCTTTAATTCACTTTTTTACCATAATATTTTAGGGGTGAGAAGGAGTAGATAGTTTTCCCATTTAAGGGTTTTTTTTAATTATTTTAAGAGTTCCGCGTAAGAGTCCCAACTCTTACCAACCGTTTGGAATCGGTAAGACTATGGCATTCCCAATTCAGGTTGTTGTCAGGCTGAAGTACTTTTTTTTAATTTTTACTATTATTTATTGAGTTAGTTTATACTACATGAATATAAACTAATACGCACAATGTAACATTTCATTTGATAAATTAAAAATTTTAAATACATTCATTTTTTCTTCGTTCTTCATACTTTCAGGCATTTCATCATACATCTTTAGTCCTCAGTATATTAGGCAGGTCTGTGATTTTGATTTTTACATATGTGGCAATCTACCTCTCTTTTTATATTTCTTGTTTCGTAATTATGTGTATCTCTATTAAAAACAATTTCATCCTTAAAGTATTTTGGCATTTGGTTTTTATCACATAAACAAAAAATTATCACATTAAACAGCAGTCTCTTTTTTATTGGAATTCAATTTAGCTCCTCTCTCATTTGATTCAGGATACATCTCACAGCTCAATTTTGTATAACTTCTAGCTTATTCAAATTTCCTTCATTGGCCAAATATAACATCGTAGAGCAGTAATCAAAATGTGGAACAACTATAGTTTTATAAATGAGCTCTGCAGTGTTTCTGTTTAATTTATTTCTTGGTCTTCTAAAAAATCGACTTTTTTGATACCTTCAGTAGCACATATTCAAAATTTGCCGCGAAAGTTAGTTTTGAATCGAGTATTACACCCAGGTATTTGATGTCATTTACTTTTTCAATTTTTTCATCATTAATTGTCAAATTTAACCTAGTGTTACACGTTTTATTGCAAATTTCCATATATATTGTTTTGTTTACGTTCAGTGTAAACTTGTTTACTTTTAGCCATTTTGCTATATTTTTGTAGGTTTTCGTTCATTATGTTAATTGTATCTTTGTAATCTTCACACGAAATATAGTTTGAGGTATCGTCTGCAAATAGTCGAATTTTACAATGATTTATGGTGTTAATTATACCATTTATGTAAATTATGAATAGAATTGGACCTAATACAGACCCTTGCGGAACACCAAGGTTGTTCCCAATCGGTTCTGATACTGAGCTTTCAACTTTCGTTGCCTGTTTTCTTTCCTGGAGTTATTTTTTGGACAGATTCAGAGCTATGTCTTCTAATTTTTCCAATAGTTTTTTTTTTCTTTTCTGTCGTTTCAAATGCTCTTTGAAATGTAAGAATGCTGCAATGGTGATTTTTTTTTTTGTCTGAGTCTTTCTTCAGTACTGGGGAGGGAAAGAGAAAGGTGGGGAAGTACCTGACGATTCAGATCTGGTCACCAAACGTGGCTGGTCTCTTCAAGCGATGTTTTTATTATTCAACCAGGGCGATCTTCGATCGAGGGTATTCTAGGTCAATGAGGGTGATACAAAAAGTTACACTTGGTTACACTCTGGGACGTGCCCCACGTATGTTACCTTTTACTAGGTATATTATTTTAATTAATAAATTATGAAATAATGCAAATTAAGCAAATAATTTTTAATTTAGTATATACAATGTATTAAGTAGAACTATTTTTACCTAGAATGTAAATGTATACATTTTTTAAATATTATTTCATTGAATTGAGGATATTGCCAGATTATCTATTTTAATATTTAATTAAATGAAGACACTATGAGCGAAACAATCGAAAATCTGGAAACAGAAAAATCAGAAAAAGATATTTGCACTTTCCGGGTGGGTGCTCTTATCCACTGAGCTAAGGTGTCGATATCAAATTCGGTCACCTTTAACTGTACCATACTTCGACTAAGAACCACCCATATTATCTTCATTCTTTTAACGCATATCTTTATTGGCTGCCATCTTTATGTATGGTTACAAGATTCAACTCGAACTAAATGCAATCTAGATTGAGATAGAAAAAAAAATTTATCCAGACACCAATGTAAATAAATTTTGGTCTCCGGAGATATTTTTGAGGTTTTTTTTGTATCATCTAAAAATGTTAAAAAAATCAGTAGGTATCGGACTGTTGGGGGCTGTTATACTCGGCTGAGTGACCAGTGGCGACGTGTGAAAGAAAAAAATGACAATTAAAAAAAAAAATAGATACATTCTAAATGTTACTGGAGACCAAAATTTCATTTGCATTTACAGTTTTTACTCCAAATAATGTCAGATAAGACCTCTCTATGTTTCTATTTATTTTCTTTGTATTAAAAAAAATATACCTACCTACTGCATTAAATGTAAAAGCCCTTTCGTTGTTTAAATAAAAAAAAATATATAACAAATAATTAAAATACATGTATATTCTCTAATAGCCTCTATGTACCTTTACTTATTTTTACATAGCTGACTCGGCCACGCGTTGCTGTGGCTAACGAGACACAACGCCATCTACTGGATGGTTACCCAACCTTTTAACTCACACCGCCATCTGTTAATTTGCATACAAATCAAATCCACACCGCCCGCTTGTCAGCCGGCTGGTCCACCACTTACAGACATTCTCCTTTAATTATATAATTCAACCAATTTACACAAAATCTTGAAAAATTATATACCTAACTAAACCTTCCTCATGAATCACTCTGCCAATTGGTGAAAACCGCATGTAAATCCGTTCGGTAGTTTTTGAGTTTATCGCGAACAGGTAGATAGACGCGGCGGAGGACTTTAATTTATAATATGTAGAGATGAGGCGAGTTAAGCTAATAAGAGTTTAACAGCTGTCATAAGTCAAGTAATTGATAGTGATTGACAATTTAGTCAATAACATTTCCAAGTTAATATTGGCTAAAGCTGCCTGTCTGACGCCTGACCCATGCCCCGTGACGTCATAGCTACACGCAAAAAGTGTACAACCCTCGACACTCTCAAGCGTGCCTTTAGGGAGCTCAGGGTGGACATGGGGGTAGGGGGAGAACGCTCTCCCCCCCCACCTAGTCAGGTTCTCGGTCTCTGATGGGAGGGTGGGGTGAAGATTTGAGGCAAAACGACCTGTTTATTCTGTAGAACAGTTTTCAGCGGGTCTTAAATTATTTTAATAACTGAAAATTAACAATGCTGTTTCAGGGACAATTCAAATATACCTACTTAGCCAAGAATGTAAATATTATATCGGTACCTACTGAGAAGAAACATTTTATTTTTAAAATGGCAAAAATAGATAAAATTAAAAAATTCCCGGTTGTAATAAAATATTTCTGATTAAGAGACAAAGTGGTTAGATCTGAAAATCGAAACGTTGCGCATTGCTTGAAACGGCTTTAGCCGTGTTGAGTGACGTGATCTGAATAGCCCACATACCATGTTGCCTTATATTTGGCTGAGCGTAGCGAGTTTTGTATAAATTCGACTGTTTAGCATTTCATATGTCTAAATTTGTTTTTACGTTCCGTTTCCGGTTTCGAACGTTCATCCATTTGATTATTCAAGCAGGTTTTTGACTAAATAAGTAGTTGGTTATGTTTGACTGTGCTTCAGTAGTTAGATACGTCCCAGTGACGGTCCGTGACTTTTCAGTGTGCTAGAGTGGAAATATTTAAAAAATACGACATTATTGATGTTTTTATAGCTGAAAACTATTTTAATTTTTCTGCATTTTTTTTTGTATAAAGATATATTCAGTGCTTAAATAGGTAACTTTTACAAGATTTCTTACCACCTACTTTCCTACCTACCAACAACTAATATAGAAAAAAAAGTGGTAAATTGATACCTCTGTGAGGCCTCCAAAACTTCTAAGGTGGTAAGTACCAATTTTTCATCACGCGTTCATAATCCCAAGACAAGATTTCAATAAGATCGTGCAATTAATTCCGGCGCAAGAGGCAATCCCTCCCCATCCCCTTCTGGAAGACAGAAAGGGGTAGGGGGAGGGAATTCCATCCCAACATCCAAATTCCATCTCATGAGATCACGTCTGTGTCCGCTCCCGCAACGAGTCGCTGGTTCCTGGGGGAGTCACCAAGTCTCCATGTCACGTCGGAGACTGGGTACAGATAAAGACTGAATAATTAGGATCTGGTGAATGAGCTTCAGATGACCATTTTAAATATTTTTCCATAGTTATTGTTACTTTTTTAATTAGATTATTGTGGTTATTCATGAACTATCCAGGTACTTTTGGGCGTTATTTTTAGCAGCAAGTACCTAGCTATTATCTGCATAAGTTATAGTAATAATTGTGTAGTTCACTCCACCCAGAGTTCTACCCGGAGCAACTGGGAAAACGGCTCTCAATACTGCCGACCAAATTTTTGTGAAAGGATTACGAAATTTGTCTCATTCCGTTCAATGTTAAAATGTTCATCATGATGTATTTAGTGAAAAGATATTGAAAAAGTATTTTTGTTTATTTTTATGCGATTTATTATTTAAATCTTGGATTAAATTCGACAAAAAATGAAAAGTGTATCGCTCTGGTGAAAGACCACCTTTCAGAATCGAAACAATGCTTGATATCACTTTACCCGGGTTTTGTGATCAAATCTGAATTGCCAGGTACCTACTTTCCTTGCTCTTCTTCTTCCTCTCAATCCATTTCATATTCCCTTCAGCCTCACCCCTTCTGGTGTTTCCAGACTCTCACTGCCTCCTTGTCACTGATTGTCTAAAAAGCAATTTAAGTACCTACGTACTTTTATAGATTTGGTTATTCTTTTACAGGAATTTGATAAATTCTGTAGAGGTTCAACCTATCCATAACTTCTTCATCCATGGTCGAATTTTGTTAAATGAGACCTTTCAGGGTGTCAAGAGCCAGTCCTTGTCATCGGGGTGTATTCCCCCCATCCTTGGGGAGCCCCCTACCCCTTCAGACCCCTCACGACTCCAGGGTTGTACGTGGCCGCCACTCTAATGGATGCCACTGGCGACACCCCACAACTAGAGTGCACCCTGGTCATCTTATAAATTGTTCTGTCTTGATGTCTTGTATGGAGAGTGGATTTAATAATAGCGGTCTGTGATAGCGTTAACTTTGGCAATAGTGTACTAGTTTTAGCTGTCACGTGACATACATCCGGATCTAATTCCTCGAGTTCCTAAATCCTTCGGAATGATCCTCCTTTTTGATTCTATAGCTCATGATAGAAATGAATATCGACGACCTGAAAGTAGTTGCGATGTTCTAGCAGAAGTTTTCCAGCTTTTATCTTTATATAAATATATGTTTGTACATATAGCCTAGGTAAGTATGGTGGCGTATATTTTTTGTTGGCACAAAATATAAATAAATAACAATATAATGTATTAACATTTTAACATAGGATCACGTTTATTGGTCAAATGCGTTGTACATATAGTTTTGTATTAGTGATGAATAAACCGGTTCAGGAAGCAATCTGTTTTTTTTTTCAATTTTTTAAAAATTATTTCATTTATTTAATACTAGCTTTTCCCCGCGGCTTCGCTCGCATGGTATTACGGAAAATTACTGTAGCGGTTGAACTTATCAATTATACCCCCTCCTCCCCACCCCCACCCCCTCCCGAATTCCATACATTCATTCCCTTACATTCAGCTTCAAACATCTCGCCTGCCACCTAAATTTCATAAAGCTACAGCTCAAAGAAAAAAAGAATTATCCAATTTTGTTCATTCGTTCGGAATTTATGCGCTTACAAACATTTCGGATGTTTATTTTTAATTAAATATTTGAAAGTTTGTGAATATAATAAAAAATTACACTATTTATTCAGTTCATTTATTCAGTCTTTATAATCGTTACGAATTATATTTTTAATGTAGGAACTGACATTTATTCCAAAACAGAAGCTTGTCCAAAAAAATAAAACATATTCTAATATTTGAATTTTCTGAAGCAGTAGCAATCGTTCCCATGGAAACGATTTTTTCTGACGTTAGCAAAAATTTGCTTTAGTTAGCGACAGAAAACGTATAACAAATATAATATATTAATATTTATAATTTCAATACGCCAGAGCTTACCATCATATACAAAATATAGTCTGCGCATATAATTGAGCTTTCTATTGGTGAATGAATTTTTAAAGTCTTTATATTGTGTTATGCGTGAAAAGGTCATAAACAAACTCGAGCAGTTTCGCATTTATAATATTAGTATGGATTACATTTAATTACAGTAATGACGTATTACCCATCTCACTTGGTGTGAAATGCCTGTGTTGAGATGGCAATTTACAGAGTGGTTGGTAGCTAGGTTTTTATTTACATAATATTATGAAAATAACAGTTAAAAATAAAATCAGCATTTTTTTCGATTTCTACATTTCAAGTATGAATTTAGAAGATAGGAGAAGAAATGAGAATAATTTTGAAGCAATTGAATTTTTGTTTGACAAAAAGGCATAGTGATAAATGAAAAGAAAAGAGGCAAGTGAAACTTAGTCAAATGTACATGCATGTAGTACATTGTATACATATACATGCACTGCAGTCATAGTTGTTATAATAGCTTGTCTAATCTATAGTTAGAAGTAAAATAGAACATTGGAGAAATATATCATTGGTTTGTACAGTGCCCTTGAGGTGATTTTTTTTTATAAAACGGCGCTTTATAAATCATCCAAGTATTATTACATGTTATCACAGAACAAATTAATTTCAAAACCTTTCCCAATATGTTTTTTGTTCTTATAAACAAAACAACTAGCTTAGCATTTATAATTCTACCAGAAAAAAAAATTGCCCAATATCTATAAGTTTCGCCAATCACATCCACCAAATTGTTAATAAAGGTATGAAAACACTAGGCTTCGTATTAAGAACAACTAAAAACTATTCCTTAAAAGGCATTAAAGTATTGTACGTTTCTCTAGTTAGAAGCCTAATTGAATTTAACTCAGTAGTTTGGTCTCCACATTCAAAATTCACATTAATAACATTTAGCGAATACAAAAAAAATCTGCGTTTTATAAATTTTAAATTAAATATTCCACTAGAAGACTTAAAATATAATTTTTATTAAATATTCTAAAAATACACACATTAGAAGACAGACGTAAAATAAACGATTTAACCTTTTTATTTAAAATACTAAACGCTAAATTCGACTGTTGTGAACTCCTGCAACTCATAAACTTACGAATACCCGCAGTAATAATACGACAAAATACTGCAGCATTCATAAGCGTAACTACATGCCCACACTCCGATACAACGATTTCACACCATGGGAAATCAGTACTTCGGTGATGTTGACATATTAAATAGGCGAGTTTTGTGGAACATGTAAAATATTTATTCCACCACTCCTTCCTGACCACTTCTTGTATTTTGTAAACCTATCAAATTGCTGTATTTTTCAGTTTTTGTTTCTTACATTTTTTATCTAATGTAATTTTATTTTTATTATTTCTTTCTTAAGTTTCAAAATTATCTGTCATGTTAAAATTGTACTACCAATCAAGTAAAAGCCCACTGGGCGTTAAATAAATAAAAATAAATAGATAAGTGCTTACTTGTTCTGAATGTATTCGCATTACATGCTATAAGTAGGTACCTACACTATGCCATTGCTTTAGGTGTACCTGCTTAGGTATAAATTAAAAATTATCGTATTAGTTAACAGGTAGATAAAATTTATAAATAGAGTAATAAAACTCAAGTGACATTCTATATTTGAGTGTCATAATGTCAACATACAGATAAAGGAATAAATTAAGTACCTACCAATGATTATAAGAGATAAAAGTAATATATAAATTAATACTAAGAACATTAATGGCAGATACGTAATATTCGGTAGTAGTAAAATCGATAACGTGCATTAATAACGATCCCGGAGATCTGATACCTACCTATTTCCAAATAATTAATACATATACAACTTCTCCGTATTGAATTATCTTCGTAATGTTTTAATAGAATAACTGTACGACACTCGCCTGTAAAATAATTACAGGCGAGTTGCAGGAGATTTTTCATAAAAATAACTTGAAAAATAGCTTTGAAAATGATCAGTTTGTGTTAGGTTAGTAACCGAGTGAACAAATGCGTCGGGTTCTCATCAAGACGTCGTGGGTTCAATCCTTTTGCTAACTAAGTTCTCCATCATTATACACCAATTTGGGAGGCGCATATGGGTACCGCCGTTCCGGGAATCATTTATTGGATAACCTCTGCCATAGTTGTTCGCTACGTTTAGCAGGGGTTTCAAGGTTCATGGGGTCAGGTTAAAAAAGCAATATTTTCCACTAAAACATTAGGAGGAATTAAATATTTTAATGATAATGTCCAAGAAATGCAAAAAAATAAGATTAGGTTAGTTCAGGTTCGGTGAGGTTAGGTTATGTTCGGTTAGGTTATGATAGGTTGGGTGTTAGGTAATGTTATATTTGGTTATGTTCGAGTATGGCTTGTGAAATAATATATAAATACTAAAAAAAAAATTTGGTTGTCTGTAAAGTCGGTTTACGGACGATAATTTTACGCGATAACGTCACGAGCCGAACGCTTAGGCCGAACGCTTGTTCCGCGCCCTCGCTTGCACGCCCGGCTCAGGCGGAACGTGACAACGTGACAATGAGTCATGCTTTTTCGTGAATGCGGCCAGCGTTCATCGATTTATAAGACGTTATCACGTCAAAATGTATTTACTGTAAAAAAATTTTTACATCAAATAAATTGAAAAAAGATTAGGTTAGTTTTTTTTTCTTAATTTTTCTCCAATGTTCTGTTTTGTCATAGAACCACTGTCCTCAGTGGTAGACATTGGTATGCCGGCCGCGTTGTCCTCGGTCATTCCGTCCACGACGATTGTCCTCCGATTGTCCTCCGCGTCACGTGTTTGTGTCCTAACTTGTAAACCTGCAGACCTGTTGCGACTGGACATTGCGTTTTATACATAAATTTCCAATAAACCACGCTGTATGGCGACGCTTTGTGGCATTTTTAGTTTTTTTCTTTTTCATCCGGTTTTCTCGGTACATGCTGGTAAAATAGATTTAAAAAAAACTTGATGGTTCAAGTTATCTACAGAATGATAAACGTTTTCCTCATTAATTTGTTCCTCAACACTCACCACTGCTGGTGGATGGTGGCGGTTCTACCTAACCTAACCTATACATTTCATTGGGAGTTCAATCGGAGATTTAATAAAGGGGTTGATTGGTTCATGCAAAATACTAATATATACAACTTTGGTGTCCGTAACGCACATATGGGATCCATTTCGAACTCTTTAACTTAATTATGTATTTACATTTTTTGTATTAAGTCCCCTTAAACTGATTGTTATCAGTTTGTCAACGGGTTCTTTTAACATTCAATTTTAAAAAAATTGAGATAGGTACATAAAATATACACATTATTACATTATGTAGATATGTACACACAAACATATATTTTTAAATACATTTTTGGAAAAAAATATTGTTTTTTTTTTAAATTTTTTATGAATACAACAGTCCCAACTGCTCCCGTCTGGAGCCAGTGAGACTATGGCATCCCCAATTGGGGTATGTTGTGAGGCTGAAGGTAGTGGGGAGGGGAACGAGATCAAGGAAAAATCTGCTTCTCTATTTACTCTATGAACTATGAACCAGCGTATAAGTACAAGAAAATCGACACAGTGTATAAATCCCTTTGATATTCATATTAAGGGTATTTCTGAAGTCGAACTGAAAATCTTTTACGTTTGAAATTGGTAAATAATGCACAAAAAATTTAATTTTATAGTAAAAATCATTACGGGGAATTAATTGTCGGGGGATCAATTGTTGGGTCACCAAAAAACAGAGAAAATTGAAGAAAGAACAAAAAAAATAATAGAAGAACATTAAAACGTAAAACGCATAAACAGAAATTATTTCTATCTTACCTTCTGATCAATCAATCACAGCTTTTCATTGAATTAGGTAACTGTTGTAAATTATTGGAACATGGTATTCTAGAATTCTTTGACTAAATTGGTTTAGGTTATCTGAGAATTACAAATCCATAGTTTGCAGTTAGTCTTGTATTATGAACATGTACCTACCACTATTTTATTATATTTATATTGAGATGTATGCTGACTCGCAATTTTAAGTCACAATACAGCACGAAAAGAAAATAAATTTACAGAATTGTATAGTACCCAATGATTTTGGTACATCGTGTCTTTGTTCGTATTCAGCTTTGCTTAATATCTGATAATTTCACAAAAGAAATGTAGTACATTTTGCACTGAAAGAAGATTTGTTTTTGTTGAATGGCCCCATGTTGTTATTCCGTATCTTATTAGGGATTCCGCAGTATTGGAATTCTTGGGCAGTATATCATAGCAGTGAATTTGAATGGCGCTCTGATAAGTGTGGTAAAATTATAATTCAAGTTAGTCTTATTTTCTTATATTTTTATGGTAGTTCACTGCACAAATGAACTTTAGAGGAAACCGCCTCCGCTCACTGCTGCTACTTATTGGATAGGTTGGTACCTAATACCTATGCACATACCACGTCTTTATCTAAAACCTAATAAAACTTAATATCGGTCCCATGTTAACTTGTTTCATAAGATAACATGTCAATAACAAAATTAATTCCAATCTCCACATCTTCGAGCATATAAAAAATATCACCTATAAAAAAACGACTATAATTCATAACTACAAAACAGCTTTTGGGTGGGTCCATCGAAGACAGATACATACGCATAACATACGCAGGTAGGTTACCTTATCCAAAAAGGACCAACTATCCCCGGGAAGCATAAGTCCTTTAACAGCCTGCCTGCAGGTTTTATCAGCCGTTTAATCACCGACTAGGTGTTTCACCTTGTCGTTTTTTTACCCACGCCGCCATGTTTTTTCTGTTCGTTTTCCCGCCAACGCAATGCAGGCAACATCGGGGCGCCTCGAACCCACCAATAAACAAAAAAAAATCGTCATGTAAACAGTTAAAAGTGTGCCACTTTGTAAAACGGTGTTTAACAATCTCGTCGGCGAAATTTCAAGTGCGCTTTGTTGATTCCGACTTTTTAATTAACTAGCATAATATTATACTTTTATGCGATGCATTTGATTCATTCGTTTTTGACTTTCGTCCGTGTTATTAGCGGAATGCAGTTTGGTTAAGGATCTCCCCGTAAGTTGTGAATTATACATTTTTATAATTACCTACGTATCAAATAAAATTAATGTAATTAGTGCAAATTCGAAGCAGTTTATGAAAAATGATTTTGGTTTTATTATGTTGTTAAATTAATTATTTCATTTCTTGCTATTTAGAAATCCCGATGAGTTAGTTATAAAACTAAATTTGGAACGGGAAAAGTTTACAACACACGGGTGGGAGGGATGAGTCTTATGCTTTGATGAATTTCAGGTGGTTGATGACTTGATGCAAATGGATCAATTTTTTTTCTTGCCCTCATGGACCCCCATAAAGTCACAACTGAACCCTGCGGTCCATATAGACCACTTTGGAAACATTATAATTTCGCAAGAACCAAGGAAGCACGCCTCAGAGGTCTCCGGCAAAATGCAGCAAAGCATACAAGCATAGCACGTCTGCCCCTCTGAATTTAGCTAGATATGTATCTAATCGAAATTTAGAAAAAGAACAAGGCAACAAAAACGAGAACTAGGTTCGAGTCCGAGTTCCGACCGTCATCTTTTTATTTGTCTGTGTCTTGTTCTTTATCATATTTTAGTTAGTTTAGATTATTATTGTTAACATCTTCTTCAATGATAAATTACGTTGATGGGAATAACCTTTAAAAATTATAAAAAAGGGAGTTTTTCTTATAAATATTCAGGAAAAAGTTTTGGAAACCTTATTTACCTTCGGAAAAATTATATTATTTACGGAATATGTATATACACGTTTATAAACCTTATGAATAACATTTTGTCTTTTAAAGGTAATTGTCATTAAACAATTGGGAAGGAGGGTATGAGAACCACCGCCCGGGAACCATTTATTGGATAAACGAAGTGGTTCGCTACGTTTGGTAATTTATCAGGGGTGTCCGGGTTGTTGGTTCAGGTCTTGTCGGTCAGTGCGTTTGCCCACATACTGCATGTCGGGTCGGATCGGGAGAGTTTGGATGAGTCAGACGTCAGACCTAACCTAAATCTCTCCAGCGGGACTATCTCCACCCATCGCCTTGCACTTGTGAGGAATTCTTACGTCCATTACTCCTAGACACATTGACCACAGATTCCTAACCCACACCTCATACCTTTTTTCTTTCCAGAACTTCCTGTCTTTCATTTCCCTAAAAAAAATACCACATAGCATCCCAAAAAATTACATAGGCCTTAAGGGAAATGTTGTTCCTCAGGGCCTCACGTGCTAATGTAAAAAAAAACACAACTTTTCAATTATTCAGATTGAGATCTTCCGAGAAGTGAAGCGAAATGTTAAAATATTCACGATCACTTAACCAAGCTCTGACTTCTGCGAATGATCGTGACTTTCACGACCTCTTGACAAGCCCAGTATTGCTACACCAAAGCTATACCCATATTCAAATTGCCATTGGTATTGATCTCAAATGGAGACCTCGTTGGCAGAATAATCTGCAGCTCCTAGGAACAGAGCCCAGAAATTCCTTCATAAATGAGGTCTTGTAGTGGCGGCAGGAATGCCAGCCTGAATAATGACATACCAGCTCTCTGAATTGAAAAAAAATCTAAATTCTCAGCGTTTCGTGGCGTTCTCACGTCCCGTCTTCGGAAGCACAGCTTCTCCGCACGTCGGCAGCTATCTATTCATGACACACGCGGGTAGAATGAGCAATGATGTGATATAATACCTGCGTAAGGATAACACGCAATGGTAGATAGGCACTCTAGCAATGAAAACGGCTATCGACGACTATTAAACAATACGATAAAATTACATGCTGAGAATTCAATTATGTCGGATAGGGAGGAAATTAAAGACATCTACACATTTTTCAAATGGTCAAAGTGAAAAATTTTAGATATTTTCTACACGATGAGCCCACGAGGATTCCAACGTCTTGGAGCTAGTGAGGGTTTAGCTGTATTTTGAACATGTTGTGTTAATTCTGGCAATGGATCTAGGACCTAGATCTGTTCCATAAAAATAATTGATTATTTATTTATTTATGTAACGCCCTTAGGGCTTTTACATTAAGGCGGCGCATCCCAGCTCAAAAAGAAAAAGATGGAGAGATATGTAATTACGAATGTTGGACAGAGCACGCTAATATTTTAAATGATTAAATTGAAGCGAAAATTGCGAAAATGCTTAATAAAACATGACTCGTTTAAAATAGAGCAAAAATCTCGTGGAACGTATCTTAAGTATCATTTAAAGAAACATTGTGAATTTTTTCACAAATATAACTTGTAAAATAATAGAAATAGACTTGACTTCAATAATGTTTCGATAAAAGGTGCAATTGATTGATATTTATAGTTATATTTCGAAAGTTCCAATATGCTGATTTTAAGTTTAGAAACCGATTGGTAACGATAGACATCGATAGAACTATATTTATTTTCGAGTGTATGAAGCCTTTTGAATTGGAGAGTTTACGAAATAGTTGTTGGTAACCGCAGTTTTGATGCTAAAGCCTAAACTGGCAGATAATGGACCGAAACAAGAACAAATTGATTAGCATTGAAGCCATTTTTCTGTACCCAGTAGTTAGGTCCCTAGGTTTCCTTCAGACACCTACTAATAATCATCTATGTGCTGCCTCCGTGGCTGAGGGGTAAGTCTACCAATAGGGGTAATCGGGTAATTAGACAAAAATTACTTTCAAAATAGTGAAAAAGTTGTGTTTAAAGCACAATCCCATGTCGGTTGACATTTTACCAAATCGACCGTCCGGTTGATTTGTCAGACATCTCCAAATACCAAGTTTTGAGTTAATGAGAAAAGCAATATTCGAAGGCTCATCATAAAACCAATATTATTTACACGTGTTTGTGTTTTTCATTTTAAATATGCTTAACCGGAGGCACAACGGTCCGGAGATTTTGAAATATCCTACTAGTGACCCAGAAAAATCACCACTTTTTTTTTAATTCACCACAAACTTCGACCAAATTGGTGGAAGACACAAGTTTTTCTGCTTTATTATTGATTTGATGTTGTTTATGAGTTGTCTGAATATATTATCAGATATAGGTTATACTTTTACATATATTTTGCATGCTCAACTCAGATTTCGGTTTATTCGGAGGTGCACCGCACAAGGATCCCAACTGCTCCCGTCTGGAGCCAGTGAGACTATGGCATCCCCAATTGGGGTGTGTTGTGAGGCTGAAGGTAGTGGGGAGGGGAAGGAGATGGGGTAGAGGAAGGTGGTTTGTACCTGACTATTCAGATCTGGTCACCAAACACGGCTAAAGCCATTTCAAGCAACGTTTCAATTTTGAATGGTGGTATTACACCAGGGCGATACTGAGATTATCTTCCACTCTGGAACGTGCCGTAAATATACTACACATTATTTTAAATGAATTAATTGTGAAATTAACCAAATAAAATTTATCTGCCACGCCGGGATTCGTTCCCGCGGCCTTCGGATTGCGAGTCAAGGGCTTACCGCTAGACCACGCCGGCCGTCGTTATGCTCTAGTGATATTTGCATAGTTGAACTGCACTCTTTGATACTCTTCTCTTTCTTTCCACCTTTGCCTATGTAAGTGTAGGTGGGTATCTGTTTGAGATGTAGATGAAAAACTCATTAGCAACTTGACGAAGTTGTTGGTGAATTACTAATCGAACCATTATTTCGACATCCGTTCTGGCGGAAAGCGCCTAATTCACGCGAAGCTCAGTTTCAATTATTCTCATCTACCTGCCACCAAATATCCACTTCAAATTAATCTTGATAAGTATAAATATTACGTAAATGTGTCCAATGTTATCTCTGCAGGGGACCAAATGCCTAAGTAAAGAAGTATTTATTTTATTCGGCTGTGTAACAATTTGCCGGCTTCTATGTTTCATCCATTCTACAACACGGGTCTCTTCAAGACCCGTCGTGATCACTCATTCCTCTCCTAAAAACTATCCTCCAAACAGCACCCCCAAAGATGAGTGAAGGAAATTGTTGAGGGAAAGTGAAGGAATTGATTTTCCTCGTGGTCTCCTGTGTGCAGTTAATGGAAAAAAAATAACAAAAGAAACTATGGCATCCCCAATTGGGAGTTTCATGAGAACTTAAAAAAGTTCCATGACAACTCAACACCCCCTTGGAAAGTCATCAAGTGATAAAAAAATAGCCCATAACCTATTTAATTTAGTTTTTTATTAAATTGAATGAATTTTCATTTTTAATGATTTTTCAGGGAATGATGAAGTGCCATTTGAGTTGTCCGGTCACCCCAATTGGGGTACGCTATGAGACTGTGTCTATGAAGGTTTTGAGAGTATACCTACTATCATTCTGTGTTATCTCTTTTATCAAATTTATTCATTTAAAATAATATGTAGTATATTTGCGGCACGTTCCAGAGTGGAAGATACTATCAGTATCGCCCTGGTGTAAGACCACCATTCAGAATTGAAACGTTGCTTGAAAATGGCTTTAGCCGTGTTTAGTGACCAGATCTGAATAGCCAGGTACTTCCCCACCTTCCTCTTCCCTATCTCCTTCCCCTCCCCACTACCTTCAGCCTCACAACATACCCCGATTGGGGATGCCATAGTCTCACTGGCTCCAGACGGGAGCAGTTGGGACTCTTGTGCGGTATTAACTATAAAAAAAAAAAATAATAATAATTTATTTTATTTAATCAATGTTTTTTAACTTCTATACGTAATTAATAAATTAATGCAAGATATTGGAATACAAATTTAACTTGAATAATTTTTTCATTGAAATATCGATTTAAGTATTGTTGCAATCCCTTTTCGTCATCATTTTATGTATTGCTAATTGCGAATGGTATTGGGTCGTGTACACAAAGAAATCTGTTCTTAGTTTAGTGCCAACGAAATCGACAAGTTTCATGTGTAAGTTTCGAAAAGGGTTGGATGCCTTGGCGTAAGCGAAGGCGTGCTGTAGTATTGGACGTATCAGCGACGCGACGCCAGGTAACACCGTACGAACTGCCGATAGCACACCTCTTGTTTTCGAATATCTTTGGGTAGCTCCAAGCTGTGGCTTAGCTATCTTGGGTGACCTATAACGCGATGTCGCTCCAAGAATAAACGTGGTGTCACCCCAAGAATTGTCAATTACTCTCAAACTAGATCTTGGATAATGTCCTACCTAATATTGAAAAAAATAATATAGGTATAATGTTTGGTTGCGCTAGTAATGCGAGGGTGGCCTCTTATCCAAAAAATCGACGACTAAACGAAATCTGAGGGCGCTCTTACATTTGGTCGAAGATTACCTTCGTTTGGGCGGCGAAGGCAGGAAACTACCCCAGTGTAAGCAGCTAGTTGTTCGACGACTACAGTCCGCAGTCGAAGTCGTCCAGAAATAAACACTGTCGGCCATTGACCTAGTATACCCTAGACAAGCCGTCTCATAGTAAAAATCAGAAAAAAATAACCCCAAGGATCAGTAATTTCGCAATACAACTCTCCTTCGAATTCCGCCGTCTAGCATGCGAATTCTCGGCAATATAAAACTGAGCACCGTTTAATTCCATTGTGTGATTTGTCGAACTAACACTTCAAAAGGTGAACACGTGTTGCATGCGTGATGTTTCGACAAGCTGTGTTGTATATAAATGGTTTTCAAAGTGGGGATCGCGAGACATTCATAAATTTAATTAGACAAAAATATTTTTTTACTTTATTATGACAAGCGATTCAATTTCGGAGGCGAGTATGGGTACCGCCGCCTCGGGAACCATTTATTGGATAACCAACGCCTCTGCCATAGGTCACCCCAAGTGGTTCGCTACGTTTGGTGACTATGCAGGGGTGCCCGGGTTCATGGATTGAGGTTTGTCCGGGTCTTGGCGGCGGATGCGTCTGATAATTTTTTAATTTTATTTTTCTGATGAACCGTATGGCTCGTTGTCAACCACCAAGCAGCAATTACGTCGAAGTGTCCTGTTGAAAGCGGTGTACACTCTTTAGATTAACCATACTTTAGATTCGTGTACAAAAACTTGTACACAGTCCCGTATATGTATATATTGATCATGAGTTTTAAATATAAAAAAAATCCATTCATCGTTTGTTTGAAAATAATTACGAAAAATTGACCCTTTTACCGCCCACGCACCGTGGGCTGCCCAGGTTGGTCGCTTATCATTAACACAGTGATGAGCAACCAGCAGCCCGCAAGCCCTTTTACTGCTTTCCGGACTTTTGACTACAAAAAATACCAAAAAAATTGCGCTAAAAAATATTCAAAGGCTTCTGTTCTGTTTTGCAAAATGTCTTAGCCGAAAACTATAATCTTTCTTAAGAGTTTTGAATCAGCTGCTCAATCATTAAGTTTTTTTTGTGTATAGGTAATAATTAAAAAATGACAGAAATTCGTAGTTAATTAAAGCCCGTTAGTAAGCGCTCAAAAAGAAGAGGAAGGTGAGATATGTAAATACGAATGTTAGAGGGAGCGCGAAAACGATAATATTTAAGCGAAAATTGTGAAAGTGTTTAATAAAACATGACTCGTTTAAACTATTTTAAAATAGAACCAAAATCTCGCGGGAAATGTCATAGCTTTAAAGAAAAAAATTAATTATGATTTTTTTCATATATATAACTTGTAATGTAACAAAAATAAAGTGCTTATAATAATTTTCGAAGTATACGATTTTCTTCTATGGGAAGAATTTCATTCAATTACCGTTTCGGCGTGGCAAATGTATAGATATTATCGTCAAAAACAACATATATTTTTTTAGAAACTTAAAAACTTAAAGTGTTTTAGAGAAATATGTTGTAAAACGGTAGAAATTCCGAATGCTATGGCTTAAGATAGGTTAACTTTCGACCTTAATTGAAGAATAGTGCAGCGGTTTTTTGTTAAGATCTGCGTTTAATGTATTTTAAAGTTTTCCGTTTTATACAAACCGGGTCGCGTTTTTAAAAAGTTTAAAAACCACTGCCATTTCGTGATGCCAGCCTTTCGTCTATGTGTTGGTATCGGTGTGTGGTGACGTCACAAGCATTTGGGTGATTAAGTGACGTCAGAAACTTTGCTTGCCAAAAAAATAATACGTCAATATTATTACATTTATTAAAACGCTGCCTTAAAGCTATCGGTAAGGCATAATTTTTTTTATGTATTCAGATAGCTGGTTACATTATCGAAAATAAAGTCCGCGGACTGTACCTTGTACAATATTCGGAAGTAGGATATTTTTGTGTTTGAAAAAATTAATTCCGTCAGGACGGCTGGGACAGCAATTAGTTTCAGTGTGGACCGATAAAAGGTAAAACACAAAGCACTATGCGATCCAAATAGTACGAAACAATGCTCGCACTTTTTCATAAATGGGCCTTGAGCCAGTTTTATTTGGTTTCTGGCGTCATTTTTAATTTCACAGGGCATGTCTTGATATACTTGGTCGAAGCTGTCGGCAGTTGATTCGGTAATCGGTGTAAATAGCGCATCGACTGTCGCCTGCGGTAAGCAACCGGTCGCTCGCCGAAGTTGACAGACGACCCAATGTACATTGGTTCATCTGTAACTTTGTGAAATTCTGAACGCAAATTTCGACTTTAAAAAAAAAATAAAAACATTGCTAGCTAGTCAAATGTAGATACAAAAACATTTTTCGAAATCCGCCAAGTATTATTTTTGCTAAATTATTTATTTATGTACACAAAACAACGAAATACAGAAAAAAAACACACAGATGATTGATCATTTTTTCAGTCAGTTAGCGATCGCTTCTGCTATAATTGTATTCAGTTTTTTAGTTATCGTTTATTACAAAAAAATGAACCATCCAATCCACTTATCTTGTTTTTTGAAAGACACCTTTCAACACTTTTAAAAATAGTAACAGTACAACAACTTTTTCATTAATTCAAGTCAATCAATAGGTAACAAATTCACTTCATGAGTTCACGTTAATCACAATGAACAAAAGAAATGAGAATAATCCAGGTGCCAAGCAAGGAATATTTCAGGGGAATCCCCAACCGAGCAATAGTTAGAGCTAAGAACGAAAATGAAACAACAGAATTTTTGGGGAATTCCCGACCGATTCCGCCATAGAGCTACGAAAATATAAATAACAGACAGTGTTCCTGTGTAAAATATTTTTGTTTCAATATTCTACCTTCGTAAGTTTTTTTCACGTTCAGGTGTCACCCTGCGTCGGATGGCACGCGGTGTGGGCCGCCCTAGCCACGCCACGGGCCCCAAGTATTTACACCTGACTTATTGGAAATTGGTTTTAAAATTGATAAATTTCAAAGTGTTTTCAACATAAACCTTTGAAAAAGTGAGCTTCACGATAATTAAAATGATTATATCTATTTAAAATGTCGTTTATCTTTGAAAGGGATTAATGAGAGCACTTACAGTTCAAGTGGAAATTCACACAACAAGATATCTGGGAATTGCAAACCAAATATAATTTACATTATCTAGCTCACTAGGTAAGTAGGTACAAGGTTTTTTCAAAAAACGCCGCTCTACAAATTGTCCAATTATTATTATTATTAAGGGGCGGTCCGTGACTTTTCAGTGAGCTAGAGTGCCAAGATTGAAAAATACAACATTATTGATATTATTGTAGCTGAAAATCAATTTTATTTTTCCAAACAAAAAATAAAATTCCCAAACTGAAAGAATCCTGAAAATCTTCGTAGAAAAAATAAAGTTTATTTTCAGCTACAACAACATAAAAAACGTCGTATTTTTCAATCTTAGCTCTACCTCAATGAAAAATCACGGACCGCCACTAGTAGGTTACCTACCTATATGAGTCACTTGCAGAGAAGTAGGTACGTACTATGTACGATGTGTAGGTACCTACATATCCATTTATTATAAAATATTGTACTCTTAATTGCTGCGTTTCTTTATTACTGAGAATGGTGTTGTCTCACATTTATTTATTTATTTGAAAAAGCAGAGTTAGATAATAAAGATGGTAAAAATAATTTTTCATTTGCGTGTCTGTAAATGATGACGAAGTTGTCAGCTTTCAACGTGAACTTGGGTATAACGTAAGCAATAGTACCCTTTACACATAGAGTTCGGAGCGGGACGTGCCCCGCGCCACTTCAGGCCGCGCGCCGCGCAGAAAGTGGTGTCTTGTGAATTCGAACTCCATTGGAATGGCAGTACTTAAGGTACGGGCGTTTACTGTGATGTCGCACGATTTTCAACCGACAGGAAACGTCAAAATGTTGACGACTTATAATAATAATAGATATAATAATTTATTAATTTTAAGAGCGCCGTTATTGTAAAAATCACCTCAAGGACGCTGTACAATTTATTAACAGTTCTTAGGCTCTATCTAATTTATATTTTATTATACTCGCGTTCGGAACTAGGTACTAAAAAACAAACACAATAAAATGCTTAGTTCGATATCATATTAGGAGGTACTTGCTAAGTACTTATTCACAATATGATACACGATACACAATACGTATTTTGCATTATCGAGCACTTGACGGGTTGGCGTTGGCACTTGAAGCCGACACTCTCAAAGCAATGGGCAACAAGTCATCCCGATATTCAACAAATTGAACAAATTGTTGGACCATATGGCCAACGAGTTTTGCAATGAGTAGAGATACGCGGTGAGTATTTAGAATATTTGACGTGTTGTGGTTTGTCGCACCTAACCTAAAATCAATTTATACACGCGTTCTGAAGATATTCAATGTTTATTAGAATAACTCTGTTTTATAATAGCTTTTGAAGGTTTTTACCATCGATGTAATATATCATTGAAGAAGAAGATAATACTAATAAATCTAAAAGAAAATATGAAAAAGAACATGTCACAGAAAAAGAAAAAAAATTGTTTATCTATTTATTTTACAAGTTATATTTGTGAAAAAAATCACAATGTTTTTTTAAATGATACTTAAGATACGTTCCACGAGATTTTTGCTCTATTTTAAACGAGTCATGTTTTATTAAGCTTTTTCTCAATTTTCGCTGCTATTTTATCACATAAAATATTAGCGCGCTCTGTCCAACATTCGTAATTACATATCTCTCCATCTTCTTCTTTTTCAGCCGAAGAGCGCCGCCTTAAAACGGTAGGTAGCTGCCAAAAATATAGGAAAATAAATTATTCGAAGATAATATTGTTGATTCTGAGATCGACAAAGTCTCAATGGCCAAATTGGTTGGGGCGCTTATCCCGATAAGACGAGATTTTATGGGTTCGAGTCTCATAAGTTGTTATAAAAGTGTGTCTAGTCTGTAGTTGGAAGTAAGATTGTAGAAATATATTATAAATTTGTACTAAATTTTCACGAAAGCTCTGTACAAATCATCCAAATATTGTTATTATAGATGTGCTGATATATTCGTTGCCAGTTACTATCGTTACTCTGCAATTTTAGTAATGTTGGCGGGGAAGTACTCCACTAGAGTGACAATAGAAATAAGTAGGGAAGTAAATGAAAAGGAATCGCTGAGCATGGCGCACTAATGAAGGACCAGGGAATATTATACCGGGGCTGTAGACTGAGGAAGTAGGAGTTGGCTACAGGGGGTGTCAGGACGTCAAATTACACGGGCGTTAATTTCACGTGCCAAAGAATTACACCTATTCGAATTATACATTTAAAAAAAAACTGTTATAATTTTTGTCTTACTCCGCTTACTGGTTCTTTGCCAAACAAACCATTCAAAACCTGGGATGTATATCTAAATTATGATGACATCCAGCTTTTGCAGCTTGAATCTCAACCCAGGAATAATTCGAAGTAGGTAATTTTCTGTTTTTAGTTTGACGAGAATTTATTTTAAAAGATTGGTACTTCCGACAAATGTCATATTTGATTGTCTATTAGTTAAAAAAAAGAGTATTCCGTATTATCCGAGTATCGAACTTCAACAACACGAACGTTCCGTATTATCCGTGAGGTGGGCTTATACAATTTTACCATTGGTAATATAATAATACGGAACGTTCGTGTTGTTGAAGTTCGATACTCGGATAATACGGAATATTCTTTTTTTTTAACTAATAGACAATCAAATATGACATTTGTCGGAAGTACCAATCTTTTAAAATAAATTCTCGTCAAACTAAAAACAGAAAAGTACCTACTTCGAATTATTCCTGGGTTGAGATTCAAGCTGCAAAAGCTGGATGTCATCATAATTTCGATATACATCCCAGGTTTTGAATGGTTTGTTTGGCAAAGAAGGGATTGTCTAACGGGTATGTGTAATTATTCTATTGGCAGCATTGTCTGATGATTAATTGTCTATGAAGTGTAAAACAAAAAACGATGAAAATACAAATGGCGTATACCGCGCGAATGAAATAATTTTAACCAAATTTAAATGTAACATGCATGTTTTATGCATTTTTTTTCATTTCCCCCGACGTAATTACTCACTTTTCATGATAAAGCTTAATCTAACTGTTTGAATAAGAAATATTGCGTAGGTATTAACCAGTAAGCGGAGTAAGACAAAAATTATCAAATTTGAAACATTCGAATATTCATCCAGTAATATTATTCGATCCAGTTCTTGCTTGCAATCCATTGCTCAGTTTTTTGCGAACAACCAGTGATCTAAGAACACCACAAATTTCGCCATACATATTATCCTTGAGATACATTTTTATTTTATAGTCGAGATAAAAAAAAAAAAAAAAATATTTAGATGCTTAACCACTACCCCTGCATACCGCTCTTATGCATACCTTTTTTTCTTTAATATTGCATCATGTAATTGCTCTTTTAACTTTATGTCCGGATTAAATCTTCCCCACAGGAAACATTAACCCTTCCACATACTTTTCCATAGATGATCATCTAGTCAATCCACGCTATGCAAATGCACTATATAAGTAAAATAAATACAAAACAATATAAGAACAACATGTCAACCTACCAGAGACCAAATGCCAAAGCTGTGAGCTCTTCGTGTCACGTTGTCTTGTTTCCGAGATCCGCCGAAGGCAACCGAAGGTAGATGTGCAGAGTCATTATAATTCTAGAGCTCCGCAGATAAAGCTTAGCATTCAGTCAGAAAGGACTTTAATCCTCCGAATTATCACGTTACATCTATAGTAAACAGTATTTTAATAAGCATCTTGTAGTACTGATCCAAGTACCTACTTACAAATAATGAATTTCTCTGATGGAGATATTACAGACACCTGTAATGCTGTCCTAAACGTTGGCAAAAGAAAGGTAGGGCAACACGGCAAAACAACCCAAACATAACTCACGATACCACTTTTTGGCGGTGAAAATCTCTAACCATATCTAAGGTTAGGTTAGGTTATTTTCAACGTGTGTAATTAATTACAATAGGTGTACAACAACAATAATTTGGTGTAACTCTTTCCAATTGTAATTTCTTCCATGAGTATTTCCATCCACGTGTAATATTGGCACGTAAAATTCAAGCATGTGTAATTCCGTCACGTAACCGCTGCAGGGTATAGTATAAGGTACAGGGTATTCCTGCACAACACTGGCTGGTGTGAGCCGCAAACATTGGTGAGTGCCGTACCGTGTACCGTGTACCTACCCTAGTGAGGGGAGAACACTTCACCATCATCAAATTACAACCCTCCCTGGTACCTAGTTGCGGGTGCCGGGACAGTAAGTAGCAAGGGACTTGTAGGCTAGGCTTATGGTGTACCTACTACTCTGGTGGATCGAGGTGACTTCGAATACTTTTGAGTGAGGGTTTGTGCTTTCAGTGTAATTACTCTAAAATTATGTTGTAACTCAATGGGGGTGACTTTGACAGCCATTAGGTAATTTGACAATTAAATCCCTCTCTTAATAAATAAGTAGTCTAAATTATGTACCTAATAATCATTACCTAGACATTAAAATTCGGAATAATTAGGGCTAATCCTAAATGTCATCTGCAAATACTATCAGTATTTATCTATTAGTTTTTTTATACATGTCTATTCACCTGTATGTATTTTTCAGATAGTAGTTACTTTTATACATATTTGTCATTTTATGGCATGACTTTATAAAAGTTACAATATTTTACAATAATCACGGGTTATAGCGAAAGCGGTAATTTGAATTGTTGTACAGGACAATAAATCCAAAAATTAGTTAAATATGTCATTTTTCTCCGTTTTTTTTTGAGGTCAAAATATTTCTGGAAAAATAATAGGGTCCTTTACGACGTGCTTTTTAAGGCGGCACTACCCGAATTCCTACCGATTTCTTGCAAATCTCCCTTGACATTTGAAGAAACGCCGCCCGCTCCCACGCCGAAACGCAAATTATATGAAATTCCATCGATATAAAAAAATCGCAAAGTATGCTCCGAAAATTTTTATTTTCAAGCCTGTATCTATTATTTAACCAGTTATATGTATGAAAAAATTCACAGTGTTTCTTTGAACTTTGTTTTAGACAATCCTCACGAGATTTTTAATCTATTCTAAACGAGTCGTGTTTTATTAAACATTTTCACAATTTTCGCTTCACTTTTATCGTTTGAAATATTAGCGCGCTCTCTCCAACATTCGTAATTACATATCTCTCCATCTTCTTCTTTTCGTGCTCGGGTACGGGGCACGAAAATACAATATTTATAAAAGTTAAAAATACGTTAAATTTTGTTATTGGAGATATTTACAAAAATGTTCTAAAATATTCTAAAAGATCTATAGAATGTTACTTATAATAAAAATTAATAATTAATTATAGGTCTACAAAAACAGGAGATATTTGCTTTTCAAAAACAAACATTGTTAATTTTAACGACGATCTGAAATTCACTTTTCGATTGAACGCATAAACTTGAAAAATTATGACATCTTTAAAAACATAAACAAAAGCAGTAGGTATGTATGTAGTTTAAATACAGAATTATTTGCGTATTAATTATCAATTTTGGTATCTACTTTATTGCTTGTTCGAATTGTCTCACAAGAAATTATACTTAAATTGAAAGCAAATCCAAGTTCTAGAGTCCATTGAACCCGAGTTAAAGACAGATTCACAAACGAAGTTATTAGGTATTTCAAAATATTTTTACCTAGGTTGGGTAAGTCAAATACCGAAATAACAGAAGAGAAGATATAATATGTGTGTGGACTGTGAACGGAGCAAGAAATGTGTGCCAAGTCAGAGAAGTGGGCATTCCATAGTGTCCGAACTAACCTTGTGGAGAAATTTAATGGCAAATTGTTAGCAAAGAAATTATTTCATTAAATTCTCTTCTCATTTTCACTTTCATTGAAATTGTTCACAATAATATCAATGAAATTATAGTACATATTATGGCTGAAAAAAACCGAAGGATAGATAGGAAATAAGGCAATAAAATAGATATCAGCCTGGAATGCTCGACCCGAAATGTGTGGAATTTTGACTAATGATAAGAAACTTCTATTTAAGGAGGAGCTTTTCCAAGCAAGAGCTTACTTATTGATGATTCTTGCAAAAATTCTCGCAGCGACTTTGTTTCGTGTAAGCATTGTAGATTGTAGTGTTTTCAAAATCACCCAAAAATTCTTAATGATTTTACTCTATCATAATATCTAGTAGAAGTCTAAGGGCTCTTCGGGTCGCATGGTCTCGTTTGAGCCGAAAGTGACCGAAAATAGATATACGAAGTCCTTAGAGGTTTGTCCTCAGAAGTATTATTATAATTACAATATGATAATCAACAGTCTCTGAGTCAGTCCCTAAGGGCCGGTTTTATAACCATCCGTTCGTTACGCTTGATACCATTTTTAACAAATATTTGGTCTACCGCCTGATTTCGCCGTTTTATAAACATTCGCCAGGCTACCGGTCGGTTAAATAGCGGTTAACGCTTTACGGACCGATTTTGGTCAGTTAAATGGATAACGATCCGTTTGCTGACGTTTTTTGACAGTTGTAAGTAGGAAGTTGTTCTCGGCGCTCGGTTATTTGGATCCGTGTTACTATTATATTATTATTAATATACTATTTTTCAGAGATAATATTGTATAGTTTGAAGATAGTTCATCCAGTAGCAGTGAAGACGAAGCTGCAAGACGCAGAAAACCGTGTGTTTTTACGCATAAATTGGACTATTTCAATTATTTTGCAGACTTCGATTTCAAACTGAGGTTTTTGTTTGTTGAAGCGGACCGTAGCTCAAATTTTGAACACAATTGGAGCTCAGTTAATGCCAGCGAACGCGACATATCGAAATCAGTCAGTTGGGCCAGCCCAGAACCCAGCAGTTATTACTAACACTATGTTTCTACGCTCTGGGATCAATGCTGCAAGCAGCTGGCGATTTTACAGGAATCTTCAAGTCGACGGTGTGCATTGTTCTATAGAGAGTGACCCAAGTAATAAAACTTTAGGACCAAATGTAACCGATGACCGCTGGTAACGCACATTTGTTTATAGTACGCAAAATAAAATAACGAACGGATGGCGGTCCGTTAACGAAAAACGGTTCGTTACGTAACTGAAATTTGGTACTTCGTTTATAAAACCGGCCCTTAGTCTTTCAATCAAGCATCCTATAGGTGACAATGATAATAACTTGTAATGGAGAAAACAGGTCCCAGTCTTACCATATGCAGTCATTCTCTGGAGAGACTATAAGACACTACAATGATATTACTTCATCATTAGTCATCACTAGGGGGCGGAAAGTGGAGGCAAAACGAAAATTCCAGAGCGGCTAATTATTAAGGGCAAACAATTAAACTATCGTTATTTGCCTTGCCAGATTTGTTTTATGGGGCCAACAGACTTAGCTATAAAAGATCATTTGGTTTTGGCCTATTTCAGCATTTCGCTCGCCATACATTCCCAACATTGCCTCCGCCAGCCGCCTACTAGTCATCACCCATGCTATCTTCATACTTTAGTTTGATTGACAGTCCAGAAATTCGAATTCATTTCTGTCATCTTCAAGATCAACATTGTGCAAGATCGAAATCTCCATTGGAATGTTCGTCCGATAACTCCATATCGATAAATACTTACTTCCTACTCGTCTTTCTGGTTCCCTGGTATCATCCAAAGATCTTTCTTTCCAGGATTAAACTGGGGAACTCATACTAGTCACATCTTTGTAAGTGTCCGAATAGGGCAGTCTTGGGCTTTGATGTAAAGGAATCCCATCTTATCTTGAGAGTTTTTCTCAGGATCGCGGATGCTTGCTGTTTGTTGATTGCCTTATTTTTCAGAACCCAGGCTTCTTATTCGTGTGGTAGATTGGACCATATACAGCAAAGCATGACTCTGTATGACACATTTTTTTTATCAGAACCTTTTACGTATCAGAGAAAGCAGCCTTATAGTATTTTTTTTAACATTGTTTTAGAAAAGAATGTGTCCTTACTGGGGTACCCCGTTCTAAGGTCACATTGTACATGTTTTTGTGTTTGAATTATAAATTAATACCTATTTTAAAATATTACAAGAGGAAAATTATAAAGTTATATCTAAAAGAAACCACAATACAAGCATTAAAATTTATTTGGTTGAAAAATTGTATGTATGTTCTTCCTTCCCATGTTCATAATCTTTATCTCAATTCTTCATTGGAAGCCGTTTATTATTTTAACGGTTTTTATTGCAAGAGGGAGATAATTTTATTGAGAAGTATTGCATATTTCTTTGTCCAAAAGTCGTTTTAGTTGTTGGTTGATGGAATGCATGTTGTAATATGGATCTTGTGAATCGGCCCGAGTTTGTCTGTGTTAAGTTATCCTGGTTTTTGAATGCGTAAATTTAGAGTATCTTTTGCATATAATTGTTTCAGTGACATTAAATTCTGTGCTTTAAAAATGTAGTCTGTTGGAGTTCTGATAGGGACTTTAAGTATAATTTTCAAAATTGCCCTTTGTGCTATGAGGACTGGTTTTATAGTGGAATCGAGCTTCCCCATCCGATATGACCATATTGTAGATAAGATTGGGCTAATGCATAATACATTTTAATTAGCTGTTCTTTATCTAAAATGTTTCTTATTGTTTTGAAAAGGAGGATAGTTTTTTTTAATTTGTTACTGACATTTTCCACTTGGGGGTTCCAATTTACGTTTTGGTCAATAATTATTCCAAGGTATTTTATTGCTTGTATTTCATTAAATATTGGGCAGTTGCAAGGAATTTCTTAAACAGTCTTTATGAATTTTTATGTTTAGGTTTGTATTGACGTTGTCTGTCTGTTGTGGATTTTGAATTTAATATATTTAGTTTTTGAATTTAATGTATATGTTAACTATGTAGCAGAAAGTCAGTGAATCTACAAAATTTGTCTAAATGTTGCTAGGAAATATGAAAAACTTTGTGTAATATTTTGGGGATAATTCAAATGTTTTCATCTCACAACATGAAACTTTAAAATTTCCTCGAATCTGTTACTAATGATAAATAAATATTGTTAATCTCGTTACTAGGTGCAGGCTTAGTTTCAGTGAGGTTAATATTTGGATTGTAAAACAATATATTTTAAATGTGAAGTAACAAATAATAAATAAATAATAAAGTGAGAATGCCATGTTGCACGACCTTTAAAAAATTACTCTGGCGAAACCGGGTAGAAAAGATAGCTTTTAATAAAGGATTAATAGATTTACTATTAATCCTACTGTTTCGCTAAGCTAATCAGAAAATAAATCAGTACCTAGGTGAATCAAAATGAGCTGATGTTAATAAGTCAGGTACGCCTCATATGTCATATGGTACATCTCTTAGCGTTATATTATCGTGTAAACAAATTTATGGGTCCGAGTGGTTGGGAGGAGTGCTGGTTTCCTCGGTTTTTAATCTAGATCAGGGGTGCACAATATACCTGCATACATCAAAGTTTCAGATTTCAGACTTATTTACATTCATAATTTAAAATGTTTACTACTATATTATAGCTATAGGTTGACAGGAATAAACTTGTACATTTTAGCATTATCCATTAAAAATTGATATTTTTCTTTGTCAAGACAGTGATGGAAACCGTTTCTTGCTTGAGCTGCAGAATGTTCAAATTGTCGTTATAATTTTTATATCTAACTTTTATATCTATTGTATGCACGCGTTTATTATCTCAAACAAACACACTAAAAAGATACTTGCGCCAAAAAACGAAACTATAAAGTTATATATTATTATCTATGGCTTTGCGCCCAAATTCACCCAGTGTGTTGAAGTCACCACAATTCACGGCAGTTTGATTAATTCGCTTTGAAGTTTTCAGTGCTGTGAGAGTGGCTATACGGATTCTATGTTAGTAGCAAATGCCCTAAGTAGATCCTATCTACTATTTTAAAGGTCAAAATACCAAAATTTAATACCAAACTAATGCAAAACAATTATATCTATTTAGGAATAAAGTATTTCAACAATCTTACGATTGAAATAAAAAAAAAATCAAAGACATCAATAAACTGAAACTCAAACTGAAGCTACACTTCATCAGGAATAATTAATTAAATAATTACCTGTTTTTCTCTTTCTTTCTATTTATTATCAATCTATATTGATTTCTATTTTATTTAGATTTTCGAATTTCTCTAAAGTGCACAATATTTAAGTATGTAACCATATCCCATTATGTACACCTTCACATATAGTTGATCCAGATGTTTCAATTGTTCCCATTATATACTTACCTATCGCATAATGTTATTCTATTTCTGTCATAATTAGTGTAACTCGCTCATCAAGCACAAGAACTAGCTTCTTCTTTGGTGAGATTGCAATTTTAAATAATTTCTGTACCAATATGTAATAATATATCAACACCACTGTAAACTTATATATCTATATTAAATAAAAAAAATGTTTGTTACAATAACAAGAAAATAAAAAATCGATTTCACGGACCCAAGCGACGCAGAGTCTACGGAGGTCCATTCGCCACCGCAGCGGGGCGTAACAGATTGAAAATGCACACAGTCGTTATGCGGACGGCATTAGGTTTAATTCTCAATTCTAAATTCCTTGAACGCCGCCCATTTTGATTCATCCCGAAAAAAACAGCGCGAAATTGCAATTTAATAAGTGCCAATATTACCTACCTGTAATAATGCGGAATAATAACTTCCAAGGAGCAATCATCTTGTTAGGAACCAGTGCAATGATCAATTCATAAAGGAGTTGATCTCTTAGTTCTTAACTTCGACTATGACCTCAGTGCAAAGATTACCAATTACCAAGTATGTCATTGGAGTCTGTTAAAGGAACTATTGCAGTTTTCATCTCCTTGGTACCTCGGTTCTTTAATGATTCAAACGAAGATTTGTGCATGTGCTCAGCCAAGTGATCTGGTGCCACAATAACATAACAAGAATGCGCTATAAGAAATCCAGGTGAGTGAGAATCCCTTTCCTGTGTATTATTGAAACGCCATATTTTATTGATTAAATTCCAAATTATTGATGGCAGTTCAATTGAGTCGCAGTATATCTGCGATTAAATCCCCCTTTGGCCAACTGCAAATATATCTATGTCAAGCTATACTAAGATACCTACGTGCTAAATTCCAGACTCTCTAATTCAACGAGCACACCAAAGAGACATTATTAGCAAATTTTACGTAGATCTGTTATATTAAATTTATTAATGTCAATAATGATACAACCTTTTCTCAAATAGGTAAATAAACCTAAATCTTGAGGAAAATGCCAATAATAATTGCTCGCAGTAGAATGTAGACTTTTGAGGATGACGGTATATATATATATATTTTCCTAATTGGGGGTAAACACGGAGTTATTCTTATTTACCGGCGCGTTAACAGTGATCGCACCTTCTTCTACAAACAATATCTCTCGTGTTTGATCAACTATGCAAATATCCTCGTACATTTGTGACAAAAATACTAAATTCTTTTATTACGCCGTCCCATTGCTGGCGGCCATATTCTTAACACCTTCGTATCCAGGGGCGACTCAAAACCTGGAATATTTAAAATGGGATATTTTTACTATGTGTGGTTGTTTTCTCTGATGAACAATAAAACTCCGATGATCGGGAGTTTCAATAATACTTCGGTTGATCCAGATTACAGGGCGTGTTTATTATCGTCTTATTTACAATTTATATTTAACTGGACTAAACGTCCATTCTAAAGGATGCTCCGCGTTAATCTGGAGCAGGGAAAATGGTCATTGAAGGTGCCCACCTGTAAATCGGATATGATCGGCTATCTTCGTAACCGTTCGGGTGCATGACTCGAACGGGCGACAATTGTCTACCTCATATGGGACAACTGCTGACGCTGACCTCTGTTGAGACATATAACTTTTATTTTTTATTTTTTTTTTTATATGAATACCGCACAAGAGTCGCAACTGCTCCCGTCTGAAGCCAGTGAGACTATGGCATCCCCAATTGGGGTATGTTATGAGGCTGAAGGTTGTGGGGAAGGGAAGGAGATAGGGAAGAGGAAGGCGGTAAAGTACCTGGCTTTACAGATCTGGTCACTAGGCATGGCTAAAGCGATTTCAAGCAACGTTTCAATTTTGAATGGTGGTCTTACACCAAGGCGATACTGATAGCATCTTCAACTCTGGAACGTGCCGCAAATATACTATATATCATTTTAAATGAATAAATTGTGAAATAACACAAATAAATCACATAAAATTTATTTGCCACGCCGGGATTCGATCCCGCGACCTTCGGATTGCGAGTCAAGCGTCTTGCCGCTGGACTACGCCGGCCGTCGTATAACTACCTTTTCTAACGACATCTGTTGTGAGGGAATGGTAAAAATAACAAAGAATGCAATTCATAAGTGTTTGACGAGCCGTCCGTGCACGAATATCACCAGTTAAAAATTACACGTAATAATTCTGGGTGGTTTGCCTGATTATTGTAGGTAAATATCTAGCTAATTAGGTACCTACCGCACAATAGCCAATAGGTGAGATGTACATTTATAAAAAAATTATTGCATGTTCAGAATAAAGCTACAAACGAACCGCGAAATTTTCTTCAGACCAACTGCAAACATTAATGTTCAAATGCAAATAATAACCCACTTGGTACAAAGTCGTATAAAGAAATTATACAGGTAGGTATACCTACAATAATTATTTCCTAATTATACGGATAACTAAGGAGACCTGAAGAGAAAAATGTTCCGAATATATCGTGTATGACTTTCACGATTTTCACGTTTTCCAGAATAGTGATATTGTGCTGGAAGGTCGTCGATGTCGGTTTATTTTATTTCTTTTCTGAAAGAGTCATACGTACGGCTTTTAAATTTATGTTTTTTTGTGATTACCGCGTAAGAGTCCTAACTTGCTCGGAGCCAGTGAAGCTAAGGCATGCTCATTTGGAGTACCTATTGTTATGGGAGGTGGGGAAGAGTGAGATTGGGAAGCACCTATCTAGCTGCTCAGATCTGGTCAATAAACACGGGTGTTATCATTTAAAGCAACTTCTGATTTAAAAAAATATATGTTCTCAAGATCGATTCCGAATGATCGTCTTTCGCCAAGGCATTAGTGAAAGTACCTATATATTTAACAAATAGACACCTTTCACGATAAGTATGCCACGCATTATTTAAATAATTTGTGAAACAAAACTTTTAATTTAAAAAAAAACTAGCTGACCCGGTCACGCGTTGCTGTGGTTAACGAAACACAACTATTGGATGCTTACATAACCTTGATAATCACCGCCATCTGTTAATTTGCATACCAATCAAATCCACACCGCCCGCTTGCCAGCCCAGACATTCTCCTTTATATATTATATATTTCAACGAATTGACACAAAACCTTGACAAATTATATATTTAAACCTTTCTCATGAATCACTCTATCTATTGGTGAAAACCGCATGGAAATCCGTTCAGTAGTTTTTGAGTTTATCGCGAACAAACAGACAGACAGACGCGGCGGAGGACTTTAATTTATAATATGTAGAGATATTTACGCATGCTGAATTTCAAACCCGCAAGCTCGGGGTCCAAAGTCTAGAGCCAACGAAATTACTACTGCTACGAAGGTATTCGTAAAGTGAAAGTTAGAATTTAACTATTAAAAAAAAACCGAAATTAATTTCCGAAATTTTGGAAAGAAATCACAAAATCCAAAAGGAAAAAGAACAAGGAAGTTTGACAATCACTAACACATACACAGAATCACATATTGGTACATACCATAAATACCTAATAATAATCACCGCGATGATTTACCGTGATATCTCAAAATATAGGGTAATAATGATATTTTATTTTTATTTCTATATTGACGAATAAGTTTTTTATCTCGATTTAAAATGTTCCATTTTCGATTTGCCGCCAAAACGACATGTTTGTTTTTATTCGTGAATTCGGCGGCGTTGACGTCACGCCGGGCAACGTCGATAACAGCCGTCTTACCATCAGTGGCGTTTTCTATTTCTTAATGACGTTGTAGCCAGTTAGAACCGTTTCGAAATGTGCGGTTTTGCAAATAAATAATAATTATGAATGACAATGTTAAAATTACACATTTTCAGTACAATGATCAGAATCAGAAAAATAACCTTTAAATCTTCCGCATATTTTTAACGGTATTTATATTTTGTGAAAATACCCCAGTAGTAGTAGCCTATATAATGCACCTACACACTTTCTTGATAATGTGTAGGCACAACTTGCTTTGTTGCATATGTTGTTAAAGTGAATCAGAGAATTAGTTTAATGGTAATGTGCCTATAATTCGGTGACTGAAAAAACTGTTGAACATTACAGAAATTATTCAACCAATTTTATTAGGTACCAATTTATATGTGTTATTTGTGAAGATGGAATGGCTTATTATAAAATTTTCTGTTTTCTTAGAATCACTAACAATGTGATAACACACTATGGTTGTTGAGTTTTCTATATAAGCAAAATGTAACATATCCAAAGATAAACATTCAGTTTTTAACATCTCTCTATGTCTATAGATTTTGTATTTAGAAAATGTGGAATTGAAAGCAAAATTGAAAATAAAACCCACGACTTCTGAAAAGTGATGTATATAATTTACTTTTGAGAAAACAATTTTTAAAGAAGTTTTGATCCAAAACCATGTAATTATCACCTACTACCAGACCATACATTTTCGTTATTTGTTTTTGGGGTGTTATGCCGTGTTGCGCTACCTCCTTCTTTAGCCAACGTTTCGGACAGCGTTACAGTGTCCATCATTGTGTACAATTACACATCTGCCCTGATGATGGACACTGCTGTCCGAAACGTTGGCTAAAGAAGGAGACGGGAGTGTTATGGCGCAACACGCCATAACACCCCAAAAACAAATAACAAAAATACTTTTGTATTAAATACCATACAATTTTTGCTGTTCTAACTTTTCTCAGTTCTGAATGATATTTCATAGTTGAAGGAATTTTAAAGGCCAGAGTGGGAATTAGTATTTATTTTAATGAGTTTGTTGCCAGAGTCCTTTAATTGAAACCAATGTGCCATTAACTGTGCAAGGCCAAGACCCCTGGGCCCTAGAATCGCTTGTGGGCACTCAACTACTGCGTACATAATTCTGTTTCATCTATCATCTACCATCTTTCATCTATAATCTCCCTGCTACCTACTCATCTAGATTTTATCTCCTGAGGATGTCCCACGATCATAGCTCGTGATTCCATGCAGTATGTAGTGTCATCCCAGTATTCTAGCAACCGGTTGGCTTGTTGTTTGTGTCTTACTCGTATTGCTGGTAGACCATTCTCCACTATAAATTTTGTCATTCAAGGAGAAACCGAAAAGACCCATTGTCTGCCATAAGCCATTTTAGTAAAAGTTAAAAAAATGGGTTAGAAAAATCCACAGAAAACACTGAGGTCAAAGACTCTGGACTCGAACTGTGAACCGGTGATCTTGGCCATTACAGAATTAGATTTTTTTAACGCCCCGTGATTTCAGTTCCTTTCATACCTCAAATACCCGAATTGCTAACGAATTTCCCTGAATATTCTTATCAGCGTGAACGATCTACGGTCTACTACGTCCTATATTACAAAACTTATTTTTCATTTAATATGATTATATTGAGTTTGTAGGTAACTATTGTTCGCTATCAGGTTAGGTCGTGAGACCTAAACGTAAGTAAAATTTAAAGTTCGTATCTCAGGATGAAAAATATGTATCGAGATTAAAAAAAGGAGCATAAAGAGATCCGTTGAAATTCTTCTTTCCCATAGTCATCGCCGGTATGTAACAAAAATTTGAGTTACAAAATATCCCTCAACAGCAGGACTTTATCACAAAGAAAGTCAACTGCCAAGAGATTTATCGAGAATTCTGCCTATTCCAGTTGATGTATCATATTATATATTATGAGACAGGAAGCGAAATATGAGTTCCACTTTTAATCCAATTTGACCCCCAATTAATCCAATTTGACCTCCAACGCTCCACCGCCGAACGACCGGAAACTACTGAATCAGGTCCCTAAGCACAGCTATTTGCGTTATAATAGTGGATCACGTTTTGATGAGATATTAGTAGGTAGGTACTTGAACAATTCGTTGAACAATTCATAAAATATCGTTAATTTTCAAGCTTTGTGAAAGTTCTTATTTCAGTTCTGTGAAGCAACTGATTCATTATGCCATAGTAACTGGAATAGAACTTTCACAGGACTTTTAAAAAAGCTTTGAAATTTGATGTGCTGTAACAAAATGTTAGGCATAAAAAAGAGCCAACAATTTTTACCGTTGTAAAGATGTACTGGTATAACATTATAGAGTTGTTACGATACCAGAAAGCTTGCATCGAATCCAATGAACACGCTGTTAGTTGTTAGCTGTTAGCTGTTAGTGTTAGCGTGGGCTTCGTCGTTAGTCACACCGATTAACTATAATACAAACATTGGGTACGGCGGTGTGTAGTTGTAGTGTGTTGAACCACTACCCACAATTAGTATCTACACAGTATAGTGTACAGTGTATAGTGTATGGTAGATTGTATAATATAGTGTACGGTGTATACTGCGATGCCAACTACTCCACCAACACGCGTGTTAACATCATTAACACGGCCCGCACGCACTCCACGGTTCCGTGCAGCGGCAGCGTGGGGCAAAGCCACGGGTAGTTAGGTACAACTCCGCGGGGGTAATTTGCTTGTAGGACTGGGAATTCAGCGGGACGGTGAAAGTGGGTACCAAAGTAACAAGTTACAAATGGGTATTTATGGAAGTAACCCATGCTAATGTTGGGAGCGTGGACACCTCAGTGGTAGAAGCTGTGTCTCATCAAAATAGTCGGAAGATTTTGCAATTTGCAATGATTTAGGTAACGGCCCGTATCTATATATAAAATAATAATACGTATACATAATACATGATTCGCACAACATGCAGAGTATTTTAGTAGAGCCGTGTGGGGTAACTGTACGCGGTGTGTAAGTGTACGCGGCGATGTTTTCGACAAATTAGTGAATGCCTCCCTACGCTCATTCCTGTAGCGCATTGGGTCGCCTCGAAGCAGAAGAGCTATTCTCTAAGAGATCTCGTTCTCCCGCGAGATGTCCTGTCAGATTTGTGTGATTTTCTACAGCTGTTAAATGAATAAATAATCACGCACACTTGCAGGAATTCGTGTTTAAAATGACCCAAACTAAAATATGTGACAGCTCACAGTTGAAATTTTGACATCGACCGATAGTAAAAGCAAATAACAGCCGTAGAAAATCACACAAATCTGACAGCACTTCTCGCGGTAGTACGAGATCTCTTAGAGAATAGCTCTTCAGGTCGTCTATTCAGTGAGCCCTATTAAAAAAAATAATAATTGACAGGTAAATTACTTTTTTCATGCTTTTCTTTTTGGTTCCCCTTTGTTGCCGATGGATGCTACTGAGTAATCAATTTATGCGATCTATGACAGTATTTGATTCTGTTTTTTTAGTTCATTTTTTCTGTGTGGTAGGATAAGTATGTAAGTGTACTCAGTTACGTGGGTGCGTACACTCACACCTCTTAATACTAATTATTTCATTTCCTATTTAATGATACGGTGAATATTCCGCATATTTGTATAAGAAATAATTGCAGATTAAAATTAAGATGCGCCCACTTACACCTCTGTATTCGTATGCTTAAGCCGCAAATTGATCAAACGTACGCAATCGACAGGCATGAGAACTTTTTTTGATTTTTGAACCATCTGAGGTTTGTTTTTTGTGAGTTACATAAATAATCAATCATTTCAATAAATTAAAAAATTAAAAATTGTGTACACAAAGTTATATAGCTATTTAATACAAACATCCTAATGTAAACGTTGTGTGCGGTAACGCCAGGTGATTACCTACCTGCCGTTTTATATGTCAACGATCCCTTGAACACTTACTTTACCGTAATTATTCCATTGATCTTCAACAAATTGACAAGCATTTGAAAAAGTCTTGGCTCTCCGTGAACTTATGAACAAATTATGTCTCGCTCGATGCATTCTTGTTCGTAATCGAGCCAACGACGGCTCGCAAGAAAGATTCAAGGTCCGCAATTCTCGCTCGATGTTCGACACAAATTTACGAACATAGTCCCAAGTCAATTAGTTTTGATGGTGCCAAACCATCGAACATGAATGTATACGCAATACGCTGTCTTCTTAACGAACACGATAATCTCATTCTATGTTGCTACTGAAATTTTTATAACTATGTATTTAACGGCTTCTATTCTCGAATTGGAATCTGTTCTCACCAGGAAAAACATTTCTACCATTTCTTTTATATTTCACTCATCACGATCATTACGACATTTCTTCACGATCACGCTTTTCATGTTATACATCGTTATGCTGTTATTTTATCCACTCGAGCAATTTTTGACATGTTATGGCAAGTTTGCGCACTTGACGTGAAATAGCACAAAACTGCGCTATACAAATAAAACGTTATTATTATTTGCGAAATGTCTTGAGCGATTCGTTGCCATAATTTGCCAAATTTACCTACCTTTCGAAAAACATTTCAAATTTTTTTTCAAACCTTCCCGCGTTTTTCGCGTTCTGCAGTCTATATAATAATACTTTCCCATTTTATCAAGGGTGTCTCGTATCGACCTACGTACGATAGGCGCTTTTAGGATCGTTTAAAACTCAGTTTGGTATATTTTCAGATTTTTGAACGTAGGATTGATAAAATGACGAAAGTGTTTGTTTTATTTGATTTTTATTGCACACTTATACATCAATGAATTATTTAACCATTTAACGTGTTGTAAACTCATGCGAATTTAAAAAAAAGATAGTGTATTTTTTCTAAACAAAATGAATTCTCCGCATCATGTATTTTATATATTTAAAACATTATTAATTGAACTAAATAGAGCAATAATCGAAATTTTTCTTATTGATGTTTGTAGACAGTGGATGTATGTATTTCTAATGTAATAGAAGCTCTTCGTGGTGTAATGTGGTAAGTATAATAAAAATCCTAATTTAGTGCAATCAATTTTGTCAATTCGCGAATTCTTAAAAACATTTTTTTCATAGAAATCTTTCAAACAGCTGTCAACAATTAAAAATGAGTTTTCTAAACAATATTTTTTGTATGTGTGATTATCAAATATGCCATACAGAACATACAAATAGAAAATATTCAATGTAGCCCGGAATTCGGGCGTTTATAAAGTTTACGATTTTTACAATTTTTTTGAATAAATCATACAAATATAGTGGTAAAATACAGGTGGATTTGTTGGCTAAAAATAACGATAGTAAGTATACGTATCTTTGAATTCAAATTCGTTGGTATGATATTTTATGGTGGCGGGAAATTTCTAAGTCGACGCCCAGGAATCTGGAACGCTCGACGCCTTTTTTCAAGCGATTGCTCGAGTGGTTCGATGATTTAAAAAAACTCTTGTTATTAGCTGTTAACTAACTAACTAACCATCACGCAGTTTCCCCGCAGGAGTAGGCAGAGAGGACAGACCGCCAAACAACTCGATCTTGGCACACACTCCTTGCTTCGTTCACATTCATACATCGTCTCATACAGGCTCTTCTATTATTCTGACTCTTGACATCGCCCGACTCAAGTATCTGATTCACTTGGACGTGCCGTGTCTTCCTCGGGCGTCCCCGACTTCGTCTACCATTCACATTTGCGTCATATATTCTCCTTACACTCCTTTCCTCATTCATTCGCTCTACATGCCCAAACCATCTGAGCGTCCCTTTCTTAATCTTACTCATAACGCTTACATCAGCCTTGCATTCTTTGCGGATCTCCACATTTCTCACACGATCATACATGGTTTTACCACACATACGTCTCAGGGATCTCATTTCTACAGCATTCAGTCTACTTTCATCATTTCTCTGCCAGTTCCATGCCTCACTGCCATACATCAGGGTAGGTACCAGCACTCCATTATGGACGGCTAGCTTCGCTTCTTTTGACAGATTTTTGTTGGCGCCAACGGCGTTCAGTCCTCCATTAATGGAGTTACCGGTATTTACCCGTCTTTCGATATCTCTATCAGTCTTTCCATCTCTCGTAAACATACTTCCCAAATATACAAACTCATCCACCTGCTCCAAGTATTCGTAATTCACAACTATGTTGCACATTGTTTTCGTACTCTCTCTTTCGTCTTATTAGCTGTTAATACATAAATATTTATTAAGTAAGCTCCTTCTAATTAATTGCAGTCGCGGGTACAAATTCCCATTGAGTAAAATGATAAAGTATTTTTATAAAATATCCTTACCCAACATCAGTTTTTTTAGGAACGAATTGCTTTAATTCAGGTTTCCTTTTTTTTCTGGGCGATCTCAATGCTAATACTAAGTTCATTCCTACTTATAAAGCCTTCCTTGTAATAAATCTATTCTTCACCATTGTATGATAAACCTCAGTCGTGATCTCTTGTTACTTATAGCATCCGTGATCTGTGCTAGTGTAGGTGAATACTGTTAATACCAGTAATAAGTACCTGTCCATAACCACCTGCTTATTTATTTATTTTCTGTGAATAGGTAATACAATACGAGAACAAGCTACGGGATGCCAATTAAAATGAATATAACAAAGCGAGAATGATCGCTATCACAAATCACCAGGAGATAAGTAGGAAACTTATTCTTGATCTTTTCTTTATAATTGTTTGCAAAATTGTAGAAATCATTTCATTAAAATTAATGCCAAATGTGATTAATTAATCAGACCGAGAAATTAATTTGTTTAAGTAGATATCTACAGCGAGCCTAATAACGTTGTTAATTTGTAATATATACCTCAATTAGGTACACTAACAAAGAACACATCTTTACGGACAAATGTGATTTTTTTATTATTATTATTTTATTTTTATTTTTTATATAACGACAATATCAAGTAAAGTAAAAATACAATATAAGGTAAATTAAAAAATATGGAGTGAAGTAGTTTGTTCTCAGTCCTCCTCACTAGGTTTTCCTGTTCCGAGGCGGACTGTAAGTTGTTGTATGGGTGTTGGTCATAAATTCCTCCTCTTCTAGTTTTCTTCTAGTTTGTTTCCACAAATTTTTTTATCTGTAAGTTGCGTTGGTGTTACTTTATAATTTTTATGACTTCCTCATCTTCGTGTTTAGTTGACGGCCTCCGTGGTCCCGAGGCAAGACTCTCGACTCACAATCCGAAGGTCGCGGGTTCGAACCCGGCGTGCGCAAATAAATTTTATTTGATAAATTTGTGTTATTTCACAATTTATTCATTTAAAATAATATATAGTATATTTGCGGCACGTTCCAGAGTGGAAGATACTATCAGTATCGCCCTGGTGCAAGACCACCATTCAGAATTGAAACGTTGCTTGAAAATGGCTTTAGCCGTGTTTAGTGACCAGATCTGAATAGCCAGGTACTTCCCCACCTTCCTCTTCCCTATCTCCTTCCCCTCCCCACTACCTTCAGCCTCACAACATACCCCAATTGGGATGCCATAGTCTCACTGGCTCCAGACGGGAGCAGTTGGGACTCTTGTGCGGTATTCATATAAAAAAAAAAAAAAAAGTTAGCCATAATTTGATATCTTTTTTGAACTTTAGTATCTCCATGGTGTTTTTAATTTTGATTGGAAGGGCATTGTATAATTTTGTAGCATGGAAATGATGATTTTTCTAACCAAAAGATGTATTTAATTTTGGAATGTTAAGTAGATTTGAGGATTTTGTCCTTATAGTATAGGTGTGTTGGTCATCAAGGTACTCTTTTTACTATTATTTTAGAAACATTGACATTTTAACCATTGGAGAATCTGGTCGCCGTGAACCATCTCTATATTCCTTTTGGTTTCCTCTGACTGTGTCTCTGACCAGTGCTATGTTTGCCTGCATGCAGTGGACATTGCCTGATGTTTGCCTGTATGCAAAACTGCAAACATGGGAGGGATGTCACTCATAGGAATATTGATTCAGATTCCTACCCACCCGTCATTTCTATTTCCTTCCCAGAACTTGTCTGCCCAGTGGAGATGACCCATAATGATAAAATTTTAAGACACTAATGATGGGTTGTTTCAAAAAATTTGACGAATTCGTCAAATATTTGACGTTAATTTTCACGTTCTGTGTAAGTTCTATTCAAGTTCTGTGATGATTTCAGTTTTGTGAAGCAGCTGGCCTATGATGATAAAAAAACAGAACTCGAAAAGAACTTACACAGAACCTGAAAATTAACTTCAAATATTTGATGAACTCATCAAATTTTTTGAAACAACCCGTCCTAAATGTTCCTAACTTAAAAAAATTGTATTCACGGAATATCCTGCTTAATCAATTTAAAAATGCACATATGTTTGAAGAATGAATAAGCACTAGAGCCTTGAGATTAACATGTTAAATCTTTTAACATCCTTTTTTGTCAAATCTCTTAAGGGCAAAGAGTTTTAAATATAATGCTACTAAGCTTTTCAATTCTCAAGCTACTGACATTAGAAACATGCAAACCAAAAGTTAATTTAAAAGTAAAATCATTGATTGCCTCTAATCCTTCAGGAGTATTTAATAACGTATTTACATTTATTCCTACTGTGTGTGTGTATATGCGTACTATGTACAGCATGAATGTACATTTGACTAAGTTTCTTGCCTTTTTCGTATCATTTATCAATGTGCCTTTTTGTGAAATTTAATTGCTTCAAAACTATTCTTATTTCATCTTAATCTTCTACATTCATACTTGAATTGAAAAATTTGAAAAAATCCAATTTTGGTTTTAACTGTCATTTTCATATTATGTAAACAAAAATCTAGCCAACAACCACTCTATAAATTGCCATCTCAACACAGGCGTTTCATACCTAGTGAGATGGGCAATACAACATTCATTACTGGAATCAAATGTACCTAATATTAAAATAATAAAATAAAATATATAAAATAAAAAAAAATGTTGTCTTCAAAAACTTTCAAGCAGTTGGTAGAGATCGTGGTTGTATATATTGTTTGCCAAACCCCACTTTCTTATATTACGCCAAATATTCTTTTTAGCAACCTCAAAAATATTAACACCTCGTCTTCAATTTATTGATAAAGCGTATTATAAATCGGTTACCCTTCTCCGCCATGAATACACCTCGTATAACGCAATACACATCTTATATTACGTTTCAGTAGGTTCCCACTGTGCAAGACCGTTAGAAGGTAACAAAAATGAGCAATGCTCTTTATACTCTTAACTCATGAATTAATGCGTTTAAAAAACTCATGTAAACGGTGGTAGACTCACTTCAATTGAAGAGTTCATTATGTTAAAAAAAACGTGAGAATTTGAGCATAATATCTACAAAGTACCTGAAACAGGCAGGGGGGGAGGGGGGGGCAATTTGAATGATCTGAGTGGTAATGCGCAAATCATTAGGAAGGTGGTAATAAATAATATTTTATACCTAGTTTTTTGTTAAATAATCGCATTTCTCTAAATTTTGTATATTTTTTGGGACTTGTTAATAAAATTATGAAATAATGGGGGGAGAGTGCATGGAATTTCCGAAGCGTTAAAATAGGCACGTAACAAATACCTAAAGTTGAGAAACACCGACCCAGAGTCAAATGTACGTTGACCTTTGGGGTGTTTAAACCTTCTTGAGACAATGTTTTGGCATTCAAACTAGGTCAATCGAATGAGCATTTGGTTAACAGCGGCGTGAATGGCTCTACGACCAAATTGTAGACTGTATAAATAATTTTTCAAGTTCGACATTGAATATTTGGATATGGCCATTTTATTACCATAATAATATGTACCTAATAATAATGTTTGGATGGCGCCGTTTTCATGAGAAAATCACCTCAAGGGCACTTACAACTTAATTTATACATTTAGCCTATCACACAAATTTATAACTTCGATTTATTACTTGGAGCTTATAACTAAGATTAATAACTAGTGACTTACTCTAAGACATAAACTAGTGACTTAAAACTATACATATTTTTATAAACGATTGTTGTGGTCGGCTGAATAAATGAATGTGCAAGTTTCTGGGTGTAATTTGAGATTTTCACGGTCAAAAGAATTATCGTGATTTATTTTTGGGCATTATATCGTTGGCTTAATAGGAAGGAAGCGCAACACAACATAATATCCCGAAAATAAGTCACGATAGTACAAGTTGCCGACCAAATTCACGGAAAAAAAACATTTCCATCAGAAATTGGTCATTTAAAAAAAAATTGTTTTGAAGATTTAGGCATATTGTTCTTGCGGTAGGCAAACCTTTTCAGCCTCACAGCCTTTGTGGAATGCAGGCCTCTGAATAATAAGCAGTAAATAGGTAAGTAGGGGAAGGCCGGGCATAGTGAACAGCCCAGGCAAAGCGGATACCCTTCATTATTTCAAAATGGCGCGAGGTGCTCCCCGCGCCCCTCAGCCGTAAACAAATAGAGCTAGCGCGAGGACACGTGTCGTTTGCGAAAATAAAAATAAAATTGTGAACATTGCTTTCGACTTTTCAAGGTACGTTATTCTGTAATTACTCATGTTTATATAGTACTACTGAATTGGCTTGATTCTATCTACAAAGTGCATGTTTCCTTGTAGAAATGCTGCTAATTTATTGGGAATTTGTTTAAAGATTTGATTTTAGGTTAAATTCAACAAGTACCCGCTGGGCAAAGCGAACACGGGTAAAGTGGACACCGTATCCACTTTGCCCAACAGGTGTTCGTTTTGATTTGATTTTTGAAGGAATCCGCAAATCACCTTAAGAGTCCCAGAAACGACGTCGGTTGATAGAGTTAAAGACTTCAACCGATCACAAGTGGAAAGATTCTATGAATCCACTTTACCCGGTGGATTGGGCAAAGTGGATAGCGGTACCAATTTTAATGTGATTAATAATTTTAAGTAAAGAAGTGATGTTACTGGTGTTACTTAATGATTACTACTGATTATATTAAAAAGTTTAATAAATACTGTTTCAGTCACTATTTTTTCTTTATCTGTATTGGCTCCCTTCCCAAAGCCCGCCAAATATGAAGGTGTCCACTTTGCCCGGCCTTCCCCTACTATTAATTTCTTTGGATTTGAATCCAAAGTAGCAGGTAGGTACTGAGAAGGCCCAAAGCCAATCGAGCTCGCCTAATTACAGAAGCAATTGGAATTAATAAGCACCCGATTAAAATTAATGGGGATGATTGGTTAACACTCAACACATCTTGGTATTTACTCGGCTTTGAAGGGTATTTCCTAGAAGCAATCGGTGTAGGTTGTAAACCACAATAATGAGGATTGACTGACGCGATGTGACTGATCCGCTAATAAATACATAACACAATGTGCCCGGATTGTGGGCACTACGAGGGTGTACGAAACTGAGGGGAGGGGTAATATATTATTGACAAAGTGAACCTTAAATAATTATGGATTTCAATGATAATTTCAAGTGCTGTGAAGTCAAATAGGCAAGTAGGTATTTGAGATGTGTATTGAGAGGTATTTGAGATGTGTATATATTAAGATTATCAAACTGATTTCAGAATATTGTAACTTTTTGTCATCTTCAAAAATCAATTGATATCTAGTTGATATTTCGGCTTTGTAAAATTCGTATCAAGTGCCAGTCTCCTTGAATAAGCATACAGTTATAGAGTTCTCAAATTAAAGTTAACCTTACAGGCCTCGGGCATATTGTCAGACCGTCAAAATATTTCCGCTTTGCAATAAATCCTACATAAATTAAACAATTTTTCGATTTTTCATTGTTCATAATATTTTGTTAAACAAATACAGTGTACCAACGTGACCCTAATATAAGTGAAACAAGAGGATTTAGCATATTTTACTTCCAAGACCTAGACTAACCCTCCCCCTTGAACACATGCACCACAGCTAAGTCACCAAAAGTAGCGAGCCTATTAAGCTGAGCCGAGCTTATTAAGGTTACTGAAGGTATGCGTCTACTTCTGACTTTTGAACAGACTCTATTCAGTTCAACGGGTCTCCGTTCTTGGGGGCCTCCAAACGCCCCATTAATCCTAAACATGGCTTTAAGACACATTGTAAAAAAATTGTAATATTTTTTAAATTTCATTTTCTGAAAGAACGCTTTTACCAAATATTAAGGAAAATCGTAAAATTGACCGAAATACAGCATTTTATATGAAACCGTTTTAAACAGTTTGTATGTTGAATAATCCTGATGACATAGAAACTAGATTTTTTAACAGTTTAAGACTTGGTGCCCGTTTGGAGGCCCCCAGGACCAAAGGCCAGGGGCGGGCTGCCCCTTCCGCCCCCCGTTAGTCCATCACTGACTACAAGTTACAGGTACCACTTACCGATTGCAGTTCATACCTTACCTACTGCCATTAAGTTGTTCTTCACAGGTATCCGAGATAATCACACGGTTTTCCATGAACAAATTATACTCGGCGATTATAATTTTTATGACTGCATTACGAAACAAATGTCTTAAAGGTAGGCACCGACTTAAATCAGAAATTACACAAATGTGCACAGACTTAACATAGTTGTAAGTAAAAATATAGCTGTGCGATCAAAGATAATTGTGCACAATTTGATACGGGAATCTAATTGTTGTGCTAACATCGTATTTCAGGGAATTTCCGCAACTTGTTATTTGCCAAGTTAACTGGGTATTAATTAACAGTGGCATGCTGTGAGATTTTTTGTCGGAATTTTTTTAAAAAGGAACGCAAACGGGTTATGAATAATAGCCTGACAATATTTTAAAATCTCCTACCACCAAAGCGGAAAATGTTGCTTGTATCGTGATGGACGACTTAGCCGAGGAATTTAACACACGAAGCCTGGGTGGGAACCAAACGCTACATCAACTCGGCCACAGACCGGTCGAAATTTGACAAATTTGTCGTACTTCGACAAATAAAAATTTATTTTTACTCGAAAAACATCGCCTTTAGTAGGATTTAGAAAAAAATAATATAAGTTTTTAAAAAACTTTACGTCCCGGAAAACCGTTAGAAAAGTCACGGCAAGCTAGAAAATGTATTGTGTCCCCAGCCCCAGAAAATGACAGTCGTTAAGTCATCGACCAATAATGTTTCTACATTTCACGCGTCATTTCAATTTGGGAGGCGGGAATGGGTACCGCCGCCCCGGGAACGTTTATTGGATAACCAACACCTCTGCCATAGGTCACCCCAAGTGGTTCGCTACGTTTGGTGATTTAGCAGGGGTGCCCGGGTTCATGGGGTGAGGTTTGTCTAGGTCTTGGAGGTGGATGACCAGGACACACTGAACCCCAGATTCCTACCCACCCCTTAAACCCTTTTTCTTCCCAGAACTCTCCCCTCCTTCCTTTCCTAAAAAAAACTCCACACAGCATCCCCAAATATGACATAGGCCCCGAGGGAAATTATTTTCCTCAGGGCCTCCTGTGTTGAGCTCATGCAAAAAAAAAAAAATACGTGAAAATGAAAAAAAAACCAAAAGTGTCGGAATTTCTAATATTTCCAAATGAATAGGTACCCAAAAAAATTTAAGAACATGCATCTTTTATGCGAACTCAACATAATGTCAGTTGCATGCAGTAGACCTTTCTTCGACGGTTAAATACATTAAATACAAACCAATATTATTTCATTTTTTTTGTTAACACTCCTGTTAAACTTTTTAATATTTAACTTCTTAGCTGGAGTCACCGGAGTTGCCCTTTTTCTAAATCAGACGAAGATAATAATTTTCTCCTGATTTTGAATTTCAAGAACACCAATTTCATCAAGTAGTATCAAAAACTGCTTAAAGTGATGTTTTTTTGATGAAGTATCGTGTAAACGTAAACAGTGACCGTCGTCTTATTTTGAAGATCAAATGTGCAAAATTTCATCAATCTCAAAATAAAACTGTAGGCTTGAATAAAAATTCAATCCACGCCGCCTGCCTGTCCGCAACAGACACCTACCTACCTGTAATTTTTTCTTTTAATATTATTTTTTGGATAATGTTATTTTATTTTATTTATTTATTTATACAACACATGTTACACATTTGTGAAACTTACCTAAAAAAGATATATTAAATCACCATACTAGACGACTGCCTGTTTCATGGTGACCAATGGAGTAAAGTTACGTAGTATGAAAATATGAAGTCTAGTGTGAACATATGGATTAGTATAAATGACGCTAAAAATTGGAAAAATTATAGTTAAAAATAGAAATTATAATTAAAAGTAGAAATTATAATAAAAAGTAGAATTTTATTTATATCTTTTTTTAATACATATATATTCTGTACATATTGCCCCAACATGGTATATTTATTTTTTTTATTTTTATTTATTGAAACAAAATACATATACATTATAAAAAAAATACTTTGACTGTCCAACTAGGAGATTTCCCGTTTTAGGACAGTCAAATTTCCTGGTTTAGTTCACATTAGGTAGTTGTTGTTTTTTGTAAAACATAATATTGTATCTAATAATTACAAATGTAAACATCATTTCAAGTACAATGTTATAAAGGCCGTAAAGCAGTTAAATATAGTGATCGTTGTAAAAGTACTGAGAAAAGTTACAAAGTTTAAATAAATAAAATGATAATATATTAAAACTATAAAGAAAACCAAAATATAAACTCATTGTTTTGTGAACAGAAAATAAAAACTAAATCTTAAAAATAAAAGCTTAATCTTAAAAATAAAAACTAAATCTTTCATCGATATATTTCCTATCCGAATGTTCAAACAGGAAATATATCGAAGTTTTTTTTTTTTTTTTTTTAAATTGTTTTTAAGAAAATATACGATAGGTTTGAGTAGAGGCAATCTCATTATTTTTATGTATTAATAATTTCATGATCAATCTTATATTTTAATAAAAAAAAAAATATATATACAATAATAAAAATAATTTAAACAGTAAAGTGAATGAGAGATATCGAAGAGTTCTTCTCCGTAACTGAAAATTGAGAAAGATTATAAGTCTGATAGTACTAGTAATATAATTCTGATAGGAATAAATAGTTCTATAATTCTCACAGTGTTTATTACATTGGAATCTCAATCAAAACTATATCATGTAAAAAAAAGAACGCAGGAATCGTTATCATTTGAAAAAAAAAAAAAAAAATCATAGAAATGACCAGACATATTTGCATAATATTACATATTTGCATATATATATACATTGCATTGTACAACCCCTGCAAGTAGCGATATAGCCCGGAATAAAAAAAATATATATTATTATTTATTTCTGAAAATTACAGAAAGATCACAGTGCGTCACTGACATCTAAACGGATTAGAATCATTAAGTACAGAAATAAAACAACAAAACAATTAAAAGGACAAAGTGAACTCACGCTTCAACTGTTATTGAATAGACCCCAATCAACTTCCTCATTTAATTACATTCCGGTGTACAGTACCTACTTAGGTTAGTACTTTTAGTTAATCTGTATCAGGCTTTTTGGTTTCTCACAATTGACAAAGGATTCTATGGGTTATTCGGTCTCAAATACCAGTGGCGCATGTCGGTTTTGAGCATTACATTTAATACAGGCAAGAAACTTTGATTTTTTTTCAGTATGACCAATTCATGTGTTTGTTCATTTTCATTACGTAAATATTTTTATTAGAATAGAAAATTATTTTTATTAATGACTATTTAAATTCAAAAATGTAGTAGCTTATTCACAGTTCTAATTACTAGAGATGCCTGTTCTGTCTCGGACTGTAGGTAATTGCTTTGGTATTATAACATGGTTTAGGTGCTCATCTTCATGTCTGTTGACTATGATCGTTGATTTCCTCATCTTCATGTTTGTTGGCTAGAGTTAGTTAGTTTAGTTTGTTTGCTAGGTTGTATTATTACTTCATATATTTTATCATTTCCTCATCTTGCCTTGGTGTTACAACATGATTTAGGTACTCATCTTCATGTTTGTTGACTACGATCGTTGATTTCCTCATCTTCATGCTTGTTGGCTAGAGTTAGTTAGTTAATTTTGGTTGCTAGGTTGTGTTATTACTTCATATATTTTATCATTTCCTCATCTTGCCTTGGTGTTACAACATAGTTTAGATACTCATCTTCATGTTTGTTGACTACGATCGTTGATTTCCTCATCTTCGTGCTTGTTGGCTAGAGTTAGTTAGTTCATGTTTGGTTGCTAGGTTGTGTTATTACTTCATACATTTTATCATTTCCTCATCTTGCCTTGGCGTTACAATATGATTTAGGTACTCATCTTCATGTCTGTTGACAACGATCGTTGATTTCCTCAACTTCATGTTTGTTGGCTAGAGTTAGTTAGTTCAGTTTGGTTGCTAGGTTGTGATAGTAGGTTGGTTGCCAGGTTCTGTTATTTCAAACATTTTGTCATTTCCTCGTCTTCATGTTTACTTAGCCATATTTTGATATTGTTTTTAAAGTTGTTTATCTCGATGATATTTTTAATTTCATTTGGAAGGGCATTGTATAATTTCGTAGCGTAGAATTTATGGTTTTTCTGGCCAAAAGGTATATTTAGTTTTGGGGTGTTCAGTAGATACCAGGTTTTGTCTTTGTAGACTTGTAATGTAGGTGTGTTGGTCGGTAAGTTAATATATATTTTTTAATTCAAAATTTGAGTAGATTATTTTTGAGTGGTGTTTTACAATATTGATAACATTAAGGTTTAAAAAATATCTTTTGATGGAGTTCTTTCGAAATTAATTTTTTGTTTTATTATTAAAAATAAACTTTTATTACAGCGTCTATATATTCATATCTCCATTTTAAGCCATCTTCTTCTTCTTTTTAGAAGCCTTACTACGGAGCCTAAAGTCAATTAGGAGCATTTCAAGAGTAGGATTAACTGAAGAGTGATGAGACGATTTATGAATATGAAAAAATAACGTGTGTGCCAAAACAATGTTGTGTGGAGGTCCATGATATTATCTGCCTACCCTTCTCGGAAAATGGCGTGATGTTCAGTAAGTACTTCTACTTCTTTCTTGAGCCTTTTGGCGTCCAAATTTGAAGTTCCAAGACATCCCTCATTTTTTTCCAGAATTGCATATCCTCGGCAGCTCTCATCCATCAGATTAGCATACATATTAAAAAAAATCAGAATGTGCAATTCACACGCGATAGAAGTGAAACCTTCAGAAAACTAAATTAGATAAGAGTGGGTACGAAGTACTTTTTTGTTATTGTGAATTATGTTTTTTCCCATATTTTTGTCGTCGAATTCCAGTGAACCTTTTCTTATACATTTGGTCATCGCTATTATGTCGTTTTCTTATGTGTTTTCTTTGCCTGTTCATTTTGGAGTGGTTTGAAGATTGGGTATTAATTTTACAAAAATAAAAATACTTTTTGTTGGATTTCGTAAGATTCGAACCTTGGTCCCCTGAATGTCTGGCCGCTAAGGTTCGGCAGGCACTTTATATCACTAGACTAAAGGAGGCTTGCGTGGGACCATGAATTTATCGTATTATATTGGAACCGATTACCCGTGAAATAAATAATATTTTATTACTCATCTCATTCTCTAAAATAAACTTTTATTACAGCGTCTATATATTCATATCTCCATTTTAAGCCATCTTCTTCTTCTTTTTAGAAGCCTTACTACGGAGCCTAAAGTCAATTAGGAGCATTTCAAGAGTAGGATTAACTGAAGAGTGATGAGACGATTTATGAATATGAAAAAATAACGTGTGTGCCAAAACAATGTTGTGTGGAGGTCCATGATATTATCTGCCTACCCTTCTCGGAAAATGGCGTGATGTTCAGTAAGTACTTCTACTTCTTTCTTGAGCCTTTTGGCGTCCAAATTTGAAGTTCCAAGACATCCCTCATTTTTTTCCAGAATTGCATATCCTCGGCAGCTCTCATCCATCAGATTAGCATACATATTAAAAAAAATCAGAATGTGCAATTCACACGCGATAGAAGTGAAACCTTCAGAAAACTAAATTAGATAAGAGTGGGTACGAAGTACTTTTTTGTTATTGTGAATTATGTTTTTTCCCATATTTTTGTCGTCGAATTCCAGTGAACCTTTTCTTATACATTTGGTCATCGCTATTATGTCGTTTTCTTATGTGTTTTCTTTGCCTGTTCATTTTGGAGTGGTTTGAAGATTGGGTATTAATTTTACAAAAATAAAAATACTTTTTGTTGGATTTCGTAAGATTCGAACCTTGGTCCCCTGAATGTCTGGCCGCTAAGGTTCGGCAGGCACTTTATATCACTAGACTAAAGGAGGCTTGCGTGGGACCATGAATTTATCGTATTATATTGGAACCGATTACCCGTGAAATAAATAATATTTTATTACTCATCTCATTCTCTCGCAGGTTAAACCCTATAGATGTATGTGTTTGTCTCTTTTTCGTGCCGCTTCCGTTTCATCGAATTTCAAATCGATGCTTAAGAAGTTTTCACTTCAATAAAAATCTGTTTGGCCCTCAAAACCACCACATCGTTGCGTCACTGCCCGTCTTGCACGGTCAGATGCCCTCAATCCACGGTTCGTTTCGTTGTTTGAACGTCTGCTACGGTCCGGCGTTGTTCTCCGGCGACCGATTTCACGGGCAGGGCTGACAACGCCCGGCGTTGTTGCCCGGCGTCACGCGGAATCGATTGGACGCACGCCACTGCCTCGGACCCGGGGCGGCGTGGAACGAGCCGGCCGGAGGAATGGCGCGGAATCCGACATCATGGGTGATTGGATTCTTTACGCGCCACTGAATAATTGTTGCAAAAGGAAGCTGTAATTGAAAAAAAAGAAGGTAAGTTCTTATTATTACCTAGTACCGAGTTCTGGAAGTAGATTCCTTAAGTATTACCATGCGATGTCGTCTGTAGATCCTTCAATATAAAATTATTTTTGAAGAATTTTATGAAGAATGTGTATAGTACCTTTTTGACGGCCGGCGTGGTCGAGCGGTAAGGCTTTTGACTCGCAATCCGAAGGTCACGGGATCGAATCCCGGCCTGGCAAATAAATTTTATTTGATTATTTTGTATTATCTCACAATTAATTCATTTAAAATAATATATAGTATATTTACGGCTCGTTCCAGAGTGGAAGATACTCTCAGTATCACCCTGGTGTAAGACCACCATTCAGAATTGAAACGTTACTTAAAATAGGTTTAGTCGTCTTTGGTGACCAGGCCTGAATAGCCATGTACTTCCCCACCTTCCTCTTCCTCCCCTCCTTCCCCTTTCTTCTACCTTCAGCCTCACAACATACCCCAATTGGGGATGCCATAGTCTCACTGGCTCCAGAAGGGAGCAGTTGGGAGTCTTGTGTGGTACACAAAAAAAATATGAAAAAAACACGCCAAACTTTAAGACTGGCCGAACATGTCTCATTCCATTGACACGCAGTTACTGACTTTACAATGAACGTAAGCGAAAGAAAAAGATGCGTAAAGACGGAGAAAGGCGTGGGCGGGGGGCCATGCCACTTTTCCGTCCTGAAACTCTATTAAACCTATTGCGACGATTTCTGATTAACGGCAAGCCGGTCATAAACTTTGGCATGTACCTACTGTAATAGATATTTTAAATCTGGACGGTTTTTACCAACTTGAATTATTATTATTTTTTATAGCAATAAAACTTACAAGCATCACAAATTTTTTTTATGCATCGTTAAATTATTTCTTTATTTCCACTCTCCGATCAATTTGCTCCATCACGTTCTTTTCCTCATTAGACACGGCTACTCAGGACTAGTGGTGTGTGTGGAAATCTACCTAGCTGGTACCTAGTCTAATAACTAGTACAATACATCCTAACCAGCTCGCCCGACCACATCTCCAACAGGGTGACTTTGAATAGGACGTCATAAATAGAGCAAGACAATGCCAATGGAAACATTTTCCATTTTCGAAGGAGTTCGATCCATGGATAATATCATTTTAAAGGATACAGTACAAAGTTTTAAGCACGCTTTAATAAACTGGGAGAAATCAGAGTAAAACTATAGATTCTGTTTAACTCAGAAATTCTTCGTGCATAATGTAAAACGCTTTTTATACAAATATTCGTTTTGTATCATTGAGTGGATTTTCTTCGAATGGATATACCATTATCATGTTATTTTACAAGTATTTAAATCTTCAGGCATATTCTTTCAGAAGGTCAGAAAATTTCAGTTTAGCAATAAAATCCAAATAAATAGAACATTTCTAAGTATATCCGAAAACTAAAATTTGCTTTAGATAGGTGATGAAATATGTTTTAAAATTTTATTATTAGAAAAAAACATTATTTTTGAAACATTCAAATTTTTAATGCAACATCAAAAGTTTTAAAAATGGCTCACCTTATGTTTTTTCTAACTAAAATTACTGGTAACGAAAAAAGGGAAAAAACTCATTTTATTAGAGAAATGTTTTACGAACGTTAGTGTCCTCGCTTTTTGGTCGTTTCATAAAAAAAAATTAGTAAATATTAATAAAAAGTTTCATAAACTGTTTGGCCCTCAAAACTTTAGTCTCATGGGGGTGAACATTTTATTTTTTAAATGGTTAACTTCTAAATTCGAATATAAAGCGTTGTGCTTTTTCTTTCTAACTCCGTTTAGATCATATTTCTCACCATAACAGTAAGGGAGTTTCAAAGATTTCTATGAGACCTATATGAGCTGTTCCCAAAGCAAAATACTATATCATTAAAAACTCTAAAATATATTCATTTTGCACATTCTGTAATACAATATGGAATCATAGCTTGGGGAGGTGCATATAAATCATCCCCTTCTTCCACTTGAGACAATTCAAAAAATATTAATAAAAATCTTCTTAAAAAAGCGTTATTACTACCCAACAATAAATGATTTCAAAGATTTCCCGGTTCCACCACTTACAAAAAATTATGCCAAAATTACCAAATACGTAAAGATTTCTTTAATAAAAAGAATATAACACAATTAAAAATTTTAAATTTAATATTTAATATTAGCAAAAGAATTATTTCTGTTGGAGGACCAACCGTACTACTAGTACGAACCACAACAGCACATCACTATATATTTAAGAGTATAAAATAATTCAATAAATTACCCCTAGATTTACAATCGAAAGAAAACCACGACAATTATATTAAAAAAAATGGTAATTTTCTAGTATCACCTCATAACTTTTCTTATAAAGATAATATTGTTAATTCTAAAATTTAAAATATGAAATTGATTAATATAACGGTTTGACAGTAGGTGGCAATAGCGAAATTGGTAAACGCACTTCCCGGATAGACGAGAGGTTTTGGATTCGAGTTCCACTTGCGACCATTATCTTTATCTGTTTTTCTGTGACTTTTCTCTTTATTATTTTGTCTTCTTCTTCAAGTAAAAATATATAGTTGTCCACTCCCAAACACAAGCAGCTGCTTTATTAGGAGATTGATTGAAATATTATGTTATCTTATATTGAAAAATTGTAACTCTAAAAATGTCTCAAACAATAAATAAAAATTAACCCAAGGGATTAGGATAACTAGCTTTCAAATATCTTGCTTTTAGTTCACTTGATTGCAGATACCAACACGGTTTTTAAAAAAATCTACATTTCAGACATATTGATTCAGATATCTTCGTTTCAGACACCGTGATTTTAGTAGATAATCTTGTTTTCAGACTTTTCTTTTCCAGAAACCATTAAAAGAAGCCTACAACATTTTCCGAAGTACTTTTCCATTAAATCCTAACACATCTACTAATTCTTTTTCCTTGGTCGAGTGCAGAGCGGGAGCGGCATGATTGAATTAGCGGCGCCCGCGCGGTGTAATGTGTCGCCTTAATTGGCCGCACCTGGCGACAAGGCGACACCGGCGGCGGGTGGCGACATTGGCGACATTGGCGACACCGGTTGTACCACCCTGACAGGAGACCGGACCAGCCGCAGCCCTGGGACACAACAAGTCCTGGTAGTAGTAGGTATCTCCTCGGACATGGTACTTCTTCGCACTGGTTAAGAACTTGCCTACCCGATTGAATGGGATCATTATAATGATGGTTGGAATTCAATGAACTCACGCATTTTCCGCAGGACTAGGCATGGAGGGTAGATCGCCACACAACTCTTTACTACATCCACAATCATACATTGTAGTATCACGTCTTCATACCTGTTGTTGTTATTCCGGTAATTGACCAAACGAGAAGACCTACGTGGTCGAGCGGTAAAGAATCTCGACTACGATTTTCGAAATCACATTAATTCGCAATAAATGTGTCGTATTAAAATGTGTTATTTCACGTTTAATTAACCCGGCAAGCGTAATGTTAAAATTTACCCGAGGCAATTTATGTTGCTCGATGATTTTAGTTTGCCGCTCACAATTTTTTCGTGACCTTCAGTGCCTGCGCGAGAGGAGGTAAGAAAGCGACAAGAAACGAGGATTTAGTCAACCACCGCTCAGCAAGGTAGTTAAACGTCGTCAAAGTGAGTCGTCATCGGCGGGTGAGTTTTACCCATCTATCGCTCTGTGTTATTGTTTTACACAAATACTAATATTATTAATTCGAAATTGATCTATAGGTAAATACTGTAATATATAGAAATAAATAAATAAAAATAAAAAAAATAATAATATTAGTTGCAGAAGAAAAAATTATGTCTTTGTAATAATTAAAACTTTAGAAGATTTACATTTTTGGTGATTTTATTTAGTTTTATATATATTTTAGACAGTACCATACTTGACTGGTAGGTCACTTTCGTGTTTATTACTTTCAATTTTCTGATCTGAATAGCTAGGCACTTCCCAATCATTCTCTCCATCTCTTTCTCCCTCCCAACGCCTTGTAGCCTCACAACCTCCAACTGGGGATGGCATAATCCCACTGATTCCGGACAGTTGGGACTCTTGTGCTATATTCATTGTGGGTCTGCTGTTGTTTTGTTATTGTTTTTGTGGTTGTCAGCCGCAACCGCAACCTGTGGTCTGCGCCAACATCGTCCAGACTTCCATAAAATCTATGGAGATAGTGTTTTGCGGAAGAATTAAATCATTTGAACAGGTCATTTCAAATGAAAAGGCAAACCATTATTTTATTGCGGTTAGAATATGGCTAGGTGTTTGGTTACCAGCTATCTATAACTTATCTTAATACTATTATTATAATGTAAGGATATTTGTGTTTAAAAGTGTGTACTAATGTCGATAGCACAAGGAATTTAACATATTTTAAATTACGAACTTAAGGAAATCTTTTGTGAAAATCGTTTGTCAAATATTTATAAGTATAGTCTTACAAAAACCTGCTTTACATCTTGCTTCTTATCGAGGGTTGAAATAATCTTATATTTGATCTCTTAAATGATAATTTCAAAGCTCCATAGCTCATTATGAAAATTCAGGAAATTTCTAGAAATGCCTAGAAATTCAGGACAATTATGTAAGTTTCATGGTTCCATGACGAAGTGGCATTTCAATACCCCTTTGAAAAGTCATTAAAGGTGAGGAATTTTTTTTTCAATCAATACCCCGTAACCTAACCTAAAGTACCCTATTTAACTAGTTTTTTTTTTCATCACTAATGACTTTTCAAAGAAGTGATGGGGTGCCTTATTATTTAGTTGACGATCACCAAGTTTTATGGCGCAAGTGCTCACCGTTCGAGAGATTTTGCTGATTCAGGAATAGGTACCTTGCCATTTTCTGCCGTATAGTAAAAATTATAACAGTTAATATTCGAATGATTTATATCGCGCCGCTTTTGTGAAAAATCGCTTCAAGGGTGTTTGTAGTACCGAAATCGAGAATAAATTTTCTTAAGACATAAAAAAAAGTTTTTGAAGTGAAACTTCTTTAGCCCCGTTGTGATTAGAAATTCGGATGAAACGAAAATGACGCATTACAGTACCTACGAAGCGTCAAACTGCGCTCATTGGCAGCTTTGATTATGACATCACTTTACAAGGCTCCTATTGGTTGAGATTGTTTTCGCGAAGTTTCGCTTCTACCGCGTGTGAACTGCACTCGATTTTTTGCCACTGCATATTTTCTGTTTTATTACGTACCTACCTATTAAAAAAATAATATTTAAGTTTTTCTAGATCTTAACAATTTGTATGCATAAAACATAAACATATTCATAGAAGTGGTTATTATTTGTTCCCACAGACACGGTGGCATATCAAAAGGTGACAATAACTCACCCGTCGAAGAAATCAACCGTGAGATCTGTCGTGACGTTATTTTGGTTTTAATTCATCACAACATGACGGCGCATTCCCGCCGGTGAACTATTAATTCCACTCGTGCAGATTACGCTCGATAGAACTACCTAGTGACTAGTGACTAGTGACTAGTGACTACTTGCGCAAATTCATCTTAAGCGGCGACTCCTGCGCAAGAATACACATGAACACTAGCTCGAACTGCACCCTAAACATTGGAAATTTGAACACTTCGTGTTCAAAAACCCTGTGTTCAAGCTTTACCAGAGGCGACGGAAAACATTCATCTCCCGGGCGAAGGGGGAAGGCTGGAGGGGCCGGCGGGGGGAAATTTGTTCATATTTTTACAAGAGCCGCGCGATGCGGTCATTTATGGAGAATCAAACCGAACAAGTTTTTGAGGTTATGCGCAATGAGCGAGCTTAATAATCACTAGTTTAAAATATTATGATACCTAAATACAATATAATAAATATATTTGATAATAAAATTATAATATAATAACGAATATTAATATAATTGAAGTGGGTGAGGCGGAAAGCGGAAGGCAGGCAGGGCCGGCGGGCGGGAAATAAGTTCATATTTTTACAGGAGCCGTACGGAGCGGTTGGTACCGGAGATAAATCGAATGACGTTTGGGGTTATGTCAACCGCGCAAGCCTCATACCTAATTATGACTTTAAATTGTAAATAAATACTGTCGTAATGGATGATTATATCTTTCGTGAATTCACTTGTAAATAAAGTCTATTAATTTATAAATCGGTTTCAGAGACACGGAAGAAATTGACCAATTAAAATAGGTATTCTATTATTTCCCTGATAAATAAATACCTAATAAAAATCTAGGTAGGTAGGTTAGGTCTAAGTTAAAATCTGCGTGTTCTCCTTTATATTTCGTCTACAATATCATCGCTAAATTTCTTAACAGAACTCGACTTTTGACGTTTGAATTTCGAATGCGTAATTAATTACGCATTCGAAATTCAAATACTAACTTTAGGTCATAATAATCGATATTAGTCGGAAATCTTTCCTGGTAAATAAACATCTATTAAAATATCTCTGTTTTCTCCCTGATGTAGCATCTCTTATTCATCGGAACATATTTTAACATTTATTTAAACGCTAAACGTCAAGTGTTCAGTGCGTACATATGGACAGCATAAATATGTGGACATGCTACCAGCAAAATTGTGTGTGACTGCGCGAACTTCACACCAATCTTTCAAACCATGTTTCAAAAAACGCAGGAGACGGAAAACAAAGAAAGTTTATAGTGTGGTTCAAGCTAGTGTTCATGTTTTCTCCTGCGCAGAAGTTCCGCCTTCTGGTAAAGCTTGAACACAGGGTTTTTGAACACGAAGTGTTCAAATTTTCAATGTTTAGGGTGCAGTTCAAGCTAGTGTTCATGTGTATTCTGGCGCAGGAGTCGCCGCTTTAGGTGTACCAAGATAGATGAACGCAGATGAACGTTGGTGGTCCTCCAACATGTTCACTGAATTGTCAGTGAATCAGTAAGTACTGGTATTTTGTTTTGAAGAGTTTTACTTTCATCCACATTTGTTGCTAGTCCGGTCAATACGCGAGAGCAGTCCGAGCTCACACATTACTTCAGCTCACTTTAGCAATAATAATATCGAAATAACTTGTTATTGATGACGAGATGAATGCAAAACTTAAGGCTGCACTCTTGAAACGCACGGCGCTGAAAAAGAAGAAGATGGAGAGATATGTAATTACGAGTGTTGGACAGAGCGCGCTAATATATTAAGTCGTAAAATAGCAGCGAAAATTGCAAAAAAGCTTAATAAAACATGACTCGTTTAAAATAGAGCAAAAATCTCGTGGAACGTATCATTTAAAGAAACATTGCGAATTTTTTCACAAATATAACTTGTAAAATAAAAGAAATAGACTTGTTTTAAATAATTTTCGGAGCATACTTCGCGATTTTTTTCTATCGAGGGAATTTCATATAATTTGGGTTTCAGCATGGAACGTATCTAGATATTATCTTCAAAAATAACATATATTTTTTTAAGAGCTTAAATACTTCAAATGTTTAAGGGAGATATGTAAGAAATCGGTCGAAATTCGAAAAGTGGACCCTTAACACTACTGTTATTACTACTGAAAATATTATAAATAATACATGTTCATACAATGTTATTGAAGATAATGGAACATCTGAGACATTACTTTGTTAAAAAAAATGCGCCAAGTACACTACCTCACAGGTGGTGTGCAAAATGTGTGCATATTATATAGAATGTAACTCCTTCAACTTTTAGAATCGCTTTATCTCAGAAATGGTGATTTTTAGAAAAAAAAATTTAATGACAATTTTTGTAGATAATTGTATGATCTACAATTTTTGCTTAACTTATTTTTTTATATAACTTACCGTTTACGAGAAAAATCCAAACACCGAAAATTTTGACCTTTGACCTTGAATAACTTTTTTAGCGGGCATGTGATCTATAGGTATTTTTGGTATTTTATTTGTAATGGTGTACTCAAGGTCTCTACGAATTTGTGCTGTTTGACCCCTATTTTTCTAGCTAACTTGACCGGACTATACGTAAATTTTTCTGCTGACGGTTTCGACACATCCGTGTCATTCACAAGCAAACTTAAAACCAACTTAAAAATTCTGTACAAGTACAAAATGATTAGATTTAATTAGGTTGTGTAGTGGTGATTTAGGAGGTGGGGAAGAACGGTGGGAGGAGTCAACATTACATGGGAACATCGCTAAGAAGGGTGATTTACAGGGTGCTATTATTTTATTAACCAAATTAATTGTTGATTTAATTTTTTTTGTTTATTTCTAAGATTTCTAAAGTGCACAAATTAAAATTTGTATTTATATTGGAATGTTTAAACTTTTTTCTTTGTTGAAGCTATGGCCCATCTCTATTAAATGGTTAGCAAACTCCGAAAAGTTATTATTTTGGAGACAAAGTTCATGTTCCCTGATTCCAGTTTTAAAATTTATAGTGATCGTACCTACATATTGTGCGTCACAATCATTACATTCCAAAGTGTAACATCCTTGTAATTAATAATTTTTTTGTTTTGGAATTTGTATAGAAAGCTGGAGAAACATGATCTGGTAATATGCGGGATATTTTTAAAAATAAGTTGCCTGTATAAGTGGTTTTTTTTATATATTAGGTTGTTACTAGGTTTTCTGTTATTATTGCCACTATAAATGTACTGGTATCTTAGACACATATTTAAAATTATGTATAGTACATTTGCGGCACGTTCTAGAGTGGAAGATTTCGCCCTGGTGTAAGACCACCAATCAGAATTGAAGCGTGTTTGGTGACCACGTCTGAATAGCCAGGTACTTCCCTATCTTCCTCTTTCCGACCTCTTTCCCCTCCCCACTACCTTCAGCCTCACAACATACCCCAATCGGGGATGCCATAGTCACACTGGCTCCAGACGGGAGCAACTGGGTCTCTTGTGAGGTATTCACATAAAAAAAACCTCTCTCAACCCATCGCCTTTCCTGACCTGAGTGGAGCTAATGAAATAAAAAAGTAAATAACTTCACGCAGGAATATTATTACTATTGTAAAATAAAATGTTGCTTGTGTTGTGGTGGAGGACTTAGCCAGCCGAGGAATCGAACACGGGACGCCCGGGTGGGACCCAAACGCTATGCCCACTCAACCACTGACAACCTTTGATGATATAATTTTAAAAAATCGAGTGCAGTTAACACGCGGTAGAAGCGAAACTTTACCAAAACAATCTCAATCAATAAAGAACCAAGGAGCCTTGAAAAGTGAGGTCATAATCAAAATGGCCAATGAGCGCAGGCATTTCATGGTGTTGAGGATTTTTTTTTTCAAATACAAAACAAAATTTCCAATAAAATTTGAGAACATGAAAACCACAAATCATATACATAGTTGGTGACCGGACAAAGTTTAAAAAGACATCAAGTGTTGAAAAAATGATATTAAAAATTGATTAATTAAGTTACGTTAGGTTAGGTTACGGGCAATTCAATCATTTTTTATCATAACTTTTAATGACTTTTGAAAGAAGTGAGGTGACTCTTCTTGACTTCTGAGATGGCATGGAACCATACAGTTATATACCTACATAAAACAATGACAGGCCACAGATGTTAAATAATGTCCGCGATCTTAAACTGTGCAAAAATCGGTACCAAAATCAGGGGCGGACCAACGGGGGGGGGGGGGCGGAAGGGGCGGCCCGCCCCAGGCCCCTGGTTCTGGAGGCCTCCAAACGCCTCCATGTTCCCCTAATCAAATCCCAAAGCACCAGGACACTGTAAAAAAAAATTGACATTTTTTTATTTCATTTTTTGTAAGATGCATTTGTTAAGAATGTTCTCTCAAAACGTTTTAAAGAATTTAAAAAAATTGACAAAGATACAGCATTTTGGTGACCGGACAACTCGGAATGAAACCAACTCAGAACCATCTCAGTTAAGTCATTTAGAGTGATAAAAAAATATATAAAAAATTGGTTACATAGGTTACGTTTGGTTAGGGTTATCGGCTAATTTAAAATGATTTTTTTCATTGCTTTTAACGACTTTTCAAGAAGGTGTTGAGTTGACTTTTTTCTTAGTTGGCATGGAACCGAGCATTTTATATGTAAACGTTTTAAACAGTTTGTACAAACTGTTAAAAATTTCCTTAAAATATGTTGTGAGAACTGAAAACATTATTAACAAATCCATCTTTCAGAAAATGAAATTTAAAAAAAATGACAACTTTGTTATTGCGGTGTCCTTGTTTAGGATTTGATCAATGGAACATGGAGGCGTTTGGAGGCCCCCCGGGGCTGAATAAAAAGCTTGTAAAATACATCAACTTCTTAAACTAGGGGAGAGGCTCATACAGCTTTGCCGCCCCGGGCCTCTGACGGTCTTAGTCCGTCACTGGCCAAATTAAAGTGCTACACGTATTAGTTGACAGTGGCGTAAACTTGAACTAACCCTATTTATTTATATTTTGATCTTGCAACCACCCCTACTATCGTTGTGTCATAGACAACGGCGCCCTAATTTTTTGCCAACTTGTACGTAGAGAAAAAAAAAATTCATTGTCTATAATGGTAATGTAAAAATCAACGTTGAAAGACGTCTACTTTAGTCACATTAACACTCAAAAATAGGTGTTCTTTTGTTATTACGTTATTTTATGAACAGTGACAAGTATTTGTTTCACTTGATCGTGCCAACCCAGCGGGTAGGACTTTCGGCTTATAGTCGAATGACTCGAGTTTGACACTCACTCACTTATTCCCTTCACTAGGCACGTCAGTGATTAAATACGAAATTTTATGTTTATTTTTTGTGGTTTTTCAATTAAAAATATATAAATTATGCGATAGTTAAAGCACCAATCTAAATGTGGCTAGATAAGTACCCACTTACATTTTTAGATAGCAATGCGTTTAGGTATATGGATTTCGATAACGTCATAAAAATATACTCTTTCGGCTATCGTTTATTGAGTGAAACCTTGTGCCGAGTAATGTCGAGATAAACCCTATCGACATGTGCAATGTACGTGAGTACCAATTCACAATCGTTACCACAAAATAATGAAATCGCGTTGTTTCACCTAATCTCTTAATTAGTCATTTTTATTCGTAGTAATCTCTTCGCGGTTCGGCGTTGCCATGCTCCGGTAGCATCTCACATTAATTTTAAATAAAATACGAAATAATTATAACGAAAGAAGCCCACCGTCCGGCAGGTGTCGTTTTTCATGCGCGACGTATAATTTACATGGCATCTTTTTAATTTTCTTATTATTGTTCGCGTTAGGTGCATATTTTCGGAATATCTTGTTACATAAATAGTTTATGAATGCTCGCCGTTCCAGATACATGGCCACAAGTATCTCGGTTGGACATGCTAAACGGTTCCGGCATAACGCAGGGATCCCGAGTAGGACCTGTCTTAAAGTAATTTCACTTGGGTGTACATTATCATTTTGCTGGTAAGTTCTCGTTTGCTAAAAACCCAGCAGTTTGATATTTATTGTAAGTATCTACCAGAATTCTCCAGACCTTTAATATATTCAGAATCACGATTGAAAACATCTGAAATGAATGCAAAGCCGATAGGAGTGAACTTAATGAGACGACTTTTTTTTTACATGAGGCCCGGAGGAAAAACATTTCATCTGTGTGGATATTGTGTGGAAGTTTTTTTTTAGGGTGAGGAAGGAGAGGAAGTTCCGAGAAGGAAAAAATGTGAGGGGTGGGCAGGAATCTGGGAGTCAATAATAATAATTGGATAATTTGTAGAGCGCCGTTTTTGTGAAAAATCACCTCAAGGACGTTGTGTCTAGTGATGGACATATGAATTCATCCCTCCCACTGCAATGCAAGGCGATAGGTCAAGAGAATTTGACTGGAGAGATCTAGGTTAGGTCTCCCTCAACCAAACTCTCCCGATCCGAACCGCCATGCAGTAGGTGGGCAAACGCATTGGCCGCCAAGACCTAGACCTCAACTTCACCCCATGAACCTACTAAGTCACCAAATGTAGTGAACCACTTGGGGTGACCTGTGTTGGTTATCAGGGTGTTGGTTATCTAATAGATGGTTCCCGCCTCCCGAAAACAACGTTAGGAACGTTATACCTAAAAGTTTAAAGATAGGAACATACGAGAAGGCAAATCGATTGAAATCATTTTTTGAGCTTATGCGACAGTAGTTCCAGTTTTGGTACCTACCTATGTAGTGTGACGATACACCCTGCCTACGTGCACCAAATCGTGATAAATCTACCCTGGCTACGCTGTATCAAATATGTTGAGATTCTACCCCTATGTACGATCACGGTACCGAATGCGCTGTGTCGCGCCTACCCTCGTAGCTTCAATTTTCGTAGCTTTATATCATGATGTACCTAGCCCATCATTTAGGGTATTTCTAGTCTAACTTTAAATCATTCGCACTTTTGCAAAGACCTCTTCTCTCAACCTATTTTTCAAACTTCTACATTTTCCTGAGCTAATCTAAATCCTATTTTTCGCAATCCCTGTGATAATTTCACACAGTAATCAAGATTTTTGAATTTTTGTTTACATTATCTCCGTATCCTGCGTTGTGTAATTTTTTGTTTTAGGATTTACACCCATACGCGTAATAAAACGCATACAAATGTAAAGAGTATAATGTATGGTTTTGTGGTAACTTCGGTTTTTTAGAGTAAGAGTGAAAGAATTCTTAATTGATTGATTTAAATATCTTCTACCGCGTTCGATAAACTAACCCCGTCCTAGATTTGGTCTATACCTGATATTCATTTTGTTTATTTCCTCCCTAACACAGCTTTATTTAAAATACAAATAAAAGAGAATAACAGTTAACAGTTTATAACAAACATTTCATGAAAAGTATTTACTTTACCTGCGTGAGGTGACCTAATTCTAGGTCTCAGTTTTTCACCTGAAGTCTGCAAATCTCCACCTAACATGAGTTTTAATTTTCATGGTTAGTAAACACTAGATTGTTTGGGGAAGGGACGTGTGTAGGGATTGGGTCAAGGATAAAAAAAATTGTTTTCTGCAAAGGTTGGCTCCTCCACTAACCAAATAGATTCTGGTGACCGACTTCCGAAAAGGCCTTTGTCAATGCACGGCTACACATACCTAAAGACCGGATTTTACCCTCTTCTGCGGGCTTCCTTGCTTCGATAGGAGCTTTACGTACCAGAGATAAGTACCAGGTCTTCCATCGTATCCCAGAACTATCCCAACCTCCTCACCTCCAGGTAGTTTAACTCGACTGATTCTAGAAGGGGTATTTCATTGCATCCCTTATCACGACTCTACTCGCGTTGAATGTGGTGTGCGACTGTTTTTGCCGTATCCATCTCCCTCGTGATCCGACAGAATCGCACTCCTGCCACCTCTTAGACCTGCTGCGATTGCGCCAAGGGAGCGTTCCAGTTGGCTCGCATCAAATCGAAGGTCGACAAGACTATGATATGCAAATGACTTAGAGTTTTCTTTAAGCGCCGCGCCAGCGTATTCCTCGCATACGTCTCCTCCTGCCTCCGCATGCCTCCTCCTTGGCAATACCGTCACAGGGCCTAAAGTTTCTCTCTCCCTCAGGGAACGTTTGACACTAACCTTCCCCAGAGACACATAATTGCATACAACAATCCTGAAGTTTACTGCGTGGGTAAAGTTTTTGGATTTGGACTGTATGTCTTCATTCACTACCAGTGCTTTTTAATGTGGTCACTGAGTCCACGTGTTTAGGTATGAAAGGATAAGGGATACCTATCCTATTAGGTAGGTATAAATGGAAAAGTGAGTTTTGGTTTGGCTTTGCTTTTATTGAGGAAGCCCTCCTCATGAAGTAGTAAGTATTCTCCTAGATAACTAGAAGGGCACTGTCATGCACAAAGTTCTAATTTCAATATTTGATAAATTTCAATTTGATAAATTTAATTTTTAAATTTTAAATTATCCGACCACATTTGATAAACTTGTCCCTAGATTTTTTATTATCCATTGATTCAAATGTGGGTTTATTGCTTAGAAATTATAGAAATTCAACAGTCTAAAACTACTTAGTAACAAATGTAATTAGTATAATTGATTAAAACCCTTAAGACCACCCCGCTTCCCCTCCCTCAAATGTTATGTATATAAACCGTAGATTAAGAATATTTTGTACCAGTCTGAAGATGGCTCTAGCGAGCTGAAACCGGTTACGGTCATTAAACTTAAAGTGGAAAAAAGTTTTATATTTGTTTTTATTATAATATATTATAATGGAATTCCACCATGAATTATCAGTTTCAAAAATAGAAATATTGATAAATTTCAATTTGATAAATTTAATTTTTAAATTTTAAATTATCCGACCACATTTGATAAACTTGTCCCTAGATTTTTTATTATCCATTGATTCAAATGTGGGTTTATTGCTTTAAAATTGCACATATTAATTTTCACATATCAACTGAAAGTTTTTTGTCGCAAACTATAACTAATAAACGTCCCCAAACACGCTGCTCCCCAACTCGTTCTAAATAACAAAATAAAAGTATGTCAATGTTTTGTTTATCAATCTACGGAATGTGAGATGAATGATCTTTGTAATCAACCCTCATAAGATCTCAGCACCTAATATGAATGCTAAGCATAACGAATTTATATTCTGTGTATGTATTTGTCGTTGCAATTCCGAAGGCCGAAATACACAACTAGGTCATGGATTGACCCGACTTCTTGGATAGGTATTTATTTCATAACTCTCACGCACGTAAGTATCATGCTGTTATTAAAAGTGTTAGTTACCGACTTGCTCTGTTCGCAAATTTTATAAATAAGTGTGACTGCTTGCTCTGCATTATCTCCAAGAACCTGTAAATAGTTTAGTGAAAAAAAAAATTACCAAAATTCTGCAAATTTCCCTTTTGGTGTTTAAAAATTTTAATCGCATTCTTTAATATTAGATCTTTTTTTGATTAAAAAAAATAATCGATACTATAAAAAAAAATCTTTTACTTGTATATTTTAGACTATGTCTAAAACCTTCTCCCTGCTAGAATTGGATTAAAAAAAACGATTCTATTTAAATTTTCACTTGGGTATTATTAGATTATGTTAAAACCTCTGATTTTCTCCTAGCATTGATTTATTATTATCACTCATAATCAACTCGGTATTTAATTTGTAATGAAAATTTGACCATCTTATTAAATCACTATCGCTTTCGAGCAATTCGTTATTATTATTTATTTATTTCACTGACGTTATTTTATTTGTTTTAAAACCAAAGTTTTAATTGTTTAATATTTCGTTAATACTCTATAATTTATTTCAGCCGGACTTCTTAGTCGTAATCAAAACTTTATTTTAGATATAAAATTCTAAATTTTATTATTATTATTTTCCTTTGTAAACTCATAGTGAAATTAAATTATTTTTCAATTATATGCTGCGTATCTATCTCATGATTATTATTCTCTCACAAATGTAAATTAAATTGTAGTAAATCGGATTTCTAAAGTTTTATGTTATTATTATTCCGAAATCCTATTTATATTTTAAGACACAAAATTTTTATATGTTTAAAGACCACTCTTCAATTATCTTTAATTCGTACAGAAACATCGAATATAAATTCACTGGATTTTACACTTCGATTTAAGTTATAAAAAAAGACAACGAATTGTTCACGATCAACCGTCCTCACCGCCAATTCTTCCCTCACTAACTACAAGGGCCGGATTATTTCTGTTCAAACTTGTTAAACGCCTTCTTATGTTTAAAATATTTTGAAATAAATCTTCATTAATTGAATTCTGTTTATGTTAGAATTTTTACGTACTTGGTTGTAATTCAATTTTAATGGCCGCACTGTCAAATATAATCGGTTTTCTCTAAAGTAAACTTCTATGTCTGATGTGTTAAACCAAACACGTACTTACGCCTTAATTTTTTTTGTTTTGATTAGACTAACGGCGCCCAAAGAAACTCATGTTTCCAATGTCACTTATATAAACACTCTTCAGGGCCAATAAACATTCATTTCTTTGTCTTTGATTCTGTTTAAAATAAATTTCGTTCAACTTTAATTCCTGTGGGAACGAAAATGAAGGTCGCCCATCGTGATAAAAGTTCACGTGTCTCTTGTTTTGATTATTAGACGTTATTGGATGTACCTATAATTTACACGATATTAAAAAAAAAATCTTCGCAGACACTCTTGAACGTGAAAATATTTCTCCTCCCAAAGCGTAGGTGTAGGTAGGCATTACGATTCATCACAGTAGATATTTAATTTTTTATGGATGCTTATTTTTTAAAAAATCACATAGAATGCACGATTTCTTTTCACCCATAGATAGGCATCTACCTACCTAATTATATTCCTAGGTATCTACTGGTATTTTATGAACAAAAAATCTACTGGTATCTACTGATATTTTTTTACTTATAAATGCAATAATAATAGTTCACATAGCCACGAGGAAAAAAAGTGTTATCTAATTTCAACATTAGGTAACAAAATTCTAAGAAACGTCGAAGCTGACACAATTGAGTCAAACCTCAAACCTCTAATCTGTCATCCTTTGTGATGACCTTCGTGGCCTTGCGGTGGCGGCCCACACTTGTCTTTGGAATCGGCAGCTAACCGGGCTCTAAGTAGGACCTACTTCTTGTAGAAGTGATGCTTTTTATAATTTAAAAAAAATCGTAGAAATAAGTATTTTTTACTTGTAACCTTAAAACCTTACTATGTTAGATGAAACATTTACAGGATAATTTAAATTATTAATATAAAGATTCATAAAGTAGGTACCCAATTGAGTTGGTCAGGGACTTTCAATAAGATGAAGAAAAAACTTTTCTGTAACCGGGAAAGTCTAAATCAGTGGTTCTTAACATGAGTTCCATCGAACCACAGGGATTCGATGAGTCAGTCTCGGGGGTTCGGCGGAACAAGACACAGACCGAAAAAAAAATTGCGAAGAATATTGTCACTATCCCATCCCGCCCCATCCTATCCCATTGCGCCCCCCCCCCCCCCCGTTGTGGTAAATAAAGTCGTGACAATAGCCCGTCCTGTCCCATCATGCCCCCCCTTGTGGTAATCTGACACGCCCCGTTTTCCAATTAAGATGAAGCTATACGTGAAATCCTATTTAGATATTTTTTAGATTCATATTTACGACGAATCGGTTTGCATAATGAACATCAAAAAATATGCTACGGATAAATTGAAGCTTTTCTATGTATTGGAATTACAATAAAATTATTGTTTACATAACAAAAAACATAAACGTAAACCACAAAAAAAAGTGTTTTTTCATGACTTAACTATGAAGTAACATAAGAAACATTTTTTTAAATACCCCTTTATGGCTAAGACTATTTTTGAGGTTTTGTATGTTCTAACTTTTTTCATTCTTATAAAATTATGCACAAAATAAATAAAAACCACTTTTTCGCTTACTTGCCTCGAGTAAATACGACGCGCGATCTTAAATTATGTATGGCATGAGAATCGAAATATTTCTAGATTTTATATTCCTCTTATGAAGGGTTTGGTGAATGCATATGAAACTGATAGGGGGTTCAGTATCTCCAAAAAGGTTTAGAACCATTGGTCTAAATGTTTAAATCAGTACACGCTGAACAAAACATGCAGATGGAAAGAAGAAGCCTTTGAAATGCGGATATAAGTAACATAACCTTCCTCACTTTCCTCTTCCCCACATCCTTCCCCTCCCCACTAACTGCAGTCTCACAACACAACACCCCGATCGGGGATGCCGTAGTCTCATTGGCTCCTCACATCGATCGGTGGGTTCACATTTAATTAGGTAAGTATCCATATAAATTAAATATTTTAAAAAAATTAACTTAATGAGTTGCAAATTGTAATATTTAATTAAATAATGACAAAATTAGCGAAATTATACACAAAGATAGGGGCCATTCAGGGGAATTTCATGATTTTTACCCCCCCCCCCCCCCCCCCGTCATGCATCTTCACATTCATGAGATCCTCTCCCCCTAGTGTGACGTCACATATTTTGCAATTTTATATCTAAATTTTTTTTGCGTTTTAATAATTTAGATTTTTACATGTGACATCACAGAGCTGATGATCCCCCCCCCCCCCAGGTGGGACGCAATTTATGGATGGCCCCATAGCAGCCAATAAAATATGCGTTAAGAAAATGAAGATAATGTTGGTAGTTATTAGTCGAAATATGATACAGTTAAAAATATGACAGGGACACATTAGCTAGTTGGTAGAGTTGCGGCCCGGAAAGCTGAAAGTACCGAGTTCAAGCAAGTTCAAGTCCCAGATGTGACCGTATTTTTTTCTAATTTTTCTGTTTCCAGATTTTCGATTGAGTTTCGCTAATATTGTCTTCATTTAATTAAATAAATATTAACATTTTTGGCTGTTCAAAAAAGGGTACAAAAACAGAGCACGTCTCTGTAGGTAGGTAGATACCTGTCCAATGTGCCTATCGAATTCACAAGAATATCTCAATATCACAAAGTTATTAATCTTGCCCGACCTGAGTGGATGCGCTTGTAACTTCTCCCTGCATGACTTGCGAATAATTCACCTCTTAGTGGCAAGCGATAATACACCTACCTATCCATTTACATAGGTACCGATATGCCTCGTCAGATCAGCCGGAGATAAAGCAGAATCATTAATAATTGCCTACATTGTTCAAAGAATGTGTTGTTTTTAGATAAGGAACGGGTGCCTTGTTCCTCGTTCTTATGCCTTGACTTTTTTTTCAAAGTAAAAAATATTTAAAAAAACCCTTTACTTTGAAAAGCTGAAAGAGTTAATCATGCCTGAAATGATACTAATGTAAATCGATACGATTATTTGGCATTACATCTTTCTGTAAATTTGTTTGTTACGTTCCGGTTCCGGTTAAAGATGGTGGCCGTGTTAGATTCTATATTTTTATCACGCCAGAGTTCGCATGATCGTGAGCTGTCAAATCAGATTAATCAATTTTATTGTAGGTACCTATCGGCCTAAAAGTTTGAAAAATTTTTTCAGAAATAAACAGAGCAATTCAACTGCTAAACGATACTGCATTGAGCATCGACATCTTCAATGTCACCTACGGAGAGTTCAGTAACTATCTTTGACAGAATTTAGGTCCAAATTAAAAACCTGCCTTTTTGGGCTCTCATACCCTTAATTTAAATAATATACTTATCTGTATCTAACAATAATAATCATACATTAATTGTTTATTTTATTTTATTGTTTCTGTTCTCTTTATAGTTCTCATTAGTAGGACTATATTATGTAATGCAAACACCAGTTCCCTTTATGTTTAAGTATAGAAATATTTTTATTCCTTTTATTTATTACTATTATCATTTTAATAACTGTAGTAAGCCATGCATACACAAGTAACCTATATGTTTAAATCCTCTTTTTTCAAGAACCTTTACATATAATCCTTTTTTTTAAGTAATACGTTATTACGTTTTTAAGTTTCCAATTTTACATTTTATTCTTTCTCTTTTTTTTTATTTCCTCAATTTTCCCTCTTTTTATATAAATCATGGTCCATATATATTCACACTTATCCTAATTTGACTGTCCTAAAACGGGAATCATCCTAGTTGGACAGTCAAAAGATTTCATAAATAATGTACATAAATGTGTAAATATTTTACTAAATAAAAAACAAATAAATCTGAGAGTATCATAGATACTTGTATTGTCTTAATCACATTTTTCTTATTGAATTAAAATTACTTGAATCCTTACACATCATTCTGTCTCTTGACGAATCACATTTAAGAAGATCAAATCCCTGTACTTCTATACCTCCCACCATAAAATGTTGCTTTTGCTTTCCAAAATACACTCATTAAGGAATATATTATATAATAATATAAAAATATATTTCAGGATTAAATACATAAAACATGGGTTCACAATTATGCGTGCGAACTTTATCTAAATTTCTTTATAGACAATAAACAGTGTTAATTTCAAGCTACCTCCCAGGTAAGTTGGTCCTGTATACATTTTTAGGCAGCATCGCGTTCATTGGTCGAGACATTGTACATATATTTTCGTAACCGGTGGATGCAACTGTTCACTACAAGTCTACAATAGTTGACGGAATACCATTGTAAAAAACACTTAGGGGCATGATATATTTTTAAACGTTAAATAATTATTATGCGTGTTAATTCTGAACGATGGCTTCAATCTACAGGTTAAAATAGCTGAGATTAGTAGATACCTGTCTCTGTACGTAGGTTGGCATTAGGGAACAAATGCAACTTCAGTTGTTTTTAAAGGAGGCCTTTTTAAATTTTTCGTTGTAAAAATGTAAGAAAAGCAGTTAGTTAGGTACCCACGTTTATCCATCAGGATCGCGTATAGTCTGTCAATTAAGAGAGAAAACATTAAAAATGGAACTACGAAATTTGTTGCAAAAACCAATTTAACTGTCAAATATTATTTTAAAGCGCAATGACACTGGATACATAGAACACTGTAAATAACATTTTAAAAAACATTTTTTGTTCTCAAAGAAAAAAAATAAAAATCGAAGAAACACTGTTGTTACCTACTTAATGACATAACTTTGATTAAATTGTGTTTTACAAGTGATTTGCTTTCATTTAATTTAACGTAAATTTGAATTTAATAGTTGGTAGAAAGGAAGAATCACACGTATTTTGAAGTCATTGTTTTTTTTAACAATTTACTGAAAAGAAATTTCCGTAAATTAAAACTACTTTTTCATTTTTTTTTCAAGTGTCCTGCTGAAAATTTTCTATTGAATATACCCCCATTGCCATGGAGAAACTTCTGGATTGGAAGTATGAAAACTTCTTGCAAAAAAAAGATCGATTTTATCTAAACAGGAAAAAGGCAAGGAACGCCACAGACGGTTCCATGCCAACACAGAATCAAGTCAACTTGACACTTCTTTGAAAAGTCATTAAAAGCTATAAAAAAAACATTTAAAAATTGCCATTGCCCATAACCTAACCTATTTAGCCAATTTTAAAGGATACAAAAACGGTGCTCTACAAATTATCCAATTACTATTTTAATTATAAATTAGGTAACTACATAAATTAGGAACCTGAATGTTTTATTTTATTTGTTTAAATACCGCACAAGAGTCCTAACTGCCATGTTGCGACTAATATTATTTGAAACATCTTTTTTCGGCATTAAACGAAAAATCTCGATGTTCGTATCAATTTGCGCAATTTTTTCAAGCATTATTATATTCTGGTGAAAAACATTATCATAATAAACAAAATTCTTTGATCCTCACAAGGCGCAGTCCGTTTCTGAAAGTTATTTTCCTGCTGTGAAAGTGCAATAACACAATTACTCTCATACGCACAGTGCTTGAGCGAGTTGAAGTAATTAAAAACCAGATAACCACTGGTTACTGGTTACTAACCAGATGTTATTGTAAAATAACTATAAGTATTGCACCTAATATGTAGGTAGATGCAGTGGCGTTTCGTAAGTTTTCAGTGAGCTAGAGTGCTAAGATTGAAGAATACGACGGTATTGACGTCATGGTAGCTAAAAAATTTCAAAATTTAAATTTTTTGTATGAAGATTTTCATGATTATTTCTGTTTGGGAAAGCGCCGCATCCACAAACTGAAATATCTTCATGTAAAAAGTTGAAATTTTGAAAAAAAAAAAGATTTTCAGCTACAACAACATCAATAATGTCGTATTTTTCAATCTTAGCACTCTAGCTCACTTAAAACTCACGGACCGCCACTGGTAGGGAGGTACCTACCTGACGACCCAAAAGATAAATAAAAAAAATATATAAATAAAAACAAATAAATATAAATAAAATAAAAATATATATTTATTGGTGCGTTTAACTTTCGACCGAGCTGTATACAGCCGACAGTGTAGTCTGTTCGCGTATCCGTCGGCGATGCGCTATTTATTTATTGTTTTTTTCCGTCCGGCCCAGAACACACTAGCTCCCTACCTACCCACAGGGTGGTGGGGAATTTTGTCGTAGGTGTTACTGTTAGTATGCACCGTGCCTGGGCAGGGTGTACCGCACATGCTCACATGCGCGACACCGAAGCATGTGGCCCCTGTATCTAAAGCGCGGCGGCCGAAAGTTGTGACTTTATTTTTATGTTTTTTAATGTCGTCCTAATAAGTACTTTGTAATTTAATTCTAAATCGCGGGAAAGGTATTGTGAGTTGTTAACATAATAATTGTTACAGGTACCAACGTAAATAGATTGATAGATTTGTTCTACCTATTTAGGTACCTACCTTTTGAAGTGAAAACTTCTTTAGCAACGTTGTGATTTGAAACTCGATGAAACGTTAACGAAGGACACTAAAAAGAGACAAACACATACATCTATAGGATTTAGCCCGCGAGAGAATGATAAAATAATCTTTAATTAAATGAAGACATTATGAGCGAAACTCAATCGAAAATCTGGAAACAGAAAAATCAGAAAAAGATATTGGCACCTCTGGGACTCGAACCCAGGACCTCCCTACTTTCCGGGTTGGGATACAGTGGATTCCTCAGTGGATAAGAGCCCCAACCCGGAAAGTAGGGAGGTCCTGGGTTCGAGTCCCAGAGGTGCCAATATCTTTTTCTGATTTTTCTGTTTCCAGATTTTCGATTGAGTTTCGCTCATAATGTCTTCATTTAATTAAATATTACAGTTTGAGGTTTTACTCATAAAGTTAAAATAATAAATAATGATAAAATAATCGGTGTCCTCTTTGTGCGGCGCTTTGTAGAATAAAATGTAAAATATTTTTTTAACTTGGTAACAATCTATAGGTAGGTATTAATATTATAAAGGCGAAAGTGAGTGTGTGTTTGTCACACTTTCACGCCTAAACCAATAAACCCATTTTAAAAATTATTTTACCAATAAAAAGCTACATTATCAGCGAGTAACGTAGGCTGTATATAATGGTAAGCTTTAGCGTTATGAAATTTGTATAAATGAAAATGTGTGTATTTCATATACATATTTTAGCGGCATTATGTATTGCTAATTGCTACAGTAATTTCTCCCAAATACAATGCGAGCGAAGCCGCGGGTAAAAGCTAGTATTATAATAAATAAACCCTACAATTATCCCATTCCTGATACTCTGCATTCGTCTCATTCTCTCGAAGTTTGGTTTTCTGAAGGTTTCACTTCTACCGAGTGTCAATTGCACGCATGATTTTTTAAATATAAATACCGTAAAAGAGTTCCAACTGCTCCCGTCTGCAGCCAGTGAGACTAAGGCATCTCCAATTTGTACCTGACTATTCTGGTCACCAAACACGGCCAAAGCCATTTCAAGCAACGTTTTTATTCTGAGTGGTGGTCTTACACGAGGGCGATACTGATAAATGCATATTTCAATAGGTATATAGCTAGGCATTTGATGATTAATTATTTTTAAGTAGTTTCTTACTTAGTACACAAGTAGCAGAGGCAAGTCGGGTATTTTTTGTACTAAGTGACCTGACCTGACTTGTCATTTAATGTATTAAGTGACCGAAAAAGTATTTTTTCAAAATTTCCTACATATTCCCTACGTTTGGTGAATTAGCAGGGGTGTGCGGGTTCATGATGTGAGGTCTGTCTAGGTCTTGGTGGCGAATCCATTTGCCCAGATACTGCGTGGCGGGCCGGATCGGGAGATGGCTGAGGCAGACCTAACTAGACCTCTCCAGCCGGACTCTCTCGTCCCATCGCTTTGCACCGCAGTGGGAGGAATGGATTCAAACGTCCATCACTCTTGGACACATTGACCCCTAGATTCATACCCACCTCTCATACTTTTTTCTTTGCAGAAATTCCTATCTTACCTTACCTTAAAAAGAACCTCGCACAGCATCCCCAAAGATTGTGTGGAACAAAGTGGAAATATTTTCTTCAGGGTATCCTGTGTGGAGCTAATTTTAAAAAAATACCCAAGTATTAAAAAAAATGTCTACCTTCTAATTTTATGTTTAGGAAGGTAGATAGGTACCTAGTTACTAGTTACCTACCTACATATGAAAAAAAAGTTGAGAAGCTATTTAATTTATTTTTATAACGCTTACTTAGTTTGAGAATCACTGGTATAATGAAAGGTGCCTGCCCCACACTGAAACACAAAGGGCGGTCATTTTTTGGGCAGAATGTTTACGAACTTAAAATAATAATGGACCTCTTGCTCTTTGTACGCGGACATAGCCAAATTTAGGGAACTTTGGGGCCTCAGACCAGCTTTGGAGTTTTTGCATTCAAATACCGTCTCTCACCGCCAATATTGATACGGGATAAATTATTCTCTGTTTTTGAATGATTTGTTATTTTTATAATAAATTCTTACCAACAGATACCTACTGATTTTGATACTTAATAGGTTATTATTTTGAACGAATTTACCTAACTATTTTGGTAGATAGATAGGACATGGGACGATTAAGTTAAACAAATCAATAGAATGATCTGCGATCATCGTATATGTAGGTAGGTACCTATTATGAGAAAAATATTGGTGGACAAAGTATTATCCGTCCTCATTTTTAAAAGCTAATCTAACCTAAGTAGTTCGCTACGTTTGGTGACTTATCAGGGGTGCCCGGGTTCGTGGGGTGAGGTCTGTCTAGGTACTGGCGGCGAATGCGTTTGACGACCTGCTGCGTGGCGGGCCGGATCGGGATAGATTGCTTGAGGGAGACCTACCTTAGACCTCTCCAACCGGACTCTCTCATCTTGATGGATACTCTCCTTTTCCTTCCCAGAACTTCATCTTCTTCCTTTCCCTAAAAAGACCCTCCACACAGCATCCGCAAAGATGACACAGGTCCTAAATGATTTTTCTTCTTCAGGGCCTCCTTCTATGTGGAGCTAAGGTAAAAAATGTACGAAATATCCTTGTGAGAAAGTGACGATGTATGAACGCAAATAATAATAATAACATTACATTTGTATAGCGCAGTTTTGTGTCACTTCACTTCAAGTGCGCAAATGAAGCAAGGAGTCTGTGCCAAGACAGAGCTGTATGACCTACCCCTGTGGAAAGGTCTACATATCTCTCTAAATGATTCCCGATATTACTATTTATAATAATATCTAGGTAGATTGTCTAAGAAAGCAAAATTCCTATAGAAAGATTAATCTGCCAACTCAATTGAAGAAAAATAAAATATTTCCGTGGTATTTTTGTAAAAATAAACTCTAGTAATCTCGGTTGACCAATCAATTATCGCCGGGTCATCGCATAATTTGAAAAATCCACCTCCCCGTCCGCCATATTTATCTGTTATTATATCTCCACCCGAATGCATTATGTTTGATATGAAAACTCGATTTCCTAAAAGGCGCGCGAAGGGAAAAAAAACATTCCCTCTCAAAATGGCTGCCAAGCGAATATGCACCGCTTCTCTCTTTCTACCAGGCAAAAAAATACCACGCGTCTCCCTTCCTCTCGCGTTCCTGATTGCACCCCTATAAATATGGTCGCCTTCTATAAGCTTCCATACATTTCTATACTCACACAGGCGCAACTTACTTACACCAGCGCGCCCATACTGATTGCCCCTATACCCCCTCCCCCTGTCCCACAATCCCCCTCCCACCCTCCCGCCCGCCCAACCACCACGGCCCCTCAAACCAATCCTCAAACCCAACACGAATAGATAAACGAGTCCACGTGGACCGAACATCTCACAAAAATCGTACAAACCAACCGCGAGATGGTACAACACTCTCTTAACCTATCGCGACTCCCGAAGCGGTTAAACCACGCCTTTAATAAGCGTTCTTCGCTTTTCAGCCAATCCGAACGCTCAAAAGCGTCCAATGGAGGTGAAATCTTTTATTCTATCGCGAAGTGTAGCATTTTCAATGCAGTCCACGTGGACTCGTGAGCAAGCGAGCGAAAGCCCCGTCCTCGCATTCCTACCGCAAAACTCAACGTACAAGGAAAAACAAGCTACCTCACAAAAAGGCTCAACGCGCGTGCATAAAAATTTTAAACCTGCGTGGAATCGTTATAATTTTTCGACGTACTGTCTTCAAGCTTGTACGCTTAATTTTGCAATCTGGTCGCGAACGTACGGTGGGTCGAAGCGTGTGCGAGCAGAACATAAATTTGTATAGGTTACCGACAAAAATGGTAGAAAAAAGACAACCGCGGCGGCTGACTGTACAAGTGTGTACATGTGTAGTGCCGGCGCGGTGGTGTGTGTGCACACAGACACGGGCGCGACGGTGTGCGTGTTTACGTACATTTTTCGAGTAGAGAGATAAAATCTAGCGGGGCCCGCTCAAGCCGGCGAGGGAATAGAGTTTCACGAGCTGATATCGCTGCGCAAGAGAGTTGGCTCACGTTTATATGTAGAGTACCTGCCTGCGTATTTAATTATTTGTTGATTGAGTGTTTATTGATTTCATTCTCAAATAATGACAATATTGATATTGTACGTACCTACTAGTTTTGTTTTCTTTCTAACAGACATTATTACTTCATTGACTGACGGTATTAGATACAAACCTATGTAATTAGTTTCATTTACGTTTTCCAGAGCAAACAGTTTGTGATCTATTTCTAACCCGTAGGTTTAACAGATATAACAATTGCTATAAAGTCAGTGTAGTTATTTTCATTACACCTATGTATAATGAAAATAACAAAATATTGTTTTTTTTTTACTAACAAAAATATTTAGGTAACGTTTAACAAATTCATTCATCCAACTAACATAAACGGCCAAATGTCGACTTCTATGTTAGGCTTCATGTTAATAATAAAGTAATTTTTTTACATATTTGATTTTAACGAAAAGTTAGTGCTTAAGTACTAAGGTTTCAACTAAGTAAATATTTTTTAAGACAGTTCGTTTAGATAATTTAGCGACAAATGCTGACAAGATTTTAATATAACAGAAAAAAAAGTATTTTTTTATTTTGAAGAACACTGAAGATAATTATTTAAAAAAATGTTATTTACTGTTAAAAACAATGGATAAGATGCAAATAAGATTTTTTCAAGATGCAAGTAATATTTTGCAGCATTTATTGATTTTAAGATAAAGAATGAAAGGTTGGCGCGAAAGGGAAATTTAAATTTGGCTACACAAAAATTGTGTTAAATAGTGTAAGTAAGGGGTTTTCTCTAAAAAATTGAGTAGGTACCTACATCTACCTAAGATATTCAGAAAAATAGTCTCAGCGAGCGATCGAGGACAGCGGTTAAAATATTAACTTGTTGACGATGATCCTTTTCTGAAATAATGCCTAAATAATTTATTTGGCAGAAAAGGAACTTTGGTAAATCACACGCATATTATAATAGAATTGTTTTACTTCTTCAAATTAAAATATTTCTTTGTTTTAACCACTTTTAATGTCTATCTAGTTTTTAATAAACCCTGGGGAAGGGAGCATCGCCCTCGAAACATGCCGGTTTTAAGGACATTAAAAGGTTAAAACAAAGAAATCTTTTAATTTTAATTTAAAAAAAAATTACGACAAATAATTCCTAAAATGATGACTTACAATAGGTACCTCAATTAACTGCAAACTTAAAGAGGTACCTACGCATTAAAAAAAACGTTGCTTTTCATAAGAGTTTAACAATAGTAGAACTTATTATCTACTCAGTTATGTAATTTAATTATGAATTTATTATTTATTTATTTAATTTTTTCATTCTACTACGTGACTTTGCTTAATATTTGCATTATATATATATTTTACGCATACTATATAAACATTTACGTCAAATATTAAATAAACAAACTTAGAAGTGAACATTTCAAACATCACTGAGTTGTTGCAGTGGCCGAGTTGACATCGCGTTTGGGTCCCATCGTCTGTTCAATTCCTCGGCTGGCTAAGTCCTCCATCACGACACAAGCAACATTCTCCGCACACTGTAGTGGTAGTAAGAGAATTTCACATATTTCCACGTTATTTGTAACCCGGGAATATTTGTATTTATTAAAAAAAAAAGTTGAGTGACAATCATGAAACTTGCGAAAAGTTTCCGATTCGATAGTTTTGTGGATTCTTCAAATTATCTGCTTTTCAGTTTTGTATTTAAATAAAATAAATAAATTAAATAAAAAACTAAAAATTAAATAAACAATGTGTGCCAATCTCATGCGCACACTGCCGGTATCCGATATGAACATAGATGCCAACATTAAATACATGCCCCATTGCTCCCTACTGGTTATTAGCCCGGCCGGCTCGTCGCGTCGTCACACTGAAATACACATTCTTTTTATTTCTTTTTTGTCTGAACTCCGCTTAATGTCAGTTTATTACCGAAAATATGCTTATTTATGCCGAATAATTATCGTTCATTAGACAACCAGTATTTTGTTTATCGCAATTTTTCGGCAGAATCGAATATTAACATTTCTCAATCGCGAATCTCATCTGCATAATTTTAAAACATGATTTTTTTCGCGTTTTGCACCTGGTTCGTGGGCAGATTTATCTAGAAAATGTTTTTTTAATGTTTGTTATAGGTTATACGATTTATTTAACCAATTAAAGATGTCTGCCTATAATTTGATAATTGGTGACAGTCATCAAAACAAATATGCTAACAACTACATATTTGATCCTTGTTGGTACCCAGAAGTTGGTACCTACATGGTAGAAGAAGTCGGGGATGCCCGAGGACATGGCACGATCAAGTGAATCAGTCAGAATAATAGAAGAGTACCTAGGTAAGTATGTGTGAGACGATGTATGAATGAGGCAAAGAGTGCGCCAAGACCGAGTTATTTGGCGGTCCGTCCTCTCTGCTTACCCCTGCGGAGACCGGCGTGATGGTTAGTTAGGTAGTACCTAGCTATCTGTCTACTCACCTAACTGGAATTTAAAAAGTTTCATTACCAGAGTTGAACAGTACACAGATAAGGTAAGTAGGTAGGTATCTACTCAAACAGTTGCAGTGCATGCATATATCATGTTTATAGTTGGTAAGTAGGTATGTTATTCGACTTCAAAACAGAAAATCCAATAATATAAAGTCAATTTTCAATATCTTGTTATGCCTAGGTATTATCCAATATACATGATAGTTTTTGAACTAGAAGTGTAGGTGCCTACTACTAGAAAAAAAGAATAATCTTGTAGTTTCAAATTATAAAGAAAACAAAAACTGATAGGATTTTTAATTTTCACGGCCAAAAATATTTTCGATATTTATTTTGGGGTGTTATGCCATGTTGTTCCAACTTATTATTTAGCCAACGTTTCGGACAGCGTTGGAGTGTCCATCATCAGGGCAGATGTGTAGGTATGCCGACAAAAAAAACTCGCAGTAACGTTTATCCAGGACTTCACTGTTCTAATTGTATTAGGTGCCTACACACCAATACACACAGTAATAAGTTTACACAATCGTAAGTTTCCTTCTTTGCATCAACTATAATTGCGCAATTACGTGGTATATCAGCACGTAGACCTACCAGAAGAATTTTAAACAGCGATTTTACAAAAATTACGTCATTTTACTGTCCGATGATATTTTTCAATAAATTAATAATATATTTTGCCATCAGACGTCGCTATTGAGAACCTACAGCTTAGCGGGTCACGTGATACGCACTCAGTCTCGTTCAAGCAGCGCCGTAGATAGAGCGCCTATCACGTGATCCGTTACGACGTGTGGCAGTTTGATAAGTGCCGACGTGTGATTAAATAAAAGGTTTTTTTTTTAAATTGAAAAAAAAAAATTGTCATCCAAATGACATTCCCTTTTCTAACGTAGGTATATAATTTAACCTATTTTTAGGAACCTCTGGTTAAAGTTCTTCGGGTACCTACCTATGTGCCGATACATACTGCACGTATGTAATGTTTTGTGAAGGTAACACAATAAATTTTTCTAGATCCCTGTTTTGAACAAATTCCTCACTCCTCCTAGCATCACCCTGAGTCCGCCTCGTCCCGGCGGGGTAGGCGGAGCAGCTCCTCGGCGGGTAGGTGCGACCGGTGAGGGGGGGCTGCGCAGGTACAATGGGCTGGCAGGTATTCAATACGGACAGCCTGCCCGCGAGAAGCGCTGCTGGTGCCAATACTACCTACCAACTCAACAACACCGAAGACGCAATCCGATAGAAGTGTGTCCGTGTGCCAGAAGTAAGGTAAAATTGATCTTACTTCTGGCGTAGGTATTTAATTTGTTAAAACTTAGAATTTTTTTTCATGATCATTTTAAACAATTTCATTGGTTTTTTAATGTAGAACACACTTCTAGGGATTTTCTGTTCAGTACAACCCAACTTCACATCAAACCCAATAAACTAGCAACCCGCCTTTCCCCGGTGATCCGATTCACACATTCCCCTATTGCTCCTGTTTCCCCTTTCGCGTTTTAGCTGGAAATAATTAGGAAATTGAAGTGTCATAAATTGTAAGTACTGAGATTTATTTTGGTTATTAGGTAAGTCGACAGCCGGCGTAGTCCAGCGGTAAGGCGCTTGACTCGCATTCCGAAGGTCGCGGGATCGAATCCCGGCGTGGCAAATAAATTTTATTTGATTAATTTGTGGTATTTCACAATTTATTCATTTAAAATAATATATAGTATATTTGCAGCACGTTCCAGAGTGGAAGATACTCTCAGTATCGCCTTGGTGTAAGACCACCGTTCAGAATTGAAATGTTGCTTGAAATGACTTTAGCGGTGTTTGGTGACTAGATCTGAATAGCCAGGTACTTCCCACCTTCCTATTCCTCATCTCCTTCCCCTCCCCTCTACCTTCAGCCTCACAACATACCCCAATTAGGGATGCCATAGTCTCACTGGCTCCAGACGGGAGCAGTTGGGACTCTTGTGCGGTATTCATGTAAAAAAAAAAGTAGTAAAGTAGGTCTACCCAGTGGCGGACTAACGGGGGAACGGAAGGCGTCTGATCCTGGAGGGCCTCCAAACCAGCGTTGCCAACTCTACTTTTTACGTAGATCTACGCATTATGGGCTTTCCTACACATCTACGAACTTCAGTCCCAGAATCTACAAATCGCACAAATTTGCAAAATAACAAAACAAGGAAATTTCGAACTATTACCATTTTTTTTTAAATTTTTATTGGAACTGTAATCTTCTCCTTCCCGGTAAAATACATAATTTCAGACGAAGGTATCGCTATGTTATGTATTGCTAGTATTTGACCTTAACTGTTTACTCCAGACACATGTTTTTTCCTAAGCATTGCCTATTTCCCCACATTTGTTTCATTACGAAAACAATATTTCGTTTCAATTTAAACTATAAGAAAAAAAATATTAAAATTGGCAAAAAATGCATTAAAAGTATTAGATACATTTCAACTTATTACTACAAGAAACAATTAATTACGTTCACCTACCCTAACTTCTTCATTTAATTTAGAAAAAAAGTACGTAGATCTACGAACTTTTCATCCACAAATTTTACTAATTCTACGTAATTTTCTAGTCTGGCCTAAGCCTTTTTCAAAATCCGAGTTGGTAGCACTGCTCCAAATGCCTCCATGTTCCCTTGGTCAAATCCTAAACAAGGCTTTAAGGCACCAGTATATGTACTGTAAAAAAATGTCTTTTGTAATTTCATTTTCTGAAAGATGTATATGTTAAGAAAGCTCTCACTAAATGTTTTTTTAAAATTCGAAAAATTGACGAAGATACAGCATTTAAGGTGAAAAGATACAACATTTTATGTTTATGTTGAATTATCCTTCAGAAAAACTTTGAACGCGTTTTTCTCGAAACTGCATTTTTTAACCTGGTTGACAACATATTAGAAAAACTATACATCCGATTTGCATGCACCAAGCATGAAAATCCAGTGTCTAGCACCACATGGGGGGATTTTGATATTTAAAAAAAAAATGGCAGATCAGCGAATTTTATTTTCGATATTTTGTGGAAAATTTCATCGTTCATAAAAAAAAATAAAAGGAGGCCCTTTAAAAAAAAATCCCCATGTGGTGCCATCTTTACTGGATTTTCGAACAGTTAAAGACTTGGTGCATGCAAATCGGATGAATAGTTTTTTTCTAATATATTGTCAACCAGGTTGAAAAATGTAGTTTCCTGAAAATCGCGTTCAAAGTTTTGCTGAAGGATAATTCAACACACAAACTGTTTAAAACGGTTTCATACCAAATTTAGAGGAACGTATGCGCGGCCCATTTCGGCCAGTTTCATACAAATCTTAAATTTGTATTTGAGATCAAAATACCCAACCAAACTGAAAAATTATTTTTGTAATCAAAAGGTACCTATATCAATTATCTAGTATGAATGTGAGCTACATTATTTATTTTTGCTTTTAAATTATAAGATAAAGGCCATTAAAGATTTTAGTGTTTCATGATTTTAGAGGCAACTTGGGCAATTATTTGTGAGTAAATGAAAAACATACAAACACATACAGTACAATGTACACTTGGTATCTGTTCGACTATAATCGAACAGTTACCAAGTGCACTCCCAAAATGTTGTAATTTGAGTTACCGGACACCTTGTAGGTATTTTAAACACCAACGCATTTTTATTCGATCCTTAAATTCAGACTTGAAGACACTTGAATTCGGTCCTGAAGATAATAAAAACATTTTGTTTATAAAATTAATTTTAAGTCGTGAACCTTCTCGTGTTTCTTTATTACATTTTATTACTGACTATGGACTTTGACCATTCATTTAGTTTCTGTTCGACTATAGTATCTACCCTGATGTATGGTAGTGGGGCATGGAACTGGCAGAGGAAGGAAGAAAGTAAACTGAATGCTGTAGAAATGAGATCCTCGAGACGTATTTTGGTAAAACCATCTGTGTGAGAGAAATGTGGATATCTGCAAAGAATGCAAGGCTGATGTAGGCGTAATGAATAAGATTAAGAAGAAAGCAGTCTAAGGAAAATATATGAAGTAAATGTGAATGGTAGAAGAAGTCGGGGACGCCTGAAAAATACATTACCCGATCAAGTGAATCAGCTACTTGAGATGGGCCCTGTCAAGAATCAGAATAATAGAAGAGTTTGTATGAGAGGATGGATGAATGTGAATTAGGCGAAGAGTGTGTGCCAAGACCAACTTTGGCGGTCCGTCCTCTCCGCCTATCCCTGCGAGGAAATGGCGTGATTGTTGGTTAGTTATTTTTATTAATATTCAGTAACGATTTTTTCAACTGAAGGTTACTTAGTTTTGTAATTTAGTGACAAGTCACAAAATAACTATAAGCAATAGCGATATTTTAATTATTTAAATATTATTTATTATACAAGCACACACACACACACACACACACACACACACACACACACATACACATTCACATTCACAATGTCAGGCTTAGGATATAATTTTTTTACACAACCAAATATTTAAATTAATACTCCTAAAAATCAAAACAGCATCAGGGGCTTTAAATTGTCGTGTGATTTAAATAATTTATCTGATATCGCGGTGTCGATCGCTTGCCTATCTTTTATACTATGCTAATCAAACAAATCTTTGCTCGCTACAGGTTTCTGTATGGCCACTTATGTGACCGTCTCTTGATCTTATCCGTAATGTGTTTGTAATGCCGATCATTCTACATAATAGGCTTTACGAAAATTGGTAGGCACCAATCAACGAACGAATTACGAAAATAATGCAAGGCCGATGTAATGTAATGAGCAGGATCAAAAAAGGACATCAAAGGATTGAAGAAGAAAATAATACTAACAAATCTAAACGAAATATGAAAAAGAACAAGATACAGAAAAATAAATGTTTGATTATGTTTCAATTTAACCATTAAACAGAGAAAAATGTAGGCATTCTTATAGATAAACACCTTTTCAAATTCAGTTGACAATTTTATTCGGCGCAAGAGTCCCAACTGATCCCAGCCGTCTGAAGTTAGTTAGACTTTGGCATCCTCAATAATTGGGGTATATTGTGAATCTGAATGTAGGGAAGAGGAAGGAAACGAGAAGAAGAAGGTGAGGAAATTCAGATCTGGTCACCAAACACGCCTAAACCAATTTCAAGATACGTTTCAATTCTGAAAGGTGGTCTCACATCTTCCACTTTGGAACGTGCCGCAAATTATTTTAAATGACTAAATTACATGAGGAAAATAATATGTACTAACTTAAATGTATATCCCAGAGGCTATTTTTATATGTAAGAGGAATAAATATCAGAAAGTTACTTTTATTTAATCAAAAATAATCTTTTATGTTCATAATAACATGATCTCCCTTTTTGTTAATATTTAAATCTAAATTTACGAATCTTTTGCTCTGTTTGTTGATTCTTGCAAAAATGACTAGCCCTTTCAAAATCTGAATTTTCAATGTTGCCTTTTCAAATTTTCCTCTAAAACAAGTCTAATTAAACTGGGATATTTTCTATATCAATTAAATGGTCGTAAATACATTGGGAATTCATATATCATATGTCGTTTATTTTAGTTTATAAATGTGTAATTTCTAGAAGGTACCTACTTATAAATGTTTAAAAATTATCGTTACCTACATGCTATAATTTTTATGCAATTATTAACGTTCTCCAAAATGACCTTGAAGGAGTCACATCCTTGCGATACTTTCAAGGACATAAAAAAACCATCCCTTCGTTCCGAATGCAATTTTTAATGTTCTCAAAAGTTGTCTTGATAGAATCTCATTCTTATAATATCTTGAACGTAACCATTCCTTTGTTAAGAATATTATGAACTAAATATGCAATTTGGTTGTCCTGAAACGGGAAACTTCAGCCCAGTCCCAGCTGGACAGACAAAGCATCATTTTGTAATGTATTGTATTGTAATATAGGTATATATAAATAAATAAATTGTGAAATGAAACAATTTAATCAAATAAAATTTACTTGCTGAGATTTGAACCTGCGACCTCCGAATCGCTGGTCTAGAGCCTTGCCCCTCAACCACAGATGTCAGCCGCTGTAGCTTTCGGTATACTTAAGAATCAATTTTTATCATCAATTTTTTTTTTTTTTTTATTAGAAAAAAAGTAAATATTTACAATAAATAATAATAAATTACATTTCATATCAGACTTTTTTTGGTTACCCAATTAGTAGAGAAATATTCTCGGGTCTAACTGGGGAGCTAGTCTATGTAATTATATATATAGATAATAAATAATATGCATAGTTACAAAAATGGAAAAATAAGATTTTCAAAAATACTAAAAATACTAAAAACATGTGTTGAAACTCGGGCGAAACTGGGTCGTAAAAATAGCCTTACTAAGAAGAACAAAATTCGTTTATGAAGGCAGCTAATTTAAAAAAATCAGAGTGTGCAGTTGCACGCTGTAGAAGTGAAACTAGAAAGTCGCTAAATGTCGCTTTCTTTTCTTTTGCCTGTTTATTTTAAAGTGGTTTGAAGATTGGGTATTGATTTCACAAAAATAAAAATGTTTATTTTTTTTGAATTTCGAAGGATTCGAATCTCCGTTCGCTGGATTTCTCTGGCCGCTGAGATTTGCGACGCACTTTATCGCTGCACTATGGGACGCTTGCGGCGAGGCGCGAATTTACCGCATTATATTAGAACCGACGACCCGTTAAATAATAAATTTTAGTGACACACTTCCGTTTCATCCGAATTTCAAATCACTAACGGAGCTAAAGAAGTTTCACTTCAAAAATGTAATTAATGCATTTTTTTACATTAACTCCACACAGGAGGCCCTGAGGAAAATAATTTCCCTCAGGGCCTATGTCATCTGGGATGCTGTATGGAGGGTCTTTTTGGGGAGAGGAAGGAATGAACATTGTTCTTGAAGAGAACCATGGTGTAGGAGGGAGGAAACACAGAAGCCGGCAAATCGTTCCATAGCTGAGCTGTTGAACTCAAGAATGAGTCGAAAATTGTTTTCTAATTAAAAAAGATTTTCTTGAACGAACACACTAGGTACCTAGATATATAGGTAACATTTTCCAACACTTCCACGTATGAAGAATGGGATGTTCGACTTACATCCGTAGTCAATCAAAAAGCAATTAAACACACGGGTTCACATTAAGCCGCACAGATAAAGCAGGTTGTAAAATAATCATTAAAATTAATATTCTAGTGTGTTTCAATAGGTACAAGAGATTAATATCAGTGTGGAAATGTACCACGTTGTAGGCGCTTTGTCAGTAGTTTTTACGCCTCTATTCAAACCGATCTGAAGGTAGGTATTCACCTGGGAAATTGGGTACCTACCTTCGAACCTATCTACTCGAGTAAATACAGTCGATTCCGCTTAATTGGGACACATCGGGACCCAAACACTTTGTCCCAAATAAGCGGCTGTCCTGGATAAACGAAGTTGAGAAATAAAAATAAAAATAAAAAATCAACATTATACCCACGCACAGATATTACCTTTGTGGGATTTTTTTGTTCATACATTTATTTTTTTATATACTTTTCATTATTTTATGTACTTATCTATTATAAGTATCGTATCAAAAATTTTTCAATAAAAAAAAAAATTAAAAAAATTGTTGAACTTAACGAATATAGGTAGGTACATATTAAGTACATTTAATCGAGTTCTTTCGAAAGGTTTTCAAGCTATATTAAATTTTTTTTTAAATAATAAGTTACCTATCTGTGTACTAACTACTAGGTAGATTCAAAAACCATCGCTGGGCGCATAATGCCGTGTGATTTTTTTTTAAATTTTACCCAGTGATAAATATAGAGAGTGAAAAAATACATTTTTAGGAAGGGGTCTTTTTTGTGAAGTGCATAAAAATCATTATATTTATTTTTAATGTAAATAAATATTATTTGAAGGTTCATCTTCATTTTTCTGCTTCAAAATTATTTTTTTTTACTCTTCTCTGAATATACATTTTTCACATTCATTATTAATTGCCTACCCCGAGTAAAAAGACATACCCTCTCCTCACCTGCGCCGCATACCGTAAGCCCGCCCTTCTTAACTAAAATTGTTCACTGAGACCTTGGTCGAAGACTGAGACCCATTTTGCATAATCGAAATTTGTCCCAATTAAACGGAATGATCCGAATGATGTCTCAGACAACCGAAATTAATAAGTAGTAAGTTCTTTATTTGATGTTTGTTCCGGTGTACCAATTAACAGGAATCGACTGTACATAGGTAGGCACCAGGGTTCCGGGTGACCGGCCAACTCGGAATGAAACCAACTCAGAACCATCTCAGATAAGTCATTTAGAGTGATAAAAATATATATATAAAAAATTGGTTAAATAGGTTATGTTAGGTTAGGGTTATCGGCTAATTTAAAATTATTTTTTTTATAGATTTTAACGACTTTTAAAGGAGGTGTTGAGTTGACATTATTATTATTTCCAGTTGGCATGGAACCAGGGTTCAGCGCGTTTTCATTCCGCGACAGAATATCCCCGATAAAATATCCCTGACAAAATATCCTACGGACAACACATCTCCAACAAAAAATCTACTAAAACCTAACCTAACTTAACCTAAAATTTGACAAAAATAATACAGACATTCACTTTAAGGACAATAAATTATTTATGTCTGTATTATTTTTGTCCCATTGTACTATTTTGTCTGTAATATTTTGTCCCATTTTACTATTTTTGAACAATAATTCATTGTATTTACAAGTTGTCTACCTATATATATATTTTTTAAATTTTTTGTTAGGTTAGGTAAGGTTAGGTTAGGTTTATATTTTGTTGGAGGATATTTTGTCGGGGATAGGCACTGGAAAGGCACTGGTAGGCACCTAAATTGTAATTGCTTGCATTAAATTTTGAAAAGAAGGAAGGTTTTTTTTTTACATCAGCTCCACACAGGAAGCCCTGAGGAAAATAATTTCCCTCAGGGCCTATTTCATCATTGGGGATGCTGTGTGGAGGGTTTTTTTAGGAAAGGAAGGAGAGGAGAGTTCTGGGAAAGAAAAGGGTTTAAGGGGTGGGTAGGAATCTGTGGATGGGAATGCTATGTGGAGGTTTTTTTTTTAGGAAAGGAAGGAGAGGAGAGTTCTGGGAAAGAAAAGGGTTTAAGGGGTGGGTAGGAATCTAGGGTTCAGTGTGTCCTGGTCAGCCGCCTCCAAGACCTAGACAAACCTCACCCCATGAACCTGGGTACCCCTGCTAAATCACCAAACGTACGTAAGGTACCTACATTTTTCATTCTATTAATGTAATACTTTTTTTGCTTAATTGTTTGTAAGTAAAATTAGAGTGAACTCTGTGCTTGTGTTTCAGATCAATGCAATTATAATGTAACGACATGTTTAATTAACAATTAATTAGGTTATCAGGATAATCTGCAATCTGCAACCGATTCAATTATTATGATTTCGTAATTCGTTCACCGAGCTTCGAATACAGAAAATTCTGATGAATCTCAACAAAAGACATCAATGCGCGGATAATAATGAAACTCATCGATAGATCCTAGATCCTAAAAACTAGATCTAGACTGTGCTGTGTGGAGGGTCTTGAAGGAGAAGAAGTTCCGGGAAGGAAAATGGTATGGGGGTAGGAATCAAGGGGTCAGTATTCCCAAGAGTAAAAGAAGTATGATTCCATCCCTCCCACTGAGTTGCAATTCGATGGGTTAAGAGAGGCTAGTTGGAGAGGTTAAAGATCTCCTCAATCCAGCCTCTGCTGATCCAGTCCAAATGCATCCGCCGCCAAGACCCAAGTAAACCTCACCCCATGTCATAAAACGATGCAAACCATTTGGGGTGACCCGATTGGTTATCCAATAAATGGTTCCCGGGGCGGCAAGTTTATTGGTGGACAACAGTAGTGGATTCCCTAAAAACGAGCTGAAATCAAAATTATGACTGACTCGTTAAGTCATATGATCATTAGATTTCGGTTCCATGCCAACTCTAAAGGTCTAAAATACGGAATGTTAAAATTATTACATTGAAAAAGATTTTAAACATATTTTTTATTAAAATACCAGCTATTTCCCGCATGCCTTGCAATGCCACTTAATAAAGAAATGGTTTTCCCCGCGTGACCTTTCCCATTCGTCCCCTTCCCCTCCCTCCCCCTCACGCGTTCCCCTCCACCTTCCCCGCCATCCCTCTCTCCTCTCCCCCTCCCCCGTCCCACAAACCCCTCTCCCGCGTTCCATATATTCAGTCCCAGTACATTCAGTGCAATTGTTTATTAACAGTACAATATTTTTATTCAAATTTTCATTTTTCATACATTACAAACATTCATTTTTTTAATATTATTAGAACAATCAATCATACAGGTACCTATTTAAAACACCTATAGTTCTTACTTACTTAGTAGGTACTTCAAGTAAATTAATTAATTTGAAGAGTTTATTCAAAAATTGAAATTTGATTGAACAATCGATGATTTGAAAAATGTCATTCTCAAATTGTGACATTTTTGACAGTTTCGTAAAGGTCGCAACTGGAACTCGAACCCAGAACCTTATGTCTTACCGGGACTAATTAACAATAATATCTTGAACCATTTTTTATCCACTTGCGACCGTTATCTTCTTATTTTTCTGTGTCTTATTCTTTTTCATATTTTCGTTTAGATTATTAGTGTTAGGTATCTTTTACAATGACATAAACATTCCAACTTAATTTTTTTAACAAAATAACGCAACGTATATTTTAGTAGGTTAGTAGGTAGTCGGTAGTTAGTTACCCGTCTGTTTATTTATGTAGCCATCTTGCATAATATAAATAACACTGATGAGTTTCTTGCACACGTGTTTCAACCGATCCCGATACCCATCTCTGCAATAAATTAAACCGCGACGCAAAAAAAAGTAATTAATTGTCGGTTGAAAATCTCACTTCAACATCTCGAGACGAAACAAAAAAACTGGATGCCATTGAAGCCCCGTAAGCTCTTGACATTTTCAACATCACTACTTATAACATGTATACCTGTCTCAGTGCTTTGGGAATTGGGACCGCTCCGACTGCCAATGCGTTTTGACGTTTATACGTAGAACATAACAATAAAAAACCAAGGCAATAGCATATCCCAGTCTTTTCTCTGGATGTCATTTGGTCCCCATTATTGTGTTTTTATGCCCCTTTTGACCCTTTTATGGTTGAAGCGATTATTTTATTTTTATTTAATGACCCTTATTCTATTGTAGTTTTGATAGTCTTGGTATTAAGATTTATAGAAGATGGACAGGCCATTTGTATGAAGGGAAACACTAAATGAGAGCCTGGGGCTAGAATCGGGCGGAAGGTTAGTGGTTAGATTGAAGAATTTAGAGAATTTTTGCTCGAAATGTGAACACAAGATTAGGTTTTCTGAGGGTCATGCATATCTATCGTGATTTCGGAATCTAGCTCAAATTTAGCTGTATTTTTTGTTGTTTGGTTATTGCGAAACTAGAGGACTACAATGGAGTTCTTGTACCTATCCTGATGTTTGGCAGTGAGGCATGGAACTGGCAGACGATTGATGAAAGTGAACAGAATGCTGTATGAAATGATGCGTGATAAAATCACATATAATTGTGTGAGAAATGAGGACATTCGCAAATAATGTAAGCATACCTAATGAGTTAGATAAAGAAAGGGACGATTAAGTGGTTTAGTTATGTAGAGCGAATGAACGACGAATGGAGTAAAAGAAGAATATTTGATGCGAATGTGAATGGTAGAAGAAGTCGGGGTCGCCCTAGGAAGACATGGCGCGATCAGGTGAACCAAAAAATTGAGTCGGGCCATGTCAAGAGTCAGAATGATAGAAAGGTATGTGTGAGACGATGTATAAATATGAGTGAAGCAAGTTCATGCTTGATTGGCGGCCCGTCCTTTCTGCCTACCCCCTGCAGGGAAACGGTTCCATGCCAACTGAGAATAAAGTCAACTCAACACCTCCTTGAAAAGTCATTCATATGAAAAAGATAATTTTAAATTGGCCGATAACCCTAACCTAATCCTAACCTATTTAACAATTTTTTTTTAATATGTTTTTTTATCACTCTAAATGACTTATCTGAGATGGTTCTGAGTTGGTTTCATTCCGAGTTGTCCGGTTACCCAGGGAAACGGCGTATTAGTTAATAAGTTAATTGGATTTGTTTTCTAAATCAATAAATTGAGTACATAGGGTATAAAAACAAAGGTTTAGTTGAAGCTTTATGTTACTTTCTGGCTTTGCACGTTTGCACAGAATCCCTGATCCATAAATGCGCTAAAAAACGTTGTCAAGTAGGTACCGATCTTTTACAATTATTATAATATTTAGTCAGTTAAATAAAGTTCTGAGATTAATTAATGCATTTTGCAAGCTGACATCTACTCTCTATCTGTCTTGGTAGTAGAAGTTCTGTCAGTGTGTAAGACTCAAGAGTTTATAAAGCCGAATCAATAAAAAGTCGTGATCTAATGGATTTAATGAACCTATTCACAAATAAAACACACGTATCAAAACATAATAGCCTGTCAGAACCCAAATCAGGGCACACTGGTCCAAAACACCAAAAAAAAACTGGCCGGTTTCTTCTCCGATTTCACACATTGCACATTGTTCCTCTGCTTCCTGGAAGCGGCCACATTCTGGGAATGGGGAACCATTCCGAGATGTTATCCCTCTGGGCTTTAGTTTAGCCTTTTTTTCCTTTGGTCGTTTTTTCCTCTGTTTCTTTTTTCCTCTCCGTTGACTTTTTATGTGCTTTTTCGGTCGTGTTTTGTTTTGATTGGCGGGTATTAGCGTCGTGAGAGAATTTATTATGGCCGGCCTTTGAATGGCGTTTATGTGTGACCGATAAAATTACTTTGGTACTTTTTATAATTCTCAATGACGGCTAATAAACACTTAATATATTACGAGAGTTGTTATGTACCAGTTTTAAATGAAGTAACACTTTGAAGATTTATGATGTGGAGAACAGTTTATTAGTTTAATAGTTATATCGGAAACTTAGTGTAATACCGGAGATACAATATTCACAGTTAGAATTTAGTCTTGAACTGATGTCTAGTATAATCTGAAGAATAATACAATTGTGTTGGCTTATATATGCTAAATAAGTAATTGAAAGTTAATGTTGGTGACATTGGAGAAACTAGTAATTAAGCTTAAGGCATAATATAGTACATTAGTAAATAGATGCACAGATATGTGATGTCACAATGCAAAGTGACTTGCAATTAATAATTACACATTAATGGAGAGTTGCATTCTTGAAAGTGATATTCTGAAAGTGCACTAATAGGTGTCATAATGTGATTAGAGATCGTATTGTGCGGATGGCACATAACACCCCCATCGTTAATTTGAAATTATAGTTTGAAGAATTTAAAATATAATTTCACAATACAAAAAGGTATACAAGGAGTAGGTAATGAATTTCTTAATGGATAAATTTATATAATGTAAAGTACCTTTTACCATGAAATGTTCTTATGATCTAAGTTTATATAAGACAAAGTATATGTATATTGTAAAGTACCTTTTACCATGAAATATGATTATAAATTTCTTAATATCTAAGTTTATGTAATAAAGTATACGAAACATTTAAATAATTCTTTATTTGGGATAAGACAATATTAAAATTATTCTTAAAATTATATAATACCTTGTACCTTGATCTTAGTCTAAATGAATTGTTTTCATGATTCTATACAATTTTTAATATTTTCAGGAAGATTAAAGGATCTTCATATACAATTTTATGATTGATTTGAGGTTTGAAATCTTGCACTTCTGCGTAAAGGAGTTATGACAGGTGCTGATGGTACAATATTGTCTACAGTTGTCAATTCAATGTCACGTTCTCGTGAACATTGACGTGTTCTACAACAAGTTATCATATTTAGTATTGGATTTACATTTATTGCAGGATTTTGTGAATATTCTATTGGGTGAATATAATTATCATTTCTGTTGTTGAAATACAGATTTTTTAAGTATTTAAGGATTTTATATATTATAAAACAGAGAAGTATTTTTCCTAAAGAGAGTATTGTATATATAAAATAATTATTATTTAAAATTTTGTGAAAAATTGTGCCTTTTTGAGTATTTTCAATTTCCAATTGTATTTTCTTTAACCTCTCGCTCGAATGTTGTAATTCATCTAAGTTTATATTGGTAAGTCTTAGTAGGGGTACATGTGGAATAGTGTTATTAAAAATTGAATTGGATCGATTCTTTTTACAACACTCATCTTCAAGAATATTGAATGAAGGAAGAATGTGTTCGAATTCACTAATGAATGATTGGGCGGGAATTAGCCTAGTTGTTGATGTAAATAGTTTACAATTTCCGTTAAGTGATATGATACCTGTATTTTTTAAAATGACTGTTTCTCTGATTGTGTTATTGCAAATAACGTGTCCATTGTCGTCTTTGGATAGCATAAAAATCCAAGAATTAGATTTCTCGAGTTTGTGGTAAATTTCATATTTATGATTTTTGGTTATTTTCGTATTACAAAGGGGGGATATATATGTGGATAATGGATTCAACATGCTTGTTTCACACGTTGGGTGAGTAGCACTTGTAAAGATGCCGTTAAATTTTTTGCAAATGTAGTTAGTATTATCAATAATACGACAGTTTTTTAGATCGTTCGTAGATGTATAAATGTCTTTTAAGTCAGTGATGAATAAATATTTGAACGTTGGTTCTATGAACACAAAATCATTTACGTTTTTTATTGGAAGAGGTATTATGTGAAAAATGTTAAATTTGTTTTCGCTCACAAGGGGATTAATTAGAAAAAACATGAGTTTATTGTTAAAATAGATGACATTCAAAGTTAAAAGATCTGTGATGTAAGGGAAATGTTTCATCTCCGGTTTAAACGGATATGAAGTACCAAGTGGTAAATGTGGTAGGGATTGTTGAAGGAGTTTTATTAGATTGGATGGTGAGATTACAGCTGGGTGTAAAATATTAGATTTGGAGAATAAAATTGCATCTGTATATGTAGAAATTTCGATTTCCACATTTGATACAAGTTGTGATAATGTTATATAATGTTCAGTAATCATATTTATTTCCGAATTGGTCAATTGTCTTCTTTCGATTTCTTTAGTGAAAAAGTGAATTTGTTCAATGTTCTCGTTGAACAGTTTTTCGTTTTGATTTAAGTTTGTAATAGATTTGTTAAATGTTGAAATTGTGGTTTGAACTATTTGTGTCTGTTCTTTAAATAAATTAAGGATATTGTTGTCGTCTTTGTTGAGTTGATTTATTAATGTATCATAATGTTCGACTTCATCTCTGTCAGCCGTGCCAAATAAGTATTTTAGGCTCGATCCTACAATGTTAAAAAGTCCGCGTTTTTCTCTAGTTTGATTGTGATTTAAGATTTCAGAGAGAATTTTATAATTAGCTTCTAGTTTGGGAATTGTAGATTGAATTAGTATTGGAATGTTACTGCAAATTTCTTCTAGTTTTGGATTTTCACAGGTTTGTTTCGTATTGCTATAAATTTTATTAATTAAATCAATTTTTTGTCCAATTGATTTGATGTCAACGTAAGCGATTATTTTCCATGTATCATGTTGAAGTTGGGCTGTTCCGATCTTGTCGAAGAATAGACCAGGTGATGTGTCGAAAAGTTTCAAATCATAGTTATTATTGTTGATGGGTTCGTAAGAAAATATTCTTCCAATCAAACAGAGGATCATCCAGGAATTTATCCGTCTGAAATGAAAGGTTTTATTCTGTTATTGTGTACAACGATTTCTTTTCTTTTGATTTTAATGGTCACATTTACGGGTGAATTAACCTTTGTAATTTGATAAGGGCCATCATAATTGGGTGCTAGTTTTTTAGATTGGTTTGTTTTTGTAGCTTCATTCTTAAGAAATACCAAATCTCCGATTTTGTACACGTGATTTTTACAGATTCTTTCATCATGTCTTGTTTTTACAATTTCTTTTTGCTTGATTAGATTATCTTTGGCAATTTTGTGACATGTTTGTAGTTTTAGCTGTAGTTCATCTAAATAATCTTTGTATGTGTATTTGAATTTTGGTTGCCTTGTTATTGACGTAGGCAATTCAGGTTTATTTCCGAATACGAGTTCATAAGGGGAGAATTTAGTAGATGTATGTGGAGTTGTATTGTAAGAGAACATTGCGTAATCTATCCATTGATCCCAATCAGTTTGAGATGGTGAAATGTAGTGTTTCATGTAATCAGCTAGAGTTGCATGACTGCGTTCTAACGCTCCATTTGTTTGTGGGTGGTAAGCCGATGTTTGTAGTTTTTCAATTTTAAATAACTTGCAAAGTTCCTTAATTAATTTAGATGTGAACTCTGCGCCTTGATCCGTTAATATTTTGTTAGGGAGGCCAAATAAGCTTATGAATTTTTCGAATAACTGTTTTGCTATTGTTTCCGCTTCATGATTAGGTATGGCTATTGCTCGAGAAAATTTTGTCAAATCATCTTGCATGGTGAGAATGTATTTGTTACCGGATTCTGTTAATGGTAATGGTCCTACTACATCAAGAGCTAACCTTTCAAAGGGTTTAGTAGAAGTACTGGTTAATTCTAATGGTTGTACATTTCTTTCTCTTGAAATCTTGTTTTTCTGACAATCGGTGCAATGCCTTATGTATGTTTTAATATCATTTTTCATTTTAGGCCACTTGTAATAATTGCGTGATCTGTTAAGTGTTCGATGCATCCCGGAATGACCACCGATTGGATTGTTGTGAAATTCATGGAGTATTTTAGGAATTTGATCTTCGCTTGGAATAATGATTTTATTATGACATATGGTCAATTTGATATCGGTGTTACCGAATATATAATTAATGATCAATTTTATTTTATTCCATTTCAAATTTTCTAAGCCTGCATAATGCGATGATGGTATTGTAATACTAGTTGTGTTATTTTCCAGGAGTATAGTCTTGAGATTTTGAAGAGCAGTGAAAAGATCTTTATAAGTTGACTTGTCCCAGAAATTATGCGTAAGTATTATGTGGTATATTTTTTTATCTTTATATTCTGATGTTAGGATGTCGAATAGTTTATTTTCTGTGGCGTTTATTTCATCGTAGTTTTTTATCAATTCTTTGATTTCTCTAGCTAATTCTTGACTCATTTCTTTATCATTACTTATAAAATGAGCTATGTTGTCTTTGTAAGTTAGTAAGTTGTGATCGATTTCTGTTATGTTAGAGATATCAGTATTTTTATCTGAATAATGAGATTTTATAAATTCTTCGTAAGAGTTGGGGTTAGGATTCGCTGATATGTTAAGTATTGTTTTTGGTTCTTCGAGGGCAATGCGAGATAGTGCGTCTGCATTACTATTTAGTTTACCAGCTTTATATATAATTTCGTAATTATATTCTTCTAGTTTCAATCTCCAACGCGCGCGTAAGGGATCTTTTGCATTAACTAACCAAACCAAGGGTCTGTGGTCGGTAATTAATTTAAATTCTCTACCGTAAAGATAGGGTCGAAAGTGTTTCGTAGCCCATATTATGGCCAACAGTTCTTTGTCTATAGTTGCATAATTTTGTTCAGCTTTATTTAAAGTGCGTGAAGCGTAAGCTATCGGTAAGTCTTTACCTATTGGTCCTTGCGAGAGAACAGCTCCTATTGATGTATTTGATGCATCCGTAGTTAAGTTAAACGGCAATTCGAAGTTAGGGTATTGTAGAATTGGTTCTGTGGTAAGTTTTTGTTTTAGATTATCAAATGCGTTTTTTTGTTCATCGGTCCAATGAAAGTTAACGTTTTTTCTTAAAAGTTTTGTGAGAGGTTGAGATAATTTAGAAAAGTTATCAATAAATCGACGGTAATAACCTACTAGTCCTAAGAAAGCTTTTATATCGCGTTGATTTTTTGGAATTGGATAATTTATAATTGCGTTTATTTTTTCAGGATTAGCTTTAACGCCTTTGTCTGATATGATATGACCTAAATATGCAACTTCTTTTCTTAAGAATTCGCATTTATCCGGTTGCAATTTAAGATTGTGTAATCGAAGTTTTTTAAATATTTCGGTAAGTTTCGAATTATGATCTTGGAGTGATGATGCGTAAACGACAATGTCGTCAAGATAAACAAAACATTTTATTCCCTGTAATCCGCTCAAGACGTTGTTCATAAGCCTTTGGAAACAGGCTGGTCCATTTTTGAGACCAAATGGCATTCTTTTAAATTGATAATGTCCTAGTGGAATAGTAAAAGCAGTTTTATCAGAATCGAGTTTATCCATTGGGATTTGATGGAATCCTGATGCTAAATCTAATGTTGTGAAATATTTAGATTGACCAAGTTGATCCAGAATATCTGAAATATTGGGTAATGGGAAGGCGTCACCGACTGTAATGTCATTCAACTTTCTATAGTCCATGACAATACGCCACTTCTTCTTTCCAGAAGCGTCTGCTTTCTTTTCTACTACCCATACAGGAGAAGACCAAGGAGAACACGAAGGTTTAATTATATCATCTTTTAACATTTTATTTATTTGGGAATTAACTTCTTTTTTGTGGACTTCGGGGTATCGATACGTTTTAGTAAATATTGGGTGCGGTGACGTCACCGGAATTGTATGTCTAACGGAATCTGTGCATGTTAATTTATCTCCTTCTAGATGAAAAATATCATTATATTTTTGACAAATATCTAAGAGAGATTCGTGTTCTTCTTTATTGAGATGATCACTTCGGATTTGTGACTCTAATTTATTTTTTCTGGAATCGTTTGTATTATGGGTTTCTTGTGTATGATATATGTTATAAGAATTTGCAGGAAGAAGTGTTAATTTTATCTCCTCTATTTGGACAGGTTCGTCATTTGTGTTGACAATAGATGTTATGGCTTTATTTTTGCCATATATTGAAACTAATGACTTGCATATGTATATGCCATTGTTTACACGGGTTTCATTAATTAAACCTTCACCGATTTCTGGATTGTTTACTTTGATTTCGATAAACGTTTCAGATCTGGGGGGAATAATGACTTTTGTATTATGTTTAATTTTGAAATGAAGTGGTAATACGATTTTTTCAAATCTCAATTCATTAAATTCATAATCCACCTTTGCATTGAATTTAATTAGAAAGTCAAATCCTAATATTCCATCGAAGGGTATATTATTATTGTCATTTGGTATGGCATGAAATGTATGGTGAATTGATTTAGAATTAAAGTGAAGCGGAACTTCTATTGATCCAAGAGTATTTAGAGATTTTTCCTTAATGTCTAGGCCAATTAGCTTAATTGATTTTTCTTTATCAATGATTGGATTTTTATGTAAGGAGTTTAATTTTATCAGAGAGACATTTGCTCCAGTATCTAGGAGGAAAGTAAACTTTTTGTTTGGATTATTAGTTATCGTACTGTTAATAATAATATAAGATAAAGTATGCGGATTAGTTGAGAATATGCTACCTTTGGAAGGTGAATGTCTCGATGTACGGTAGTTTACATGAGATCTTGGTAGTTTAAATTATCGTTATCATTTGTACGAATTTCGCTCGTGGATGCCGCATTATAGTCACTTTCAATTTCTTCATTATTTATACTTTCGTCATGATCACTTGAATCATCACGATAGAAATGAACACGGTGGTCAGATTTATTATTATTTTTGTAATTATTCTGGTTTTGATTTCTTTCATAACCTTTGTTATTGGATGTATTGTTGCGATCATTAGGTTTTTCAAAATTTCTATTATTTTGTGTGTTCCGATCATTATGTCTTTCATAATTTCTATTGTTATACGTGTTTCGTTCATTATAATTACGTTGATCGTAATTTTTGTTAATGTTATTATTTCTGTTAAAATTTTTAAGTCGACACTCTTCTGTGGAGTGGCCTGTTTTTTTGCAATATCTACATGAGATTAATGGACGTGAATATTTTTGTCTTTCCATAAATGTATTATCATTAATTTCTGGATTAGTGTTTCTATCTAATCTTCTATAACAGTTCGTAGTTGTATGTCCGTTTGTTTTACAATACGTACAATAATTTGGTTTTTTGCCAAATAATTCTCTTTCATCATTTATTTTATTCTCGTTTTCTATCCGTTGACAGAATTCAGATGCTTCTAGATGTGTTTGCGGATCTTTAATTAATAAAAGTGAACGATATTCGCGTGAGACTCCTCCTAGAAAGGCTCTCAGACAAATGTCATCCTTCATTTTGAACATACCGACTAATAATTGAGGTTTATTTTCGTTTTCATATTTTATTGCCCGAACGAACTTATTATCTAAAATGTCTAGACGGAATGTAAAGTCGCTTATGCTTTCATCCGGTAATTGTTTGAATGTTTGTGCTTCTAAAATTAGTTGTGTTACAGATTGTGTAGGACAGAAGTAATCTTGTAGGATGTCTCTTAAAGATTCCCACGTTGGTGTTACTTTTATCTCCGATAGTATTTTTGCTTTTCCGGTAAGCTGTTTTTTTGTGTATTCTAATAAAATGTCGTATTGATCGGGTTTAGCAAGTCGAAACGCGGCGTTAACATTAATTATGAAGTCATCTAACTTCATTCTGGATCCGTCATATTTTTCTATCCAGTTAAATAATTCACTAGTAGTAAAAAGGGAAGAATTAACCTTGGATTCATTGCTATTTGAAGCTTCGGTCTTAGGTGTGTTAGGATACATTTTGTATTTAGTTGAAAGTACCGATTTTTATAAAAAATATATAGATTGCCTTAAAAAGGTTTCGACTTATTTGTCGTTATTATAATAATGGGCTTTATAAAAAAGACATAAAATTTATTTAATTTTATCTAGGAACTTATCCATCGGATATTTTAATATGATATTTTAATAGGCTTTGTAAAAAGCATAAATGATTTGATTGAGTGCTTTATAAAAAGTCACAAAATATTAATTACGCTTTGTAAAAAAGACATAAAATTTAATTAATTTTATCTAGGAACTTATCCATCAGATATTTTAATATGATATTTTAATAGGCTTTGTAAAAAGCATAAATGATTTGATTGAGTGCTTTATAAAAAGTCACAAAATATTAATTACGCTTTGTAAAAAAGACATAAAATTTAATTAATTTTATCTAGGAACTTATCCATCAGATATTTTAATATGATATTTTAATAGGCTTTGTAAAAAAGCATAAAAGATTTGATTAAGCGCTTAATAAAAAGTCACATAATATTGATTACGCTTTGTAAAAAAGACATAAAAGATTGGTTACGTTTCGTAAAACAATTGACACAATAATAATACTGTTATAAAAAAATAATATCTTCTTACAGGACGTTCATCTTCTTCCAAGTGTTGAGGGCTTCTTCTTGATCCTTGCGCAGGTGAAAGTCCTCTTGAGGAAGATGATGAGTGCTGATCGTCTGGTGTGAGTGAAGGGTCCAATGTTGATTGAAGACTTCTGGTTGTGTTGTGATCCCGGGGTTTTGAGATGCCTCGTTTTGTAAGTTCTTCTTTTTGGCTGGTAACAATTTATTTTATTATTTGTTTAAGGGTTTTTCCTTCAGTTTAAACCGTTAGGGACCGACAAAGTTTAGTTCGCCGTTGGTCGAAGTTATCCCACCGCTGCCACCAAAATTGTTATGTACCAGTTTTAAATGAAGTAACACTTTGAAGATTTATGATGTGGAGAACAGTTTATTAGTTTAATAGTTATATCGGAAACTTAGTGTAATACCGGAGATACAATATTCACAGTTAGAATTTAGTCTTGAACTGATGTCTAGTATAATCTGAAGAATAATACAATTGTGTTGGCTTATATATGCTAAATAAGTAATTGAAAGTTAGTGTTGGTGACATTGGAGAAACTAGTAATTAAGCTTAAGGCATAATATAGTACATTAGTAAATAGATGCACAGATATGTGATGTCACAATGCAAAGTGACTTGCAATTAATAATTACACATTAATGGAGAGTTGCATTCTTGAAAGTGATATTCTGAAAGTGCACTAATAGGTGTCATAATGTGATTAGAGATCGTATTGTGCGGATGGCACATAACAGAGTTAATCAATTACTGTGAAATTCTTAACGTTTTTTTATTATTTTGTGGTTGGTCATCAGATTGTAATTTTTTAAAGGAATGCTGTTTTAATTCTTAGAAAGTGGACTGAAAGGTTACTTTTGGAGCATTGTTTTCATGTAGGTGAGTCATAAAATTTACTCATGTATGTGTGTCCGTAGGTACTGCTTTGAGTGCTAAATTGCAAATATTGTTTTTGTGTGCCTGTTCTATACATAAAAGCAACCATTTGCTAGTATGCATTGGTGTTTTTTATCACTTTTAGGTATATACTTAGAATGGTTCTTCGAGATACCGATAGTTTTCTGAATTTTAAAATGGGTATTCCAGCAATTATGTTGAACTACAACACTATTTTCAGACAGAAGAATGTTCATTGTTTACTGACTTGGTATTTCTATATAAAATTCTAAATGATTTAGTCGATCGTCCGGTATTGATTGAATTGATAAGCTTCCGAATTCCACTTCGTAATACTAGAAGTCAGGATTTATTTCAGTGCAGAAATTCTGGAACTAACTACCATATGTATTCCTCTTTGCCCAGAATACTAATGGAGGGAAACAATTATACCAAGTCAGTGGACATCTTCAATTTATCTTTAAACAAATATATATTTTTTTTAATACATGAATACCGCACAAGAGTCCCAACTACTCCCGCCTGGAGCCAGTGAGACTACCTATGGCATCCCCAAATTGGGTATGTTGTGAGGCTGAAGGTAGTGGGGAGAGGAAGGAGATGGGGAAGAGGAAGGTGGGAAGTACCTGGCTATTCAGATCTTGTCACCAAACACGGCTAAAGCCATTTCAAGCAACGTTTCAATTCTGAATGGTGGTCTTACACCAAGGCGATACTGAGAGTATCTTCCACTCTGGAACGTGCCGCAAATATACTATATATTATTTTAAATGAATAAATTGCGAAATAACACAAATTAATCAAATAAAATTTGATCCCGCGACCTTCGGAATGCGAGTCAAGAGTCAGTCCAGTTATGTACGATTAATATGTATTTTTCTAACTATGCTATATATGTAAAAGCCCCGAAAAAGGGCGTTTATTAATAAATAAATAAATTCATAATAAATTGTACAGCGTAGTTGGGGTGATTTTTCACAAAAACGGTGTTATGCATATTTTCTAATTATTATTTTTATACATATATATAGACTGGCTCGATGTGACAACCATTCCAGAATCTAGATAGTTCACTAATAACAAAAATAGAACTTAAAACAGAGAAGCAAGGGGAAAAGATAGAAACTACAGTAGAATAAAAGAAGAAATGTGCAATGTAATATGTGCAAGTACCTAATTAAAAAAAATAATAACAATAAAATTGTAGCGATCAGTTTTACGTCTATTATACCACAACAATTTTATAATTTTTAAATGGACATACTTGTTCTATCACACCCCAACATTAAACGAATGATTAACCGACCCAATCAATTCAGTCTCCGGGAGCGCAGAATGTGAGATAACAGATCAACAGGGTGCATGGTGGAGTGTCTGCTCTGCGGTGAGTACTAGTGGTAGGTATTCCAGTACAATGAGCCGGTTACTGGTTACTATTATTGGTGGGTATCGTCCTACAATGTAGACCGCTACGTTCTTCTGTGCTCCTGGTATCCGCGGCAAGCACAACAAAAGTCGTATTTTTACTCTGCAGCCAAGATGCCAAGTTTTGAATTATTCAGCAGCTGATTCGAAAAATGCAGGACGCGATCGCTGCAGGTCCGGATTGCATTTTTTTTGTTACATTGCTTACTAATAATGCATTCCAAATCCAATAAAAATTATGACTCCATCTTCCATTGTTTTCATTGTTTTGATTAAAATTATTGCTACAAAGATTTTTTTTTAAGTTCTACAATAATTAATAATTCGCTATTAGGCATCAATTTAATTAAATGAAAATAAAAAACTTATTCAAACCACTATTTTAATATATAATAGGATACAAAGCACAAGTACTGAAAATTAATAAAAATAATGCATAGACACAAATATAACATAAGCGATGTAAAAATAATTTTGGAATGTAAATTATGTATTATAAAATAAAAACTTTTCGAAGTTCACAATCAACGGAATTAAGGAACAACAGGTGACTAAGTAACAAAATTTTACTCCAAAATGTGGTTGGCAAATTCAAAATAATAAAATTATTACTCAAACACCTCCTTAGGTAGGTTCTGAAACATGTACATTCGCATCTTCAAAGATGACATAGGCCCCGGGGGAAATTATTTTTCTCAGGGCCCCCTGTGGAGTTAATGTTTAAAAAAAATGTACCTACTTTAAAAAGATTTTTTTTTTTAAATTTTTTTATTTTTTATTTATTTATCTATAAACAGTATGTTTACATTAGGTTTTTGTCGATGCCTGTCTCACTAGGATATATCTGTGTCGAGACAGGCATAGAGGTACATAAATTAATATATTTAAGAACATATTTATTTGGTAGTTATAAAGAATATAAATGCTACATATTCATTTGAGTACAATAATAAGATAAAGGTGGAATTAATTGAAATTTTATGATACAATACATTTAATAGATATATATAAAATAATGAAAAGTAATGAAAAAGCTTAATACAATAAATGTATGAACAAAAAATCCCACAAAGGCAATAATACCTGTGCGTGGGTATAATGTTGATTTTATTTTATTTTTATCTTTATTCTATGATTGAAGTGAAGATTTTAAGTGTATATAAATTAGGGATTTAAAAAGAGTAACTGAAAAAATGCAATTAAAAACTACAACATAATAACAGAAAAGATTTGTGAAAGTTTTATAAGAATGAATGCTTTTTTTTTCAATTATTTCTGGCTTTCACCCTTCGAGGGTGTTCTAGGCCATCATTTCAAATTACAGAGAAAGGAAAGGTGAATTTATTTATTTATTAATCTTAATTAAATGTGCAAATATAAGAATTATATGGAAGATTGGCGTCAGACTTAGAAGAGAAAAGAGAATGTTACAAGTGCAATTAAAAGACAAAAAAAAACAAAGCACAAAATATACATACTTCGTATTTTTATTAAAGTAATGTTTTGAACACTGGATTATTATTATTTAAATTTTTTTTCAAATATAAGTAGGTACCAATGTTACATTGCACAAATTATTAATTTTCGTTGTGGTAATGATGTTTCGAATATCCTAGTTACTAATAACAGGAAACCGTTAGATTAAAAAAACTTTTATTTTTTAATAATTTATAAATTAATAAAAGTATTTCTTAGTTTTACCCTTTCGTTCCTTCGACCCTGAAGTGGACACTCCAGTGGCCACGTAGTTAGGTACTTACAGTTAGTAACCATTCCTTCTTCCCTGTGTGAGTGGCTAAGGTATGTTATACATGCGTGGAATAGTTACTATATTTATGTATACAGTACCTACCTAAGTCGCATCGGCGTGCGGTCACATCAATAATTGTTAATATCTAATGATTATTGAAACATTCAAAAATATTACCTATTTATCTTTCAATTCAATTTGGGAGGCGGGTACCGCCGCCCCGGGAACCATTTATTGAATAACCAACACCTTTGTCACAAGTAACCCCAAGTGGTTCGCTAGGTTTGGTGAAGTAGCATGGGCCCTGGGTCCGTGGGGTGAGGATGTCTAGGTCTTGGCAGCAGATGCGTCTGACGTCGGGCCGGATTTGGAGAGATTGGTTAAGACTTTTTTTAGCTTTCTAGCAACTTTTGACCGATAGCCTTGTGCTTCACACCGCAATGGGAGGGATGGTTTCATACGTCCATCACTTCTGTGCACACTGAGCTCTTACCTTTTCGCTACCCATTTCTTACTCTCTTTCCTTTAAAAAAATCCACTCAGCATCCCCAAAGATGTAGTAGGCCTCGAGGGAAATTATTTTCCTCAGGGCCTCCTGTGTGGTGGAGCTGATAAAAAAAAAATCTTTGCATCACACAAAATCAAAATGTTTTGAAAACGGCCCAAGCTAGCGTAGCAATAGGGGGAAAATACAATGTTGAAAAATTATAATAAAAAAGTAATATAGGTACATTCCACGTATTTTAATCAAATAAATAAACATCATAAATTATGAGAATAAAAGCAGAATATGTGTATCGAAGGCGATTAAGACAGCTCTAACTGGACGTCACATATCTAAGGTCGAAGGGTGGCCATCTTGGACGCTACCTTCGTGCTGCGCACGCGTTCGATTGCACTGCATTAATAGCTCTCTGCACTGTTTACAATACTTTTTTCCAAAGTTACGAAAATGGTTCTTGAATTACGAGTACACTAGCACGTATTGTATGAACCTAAGAAATATACCGGAAGGTTCTATAGGTGCTGATATTCACAACGCACCTATAGTATTTGCTCTTGGACAATAAGGACAAGTATCATTAGTTTGATAATGTGTGTCTTATTTCCTTATATTTTATTGAAGTTCACTGAACAAAAGCACTGCTTTTATGACTAGAGATTTCCCGGCATGCGTTGCAATGCCACTTAATAAAGAAATTGTTTCTCCCTGCGTGTCAATAAAATGTACTGTGTAATTCTGAAAAATAAAAATTTAATTCAATTCAATTCTATCATGCGTACATACACCGAAAACAATCAAAGCAATCATTGTTTTGCAAAATTTCATTCTCAAATTGTGATATTTTTGACAATTTCGCAAGAGTTTTTGCAATGATTAAAAAACTTTTCAGATGTACTGTCATGTGTTTGTAATGATTCAGAAACATTCGCGGGGGTGAAAAGAAGATATTTTGAAAGTTTCAAACATTTCCTATGGTTAATATAGCAATACATAGACAACTCACCTATATTCGTAGGTATGTATTTATTTAGAGGCAAAAATATTTTGATTTTTTATAGATAAGTTAGATATTAAATTTCAATTGTGGACACGCCACTGGGATGTCCCAAGTACTTGCACCGTAGTATGGAACGTATGCGTTTGCGATACGCTACTGGCAGTGGTGACAGCTTTGTGTGACATTATAATGGCCAGCTAAACCCTGAGACGCGATTATTTAATACTTTCTTGACTTGTTAAGTACCCACGTACCTATTTACCTTTTCCCGTCGTGGGGGCCTACTGACTGCTGGATGGTTGGTAGCAGTTAGAGTGGTAGAAGGTAGTTGGTTGATAGGTAGCTAGTGCTAGTTATTAACGCGGTGGTTTTATCTCGGGGGTTGTCTGCTGTCAAAAGGCTAAAAATACCACATCCCTCTGACACGATTTACAACTCTTTCTCGACATTATTAAGGCCCGTCTCTTGCGACCTGCGCCATTAACTTTTGCTTTGAAATTCCCTTAAACATCACCATTGACATTGTCACACTACTACACATTACATTGACAATTCTTGTTGTGTTTCGAGCTTTCCATTGGCAATGGAAAACATTCCCATACCGGGTGAAGCGGGAAGGCAGTCGGGGCCGGCGGGGGGAGGGGGGTATTGGTTCATTACATTACAGCTACCGCGCCGAGCGGTAACGGATTGTAGACAAATAAGATTTGTCTACAATCTGTGATACTTTGTCTACAATCTGATCGCTGAATTTCACATCAGAATTTGACGTTTGACGTCTACGTAATTAATTACGCAATCGAAATTCTTAAGTAGTAACTTTAGAGTAAATGTTTTTTACGGGCCTTTACGAAATCAACATGTAAAAAATAACTCTCAAATACTTTTTCCAACCTTTCCAAAAGCTTTTTCTCAAGTCTTGTCAAGTATTTTTAAATCCCGTCCGCGGATTCCGATTTCGATTTTTTCCTAGACCACCTTATCATCACCATCATCATATCAACACCTCGGATCATCTTAAAAACATTTAATATCTATTCAGTACTTACATACCTACCAAAAATGATGATTCTTAAAACTTCACATTGAATTTAGCGTCAGAACTGTTCACTACCCCTGAGCCGCGGCCCGAGGAGAATATGTTTTTAACACAATGGGGCATGTCGAGAGGCCTGATTATTAATTCACTCCCCTGTCCATTGTGTATTGCTTTTAATTGAGTGACATCTACCGTTTAATCCCGCTATCATTCGCCTTATTATTTTTGCCTTGCGCATTCTTGGAGTAAGTACCTACTTTCAGTAGGTTTGTACCTATTGGGTAAAAATTCTTCTCGAGGTTTTCGATGAGTAACTTTGGATTATACATTTTAATGCATTAAGAATTATTATATTCGTGTTACTTTCTAGAGATTAGTTTGGTGATTGTCCGGTTAGTAGCTGAGACGTTGAAAGCGTCGAGTTCTTGCCCTAGCGTCGTGGTTTTTCTTTTACAATGACGGTAGTAGATGGCAGGAGGAATTAAAGTATACATTGTCAGATTATTCCCGATCTGGAAAAGGTCCTTAAAAAAAATTACCCTATGCATTCATTTCATGTTCATGCATTATTTCAGTTTTAAAGGTTATGTAAAAGTGTAGTGTATATAAATATATACAGGGTGTTAAGGGACTTACTAAGAGATTTCTTACAATCAAACTGATTGATCAGTTTCGTAAGATTTGTAAAATAAAATATTGTAAAATTAAAACTGAATAAACATATTAAAAAAAAAAAAAAAAAGATTTCATTGGTCATTGTTAGCGGTACAGGATAGAGACAACTGTCGGAAGTTTAGGTCACATTTAGGACGTTTAGGTCAAATTCCCGAATGGTCACAAAGATAACCAATCATATCCGGTCTACAGGCTTCAGTGAGCAGTTCCCCGGCGACAGATTACGAGAGAGCATCCTTTAGAACGTACGTTAAGTCCAAACGAAAGACTGAAGAGAAAAGTATGCCACAACAGGTCAGCAGATTGGTTCGGTTTGCGGGCACATTTCAATACTTTCCCGTGGTCACCTGTATGTTTTCGTACTTCGGATCCCTCAAGATGTGCCTAGGAAATTGGTGAAGTCATCACATCCGCGATGGACGGCTTCCTTGTTAAGGAAACTGGTGTGGGCTCGAAGCAGTGCGATGGAAAAACACAGCACGGGAAAGAACATGCGGGGAGAAACAATTTATTTCTTTGAATATGACAATGCAACGCATGCCGGGAACCAGCCAGTAAATAAATAATAATATATTTTTACATTTTAGCGCAGCCTCACATTCATTGGTCAAATGCATAGTAGTTTTGAATTAGTGATCGACGAATCAGTGGATGCAATCCGTTGTTATAATAGTTTGTCCAGTGTACTTAGTAATAAGATAGAAATTGTACAGCGCCTTTGAGCCGCCGATTTTTAATAAGGAATGGAACTACACAAATTATCCAATTATTATTATAATTCTGGCAACCCTTTCTATGTCCAACCACTCTTCTTGTTCAAACTGTGTTTTTTTTACATGAGCTCCACACAGGAGGCCCTGAGGAAAATAATTTCCCATGTCACCTTTGGGGATGCTGGGTGGAGGGTTTTTTTAAAGGAAAAGGAGGAGAGGAGAGTTCTGGGAAGGAAAAGGGTTTAAGAGGTGGGTAGGAATCTGGGGTCCAGTGAGTCCTGGTCATCCGCCTCCATTACCTAGACAAACCTCACCCCATGAACCCGGGCACCCCTCCTAAATCACCAAACATAGCGAACCACTTGGGGTGACATATGGCAGAGGTGTTGGTTATCAAATAAAGATTCCCGGGGCGGCGGTACCCATTTCCGCCTCCCAAATTATAAATAACAATTTCTTAATCTTGATCTTGATTGAGATGGATAACTATTTACCTACTTACAAATAGTTAGGTAAGGTTAGGATCTTGTGAATTTTTTTACGTTCTGTATTTCGGAGAACACGGTTTTCGAATTTTGGCCACCCGGGATTTGGGATTTCGGCTTTCGAGATTTCGGCATTCGGAAACATGACACCGGCATTCGGAAATTCGGCATTCGGAAACATGTAAGCAGGTAAATTTTATTTGATTGATTTGTGATTTCATATTTAAAATAATAAAACATCTATATCTGTAACCTAAGGATAAACCATCTAAGTCCATAGCTAAGTCTATAGGGACAGATAGGTACCTATCGGTGGCGGTCCGTGAGTTTTCAGTGAGACCTCATCATTGATGTTGTTGTGGCTGAAAATGATTTTAAGTTTTTTTCAAAATTTTAATTTTTTGTATGAAGATTTTCAGGATTCTTTCAGTTTGGTGATGCGCCACATCCACCTACTGAAAAATCTTCATACAAAAAGATGAAATTTTGAAAAAAAAATTAAATGCATTTTCAGCTACAACAACATAATTTACGTCGTATTTTTCAATCTTAGCACTCTAGCTCTCTGCAAACTCACGGACCGCCACTGGTACCTATATATATTTGCAGCACAGTGTGAAAGATACTTTCAGTATCGCCCTGATGTAAGACCACCATTCAGAATTGAAACTTTGCTTGAAATGGTTTAGCCGTGTTTGGTGACTAGATCAGGTACTTCCCCGCCTTCTCCTTGCCATCTCCTTCCCCTCCCCACTTACTTACAGCCTCACAACATACTGAAATTGGTGATGCAATAATCTCACTGGCCCCAGGCGGTTGTCAGCTGTTAGGACCCTTGTCCGGTATTTACATAAAAAAATGGGACGGGCATTGTAAATTAATCAGATGACTACTAGATCCCTTTAACTAACCTGCCTTCTAGTCCATTAGTTCCACGTGGTTGGCTTACACACGACACATGACACCCCTAAATAGTGGAACATGATCACAACACGCGATCCTCTAATTACGGTGATGAAATATGCACACCTTACCTACAATTTTGAGTAGGTACTGAGTTACTAATCACTGTTGTTGTATTCCTATATGATACCTACCTAGAGGAGCGATTCTGTATCTCTTATGAATACTGAAAAGATATTTGAGTCGAGCCATGTCAAGACTCAAAATAATATAAGGATATGTGTGAGAGGATACATGAATGTGAATGAGGCAAAGGGTATGTGCCATTTCAGTCCCCCTCTCTGCCTACCCATTCGGAGCAATAGCGTGATGGTTATTTAGTTAGTTAGCTTCAGCAAGCAGGAACCTTCTTACGAAGGGTATGTGTGAGAGGATGTATGAATGCGAATGAGGCAAATATGTAATTCTAGTTCAATGACCTCTAGAACTGTGATTTTCTTAAGAACGATCCAGATAGGTATGCGATAAAGTAGGTACAAAAATTGTTTTATTAATTAAATATCTATTTTTGAAATGTTTGAATCTGCACAAGGATTTGTTTAAAAAATTTGGAGCTCCAGACCAGGGGTGGCTATCAAATTCAACAGTGGGGCGCACTTGCGATTTGTACAGGGTCAGCAATTGTGTACTATTAAAGTATTTACGGGCCCTGTACAGTACGCCTAACTTCTAAGAGGCTAGCTTGACTCTGGCTTCTATGGAGCAATTATCCACATAAATGTTACAAAAGTGAACGAAACGATGTTATTAATATTATTGAGTTTACAAAATACAAAGCATCCGCTAATATCAAATACATAATATGAAGTAACAATTTGGTAGTTTCTATAGTATACAAACAGTCTGGCAGAACGTTTTTAAAGTTAGAAATTGAGCGATGCTCACATCATCAGGAGTTAAAGTGTAGTATAATATACATATAATATAGTATACTTTAACTCCTGATGATGTGAGCATCGCTCACGAAACATGTTGAGTGTATATTAAATAAAAGTGATGTGTACAAAGATATTTGTGTTTTAATAAAAATAAAATAATGCCATCACAAAGTAAAACCTTTAATGAAGAAGTTTTCTTCGAAAAAAAAAAAAAAAATAGAAATTGAATTTCTGTAAAAGTCTGCATAAATCGACGTTTTTTCAAGGTCAATATCACTGAAATCCACAGGATATTTCCTTTTAAACTAGATGATTCAGATTTGAAACTGCCTTCTGTTGGTACAGCCCTTACAATGATGTGCCAATGATGAGCCACTGGCGGCCCACTGGCGACCCATTTTTTGAGGCCCGCATACATATATATATAAAATTATTTTCTGTTCAGTTTTGTAAAAGAGTTTATTTACGCTTCTTGCACGCTTCCAAATGATGTTTCAGAAAGCACACAAGTTACAGAAGAGAGTTATGTTAATATTTATGGCTATCGTTTGGATTTTCGGGCTAACGTTTTCAAAATTTCAAAATTCAAAGGGTTTCGCGACCAACTATTTGTCGTAGTTTGAATCAGCCGCCTAAAATTGCAAGTGTTTTTATGTGTTTAAAATTTGAGAACGATAAAAATCGACAACATTTATTGGTTTGGCACTTAAACCTTAAAATCTTAAAAATTTCACCCGCGGCGCTTTAATTTTGCTCTCTCTACTAGTTATAAAAAATTGTCGTTTCAGAATACACGAATATATTTGCGACCTCACCTATTGCAAAGCTAACCATAAGAAGCTGTTTATTATACCCTACCCCCTGTATCCGTGAACAAATTGAAAATTTATTAATTGGCCCTAAAAAGGGCCACCTTGAGTAGGTACCTTACAATCCACAGCCTCGAGCTGCGGACCGGTCCTTCGCTCAAGGGTCCTTCGCTCAAGGTCGTCCCCTGTCCACTGTCCTTCCCAACATTTCCCATAGGAATAAAATGCAAAAGATTATGTGCAGCTCACTACCATTCTGGAATATTAAATCGTAGAAGGACGAATGATCCACTTTTTATCAGCTGAAACCCATACTTACTGATTTATCTAAGATACCCGACATAGCTTCACTATCAGAATGATAAGCGAAAATTTACTATTTCGTACTTATAAATTGCGTGCACAGTTGCAAGAGTCAAAATATTGTTGCTTGGTGGGATTTTTTGGACTTAAACCTGTGACCTACGCCAAATAATAGATATCGGGAAGGGAAGGGGAATGGGTGTGTAAAGAAAGAAGCACCTTTCTTTCTAAGACTTTGACGCTGGTTCACGCAGTGATAAAAAAAACACTGACTCAACCGCTGGATACACAAAATAGTATCTAAGAAGCTGTTCAATGAATAGTGTTAATCTCAAAGTGTTAATCTCAGTGTTAATCCCAGGAAGTTATGATATTGTATATTTTCTACATTTTAACGCAGCTTCACGTTCATTGGTCAAATGCATTGTACATGTTTTGTTTTAGTGATCGTCGAACCGTTGGATGGAATCTGTTAACCATAAGTTGTTACAATTGTTTTTTTAGTCTGTAGTTAGAAGTAAGATAGCGCATTCTAGAAATGGTTCCATGACAACTCAACAAAGTGGCATTTCAACACCCCTTTGAAACTTCATTAAGAGTAATGAATTTTTTTTAAATGTCCTATTACCTAACCTAACATAAACTACGTAACCAAATCTTTTTTTTCATCCTTTTAATGACTTTAAATGGAGCGTTTTAGTTGAACGTTGTTGAGGTGTCCGGTCATCTGTAGAAGTATATCATATATTTATGTAGCACCCTTGAGGTGATTTTTCACAAAAACGAAGCTACACAAATCATGCAATTATTATTATTACTACATATCTAGTTTTTATCCCCAGCTAGGAGGAAAAAAAGAAGACAAAAGGTAATGCGTCCTTGCGGAAATTTTCGAAAAAACAATGCTTTACAATAATTCCTTCGGTAGATATTATTGTCATTATTATTAATATTGTTCTACAGCCATGTTCACTACATGCTATACAAATATCATTAGATAATAATAATTGTTAGGCAGAATAAAAAGCCTCTTATTTCCTAGTTGGAAAGATATCAAGTATTGGTAAGTAGGTGTAAAGCGGTCCGTTTTTTAATGCTAGTCTACCTACCAAGTTAAACACTTGATAACAGTAAGAATCAGTGGAATTTTTGAGAAATCATGCAGCATTATTTTTTCAATTAATTAATTAGATATTTACATTAACTAAAGTTTTATATTGAAAAAAGTTAGTAGGTGCATGATTATGACTCGAGTGATAATTTCAGTAAGTTATATAATATATTATATACAGTTATAAAGCACTAAAGGATTACATACTCATAAGCATTCACGGTCCTCCTTACAAGGATATCCTGTTCTGAGGTCACTAGTTTTTTTTTTAACATTTAGTTGTCTTTACATTGTTTGCGTAACGTTTGTAGGTTGATTATCCTCGGTTTTCAGGGCATTATATAGTTTCGCAGCATGAAATTTAATACGTTGCTGCCCAAAAGATGTTTTCAAATAGTATTTATGTTGGACAGTGGAGTACTCACTTATGTTCGTCTAAAGTCTAAGATCGAGGGGTAAGGCTCTTGACTCGCAATCCGAAGATCGCGGGATCGAATTCCGACGTACGGAAATAAATTTTGTTTGATTAATTTATTTTATTTCACAATTAATTAATTTAAAATCATAGATAGGTAGTGTATTTGCGGCGCGTACCAGAATTCAAAATTGTAAAGTTGCTTGAAATTCAAAATTGAAACGTTGTTTGAAATGGCTTTAGCCGTGTTTGGTGACTAGTTGTGAATAGCGAGATACTTCTCAACCTTCTTCTACTCCCCACTACCTTCAGCCTCACACCATACTTCAATTGGGGATGCCATAATCTCCAGGCTCCAGTCGGTAGCAGCTGGGACTCTTGTGAAGTATTCACGTTAAAAAATAAAAATAAAAATTTTATAAAGTTTTGTACAAACTTGAAAGTTTTTTTATATTTCGTCTATCGGAGTTATAACCGAAACTTGAACCTGAAGAATTGTTTTAAGTACCTACTTCGTTTTGTAAATTGAACCGCTCTCTGTGAGAGCTTCTCATCCAGTTTTCCCGTTCTCTATTTGTGAATGACTCAAAGCTTTGTTCACTTTTCAATGTCTTGTTGAGGATTTGTTCCGAGTTCCACCAATTTCAATTCCAAGATATTTATTTATTTATTTAATATCAACGGTATAAATATACCATAAGCACACGTCACAAAATCCGAGGAAACATATAAGAAGCAGTAAATAAAGATTATAACAGATAATTGTGGCGTTTGAAAGAGAAATGACACCAGAGATGCGATAACATGCAAAAATCTATAGTACAAATAAAACTAATATTGATTAAAAAGATTTGAAAGTATAGCCCTCTTGTGCCTACCTTCCGTGCAGTTAAATGGATCTGCCACATCTGCATATCTATTAGTACCTTCATGTAATCTAGGTACAAGCGAGTGTTTCGTATACTCAGTCCGATTATTGTAGCATTTAAACAGGATTTTAAAACGAGTGGCTCTCGTGGGTATATGAAATTCAACGAGCTTAGTTAAATCAGGACTGTCTTTTCTAAGTACCGTTAACTATTTTGAACTTAAATATTCAGTCGGATATAATTCTTTATTAATGTATATTTTATGTGATGCTTTTAGAGTGTGTTATAGTGGGACTAGCTGAGTAGCTTGATAAACCTTGATTATGTTTATAGATTCTTTGACATTTTTGTTATTTGGGAGTATAGACATCAGTCTGCTGTCATCCACTGTCAGATACTTTGTTTAATTGGCATAATCAGACATAACATAATTATTTAATTTTTGTTTGGCACAGTTAAACTAACGTCGACAAACCGGGCGAGGTTCACAGACAACCTCCCCAGAAAAGATTGCGGATTTTTTCCATTCGCGTCCTCCATTGAAATACCTGAATAGTCTCATTATGCGCATTCAACCGGCAGATCCGTATCAGGACTCCATTCAACTGCTCACTGCTCACCTACACAGATATTACATTATATTATATATTATTATTAAGCTGTTGGAGGGATAAACCAAGGTACCTAACTTCGTTCCTACTGCAGTTCTTACTTTGACTGTTTACAACCGGAGAAAACATACATAACACAAAAGTGCAACATGCGAGTTGAAAAACTAGGCCAGAATAATGAAGAACTGAAAAAGAATGTATTATAATTGAAGAACGCGGAATAACTGCGTTATAATAATTCTTTTTTTTTTCTTTTTTTTTAATTTATTTATTTTTTGTTATAAAAATACAAAAGCAGTACAAGGAAGCTTTTGACTGTCCAACTAGGAAGGACTCCCGTTCTAGGACAGTCAAATTGATAGGTTTCGAATGCATTAGGTACATGATGATTAATATATGTACCTAATGCATTCGAAACCTATCAATTTGACTGTCCTAGAACGGGAGTCCTTCCTAATGATTAATATATGTAGTGTTAATTAAAATTGAAAAATTACAATTACCTAATTATAATATATATTACAGTTTTATAATTAGTTAAGCATCGAATATAAAACGTATAGTGTTTTCGAATTTCGATTGAAATAAAAACAGTAAAGGCAAAGAAATTAAACCTTTGGGTAACAAAAGAAATATAGTAAATAAAAGTACGTATACAATAAAACAGTAACGGAAAAGAAAATAAAAGCAGTAAAGGAAGAAAATAAAAACAGTAAGGGAAAGGAAATAACATTTGGGAAATAAAAGAAATATAAGGCGCTCGTAAGACATAATTATCTGCTGAACCAGTAACAATTTGTTATTTTTGAATACTAAAAAAAAAAAAACAGTACACAAACGAAACAGAAGAGGAAAATAAAATAAAAAGTTTTTGGAAAAAAAGAGATACATACCATTAACCATTTTAGTATTATTGGATACATTTGTATTTACAAAGTTGCTGCATTAGGAAATCAAGTGAACTTTTGCAACACCTTGTACAAATTAGGATAAAATTCCATCAAATTGGTAGGCATTAATAGTTGAAAAAACTAGTCCCTTTCTTTTACTTAGGTATTTTTAATACCAAAAATTGTTTTTAAATGACCTAATATTCTGTTCCCTTCCCTGTTCCCTTTGTAAATTGTTCCCTATTGCCCCTCTTCCCTCTACGCATTCTCACCTTTCCATTGACTATGTCTATTATTTATAATTATGTTGTCTATGTCTATGACTATTGTCTTTATTTATTATTTATGATTAGTTAGTAAACCCTGAAGAAGTGAGCCTAGCTCACGAAACATGTTTGTTTTGTAATCAATAAAAGTGGTAACAACTAAGTATTTTATTAATTGATTTGGAATTAAAATGGTGCCACAAAATAAGTTTGCCGTGTTTGAAGAAGATAATGTTATTTATTTGTATTTTTTTTATTATTTAGGAGACGTGTATGAGTACCGCCACCCCTGGAACCATTTTTGAATAACCAACATCCCTGCCAAGGGTCACCCCAAGTAGTTCACTATGTTGGGATGGATTCAAACGCCCGTCACTCATTGACACATTACCCACCCCTCATACCTTTTTCCTTCCCAGAACTTCCTCTCTTTTCTTTCCCTTGAAAGACCCTCCATAGAGCATCTTTAAAGACGCCGTAGACCCTGAGGGATATTTTTTCCTTAATCCTTTTTTCTTAAATTTAGGAAACTTCCAACAGTTCTATTTTATTCCTTAAATTTTTTTTTGTGTATTAGTTAATCTTAGAGTAACCATATCTCTAAGCAGTTTCTATGTCTGGGTTAGGAGTTATTTCAACATCGTCTAGAATAGCTGTCAAAATAACTATGCGTTATAATAATTTACACTACTCGCATATAATAAATAAACCCTCGCAATAGAAAGTAGAAAACTCAAATCTCAGGCTAGGTTTACACTCGTAAGTAAAATTTACGAATTGACGGAAGTTTTGGACAAGTTACTCACAGGAGCGTTTACATATGCATCCAACTTGTGGTAATTAATGCTCACGGAAGTTGTTCGGAAGTTCGACCTGTGTGTAAATGCTCACGCGACCGTTTACATCTGTAAATTTATTTGCAGTAAGATTGATTCCTGTCAACAACCTGCTACTGTCAAATTTATGCAATTTTGTCAATTTTAGACGAAAAGGCCCAAATAAAGTGTTGAAATGGAATTTGGCTTTGATTAAGCAATTATCCACGTGCTTTTGTGCCGCCAAAGGCAGAAATTAATGGAGTTCTTTCATTTTATCCGAATGACAGCTACCTGACAGCAACCTAAATCGAATTCAAACACGTAATGTTAAAAACAGAAACATTGAGAATAAAAAGGATTGGACCGATAATTGAATAGAAGGATGCTCATATTGCTCATGTTCAGAAAACTTCAGTACGTGTAAATAAATCCTACAAAAACAACTGTCTTTTAATTTTTGACATCTAGCAAACGGCGCATTTTGGTTTACCAAAATTAATCACCTACATTTCTTACGGGAAGTCTCTAAGCTTATCATACTAATTTTATAAGCTGTAAGAAGCCTGGAAGTTAGCGCGGACGCTATTAGACCTGTCAAAAAACTTGCGGAAGAACAACTTCTGTAACTTGCTATAAATTACGTGATGTGACTTTTGGTGTCGTTTACATTGGTAATTTGGCCATAAATCGCTTTCGTAAGCGATTTACGGGAAAAATCTTAGGAGTGTAAAGCCAGCCTTATCAATGGTAAACTTATTCGCTAAATAGACACTATTCATAGGTTCGAGCACCAATTAGTAAAAACGTAAACAAATAAGTCATACATCTAAAATATAGATTATCCTATGAATAGTGCTTGGGGCAGCTATCAAGGGGTTGGTGAAATACTTCCTAAGTCGATAAGTACATAATACACATTGCTACTTAGATATGGAAAAATAAGTGTTGGTTTATGGAGAGCTAATTTTTAAAATTTGATACAATAGTTCCTATTTTATAATATAATTTAATAATGTTGACCCCACTGGGTGCTGAGCCTTCCATTTTATACTGCAAAAATTCAATAAGATGAAGTACATAATCCATATTTTAATATTGTATCTGAATTTATTTTTGTTTTCCTCAATTTTTTTATCAAGTGAAACAATGTTGATTGCTTTATAGGATTGGTATTTATGGTGTCTTTGTCCAAAGCTTGTGTTCTTACAGTCGAAGTTTTTATTTAAAGCTAATAAAAAAATGTTGATTTATCGGAATTTATTGATTGCACTCACCTGGAAATAATATAGGTTCTGTAATACAATACCCGTTACCCGTGTATCCTAATTTACTCTGGAACTCAAAAGATTTCTAAGTCATTTTAAAAAGGCTTCAGCATCTTAATCACTCTGGAAAAAGTATGTATTTTTGGCCATTTATGAAATAACAATAAATCATTATCTTCTGGATGGTAACCGATAAAAAAACCAGCACGCCCCTGGTATTTATTTACCTAGGAGGATACCCTTCGCGCCATAAGCCTTATTTTTTGCAATAATCTCTTTCATTCAATCGGAAGTAAGGGTTACCGGCAATAATTTATGGCTTACAAAAGAAAAAGGTATGTAGGTAGGTACCTACTTATAGATTGGCATTTCTATCCAGGTAGTTGGTAGGGTACCTAGGGGCAGAACTGATTGGTAAAGATAGATAAATACAAGTCGTTTTTTCTCAGATCATGGAATATCGTTTTTTGCACAATAATCGTGTGAAATCGATAGGTTTCCGAGAAAAAAACCTACACATGAAAGATTTAGGAATATATTTAATTATTTACTAATCTCCATTTTAGGAGTTCGTTCGCAAGCCGAGAAACAAAAATATATCGCTGAAAGAAAATAGGTACTTAGTATCTATCAAAGATATTGAAACACAAGGGATAGGTATGCTACGATGGCATGATAAAGTTGATTTTTTAAAGATATGCAGTAGTATTGGTTAACAATATCGGCGATGCCAGGAAACACAGTCCCACCCAGTAAAATCTGCCGATAGCACTTCTCTTATATTTCAATACGAAAAAATTTCTTTGGTGCCTAAATAACCAAGTGGTTACAAATTTAGTAATGAAATATTTCCACGACAAACAGTTCATTTCATTACCACTAATGAAATATTTCCACGACAAACAGTTCATTTCATTACCACTAATGAAATATTTCCACGACAAACAGTTCATTTCATTACCACTAATGATATTTTTTAAACTCGCTATATATATTATTATTATTAAATTTTCTATTGAAATAATAACCCTTAATCTTTTGTCATGCGGTAGGGGTCGGGAAGGCGGGGGATGTTTGAACGGGGAGGGGTGAGGGTGGCACAGGTACGTTAACTAATACGAGAGCTTAGTTGAAAGCCAGCGGAGGCCATAGGAAAAATGTCCGGCTTATCGATGTGAACCCATCAAAGTTTAAGCTTAAAGTTCCTACCTTACCTACCTGTTACATGTGCTGAATTAAAATAACAAAGGTAACTACCTATCACATATACATAGAAAGTAGTGGTACGATGCTTGCTAGGTACTTACGGGACGATAATTGTGTTTCCTCACCTGCTTTTGAATCCGTGACCTTTGACTCCAGAGCGAAATGGATTAGGGTTGTTCTTTTTAACCTACATAACTTTTACCACTCTTGTCACATTTCCACCACTCTGTAACATTTTGTTATTACAATAAATGAATCTCTCTGAATCTCAGAGGGGAAATTGTAGCAAGGGGGGAAGGAGGCCTAAAATGCCTATTGGGGTGACAAACACGAGCTGCGTGTGTACTTATTTCGAATGAAAACTCATGTGACAGAATTGTCCTACGGCATAAAAATTGTAGGAGACAATTTTTTGAGATTTTTAAAAATATTTTATTAAACGTCTTTAAAAATAATAATCGCTGTTACTTGATAGGTTATACCTTTTGGAATTTAAAAAATAGTTTTATATTTTATGTCGTCGTATCATTTTTTTGTAACATTATAGAATACATGCAAATCGAGGTGGCAGAAGACAACTGTGATTTATATGAAATACATTTGTATCACGAGGAGTTAAAACTCTGTCACGTAATTTTTACTACAAAAATAAAAACACATATTTTTTTAATACGCACACAGTCGTTACGTCCTTAGTACGGTAGATTTTAAAGTAATTATAAATAATAATATTGGTAATTCTGTTGAATTTTTCTCCACTAACTGGTGGAGACAACTTTATGTAGGTTAAAAAGAAGAACTACCCATTATCAATCTGCCACAAAGATCTATTTCTTTCATCTAACCAAGATTCTCATCTCTAATCTCATATCATAAAAAAATAGAAGAACTCTACGTACGTTATAATAATAACACTAACACTTGGTAATTCAAAATGAGTTCTGATTCGTTTACACACAGCACGTTAAAGTGCCATTAATTTGTATCTGTATACGTAACACTAATAATATTAATGTAGCCTTAGTACCACTTCTAACAAAGTAACATTAGAAGAGCGTGTTATTTTATATAGCGGTACATTTCTCACATAGCGCCACTAAATATTCGTGCTTCATTAAAGCCAAAAAAAGTACAAGTCTTCTTGATGGTTCTTTTTTATGTTCACTGCAGCAAATTACCACGAGATGAAATCCTTCCATCATCATTAAATAATATTAAGAACATCGGTTGGGGAATCGTGATTGATATAACATTCGTGATCATTCTTCATTTATTATTCTTCAATAATCTTCATCGTTGATTGTTATTTTGTTTGACTCGTTCAATTGGAGTTAGGTATTCGTTTAAATTGATTTTCTCTTGATCCAAGACTTGGTTTCTAATTTATATTTAGCGTATTTTTTGTTCTTTCTAACAGACAGTTGAAGTGCATTGTATGGCTTTGTTCCAAAATATCTAATATTCCTTCAGCCAAATGTTGTTTTAGCAAAAGGGATAAGTCAGAGATTATGCCCTTTCTGCGTTTAACCCCTCAGATCTCTACCATATTCTGTCAGTAGGTCAGAATATTTCCGCTTTGCAATTAAGTCCAAATAAATGGAATATTTGTGGACGTATCCGAAAACTAAAAACCGTTTTTGAAAGTGATGAAATCAGCTTTCAAATTTTATTAATAAGAAATAACCATATCGTCACACTGTGTATCTCATTTTACACAGGTTTTCAGGAGGAACAAAAAGCCCTTTCGTTTTTTTATCGTCAGGTACGCCTCATAAAAAAATATATAAATAAATAAAAAATAAATAAAAATAAGCGTTAGTAAGGGTCATTTCATGAACATTCTCCATCCCTAAAGAGTCCTAAATTCTCCAGTCTTCTCAAAATAAATATCAACTCTACGTTTGCCACTAATCTTTTAAAAAATGTAATACTAACCTTGATGGCGGTAGCAAATAATGTAAAGTCAAGCCATGTCCAGTTTTTTTTTAATATAGTGCCCTCCGCGTGCAAAGTATCTTCTGCAAGCATTAACTTTCTAATTAAAGTGTGTTTTTCGGAAGTGACCTGCCAGGTAAGTATGTTTCCGTATCTGTTTGTAAATACTTGAATTAGATAGATCCTATGAATTCTTAATAAGCTGTACAGCGCCCTTGAGGTGATTTTTCACAAAAACGGCGCTCTACAAATTATCCAATTATTATTTTTATACGTCATTACATTTGTCTGGTAATGTTGTAGGTAGCTTGAAAACAAGCTTATGGGTCCGGCTAATTAAAGAAAATGTTTATAGGTTTTTGCGTAAATTTGCCTAGTACCTATCCAAAACACAGATTCTCCTAAAGATTTCATTCGAACTAAAGTCCTGTTTTAACTCGATCTTTGGAATTTCATTTGTCTGTAAATTAATAAGTTACGGTGCCGGTTCAAGGTGGCGGCATTTTTCCCGCCAAAGTTCATCTAATCGTCTACCACGAGCAGTCAAACGGAATAATCAATAAATCGGAATAAGAATAGTCACTGAGATGGTGAAATTGAATAATTCTTTATTTGAAATTTTTAAAATGTTAAAAACAAAATATACAAGTATGTTTTATAATTAAATAGGTTGGTATTTAAGTACCTACTTACAAAACTTATCATTTCAAAGGAAATTTAGGTTTGATTTTAATATAAGAGAAAATTGGAGACATACTTTTTTGGGTCTACTGTTCACAAAATTACTAGCTAGTTTTAATTCATATCATGACAGTTTCAACTTGTAAGTCCCGACTGATCACCTAACTGTTAACTGTTACCTGTTAGCCGTAGCCTGTAGCCCCTTATTATGCAATTTTAGCCCGAATGTTCGCACATGTCGCGTTGCCGGGACCCGAAGCCATCTGTCATCTGCTGGTCGTAAATTACTCGACACACGATCAGATGAAAAGGTAGGAACACACGGAGAAATATCTACCTGCGAAGGGGTACTACCTAGAATCATAATTATTATGAAGGGATAAGGAAGGAATGAGGATGCCTAAAGAAGATTTAATATCACCTACCTACTTCAATATAACTGTTAATTATTGTCTTGTCCCCCCCTTACTCCCTTGCCCTCCCTAGGATAATCTCCCCAAGGATAAAAGAGGGTGCAAATAATATTGTTCTATTTTCCAGGAATAATCTACGATTACTCTTCTCTTTTTTTCCTTGGCAATACTGAGGCCGATGGGAGTCCCCTAAACCCCCTCCTTATATACACCCTTTATTGAAGCAGTTGGAGCAAACCTTCTCGATTTCAGTTTTAACCACTTCTTATATTAATGATTCTTTTATTGGTGATCTAAAAGTTCACAAGTTAGATAAACCACATTAGCAGAATAACTGCTAGAAACTTCTCAATAAAAATAAGTTCTCTTTCTCCTTCTCCCTAAATTCCTTCCACCTCACAACTCACAAAAATCCCATTACATTAGCGGTACCTACCCTTCAACAAACGCACAGACCCACTTTCTTTAGGCAGTTAGAACTCTTTCGCCCTTCAAGAGTTGTTTTCTACCATTATTTTTATTACTATTTGATTTCACGTCCAGGTGGGCTTTTAATAGATTATAATTAAAAAACAGTGAGCTATCGACAATCATACAAAATGTTTGTAAAGGATACAGTAAAGTAAAATTGATAATGTGAATATCACGTTTAACAACTTTTTAAAAACATATAACGGTTGGTTAGGCATTGTTTTGTCGAACAAACAAAAACATATTATGTTTTTGTTTGTTCGAAAAAATAATTAAAATATTTATATTGCAAAAGTGGTGATTTTGGCGGTCTCTTTGGATTACAAGAGACATTGAAATGTATTGTTCGAAAAAACTGCTAAATCATCATGATCGACCAAATGGATCAGAGATGGCGCTCACTTGTCTATTTGGAGAAATAATCCAGTTTGAAATGTATTTATTTGAAAGTGTTATTGTGACAAGTGGAATAACTGTCACATCATCTTGTGGTTTGAATATCTTTCAATTCTTTGTGATTTCTACTTTAGTTGTGTAATATTGACAATTGACATGTGCATATTTCAAGATTACAAAAATTGTATTGATCTTAATTCAAGTGGATTGAAATTACTGGGCGGCCTCCCACGTTGCAAAGATCACATACAAATGTTAGTGTTTCTGTTTTTTCCCTTGAGATTTTGTCAGATTGCTATCTGTTGTAGTATATTGTCCTCGCAAGGTAAAATTCATAATCATATGTTTGAGTATTACGCTCAGAGAGTTCTGGGGTTATTTACACGCCCCAGGCTTGCATATAATACAACGGTTTCGTAAAATAAAATACAAACTAAACAAAAATCACTAAAACTGCAATACCTACGCTGCAACAGTGCTTGTACCTATAAAATGGAGTCAATCAATATGTACGTACAGGTACTATCAATAGTACCCACAAACTAGATGCCCATATCATGCGTCATGAAGGTTGTTAGCATTAACCTCCATGATGGCTGTGTACGTGTTGCAGAATATTACTTTTTGTCTTATGTTCCTAGTTGGTACATGGACTTTAATAGTGGCGACGATGGTATGGCTGTTAATTAGGTGTTTGATGACTCTATATAATACAAACAGGTGTAAATAACTCTTCTTTCAGGTAGCGTAATAATATGCAATACATTGATTCTTCAAACTTACATAATACTCACAAATTTGTTGTTCAAATCATGCATCCTATTGATTAGTGCAGTTAGTGGGTTGCGTACGTGTCGCAGAAAAATGTTACATTATGTCTTGTATTCCTAGTCGTTACATGGAATTTGAAAGAGGCGACAATAGCATTCAATTTAGCATTCGGTTAAACTCGACAACTCAACAAAGTGGCATTTCAAAACCCCTTTGAAAAAAATTTGATAAATAGCCCAAAACCAAACCTAACGTAACCCAATCAACCATTTTTTCATCACTCTTAATGACTTTTCAAAGGAGGTGTTAAATTGTATGTTGTTGAGTTGTCCGGTCACCCCGTAATACAGCAAGGTCTAAATAATTCTCCAGTCAGGCAGCTTACATACAATTTATTGACTTATCTATTTTTGGGGTATTGGGCCGTGTTGCGATACTCGTACCTCCTTCTTTGGACATTGTATCCTGTAACGTTACTGTCCGAAACGTTAGCTAAAGACGGGGGTAGCGCAACATGGCGTAATACCCCAAAAATAAATCTCAATAAATTCGCCGTGAAAATCTAAAATAAGTTTATTGATTCATCAAGCTTACAAAATAAAATGATTTCAATTGGAATTTTGAGTTCAAAATTGTATGTATGTATGTAGAACTTTATGCTGCACCCATTCCATGTTGTTAAGCTAGTCTCACACTGCTTAATCGTTGCAGCATCATTTCCAAGAGGTATTTCCATAATAAAAAAGAGGGTTATTTGGTATAATCTTCCCTCACCGCTTTAAAGGAAACCCCTCTGCGCCACTGGCTTATTATTAACACGACCAACACCCAGAGGCGGCCCGTGACTGAAATTTCGAGCAGGGCAATCCACTTAAAAAAATGTAGGTACCTAGAACGTTATATAGTTAATTAACGGGGAATGTTGGATCGCCAACAGTATAAATAATTTTCCTAAGAAAATCCATTCCAGACACATCGGATACTGTTTAAAGTTGTGCAAAATACACTTGCTGTCAAGGCGCTTAGCGCATGCGTAATAATCTATCTTGCTCATGGGCCAAGCTTTCCCCGTAGTATGGGAAAATAAATATTTGTGGACATCGAAATATGCACAATATTTCTATACCCGGGAGTCTTGTATAAGAAAACAGCTGTTAGCAGCTTAACGAAAACTTGCACGAAGGATGTTGTATTGAGTATTTTTTTCAAAATCAATTTTTTGTAGTTTTTCTTACTACCTACTCTGATTACAAACTCCGCACACAACCCAGGCTTCTGCTGAGGCCCAGGCCTCTGCTGAGGCGCACATATTTTCGTGCAATGATGACTGAGGCACATCCACAGACGCAGACACAGATATTGTTGTAAGTTATGTTTTTTTTACATGAGCTCCACACAGGAGGCCCTAAGGAAAATTATCTCCCTCAGGGCCTATGTCATCTTTGGGGATGCTGTGTGGAGGGTTTTTTAAAGAAAGGAAGTGGAGGAGAATTCTGGGAAGGAAAAGGGTTTAAGGGCTGGGTAGGAATCTGGGGTTCAGTGTGTCCTGGTCATCCGCCGCCAAGACCTAGACAAACCTCACCCCATGAACACGGGCACCCCTGCTAAATCAGCAAACGTATCGAACCACTTGGGGTGACCTATGGCAGAGGTGTTGGTTATCTAATAAAGGTTCCCGAGGCGGCAGTATCCATTCCCGCCTCCTAAATTGTAAGGACTGAAGACAAACAATGCAATGCACAAATGCCTATATCAAGGAACTGCCCCTGCCAATATCCAACACCCTTTAGCCAAATAAAAAAAATGTCGAAAAAACGAACAACGCGGAATCGCTTGTCTGTGGTCTCGAAATTAAGCCTGTTCAAATTTTAAGAAAAAACTTGCATTAGGAAGGTACCTACCTAAGTATAAGAGGTACCGTTGCAATCATCCCTCTTTCTGAAAATGATTAAAATGTTTGTCTAAATATAAATTTGGCTAAAAACTTTATTTGATTTACCTAATTTTCTTTAATTCATCAACTTAAACTTAACATAAGGAAAAACTTCATCAGTGACAGTCGTGACACAAAAATTATTGTGCTTATTTATAAGTCGAATTTCAATTAATCGCTCGCACAGTGGACCGTCTAGAACAAGATAGCTTGACAAAATTATTTAATTGTGTTTCATAGCTTATTATATGGTAATTTATTAATTGTCATTAAAAAGCACTTACTTGTGTTTTTTATTCTACGGCGATATTTATGATTTTGAAGTCACTGAAATTTCATTTGTAGAATACATTTATTGGATAACCAATACCTCTGCCTTGGGTCGCCCCAAGTGGTTCGCTACGTTTGGTGACTTAGCAGGGGTGCCCAAGTTGTCGGGGTCTTGGCGGCGGATGCGTCTGCCCATCATCTGAGAATGGTTGAGGGAGTCCCTTTGACTTCTCCAGCCGTACTCTCTCGGATCAACGCCTTGCACCATAATGGGAGGGATGGATTCATACTTCCGTCACTACTGGACACACTGACCCTTTTCCATCCCAGGACTTCCTCTCCTTCCTAATATTTTTTTATTATTATTGCACTTACATATAAATTTAATTTAATTTAATTTATTCGCCGGCAACCCGGGGCGTTTATTTAAATAAAATAATCTAATAATTCAAGTAAGTTACCCGCCTCACTAAGCGATGTCTGTTCTTAGACGGGTTATTACCCCATACACACTATAAAAAATTAAGTATTTAAAAAAAGAGTAGGTACCTATGTAAGCACATAAAATTTACTCAATATAAGCATATACATATAGTGAAAATGCAAATTGTGGGAATAAAAAGTAAAAAAGGGACAAAAGTATATACTTACCTCCTAAAATGTGGATTTGTCGTGTGTATATATTGTATACACGTACATAAGTGTATACATTTTAAAAATAATTATTACAAATTGTTGAAAGGTTAAAAAAAATACAAAAATCATTGTAAATTATACATAAAAATGCGAAAACCAAAATTATATTTCCACAATTAACTGCACATTATTTGGAAGTAATTAAAACGAAAAACTCGTCTCTGAAAAATGATAAAAGTTGCACTGGGGTGCATTCAGGTGCAAGTCGCGGTGTTTGAATTTTTTTTTTTTTTTTTAAGTTTCTTTATTCTTTGAATTGTTTGTTACATGAATTGGGAATTTTTCGACCACCATACTAGGCACATGCCTGTGTTGTGGTAGTCGATTATTATTAACAATTCGAATTATAGTTAACAATAAGGTATTCTTTCAATTGAACAAAATTCAGCTGGGATAAACTGGAATAAAAATACTAAAAGTCTATTTAAAAAAATAAATAAAATTATCAATACAAATACCACGTTCTTTTTAATTGAATTGAATTTTAGTAATAAGATAATATTTAAAAAGTAGGAACAAATCCTTTGTACCTGTAACAAAATTTTAATTTAAAACACTGCACCAAGAAATATAATGTTGTCGATTAAACCACTAAAATCGAAATAGAAGACAGGCGGAAATTGGAACATCTCATTACCGCAACTTTGGTGATTAACCGTTCCTCCTGGGGTTGAGACTAATTATTTAACATAATCTTTCGAATTTTTCTTCCAACTCTCCCTTTACGTGTTCCAATAATCGATTTGTTATTGTCGTGTATGAATTGAATGACTTGTCGAGCTGGCTTGTTCTACACGGTCTTCTGTTGCTCAGTTTAATAGGCGAAGGCGGCCGCATGAATAAATTTAAATAATTTAAAAAGTAATTAACGGCTGATTTTACTTTCGCTTCGTTTGTATACTGACAACTTCGAAAAAACTTCTACCTCTGTCTGCCACATCCCTATGGTATAGTACGTTCACCGCTGATAATACAAGCCAGGCCACCCTTGTCCTCTCAGATGTCCGTGAAGCGGGACACTACTCTGCCGAACACACTATACACGACACAATATTTTTATGGGTAGGAAGGTAGGTACCAACAGAAGCCCGTTTCAGAAGCTCGAGAATGTTTAAACAAAGAACACACATTATTTTTAAAAATCTATATGGTTGTTTGACATTATTCATGCTTGTTAATGAGTGGGTAGGAACCTACCTACCTGTTCACGTTTAATCTTGGATGACTAACATAACATTTTAATTTTTAAACTGTAACATAGTTACCTATCTAGGCATCTATTATTTATTTTTTTGAGAATTTACTTAAATTGTAATTAGATAGGTATTGGTTGTATTGTCCTCAAAGAAATGGTGAAATATGAAACCTGTACAGAAATTAAAATATGTGTATAGTCTGTCAATTAAGAGTAGAAAATATGGAACTACAGAATTTGTAGGCTGGCAACACCAATTTAACTGTCAAATATTATTTTAAAGCGCAATGACACTGAATATATAGAACGCTGTAAATCACATTTTAAAAAACATTTTTTTGTTCTTAAGGAAAAAAATTAAAATCAAAGAAGAAGCATTGTTGTTAAGGTAGGTAGGTACCTTAAATTTGATTAAATGGTGTTTTACAATGTGATTTGCCCTAATTTAATTTAACACAAATTTGAATTTAGCAGTATGTAGAAAGGAAGAATCACAAATGGTGAGTTTAGTTACACTACTTTGAGATCCGAATGAGTTAAATACATTCAGATCTAAAATTAGAGACATGATCTAAAGCCCGGGCAAAGCTAGGTACTTAAGCTAGTAAGCAATTTCTAAACTGTGCTTTACAATTAATTACAATATCGTTATTCTTCATTATGTTAACACACCTACCCATACGCAATTCTAATTTTGAGATCAGTGGATTTCTATATTGCAATAAAAATATTTTTTTCACTTTTATGCCTTTTTAATTTTTTACAAAAATGTAGGTTAAATTCACAGCTTTAAATTTCCACCATGAGTTATATTATTAATATTGCTATTTGAACAACAGTGGCGCCCTCCTATGTTTTCTACTCTATTTTGACAAACTGTAACTATTTACTTTTTTTTCTACATATTACAGATAAGGTAGTTACCTACCTATTACCTAACTAAAAATAATATTTTTTAGATAAAAGTGATATTTGAAACCTTCGTTGAACAACACAACGTTAATATCGGATTATATTTATTATAAAGAGCTTAGATAATTATTCCAACCAAGCCGAGCACCGGGCCTATGTATTTTACGTAAGTAGGTAGACCATCGCAACTTGACACTCTCTAACATTAAAAAAAACACTTATTTAGAATCCAGTTTTGAAGAAACACAAGTTCCCGTCAGTTAAAATAATCTTGTAACTAAAGAGAAGTCACGTATCCACACTCGATAAAAATTAATTAATCATCTGACAGGTACTTTAGTAAAAGAAATACACTTTTCCAAAATAATGTAATATTTGCTGCTTGTAATACGATCCACACTTCCCGGCATTCCTTTAAAATGCCTGACACTCGGTCGCGGCACGGCTATAAAATAAACAAATAATCAAAAATACTTGCCATTTCGGTTGTGATTCTGTCAGTGATTGATTTTTAACTCCGGTTTGTCGAACCCCGATTTGTTTTGAATTTAAGCGTCATTTTCAAAATTGGATCTGATGGTGAAAAAAATTAAAAGTACATATTCAATATCATGTATATTAATTAATACCTTTGTCCCTAAACAAAATCAAATCTTTTAAGAAAGGCTAACAAATATAATTTTGTATCGGTGACTCAATCCTTTATTGTATTTGTTAGCCTTTCATGAAAGATTTTAGTTTGTTTATGGGCAAAGGTATTAATTCATATAATATGAACATATTGATTACGCACGGGGATAAACAAATTTCACAACAAGTTCTTAACAAGTCAGGTACGCCCCTTACTTCATACATATGTCTGGTAATGTTATATTATGGTGAAACAATCTTATGGGTCCAAGTGGTTAATATTTTAAAGCATATCTTGAAAAAGTGTTTTAACCTAAAATGATATGAAGATCAGCTATGAACTATTTTAGGTATCACCTTAATAGCAATATATATTATTTCAAATCATATTTTAATACACGGTCACCCTACGTGTTTACATAATAATAACAATTGGTTAATTTGTAGAGCGCCGTTTCTGTGAAAAATCACCTCAAGGGCGCTGTAATATTTATTATGAGTTCTCAGGTGCTAACTAATTTTATTATGTGTTAGCTAGTTTCCGGCATGCGTTGCAATGCCACTTAAATAAAACAATGGTTTCTCCCTGCATGTCCTTTCCCATTTGTCCCCGTTCCTCTTCCGCCTCCCCTTTCCCACCCCTCCATTCTTCCCTCCCTGCTAAACCAATTTTTCAAACAACTCGCGTGCCACCTATTACAATGTTTTCATACAAATTTCATAACGGCAGAGTTCACTTTTATAAATAGAAACATTTGGGTGTGCGCATAACTCACCAAAGCTTCATCGCAATGGGATGAACGGCTTAGGAAATAATTTCATAACGCTGATAGAGCTCGCCATTACATTTAGACACCTTCCCAGGCATGCGCACGACAACACATCAAAGTTTCATCGCAATCGGATGAAAGGTTTAGGTGTATATATTATATTCCTTCAGCTTAGTAGGTACCTACCCATTGCCTGTAAGAAACATTGTGTAATGCAACAATATTGTTCTTTTCATACTACAGGCATATTAGGTTCCATGACAACTCAGAATCATCCAACTTCAACACCCCCATGAAGTCATTAAAAGTTATGAGTTTTTTTTTTAAATAGCCCATAACCATACCATACCTAACGTAACCTATTTAACCATTTTTTTCATCACTTAAGTACTGAAGTTGCGTTATTCTGAGTTGTCCGGTTACCCCATAATATTTCGGGTTATTTTTATTTATTTATAAAATTATTAATCTGAACAAAGGCTTGTCTAGAACCAATACCAATAATACATAAAGAAATAATAAATAAAATAATTTCTTTGAGGGCATCTATTAATTGATATGTGTCTTGTAATAACGTAATTCTTATTTTTTATTTTTATTTTTTTATTAGCGAAATTTTATTGATACATCGGAATAGGTACATACATAATAACATAAAATATAAAAAGTAGCAAAAAAAGATCCCACAAAGGCGAAGCCTGTGCGTGGGCATTATATTATGTTTATATTAGACAGTGGCAGTTAAAATATAATTTTAAAATATCTATACATAGAAAATATAAAGATCAAGATCATTTAACAGAATTTAAGATGATTTAACAGAGTTATAAAAGTAAAGATCATCATAGCCTTTCCTGATGTACCTACCTATGGGAGTGAGGCAAGGAACTGGCGTAAGATTGCTGAAAGTAAACCGAATGCCGTAGAGATCCCCGATGCGTGAGTGTGGTATAACAATGTATGGTCGTGTGAGAAACGTGGAATTCGCAAAAAATGTAATGCTGATTTTATATAAGTGTGATGAGAGCGAATCAACGAATTCCGAATTTGATTGTAAGGAAGAGCATATGAAGCGAATGTGAATGGTAGAAGAAGTCGGGGTAGCCTAAGTAGACATGACACAAGATCTAAAAAACCAAATACATACTTGGGTCGGGCCATGTCATAATAACAGAACAGTACGAGACGATGTATGAACGTGAAAAAAACAAGAAAGCAAGCTTGATCCAAGACTGAGCGTGATGTTAGTTGTTTAGTTCATCACAATTTACTCACCAAATGTTTGATAAAATAAAACAAAGCCTCAAATATTACATTTTTGTTCTCAAAAGTAAATTATGGAAGTAGATAGGAATAATACTAGGTACCTATCGAAAAGGAAAGAAGTCACGACACGCCATTGTAAAGTGGTGAGAAGGTAGGTTCACAGCATGCCCACGACATAAACAAAAAATAATTAGCAGGTTTAAAAAATAAATGCCGTTAATTCTGTATCAATATCGCCTGCATGGACAGTGTTTATGACACGAGTTACAGCTCAAGATGGGGAGCTGATAAATGGGTTGGAAATTACAGCATAAGATAAACACTCTGCGTAGGTAGTAACTTTTACCATGCATGTTGTAATCATTACCTTATTTTCAGTAGTTTATTCAGTCACAAAATTAAAACATTAAAACATATACATATTTGAGAAGTTCGTCTCGTTTGTCAGTTAATAAAGGACACATTGTTGACAAATGTTTCAATATTTTTCCTAGATGCCAAAATTGAACACTTTGAAGGCACAGGATTTGGAAAGAAATATTTCAACAAATTGTCAAAAAGGTCCCAGTGAGTCGTGATTCGGTAAGTGTACATTGCTCGTGAAAAGAGATAATTATTGAAGATCTTCAGATAATCGACAGTGATTCTACAAGGGAAAAACTATCTATGCGTTCTGAGACTTCAGGCGTTTTCACATCAATCGGCTGTCTGGAAATGTGCCTCTTGATCCTGCTGATATTCAGCAAAGATTTAACAATGTGAGCAAAATTCTGCGTTTTGTGGATTTCGATCTGGTAATCGCTATACTTTATCGATCTTTGGCTGTCTAGAAAATCTATCGATCGATGTCTAGAAAAATTGGGGAAAGTCAGTAGGTAGTACATTTGATTATTATGAGTGAAAAGCAGGTCTCAAATCTTTGCTGTCTAGAAAATCTATCGATCGATGTCTAGAAAATTTGGGGAAAGTCAGTAGGTAGTACATTTGATTATTATGAGTGAAAAGCAGTGGAAGCAAGCGGTGAACCAAATTACGATGTGAAGAGGAATCGAAAAGTTCAGTCTCACGAAGCAAAAGTAAACCATAAGGTAAACATGGTCGAACTCTCCGGCAGAGATAGATTCAGAGTAGGTAATGGTCTTCAATGTCATTATCGTCAGGTTGTTGTTGACATACAGAGACGTGGTTCTTCCTACAAGAAATCGTGTCAAAAGTCTGACTCTCTAACAAATCTAAACAGATGGAATCCCAAGATGTCTGTGACGATGCATGGAACCCGCACAACCTCTATCAGGAGGATTTGATCTAAAAATATTCAAATTATTTAACCACAGAAGCCCAATCTAGGTCATTTTTACCTATACGCAAACAAATATCTGCTTTCTCTTTCGCACACTTCTTTCAATTGCCCTGATTGATCGAACCAACTTAGTACCCGCCAAGAGCCCACAGAAGACGGCGGTGTTGCCTTGGTAAGTTCCTTCATATTGGAGTTATCGTACTGTTGTAGGTCAATTTGACCTATGTTTAGACTTTTTGTAAGTTTTAAATATGTGTGAAAAGTGTTTATAAAGAAAAAATAATTATATAAATATGTTTAATTGTTATAAAACATTCATTGGTTAGTAGAAAAAATGAGTTTTTTTTAAGTATTTTTAGTTTAAAAGAAGCAAACCGGAAGGATATTTTGTACCAAATTTTTGTATTAATTTGTAATAGTTGTTTTTTCAAAGTCTAATAAATAAATATTATTCTAATTATGCGTTTTTTCATTTCCTAAATAGTTAATACGAATAAATAATGATAAAAAAAAATAATAAATTACACAGAACAAACTATGATACAAGTGTATTTATTCATGTAGGTAAATTTTACCTATGATTGGCCTTTTTAGATAGCAAAATATGATTGGGCTTCTAGGGTTAAAATCTACCACAGAATGCAAGACTGAATTCACTGAATGTGCTGTACATTTGCACCCATGAGGTGATTTTCAAAAGGAGCTATAGAAATAATCCAATAATTATAATAGGGCATTATAGAATCTGAATTCTTCGAGGAAATGGGGGAATTCGTTTGTGTGGGCAAAACACCGCCGCCGTTACCTCTTTTTCTTTCATTTCAAATCTATTAACCTTCAAGTAGGTACATCGAAACTTAGAACCTACTCGAACACTTTTTTTCCTTTCCCTTGACAAAGTTTAAGGATATCTAATTTTCAACGCCCAGTAGGTTGATACCTACTTAATCTAATAATAAAAACATTGCTCTCTAAGCTGGAATTTCGGACATAAATATTCAAAAATAATAATATCGAGATTTCTGTTTCTCTGGAAAGTGGGTAAGTTATGGAGGGGCTATTAGTCCCTTTTACTGCTCGACGGGAAAAAAAAAAAAAAACAAAAACATTTCCGTGAAGAAATTTCAATAGCCATGCCGGGCGCTGGGTAACCATAAATGCTATATAATTAAGGTGGGAAAGAGAAAAAGAAAAGCGAGTATTTAAATTAAACATGAGCGATAGAGAAAAAATACACCCCCGCTCCGTCTCTTATATCTTTTGTGGTAGGATCATCTTCCGCCCCGCTCTCGCCGATATTAAATCATGCTTCCCTAGAGTGGTATCTCGCTCTTACACACGTAAGCTCATATTTATTTTCATGGGAAGAGGTGAGAAATACATTAGTAAAGTGACTGTCTATTGGTTGGTTTTGTTTGACATTTGTTTCTTGAGTCCACGTGGACTACCCTTATGGTTATTTCTCTTTCCCGCTTGTAGGCGGTCGCATAAGAGGCTCTCAAGTTGGCGGCGCTCCGACTACGTGTTTTTTTCGGTTTACTTTTGTGAGTGCGTACTTTGGGCACTTGATAAATATTTTAATATATTGTGCCAGCCGCAATACACGAACGTATTATTACACTGGGGGCACTTACATTATCAACAGAAGTATTTAAAATAAGCATTGGCTCGTAGACACAAATCAGCTGTTTGGGCGAACCCAGGTCCGGCTCTCTCGTTCTACACGCCAACACATCCCTTTGACAACTCCCTTCGAGTTCTTACGTTTGTTAAATTGGTTCGAACCTGTAAACGTTTCGCATCTTAATTCGACAATTGGCGTTTTTTTATTATTCCCGATTACGGCACGGTGACGGCACAAAAAGGCAATAAACGTAGCTACGTTCATCACAATGATGCTGCAACTCCTTACACACTAAATAATAATGAGACAAACAATATATATACATAAGTCTGCTTCCTCTAAAGGAAAAACTAATCATTTTCTTGCATCTCCCTCACTAGTATCAAAGAAATGAGATGCTGCGTGCCGTTGCCGTGGGAATTTTAAAATCAGCGTGGATGGATGGTTGTTGTGGGGTAATTAAAATAATCATTATTACGAGACAATGCTTGTACCTACCTAATAAATGTAATGACATTTATAATGCTGTACTGATTAATGAGAATGAGTTTGAACATGCCGAGATCACTGTATTTGCCGCCCCACTGAATGTGCCGCCCGCGAGCGGTGCCTGCGCTGCACGCCCGCTTACGGCGGGCCTGGGCGAAACCATTGTGCCGGGGATAGATCGGAGGCTTAGGGTCACAAGTCACAAGGGCGAAACAAAGTAAAAAGTGCACTTTTGAGTTACTTTAATTAAAAAAAAATCAGAGTGCGCAATGCACACACGGTAGAAGTGAAACCTTCAGAAAACCTAAGTAGACAAAGTGGGGAGACTATGAAGCACTTATTTTTCAATGTGAAGGATGATTTTTTCCATATTTTTGTCGTCGAATTCAAGTGCCCCTTTTCCTATACATTTGGTCATCTTATTAGTATTTGTGTTTTCTTCTTCGGAGTCGCTAGATGTCGCTTTCTTTTGTGTTTTCTTTTGCCTGTTCATTTTAGAGTGGTTTGAAGACAAGATATTGATTTTACAAAAATAATTTATTTTTTTTCTGGATTTCGTAGGATTCGATCCTTGGTCCGCTAAATGTCTGGCCGCTTTATACCACCATACCAAAGGAGGCTTTAGTGGGACTGTGGATTTATCGTTTTATATTGGAACCGAGTACCCGTGAATAACTAAATATTTTATAGCTATCTCATTCTCTCGCAGGCTAAATCCTATAGATGAACCTATGTGTTTTGTCTTTGTCTCTTTTTAGTGTCGCTCGTTTCCGTTTCATCGAGTTTCAAATCACAACGGTGCTAAAGAAGTTTTAACTTCAATAATAATATTTGGATGATTTGTATAGCGTATATATTTTGTGAAAAATCACAACAACAACCGAAGAAAAAGTAAGAAATAAATGTTAACGCATTAAAAAAAGAACACGAAGAAAAGAGAAAAGAAGAAGAAAAATACTGTAACAGCAGAAATATATCGAAATAACTCTTCGAGATCAGATAAAAATACTAATTGTTTTCGTATGTGGTGAAGAATAAATTCTAGCAGGCCAGGTGAAATCTGGGTCTAGTCGTCTGGTGTGTGATTTGAAAACTTTGGGCTCATGAAAAGTGCACCAAACAAGAATTAAAATGTACTAGTCATAATAAATTGTCAACCTGACTAATTGTTGATGATATTCCTTGAGTCTGCAATTATGGACTGATAATTTTATAAATATGTTTACCTTGAGTTTACCTAATATTTGATTACTCGTCGTTATAAATGTTGATTTTTATAACGTGCCATAAGAAGTAGTTAGGTACCCCTTTGTTTTAGTGCCATTCTTTACACATAGAAGTTTTATTCGTATCATTTTGTGTACATTTAATTTTTTTGTAGGTGAAAATAGATCACAAATAATTATAACGATGTACAGTACTGTAAGTCATATGGTACATGACTATACCTACCTACTGCTTGTTTAATTGAAATTACATACTTGGTACTTATGTAATAGATCTTTATGACCCCTTAACTGGTAATTTTAAGTTTTTTGTTGTGTTTGTTAAGTCCTGTATTTTGGTGTGGTTCTTTACATGTAGGGGTTTTATTTGTATCATTTAAGTGTTGATTTTTTTTTTTTTTTTTTATATTAACTCCACACAGGAGGCCCTGAGGGAAATAATTTCCCTCAGGGCCTATGTCATCTTTGAAGATGCTGTGTGGAGGGTGCTGTTGAGGAGAGGAAGGAGTGAACATGGGTCTTGAAGAGACCCATATTGTAGGAGGGAGGAAACACAGAAGCCGGCAAATCGTTCCACAGCCGGGCTGTTGAACTCAAGAACGAGTCGTAGAAACGACCCGTTCTCATGTGACTAATGTCAACCGTGTACAAATGTTGAGCGCGTGTTTGGCGTGTTTCCCGACTATGCACCGGTGCCGAGGGGATCAGTGACGCTAGTTCCTCGGAGCATCTTCCATTGTAATACCGGTAGAACAAGGACAGCATTCCCACCTGACGCCTGTGCTCTAAAGATTGCAGTCCATTTGTTAAGTTAGGAGAATCTATCAAACGGACCGCCCGTTTCTGCACAGAGTCGAGGGTTTTTTTTTTTGATACTTAGAGGTGGCTGCCAAATTCAACCGTGGGGCGCACTTGCGATTTGTACAGAGCCCCCGTACCTGAGCTGGTCACTTAGAGTTACACCAAGCATATCAATGGAAGGCCTGTTCGGGAGATTGCTTCCGTTGAAGGAGACTAGATTATCATTCCGATCCCTTTTAGACGTAATCAGACATGATTGGGTCTTTGAAACATTAAATTCGACGAGGTTATTCTTACCCCAAGAGAAAACACTCTCGAGGTAACCGTCCATTCTTTGTTTCAAAGCCCTCCGAGCCATTGGGATTTGTGGGCCCTTTGGAGGCTTGTCAAACAAAAAGCTATCATGGACTGTACTGTCATCCGCGTAACAATGAATCGGTGCACATGTCAAGAGGCCATTGATGTGCAACAGAAACAAAGTCGGAGACAGAACCGATCCCTGTGGGACGTGATTGATTTTTTCGTAGGTGATAAGAGGTTATAAAAAATATAATTACACTGATTTTTTTTCTTTTAATGTATACCTACTATTTAATTGTTTATTAGATCTTAGTGGCCCCCTTTATCGATTATTTAAAAAAATATATTGTGAAATTTTGTAATATGTTATCACATCACAAACCACAAATTCAATTATTTTCATAGCATAATCTTTTTTTTTTCTTTGTTGTTGATTTTTACAAATATAAAAGGGGTCAGTGAAATTTACTTTGTATTTGAATTGAATTTTACTTTCAGTTAGTCAGATAAATTTACTTTGTATTTGAGTTGAATTTTACTTTTCAGTCAGTCAGTAAATTTACTTTGTATTTGAATTGAATTTTACTTTCAGTCAGTCAGATAAATTTACTTTGTTGTTGATTTTTACACATATAAAATGCTCTCAGGTCAATGGTTTAATTATTGTGATGATTGAAACAGTTCGAAGCGATGGTTGAAACTAGCATGTTTGTATGAAAACAAAACACTTATTTAACAGTACTATTCTGCTCGAGAATAATATCGCAGTAAAACTACATATGTTGATTATGCAAAATACTCAAGTTATATATTTAAAGTTGTTTCATTTCAAGACATTTATATTCACAGCTTTTAAAATATTTGTGATATGTTTTATTACCATTCATGATCTCATTGATTACCTACTCTTATAATAATGAAAGTTTTAACATAGATTACAATTACAACATTTATTCCAAAAATATTTAGATCGTTTCAGTTATCCCCACATACTGTTTCAATCGTCCACACTATGGGGATAATTGAAACAAACTTCCCCATCTTCTTTAAGTAAATAAATATATTTTGGAAACTAGATAGATTATGATTCATCTAGCATAAACATCTCATCTGTAAATACAAAAGATAAATCGCTACACATAGTTAAAGTAAAATTATTTCAACCGTCCCCAGTCTTCCCGAACTACAAAAAGAATTTATTGAAATAAAAAGGTTGCAGGCGAAAGTGTAGTTTCATCTTTGCGTCTCTCAACTATTCTTTATTTTTGGTAAATTGTTCAACTTTCGCTATGTATCTATTGATTTCAAGGGGAAAATAGTTGTAACACACAAAACTTTGCAAAAATTTTGATGTACAAAGTAAAAAGATGTAAAAAAAATCATTCCTCTCATATTATGTTTTGGGAAACGTTTTATAGCAGGGGTTGCTTTTACTTTCTTATATATAAATAAGGAAGACATTAAGCCACCGGAATATAGATCTAAAATCAAGAAGGACTAACATAAAACAATTATTTTTTGTAAAAAAAAATTTAAATAAACGTCAAGACTGTCAATTTTTCAAAACTATTGTTATTATTTTACACGGGTAACGCACCCAGTGAGGCCAAAGAGGCCAAAATATTAAACTAATATATCAAAAAAAAAAAAAAATGTGCTCTCTAAACCGTATTTTTTCAGAGAGCCGTTTAAAACAAGGGTGTCCGAGGGTAAAGTGCATAAACTTCGGGAGGTGATTTTACATGATGGTAAGAGTAAAAAAGATAAATAATATTTTTTGAAATTCCATTTTTTCTCCATACAAAAAGAATATTTTTTTAAATTCCAAAATTCCAATTTTTCCCCCTAAAATAATAATATTCCTCAGAAAAATATTATTTTTTCCATACAAATAATTCTACTGTTTTTTCCTGAAAACCACCTTAAAAGATGGTATTGTGAGGATCACCTCCCGAAGTTTGCCCTATTTAGCTACTACAAAGTAAAAAAAAAAAATTTTTAAATGTAATCTATGTATCTCATTAAATATAATGTAGTTATCTCAAAACTATGTATGTTTTAATAGTTTCGCACTTGTGATCCCTTGGATTAGAAATACGATTACGTACTAAAGTAGATTATTAAAAATAGTCACACCTTCAAAATACTGATTGGCAAAATAAATCGGGTAATTCATCTTATTATCTATAAACATACCTAAATAGCCTCACTTATATTTAAAAAATAGAATATGTATTTATCAATCGGGAATAAAGTAAACACCGATGTACTTAAAGATTAATGTTTATTATAAAATAGTTGATAATATTATATATTCACTCTCTATATCTACAATAATATAACACATCAATATTGTATTATCATTTTTTCAAGTTTGTATCAATAATTTATCGTCGATTAAAAAAAGATAGGCATTTGGTACAAGGTCGATCATTTGTAAAGTACCTACCTACAAAATAATATTCAGCGTAAATTAATATCTAATGTTGGTAATTTTGCCAGCCCTGTTATACTCACAGTTGTAGAACAGTGGATGATGAACTTCGATCAACTTTTTGATTTGGAACACCGTGTCACTGCCGTCACTGGGCCGGTCCTGTGCATGCGCAATTGGAGAAGTCCGCTCCTCATTGTTACTCTAAGGTCCGCTCCCGGCACCAACTTGCCAAGGCGCCAAGGAGCCAAGGCGCTGATAATACCTAACTGCCCTGCATGGTAAGCATTAAATTCTGTTTTGTTTTGGCTCAACATATCTATAAGAGTGATGGTCAGATCGTCAGATGTCAGATGAATTTAAAAAAAAAATACTAAAATAAAACTTCTTGGTGATATTTTGAAAGTTGTATCTCTACAGTTTACAAACAAAAACAATTCATGGCTGTGTTCACAAACTTACCTAGGGCTTAGTTTTTACAAAAAGCTCTTCTAATCTTATTAGGGCTGCAAATCCGGGAATCATCCTTCCGCGAATATAGAGGAGGCACTGCAGCATAAATAAACCAATCCCTAGATCGATATCTTCGAGCCTTTTCTAGAGACAAATTTTGTCATCAACTTAACCACGGATTAACCGAAATGGCTAAAATAGACTAAAGATAGAGAAAGTTTATTTGTCTACCATAGACAATATAATTGCACTCGACCTACTTCATTAATTCTTTAGCCCAATAAATTATTTAAAAAATAAAAATGCTTGAAATTGAAAAGTCAAAATACATCTTTAAATATTTTTATTTTCAGTAAAGACAATCGATAATAACACATAAAAACGCTGAATCGCAGAATCGACTGGAATTTCTAACTTATTTATAACTAAGGTCTTTATAGGATAACCTCAAATTGATTTACTTACTGATAGATTTAGCTGAATGCAGTGGCGGACTAAGCCTGTCAGAGGCCCGGGGCGACAAAGCTGATTTTTTTTTATGAACGATGAAAATTTTCCATAAAAAAATCGAAAATAAAATTCACTTTTTCCGCCATTTTTTTTTTTAGATAGGTATCAAAATTCTCCTAAGTGGTGCCATAGATACGATTTTCAAACAGTTTAAGACGTGGTGCATGCAAATTGGATGTATAGTTTTTTTTAATATGTTGTCAAGCAGGTTGAAAAACCTTTGAAAAAAGTTTTGAGAAAAACGCATTCAAAGTTTTGCTGAAGGATAATTCAACTGTTTCAAATGGTTTCACATAAAATGCTGAATCTCCAATTTTTCGAATTTTTCTAAAACCGTTGAAAGCATTAGCAGTTATAATTATTTAGAAGAGTTCAGTATTTTTGGTAAAATTTATAGTTGTTAGTTTATTACACTAACGACATCTATGAATTGTATTTTCGTTAGGAAAATCTTAGCGGTTCGTAACCATATCGCAACACTAACGGCATCTGTGTTATCGTTAATAAAAAAGTTCACACAAAAAAATACTTTCCCAACCAAATTCTAGCTGCCATTAATGCCGACACATCCTTCCTGATTCATTCAATTTTCCGTTTTCCATCACGTCGTGGTGCAGCGGTGAAATCATTGTATATTGTATTGTTTCACGATCATTTTCATAAGCGAAAATCGGCGGAAAATGTTTTTATGACTTTAAATATTTTATAATCGAAATTGTTATGGTGTTGCGCTTGTGGCTGATACATAAATTGGATGATCCGGAGATGAGTAGCCATTGTCTCCGTCTGACAAGTGCCGACCCACACTACGTTGGCAATGTAATGTTGAAATCTTGACATGTGTTTCCCAGAAAATGACTTGAAAAATGAAGAAAAGTCTAAATCAGACGTTGGAGGGTGATGCCACCGAGCGAAATGCTCTCACTAGGAAGTTATACCGGTAATTCTTCAATTAATATTCCGCCTTTCTTGTTTGTTGTCTTTTTGCGTTGCAGATTCGTACTTATCTTTATTATATTATCTCCGACCCTGACGCTCGATGATCCTAGCTGTCCATGCAAATAATACATTGAACCGTAATCCCTGTTCTTGCATTGCATATTTCCCAAAAACATGCATTTCGTTAGATTTAAAATCCAGACATTCCGTCGACATAACCTATTCCACCATATTTAGTAGTGACATTGCAACAATAGTATTTTGTTTTCTCTGGGTCGTATTTATTTCTAAAAATATAAAGTTTTTACAGCTGTATCATCAATTTTTCAATATGAGAATATTCGGTTAGGTATTAGTTTTCTGTTATTTGAGAGAAGACTGTAACCTTTGACATTTTGATGTAAACTCTCCTTAGTATCACTTATCCACATATACCTACTTCTCTTGGAAATTTACTTAACAAACAGGTTATTCGCCATGAATATGTTAATACAGATATGACATTGCTTATTTTTAGAGTATTAAAATTAATATTTTTATTTACCATCAATGGTAGCTGGATAATTAATTTATACATTTTTATTAAAACATTGCATTTAAAGGTAAAGATGTCTGGCTATAAAGTCAATAAGGAGTGAAACAGAAACATACGCTAAAAAGGACAATCATCATAATATATTAATAAACTGCCTAATTCTACAAATTAAAACATTTTTAAATACTACTTAAATTAATACGGTACCTATCCCTTATTTTCTATGGGGGTTGAATTCCCACCCCCGTAATGCGTGGATAGTGAGATTAAAGTCAATATAAAAACTCACAGACTAGTGCAATATTAGCCATTCGTATTGAAGTAAAACATTTTCAGTTTAAATACTGTAATACATTTACTATTATTCCTTTTACGCAGAATTAATATTTTGATCTGAATTTTTTTTTCAGATACATCAGTGAAGCTGCCAGGCGAGTGGATGAGGGGAGTGCGCTCTCCAAGTCCATCGTGGACTTGTTCTCCTCCTCCCTAGAGGTCCACAGGCAAAAGCTTCGAGAGAACTGCGAAAAACTCATCTTCGCCGACCCCCTCCTTTACGGTAGGAAGGCCCAGGAGCTGCTTTGGAGGAAGGGGTACTACGAGGTGGTCTCCACGGCTAAGAGGATCCGCCATGACAACAAGGGTCAGGAAGACCTTCTCCTCGCACACATCGACTCCGGCATAGGACACTACCACCATCTTATCTTCAAGGCGCAGACGGAAATCGACGTGGAACTAACCAATCAAATAGATTACCCGCAGCTCGATATTGAAGTCAAGTCCACCACCGACAAATATTCCGACAGGGCGGGAGAGTTGAAAGACTGGGCCAAATCCTTTATCCAATCCTGTCTCATTTATTTGGGGGATTTGAGCAGATACAAGACTGAGTACGAGGAATTGTGGGACCCTTCCATGGCATACAGGTACTACCTTCAAGCTGCCAGTGTAGGCCCCAACTCGGGGATGCCTTACAACCAGCTGGGCACTCTCTACACGGGGAAGAACTATCACCTGGACTCGGTACGCTACTACATTAGCTGCTTATCGTGCAATACCCCTTTTGAAGGGGCCGATGGGAATCTTCTTAGAATTTTCGACAAGAATTCCAAAATGTTGGAAGGAAGCGTCATGAAGAATCCCGACATCATAGATCAACAGGAGTCCGTCAAGTATTTAATCTGCAAGTTCTTGTCCCTCGTGGATTGCTGGTACTTTGAGAAAGATATTCCCAACTTCAACGAGCTGTGCAATGGCGCCCTGTATGACCTGAAGGAGTGCATTCAGTTCCGTCCGCTGGCCGCCCCTGACAGAACCACGTGCCATGAGGAATACGCCAAGTATATTCTTCAGAATGAAGTCACCCCCGAATACCTGAATCCTAAACTTATTAATAAATTTGTGATAATAATTTTGCTGTGTATGGATAAGCTGCAGAAGGAACGCTCTTCGCATTTATTTCCCCTGAAAGCTTTTACATTTGCCGTTCTTTCCCAAGTCCTGCAGAAACTACAAAGTGATCTTGTAGACATTGGATTCGAGATAGCTAACCCTTCCAAGATAATCGACAGTTATAGAGAGAAGACAAGAGGCCACAAAAGCACTTGGGGATCATCTCCAGGCAATATTGTAGAAAATGGGTTTCATGAATTACATTCTACCAAACACCTTCCATCAGTCAAAGAAAGCAATGATGGTACCGATAATGTGAGCTTAAAGTCCGAATCTCCAGACATTGAGCTCATTGGAAGGGCTTCTCATTGGGAGATAACAGATGTTGAAGTTAACAAAAAAGAATTGCAAAATGGAATATCGCAGAGGAACCATATTGCAAAAACTAAAAACAAAACTAAAAAACCATCAATCTTACAAAAGTTGCGGAGAAGAAGGCGTCGAATTGATTCTTTTGATAGCTCAGATAAAACTGCATCCGAAGACATGAGCGAAGAAAGTGGTTCTGACAATGAAAACTCTGAAAATTCCTTTTCATCGGATGATGATAACATCAGCGTCAACTCATATTCATCAGTCTCTTCATCAAACGATGAAAATACAGACACTAAAGAAAAATCTAATGATAAAAACAGTGTGGAATCTAGTCATGATGATTTACACAACAATATAAATTCAAACGTATCTGATGTTGTAAATTCTCCAGAACGTGAGGAGAAGCCTTTGGGCTCGGGGCGAGATCTACCAAAGGTCTCCAAACTGGAGGAAGAGTCCAACAGTGTTGTTAAAGAGTTTGACGAGGGTTTACTGAAAGAGTTTTTGGAAAATGATAATATTCTGATGGCGTTGCATTTACTTTTGAATTGGCTTTACGGCGAGGTAGAATTGATAGTTTCCTGTGGGCCCAGCGGAAGAGCGATGTTCCAGACTCTGGTGGACATCTTGAACACTGTTCACAGGCAGATATTCCCTAAACTAGTCCGCAATATTTACACCATCGACAATCAATACCATCCTTCTCTAAAGCCTTTCCACCAGCATTTCTTCGCCTTGAAATACTCATACAGAAAAACACCTCTAATAGAGGACCACGAAGTCAAACAACTGGATATTCTAGAGAAAGGATTCAAAGGACTGTATTGGGGTAACCAAAATTCCAATCTATCCCCGGGCGAGGCCAATGCTGTGCGGCTGTTAAAGTTTTTAGATTTTGGTATTTTTATTGTAAAGTTGAATGTAGGGATAGTCTACAATAAGCGCTTAAAGCTGTATATATTGAAGAAGATATCCAATAAGAAGCCAGTCTCCAATTTTAAAAAGCATGGCAAAACAACACGAGACATTCACCACTCCAAAAATCAGGTAAATTAATAATGGTTTACTTTATTTTCCTTCATAATAACCAAAAGTCAAGTCATGCAATTTGAATTACTACACATACCTTAACCAAAATATTGCATTACCCACCTTCTTCTTGACCTATAACCATAAATTGTACTGTCTATCCTGAATAATGCAATTTAAGTGAAATTTTCAATTCTTCGCCAACAACCATCAAGTGTTTTCTATCCCCATCACTCGTTTCATCTACACCTCAAAAGAGCACCCATAAAGATGGGGGAACTGTATCCCCGCCTGAGTGAGGCAGAAAATCTAATCAAGAAAGTCTACACTAAGAATTACACAAATATATTTTTTTAGTAACATGTGTGTATACCTCATTAGCGGAAGCATATACATCAACATAGCAAACTCATTAGCGGAAGACCAAATCAACACAACAATCTTTCATGGCAGCAAAATAATCAGTAATCATCAAATACATATTTTTATACAATATCAATAATATTTCTTTTGGCTTCTCGAACACAGTTTGCATATATTTAACTTTTCAAATATTCACCACGGAAAAAGTTTAACATTACATTATTTCTCAATTTGGGTGACTTAGCTTTTGGGTTCATGGGGTGAGGTTTGTCTAGGTCTTGGCAGCGGATGCTTTTGCCCACCTAACTACGTGGCGGGTCAGATCGCGAGAAACTGATTGAGGGAGGCTTTTTGACCTCTCCAGCCGGACTCTCTCAAACCATCGCCTTGCACTGCAGTGGGAGGGATGGATTCATACACTCGTCATTCCTGAACACAATGACCCACAGATTCCTGCCCCCCCTCTTTTTCCTTTCCAGAACTTCATCTCCTTCCTTTCCCTAAAAATCCCCAAAAGTCTCAGGCTCGTGAGGGATTTTTTTTTACTCAGGGCCTCCTGTGTGGGGATAATGTAAAAAAAAAATATGTCAAACCATAATAATAATTGTGTGCATTAAACTATTAATCTTTTTACAACGATGTCCTTAAAGAATTTGCAATACCCGTGGACGGGTATTTCAAATTCTCACACATATGCGTCATGTGTAGATGATGCTCGTCTTTTAGGTACGCGATCGGCCACTGAGTTTAATGTGTTGGGATATCTCATTCCTTATATTTGGATTCAAAACATGCAGCAATTTCACATCTGAATGCTGAATATGTATTTTTATTATCTGTTGACAATATGTTATCACACTAGAAATAAATTGTTGTTTTCATTTACGAGATTGCGTGAAACCTCACTGCTTTTAATATATTATGATAAATCTTAATTATTTATTATTGGAGTGATTATCTGACAACATGATTGTTTGTTCTGGTTACTACACGTCGACGACGCTCCAATGGAAAAATGGCTAAAGCGCCATACAGCTGTGATATTGAAGATGAACCTACACAAAAAACTATATTGTTTGTGCTTGTGTTCATCAAATCAAGTTTTCTAGAGTTTCCCACAAATTCTGGGATGGGAGAATTAAATCAATTATAGAGTTTTTAGATAAATTATATGTAGAATTGCTTGTACTCGAATAATACAAAGTGATGTTTAGCGCCAGGCTTGAAACCAGATTTTAAACCTGAATATGTCATTTGAACAATACGCATTATGAATCTTAGCAGTATTTGAATGTGCAAATTTACAACATAATTACATTTAGACACACAATCATTGACCCGTCGGACTAATTTGTTCGCTTTTCAGAACAACTCTTACAGGTCTCATAGAAATCATTGTCTCCCTTGGATCATAGGGAGAAATATGATCTAAACAGTATTGAAAAGAAAAAAACACCACGCTATGTATTCAAATCTAAAGTTAACCACAAAAAAATTAAAATGTACACCTTTATGAAACCAAATTTTTTGATCGCAATTTGAAAAAATTGTGGAACTTTGTGATTTTTTTAAAAATTATTTTTACATGAAACCACAAAAAAGCGAGGTGATGATAACATTTAGAATGTATTTGCCTTATAAAATATGTGTTTTTTTTTTTCATTACCACTAATTTTAGTCAGAAAACACGTGAGGTGAGCCATTTTTTAAAGTTTGCATTCAAAATTTTTATATTTAAAAATTATGCAGTTATTTCTAATAATAAAATTTGAAAGCGTATTTCATCACCTTTCAAAACAGTTTTTAGTTTTCGGATATGTTAAATTCTATTTATTTGAATTTTAATGCAAAGCGGAAATATTCCTGATGACCTGACAGAGCATCATTATAAATAAATATTCTGTAAGCTGCCTTATTTTGCTGCAAAATATTGTAGTTCTTATTTTGAACCTTCTCTCTTCCAGCGAGCTTTCAAATCCAAATCGGAGCCCGAGGACGAGGTGGGTAAAACAAGTGGTGCCGGCGGCTCCCTGATGAAGAGCTTGGGGCGGCTGTGGCTCTCGGAGCAGGTGCGGGCGCTAGAAAGCGAGGTCAGTGCCAAGAGGAAGCCCCAGCTGCCCGCCTACGTAGTGCTGGATACAGAGGCTCTCTGCGATCAGACACACCTCGTCAAGCAGCTGGTGGCTTGCAGGAAGGTCATTGTACTGATCCCCACTATAGGTATGAAAGACCCAGTGGTGGTAGTTCACTGCTTCACCATATTCCTTTGTACTTTTAATAAAGCCAGGGTGTTTGTTGGTTGTTTGCGATGTCTCCTGGTTCCACATCGAGACTCCACTGAGACTTGTGGTTTTAGTTGTGCTCTCGAGTAATCAAATTTGACAAAAAGACCTCCCAGTTTGTGAATTCTCTTTTTATTACCAAGTGCACTCCATTTGTGTAACCCTTTTCTAAAAAAAAGAGTAATAGTGACATTTTCTGCATTGCTAGCCTCAAAAGTGCATTAGAAGCAACGTTGTTCCTATTCTGTGCGGTGCAGCCACCTGTGAAGATAGTTACAGGTTTCAGATCATCATCAAGTAACTTAGAAATATGATCGACAAAATATGCAGCATTCATCGTTGCTTTTAAATCAGATTCCCTTTCGTCGAACCAATAGCACATTGTATGATTATTTCCGTGGTTGTAAACCATTAAATTGTGAACCACAAGTTTTGTCTTAATATAATGAGTCATTGATCAATACCGCATGGTCCATTCTTTTATGCCCAAAGTACAAAGGAAGATTTTCAAATAAAATTTGTTCGTTAATTTCAAATCTTATACTTTGGTTTCGGAGTATCTTGAGTTGGCAATCGATTGTTTCTTTTTGGTATGAATATCCATAATACACCAAAAAAATTCTTACTTCATTTCGTGTTCAGCCGTATTAAACGCGGGAACTTGCGAAATACGTGCATGTTTGATATTACATATGCGGATCAGTAGCAACTTTCGATGCGGTGTAATTTTGCGTTTATTCATTGAAAGAATGTAGCTTGGTACCCATTAGACGAAACTAAACGCCGATTGGACTAAAATGTGCCAATCAGCATCAGCAGAATCACCAATGATATTGCATGGCTGTCTGACCCACTTGTTTGTACTGTCAATGAGCACTTGCTACCAAATTATTTCTCCCAGTCTTTCCTTTTGATGGATTTGTTCTGTGAAATGATGTGTTAAATCATTTTTTTTCCAGTGTTGCAGACAATGGATGAGCTGAAGAAGGAATCAGGAGCAGCTCGCAGCGCCATCAGGTGGTTGGAACTGCAACTGCGCAATGGTTCTCGCTTCATCCGTACCCAGCGCCCTTCGGAAACAGCCCCCATCCCGTGTGTCAAATACCCCAAGAAGATGCACCGTGACGTCCACAACTTCATCCAAGTCATTGAATTCTGTCACTTTTTCTTATCGAAAGAATCCGAGTCCTCTATCAACAGCCAGAAGTACAATGGTTCAGGAGATGGTCAAGAAAACACCGGTGAAGAAATAAACAAAACTAATGTGGAATTGGCCGGAAATTCTCCTCCAAAAAATAATGAAAATAATACTGTTTTAGTTGTATTGCTGACTGGGTCCAATTATTCTACTTATACGGAACAAAAGGATTTCAGCTATTCAGGACTGGCGCAATCTGCCGGTGTCGCAATAGACAGTATCCAAGGTTTTTGCTCAAAATGGAAACATTGCTTCAGTAAAGGCGTCAGGAAGAGGTGAACACGGTTAGTTAGTACTGTCAAGGGCAGAAATATAATCTACGGTTGGGGAAGAGATGGTTCAGAAGAAGAAGACTCCTCAGGGATGACTGTGCCTCTCTGGTGTTGGCTGAAAATAGCCGGTGGCTTTTCAGAACTTAGCGAGAAAATGGAAACAAGACATGTGTCTTTATTTTGCAAACAATATGAAAATTGTCTGTCCAAGTTATCTATGTTATTGACTAATTTTTTTGTTACAAACAGATTTTTTGTTATAATATTATTTCAATTTATATCCTTCGTTTGACTGCTTAATAAATTAATGGTTCAAATGGATTTGAGTATCTTTATTTAAAAACCTCACCTTGTTTATAAACCCTGCGGTGATGGCTCTCAATATTTGTTTTAATTTTTTTTTTACAACCTTGCGGTAGGCCCTTAGGAAAATTATTTCTCTCAGCTGTGTGGAGAGTTTTTTTTAAGGATAGGAAAGAGGAAATTCTGAGAAGGAAAAGGGTTTGAGGGGCGGGTAGGAATCTAGGGCTCAATGTGTCCAGGATCGACAGACATGAATCCATCCCTCTCACTGCGGTGCACGGTGGATTGAGAGTCGGGCTGAAGAAGTCGAAGGGTCTCCCTCAACCAGTGTATCCTGATACGGCCCGTCATGGAGTTGGTGGGTAAATGCATCCACCACCAATACCTGAACAAACCTCACCTATGAACCCGGGCACCCCTGTTAGTCACCAAAGGTAGAAAACAACTTGAAGAGACCTATAGCGGAGGTGTTGGCTATCCAAAGAATGATTCCCAGGGTGGCGGTGCCCGACTACGGTCAACAAATGGCAGGTAAAAACGCTCAAATGAACTGTTGGCGCTGGTGTAGTTGCATATCACGTCGCCCTTATTCCTATGCAATGATAAAAGTTTAATAATAGTAGTGATTAAAATGTCTTGGTGATGTATTGTGCCTTTACTTAGCGAAAATGCCTGGCATAAAATACATTATTATTATATACAATATAAAATTCTCACAGTTGCAATAAATATATGTATATTTATATATATATATTTTTTTTTTTAACTTTATGAGTAATACCTCAAATTGTAATATTTAATTAAATGAAGACAATATAAGCGAAACTCAATCAAAAATCTGGAAACAGAAAAATCAGAAAAAGGTATAAGTACCCTTTACACACAGAGTTCGGAGCGGGACGTGCCCCGCGCCACTTCAGGCTGCCGCGCAGAAAAGTCTCACAGTGAACAGCGCTGCAAACCGTTATCTTACTTTTGGTCTTTACTTTTCTGCGCGGTGGCCTGAAGTGGCGCGGGGCACGTCCCGCTCCGAACTCTGTGTGTAAAGGGTACTATTGTCAATTCTGAGACTCAAACCCAGGACCTTTCGCTTTCCGGGCAAACGCGCTAACCACTGCGCCAAGGTGTTGATATCCAATTTGGTCATTTTTAACTGTATCATATACTTCGACTAAGAACCACCCACGTGATCTTCATTTTCTTAACGCATGTTTTATTGACTGCTATCTTTATGTTTGATTGCAAGATTCAAAACCCGAACTAAATGCTATTTAGATAGTGTCTGGTTAAATCTTTATCCATTTTATTTAATATGCGACATCTATTAACTTTTCTGCAAGTCTAGGATGAATATTTTTATTTTAACTTTAAAACCTCAAATTGCCTAATTTCATCCTAGAATTTACACCTGAAATTCTTAGATATTTTTTTTATTCTCGACTTATTACTATTTTTAATTCGATAGTATACTTAATTTGGTTCCATGCCAACTGAGAATAAAGTCAACTCAACACCTCCTTGAAAAGTCATTAAAAGCTATGAAAAAAATAATTTTAAATAAGCCGATAACCCTAATCTAACATAACCTATTTAACCAATTTTATATATATTTTAGTTTAGTTTTTATCACTCTAAATGACTTATCTGAGATGGTTCTGAGTTAGTTTCATTCCGAGTTGTCCGGTCACCACTTAATTTACCTACTTAAGTACTTGATATTAGAAACTAGGTATAAAAGTGTTATAATAGTAACCTTTACACACAGAGTTCGGAGCGGGACGTGCCCCGCGCCACTCCAGGCCGCCGCGCAAAAAAGTAAAGACCGAAAGTAAGATAACAGTTTACAGCGAAGGTTCACTGTGAGACTTTTTTGCGCGGCGGCCTGAAGTGGCGCGGGGCACGTCCCGCTCCGAGCTCTGCGTGTAAAGGGTACTAATAAGTAGTTTAATCATTTTTATTAGAATCAACATTTTTCTTACAGAATTCAACTTACGGCACTTAATTGTCCATTTTTTTATAAAACTAAATATAATCACAAAAAACTAACATCTTCTAGGGTTTTAATCATAACAAATACAACTTATATTTTTTTTTCTTCTACAACTAATCTTAGTACTTTTGAAAAATAGTAACACTGAGCGCCAGGTGGGTAAAACTCACCCGCCGACGACTTTGACGTCGTCCAACAGCCTCACTGGGCGGTGGATGACTAAATTCTCGTTTCTTGTCGCTTCCTTACCTCCCCCCGCGCAGCTACTCAGGCGCGCATAGGGTTACCATTTAGAAAATTGAAAAGTCCGGACAAAAAGTCTGACAGTCCAAAAAAAGTCCGGAAATTTTAATCAAATAATGCAAATATCAGATACGCACTTCATAACGGTATGGACGTGGTAGCGAACGGTCGGTCGGATCGCGGAGGGCGGTTGCGGGGTGAAGATGTGAAAATGATGTACAAAACTTGTATTCAGTACCTTGATAAATGGACGACACCCTTGTCTGCATTTAAAGTTTTGGACTGGATACTGTCAAAAAAGAACGAACTGATTGAGTTTGAAAAGCTCGTGGATTCTGTTGTATATATGAGAGCTAAAGGTTATCGATGATGTAAAGCTATTCGATGAAATAAAAGCTGTCAATTCATTCATATCCCAACAAAACGATGAATTTTTTAGTATGATGGTCCATAAAATGTGGGCTACCATTTTTATAAACTTCACAATCGCCAGATTGCCCATTCTATTGAGTTTTTTCGATTTAATTTTTGCCATCCAAGCTCAAAACGCAAGTGTAGAAAGAGTGTTTTCTCTAATGGGTGCAAAGTGGACAAAAGAGCGTAATAGATTATCTGTATCTATCCTCAGTCAGATCGTTGTTGATGATTCAATACAACTGAGCTTCCTGTGTGGAGTTAATGTAAAAACCTTTGAATGCGTTTTTCTCGAAACTTTTTTAGAAAAAATCCAGAATTTCAAACTATGAGCTGCGAAGAATTCTATAAGAAAACTTTGAATTAACGGAAGCTACTCCGTCAAGTAACTGGCGCTGAAAAATATTAAAATTTATATATTTGTCGAAAATAAGTACTTTGAAGAGGATATTTTATGTTTGAACTTGAACTTGTTGATTGTTTGATCTCCATGAGTTAATTGTTAAAGAAGATTTATATTTTGTTTTTAGATGAGTGGGAAATTAATAGAGATTAAAGGCGTATTTGATATTACTTATGTAAGTTTTATTACTCGTATTCCATCTAAACCAAAAAATCCAGACAGGTTAAAGGGACGGACAAAAGGCTAGAAGTCCGGACATGTCCGGATTAATCCGGACGGATGGTAACCCTAGGCACGCAGAGTATAATAATAATTCGCTATTAAAATATTGATCAATATATCTTGATCTGAGTGTACCACACCCAACCTTTATGCTTGTCGTGTTAAATCCTTGAAAAAATATCTATTACTAAATCACATAGCAGTCATATCGACAGCAGAAAGGCTAATTGACCTAACCAACATTTTTCGATTTTCACTTTTTGATGCAAATTCACTTCGATACTTATAGTCACAGTCGATATTTATATAACTTTCGTTATATATATTTTGTTATATATTACATAATTTTCATCATATAAACCTCAATAAACATTAGATCGTATATAGATCGACGATCGATCGAAGTGAAAACTTCTTCAGCACCATTGTGATTTGAAGCTCGATGAAAAAAAAAAGCGACACTAAAAAGAGACAAACACATACATCTTCAGGATTTACCCTGTGAGAGAATGAGATAGAATAATCGGTCTCCACTTTGTGCGGTGCTTCATAGCCTCTACACTCTTGTCTACTTTAGTTTTCTGAAGGTTTCACTTATACCGCGTGTGAACTGCACACATGTTTTTTTTTACGAGTAAATTTGCATCAAAAAATGAAAAAAGTTGGTTACTTCAATTAGCCTTTCTGCCGTCGATATCATGCAAATGATATCCAACTACTCCAGTGCCATCTGCTTCCAGCTTTCCAGATTACCTGCCATTGTTTTTGCCATTTATTAGATTAGGCAGGCGGAAAACACAACTGTCGTGTAATTTTATGGCTCACCGAAGTGATGATAAAAATCAATCAAATAAAAAGATAATTTTTTGTGCATTCCCTTTATTCAAATAAGACAGACACAAAATGTATAAAACATTACATTATTAAGAGACAAAATAGTCCACGTATCTGCTCGCATCATGAAATAACGTTCACACTAAACATGATAATAACAAATACAATTTATATTTTATTCTTATAATATGCTTTTATAAATATATGTATTTTCAATAGTTCAGAATTCATATTATTTCTAGGCAACATTCTTCTCGGAGAAGATAAAATCTTAAGTTTATAGCATCGTCATTCTCATAGTTATAAGAAGATTTTTACATTACAATTGTTGAGTACGGTAAAATATCTTTTTCTCCTAATATGCTTATTTATTTTTCTATAAAGCCTAGGATACTAAACAAATAACAAATAAATAATTAAAGTGAGAAATATACAAAATGAAAAATAAACTACAAACTAGAATAACTATTTTAATAAAATAAAACAAATTCAAAAACGCAAAACGGTAAAATAAAAGCAATCCTGTTCCGACACAAATTTAATTTTACACTTTAGAAAAAGGCAAATATGGAAATTTATTGAAAACAATCTACCTTACCCAAGGTGCGAACGAGTTATTGTACGTTCAGTTCACAACGTCAAATTGATCATATTAATACAAAATAATTATTTTAAAACAGGAAACTCCCACAAACTTTTAGAATTTGGTGAATGGAGGATGAAGAAAATGATCAGTACATACTTAAAAATCAACTACAGAAAAAGTAATTTATGCATTTTTTAACTCTTATTTCACAAAAGTCTCAATAAAGCAATTTCCGCAAGATGGTAGTGAAAATATGGTGACCGGACAACTCAAAATGAAACCAACTCAACACTTCCTTTGAAAAGTCAAGTGATGAAAAAATTTATAAAAATTGGTTAAATATATCCGTCGCAAGAAAGCAATACTGCTGTAACAGCCAAAAACCAAATTGCTTAATTGTTGATTTTGAGGTGTGTACAAGTTAAAAAACAACAGATAGATCGACGCAGAAAAAAACTCTGCAAAATGGTGTATAAAAAGCATTTTCATAGGTAGTGGCAGTTACAGCAGTATTGCTTTCTTGCGACGATATATTGGACTTTTCAAAGATGTATTGAGTTGACTCAAGTGGAACCTGACAATACATATTCTACAACAGTAGGGTTAATTTGATACCAAAGGTCATGTTATTATTGTAGAAGAACTGGATTAAACCTCTTCTTGTAAAAAATCAAATGAAATGAACCCAATTTATTGACATTGGGCCATTTTAAGAACTACAAAAGTCATTCTTGATTAAGCTTACAATTATTTGAGGGCGTGATATTGTCTATTGAAAAACAAAGTTCATAAAATGGAAGAACAGATCCTTACAATCGAAGAAACAAACATCATTTTGGGATTTTCACACGGGGGCCAGAGACAAGTAAGGATATCTTTTCATAGACACAAGTATCTTAGTTTCTTTGACTCTAGGGCCTAGGAGATGAAATTTATTTCGAACACAATTACTGCCTTTGAAAGGTTCACTACAAATAATATTACATCAACCGTTGGCACCCTTTAGGATAGGATTTGTATTCATTGTAAATCCTTTCCAACCTTCCTCTCCTAAATTGACACCATTTTTATTGCTTCGAGGATGCTTTACTGTTATCATACCCCCCTTTCTTTCTTCAGTCAACTATTAGAGAGGTGATAGAGTCATCCATTGAATTCCGCCAGAAGGAAATAAGTTCTTCCTATGATTTATCCTAACTAAAATATCTAAGAGCTCATTTTTGTGACACGTAAGAAGCCGTCAATAAAGTATTAGACAACAAAATGTTCTTAATCAAACAGGGATAGGATTTAATCCATAAATTACGATTAGGAAAAATATATATAAAACAGTTTATTGAAGTTTTAGAAACTAATCACAAAACAAAAAAATATTATTAAATTTATGCATATTCTTCAGCTACATATAAATCTAGTCAAGAAAAGAACCAAATCTAAATAGAGGAAAAACGAAATGATTGAAAATACAGACAGATAAGTACGTTTTCAAATAATTTACCTGCCCTGGAATTCAAAATTCTATAGATACGTTGGCGATGTCGTCTATGACATAATGGTGGTAGGTGTGTTTGCCAGATCAAAATATAAAGATATAGCGTTAGCTCATGTTATCACCACCGCCAACTTATACATGTAGCACTGTAAGTAATGCATAATGTTCAGAAAGCACAGATTCATCCAAATTATGGATTACCACATTTTTTTTTAATTAAACCTTGTGCGTCAAATTTTAAATTGTATAAATGGATGAACCATTATCAAATATACAAAAAAAATATATTTTCTCAAGGTTTAAAAATTACAAGGATGAGAACACACACAAAATAATTTCGGCTTATTTAACAATACCGAAGGAGTAAAACTCAAAAGAGAAAAGAACTTTTGGTGGAATTCAATAGAAGACTGTGTCTGTGTACTTAGAAACTCACAGCACAAAATAATCCACACATTTTGTATAGAATGCTCCCCACTTTTATAACTTGGAATTCTTTATCTTTGAAAATCTGTGTTTAAATCAATAGATTTTATTCAGAGATTGATGAAATTTGGCACACTTCACCTTCAAAAGAAGAGGAAAGCCGCTGTCTACATTAGATTTCGAAAAACCACCCATTACCTTTTTTGCAAAATAAACCCCAAGCAGCCCTGAAAGGCTATTCCCTAAAATTTGTGATAAGAGATCATTCTCCCGCGAGAAGTGCTGTCAGATTTGTGTGATTTTCTACGGCTGTTATTTGCTTTTTCTATCGGCCGATGTCAAAATTTCAGCTGAGAGCTGTGACGTATTTTAGTATGGGTCGTTTTAAACACAAATTCCTGCAAGTATGCGTGATTATTTATTCATTTAACAGAAAATCACACAAATCTGACAGGACATCTCGCGGGAGAACGATCTCTTACAGAATAGCTCTTCTGGGTGCTTATGCAAGATAAAAATAAATATCTGAGGGGTGAGGTTGTATCTTCTGATAAGTCACAAGATACTGACTCACCCCCCTGATATACCACTGAAATAACATTATTTTATGCAAAAAAAATCAAAACAATGAATATGACGTAAATGCAAGGAAACTCACAAATATTAAAAGAAAAAAAAAACAATTAATTTTTTAGATTTGATCAATTATTTCATTGTTGAGATACGGAAGAAATTATTTATTCATCTATCAAGATATTTTTTATCTTAAATAAGCCGTACATGAATAATATTGAGAATGTTTCTTGTATTTAAAGTTGTTGATGCCATTTTGATGAGGTGAAAATTCCATAAAATTAGTAAAATTTAAATAAATTATTGAGGTTTTTTGCAAAATTGAACCTAAAAATTAATATTAATGCTTTTTGTTTTGTAAAAATAAGCAAAAATTCAAAAATGATAGGCACAGTGGCATGCCAAGACTTTTCTTCTGATTTTCTGAATAAAAAGATTGTGGTTCGTATTTTCATTCATACATTTTTAATTTTCATACTAAAAAAAAACTACAGGAAATTATCTATTTCAAACAAAAATATGAAGAAAATATTCTGGAGTAAAATACAAACCAAAAACTTGTATGTTCTGGAAAAAGAAAGTCGTTGGATGCTCTTGCCCGATAGGAACACTGTCTTCTAAGCATAACAATATTTGATGGGTATCAAAATTGCTGATTAAAATTAGATCACAATCAGAAATTTTATTAATTTTACGACCATAATCGAACACTGACATTTCATGGCTGCATATAAAAATCCTTACACCCACTTGTAAAATTTTTATTTAATTATATTATGTGATGAAAATTTTAGTTATAATACATATTGCAAACTTTGTTTGGAATTGATGTTTTTAAAATTAAAAAAAATAATAATAATGTTATGATATCATTATTTACCAAAATGCAATAACAATGCTACTGCTACTGACGAACATGCTCTTTAGTAGCATGTTCTCTTGCTACTAATGAGCAAATGATACCTAGTAGCACGTGTGTCATGCCCAAAAGAGCATGCTCATGCTGGATTTGCGGGTGGAAGGGGAAATGAGGGTCCTCATTTATGAGCATGTGTGTCAGTACCGTAAAGAAAGACTTGGAAAACACAAAAACCCTTTTTAAACACATTAAAATTAGCAGGAAATCAGAACTCTGAAAATTGACCACCCTTACAATCAGATCGATTTAAATCTATGAGATCAGTGATCATTATTTGAATGTAGGAAAAACAAATTAAATCACTTATTTACTTGGAAACAAACAATCAGCAAAAATTGCCATTAAAAGAGTTTGTGGCGTCTTCCACAATCCAATTTTATGATTTAGAGTACGATTTTCCTTATTTCAAGTTTAATATATTTCTAATAAAACCACAAATTATTTACAACCCATCAAAATGTCTCCGCTAATAAATAAATGATTCACTTAATTATTTAAAGACCCAATTTCATATCAATTAAAATTAATGTTTTATGTCTACTGCATTATGCTAGAATATCTACAAGTTACTAATGAATACATATTGCTTAATAAAATACTTAAAATAAATAAATTAGTGCAGGCGATATTATAATACAACGTAGTGATTAAAAACAAATTCATATTTTAAATACACAATTAAAATGTTCAAAAACTTATATGCATCAGGTTTATTGGCAATTCCGATGTTAATATAAATATGTAATTATTTATAAATGTACAATATTCACATATGTACCTGTTTTGGAAACAGTATCAATAATAATTCAATCGTCACGAATATGAGAATATCTTGTTTTGGCACAGGCTCCAATAAATATATGAATTTAATATTTAAACAGAAACCAGTCCAAAACTAAGGAAAGTGACAACCTGTAAGAAGTTGACAATAAACTTGCTATATATAAAATAGGCGGTCAGCAGAGATTGTTTAAAATGATTGATTAATTGATTTGTATTAGTAGAAAAAATTCATACTCGATGATCTTACTTGTGTTTATTACAAATAAGATCACCGAGCCGGCCGACTGCCTCAGCACTGCACCGAACAAAATAACTTATGTTCATTTCAGCAAACATAATGCACCATCGTCCTGCCCTATAATATTACTATGTAGAAGTTCGGGAACATAATCAAAATAATAACTAATATTAGAAAGAAAAAATGCTTGGATATAAATAAATCTGAAAGTATTATTATCGTAATGACTGTACAATTTGGATTGGTAAACAGAAGTAGCGCTCTCTGTTATTTTCAAAAAGAACCTTTGAAGTTTCAAACAACATGTCCAATGTGAAAATGTCGAGAAGAAAATTATTTGAATTTCAAAAATTTTAATACAACTTCCCAACCCACTTTCTGAGCAATTTTTTTACCACATTTTCCAGAAGAAATTAGGGCTTAGCAGAAAAAAATCCACGGTTATTACTATATTTTGTGTGATAAAATCAACATGTTCTTCGAGTACCAAAAAATAGCAAATCCGCATACCACAGGGGTTTTATTGCCTTAATAATTTTGTCACCTGAAAAATTTATATTTTGTATTTAAAACTAGTATTGCATATTGTTAAATATTAATTTTTCAGGACACATTCCGACAAAACTACAAAGAATAAAACTATTGTTAGGTTTACAGATAAAGCACATTGCATACGGCATGTTGAAATATCAATAATATTTCTGTTACGCAATGCTTTATGGAAATTAATAAGCATGCTCTACTTCAAAACAAGGAAAAAAGATAATCTTCCAACGTTTATTTTCATTTGTCAAAACAAAAAGCTAAATCGGCTAAATTTTTCATAACATAAGCAAGACGTAATAATTGATATTAATTCAAATGTCTTAATATAAATACTCCCTCCCCCCTATTTTCTCTGCACCATCTCCTTCCCCTCCCCACTACTTTCAGCCTCATAACATATCCCAATTGAGGATGCCATAGTCTCATCAGCTCCAGTTGGGAGAATTTGGGACTCTTGTGCGGTATTCACATTATTATTATCATTTTTAAATGAAAAACCTTGAATATTTAGTGTAGACGTAAATTAGAACAATATTATTCATACTTTTCTCCAGTGTAATGTAATGAGGTAAAGAGAACTTTAGTCTAATGTGTGACCAAGACCAAATGAAAACATCCTACAATTTAAGAAGAAATAGACAGTTTGTTGTTATGATATGTACAAGTAGTACATGTTTTTGATCTATGTTAGGTAACATTATTCTCCAAGATTAAGCAATACAAAATTAGCTTCCTTCTAAGGCGCTAAAGACTATCATTATTTAATTTTATGAAGCGAAATAGGACTAATATTATATATACATATTATGTACATACATTATAGGAAGCTAGCTTGTCGAGATACTTCACATTTTAAGTACAAATAGTGAGTTAAGAAGAAAAGTATCACATAAATAAAAGATTATCTAGGTATAATGCCCAAATAGTTACACTGGTGAACATGCTTTGAGTTTATATAACTTAGGTGTATAAATAACTGTTAAATCTTTAAAATATAAATGTAAAAACAAATAGTAAATAATATAATGTAATAAAGATTGTAAGATGGTCGTGACGAAGTACGGACTGAGGATTATCTGTTATTATTGAATGCAATAGTACAGCACAAAGGTTAACACGCAGTAGTCAGTCAGAACTACGCTCGGGACTCGCACCCAATCAGGTCTTGCAGCTGCTGTACAGTAGAGCGGTCTAGGAGGCAAAGGTCAAAGTCAAATGTCTTCTTGGTAACTTCGTATTTCCCTGTCTCGGCTATCAGGTTCACCACCCTCTCCAACTCCTCGTTGCTCTGAATGGTCATGATCCTGTGCTGCAGCTCCTTGAGCTGGATCATGTAGTCGGGGGAGATTTGCTTCCTCTCCAGCTGGGAAGCGTCCTCGCTTAGGGGAGACTCGCACTTGAGGGGATGGTCACTGAGGCTACTTGAAACTCCGTCGTCCTGAACTTTGGTGTCGGTTTTAACGCGCGGCGAAGGTTCCGGCTTCAGCCGGGAAGCCGTTTCCAGCAGCCCACTGTTTTCTGAACGCTTACTTTTGGATCCAGTTTCAATCAGTTCAGTAGCAACTTTAGAAGATTTAGAACTGTTCTCGGGATCGTCTACGTTAGAACTACTCTTTCGTTTGCGTTGCTTCTTCTCTTCTTTAGTTTCGTGCTTATTTGGTTTATCTTTCTTCGCGGATTTATGGCTGGATCCTTGACCACTCTTCTCGGCTTTCTCTATGGGGGGTTTTTCAATCTTGGGAATCTCTGGAATAACACTTTTAACTGGTTCTACTTTTAAAGGTTCGGCGGGTGGTTTAGTAGGTAATTTCGAAGATCTACTGTTATTTTCCGAAGTTAATGATACTTCTTCATCTTCGGACATGACTGATATGTCAGATTCACTGTGTGAGCTCAATTCTTCCAGCATGGAGCTCAGAGGGTTTTTGGATGATTTGCTTGCCTTGGAAGCACTTTTGGAACTTGATTGAGAACTTGTGTCGATAGAAATAGGGGAAATGGTGAGAAGACTTCGATCTTTTTCCTTGAATAGTTTAGGTATGGGAGTAACTTTATCGATTTCCCGGGGTATCGTATTGGGATCCACCTTCTCGGGTACACTCGGAGACTCTTTACTCTCTACAAGTATTTTTTCCTTATTCAAGTGCTTTTCTGTTTTGTGCTTTTTCTCCTTACTGCCAGACTCTTTATTTTTGTCTCTGGATTCATCACGTTTCTTATCTTTCTTCTTATGCTTGTGCTTTCTTTCTTTGTCTCCTTTGTCTTTGTGCTTTGATCCATCAGGGTACTTTGCAGCCTCAGCCGGATTCTTGATAAAGTTTTCCAGGGCCAACTTATTGAATGGTTTCTCAGGTTTGACAACTGGTTTTTCTTTCATGGGAGGGATTTCTTTGACAAGTACCGGTTCCTTAATTTTGGTTTCTTTGATTTCTGGAACAATCAGTTTGGCTTCCTTTTCCTTTTTATGTTCTTTTTTATTTTCCCGATCTTTTTCGTGACTCTTCTTTTCTTTTTTGGGTTTCTTTTCCATTTTGGGGAGATCGGGTGCTTTAGCGGCTGGTATCTTGTTCTTGCTGTCCACTGGATCTGCACTATACTTGATGGGTTTGGGTTCCTCCTTGGGCAAGGAGCTGTTGACCTTGAGGCTGGGGGTTGGAGAGGGGGAAGGAGGTGGTGGGGTGGGCGCGGCCCTCTTGGGAGGTGGGGCAGGAGAGGGGGGTCTTTCCGCCGCCCTCTTCGAACTCTTTTCCTTAACTGCATCTCTTTCCTTGTGAGCTTTAGATCTTTTTTCATCCCTGGATTTGTCTTTATCCTCTTTAGCTAGTTTGGGTTTCTCCTCTCGGTGCTCCTTTTCTTTGAGGTCATGTTTGATTTTCTGTTTGTCCTTCTCGGAGTGAGATTTTTCTTTGTCCTTCTTTTCGACTTTGGGGACAAGTGGTGGTTTGTCCGGATTGGGGGATATCCGGGAAGGTTTATGAATGGGCGGACCAAACAGGTTAACAAAGTTATTAGAAGGCCGGGGAAGATCTTCAGATCTGTGTTCCTTAGATTTATGTTTTTTGGAACTATCTCCCCCGAGTTTAGGTTTCCCAATTAGCTGCTGAGGTTTTTCATCTGTAAAAGAGTCCCTGCTGTTTCTCTCCTGGTCTGCATTGGCGTGGATGGAGAAGGGGTTGGTGACGACCATGCCGCCTCCTTTAAGAAGTTTGCGTCGAAACTCTTCCGATGGACTTTGGAATACAAATTTTTCTTTTTGTACCTTAATGATAGCAGGCCCTGACTGCTGCAGGTGCAAGTCGTAGTTGAACCGGATCTTCTTGGGCTCATCTCGGTTTTTCAGGTAGATCTCAATGGGCAGATTGAAGCCGGCGTATCCTGATTCCTTCACACAGTATGGAGGTTCCTTTGTAACTGTAAAGATAAATACTTCATTATTTTATGCTGTGGTGCAACTTACACTTATTATTATCCGATATGAAGGGATCAAACACTACGTTATTCTCTATGCCTTCTTATTTTGTTAGAAGTAAACCTTTATCTGCATAATAACATGACATACTAATATTGTTTTATTTTTGTCAATAAAAATAAACAATATTTATAAGAATGCTTATATACAAGGATTGAGTAATATTGCCCAATCTTTGTAAAGATGAAAAAGCGCAATGTAAATAAAAAGCAATGTAACCTAACACTGGTTGGACAAGCAAAAGACCCTGAAAACAAACTTTTTTATACAACTTTTATCAATTAGAAGATAACATAAGGACACTGTTATATTAATGTGGATTTTAAGAATCATTAGTATTTACCTCGTTTTGGTTTTGGAAACGTCTCATGCAGTTGAAAAACCACTTTATCAACAAACTGGCTGATATCTGCATTTTCAACACCTCTAACAAATACCTCCCAGTCATGAGTAAATCCTTCCGGGGTCCTCTTAGTCCTGATAGAAGCTTCGTGTCCTATTTCAAAATTCACCTTTATAGACATTTTGATGGGCTAGTTGTTATCCTGAAAAGAAGGAAAATACAAAATTGAATGAAAATAGAAAATGATCAAAATATTACATGTTGATGGAAACCGACTCAATGTTTCAAACATCACGTAATAGTGGTACCTGTCACTAAACAATGAGAGGATAATATTCATTGAATCCGGAAGGATTGACACAGATCAGTAAAAATAAACAGATTGTATTTCATAGAATGTTTACATCTCAGCAATCGTAAAATCCTAAGACGGAGATTATTATCAATAATTCTAGCATAATTTGAAATGCTCACCCTTTAGATTTCGGAAACACTTAATGACATGAAAATTTGATCAATCAAACACAATGTTAAGTTTTTAACTTATTAGTTGAAATATTTTCAGTTTTTACGAAGAGATATCGCGATATTTTGATCGGCCATGATTATCTTCATACAACTATTGGCTATTGGCGCCTCTGGTGATAAATTCCATTCCTAAACAAACTGAGCGGTGTTGCCGATGTTGCCACTACCATTTTTTAATTATTGTAAAAAAGGCACCCATCTAGTATATATGTTTAATAATGGTTATGAAATAAATGTACTAATTTTTCTCAACACATGCCGCAGTGTTACATAACAATAAATCATCCAAATGTTATTATTAATATATATAACCATACCTCATAATAATAATAGATTTTGCCTAGTTTTTCACTATTTATTATTTTTTTATATTTTATAAAATGGCGGGCTCAGCGAGGGTTAAAACCCATTGAGGCCCACATTATCAAATAACTTTGTAAAATTATTGCATTAAATAAAATAAAATCATGCTGTGAATAAGACGCTACCTATCAGAGTGCTTTTCCATTTGTTAAACCAAGTAATTTAGACGTCAAAAATCTTTTTCGTGGAGTCAAATTTCACTTTTTCGTGAAATTTGGTTCTGTACCTTCGATATTATATTATTTTAAAAAGTTAATAATAAATGGTTTTTTTATGGCGTTTTTGTCGAAAAAGGAACTTCAATGGCGGTGTACAGTTATGTTCCCGATTTTACCTTCTCTACTAAGGCTTACTGAAAAAGTATTTCATTCTTTCTACGAGGGCATACTTTAACGAGTTACACAAAAGTTTTTGAAATGTTCAATTGCAATCAATTATTTCATTGTATAACTAGGTATACTATGACAATTACTGCATTGTCGTCGTTGTTATTAGTTACAGTAATCACTGAGTGAAGGCCACCCAAGCTGATTCGATTACTTAACGATAAATAAACTTACCACTATAAATAATTTTAGTGCAAAATGAGATCGTCAACATTTTTTTGTCAAAATATGTTTGTAAGCTTTATGTTTTACATCATTTTTACATACGTAGGTCAAGGTTCCTAGAAAATCGAAATTAAAAAAAATTATAAACTGACATCATTTTAGTGAAATCTCTGAAATGAAGAACAAAAACAAAACAAGCAAAATACAAAAGTTATCTATGAATTATGAAAGAGAAATGACATGACAAACCAGAAATCTGTGGGTGACAGAAGATTTCTATGGATAGAGTTGACAGATCATGACAGACTGACAAATATTATATCACGGGAAATTGGGTGATTGAATTTACTAAAAGTTTGTATAATGGAAGGCTTTATAGTTAAGATAAAACAATTATCAAAAAAGAAATTCATAAAATTATTTGTTCCATTTTTTACACTTGTAGTTGGAGGATCATTTGTTTTAAAACAATTTACTAATCTAAGGTGAGGTTATTAGGTAGTTTACACTATTTTAACTCATTTATTACATACAACGTGGGAATGTCTTCTGTGTGAACATTATTTTTTGCGATAACATTTCTATTGTTTTTATTTATATTAGATATGAATATTCACAAAAGAGCTTGATGACAGAAGAGGAACGAAGAGATATTGGAATGAAGAAACCTGGAGAAGTCACATTGGAATCAGAATATGATAAAATAAAGGAAACAGATATCGACAACTGGAAACAAGTTCGGATTCCACGGCCCTATGATGAAAATGAAGTCAATTGATCTAGAAAATATTGTTTTATTTGTGTTCAAAGAAAAGATTTAGTATTAAATTGTGAAAGAGCTGCCGCATTTGCAAGGATTATGGAAATCACACTTCATTTTAACAATTAACACAAGAAACAACTATTTACGTACACAAAATGGGTTATTAGGTTCTTAGTTAAGGTAATCTAAATATAAAACTAAGTTTGAAACTTAGTTTAAAAATTTTAGTTGACTTCGCAAATGTCAAATCCATACAAAAAAAAAATGGCGGCAACCAAAATTTTTAACTTTGATTGAATGAAAATCGAATTAATGCATATTTTTCCTCCGATCCGGACTGAAACCGATGTTTCTTTTGGTAATTAAGTTCACTTTTCAAATTCTATGCCTATTAAAAGTGTGGCGGCATGCGGCGGCTCTTTCATAATTTACCGTTAATGTAAAATATGTGATGTGAAAAAGCGAAGATTCATTATGTAACCTCTTTAAAAGGTTGTTATCCATCCTAAACATGTATTTTCAGCTATTTCAAATGTAAATAATAACAATATGTTAAAAATGATTTTATACCTTAGGAATGCAAATTATGATGCATTAGGAATGCAAAAACATTTTTACACCTTACATAATATTATGTTATAAATATCTTAGCTTAACTTTAAAACATACCAGTCAGAAGATTCCCGTAGTAAAGTCTAAGAAGTCGGGATAAAAATAAACAAATTGAGAAGTTACATGGTGTTTTTAATCGATATATTTTAGAAGGTGGCTTGTACTTGATGAAAAATATTGAAGAAAGTCGGTAATAATAGAGGTAATGCAAAATTCTTCTAAGTAACTGCTTATCCAATTTGGGAGGCGGGAATGGGTGCCGCCGCCCCGGGAACCTTTATTGGATAACCGACACCTCTGCCATAGGTCACCCCAAGTGGTTCGCTACGTTTGGTGATTTAGCAGTGGTGCCCGGGTTCATTGGGTGAGGTTTGTCTAGGTCTTGGAGGAGGATGACCAGGACACACTGAACCCCAGATTCCTACCCACCCCCTAAACCCTTTTTCTTCCCAGAACTCTCCTCTCCTTCCTTTCCTTAAACAAAACCCTCCACACAGCATCCCCAAAGACGACATAGGCCCTTCTTCTTCTTCGTGTGCCCTATCAGGTCCCCCGACGTTGGCGATCACCCTGGAAAATGTCTCTACATTGTGCTGCCCGGAATAGCTCCTCCGCACTTCTAATGCCGGTCCACTCGTATATTTCATAGCCAAGACATTTGTCTCCTACCAGGCCCTCGGCGACCTTCTATTTTTCCTTTCAATATTAATTGGAGCAAGTGATACTTTTCCCCTCGAAGTACGTGACCCATGAAATTTTCCTAACCTTTATTTTTATTTTTTTTATTAATCTATAAACATAGGGTTTAATTGCTGCCTGTCTCACTAGGATTTACCTGTGTTGAGACAGGCTTAGAGGTACATATTTAAAATTACAAGAATATTTTAAGTAACATACAAATTCAATTGAATACTATAAAAATGGAAAGGTGATTGGAAGTGTGGGTTCACTTTAAAGAGAGTTATGTAAATGTAGGAAGAGATGATGTACAGTAAATGATGATGTATAGTAAATCCTGTCAAATCTATTTATGGGATTGATTAATTAATTTGACATGATTCTATTTTTAAGTTATTTTACATGGATTAGGTCGTATGCAAATTGTTTACTGTCTATTAATGATTTACTTTACAGATGTTTGCAGTTATTGATGTGAGCAGTTCTCTATCTGCTCTAGCCCGCCTAAGAATTTCTATGTTAGTGATCATGTCGGTCCATGGAACCTTGAGCATCCTCCGGTGAAGCCACATTTCAAAAGCCCATGTTCATGGTATTTACTTTCAAGGTCCATGTCTCACATCCATACAGCAAGACTGACCATACATAACACTTTAACATTCTCTGCCTTAGTTTTAAATTGAGGTTGTCATAGGCCCTGAGGGAAATTATTTTCCTTAGGGCCTCCTGTGTGGAGTTCATGTAAAAAAAAAAAAATATCCACAACTATTAAAAAATGGATAAATCACTACACATATTTCAAGAGTGGACAATCAAACTAATATAACTGCTTAATAAAAGAGCATTTGAATTTGGCATACAAATTAAAATTTTAAGTTAGTTTTATGTCCCGGTTGAGATTGTATTGTTTTGTTGCGAGCAATATATTATTATGTACAAGATGTTAATGATACGTGGCCGTAAAGTGCACAAATTCTGGGAGGTAATTCTATGATGAAAAAAGAAAAAAGCTTTTGACTTTTTTCATAATTCTAACATTTTAAGGTAGTTAGCATGGAAATATAAATACTCGTATTCTTCTACCGAAAAATATTTTTAAATGGGGAAAAACAATGGAATTGCTAATTATACCGAATTATTTACTGTTTATAATACGTCTTCTTTCAGATATTGATATTATCATGTCCACGTATTAAGTAAGGTTTAGCTTGTGACGATTGCGGTCCACCCCCTGGGATTGGGGCGATTGCAGTCCACTCCCCCGATTTCGCTGATTTTTTGATTACCTTACTATTACAACTGTCTTCAGATAATGTTATTATGTCTACGTTATTATTTAATGCTGTTAAAATGTTGCTTTACTTAATTGCATAGGAATGATTGCAGTCCATCCCCCCTCAACTTCACTGATTACCCCTACACCATAACCCTTTGAGGAGTATCGCCGCATGTATGCGGCGGCACTCGGACGATCCAGATAGAGTATCACCGCATGCGTGCGGCCGTACGACTTTATTGAAATAATTTTACTTGTAAAATGTTGAGAACCACTGAATTTGTCCAACTATTATTTATAATGCAATAAGCAAAGGTTATAGTAATAAAAAAGCTCCGAAATCAACTTGTGTAGTAAAAAAGGGTAAGAAGATAATTAATTAAATCGATTGCAAAGTTAATAAAAATTTGAAAAATATCTCACTCCCACAATGTAAATGGCAAAAAAATAACTCACTAACTCTGGTCACTAAACACGGCTAAAGCCATTTCAAGCAACGTTTCAATTCTGAATGGTGGTCTTACACCAGGGCGATACTGATAGTATCTTCCACTCTGGAACGTGCCGCAAATATACTATATTATTTTAAATGAATAAATTGTGAAATAACACAAATCAATCAAATAAAATTTATTTGCGCACGCCGGGTTCGAACCCACGACCTTCGGATTGTGAGTCGAGAGTCTTACCTCGGGACCACGGAGGCCGTCATATTAGGTTCACTTAGAAAACGTATATTAGGTTCACTTAGAAAACGACTCGAATCCAGACCTCACGTCCCGGTTAGACGAGAAGTCTGGGTTCGAGTCCCAGTTGCGACCATTGTCTTTTTCTATTTTTCTGTGTCTTGTTTTCTTTCATATTTTCATTTAGATTATAAGTGTTATCTTCTTCTTCACTAACAAATATTTATGTTTGAGTGGGAAATACAGAAGGGATGATTTGAGTTCATCCCCCCTTAACAACTTTTCTATACTTAACATTAAACTATATTAGTAATAGGCGGCCAGGGAACGATGATTTTTTTTTAAACACTAACTCCACACTGGAGGCCCTGATATGAAATATAGGGCATATCGTCAACGAAGATACAATACCGCCTAAGAGACATTCAGTCTAAAAATCACTTTGATCAGTGGACGCTCTTCTTTATGACCGTACAAAGAATTCTAAAATCCATTTGATGCGATCCGTTCGCTTACGTATCGTTATCGTAACTTAAAAAAATGTAATCATGTGTGCAGTTCACATGCGGTAGAAGTGAAACCTTCAGAAAACTAAATGTCGAGAGAATGAGATGAATGCAGAGCATCAGGAGTGGGATAATTGTAGGGTTTTTAATTATAATAGTTTAAAAATTATTTTACATTTTATTCTACAAAGCACCTCACAAAGAGGAGGCCGATAGGCTACGAAGCACCTCACAGAGAGGACACTGATTAATCTTATCTCATTCTCTCGCAGGCTTAATCCTGTAGATGCATGTGTTTGTCCCTTTTTAGTGTCGCTCATTTCCGTTTCAAATCACAACAGTGCTAAAGAAGTTTTCACTTCAAAAAAATAAAACCTTATTTCTATAAGCAATTCTTGAATTAAATTATTTCAACACAAATCAAGTCTGTTCTGCTAAACATTTTAAAAGAAAATGGAACTAGTCATATTAATCGCCTGCGAAAATGGAGTGGTTGTAAGAGACGATGACAGCAGAAGTCGATAGTGTAAATCCCGCATAAAAACTGGTTCACACAGAGCTATAAATCTGCGAGCAGATATCTGTTGAATCGCGAGCGCTTATCTTTTGTGCTTTCACAAGAGGCTATCAAATATTTCTTCCTGTGGTAGGAGAGGGGGTCAGTTGAATTAGGGAGCGGCAACGGGATGCACATTTTTTGTACTGAAAACTTGACATCTGTCATCCACGGGTCTTAAAAACGCTTAGGTGTGAACGGTCTGAAGGGATTGTATGGAGAGCGTTATTTGGCGTGCTATGATCTTTTATATTTGATAGCTGCGTGTGAACCAGCTTTAAGGCTCTTGACTAGCAATCCACAGGTGGAGGTTTCAAATCTAGGCTTGAGGAAGTAAATTTGACCTAGTTAATTTGTCTCATTTCACAATTGATTCAATAAAAATAATAAACATAGAGCATTCGCAGCACCTTCCAAAGTGGAAGATATTCTCAGTGTGTAAGGCCACCCTTCAGAATTGAAATGCCTTAGCCTTTTTAGTGTTTGGTGACCAGATCTGAATAGTCAGGCCCTCCTACCCTATCTACAGCCTCACAACACATACCAATTGGGGGTACCATAGTCTCACTGGCTCTAGATAGTTGGGACCCTTGTCCGGTATTCACATAAAAAAGAGAGAAATTTAAATCAACTGTGCAAATGAGCCTCGCTCGAGCTCTTGGCGGTGGGTGTCGAAATAACAAACATTTTTGATAATTCCATATAACCTTTATTTTTTCTATTTTCAAAACAATACAAATTCAAGTGCAGATAAAAAGCTACTACTAAGTATATTATATTGTTTTAAATTACATATGTATTATAATATATTATGTAAAAACAAACATTCTATACAACTGTGATGAACGGTACAAAAATGCAGGCACCTTTTCCTTGACAGCTCTCCACACTCGCGACCAAATTCTTGTAAAAGTATAAAATAAACCAGATTCAACTGAAGATTCAAGCCTTTAGCCTCATGTTCGCCAGCGTAACCATGGATACTATAAAAATCATTTCTCTGAATATAGCTAGCTATTCTGGGGAAACTACTTACGTAGATTATATACTATTTTTATAAATATAAGCACATTATCATAAACAATGTACAATTTACAACAGTTATTTTGCTAAAAACAAGTAAGTTATTATTAGGAGGCGGAATGCGGAGGCAAAACAAAAATTCCAAAGCCCCTAATTATTAAAGGCAAAACAATTAAAATATTGTTGTTTGACCGGTCTAATTTGTTTAATGGGACCAACAGACTTGGCTATAAAAGATCATTAGGTTTTGGTCTATTTCAGCATATCGCTCGCCATACATTCCCAATGTTTTTGCCTCCGCCAGCCGCCTTCTAGTTATTATGAACAGAATCAGCTGGCGCACAGTGGAAATTTTAATTTAAAAGAAAATCAGAAAAAAAAGTAACTAGTTTAACATTAATACATTTTCTGTCCATGCTTTAATTTATAATTTATGTTAACAAAACACAATATTATATCGAACATGTTAACATTTCCCAGCTATCTCAGAGCACAGACTAAATTAAGAGGGTATTATATAATATATTTAGAGGTTATAAATTAGAAAAATAATCTAATTAAATAAAGTCCCAGTCCCAGACTTCCACTTTGATTGAATCTAAGATTTTGTAATAATTTTACAAAGAATTTGATCACTACATAGGTGTGGAGGACCGTTATGTTGGAATAACATTAATAGAAATATAATTAATGATTATTTCATCAATAATTTGCTAGAAGGTAATCTTATCATTGCTTATTATGTATTTTAATCCAAAAGAATTGACCATATCAAATAGAATACTTTTGCAACCAGATATTTAAAATGGTTTGTAATCGCAGTGTGTAATCAAAAATATGATTCTACAACTTTACACACGGAGTTTATAACAGTACAGTTTTATACAATTGATAATTAAGTGATTGAATACAAAAAAAAAATAACCATAACCAGTTATAATAACTCCTAAAAAATGTGATTATGATATTACCAGCGTTAAGCTGAGTTCACAGTGAACATGTCTGACTTGTTCACGCGATTAATAAGCTTAAATTATAACTTTATATTGCTGTTTAAAAATGATGTATATAAATTAGTACTCGTGAAAAGATTGAATATGTTTTAATGTCCTTCAGCACAACTTACAAAAAATCATACAAACAATTTGGAAAGTGCATAACTTAATAAATGTATGCATTCAATCATGCTTGGTAATATTATTATTGGATATTACCAAATAGAATATTATAATATTTCTGTATGTATAAGGATAAAGATACATAAAATTATCTTCAAACTAATACAAGTCAAGTAAAAAATAAATTCCTTAATAATATTATAATGTACCTATGTTTGTTTAATTATCGAAGGTTCACTATTAAAAAAGTCTATAATTATTTATCTTCTTCATCATCCCAATCACTTACTAGCTTATGTATAGGGTCTTTTGGGGAATCGACAGTTTCCTTCTTGCCAGCCACTTCAACAGCCTCTGACTGGGAGTCGTTGTCTTCCCAGTCATTCAAGAGGTTGGAGATCTTCTCGACAGTCTTCTGCTTCAGGGTGGAACTGATGCGGGGCAGTGTCTCCTCGGTGGTGGAGCCATCCACATCATGGCCATTGTCTTCCGCCAGCTCTTCACTTAAAATCTCACTCTCGCTATTTTGAACAACTTCTTCAATAATATCATTACTTGATGGTAAATCTTCTGTACTTTCATTAATTGGGATATCTTCGACACTATCCTCATTTAATGATTTTTCAGTGCTCTCAATACTTTGTTCAGCTGACGGCGATGCTGATTTAGATTCTGCTTCTCTTTCTTTTTGTAAAATATGTTTTTGAACTTCTTTTTCGATATTTTCAATGGATTCCTCCTCCACTTCCATGGAAGGATCCACTAACAATTCTTCCTTTTCCATTTCAGAGTTGTCCAAATCCTGGCTACAAACTTTGTTTTGGGACGTTTCATCATCGGACCACTCGGAAGCAAGTTTCTCTATGTGTTCAATTCTTCCTTCGTGTTCAATTGTTCCTTCGTGTTCAATTGTTCCTTCGTGTTCAATTGTTCCTTCGTGTTCAATTGTTCCTTCGTGTTCAATTGTTCCTTCGTGTTCAATTGTTCCTTCATGTTCAATTGTTCCTTCGTGTTCAATTGCTCCTTGTTCAATGGTTTCTTCAACTTCTATAGCTTCTACAGAAACTTCATTATCTACAACACTAGATTCATCGTGCCCTACTTCCATAGCTTCATCCGGTTCTATTACGATGAGGTTATCTGGCTGGACTATACTCCCTATTTCATCTTGATCGATGGAGCCATGTTCACCAAGTGGTTCTTCTATACTTTCCTGGTCTACGCTTGAAGATACTTCTTCAAGATTAGCATTTAAATTGTCATCTGCAATAACATTAGGCTGTTCATGCATGTCAGTTTCAGAAGAGATATGATTTTCCGCCTCTTGCTCAGAAATGATAACTTCATTGGATTCCAAAGTGATAATATGCATATCTGTCAGGGGGTCACTACTTTCAATATGCACTTCAGAAGATAAATCTTCAGAAGTGGTGACCTTATCATCTTCATTCAGTAGAATCTCCTGGTGAATAACCACATCTTCTGAACACTGCACTTCTTCCATTACATCTTCTTTACCGGTGTCTTCATGCGCAGTTTCCATAGCGTCCTCTTGCCAAGTTTCCACAGTTTCATGAACAATTCCTTGTTCAGAGAGGATAACCTCCGTTTCCGTTCCCACTGGCTCAGCATTATCGATGCGTGATTCAATTTCCTGCTCTTGCAGATTATCACCCAAATTTACAAATTCATGTTCATGGACCTCGGTAAATTGGCTTTGATCAACCTGAACATAATCTTTACCAGCTTCTTCTATTGGATGACTGTACACTACGACAATGTTGGAACCATCGGCAGGCATCGCTTGGCTCATATTGAAGTCCTGACCCTGGAGAAGCATGACATTACCTTGGGACGTACTTTGAAGTTGAACAGTGTTTGGCGGTGTCTGCAAATATCTTACAGTAGAATCTACAGTAGTGGAGTTGCTACTTGTGGTGTACACCAGCGGCGCCGTAGAGGCGATGGATTTAAACTGTTGGTTCCCAGACACAACTATTTGAATAGGTTGGTTTTGGCTTTGAAGGTATCTTCTTACGGGTGCACTCTTTGGCACTGGCTTGAATGTTTTGGCTGCTACTAATTGAGGAGCAGTTTGCTGGGGTCTACTGACCTCTGGAGGGTTATCATATTCATCCCCGGGTAGATTGGAGAGGATGAGCTCTTCATTGCCTACCTGGACATGACCTATTGTCTGTTCAATGGCATCTCCCTCTCCCGACTCAAGAATGTATTCCGTATCATTTAATACGACGATACGGTCTACGAGTCCCAGACTTCCACTGGAAACACTCCCTAAAGTTTCCACCTCCGAGCTTTGGTCCATCATGTGCATCATACTGGATGATTCTCCCCTGTTGATTTTCCGCATGGGGGAAGTGTAGGCCTTCCTGACTTGTTCAATAGCATTCTTGTTAATCAGCTGGGAATTCAACACTTTCTGAGTAGTTCTGTTGTTTCGCTTATTGATAACATTATTAGATATTATTTGAATTTTTCCATCGTATTCTTCTTTAATCTGGACATGCTTTTCTTGTGCATACTTCCCTTGCCCGCTATCTGCATAATTGATTTCATCGTCATAGATTTCTTCGTCAGAATTGTCTATAATTCCATCTTTTCTGGCTAATTCTTTATGAGCCAGTTTCAAGTGAGTATACAGATTCGTTTCTCTTAAGAATATTTTGTTGCAATACACACATTGATTGGAGGCCTTTCTGTCGGGACTGATCTTGTGTCCGGAAACTTGGATGTGGAAGAGCATCTGAGACCTGGTGCGGAACATGGCATTGCAGACATTGCAAGAGAACTCCCTGTTGTCCAAGTGGGACAGCTTGTGTTTGATGAGGAAAGCTTCGGTGAGCGCGATATAGGAGCACTGGTTGCACTTGGGGAAGCTGTGCGTAGAGGGCGGGGGCACATCATGTTTGGTGTAGAGGTGGTGCAGGAGGTGGTTCCTCTTGCCAGACTTGTAGCCGCAATACTCGCAGATATTGGCTGAGATCTTCTCTTTGTGAACCACCACCATGTGCTGGTAGTAGTTGTGGTAGGTGGAGAAGTTCAAGGCCTTACCAGGCGTCCCGCACATGAGGCAGAGCCACGGTCCCGTAGTGTTGCCCGCACCCAGGGACACCAGCTTGGCCATGGCTTCCGAGTTCATGTTCTTACTGATGTACGTCCATTCGGGTTTTACATCCCCATCATCCTGAGAACCTTTCATGGACGAGTTGTGAGCAAACTTCTTGGGTTGGGGTTGCGTGAAGGATTTAGGAGAATTCTTAGGGCTCAACTGAGTTTTATTCGCTCCGGACATTATTTTTAATTTAATATTCTTGTTATTCTTTACGAGATGCGGATACTTCTTTAAAACTTCGCTGATGATTTTTGCGTGGTTGAATGTGGCACGGGAGTCTTTGGGAGCCGCGGACTTGGTACCTTTACTCTGAGAGTTGTCGTTGATTTGACTGAAGAGGAGGTTAGAATCCTCTTTGACCAGACTTTGGCTCAATGGGTCTTTATTTTCATACTCGATATTTAAGGACTCAAACATATCATCATCGGATTGATCATCCTGCGCTATATACTCTGATCGCAGCTTCTGTTGGTATGCAAATTCATTGACTTGATCTAGATCTATGTGCTTGCCATCCGGGTTGTCGGAGGACGAGGAGCGCGGCCTCTTGTAGGAAGTTCCGCGCTGGAGTTCTTCGAACTTCCTGGAGCACGAAGCTTCGTCATATATATTCTGGGATCTCACTGATCCTTGCGCATCTCGATTCTTAGCCGGTTTCATTAACGGTCGACTTTGATACGAAATATCCGCAAAGGAAGACTCGAAGATATCTTCATTTTCAAGTTCCTCCGGTACTTCATATCTTGTGGGACGGGGGGTGTCAAACTTGGATTTGGTTCTTGGGGAGGGAAAAACTTTACTGGAAGATTCGATCTTCAGCCCGGGGCCCGGGCCATACTGGCGCCGATTCATCAACCTCTTCTTGGAGAAGTTACTGAGGTCTGTACTCGTAGGTTTGATGTTGAACTTCTTGTCAATCTGGTCGTTCATTACGATGATGTTCCCTTGAGAAGGAGTCGGGTCCCCCTTCTGGGCGTCGAGGAGTTTGGTCAGAACTGTCATGTTCATTATTTGAGCAGTGGAATACAGACGGTCGAAGAGACTGAATTCATACTCCAGCTGCCCTGTGTACATGAAGTTTACTATTGGAACGACCACATCGACTTGTAGGTCATCCGGCATCACCAAGCAATCATCATACATCTCGCACGTTCTCTCCAAAAGTTCAAAGTACTCCGTGCAGGCATTAAGAACCAGGCGATGGACTTTCAACTGGGCATAATCTTGAAATTGCAAAGTCAAGTCACAATAGTCCGTTCTGTTGAAGAAATGCTTCAGACGCTGAAGGAAGAAAACTCCCCAGTTGTCAACTTTTACTTGCTTAGTTGTTGACATCTTGATTCTTTGACGTAAATTGATCGAGAAACTATCGTCTAAAACGAAATTTCTGTATCAAACGTCATCAGCATTGAGAACCTAAAAGAAAGTTTCATAATATTAACTACTTAACTTTAAAAGAGATAATAAACTTTATTGTGGAAGATGCAAAACCCAGCCTAGCGGCTTCGGGTGTGTTTGGGAGAAAACACATCCTAACGATAATGTTGAAAGTCAAAAGTAAAGCAGGGTTCTATGATAATCAAATAGTAAAAAAATATAAATTACCGACCTTTACGTATGATACTACGAAACCTCATCACTGTCAATGCAGATACTTCATTTTGTTTCGTTTAGCGAAAGTAGACGTGTGAAAGCAAACCGAAAGATGGCGATCAAAATGGAAGCGTTTGTGATTACGAAAACACAGTCATATTAGCTTCTATTAATTTGTCAATAGCTGGGTCAAAATTTAAAATTCAATAAAATGTTAATAAAGATAATTTTTTAAAATTAATATTTAGAAAAAAATCATGAAATAAATATGGAAATATGTGGTATTAAAGTCTTTTCAAAATATACTTATCTGACTCTGGTAGTAGCAACGTAGCAAGATGCAGGCTATCACCATCTACGAGAGAATTTTTGAACCTTTTGATGTGCACAAGTATTGATCCAATGGTTTCGTGATGCAATTTTGTTGTAAATAGTGACCTCAATAAAAATCTGGTTTGAGGAATAGAAATTAGATGCCGCATAATTCATAATATGATTTAATTGTTCATAGTAAACAAGCAAATAACAGATTTTTTAATGATTTTTTTCCTACAGCTGTTATTATTTTCCCGAGGAACAGACATTAGGAGATGAGAAGAGACGTGGAGAAAGGGATGGAGTAAAGTTAGAGAAAGTTTGGGAAAATCTGGCTCTTCAGCTTTGGTAGTTAGGACAATCGAAAGGAACTTTTTTTGGTAATTGTTAGAAATCACTGAACACGCTTAAGAATATTTAGAAAAAAATCTTTAGATTCATCTTAATTACTACAAAAGACTACTTTCATTCGAAAATACTGCATTCAGCCCCAAATGCAAAAAGTTGTCTTTTACAGTAATTAAGATGAAACTAAAGATTTTTTCTAAAAAATATTCGCATTGTGTGTCTAGGGATTTCGAAAATTTTCCTTTTTTAATGTGAATATTGCCCAAGTGCTCCAACTGCTCTCGTCTGGATCCAGCATAAACAAACCAATCATATGGAGACAGTGAGACTATGGAATCCCTAATTGGGGTAAATTGTGAGGCTGAAGGTGGTGGGGAGGGGAAGGAGATCGGAAAGAGGAAGGTGGGGAAGAACCTGGCTTTTCAGATCTGGCCACCAAACACGGCTAAAGCCATTTCAAGCAACGTATCAATTCTGAATGGCGGTCTCACACCAGCGACACTGAGATTATCTTCCACTATGGAACGTGCCGCAAATATACTATTTCGTCGCTTACATTATAACACCGCGTATCTCAAAAAAAACATTTTTTTAAAATTATGCGTGCGCCATGTTATTTTTTTGAACCGAAAAACAAATGTTTTGACCGATTATTTTAATAATAAATTTTATACAAAATTTATTATTAAAATAATCGGTAGGTACCTACTTATTATACAAAGGTTTTATTTAGTAGTAAAAATAAAATTATTATAATTTTTTAATGGTCTTATAACTATTTTTGTTTTATTATTTGAAAAAAGTTGAATAGAATATTAGGTACATATTTCTCGCATAAGAACCCAATGCATCTCATTATTTCTCAGCGTTTTTTGTGTTTTACACCGCGAATGTTACTTAAAATACCTAAAAAAATGTTTTAAATGAAAAAAAAATACTTCTCCAAATAACTGATCCCTAAATATTAGTTGACCTTTTTTTAGATGTGCTATTTTTATTTAAAAAACTAAACGATGTTTTGTTCCTCCTGAAAACCTGTGTAAAATGAGATAGGCGGTATTGTAATGTAAGGGACGACATGTTATTTTTAATTAATTAAAATAACAAAAATAATTGTAAAATAATAAAATTTAATCAAAACTTTATTTGCGCACGCCGGCATTTGAATCGGCGACCTCCGGATTCTGGATTTCCAATCGAGAGCCTTACCCCTGGACCACGGACAACTTGGCACACTTAACTTTGCAGCCGGCCAAAGGAGGAATTAACGAATTATTTTTAAAATCTATTGATTTTTTGTATACACAATACAATTGAGAAGCCACTGACTGCGAAGTTAAGTTTATCTAGCTGTAAGTAGGTACCTACGGCTGTAGGTACATTTTCGGAATGGTCATTTTTTACCAAGGGAATTTTGACGAGCCAAGGATCAAAGTCACTGCTTTTGACATTTGATATACTGCATATTTGCAAGGGGTGGACATGGCTGCTATATGGGGGGATCTTTTCGGAGGATTTGTTTGGGATTTTTATGAGTGGTACGTTCATTTACGTCACACCGGGCGAGACAGTTCCTAGACGCATTTTCATGGGTTGGAATACCCGCGTAGAATTTTACCGCGAGACTTAGAGCGTGTTCACACACAGCTATAAAAGATGTAGCTTGGCCTATTTCAGCATATCGCTCGCCATAAATTCCCAATGGGAATATAATTTGGGAGGCGGGAATGGGTACCGCCGCCCCGGGAACCTTTATTGGATAACCAACACCTCTGCCATATGTCACCCCGAGTGGTTCGCTACGTTTGGTGATTTAGCAGGGGTGCCCGGGTTCATGGGGTGAGGTTTGTCTAGGTCTTGGAGGCCGATGACCAGGACACACTGAACCACAGATTCCTACCCACCCCTTAAACCCTTTTCCTTCCCAGAACTCTCCTTCCCTTCCTCTCCTTAAAAAAACCCTCCACACAGCATCCCCAAAGATGATATAGGCCCTGAGGGAAATTATTTTCGTCAGGGCCTCCTGTGTGGAGCTCATGTAAAAAAAAAAATATGGCGAATGATATGCTGAAATAGGCCAAGCTACATCTTTTTTAGCTGTGTGTGAACACGCTCTTAAGATGTGTGTTTTTAGTATGGGAACTTCGGAGTCTTTATGAAGTTGGGTTACCCTCATCCATCTGGGGGCGCCCAGCGCTGTAAGAATTACCTACTTTATTTTGAAATAGTTGGAGTTTATTCATGTGGCAATTGGAGGCATTGGCCCAGATGAGACTTGCGTAAGTTAATTTTGGCCTTATTGTGGATTTATATATGAGGAGTTTATTTTAATTGAAAGCTTATTATTTTTTTTGCATACCATGGGATAGAGGGCTGCAAAGGTTTTAGTTGCTGCAGCTAGCGTTTCATTATTAATGTGTTTGTTTCAGGAGGGGGGGGGGGGGGGGGGGGGGGGGTTGTCACCGCCTAGTTGCGCCTCTCGAATAGAACTAGAAGAAGTGAACTCACAAAAATTTCTTTACGTTTTATAAATTTCACACTGTTTGTGAGTAACATTTAAAGTAACATTGCGAATTTTTTCAAAAATATAACTTGTAAAATAATAGAAATAGACTTGTTTTTAATAATTTTCGGAGCATACTTTGCGATTTTTCTCTATCGAGGGAATTTCATATAATTTGCGTTTCGGCATGGAACGTGTCTAGATATTATCTTCAAAAAAACATATATTTTTTTAAGAGCTTAAAACTTCAAATGTTTGAGGGAGATATGTAAGAAATCGGTCGAAATTCGAATAGCGGCGGCTTAATGTAGATCTGAATGTAATAGAATCTTTCAGTTCAATTTTCATCCACTTCCCTAACTATCGAAATACGTAAATTTTCGCACAGATGATAAAAATGATACAATACACACACAAACAAAAAATAATCAATATTAAAGTTTACTTTACTTTGTTAGTACGTGATAAGCGTGTTTTTTTAAATCTTTTTAGATCATATTTTTTTACCTGCCAACGCCCCCCTGGGCCATCTCAACCCCCCCCAATTTTCTCTGGGTACTTTTTTACCGCCCCCCTGAAGGTCTCCAACGCCCAAAGGGGGGCGTTATCGCCCACGTTGAGAACCACTGTTCTGGATCATAAAATAGATTTAAAAAATATATATGTTTATTGTTTTTATTTCTTGCTAGAACAATCCTGATGAGCAGGATACGGCCACGCGATGGTGGCTATAACAGTGCCGTTCTCTAGGGAAAATATAATTTCATTTTTAAACACACAAAAAACGCAGGTAGGTATATATTCCGGGTTTGGCATGCGAGAAGTTGAGTATGTTATCGGCAATAAAATTTTATTGACTTAATAATATAATATACGTTTGAAATAAAATTTTTTGCTCCACTCGAAACATTTTAATGGTTTTCTACGAAATGCATCAGCAGATCCAATCCTGGGATTTTGACAGATCATTCAGAACACGAAACTGGTTTTAACTTTAGAGTCAATCTGCATGCGAGTCCCTTTAATTTTGATTTAATTAAGCTTTAATTGATGCTACACCCAGAACACGAAAATGGTTTTAGAAAGATTAATGCATGTCTTAGAAAGATTAGTCATAGATTTTATACGTATGTTCGGTACTAGGTGCCACAGAATGTTAAACCAAAAATTGATGCCAAAGATTAGCTTTTGTTTTCACTTTGAATTTGTAATTCTGTTGATTGTTTGTTGATTTATTTACATGTCTATGATTGTTGTGTACCCAATAATGTGTAATAAATAAATACAAATCCATTCGTTTTTTTCAAATGTCTCCCAAGCTGTTAGGCAATGCGGGACTTCCCCCTACGTGTTTGTCTCTTTTTAGTGTCTCTTTTTTTCGTTTCATCTAGTTTCAAATCACAACAGTGCTAAAGAAGTTTTCACTTCAATTTTGTTTTAATGTAGATACCATGTAAAAATAAAGAATAATAAAAAATTAATATAAAGAAAAATCAGGGTTTTTCATCAAATATCTTGTTGGTATATTTCTATCCTTCAATATGTATATTTGGTGGCTATTTAATTTATGTGAAAAAAACATCGCCAAAAACTATGCTTTATTTTATTAGTTAGATGGTTTTGAAAATATCATCAGCTGGGTTATACATTAAAATCATTCCCGAAAAGGGAGAAATAACTGGGAGATTTTGCACTTCAAAACATATTTTTATGGGTCTGATAATTTTTTTTTCTAGACTTATAAAAAGACTTATCAAAATAATGTTCGATTATAGCAAACGCCAAGATGTTCCACTCGAAATATTTAATTGAAGCATACGTAATGTCAAAATTTCAAACCCAAAACAAATGATTTTGCATTTTTTTTACATTAACTCCACACAGGAGGCCCTGAGGAAAATGATTTCCCTCAGGGCCCATGTCATCTGGGATGCTGTGTGGAGGGTCTTTTTGAGGAGAGGAAGGAATGAACATTGGTCTTGAAGAGACCCATGTTTTAGGAGGGAGGAAACACAGATGCCGGCAAATCGTTCCATAGCCGAGCTGTTGAACTCAAGAACGAGTCGAAAAAACGACCCGTTCTCATGTGACAAATGTCAACCGTGTACATATGTTGGGCGCGCGTTTGGCGTGTCTCCCGACTATGCACCGGTGCCGAAGAGATCAATGATGCTAGTTCCTCAGAGCATCTTCCATTGAAATACCGGTAGAACATGGATAGCATTCCCGCCCGACGCCTGTGCTCTCAAGATTGCAATCCGTTCGTTAAGGTGGGAGAATCTATCAAACGGACCGCCCGTATCTACACAGAGTCGAGGGTATTTTTCAAGTATTTTGGAGCTCCAGACCAGAGGTGGCTGCCAAATTCAACCGTGGGGCGCACTTGCGATTTGTACAGGGTTAGCAGTTGTGTACTATTAAAGTATCTACGGGCCCTGTACAGTACGCCCAGTTTTTGAGAGGCTAACTTCACTCTGGCTTCGATGGAGCCCCCATACCTGAGCTGGTCACTTATAGTTATACCAAGCATATCAATGGAGGGTCTGTTCGGAAGATTGCTTCCGTTGAAGAAGACTAGATTTTCATTTCTTCATACTTCGCATTGCATCGCCTTATACTAAAACTGGAAAAACGCCTTACCTATACTAAAATTGTGCATAGTGGAAAAATTTGGCGGCGTGTGGTCATCTTCTAATTATTTTACTGTGAGTCAAAGAAATAGCGCTTATGTTCCTTGTATGAAAATTTAAGCTCTGATGGGAACTATTGCGAATAGTTTTTCCGGAAAATTTCCGCCAAGTGAGATGTTAGCTCATGTTACATCGCGTGATTCCTTGTACGTAGTTTGCTGCCTGATAAAATAGACTGAAAAGAATCAAACGCGATTTCACGAATAAACAGAAAAAGAAAATCAATAATCACGGAAAAATAATACGTACCTACGCCGAAGAAATCAGCCGCCATGAGGTAGGTACTATTTACTAACAGTTCTATTAATCCCTTCCCCACCCCTACTATTCAGGGTTTGAAAAATGTATTGCCATGGCAACCGTTAAATAAATTCAAAATCCACCACATGAGAAGTTTATTAGGCGTGAATCCAGTGGATTTTGCAGCACAATTGTTTAAAAATAGACTAGTTTTAATAACGAAATGTCACTTGAAATATCATTTAGTGCTAATAACAATTCCAAAGAGGCGGTAAGCGTGATTTTATTTGTTTTTTTGTGCATTTAAGTAGTATTCGAATTTTAAATACGTTTATTTTTTTCTATGCAATTAGAAAGTGTCATCGATTAGGCAGGTACTTACTCATTTCCTATGCAAACCCGCCTTTATGCAGTACCTATCTGTATTTGGACTATCAACATATATATCCTCTTACCCTTTAAGCAAGTCAAGTGGTGAAGCATATTAGTAACCGAAATAAAAAATCACATTTAGTACCTACCTCTCTGAAATAGTGAAATGCTGCTTGTAAATACTCACATGATGGGGTTAACAGAATTATTTGAAAATATTGGAAATGCTTAGGTATATAGATACCAGAAACTCGAAAAAAGTGTTTTTTTTTTACGATCGAGAGGAAAAAACTCCCTAAGGGCCTGTGTCTTTTTTGAGGCTGCTGCGTGGTGAGTATTTTTAGGGAAAGGAAGATTTAGGAAGGAAACAGGTATGAGGGTTGGGTAGGAATCTGGAGTTCAGTGTGTCAAGGAGAGACGGACGAATAAATCCGTCCCTTCCACTGAGGTGCAAGGCGAGAGAGTCCGGCAGGAGAGGTCAAAGGGTCTTCCTCAACCAGTATCTACTGATCCGGCCCGCCACGCGGTGGGTAGACAAACGCATCCGCCGCCAAGACTTAGACAATCCTCACCCCATGAACCCAGGCACCCCTGCTGAATCACTAAACGTAGCCTTGTAGCCACACCTCTTGGGAGGAGGTTGGTTATCAAATAAATGGTTCCCCGGGAGGCGGTACCAATATCCGCCTACCATCTTTTTTTTGTTGAATTGTGAAAAAGTATGCAAAGTACCACACGTCAATAACAGGTGTGAATTCGTAGCTGCATAAATAAGCAAATTATGTTATGATTCTTCTTGTGTTATGGTTTTCTTTCTCTCCAATAGCGCTACAGCCCATAACGAGCCTTGGCCTCCCGCAACACTCGCCTCCTGTCCTCAGGGGCTGACTTCCAGTTTTTTACCTGGAGAAGATGTGCTGCATCTCCTCTTATCTCGTCTTTCCAACTCAGTCGCGTCTTTCCCTTTTTCTTTTCTTTTCTCCTTCCACATGGATGTCAGTCATAATTCTTTTTGGGACGCGTGTGTCCGGCATTCTCTATACATGCCCATCCCATCTCAACCTGAGGAGTCTCATATGGGCTGAGATGTTAGGGGCCTGATAATACATCATATAGCTATTTGTTGCGCCGGATGCGCCACTGTTCCCCCTCTCCCGATCCCCGAATATTATTGAACTCAATTTGGGAGGCGGGTATAGGTATTGGCGCCCCGGGAACAATTTATTGGATAACCAACATACTGGATACCTTCCATAGATGTCCCCCCAAGTGGTTCGCTACGTTGGTGATTTAGCAGGGATGCCCGGGTTCATGAGGGTGGGCAAATGCGTTTGCCCATCTACTGAGGCTGGTTGAGGGAGACCTAACCTAGACCTTTCCAGCCGGAATCTCTCGACCTCGCCTTGCACCGCAGTGGGAGGGATGGATTCATTTACCCTAAGATTCCTACCAATCCTACCCACCGCTTATACCATTTTTCTTCTGAGAACTTCTTCTCCCTAGAATGACCTTCCACACAGCAACTCCAAAGATGACACGGGGGCGAGGGGGGCCCCAAACGCCTCCATGTTCCCTTGATCAAATCCGAAACAAAGATTTAAGGCACTAGGACACTGTAAAAAATGTGTGTTTTTTTTTTCATTTTCTGAAAGATGCACTTGTTAAATATGCTCTCACCAAATATTTTAAAGAAATTCGGAAAATTGACCGAGATACAGCATTTTATGTGAAACCGTTTAAAACGGTTTGTATGTTGAGTTATCCTTCAGCAAAACTTTGTCCTGGTGCATTAACCAGCGGTCGAGAATTCAAATTTCGTCGAATTTCTTGCGATCGTACCCTTACAACTGTACAGGGCGGTTCCATTGAGAACGTTTCATTATTCTCCATACCGGCATTTTAACATAACTCAATATCGATTTTATTTCATTCACCGTTTGATTCGATAAATACCTACAACCGAAATGATCAAACATGTGATGATAAAACTATTAAAATTGTGTACTTTTTGTAATTATTATTTGATCATAAGTATTTATAATTTTTCAATCAAAATGAGAATGTAATTTTTTTAAATATATTAGTTTGTAAGACCGTTAATAAATAAACAAACAAGTATTTTCGTCACAAAACAAGGGTGCGGAGTTTTTTTTCTATGATTTTATTTGAACTAAAATTAAAATTCTGAAAAATAGATTTCCCAAACAATTTATTGATTTATTTTACTGCATAATATACCTATGATTTGAAATTTATGCTATATGTATAATACAACATTTTGTTTGAAAATTTAACAAATCTGCCAACGATCTACGGTAAAACCTTATTGTACTAAAAATAAACATACTTTCTCAAAATTTAAAAAATAGCTTTACTAGATAAAAGAACAGTCTTTCGAAATCAATTTATAATTTTTTGTGGAAAAGAGTCAAAACGTCTAAAATTTGACTTAAAAATGAGATATTTCCGGTTGTGTCTGGTTATTCCCTCAAGCCTTGTTTAGGATTTGATCAAGGGAACATGGAGGCGTTCGGAGACCCCCCCAGGACCAGAGGCCCGTGTGAACTGAATAAAAACCTAGTAAAATTACATCAACTTCTTTAGTTGATAGTCCGGTATTACTTGAATTGATAAGCTTCCGAATTCCACTTCGTAATACTAGAAGTCAGGATTTATTTCAGTGCAGAAATTCTGGGACTAACTACCATATGTATTCCTCTTTGCTCAGAATACTAATGGAGGGAAACAATTTTACCAAGTCAGTGGACATCTTCAATTTATCTTTGAATAAATATAAAATATTGTTATTGAGGCAGTTCAGTTATGTACAATAAAATGTTTTTTCTATGCTATATATGTAAAAGCCCCGAAAAAGGGCGTTTATTTATAAATAAATAAATACATAAACTAGGGGGGAGGGCCTCATTCGGCTTTGGACGGGCTCAGTCCGCCACTGCCGTGTGGAGCTAATGTACATTTTTTTTATAGGTTTGTTAAGGTTTTTTTATAAACATTCTAATAGGGATTTTAATTTGGTTTTAAAAAGGTTTCCAAAAAATACATAATTTTTAACATTTTAGTATAATGTTAGTATATTACAAAGTAGGGGAACCCGGGCGGAATGGGGTAGCTAGGCTTTGATTACAATTTGACAGAGTTTAAAAGTAATAGCACCATTAGTTGGCATATTGTACGTTTATTTACTTGTTTGTAAATTAATAATTACTGCCAAAAATATGAGTCTGAAAAAAAGGAATTTTCTCATTCTGCCCCACCCCTCGAGGCGCAATGAGAAATGAACAGGGGGCACAAAAAATTATTCAGTTACGATTCTTTTTTGTTTCTTTGGCTTAGTTGTCATTCCTTTTGGGTTTGTTTTCTTTACCTTTAAACGCCAGTTTTTGTTAATTTCATTGATATTTTGTGTCTTTTTAATAGATTTTTCAAATTCAGTATGCAACTGGGTATACCGTATAGTGGGGACTCATTAGCACCCTCCACGCGGACACGCGGAGCGACCGTGCCACGCACCACTTTAGGTCACCGCGCAGAAAAGTCTCACATTGAAATGCGCTATAAACCGTTACTTTTCTGCGTGGGGGCCTGAAGTTGCGCTGGCACGGTTGCTCCGAAGTGTTTGTGTGGGGGTGCTGTTGTACCCCCGACTTTAAAACATAAGTATCATGGTCTTATATTTGTTGGCCTTGAGTTATCACTAGAGTTTTAGTCAGTCAAAAGTATGTTGAATCAAACCCGTAGTGTTATTTTTTGAAAAGTGTTTTGTATCGTTTGGTGATATGACGCAGAGCAAAAATTAGAATTAGCAAGCTTTTACGCATTCTCACAATAACAGCGGCCATTCCATAAAATGCAACACAAAAACAAACAAAAAAATGTGTGCAGGGCCGGTCTGGAGCAGGCGCGGATCCAGCCCTCAAAAAAGGTTGTAGTCACAGCCACCCGAAAATTGGCCAAAAAAAAAAGTTGGAATCCGGAGCGAACTGCTCCATTTGCGCATGGAGAGGGCCGGTTGTGTGCTGAGGTCATGCGTCTGTGTCGTCTGTAGTGAGCCTCCAGCCCCTTTCACCTTTACACTGTTCCCTAGTAGGTACCTATAAGTACCCTTTACACACAGAGTTCGGAGCGGGAGGTGCCCCGCGCCACTTCAGGCCGCCGCGCAGAAAAGTAAAGACCTAAAGTAAGATAACGGTTTACAGCGCAGCTCACTGTGAGACTTTCCTGTCAGATTACAGCCTCGATGTTCTCCTCATTAACGAAACCTGGCTAAAACCCAGTATAAGCATTAAATTTCCGAACTACATTACCTACCGCACGGACCGCACCCACACCACCGGCGGTGGCACCGCGATCATCGTTAAATACTCCATAGACCACTGTTTCGTAAATTGCCCCTCGTCAGTAAACATCGAAACCACCGCAATAGTCATCAACACCCTAAACCCTAGACCTCGACAATCTCCTAGCTGACCCCCTACCCACAATAATAGCGGGCGATCTAAATGCGAAACATACTTTTTGGAATAGCATCAAAACAAACGTCAAAGGAACCTTTCTAGCCAACTACGCAGCCGAAAAATCCCTCATAATAAACGCCCCCGATATACCTACATTTTTCCCGAAAATAGCCGGCCACTCCTCCGACGTCCTCGACATAATCATCATGAAAAATTGCCCTCTCCTCTACACCCTTCAACCGGTTAAAAAATTATCCTCCGACCACGACCCCGTTCTCCTGTTCCTCTCCGACGGCTCCATACCCTCAGTACCATCTCATCAAGACACTCGCAAAAAAAAATTTATGGCAGAAACTCCCCAAACTCCTAGAATCAGTAAGAATCCAAACCTCCATCACCGACGAAGAAAGTTTAAATCTAGCCACAAAAAATTTCACCGACGACGTAAAATCCGCAGTAAATCTCGCCACCGTCGATGTCGCGAAAGACAAATATAGACCCGACCTACCCGCTGAATTAAAAGAGCTCATACGTGAAAAAAACTATGCCCGAAAAGAGTGGCAAAGATTCTCAAACCCGATCGATCGCATTCACATGAACCGACTCGCCCACCAAGTCAAAGTCGAACTCCAAAAATTCAGAGACGAGCAGTGGCATGACTACATCTCCACTCTCGAAGACGACAGAGAGGCCTTTTGGAAACTCTCCAAAACCCTCAGGAAACCCCCCACCAAAATATGTCCCCTTACGGGCCCAAAAGGCACAGTCTATTCCTCCCGGGATAAAGCCGAGACTTTTGCCGACAGCCTCGAAGAACAATTCTCCCCAACCACGACCTACGACAACCCTCAATTCGTTGCTACCGTAGAAGCCAAAGTCTCATCCCTCATGTCTGAAATCCCCACCGATGATCAAATCCCCTTCACAACCCCTCAGGAAATCACCTCAGTCATCAAAACTCTCAAAACAAAAAAATCCCCAGGACCAGATTCAATCTCAAACAAAATTCTAAAATGCCTCCCCTCCAAGGGCATCTGCGCCCTCACAGCCATCAGCAACGCGTCCTTCAGACTTCGCATTTTTCCCCAAGACTACAAAACCGCTGACGTCATTCTCATCCCCAAACCTGGCAAAGACCCCCTTCAGGCCGAAAACCACCGACCAATCAGTCTACTCCCCTGTACAGGCAAAATCCTAGAAAAATTAATCCTCGCCAGACTGAAAAAAACAGTCGACGACCTCCAACTCATCCCCGACTTCCAACACGGCTTTCGATCGGGTCACTCTACTCTTCACCAACTCTTGCGGGTGGTCGAAGAAATTACCAACGCCTTCAATAACAACCAGTGCACGGTAGTCCTCTCCCTAGACGTCCAAAAGGCTTTCGACAAAGTCTGGCACGAAGGCCTCATCTACAAAATGTTCCTCCTAGGGATTCCCCTCCAAATGATCCAACTCCTAGGAAATTTCCTTACAAATCGTAAATTCCGAATCAAACTCGACGGTATTTTTTCAACCATCAGATCACTCACAGCAGGAGTCCCTCAGGGATCCATTCTCTCACCAGCCCTCTTCAACATCTACCTAAGCGATATCCCCCGCCACAGCATCCAAAATCATCGCACAAAAATAGGAAAATTCGCGGACGACACTGAAGTCATGTCCACTTCAGTAAGTCCACTCACCGCCACCCGTCGAGTTCAATCCCACACCTCCGAATGCGAAATCTTCTTCAAAGAATGGAGAATTAGCATCAACCCTTCCAAGAGCGCAGCCTGCGTCTTTTCCCGCAAATATTCCATCCGAAGGCCACCTAACATCCAGCTGTTCGGTCAAAACGTCCCCTGGGTAAAAAACATTAAATACCTCGGCGTAACCCTCGATAGTAAACTCACATGGAAAAAATACACCCAAGAAATCCTAGCCTCAGCTAACAAAACATACGCAGCCCTCTATCCCATGCTATGTAAAAGAAACAAACAACTCTCTCCTAAAAATAAACTCCTAATCTACAAAACTACAATAAGACCCAAATTAACCTATGCCAGCCCCATCTGGGGAAACACTTCCAATTATAACATGAACAAACTTCAAACTTTCCAAAACAAAGTCATCCGTACAGCCCTGGGCGCCCCCAAGTGGTTGAGGGTTTCCCAACTCCACAACGACTCAGAAGTCCCATTATTGAAAAACCACATCGTAAGCCTCGCGGAAACATTCTATGCGGGAATCCCCACCCACGACAACGCGTCCATAAACTGTCTCACCCAGTACGACATTAGCGAAAAAACAAAACCCAAACAAATCCTCCGAATAATCCCTCCCCCCATATTGCAGCCATGTACCCCCCTTGCAAATAACAATTAAAAAACACGAATAAATTCATTTTTTCTACAAACATAATTTTTTAAATTATAAACTCATGATGAAAGAGAAAGGGGCCTTTTTTGGCCCGGAGCTCTGTATGCCAGTATTTCAAAAGTCAAAAGTCACTGTGAGACTTTTTTGCGCGGCGGCCTGAAGTGGCGCGGGGCACGTCCCGCTCCGAACTCTGTGTGTAAAGGGTACTATATTGTTCCGCCCCGGGCCACCCTACTTAGGTACTTAATAAGTTAGTATTTCGACAAATCTACTTAGGTACCTTATTTTCTAATGTTGCAGAAAGAGAATTCTACCAAAACGAGACGAAGAAATATATTATACTTGATTAGTAATTATTTAAGGGACGAAGGTCTTTTTGAAACCGCTACCCATCTATCAACAGAAGCACGTCTCACTAATGAATACCAAGTATGTGATAATATTGATTTGGATATCATATTGCAAGATTACGCCAATTATTACTTTATTAAATTTAACAAGAATCCATTGATTTGTAAGAAAATTAAAGAAGGGGAATCGCAGCAAATCATTGGAAATGCAGATGCAAAAAGGAACAATGCAAGGTCTCGCAAAGGTGGTAAAAATAATAAAGAAATTAAGAGAGAAGATGATCCGAAGAAAGCTCCAGAAGAAGCGTTTATCGTTACACAACTAAAAGACAGGGTGGGTAAATATAAAAAAAAGTTTTATTTTTTAACATAACTCGCAGTACCTACCTACCTATGGTGGTAGTTGGTAGGTGACTTCGCGAAACGTGCGTCGTTAGTTGATACTAGTGATGGGCGTGATCGAATTGTTTTATCAAAAATCTGTCTGCGAAACTTGAATGTTTCTCTCTAAAAAAACGATGTAATTGCGTTGTGAATGTCCATAAAATAACGTCTAAAATAACGAAGACGATCGCTTGTGACGTAAGCGTCGCATTTTATTTCCAATGTGCTGACTATTCCCAATTTATTACTATTGACTAATGATCTATAGGTAGGTATACTAAACATAAATTATGTATCGATACTTTGAAGGAAATATGAATCAAATTTTACACGATTATTCCGTAAATTAGAGTTAATAATTTATTTTTTTCTTTTGCATGGCAAATTCACAGAAAAATATCACGAAAAACATTTAAGAAAAAAAATGTTGTTGAGTCTCATTGGATTCTAGTAAAAAAAATAATAAATTCTCTCTATTTCAGGGCGACGCTAACGGGGTGACGAAACTCAATGGAATTTTTGAGTTTCCCATAGAAACAAAACCCTTATCGAAATTTACTGCAGAGTTATCACCGGAATTAAAAGAAATTGCAGAATCGATCTACCAAACAACAAGACGCAAGAACTCCGCAGTTTCTTGGAGTGATATCAAGGGACTAGAGAGTGCCCAATTATTTCTGAGGGAGGCTGCGATTTATCCCCTGAGATATCCAACCCTGTTCCAAGGGTTGGTTTCTCCGTGGAAAGGCATACTGCTCTATGGGCCTCCCGGGAGCGGCAAAACTTTACTAGCCAAGGCCTTGGCTACCGAATTTAACAGAACGTTTTTCAATATATCAGCAAGTCTCATATTGAGCAAATGGAGAGGAGAGTCGGAAAAGAATATTAAAGTGAGAAAATAAATGCACTTTTTTATAAACGAGTCATAGTTTTTTATATGATGTGTTCATATAATATTTTTTTAAATATACAGATAATAAAAATACTCTCAGCATCGCCCTGGCGAAATACCACCACCCAGAATCAAGGCGACGCTTGAATTAGAATATTAAAAAAAATATATATATATACGTAACAGCACGTTCCCAAAGCATTTTGACCAGCAATTACTGAGTGTATTGTGTTTTTGGGGGGGGGGGGGGGGGGGGGGGACGCCAAAATCGTAATATATATGTTTGATAGCGAGAGTAGCTACTTTTCTTCCCGCTTTAAGGGTATAAAATTATTCTGCGTACATTGGCGAGGATGATAAATATAAAAACACATTTACATACACGGTGTCTGGAAACAATGGTAAATGTGGGAAACTGGGAAATCTACTCTAAAAAAAACTCTTTTTTTTTTTCAATCTGCATTTTGCAAAAATTTTTTAATTTTTTTTTTTCTTTTCTTTTCATTCAAACTTTTTTCCGTTTTGCGGCATCTAAAGAGTTTGGAAAATCATTTGGAGCGAGGTCTACCTACACTTTGACATATTTTAAAAGACAACTTGTGAAAAAAAAAAAAAACTTTATAATACCTTAATATAATACAATTTATAAATACATTATGTACAAATTTTGCTATAGATACTAATTAAAAAAAATAATAATAAAATAAATGGCTGATAGAAACTAGTTTTTTTTACTGCACGGGAGGTCCTGAGGAAAAAAAATCCCTCAAGGCCTATGTCATCTTTGGAGATGCTGTGTGGAGATCTTTTTAAGGAAAGCAAGGAGAGAAAATTCTGGGAAGAAGGAATGAGGTGTGGGTAGGAATCTGGGGTCAATTTATACAGAGTATATCTATCCATTGTCCGGTATGAATCCATCCCTTTCACTGCGATGAGTCTAGAGAGGCCAACTGGAAAGTTTTAGGTTAAGTTTCCCTCAACCAATGTCTCCCGATCCAGTCCACCATGCAGTAGATGGGCAGACACATTTGCCACCAAGACCTAGGCAAACCTTGTAGTAATTTCGTATGATCGATTTTTTTACAAATTTGGTAAAAAATATAGACTTCGGACTCAATTTACTCGAAAACCAAGCGCAAATAAAAAAAAGTTATGCGCAAAATCGACTCTAAATGTGATATAGATTCTTTGGTTTCCCGTCTGTACCTTTTTTTCTGGACCATGTATAGGTATATTTAAATACATTTACAGGTGTTATTCGATCTGGCAAGATATTTTGCACCATCTATAATATTTGTAGACGAATTGGAAGCTCTGGCATCTAAACGAGATAACTCGACAGAGCATGAAGCATCGAGACGTTTAAAAAGTGAAATTCTTATAGAACTGGATGGACTAGGAAAGGACAGTGAAAATATTTTATTCCTGGCAACATCGAATCTGCCATGGTAAGAAAACAAAATCTTTACATACTATCATCTGTTTTCTTTATTTTTAGATCTTCAAAAATATCACGTCATCGAATGCTAACATTCAATTTCAAATAGATTAGATTTTTTTAACGTATCCTAAAATAAAATGCTGTTTTTGAAAGCAGATGAAAGACAATTAAAAATTAAAAATTTTGAATGCTACATACACATCATCAACCAAGTATATCAATGCTGCACAGCCAAAGTTTTAAAAATCGCTTACCAATGGATTTTTTCTTCTAAACATTGTTTACTTTGTACGAAACTAAAATCACCTTCAGCTAGGCATATCATAAAGGCTTTTGCCACTTAACTTTTATTTAAAAATTATTATTTTTAATATTGGCAAACCTCTACCGGATGAACTGTTTGGCAGTTCGGTTTGTTTGCTTTTGGCCAAACTTTTAAAAGTTTTTTTGCTTAATTTTATTATTAAAAATTAGACGGAAGCTTCTATGGTAAACTCAATGTAAAGAGAAGGCTTGGCCTCTCTTTCTAAATCTGTTTATATTATACCATGTATTGACCATATCAGAAAAGGAGATAGAACTAGTTTCATGACGCGTCATTTGGTTACAGATATGTGTAGCTACGTGACCCAGGTGGTTTTTTACAGATAAAACTTAATAATTCATATATATTATATAATGACTATAGGTTGCAAAATTAGAGTTATTGGTTGCACAATTTTAGGATTGTGTGTATTGGTGCATATATTATGTATACACTTCCGACAGTGACATCCTGGCCAAATATCATTGAGAAAAATCCTTTCGTCTACTTTTTGCTTTATCGAAAAAAGTATACCTGTAGTAATTCATAAAGTTTTACAGTGTGTTCTTTTTATTATCAATTTATTTTTCGACTTCACTGGAATTTTCTTTTCTGAAGTTGAATAACAAGTTTGAAATGCGCTGTATGCAAGCAATGCATCTGTGTGTGTACTTTTTACGTGTCAACTTTGGCTGTGATAGCTATAATATTAATTTGAAATCCATTTATGTAAATTTTTTTTTTTTAGGGAAATAGACCCAGCTATTTTACGAAGACTAGAAAAAAGAATTTACATTCCTTTACCGGATGCAGATTCTAGAGAAAGCATGTTCCAAATGTTTCTAGAAAGTTCTGAATTCGAAACTTCTTCTGTAGATTGCGGTATGTTGGCTGAAATGACTGAGGGATATTCCGGGTCTGATATTCGCATCGTTTGTAAAGAAGCTGCAATGGTTACAGTCAGAAAACGTCTATATGAAATGAGCTCAGGTAATAATATTGGTAAAACAAATAAAATGTTTTTTGAAATTTATAATATGAAGGAAAAAAAAACAGTTGCAGCCTGCCACAGATAATTTTGTAGTTGGTGGTGTTGCCAGTCGCCACCGTAGTTTTATTGGGGATGTCAGTTTAAAATATTTTCCTAGTAGTGGTAGGAACTTTATTTTATTATCTTTACATCATAATTTTAATTCAGAGTTTTCATTAAAATGTGTCATTTAGAATGAAGAGTATAAATTAATTAAAATAGGGTAAACAAGCAAAAATGATGCAACCTTTTTAAGGGTAAAGCTGGTTGAACTGGCGGCAAGCTTATCTCAATACACACTGGTCTTATAAAATAATAATTATTATCAGGACTATTTATAGATTTTCAAAGTCCATGAATACCCAAACCTTGACAATAATCAGTTGTTTATCACTTTTCATTGGTTTTCCCATTTTATTACTTTATATATAATTTTCATTAAAAGAAAACAATTAAGTTTGAAGAAACTTAACTGAAAATATTTTGACAGGATTGTGGACTGAATAACAAGGCATCTTTTGATCCTCTGCATATTTTAACCGCCTGCAGAGTTTTCAGTGTAAAACTTGAAAAAAATAATATTAACTTAATTTTGCAGGTAAATCACAAAATACAAATAATGTGATAAAACACTATGACTTGGAATCATCCATAGACAAAATAAAGCCGACAGCTAAATTATTGGCTGAGAAATATTACCAATGGTCAGACTCTATGGGTGCGGAATAATTTTTCAAAAATACTGAAATTCATTTTAAAAATCAAATAAAAATACAATTTTGGCATCAAATTATTTATTCATTTATTTAGTAAGAGTAATTTGTCACAATAATGTTGACATATTACTAAATATTTATATACTTATATCTTAATTAATTTAGTTCATAATTATATTATAGATAAATATTGATATAATTTAATTACTTCTACACTATCATAAGGGGGGAGATCACAATTCAGGGAGAGAGAGAGGCATATAATTTTGATTGAAATTAATACACAATATTATTCAATATTTGATAACAGAACATGATTACGTCAGATAACTGGAATACATAATGCTAAAACAGCAATAAACAAGAAATTTATTTATATGTACACATAATATTCAATAGTCACAATTTATCAATGATAAAGTGCACGAATAGCACGTAAAATACGATGCAAACTTTAATTATAAAATAAAAATTCAAACAAAATTTATAGTTATACATAATGATGTCAAGGTATTCTAGATTAATTAATTAATGGCCCTTCACATCAGAGACCAATTCATGTAAACGTATTCTAAGATTCATTTGAGCTGAAAATAGCAAAAAAAATTGAAAATTCTACTCCCTTAACACAAATACATTTTTCTATCAATTTTCACTTTTCGGTTTACATTCATAAAATATTATAATGAACAACTTAACATTTCTTAACCTAATTTAGTCGGCTAAGGTTTTCATAGTTAGCAAATTAAAACATGGAAATTGATAGAAAAACGCATTTATGCAATTACACACTTTTACAAGAAATTGGTTGCTGCTGTAGAGGGTCTTTAAGTAATATTTATTGATTAAATTATCTTGAGATGAATTACAAATATAATAAAGTGAAACATAACAATAACCATCATACAATAACACCCATGCACATTACCTTACAGGCAACATACCTATAAAAACAAACCAATATCATTTACCAAATAATATACATACTAACTAAACACACATTACAATTTACGTGAATAAAATTTGAAATAAGTAGTAATAAACATATACATAGAATAAAAATTAATTTTGATATCTCAAAGTCATGATTTAATATACATTATATCGATACCTCGGTTCCAAAGTGTAACGACTCAAAAAATTGCAAATTTAACAGTAGAAGATTGAACCTGCCCAAAATCTTATTTCCTGATTGTATCAGAACTATGCTTTTTGAATTGTCACACTTTGGAACTGAGGTATCGATATTATCACATTTCATTAAATTTTACTTTGTTTTTTTTTCTCTACACATTCTTTTAGAAGATTTGACTCATGATTTTTACAATATTTTACTTTAAAAACCCCATTAACGATTTCCATTTAGAATTCACCCTGTACTCTGGATTCTTTTTTGTATAAACTTCATAATAAAAACTAATAATGGAGTTTTTACATTTGAACCAAAATAAATAAACACATCGAACTCCGGCTACTAGACTGACCAAGTCAAAAATTAGTTATTTGCGTTAATATTTATAGTGTTTGTAATACCTTTTAAATAATGCACAGTAAAATTCATCCCAAAATTACATGGATGCTTCAGAAAGCAAACTAAGAAGTCTTTTAGATTTTTTCTAGCACTAAAATCTGATAAACTACCAAAGAACATAATATGTAATAATGATTGGATAATTTGTTTAGCGCCATTTGTATGAAAAATCTAGAGCTCTAAACGTTTGATAGAATTATAATTCATTACATCAAATTGAAATGTTTACATTAACCCATGTCTCGGGTAAATACATACTGCCAGAAGGTCTAAAAAATTTCCGCTTTACAATAAAATCCAAATGAATTGCATATTTTTTAATGTATCCCAAAACAAAAAAACTGTTTTTGAATGGTGGTATAATATGCTTTCAAATGTTTTTATTAGAAATAAACGTATAATTTCTGAAATATTACAATTTTTAATACAAACATAAAAAAGCTTTAAAAATGGCTCACCTTAGTTTTTTCCATCTAAAATTACTGATAACGAAAAAAAAAGAAAAACAAACACATATTTTACAGCAAATGTATTACAAACGTTGTTAAACATTGTATACGTTTTTGTCATTTCATAAAAAATTCTCCAAATTTTATACATTTTTCTCAAATTGCTATCAGAAACTTGGTTTCATAGAGGTGCACATTTGAATTTTTCTATGGTTAAATTCCAGATTTGAATATAAAGCGTGGAGTTTTCTCTTTCTAACATCGATTAAATCATATTTCTCACCATGACAATAAGGGAGATACAACGATTTATAAAGACCTATGGGAGCTGGGACAAATTTGGTCTCCTGTGATTATTCGGGTTAAAATCATGATTCATGTTAACAATATATCTAACAAAGACTCTAGCCGCGGGAGTACGAAGTGACCAATGTAAAGTGTCTAATTTAGACAAAGGAAATTGATCTTTAAATACATATAATAAACTGCAGTCTTAGAGATCATTAAATTTCATCATTACATAAAAAAATAGATGAAATTCTGAATGTGGATAATTTAATATGGGACAGAACTTAGGTTCAAGTAAAATAATGAACATTTATCATCACACAAAAGCAACACAGCTATTTTGTATTTGTGTAAAACTGTATTTTATTTCATTGGTTCTACATATGAAGATTCTATTACCTACTCTGGTTTAAATATCATACCACCAAATACAAATACAGAAAAGTATCAACGGCTTATTGCTGTTTAAACTCAATGAATCCACGTTGATTTCACCTTTCAATCCATTTTAGGTTTTATAAAAAAAATCTTTAAATTTATAATTTCTTTAAATTCAATTCATTCTTTAGATTCAATTTTTTGCTGTTAAAGCAGTATTGTTTTCCTGTAACGATATTGATAACCATAAATTTATTTAAAATTATAAAGGATCACAAAAAACTTAATTCAACTTATTCAAATAAAAATAAATGAAAAAGCCCATCACAGTAAGTAAATGTAATTATTTTTACTTGGCTTGGGAATTCTCTTCTCATCTCTTTTTAACCTTTACAACTCTGGCCTGTTTAACGCAATCTATCACATCATGCGGTATCTGCATACGGGAATGGCTGCTGATGGATCACATAAGTGACAGCCGTGTTGATAAGTTTAAGAACCAAGAACTGTATCAGACTAGTCAAATAATGGTATTTATTGGGCTTTGCACCTATTAGGTTAGTATGTAGAACTGTTTCCATAAGCAGATGCAATTGCCTTAGTGTGACATAATTAACTTAATAGTCCCATCTGAGCTGCTGCCCAAAAAGCCTGCAACTTTCACTAATACATCAATCGTCCGGTTGATTAGTCAGACATCTTCAAATACTAACTTGATGAGGAAAGCAATATTCAAATGCTCTCCATAAATCAAATATTGTTTACACAAGCCTGTGTTTTACATATTAAATGTGATGGTGACCAATAGGTCCGGTACATTTACGTAAGTAATTTACGTAATCGCTTATGGTCAAATTACCAATGTAAATGCCACCAAAAGTCACTTACCGTAATTTTTAGCAAGTTACAGAAGTTGTTCTTAAGTAAGTTTTTTGACAGGTCTAACCACATCCGCGCGAACTTCCAGCCTTCTCACAGCTTATCAAATCAGTTTGATAAGATGAGAGGCTAACCATAAGAAATAGTACCAGAATGCGCCGATGCGAGATGTCAAAAATTAAAAGACAGTTGTTTTCGTAGAATTTTTTTTTCAATAAAACTAGTATTTTTATTATTTTAACTAGTCTGATTTGGTTATGTGGATAATTGCCCAACTAATTATCTCCCGAAAACGATTTAAAAATAACACTAGATAAAACTCAAATTAGCATTTCCCACGAAAACTAATGTAAATGAAAAGAAACTTTTCTGATTCCAAAAACTGGAGACATCATTTATTTTTCAGGTGGAAAAAAGCTTTTTGAAAATGAGCTTCCTTTTTTTTAATTATCGGTCCAACCCTTTCCAAACTAAATATTTCTGTTTATAACATTACGTATTTGAATTCGAAGTTGGTTGCTGTCATTCTAGCCGTCATTCGGTTATATTTAAGAACTCCGTTAATTTCCGCCGTAGGAACAAAAGAGCATAGAGAATCATTTCTTTCAAGCTAACTTCTATTCCAATTGATTGCAATACTTTATTTGGCTCTTTCATCTTTATTATAAATGTATACAAAATCACATAAATTTGACAGCAGCAAACCGTTGTTGATAGGAAGCCATCTTACCGATAATAAAATTATGCATAAATTACGTACGTAGCGGTCGCCATGAGAATTTACGTAAGTTAAACTTCTGAACAACTTCCGTGAGTATTAATTACCATAAGTTAGATGCGTATGTAAACGCTCCTGTGAGTAACTTATCAAAATCTTACGTAAGCTGTAAATTTTACTTACGAGTTAACTAGCCTCATAAAAAATAAAGATGTAAGATTTTGGCCGATCTCTTTCACATAAAATTATCCAATATTACCATCATTGACCAACGGTTCTGTTCAGTTAGAGAGATTTGGAGAATATCAAAAAAGATAAAATATGTACTCAAAGTTTAAAATAAAAGCATTACCACAAAGGGTTTATGTGTAGAATATGATGGCGGGTATTTGGCCATCATCAGCCGAAGTCCCATTGTTGTTTCCAGCCGCATAGGAGAACTGGAAGACCACCATCTCTCCGTTGCGACACTCGGCCACCACCCGGCGCTGGCCCCTCGTGCCGTAGTAGGAGTCCGAACCCTGAAATGGACCAGTGGTGTAGATTAACAACAGCAGAAGACGAAAGCAGAACATCTATCAAGATAACAACTGGTCAGGAACGATCACAGAAAAGTTTATCTCGAATTATACAAAACAAAATTATTACAATCTTGTAAATTTGTATAGCCCTGGAGACAAAGAGACCTTTAATCGGCGGGTCTTGCTACTAGTTCAATTTTAGGGTAGGATAAATAATTGAAAATATTTGTTTTTTTTTTACATTAGCTTCACATTATGAGGCTACGAAGAAAATAATTTCCCTCAGGGTCTATGTCATCTGCTGTTTGGAGGAAAGGAAGGAGAGGAAGGAGAGAAAGTTCTGGGAAGGAAAAAGGTATATGGGGTGTGTAGGAATCTGGGGGCCAATGTGTCGAGGAGTGACGGATGTATGAATCCAATCCTTCCACCACGTGCAAAGTGATGTTCCGAGAGAGTCCTGCTGGGAAGGCCCTCAACCAGTCTCTCCCGAGCCGGAAAAAAAATGTCATCAGACAACAAAATGAAATCCACATTTTTTACTCCAAATATGCTCAGGAATCGCTGCTTAAAATTCTTCAGGTACATGCTGTTACACCTGTATATGAGGTGCATGTTTTTGTAGTGTATGGGGTAGTGTTGTTTGACATTAAGTAGCCTCTGTGGTCGAGGTCAGCATTCAGAATAGAAACGACACTAATGAAATCTCTTTAGCCATGTTTAATGATCAGATCTGAATAGCCAGGTTCTTCCCCATCTTCCTATTTCCCATCTCCTTCCTCTGCGCACTACTTTCAACCTCACAACATACCCCAATTGGGGATGCCAGGATTGGGAGCAGTTGAGACTCTTGTGCGGTAAAAAAACCCTCGATGTTCAGATTGATAGTGCATATTAATTGCGTGCATATTTTTACTCTTTATAATCCGATGTCTAGTATTAAGTAAATTGGTACCTTCAGTGTGGCGCTGGCAACATAAGAGGTGTTGGGAGATATCTCAATAGGATCCTTGAACATGGCCCTGAAGGTGTCGTCTGTCCCATCACAGCTGAATGAAGTGTTATTCGATCCACACACTTTCTTAGAAACAGTGTGAATAATCTGAAAAACGAAGCATTAGCATTATAAGCAGGCAAAAAATTACAAAAAACATATTGAATAACTCGTTTAATAGCAGATGGAAGAACCACTTTTAGATCATTTTTCTGGTCAATGCAATACAGTTTTCCCATATTCTGGAATAAGATAACTTGATGCTCTACGCTGAACAAAGCCTGGTACGTGATATATTCTGTTTCAAATCAGAATATGGGGCGCTGCAAATCCTGCAGCAAGGTCACTGCCGGATTCTAACCTCCTTGTCAAAACACGGCATCATAATGCCTAAAGTTGTTTACTAAATACTTTGTGTTTATAACCTGCCAACCAATCTACCGAATAACTATAACTACGCAAATAACAATTTTTTTAACCTCATTCATCAATAGTTGAATAGCAAATAAAACTTTTATAGAAAACAAAATATTTAATTGAAAATCCAAATATTTGTAGAAAACATTTCAAAAACTTTAACAGCGCTAATCTCAAAATTCGCTTTAGTGGGTTACATTGTTCTTCCACTTGTGTCCTCAATTGAACTTCTTAACATAGGTTGAGCCATTAGAGTTCTAGCAAAAACTAAGAATTGTCTGTATTGGTGCACATGTTTACACTTCCGACGGTGAAGTCCTTGTCAAACGTTGCTGAGAATAGAGAATTTAGAAGCCTTTTGAATTGCTTATGCTTCTTAATATTGGAGAGAAAGGGACAAGACAACAATATACAAACAATCATTCAATTTGATTATTCTTAACACTTCCGTACCAGACCGGGGGAAGGCACTTACACTAACGAGAGTTTTACGCTGTATCTAAGTTGTTTTTTAAATCACATACTCAATAATTTGGGTAATCCTAGAAAAACTATTTGGTTATCGATCTGTATTAAAAAAATTAAACTCACATTACTACTTTTCTGAATATTAAATAATTTCTATCAAATTCCGGAGGAGAATCTGTCCCGCCCGCCCCTTTCCCCTCTGTTCGGACGTTACCCCTTCCCCATCTGCTGGAAGTTTCGGGACAATTCTCAGCGATAGCAAGTAATTTTTAAGTTGTTAGTGGAAAGGACTAGATCTCGTTCGTTTACACTGCGCATCTTGTTTGCTCTTTTTACAATGCTATAATGTTCGCTTGTCGGTCAAAGATCATTCGGTCTGGGTCGTTTCCGCTATACGCCAATCGCCAGTCGAGATTCGGAAACAAGGAGTTATGTTGGCTGTCGGCCCGCCTTCTCTGTTTTCTATGGGAAAATATGCGTTATGGTCTAAATTCATTAGAATATTAATTATGACTTTATTTATCGAACGATTTTGAAAATGACTACTGAAATACGATGAATATACTTCCCTCTAATTATTATCAAAACAAATTACAAAAAATGATGACAATAACACCCTTTAATAAACAAAACAAATTGGGGTCCCCGAGTGACCCCCCTTCGGATCATGTGTGATTTTTTTCTTTCCGGGACGAAAAGGTTAAGAGGGGTGGTTTCACATAATTTGTACAATTCATCAAATTTATATTCAAGTTTTGTGAAAGTCCTATTGTTACTGTACTGGAAAACAATCGACTTCTGATGAAATAATAACTAAGGACTTTAAATGGAACTTTCACAGAACTTGAATTTTTATTATTTTAAAAATGAACTTTTTTAAACTTCACTGGAATTTTTTTGAAGTGAAGTAAACTCTAGTTGTGATACCTACAAATTGATAATGTCATAGGAAACATTCCCAGGCTTAAACAGCCTGCCAATATTAGATTTCTTTCTACTATTTACCATCATAATCATAAATTACTGAAATTGTTTTCCATGCAATAATGGAGGGCTTAGCTTGATGGCAATGATTGAACCTGCAACTCCTGGGTGTGAACTACAAACCAACCAATTATTTTTGTATTTATTAATATGTTTTAGTAAAGTACCTGAATTTGAACTTCATATTCAGAGGAGCCAAAGAATGATCCGTACAGTCCAAATCCAACAACGAAGATCCTTTGATCAACGGTGAATCGTATTCTGTCGGAACTGCCACTGTAACCCCAGCGGGATTCCGTATGAATGAACCTGGTAACAAAAATGCTTGGGTAAATGGGGGTAAAATAATAATTTTCAATTTGGGAGGCGAGTATGGGTACCGCTGCTCCGGGAACCATTTATTGGATTACTAACACCACTGCCTCAAGTGGTTCGCCATGTTTGGTGACTTAGCAGGGGTACCCGGGTTCATGGGTTGAGGTTTGTCTAGGTCTTGGCGGCATATGTGTTTGCCCACCTACTGGCATATCAGGAGAGACTCGTTGATGGAGACCTCACTCGACCCATCACCTTGTCCGTCACTCCTGAACAAACTGACCCTACAGATTCCTTACCCACCCCTCATATCTTTTTCCTTCCCAGAACTTACTCTTCTTCCTTTCCTAAAAAGACCCTCCACACAGCATTCCCAAAGATGATGTAGGCCCTGAGGGGAATTATTTTGTTCCTGTGTGGAGCTATTGTAAAAAAAAATTAAACCAAAATTACAGACATACAAAGCCAAAATTAGTATTTTTGATGAAAATGATTATTCGAAAATGTCTATTTTCGAATAATCATAGACCAAAGTATGAATAGAATAAAAATTTAAAAAAAAATTAACATTTCTTCAAATTCAGATATTTTGCTAGAATACAGAGAAATTATATTGTTTTAACAACACATTGTCGACAAATAAACAATACCGCCCACCAAAAAACTAATTGTCCAGGAGAGAAAATTTTTTTTTGAGAAGTATCAACCTTCTAAAGCATATAATGTCGGTGTCTGGTTTTGTTTATTTGCCGCTGTGCGCGATATAGCTGGCTTTTTAGTTTGATAAATTTATTTGAATTACCTGTGAACCGTCTGTTCCTTGCCAGTCATACAGCACCGTGGCAGATCCAAGAAATCCACGGGCGGTTTGGGATTGACGATATAGTACAGGAACAGCTGTACACACTCCCGGTCGGACAGGATCCCACTCTGCGCCGGACCGGTAGCAAACTCCTCCACGGACATGATGGGGAACCGGATCTTGGAGAAGGCGCGGCCGATTACGGTTCGCTGGTTGGCGGGGGTCAGAGGCAGCTGGCGGCGGCCGCATTCCGCTTCGGACCAGCGGATCACCGCTGTGAATATCTTTGCCTCTCTTATGCGCAGGGTGTCCCTGGAAGCAAATTACTGATACGGGACGCTGTGTGATGGAAAAGGGGAAATATTAACATTCAGGATTAAATTAAAGACATTAATTAACACAGGTGAGTGGTATAGAAGCAACAGAAATCTCCAGCAACCTCAATTATTACTATTATTTGCAAACATAAAAAAGCAGTTTATTTCATAAATATGTCCATAAACTTCTAGACTACTCTTTCAATTAGTTTTTATTTTATTTTAATGCTAATTTTGACATTTAAAAATATCAGTTTCTTTTAAATAATCATGTGTTTATAATACACCACAACACTTTTTAAAGATTGCTTTGCTCGTATCTCTCAAAAATTCTATTTTATTGATCAATGTTTCCGGCAGCTGTTTTCAAACCGTAAAAAAATATAGATCATTGTCATGTCTTCACTTTGTTTACAGAACATGACTTTTGCAGCATATGGAAAAATGTAACAATCCACAGATTACATTAAGGAAAAAAAAAATTGTGCTTCATAATTAAATGCAATCTCACCTTTCCAAAACTGCATTCAGTGTGGCTGGGTCAATGTCAGTAAAGCCATCGGCATTAAATGCATCTGCCGTGTACTTGTCTATCATATCCAGGCAGAGTGCAGCCAATTGCGGTTCATCAAACAGTTTAGCCTGAGTTAACAACAGGAAGGCATTATCACTGCCGAGATTGCTTTTCAGGAAGTCAACACAATGTTCTTCAAGGGCGGATACCGCATACTTCTTGGCGGTATACAATGTGGTCATTACTGTTTCTGGTCCAATCTGAACCTCGTCAGTATACAGAAACTTCAGAAGATGCAGGAATGCCGATGGTTCTACATCTGGTAATTCTATTTCGTCGGAAGTCGCAGCTAAAGTCCCGTTGAACATGGCATCAAACACGGCACTACCTACTGAGAGGACAAACTTGTGAGCGGGAATACGCTGCTGTTGGGTGTCTTTGCCCACGAGGAAGTGGACATCACACAAGATGTCACTGTTGAACAGGAACCCCATTCTTTCTTTAAGAGTTGCCTTTGTCGCCTGCCAGTTGTAAGCAGGCGGCTCTTGAGAGTTGGAAGGGAGGGAGAGCTCATCAGCTCCATTTTCTGAATCCTCGCGTTCTGCGCCTCCCAATCTTCCCTGACGATTTGAGGGTTGCATATTTTGCGGTGCATCTTTAAGAGATTGATTCCCTTCCTGCCTCAAATTCATATTATCGCGGGGCACTCTTTGAAAATCACTATTCTTTGAAGGAAACGCCATTGTGGGTACCTAGATGTGATTGTTTTGCTTATTCTTCCAGATGAAAATTTTAAACTTGCATTCAATATATTATTATATTGGCAAACCACTCACACATTAAAATAAAATTGAAAAGTGAATTTTACGTGCCACAGACGCTTGTATAATTAATAATATTATTGTCACCCACTAAAAATTGAACTCACGAAATTACAGCCATAAAAAATTCTGGCACTGCGAAATAATGACAGAAATTCCAGTGCCCACTCGTGATAGTGTTTTTGTCTGTGGCAGAGTGCAAAAACGAAAACCATTGCAGGTGTTTTAAGTTTTCAATAGTACCCTTCACACACAGAGTTCGGAGCGGGACGTGCCCCGCGCCACTTCAGGCCGCCGCGCACAAAAGCCTCACAGTGAACTGCGCTGTAAACCGTTATCTCACTTTCGGTCTTTACTTTTCTGCGCGGCGGCCTGAAGTGGCGCGGGGCACGTCCCGCTCCGAACTCTGTGTGTAAAGGGTACTAATGTAAAATGCAATAAAGTAGAATATTTTTCAGAATGCTGAGCTTAAAACGTTAAAATGTTGTAGAATATTATAAATTAAATTATTTTATTTGATTATCCATGAAATAATAAATTATGTCTCAATACGAGACTTACATTATTGTGAAGGTATTTCACAAAATTCATTGAGAAGAAAAATACCTCCATTTTACGTTCTAATTAGGAATTATAAGGTTTGAAAAAAACAATTTTTGAAAAAAAAAAACTTAGGCTTCCCAGCACGATCATGGAAAAACCAAAAAAACTTCTTGCGTTTTTCTCAGACAATTGCAGATTGGTGCTTGCTAGAGAACGAAAACGACATACTTACTGGGAGTTAAGTATACTGCAGTTTTTAAAAAGCCTAATTTATTCATAAGAAACATTTTTAATGGTAGAATCGACCGGTTCTCATTAAATAAATAATGTCAACCAATATCGTTGGATGTGTCACCCGACCATGCACCGGTACGGTACGGAAAGACGTTAGTTCCTCGGAGCATCCACCACTGAAATATCGCTAGAACAAAGACAGCATTTACATCTGAGGCCTGTTCTCTAAAGATTATACCTAATCCATTTGTTAGGATAAGGGAATATATCAAACGGACCGCGCGTTTCTACACGGAGTCAAGGATGTTCAATTATATTGGGGCTTAATCAGAGTTGGCTGCCAGAGTCAACAGTGGTTAAAAGTATGAATGTAGATGATGTTTAAACCTGCATAAACACGTGGAAAGATATATATAAAAAATAATATTTATAGCTCACGTACACCCGGCGAAGTTCGGGGAAATCAATGTTTTAGATTAAGAGCAAAATTTAGAGTTTGTGAGTTCTGGTGTACCTGCCTAAAAACTGGGTGTAGTTGAGGAAATAATAATATGATTGGTAAGCATTGAAAAAGTTTATTTTTTTGTATTTGTTTCACTTAATTGCGCCATGTCTTCCTCTGGCTTCCCGACGTTTTCTACCATTCGCAACCGTATACCACATTGTTGGTGTACATTACGCAGAGATAATGCGTTTAGTCTTCTTCGGGCGTCCCCGACTTTTTTTACCTTGCACTACTGTGTCCACATTGTAACTGTTAAAAAACTACTCAACTTTGATTCGAGTCTTAGGTACAAACATAAGTGCGTGGAAATTTACTTAGATTTGTCAAAAAATAATATTATATAGTAAAAAGCGAAAGAACGACTTCAACTGAACTTCCTTTCGTCACGAGCTTGCCAGCGGCCCAACACGTTTTTTTCCGAAAAGTGCCTACGAACCTTGAGTTCGGGGCAGTAAAAACATTGTGAAGTTGTCTATTAATTGTCTATTGATAGAAAGAGTAGTCTATTAAAAATGGCTGCTTCTTTTCGAGCTGTTTAGCTGGTGTTTTTCGGTGTGGAGCGCGAACGCGTGATTTATGCGTTTTTATTTTGTCACTGATCTAGTTTCCTTATTTCAAGTAGATTTTAAGCGTTTATTCGCTGTGGCTAATGTTGTTTAATTTCCTTGTCGATATTTAATGAACATAATGAGTGTCGATGCCTACGGTCCCAGTTCGCAGACCCTCACGTTTCTTGAGACCGAAGAAGGTGATCTTATCGGAGCTGACACTCAAGGATCCGAGTTCGAGTTCACGGACTTTACCTTGCCGTCTCAGAGCCAGACCCAGGCTTCCCAGCACGATCATGGATCGCACGGTATTTCCAATCAAGTGAGTAACTGCGTCAAATATCTCGCAAAGTTATGTACATGACGTTGTCAATAATATGTGCTCTTGTGATTGTATGAGATTTATCATTTTAAAAAGTGGTTAGTCAGGTTATCAAAATATTTTGCAGTTAATGTGATGGCATTTTCAAATAATGGCACTGTGTCATTTCCAATTCAATGACTTAAAACGCATGCAAATATATTAACCTTACATCTTTTCTGTTTTTCTTGCTATATAATCCTCGATGTGAAGTTATGTTTTCGTATCAAAGATAATGGTAGGCTGAGCCCCTTCCGATAGTACTATGTTATCTGAAATGTGATAAAACTGTACACTCTGTACTCGCCGATTGACAACTACCTGATTATTGCACAATAATTTACTCCACCGTATAACATACGTACATTGCTGTCTACTTCAATAATATCTTACGAATAGGTTTTGTGATTAGTCTCCCGTATTTTACAATAAAATTGTTATTTACTGTCTTGAAAAACCAAATTGAACTGCTGGGATTTAGATATTTTTTTTATTTCATTACTAAACCAAACTACTTTCTGGGTAAACGAATTGATCTTAAATATGGCATTGAAAATGGGGAGGTCGGGAATAGGCCGTTTACACTGAAAACAGCCTGATGTTATTATTACACACACACACACACACACACACATTATTAACCTGTCACAGTACAGTAACATTAAAAATTCATTTTTAATTAAGGTTGTAAGTTTATTTGTTTTTCATGTAAATACCACACATGAGTCCCAACAGCTCCCGTTTGGAGCCAGTGAGACTATGGCATCCCCAGTTGGGATATGTTGTGAGGCTGTGAATGTAGTGGGGAGGGGAAGGAGACGGGGAAGAGGAAGATAGGACAGCACCTGGCTATTCAGATCTGGTCACTATACACAGCAAAAGCCATTTCAAGCAACGTTTCATTTCTGACCAATCAAGAAAGTAAGGACATAAAAAATGACAGTTACAGAAATTATTTGATTGTGAGATTATGAAAGCTTTCTAATTTTGACATTTTGAGAATTCAACAATGATTGGGGGCGTTGCGAGTCTCGTTCTGTAGCAACGTGTACAAACGTGACAAGTTGTTTGCGATGTGATTGTACTACAACGTGCGATGTAATTGTACTACAAGTACTACATTGCATATCGCTATCACAGCATAAGGGGCCTACGGCCTAAGTGCTCACGGGAACTAATCTTAAACCGTCTCCGCAAAGAATATATCGCTATCCCTTTTGAATATCGATGGTGAGACACACTTCTAAATATTAAAATATAGAAGTCAGACTTATATCACGGAACATTCATTGGCATCAAAGACTAACAGTCTTACTAATAAAAAAATCACTTCCCAACTGTTAAACGGTGAATTAGATGCACATTGTATAAAGACTACAATTTTAGATTCAATTTGATATTAACATGTACGTGTAGTAGAATAAGATGCACCGTCACTATGGTTGTTCTTCCTACACTTGTTTCTGCATTCCCTATCCTAGTTTATTTTATTTCTGAATTTACCAATTTCGGGTAGCGAAAAGCCTTGCATAATAATCTTCATATTATAAGTGATTTGTGTGTATTTATGAATGGAAAGAAACTCCAAGTGATTTGTTTTTTTGCTCGAGAATGATTTGTGCATCTGTAAAGCACAGGAAGGGATTTTTGGTGACAGAAAGAACTGCAATATTAAACGCAATTAATCTCAAGTGAGTACGCACGGTACTCAATTGAATACGTTCACCAGACCTAGTTCAGTGCAACTAAGCTTGTTTCAGTATCCTATCTTCTCTTTTAATTCATTTAAGATTGGCTTGGCATTTCATGCACACTGATATCAATTTATGATACGATCCTTGTTTTCTGCCTTTTCTTCACTCTATAATATCCGCCGTAATAATATTGTCAATGTACGTGAGAGAAATATTTAATTACAAATGCAAAATAATTATTGCGGTACGCCAGTAAGTTTTGTCTTTTTTTTCAGCAGATTAAAATAATAACACTTATAATTTTACGACAGTAATTTATTACTGAAGATGTCTTCTGATTTACATAAAACTATACTAAGCTATTCTGCCATTTTATTACTGTCACTAAACAATGTAATTTTATCAAGGATTTTCAATGGCGATAAAAGAAAAACAAATGGAAGCCGTGTCATTATTTGTTATCTCGATGTTAACGGCTACTACCTACTTCAAATTCTTTTTTTTATTATTATTGTTTTCGACAAGAAAAACTTACATTGTTGTGATTGTGTGATCCTTGATTTTACTGTTTTACAGTTTGTTATCGAAACAGAAGATGTTCTTCGGTTAAATTCGAAAATATAATGGTATCACGCAATTTAGAGAGAAACCCCTTGTGAAAAGATGTACGAATCAGTAAAAAAAACTTTGTTGTTTTATTAAGTACAGGCTCAGCTTGAATTCGAGTCCTGATAATAGTCTCCGTATTTAGGGCTCAAATTCAGATCCTACAAATGTGCGCAGGGATTCTTTGATTTGTTAAATTACGGACTACTTTTTTTTATTATTTACCATTGATTCAGGGTTGTGGCGTGTGAAATGTAGCATGCTTTTTGCTAATTGAAAGAAATTCATACGGGTTGTATTCCGTATAATGCGGGTTGTATTCCTGGGGTTAGAGAAAGTGGATCTGCTAATAACAAATACGGTGACCGGACAACTCGGAATGAAACCAACTCAGAACCATCTCAGATAAGTCATTTAGAGTGATAAAAAATAGATATAAAAATTTGGTTAAGTAGGTTAGGTTGGGGTTATCGGCTAATTTAAAATTATTTTTTTCATAGTTTTTAATGACTTTTCAAGGAGGTGTTGAGTTGACTTTATTCTCAGTTGGCATGGAACCAACAAATACATTGTGCACTTATTTCAAGATTACTGTAACTAAAAATTAGGTTCCATGACAACTCAACACAGTGGCAAACCAACACACTTTTTAAAAGAGATGTAAAGTAATTCCTACTTAATAATAACCTACTTTTAAACCCTAACTTTAAAAAATAAATTTAATTAAAATTTTAAATAATTAAATGGAGTTTACGAATTAAACACAAAAACAATTATTAATTAATTAACCAACTCGACGTCACCTATTTTTTTCTCACTTTCATGACTTTATCACTTTTCAAAAATGTGTTGATTATCACCGTGTTGAGTTGTCCGGTTACCAACCTTTTCAAATGCATTGAATAATTATCACTGTTATTTGCTTAAAGTTTTGGAAAATGTACAAATTTCCATTTAATTAAATCATTTTATCGATAATGAAAAATCTGCCCTCTGGATTATTATTTAGTATAATTATTTATTTATTTTCAGGAAATCAATAGTTTACATTTTATCATTTTGTGTGTGATGTGCAGCTTACCAAAAATAAAACCGATGACGCATTTCCTCCTTGTAACATTACATGTGATAAGACAAGATAACAGGAGGCTTTCAGGCGTCACTGTCCCAATTAACTTTAACTTCCTTCCATGTTAGGTCTATCCTGTCCTCAGGCAGCTCCTGTAGAATTGCTAACAGTAATGTAAATGATTTTTATGTATTCCAGGTGAATGGCTTAGGAAAGTCGGTGGACATCAGCTCGAAGATAGCGAGTGCCTCCCAGGCGCTGACGGAGCTCCAGTTTGAGGAGGAAGATGAGCTGCTCTTCAGCAACCGGGAGCTGCCCGACCACGCCTGCAAGTACTGTGGCATCCACGAGCCCAGCACCGTGGTCATGTGCAATGTCTGCAAGAAGTGGTCAGTTCTTTTCTTATTTGAAGAATTCATTTTAGCCAAACGAAACTTAAGTAAGAACTCTCAACTATGAAAAAAAAATCTGTGATGAGGCAACAAAAAAACCACGAGAATCACAATATTTGCTCTTTATCTATCTGTAATTATTTGTGGTTCCATTCCTAGATGTAACCATATCTTTTTTTGTTTCAAATTTTCAATTGAGTGTCGCTAATATTGTCTTCATTAACCTCTAATGCCAGGCGAATTTCTAAAAACCGCGTGGATTTTACCTTTTTGCTTTCTGGTTTGCGATTGTTTTCTGTTTACCAGATAATACATCTAATTATTCATGTATATTACATGATAATATCGTAAGAAGTTTTTCCAGAATAGCCAACTAACTAAAAAAAAGATTAAAAAATCTTCCATTTTGGAAATATTTACCAAGGAATATAATCACACAAATATAAACTGATTTTATTATTTCTACACAAATCTGAATACATACCCAACATGAAAAAATACAATTCAAACAAGTTTGCAAATAAATAAATACCTTTATACGCATTTGAAAATGTAAAACTCAGAAATTTTGCCTTTGACAGTTGCAAAATACGACGCGCTAAGAATAGACGCGCCATAGACAATTCATTTAAAAATATCCTAGTGTTGCTAATTAATGAAACCACCGGCTAAGTCAAGAATGATATTGGCGCAAGCGATTCTGACCTTGTCCTTCATACAGTTTCTTTATACATAAGGGTTAATAAAATCGCATTTAAAAAAAATATTCGTGGCCGCCGGCGGCCTTTCGGTAAACGACTGATTAATTAAATATTATAATTTGAGGTTTTACTCATTAACCTCTTAAATGCCAGGGAAGAAACTCGAAAATTTCGCGATGTTTTGACTTTGACGTAATATTTTGCGGATTTATTTCATGCTATCGCATATAATATTTACCAAAACACGTTCCCTGAACAATAAACTATGCTTACAAATAATATTACTTGCGTTTATTTGACAAATTGATAGTTTTATCGATCTTTTCATGACATGCGACGCTCAAAGTTTGACAGGTCAAATCGCGGCAGAAATGTCATTTCGAAAGTCATAGATATCTGCAAAGATGATTATTTGAGAGGCTAGGTGTGTTCCTTATATCTGTTACGTCAAGAACAAGAATGCCCCAAGCGATTCTGACCTTGTCCTTCATACATTTTCTTTATACAAAATTTTAAAATCGCATCTCAAAATTTTTTTTTTTTTTATGGCGCGTCCTGGGCGCGCAATCGGCAAACCAGAGGTTAAGTTAAAATAAAAATAAATATAACTGTCTTCAGCTTCCAAGGTCATTTCCATAATCAGCTCTGGAACGCCGATTTTATTATATTTGTACTGTTTTATATTGCTATCATTTCTCCAACTCCTTCTCTATAATTTTATGGACATTTAAAAAAAAATTGTAATAAATAAATTTGTAGCCAAATACATTTTTAGGGAATTGCAAATATTTAAGGTTTTTATTATGCAAGCTTACGGAGGTTTTAAAGAATCTAGAAAAAAAAAACGTTGATTGCTGTATTGGATATGGATACGTTAAAAGAATGTAGCCGCAACACGTAGTGCTCACACGATGGCTTACCACAAATCAGTCACGAGTTGTAGTATAATGATTGAAAGTAACTATAAATCCGTATCTATGTGTCCAGGTTCTGTAATGGGCGTGGCAGCACATCGGGATCGCACATCATCAACCACCTGGTGCGCGCCAAGCACAAGGAGGTCACCCTGCACTGCGACGGGCCTCTAGGCGAGACCTTGCTGGAGTGCTACTCCTGTGGAGTGAGGAATGTCTTTGTTCTTGGTTTCATCCCGGCCAAGGCAGACTCTGTCGTCGTGCTGCTGTGTAGGTTCGTAACCCTGAACATATATACGTATTCCATTTCAAACCGTGTCAAAGTTTTCTTGGATAAATTGACAACGCTGATTTCATATCTTCAGTTTCTATGTACAGTACCCACTTTTTTTGGTAATGCAAGAAAGGTTCTTTAAACCTTTTTTCATATTAGATACAGTTTGAGAATTTATTTGTCTACATAAGTTAAAAATTAAGTATAATAATAATTATATTATACCACCTAAAGCTTGAGATCATTTTCCTGCAAATTATTTAATATTGACATATTGTAAACGCCAAACTTTAAGATCGGCCTGAAAATGATACAATCTATTCTCGCGCAGTTACACTGACTTTACAATGAACATAAGCGAAAGAGAAAGATGCGTAAAAACATACGCATGACAGAGAAAGGTGTGGGCGGTGTTGCCTATTGCGACGATTTCTGATCAATGTCAGGTCGGTCTTAAAGTTTGACATGTGCTGTACAAGTTAGTTAAGTTCAGTGATTTTATGGAAATGAGTCTATTCCAGACAACCATGCGCAGCCCAGAGCTCTCTGAAGGATATGAACTGGGACCAGGAACAGTGGAAGCCGCTAATAGCGGACCGCTGCTTCCTGCCGTGGCTGGTGAAGGTGCCCCTGGAGGCGGAGCAGGTGCGGGCGCGCCAGATCACCCCGCAGCAGATGGGGCGCCTCGAGGAGCTGTGGAGAGACAACGTGGACGCCACCTTCCAGGATCTGGAGAAGCCGGGGGTGGACGAGGAGCCGCATCAGGTCTTGCTGAGGTACTATAACTAACCATCTCACTTGATCGTGAGGTACTCTTCATTCCTAAATCTGATCCATCTGACCATGGCTGATTTATTATTATTTTTTCTAAGAGTTCCAACCATTGTTGGAAATGGCTTAGCTGCCTGATACTACATCTCCTCTTTCCCATCTCCTTCCCTTCCTCACTCCCTTCAGCCTCACAGCATACCCCGATTGGGGATGTCAAAATTACAGTTGGGACTCTTATGCGGGATTCACGTTAAAAAAAAGTAAAAACTCGGGTCTCATATAACGAGACGGCCGCATCTATTATTCTTATCCCATATACCCTGCACGGGTTGGTTGTTAGAAAATGCCGCAAGATAATAAGCCCGCACAAATATGTGTTACTATCTACATAATATGAAAAACTTTTAATAAATGAAAAAACATTGAAAAATTTTTTTTTGTAGGTACGAGGATGGATTCCAGTACCAGAATGTGTTTGGGCCGCTGGTGAAGTTGGAGGCAGACTACGACAAGCGATTGAAGGAATCCCAGACGCAGGAGAACATTGAGGTGCGCTGGGACGTGGGCCTCAACAAGAAGACCATTGCCTACTTCACACTGGCCAAGACCGACGGAGACATGAAGCTGATGCACGGGGATGAGTTGAGATTGCGGTAAGCCAATAAAACTAATTAATCTCAATACAATCAATTTGGTAGGTTGGTATCTGTACCCCGGGAACTATCTGTTGGATAGCCAACACCTCTGCCATAAGTTTATGTGGTGGGGTCTTTCCAGGTTCTGGCGGTGGATGCGTTTGTCCGCCAATTGTATGGTGGGCCAGAAGTGGTAGACCTTTTGACTTCTCCAGTCGGACTCTCGACCCATCGCCTTGCACTACGGTGGGAGGGATGGATTCATAATATGTTTGTCATCCATGGACACACTTTCCCCCAGATTCCTACCAATCCTGCATATCTTTTTTCTTACCAAAACTTCCTCTCCTTCCTTTCTTTAAAAAGATCCTCCGCACATCATCCACAAGGATAGGTTTTGGGCCCGTAGGCCCTGAGGGAAATTATTTCCTCAACCTCTTGTGTGGGGAGTTATTTAAAAAAAGTTTATTTAAAATAAAATTAAGGGCATTTTTATTTATTTATTTATTTTATTTATTTATCAAAAGTATACAATACAGAATATAGTATATTATATAAAGCATTGTACTCCCAGGAGTTAATAAACTCATTGCGGGAATGATACGCATTACATGAAACATATAGCTGTATGTAATAAATGGACATATGATGGGGACATACACAACATTATTATTTCAGATAGTCATTAATAAGATGAAGTTTGAGCATGTTAGTTTGGGTCTTTTTACATTGACTTGCACGTTTGATCTCGTTGGGTAGTTGATTATATTTTGTGTGAGCTATGTATTCTAGGGATCTTAGTCCATATTTTGTTGATTTGATTTTTGGTATAAGAAGTTTGTTGTGATTTCTTGTGTTGTGTTGGTGTACGTCGCAATTGTAATTGAGTGTAGTGTTGGAATGTGCCGAGTGTTGAATTACTTGTAATATAGTTTTACTTATTTCAAAAGTGGGAATGGTATTAAAAGGAAGTATTTGGGTGTTTCTGTAGATGTCTTTGACATGTGTGTCCCAAGGTAGACTGAAAATATTTCGCAGGGCTCTATTTTGAACGACTTGGACTTCTGAAATCATTTTTTTTGTAGCAAATCCCCAAATTCCGGCGAGATATATTAGATGTGAGTGAATCATAGCATGGTAAATCGATTTTAATAGAGAGGGAGGAAGTAACCCGCGAAATCTATATAAAACACCAGTTATAGGAGTAATTTTGGATAGAACATGTTTAAATTGGTGATTCCATGTGAGTTGTGAATCAATGAAAAGGCCAAGATATTTTGTAACATCAGCCCTTTCAAGGCGGTTATTATCAAGACTTATATTAAGACTTACATTTTTTTTATTTGCAAACAGTATGTAATGTGTTTTTTTTATGTTTAGGCTAAGTTTGTTTAGTCGCAGCCAGTTTGCCAGGCAAGCTATATCCCTTTCCATTTCCTTTTCAAGTTCGTTTAAATCATTATTGTGATAAAGAATCACTGTATCATCTGCATAGAGTTGTATTGTACCCTTAAGTCCCCATTTAGCAATATCATTTATATATATTAAAAATAGTAATGGTCCAAGTACGGAGCCCTGAGGCACGCCACATTTTATCGTTCCCATGCTGCTTGTCCCTTTTCCAACAAAGGTCTGACAGTGTCGGTTAGAGAGGTAGCTACACAGTAACTTCAGGGGAGTGCCTACTATGCCTAGGTGTTCTAGCTTCTTTAGTAGTATCCCATGGTCAACCGTATCGAAAGCCTTTTTTAAATCTATAAATAAGCCTGCAGCGTGCTTACCCTGGTCTATATGCTTTTGGAGGGCGTATACAAAATCGAAGGCAGCACATTTTGTGTTAGATTGGTTATAAGTCTGTACGCCCAAAAACCTCCTTTGGACATTTGCTTTAAAAAATTTAAAATCTATTTTTAATTTCAGTAGTCAAAGATATTTCTTTCATAGCTTCGTTGAACCTCTCCCCCTTTCTTGTAAAGCATTTATCAAGCAAGAGAGGTTAAAACTGCGCTCTTTTTATGGATTTCAATATTTCTTGAACAATGAGTAATTATAGAATAATCGTTTTGATGTCTAGTCTAAATTTTTGATAGTTGAACTTACCTTTTAATGCTCTCATTGCTCATGATAGCAATTCTGTTAGGAGGTTTTAAAACCTCCCAACTGTTGAATCTGTAAATTGTGTTACTTCTTTCTTCTTCTTTAGTGGTTGCCTCATTGTTGAGGATTGGGACCCATATTCAAATTTCTCTGGTGAACTAGACTCTTCCACTCATCGTGTTCCTGCGTAGCATTCAATTCAATTTACATTGAAACCCTCTTAAGAAGTTTTCCAAGGGACCGGAAAAAAACAAACTTCTTAAGCAGGAAAACCTTATATGTGGGAAAAATTGGGCCAATTTTGGGCCGAGGGACCGTAAACACCAAACTTCTTAAGCCACAAAACTTCTTAAGAGAGAACTTCTTAAGAGGGTTTCACTGTATTATTATATCAAATTATTAAGTAAATTTTGTGGGTTAATTTTATGCTTTGGTATATAATATTTACCGAAATACGTTCCTTGAACAACAAACTACGCTTACAAACAACTTTACTTGCGTTTATTAGATAAATTGATCTTTTTATGACACGCGACGCTCAAAGTTTGACAGCTCGAATCGCGGCAGAAATGCCCATTTCCAAAGTCATAAAAATGTCCAAAGACAATTATTTGAGTGGCTAGGTGTGTTCCTTATATCTGTTACGTCAAGAACAAGAATGCCCCAAGCGATTCTGACCTTGTTCTTCATACATTTTCTTTATACATAAGGTTTAAAATCGCATATCAAAAAGTTTTTTTTAATTATTTTTTATTCAGCTATAGGGCGCGCCAACGGCACGCGACCTGTTAAAGGCAGCTTCACTAATGCTAAATATGTCGATATCCGAATTAATTCTGTTTAACAGTAAAATTGCTCTCCCGACCGGCATGACCATTGGCAAGTTAGTCCTGCAGGCCGGAAGATAGAACAGTCTATGCTGTCGCTGGCGAAGATACCCATCGGGAACATAGAAATGAATGCTCTCCATGATAGCTGAGTTTTCAAACCATCGAATTACCAACCCACTTTCAAGTTTACTCCTCACTAAGAAATTGAATAAAATTTTAAGAACCCGGGTGTCTCTAAAATTCCATTTTTCTTTTCTTCTCTCGCCCTCCAATTGGTCCTAAGCTTGAGTATCTCCAGATTCTCAGTTTGGTCGAAATATGTTGGGATAATCTGTAATGTAGGCAGTTGATTGAGTGATCTATTGTGCATGCCTGGTCGGTCTTGTCTCTTTTACGGTTAAGACAATGATAATGTGATTGATGTTTTAGGTACGTTGGAGAGCTGCACAAGCCGTGGGCAGGCGTGGGTCACGTAATTAAGGTGCCTGACAATTTTGGGGACGACATTGGCCTGGAGTTGAAGAGCAACAGCGGAGCTCCCAGCGACTGCACCAACAACTTCGTGGTGGACTTTATCTGGAAGAGCACCTCCTTCGACAGGTATGTTGATCATTCAAGGCAGAGAGTAAACTGCTATGATATTTCAAATCATAGTGATATTTTTATGCAATAAGATAAAAATTATAAGCCTTACTAAAAATACTTAAATCTTTCGTAAATGGTTGTTTATGTAAAATTTAAAACATGTTTATTAGTAATGCCCTATCTTTTTATGAAATACTTAAGACGCATCTAACAGATTAAAAATAAAATTAGTGCATATTATATTTCACGGATTGGCTGTTAGAATGACCACTGGAGTGTCAAGATATTTACAAAAAAATTGCATTGAGCGCTGGAGATTTTCATACATTTGATTTTAGATTCATACCTCTAAATATTGATATGAAAACAGATAAAACTGTTAACCGTCCTTTAATGCCAGTGAATTTACCATGTTTCATCATTTATCTAAGTCTGTAGGCTTTATAAAAAAATAATTAAAAAATCATTAAATTCACAAACATATGAAACTTGCATGATTGTTAACAGAAATATTTTTAAAGTTGTACTAATTACAGGATATTTATGATTCAGTTCTTAAAAGAACTAGAAACAAGGTTAAAATTATATATACACTAGCTTTTACCCGTGGCTTCGCTCGCATGGTATTAGAGGGAAATTACCATAGTGCTTGCACTTATAAATTTCCCCCCCCCCCCTGCATTCCATATGTTCATTCCCGGTACATTCAGTTTTCAAACAACTCGCATGCTACCTAAATTTCATAATGCTAGAATGCCACTGCTCACCAGTAGTAAAAAAAAGAATTATCCAATTTGGTGCAGTCATTTGGAAGTTATGCGTTCATTTTTATTTAAATAGATAGATAGATATTAACTACGATTTCCCGCAAATATATCAACATCGTTTCCACGGCAACAATTTGTTTTCTGACGTTAGCAAAACTCGCTTTTGTTAGCGACAGAAAACGCATAATAAATATAATTTCATAACACCAGGGCTTACCATTATATACCGCTTGTATTACTCGCATATAATGTAGCTTTCTATTGGTGGAAGAATTTTAAAAATCGGTTTACTGGTTTATGCGTGAAAGCGTAACAAACAAACACACGCAGTTTCGCATTTATGATATTAGTATAGACATATAACAGTATACATTACTATTTTAACTAATTTTACAATGTACTTACCAAAAAGTTTGATTGTTTTTTCACTAGACATACAATTTTTCAATGGTACACTTGAATACGAGTGTCACTACAAATTATTACCTTGAAGACAAGTCTTGGTGCCAATCAACTTGGATGCAAGTGTTGAAGTAGGGCTGGAAGTGCACATTTTATTGTGTGTGAACAAACCCCCATCTTATATTGCATTAATCAAATCGCTGTTTCCAGGATGCAGCTTGCTTTGAAGAAGTTTGCGGTGGACGACAACTCGGTGTCGGGCTACATCTACCGCCGCCTGCTGGGCCACGAGGTGGAGGAGGTGCTGTTCCGTTGCCAGCTGCCCAAGCACTTCAGCGCACCCAACCTGCCTGATCTCAACAGGTCGCAGGTAATTATAAACTATTCCCAGAGGGGGTCCATTCCCATTAACTTAGTATGCAATATCACTATGGCCCGGTATATCAGCCAGTCCGTATCCTTACCATGTACGACATTCCTCGCCCCAATTTAAGCGGGCTAAATCTACCGCTCACGCTATGCCAATCCGCAGAATAGTTCCTATTATAGACGCCGAGGCGCTAGCAGTCATATTATGCCAGATCCGACATTTACGTAAATTGCCTAATTTTACAAATATAGACTTAAATTCATTAGGTGATGAATGTAATAGTCATCTGATGCGGGATTTCAAAAGTTTTAACAACAGGACAGTTTTTCAGCGGTTAATTTCATTAATAATGCACTGATTCAAGCAAAACAAATACCAATTAAAATTAGTATACTCGCATATAGCACCATGCTGATTGAAGTAGGGAACTTTATCAAAAATTTACTCGTAAATTAAACCCACCTAAAAATAAACTGCCGTCATTTTTGAAAGTTTATTTTTGAAAGAAGATTTCGTTACAGACAGTAGAGAGCACAGATACAACACTCGTGTATACAGTAGATTTGTTTTCAAAGAAAAAAGAAACATTCCTCTATTAAATTCATAGACAATACACCCATAAACACGTAACATTGGTAACATCTAGGCTTTTGACCTACACACGGGTTATGTTCCTAGCTGTACCAAGCTCGACATTCCAACCAAGCCAAGCTTATAATCAACTGATATACTGGGCACCATTTTCTTGCTTGTATAGGTTTGTGCCAAAAATCAATTTTGCATCAGTAGGTAAAATAGGGTTTGATAAATGAGCAATCATGAAACTTTGGTCATACATTAATCTTAGCAGTGTAAATGAAGATCTGCAGAGGTAACCCAAAAATTGCATCACTACAGCGTTCAGCCCTTCAAATTCAGATATTCAAAATAAATTCATAAAAATACCATATATTTCGACAAAATAATAAAAAAGTACTTTAAAATTCGATATTCGAAGTAAATTTGTAAAAATACAACATATTTCTGAGTTAATGAAATTTTGTTACAGTCGCAGCCGGCCCTTTAACCAATCCTGTGCCGCAGACGCGCCGGCGCGCGGAACAAAATTTAAAAAATTTTTAGAATGCAATTTTAGTCCTTATGTATAAAGAAAATGTATGAAGAACAAGATCAGGATCTCTTGGGGCATTCTTGTTCTTGATGAAACAGATATCATAAACACACCTAGCCACTCGGAATAAATTTTATTAAATTTATCCATGACTTTGACACTGCATTTTTCCCGCAATTCGAGCTGTCAAACTGTGAGCGTCGTGGGTCATGGAAAGATCGATAAACCGATCAATTTGTCAAATAAACACAAGTATTGTTAATTTAATGAAAAACAAATACCTTTGTATAACACCAATATATTGGTGTTATACAAAGGTATTTGTTTTTCATTAAATTAATGATGACACCCCAAAGTAAATATGCCTATTTTGAAGAAACAAGTATTGTTGTTTTTATGCGTAGTTTATTGTTCAAGGAATGTGTTTCGGCAAATATAATATTCGATAGCATAAAATAAACCCACAAAATATTACGTCAAAGTCAAAACTTTGCGAAATTTATGGGTTTCCTCCCTTGGCATATGACGAGTTAAACTCAGATATTCGAAGAAAACATTTATTCTAAGAAAAAATTCGTAAAAATAGATATATTTCGGCATAAATCCAAATTTCATGGCAGTTTTCCGGGCAATGGGGGCTTCAGTGAGAGTATGTTTTGGCTGCTTCAGAAAACAGATTTGTGTTTCATAGTTACGATAAAAGTAACTGTTTTCATGATACCTAAACCTTCTTCCCTTCAAGACCAACGTTAGATGATTAATTTATAAAATTGTAATTCTAGGTATACGCGGTGAAGCATGCCCTGCAGCGGCCATTATCCCTAATCCAGGGGCCACCGGGCACAGGCAAGACCGTCACCTCGGCCACCATCGTGTTCCAGCTGGTACGGCAGGGGGGCGGGCCCGTGCTGGTATGCGCCCCCTCCAACACAGCCGTGGATCAGCTCACCGAGAAGATCCACAGGACGGGGCTGAAGGTAATGTCACCATGACTATCCCTGCTCCTGATCCTAGGCCTGTATAAGACAGTAAACCTCTTACTCGTTACGTCTATTAAACAAGTGTGCAGAATATGACCATCATTTTATTGTTTAGGTGGTGCGTCTGTGCGCCAAGTCCCGAGAGGCTATGGAGTCCAACGTGGCGTTCTTGGCGCTGCATCGCCAGGCGCGCGCCCTGGAGCCGTGTTCTGGGGAGCTGCGCAAGCTGCAGCAGCTCAAAGAGGAAGCCGGAGAACTGGCTGCTGGGGATGAGCGCAGGTATGTGTTCTCTCTATGCTTTTTCCAAACTAACAGATGAAACTTGATAAAATATTTACACATCTCTCGTACAACAAACAAAAGAAGGTGCGCAAATTTGTCTCTTGCCGTGCGCAGAAAGGGCGTGATATATTAGTAGTTTACTAGTGTTCGTTTGTGGCTTGTCCTGGTACCCCCTACCGCTACCATGTCTCCTTTGCGATCCCTCCCTTGTCCCCCACCCCTCCTCCCCTGCGTATCCTTTCCATGGATCCCCATTCCCGCCCGCATTCCCCTCCACCACTCCCTTCCCCCTTTCCCCATTTTCCCCATCTTCCCCATCTTCCCTATCTTCACCCTTCCCTCGTCCCCCCTCCCGCGAACCCCGGCTTTTTCTTTGGGGATATTTTTGAAAAGGTTATTTAAACTTTGCACAAAAAAAAATCACAAACAATTTTTGAACACAAGTTTGGAAAAATGTGCGATCATGAGCGACACAAACATCCTATCACAACGAGTGCTAAACACAGACCGATGTGTCTCTGGCGCCGAAAGTCACGGCGCACAAGTGGGTGACGTGAAGAGGGGACTTCCCCTTTCCACATCACTCGTTAACGGATTTTTTTTTAACAATTTATTTGTAATGCAAATTACTTTTTAAGAGAGGTGCTCCTCTGTTTTTATATTTCTTTAACTATAATAAATATTACTATTCAAGTTGTGTTATTATCTAAATACCGTGAAACAACCGGCCCATAATGAAATAATAACGGAACTTGAATTTTATCTTTTAAATTTGATGAATTGTACAAATTCTGTGAAACCACCCCCCGACTGGCTTTATTTTTTATTAATTAATAATTTTTTATAAGTTACAGTTTTTTGTCATTTTTTCACTACCATACTAGGCTTTTTATACTGCTTATATTATCTATAATGGATAACATCGTTCCACTGATTCTTGCCAGTAAAAATTTTTGAGCGGTATCACAAATGGCAGATAAGTATGATTTCACTATAAAACTGTTTGAAGGTACAAATATCAATATTAGAATTATTCTGTGTGGTTTCAGGTATCGCGCCTTACGTCGGGCTGCAGAAAGGCGTTTGCTGGAAGCTGCTGATGTGGTCTGCTGCACCTGCGTAGGAGCTGGAGACCCCAGGCTGGCTAGGCTGCGATTCCACTCCATTCTGATTGATGAAGGTGATTATTCTGTGTACAATGGCGTACATTACTAACTGCGGTTTCCTCCTCAAAAGGAATCTGTACTAAAAAAGTAATACGAAATGTTTCAGGCATGCAGTCAACAGAACCCGAGTGTATGGTCCCCGTGGTGCTGGGCGCCCGCCAACTGATCCTGGTGGGAGACCATTGCCAGCTGGGGCCCGTAGTAATGTGCAAGAAAGCAGCCAAGGCCGGCCTCTCCCAGAGCTTGTTCGAGAGGCTCGTAGTGCTAGGAATCAAACCCTTCCGTCTGGAGGTGCAATACCGGATGCATCCCGAGCTCTCTCGCTTCCCTTCCAACTTCTTCTACGAGGGATCCTTGCAGAACGGCGTCAGCTCTGATGAAAGAAAGTTGCATAAGATCGACTTTCCGTGGCCCATTCCGGAGAAGCCCATGTTCTTCTACGTCACCCAGGGACAAGAGGAAATTGCCGGGAGCGGAACTTCCTACCTCAACAGAACAGAAGCTGCCAATGTGGAGAAGATCACCACCCGATTCTTGAAGGCAGGCGTCAAGCCGGAACAAATAGGTATCATCACTCCTTACGAAGGGCAAAGGGCTTACCTAGTGCAGCATATGCAGTATCAAGGAAGTTTGCACTCCAAGCTGTACCAAGAGATCGAGGTAGCTAGTGTGGATGCTTTTCAAGGCAGAGAAAAGGATATCATTATCATGTCTTGCGTTCGATCTAATGAACATCAAGGTATAGGATTTCTAAATGATCCGCGACGACTTAACGTCGCTCTGACTAGGGCCAAATATGGAATCATAATAGTGGGCAATCCCAAGGTACTGTCGAAGCAGCCCCTGTGGAACCATCTGTTAAGCTTCTATAAGGAGCAGAAGGTTTTGGTGGAGGGACCTCTGACAAATCTTAAAGAGTCCATGATACAATTCGCCAAACCTAAGAAGTTAGTGAATGCTTCCAACCCCGGGTCTCATTTCATGTCTACATCAACATACGATGCGCGCGAGGCGATGGCTCCGGGAGGAGCGTACTGCCGTGCAGCCCCTAGGCGCCCCCATGACCCCCTGGCCTACATCGGTCCCGAGAGAGCGCAGGCAGCCCTGCACGCCCCGGCTGTGCCCGTGGCTATGTTCATGAACATGGCGCACGTGCCACCGCGCTTCTGTCAGCAGCAGCGCCGGCGCCGTGCCCCCATGGCCCCGCGCCCGCTGTCTCAGGAGCCCCTGTCGCAGGTGGGCCCCGGGCTGTCCCTATCGCAGGGCTTGTCGCAGCCAGACCTGTCCCAGGAGTCGGTGATGCTGGAGTACCAGTCGCAGGCCGAGGGACTGTTGTCGCAGGACTCGACGTACCAGGGCAACTATCACCCGGCGGCGCGCTTCTCGCAGCCCTATTGAAGCCCAGACAGGGCCAGGCCGGCCTGATGAAGCTCCCGAGGGGCCCCCGGCAGTGCAGGACCCCGCGCCGCTCCGATGAATCGCTCTGCGGCCCGTGCGCCGTCTCCGGTTGGCTCTTAAATTTTACTTTCTATTTGTCTAGTAATATTATTTTCTCAACCAACTCTTTTTTCTTTTTTTATTTGCGCATTAGACTTCTGTCGTACTTGAATGAGAATGTCAACCCGAAGTAGCCGACACTGACACTGACACCGACTCCGACACCGGGTAATGTAGAAGAAGTAGAAGCTTGGGCTACACATACACGCCCCTCACCTCTCTGCGTGATGTTACCGACGAGGTTAGCTGGCCGTTGTGGGTACACAAACGATGGCAGTTAATGAAATCATGTGAAGATTTTTTTTTAAATCGCAATTTAGTTTATCGTAATGTTATTTTTTGGTGAGTGATCATGGGTACCTTCTTATAGCTGGAGATTTGATGTCGAGTCAAAATAAGAATTCTCGTAAATTATGACGAGGGTATTTTGTTGGGATGCCATTTTTAATTTTTTATTTATTTTACCAAATATCAAATTTTATTCAAATATCTAATTGGTTGTACACATAAAAATATATTTTTGTTAAAAATTGAGGTGGAAGTATCACATACTTCTGGAAAAAATATTATATTTTCTCTAAAAGATGAAGTTAGACAATTCTTAGTAATCGAGAAAGCAATTTAAAAAAATAGCATGTTGCCTTTCTGAGATCCATTTAATTTCCAAAGTATGAACAAACTTGAAACACAAGATATTTTATTGGAAGAGCACAAACATGTTCACCACTCAACCATTTGAACTTAGTTATTCACTTCAGAAACAGGCTAATTATAATTAATTTTATTAGTTAACCTGCTTCTGAAGTGATTATTCATTAATTATTCCAGAACAGTTTTAGTTAACATGGGTAATGAAAATCACTCTCTTCTCTGGTTAAGGAAGAGTATGATATATATTATGGTTGTTATTATAAAAAAAGTTCAGAGTTATAAATAAATCAACTTCTGAAGTATCGCTGATTTTTATTTACCAAACTCCTCCCACAATTTGGATAAAAGGTAAGAAATTTAAAGTGTCATTTTTTCTGTCAAGGAAAATGATGGAGGGTTACAACGCAATAAAAAATATGTTTGAAAAAATTGAGTTTATTTTGAAATATTACAATGCTTTTTACATGTATAAATCACTTCTTGTTGAGTAGAAAATATGTGTTGAATAAAATTTTATTAGGGAATCAGTTCTTTAAAACTGACCGTGGGACCTGTGCAAGTTAAGATTGATTAAGACACCTTAAAACAAGATTTGAGATTCCACAGATTGATGCACACTGAATTTTTATATTTAATTCCCATTTCAGTAGAAAGTACATACAACTTCTTCAGATCATTTCAAATTACCTTTTACTGACAAAAAGCGTTAAAAATATTTTAATAGCTGTGTTTTAAGAGGGGGAGTCTGGTCCAGCCGATCTGAAAAATCGAGTTTTTTGTTGCCTAAAATCTTCCTATTTATTTTATATATTTAAAGTTATAGCATCAAATTCGACCTTGAAATGTAGATAAAACGGAGTGGGCCAGTTACAAGCGAAAACTTTAAATGCGTTTAAAACCACATTTTTCAAGTTGGCTGGAATTTCCGATGAGCTGGAATCGTGGCTTATCAAATTTTAATCCGATTCACTTCAAATTTTAAATTAAAGAAAATTAAGATTATACGCGGATGAGCCTCGACTTATGAAAAATTATTATTATTATGGGACAAAGTTATTGCAAAATTAAGGAAATTTTTTCGAATTTCATTTTTCATATGATTTCCAAGGACTCAGGATTCCAGCTGATTTGGTCAGACCCTCCGCTTTCGGCCGTTACATCATAGATATTCAAAACAAATTTTCAGTAGTGTTTTTTCTTGTTCAATAAATCTTTACGCGTAACAAAAGTTTGTGAAAAAAACACTCGGCTCGACCAGACTCTCCCCTCAAGCAAATTTGTAAATAAATAACGGGAAAATATAAAAGTGAATCTAGAAAAAATAATTAACATATCCTAAAATTTTTTTATTTGGTGTTAATATTTTTATCTTTGGCAGTGAATTTAATATCAAATTTACAATAAACAGGGTATTATGGTTTTTATCTACCAACTTTACACATGATAATGCCAACAGTAAAATACACAAGTCAACAATATGAGTTAAATAATAAATTGTGACATGCCTGAATTTCATAAAAATGAACTCAATTACATGACCATATAATATGCAGTCACTGAAAATAACATCGCCATTTAGTATGTAAAACCAAAAAGGTGACATTTTCACCAAAATGTAAGTTTTTTTTTACATGCGTTTTCATTCTGAATCCGTAATTCTTGGCAATGGATCATCACACTTGGACACTCGCGCTGACATTTGACTAAACGGCCGACTCCCTTCTGAGGGTACCGATTTGCAAATGAAAGGCTGACTGTACGAGAAAGTTCATTGTACAACTGACCGGTTGGGCCAGTTGCTTCCCTATTTATTGGGCAAACAGTGTAGTGTTGTACACACTCTACACATGCTCGAAATTGCTCCCGGAGGAACAACGACATTTTAGAAAATTAATTACTCGGTCCACGGTTGCGGGCATAATTCAGCTTTGAAAGGGGCTCTAGCACTGTAGGGTGTTTTCACGTAAACAAATGAGATCAATTTTTGTGTAAGATATAAACTTTCTGTGGCCAAGATAGGAAAATGAAAGGAAAAAAATGGTACACTATTATAGTCTCTATAATTTGTTTGGTTTAACAAATTTTCAAATTACTGGACTTTTGGAATATCTGCGAGTTTGACTTATTCCAGAACTTTTTAAATAGCTCAAAAGGCGAGATCTCCTGTCAGATTTGTGTGATTTTCTGTAGCTGTTATTTGCTTTTTCTATGGGCCGATGTCAGAATTTCAGCTGTGAGCTGTCACATATATTTGTTTTGGTCGTTTTAAACACGAATTCTTGCACGTTATGCATGATTATTTATTCATTTGACAGCCGTAGAAAATCACACAAATCTGACAGGAGATCTCGCCTCGATCTCGATCTCACAAAAGATATAGAATCGCTCTTCTGATCTTACTTTGGAAATTTTAAAATCCTTATACCTCGCCAGACCTTTTTTTAATTGAATGTTAATTACCATCCTTTATCAATTATTATCATCAAAGTCCAAACTGATAAAAGTAGGCAAATTATTTAAATTTCATTTAAAAAGTGTAATTTTCACTTAAAATTACACTTTTTTCTTTAATGACAACACATAATAAATGCAATCACATAATTTTGAATTCGTGAGAAGCAATAAATGATCAGAATTTTCATCAATGCACAGAAGCAAGGATGGAATGTTGAGAAAAAAGGCAAATTGCTCCAGCGTGATGAGGCGAAGTGACTGAATTCTTGTATACTTTAAGTTGTACAGACAGAATATAATACATGCTGACTCTAGAGCACTAAAATCTTGGGTGATGTTTTTATCAGCAATCAAAGTAAGCATATCAATGGGTGATGTAGCAGTATATAAAAACCGATTTATTTCCATATCAACTCTTGATATGTTTGTGTCTGATTGCCTAGTTAGTGGTTCAGTACAACTGCAAAATTTCGATTTATTCAATCAAAATACTCAATGAATGAATGGTGGGTGAATGGACAAATTGGTTAAACACACATTATTAAAGAATCAAAGAAATGAGAAACTTCAACGAATTAAATTTGTACAATAACAATAATAATTTGACTCAAAATATGTGTTTTTATTGACCATTTAAATGGGAAATTTGAGAGATGGGAGATTTGATTGATGATAGTGAAATGATTGAATAAGGAAGTAAAACGTAGGGATAACATGCACAATAATTAAAAGAAATACATTTTAAAATTAATTTCAATCATCATTTTACAGGATTCCAAATGTGAGGTTTAGGAATTATGTATATGATGATCCTCTTTGTTTTTCACCTTAGCAAGTTTATAAAGACTGTACTCACACTGAAGAAACAGAACACCTTAAAAAATTGCTGGAAATTTGAAATACAATTTTTTTTTACCATTTACAAAGACATCTTCGTTCCCTATTACAGGTTCGTTAATGAGACTAAATCTCAAAACAAACAAGATTTTAAAGTTCAGTAGACTAGATTATCCCCTATTAACTTTTACAACATAATCTATCCCGTCATGCGACACTTTTTGTCACGATGTTTGTGTTTTAATGAAACTTAAGGAGACTTCTGCGTACGGGGATAGCCACCGATGGATCACACACGCGACAGCCGACAGGTAAGGTTAATGCGAACTGAGTTAATAAGGGTTTACTGTAATATGTCAAGGGGATTCAATGCAATTAATGTCTCAATAAGGGTAAAAGTCAAAGAGGTTCCATTTCTTCATTGTCAATATTATGAACATACACAAATAGAATACACATACAAAAATATATATAAAACTCTTCTATCGAAGAATATGAACAAAAAAGTGAATATTTATTAAAGAAAAATGTTTATATTACGACAAAAGTATTTTAATCATACACAAATATGGTTTATGTCCTGCCATTCGAAATTAAATGAGATTTTTATTATTTTTTTTTTTATGTTACGAAATATAGCAGCATAAGATTTTTTTTTTTTACACATACATAAATTATTATTAATGGTAACATTCATACATTTCGTTTGATTTATACAATAATATAACGTAGGAATGTGTATAAGATTAATTCTAAATTAAATATCACTCGTGATTCAAAGTAAACCAGAAAATAAATATATGTATATAGTTAGCTTGACTTTACTTTTTAATAATTCTAATGACTGACTAAAAAACTATTGCGACGAGACTTATTGCTTTTAGGTTTAACAATATTTCAGTCCATAAATTTCACAGAGTTGTTTCTCGATAATAATTCTGAATTCAAATATTACGAAGAAAATAAACTTGGGCATTTATGGCTGACCAATAGAAAAAGATCTTGTCCACAATAATTATGACTGTTTTAAGTTTTATTAGCCAACAAGAAACATAATGTGGCCGCAATAAATAAATCTATCAACAGTAGCAACAATAATAAACTTTCCCAAAAACTAAATAATATAACACTAGTATTTAACCAGAACAAAAAATAAATCTAATTACCACAAAGTGGTGTACCGCACGAAGATTAAAGTAAAAATCGTCTGCAACATTTTATTCGATATACATTAGAAACCAACGTTAATTCTAAATCCACAGGACCATGAAAACCAAGCTTCGAATTAACAAATTCCCACATAATTGAAATATTTTAAGAGAAAAAAAAAATCACGAAAAAGTTGCAAAAACAAATTAATAATATGTAATATGATTTATTCCCGTGTAAATCAATTTTCGGGCCTGATAACCGTTGTGAAAGACACTTCAAATTCAGATACATATTAAGTAAATTCGCAAAAATACGACATATTTACATGTGTTTTGAAAAATCAAAGCCGATTACTGACGCGGTCGGTCTGCCAAATTCAGATTTACGAAATAATACAATATATTTTTGCACAAATCGAATTTTTTGGGACCAAAATAAATTACAAATTAATTTTTTTTCTGGGGACAATTTTGAAACACACTTATTTTTTAATTAACAGGGTTCTACCATACATAACATATTTCTATTCCTTTGAAATGGGTATTATGTAGATTGAATCACAATAAAAAGGAAGACTTATATTCCATGTTATTACAACACACGTCTATGAAGGGCAGCAAATTTATTAATGTGATGTTATGAAATTATACGTAAAAGGAGTCTTGTAGGATTCTCAAATTACTTCAACCTCAGAAATGAATGTTATCTTTCAGATTTATTCAATTTATTTCAAGACTGTGTTCCAAGATATATTTTTGTGATTTCATGCAAGGACTTTAGTAAAATCGCTGCCAGGTGACCATAATATTTAGTTTGAAGTGAGAACAAGAACTATTCCCGCGTAAATATCATTAAATAACATTATACACCACTAAGAATTGTTAGCATTTTTATATTAAACGTTTTATAATATTCAGGCACATAATATTTGGTTTATATAATAACATTAAACTGGCACTCAGTAATGAACACATTTTATCAAATAATTTGCAATACAAAAAAATAACACGTTTACAATTATTATTACACTGTTATCTAAGTGCCTACTTACCTACACCTTGACTGGCATTTTTTTAGAATGGCCAGGTATATAAATGTTAATATTACCAATACACCGGCAAAAATGATATATTATGTAAATCTTTGTACTAAATGATCGCTCCTTTAAAGAGCGTCAAGAAAATTTTGATAGAATTTACAATGTAAGTATGTATAAAAAGAATGAGCAAAGCTGTTTAAGGCGCTGATATCCCCATTGTACTTATTATATTATTACGAAAAGCCCAGCAAGATGACTATAAAAAAATAACATTAAAAATACAGTCAAAAATCACAGCCGCTTTCTTTGTTAACAATATTTCCTCGCTACATTATTATTATGTGAATTATTTGATCGAGATCATGGGACGTTTGGTTTTTCTGCAATACTAATTAAACGTTTATGTATTTTGTGCTTATTTTAGTGAAACGGTGGAAGTAGATTCTCCCAATTGTGACTGTAAGTAATAGGAACGAGGTCTCCAAGATTCCTCGTCGCCTACATTTACCTTTAAGTACAAATTATTATTTCCTCATTGAATAACATAAGTACAATTTTAGTATACATTAATAATAATACCTTATTGAGAGATAGCAGAGGGTAGGAGTGTTCCGTTTCACGGGGGCAACAGGGAGGAGATGGAGAGGCGCTGTTCCAAGGCTTGGCTGGTCTTCTCAAACACTTTGAGGACGTGGGAGAACACTTCGGCGTCGTACACTGATCGGGCCGTGTTGCTCATGTCGAATGGTTCTGAAATATGCACATACAACAAATCTAAAGAACGCTACACAGGATACAGTGGCAAGTTTGTCCTTTTCTACTGCCAAATCCTGTTAAAAAATAACAAGCGTTGAATATTCTGAATCTCACACAGTTCTTCAAGAAGATTCTTGCTTCACTTAAGAGGCGAAAGGTTGGGAGATTTCCCTGTTGGTGGAAAGGCTATTTACTTCATGGTGCTGGAGTTACTGAGACTTTAAGCTAGCCTTTCTATGTTCCAAACACAAATCTACATACCTACCTGCAAAACAAGCCTGCCAGCAGTGATTGTTTTCTGACAAATGATATATAAAGAAATGATTACCTTCGACGCAAAGCAGTTTCCACTGGTGAGGTTCATTGCGCCGGGAAGCCCTACAGTTTTCCACACTGAGACAGGATCCGGTGCGAACTGATATAGTATTTTGGGCATAACTGAAACAAAAAGTTTTGTCAGAGCAAAAACCGAAAAATAACAAAAATTAATGTGCAGTGCAGTTTTCGGTTTCTCTATGAGCGAAGGCCCCAAGACTTTATAAAAATCTTATTTATTGATAAAAATCTAATTTTTATAACCACTCAAATGATTTTTTGCATATCAACGCTGGAAAGGAAAAATGGCTAAAGCACCATAACCGCTGTTACATTAAAGATAAGCCTACACAATAAGCTATATTGTTTATTTGTGCCTGCATCCATCAAATCAAGTTTTGTAGAGTTTCCCAGAACACGTGCCAAACTCTAGAAAACTTGATCGAGCCTTGATGGTCTTCCCTCTGATAAAATACTTACTCGAATTCAGTGAAGTATTTGAGGAAGCCGAACAACAGTTCCCCGAGTGGCTGCTCATTTTTGGAGTGGTAGGGCAGCATGGTGTCAAACATGTCGATGTGGTGGATATCCTGCACTGGGTCGAACTTGTCCGGGAACTCATCCTGCAGGCACGGCAGGACAGGGGGGGATACACCACCTGGAATACATATCACACACATATTTAATCTTAAAACCTTATATCAAGCGAAATGCCGATAAGTATTTTTATCTAAAAAGAGTGACATCGCCTGAGAGCCAATTCTGGTTCTACAGGATAAGGAATTGTCCTTAACCTTAAAACCCAGAAGTGGAATGGCAGTCGACGAAAAAATTGTTAATTTGAAGGTTAAGGACAATTTCTTATCCTTGCAGAATCGGAATCACAAGTCTGATAAGTAAATTTTTTGGTCTCAGCCATTGTTCAGCTTAAAAAAAACCTTTTTCAGAGATGTCTGACTAATCAACTGGTTGATCGACCGATTAGAGAATCCGAAAGGTTAAACGTGAAGGTTGCCAAATCACCGCAGTGATCTCATGACTCAGGGCCAGTTGTTTCACAAAATTTGAACAATCCATCAAATTTAAAAGTTAATTTTCAAGTTCTTTGAAAATGAGTCGAGAGGGTCCGGCTGGAGAGGTCAAAAGGCCTTCCTCTACCAGTCTCGATCTGAGCAAAAACCTCCGCGCAGATAGTATAAAATATATTTATCAGTAATTATAAAATATATATTTATCAGTTGGTATGGTGCAGTACTTACATTGTAAATAGTGTAATACCATGAGTACCAGAGAGTAGCTCGATACCGTTTTATTCTTGGGATCATTGATATCATTATACTGCGCCCAGAGTTTGATTATCAATACCAGAGGACGAACGCGCCAATCCACTAAAAACATTAAAAAAAATCTCATAAATAACTTTGCTGTTTCTCATAAATAACTATGCTTTGTCTGTGTGTAAAATGTTAGTTAATCCTGTGTGAAAATTTTCACATACAATGAACTCAAATTTGATTTCAATAAGCATAATTTTCAAAATTGGAATGGATTGTTATAAAAGTAGATATGTAGTTATCTCCCTATAGTCAGAAAATTATTTTATTTTTATAAGGACGGGTTGTTTCAAAATATTTGATGGATTCATCAAATATTTGAAGTTAATTTTCACGTTTTGTGTAAGTTCTATTCAAGTTCTGTGATTATTTCAGTATTTTGAAGCAACTGTCCTATAATTATATAATAACAGAACTTGAATAGAACTTACACAGAACGTGAAAATCAACTTCAAATACTTGATGAATCCATCAAATTTTTTGAAACAACCCATCCTTAATCATTCTATGTTTGAATGTGTATTTTTTTTGGGTTTCCATTTTTTTCCAAGTTTACCAACGTTCATTCGAAAGGTATATTTTTAATTGTCTTTACAAAAATACAACCTATTAATGTAAAAAAGAATGTCTATGATTTTTTTATACAAATCTACAGTTTTTATTCCGAGATTGATGAAATTTTGCACACTTGACCTTCAAAACAAGAAGATCACTACGCAATTTCGAAAAACCACTCCTCTTCTTTTTCCACTACTCTAAGCGGAATTTGATACTACTTTCAAAATAAGAGGAAAATTATTTCTTTTTTTTTACAAATACCTTATCTGATATAAAAAAAACTCTGTCTAAGGAAGGGCTGGGAAACGCCGAGGATTTCAGCTAATTATGTATAGAGAAAATTGACAATATTTGTTTTTAAAGGGCTCCCGAGCCAAATATTTCACAAATACTTTCAACTTTACAAATCCTACAATTATTGTAATACCCTGCGATTTTTCATAAAACCAATTATAAAATAAAAATTATAATTTGACATTACCTGGACTAATTAATTATTATATCAAAAAATACTTTCATTTAGAGTTTTAAATGTGTAATAACCGTTTCTATTATAAAGACGAATTTAAATATTTTGAGGTTAATAATTGTCACCTAGAAATATTTGTATTTCTTTTTAAAAAAAGAGAAGTGATATTTGTAATGAAAACAATAAAATGCACACATTTATTGATTGCACACCACTAGCGTAAATATAAAAGTGAATTCAAATACAACGGTAACCAATCACAAGTGATTAAAAAATAATAAAAACTTTGTTTTTATTGGTTTTCAAAGTCAATAAAACACAGAACCTTGAGAATATGTAAACATTTGTGCGTAACTTTTTTAATTTTCGAAAGTTTTCTCATTTTTGTCGCATTTTATAATACAAAACGAAAAAAACTTGAAAAACCACAAAGAAAATATTTTGACTTCCGAATAACAAAAGACATGGTATCTGCGGAATCTTTTATGGCCGTCTATAGAGATAGAAATAGTCTAAAAGAGGTTTATGCATTACCTGCATGAGGGAACACACATACTATCTATTTATCCATTCTATATTTGTAATCTCTATAATGTATTGGTAAATGTTTTATGGAGACTACGAAAAATAAATAATTTACTCCTAGAGCAGTGATGAGCAATCTGCGTGTTTTATTAAAAAATTACCGCAGTAAAAAAAAAAATATAAGTGGGTTTGCGACACCACAGACTGCAAATTTAACAGTCAGGCTGTAGGTATCCTACTCACTGTAGGCAAAAGTTTGTTCATCACTATAGAGCCTCTATATTTTGTATTTCTCTTAAATGAACCATCAAAACGCAGATTGCGCAAGAAATATTTTTGCATCACATTCAATTTCAGATTGTATTCGCTGTTTTTGAACGTATTTTAAAATAATGCTTTTGAAAGCAGATAAGACTCCTTTTAAATTTTAAATTTTCCAGGAGCGTCTATGGTAAGAAATTATGTCTTCTTCAATCTTTGCTAATTCCCTTAGTGGCGTCGTGCAAAGCAATGTTCTCTCTTTCCAACAATCTTTAAATCATATATCTCACTGTAAAACAAAATGAGGTAGCATGATTTTCATGAGTCCGTATTTGGCTAGGAGAAATATCTCACAAAAAGACTCTGCAGGTATGACGTCTGGGAGAGACCGTGATCGGACAACTCAGAATCATGCAACTTCAACAGCTCCTTTGAAAAAACGTTAAAAAAGTGATGAAAAAAAAATATAGATAATGTAGTTTATATTAGATTAGGTTAAGGGCTATTGTTCAAATTTTTTTTCATAAATTTTAATGAGTTTTCAAAGGGGTGTTTTTACAAGGGGTGAAATTACATGATTCTGTTATCATAAAACTGGTACAGCATTTGATTACAAAGAGTCTAATTTTTTTTTTGATTAACTCCACACAGGAGGCCCTGAGGAAAATAATTTCCCTCGGGGCCTATGTCATCTGAGATGCTGTGTAGAGGGTCTTTTTGAGGAGAGGAAGGAATGAACATTGATCATGAAGAGACCCATGTTGTAGAAAGCAGAAAACACAAAGACCAGCAAATTGTTCCACAGCCAAGCTGTTGAACTCTAGAACGAGTTGAAGAAGCGGCCTGTTCTCATGTGACAAATGTCAACCGTGTGCATACGTTGGGCGCTCGTTTGGCCTGTATACACGCACTGGTGCTGGCGGGATCAATGTTCCTACGACGCTAGTTCCTCAGAGCATCTTTCATTGAAATACCAGAATAAGGAAGCATTCCCACCCGACATCTGTGCTCTAAAGATTGCAATCTGTTAAAATGGGAGAATCCATCAAACGGACCGTCCGTCTGTTAATGAAAATAAAGTAAAATATTAGATAAATATGTATTTACTTACATTGGGAATAGCAATGTAAAAGGTGCGTGTTACGAATTCCAACCACATTATTGCAATTAAGATCCACCTCCAGTCCATGCACGTTATCTCGAAACTTCAGGATCGGAACTTTGGCCTTGATCATCTCTGGCTGCACAAACATATCTGCAAAAACACAAGTTCAACGTCTACATTATTAACCCATATGTATATATATATATATATATATATATATATATATATATATATATATATATATAATATTGCATATTCTGTCTGAATATTTCGCTTTGTAACAAAATCCAAACAAATAGAATATTTATATTTTTGTTGGTGAATACCATACAAGAGTCCCCACTGCTCCCAGTGAGATTATGGCATCCCCAATTGGGGTATATTGTGAGGCTGAAGATAGTGCAGAGGTGAAGGAGAAGAGGTAGAGGAAGGTGAGGAAGTGCCAAGTGGCAATTCAGATCTGGTCACCAAACATGGCTGATTTCAAGCGAAATAACGCATTGTTAAATAAATATCATTTCAAATAAGTTTCATTCATTGTGAAACGTTTTTCATTGTGAAATAACACAATTCAATTAAATGAAATTTACTTGCGCACTCCCGGATTTGGACCCGCGACCTTTGGATTGCTAGTCGAGAGCCTTACCCCTCGACCATGGAGGCCGTCTGAATGTATTCGAAAACTAAAACTGTTTTGGGAGGGTGATGTCAATACACTTTCAAATTTTATCATTAGAAATAAACACATAATTTTTGAAATGTTAAAATTTCCAACAAAAAGTTTTAAAAATGACTCACCTTACGTTTTGTCTAACTAAAATTACTGATGATGAAAAAACACATAGACATTTTATAAGACAAATTAATGTATTATAAACGTTTAGGTCACTTTGCTTTTTCATAGAAAAATAATTAATAAAAAATAAAATTTTCTAAAATTCCCGTCGGAAACTTTGGTTTGATAGAGGTCAACATTTTTTCTTCTGTGGTAAACTCTATTTAAACTAGATTTGCATATAAAGCGTGGTGTTTGCTCTTTCTAACACCAATTAGATTAGATCATATTTCTCACCGTGACAGTAAGGCTAGGGATTGCAATGCCGCAGCTTTTATTAATCTGCTGGATCCCGCACCTTGAAAGCGCGGATCCCGCAAATTAAAAAAATTGGCGCTAAAACTTTTGCATAAATCGAGTCTTTCTATAGGTGATGAGTGTTTTCGTATTCATCGTCCGGCGTTTAACGTAAGTACCTATATTTTAATGTTTCGTTTAATCTCATTGCTAACTTGCAGCCTTTTAAATTAGGAGTTGAGGCACTTTGCAGGCGAGAGTCAACGCTTGTAACTGCGACACAACAGTTCGATTTATTTTGGACAAATTACAACAACAAAACACGATATTGAGTAACCAGTTGTCACAGACTCTACATGAACGTATTCAAGAACGCCGCACTGATTTAACAGGAGTTCTGATTTATTTGCAAAATCCACAAAAATAGAGATCGTACTTATACATTCTTCATGCCAAGAAAAGTTGGAATACGCCAAGAGATAAGGAAAATAATAGAAAGAGTCGTAGTTCAAGACGAAGAAACATATGCAGATTACGTCTTCGAAAATACACCTATAGCTGGAACATTTGCTACTGATACCGATCCTACTCTAACGCTAAAAGAAGAATTAGAAAAAACAGCTTCAACAAGAAAAATAAATATTTAAGAAAAAGACAGACAACAAGCAAAAGAACTTTAAGAAAATTTTGAAGAAAGAAATTACGTTCTTTGAGTCTGATGGTATCAGAGGAGAGTACCTGGCGCTCGCCTATGAATATATCCTAACAGTTCAGCCTACTAGCGTAGAAGCCGAGAGAGCGTTTTCAGCATCAGAATATATTTGCAGATCACTCAGAAGCAGGCTCGGAGATGATACAATAAAATAAATGCCATTTGCTTCTTAAGAGCGTATTTTCAAATATTATCACCATAGGTTGATATCATAGTATTAGCATCTAAGAGGAAGTTGTGATTTGATTATTAGTCATTATATGAATAAGACTGAATTAAAAATATAAAACTGTAAGGGTAAGATTAAACAAAACTATTAAACTATGCCAAACATTTAAAGATGAATCTAAGAAAACAGATTAGTAATTACTTATACTTAATTAATAGAAAAGAAATAATTGCTTAATGTAAGAAATGTTTAATAAAAGTTGATTTTTATAACATAATTTCAAAGATGCGGGATCCCGCGCGGGATTGAGTAATCCCGCGGGATTGAATGAGCTGCAAGATTGCAATCCCTAAGTAAGGCACAATAATTTTTATTAGATAAATGAAAAAAATATACTTGGTTTTAAGTTACTTTATTGATATATTTTTATTCGACCTGAACAGTTCTCAAAAGCGAACAAATTTGCCTGAGGGGTTAATGAGCTTGTTTTAGCAGCTGATAAATTGCAAATATTTCTCATTCTCTGGGGTTCTAGAGGTAGTTTTTAGTGAATGTATAGGATTAGAGTTAGATAATTCTGTTTCAGGCATGCAGAACTAGAAATATTTTAAAGGTAATTTTATAACTTCGCTTTTTAAATAATAATAAAAAAATCACTACACAACAAAATGTATGCATAACAAGATACAAAAAAGTGCAGCAAAATTATACAGCCAGCTTGTAATCGTAAGAGTAATCTGAAAATCTTTTACAAGATACAGGGTGTATCAAAATGTACCCAAGGAAGCATTCTATTGATATGCTTGGTAGGAATGGGGATTCCATCGAAGCCAGAATTTATGTTAGTCTCTCAGAGGCTGGGCGTAACAGTACACAGTTAGCCCTGTACAAATCTTAATTTCTGTTTCACTGGCAGCCACCTCTGGTCTCTGCAGAAACTCTTATCTAAGCTAGATACTAGATACATGGATACTCAATACTTAGATAGATCTTAACAAACGGATTGCAATCTTTAGAGTACAGGCATTGGATGGGAATGATGTTTTTTGTTCTACAGTATTTCAATGGAAGATGCTCCAAGAATCTTGCGTCATTGATCAGCGCTCAACATTTGTACATTTCCATGTCTCGTTTGAATTCAACAGCTTGGTGTGGAATGTTTTGCCTTTCCTCCCTCCGACGAGACCCAAGTTCACTCCTTCGTTTCCTCAAAAAGACCCACCTCACACTCCCAAAGATGACATAGGCCATGAGGGAAATTATTTTCCTCAGGGCCCCCTAAGTGAAGTTAATGTAAAAAAAAATTGTCCAGTGGATAAGGCACTGCTTGGAGAGCTGTGGACACAGTCTTTCTGGACATATTCGTCAGTAATGTGTTAAAAAAGTATTGACTTACCGCAAGTCTTAATAATATACTCCAGGATGGTATCAAGATGCCCCAGGGCCTGCGCCCTGCTGTCCACCGAGTCCTGGGGCCTCACCAGCAGGCAGAGATCCATGTCGGAGATGTTGGAGCCGAAACCGGAGGCTGTGGACCCCACTAGATAGAGGCTGTACCTCGGAAATTGGTTCTTAATCGCCACATATAGGAATCTCCATAGGTTCATCTTGTTGGCGAAGGTGTCTTCCGTTTGTTGGCACGCCATAAACTTATTCCACACTTCTTGCGACAATTTGTCCCACTTTGAACCTACAATGAAAATCGTGAAAACAGTTTTTAATATTTATCTATGATTTGAAAGCTTCGTCCCATCGCTCAAGGAGTAGAAAAACTATCTGTAAAAGTCATCCAAAACCAAGGTGCGAATGTTATGAACGTCTCTCTCTCTCTCTCTCCGAGATTCAGGGTCGCATTCATATGTGGGGAAACAGGGACCCTCATGGGACCTGAAAACAAACTTAAACGCGTGAGGTAAAGTGGATGATAGCACAATTGGCCCACAGCCTGAATGCTCACGGGAATTATCCGTACACCGTCACGTCTTTAATAAAAAAAATAATAGCTTTGTCCAGATTCTAACGTAACGGACGGGACAGACGGTGTGCGATGCAAGAGATAGACACGTGCGCAAAGAAGTATCAAGAAATAATTGCACACTAATGGAAATGTTCAATAAAGAGTCAAACTTCATTTTGCATTTTGGTAATCTTTTTGGATAACTAGACATGCTTAATAATACAAAGGAGCACTTCTGAACGGATCTGTGTTGCAGACATGCATACAGAAATGCTCGCCGCTAGGCCTGTGATGACATGCTCATCCGTGAACACTAGGCCATGTCATTGTTGAAGCTGGGAAGTATCTATTTGTTATTTTTATACATTAAAGTTTTATAGAATGTTGCTACGACTTGGCTAGTGTTTATCTGACGTCTATATTATGTCTGTCATGAGTTCCCATACATTTAGCTAATGATAGATCAGCTTCAGAAATAACTATCAAATTATTATTCAATTATCCTTTTTTTTTTACTGCGAATTTATTTAATTTTATTTTTATTGAAAAACTGTTTTTATCAATATATTTCTAACTATTGTGAATTTCTAAAAAATAAAGTTCTTTCATAAAGGTAGGCACATAACTTCTTGCTTCATTTACATTCGTTCATACTCTTCTGTTATTCTGATTCTTGACATGGCCCGATTCACTTGATCCTCTTGTCTTCACCTACAATTCACTTTTGGATCATAATATTCACCTTACTTTCTTCCTTTCCTTTCCTTTACTTTCTTCCTATCCTTTCTTCGATCATCCACTCTAAATGCTCAAACCATTTAAGTCTCTTAATCGAATTCATTACGCTTTCCGAATATCCATATTTTTTACACATCCAAACATGGTTTTACAAGACATATGTCGCCTCGGAGATCTTATTTCTAGAGTATTCAGTCTACTTTCATTCTTCCTCTGCCAGTTCCATGCCTCACTGCTGTACATCAGGGTTGGTATCAGCACTACATTGTGGACTGCTAGCTTTGCTTTTTTGAACAACTATTAAATTCAATTAGTGAATTACAACGGTAAGTAAGCAATATAATTACCGTTGAGCAGCATCTTGGGAGTCTCTTTGACTTGAACAAGGTGCCTCTTGGACAGGTACTTGTCCGGCGCAATGACTGGCTGCGCGTAGTGGTGCTGCAGGAAAGGGGCGCCGGGGAGGCGGTGCCCCCGCAGTGCCGTGCGGCTGCCGTCGTAACGCCGCTTGTTGTGGAAGAACACAGTGGGCTGCAGGGGGACCACAGCCTCGCTGGCACTCAGGTAGCGTGGGAAGTAGTGGTGGCCGTGATTGTGGTTCACCCTCATGGGGCTGGGCTCGTAATGACGCCGTAATCCTATAAAGATTACTTTTGAAAAGATCAATATTTTATACCAGGCTTAATTATAATTTTTTAATCTGTAGAGACGATGTTCAGTCCATGTATCAATGGTCAAAGGCTCAATATGCGCAGCCATTCCCCTTAATATGTGAGTGAGCAAAATCAACGCATACTAAGTAAACTAGAATCCAATACTGGAAAGAATTCCAAAAATACAAGGTATCTGATTTGAAGATTCAAGAAGAAAAGTTCTAATATTTTTAAGACATAAAACATTAGAAAAGGATTACCATTTCTTCCATGATAACCTTGCGAATCGTTAAATAGGGGTGACCGACAACTCAGAATGAAATCAACTCAACACCTCCTTTGAAAAGTCATTATGTAATGAAAAAGATTGGTTAATTAGGTAACGTTAGGTTATGTGCTATTTTTCAATATTTTTTTTCATGGCTTTTAATGACTTTTCTAAGAGATGTTCAGTTGAGTTGATTCTGAGTTGGCATGGAACCTTAAAAAGACAATGTCTAGTCATATATATTATTCTTATCCTATTTGCTAATAATTAACTTTAGTATATTTTTTATCTTTTTAAAAAAAAATTATAATATTCTATTCCTTACGAGTGCGTTATATTCTTATTTTGTTTTATTAGTTTGTGCTGTTTATACCACACACAAATAAATGCAGACATACGTACCACCATACTTAATTTTGTATGTTATACCTACATCATTTTATCCTTATCAATTCAGGTCTTATTATTTAACTTCAATATTAATCACAGTAAATATTGTGCTGTTATGATTCTCTGTTTTTGCAACAAGTGCGAAATATTGCAACTATTTGTGAATGTAAAATTCTATTTTGTGAATGCAAAATCCCTATTACCCAAATTTTTTGGGTAATAGAGATGTAGACAAATTTTTTGGGTAATAGAGATTTAGACAAATTTTTTGGGTAATAGGGATTTAGACAATTTTTTTAGGTAATAGGGATTTAGACAAATTTTTTGGTAACTGTTGGCAGAAAAGTATGTATCTTCCGTAAATACCTATCTCTGTTCTGTTTCTGTTCTATTATCTGTTCTTATGGAGAATCAAGTAAACTTCCCAACTCTGTTTTAGCCTTAAGAGCCATTAACCAGCGAATGAGAATTTAAATTTTGTCGAACGATGATCTTGCAATAGAGAACTCCAGTCCAATTTTTTATTTTTTTTTATGAATAATGACCTTCTAACTTAAATAACTGCATATTTATTTTTATAGTTCGTTTTAATAGTTAAAATAAATGTCAAAGTTTTAATTTTTCAAGATCCCCCGAAAACCACCGAATCTAGTGTGACGTCATCATGACAAATCGAAGTATGAATTTTGTAGGGAACTGGAATCAGCTGTTCGACTCCCGCCATTTTGAATTTCAGCATTGGAGCGTTTTACTGGGCAGTAAGATCGTTTTTTGTACAGTTAGAGTTTTTGAATATTTTAAATAATACAGATAAACTAATAGAGATACTTTATTTTTGATACTGAATTATTTAGGCCTAAATAATGTTTCAATAAAAACAAAAACTATTATGTCCAAATCTCTATAAACCAATAACACAGAATGTCGAACGGCTTGCGCCTTACATTCTATTGATTTCTATACAACTTTGACCCAGGTGACGCGGCGCGGTGACGTCACGTCGCCAAAATCCAGCAATACCAACTTGACAGGTGTTTTAATGACACGTTTTAAAATGGAATTTTTAAAATTTTTTTAAAACTCTACGTTAAATATTATGTAATAAAACTTATATATTCAGAATCAGCGTATATTGGTCTATATGAACATATTTTTTTAAAGCCATAATATTTTTCACTGGAGTTCCTTATTGGACCCTTGCAACGGTACAGGGCTGTTCCGATGAGAAAGATCAATTATTCTCCGTACCAGCATTTTAACATAATAACTCAATATCGATTTTATTTCATTCCAAATTTGCTTTAATAAATACATACCCACATTCAAAAATGCTCAAACTCATGATGATAAAATAATTAAAATTATGTACTACTAGCTTTTCCCCGCGGCTTCGCTCGCATGGTATTACGGGAAATTACTGTAGCGGTTGAACTTATCAATTATCCCCCCCTCCTCCCCACCCCCACCTCCTCACACATTCCATACATTCATTCCCTTACATTCAGTTTTCAAACATCTCGCCTGCCATCTAAATTTCATAAAGCTATAGCTCAAAGAAAAAAAGAATTATCCAATTTTGTTCATTCGTTCGGAATTTATGCGCTTACAAACATTTCGGATGTTTATTTTTAATTAAATATTTGGAAGTTTTTTAAAATAATAAAAAATTACACTATTTATTATTCAGTTTTTACAATCGTTACGAATTATATTTTTAATGTAGGAACTCTTATCTGACATTTATTCCTTGCTTGTCCAAAAAAAACAAAACATATTCTAATATTTGAATTTTCTGGAGCAGTAGCTGACCAGGGGGCTGAGTACCTACCAGCTTAGAGTCCACAAATATATCAACATCGTTTCCATGGAAACGATTTTTTTCTGACGTTAGAAATAACTCGCTTTTGTTAGCGACAGAAAACGTAAAACAAATATAATATATTAATATTTATAATTTCATAACGCCAGAGCCTGCCATCATATACAGACTGTAGTCTTCGCATATAATTTAGCTTTCTATTGGTGAATGAATTTTCAAAGTCTTTTTATTGGTTAATGCGTGAAAGCGTCATAAACGAACTCTAGCAGTTTCGCATTTATAATATTATTAAGTATTAAGTATTGAAGTATTGATTGGTAATTATTTTTGGATCATAAGTATTTATGATTTTTCATAATGTCTAAGTAAAATAAGAATGTAATTTTTTTTTATAGATATATTAGTTTGTAAGACCGTAAATAAATAGACAAACTGAAGTATTTTCGTCACAAAATGAGGGCGCGGATCTTTTTTTCATGATTTTATTTGAACTAAAATAAAAATTCTGAAAAGTAGCATTCCCAAATAATTTATTGTTTATTTTACTGCATGACTATTTTTGTTTTGAAATGTATGTTGTATAATACAAAATTTTGTTTGAAAATTTAACAAATCTGCCAACGACCTACGGTAAAACCTTATTGTACTAAAAATAAAGATATTTTCTCAAAATTTAAAAAATAGCTTTACTAGATAAAAGAACAGTCTTACGAAATCAATTTAAAATTTTTTGTGGAAAAGAGTAAATATGTCTAAAATTTGATTTAAAAATGACATATTTCCGGTTCGTCTGTAAGCACTACCGCCTGCGTAGTGTTATTATTCTCCTGCCACATTATTATTATTCTTCTGCCGGGCCGTCTCGCTTCCAATTTCCCCCAATCTGCTTGCAGAGTCTCTGCAAATCGGGTCGTTAGTAGGCACAACTTTCTGTCGTATTATTATTACTCTCCTGGGGTGTTATTATTATTCTCGTGCCGGGCCGGCGGCAGAGGATCGTTTCCAATTTGTCACCAATCTGCAGAAAAACTGACTTGTTCCGACTTGTCTCCGACCCGATATCTCGTCATTTCTCAACGGGAGCATTCTTTGTGGTTTCTGACAGCGACTCAGTGGCATAGCGTGGGTATCAATCGCACGGGGCGGAGGAAAATTTCGCAGCCCCCTTATTTAGGTACTTCAATTTAAAAGACTAAAATACCTACATATTATAAATTAAAGTCCTCTGCCGCGTTTGTCTGTCTGTTCGCGACGAACTCAAAACTACTGAACGGATTTTTATGCGGTTTTCACCAATAGATAGAGTGATTCATGAGGAAGGTTTAGGTTTATAATTTGTCAAGGTAAGTTGGCTGAAATATATAATTAAAGGAGAATGTCTGTATGTGGCGGACGAGCGGGCTGGCAAACGGGCGGTGTGGATTTGATTTGTGTGTAAATTAACAGATGGCAGTGTGAGTTAAAAGGTTGGGTAACTATTCAGTAGATGGTGTTGCGTTTCGTTAGCAACGTGTGGCCGGGTCAGCTAGTATATAATAATTCTAAAGAACTTTTTGGCAAGAACAATCATCATTATTGTGTACAGGTTACAAAATAAAAAATGTATCTTCCAGAAAATTCTGTGCTCATTTCAATCGGTCCGAATCGTAGGTGCGACAAATATATGAAATGGGATGGTTTAAATTTTTAAAAGGCATTATTAATATTTATTTTTCCGCCCCTTAAAAGCTACCCGTATCGCACCATACTACACTATGTCACTGACCTCACTGCAAATCAGATGCAGCCTTGCAAGAAGTGACTTTAAATTGGATGGTGTGTAGAGTCTATTATCTAAGAACTTGTCAATAAACATGTAGAACTTAAAAGACACTAGGATTCATTGTAACACTCTTAATAAGAATAAGTACCTTTATCATACGTAGTCGTGGAGGAAGAAGTGGTGCTAGAGCGTCCGGAGTCATCCGATTCACACTCGGAGGGCGCCGGGGACAAATGCCCCTGGTCTCCGTGGTGCACGGGAGCCCGGAAGGGACGCCTCGACGTCCAGTGCTGGCTCTTCTTCTGCCCGTGCAGGCTGCGCGGAAGAGTCTGTGACTGATAGTACAGCGGGGGCCCCATCCGCTCCTTGGGGTGTAGCATATCCCCGGAGTACTGGTTGCCGTTCAGCTCTCCAAAGAACATCATATTGGCCTGCACGCTGGGGTGGTAGTACAAATAGTGATAATATGTCACATCCGAAGCCCCGCCATTTCCACACACTGACATTTGTCAGATTAATTCACCCCAATTTAGTTAGCCATCGCGGATTAAAAATAAACACTAATATTACAAATGTTTTTATTTATTTAAAAATAAAACATGAAAACACGCACAACAAATAGAAAAAAGACCAAAAACTGTAGTGATGATTTGATTTAATCTTAACAGTTGACAATCAACTGGTGACAACCCGATCTGAAAAGAGAAGATAAATTAGTATTTACATTTGGTCAACTGAAAGTGGATGTAATATCAAAACAGAGGAACTCTAAACTTTATAATACACATTTACGCATTTCTAATAATAATTGCACAAGGAATGGTGCCTAATTCACTCGTGTTACATTCGGTAAAAGTATTACCCACATCTAGGTTTACCTTGAACACAAGGATAACATACGTCATCCGACGACGTAAATTGCAATAATTTATTGAGAAATGTCTAGTAAATTTATAATATAAAAAAGTAAGGTTTTATACGATAAAAATGAGCCTTACCGAAAACCGATGAAAATTGACGACCACTTTGCGCACTTCGCGGCAGAAAATGCGAGTTCGGCCCCGACACCTGACAAGTGACAATCTGACAACTAACCTCAAGTTGGTCATACTGATGATGCTGTGGCGAATAAAATAATGGCGAATGTTGACAAAGGGAATTGTTATTATTGCAAATGGCAACTCTCAGATGTTGCTGTCATTTAGTATTGTCAGGTGGAATCGTATTTTGTAATGGTGTAAAGGAAAAATAATGAGCTTAATTTACAAAAAAATCGACAAGGTAGCATTAATAATTCATGTATATGGTCGTTAAAAGTGAAAGTGATTTATACCCACTAGTGAATACATCTAGATTTAAACAAATTAACAAATTTTTGCACCTTTTGTTTAGGATAAACATGTCGCAGAATCTTTCTGGAAATTATTTGGACTATATGGACGGTGTTCCCGTCAAAATATCCGAAAAGTACAAGCCTCCTCCGATAATAACGCTACCCTACGGAATAATCGAAAGCACCACTAAGTCTTCTGAGGTGGTTGAATCAATACATTATGATTTTAGTCTGGAAAATAATGTGCTTAAGAAATTAATCGAGTGGCAAAATGCTAGAGAAACTGAACGAAATGAAAGAAATCATCGGTTGCAACTACTCGAAGAAGCTAAACAGCGGGAGCAAGATCTAAAAGCTGCCACAGAAAATGAAGAGAGACTCAAACAACTCAGCATTTCTGAAGTGTCCTATCCCAGCACCGAGGAGATTAGTGAGATATCTCCCGATGACACGGAGGAAAGCAAGCCTCAGGACAACCAAACCGTACCAGTGAGTCACAACAGTGAGCAAACTAATCAGCAATTGTGTCAGCAAATCACTAATTCCGAAGGTCACACGGAAAACAATCTTTCGTATGGGAACTGCATGGTAAGTATGTACTCATCCAACCAATACTTAGAGAGTTCCAAGCCAGACATATTGCAGCCGACCCCTGTCTCTCCTCACAGGACTTGTGTCCCAACGAATCTCTTGGATGATCCTGATCCTATTCAACAATTCCAACAAAGCATCGGTAACAAAAGTCACCACAAACAGTCATACATACGATCATCTTATATGAAAAATAATGTAGATAATCTCACTTTCTCCGATTTCGAGAATGACACGTCGAGTCCTTTCGACAATATGGAGCTGAAAACTATCAACGATTTGGAACTACTCGCCCAAGTTCTAAACACCAATCAGTCAATTGTGCACCACACCAATATGGACGAAAGCTACGGTAAACAACCAATGCTGAGTCAGCCTAGTAACGGCTTTACCCCCACACAGACATATTCCGCAACACATTCCACTAATAATGCCGACGTATATTCTCCCAAATCAACTTATGTTAACACTCAAGACCCAAATTCTACTATGGCACCGTACGCGTTTATTCCCGGATCCATGACAATGAATAATGGTTACTACGATAGTAGTGGGAATGAACAATCATCTTTTTCTCACACGGGAATGACCAACGCGGGGCAATATTACGCTCCTGATTATGGTTACACCGTCTCTAATACTATGTTCCAACAAATACCAAATGTGAGCGGGTACAGTCAGATTAATGATAAAGCGATCCCGCATAATGGCCAAAACGAAGCAAACCTCGATACCAGCAACGAAAGTGGCAATCAATTCAATCAGTCTTTGAATAATCCTTACGAGTATTATGGGAACTACGCATTTTACCCTGTGACCACATTTAATACTGCTTACTCTCCTCCGGTGAATGTGAATACCGCGGTCATTCCTAGCAAAGAGATTACGGAAGAACCGAGGAAGACAATTGGATCTAGATCGCGGAGTGTCCCGGATATTGTGAGGGAGTTGGATGAAGAAGTGACGGAGGCTCGTCAGCGAGCGAGAGACAGATCCCACAACTGCAGTCCGGCGTTGCAGTCTGCGGCGGTGAAGCCTCAGTCCGAGAGGCTGAGCCCCCAGGAGGAGCTGCCTGACGTATTCCCCGAGCTGGCCCCCAACCTTCAGTCCATGTGTAAGCATATCAGCGCTATGGGCTTTCCTTTGTCCCGAGTGGCTCGAGCCTGTCATCGAATTGGAGTTGATGATAAAAAGGTGATAATTTCCTCTATTATCTTTTCATTTATCTTCATCTATTGATTGAAATATGAGTCATTCTCATTACATTACATTAGAGTATGAGTCATTACTCATTACATTAGTTTAAACTCTGTAACTTTGCAGTCCACACACATTTTAATTATGATTTTTTTTTAAATTATTGTATAACCTTTTTGCTGACATTTTTTTTTTTTTTTTTATAATATTACGGAAAATTAACAGTGATATTTTTATTTTTGACTTTTTTCTCCTGTGGGGTAAGTTTTCAAATGAGAAAAAAGTGCTTTAACCCCTGTAGCGCGACTGGCTACATTTGCAGTCCAGTGAAATAATGACTACCTTGCGGTGAGCTGCGATTTGCAGTGTGTAGAGCTAGGTTTTGGATTTCATTACCGTCAATGAAATTTCCAATGTGAAAAATGTTGCCGTTGTAGAAGTTGTCTTTTATTTCAAATATAATTTTCAATATTATATTTGGCTTTGAGATATTTACTAAATTTAAGCTGCACTATAGGGGCTAGTAATGCTGACTTCTACAGTGCCGTTTTTGTGAGAAAATCACTTTTCGGGCGCTTTAATTACAACACATACGTAACATGCCTTTTATCTAGATACAACAAAACAATTTATTGTTTACTAATTAATTGCTTATTAAAATGTCCTTACGGAAATACAAACCACATTTTTGCTGTTAACAATCAGATAATATAATAATTAGATGTGTCATATTTTACGACGAGTAAATAATAATACATTATTATTTTTTTGTTTCCAGATTGTTGAATACCTGTTAGTCATGGGCCAACTGATGGATTTAGGATTTCCTGAAAGTAATGTGGCCGAGGCATTACTTAAAAATAACTGTAACCGGGATAAAGCACTCGACGATCTCATTTCCTAGCTGACAATGTTTGTCTCCTCACATTATTACATACTTAGGTTTGGTTTACCGATAGAAACATTATATTATATATCAATATTGTGTTATCCCGGCTGATGCTAAGATGCTTTTATTTTAACTATTCAACTATTTTATATTTAAAGTGAAGATGATTATTAAGTATTTAAAATGAAGATGATTATTTATATGTATTTGTAAATAAAGTGTAGTTTTGCTATTTTCCGAATTTGTATATAAATGCCCAAAAATTCATCGCAATAATAAATAATTATTCCACAAGTCATTTGGTTTTAATTTCAACCTGAAAGACGCGATTCTCGCCGTACGTCCTACAGCAAAATATGTGTTTGTTTTCAGAAAAAAGGTTACAAGTAATCAATCTGTACTTAATATTATAAATGTGAAAGTGAGTGTGTTCGTTTATTACGCTTTCACGCCTAAACAACTAAACCGATTTTAAAAATTCTTTCACCAATAGAAAGCTACATTATCAGCGAGTAACATAGACTGTATATAATGGTAAGCTCTGGCGTTATGAAATTCGTATAAATGAAAATGTGTGTATTTCATATATTTTAGCGGCAGGGAGGAAAGGCAGGGTTCACGGAGAGGGAAGAGACGAGGGAGGAGGAAGGCGGGGAAGGGAACGGGGACCCATGGGAAAGGACGTGCAGGGAGAATCAATTTATATCTTTGAAGGGTATTGAAACGCATACCGGGTACCAGCTAGCGATGAGTAGGTTCAGCCGGAATGGGTTCTTGAACTCGAGTTCTTTGCGGGAAGTGGTTTCCCCTCCCACTCCTTTTTCAAACCAACCACTCCCAGAGAACTCGCACCCGTATGTGAAGGTCGAACCCGCACCGGAGCGCGGACTGGGAAGGTGGAAGGGGAACACAGGAGGGGAAGGGGACTCGGGAGGCGAATGTGGACGCACATGTGGAAAAAGGTGCAGGGAGAATCAATTTATTTTTTTGGGGTACCAGCCAGTATATTATAAAAATTAAAAATGGTCCGTGACTTTCCTCATATTTTCAGATGTTATCAGTTACAAATGTACCGGTTGTTTGAATAATCAAATATTTGGATTTTCATAAACACGTTTATTCCTGATGTTGAAACTCGGTTTACTTATAGGTTTAAAATATTTTTAGTAATGTAGTTTTGATTTACTGTAGCGTATTTGTATGGTGGATGAACGGACAGGACACTGTAGTAATGAAGGCTTCGACCAAGTATATAATGAAGGGCATACTGTAGCAACAAATTTTTTATCGACACAATATGTGTATATAACAAAAAATATTACAACATAAATTTAAAATAAATTTTTTTCTTTAAACAAGAACTGGAGTCGTCTGTTATTGCTACCAAACATATCTACAATTTTGTGAAAAAAGGCTTTTTTGTTGCAGTTCACGTTGTCTGTGTACGCTTAACATGCACAATCCAGACAGATGTTCATCTGACATTGTAGATCTAAGTCATGTTTTTACACAACGTAATGTGCTGAACGATCGCTCCACCGCACGTGTTGTTGCTGGTAAAGTTAGCAAAACTAGTAAGGCATACCTGACGCTCGGATAAAACTTTGTGAAAAGTCAATGAAATCTTGGCTGCTTTTGTATTCTCGCATTTTCCAAAAATCAAACCTACTGATGTTGCTCCAGGCTGGCCAAAATTCTGTCTCTCCACACTTTCTTTATGCTAACGCAAAGTGATTTAAAATAAAAGTAACATTATTTGACTATTTCAATTAATCCAGGGGGGAGGCAAGTGCCCCCCCTTGCCACCTGCGGGCGCCCATGTTTGTGCTTTGTATGCAATTACAAGAATCCTTTGGTTTAAACCATGGAGGAAGGAAGAGGAGATATACTATATATTATTTTTAAATGCCGCAAAAAATATACTATATATTATTTTTAAATTAATTAATTGTGAAATAACACAAATTAATTAAATATTTATTTGCCCACGCTGGGATTCAATCCCGTGACCTTTGGATTGCGATTCAAGAGCCTTACCCCTAGACCACGCCGGTCATTGTACTAGAATTAGATAATATAAGAAATAATTGTATGATGTGGTTAAAACTGGGTGTTTTCCCCCATTTTAACAACAAATATTGGCTAAACGTTTCGCCTGTGTATGGCTAGATGGATGGGCGTGTTAATTTTAAATCCGCCCTATTCCCCGCACCTCAAACAGGCGACAAAATTCTCGGAAAATGCTTGTATGAACACCTCCTCTACCTTCCTACCTCCTAGGTTTAAACTGTGGCATTAAGGTTGGCATTGTATTTAAGTAAGTGTGAAGGTGGGGCAAAACCAATCAAACTATGCGACCCATTCATCTGGAGTAACCCAGGGGTCCGTTCTGGGCCCACTACTCTCCCCGAATTATGTTATATTATATGTGCTGCTCTGATGATCATTAAGTTACTTTTATTGTTTACCAAAAGAAATAGACCCGCCTCAAAATTAGAAAAAAATGAGTGCCTGGAAGCAATTACTTGGTGGATGACCTTAAGTAGATTGAAGCTGAATCCTTCAATGGCTGAGTTTCTCAGGCCACTTTCGAAATTTCGAAAGCGTGACTTAGCTTAAAGTACAACACTGCCACTTGTATTGCAGTTAATTCAAATTCCCGAACATGGACTTCAAGGTATGTCACGAATTTTTAGCCAATCGCTGCTCCACCTCCTTGACGAGCTAACCTTGTAAACGGCATTTTCTACGAATCTTGCCTCAAAGTCAAATATTATTACTGTAAGATTTTTAAAAAAACCCATGATAGGTGGGTAGGTACTAATATGCAAAGACAATTAATTATTTTAAACGAATTTATTAAAAAAAAAAAAAAAACTATATTACTAGTACTCCTAATTTGAAATGTAACTAAACATAACATTGTCATAAATCCACTGACTGGTTTATTTATGCATAAATCTTTTGATAGCTAACTGAGTTATAATATTTTTTAAATTGCTTTGTACAATTTTTTACAAAATCACTGTGATTTACGATCTCTGAAATGCATTTAACATAGAATAAAGGATGATCCAAATGACAAAAAAATTAGAGTTCTGGAAGAGCAAATTACTAATGGATATGGTCATATTCAATTAATTTTCATAAAAAATCTTAATTTCATAAAAAATAACCTGTCAAATCAAGTGAAACCACAGATGCTTCAAGATGCCACGATTTGAACCTAATGGACAAGTAAGGAGATATAATGTGACAACTCCAGAAGGGGTGACAAGGATTATCTCTAAATCATACATAATTGATCCATCATTGTGTGCGACCCCCGCTAGGGTAGTTTCCACAACGAGCAATCGTCTTGCACCACCAAGTCCAGACAGCGGTTATCAATCTCCTTCCAATACAAATCAACCAAGAGCACAAACTTCACCCATGCCAACCAGCAATCGTCTTGCGCCACCGAGCGCAGACAGCGGACATCAATCTCCGTCCAATACCAATCAACCAAAAGCAAAAACTTCACCCACTCCATCAAGTTCCACCTTTTGTTTTGGTAAATCCAAAAAAACCAAGCCAAATCGCCAAGATGCTTATGTGTACCTGGACAGTTTTGAAGACAATGCAATAATATTAGATGATGGAAAACCATTTATAATTCCTGTGAAAATAAGGGGCAGGTATTCCATCACAAATACAACCTCAAGATTGTCTATTACGGTTTTAAAAGAAAAATTTGGCAAGAGGGCCCGTTCTACTTCACCTCAACGTGAAGAATGTCTGACTATCGAGAAGAAAACTGCGTCCAAGAAAACACCAAATCCGAATTGCGCTTCTGGTAAAGGTCCATGTTGCTGTAAAAAGTGCTAAATACGAGGAAACCAATTACGCATTAACCACTTTTAAAATATTATACATTTTATGGATGACAGATTTATTTTCACTTTGGCCCACAAGCTAACATAATAATTATAGAAGAGTATCGCTTGCAGATCAACACCTTTTTTGTTGCAAATGCTTCTTAAGATGGGACTTTCAGCTTAGTTCATCAAGTAAATCTGTAACTGCATTTTATCATAACTCAAATAAAAAAGTTCTACCAGAGAATATATTATGTAGTTTCAAAAACCATCGTAACTAATCTGGACTTCAAATTGAAGTTAGGTATATAATAAAAAAAAAGCATTTCTTGACGTACACAATATTCTGTTAATACAGGCGTAATGCAATAAATTGTAATACCAGCATCTAGAGCAGTGTTTCCTAACCTTTTTTAGCCGCGGACCCCCAGGAAATCAAGCACAATTTTCAAGGACCCCCAATAAAAAAACCAACAATAAATTTTGGACCATTTATTTTAACAAATACAAAAAAATATTTTTTTAATAAAAAATACGTTAAACTCGTTAAATTAACCTATAACAGCAACACCAACATTAACATTTAAGGTTAGTTAATGTGAAGGTTGGTGTTGCTTTTTTGCAACTAAATTAGTGATATTCGAGTTGATGTTACTATTTAAGTGGATTCCACTTGTAATCTGTTTCTGTATTTGTTTTTAGTATATAGAGGAGCAGAGAATACATTTTCACAGAGGTATGTGGTTGAGGGTGACCGGCCAACTCGGAATGAAACCAACTCAGAACCATCTCAGATAAGTCATTTAGAGTGATAAAAAAATATAAATAAAAAATTGGTTAAATAGGTTAAGTTAGGTTAGGGTTATCGGCTAATTTAAAATTATTTTTTTATCACTCTAAATGACTTATCTGAGATGGTTCTGAGTTGGTTTCATTCCGAGTTGGCATGGAACCGTGGTTGAGAAAAGCAGTAAATGTTTCAGTGCTTCTTCTGATATTTCCTTATAATCTTTCTTTACATTCACCCAAAAACTTGATAAAGAGGATTCTTTGAAATTATGTTTCAAAGCTGAATCACTAGATATTTCAATTAATTGGTTTTCCAACAACATCTGTGTTGAAAGGGTCTAATATTCAATTTTAATTTTTCTCGGGTTGGAAAATAGTCCCGAAAGGGGCCATCCATAAATTACGTCACACGAATTTCATAATTTTTTGACCCCCCCTCTGTCACATTTCTGAGACCCCCTCCCCCCTAGAATTTCATGATTTTTTGACCCCCCCATACCCCTTGTCACACTTCTCTACTCCCCCCCCCTTAAGGTGTGACGTAATTTATGGATGACCCCAAACGAAGACCTTAAAACGATTTCGTCTTGCGCGTTGGCAACATTGCTCCAGCAGAGGATTCCAAAAATGCTGACAGTATAGGAAAGTGATAATAGTTTTTTTTCAATTGTACGATTTGTCCACAGGTCAAGCTTTTTTAGCATCATTTCGATTTTATCTTCAACTTGGATGATTTTGTTATCTCTCCCTTGTAGACCAAGTTCAGCTCGTTAACCACTCTGACCCCTAAGCGTGTTTACACGACAATATAAAAATTGCAGTTAAGTACAATAAGTGTGTTTTCACTCTAACGCAAATGTTCTCACAGAAATCATTATAACTCAATTATTGTTCTAGTGACAACCCTAAAACAAAAAGTACAAGATCCATATGAAATCAAGCTTCACATCTCTATTTAAAGTTGTCCATAGAAATACATAAAAAAAAACTTATTTTGTAGAAACAGTTTTCATCCTCCAAATCGGCTCCTACGCAGTGTTAGACATTGTTAATTTTTTATTAAATATTCTTGTATAAAAGTGAGGTGACAAAATTGTTTATTATACATTTATACGATAGAATAAGTGTTTTTTTTTATACATAATCCGTGATTTTAGTACTGTTTTCACATAAAAACATCATGGGAGTCATTTTTACAATTATTTAATGTTTGCATTCTAAATTTTAATATTTACAAATGTTAATATTTATTTCAAATAATACAATCTGAAAGTTTATTTCGTAACCTTTCAAAAACAGTTTTTAGTCTTCGGCTACATTCAGAAATATTTCATTTATAGAGCTTTAATTGCAAAGCGGAAATAACAAAAAGTTTTTATAAATATGACATTTTGTTTAAGACAAAAAACTTGCACAGTGGCAAAATACCTGAGTGGTTAAGGCTACTAAAGACATCAGCTAAATATGCCGCCATTGTGAGCCATCCGAAGTCATTGAAGTGAGCAGCATGTTTATTGACGCAGCTTACAGAATTCTCCAAAAAGAACTCGTCGTTGTCGCACGTTCGCCGTGCTAAGTAAGCATGGCGATTACGAGACTTTTACTAAATGGTCCAGAGATGAGACTGTGTACCCCCACACATATATTCGCAGACCCCCAGGGATCCGCGGACCACAGGGTAAGAAACACTGATCTAGAGAACAGTGATACAAAACCTTTGTGTTCAAAGGGCCACTTTATCTATTTTCCAAAAAGTTCATGTTCTGCACACAGTAACGGCACATTTTTCGACTTTTATGGACAACCCTCTCCACATTTCAGCGAATTTTTGATTTCCTAGGGTAAACCTTTTCTTCAATGTTTGTTCCAAAACTGTACAGGGTAAGTTGTAAAAAAACAAAAGTGAAGTTTACACGAGGTAGAAGTGAAATCTTCAGAAAACTAAAGTAGACAAGAGTATGTAGTGCAGCATAAAGAGGAGAAGGATTATTCTATCTCATTCTCTCGCAGGCTAAGTCCTATAGATGTATGTCGTCACTTCATTTGGATAGGGTTCTAACTGCAATTTACAATGGTAAGGACTTTGATACCTAAGAACATGTGCTTAGGTGTCAAAGTCCTTAGCGCGGTAAGGCGTAGATAGAACCTTATCCAACTAAGGTGACGATGTGTTTATCTCTTTTTAGTGTCGCTTTTTCATTTCATTGAGTTTCAAATCACAACTGTGATAAAGAAGTTCCACTTTGAAAACTTCTCAACCAAAATTGTCTTTCTGCCAGGGTTTTCCAAGAATAAGCATTTTTTTTGGAAGTGAAAACTTTTTTAACATTGTTCTGAAAGTTTCATTTCTGCCGCATGTGAACTGCATACAAATTTTGAAGTGAACACTTCTTGAGCACCGTTGCGATTTGAAACTCATGAAACGAAAAAGCGACACTAAAAACAGATAAACATGTACATCTATTGGATTTAGCCTGCAAGAGAATGATAGAAAAATCGGTCTCCTCCTCGTGCGGTGCTTCGTAGCCTCCCCACTCTTGTCTACTTTAGTTTTCTGAAGGTTTCACTTCTACCGCATGTGAACTGCACACAGATTTTTTTGCATGGCCAAGTGCGCCCCACTATACGGGCTTGTAGGTTGTGCATCACCAATCTAGAATAATTTAATTTGAATCAGTTAAATTTTTTCATGGTTTTCACACAATAAGGGCCAGTTGTTTCACAATAGCTTAATGTAACATTTGTCATCAAATGGTAATTTTGTTTTTTTTTACATTTGAAAGGTTCCAGTTAAACGCTGATTCTAGGTGTGTTTCGCTTCCTATCACTTGTAATAAGCTGACAAGCTTAATATGATAGTTGTCCTCTTCTGCTGGTCACAAATTGTTGAAACGGACTAGGACAGGTTGCTTCACAGAATTTGAACAATTTAAAAATGTGAAACAACTGACCCATAATGGAATAATAACAGAACTTGAGTAGAACTTTGATGAATTCTTCACTCAGACTTCCTACAAACTTCTTGGGTTCATCATCAGGTCTTGTAAGCAGTTTGATAACCAAGAAGCAATGCTAGCATTATTCAATGCCATAGTAAGAAGCAAGCTGGAGTAAGCGAGCGATGTTTGGGCACCGTACCATCAGAAGTACATTGGCATGTTGGAGCAAATCCAGAAGAAATTCCTTAGGCATGTTTATATGTGAAAGCATTGAACCTATCCAAGGTTCATACACCACATTGACTTATTTGAGGATACTGATTCTGGGAGTCTAGAAACTAGGCGGAAAGCAAGTTTTGCTATTCTGTCTTTTAAAATTTGGAACAATTTCAACGTTAGCCCATTCCTCTTGGGATGCTGTGATTTATATGTACCAGTCCACATGTTATATGTAACAGACCACAGTTGAAGTCAACATCATGATTTATTTAAATTATTGCTCGGCAGAACAGACGTCTTGGCAAAGCATAGCATGACGAGGAGTGGTGCCGTTAAATGAACTTGCAAACCATTCGGATGTAAGTGATTGTTCTCTTAAAATTATTATGAAGAGTCCCTGACTAAATGCTGATATGGTAACTAAATTGTACTGTAATTGGAACAATTCTGTTGTACAATAATAATAAAATTGTTCAAATTCTGTAAAACAACTGGCTTTAAGAATCAGCTTAACAGGGGACCTTTCAACTGTCAAAAACAAAATTGCGCTGAATAGCATTTGATTACAATATTATATTTGAATCTCTGGGAAACAACCTGTCTTAAAACTATTTCCACTGCCTACAATGTATTAAAAGGTGCAAACGAATACGTTACGCAGTTTCCCTCCTTTTAAAAATTACTTCTGTATACACCTGCTACTTCCAATTGTTTCAAATAAATGTACCCAGTGTCCATTTTGTATTGATGTGACCATCTGCCACCGTTAGATCCAGTGTAGATCATTGTGATATAAACAGGAATCGAACCTGCAAATCAATAGCCACCCATCAGTGTCATAAATGCTGTCAAAAGGTGAGGAGGGGAACAAAACTAAAGGAATAAACAATTTGGTTGTATTTCTAAAGTTTATTGACCACATATGTTATTTATGATTAAATAAGAATATTTTTGATAACACGTGTATGTGTTACTCAGAAGTGTCGAGGTTTAAGAATATTAATAATAATATATGCCTTAAGAGATAGAGTGCTCGATATAAGGTCTACAACAAAACAATTACATATTCTTTAACCATTTCTTGGCTTCTATGACAACAGTAATTCAAAACCTCCAACTACTTTTTTCCATCTAAGACTAACAAATACATTCATTACTTTATATTATTTAAAAAATAGACCTATTTTGCAAGGCATCAAATAAAGTAATAATATGAGAACGGTGACACGCTTTTGTTAGAGAAATAAAATTTTGGAAATCAAAAATAAAACCATATTTCTTCCATTTAAGAATATCAAAAGCATATATAAAAAAAAAAACTTAAAATAAAAAGAACCTGTTACACATATTATGTTGAAGGAGTCTTATTACTCGCTAGTGCAAATATTATCACAATTAAAATAAAATAAGTCAACAAATTTTTAGTAAAAAGGTATTATTCAAGTTGGGTTCAAGTGTGTGTTGTTTATGCTGCGGTGATCTCTTCTGTATCCATTGTCTCCTGGCCCTCTGTCTTAACCATCTTTCCGTCCACTGGAAAAATTAAGGCAATATTAATAATGCAAGCTATTGCTAACAATCAGTGGAGATGCACCGTGGAACCTGTTGTAAACTTGTTGAAATAAAGCAAAAGAATTACAAACCTTCCCCTCCCTCGGTCTGTGATCGCCTCCTCTTGCGAGATTGCCAGGGACGTGGGAGTGGGTCCATGTCCAACACCTGTTGGATCAACAATCACTATTAGTACAAACACTTATATGTAATGTATGCAAGTGGAGGAATGCCTAGTTAGATAAGGCACAATACTAATTACTGATAAATCAACATATTTTTGATTTCTCTAAAAAAATAATCTCCAGCATTATCCATCTCTATGAGTAGCCAATATTTTAATTCAATTGATGGAAGACATTACCTTATGAATCTGTTTGAATGCAATCTGCCTCAAGAACTGTTGCGCTGAAGCAGTGAGATCCTCACGCCTTTGTGGGGATAGATTTCCCACAGCATCCTGGAAAAGAAGGTGATAAGTAATATGTAATTTTTTCAATAATCACAAATTCACTTTGTGGCATCATTTTAATACAGTGAAAATAAATCACATTGTACATAATTATAACAATTGACATGTTTCGAAAACAATGGTCTCTTCAACAAGATAAACGTATAATGAAAAATATACTAAATTCATTTCATTTGCTTGTATTTAAATGTGACTTGCAATTGAGATTATGGTATATTTATACTTAAAAAAATTAAATGTTAAAATTAATACCTTTATCGTGATGAAAAACCATTGGTTTCGAAACATGTCCATTAATTTTGATTAAGTAATTTATTTTCATTAACCCCTCACGCTAATTCATTCAGTTCTCGGAACAACTCATAAAGGTTTCATAGAAATCATTGTCTCCCTTATTTTTATGGTTAGAAATATAATCTAAATGGTGTTAGAAAGAGAAAACACCACAATGTATATTCAAATCCAAAAGTTAACCACAAAACAATTAAAATGTACACCTTCATGAAACCAAAGTTTCCAAATGCAATTAACAAAAAAAATTGAGAAACTTTGGGAATTTTTGCTTAATTATTTCAACATTTTCTTTTCTGTCATTTTTAAAAATTTTTTATGTTTGCATTAAAATTTGATATTTTTTAAATTTTATGTTCATTTCGAATCATAAAATTTGAAAGCACATTTTTCAAAAACAGTTTTCGGATGCGTTAAGAAATATTCCATTTTTGGATTTTATTGTAAGTGGAAATATTTTGACCATTTGACAAAATAGGCCTGAGGGGTTTAAAGTTATATTTTAACTTATAAACCTCTTCCACATACTTGTGTTTATAATTCAGACCAAAGTAATATTTTTCTGATATAAATCAATACACGTGAAACCTTACAAAGTAGCTGTATTCATATGGCTTTGGGGTTAATCAAGAAATTACATACAAAAATCATTCTTTACAAGATTTTAGGATCTCACAAGTCAATTCACAAATTATCACCTAACACTAACTTCAAAAAATTTTAAGCTTAGTTTTCCAACACACGTACATAATAAAGGTCATGTCAAAGAATGTGGAAAACAAGAAGGTTCTGTGGAAATAAAAATAGTATGTGCTTACAATGTGCTCCTTCTCACAAGGATCCAGGATGCCTGGTCCGGATTCCAGAAGAAGGCCGCCGGCCACCACCTCCATCACCCGGCGGAGGCACTCTCCGGGGGACAGCGGGGCCCCGGCACTGCTCGTGGCTTTCTCCACCAGCAACTCCATGGCCTATATACAATTAGAGTTCATTAGAACAACTGTACAATAACTATTTGTTGCTTACACTTCAATGAGACAGTATTTGTTTGACTTACCCAAGCATTGAGTGGTGTCCAGGTGGGAATGCGACGGAGCAGATCTCTCAAGATGCGAATAGTCATGACACAAGACTGCAGGTTGGCCGCTCTAGCCTGCACACAAGAGAACATTAAAGCGATTGAACAGCCTACACACCTTCGCTCAAGTGCCTCCATTTTATTGGTGTGTCAACATTGACAGAGTTTCAGACACTCCCCTGATGTGGGTCCATTGCATTCATTGGACCACATCAATTAATAATGCAAAGGTTTGTTTGCTAGTTTATAAAATAGTTGTTAAAGATTGGATGAATAATAATTAAGAGTTCCGACCATCTTGGGTGGACCGTTAGCAATGAGTAATAAACAATAAACATGGCAGTACGACTTGGTGAATAGTTGGAGGTGTTAAATGTCTGTACCTGGAACCACTTGGCGTGCCTTAGGGAAGCCAGAGCGTCGAGACACTTCTGTCTGGGAAGAACGTCCTTGTCGTCTCTCTTGGGTGTTTCTGCACTCCCGACACCGACATCTAACGGTAAAAGGGTGTTTGACCATTTATATGTAACGGGGCAAACATCAGGAGCAGCCAATTAATTATTCATCAAAAACTTTGTAAAAATAATCTAAGTTAACACAAAAAAAAAAAACTAAATTGCAATAAAAAGAAAAGTGTGTATAAAATAGAAATGATAACTATCCCCCTATTATCAGCTAATCAGCTAGAATCAATGTAAGAGATTGAGACCCTACAACGGTGATGGATGTTTGCCCCACTACGGAAGTATATCACATGGTACACTGTGGCCAACGGGAGAGGCTGGCCCAGTAAGCGTGATATAGATGATCAAAAATCCTTTCTTCTCTGGGACATGATAAAATAACCTAAAACTATAATTGGAAACAGTGGCACATTAACAACAGGCTAAATGAAATCACGAACAAAGTATCTCGCCCAAAGTTGCCGAGATTCCATCACACCCCCCGCGTGTGGAATCAGGAATGTGTTGTTGAGCAGATAACTTCGAGGCATATTGACAAACTGACATATCTCCCCTCAGATCTCTGCAGCAAGCACTCGTGGCATGGTTTTACTCAGTACGTTGCTGTTGCTGTTGAAGCGGGCATTATCAACTACAACTATAAGTATAGGTATCTATCACATCAAAAGACAATGAACAAAAGAAACATTAAGTAAAATAATACAAGTACAATATGGCAGCAAGTTGTTGGTAAGCAAAGCATGTTCAGAGGTAGCCACAGAGAAATCAGTCAGCTTGCACAATACAACACGAGATCAGAGAGGATATGAGATGAAAAGTGAGCGCCCAGTCGGGCCGAAGAGTTCCAATGAAGTTACAAACAATTCCAGAAGACGGTGCTTGAGAGGTCCGTCGTTCCAATACAATACTTAACACCACTAGTGATTCCAATACATGAATAGCTTCGTCAGATAATTTGTTCTTTTTCGTGTAGCCTTCTCGCCTGCCCCAAAACATCTTGATTACCGATTTCGAATACCAATTTCAATCAGATCGCATCATAGTACTGAAACACAGTAACATGTGAATGGACATTATTTAGGAGACTAAATATAAATCACTTCCTAATACTAAGTAACATGAAATTGGTGTATCGAAGATCGCCGTGGTAGATAGTAGAGGTCCCTTACCGTTGGGCTCACGCATTACGGGGGATGTGAGGCTCACAAGCACCGTGACGTTTCCGTCCGTGATGTTCACTGCTCCCTCGGCCGGGCACAGCTCAACCTTGTATTTAAACTCGTCCGTAACCTAAAAGACAGAAAAGCAATAATTACTAGGGTCCTGGTCTTGCTCTCTCGTAGTAACACACATTGTTAATACCAATGAATCTGTAAGTTACCTTGGCCAGATGTGCAGGCAGCTCCTGTGCCACGCGCTTGAGCAGTGTCATGGTGGGCTTGTCGGCGCACAGCACCACAAGCCGTACACTGCGGTCACCCTTCAGCAGCAGGCCCTTGGCCAGCAGGCCCACGCGCATCACGCCCTTCAGCACGCGCACCACACCCCCCTCACCCTCCTGGAGGAATGAGAACCTGCACCAGGGAATAATACATTAGACATAGCTGGTAACTCCATACATAATAGAAACAGAGGAGTGGAAACCTGCCTTTGTTTCTTACACATCAAATGCATTACTTTCGTTGACACCAAATCTCCTTTAATTTCTATCTAATTTATGGTTGAATTTCATTACAAAAAGCTTGGTGGTTAAGATACTTGACTGCAGTTGAACGGTCTGAATCAACTTACTTACTCCCTTTTCAACACAAACTCCAACGGCTCGGAGGGCTTTGAATGGACGGTTACCCCGAGAGTGTTTTCTCTTGGGGTAAAAATAATCTCGTTGAATTTAATGTTTCAAAGACCCAATCATGTCTGATTAAGCCTAAAAGGGATCGAAATAAAAATCTAGTCTCCTTCAATGTAAGCAATCTTCCAAATAGGCCCTCCATTGATATGTTTGTAATATAAAGTAATACATATAATTGTACTATAAATTAATTAAAAGCTTTTTATGAAACTTAAGAATTTTTAAATTTATATGATTCTGATCTGTTCCAACAACGACCGATTTAGAATACTTGGCGCAAGGCTTTTTAAAGGAAAAAAAAACATTCCGGGACAAATCAAGAGTGCTTTATTTTTAAGGTGGATGTTAGAGTGGATATATACGATTCATAAAGTTTAAATAACTTACAGCTGATTATCTCGTCCGTCTTCTTTGGCTGCATTTTCTTTAGCTTCGGCTTCATCCTTCTTCTCGCCGTTGAGATTCGCCGCTTTGTCAGCGACAGGTGCTGCTGCCGCCGCAGGTTTAGGAGTTTCTGTTTTTGCAACGGTGGCAGACTTCTGAAATAATGAGTATTTCATTAGAAAATGCCCAGCGATAATAATCAATCAAAGCACTAGGGTGGGTAGCTTTGCAGATTGACAGCATATGTGATTGTAGATAAAATAGATGATTAGCGAAATTTTGGATTAGTTGCTGATTTTTGGCATTTGACCAAATTCTGATAAGCTATGTTGTGGTAATCAAAAGTTGAAACGGACCGGCAATCGGTGGTTAACGGGTACGATTCAAAAATTAAACATCGAAAATGGCACTAATCATAAGTACAGATCTGATCTGAATGGCCAAAATTCCTCTTCCTCACTTTCTCAGCCTTCAAGAGACTGAAAACAAAACTTCTTGGCATGAAAAATTCAAGTGGGATTTATTGTATTTAGACTATAATGCAGGGAGCTGAGTGGGACAAACCTTAGCCGGAGTGTTGGGCGTCTTGCTGAGGGCCAGTTCCGTGAGTGTGTCAGACAGGGACTTGAGGGCCCGCTCCGTGTGGGAAACGACCCGCTGGATGACCTGCAACTCTTCCTCGGCTGGGTAGATCTCTCCATGGCGAGACACCATGTGGCGGTCTTCGGCTGACTCAGGACGGCGACCTCCCATCATCTGCACAAAAATACATTACATTATTAGATAAAATCTACTTATCACCATTTACACTAAAGAAAAAAGTAAATCAAAAGATTAAGGGGAAAGTGCAAAGACGTACATCCCTCGGCACGGGCAGAAAAGGCATGATTTATTACTGGTTTGCTAGTAGTTTTCCAGACCGCACTTGCCTCCACCAGTCCATGTAGTAGCACTCCCGAGCTATAGTGCTGTCTCTCCTCCAACTCACACTGCATATATTGTACTCACGTGAGGTCCATTAGGATGGTGCGGGCCGAAGGGGTGCATGAGCGGGGGCGGGCGAGAGTGTGGCGGGGGGACCGGGGCGGCCCGCCTCCACCAGTCCATGTAGTCGCACTCTGAGTTGTAGCGCCGCCTCTCCTCCCAGTAGCGCTCCTCCTCCTCCAGCTCACACTGCATAAAGTCCTGCTGAAAAGACAAATCAAATACATATTAGTTATTTTGCATTTCTTTTTGTGATGTTGCCTCATTGCTCCTCATGGTCCTGCATTGCAATCTAACTGTATAAGACCCCTTAATTGTCCTGAAATTTGCAAACTGGTTGCACAAATGTAATGTTCGGTCAAAGTAAAGATTTATTTCTTACTTTGTGCATTCGCCTACGGGCCCAGAGTTCATCGAGCATCCTCTGCATCTTCTGGCCGGGCATCTTTCTTTGGCGGAGAGAAGGTTTCACATCAACCACTAGATCTGGCTGAACCTGGAGAAAAAAAAAAAGTTAATTCAACATTGACATGTAAAAAAAAAGGTTTGAAAGTTCATTCACAAAGTTTCATACAAATTTAAATCACTTGAAAAATGGATCTCTTGGCACTAGTGCCAGGCTCAACAAATTCCTCAAACCTTTTACTTCTAATCATTTTGATTTTGGGAATAGAGGGACAATCGTACAAATCTAAAGATTCTTCAGTTACATTAGGTTAAGAAAAGTATAAACTCTCAAACGCATTTCTTAGCGATGGTTGGAATATTTTACATCAACATATTATGTCATTTTGCACAATTTTCATGAGTTTTGACAAAGCCAGCGTCCAATTCATCATAGCAGAAATTAAATTGGCTCACTTCACAGGAGACAAAAAGCAAATGCAGCGATTTCACGTAAAAAGAGGTCATACCAGATGTAAAATCAAACGTTTCATTGCTTTCCAATTCCGTTACATTGAAATCTTAATTCTGCTCTACCAATGCATGTTTATAGCTACCGTCAACGGTGTTTTGGGAAGACTTATGTGTGCAAATTTAACAACTCTATTAAAGATTTACTGAAAAATATGCTGTTTTCTATTCTGTACATAATAAAATTATTTTTTGCGGACCAATAAGGAAAACGAAAGATGTACTTGTGTGTACGAGGATTAAAGTTAACCTTTTTCTTGTATTGAAGACGATGCCTGCGTCCCTTCATGTGCATCTCCTTGGCGTTAGGATCATTGAACCTGCAATCGCACAGCTTGCAGTTGAAGCTCAGCACCTTCCCGTCATCCCCCTTGATCTCCTCAATGTAGTCCTGTCCCACGGGCTGTACCTCGGCCTCGGGCTCTGTGCCGGAAGTGTCTCCAGCGCCCTCTCCCTCTGTCTCGCCCATCGCCTCCGTGGCTGAAGCACCTCCCGCACCACTGCCCACCGTGCTGAGCCCCCCTGAGGAGACAAAGTTGATCTTAGCTGTGCCCGTCACGGTGGCTTTCTCTGCAAGGTCAAGGAGAAATGACGATTTAAGGTTAGTTTATTACTTTGTTGAAAGATATAGGTTATCATAGCTACGATCCAACCACTCCCCCTTTCTCATAAACAACCCAAGAGAGGCTACACTACGCACGGTTAATAACTTCATCCAGATTCCGACAGCAACCATGCAGCTGTTAGTATCAAGCAATAGTTGAACAGAAAATAGGAATTAACAGAAAAGTATGCACAGAAAAGAATGTGTTGTGCAATGCGTGGAATGACCGGATTTTTGACTAACCGCACCGTTAATGAGAAGGGAGAGAAGTTAAAACAAACTCACACTGACAATACTCATATTTTATACACAAAGAAAACACCTTACGTAATTTTTAGGCAAACAATTCGTGTACCAATGATTTCCCAGAAGAAAAAGGTTTTGGTTCATACTATTACCGAAATTTTGTGGCGGTTCCTGTCAATCAAAATACATTATTTCTGACCGCTGGCATCACTGGCTTCTTCAATATTTCCGGAATCAACAACACTACGTTTGCTTCTCAGCCGTGCTTCAAACAACACCTTCCATTCAGTGCCATAGCAAATACAATTATTTTGATTTAATAAAATAGAAAGTGTAAAGTGTAGTTATTCAATAAACTGATCAGTGATATTCTCAAGTCATTTCAATACCCAATTATAGAAAGATGAATATAAAATAGGTATCACTGATATTATTTTTGGTTTATTAGATAAATACATTTTCTATGCTTTAGAAGGAATGAATGCTATGGCACCGAATATGAGGGATTTTTCGGAGTGACACTAGGAAACAAATGCCCCACGGAAGAAACAAATGTAAGTATATTTCCAATTTTAATCATTAGCCATTTACCACTAATTAAAAAAACTTTGCCAAAATCCCCTGATTCAATCCCTTATAAATCATACCCTAATTCATGTAAAAATGATTGCCCAATCGTAAGTAATAATCTACTCCTGAGTCAATTGCCATTAATTATATTATCTTATGGCAACCAAAATTTTGTCAATATAAATTGCCTACCCAATGTATGTGGATTTATAAAAATAAATAAGCTCACCATTTTATTTAAATTTCAGAAACACCCATGGCACATCACACCACAATATTATAGCCAGAGACGCACAAAATCATCGAAGATGTGAAAATATGCCCAAAAAAATTTTCACCGTGGAAAATCACAAAAGGCACAACCATACCTGATACAAGCATGCAACTATAAACAGTAGTACACATCAAAGTCTGTCAATTAGAGCATTAGTACAGGATACTTTTCTGTGAACATTGTATCAGACCACACAACATTTTATGAAACTATGGAAAAAGTATAACCGTCACGTGATAGTTTGGCCACCGCAGGAGACTTGGTGACCTCTGGAGGTAGGCATTAAATCATCCAAAAGGTTAGTTCTTCCTCATACCTTAGTTTTAATCAAATTATTAAAGGGTGTAGTATTTGGGGGTCGGATATTTAGCTAGTTACTAATACAGTCGATTCTGCTTAATTGGGACACATATGGCCCAAACATTTTGTAACAAATAAGCAAAGTTTAAGGGTAGGTAAAAATAAATAAATTTTTGTTTGTTGAGCTTTTTTTACATGCCTGCATATTACATTTATTCGAGTTCTCTGGAATATGTTATTAATATGTATAAATTAAAAAAAAAAAAAATAATTAATTAGACAACTTTAGACCAGCAGTTTTCAACATGTGGTACGCGTACCTCCTTGGGGTACTCGAAGCAAAAATTGCGGGTACGCAATCTCGTGGTACGAATATGTAGGTGTTAAAATTCAGCTCAATTTGTTCAAATTCACATGTAGAATCACTGGTTTGAAATGCCTGAAGTTGTGTTACACTGTGTATAAAATTGCGTTAATTGTATTTGATTGTCAAATTCATGTAATAATGAGAGAATTAAAAAAAATTACAAAATGCCTTTCATTAAACATGAACACAAGATAATAGAGATTACGGGGTACAACAAATTTGTAGTAAGAGCCAAGGCTCAAAAAGGGGTAAGCAGGCGGTTGACAACCGCTGCTTTAGACATTTGCAAACAGCGGGAGAAATCTACTGAATTACTGCTGAATGAAGGAGCATCCCCTCCCCTAACCTGCGCCGAATACTGAGCTCCCGCCCTACTTAACAAAAATTTGTTTACCGAGACATGTTTTGTAATGACTTCAGATCGGGATTCATCCCAATTAAACAGAATGGTGTCCCAGATAACCAAAATAAATTAGCATCAGTTTCTGTTCCTTGGGTTTTATACCCAGTGTACCAATTAAGCGGAATCAACTGTATTCAAATCTAGTTATGGCTACATGGCTAAGCTGATGAAGAAACACTTAAATAAACCAAAGAGGAACCACACGGAGCTAAATCAATGTTATTTAAAAAAATATATAAGGAAAGAAGAATATGGAGGAGGGATAAGAACATGCAAACTTTATTACATAACATATTGGGAAGCTACAATCGTAATAAAAACTTTAAGGATTTGAGAAAAGACTCTTAAAAATTTCTTCCAAAAATGCTAAAACTCTATTATTGATCACTGAAAGGCATTTCAAATATAAAATGCAGCTTCCGAAATCTAAACACCCAGTGTTCTTGTTTTACATTAAATTTCATAGTACAATACAATAATGTTGGCCTCATTGGGTGGCTTACCGGAGCTGACGGTTATTTTATTCGACTCGATTTAGATTTAAAATAGTATTCATCAGCAATTTGAATTGTGATTTACATGTGCAAAATTTCATCAATTAAATTCCATTTTAAAGAAATTTGATTAACCATTTAAAATCAATTCTCGTTGAACTACTCACATGTACCACGAAATCAGCAGTTTTCAAATTGTTTGTTTCCGTTACTTGAAAACCAAAATATGGAATGGGCAAATTTGCAGCCCACATAAAAGATAGTGGATTTTCAATAACAATATTTAAAAGAAAATATGTGTAATTACTGTAAACAAGGCCACTAACATTATTTTTTACTGCGTGATTGTTTACAAAACCATTTAAGTTTAATGAATAATTACCTGTAGCCCCGACAACTTTAGGCTCTTGTGACGGAATCGGCTTGCCCAGCCGCGTGTGCAGTTTGACGACCTTCTGATGCTTGATACCGCGCACGTGAGCAGCGTACGCGTCATTGCCCGTGCATGTGACGTCGCACAGCTCGCAGCGGAGGGAGTTGGTGGCGCCGCGGCCGGTGGTGGAGGCGGCAGTTGCCGCAGTCACCTTCATGCTGGCCTCCTTCTTCTTGTGCTTCTGGCCCTCCAGATGCTCGCGGTATGTCTGAAAGGAGGGGAGAGGTTACACTCCTTGCTTCTGCCAATCAATTACACATCATCTCTATGAGAATTCTTTTTCAAGCCAATATATTGATTTTACCCATTTGACAGCTTATAGTAGAAACCACAATTGAGCAAACTCTGACGGGATAAAAAGGTAGATCCAACAATGACACCATCTTGAACCCAAGTAATTTCTTCATGTGCAATGCAAGAGATGGCGCCAACTCACAAATGCAATGGCGAACATTGTATCAATGGTGAACGGCTGACATGTTAGAAATAATTAATACCTTTTTTTCATACAAACTTATCTGTCCTTACACCTTAAAACATAAGTAAGTGTTGACGGAATTTGAAAGAATAAATGTAAATTTAAGCAGAATTGTAGATACCAAGATATCACAGGAACCACTGGTCACAGCAGTGTTTCTGCATTGTTTTTATCATGTTATTTTTATAGTTTAACATGTCTTTTGAGTAAGATACAAAACAAATATTTTGGGTGTATGAGGGGTGCAATTTTTTTTGCCTCGGGCGACTCACTACCCAAACACGGCCCTGACTACACTCAGTCAATTAACGACAATGTTATCTGAGGTAATATTTTATTGCATTATAAAAATCATAATTGTTGGTTTACACATTCAAAGATAACAAATACCTATCAGCTGATTTTTCAAGAGTCAAAGAATAGTATATTACTTTATTAGCTATAAATAATTAGATCATAATCCAAAAACTTCCTACAATTAATTACTAAATTAAAATAATTTTTCCATTGTAAATCCTATTCGAATGTGGTGAAATGAAGTATTCAATTCTTTTAGATTTCTTTACATTTTTGTAGTGCAATTTATAAATTGCTTAACTTAATTTATAAATTTATTAATTACTTAACACTACAATGAATTAAAAGACACCAACGGAAGTTGGTTTAATTTTGACAATATTTTGAGGGACCTTCAATCACAAAAGAACATCTCCACATATCGCACAAGACAGTTGGGGTAGCAAGAAGTTGAGGATAATTTACCTGTGGTCCAGCGCAGGAAATGCGGCAGACATCACAGTAGTGCAACTGCTGGGGCTTCGGGGGCTGCTTGGGCCTCATGCGGGCCCCACCTACTCCGCCACCCTTTTTGTATCCCTGCCAGCCACCTCCTCCGGTCCTGTAATATAACAATATACATTCTAACATTACCCTGAACTGCTTACTAAAAATAGGACCATGTAGTGGATATTTCCGATAACCAAATGCATCCCTCCCAAGACGAATTCGACATCTGCCGGCTAAAAATACAATTGACTTTGTGCTTAACATAGCACAAAAATTTATTTATTGTAGTAAAAAATTTTTTTTTTTTATGCTTTCACACCTTTTCCAAGGTATTTGTGATTTTGATATTTTGACAACAAAATATTATTACCTCCAATTCTGCAGCTGTTGTGAAAATTTCTTGTCTTTAAAATGTTCAATTTTTATTCAATCATTTGTACAAAGATAAATTAGAGCTGGTTAAGGGAGATTTTTGACCTCTCCAGCCAGAAGCCCTCGACTCAACCGCCCACACAGCATCTCCTAAGATGACATAGGCCCTGAATGAAATTATTTTCATCAGGGCCTCCTGTCTGAAGCTAATGTAAAACAAAAAGAAACTGTAAGAACAGATTTGTTTCTCAAAATTTGAACAATTCATCAAATTTCAAAGTTAAGAAACAAGTTCTGTAAAAGTTCTAGTATTATTTCACCATGGGCCGGTGGTTGTTTCACTGTTCTTGGATTATGAAAATTATCTGCAAAACCCCAGGAAGAATCAAATACTAGAGTTGTTGTGTAATTAATAATAATAAGCCAGAGTTGGGTAGCATTCCATCCTCTGTTCTTACCCCCTGAGGGAAAATAGTCTGACGGTAAGTTTGTTATTTAAAAAAACTATTGAGATCCTCAAAATTTACATTGTTTATGTCAATGATAACCTTTTGGAGAAAAATTATTGTTAATTGGACATGATGGGTTAATAATTACACCTTTCATTAACCAAGAACCAAATATGCAGTTTTACATAGAACACAAATTTATCATATTACAATGTACGGACCAAGTCAACACCAAATTATTAGAAGATTATGGTCTGAAGAAAAGGAGATGAGAAGAGGAAGGTTGGATAGCACTCGGAAGAGTCACCAAGGATGGCTAGTCATTTTAAGAAACTTTTCAAATCCGAATGGCTTTTTCATTACAGAGAGTGCTCAACACCATGCTGTAACTTTCATTTCGATTTCAAACCAGCAATCTCAGGGTCCTGAGTGAAGGAGTTCAAAATATAAAAAAAGTAACTGTTTTAGGATGGTATAAAATGTCCAGTAATTGAAAAATAGGCAGTGAAGGAGAAGGTGAATGAATGAAAGGACGGGTAGGGAAAGGCAGGGCAACACAGAAGTAGAGATGGGTGATTGAGCATAACAAAAGCATGAACATACCCTCCCACGGCCCCCTTATTTTGCTGAGCTACGTACATTGTTGCGGCGCTGTACAAGGCGGCATCGTAGCCTGAGTAGGTGGTGCTGCTGGCTGCAGTTGTTTCTGAAACAATATTCACAAAATAACTTTAACCAAACATTCAAATACAGCAAACAAACTAAAGATAGATCCATTTTTACCATAAACAATGCATGCAGCAGAATTATAGGACCATGAACTGATCATTTGTCGAGATGTTATGAAGCAGTGTTATATATATTACTATTACATTTTTAACAAAACGTGGAGCTAACTTCTGTGCGAAGTAATTTAATGCATTAGATTGGACGAAGTTCCTACGCCACACTACGTCTCCAACCTGGTAAGTAACGTGTTTTCTACGTAGATTATAGTGATTAGCTCCCTTTTGGTAAGCCTTAAGAAGTGCGTTTGATACTTGTTCGTAAACCGTGGACAATTCTTTTAACTTATGTGCATAAACCTTTTGATGAGTGGAATCATGCGTATTGGACTCATTATCCGCTATCGGGTTACGATGCAAATCTCCATCCAATATTTGTTCTCTACCGTGCATTAGAAAATAAGGTGTGAAACCTGTAGCACAGTTAACAGTATTGTTCATGGCTGATTGCACTTGAGGAAGAAATTTTGACCAAGTTCGGTGATCAGATTCTACCAAAATGGATAGTGCCGTACCTAATGTTTGGTTGTATCTTTCTACAACATTATTTTGGGGAGTGTATAAATTCTCTTCGAAAAACTTACCCAATAACGAGGTCAGGTAGAGTAGATAGAATTTCTTCGAAGTGTGTTTTTATCTCCAATGGAGAAGTAGACTCAGTGAAAAGTGAGGGTTGGCTTGCCTCCCTAAAGTGTTGCCTAAATGGCTTTCTAAAACCCTATTATGGGTCAATGATGCATTAATGCGTATGGTTGTGTATAATTAATGTGCTGGACACAAAGGTTTATTTTAAGTTAAGGATGTGTTGTCCACTGATTAGTGTTTATACTTACATAATTAATTATGTTTATGCTGTAGATGTAACGTTAACGGCAGTCCAAGACATAAAGTCAATTGTTCTTCACCCAGTATTCTCAATGCTGTGGGTGTTTGCAGACCCCGTTCACGGAACATTAGTTCACCTTGTACTTTAGATTAAGTTTCTCTAATTTTAAGTGTTGATTTGAATGACTGCATTGTGAACCCACCATATTGCCAGACAACATGGGTGCGATTGGAATCATAATGAACTCATTCTTCTTTATTTCTATTTTTTTTTCTCTCTTTATTAGATTTTGCTATAATCAATCGTATGTATAACATGGTGTGCCTACCACATTTGATGATTCACATTTTATTTATGCAAATTTTATAATTTATTTTTTAGAACACCCTGAGGAATAACCAGAATAGCTTAGGAATATATTAGTTAGAAGATACATGTTTGAGGGCAAACATTTGTGTGGCGCGGGGGGTATTGTTATGAAGCAGTGTTAAAATTATTATCTTTTTTATTTTTAAAATATGAACACTGCTAACATTAAATTTTTCATTTATGAACACTACTTTATAACATTAAATTTTTCATTTATGAACACTGCTTTATAACATTGATCCGTAGCAGCACGAACTATTAAGTACCCGTTTAATTGGTGACTATGGTTTTTTTCAACGAGGGGACGGGCAACACCGAGGACAGGGGGCGTTAGTTTTCCGGTTCCGGAAAAAGAAAAAGAAGAAGACTCACTCTCGCTTCGATGATGATTGGGCAACATCATAGCTGGGACAGTCAATTAGCATTTTATTGTGAAAATATAAAAGGGACGTAATGTTTTGAAAAAACAAACGGGTGCCGGTGTTACTAAAGTTCCATCCTACTCGAATATCGAGAAATCATTGTGCAACTAAGTTTAATGTGCCGATATAGTTCAACCGCGGATCCGGATGATTCATCGCAAGATATCATGGCGATCGGTTATTTAATTGCATCGAACCGATCACGTTTGCGGGCACCTGCCGAATGTCGACTGTAAGATCGATTCCGTTATTGCACGAAATACCCCGGACATGCGCTCCGCTGGGTGATAAGAAGATCAACGCGAGCCGTAATACCTCGGAAGTCCCCTCGTGCTCCCTGGCGCGCCCCGTACCCTCGCTGGAAGGGAATTCCAATTGGCCCTAATTCGGATGACGATCAGATCGTCTCCGGAAATCCACATTACATGAAGGAGGTCCTGCCTTGCCGCGGAGGAGACTGAAGGATGACGATCAGGCTGGTCATCAGGCTAATCCTAGCCATCCCGTTGTGATGAGTTGCGGATCGACTAGGAAGTGCAGGGAACGTTAGTTAGGTTAGATTGCATTCGGTCCTCGGGGTGAGTCACTCTGTTATTTGTTATCATTTGCTTTCGGTACAATACACGTCATATTTTAATTTCCAAAGTGAAACCGATGTTTGATTTAAAATACACCCCCATCTATCAAGGTAAAATCGTCTTTCCCCACGGCGCTGAGATAGAGTCTCAATCCGGCCTGATGCACCTAACCTCCAAAAGGTGAGTAATCATAGTAACAGTAATAATGGATGGTAACAGAGACTTGGATGCAAACAAGCTTGGCATTATATCTGATCAGTTGGAGGAAAGCTGACTTTCTGCACCGTAACCCAGGTACATAGTCGATATGTATTTTACATAGAATGTTATGTAGACGGAAGACGGGACATTGAAGAATGAATTAAATATATACTCTTTTCCTTCCTAATTCTACTCAAAATTTGCAGGTCAAACAAATTACTCTGATTTTTTTTTTTTAATTGTTTTTGGGGTGTTATGCCGTGTTTCGCTACCTCCTTCTTTAGCCAACGTTTCGGACAGAGTTACAGTATCCATCATCAGGGCAGATGAGTAAATGATATTGGTGAGTGTTTACTTATGTGTGTCGAAGCGATACCGTGCTGCCAGCTCCATTTCTCTACGAGCTGGAAAAAATTCAGCATGGTTTTTTGCGTTTAGCTTTGGTGTAGCCGTCAATTACTGGATACCAAGAACTATTGAGCTTAGCTCCATCGTCTCTGTTAATATTGGTGGGGTTTTAATGGTTTTACATGGATTAACGGAGACGACGAAAACACAGTTTTGATGTAGTGTCTCTTTTTACAAATGTTCCTCTAGAAGACTCCATGACTTTGCTCAGGGAGATTTATGAGGATGACATCTGCAAACTTTTTGAACACTGCCTCAAAACAGGTTATTTTGCTTTTCAGGGTGAACTTTTCGAGCAAGTGGAGGTAGTTGCGATGGGCAGTCCATTGTCGCCAGTTCTAGCCAACTTTTTTATGGAGAAGTTTGAAGAAGTGGCACTCGACACAGCTTCGGCTGTTCCTAAAGTATGGTGGCGCTATGTCGATGTCTTCGCCATCTGGCCTCACGGAACAGAGAAACTGAACGAATTCCTGGACCATCTCAACTCACTACACAGCAAAATTAAATTCACGATGGAGCTGGAAAATAACCAAAAAGTCCTGCCTTTTCTGGATGTGGAGGTGATGCGAAAAGAGGATGGTAGCCTAGGACACACAGTTTATAGGAAACCAACACATACAAATAGGTATCTCCACGCTGATTCGCATCATCACCCCGCTCAGAAGAGAGGTCTCATCCATACTTTGGTAACCCGAGCGACCAGAATATGTGAGGAGCCAAAACTCGGATTAGAACTGACCAAACTCACCGAAGCACTGGAGCGTAACGGCTACCCAGCAAGGCAGACAAGGCAAATCATAAGAGCCAAATCAGCACGAAACGAAGACAGGGGTGAACAAGAGTCAAAAGGCTGCGCTTTCCTGCCTTACGTCCATAATGTAACAGACAGAATTGCCAGGCTGTTGAGAAAAGAGAACATCAAGACGGTCTTCGGAACCACGACAAAAATCCAAGACCTACTGAGGTCGGCAGACTAAGTTTCCTCTGGAAACAGATGGAGTATATAAACTCAGCTGTTCCGGATGTGACAAGGTCTATGCAGGCCAGACAGAGCGGACGATCTCCAAAAGGATTTCGGAACACTTTCGTGCTTGTAAACTTGGCCACCCTGACAAATCGGCAATCGCCGAGCACTTAATCGAAACCGGCCATTACTTTGGATTTGTTCCTGAAGTCCCGGGAAGACCCAAAACTTACAGAGCACGCCTAATTACGGAGGCAATTGAAATCCATAAAAACCCCATCAATATTAACAGAGACGACGGAGCTAAGCTCAATAGTTCTTGGTATCCAGTAATTGACGGCTACACCAAAGCTAAACACAAAAAACCGTGCTGAATTTTTTCTAACACCAGCTCGTAGAGAAATGGAGTTGGCAGCACGGTATCGCTTCGACACACATAAGTAAACACTCTCACCAATATCATTTACTCATCTGCCCTGATGATGGACACTGTAACTCTGTCCGAAACGTTGGCTAAAGAAGGAGGTAGCGAAACACGGCATAACACCCCAAAAACAATAACAAAAATCGCAGAGACCAGTTTCGTTCTGCCCACATGCATCCGAGTTGATAAACAAATGACAGCACAGGAGGTTGAGGCTCTCTACTAGTAATCTGGAGGTCGCGTGTTCAAATCTCGCAAGTTAATTTTAATTGATTAATTTGTTATTTCACAATTTATTCATCGAAAATAATATATAGTATATTTGCGGCACGTTCCCGAGTGGAAGAAAATCTCGGTATCGCTCTGGTGTAAGACACCATTCAGAATTGAAACGTTTCTCGACATTGCTTTTGCCATGTATGGTGACCAGATCTAAATAAGTTAGTTACTTCCCCACTTCCTTCTCCGTTACTTTCGGCCTTAGAACATGCCTTTTTTGGGGATGCCGTGGTCTCAATGGCTCAAGACAGGAACAGTTGGGACTCTTGTGCGGTATTCACATAATTTTTTATTATTTTAAAATGAGTGCTAATAGAATCTCCGCATTACCACTGGACCCGGGTAGATAGGCACTGAAATAAGTTTCCTACGACCTGGTGTAAAGAATTGGTGGCAGGGGCGGTTTAAGCAGTATCGTCGAGACTTACGTTTATTGGGCGTGGTGGTGCTGTGCTGGGTGTTGGGCTGAGGGGGCGCCGCCGGGTAGGACTGCGAGGGCGGGTAGCTCACGGTGGCCACACTGCCCCCGCCGGCCCCGTATGTGCTGCCGTACTGGGTGGCCTTGGCGGGCTGCGCCGAACGTGCAGCGTTGCTCTGCAATTACAACAAAAACACATCCATCAAATTCTGCAGTGCTCATGATTGGAGTTGATAATTAGGGAGAGGATAATATGCCACAATATTGTAAAGTGAATGAAAAATAAAGAAAGTATTATATTATATGTAGTTAATTTTGTGTTCTTAACCAGAGTTTTGGGTGATATCTAATTTGATTTTTACATCACATATTCTATAATTTAGGTAATTCTAGAAAAAACTACTCAGTAATCGATCTGCATTTAAAAAAAGAAATAAAATTTTAACATTTTTAAAGATATTAAATAAATAACATCTATCCAATTCCTACAAAATAACTCTCCCTTACACCCCTCGATCATTCCTTGAAAAAAAAAATCCTCGCCACAAACAAACGGCAAGCGCGGACATAAAAAGTGCATTTGAGTTATACTCAATTTTGTACCGCTGGGCGATGTCCGTTTAAAAAGGTAGGAATAAAAAAAAAATACTACGGGTGAAGAAAAATAATACGGACGGGTTGTTTCATAGGATTTGAACAATTCATTGAATTTTAAAGTGAATATTCAAGTTCTATGAATGTCCTATTAAAGTTCTAATAAGGCCCATGGATAAGCAGTGTGAAAAAACCGGCCCACGATGAAATAATAACAGAACTTGAATAGAATTTTACAACATATTAATATAAATTTTAACTTTGAAATTTGATGAATTGTTCAAATTCTGTGATTTTTGTACTAACTAATATTTGAGTGTTACTGGAGAGAACAAAAGGAATATTAAGACACAAACGGTTCGCTACACACGGGGGACCCTAGTGACCCGTGATTTTGCCTTTAGGTGCGTAAAGGTCAATGTATCATATGTTGCTTGGAGACAACACGACTACGGCATCCCCGGAAGGGGAATATTACGATTGTGTATAGATAGAAGACTTTTTGTGTAGCTGATTGGTGAAGTTTGTTTTACCTGGGCGTACGAAGCGTTAGTGGTGTAGGCGGGCTTGGGTGCCGGCGCAGGTTCGTACTGTGGTGTCTGCTGCTGGGCAGCCGGGTACGCCGTGGCAGCTGCTGCTGCCGCCGCCTGCTGGTAGTACGCGCTCTTGCTGGCGTCGTATGTCTGCTGAGCGGCTGTGCGACCGTACGCTAGTTGATATGTTCCTGCTTGAGCACCTGAGATTAAAAAAAAAAAAACATTTTAAAACTTTGTTCAAATGTAAATAAAAAAAAGTTAATTTATATGCCATATTTTCAGACAGGTTGTCCACAACAATCTATCTATTCCACGACGCAGCGCGTTTTGTAACAATGTATGCGGTTTAGTGAAACTCCACAGATCATAAGACATCCGCGTAAGGAAATAGTTGCCGATGGATCACATAATATGTGATGTCGCTTATTGTACGACATCAGGTAGGTTAACCTCCTGAGAGTCGGAACAGAAAATCTGCAAAATACCTCTGACTGTCGGTTTAGAATTCTCACAACTGCGTGAAAATTACCTTCATGACTTTTTCTAAAATACCACAATAAAAACTACGATTTATATATTTTTTCAATTGCTTTCTGTTAACTATGTTGTGTTTTATTAATCGTATTTCCCTAGAACGGCTAACTTTATTTAAAAGAAAATCTCCATTTGGAAGACGTCCTTCAACAATTCCAATACATCTTGGTATAAAAGACCTAATATTTGTTGTGAATTGATTCCAAAAACTCTCCAAATTCAATTCTATTGATAAAAATATCAGAATTTATCAATAGAAAAGTAAAGCACTCCTAAAATGACTTTCAACATTGTAGGTACTTGACCTTTATTTAGATTAGATATCAGTTAGGAAGATGCAGTGTGGAATGAGTAACCAGTAGTAAAATTACGAATTAATACAAAATGTCATCTGAGTGACGTTATTGGATGACATCCTAAATGAAAAAAGAAATGCAAAGATTTCTTAACCAAACAACATCTGTCAAATCTCAATTGTTGACTCAATTATAATAATTGGCGATGTAAAACGAATGTAAAATATTCAGAATGCTACTTTAAAAATAAACACAAGCTGCTATTTATGATTCAAAAAAATAAATTAGTTCAATTAGGTTATATTTAGAAAAAGTTGATAACAATTCAATTTCATGAGGAAGAGCAATGCTGTATCACATCTGTGCTAATAATGATTAATCCCCCTGTAAACAATCAATGTTATGTTTTTGTGACCGGAAAAAGGGAGGGGGCCATTGACATCTATTTCAACTAGACATTGCCTACTAGTATTGATTGAAAAAAAGCATCTGTGAAACGAAAAATGAGAAACATCAAAATAAAACTTTTAGATAAAGGCACAAAGGTGAAAATTAAAACGTAATTGGAAGACAACAGATGATACGACGATTTGACATTTTTTCGATAGTGAAAGTAGGCGGGCCTGACATTTGACTTGATGAAAAGGGTAAATACGCTACCTGCGTAGGTTCCCTGAGTTGCAGCAGCCTGGTAGGCGGTGTCATAACCTGCGGCAGCAGCCCTTTGGGTTCCGTAAGTAGCTGCAGTTGCAGCGGGTGCTACTGCATAGCCCGTCTGTCCACCGGCATACGCTGCACCAGCAGTTGCAGTCCTGCAATAAAATTTAACTTTCGTAAATTAGTCACTTCAAAATCACTCACACCGGCGATTAAATTATCACAATTAAAATTTCTCTAATGCAGACAAATCGATCGCCGATACTAACCGGCCACCATCTTGCTTTGCGGCGCTTCGTAAATCGACAAAAAACTGGTGCAAGACACTCTATGCAGTGGAAATTCAGCACTAATTAATCAGTAGCACGAAGAAACTTAATAAATAAAAGGTTAATCATACCCATACTGCGTTCCACCATGAGTAAAACCGAAATAATTGTTTGCGGCCATAATTCACATACGCGATATGGCACTAAGCGCGTCAAACGGAAAGATGGCGCTTGGACTTTACCGGAAACAATGGAGAAAATAGATTGGAGTGTCAACAGTCAACACTAGTGATGGTGCAAATGTTGCCAGTAACAAAAATAGCTGGCGATAAATAATCACTGAAAATGGTAATAAAACGCCCTTTCACATCCGATTATCTTCTTCTTCAATGATATAAAAAGCGTTACAAATAAAAAAATCAGAGTGTGCAATTCACACACGGTAGAAGCGGATAGAAGACAAACCTTCTGAAAACTAAAGTAGACAAGAGTGAGGAGACTATGAAGCACTTTTTTTTTCAATGTGGAGGATGGTTTTTTTCATATTTTTGTCGTCTAATTCCAGTGCACCTTTTCCTCTACATTTGGTCATCTTATTAGAATTTGTATTTTCTTCTCTCTATTCTATTCGATTTTACAAAAATAAAAATAAAAATATATATTTTTTTGGATTTCATAAGATTCGATCCTTGATCCCTGAATGTCTGCTAAGGTTCGTCAGGCGCTTTGTACCACTGGACTAAAGGAGACTTGCGCGGGACCGTGAATCTATCGTATTGTATTGGAACCGAGTACCCGTGAAATAAATAAATATTTTATTGCTATCTCATTTTCTCGAAGGCTAAATCCTATAGATGTATGTATTTGTCTCTTTTTAGTCTCTCGCTTCCGTTTCATCGAGTTTCAAATCAGAACGGTGCTAAATAAATTTTTACTTCAAAAATACAAGAATTATTTTCAATTCTATAAAAAGGAATATATAAAATATAATTCTGCCAGCATTTTATGTGCAAATAATGAACTAAAAAATTTGCATACGAAATAATGAGGATAGCGACTTAAAATGAAAAAAAAATCTGCAGTCTATAAACTAAATTGTAAGTTCTGTGAATGTTTTTTACAATGATAAATACGCGTATGAGGTGCTTAAAAAGTAAAAGTTTCTCGGAATTTGCTAATTATTTATTGTGTTTAGAGTGTTGTTAAACTGTAATATTATTAATGGTATCCGTCTTCAAACTTCGCAAATACACTTTGTGGCGTAATTATTGATTTACTGAAAACACACACACAAACCTTGCTTATTTATGGGGGTACATCAAATATATATTATGTAACTAATTATTGTATAGAATCAATTTGAAAAAAAAAAAAAACATACCTTTGTAAACACCACTATATTATTAACATTATCGACGTGTTTCAAAAACAATGTTTTCTTCTTCAGGATAAGAGATTAATATCGACATGTTTCAAAAACAATGTTTTCTTCGTCAGGATAAAAATTAATATTAATCTCTTATACTGAAGAAGAAAATATGGTTTTTGAAACATGTCGAAAATGTTAATGAGGTATTTACAAAGTTATTGTTTTCATACAATTAATGGTTACCATTTAGATAAACTCATAATCTTAGAAATTAGAAGGAGTGTAAAGAAGAACTGAAATATTATCAATTATAATTTTTTTGAAATGACCCCTTATTAAATTTGTTCCCTTTGTAAATTACGCCACTATCTCACCTCCACAGTTCCACTCCTGCCCTTCTATTTACATCTTTAAGTCTATTGTAGTAATTAGTTTTAAGTAAACGCTGATGAAGAAATCTTTGCATATGAAACATGTTGGTTTTTTACAAAAAGAGTGGTTAAAACTAAGTGTTTATTAATACTTACTCCCTTTCCTCCAAGTTTATTCCCTTAACAAATAGAAGTGCTCCTCTTTTCTGATAACGTATACATGACCAAGCATGCTCTTAAATGTAATAGTTTGTAATACGTGTGTATAAAATAATAAAATTGTTTTTACATAATAATAATAAAAAAGAAGAAATTAAATTCAACTGTTTTTTAGCAGTGGCGGTACGTGGGTTTTCAGTAAGTGCTTAGATTGAAAAAATACGACGTTGATGATGTTATTGTAGCTGAAAATGTGTTTTTTTTTTCAAAATTTCGATTTTTCGTATGAAGATTTTTCAGGATGTGTTTCAGTATAACTTCATACAAAAAGTTGAAATTTTGAGAAAAAAAAATAAAATTCGTTTTCAGCTACAACAACATCAATAACGTCGTATTTTTCAATCTTAACACTAGCGCACTGAAAACTATGGACCGCCACTGCTAGTCCTTTTACATCGCCAGAAAAGCAATCTCTAAACCACTCCAAACACTATTAGTGCGAGCATTGGGCTTTTATATGACCCCCACCATATTATTGCAGCAACTTAAGCCTCGATTAGTTTGATCGAGTTTACAAGCTACAAGTCGGCGAATTCACTATCTGCTGTAGTCAAACAGATACCAAGTGCAGTGCCAAAATTTCAAACGGGGAAGAACGTTCTTCCCGTTTGAAATTTTGGGAGTGCACTTGGTATCTGTTCGACTGTAGTAAACTCGCTCAGTATAATCATGTATACTAGCTAACTAGCAGATTTTACACTGAAAAAGTTTACTAGCAGATAGTGAATTCGCCGGCTAGCAACTTGATAACTCGCTCAATGTAATCGAGGCTTTACCCTCGCAAGGGGCACGTTGTTGCATTTTTTTTGTGGCCGGAAAACTCAGAATCAACACCATCTTTGAAAAGTCATTAAAAGTGATGAAAAAAAATTAAAAAAAGGTTAAACAGGTTACGTTAGGTTAGATTAGGTTAGGTTAGGTTAGGTTAGGTTCGTTCTTTATTATTTGGTCTAGCTCGTATACGACTTTTTCTCTTCTATCAAAGTGATATAAATAATTTGTGGTAAGTAGAGGTCCCAAAAAACTTTCCGAATTTTTTTCAACCTCTCCTTTCTCCCCTCCCCCCGAATCCACCACACCCTTAGGGTTGAACCCCCCATGTGTAAGCTAAAGCTGCACCCGTGAATGCCTCCCTTAATAATTTTATTGTTTGATGCTCCATTACAGTGTCCTATTAATATTTCAGGGCTACCAGTACGAAATAGGAATTGTGAAGATCACATTGTCAGTTAAATTAATAAGGGCCGGAGGTTAGTAGGTACCTACTTAAACGTAAGTGTTTTGAGTTCGCAGTTCAGTACCCTATTGATCAGAGTTCACCGCAGTTCACGTGGACTATTAAAGGTCGCTGACTAATAAAATGTATTATTGTAATGTAGTACGTTGACGCATGAAGAGCGAATGACGTAGTCTAGTTCAAGATTTCAAAGGCCAAATGCTTCAGGTAAGTACCTACTACAAATTTGGCCCTTAACGGCTGTGACGTACAAGAGTCGGGTCTCCAGAGATAAAATGTTTTCAAAACATCTGATAAAAACAATAACATTGGGGGGGCCACAACGACTCTGGTAAAACTTGTGGTGACCGGACTAATCAGAATCATGCAAATTCAACACCTCCTTTGAAAAGTCATTAAAAGTGATGAAAAACAGGTTAAATAGGTTACGGGCTATTTTTCAATTTTTTTCAAAACTTTTAGGACTTTTCAAAGGGGTGTTGAAATGCCACTTTGTTGAGTTGTTGTGGAACTAAAAATTGTTTAACATTGAAAAGGTTAAGAATTAGACAACCACATAAATATGTGGTCACTTTGATTGCAAATAATCATTATCAAAAAAAATATTTCACCAACTTCTAATACGTAAGAAACTTTGATCTTGAAAAGTTCCAATAAAATGAAAGAGCAATAGTCCCATCTTTTAGGGTCGAATCCCCCCCTACATGTGAATGATATAGCTACGCCCTTACCTTGCTGGAATCGGCATACTTTGCAGATTTTTTTTTAGATGTTGTTTAACTTTCCACGGTAGGTACGTATTTCTGTGGTGTCAGCTTCATTGGAATAGTTTTTATTTTTAGTCATAAATCATTACAAAAAATAGGTTGATTGTTGTTGTATGGATATGGTGATATGATATATTATATAAAAATAATTTCTTCAGATAGATAAATTATTTAAAAGCATAATTAAAAAAAAAAAAATAAATATCACTGCACTTTTTTACCGTTGAAGTTTTTAGATGGCATACTGAGGATAAAAAAAACACAATCTTTGACATGACTTTGAAAAGGTTAATAATTGAACCACAACATGTTGGGTCATTTTGACTCCGAATGACTTGCCGTTTTACCCCTCGTTTGAACCATGATAGCTTAGCGTGTATACACACATACATATAAACTTTTTAATTATACCTACATCTCTAATCTAAGAAACCTACACCTATGTAGACATACATTTTATTTTATTTATTATATTACATCAGATACAATTAAATAGCAAAAATAACATAATAATAATATTTCAAGATAACTGTAAATATTAAAAATGTGTACAAGTGTTATTATGTCTTGCAGGTCGATATTAGTTCCAAGCTAGGCAGATTGCCTGTTCTAAGGAACCAATTGCTGATGAAAAAGTCAGACATGTATTTTGTAATAAAATGTTGTTTTTATTTATTTTTTCTAATTTAAATATGTACTAAGTTTATATTTATTGCGCCATTTTTAGGTAACCATGTGAAACTTTAAGTGACATTATTTAATAGTTTTTCAGACTCCATTCTACCCAAGTCAATCAACCATTTAGTTATTAATCAACCAATGCAGGACATTTTGCATTTCTTAATATTTAATTCTGGGGGTATTTTATTATACAATTTCGGTCCCAGATATGTATATATCTTTTGATAATTTGCCGTATTGCTCCCTGGGACCACGAGATCCTTTCTAGTGTGACTTCTTGAGATATATTTATGTTCAATTTTATGAAGATTTTCTAGATTTTTGTGTACATGGATAATAACCCTTTTTATGTAGTTTTGACGAACATCAAGTACATTAAATTGTTTGTAGAGCTGATGTATGCATGTTTTATGTTTGTTGTGTAAATTTTAGAGCTCTTCACCGATTTGGTTAAAAATAGGTAAAGGGGAGGTTGGGGCAGCTGAATTAGAATCTTATGCTAAAATGTATAATTTCGGTGGCCATCTTGAATTTATTGAGTTTTGCACCGATTTTACTCAAAATCAATATAGGGAAGATTAAAGGGGAGCTGAACGACAACCAAAAATAAAATGCAAACATTAGACGGCCAACCTCTAATTCTACAGTTCTCCGCCGATTTGGTTCAGAATTGGCATTGGAGTGATCAGAGAGAAGCTGACCTCGGATCTTGTCACAAATTTTATTTTCGGTGGCCATCTTGAATTTCTACAGATTTTTACCAATATGGTTAAAAATCGAATAGGTGAAACAAGGGGGGGAGCCGAAGTTGAATATTTTTTGAAAAAGCGCAAAATGACGGTACATTGGATTAGGCCACGCATGGCACCGTTTCAAAAGATAGACAGACGATTCAATGCAACGACTGTCATGTCTTGAAGTAGAAGAGAGAAATATCGGGAATGTGTTGTTGAACAGGAGAAAAATATGCGTCTTGCTGTATTTCCAGAACCTAAAGGGATTACTGCTTGGGACAAAACTGGAATCAAAACACTTTCCATAATAATTTTTTGCCTATTTTATATTTTTTTATTTTGATGAACATGTATTATAACGTATTATGTTAATATATTATAACGTATAAAGTATTAAAATAATTACAGTTACTAACGAAAGTAACATTGGTCTTTCGATCTCTACAAACCTATGAACTTACAAAATGAGCTTTGGTAAAATGTGTGCAATAGTGTCATAATTCATAATTCGAATGGCTGTATTGCGGTACCGCTGTGCATGTCCTGTGACGTCACACGCTTTTGGCAGATCCCAAAAATCAACATCTTATACTATTCGGTATTATCGGTATTGTACATCGGTATTGTATATTCGGTATTTTTCAAAAATTCTTTAAGTTCTGAAAAAGAAATGTCAATTTAGGTGACGACCTCATTTCGCATTCTTGATGATTTTTCGAAGCAAATATTATAAGGGAGACTGGTTTTGTGTTCAAATTCAATATATAAACAATTTTTGATTGTTAATAGAATTTTACTTTCACCTAAAAATAGCACCCAGCTTACCAATATTCAAAACTGAAAATTTAACCCCAGACCCTGCATAACTCCGAAATATAAATGTGGATGTAATTCTAAGGCAGAGGTTCTTAAACTTTTTGTAACCATGGACCACTTTCAGAATTTCAAAAGGACCCCTGTCGAGAAATTTGTAGGAAAAGAAAACAACGCTTTTTAAATGTAACTTTTATTGGTTAATTTACCATGTTAGTAGTAGTTAGTAGGTTAGTTTACACTAATACTTAACTAAATTAAGAAGGATGCTGTTGTTTGGACTCAGTAAGCACGCTAAATTGAGTTATCGTCTTCAATAAGGCAAGGTGCACGTCATCTTTGACGTCCAATCGATTACGATACATCTAATAAATATTTAAGAGTGAACTGGGGGCTTGTGGACCCCTGACACTCATGTCATGAACCTCCTATTCTAGGGCTTCGTTAATGCTTATTTGCTATATTTTTTTGTTTCAAAAGAAAAACCAACATTCTCGGGTTTCGAATAACCTGAGGGAACGGACTCCGGGTGTCGATAGAGACGGAGAGAGAAATAAAAGGCATCCGAGTTGGTTGCGAGTCCAGTCGTTTATTGAAGCATGAGCTACGTAGCTGAGGTCGGTCCGATGTAAAGGGACGTATGTCGAAGTGCCGTAGAGTGAGGTGTTGCGGGTGCTTGGAGATGGTCAAGGTCAGGAAGCTGCGGTGGAGCAGGCCACGGGACTGCAGGTCACCAGAGTGTTGCTCAACGCCGTGGTGGCGGAGATGACCTGGTCGTCCAGGCCGTTGCTCGACGCGGTGAGTTGCGGAGATGAACGGCGGTGACTCGGTGAGTGGAGCCATCGCCAGGTAGTCCTTGTGAGGCGGAGTGAGTGCAGTGGCAGCGAGGCGCGATGGGCCTCGGTAGCCATTGAGATAAGGCGCTGTTTCCCGTACAGAAGATGCTTCGGATCTTGTAGATACAGGAGCAAGGCGATGGTTGCAGCTGCTAGGTGCGGTGGACCTGAAGAGCTGGGGTATGGTGAGAGCCTCGAAGGAAGCTGCCCTGGAGGAGAGTGCGGATGCACCGGGCACTGATATTACACTGGTTCGCTGTATAGAGGCGATTGTAAAAGCGACCGTTGGATGGAGAATGACTACTCTGAAGTTAAGTGCGTCGCCTTATATAGGAGCGACCGGCCAAGAAACTTTCCGTTCGCTGGCAATATGTGCGCTGGAAGGTGCTAGAATTAACTCGTCACTGTGTTCGTGGATGCACGCTCGAGTCTCGACCTTTCGCGAAGGTGGCGAAATTATTATTTATCAGGCAGCTGGCCTAGCGAGTATATTGCCGCCGATACGTGGTAGTAGCTAGACGATACTGGCGAATACTTGGCGACTTGCAAATCCTTCTCGTGTGTTCTTTGAGTGGCGGAAAAATAATTGTATGAACGCCACAAACCTAACAATATTTGAAAATCTGCTACAACCACCAAGTAAGTAGAAAATGTTCCTTGTGTCATGATGGAGGACTTACCCAGCCGAGGAATCGAACACGGGACGATTGCCAGCCAGCCAGCCTACCTGCCCGGCGCACATGACGTTCGAGGGCTATTTTTGAAATTGGGACATGTTTTTCAATATTCAGACAATAGAGGACACATTCTTAAGGATATTATTAAATATCTACTATGTGCATGCAATAATCCAGCTTCTTCGAGCAGTTTCCTCTACGGCATTAGTAGATAAATTAGCCATTGATTGGTTCGTTAGATGCGAAGTAATAGTGACGCTGAAAACTGTTCCGGTATGAACAAATGAAGGAACAAGGTCCTTTACTATGAGATAACTGTGAGTGCTTACTAGGTAATATATTGATCAAGTACCTACCCGACTTGTGGTACATATAAAACCACCAAGCTTCGTAGATCGCACTGTGAGTTTATTCGTCGCAAAGACACGAGCGATTCACGTAGCTGAGAAAACATCGAAGATTTACTTTTTTGTTGGGTTGAATATATAAGTTACTAAGTAATAAGACCAAAAATGCGTACCATTGCATTGTGCTTGGTTGTGGTGAGCTTCTGCTCGGTGTCTTCAAATCCATTCTACAGCATTGACTCGGAAGATGGAGGTAAATGATAATTATTTTGTTTTAAAGTTTGTTGTTATTGCTATTTACCAGGATTTTACAAATAGAAAACAATATAATCAAAAGGCAGGGCATTATATAAAATATTTATCACTAATTTGAAAATATTAAAATAAACACCATATTTTCAACACATATATGCAAAAAAAGCCCATATTTATTTTCAATACAAATATACGATAGTTTGGAAGAAAGTGATTCTACCTGTCAAAATTTGTTTTTTTTTTTTAAATAAATTAACATTGTAAATAGAATTCTTCAATATAGGCTTGTAAATTATGTATATAGTTTTTAAAGTCCATCGGGATATTGATATCTCAATAATATTAATAAAAACATAATAGATTTCATTTTTACAAATTCCCATTTTGTTTAGTTATCATTGATTCTATTGACAAATGGGTCACTGCTCAGCTCATTCAGAATTTCTCCTGGAACGGAGCTGGTTTTCAGCAGTGTCTCTAATATAATACACATATCTAATAAAATAAATAATAAACTTAAAAAAAATTAAATCAAATAAATCATTATTCAAATTAAAGCAAATAATATTAAAATTGATAATATAAAGCAAAATATATAAAATAACTAACAGCATCTTTAGTAAGAATCAGATTAGAATAATAGTATATTTTAGCAATTTCCCACCAGGGATGGGTTTATTTTATATTTAGGTACTGAGAGTTGTCAAAATCTTTCACTTGCTCGTTTCTTTAAACCATTTATATTTTATGTATACTTTTCAAAATATCCACCGTCCGGATAAACACTTACGATTGTATTATTATAGTCATACACAATAGGTAATCTACCAATGTTAGCTGAAAATAATAATCAACACATACGTACCTGAAACTTTCACAACTAATTAGTTCTCGCTATTTATTATAAACGTTTACGTGCAAGAAAGAAGTGCATGTCTAAAACGATTAAGATTTGGTAGTACGTAAAGTTGTATCTCTTACCTACTACACCTTAAGGCGTTTTGTCCATGCAAACGTATTTCCCAATTTCCTCTCAACTCGATTTTGACACAGTGCAAATATAAAATATAATATAGATTTTGTCCGCTAGCGTGTCGGTAAGTTTTGCGTTTTTGATAAATGACTTCTTATGGAAGTTAGGAGGTTAGGACCCTCCAAGAATCGTAAAAATTGCCTGGTTTTAACGCCATTAACAGATTTTCAGTATACAAACTAGAAAATGCAATAAAAAAGCAAAACGTTCAGACGTAGAATATTTTCTTCTAAGACAGCTGGTAAAATATCCTAAAAATTAGAGGAGAAAAATGGAGAATAAAAAATCTCAATTTGACGATTTTATTTAGGTATTATCAGTCTTGGGTGCAATTGTCCCTTTCGCTCAGGGGGGGGGAAAGATGAATATAAAAGATAGGGGGGAGATGAGTATAAAAAAGGGCGAAGACAAGGGCACGTGATAATATTCGTTGGAACTCTTCCCATTGACACGAAACATATGAAATAATTTAACAAGTTCACTTTTAAAACGATTTATATACAAACGTTCTTATAATTTCGTCTCGATAGTGAGATTGAAGAAACGTAAGTTATGTGCATTTCCACACGCAACGTATCTGCCATAACGTGGAATGCGTGGCTCCGTACTACTAGTACTTATGCCGGTCAATGGGAAAATGTATTATATTATTTCATTGAACAAGACCTCGGCAGGTATCATTGAGAGATTCATTGATGGAATGGATTGTTGATTGGTGCGTGGGGAGAGATTTATGGAAACATTACATAGCGTCTCCGTTGTGGCAGATAGAGATATCAATCCATTACGCCCGAGCCACAAAAGGCTAGTATTTCAAGCAGCACAGCAAGCCATTACCAGTAATTTAGTAAGCTAGTAATTCTATCTACATGTAAACATAACTAGCTTTGTTTTTAACTCATCAAGCTAGTGAGAAAGCCAATAGGCTAGCATCGCAAGCCGGGATAGTTTAATATGATGGGGTTCCATTATTTGAACTACATAGTAGCACCCCACACCACCGAAGTTACTACCCTGGCTTTGCGTTCAGCTTCGTGTGGCCGACGAAGCTAGTAAATTATCGGCTAGTGTAGTGTGTGTTTTCTCCTTACTTTAATCACCGAAATGATACTTGCTTAAAATTTCCTAAACCGCTCTAGCTTGTGCCAAGCCAAGAGAATAAGCCAGAATTTTGCCATAATATTTAGAACTTAAATTTCTACATTACACAATAAAACCGTGTCCAAAAAGAAGTTCGTAAGTAGGAGATGTTGCACTTCAAATATTTTTTTATTGGACGGTTATATGATTTTTTTCTTGAAATATAAAACGACTATATTTCTGGGCGATAAAAATTTCAAAACGAAAACACATGATTTTGCAATACTCCGCATTGCATCGCCTTAAACATCACAATTGTTATTGCTTGATATGTTTATCTCTATAGGTGGACATAATGTAATTAACTTTTATTAAAAAAATTAAACAAAATGTTCTTTTGTATCCAAAATATCTAAAGTGGCGAGGATTACATTGAAGAACTGTGAATACCGCACACATGTTCCCGGAGGCAGTTGGACTACGGGCCTACGGCATTCCCAATCGGAATATTTTGTGAGGTTGAAGAGAAATGGGAAGGGAATAAATTAGGGAAGAGGAAGAGAAGTTCCTGGCTATTCGCATCTGGTCACTAAATACGGCGTCAGTACTGCCCTGGTGAAAGACCACAACTCAAAATCGGAATTTTGGTTGAAACTGCTTTAGCCGTGTTTGGTGACTAGATCTGAATAGTTAGGTACTTCCTAACTTATCTTAACTTTTAACTAACTCCAGACAGTCAGGACGATGTTAATATTGACCAGAAAAAAATAACAAGTGAAATTAAATAAAGAGAATCAAATATCTCCATAAAATATAGAAAAAAAAAATTATTTCGATTTTGATGAAATTTTGCGTACTTCACCTTCAAAAAATATTTCATACTTGACGTTAAAAATAAATGGAAAGTGTCTCTCACAGGTACTTTTATAGTAAAAATAAATTGTTATTCCTGAAAGTCGTTAACCTACTTAAATTGACCCCTAAAATCATTACGCGTGCAAAAATGTAGAGCGAACAATTTAAATTGTTTTCGTATCCGGCACGTCAGCACGATATTTAGCATTTATATTGTTATATGGGGCATGAGACGCACATCTTAGCCCAGTTTATGACATGCGGATGTTTAGTCTCGTCTCGTATTTATAGGGTTGTATCTGTCGGCTTAGGCGATTTACAAACTGAATTTCTTCAGTCATTGATAACAATTCTTTATTGAGTTTTTTTTTAATGAAAACATAAATTTTTACTTCGTATAGAAAGGAATCAATTGTTGTTATAAGATAAGAGGGAAATAAAATCTTAACAACAGTTAATCTAAATAATATGTAAAACGTCTTGACGGTGATCATTCTCCTACTTGCATTTAGAAATCAGCTTGCTCGAATACTCAACCCATGGTAAAATTAATATTGTTTTAGTCAAGCAGATTAATAGTTTAATTTGATTAGAAATTACCACTCAAGTAGTTTGCTACGTTAGTTGAATTAGCAGGAGTGCCATGGAGTGAGGCATGTCCAGATTGTTAAGGTCTTCGTAGTGGATGCATCTGCCTGTTCAGCCGGACTCTCCCGACCTAACGTCTTGCACTGCAGTGGGAGGGATGGATACGTACGTTACTTCTGGACACACTGACCCCTAGATTTCTACTTCCTACCCGCCATTCATACCCCTTTCTTTCCCAGATCTTCCTTTCCTTCTATCACTTACAACTTCGAAAAATGATCAGTTCTTATCAGAGGCGGCTCTAGGGTTTCAGAACTGAGTCATTAAAAAAATGTGTATATATTTGTGACTAAACTTTAATTGATTTTTCAATAAATTTATAGGTAAGTACCTCATGAATTCGGAACTCAAATTATGCTTTATATATTGTTGAATGTTATTCATAATTTTATAATGAGCACACAACAACTCGGTCAACGTCGAATGAGCGGTAATTAATTACCTACCAGGAATTAGGAATGCAGAATTACCCTGTAATATTTATTTGGAGATCACTACAAAATTCATTTTCCTGCATGAAGAAAGAAGTGCAATATATTATGTTTTTTGAATCTGCTTTTTTGTTAAGAAGAATACAAATAAAAAATCGTGGAAACAAAGAAAAAGTGTTTTTAAATCAGGCAAGTACGGCTGAGAAGTGGTCACAGACAATTTTGGTTAAAATTTTCTTTTTCTTTTAATATGATCAACTGATTTCGAAAGAGATAATTAGTCATCACGACTTACAGACGACAGAAAAATAATATTCCAGACCATCGAAATAATTCAAAGCACCGTTTATTTTACTCCACGTTTACATTTTACACCCGACATACGTTTATAATTATCTCTTTCAAACATACAATTATCAGTCTCGGATATTTTTGTCGTATTTAAGAAACAGGAAACACTACATCAGCGGTCATGAGTCCAGGGAATTTCCTGCATTTTCAGGAATATCTCAGGGGTCAAACTTGGGACCTCTACTATTCTTCATATTGATTGATGATATTCAAGAATGCATCCAAAGTACCACTTGATTGAATTTTGCTAACGATCTCTAACAAATCAGGATGATATGCGACATTCAAGATTGTATTAAATTATAACTTGATTTAGACACATCTTGGGCCGATGAGGATAAACTTTTCTTTAAAAAATGTGTCACTGTGACATATACGCGTTCCAAAAACCCAATTAAGTTCGATTACAAGCTAAAAAATGAAATATTATCTTATGTTAATCCTAAGGGATCTCGGGGTCACATTTGAGCCCAAACTTACCCTTTCAGATCATATAGTGGAGTTGGCATCAACGTGCTACAAAGTTTTTGATTTGTAATACAAGTAAAAAAAAAAATTCCAAGCCCGATGCAATGACATCGATGCTCAACTGCATTACACTATCAAAGCAAGAAAACGCTTCTGCTGTTTGGACCCCATACCAGCAAAAAATAGAAATACTAGAACAAATTTAAAAAAATGTCTTAGTTATTTTTATAGTATAGAGACAAAAATAGGGTCAGTGGGCATTTTGAACGAGTAGAGCGTCTAACTGAAATGTTAAATGTCGCTCCTCGCCAGATGCCAAAGTCGCTGCTCGCTATTTGGCAGCATTCAAATCAGTTATGGCCAGTTTTGTTTTGGTTTGTATAATATTTTATAAATATCAACCATAATTATTGTTGTCTTATAATTTTGGGGGATCGTTGTCCAATTGACCCGATGGTCAACCACCCATAGTTCTTACTGACCTTACAGAAAGTATCCCTATTTACCTATCACGAGGGAAAATCGGTGCTGTCAGAAATTTGTAAAATGTGTTTAAATGAAAAGTCTTATTGTTTCATGAACTAAAGGTTTTTCAATTAAAAATAAATAAATATTAAAAAAACGTTTCATAACCTGCCAAAATAATGGCGATAATACTCGTATGTACGTAAAGCTTTTATGACATAATTTATTCATCTGAATTCGAGTTTTTGGGATTCAGGATCAAAACTGGAGTGCTTTTGAATAAATTTTCACAAAAATCGAATAATTTCATCCAATGTAACATTTTCAGAGGTTAGGTAAGAATTCAGTATCAAAAATGTTATCTTTATGAAGGCCCAAATATATCATAATGTTTCAGTGGCGGTTCTGTCGTGGTTGTGTACCGTCGTTTTTGTGTTGCAATGGCCGCTAGTCTCAGTTCTCCAGTGGCACTTGACTTCTCTCCTGATTTACATATTTATTGGACCCAACGTCACTAAGGTCTATGTTAGGTTCACGGACTTGACGTGACTGCCATACTCGTATTATGACGGGGTCTAAGATCTTACAAAGGAACGGTTCATGAACCCAAATATGAATGCATACTTTAATTTAAAAAAAAATATCCGCATGGACAAATGCGTCGGTCTTTAACCCAGGTATCTTGAGTTCAATTCTCTGCTAGCTAAGTTATCCATCACTGCACAAGTCTCATTTTCGACTTTAATTATCATTATATCTTAGAGACTTCGGATATTATCCCTGGTTATATCCATCAGCCTTTTTGTCCGACATGCTGGGTATTAATAGTCTCGCCGATAGAAGGAAAACTGCTTCGCTGACAACAGCATATAAACTTCTAAACGGTAAATTCTGTATTCCCGATATAATACAAAAATTTGAGTTTTATGTCCCCGACAACTTCACAAGAGCGCGCAGACACAGAACTTTTGTTGTTTTCCGAGATGCAGAACTAACTTACCATTAGTAATGCCGCTCGGAAAAATGATTCTGTTACTAAATTACCTGTCCCCTGATATAGATATTTTTCAACTAAATATTCAACAATTCAAAAACGCTATTATTACTTAATAAAATAAAGTTTGTTTGTTTTTGGTTATGTATAACTGTACATGTGCATTTAAAATAAAATAAATAAATACATTATTTAAAAATCTGAGTGGTGGTGGTAGAGAGGTATGGGTAAGATAGGGGTATGGGAAACGACTTTAAAATTGGATTTACGGATAATTCTTTTTGTTTATTTTATTTATTTATTTGTGCAGGGTTTTAACAGATGTTCTCACTTACGTGAGAACAATCCAGTTATAAAAACTCGGTTTAATACCCAACAGGTACAAACAATTACAAAAATCTAATCAGACAAATTATACATTTGCAAACAGATATATATTTATAAGTTTTATATGCATTATCAATAAAGATTAAAAAACACAACAAATTAAAATAGAAAATTATAAAATAATGAAATTATATAAAAGTTCATTCAAATGACAAATAATACAAAGAGAGGCAAGAGACACAAAGAGAGCCACGATTGATACATATTATAATTAGCAAAACATATTTTTTAGCGGTCGTAGGACATTTTTTCTGAATCCATAAAAATTACCGACGATTTTTAATATGTCATTATTTTTTTGCTTGATTTCGTTATTTGCAATGCTTCCAAATTATTAAAGCCCACACCTATTCCATTTTTATATAGAACTTGCACCCCTGCTTTCTTATTAAAGGCATGGTCAATATTAATTCACCGTTCGGCAAATTCTGAAAAACTTACTTGGTTAAACAAGATCCAGTGATAAATATATACGTCAACCAAATAGATACGTTATTTACTAATTCCAGGACCTTCAGTGGAGCTGGACCAGGTGTCGATCAGGAGAATTAGTTCCGCAGACCTGCCCCCCATTCCTGTCAATCTGCTGCCCATACCACGCCGGAAGACAGGACCTCCGAACGTCATGCCTGCGTACAACCTTATTTGGGTGAGTCATTAGAACTATTAAACATGACGTATAATGAACCAAAAATCCAAATTGTTAACTAAATTTAGGGAAAAGCAAAAAAAAATCAAAATAATATTGAAAGAATAGTAATTTAGCACATTGGAAGGACTGTACAAGAAAATGGATTGTTTACCTCCTTCGTCGTACTTGCAAAGACTCTAGATCTAGTCTGGAATCTAGAGTCTAGAACCTCCATTGTATCTGCATACAATTTTTGTTAGTATACATATTAACTCTCAATAACAAATATACGGTATATAAAAAAAAAACAATTTGAAATATTTTCTCCTCGTTATTGCCGGAGAAACCAAAAGAAAAAGTTCGAAGATTTAAAAAATAATAATAAGATAGCTAGAGCAGTATAACTAATCAACCATCAACTCCCGTCCACGCAGAGGTAGGCGGAGAGGACGGACCGCCAAACAACTCGGTCTTAGCAGACATTCCTTGACTTTTACACTGTCTCAAACACACTCTTCTAATATTCGGATTCTTGACGTGATCCGACTCAGGTATATAATTCACTTAATCGTGTCATATCTTCCTCTGGCATCCCCGACTTCTTCTACCATTCACGTCTGCGTCATTTGTGTGGTAGGTTTAAATGTAAAAATGTCTTCCAACCTCCTTGTTGAATTTCTTTCTCTGTTGGTGTATTGATGTTAATTTGGAATAAAATGTTTGGTGTACCAACTGATGAATGTATAATTTTGTGTAGAATTTTACAACTGGCTGCAGAAAGTGTAGTTTATAGTTCAAAATTCGGTCATTATACGTTACAAATTGATCAGATCATATCGAGGGCTTATTAGAACTATTTTGAGGAAGTATACTAAAATAAGGTTAACCCCTAAGGCTAATTTGTTCGCTTTTGAGAACAACTCATGTAGGTATCATAGAAATCTTTGTGTCTCCCTTACTATCATAGTGAGAAATGGCATTAGAAAGTGAAAACACCACGTTTATATAATTAAATAAAAAAATTATCCCCAAAAGATGTAAAATGTACACTTTTTTGAAATCAATTCAATTTGAAAAAAAAATAATGAAATTTTGGAAATTTTAAATTAATTATTTTCACGTGAAACGACCAAAAAAGTGAGTTGAGTATCAGTAATTTTAGTTAGAAAAAACGTAAGGTGAGCCATTTTAAAATATTTTTTTTATGTTTGCGTAGAAAATTTTTATACTTCCAAAATAAAATGTTTATTTTGATTTAAAAAAAGTAGAAAGCGTATTTCATCACATTTCAAAAACAGTTTTTAGTTTCCGAATGAGTTCAGAAATATTCGATTTATTTGGGTTTTATTGCAAAGCGGAAATATTTTGACCTTCCGACAAAAGAGGCCCGAGCCATGAGAGGTTAAATATTTTTTAGAAAAAACTAGTTCAGAGAAGCAGATATTGCATAATTAATTCATATGTGTGTCGCATTGCAAATGTGCCAAATGCTTTGCAAATAATGCTGCTTTAAGTAAGTAAGTACCTCCCCGGAGTAGTGGTCATCCATCTCCATCTCTTCGCGTCTCACCACTTCCGTCATATCACTTCCACAGATATAATGTGTGAGATGAGTTATGTTACATTGTGACGCACTAGGTTGCATAGTTCTATCAACTATACCAATGTTTCTCAACTACACTGGAGGGTTAATATGACAGTTTTGGGAGCAATGCAAAAATTATTTATCATCTATACTAATATTGTGAAATTGCGTGTGTTTGTTTGTTACGCTTTCACGCATAAACCAATAAACGGATTTAAAAAAATCTTTCACCAATAGAAAGCTACATTATATGCGAGCAATATAGGCTGTATATAATGGTAAGCTCTGGCGTTACGAAATTATAAAAATTAATATGAAAATTTAAAAAAATTAATAATACTTATTATACGTTTTCTGTCGCCAACGTCAGAAAACAAATCGTTGCCGTGGAAACGGTGCTGATATATTTGCGGGAAATTTTATTTCAGGCGTCGTAGTTAATATCTATCCATATAAATAAAAACGAATCTTTTGTACGCGCGTAAATTCTGCTAGTGGGCTCTGGCATTATGAAATTTAGGTGGCACGCGAGCTGTTTGAAAACTGAATGTACCGGTAATGAATGTATGGAATGCGGAAGGGGGGTGGGGGGAGTAAGGTGGGGGGAGTGAGGGGGGGAGTGAGGGGGGGGGAGTGTGGTGGGGGGAGTGAGGCGGGGGGAGTGAGGTGGGGGGAGTGAGGTGGGAGGAGTGTGGTGGGGGGAGTGGGGTGGGGGTAGGTGGTTGGAGGGGGGTAGAGGGGGGAGGGAGGAGTGTAATACCATGCGAGCGAAGCCGCGGGTAAAAGCTAGTTATTCATATTTTCTTTCAAAATTATTTTAATTTTAGATGCTTTAATTAAATACTGCGAAGAAAATAACACACATTTTCCTTTGAAATAATCGAGTGTTTTTTTATTAGTGTTTTTATAAGCCTAGAAAAATTTAATGTATCAGCCCTAAAAAAACTGCTTTAAAGTTCAAAGTGTCCTACTCACGAACTCCTTTTCGGTTGTGGTTTTATTTTATAATGTGGAAAATTAAATTCTTTAGAAAATGATCCCTAAAATATTTAAACATTTGTGCCTGAACTTCTCAAAATAAAATAACACCCATTTTTCGGCGACGTTTTTTTCTTCAATAAACCAAAACAGTCCTCAATCCCATCTCCTTTCCCTACCACTATCTTCAGCCTCACAACATGCCCCGATAGGGGATACCATAGTCTCACCGACTCCAGATTGTTGGGTACAAATTGTTGTGCGGTATACACATAAAAACATAACAATATTCCATTAAAATAATGTATAAAGTAATAGGTACAATTTTCCGAATGAAAAAATTCGATAAAATTAAATTGGTTTCACCTTACCCTTTCGCCAACAGCGTTTTTTGCTGCCTTCGTCGAGATTAAAATTCCAATTTCTTCAGTCTCAAAACGTAAGCCATTTTCCAACTGATTTTGGGTAGTGGAAACTAAAAAAAAAAAACTAAGGCAAAATCTAACAAATCTCCCACGATATCAATGCATTGTCATTCTTTCACATTAATTTAGAAGTGGGATTAGATTTTTGTTTTGTGGAAAAATCGCCAATAAAATGTAGATGGATTGGGGTTCCGCCAACAATGCTCCGGTACCTCGGGTTAAAACTAAAGATTGAGATACACTGTACTACACTTTGGTCTACGAAGATTAAACAATAACTTTGGGAATTAGCCCAATCAGAAATCAGAACCCAAAATATTACAAAACAATTGGTTTATTCGTTTTTCGTATTTTAATTTATTTCTCTTTTTTTTTTTCAATTTCAAGACACAAGACAAAGTTATATAATTATGAAGGATAATGTATTATGAAACTGAGTGGATTTGTCAAAAAAAATTAACATTATATTTTTTTTACTTTTCCGTCTGTTTTTGTATTTCATTGTTTGAATGATGTCTATAAATATTCATACGTAATTCTGTGAACAGGATTATCCAAAATTTATCGATCGTTGAAATTTGAAATGCTGTAAAGAACGTTAATTGTTGAGGAGAGTGAAATGAAAGCTTTTTTATTTTATTTTTTCAAAAAATTATATCTCCTGTTTTTTAGACCTATGCATTATGCATTTTTAATAAAATAACATTGAATAGATCCTCCAGAATTCACGACATTTTTGGTAAATATCTTTAATTGAATTTTTGAAGTATCGAATTTATTAAAAAAAAATCTTTTAAAATGCAAGTCGTAAAGGACGCACTTATTTTTGTAAAAATATTTATTTTTTTAAAAAATATAAAAAAAAATTGTATGAATAGCTTGCTCCCAATATATCCCAATTATATGAATACCAACTGGAGCCGGTTGGACTACGGCATCCCTATATAATTGGGGTATGCTGTAAGGCTGAAGGTAGGGAGGAGGGGAAGGGGATGAGGAAGATGAAAGTGGGGAAGTACCTGGCTATTCAGATCGGTTACCAAGCATGGCTAAAGCTATTTCAAACAACGTTTCAATTCTGAATGGTCGACTTACACCAAGGCTACTGAGAGTATCTTCCACTCTGGAATGTGCCGAAAATATACTGTATATTACTTTAAATGATTAATTGTAAAATAAAGCAAATTAATCAAATAAAATTCGGATTGAGAGTCAAAAGCCTTACCCCTCGACCACGCCGGACGGCATAATCGGCCCCTTTACCACGCAGATCGAAAGAGAAAAAACATCGCAAAATTTAATGATAAATTTAACTCTTATAATTACTAATTTATTTTTGGATTTAATTGTCCTTCACAGCATTTTAAATATCGGCTATCGATATTATATATTGCATTTTTCTCTTATTGATTGAGCGTAGCGAAGTCCTGTTTTGACTCGCCCACTTTGCATTTCGTCTGTCTGTAAGTTTGTTTGTGTGTGCCCACTGAATACTGTCAAGATGGTAGTCGTGTTTGATAGTACCATTTTATTCCGCCAGAGCATCTTATATTGTCTCGATAGTTCACAATTTTAATACACTTTTTTATATTTTTCAGTTACCAGGAGGCGCAATAAAGATTCTTCCCAGAAGTATGACCAGAAGATAACGAAAAAAGACACCTGCACACGCTTTGGTGTTCACGAGACAGTCTATTGGAAGCTGATACTTAATTAGGACTTAAGTAATTTATTTATTGTCAAATTCAAGTGTTTAATTAGATGAATTTATTTAATGTTAATTTTAATTCATAATATATATTTAATATCTGTTAAATCCTATATTATAAGCTATACAGTAGATATTCTAGAATCTATCTCGTATTTATATTCGTATAAATAGTATGTGACGGGGCGGGAGGACTGATATGATTTGAATGCAGAAAATCGAGACTGATGAAAATTTGCACACATGACCTTCAAAACAAGAGGAAGGTAAGGGTCCACATTAGATTTCGAAAAACTCTGTTCAAATCCTGGGCAACGCCCGGGAATTCAGTTATTTAGTAAATAAAAGTTCTCCGAAAATGTGTTCCGTGTATATTTGAAGATAATACCATAAATTATAAAATAATCAGTAAATTTGAGTTTTATTAAAACGAACCATTTTTTTGTGAATACGCACAAGTGTCCCGACTGCCCAGAACCGTTGAAACTATGGATTCCACATGTGGGGTATGTTGTTAAGTTAAAAGGTGCTAAAAGAGATGGGAAGACGAAAGCGGTGAAATGTCACCAAACATAGCTAAATCCACTTCAAGCGACGTTTAGATTCTAAATTGTGGTCTTTCATCACTACGATACTGTATAATCTAACACTCTGGAATGTGCCTTAAATAAAAACTATACCTATATAAAAACCTATTATTATTTCATTTTAATTAAATATGTCTCTGATTAAACAAATAATACCCTTTACCAATGTACACACACAGATATTATAATGATACTGATGTTTAAAAACAGAAAGGCAAAAGTGATAAGATTTTATGAGTCGTGGAAATGGTAATATTTCCACGACAATTTAACAAAGTGGCATTGCAGCACCCCTTTAAAAAGTTTTTGAAAGTTCTAATTTTTTATTAAGGGGGTATTCTAGTCTAGAAGCATGAATTGTAGGTGTTTTTTCAGGCGCAATAAAAAAAAACTAATAATATTTTTTAAACAATTATTTTATCAAATATTTATTAAACATTAAAAAACACATAAGAAAAACATCAAAAGAAAAAATTTAAAAATTTAAAAGTTACAGGGTGCTGAAGTGCGGGGAATCAAAAATATGGCGCCCCCTGGTTGACACGATTGCAACCCTCCTAGTTATCCGAAAAAAGAAAACCAAATTTATTTTTAATTCAAACACATGCTGCTATAAGACGAACCTCGGAGAAGTCATACAAATATTTTTTCGCAAAATGGCGGCTGTCTGAAAAAAAAATACATTTTTTTACCAGTTTTAACATTTTTTAAGACTTTCAGAATTTTTTTAGAATAGTAAAAATTTAAATTTTGTTAAAATTCTGGTTCATGCGATAAGTATTGTATAGAAAAGGCTCACACCAAATTTCAAGTAAATTGATTTAATAGAACTTGAGATATCGTGTCAACCGTCACGAAAAAAGTGGTTTTGAGAAAAAGGTGTTTAAAATTTTGTCTTACTTAGATTTTGGTTAGATTCTGTCTAAACCGCGAAATTAAAATGGTTATAACTTTTAAAATGATGCGAATTTCGAAAAATCCTTTAAAGAAGATATATCCTTGAATATTTAAACTTTGGAAATATGAAGAAAAAAAAATGATATTTTTTTCTTCTAGACTAGAATACCCCTTTAAATAGCCAACAACCTAACGTAACGTGACCTATTTAACAATTTTGTTATTTTTGATTTTTTTGATTTTATTTATCTTCACTTTTAACGACTTTTAGAGGAGGTGATGAAGTTACAAATTGTCGAGTTGTCTGGTCACCTCGATAAAAAAATTGTAAAAAAACCTGAAGTAGCAATGCAACTCGATAAATTAATGTCGATTTAAGTGTTTGTGGTTTTTATTATGTGTAATGGGTGTGCTTTAATTACCAAAATTTATTCTAATACTCCTAGAAAGGTTATCTATATAAAAATCTATTTATGCTTCCTTGGGGGATATGTAGGTATGTACATGAGTTACGAGTTGTCTATATATTGCTATATTAAGCACAGGAAATGTTTGAAACTTTCAAAATACCTTCTATAAATCCCCGCGAAGGTTTCTAGATTATTACAACCACATGACAATACATCTGAAAAGCTTTTTTTAATCATTACAAAAACTCTTGCGAAACTGTCAAAAATGTGATCTGAAAGAGTTAAACATATTCAGAGCTAAAATTAGAGACATGATCTAAAGCCCGGGAAACGCTAGGCACTTAAGCTAATATTAAATTTCTAAAGTGTGCTTTATATTTTATTACAATATCGTTATGCTTCATTATGTTAACACAAAATTGTAAAGGTATAATAATAATAAATCTATATGCAATTCTAATTTTGAGATCAGTGGGTTTATCATATTGCAATGAAAAAATATATTTATCACTTTTATACATTTTTTATTTTTAATAAAAATAATATAGGTTACACAGCTTTAGTTTACCACCGTGATTATATGTTTAGTATTGCCGTTTGAACAGTGGCGCCTTCCTATGTTTTCTACTCTTATTTGACAAACTAAAGTAACTACTGTTTTTCTACGCTGAAAGAACCTTACCCATTGAAAAACATTATTCACGTTTTATCCAAGTTTCAAACCAAGCTAGACTGGAAGCAAGGAAATTATGGCGGGAAGCAAAACTTTCAGTTTCAGTGTTGCGTCTTTTGCCGTAGCGCAGGCGCGGCGCTGCCGTCACTTTTCTATCGATTTCCATGGAAAATACGATGCTGTATGGACCGAACCGAGGGCAGAATCACTCCTTGCAGCGAAGGCTTATAGTGTCCGCCCACTTTTGCAGTATTTTAACCTAAAAAACTAATGTTTATATACTAAAATAGTTATAGTATGAATGGTTATTGTCGTGACACGGGAATGCCACAGTAAAAAAGGAAAAAAAAGTGAATTTTAAATTTTGAAAATAATCTGAAAATGGGATATTTTGTGAATATTTTTTTGATTTTCTTGGCTGTCAGAGGAAGTCAAGGCGGTAAGTATTTTTTTTAAATATTTAATTCAATTTGTTGGTTTAATTATTATCGCCCCTATTAGGGGCTTTTAAATAGGAATAGTAAAAATTATACAGTAATTTTCTTTCTTTTTATACGTAACTGAGTTACCTCAGAAATAAACTTTGGAATTTATTTAGTGATAATTTGAAGACTTGACTCTGCATAATTATTTTCCCATATCCCCCATTGCATATTCCCCATTGCATATTATCCATTCCATATTTCCCATATTCTGGGCAATTAGGAGTACACATATGATAGTACTAGAATTTTCGTACTAAAATAAATACCGACGTGTAAAATCACTTAGTGAAATTCGGCTTATCAATGCAAGCAATTCTGGACTTTCAAATGCGTAATTTAGAACTTCATACAGTTAAGTATTTTAAAGTGATTAAAATGATACAGTTTAAACGCTGTATATCTACCGTCTCACACATGAAAGTGCATTAAATTTTATACAACCAATAGGTACCTTACGCTAATTATTGTTTATCAGTCGTGTAAAATTTAATTTGATAAAACAATTATTACTAAACGTAACAAAAATACTATATTAGCATATTGCAAATTGTAGAACAGATAGTTGCTACAAATAGTTTCAATAAAAAGTATTTTAACCACTCGGACCCATACGCTTGTTTTAAAGACAATTTAATGTTGCCAGACATACGTATGACGTACCTGACTTTTTAAAGTGTTCTTACGATTCTCACCTATTAAAAATAATATAAAAGGTTAACAATTGTAACAACATTTTTCAATTTGGGAGGCGGGAATGGGTACCGCCGCCCCGGGAACCTTTATTGGATAACCAACAACTGTGCCATAGGTCACCCCAAGTGGTTTGCTACGTTTGGTGATTTAGCAGGAGTGCCCGGGTTCATGGGGTGAGGTTTGTCTAGGTCTTGGAGGCGGATGACCAGGACACACTGAACCCCAGATTCCTACTCACCCCTTAAATTTTCCTTCCCAGAACTCTCCTCCCCTTCCTTTCATTTACAGAACCCTCCACACAAAACCCCCAAAGATGACATAGGCCCTGAGGGAAATTATTTTGCTCAGGGCCTCCTGTGTGGAGTTCATGTAAAAAAAAGCATTTCTTGAAATTTTAAATTGGGCGCAATATTGCATATTACACTAAATTACATACATATACAAAATTTATTTTTTTAAATTGAAATGCTAAACACTGCTTAGCGAAAAAAAGTTTTACTCTATGTACCTATACAGAGTATCCGAAAACTAGTAGTAAAAGCTGGATACTTATGAATGTACAACACGTAGAGAACGCATTTTTTTCGATCTCATCATTTCGAAAAAAATTTCCCCTTTTTTAGGCAACTAAAAGGTTAAAAAATCTTTAGGAGCCAGGTCACACGATTTGAAGTATTTTAAAAGACAATAAAAAACTAATTTGTTATTATACTCCTGTGAACATATACATAATTTAAGATTTGCTGTCAACTATTCCAAAAATAAATAAATTTTAACCCCGAAGCGACCGATTTTTCATTAGAATTTAAATTAAAAAATTCAACTTCAGATTCGATTTACTTGAAAATAAAAGCTCAAGGTCGAAACCATAAAATCAAAAGTCATCGACTCATCAGTTGTACCACTATTTTCCAGACACCATGTGTATATACCCAAGGATGCAATAAAAGAACATAACGTTAAGTAAAAAGGAAGGAAACCAATGAGTTTTTATAGATAACTTAGATAAATAATTTATTCATTTATTAATATTAGGTGTGCAATTTAGGCAATGCCTTTAAAGTAAAAAAGGGTATGACGTATTAAAGGATAATATTTTCATGTATAATATTTTTTTATCATCATATACCTTAAATGATTTTTCATAATATTTACCAACTACATAACAAAGAATGACCGTGAATTGGATCGTCTTAAACCATAGTGAACTAACTCACTTTGCAATGTTTGAGTTAGAGCTTGAATTGAGGGCACCAAATCATAATCTAGCTCTGCCAGAAAGAAGAACCAATCAGAGAAAAACTATCTATGATTGGTCAAGACAGTATTTCTGTGATTGGTTCTCTCTGGTAGAGCTAGATTATAATTTGGACCCCTCATTTCAAGTTTTAACTCAGAAACCGCAAAAAGTGAGTTAGTTCACTATGGTTTAAGATGATCCAATTATATAAACGAATCAATAAATAAATGACAAGGGATATGTTTGACCGAAACAAAACTGTTGCTAAAAACCATAAAAACCGTAAATATTTTAATAACTTTACAGCGGCTACAATAAAGCACATCGAAGCAAATCCAGACGCTAAACGACTGTACGATGACCTGCTCAGTAACTATAATCGCCTCATCAGACCTGTCATCAACAACACGGAGACCCTCACCGTGTGGCTGGGACTTAAACTGAGCCAGCTCATGGAGGTCAATCTCAAGAATCAGGTCATGACGACCAACTTGTGGGTAGAACAGGTGAGATTCATTAACCCTTCCGCTTACGAATGTGTGTAATTTGTTTAGGGGCTAAATTGTGGAGGTCAACCTCAAGAACCAGGTCAACACGACCAACGACGTAAGTAGCAATATACTCATTCGACCCGTCATCGACAACAATGAAACCCTACCAGAAATACAAGCCTTCAAGCCCCAGGTAACGACGACCAACTTGTAAGTACTGCATGAAAGATTCTACAACATGAAATAAACAAATTTATTATTTTCGTTATTTATTTTTCCTTCCTTCTTTAGCCAACGTTTTCAACAGCGTTCCAGTGTCCATCATCAGGGCAGATGTACTACTGTTCAAAACATTGGCTAAAGAAGGAGGTAACCTTATTTATACATAAATAAATAATGAACATATTTTTGGCCGTGAAAAATCTAAAATCACATCCAAATTTATTATTATTATATCCGCACCTTCCGACCTGTCGTCAAAAATACGAAGACATTCACCTATGACTGAGACTCAAGTTAAATCAGCTAATGGAAGTCAACCTCAAAAACTAGGTCAAGATGACCAACTTGAGGGTCATGCAGGTGAAATTCACTTTACTATTTTTATTTACACATTATTATTTTTAACTTGCTTAGTGTTGGTTTAGTCCGAACAAAACCGAACCAAATCCGAGTGAAGTCATAGAGGTCAACCTCAAGAATCAGGTCACGACGACTAACTTGTGGGTCAGATGAGATTCTATCACTATTTTTGATGGTCCTGACAATCTTGGGAGCAATAGCTTTATCAGAACAGTTATTACCGGGATTCAGGTTGATTGACTTGTGGAAGTCATATTAAAGAATCAGGTCATGGAAATTAACTTACGGGACGAGCAGGTGAGATTGGTGACTTGCATAGTGGTCAAAGCCTCATTGCATCAAAACCATGTTGGTAATGACCTAAGTTGGGTCAGCTCACGGAGGTCCACCTCAAGAACCAGGCCATGCAGGTGAGATTATGTGACCGTTGTGCCCGGTAGTGACTTGCTAAGTAGCAAAAGCCCAATCCAAATACAACCTAATTTGGTAATTTATGGTTAGAATATTCAAATACATAAGATTCAAATACTCTTGATTACGGTTGTGACATCTTTATTTATTTTTATTTATTTTATTTATTTTTATTTATTGAAACAAAATACATATACATTATAAAAAAAATACTTTGACTGTCCAACTAGGAGATTTCCCGTTTTAGGACAGTCAAATTTCCTGGTTTAGTTCACATTAGGTAGTTGTTGTTTTTTGTAAAACATAATATTGTATCTAATAATTACAAATGTAAACATCATTTCAAGTACAATGTTATAAAGGCCGTAAAGCAGTTAAATAAAGTGATAGTTGTAAAAGTACTGAGAAAAGTTACAAAGTTAAAATAAATAAAATGATAATATATTAAAACTATAAAGAAAACCAAAATATAAACTCATTGTTTTGTGAACAGAAAATAAAAACTAAATCTTAAAAATAAAAGCTTAATCTTAAAAATAAAAACTAAATCTTTCATCGATATATTTCCTATCCGAATGTTCAAACAGGAAATATATCGAAGTTTTTTTTTTTTTTTTTTTTAAATTGTTTTTAAGAAAATATACGATAGGTTTGAGTAGAGGCAATCTCATTATTTTTATGTATTAATAATTTCATGATCTATCTTATATTTTAATAAAAAAATATATAAATATATATATATAATAATAAAAAATAATTTAAACAGTAAAGTGAATGAGAGATATCGAAGAGTTCTTCTCCGTAACTGAAAATTGAGAAAGATTATAAGTCTGATAGTACTAGTAATATAATTCTGATAGGAATAAATAGTTCTATAATTCTCACAGTGTTTATTACATTGGAATCTCAATCAAAACTATATCATGTAAAAAAAAGAAGGCAGGAATCGTTATCATTTGAAAAAAAAAAAAAAAATCATAGAAATGACCAGACATATTTGCATAATGCTTTCGTACACAATAGCAAAAAAAGAATAAATAAAAATATAAATATATATTCCAGTTATTTTAATCTGTTTGTTGTTTAATTGATAATTTTGTTTATGTTGCCATCTGTTAAATTATTAAAAATTATATTACACACAGTCTTGTTAAATTTCAATATATTATCAATGATACAAATAGTAACTTTAATCTAATTATACACATTTATATATAAAAAAAATACATTCATTAGCTAATTGAATGGTTGCTGTGTGGTAAGTTTCCTAAACAAGGTGAACAGAGTAATCCAGAATCCAGGTATATGCTAACATCAGGGAACAATTACCTTCAGCTTTACAATATGAGATATATAAATGAGGTACGGGTCACAAATTCGCTGTTTCTATGTGAATAATTTGTGTACAAATTTATTTTTTAGAGAGTTATTTTGATTTATTTGAGACGTGTTCATAATATATATTATGTAAATCTTCACAAAGGTTTCTAAAAAAATTAAGCTTATTGCAATCAGTTAAACTTTTCAGTTTCTGTTTCTTTCTGGTTTTAGAAATGGTTCGACTACAAACTCAGATGGGACCCCGAGGAGTATGGCGGAGTAGAGATGCTGTATGTCCCTTCAGAACACATTTGGTTACCTGATATAGTCCTGTACAACAATTGGGATGGAAACTACGAGGTGAGTTTTGAGCTTTTAATCCTTTAAAACTTTGCAATTTCGACCTCACGCTTTAATATGATGTACTATCGGGCAATTACATAATGATAAAATAATGAAATCAAGCAAAGAATTTCCAAAAATGGTTACGAAATATTTCATCGATTACAGAATATCCAAAATGGTTTTCGCTCGTTATTTATTCACTGTTCTTAAAAAAATGACTTATCCTATTAATCCACAACTAAGCAGCTTGTGTTGCAATAGAATATTCAACGACAATGGAAATACAAGGTACACAAATTATACATATGAGGTGTGTAAAGGCAAAGGCAGCAATCTCCAAAATATTGGAAAAACGTTGTAAATGCAGTTTCATAGTGATTCGACTTGAGAACCTAAATTCAATTTGCAAATCTGATTAGTTACAAACTGAGCTTTCTCCCATCAAAATCAGAGTTTGAAAATATGTATCAAAGTATGTATCGAAAATATGTATCAAAGCGTAACGATATCGTTGTGTTTTTTGCCTTTAAAAAAAAAAAAGAAAGTTGAGATTGCTGCCTTTGCTTCTACACACCTCACATACTGTTTTTTTTTAATTTTATTTTTGACACTTCTAATTAAATTAATTTTAATTTTATTATGTCTAGATGCTACATTGAATAAAAACTAAGAATTGGGTAAATACCAATTTATACACGACCCCCAGTTTATAGCGTAACAATAGATTGATTTAGTATAATGTATATCTACTTTGGAACCACATTTCCAGCAAATATCTGAATATAGTTGGAATTTCACAATGATAACAGTTGGTAACTTGTTGAATATTTTAGGCACATTATACTCCAGGGATTATTGTTATATATAACAGTATACTGTTTGGTGTAACTATTAGGGGGAAATTACTTATCAATTATCCTCCCCACCCCTCCCACATTCCATACATTCATTCCCGATACATTCAGTTTTCACACAGCTCGCGTACTTGCCACTTAAATTTCATGATGCCAGAGCTTACCAGTTAAGCTAATCATCGCACAAATTTCTCTGTAGGTTAAGTTACCCCATCATACGTTAAATAATAAGTTTTGTAAAAATGTAATAAATTCCCTAAGACTTCTTGTAACTTCTATGTTTACAACTAAGATTTATTACCAGTAACTTACAGCACAGACTTCACAGCTTGTATCTGACATTAAAAGCTCTTTAATAAAAGTTTAAGCCAATCATTTTACAAATCCCTCTGTTAAAATATCCTAAGATTTCTTACAACAAAGATTTTTAACTAGTAACTTACAACAAAGACTTTATAGCCAGTAATAGTAACTAATATTAAAAGCTCTTTAATAAAAGTTTGCTTACACCTTACAAATCTCTCTGTATGTTAAGTTACCCCATATGTTCATTTTAGATTTTCTGGAATACCATCTGAAAATCATCTGAAATAATTAAGAACATTGATATTTTGTAGGCGAGATCAACAAAAGTTACTAAATCGGTATATCAGAACTCTGGTGCACAAAAAAACATTTAAAATGCTTTTTTCTGAATTACAGGTGACCCTGATGACAAAGGCAACCCTGAAGTACACCGGCGAAGTGTTCTGGAAGCCCCCCGCGATCTACAAGTCTTCCTGCGAGATCAACGTTGAGTACTTCCCTTTCGACGAGCAGACTTGCTTCATGAAGTTTGGCTCCTGGACTTACAACGGAATCCAGGTACGACTATTTATTCTTATATTATCGATAGCCTTCTTCAGGTCTTCAGATTTGGAGATATACTTTATCACAGTTAAAATTGGCGTTTCAAGCTGCTTGTGCGCGATGAAATTGATTGATGGCGAAATACTCTTTACTTGGTATTTATGTATTGGTAGGTATGGTATTTATGTATTTATACTAGCGATGAGTAGGTTCAGCCGGAATGGGTACTTGAACTCGAGTCCTTTGTGGGAAGCGGATCCCACTCCCACTCCTTTTTCAAACCAACCACTCCCAGAGAACTCGAACAAATGCCTCTTCCCAGCGCTTGACACCCGCACGTGAACTCGCACCCGAATGTGAAGCTCGACCGGAGCGCGGACTCGCGGACAACCCGGAACTCGGAGCCGGACCGAGAACGTGAATGCCCCTACCGGCCGACGCAACGGGTGACAATCCCGAGTCCGCGTGCGGGTCCTCGCGCGCTGTCGGGCTCTAGTTCCTGTGCAGGTCCCGGGTCCGAGTTCTTCTGCGCACTCTATCCGGGGCCGCGGCCGAGTTCTTGTCCGAACTCGTGCGTCCCGCCTCGGTGCGCCGCAACAGCGCCCAGAACCTACTCAGTCCGTCCGGGTCCTTGTGCGCTGTCGGGCTGTAGTTCCTGTGCAGGTCCCGGGTCGCGTATTTCCAAAACCTACACCGGTTCAGTCGCCGTAGCGGCAACCAACATTTTAAATACACTTTTTTTACAATTTTCACAATACATTTTTTATCACTTTGCAAACACAAAAATTGTTCTAAAATCGAGATAAAATAATCTTTTCAATGTGTATATTAGAAATTAATAATTTTATTTCTAAATATTAAAACTTTTTATTCTCTTTATTAGACTGAATCGTTATAGGGTTTGGAAATATGCTCCCGGGTCCGAGTTCTTCTGCGGGCTCTATCCGGGGCCGCCTCCGAGTTCTTGTCCGAACTCGTGCGTGTCGCCTCGGTGCGCCGTCTCAGCGCCCAGTCCGCATCCAAGAACTCAAACCCGGGACCCACTCCTAGAACTCGAGTGCTTTTAAAACGAAGCACTCCTCGGAGGCCTCCGGCAAAATGCAGAACTTACCCACCTCTAATTTATACTGGGTTCTCACAGGTTTTCTTACTTGCGTAAGAACAATTTTGTTATAAAAAAACTCAGGTATTACATAAACAGGTATACATAGTTCAAAACACCTATTCAATCAAAGGATACATAATAGCTACGTAGAATTACTAGGCTACATACAAAAATTCAAACGACAAGTAATACAAAGAGAGGCAAGATATACAAGAGAGACGCAAGTTAGAGACACTTATAAACAATATTTTGTGATTCTAACAAATAATATTGTTTTATTTTGAAGGATAACTTGATAACGTACTCTGTCGTCAGGTTTATTTTTGAAATACTATAAATAAAACATTCAATAACACTAAAACTTTAAATCAATCACATGGAAATAAGATTCATAATTATTTGTTGGAGGGAAAAGATTCTAGGCTCTAAAACTTTAGTCATCCACGCAAAGAGCTAAAATTAGATAATTATATTTTATCACATAATGTATTTTGAAGAATATTTATGATAATTTAAGGTTGACCTGAAACACATGGGCCAACAGTCTGGCAGCAACTTGGTGCACATCGGCATCGACTTGAGCGAGTTCTACTTGTCCGTGGAGTGGGACATTCTGGAGGTGCCAGCCACCAGGAACGAGGAGTTCTACCCTTGCTGCAAGGAGCCCTTTTCCGGTAAACTAATCACTTAGCCAAACAATGCCAAGGACTATAATTTTTCTTCATCATCTTTTTCTTTTACTTCGTCTTGTTATTCTTCTTCGTCTTAGTCTTCCTTGTTCTTATTCTTCTGCTTCTTCTTCATTTGTCACTTCTTCCTCTTCTTTATGAACGTTCTGGCATCCTCCTCCGGATTCAGGTCTCCTTCAAATTGTCAATATTTGTCAACTATCGGCAGTTCTCACTTATCCGAAATCTGCAGCTCTCTTCGAAATTGCGGGCAGAAGGGAGCAACCTTTATTTGATTGGGATTTAAAAAAAATCTGATCTAGGTTGGTACAAGGACTCTTCTGTCGGTGACCTATAAAAAAATTTCATAGTGTAATTTTGGTACAATGTTAGTCAATTGAAAGCAGTGTAATACGCTTTGATACAGAGAGATATTTTATACAAATCGTGGTTCCGCCAATTCATTCTTTTTAAATACATCTATTTGAATTTCACTTTTGTTTTCTTGATTGAATGAATGTCTGAATAACTCGGAATATTAGATGTGGAAAGTAACCCACTTTCTAGAATCCGATCGAGTTGAAACTCGGCAGATAGACTCGTTTTTAATGACAGTGCATTCTACCAACGCAACGGTGGCAATTACGCACGAACACGCGGACATTTACATATTAATTCTAAGAAATGAAAGCACCTAATACATCAAATAAATATCGGTTTTAGAAAACAGTATTTGGCAAGGTTGATGGAGTAGTTCATTCCGATCACTCAAACCACCCCAGGCAAACCAAAATTATAAAATATAAAAAAAAATTAAAAGGCATTTTAAAACAGATTTATCATAGTAAAAAAAAAATCATTGTTTTACGAGTTAGATTTTTTACATTAATATAAATGAAAATTCCTCTCTTTGTCGAGTGAGAATTGTATACTGCTCAGTTCTTATTTTTTTATTATTTTTTATTTATGTCTATTCTTGAATACACAATTTTACAATTCATTACAGAGGTTTACATAGGAGTACAAAACGTTAATTTTCAGTAGCAGTAAGCAAAAAGATTTTTTTATTTTTATTTTTAGTATTATGTTATGTGTAAGGTAGGTTTGAGAAGGTAAAACTGTGTGTGGGTAATATTGTATGTTTCGTGAACACCTCACTAGGAGAACCTGTGCTGAGGTGTTGACGTGCTTATGATTATGTGTGACAAGTATTTATGTGTTGATGTAGAAAATTAGTTATTTAATTTTTTTTTTTTTCATACATTTTATTATCGTTTTATTATCATATTATATAAACATACACATACATACACATCCATATAAATACATGTACCTGCACACATGCATATAAATATATATATACATACGTATACATACGCATACACATTCACATACACATACATATATGTACACACATATATAAATTGTAAGTGTATGTATAGTTGTTGGATACTTGAAAAACTACTTAATTTTTAGGTATATTTAATTTTATACTTTTTATAGTTTTGTTATGTTTGGTTGGGAATAATAATGTTTTGTATAAAGTTAATATCTTTATTTTTAATCCAGTCAGTGATACGTTTTTTATGAATGTTTGTAGATGTATTTGCAGATAGTATTTGTTTCAAAGTAATGGGCATGCAATTAAAAAGTTTGGTTGCATAATACTGAAAGTGTCTTTGTCCATGTGTGGTGTGGGTTATCCGTATGTTCAGTGTTTTATTTGTTGAGGACCTGGTTTTTATTATGGTTTTTGGTTGAATTGGAATATGTTGTTTGTTTTGTACAAGGTATATTATAGCAGATTTGGCATAAAGTTGTCTTATTGACATGACTTCTAATGCTTTGTAGATTTCGCTAGAATCTGTGTGAAATGGTACTTGCAGGATGAGTTTAATTATTGCTTTTTGTATTTTTTGAATTGGGTCAATTGCTTCGTTTGTAGCACTTCCCCAAGCTAGTATTCCATATGTGGCAATGGATTGACAAAGTGCAAAATAGATCGATCTTAGTATTATTAGTGGGAAGATGTTTTTAACGTACTTTATTAGGTGCATGACTCGTTTCAGTTTATTTGTGATGAAATTAATGTGGTCAGTCCAGCGTAAGTATGAATCAATAATAACCCCCAGGTATTTTGTATGTTTTACCCTTTCTATATGTTCACACTGGCAGTTGGATAAAGTACAGTCATGTAGAATCAAGCCTATGTTTGATGGAGGTTGACCTCTTTGTGTAATACTATGAGTGATATATTTTGTTTTGATTGTATTAACTGTAAGAGTATTACTGTTTAGCCATTTTTTGACGATTGATAAACTTTTTTCGGCTATTATAAATACATCTTTCCATGTGGCTGCTTGACAGAGAAGAACTGTATCGTCAGCGAAGGTCACGATTTTACCTTCAATTTTAATGTCGCACAGTTCATTTATATAAATGAGGAATAATAAAGGGCCAAGTACACTCCCCTGTGGGACTCCGTACGTAATTGAAAGTGGTTCACTTGTCTTGTTGTCAATTTTTACTTGTTGCGTTCTGTCAGACATGAAGCTTTTAATTAAATTGAATTCTACTCCATTAATGCCAATGTCTTTTAACTTCTTGAAAAGTTTTTTATGTGAAATTGTGTCGAAAGCTTTACATAGATCTAAATAAATAGAGATAACTTTTTTTTTAGTGTCTAGATTATGTGTAATGAAGTCCGTTACGTAGTTCATACCGACCTTTTTAAAATTTACGTGCTTGACCACCCAAATTGTTCTTCCTGTGGTCTAGAAGTGGAAACTTTGTCACATATTTTATGGTAAGTATCTTTTTTCTATTTCCTTTTAATGGTAAATATCTTTTTTCTAATTTTTTATGGTAAATATCTTTTTTCTATTTATTTTTATGGTAAATATTTTTCTTCTATTTTTTTAAATGGTAAATATCTTTTTTCCATTTATTTTTTACGGTAAATATCTTTTTCTATTTCTTTTTTATGGTAACTATCTTTTTTCGATTTACTTTTTTTATGGTAAATATCTTTTTTTCTACGCCGCTTGCTGACCTTTTACTAATATTTTGTTATTATGTCATGGAAAGTTGATACCACAGGCAGCTGCGATAAATAAGGCTTCTTCGTATTTAGCCATAAATGTTTCACGTATAATGGGATTCGTTCGTGTAACGGGATAGAATACATAAATAAAAACAGTAGATTGTTGAATATTTACAATAAAATCTATTCACAAGCAAGGGAATATATCACAGTCTATTTATTAACTTGGGAGAAAATACTAAAGAAAAATCAATGAGTTGTGTTATTATCGAGTATTTCCCATTTCTTGAGAGCGTAAAATATTTGAAAGAGATTTATTAAATGGGTGGAGGCACAGACGACACATATATCTTTCATAACGAATATCATAATGTATAGCAGATAGGATGATGTCGCAACTCCGGCTAGTGACAGATTCACGTGCAGGGCAGCCAGGCCCACACTATCATTATTAGTTAAACCTGAAATCAGAATAATCAACATAGAGTTACGGTCTGACAAATACACGTAGATTACATTGGAAAGTGGCGTATTTATTAAAATTACTTGCAATATGAATATTAAGTTAGTTCAACGATAAAATGATGTATCACTACATATAACAACAGCTTAGAACACAGAACGCAATCACAGCTAGCTTAGAGTCTCAGAATGTGAGCGTACTGTACATTGTACATTGTACATGGCCCGCAGACACTAATAGTACACAACTCGTCGCCTTAGTTCTGAATTGTCCAAACGACCATTTTAATTATTTGTGTTCAATCTCCACTTTAAAATTAAAACTTACGTATAGATAATGGTACTTACTCACTTAAGGCCACTCTTCCCGGCGCAAAAAGAAGAAGATGGAGAGATATGTAATTACGAATGTTGGACAGAGCGCGCTAATATTTTCAATGATAAAATTGAAGCGAAAATTATGAAAATGCTTAATAAAACATGACTCGTTTAAAATAGAGCAAAAATCTCGTGGAACGTACCTTAAGTATCATTTAAAGAAACATTGTGAATTTTTTCACAAATATAACTTGTACAATAATAGAAATAGACTTGTTTTAAACAATTTTCGAAGCATACTTAGCGATTTTTTTCTATCGGGGGAATTTCATGTAATTTGCGTTTCGGCGTGGAACATATCTAGATATTATCTTCAAAAATAACATATATTTTTTAAGAGCTTAAAAACTTCAAATTTTTAAGGGAGATATGTAAGAAATCGGTAGAAATTCGGATAGCGGCGGCTTAACAAAGAATTATTGAGACTAAGGAGACCTTTAACTTTACGTAAATAGCTTTATCACTTATCATAATGTTTCATTGAAATAATGAAAGAAAACCGTCTTCGCCTGTAAAATTTTCTAATGGTCGTTTGGACAATTAAAAATAAGGGGACGAACTGCTGACCCCGTATAAATCGTAAGTGCGCCCCACTGTTGAATTTGGCAGCCAGAAAATACCTGAAAAAAACCTTGACTGTGTGATAGATCCCCCTATCTTAACAAGCGGATAGCAATCTTTAGAGCACTGGCGTCAGGTAGGTATACTGTCCTTGTTCTATCGACATTACAATGGAATATGCTGACTGCTGACATATCCCAGGGCAGGGACGCTTGGAGGCTCGTTGTCGAAGCAATAATAGATCCCAAACCCGAATATAATAAGGGGAAAAAGATGATAATGACTGATGACTAATGTACTGAAGCGTGGTTTGGCTTTTGAAAAGCGTTGTTGCATAAGTAAAAGTTCAATAAGGTTATATATTCTACTAAAATAATATAGTTTGGAATTGGTCGAGCACATTATGACCAAATTGAGAATATAAATTTTAATCCAACGCTACTAACATAATATTCCAACAACGCCGTAGTAAAATATACCGAATAAAGAATTTGATGAATTCATGATGGAATTTTCGCCGAAGATTTCGCCAAGAACTCCGAATCCTTTGGCATACCTGCAATGAAATAATAAAACATTAACAAATTGCTATTTTTGTAAGTCGGTGAAGTACGTTTCATGATATAATTAATATGTATCTTTACTTTTCTTCTTGTAATAGTTTTCAAATATGAATACTTTTATGCACAATTTTTAAGTCTAAGCTTAAATGAAATTGAGATCAGAAAAATCTTTATTCGCCGTCAAAGATAATTCGCACATCCCATAGAAAAGTGTCGTAAGTCAAAATTTGCGATTTTACATTTTATCTCTGAAAAGTAAAGTGATTGTGATTGTCTCCACTCCACGAAAATCGAATTTAAGTTAGATCATACCATCTCCGCAAGATGTCGCTAGTATCCCTTTTCGATGGGACCCGCTTGTTCATCATTCATTCATTACGACACTTTTCTACTGGATGTGCGACATATCTTCGCAATGTACCAACGATATTTATCATGGTATTGACATGGTCGTAAAAATATTTAATCGTCGAATCCCGTGGGTTAAAACAAAACACAATTAGCGGTGGTGGGACAATTGAAACAACAAGGAAACATGGTTTTAAACGCGTTGGGTGACCAGATCTGAATAGCCCCAACCTTCCCTAGCATCATATCCTTCACCTCTCCTCTCTTTTCATTTAGACATGTTATACCAATCAGAGATACTGGCTCCAAGCATTTGGAACTGTTGCGCGGTATTCCAATTCACAATTAAAAATAAAAACGCCGCGTCTAAACAGCGTTACGGATGTGTCTCACGCATCAGATAATATGGACGTAGAAGTGATTCCGTGTTGCGTGCGTCAACCCCTGTTATTTTATATGGTATTTTAGCATAATAATAAATTTGTTAAATAACTGCGTTTTTCGGTGAAAAGTTTTGCTATACCCATCAAGTATCGGATACCAGGCATAATAATTGAAAAACCACACCAGAGCCAACGGCTGATTCGAGCGTTTCAGATAACCTGTCATGAAAATTGAACATAACGTTTAGGTATTTCCACGAGCCGAGCCACGATTTACGTTTCACCGTTGCTTCATTCCTTTCCCATAATTCATGGCTCGACCGCGTTGATGTTCGTGCATTTATACACGCATAATACTCACTCGGACTTGAACATTTTAGTGCAAGCCACGTGATCGGAGACATCGCACATTGCCTTAAAATTCGGGTCACCTTCGGACATTAATTCCACATGGTAAGCGTAGGCTGAAAGGATAATCCCAAGGAGGCATGCCGTCAGACCTTTCTTGTTGCAATTGCGGACGCCATGTTCAATTTGATCTATTTTAAATTTTCTGCTGCCAGGCATTTTAATGTGTTGAACCAAACCACCTGACACTGGAAGTGACCCGTTTTGTTTGAGCGTAGAACGCATTTTGAAATATTTGTATTGTGCTTATACTGCGTAAGCACCTACTTAAATTATTATTTTTTTATATATTATAATTTTTTTTATGCAATGTTGTAATATTTATATATATATTTATTTTTTATATATTTAAGTAGGTACTATGTGCTATGCAATGTTGTAATATTTATATATTATAATTTTTTTATATATTTAAGTAGGTACTATGTGCTATGCAATGTTGTAATATTTATATATTTTAATTTTTTTATATATTTAAGTAGGTACTATGTGCTATGCAATGTTGTAATATTTATATATTTTAATTTTTTTTATATATTTAAGTAGGTACTATATGCTATGTAATGTTGTAATATTTATATATTATAATATTACGACATTGCGGATTAAAAGCTTTACCTAATTTGTTGTAAAATTACCTTTGATACATTTATTACGTAGTGCGAAAAATCTTGCCAACCCAATGTGGGTTTCGAAGAAGAAGAATACGTCGAATTCGGTAACCCGACAGTTGATCCCCCGATAGTTGGCTCCCAAAACGATATTTTTTTTTAATTATCATTTTTTGTGCATTATTTACAAAAATACCTTTAATGTTGTTATGGACCAGTGTTGCCAACTCGGCTCCTTTAGAGCTAGATTTAGTTCCAAAATGAGGCCGTCTGCTCCATAAAAAGTGGTTTATCTTCTTAGCTCGTTTTTAAGATAATATAGCTCTTCAAAAACAATACTCATGAAAGAAAAGTGACAATTTAGGAGTTATTTGATGGAGGAACCGGGTATTACGCCAACTTATGGTTTTTTATATTTCCACTGAGATAAATCCAGCATACTTTTAATTAGCAAATATTACCAAAGGGATATACACCGCGAATAGCAAAAGTATAAAAGATGTTTTCATTCAAATTCATCAAGAATAAAACTACTTGTCTATGGCTAAGGCTGTGTGAGGATGTGCCTTGTCGTGAAACAAGCACACTCCTCTCGTTAGCATTCCCGAATGTCACACACACAATTTAAAAATGAAAAGTATTTTATGTAATGACGTTTGTCAATCTTAATAAAAAAATAAGGTGTTGGGTAAGACACAGTTATTATGAAACGTCTGACACAATCTGAAAAAACCCTTTCCTGTAAAATCATTAAAAGTGAGATACGCCAGTCATTGTCATGAGATCGATGAAGTGACGCCATGTTTGCAATGCCAATTCGGGAGGCGGTTATGGGTACCGCCGCCCCGGGAACCATCTATTGGATAACCAACACCCTACCGTAGTCACCCCAAGTGGTTCGTTACGTTTGGTGACTTAGCAGAAGTGCCAGGATTCATAGGGGGTGAGGTTTGTCTAGGTCTTGGCGGTGAAAGCATTTGCTCACCTAAGCATGGCGGGCCAGATCGGGAGACTGGTTGAGGGAGACCTAACCTAGGCCTCGCCAGCCGGACTCCCTCGATTCATCACCTTGTAGGTATCGCAGTAGGAGGGATGGATTCATACGTCCGTGACTCCTAGATACATTGATCCCCAGATTTCTACCCATCCCTCATACCTTTTTTCCTTCCCATAACTTCCTTTCTAAAAAGACCCACCACACAGCTCCCTAAAGATGACACAGACCCTGAGGGATTTTTTCCCTCAATGCCTACTGCGAGGAGCTAATGTAAAAAAATATGCTTTAAGTCTGGACGTCATGAGTGGGAACTACCTCACCCGGCTTGTCGCGGAAAATAGTGTCGCTAACGAGTTTACAAAATGTCGGCAACAAGTTCGTGTGTATGACGGTAGTCGCCAAGATACTGAATCGTCGAATATCAGACACCTGCGTATCCTTGTGGATGAAGGGCCTTAGCTAGTAGAGAATTGTACCGCGAATTTTGTGTGCGAATCCGGTGCTTTGAATCACACAGTCTGTTTTATGGTTTTTTGTTTCAGATATTACCTTCAAGCTGACGATGCGCCGCAAGACGCTCTTCTACACGGTCAACTTGATCATTCCATGTGTTGGCATCACCTTCCTAACTGTACTGGTGTTCTACCTGCCCTCTGACTCCGGGGAGAAGGTATTTTGACGGATGAATGCCGCAGGAAACACATAGTTTATCTGGTCATTTACTAAATGTGAGATAGTTGCTTGAATCTTGAGCGGATCGCATTATTATTCAAAATTAAAATGCTGAACCCATAATAATAGTATGAACGTAATGTAAAAGTTAAAGTTTTGCCACCTGAAGTCGGAATCAGATCAAAAGTTGTCGATTTTAGCGGAACAGTTTAATTTACAAAAATTGTAGTGTACTTCATAAATAGCAACTGCAGACGCAGACCAACAAGACGTCTTCTAGAAATTTATGATAAAAATCGAAAATATGAAAGTAAAGTGACAAATTCAGACGTAACAGTATCCTTCTATACGTATAAGTACGGAAACTCGTAATACAATTCGGAAATTGGTGAATCTAAATCTCCTAAATGGATATTCTGGGGAATTAAAAATTAAACAACTTTAGTTTTTTTTTATTTCGAACATTATTTTTTTTCACATTTTTCAATTTTTTTTGGCATTTAAGGGATAAAAAATATTTGTAGCCGTGTATATGCTTCGATACATTTTAAAATATGTTAAACTGCTGCCCAAGTGACAATTTTTTTAAAATTTGACCTATAATATTCCAATTTCGGACTCGATTTGCTTGAAAACTAATGCTCAAACAAGAAAAAAAAAATTATATGACAAAATGTGACGTCGATACACCAGTTTCTAAATCGCTCTACCAGTTTCTCAGGACACCGTGTAATATTGTAAAAATACACGACAATTAATGCGGCTTTATGTTGGGAAAATCAATAATAGAAGATAACCAAACAGTCAGATCATGGTTGAAACATATCGAGATGCAAAAAAAGACTTACACATGGTATTTATAGACTTAGAAAAAGCATTTGAGAGGTTACTCCAAAGCCTGATATGGGTGGCATTGAGATCTCATAACGTACCAGAAGGATACATGTTCTGCATACAAGATATGTTTACTAACGTAGAAACACAAGTAAGATGCACATCAGGGACATCACAAAAATTTCCAATCAGTGAGTGTACACCAAGGATCTATCTTCAGTCCACTGCTAATCATAATGGTCATGATCATTATCTAACGATTCAAGAAATGAACAGTATTTTCAAGACCTCGTATTTTGCAAATGATGTAGTACTGATTGCAGATAATCATGTGACTTACAGAATAGCCTGGAAAGATGGAGAAAGATTCTGGAGGATAATGGCCTACAAATTAGCAGGAAAAAGACTTTGTACTTGCCATTTGAAGACACACATTCTGTAACTCCTTTGATGCAACTGGATGGAGTAACATTAGCCAACTGCTACAGTTTGCCTACTGCTAAGTATCTAGACACTCATTCACAGAGACGGGAGATATGCAGCGGATGTTGACCATAGAATAGGTGTGACAGATCCGTAACAGGAATCTTGTGTGACCCGGAAATGCCTATAAAACTTAAAGGAAAGATATATCAGACCACTGTTAGACATGTAGATGTATGGCTCCGAATGCTAGATTATGTATAACTCCTACTCTAGGCAACAGAAACTGAGAAATGCGAATGCTTAGATGGTCGGCAGGAGTATTACTAAAAGGTAGCATTAAAAATTCACGCATGGTAGCCTGGGGATGTCACGGACATAAAAAGTAAGCCGGAAGAACGACAGTTGAGATGGTATGGGCACCGACAGTTATCCAGAGGAAGACAAAAGAACTCCTGGATGAATCAATGCTCCAAAATTCTACAGAGAAACGGCTTGAATGAAAGCGATACAAAGAACCAAAGAAGGTATAGTCTAAGAATGAGAAGAGCCGACCCCAATAGTCTACCTAGACATTGAGTTGGGATAGTGCAAGAAAGAAGAAAAGAAGATATCGATAAATGTTACAATTTGCTCCAAGAGTATAACGCCCATTTCTAAATTTTGCATGCCGTTTGCCTAACGTAAATTCAAAATAATATACGAGTTCGTGGTAGTAATCCATCTTTTCGAATTTCAAACGTATCGTTAAATTTTGATAATAATGCGATCCGTAGATCTGAGGAAACTAATATAATCCAACATTTAGTCGCAGAAGGTAAGTTTATTAAATACATCCTTACAATATATTATCTAGGCACTTGCATTTGGTAAGAGTTAGAATCTTATTTTACATCATCTACACAAATAAGGATTTATTAATTCGTTATGGGAGAAATGATCGGTCTCTTGAGAAATATAATGGGGTTATTTTTATTTAAATAAGGACATTAAAGGTTCGCAAGGTTTTGACTGTGGTTTGGATCGAGTAAAGAGTATTGATTTAAAGTTGTTCGACAAAAGGTAAGGTAAAAATATTTTAAAAAGATTGCTGACGACACCATGTGATAATCATCCAAATTTGAGCTTTATTTGATGCCGAAATGTTTGAGCTTTACGCATTGTCTGTTACGTACATCTAAAGGAAAATGATTGTTGTAAAAGAAAATTTAGGTAAATATTCAATGTTGTAAACAATGTTAGTAGCATGATGAATGAAATTGACATTCGTTCGAAAAAAAAATAATTTCACTCCCGAAAATGGACATTAAAAAAGGGCCCAAACAGCAAAGATTAGTTCATTATTTTCCGAATAACTAACTAAAAATGAATTGTTCGTGATGAATTAAATAATATCAAGGGTTTAATGTACAACATTAAACCAATAGAGTTCTTGGTTTTTGGTATAATGTAAAAATGAAGAAATTGAGTTAAGTATTGTAATTCTACATGCTATACTATCTCTAACAATAGAGTGAATTGAGTTTTGTGGAATTTAATTTGTTGAAATGTAATACCCTTTAATATTTGTTTTGTGTTTAGCAATCCCTCACATTTTATCAATAGCTGTATACCCTTCCCTTTCGGTTGAACAATCTGATTCTAACAGTTCACATTTCAAGTTTTCAATATATCCTGAAACCCGAAGCTTGAAATTCGAGCTTCGGGAAGACTGAGCTTTGAACTGTTCCAGATTGTTCATAGAGCTGCCTGTCATGTCCTATTGCTATCTCTTCCACCAGTTGGACCATCATAATTAAATAATTGTAGCTTTACATTTGGTATAAGAAACTGCCAAAAGCTTCCCCCACGAGTGAAATTCTAGAATAAATATGAATGGTTGTAGCTCGTTCAGTGTTTAAGTGTTATAGAACAAAACAAGATTATTAATTAAAGATTACTATATATCAAAGAAATCTCATAACAGGTGCTTATGTTTAACTGTTTTGAGTTTCAATTTAATTTCTATTTAAACCACTTCTAAATCATTTTATAAATTACAAATGCCTGTGAAGCATATTTGATAATAAATTATATTTATTGCAATATTAAAGCTTAACGTTTCATTGTATTGAAAGAATATTAACAATTTTCAAAAAATATGAAAACAAAAAATAAAATTTATTGTTTTTTATGTATCTTTTATATTTTCATATTCTTTAAGATTATTAATACTCTTCAATAATAAAAAAAATATTAATATGTTTAAAACAAGAAAAAGGCAATCGACCTTAATAAATATTAAACCATTAAAATTTGAGTAATTTTATGCTCAATAAAACATTTTGTATTTTGTACAAATAACAAAAACATTAAATAATGAAATGGGTTATAAAATTCATAAATTTATCCACTAATTTGTCCTGTAGTAATAATTAATGACATAAATTTAGCCCCTGCAGATTATATTTTGAACCCTAGAGCTGGTAATAGATAAACGACCCTTGCCCAATTCAGGATTAGAAAATCAAAAACATCCAATTAGAAGTGGCGTCTTTATACATTAGTTTGCCCTTTATAACGTTAATTACTTTTAAAGCATTTAGATAAAATTATTTATTTGTAATCATTACATTTAGAATATCTGTTTACATCGTATTTATTTGCGCTTTACTTGTTATTTATGTAGAACGCTGTTGTTGTTAGATAACATAGTCCATTCCATAATAACTTATGTTAAAAAAGTTATTGTAGAATACGTAATATTAACAGTAATATATTTTTAAGATTTATTAACAAATTTTCAGCTTTTTCTGTGACGAAAAGAAACAGATCTGAAAAATTAATGATATCATTTGCAATGACCATGGCAAATATTTTTGAAATACATTTAATTGCTTTTATTTATTGCAGAATAGATTTTTAAAGCAAAAAGCCATCTTTTCATTTTTGACAAAAGCTTTATCACTTCATGGCTAATTTTCTAGTCATTCTGCTTTTTTAGAGGACATTTAAACAAAACACTAACAAAACAAAATTAAAAGATAAATAAAAACTGATAAAAATATTATTATTTTGATGAATGAGCATTGATCGGTAAGTGATAAAAACAACAGACTTTGGAGAAAGAAACCCAAGTTTGTAATCTACCTAGCACTAAGACCATCCATCAAAAAACTTCAACCTGAAGAGAAACTAAATATTCATATAGCCGTTTATCAAAAGTAAACTTCCGACTTTGAACAAAAATGTGTTATAAGTCAGACGAAATCTGACAAGTACAAACTGTGGTTGAAGTTGAAATAATTTTATGGGACAGTGCAACATCAGAATGAGATTCGGGCTTTATTGACGATCCGAAGGGTTGCAAACAAAAAATTAGTTAATTTCAATATATTTTGGGTCACAACCGTCACATTTGAGATCGTCACAAATCGGTCTTCAGCACAATTTCGAAATTTTTGGATATCTGAACTGAACTTATTGTCAGCCAGTCAGCGTTTATATTTAGAAGACTGTTGTGATTGACGGCAATCAACTGCTGATCAAACAAGCTAACACAAAAAATTACACAACGCTGATGGACTGCTAACAGAGAGCTCTTGGTAGTTTAAAATCATAAAATTTAGTTTTGATTAAAAAAGTCAATCCGTCAAAACAAGGTATTTTTTTAGTACAATAAGATTTTTTTTCAAATATATTTTTTTTTGATGTTTTTTTTTTTTTTTTTTACATTAACTCCACACAGGAGGCCCTGAGGAAAAAATAATTTCCCTCAGGGCCTATGTCATCTTTGAGGATGCTGTGTGGAGGGTGTTTTTGAGGAGAGGAAGGAGTGAACATGGGTCTTGAAGAGACCCATATTGTAGGAGGGAGGAAACACAGAGGCCGGCAAATCGTTCCACAGCCGAGCTGTTGAACTCAAGAACGAGTCGTAGAAACGACCCGTTCTCATGTGACTAATGTCAACCGTGTACAAATGTTGAGCGCGCGTTTGGCGTGTTTCCCGACTATGCACCGGTGCCGAGGGGATCAATGACGCTAGTTCCTCGGAGCATCTTCCATTGTAATACCGGTAGAACAAGGACAGCATTCCCACCTGGCGCCTGTGCTCTAAAGATTGCAATCCGTTAGTTAAATTAGGAGAATCTATCAAACGGACCGCCCGTTTCTGCACAGAGTCAAGGGTTTTTTTCAGGTATTTTGGGGCTCCAGACCAGAGGTGGCTGCCAAATTCAACCGTGGGGCGCACTTGCGATTTGTACAGGGCTAGCAGTTGTGTACTATTAAAGTATCTGCGTGCCCTGTACAGTATGCCCAGTTTCTGAGAGGCTAATTTAACTCTGGCCTCGATGGAGCCCCCGTACCTGAGCTGGTCACTTAGAGTTACACCAAGCATATCAATGGAAGGCCTGTTCGGGAGAATGCTTCCGTTGAAGGAGACTAGATTATCATTTCGATCCCTTTTAGACGTGATCAGACATGATTGGGTCTTTGAAACATTAAATTCGACGAGGTTATTCTTACCCCAAGAGGAAACACTCTCGAGGTAACCGTCCATTCTTTGTTTCAAAGCCCTCCGAGCCATTGGGGTTTGTGAGCCCTTTGGAGGTTTGTCAAACAAAAAGCTATCATGGACTGTACTGTCGTCCGCGTAGCAATGAATCGGTGCACACGTCAAGAGGTCATTGATGTGCAACAAAAACAAAGTCGGAGACAGAACCGATCCCTGTGGGACGCCAGCATTTATCGAATGCGAGGAAGAGGTGAAACCATCAGCAACCGCCTGAATCGACCTCTCCCTCAAAAAGTCGGCAATCCACATACACAAGGATGCGGGAAGTCCGTAAGAAGGCAGTTTGTTGACAAGCCCTCGGTGCCAAACCCGGTCAAAGGCCTTGGAAATATCCAGTGAAACCGTTTGGGTTTCACCAAAACGTTCCAGGCACCGCCCCCAAACATGCGTCACATACGCGAGAAGATCACCGCACGAGCGGTTCCGCCGGAATCCGTATTGACGGTCGTTAATAATTTTGTTCTTCTCGAGGTATGTGAGCAGTTTGTCGTTGATCACACGTTCCATCACTTTTGACAGAACAGATGTGATCGCTATGGGGCGGTAGTTGGCCGGGTTGGAGCGGTCACCTTTCTTTGGAATAGGGTGAATGATCGCTTTTTTCCAACCGGAGGGCACAGTCCCAAACTTCAGGGACATTTTGAAAAGCTTCGTCAAAATTGGAGCTATTTCTGCAGCGCACCTCTGCAATACCAGGGCAGGTATTCCGTCAGGCCCACTAGCTTTATTAACATCGAGCCCTCGTAAGACTTGGAGTACATCCCGATGCCGGATCCTCAGCTTTTTCATATGAAAACCGCAGTGAGGAACCGACGGCGGGATAGCACCTTGATCATCGAGGGTCGAGTTTTCCGCGAACATTTTGCCTAATAAGTTAGCCTTTTCGGCGGCGGTATTAGCTAGAGAGCCGTCAGTTCTGGTAAGAGGTGGCAGACTGGATTTGCAGAAATTGCGACCTATTGAGCCCGCAAGCGACCAGAACGCTCTGCTGCCATGCGGGCATGCAGCCAGCTTTCTGCTGATCTGCTGGTCGTGCTCAAATTTCGACCTATTTATGATTCTCTTGCTTTCCTTTGACATTTTGTTATAAACTATTCTGTTTTCGGACGTTCGAGATGTGTTGTAGGCTCGATAAGCCGCGATTTTTCGTCGCACTGCTTCAGAGCATTGTCGACTGAACCACGGCTTTGAGCCCACACCAGTTTCTTTAACAGTGGAATGGATGAAGCCATCCATCGCGGACGCGATGACTTCACCAATTTCCTGGGCACATCTTGAGGGATCCGAAGTCCGAAAACAGACAGTTGACCACGGGAAAGCATTAAAATGTGCCCGCAAACCGAACCAATCTGCAGACCTGTAGTGCCACACTTTTCTTTTCAGCCTCTCGTTTGGCGGTCTGAAGGTTACGGGGATTGACGACGTCACCAGGCAGTGGTCCGACGATCCTAAAGGCGCTGTGACGTCAATCTTGTAACCGTGTGGCACAGTGGTTAGAAACAGGTCTAACAGATTAGAGCGGTGAGACTGGACATCAGGAACCCGTGTGGGCTCCTGAACCATTTGCTCCAGTCCGTGGCAAAGGGCAAAGGATTCCGCTTGTCGTCCAGCTGAGTCTGTTGACCCTGAGAACTTCAACCAAGGTTCGTTATGAACATTGAAGTCCCCCAGGACCACAAACTCTGCCGTAGGGAAGCGGGGCAAGAGGTCATCAATAGTGTTGCTTAAATGTTTGAAGAGCTCGGACGTGTCTAATTCGTTTAGGTTTGGTGAACGGTATAAACACACATAAAACCTTACCGTACTGGCAAGATTGACGCGCACCCACATTACGTCGAATCTGGAGTTTTCCAGATTCAACATTCGCACACAGTTGACGTCAGCTCGGCTGAAGAGACAGACACCTCCCTTGGGTCTGAATTTGCCCATGAGGGTGAAGCCCGGGCAGTCCAGATAGGAGGCGTCAGGAGGCTCGGCTATCTGTGTTTCGGAGAGGAAGAGAAGGTTAGGACGTTGGGAGAGAAGGTGGTGGTGGACGGAGTTAAGGTTTTTGTGCAGGCCGCGAATGTTGGTGAAATTCACCAACAGTTTTGGCCTGCACCGGGGACTCCTGCTTCTCGCCGTTGTTGTTACGTTATGGTTGTAAGTTTGTATGTTCATATATATATATATATATTTTTTTTGTTAGTGGAGATGGAAGGTCCGGGAAGGAAAGGGTATGAGGGGTGGGTAGGATGCTGGAGATCAGATTGTCCGGGAGTGATGGACGTATGAATCCAACCCACCCACTGCGGTGCAAGGCGATGGGCAGGGAGAGTCCGGTTGGAGAGGTCGCCCAATGCGCCCCGAACGCTGCTGCTGGGTCCCCTCCGGTCACGAACCGGCACAACAGCAGTGGCGGGGTTTTTACACTCGTTGATGGGGCAGCCCACCCTCAGTCGTGAGCCTGAGGGTCGGGCCCCTGTACTACCGAGCGGCCCGGACAACGGTAACCGGTTGTAAAGGGTCTCCCTCAACCAGCATCTCCCAATCCGGCCCGCCACGCAGAAGGTGGGCCGACGCACCCGCCATCAAGACCCGGTCAAACATCACCCCATGAACCCGGGCACCCCTGCTAAGTCACCAAACGTAGCGAACCACTTGGGGTGACCTGTGGCAGAGGTGTTGGTCATCCAATAAATGGTTCCCAGGGCGGCGGTACCCATACCCGCCTACCAAATTGAAGATGTGACCGAGGTTCGAACTTTTCTGCCCAGTATTTGGAATCAACCGCGCTACCAATAGGGCCAAATTGCGAGATGATTATGTCGACATATATTTCATATGTTAAGTGCCGAATTTCAGAAAAATGCGTTTATATCCGCTTTAGTGTGCGTGATTTCTACCAAGTTAACTGAATGCACTGTCACCGACAACGTATCTATTTGCCGCGTTTCAGCTTGATCGGATGTCGGGAAGTGGGTTAATTTCGGCTTCTAAGATTCATACAATCAAGAAAACAAAATCACAGATGTACTTGTATTTAAAAAAATAGTGGGTTCTTGATAAAGGAAGGACCCACCTGTACTTAAAATGATTTGGGGCTGTGGTGGATGCGCCTGATAGAGCCTGGAAATAACGGACAGCTTGAAGCAGACGATTACGACAGCTTCAAGCAGTGACTGCGAAGCTGTTATTAAAGAGAAAAAAACAAGACAGTCTGATTACTTCAAATGTCCATTACTGTCTTCCATGTATACCCAGCCTAAATCACCCAACGGAACGAAAATCAGTGGTTATTGGCAATGGCGTGCACAGAGCTTTTACTCAAGGAGGGCAGTAGAAAAGTAGCAATTACATTACCACGAACGTGGTAAGTTTTCGCTAAGAATGGCTAAGCTGCCATCTTTAGCCGATGTTGGTTGGGATTATCCAAGCCACATCGCACGAATATCCAAATAACCGTTTTATTTATGCATATTTCAAGTAAATTACTGGATTCATAAAATTTGCAAATTTTTTCGACTGCACAATTGCGTGGAAGAAAGCTAAATTCATTTTTTTATTTTTTTTTTTATTAGAAAAAAAAGTAAATATTTACATAAATAAATATTTCGTTAGTAAAGTTGCACTAATTAATTGAGATACCAACAGATGGCACTGCTACATTGTGATTTGTACCGACAGGCACGGCCTTTTTCGACACTAACACATACGTGAATCCCTTGAATGAGCATCGCGCACACCCACACAACGATAAAAACATTCATTTTGCATACTTTGTTCCTGGTTTCTGCCTATGATTCCTTATGGTAGGGCCGTCAGTGCGGCGCGGAAGGCGATCCCAATCTTAGTTTACTTCGAAATAATTTTTTAAAGTTTATGCATTTTAATAATATTTCTATTTTTATGCGAATAAGATAGGTAGGCAGTGCTTAGCCTATGTGTTTGTATGGACCGCAAGCCCTTTTTCAGATCAATTCCACAGAAGGCGCTGAGGAAAATAATTTCTGTCAGGGCCTGTCATCTTAGGGGATGCCACGTCGAGGGTCTTTTAAATGAAAGGAAGAAGAGGAGGTTCTGAGAAGGAAAAGCGTATGAAGAGTGGGTAGGAATCTGGTGGTCAATGTATCCAGGAGTGACGGACGTATGAATCCATCCCTCCAACTGCGGTGAAAGGGATGGGTCGAAAGAGTTCAGTTGGAGAGGTTAAAACCTCCCTCAACCCTCAACCAGTCCCTCCCTATCCGGCCCGCTAAGCAGCAGTTAGGCAGATGCATCGGCTGCCAAAACCCAGACAAACCATACCCCATAAACCCGGGCACGCCTGCTAAATCACCAAACATAGTAACAAACAAACACTTGGAGTTTCCTATGGCAAAGGCAGAATTATACAATAAATGATAACCGCCTTGCAAATTCTTTCCCTGCTTTTCGGGAACATCAAAATAAAAATGACGTTGATTGCCGATTTGTGATGATGTAAAAAGAGACGTGAGTCCAAATCAATTATCTCTGAAACTTGTGAAATGTCGTGATGGTCAGTTTTAAAATCAAAAACAAAAAAGGTTAAAACGTGGAAATTTGGGATAGGATTGGGATCGATGGTCCTGCGGTGCTAAGTTGGCTAGGGCATTTCAGGTAACTCTGTGCATATCGATCCTCCTTTCTCTGACGGTGTTCTTCCTGCTGCTGGCCGAGATCATCCCCCCCACCTCGCTGGCCATCCCCCTGCTGGGCAAGTACCTGCTCTTCACTATGATCCTTGTGTCACTCAGCGTCTGGATGACGGTCTGCGTGCTCAACGTGCATTTCAGGTAAATACATGCATATTCAAATTCCAATTTTTTTTTTTTTTTTAAATATTTTTTATTTATATTAATACGACATTATTTATATTAGTACTAAATATATCAACAACAAATAATGTTGATATATTTAGTACCTACATCAATTTTAATATACAAGCATACCTTATTGAAGTTTTTTTCATCAAGTAGGGGAAAATTTTGATAAAGCTATTTAAATTGACTAACACATTAACAGTATTTTGTCGGCTGAAAGAAATAAAACTATTTAATTAAATGAAGACATTATGAGCGAAACTCAATCGACAATCTGGAAACAGAAAAATCAGAAAAAGATATTTACACCTCTGGGACTCGAACCCAGGACCTCCCTACTTTCCGGGTTGGGTTAACGCATACCCAACCCGGAAAATAGGGAGGTCCTGGGTTCGAGTCCCAGAGGTGTAAATATCTTTTTCTGATTTTTCTGTTTCCAGATTTTTGATTGAGTTTCGGTCATAGTGTCTTCATTTAATTAAATATTACAGTTTGAGGTTTTACTCATAAAAAGTTAAAATAAAAAAATAATAGTCATAAAACTATTTTGGATTTTTTATATTTTGTACCTACATACAAATCAAATTAAATAATATTTTTACTTTATATTTATTTTTGTGCAAGTGTTTTGAACAGTCGTTTCCTGCGCTATTTATGAGTATAATTTCATAAATATTGTTATATTATGAAGTAAAAGCCCAAATAGGCGTAAATAAATAAATATATACCATTAGATAAATTATGGAATTTAAATTATATCGATCAATAGGTATTATGCTAACATTGATTTTTAAGATATTTTATTATAGGCTATTTGTAACTATATTCCGTGAAGTTGAACACATCTACTACTTCTAAGATAGCGTTTCCAATTGCATGCAATCTAGGTACAAGAGTGTAATGTACGATGGATAATGCTGTAACAAATATGTTTTTAAAGAAAGCCCTTAATTCCTTATTCAAAATTTCGGTGAAAAGGTTTTGACACTTTTTCTTGAATTGGTATTATTTGCAGATCAGAGGTACTATTTGATGTGATATTTAACCTGCTAAATGAGAGATTTTGAAATTTCAGTAATTTTTATAAAAAGTGTTTCTAGCGGCATTTAATTTGATACGACATCATTTTAACGTAAAATGATTGGAAGCACTTTCGATAATTCTTCGCCAAATCGATTTAAAAAATTACATTTTGCTGTCCTGTAAAATAGTTTAAAAATGCAGATGAATAACCTAATGCCAACTCCTTTACGTTCCTTTGAAAGTTCATCCATATCGAGCCCTTTAAAAGCTTTAACGAACCAATAAAAGCGCTATCATTTTAAGCATCTCCAAACATAACCATGAAAAACGTTCAGTGTCGAATTTTTCCCCATTTCCCGGGAATATTTAAACCGAGGAATGGGGTTATTCCAGTAATGGATGCGAACTCCGCAGCGCGAGGGAATGAATGTTCTCGGGGGCCTATTGACGGGGGTGGGTGGGGGATATTCGGAGCTTTGCATATCCGTCAAAATGCTGGCGGGACCTCGCGGCAATAACGCGTTTATCCAAACGGCGGAATTATACCACTCAGCTACGGGGCACATTTTCCCCGCGGCACCATAAGAGGTCATAAAACAATCCATAGTCGGTACAATCAGAATTAACTACACTCAAGTTTGAGACGATTTGAACCATCAATGAAAGTAGTGCAATATAGTTTGATGTTGTGATTTTTTTCCTCCAAGCGTTTTTTTAATGACATTAACAATTCATGACCAACTTTACTTATTGTCCACTATTTATACAATTTTGTTTCCTTGTTTTGTTTTCTTGTGTCATAACTTATTAAATAGCATATCTCAAAAATTCCATACAATAATTTAATACAATTTGAATAGAACTATCAATAAAAGTGGTGTATTTTTATGCAATTATTTTCTTACCTCTAATAAAGTAAGATGCCTAAAACTGTTATACCTAATTATATTATACCTTATAAAAGAATTTTCTTTAATTTAATCATAATGAAGAGAATCGGATGGAAATTCGATAATCTACGTACTTTAAAGCTTGTAACCGGGCCGCTCGTTTTCCGGTCTACCTGCTTGGCGCGCACCTCTCCTAACTATATTTAAAGGTCGAAATTGATGCTATAACTTTGGGAATGTATTCTGCACATGTATAGGAAGATTTTTAGGCAACAAAGTCGATTTTTCGGAACGGCAGACTCCCTTCTCAATGAAATTAATACCTAGAAATTATGATCTGTATTTGGACTGCACAAGTTAACAATTTTACTACTTACACTATTTTAAAGATGCAGATTAGGAGTGTTAACACCTCAGGTTAAGTTATTGCCTATTGGGAACATCTTTAGGTCACATAGAAAAAGTTGTCTCCCTTACTATCATAGAATAATATGATCTAAACGGTGTTAGAAAGAGAAAACACTACGCTTTATATTCAAATTTAAAAATTAACCACAAAATAATAAGAATGTTCTCCTTTAGGAAACCAAAGTTTCCGAAAGCAATTTGAAAAAAAAAAATGAAACTTTATGAATTTTTTATTAATTTTGTTTACATGAAACGGCTAAAAAGTGAGGTTATAATATACTAGAAGACCCGGCCTCATATTGCTGTGGTTAACGAAACACAACGCCATTACCCAATCTTTATAACCAACGCCATCTGTTAATTTGCATACATATAAAATCCACACCGCCCACTTGCCAACCCGCTCCCCTTATTTATATATTTCAACAAATTTACACAAAACCTTGACAAATTATATACCTTTTTTAATTTTTTTTTATATGAATACCGCACAAGAGTCTCAACTGTTCCCGTCTGGAGCCAGTGAGACTATAGCATCCCCAGTGGGGTATGTTGTGAGGCTGAAGGTAATGGGGAGGGGAAGGAGATGAGGAAGAGGAAGGTGGGAAGTACCTGGCTTTTCAGATCTGTTAACCAAACACGGCTAAAGCCATTTCAAGCAACGTTTCAATTCTGAATGGTGGTCTTACGCCAGGGCGATACAGAGTGCATCTTCCATTCTGGAACGTGCCGCAAATAAAATATATATTATTTTAAATGAATTAATTGTGAAATAACACAAATTAATCTAATAAAATTTATTTGCCACGCCGGGATTCGATCCCGCGACCTTCGGAATGCGAGTCAAGAGCCTTACCGCTAGACAACGCCGGCCGTCGAAAACACCTAAAAACCTTCCTCATGAATCACTCTATCTAATGGTTAAAACCCGCATGAAAATCCGAAGATCTAAGCGTACAGACAGCGGGAGCGACTTAATTTTATACTCGTACTGTGTAAAGATTTGTCTAAAAAAACATGTTTTTTTTTTTTTTGTTATCAATAATTTTAATTTAAAAAAACATAAGGTAATTGGCTGTTATTTTTTTCATTTTTTCTTTAAAAATTAAAAAAATTACATGTTTATTTCTAATAATAAAATTTTAAAGCATATTTCGTCACCTTTCCAAAGCAGTTTTTAGTTTTCGGATAAGTTCAGAAATACTCTATTTATTTAGTTTTATTGAAAAGCGGAAATATTCAGACGTGACAGAATATGCCCGAGGCCATAGAAGCTTAGGGACGTACTTGACTTACTTTAACCGGTGTTTTCTCTATGGAGTAAAAACTTAAATGAAATTTTGGTATCCGGGGACTTTTAAAAGTTTTTTTCAGCAAAAAACAAAAAAAAAAAATTAAAAAAAATGTATTAGACAGTTAGGGTTTGGCGGTTACTCGGCTAACCACTGACAATTTTTAAGCAATTTTATTTTCAATTTTGAAAAAATATAAATGACCTGAAAAAAGTTACCGGAAACCAAAATTTCATTTTTCTCTTTTTCTCCAAATAACATCAGGAATCATCGTTTAAACTAAGCCAAGTACGTCTCTTGACATCGTGTACAAATTCTCTAATAAAAAATGAAAGTGATTAATGGAAATTATGTTAAAAATCAAAGTGATTAGACGCAAAAGCAAATATAAAATAAATGAAAGTGATTACTAAAAAGTATTAAACATCAAAGTGATTAAATAAAATATATAATAATCAATATGATTACATGTTTAATAGTAAGTATTAAAATGAAACAGATAGTTAATTACAAAGATAACTTCACCCGGTTCACTGACGTCATTTTCCAAATGAATTGAAGTTGAGCAGCCTTAATGAAATATGTTTTTAGGTTTTCACGGCCAAAAAGTATTTTTGTTATTGTTTTTGGGGTGTTATGCCGTGTTTCGCTACCTCCTTCTTTAGCCAACGTTTCGGACAGCGTTACAGTGTCCATCATCAGGGCAGATGAGTAAATGATATTGGTGAGAGTGTTTACTTATGTGTGTCGAATCGATACCGTGCTGCCAGCTCCATTTCTCTACGAGCTGGTGTTAGAAAACATTCAGCATGTTTTTTTGCGTTTAGCTTTGGTGTAGCCGTCAATTACTGGATACCAAGAACTATTGAGCTTAGCTCCGTCGTCTCTGTTAATATTGATGGGGTTTTTATGGATTTCAATTGCCTCCGTAATTAGGCGTGCTCTGTAAGTTTTGGGTCTTCCCAGGACTTCAGGAACAAATCCAAAGTAATGGCCGGTTTCGATTAAGTGCTCGGCGATTGCCGATTTGTCAGGGTGGCCAAGTTTACAAGCACGAAAGTGTTCCGAAATCCTTTTGGAGATCGTCCGCTCTGTCTGGCCTACATAGACCTTGTCACATCCGGAACAGCTGAGTTTATATACTCCATCTGTTTCCAGAGGAAACTTAGTCTTTGCCGACCTCAGTAGGTCTTGGATTTTTGTCGTGGTTCCGAAGACCGTCTTGATGTTCTCTTTTCTCAACAGCCTGGCAATTCTGTCTGTTACATTATGGACGTAAGGCAGGAAAGCGCAGCCTTTTGACTCGGATTAGAACTGACCAAACTCACCGATGCACTGGAGCGTAACGGCTACCCAGCAAGGCAGACAAGGCAAATCATAAGAGCCAAATCAGCACGAAACGAAGACAGGGGTGAACAAGAGTCAAAAGGCTGCGCTTTCCTGCCTTACGTCCATAATGTAACAGACAGAATTGCCAGGCTGTTGAGAAAAGAGAACATCAAGACGGTCTTCGGAACCACGACAAAAATCCAAGACCTACTGAGGTCGGCAAAGACTAAGTTTCCTCTGGAAACAGATGGAGTATATAAACTCAGCTGTTCCGGATGTGACAATGTCTATGTAGGCCAGACAGAGCGGACGATCTCCAAAAGGATTTCGGAACACTTTCGTGCTTGTAAACTTGGCCACCCTGACAAATCGGCAATCGCCGAGCACTTAATCGAAACCGGCCATTACTTTGGATTTGTTCCTGAAGTCCTGGGAAGACCCAAAACTTACAGAGCACGCCTAATTACGGAGGCAATTGAAATCCATAAAAACCCCATCAATATTAACAGAGACGACGGAGCTAAGCTCAATAGTTCTTGGTATCCAGTAATTGACGGCTACACCAAAGCTAAACGCAAAAAAAACATGCTGAATGTTTTCTAACACCAGCTCGTAGAGAAATGGAGCTGGCAGCACGGTATCGATTCGACACACATAAGTAAACACTCTCACCAATATCATTTACTCATCTGCCCTGATGATGGACACTGTAACGCTGTCCGAAACGTTGGCTAAAGAAGGAGGTAGCGAAACACGGCATAACACCCCAAAAACAATAACAAAAAAAAAAAGCCTTAATGAAAATTGATTTCGTAACGCTTGCTTATATACTGTACTCCACAATAGATCACTGCATTACGATGATTGAATTATTCGGTATTCAAACAAATCCCCCCCCCTACATCCCCTGCCGTCGAACACTCGAGCCTTAGAAAGTATAGTTATCTCCACGAACGGTAGATGGCATCAGGTTAGTAGGGTTATCATATTAAATTGTTTATAGATTTAGATATATAAGGGAACTTTATGTGAATTCCGCCCAGGCATAATCTCTATGACATCTCCATTTTTGGCTATATTGTGAGACTGAAAAAAGTGGGGAGAGGAAGGAGATGTGAAGAGGAAGGTTTGGAAGACCCTAACTATTGCTTGTATTCGTAACGCAACGCACGCCGCTTCGATTCTAAAGAGGGTATTTTGACATTTCTTAACTTTTTTTTTAGGTTTTTGTAAAACGATTTTAGTAGAATAGTGGTAAAAGTAGTTACAGTAGATGCACTTTGCAAGGATCAAAAAAATTTGTGAATGTATGTATATCACCAGTCCTTGGACTGCACGTGGCAAAAAAAATCGGAAAAGGACGGCACCTTTCGAGGAAAATTATTTTTCTTCTACGATAAAGTTTTTCAATCAAATTGCGCCTGAAAAACTTGCGCAAAACGTGAAATATTCGGGTCCCCAATTATGCATCCTAACTTGAAATTTGCTTGTTGAGACGCACGTTAGAACATCTGTAAAACCTGTGTTTTACTTTTATGACTGTTTTGAATTAAAACTTTTCAAAATAATTACTGTGCGTTGTATATTTTCATTTTTTTAACACGCCCCCCTAGACGAAATCTTGGGTATGCCACTGCAGTAATATCACTGGATTGTGACCTGATTAATCTAACTCACCTCTTAATTGAGTTACTCTTATCACCTGGCTTCAGCCCGTGGGAACCAGTGGTCCATATTGCTACAAATTGACCCCGAAATTAAACTAACGAGACAAGTGGATCTGTGAATTATTTATGCTTGGTTAATTTATTGAAATGTTTGAAGGTTTTGATGGATATCGACTGTCTAAATTAAAAACGCAATTTCAAAATTATTGTAGAGAAGCAAAATATAGTTTTGAATCTACTATAAATGAGTTTTGCTAATATTGTCTTCATTTAAGTAGATAAATAAATCTTAGTTTATCCCAAGATTGTGGGACTCCGAAAGAAAAACATGATTTAATGATTTATATTGATCTGAAATGATCTTACTCTCAAGGCCGTTATTTTCAACTTTACGATCGATCAAACTGAGTCTCCGATTTGTTTAGTAACGCTCAATTCGCCTGTTTGTCGGAGAGTTGGGTCGGGAAGAGCGTATTTGTGCATTTGAGGAGTATTGAGCCAAATTTCGACTCAACAGTAGGATTGGGGACAAAGGCCATTAGAATAATATTACCAATAATTCAATAACATGATCTCATGTTATCGCTATGCTCCACCACACTATAGAATATGAGATTATACATCATAATTTGCTTACCACATAAGTTAAATTAATTGCTTTAAGGGGATATTCTAGTCTAGAAGCCCGAATTTAGGGCATTTTTTTGACGGTCGATAAAAAAACCATTAATATTTTCAGAACACATTTTTATATAATTTATATTTCAAAAATTCACAAATAATTTAAAAAAATATATATACATTTCACGAAGTTAGACGATGTTGAAGTGAAGGGGGGAAAAAGAGCGTATCCATCTTGTCACGATTTCCACCCAATCTGAAAAATACAAAAAAAGGAAGATCCTGCTATATCAGCAGAAATGTCATTATGGTAGGATAAATGAAAAAAAATTCTCGCGAAATGGCGGCTTCTCAAAAAAATATTGATGTATTTTTTCTTTTTCGAATCATTAAAAATTGTAGTAATTAAAAATTTTGATTTTTGGTTAGTTCCCACCGTAGAAGGATTTACATTAAAGAAAATTCAGTTCAACTTAAAAAAAAAGTGTAAATTAGAACTTGAGATTTTGTGACAAAAGATTTTCTATTTAGATTCTAGCTAGATTACGTCTAAACGGTCGAATTGCCACGGTACTAAAATGTCTATAACTTTTAAATAATTCGAATTTCGAAAAATCCTTGGATGGAAATATTTTTGAATATCTAAACTAATAAAATATGAAACGAAATATTTTTAGACCAGATAACCCTCTTAATAATTAATATATATATATATATATATATGTTAGCACAAGACAACTTTATATCATTTAAATAAAGTTTCCAAAAACCTTCATCAATATAAACACTCAATAAAACTTTCACTGGTTTGTTGACGTTCAACCCTTTTAATAAAAACACAACATTAGCTCGGTTTAAATTTGATTAAAATACTTTCCAACCCTTTAACGCTGGTAAACTTGTTGTTTGAAGCACCATGGGTGTCGCTAAATTACATTAAAATTAAATTAATTAAGTATTTGTTTGTTTATTGTTTCTTGGTGATATCGTTTACAATTCAAGTTTTAACTTCACTAGGACAAGCCTGCTTTGGGGTTAATTATTTTAAGAAAGTTTTTGTGTTTTAATTCTGTTCATTAAATAAAATATTTTTTTGTTTTTTTTTTTCCTTCTGGTGATTTTTCGAAGTGTGAGAAGGCCACGTACAGCTGTCAGTGTCAGAAGCATGTTTTTTCCAAACTTACCTCTTGCTATCTATATCCTATCGCTACCACGTCCAATTTGCAATCTCTTCGTCACCCCTCCCTGCGTGTCCTTTCCCATGCGTCCCCGTACCGTTTCGGGGTAAATATCAAATTATATCCACAAAGAAGGTTTAAATGCAACATTTGATTAAGTACGCACCAAACGATGTGAGCGGCGTTTTGTCTGTACAATCGTATTCCACAATGTCTTTCCGCAATGATTTTGACACTATTGTAAATATTTTTTAAATATAATAAAGATATCGACCATTAGCGGGTCTGCACGTTTTGCTTTTTAAATGCTCCAAAAATCTGATGTTATAGGTGTTAGGACCCTCCAAAAAGCCGTCTCAAACTAGACAATGTACTAAAAAAACGAACTGATAGAGTATTTTCTTCTAATACCTACTGTTATTTAAAAAAAAAATTAAAAACGGTCCAGTTTTGGAGGAGAAAAATGAGGAGTTAAAAACTTCGATCTTCATGATTTTATTTAGGTATTTTTAGCCTGGGGTGCAGTTGTCACTTTCGATCAGTATTCGGGGAGTAAGAGCGACAGTGACAGCAACTGTTTGGTAAAATACCTATTGTTCAAATTTCTCGGCGACCGGGATCCTTCTTAAGTTGACTGCTTCCGTGGTCGAGGGATAAGGCTCTCGACTAGCAATCCGATTTTCGCAATGTAAATTCTAGCCTGCGCGAATAAATTTTATTTGTTTCATTTCAAAATGAATGAATTAAAAATAATATATGGTAAATTTGCAGCACATTCCACAGTGAAATATACTATTAGTATCGCCCTGGTGTAAGACCAATTAAAATGTTGCTTGAAATGACTTCAGCCGTGTTTGGTTACCCGATCTGAATAGCCAGGCACTTTCCACATCCCTCTTCCCATCTCCTTTCCCTTCTACTGTCTTCAGAATTGCAATCTACCCCAATTGGGAATGCGATAGTCGATCAGGCTCCAGACGGGAGTAGGTGGGGCTCTTGTGCGGTATTAAAAATCTCAATGTTGAGATTTGAGTTTTTATGGTTTTTATGGTAAAAAAACCAGAGGCCAATTAACAAAACGGGTCAAATTAACGAGAAAAGCTATACGAAACGATAACAGAGATTTTCAAGTGTGGAATTTATTCTAAATATTTTATTATCTTCCAAAATAATCAAACAGAAAATATTCACAGAACGCAAAACAATATGTAGGAATGATTCTAATGTATTTTAATTTCACAGATCGCCATCTACCCACAATATGTCCAATTGGGTGAAGAAACTGTTTTTACACTTCATGCCTAAAATCCTGATGATGCGAAGGACGAAGTACACGCTGCCTGACTATGACGACACATTCATGTCCAATGGATACACCAATGAAATAGACCTCAGGTCAGCTAACATTCAATTCAATCCATAATAAATTTTATCTTTCATTATCAAAAACAGTCGTCTAATTTAGAAGTGAAAAATGCATTTTGGTTCCTATTATTATTTACTTCTGGTAATGAATCTCTCAAATAAAAGTAGTAGGTAACGTCGATTCAATCAAGATTGAACTATCTTTTAAAGTTTTTTCCTATCTAACATTTAAAAAAATAAATGATTGAATGAAGCTGTGAATGAATTGAATGATTGAATGATTGAAAAATTGAAAAATAGTTAGGAATTCCAGAGAGAAAAGCTGTTGATGAAGGCAGAACCTTTAAAGAGTCGCTCTTTGACGTTTCGTACAACTGGATTTCGGCTTTTCAGATTATTCATAAAAAAGAATAGAATGATGAATTAATGATATATTTTTAGCCAGTATAGGATTCATTATGGAGTTCTTCCGCATTTGTCTTCGGGAATAAGGAAACCATGAAAAATCTTATCCGGGAAGATTCGGCCGGCAGTCAATATGAAACTGAACGGCCTTCAGTGCCATCAATATAATATGATGTGCTCTACTATGTGGTGTGGGGTGTATGTCTGTTTTTATTTAAATATATATTTTATGGGACCATAGGGGATAAACATACTTATACATACTGCAAAATATTATGTAAATAAATAAATAGATATATAAACATACGTTATGTGGTAAGAGGTCTGAAAGTTGGAATGCCTACTGCTCGCTTACGGTAACTGTATGTAAACCGTCTCCGCTCTTAAAAAAAATCATTGATATTTGCTTAAATAAACATCCAATTATTCCATAAAAAACATCTCCATCAAGTAACTCGATTTTTTAATGTTTTCTTAATTTATCGTTTATTTTTTATTTGGATTTTATATCTGATAAATGGCTATTTTGATACATAAATTTCAGAAGTGTAAAAAAATCGCCTTTCCTAACAACTTTCAAATTATCTCAGAATATTATGTCGAATCTACTCCTTTCGGAAAGTGCCACTAATTTTTGAACATCGTATGGTTAATGTAAAAAATATGCACTTGGACCATTGTGCTTTTTCAAATTTACATACATTTTCCTATGAGCAACCTTGGTGTACTATTTAAAACCTTTTTTTTTTGTTCGTTATTTGTTTTTGGGGTGTTATGCCGTGTTGCGCTACCTCCTTCTTTAGCCAACGTTTTGGACAGCGTTACAGCGTCTATCATCTCGGCAGATGTGTAATTGTACACTGATGATGGACGCTGTAACGCTGTCCAAAACGTTGGCTAAAGAAGGAGGTAGCGCAACATGGCATAACACCCCAAAAACAAATAACGAAAATACTTTTGGCCGTGAAAATCTAAAAACTTATCTATTTAAAACCTTTTTAACGATCGCAGCGCCATAATTTTTTTTACTATTAAATGTTACATTCTGATAAGTAACATTCTCAAAGCTTTGCCTACAATATGCATCCGATTTATTTGCCATAAACGGTTCCATGCCAACTGGGAATAATGTCAACTCAACACCTCCTTTAAAAGTCGTTAAAATCTATAAAAAATATAATTTTAAATTAGCCGATAACCCTAACCTAACATAACCTATTTAACCAATTTTTTGTATATTTTTTATCACTCTAAATGACTTATCTGAGATGGTTCTGAGTTGGTTTCATTCCGAGTTGGCCGGTCACCGACATAAACACGTTCGTAATTTTACAAGTCAATTACCACATTGTAAAATTAGTTGTCGAGCAGTCTAAGCACGCACTTGAAATATATATAAGCGCGGGGTGTGTGTGAGCGGTTGAAAGCCTCCAAGAGAAAGGAAAGTGAAATGGAAGGCTCTATTCTCCACGGAAAGCCGAGAGGAAACCCGTGTTATAAGTTACATAATTGTGTTCATCCCCTGACCCATCACTTAAGGGTGGAAGCTCTGGAACATTAGTTGCAGTTAGCTGAGTGGGGAGGAAAAGGTTTTAAGAATATCTACACATGTGGTGATGTGTGAATGTTTTTACTTACGCTTTATTCTAGGGTGAATTTGTCTTAATTCGTAAGCAGAGTGGAAAACGCTTTCGGAATCAAGACATTACATTGATAGCTTCAACGGTGGCTTGCGTTGTTTTTTGTAAATGTCAGAATTAATAAAAACAAAACACTTTTTTTACAGACAAGATTTCAGTATTTTGACTGTTTTAACGTGTTAAAAATTTGTTGGAAATGTGAATTAATGGTTTTCTTCACAATCTGCGAAGATATTATGATATAAAAAAAATGTGTTATATCGACAATTTTAATTTGATCGGGATATGGAGGAGAATATTCTGAAATTGGTATTTTTTCAAATATACGTACGGTACGAAGGGGTTAAACAAATTTAGTTTTTTTGTTCAGAATGGATTCGTTTTGAAATCTTTGTGCCCTGCAAATAATATTCAACACATTAATATTAAAAAAATTTCCTTCATATTATATTGTTAAAAATCACTACACCTAAGTAAAATCAAGCTTTAGGGTGATCGGTAAAATATGGGACATTGACGCAGCACTAATTCCGAAAATTTTTGGATTTCTGTTTATAAAAATAAAAATGTTTTGAACTTAGCCGTGAGAGCCTCAGCGACCCTTTCACCCCCGACTACAAGAGCGGGCAGGAAGGCTTTGATTCCGTGGGACAAGCCTTCGGCAGAGGCTCTGACGACGAATCCAGGCCGGTACATATGCCCAGAGCTTCAGGTAAGCTGATTATGCCACAAATATACATGTTGTAGTCTCTTATTTCAGTTTGTGATGATGTGAATGTAAAATATTCCTTCCAAAGCTTCAAGTATTCCTACAAGGGGTAATTCAATGTGTAAAATTATTAACATTTAATTAATTTTAATTTTAAAATTGGAACTGATTGCAGGAACCAAGCGTATAGGTTCGAACATTATTTTGTTAATAATAGCTTTGTACTTGAAATGTGTATTTCTTTGTTCAAATATTTGACTGACAATCTGCCGACTTATGTTATTTAAAAAAAATATATTAACGGTGTTCAATCAACATGTAAATTTCTGATGTCTCTAATTTTTAACAAAAAATATATAATAATGTTAAAAAGAAAATTCATAGGAGCAATCCTGAAGTAAAGCAAGGTAGAAGATACTCTCAGTATCGCCCTGGTGTAAGACCACCATTCAGAATTGAAGCGTTGCTTAAAATAGCTTTAGCCGTATCTAAATATCCAAGAATTTCCTTACCATCCTCTCCCATTTCCTTTCCCTCCCAACTATCTTCAGCCCCACAACATTCCCCTAATGGGGATGCCATGGTCTCACTGGTTTCAGACGAGAGCGGTTGGGATTCTTGTGCGGTATTCAAATAAAAAAAAAAAATTATAAATACTTTCGTCTTTACAACTTTAATATCCCGCAGTATTTCAAAGGTCTGCGCTAATATGTATATATTAGTGAAACCAATTTAAGCCAACATATAAAACATTGTATCCAGTCGCTGTCGCGACTGCCAGCCCAAAATTTGGTTTGCATTCTTACAATTTTGTTGTTCCACATTCCACAGTGGCAGATTCAGAGAATATGCTGCCTCGAATCATATCTCCTGAAGTGCAGGCAGCTCTACGGGGCGTCAGATTCATCGCACAGCACATCAAGGACGCGGACAAGGATAATGAGGTCAGTACAAATTATTTAACAATAAACATAGCTCAAAAGGTACAAAGCGAATTCCAAGGCTCCATCGAAGCCAGATTCAAGATAGCCTCTCAGAAGTTGGGCTTGCTGCATAGGGCCTGCAGATACTTTATTAGTACATAACTGCTTACCCGGTACAAATCGCAAGAGAGCCCAACCTGATCTGGAGCCCCAAAATATCTGAAAAAACCCTCCACTTTGTGCAGATAAACGTTTGATAGACTCCCTATCTTAAAAAACGGATTGCAATATTTAGAGCACAGGGTCAGGTAGGTATGCTGTCCTTGTTCTACCGGTATTTCAATGGAAGATGCTCCTTTTGTTTGATTCTCGTCATTGATTACTTCGGCACCGCTGCACAGTCGGGAAACACGACACACGCGCAAAATATGTACACGGTTGACATGCGATTTAAGCTCTGTAATTGTTGTTAAATATTGAAAAAAAAATCATTTATTTATTTATTTAAACGCCATAAAATGGCTTTTACATTCAACTGTTACATGATACAGTGGTACACAAGAGGGTATCAGTAACAAAATAATAACGAAAATAAAATAGTTAAATAATATTTAAATAATAAACACACAAGGTTTATGTAAGACCTGAAATAAAAGAATATGATGTGTGTGTGATAAAGGCTTGTAAATAAGTACGTGGTACAAATATGTGTAACAACAAAAAAAAAAATAATGTGAAAGCTTAAGGAATAGAATAGAACATGTTAAAATAACAGAACATTATATATTCGCCGATTAAAAATATGCAAATAAATATTGTTAGCAAGTAGAATCGAAGAATTGGGCAAAGTCAAGTATACCTATTCATACATTTATTTGAAATATAGGAAGTGGTTATAAATAAAGCAATTTAGTATAGAGTTAATTGTTACCTTAAAAGTAAACTTTGCAATTATAGCGATGAAAAAAAAGAAAGATTAATTCATCATATGTCATATAATAATATATTATAATCACGAGCGAAACCGACACTGGTTATAATGTAACAAATAATGTATAGTGATAATGTATCAATAATAAATTTTTTTTATTCTTAGAGTTAAAATTTATAAATAATTTTATTACTTATGATCAGTTATGGTTAACTATGGGTATGAAAAAAAAATTTGTACGTGAAGGCTTACTTTTTATAATTGAAATCATAATCTCAAAAACGTTGGTCGGTTTGGAACACTGAATAATTTAATCGAGTGCGGTTAGCTTTGTAATTTTTCACTTTAGTAGACTGCGAAACAATAGACACGAGATGCTGACATTTTACAACGTGTTATTCAATAATTAAAATTAAGAAAAAAATCCGACACCATATAGATTTTGTGCTTTTTGGATGTCTTGAAAAAGAAAACTATAATAACAAATAACCTTCAAATAAATGGACTGAAGTTTGCTTTTATCGCCAAAAACAAAGACGAAAAAATGTACGATGAACTTTGACTTATTTTAGACATTTTAAACACCCACTGTAAAATGTAGTCTAAAAAATAACCGCTACAGGTTAATGTACTGTCAAAGGCAAGCTAAAACAGAGAAAATTATAGCGTAAATAGCTCATATTCATGTTAATACGAGGTTGCTGAAAGCGGTTTGTTATGAGAGATACCAAATACCGAGGCTGGTAGCATGTACGAAGTATAATGTGCAAGACCTGGGGAATCCGAAGGGCGGTAAATATTCATGTATGAATTTCCTTTACACGGTATCAAAAACAAGGTTTCCCAACATATTACCACATTAAAAGCTTTTAACATTTCAGGAAGCCCTACCTATACACGTATAATATAATATGTAACGTCTACAGATGTAATAAAACTGCTGCCGGGGTGGAAGAAATAAAATTAGGCAAGGCCCGGTACACGGAACGCAGGAGACGTGAAGAGATAATGTTAACTGCGAGTTATTCGTCGCGTGACCGCTCGCCGCGCTACTTGCCGTATCTTCATGTTATTCCTATAGTAAAGTATTCAAAAACCTCTATATATAACTACGTTGGGCTGTAAGGTTAACCCGACCTAAACTAAAATGAAATACATCAATTAAACTCTTAATTCAGTTCTTAAAAAAATTATTCTTACGTTGAGGACATGATTTTACCCGCTCCTTCTGAACTTGGACACTTGGCTACTTATCGGTTATACGTTCTTACCTAGGCATTACAGAAGACAGAAAGAAGAAATTGGTAACAAAATTTAAAAAAAAATATATGAGGGTTTTCCCAGAATTCGCCTAATTTTAAAAATTAAGAAAAATTTATATTTACAAAAATATTGTACGATATTTTAGGTACAAATCTCCACTATTTTTCGGCAGAGTCACAATCCCGTTACAATCAAATACACTCGGTGGCCGTGGCTTTAGGTCCTAGATATCTTGTCATCGAACTCCGTCGCCAAAAATGTTCCGTTCGGAATCCTGTTCGGTCTCCAAAGGTTTTCCGACCAAATTTTGCTTCAGGTTAAGGAAAAAATGCAAATCATGTCGTTGGTTGCCTTTTTGATTCCGGGAATAGGTGGTGAACCCATGTTTCAACCCAAAAAAGCCTCGCCTTGGCTGGAAAAACGGTTCAAAGGGACCTAGCGCTTTCCATACGATTTTGCTGTTCAGCATTTTGGGAACCAAATGAGCACGAACTTTGCATACTCCATTTTTCCTTCAAAATCGTTTCTGTGGTAGACTTTCTGACGGGATCAAAATTGGGAGCTTACGAACTTCAACAGAGCAGACTCCCTGTTAGTGTTAGTTGAGAAAGCGAATAAAAGAGCACACCTCGCGGGATTCGACAGCGGAGCGTTTGTCTCAGACGGCTGCAAAGATCGCACTGAAGCAGCTACCAAATCCGACCACCGCTCGTTTTTTAGGTGAAAGTCTGAGCTATCGGCTAGTGCCTCTATATTTTGAGATATAATTTCCACAACGCTGAAAATGAGTATTGGACAACCCTTGTACATACTCTACATACTCAACATTTTATTGGTTAACCTTTCTTTACTTGTCTGATACGACTACGTGATGCTGCTTGATTACTTGATTCGTCCATCACAATGGTGATACGGCCAGTCTATGGGGAATTAGTCCTACAACCCTAGCGGGCAGTTACCTCTCGTAGTTATGCGCTCCGGGCAACTTTTTCGCGAATAAATTACGAATAATTAAGCACTTATTTACATTAATTAATGCTCATCCAAATTTGCTCGAGTGTGATTAAAACTCTCGGTTAATTGTTTGGGAAAGAATTACACTTTGTAACTCGGAAAAGTGGTATCAAATAGATGAATAAAAACAGTTTAAAAGCTTTACTAGGGGAAATCGGTGTATTCACAGACAATTTTAAGTGATATTTTTTATTTTTGATTGATTTTATGAACTTGAATGAATAAACAAAGGTTTCCATTAAAATTCAAACCACTTTTGAGATGGTATCAATAACTTGAGTTTGTATAAGATTAAGGAACACAAAACATTAAAAGCATATTTTTGGAATGCCTACCATTTTTTCCGACGATCTAGTAAATGTAATAAAAGACGTACTTTATGTCATCTTAAAAAAAAAAAGATTTCGCGTGAATGATGATTTTTCTTAATTTTTCTGGAAACCCGTTCCTTATTTTTTTTTTAACGTACGACAAAAGGCTATTTACCCGTAGTCAATTGGACTATGGCACTCCTTTTGCATTGCTTGTCGCAGGTTAAAAGCTTTTGAGGTAACTTTTGGCAATGGTGTTGTGTCAACATAAAGCTGTCAATGCATTAAGACCAGCTGCTGAGAATTCAAATTGCACAAACTATATAGGGCGGTTCCGATAAGAAGCATGGATTATTCTACGTACCGACATTTTTAACTAATAACTCAACATCGATTTTATTTCACTCAACATTTGTTTTAATGTATGCCTACATTCAAGACAGCAATAAAAATTCTCAAACGCGTTGTTTTTATTATTGAAATTATGTACTTTTTGTAATTATAATACATATTTATATAATACAACATTTTCTTTGAAACTTTTACAAATCTGCCAACGGCCTAGGACATAACCTTATTATAGTAAAAATAAAATATTTTTTTTCAAAATTTAATAATAACTTTAGTAGACAAAATAAAATCTTTTGAAATCAATTTATATTTTTTATAGAAAAGAGTCAATATTTTTGATTTAAAAATGACACCTTTCCGGTTATGTCTGGTTTTTCCCTGTTGAATATTTAGCTAACTTGAAAATGACGCATTTATTTAAAATCTCTGTAATTTTATCTATGTTTGAGATACAAAAGCGTGCAGGTTAACAATTTTATAAAACTTTCACAAAGTTCCATCGAAGTTTTAAAACCTTTTTGAAGAAATGTGCAAGGGATGATAATATGAAAACTTCTATCGTGGAAACTCGCAGGCCAAACTGAGAAACTCTCGTTTTCACATTACGGCGAGAGGCGCTCTTCTTTCTAGTCGGGAGATAGCTACTTCGCCTGTCTTCCTTTTGGTTTCTTCAACAAATCTGATGGATTTGAATATAGCAGGCGTTGCCGATGAATTTAAGAATTTATACTGAATAAATAATTATTTTCTTTTATAATTGCACCACGTTTTCTTTTATAATGGCCCTGAGGAAAAAAATTACCTTAAGGCCTATGTCATCTTTGAGGATGCTGTGTGCAGGGTCTTTTAGGAAAAGAAAGGAGCTGAAGTTCTGGGAAGGAAAAAGATATGGAGGATGGGTAAAATTCTGGTTGTCAATGTGTTCAGGAATGACGGAATTATGAATTCATACCTCCCACTGCGGTGCAAGGCGATGGGTCGAGAGAGCTCGGGTGGAGAGTTCTGGGTTAGGTCTCCCTCAATAAGTCCCGATCCAGCCCGCCATGCAGTAGGAGGGCAAAAGCATTTGCCACCAAGACCTAGACAAGCCTAATCCCTTGAATCCGGGCGCTCCTGCTATGTCCCCCAATAGGGTATTTTCACAAACCAGGGATACCGCTAAAAACATGTGAAAGATTTAAAGATTATTTTTCCGATTATGAATATCGCATTAAAAATGTTTAATTTTAATATTTTCATTCATAATTGTCGATTTCAAAATAGGCCTGACGGCTGAATTAGGTAAACGGCCCATGATTGGTTGATCGAATCATGACGTCACGCCCGTCAACGTTCAGAGGTTTAACACTTTGTTACTAACAAATGTCTAAACATTCTCGACTTGTTCGTAGTTATTGACGGTTTAATTTCATTTTTAAGATGCTTGTGTTATGTTCCTACAGTTTTATATGATATTATCCATCTGTAATGACTGATGGTGTTTTTTTTACGGTTGTAATCCGACAACTTGCCTAAAATAGACGCTACAATGAGTAACAGTACTTTTATAAGCCCTGAATTTCGGGGTTTTAAGGCGATATGGTAATAAAACTTTTTTTTACACAAACTCTCATATTATATACTGGTTTATATTTCAACATTTTAACAACATACGCCTAAAATAGAGTCAATTCTGGCCCTTTTAAATTAAATTAGAACAAAATAGAAAGTGTCAGTTCGTCACCTAACTTCCCTGTCATAAGATGATCTTTTAAACTTTGGCTATTCTACAAGTAAATTTCCTTTTTTGTAAATACCGCACAAAATTCCCAACTGCTCCCAACCACCTGAAGCCAGTGAGAAGTGGACTATGGCATCCCCAATAGGAGCATGTTGTGAGGCTGAAGGTAGTGTGGGTAGGAAAGAAGATGTTGAAGAGAAAGGTGGGGAAGTACCTGGCTATTCAGTCCTGGCTATTCCTGGCTATTCAGTACCTGGCTAGTCACTAATCACGGCTAAAGCCATTTTTTAAAAATAAGAATACCGTACAAGAGTCCCAATTGCTCCCGTCTGGAGCCAGTGAGACTATGGCATCCCCAATTGGGGTATGTTGTGAGGCTGAAGGTAGTGGGGAGGGGAGGAAGATGGGAAAGAGGAAGGTGGGAAGTACATGGCTATTCAGATCTGGTCACCAAACACGGCTAAAGCCATTTCAAGCAACGTTTCAATTTTGAACGGTAGTCTTACACAAGGATGATACTGAAAATATTTTCCACTCTGGAACGTGCCGCAAATATACAACGTATTATTTTAAACGAATAAATTGTGAAATGCGACACAACTTACTCAAAGACCGGTCAGTGGCTGAGTTGGCACCACGTTTGGTTCCCACCCAGGCGTTGCGGGTTTGATTCCTCGGCTGGCTAAGTGTTATATCACGACACAAGCAACATTTTCCTATTTTGTGGTGGTAGTAGGAGATTTTCTCATAGGTATATTGTCAAATTATTCGTAACCTGGGAATGTTTGTCTTTCTTAAAAAATATATATTTCATAAATTTACTTGTTCACGCCGGGATTGCTAGTCGAGAGTCTAACCCCTCGACCACAGAGGCTGTCATTATTGTGTAGATAACCATCTTACGACTGTATGCAAAGGTGTTTCCACGTTTAAATTATGAATATAAATAGTCAATAACTAAATGTTTTTTTTATTGTAATGTTAAAATTCAAATCTGCAAAAAAGCTGGCACGGGGGTCTCCATCGAAGCCAGAGTCAAATTAGCTTCTCACAAAGCTTTACTATAGGGCCCACAGACACACAACTGCTGACCCTGTACAAATCGCAAATCCGCCCCACTGTTGAATTTGGCAGCCACCTCTGGTCTAGGACACCAAAATACTTGAAAAACCCTTTACTCAGAAATCTGAAACGGGCGGTCCGTTCGATAGATTTTCTTCTCTAACAAACGGATTGCAATGTTTAGAGCACAGGCTTCAGGTGGGAATGGTGTTCTTATTCTACCGGTATTTCAATAGAAGAAGCTCCGAGGAACTAGCTTCATTGATCACTTCAAACACATCAAACGCACGCCCAACATTTGTACACGGTCGAATTAGAAAAGGTTTTTTGTCGCATTAGAAAGGATCTAAAACATCTTATTTAAGGTTTTTCTTATAGTATTTTTACGCACGTGTACCAAATTATATATGCTTAGCAAGTGGAAAGATTATAACGATATAATTCGAGCAAACTGGAAGTCAATAAATAACACCAGCTACAACTTACGAACTAACTACAGTTACTTACCGCGGCGATCGCAAAATGTTCGGCGGGGGTGACGTCACAGAGTTATTCGGCGCGAAAACATCGTTTTGGCCGCCGTTTAAAAAGGCGTATTTTAAAACGTTGTAGAAAATTTATCCGTTGTCATAAAAATAAAATAAAAATTCCGTTATCATTGTAATTTTTTACTTAATTTTTTTCAATAATAAAAAAAAATGTGAAAATACCCTATTAAGCAAACCACTTGGGGTGACCTATGGCAGGGGTATTAGTTACCCAAACAATAGTTCCAGGGGCGGCGGTGCTCATAACCGCCTCCCAAATTGTTTGCCTCCCTAATTATTCACAACAATATGTTATTATAGGAATGTAGGAGTTTTTTGGATACCAATTAACATGAGTTATTCACAAATATGTATTTTGTGATGACTATTCAAAAAGTACTTGTGTTAAGTACCATAGTCGTATTTTAGTATCTCGTACAACCCGCTGATAGGATACCATATGGTTTTGCATCACTACTTATTTTTATTTTTTCTAAAATTATTTTAATCACATAATTTTTTTTTTTTAAAAGGACAAACATTCCCGTGTTAATAAACAAACATTATCACCATAATAAGCGGAAAATGTTGGTTATCTCGTGAAGGAGGACTAAGCCAGCTGAAAAAATTAACTCACCACACGCCTGAGTGGGACCCAAACGCGATACCAACTCAGCCACTGACCGGTCGTTGCAATGTTTTATAAAAAAATGGAGGGTCCATTTTATTTCCACAATAAAACTACTTTTATTTCCATTCGAATATTTATGGAAGGCACCTCAAGGATATATTATTTTTTCTATGGTTAAAACAGTTAAAACAGCTGTTCTTGTTCTGCCGGTTCTACAATGGAAGATCCTCCGAGGAACTAGCGTCATTGATCCCCTCGGCACCGGTGCATAGTCCGAAAATATGGCAAACACGCGCCCAACATTTTTACACGGTTGACATTAGTCACTTGAGAACGGGTCGGTTCTTCGTACTCTACTTGTTCCTGAGTCCAACAGCTCGGCTGTGGAACGATTTGCCGGCCTCTGTGTTTCCTCCCTCCTACAACACGGGTCTCTTCAAGACCCATGTTCACTTCATCCTCTCCTCAAAAACACTCTCCACTAGGGATTGCAATCCCGCAATGCGGGATCCCGCATTCCCGCGGGATCCCGCATTCCCGCGGGATTCCGCATTGCTTTTATTAATCTGCTGGATCCCGCACCTTCAAATTAAAAATTGGCGCTAAAACTTTCGCGTAAATGGAGAGTAGCGCGACATTGCCGTTCAGCACAGTGCGCCGCGCCGGCGACTAGCGGACGGTTGGCGGGCTCAGGCTATCCTGTCAGTTGTTCATAAATGGCACTGCGCTGCGCACGTCTTTTTCTAGGTGACGAGTGTTTTCGTATACACCGTTCGGCGTTTAACGTAAGTACCTAAATTTTAATGTTTCGTTTAATCTCATTGCTAACTTGCAGCCTTTTAAATTAGGAGTTGAGGCACTTTGTAGGCGAGAGTCAACGCTTGTAACTGCGACACAACAGTTCGATTTATTTTCGATAAATTACAACAACAAAATACGGTATTGAGTAACCAGTTGTCACAGACTCTACATGAACGTATTCAAGAACGCCGCACTGATTTAACAGGAGTTTTGATTTATTTGCATAATCGGCAAAAATAGAGATCGTACTTATACATTCTTCATGCCAAGAAAAATTGCAATACGCCAAGAAATAATGAAAATAATAGAAAGAGTCGTAGTTCAAGACAAAGAAACATATGCAGATGACGTCTCCGAAAATACACCTATAGCTGGAACATCTGCTGCTGATACAGATCCTACTCTAACGCTAAAAGAAGAATTAGAAAAACAGCTTCAACAAGTAAAAGAAATATTTGAGAAAAAGCCAGACAACAAGCAAAAGAACTTTGAGAAAATTTTGAAGAAAGAAATGACGTTCTTTGAGTCTGATGGTATCAGAGGAGAGTACCTGACGCTCGCCTATGAATATATCCTGATGGTTCAGCCTACTAACGTAGAAGCCGAGAGAGCGTTTTCAGCATCAGGATATATTTGCAGTTCACTCAGAAGCAGGCTCGGAGATGATACAATAAATGCCATTTGCTTCTTAAGAGCGTATTTTCAAAAGTTATCACCATAGGTTGATATCTTAGTAATAGCATCTAAGAGAAAGTTGAGATTTTATTATTAGTCTGACGGCCTCCGTGGTCCCGAGGCAAGACTCTCGACTCACAATCCGAAGGTCGCGGGTTCGAACCCGGCGTGCGCAAATAAATTTTATTTGATTAATTTGTGTTATTTCACAATTTATTCATTTAAAATAATATATGATATATTTGCGGCACGTTCCAGAGTGGAAGATACTAATAGTATCGCCCTGGTGTAAGACCACCATTCAGAATTGAAACGTTGCTTGAAATGGCTTTAGCCGTGTTTAGTGACCAGATCTGAATAGCCAGGTACTTCCCCACCTACCTCTTCCCTATCTCCTTCCCCCCCCCACTACCGTCAGCCTCACAACATACCCCAATTGGGGATGCCATAGTCTCACTGGCTCCAGACGGGAGCAGTTGGAACTCTTGTGCGGTATTTCATGTAAAAAAAAAAAGTCATTATATGAATAAGACTGAATTAAACATATTAAACTGTTGTAAGGAGTAACGGTAAAATTAAACAAAACTATTAAACTATGCTAAACATTTAAAGATGAATCTAAGAAAACAGATAACTAATTACTTATACTTAATTAATAGAAAGAAATAATTGCTTATTGTAAGAAATGTTTAATAAAAGTTGATTTTTATAACATAATTTCAAAGATGCGGGATTGAGTAATCCCGCATATCAATCCCGCGGGATTGAATCAGCTGCGGGATTGTAATCCCTACTCTCCACACAGCATCTTCAAAAATGACATCATTTTCCTCAGGGCCTCCTGTGTGGAGTTAATGTGAAAAAAAAGGTTTTTTTTTTCCTAAATGTAGAGTCACCTTTGCTTTTATGCAAATAATGTTGTTTTAATAAAGTAAGTAATTAAATAAAACCATAAAAAGTGTGTAATCCAATACCGCAATATTACCTACCATAGATTTTCACTTGAGTTGGCCTTTACAAAAATATTAACATTAGAAAAACAATTATTTCGTGAATGAAAATGAGTTATTTTCCGGCTCGTGTTTAGGATCAGGGTGGGTAGTAAGTAATAATCTCGTTACCTGTGATTTTGTCAGTTAGCTGCGTGTTAAAGTATTAAGGTAGAGGTGGTCGGTGCTCGCCCGTAATCTCTAATGGGCCCGTAAGTACCAGAACAAGTTCTAATGGCTTCTCAACTTTTAAGTAGTGTTTCATAATCCGCGGAATTAAAGCAGGCTTATCCGACATTTTCAAATTGCGGTGTGTAATCTAAACACACGGCAGAATCAAAGGCAATTCGCTTTTTGTAGCTGGGCTTTCAAAAGGACCTTTCAAGAAGCATTTCAATAACTGTAATCGCAAATAAATAATGTAATCGAGATTGACTACGATTGAAAAAGTGGACTGGATTTAAATTGGTTTTGTAGACCGTGATGTTGACACAATACATATCTTATATCTGACTTACTGTCTTGTTTGGCTGGGAGGATAAATCCTTCGTCTTGGTCGATCTCGCGGTTCTGAGGGACACCACTAGCGGTTATCACTACACAAGCACTTGAGAAAGCAAGAGAATTTCAGCACAAATATTCTCTGATGGTCGATGTAATTAAGAACTGAGAGAGCAAGGTTACAGCACAGCAATTAACCGTAAACTTCCTTAACATTTATAATTCATATATAATTCAAAACAGTGTTGAATCAAGAGATTACTGTAGATCATTGCAAGCACATAACACAGACAGTAGACTTCTTAAAGTGGATGTTGAATGCACCGAGAGGTTACTATGGACCATTGCACAGCACATAACAGATTTAGATTTCAGACTTTATTATTGTCATTTGTGACTAGTCCGAGTATTGTTGGCAGCTCGGGAAAAGGTTTAGGTGAGTAGATAAAATAAGTAGAAATGCAAAGATACATATATAAATTACTAGTCCGAGTAGTGTTGTCAGCTCGGGAAAAGGTTTAGGTGGGTAGATAGAATAGGTAGGAATGCAAAGTTAAAGTATGTATAGAAAAAGATATGTATATTTGAGTCAAATATTCACTGAACAGCTGATAACACACAATTTAGATTACTTTATTTAGATTTTAATGGAAACCAATGTCGTCCCCGACTTAGTACATTTTGTTCCAGCCCGTTTCACGCATTCTATCTCTTTTACACTTGCCTGATATCGAAGTGAAATAACAAAAAACTGCGCTATAAAAATATTATGTTATTTTTATTAAAATATATAGTCATCCCATTTGATCGAAAGGAAAGTTTTGTTATGATGATAAAACACATTTATTATTTTATTTGAATTTTAAGAAGTCACGAAATACGCTCACATTGCATTTCTTGTGTGTTCTTTATTATATGACTAGCCGAAATCCCCGGCATTGGCCGGGCTCTACGTAGAGTTTGTCGAATCAGATTTAGGCAGTAATTTTCCTTTTATTTTAAACGTCAAATGTGCGAAGGTTTCATCAAGAAATATCAAAATGCTGCTTTAGGGATAGAAAAAGGAATGGGGTGAATTTTCAAAATTTCATAAAGACAGTCACCTTGTTCTTGTTTTGTAGGTCAAGGTGTGTGCAAAATTTTACTAATCTCATAATTTATCTGTAGATTTCTTTAAAAATCTATGCTACACCGCCCGCTACAGACACTCTTTGTTATTTCATTACCTTAATCGCAAAATAATTGTAAGGGACAAACGGCAACATACATCTCGGCCCTTTGCTTCATTCACATACATACATCGTCTTATTATCTTTTGTTATTCTGACTTTTGAAATGCAATGTTGCTCGAAATGGCTTTCACCGTGTTTGGTGAAAAGATGTGAATAGCCAGGTACATTTCAATCTTCCTCTCCCACACCTGTATTCTTCTCCACCCCTAGCCTGACAACATTCCTCAATTGCCATAATTTCACTTGGCATTTATGAATTTTGTGCAACCACATAAAAATGCTTCTAGTTTATTTATTTATTTAATATTTATTTAATATAAACGGTATACATATACCATAAACACGGATTACCTATCACAAAATCATAGTTAAATAAGAAATAATAAAAAAAGTACAACAGTTAATTTTGGTTTTTGATTAAGAAACGAACCAGATATACTATTATATATAAAATTCTATAGTGCAAATAAAATTAATATTTTTTGTTGATATTGTTAATTTAATAGTGGTGTACACAAAGTTATTTGTTTTCATTAAATTAATAATGACGCCACAAAGTGAATTTGCGAATTTTGAAGATAAAAAAAAATTAATGCTGATTGAAAATATTTGATAGTAAAGCCTTCTTGTACCTAGCTTCCGTGCAGTTAAATATATCTGCCACATCTGCATATCTATTAGTAACTTCATGTAACCTAGATACAAGCGAGTGTTTCGTATACTCAGTCCGGTTATTGTAGCATTTAAACAGGATTTTAGAACGATTGGCTCTCGTGGGTATATGAAATTTAATGAGCTTAGTTAAATCAGTACTGTCTTATCTACCATTTACAAATTTGAATATCTAAAAATTCTATAGTCTTCTCATCCATGAGGTGACAATTGATATAAATAATTTGAATATTATATATTATATTAACACTCCCATTAAAATTCTTTGGAAGAGGAGGTAATTCACTAAAAGACCAACAACCAACGACCAATCGGTTTTATCTGAACATGCCGACACGTCAAATTGATCAAACTTCACACTGTTGAAAGTGAAAATAATTTGCGTCGAAGATCCGCGAATTCCACGAGTAATTGTGATTCAGAAATAGTTGCGTGAATAGTTAAGTTTGTTGGCAGTTTGACGTGGGATCGTATGCTAAGCGACCGGCGACATCTGCGCGCCGTGAACTGTTGGACGGAGTTTCTGTTTGTGCTAGGGCCTCTGTGTACGTGCCTGTAACCCACCCAGATAAACCCCACCGGTAGCACCCAAACCACCCACTCAATAGCAGGGTGTTAGGGACGTACTTGACTTACTTTATCCAGTGATTTCTGACATTATTTAAAGAAAGTAATGAAGTTTAGGTCTACCGTGACATTATTGATGTTTTTTTTTTCACCCAAAAATAGAAAAAAAAACAACGCAAATCAAGTATTGGACGCTTATTCTTTTTATTCTTTCACCCAAAAACAAAAAAAAAATCAAAAATCAACTATCGGACTGATATTCTTTATTCAGTTATTAATTATAATTTTTTTACATCTTTTATCTAATATATTCTTTTCCAAAACTCTCATACTATTATTATACTACCTAATAACTAAAACTTCGACTTCACTATATTAAGACATAATCTTCGAAAAAATGCTTGAACATTTTGAAACCTTCATGATAAATATTGTTTTGGGCTCCCGATAAATTTGTTTTAGAAAGATTAAAATCGTTGCAGTTTCTCGTAGGTTAGCAACTGTTCTTTTAATTCTAAATTATTCAACATATAATTTGGAAACATTTTATTTTTTAATTTATAAATAAATATAAGAGTATCGAACAGTATTTTTAGGTTACCGTCTGCGTGCGTGGTTAAATTTCAGAACCCGGCTTCTTCGTTGTGTCTGACGCCACGCCATACGCGCCGCGCCACAAATAACATTTGTGTACGTGGAATTTCAAATAAAGCTATCGCTGTAATTCAGTTTTGAATTCAAGAATTCGTCACAAGATGTCGCTACTTCCGTCAGCAGGTCGGATGGGTTCGTGTCCCGCCTAAGTATAACTGCTACGAATTTGTGATCATGTAGTATCTCTCCGGATATACGGACGGTAATACATAGTTGTATCAAGCGGCTATAAATTACATATGACGTTATTGCCTGTCCCGGTTACTTTGACCCGGTGACTAGCTACACTAGATGACAGTAAATCCGAGGAACGGGCTATTTTTGGAACCAGTTTCTATTGGATTTATAAAATGGTCACCAATACTAACTGGGCGATAGCAACCAAAAACCGCCCGTAGGGCCTTGCGGCACAAACCTACGGAGCGGGTTTTTAGCTCCTAGTTGTAAACTAATCGTTGCCACACACTTAAAATATAGAGTTGGGTTGCATGATTTTTATCCTGATATATTTGCTACAGCACAATACAGACCTAATGCCTCTGTCATGAATTATATTCATTCTTTTAACTAATATTCATATGCCTATGTTTTAACTTGTGTTTTATTGCTCAGAAAGATTTCAATTGTGCAGTAATTCAAGTGAGATGTTACAATGGTGTTGAGTACCAATTTTCCTTTGTTCTAATGTCTAATTTTGGCTTTATCCTACTTAAGAAATTAACCCTTTTTTGCAATTTTTAGTTAACATTTCAAAGTTAGTGTAAAGTGTTAACTTGTTATCGATTGCGATTTCTAAGTATTTAATTTATTCTAATTCTTGAAGTTAGGGGCGGAGCGGGCGGTTACTCGGCAGAGTGACGAGTAACGACCCGTGGAAGGTTTTTTTTGTTTGATTTTGAAGAAAAATATTTAAAAAAAAAAAAGACAATTTTTTTTGCTTCATATAAAATCATATATCATTAGAAGTAAGTCAGGTTTGTCCTTTAACATCCTGTATGTGTATATACCACATATTTGGATGGTGGATAATGTAAGGATGCAGAAAAATGATGAGAGCATGTTGGCAGTACCAGATTTGTTGAAATCAGTGTCGGGTTTAATTTGTGTCGATATTATTTTTTATTTTTTTTTTATTGGCACATGTTCTTTCCGTAGGAACAGGCAGACATATTTGCAATGAAATGCATTTCAACTTATGGGCATCACTTACATTCATTTTTACGTGTGGCATCACCGTCACCTCTCCGAAAAATATCTCGGCACCGCTCCGAGAATGACCGGGCAAATTATTCCGTTCCGAGCACTCGATCCAACCGCCCGTTCGCGTTTTTTACCTCTCTACCCGTTTCATACGTGAACACTAATTGTGTAAATTATTAAAATCTTAAATAAATGTTAAATCACTCAAATAAGAGTACAGTGTTACCAATCATCATCCAGTATAATCATTGAACACAGGATCGCGGCCTGAAAGTACCGCGACCCCCAGGAGCCTGACTATTCCTCATGGTTGAGTATTAATATACACTCGTCTGATGAGAAGACGGAGCACAGGTCAAACATTCTCCACCAGCTCCTCAGCCTGTGGAACCAATTCTTTCAACCTTGGTAATCCCGACGCTCAAAAACTACTTTCAACAAACTGAATAAATAAATCCTTTTAAGACGTTTTGAGTATGGAAATGTATGGAAGTTTATCAATACCGTTTAAATTTAGACTCGCGGGCGGTTTGACAATGTTATTTTTATGTTTATTTATTATTCAGCTTCCTAAAAAAAACATAATGATTAGAAAATAACATTTTTTAAAATCATCCAATACACAACAAGAATCTTTTATCAACAACAAGAAGGTATCTTTAAAATGATTTACCTGTACATTGATGCACGCTCAAGGACTGTGATCGAATTGTAATCTAGTTTTATCGCATAGTAAAGGGATTAGAATTTTGTCTCGTGTGTTGCATTTAAAATATTTTCTTGAGAATAGGGAAATAATAACGTCACAACGCTACTATAATCGTATTTTTAGAGTTTTTTTTTACATTAGCTCCACACAGTAGGCCTTGAGGAAAATATTTCATTTAGGGTGTGTGTCATCTTGTGTGTCATAGGTTGTGTGTGGAGAGTATTTGTAAGGAAAGGAAGGAAAGGAAGTTCTTAGAAGGAAAATGGCAGAAGGAAGAACTGTCAGAAAATGGATTTATAGGTTACATAAATAATCAAATTTACATTTTAGAGTCTTTATTTTATGAGGATTTTTTGAAAGTGATGTTTTTTATAACATTAATATCTAATGCACGTGTTGGTAAACGTATCAAAGAAATGAACGTCTTAAGAGATGCAAGAAATCCATTCAAAATATCAGTTTATTTTTAGGTTATTTTTTGAGCATTAAAATCAAATTTCAAAATTTTTTTAAAATTTTTTTATATTATCCCCGAGAAAAAAGTGAGATGTCATTTTCCTTTCAAATTCATTAAATGAAAGAACTGTGTTTTTGTTCAATTTTGTATTTTTTTTTTAATTTCTCTACATTTTGATTAAAAATATTTTTGGAATGTTTTTTTTTCAATTTTTGTTCGTGTTTGAAGCTTAAAATATGGCAGTTTTTAAAATTTAGAGTATATTTTAAATGAAAAAATCTAAAAGGTAATTTTATCTGGTTTCTGAAATGATACTTGTTTTTACGACATTTTCAAAAATAAGAAATATACAAGACATTAAAAAAACGTTGGAAAAATTTCAAAACTCGTTCAGAAATTATTCATACAACAGACGTATACAACAGATAAACTACTCCTTCTGGCCGTGTAAGCAGTGTAAATATCTTTTCATGAAATTTTTTTCGTCATTTTTTAATTAGTAAACTAAATCTAACTAATCTAATCACTAAATCCTAGTGAGACAGGCATCAATTAAACCCTATGTAAAACCCTACGTTTATAGATTAATAAAAAAAAAAATATTTTCATATCCGCGGTCGTTATCAATTGAATAAAATTTTCACCAGGTTTTTTAGTAAAGCTGTTAATATATAGAAATAAATAAATTATAACACAGAGAAACTTGTAGTGAATTAAACTAAAAGTTGATTTTTCTGGGTCACTAGTAGATAATTTCAAAATGTAATGCATGTACACGACCGTTATGCCCTCCGGTACTTGTAGTGAATTAAACTAAAAGTTGATTTTTCTGGGTCACTAGTAGATAATTTCAAAATGTAATGCATGTACACGACCGTTATGCCCTCCGGTGTTATTTTATAGCGTATTTAATATCCAAAAATATGTGTAAATAATATTTCAGCATTCGAATGTTGATTTCCTCATTATCACAAAACTTAGTTTTTGGAGATGTCTGACTAATCAACTGGAAGATCGACATCTACCCTGATTTGTCGAACACTGCAAAAAGGAACACAAATCTCAACACGACTAAACACCCCAAAATTCAAAATTCGAACAACAAACCACATTCAAAGACTTCTCAACTTCAGTAAAGTCCCTTCGCGTGTAAAGTGACCAGTTACACCCATCGCAGTGGCTCTACCATCCCAGGAATCCCCGCCCCAGGGCGCGAGGTGTCGGAGAGCGAGGTACACGGTATACATAGGATATCGACAAACGGCCGGACTGCGTGGAATGCGGTATATTGAATTTCAATCTTTCCCCGTCTTTGTCTCTCGGAGGAGACCGTTTATATTCGTTTTTCGAATGAAACGCCCGTCCGTTTCCCGTTTCAACATTTCAAAGCCGAAGCGATTTAATATTCCGTTGTTATACGAGCGATGCGACGAGGGAAAATAAAAGGAAACCACTGTTAGACAGCGCACTAGAAGAGCTTTTTAATAAAACTATTTTGAAGTAGGTTGCCTTAAAAATATACAAATACGTGCAGCGTTCTTGTTTTTAATTAATTGCTATCAAACAAATGATAATATACAATTTTATTCTTGGTAATGATTTAATTATTATAATTTTGAAACTTTAAGAAAATATAAACGCAATATAAATATAAAAAAGACGTGGAATATTTTCTTAGTCCTGATCTCGTATAATGGGTAACCAGGTTTTGGAGAGAGAGTTTTCAGCGATTTCTAATGGGTATACTTCAAGATTTACATACGATTTTTTCAGTAACGTCTATGATGATGTTTTTAAAATACTATTCAGTTTTGTTTCCGATGATTCATGAAGCCGAAAAATGCTGACTTAATGCGGTAATTTTTTGTTAATTTATTAAATATTCATGTTGGGTGGGAGTTTGTTATATAACTTCACAGCTAATATTCAGAGATTCTCGTTCAAAGGTAGTTTTACAATTAAATAATTTAGCTTGATTAATTGCTTTGCTTTTGTTTTATTGTAGTGTTTGTTAGGTGTTTGCCTCTGTATTCTTTGCGATGATGAACGAACATATTTTCGGCGTAGATTTTTTTTGTATATTTCTGTTGTTGGTGTCCTTATGGAGACTTTTAATATGGTATTTATGATGAATTTCTGAGTTATATTTAGTCGTTTTATGTAATTTGATGCTGCCGAGATCCATTTGTTTAGTTTACGAGTAAAGCAAGGTAAGGTAAAGAAATTGTTTTCACACACAACTTTAAACCGAAACCATCTATTCTCCTTGGAAGTTAAAAAAACATGCCCTGGTAGTTCTAGTAAATTTCAGTTTAATTTCGCGTTTTTATTTAGACTAAGTCAATGATATTTCATGTGATAGGTCAAAACGTTTAATATGAATATTTGATTCAATGAAAACGTCGATTCATAAACAAGGTAATTTTTTTAATGAAAAATCAATGGGAACATTATTTTTATCATGTATTTAGGTACGTTTTGCGGAGAAAATGCACCTCTTCTCCCAAAGTTAAGTGCGTAAACCACTACTCTACTAAGGCCGCCAGAAGAGAAGATTACGTCATATTTTATGATTTTATTTATTTAAACGCCATAAAATGGCTTTTACAATCAAGTGTTACATGATACAGTGGTACACAGAGGGTAACAGTATTTTAATAATAACGAAAATATAATAGTTATACAATATTTAAAAATTATACAAACTAGGTTTATATAAGAACTGATATAAAACAGTAATATGATGTATGTGTAATAAAGGCTAGTAAATAGGTATGTGATACAATTATGTGTTACAATCAGAAAAAAAATAATGTGAAAATTTAAGGAAGAGAATAGAATATATTAAAGAGAATTTGGTGGTTAAATATATTTTATTTTTTAACCCCTCAGGCCTTGACTACATTCTGCCGGTAGGTCAGGTTTTTCCGCTTTGCAATAAAATCCAAATATTTGGAATATTTGTGAACGTATCCGAAAACTATTTGTAAAAGGCGATGAAATACACTTCCATATTTTATTATTAGAAATAACCACGTTTTTTTTTTAAATTTAAAAATTCAAACATTAAAAAATAAAATTACTGGTAATGAAAAAAAATTGTGTGCAGTTCACACGCGGTAAAAGTGAAACCTTTAGAAAACTAAAGCAGATAAGAGTGGGGAGGCTACAAAGCACCGAAAAAAGAGGAGATCGATTATTCTATATCATTCTCTCGCAGGCTAAATCCTATAGATGTATGTGTTTGTCTCCTGTTAGTCATTTTTAGTCACTTTTTAGTCACTTTTTCGTTTCATGGAGTTTCAAATCACAACGGTGCTAAAGAAGTTTTCACTTCAAAAAATAAATACACAAACATATTTTATAAGACAATTGTATTATAAACGTTATCATCATCTCATTTTTTGTCAAAATAATTTTTTAAAATTCACAAAGTTTGAATTATTTTTTTGCAAATTTATAAATTTTTGCAAGTTTGAAATTGCGGTCGGAAACGTAGCGACCAGATCCGCGTTCTCTATAATACGAGCCAGTTGCTGCCAATTCAATTACGCCGCCACTGGTCCCGCGCGGAATTCGAGAAATTCCTTCGTACCGTGGTATTGGCGTATACGCTTCCCGACGCTGACTAACTGTAGGGAATATACTGGAAAAGTCTAGAAGTGATTTCTAAAGTGGTCCAGGTGTACCCTTAGGGGCCACGGGAGACCCGACGGGGGTCCACGCAGGCGCGATAAAGAAATGGGGGTTCACAAGTTGTAAGTGTGGTTCCACGAACTGGTTTCGATTGAGACCCATCCCGTGCCCCATATCCATATCCCATCCCACCCCCTGTCTCGTATACCATTACGCCTCTCCATAACAGAGCTACTGGCGTAGAACGCACGTTGTTGTACCGGTTATGCATGAGATCTTAAAATGGGAGGGGGGGGGCGTAATGGGATACGACTTTTTCAAACGGGGGCAAAATATTTGCCACGACGGAAGGGGCGTTATGGGATATGGGTATGTTCACATAACAGTACACCCATATCCCATTATGCCCCCTCCGTCGTGGCAAATATAATCTCGAAAACTGGTCCATTTTGCCCCCGTTTGAAAAAGTTGTAGATCCGGTACTGCTCCGTCGTGACAGATCACACCTCGCCATTCAATATTCAGTACAACGCGTGTCGAGTTTTGGAAAAATGGTAGAAACGTACCAGCAGGGGGTCCACCGTGACCAGTAAAATTTTGAAAGTGGACTACAAGAAAAAAAGTTTGGGAACCTCTGGTCTAGACTCTCGACAAACGTCTTTGAACGTTCGTTGAGAACTGACGAGAGTTGTTCCGAAAAGCGAACAAATTAACCTGAGGGGTTAAATCCAAATAATTATATCTCGAAAAAAGTGGAAGTCGGCGTGTTTCTTGATGACTTCTAGTGTTGTGTTCTATATTCTGTTTTATAACGTCTTATAAATCGATGAACGCCGGCCGCATTCACGAAAAAGCATGACTCATTGTCACGCTGTCACGTTCCGCCTTAGCCGGGCGTACAAGCGAGGGCGCGGAACAAGCGTTAGAGAGGCACGATCGGCCTAAGCGTTCGGTTTAAGCGTTCGGCTCGTGACGTTATCGCGTAAAATTATCGTCCGTTAACCGACTTTACAGACAACCAATTTTTTTTTTTTTACATTAGTTCCACACAGTAGGCCTGACTAAAAAAAATCCTCAGGGCCTATGTCATCTTTGAAGATGATCTGTGTGGAGGATCTTTTTAGGGAAATGAAGGAGAAGAAGTTCTGGAAAGGAATATGGTATGAGGACTGGATCTGGGGTCAATGTGCCCAAGAGTGACAGACGAATGAATCCATCCTTCCCACTACGGTACAAGGCGAGGGTTCGAGATTCTGAAGAGATCTAGGCCAGGTCTCCTTCAACAGTCTCTCCCGATCCGGCACAAGACACAAATGCCACCAAGGCTATTACGTCGAAAAACCGGAAACTACCGAATCCGTTCCCCGTGCATTGCTACTCGCGTGGTAGTTGCGTAATAACTTTCTACGACTATCTTGAGATTTTTCACTTGTTTGCGCTGGTGCATAAATACCAACGTATTTTTTTCCCATCTCGTATTATCAAAAAAACCTTTCTCTACGAATAAGTCCAACAAAGGTGAAAGAGAAGGAAGATGCGAGGTGTGTGAGCTACTCTCGGCTTCCACGTAACCCTGTGAAATTGCTTGTTTTCTTTCACGTGGTATCTAAACGTAATCAACCGCCTTATTCTGAACACGTATCTTTGGTGACATCTTGTGGGTTCAATTTAATTATGGTTTTTCAAAGTTGGTGATTATTTGAACGTACGATTTTTCTTCTTCTGCTGAGGATCGTGACCCTCACTTTAATGTCTGTGGTGGACAAGGCGCCTCTACTCCTCGCGGTTCAGAGCTGCGTTGCGTGTAGAACTTGCGTCGTACCGGATGTTGGTGATACTTTGACACTTCTGCTTCTCCTGGCTTCCACTTTGCGAAGACTATGAATTTCTCTGTTGAAGTCGTTAGTTTAGCGAGCAACGTGACCAAAGTATTTTAAAATACGCTGTGAGCAGAGAGTTGAAAGCCTATCGTGAATGCCTAGCTATTGCGGAATTGATAAATGCGCCTGGCTGTCCATGGAATCCTGAGCATTTTTTTTCCAGCACCACATTTCGAGGGCGTGTATCAATTTTCTTTCGCTGACTCTGAATGACCATATTTCCACACAGTATAGAAAAATGGGGAAAATCAGCAGGACGGGTCTCATCTTGGTGGTTTGTTAATTCCTCTGTCACGCCATTTCTATTGCGTAATTAGTGTGCTTAAATCAATCGGTGAGAAATTACCAAGGTCTTATGTGGTCTTGTAGAGTATGTGGGTGTACTTTTTTCAAGAAAATGTTAACTTCTAACGTTTCCATGAATAAATTTATCTAAAACAAATTTATAAAACACCCGTGATCATCGGTTAGACCAGTGATTCCCAAAGTGGTCCAGGTGGACCCCCAGGGGTCCACGGGAGACTCGACGGGGGTCCACGTAGACGTGATAAAAAAATGGGGGCCCACAAGTTCTAAGTGGGGGTCCACGAAAATTTATCTGCAGGCTTATTCTCTATCTTTTGTGGGATCGTTATCGAGATAACTGACGTTTTCAGATTTTTGTGTTTTTAACATATTTACTGTAACATATTTTAGTTTAATGCATGATTATTTATTCATTTAATGTACGTTGTACATAGAAAAAGCAAATTAATCACACAAATCTGTCAGAAGATCACGTCCGTTATCTCGATAACGATCCCACAAAAGATAGAGAATAAGCCTGCTGGTTTCGATAGTAAAAAACAAAAATGTTGGCTTGGCTTTACCTGTCAATGTAGGCAGATAGTACACTAGAATTTCAGTGAAAAATGGTCGTTTCGAGACCCATCTTGTGCCCATATCCCATCCCGCCTACCGTCTCATATCACATTGCCCCCCCCCCGGCCGGTTCTCAACTTCGCCCAGGAGACTTTCAGGGGGGCAGTAGAAGACCCAAAAAATTAGAGGGCATTAAGATGGCAATGAGGGCGTGGGCAGGTATACAAAATATTTTTTTTTTTTTTTTACATTAACTCCACACAGGAGGCCCTGAGGAAAAAATAATTTCCCTCAGGGCCTATGTCATCTTTGAGGATGCTGTGTGGAGGGTGTTTTTGAGGAGAGGAAGGAGTGAACATGGGTCTTGAAGAGACCCATATTGTAGGAGGGAGGAAACACAGAGGCCGGCAAATCGTTCCACAGCCGAGCTGTTGAACTCAAGAACGAGTCGTAGAAACGACCCGTTCTCATGTGACTAATGTCAACCGTGTACAAATGTTGAGCGCGCGTTTGGCGTGTTTCCCGACTATGCACCGGTGCCGAGGGGATCAATGACGCTAGTTCCTCGGAGCATCTTCCATTGTAATACCGGTAGAACAAGGACAGCATTCCCACCTGGCGCCTGTGCTCTAAAGATTGCAATCCGTTAGTTAAATTAGGAGAATCTATCAAACGGACCGCCCGTTTCTGCACAGAGTCAAGGGTTTTTTTCAGGTATTTTGGGGCTCCAGACCAAAGGTGGCTGCCAAATTCAACCGTGGGGCGCACTTGCGATTTGTACAGGGCTAGCAGTTGTGTACTATTTATTTTATTTTTTATTTATTTATTTATTTTTTTTTAACAATAATAATTACATTTATAATATAATTACCTAGGTATACATAAGAATTAATTTTATGGTTCTACTACTCCATAAATTGAGCTCTAGGAGCTCGTGTTTATGGGAGGAGTATTTAAACGCATAAAAAAAAACATATTGTTCTGAAAAGTGTGAATACAATGATCAAAGACTTAAATGTCTTGAATGAAATAAATATACAAATACTTTTTGACATAGATATAAAAATAAAATAAAAAACAATAACAATAATACATTTTTTTAATTAGATGTTAATTAGTTAAGGGTACAATATATCATTATCCAATTTCAGGGACTTAATTTGATTTTTAAATTGTTCATATTTCATTGTTTCTGTTACATTTATTTTGTTTTTGGATAATAATATATTGTACCATCTCACACCTAAATATAAATAGTGGTGTTGAGCCGTGGTCGTTCTAAGCATAGGAATGGCTATTAAGCCATTAGTTTTGAATCTATTGCTTATGCTATCTGAGGGATGAATTTTTTGGATGAAATATTCTTTGTAGATTTGATATAATGCGTTTCTCTTATACAATTCTGTGATAGTTGGCACATTAAATTCTCGAAATATCTCTAAAGTAGGGAAGTCATATGGTTTCCTAAGGATGATTTTAATAATTATTCTTTGTATTATAATTATGGGCTGTAAGGAAATCTTAAAGGCCCCTCCCCAACCAATAATGCCGTACTGTAATAAGGACTGAATTAGCGCATAATAGACAATTTTGATAGTTTTCTTGTTTAAAATGTTTCGTATGTTGTAGAATACATAGATAAGTTTTCTTATTCTTTCCACAGTGAGATCTATATGATCTTTCCATTTAACATTTTTATCTATTAAGATTCCAAGATATTTTACATTAGATTTATGATTTAGCTTAGCGCAGTCCGTATTACATGTACCGTCATTTGCACAATTTTTGGAATGGATTATTATGTTAATTAAATTAATTGGCACATCTTCTTGAAGAGAAAATGGAATATAGTATGTTTTTTCTGTGTTGAGTGATAATAAATTGTTATCGAACCATTTTTTTATAACCTTCATGTCCTGATTGGCTGCATTTGTAATATCGTTCCACGTCTTTTTTTCGATAATTATTGCAGTGTCGTCAGCAAAAGATATAAGTTTACCATTAAGTGTTAATTTAAACATTTGGTTAACGTAAATTATAAATAAAATCGGTCCAATAACAGTCCCCTGGGGAATTCCAAATGCTAAAGTTTCATCTGCACTTAGTGAGTTATTTAATTTTACTTTTTGACTTCTTTGAGTTAGGTAGCTTTGTAGCCAATACCTAACCTTACCAATAATACCGATATCATTTAATTTATTAATTAGTTTTGTATGGGAGATACTATCAAAAGCCTTGCGTAAATCAATGAAAATGCCCAGGCATTTATTTTTTTTATCCAATGCATTGTATATAGTTGAGGTTAGTTCAGCAATGGCATCATGAGTGCCTAGTTTCTCTCTAAATCCAAATTGACTAGGACTAAGTATTTTATTATTTTCAATATAGTACATGAGTTGCTTTTTTACGATCTTTTCAAAAATTTTTGCAATGTTTGAGACGAGAGATATAGGTCGATAATTTGATATTTCTTCAGAGCTGCCCGCTTTAAAAACGGGTGTTACGATGGATTTTTTATAAATGGAAGGGAATATTCCACTATTCAAACTAATATTTATAATGTGTGTAATAGGAAAGCTTAATAAGTTGTTGTATTTTTTCAATATTTCCACTGTGACTCCATCAAATCCTGGTGCAGATCCACCTTTTAATTCGTTTATAATATTTTTTATGTCATTTGTTGTTACCGGTTGGAAAACTGATAGATTATTTTGTGTAAGACAGTCCTTTTCGAAATTATCTACTTTATAATTTTCATCAATCCGTGTAGCTAGATTTTGACCGACATTAGCGAAATATTTATTAAAGGCATTAGCACATTTTGTCGGTTCTCTTATGGCATCAACAGAGTTTTTTTCGATATAAATTTTTTTAATTAGAGTTTTTTTGTTTTTTCTACTATTAATTTCATTTATTGTTTTCCAAATGTGCTTAACATTTTGTTTAGCCAGGTCAATTTCATTTTTGTAATAGTTTTCTTTAGTAATTTTTATTAAAGAGGTTAATTTGTTCCTATATTTTTTGTAAAATGTAAATATTTTTTTATCTAAGGGAAATTTCTTTGTCAGGCGATAAAACTCTTCTTTTTTTCTAATAGACACGACTAAGCCATGTGAGATCCATGGTTTTATTTTTTTGAATTTTGCTTTAATATGTATAGTTTTAATATCAGTCGATGCTGTAATATAATTGCAGAGAATATTATCAAATATATTTGCGCATGTTTCAGCACATGTTGATTCTAATACGGGTCGCCACGTTTCCGTACTTATTTTTATACTTAATTTATTATGGTTTAGTGTCTTTTTTATAAAAGCATTGTTTTCTGAGATTTTGTGATTATTAATATTAAGTTGTTGTATAGAGATGCAGGTGTGATGGTCAGTAATATTATTTTTTAATATTATCGTAAGTAATTTATCGGTACATTTAGAGTTGCACCATATGTGATCAATACATGATGGGCGTTGACCAGTAATTTCTCTAGTATAATTTTTTATACATAAAATAAAATTCATTTCTGACATAAGATTGATAAAATCAGATTTAATTTTGTTATTATTTTCGTTAGAAACATCTATGTTAAAATCCCCACATATTGTTATGTTCTGTTTATGTTTTTTGGATAAAATAATGTTTCTTAATTCATCCATGAATATATATTCATTGGATCCGTGCGTTCGGTAAATAGCGATAATATTAAAACATACTTTATTTACATTCACATTAATATCTAAGCAATTAACTCGCTGCATAGGTACTTCTTCCACTGTGATGTTTGAATAACAGGATTTAACAAATACAACAATACCAATACAATACTATTAAAGTATCTGCGTGCCCTGTACAGTATGCCCAGTTTCTGAGAGGCTAACTTAACTCTGGCCTCGATGGAGCCCCCGTACCTGAGCTGGTCACTTAGAGTTACACCAAGCATATCAATGGAAGGCCTGTTCGGGAGAATGCTTCCGTTGAAGGAGACTAGATTATCATTTCGATCCCTTTTAGACGTGATCAGACATGATTGGGTCTTTGAAACATTAAATTCGACGAGGTTATTCTTACCCCAAGAGGAAACACTCTCGAGGTAACCGGTCGTATGGTCTAAAAAAGACAAAAAACACGCTAATCACTTACTAATACAGCAAAGCAAGATTTCTTATTGGTTAGTTTTTGTTATTGTTTGTATTGTAATAATTTTTATCACGTTTGCGAAAATTCACATATTTCGATAGTTCGGGAACTGAAAGATTCCATTCTATTCAGATCTACATTAAATTAGATGATATGAAAATTTATATTTCTGATTATATAGGTAATATTATCATCTCACGTGTAACATTAGAATTGACACTTTATCACAAATACAATAAGGAAGGAGGTAGCAAACCGGTAGGTACTTAAAATAAAAAGAAATGCTTTTTTAACTTGCTAAACTAACAGTCAAAACAAATCATTTTTTGGTCTATACTTGTATTTTTTTGTTATTTTTAATATTAATCTTATCCTGACGAAGAAAACTTGGTTTTAGAAACATGTTGATAATATTGATTATATAGTGGTTTTTACAAAGTTATTTGTTTCATTTAATATATTTTAAGTCGAATTATTAATTCGGTGACAGTTGAGCACCCCCCTCCCCACAAATAATAAAATTGGGAGCTCAAAAAAAAAATTCTCAAAGTGGAAGATAATCTAAGTATCGCCCTGGTGAAAGAATATCCATTAAGAACTGAAACGTAGCTCGAAATGGCTTTATCCATTTTTGGTGACCAGGTGTAAATAGCTAGGTACTTTTCCACTCTTTTCTTACCCATCTCCTTCCCCTCCCTATACCTTCAGCCTCACAACATACCCCAATTGGGGATGCCATAATCTCACTGGCTCCAGACAGTTGAGAGCAGTTAGGACTCTTCTACGGTATTCACGTAAAAAAATCACTTAAATTACTTATCAGTAGAGCTGGTAATTTAAGCTGATTTTAATCATATTTTTTTTTTTTTTTTTTTTAATCTTTATTTTTTCCCATTATTATAAACATTTCAAAATACACATATAAGAAACAAATAAATCAAAAGTTAGGAATAATTAAATCTACGTAAAGTAAAAAGTAGGTGATGGGAACCCACAAAGGCACTGCCTGTGCGTGGGTAATATAAACAAAAATGCATACATCAGTAAGTACAATTAACAATAGTTATAAGTTATAAAAAAGTTATATGAGTTAGAATTAAAATGAAAAGTGATGTATTAAGGTTAACATAGAATTTATAGCAAAAGTGTTTTAACATCTGCACCATAAAGCCATAATTTTAATTCTTTTATGTAGAGTGATATTTTATCTGTCGTTTGAATGTGTTTTGGTATAAGATTAAATGTCCGAGGACCAATAAAGCTGCTATGTGTTTGCATTAATTTGGTATTGATTTGAGGGATGTAAAAGATATTATTAGTCCTTTTGCTAATTCTATTTTCATTTTTTTCGAAACAATTTTTGTTTTTAAATACATATTTCATAGTCTGCAATATAAATAATTTACGGATGTTGAATATTTTAGTATCTTTGAAAAGTAACTCAGTCGAGAATGTTTTAGTTCTATTGTACATAACTTTAATAATGCGCTAATATTAATGAATGCTTAAATGCTACTGATTGGACTTTTTTAAAACAAGAAAATATTAACGAAAATATCAACGTATTCTATAACATAATTCACAATATCATAGAAAAAAGTGTGCCTTACATTAAATGTAAAAATAATGTTTTCCCTCAGTGGTTCAATAAAGATTTAATTGACTTGACTCTATTGAAGAAGAAAATACATAAAAAGTACAAAAATTCTAAATCAATTAAAGATTATATTCAATTCAATTCAATTCGCCGCCAATGTCACGATCTTTCTAAACATTGTTACAAAGAATACTTAAATAATGTGGAAAATTCAATTCAATTCAATTCAATTGCAAATAACGACATCAACACTTTATGTAAGTACTCAAAGTCATTAAAAAGAAATGAAATAGATATACCTGCTAGTATGTTTTATAACGGCATAAATGGAAATAATGCAGAAACTATTGTTAATTTATTTGCTTTATTTTTTAAAGATGTATATGACAACACAATTGATAATAGTGAAATTCCTTTTTTTTCATCTAACATCAATTTACAAATTTCTAACATTCACATAGATATAAATGAAATTAAAACGCATATTAACAAATTAGATGTAAAAAAAAGTTCGGGTCCTGACAAAATACCCCCAATTCTATTGAAACACTGTATGTATGCCTTGTCGTATCCCCTCTATTTAATTTTTAATATGTCATTGTCATCGGGATATTTTCCAATTGCATGGAAAAATAGTTACATCACACCCATATTTAAAAAAGGTGACAGATGCGATATACGCAACTATAGACCTGTGTGTATACAGTCAACTATTCCAAAATTGTTCGAAAAAATTATTTTGGATAAAATTATTTTTAAATTAAATGGGATTATAACAAGGTTTCAACACGGTTTCATGAAGAATAGATCAACTCTGACAAATCTACTGATATATGAAAACTTTATAGCGAATGCCTTTGCAGATAAATGTCAAGTAGATTCGATATATACTGACTTCAGCAAGGCGTTCGATAAAGTTTGTCATAAAATATTGATAAATAAATTAAGGAGTATGGGTATAACCGTGAACTTTCTTAAATGGGTAGAGAGTTATTTAACAAATAGGCAACTGTTTGTAAAGTTAAATGACGTAATATCGGATGCCTTTTCTGCCACTAGTGGTGTGCCACAGGGCTCCCATTTAGGACCAATACTGTTTATTTTATTTATTAATGACATTGTAGACGTTTTTTCCTGTTATTTGCTGATGATTTAAAATTATATAAAAAAATTAAAAATATTTCTGATTGCATAATTTTACAAAAAAATTTAAACAACTTGTTTAATTGGTGTATATGCAATAAACTGGCACTTAACATTAGTAAATGTCAAATAATAAGATTTTATAAAATAAAGAAACCGATCATTTATGAATACAATCTTGACAAAATTATATTCAACTCAGTAGAAACAATAAATGATCTAGGTATTATTTTTAACTCAAAACTTACATTTATTAGCCGTATAACTAATATTATTAATAGAGCAATGAAGATTTTAGGATTTATTATTAGAATAACCAAACAATTTTGTAACATTGATACTATTCGCATTTTATACATAACGCTAGTGAGAAGCATTTTAGAATATAACTCTACGATTTGGGCTCCACATTACAATATCCATATTCAAGCGATTGAAAAAGTCCAGCATAGATTCCTTAGGTATATTAATTTTAAATTAGGTATTCCAAGAGAATCCGTTGACTATAATTTGTTATTAAACTGGACTAATCTCGTAAATTTATCAGATCGCAGAAAAATCTGTGATCTAATTATATTATATAAAATAATTCACTCGGTCTTGGATACCCCTGATTTAATAGAACTAATACGATTTCATTGCCCTGGTCGCGCTAACAATAGACTGACTCTACCGTTCTACTATAATAACACACATACATTATCACATTATTACTCACCAATCAGTCGATTACACATTTTGGGAAATGAATATGCTAACATCGGCGACATTTATTTCTTAAAATTAGCGCAATATAAATATGCACTCAAAAATTATTTTTCCATAATGTAACTTTATATACGCAATATGGACATGTTGAAATGAAATGATGATATTTCTCATTGTTCTTTTTTGTTATTTTTTGTTGTGATACACAAAATAATTGTATGTTATTTTTAGGTTTCAGTTTTTAAGCTTTTTTATTTTTTCCATAATGTAACTTTATATACGCAATATGGACATGTTGAAATGAAATGATGATATTTCTCATTTTTATTTCTTGTTATTTTTTGTTGTGATACACAAAATAATTGTATGTTATTTTTAAGTTTAAAACTTCTGTTATGTAATGATATTATTTTTCTTACTTTTGTACTCTATTATATGTTTATTTATAAAAGGCAGTATAGCCGTTTATGTATTTAAAATAAAATAAAAGTAAGCAATAATTATAACAAATTCAGGGTGTTGCTAAAACGGTGAACAGGGAAGATTTTAACGAAGGAACGATTTTAACGAATAATGACTAAAAAATTCTGACGGTGTAACCTCTTGAATCATTTTAATATTTACATATTATATACGGATTCGTCGGTCTAATGAGACATCGGGTCAGCCAGGATGCGGATAATGGCTTCCGACAAGTGGTGACCGCAGCGCTCCAGCACCAAACCCCACTCCTGAGTGAGCGCTGGGCCCGAGCTCACCCAGACCACGCCCTACATAGAATTGATTATTTATTTATTTTTTATTATTTTTTTTTCCTATTCTATGTACCTATTTAGTTCATTATTTAAGAAAAATCTGTTGTATTAAAATATGTATAATTACATAAATATGTACAATTATATGGGACGTGTGGGATTGCACTATCCTCCCCACATCCTGAAATAAAACATTATTATTATTATTATATACCTATATATGATCATTTGCGACTGGTATTGCATTAGATACAAATTGTAAGATTACATTCGAGTCTAAAGCAGGGTTCAGAATAAGTTCGCCTTTTCGTTAGAGGCTGTATTTTATCTGCGACACCCTTGAGGGCGAAATCCTTTTCCCCGTCAAACATCGGATTCGCTAAGTCCTGTCGTGTTAACGCTTATGTAATTACAAAATGCCGTGTTTCTTGCGAACGCCCGTGTAACGAAACACCGTCTTTCTTGTAATAGCATTTCCGTTGGAAATTTGTCCACGGTACGAACGTAAACGGAAAACCGAGGCTTGAAAAGCGTCACAAGAATTCACCAAGTAAATACACAATCCTAACGATCTAAATGTGTATGTTTGTTCAAAACAACTTGAGAAGTTTTGATGGGCCATGATAAAGTTATCAAATGTTTACCACGGCAATAAGAATCCTCATGTAATATGAAAAGTAATCACATATTTTTTGTCAGCGTATAAACGCCTTTCTCCGCTGTTTTTCGCATCGTTGTTGGTTCCTTGTAGATTTAATCGAAACATTGGGCTCTCAGCATTTGCAACAGTATAACCGTATCGGACTAAATTATTGTAGAAAATAACGAAAGTCGGTGGTTTTTGTAATATTATTTATATCTAAGGATTCGCACATGCTCACACCGAGTTTAGGTACGAGTACTTTAAGTAAAGAGTACGGAACGGAAGCGTGTAGCACATACGCAGTTTTTCATCATGCCTTTTTAAATCACCGTTCTTAACTAGCCCCGGGTTGATTGCAATCGACCCGATCATTTTGACACGATCACGAGCCACTAATGATCGGTCGGGTCACTTAAAAAAATCATTTGATCGATGTCAGTGAGTACTCCGAATGGCGAGCGTCCCCACGGTACATATATATGTACATATTGAATATACATATTGAATACAGGACGCGAAGTCTCGAATCTTGCTCTTGCGACAGAGAAATAGAGATGGTAGTTACTTGAAATCTGAAACAGGTTGTCACTGAGGTTCCAGCCTGAAACCGCAGTGACAGTTCTGTTCAGTTCAGTATATATGGAGAACACAATTTGAGACGCCTGGTCTAGATAATTTATACATTTATGGTGTAGGTCAACATGCGGCAGCGTATCAATCTATCTATGGCATTTTCTATGTTTAAAAGTACCTGATCAATAATCGGGTACTTTTAACCCGATCACTTTGCAAGTGGATCGTTTAAATGATAGATCAACCCCGGACTACAAAATAAATCGATAATTTAGTTTGATAGTATGGTCAGAAAATATTTGTGACTTTTATGGTCCAACACAATGGGTTCTTTAACCAAGAGTTCAAAAATCAAGGGAATTTATCCCTCTTCCTCTCATTCGCAGATTGGCTATTTGCGAATCACTTCCTCTTCTACACCTTTATCTTTAAGGATTCTTGTGCCTTTCTATCACTCACGCTGTAACCAAAATAATATTATTTTATTCTTTTAATATCTTGTACTAGGAGTAAACTTTGATCGATTCAAAGAAAAACTTCTGCCAATCTGTGAAGATTATTTTTAGAATGTAAACATCTTGATGCAAATTTATTTAGTTAGTTGAGAGAGAGGATTTATGTAAAAGATTTACTGATAGTATTGACCTAGTGCGTGTTCTTTTGATTTAAACAGAAGTGGTATGTTAGCACTGTAGTGAATCAACATATTTCACGGAAAATTGGGTCGAAATCCCAAACGTAATTCGATGAAACTAATTCTCACTCCGAGCAAATTGAACTTAAGAACGTACACCACAATCGATATCTATTTGCATCACTATCCGGCTGCATTCTAGTTTATCCCCAGACTACTTGTCTGCGATTTTGGATAACAGAACGTTACAGGATTAAACGCAAGTATCAACCCCACGACCTCACGAAAGTTGTGTGTTGTTAAAAATCATGTCATACGTTTTTTATGAATACGATCTAAATAGTGTAAAATTGATACAAGTCGCTCAAATCATGGACTTGAGTGTTATGGTGAAAGTCCTCTTGTCCGCACCGGCTGCAACGCACGCACGGCAAGCAACGGATTGAACGGATTTGCCGATGGCATGCGTCCACTGCATCCGGAATGCTGCAAACTAATCAGTGTGACGTCACCGGCACGAAACGCATTTTTTGCTCATAAATGCCGGCGGTCGGTGCGGGAGGTACCGATAGTGGACGCAGTGCTGTACTAATTCATACAAAGATAAAGAAAATCCGTTGCGTGCCGTGCAGGCGTTGCGGCCGGTGCGGACAAGTGGACGTTCACCTTTACTCGTAAATTTGATGAAAATAATACTAATACTAAAATAAACTGAGTATTCCAGTTTTAAATATTTATTAATCATTTTGATGAGTTAAATTTGATTAATATTAAACATAACAATAATTAAACATTTATTAATTTAGCTGACCATACTGACAATATTTGAAAAACTTCTACTGTAATCATTTTAAGCGGAATATGTTTCTCGTGCAATGACGGAGGACTTAGCTATAAGATAAATTGATTCCACAACGCTGCATTAGGAACCCGACACATTATAAAATTTACATTAATAGCCGGTTTTGTACTATATTTGCATATTTTACGTTAAAATATTAGATTACACATCCTCATCAGTTCTTTCATCCCCGCTTTAACCCAGTTTAGCTTTTAGACTACTTGTGTACAATCTAATCTGCACGAGCAGAGGGATGAAACTTAACAAGAACCCGCATGTTAAAGCCGGCGCCAGTTCATAGATACCTAGCACAATCTAGTGCATATCATGCACATTGCACATTGCACACTGCATACACAATGTGTGGGGAATTTTGCAGTTTCTCTGTAGTCTATTGAAATAGATTGTTCTACGAAATAAGATTATGCCATAATTTTTTTTTATCTTTCAAACCACCCCTACATTGTGGAATTTTTAGGTTTTAAAAATTGGAGAGTGATTAAATCTTTATTCAAATATCATAACTTGTAACTTTAACTACGTGACTAGGAAAACATGCCTTGTATGTCAGTAAAAAAAATATGCATGAAGGAGTGCGCGGACGCGGCGGTGCAGGCGGAACCCAACTACAAATAATTTTAATCATCAACTGCCACAGATAGTCCCAAGTAGTTCTCTACGTTTAGTGACTAGCAGTGGTGTCTGAGTTTAATCTATGGGGTGAGGTTTGTTTAAGTCTTGGGGGCACATGCATTTACCCATCTTTGCGTGGCGGGCCGGAGAGAATAGTTGAGGGTGATCTTTTTAGCTCTCTAGCCGGACCCTCTCGATTTATCGCCTTACCACAGTGGGAGGGTTGGATTCATGCGTCACTCCTGGACACATTGACCCCCAGATTCCTACTTACCTTCATACCCTTTTCCTTCCCAGAACTTTAACACTTTTCCCTTTCCTAAAAAACTCTCCACAAATCAGCCTCAAAGATGACAGGCCCCAACGGAAATTGTTTTCCTAGAGCCTCCTGTGAAAAAAAGGAAATTTGTAGATAAAAAAAACTTACTCTATTGAACACTTTCTTCTCTCAAAAGCTCAATGATGTACCTAAAACATTCTTAAATTATGTGCATTTTAATACAAATATCTCGATGCCATTATGTGGTGAATTTTCCTTTAATTTTTATTTTATTATTTTTACAATTAGAAAACCCCTTTTGTTATATACACGCACACTAGTCAATATCAGTATATTAATACGTGAACAAAAACTTTGTACCCCTTTTTACGAAAATTTCGCGGACGGAGGAGTATAAAATTTCGCACATTTATAGTTTTTATAGAGGAGTGCAGAATGCTAATATATATTTTTTAATTATGCATAAAAAATACATTAAATCAATTAAAAAAACATTACAATTATGGTCGAATTTCGACCATTAGGCGACTACTAGTTTTAATAATTATTCTTGGATAAGAAGTGTCCCATGTATGTATCTTCTAAAAAGATCGATTCCCATTTGAAGTCAGCATTCTAATATTTTGAGAACATTATAGATATCAATCCCTCTTCTGCATTGAATCAAATCGTACATTTATTATAACCACACATGCCACACCTTCAACTGTGCACAATTTAATAAAAAATAGGGCATTTAAAGCGCATTCTCTGACAATATTTAAAAGTCTTTTAATTCTCGGAAACTTTTTTTGCGATTCTGGAGAAATCTGCCTTTCTAGAACATGTTTCTGATAATGAGGGTACAGATTGCTAGAACACAAGAAAACTGAGTTTTTCCAGACATAACTGATAAATAGTTAGTTCAAAGAAAAGAGGCTTTTGGCATCAATCCACATTTTTAACAGTTAATGGCGTCATTATTCTTGTAAGAAAAGTTCTCTTATTATTCCAAGTATTAAATCTATCTACGTTCTATATAGATTTGTACAAACATAGTTACTAGCCGTGTTTACAGTTAGCCGTGAAGATTTTTTTTAAACATCGACTGAAAAATTTGATGAAGAATTTTTCGTAGAAAATCTGAAAATTATTCCTATTTAAGTTTTAATAATATTTGAGTTTCATATGATATCCGCCGATATATTCCGCCGATAGATCCGTTTTAACCTCTATCATTTTCTTATAAATGATGCGTGTTTCAGAAATAGAGGTTACAATGGTACTCGAAGTGGTAGGATGTACGACATCTCGTATAATATTTCTACATCCGATGATCAATAATTACATTGTATGAGTCTTAAAAAATTGTTATCACTACAATTTATTTTTTCATTAGGTACTTCTGATGGTTCTGTTAACAGTTTAGTAGACTTTGGGTTCAAAAAAGTATGTTTCAAATTTTCTCTTATTAATTAATAAGTCAACACCAAAATTTTTTCTGACATCTGATTTGTAAGTAAGTATTTAAATACCTACTTATTTTTATTGGGAAATCATTCGATTATTTCAAAGAAATGTCACCATATCAATATATCAATGCATTAAATTACAATGTATATCAATGACAATTCGTTATTAAAACTTTTTTAAGACAGGTAGGTACTATCATATTGAAAAAAAAAATCAAATACAAAAGCACAATGGTTTCACTTTTTCACGTCTTTTCTATTTAATTTTCAATATTTTTAGATTACAATAACATTTTCAAAATGGCTTTCATGCTTTCAGATATCTATTTTACTATTTTCAACAATAAAAACATTGGATAAAAGTGTTATCCCTATAATAATATATTATATCAAAGCAGGTTGTGGAAAAAGGAACTGACTATTCCAACCAACATTCTTTTTTAATTTCCCCGATATTTCTATTTACAATATTCACAACACTAGCACCTCTAACTGCACAGTTACATCTGTCCTACCCACAACTGTTGTAGAATCTTCTTAGAACGGTACTTTAAATTGAAAGCGAAAAATGATTAAAAAGGAATATTCGTATCACAAAAATGAATAATTTCGTTACCTTTGAAATTAAATTTGTCGTAAAGTTGTTAAAAATAAAATAACAAAAATTATTAGATTTGAAAATTTATGATACCACCTGTAAATACAGATGTTTGTATATTTTTAGTGACGGTGTTAAGTAAATGATTTTTATTTTTCAAATTCAAGCCGAATTTCCAATACTCCGCTTTTCAATTTCATTTTTCAATCAGGTTCAATTGTTTTGATATCGCCTTTAGAATTTTTTCCTTTTTCTGTCAGTTTTTATTTCTGTTGGATAACTTCACCTGTGTTTCGCGTGGGCAATGAAAGCAATTTAATGTTTTATTGAATTTATGGAAAACAGTTAATTTTTACGATATATAACATTATTAAACATAAAAAAAACAGACCACTACATTGAGACCAGTAATGTAACAGGTAATTGAAGAAGTTTGTACAGCATGCGGTAAAAATCAAAAAATGTTGTGGTTTGTAATTTATTGAAACCCAAATCTGAATATTACAAATAAAAGACTTGACAAAGTTTTTGAGTAACTGGCATAGATCGAACTAGAAAAAAAACATTGCCGAACTTTCAAAACGTTTGAAATTATGAAACTTTGATTAACACCGAATGGAACTTTAATGCGTCTTTTACCATGTTACACGACGTAATTAGCTGTCTTTTCTAGTAGAAGTTGAATTTAAATGTTTTTTAGTAAAGCGTGTACGGCTTTTCTAAAATATTACCGAATATTTAATTAATTTAGAGAAAAAAATTGCTGACTTTGCAAAACTTTTAACAATGAGTCGTTTGCTTTGGAATTTATTGACAAGAAAAAAATCGTATCACTCGGTCAACAATGCGATAATGTCAACGACGCTCATTTCATTCCATGCCTAGATTATGACTTATGACCACGACAAAATCGTTTAATGTTAAACATAAATTTATAAAGTCAAATAATCGATAAATCGTTTGAATGAAAAGCATTAGAATGCAAACTGCTAGAGAGCAGTTTTCAATAAAAAATAAAGTTTTTGACGTGATAACGTTTTATAAATCGATGAATGCCGGCTGCATGCACGAAAAAGCATGACTCATTGTCACGTTCCGCCGGAGCCAAGCGTACAAGCCTCGGAACAAGCGCAGAACTCGGAACAAGCGTTCGGCTTAAGACGAATCTATCTCTCTTCCACTCCATCGTTATTATATGACGTTATCACCCAAAATTATCCGTAAAATGTCCGTAAACCGACTTTACAGACAACCAATTTTTTTTTCAATTATAGTCTTTACATCTCTTTAGTTTTATATTATACTAGCTTTATTTAGAGTCAGAATAACAAAAGAGCATGTATGAGACGATGTATGAATGTGAACGAAGCAAGGAGTGTGTGCCAAGATCGAGTTGTTTGGCGGTCCGTCCTCTCTGCCTACCCCTGCGGAAAACGGCGTGATGGTTAGTTAGTTAGTTAGTTTTAGCTTTTGCCCGGGGCTTCGCTCGCATGGTATTTGGGGGAAATTACTGCAGCAATTAGCAATACATAATGTCCTTTCCCGTACGTCCCCGTTCCGTTCCACCTTCCCCGCCCTCCCCCTCCCTCGTCTCTTCCCTCTCCGCGAACCTCACATTCCCCCTACCATTCCTCCCTGCCGCTAAAATATGTGAAATACACACCTTTTCATTTATACAAATTTCATAACGCCAGAGCTTACCATTATATACAGCCTTTGTTACTTGCTGATAATGTAACTTTCTATTTGTGAAAGAATTTTTAAAATCGGTTTAGTGATTAGGCGTGAAAGCGTAACAAACAAACACACTCACTTTCGCATTTATATTATTATTTTTTTATTGTTCTTTAGACATTATGTCCAAGTAAATCTTCCCCACAGGAAAAACTTAACCCCTCCACACACTTTTCCACAAATGATCTACTGAGCATCTAGTCAATCCACGCCATGCGATTGCACTGTATAAGTAAAACAAACACAAAACAATACGATAACAATATGTGAACCTACCAGAGACCAAATGGGAAAATAATTCACCGACTTCAGATATTTTCATATCAGAGTGTTCGGCTCGATAGAACTCCTAACTGGACCGATAAATCCTACTGATCCCTCAATATAAATATTTAAAAAAAACTTTCGTAAAAAATCCTTTATGTATTTAATATGACTGATTTTTGCTTTTTAATATAAAGCATATTATAATCATAGAATAAATTACTTTGTAGAGCAACACAAAAACACGAATCATAAAAAAATGTGTACAAAAAATGAAATCAGAGGAAATAAGAAAAAAAGATTAAATAATACAAAACAATAAAATTCGTACTTAATCAGTATTAAAGTTTTGCAACAGTTGAGATTATAAAATATTTTTAGATTAGTATTGTTCAAATACAAATAATGGATTCTACAATATTCTGCTCATTAGCAAATTCTTAGCATCGATTGGAATATTTCATTAAAAAGGAAGCCGAAAAACAAGACAGATTTCATTATATTTTGTATTATCTTTGTCGTAAAATAAATTCGCTAAATAATCTTATTTGATTCAATGGTACGCACAACCCAAATTGCCGTTATAACAAAGGGAAAGGAGATATCAATAAATGGACGGCGAAATGGTCACAGACAGAACTAGAAACTGGCTTGATAGTAAAATTTAATACACCACATGAAATTTCATACAAAAAGAGCTTTATTTGTCATAATAATAAGTATTAATGAGGCTTCTGATTTTATTTCCCAAATCAGAAGAAGGATCCACATGGAACTAATGATATACGTTCCTTTAATTGGGAATAAACATTTTATAGACTTCGTTTATCGTTTCTTTATTTTTCATATTGTGACTATTGATATTTTGATACTGGTATTTATTAAAAAAATATATAGATTCCGAACTTTTGTGAGACAACCTAAATCAATATGATCAATTTTTATAGATTCTTATTGATTTTTGTGTCATTATTTGTACCATAAAGGTCAATATTAGATATGGTTTTCTTGATATATTTCCAAAATCCAGATAAAATTTTACCTTTTACAATAACAGAGTTTTTTGGCAGGAAGAAACTGGTAATGGTTTTACTCAATACGCTTATTTTTATTTTTTGTTGTCATTATTTATATTTGAGGAAAATAATTTCCCTCAGGGCCTGTGTCAACTTTGGAGATGCTGTTGACCTTTTTAATTTTTTTTTGTTTGAATACCTTACAAGAGTCCCAGCTACTCCCGTCTGGAGCTAGTAAGACTATGGCATCCCCTTTTGGGGTATGTTGTGAGGCTGAATTTAGAAAGGAGGGGAAAGAGATGGTGAAGATGAAGGTGGGGAAAAATAAATAAAGGATACTTGGTGCTAAAAGTTGATAAAAGACTCGTGGAAAATATCCACGTTAACGAGACGTCATCCTCGTTAACTGTCCTCATAAGTCTTCCCAGGGTCATTGGCATTGGAAAGTTAGTTTTGCACCAGGGCGAATAGAATTCTGTGCTGGCGGCCTCGCGTGAAATTATCTGTGGCCTAGAATTAACGCATGTTAACCGATGGAGCTTTAAAATACCGGATTACCACCTCCTTCCTTCGTGTATTCATGATAAAGTGTCAATTCTTAATAATAATAATACAAGTAGTGTCTTTTTAGACCATATTTTTTTACCTGCCCACACCCTCACTATGCCATCTCAATCCTCTGGTTTTCCTCACCACCTCCTAGTTTTCTCTGGGTCTTCTACCGCCACCCTGAATGTCTCGAAAGCCCGCAAGCGGGCGTTATCGCTCACGTTGAGAAACTATGATTTACATGAATGGTAGGAAACAATACAATAAATCAAAAACACTAATTTCACCTGTCGGTGCATGGGTGTGTAATTTTAAAATATATTCTGGCGTAAAATTATTCAAGTTCAATGAACTTTTAATTTTAAATTGCAAATTATAATATGAGGACGGGTTGTTTCAAAAAATTTGATGGATTCATCAAATATTTGATGTTGATTTTCACGTTCCGTGTAAGTTCTATTCAAGTTCTGTGATTATTTCAGTTTTGTGAAGCAGCTGTTCTATCACGATATAATAACAGAACTTGAATAGAACCCACACAGAACGTGAAAATCAACTTCAAATATTTGATGAATCCATCAAATTTTTTGAAACAACCCATCCTAAGACATTGATTAAGGATAAAGTAAACAAGTTTGGCCCAAGAGTGTGGAAAAATAAATTGTAAGTAAATAAATGTGAAAAGCGCTTGGTGCAACGCTGCAGGACAGGAAGCAGTCAGGCGACTATGAATTTATGGGCCTTCGTGCATATTTTCTGTTCTTCCGCCAGATTCAAAGACATTTTATTTATGAAGTGCACATATTATTTTTGGATAGACGATGCAGGAATAAAGGAGTGCTCTGAAAAATATGCATTGCGACTCATTTTATTTTAGGTATGTAGTAGTTTTGTTCGCACTCCTGCAACTAAATTGCCATGCATAAAGTTTAAAAAAATCTGGGCTTTCGTCTGGAAGTACATGGACTGTCACTACACTCAAAATGCATGGAACGTATTATTCAAAGTACACGGACTGATACTGTATTCAAAATGCATGGAACGTTACTATATTCAAAATACACGGACATATACTATATTCAACGTTGTTGATAATTTTGAATAAAAATTTCAGGATATATTTCTTCTATCTTATAGAGTTGATAAATTATGAAATATTGAACAGAAATCTCTCGACGTCTGAGTTAAGTAGCATTAAGAGAAACACCGTGATTTTTTTGTACCTATAAAATATTTAATAACAGATTCAGATTTATTACAATAAATTATTAGGCTCTCACAGTTGACATAACCCCAAAAACTCATTCGACTTACTTTCCATGACTGACCGCTTCGCGCGGCTGCTGTAAATAAAATGAACTGGTCCCTCCTCTGCCCTCCCCGCATCGCCCGGGAAAATAATGTTTTTCACCGGCGTAGCTTGAACATAGCATCTGCAAACAACGAACATCGTAGTTCAAAGCTACGCCCCTTTTAACAAAGTTTATAGTAATGTTCAAGCGAATGTTATAGCAAATGGAGGTCGCAAGAGAACTGGCTTAATAAATGAACAGAAGAAATCAGAAATATTTTTGATAAAATATTATTATTGAACCCTATCAAAAATATTTTAAAGAAATCATTAACAAAAAAACTTCTTCCCTTATTTCCACCTGAAAATCATGCTAATAATCCTATGATACTGTATTTTTATCACCCACAACATATTTTTAGTTTCTCTCCTCACTAAATACATAAATATTTATGTCTTTTAATTTCATAATCATGATAATGATGTGCTAACTAAATATATGTATTTTTTATAATATTCTATCATAGACATAATATTTCAGTGTAGTTGCGGTCGGAGATGTAATGACGTCAGAGCTCACAAATCGAGAGTTTTGTTGCTTCAGAAAATAGATTTCCGCTTTATAGTTAAGATGTTTTATGCCATCCAAGTAGAAGTATCTTGCGGCCTTCGAGGGGCATTGTATAACTTTTACTGTGATCCCGACACTAAAATTTATAGTGATTTGTACATAAACTTTACGAAGTATTCGCTTCATTTACTGTTCCCGAGACTTCTGGGATTATTTGGAATGGCTGCTTGTCCCTGCAACATATTTTCAGAAAATTCACTTATACTTAAGAATGTAATACGGGCTAAGCCTTTCAATTTGACTGTCCTAAAACCGGAGAGCTTTTTTAGTTGGACGGTCAAGGATTTCTTAAGTAATACGTATTAGAACTAACACAATATTGGTCCACCAAACTAGCGACCGAATTCTTTTAAAAGTATATAAATAAAACGCAATCGAGTGTCACATCTGCCCTGATGATGTACACTGTAATAGGGACCTGCCTTGAGCTAGTAAAAACTTCAAGGGCGCTGCGATAGATGTTAGGTGTTCAGCCCTTTGGCTCCTTGGCGCCTTGGCAAGTAGGCACCCGGAGCGGACTGCTCAAATTGCGCCTGCACAGGACCGGCCCTGACTGTAATAGTGCCCGAAACGTTGGAAGCGTAGAACGGCATACCTAGTACCCAAAAATTAATCACGATAATTATTTTGGCTGTGAAAATTTTAAATTACATCTACATCGAAAACGGATATCTGTAAAGAATAAAATGTTGATTGTTCTGGAGAGCGAAAAGAAGTTTTTTTTTTGAAAAAATTTTATCTATTGTTTAAGTTTTATACCTGCAAGGAAGATTTTTTTAAATTATAAAACTAGGCTTCGCTCAGGGAGTTGATATGATATTGAACTGACGTTCGAATCCTCGACGGATCTTGCTGTATGTACCCTTAATGCTACCGATGGGTAGCCCCACCCATACAAAAAAGGCTTCGAATGGTCCATAATGTTCCAGAACATTCCACAACACAACGTTCTGGAATGTTCCAGAACGTTCTGGAATGTTCCAAAATGGTCTGAGATTTTCTGACTATTGGCTAGATGAGACTATTTCTGAACATTCTACAACATTCCAGAATGTTCCAGGATGTTCTCGAATGTTCTGGACTGTTTTAGAGGGCGAAACTTTCAACCATTACATCTTCAAAAATACGCCCTTCAGATAAAAACGGGAACCTTCTTCATGGATGGGGGATAGAGAGCTAACCACACCATATAACTCCCTTGATTGTACCGGGACTCGTTTCTGAGTTTTAGTAGCACGCACATTGTAGTACACTTTCTTTTATAATATATTGAATAGACCTTACAGAATATTTTTTAGGTATATGCAAGCGCGGTCTGCAACTGATTCCGACTGCCGTTTAATTAAGCGCAGCGTTTTGTCCATCACTGGGCTTCGGTTAACTGCTTAGTTAACTGTGGTATAAATAATGTCGTTCATTATGCACAATTAATGGCTTATTAACGAACGGAGGCAGACTAACGAAGCTCATAGAATTGAAAGACGTAGTATACTTTATAAATTGAATACGTTTGAGCTTGGAGAAATGGAGTTCGGATGTTTGCTCATAATATCACGAGATAAGACCATTTAATTCCCTCGTTAGTGTCAAAAATACATATGGACTGCCAACGTGTATTAATACGGGACATCACGCTGAAAATATCAGTTACGGACTCTGTCTGGTAATGGGCGCGCGGTTCTCACAGTCAGAATTGAAGTCAAAGACGGGGCGGGCAGTCACGGTGACCGGACAACTCTGAATGAAATCAAATCAAAACCTCATTTGAAAATTCATTAAAATGTTTTAAAAAATGTATAAAAAATTGGTTAAATAGGTTACGTTTGTTAGTTAAGGTTATGGGCTATTTTTTTAAAATATTATTTTTATTGCTTTTCGAAGAGGTGTCTTTTCGAAGAGGTGTCTTTTCGAAGAGGTGTTGAGTTGATTCTGAGTTGGCATGGAACTGGTAGTCACATAGGTGATCCTTGGTGGCTTTCAAATGCACAGTGGTGTTTAATTTAACTTGGACAAAATTAAATAAATTTCAACACGATATTTTACCATACTTATGAAAATCAATATTGTGAGCAATAAAAAGGTAATAATTTCATTTACACGGTGTTCGGAAACTATTGCCACCTACATCCTTAGCTTACAAGAGATCCCAAATAATCATAAATCGCGTATTTTGTCTAAGGTCATATATTTGTATAAATATCCAATTCAAATTTGAACTTCCAACAAAATTTACTTGATAAAGAAAGCTCAAATCAAAAAAGTTGCATCATGAAATCGATTCCAAATGTTCTTTAAAATCACCGATCTCGCGCGTGTAGTATGATTTTCCGGACACCATCTAATTTTTATTTTATTTATTTTTTTTTAATATGTTTATTCAGCTTTAATTTTACAATATTTTATTTTACAAATCTTACGAAACTGATCAATCAGTTTGATTGTAAGAAATCTCTCATTTTTTTCTAATTATTTAATACAGTATACTTTTTAGTTTTACATAGTATATACTAAATATAATACTTAATATTAAAATACTAATTATTACGACAAACTAATTATTATAATGTTTTAATGTTTATGAATTGCGTTGTAGTAAAAATATTTTTTACAGTACAAACATACGGTGAGAAAAAAATAGATAGGAACTATATTATTTGATTTCATGTTCTTCGGAGGTAGAAAGATTTAACTTTTGTTTTGATTTTTGAATAAGATGTCTCATTTTTGATATTTTCAGGTAATTCGTTAAATATTTCCGGAATTTTATGACTTTTTGTTCTATCTCCGTATACATTTTGAGATTTATTGACAATAAACATTTGTGCTTCTCTATGCCTAGTAGGGTAGTTGTAGTTTACAGGTTTTTTGTATTCTGTATTCCAGAATTCATCTAGCGTTAATTGGTAATTTACCTTACTGTGTATAGAGAGGACATTACACAAGGAGAACATTTTTTTATAATCACCTTCACATAACTGGACCTTTTTTTTTGCCTGATATCAATTTTAGGAAATGGATTTGTAATTGTTCTATTTTATTTAAGTATGTTTTGTACGTTAATCCGTAACTATTTATTCCGTATCTTATAATTGATTCTGCTAATGCGTTGTATATACAGTAAAATATATTTTTATTAACAAAATTCTTTTGTACCGTGGGTTTCCAGACACCGTGAATACATGTTTCCTCAGAATCTCCTGTGTGTGGGTTTACGCCTAAAGTAAAAAAATTTCTTATAATTTATCATGGCCAAAAACTAGTCCAAGAGCAAAATCATAAAATTGCTTACCAAGGTCATTTTTCATGGTGATATTAAGTTCCCACGTTATCCCCTTCCACCACAATTATTATGATTTAACCACCGTCCCGCCATCTCACCGCTTTGTCACCGTTAACAAACCTCAAGATAAATTCCCTTGGGTCTTAGTTGAATTTTCACCTAATGACTTGACAATTTGACTATCTGACTATCCTTGCTCGGAGCAATTCGGACCGACTAATTCACCGCGGAGACATCTTTACCACGTCTTTAACCCTCTCAGACCTGAAGTAAAACAGCAGTTGTATAAAATATTTAATGCTTGATAGTACGCACATTGCATATCGGAGAACAAAATTCTTTCAGCATCGCCCTGAAGATCACCAGTTAGAATCGAAACAATGCTTGTAATGGCCTTAGCCGTGTTTGGTGTCCAGATCTGAGTAACTCAGTACTTCCCTGCTTCCTTTCCCACATTTTCTTCCCTTTCTTAGTCCCTTCAGCTTCACAACGTACCCCATTTTGAGTTGCCATAGTCCCACTGGCTCTAAACAGGTTGGGAATAGTTGGGAAAAGGTGTGTTTTACTTTACATAACAACTAGTGAGTGCCCGGCAAGCGTTGCAATGCCACTTAAAGAAATAAATTGTTTCTTCCTGCGTGTCCTTTCCCATGCGTCCCCGTTTCCGCCCCCGTTCCCCTCCCGCATCCCCTTTTCCTCGCGCGTTCCTCTTCCACCTTCTTTTTTTAAAAAATGATAACTATTCTCACGGGGATCGTGCTGAGGATTTAATTTGAGTGGTTTCTGTTTCAGTCTGCATGTTTTGTATCCAGATTTTATTTGTGTTTTAAATTTTTTTGAAGTGAAAACTTCTTTAGCACCGTTCTGATTTGAAACTAAATGAAACGAAAAAGAGACAAACACATACATCTCAAGGAAGCGCGTGTGAACTGCACACACATTTTTTTTGTGTTGCCTTGATTTTTAAAGCAGAGTTGAAATTTTGTTGTAGAGTTCAGGACATTATTCGAATATGAAAACATTTCCATACTTGCTACTGTACGTACATGGGCCGGAAAGGGTTAAATCGTTCCGGCTGGACCAAAAGGGTGGCAGATCAGGCGGACGGAGGCTGTATTCTGTATTAGTATAATGTTGGTCACATCCGCAGGCGGCTGGGGGGAGATTTCGGGGGGAGTTAACAAGACTCCGTGAGCTTTTACGATCTGTGCAGCTGACACGGGACGTATTTCATTCCGGGGATAAAAATAATATATGATGTGCAATAACACTTCTTGTAAGGGTTGTGTTTCTCTCGAGGCACGTACTGTACAGAAACTGTCGAGGAATTAATAGAGGGAGGATTATTTATGTGTCAATTCACGCAGCTCGACAAAGAACTTGACCTTATTATTTAATAATGATATCCCGTCAATAAAGACGGGAAAAATAAGATTTTTTTTATAAAACTTTAAATAAGTCATAATGTAAAAAAACCTAAGTAACTTTATTTCTTGGTAAAATTCTGTGCAAATTTTTTTAATGTATTCGTATAGATATATAAAACAACTAACATCTATTCTGAAAGTGTTAGATTTAATATGTTTAGTATTGATGGGTATAATTAAAAAAAAAAAACTTAGTTTGAATACCACATTATTGTGTATATATTTTTAATACGTGAAACCGGGTGTACACGGGTTATGAAAAAACATATTGAATTAATTACATAGTTACTGTGAATTTATAGGCATCATAGGGGACGAGAACATCAAAATCACAAATTTGGTGGGGGTCATGTTGGATGTAGGTAACAAAGAGGACGTTAATGTATGTACAGGGAAGGGGAACATATTTAAAATGGGGCTATAGGATAAATCTAATTGTTAATTTAATAAATTTGTGTTATTTATTTTTCAGGATTCTATTTTACTTCATGTGCTTCTTTCTAGATTATTAAAACGTAGACCTATCCTATTTCTATGCAGTACATCTAACCCCGAAGAGTTATTAAAAGACTGAACTTTATCTATTAAGGATTTTGCAAATTCTGAAAAACCTGAAATTTGCAACAAACAAGACTAGGAAACTCTCCGAGTAATTTTTTCCAATTTCCAGTTTTCGAGAATTTTTTTTAAAATGTTAAAAACATGAAAAATTGCCTAACTTTGTATGAAAAAATCTAAAAGAAAAATTTTTCGAGCTATAATTTTTCAATTTCCCAATATTCCCGGAAGAATTTTTCAGAAAAATAAAAATTTCCAAACTTCATTTAAAATCAAAAAAGACAACGTCTTTAAAAAAATCCTGACTTATTTTCCAACCAATTATCCCATTTTCCCAGAAGAGCGTTTTTCAGAAACATGAAAATTTCCAAACTTCACTTATCAGAAATATTAATGTCCTAACAAAAAAGTTCCCAAACAATTTTCCGATATTCCCAGACGATTTTTTTCAGACAAATAATATTTTCCAGGATCAAAAATTTACTAAGAAAAAATTTAACAAACAGTGTAGTGACTAAACGGTCTAATTAAACATATCGTTTTCCAAAATCAAATATAAAAATTGAAACGATAAAAAAGAACCGAACTTCATGTACCACGATTTTTATGTCACTGTACTTTCCCCTGTGGATTTTCTGCCAATGGATCTGCCGTTTATTTTTTCCCGGGAAATGGTTCCTTTTGGCTTTTGCAAAATTCGAAATTTCAGCTGTGTTATCAACTACAAAATGTATCTTTAATGATATATTATTTAAAAATAAATAAATAAGTAAAAACTTGAAAATTTAGACCTCTCATACCGAGACAAGGTAAAGGGGAGGTTAAAGAGGAAAAACTGAAATTTTGTGTCAAAATCTACAATTTCGACGGCGATCTTTTTTAAAAAATTCTGATTGGCAGTAATTTTTACAGTTAGTTATTAATAAGATTTTATGTTTATTCCTCCGATTCCGATCATTATACTAAAAATGTGTGATTTTTAAGTTTTCATTCATAATTTTTTAAATGTTAAACACTGCACAAACACCAAAATGGCTCCAACTTGTTATTACGTCATTATGACATATAAAACGCCAATGTCTGGTAAGACGGCTGTCACCAACGTTGCCCGCGTGACGTCAACGTCGCCGAATTCACGAATTAAAAGCACATTTTAAATCGTTATGGAAAAATTATTTGTCAACATAAATATATTAAAATTACCTTAATTTTCGTAAATTTCTTCTAAAATGAAATAAACCTCGAATATCCCAATTGTACGGTACATATTTACCTAAACAAATCGATCCTGTTTAAAAAAAAGCAACCACACATAATAAAAATAATTGTACTCAAACTTGTGAAAAAATTTAAGAAGTTAAGTGGGAAGATCAAAACTATAAAACAAATCAGTTCACAAGCAACACGTAGACGGGCGTTATCTTAGGTTTGGCTTCAAATCAGTGCATTTAGGTAATAATAATTATTAGGTGTATCTTGTGCAAACAGTTGTAGGACCTAATCAAAGCATATTGAAGTTCACTTGAGGGTACATTTCCTGATTGAGTTACACCACCGATTGCCATTCACCCCACCCCGTTCCATACGGGGAGGTACCGACCCAGTAGCGTAGTGACGTCACCGACCGATGTTTACCAACCCTTAATCAATGAGCCACAAGCATGCTTGTTGTTTTAATTAGGATACTTGATATAAGAAGCATATTTAAAGATGTTGGATAGAAAAAAAGATTAGTGATTATCGTCTTTCCGAAACCGCAAAAATCTTTTGTAAATATGGCATTATTATAACTGCGAAATTAGAACATTTTTATAAACCAAAAAATTATGTTTTTAATAAATTGGGTTGATTGTATTTAGAAATAAACAATTTTAAAAGGTTTATTTTTAAAATTTCGTTGACAATCTGCGCAACCAAACGGTTAATATCAGTTAGAAAATCCCAAAAGAAAATTTCAAAGTCTGAAAAAATATAAAGAGCCACAATCAATCAGGTTTTTTCACATGGTGATATCTCGAGATTCCTTTTTTTAATTACTAAGATCCCGGCGATGCCCGGACTATTCGCTAAGTTCAAAAAAATCAGGGTGTGTAATTCACACGCGGTAGAAGTGAAATATTCAGAAAACTAAAGTATACGAGAGTGGTGAGGCTAACAAAGAATTTTTTTTTCAATATTAAGGATGATTTTTTCCATGTTTTTGTGCTTTGTAATTCCAGTACTCCTTTTCCTATACATTTTGTCATCTTAACGGTATTTGTGCTATCTTTTTCGGAGTCACTAGATGGGCTTTCTTTTGTGTTTTATTTTTCCTGTTCATTTTGGAGTAGTTTGAAGATTGGATATTGATTTTACAAAAATAAAAGTATATATTTTTTAGATTTCATAAGATTCGACCCTTGGTCGGCTAAATGTCTGCAAAGATTCGTCAGACTCTTTATACTACCACACCAAAAGAGGCTTGGATGAGACTGTGGATTTATTGTATTATATTGGAACCGGGTACACGTGAATTAAATAAATGGTTTATTGCTATCTCACCCACTTGCAAGCTAAATCCTACAGATGTATGTGTTTTCTCTTTTTAGTGTTGCTCGTTTCCGTTTCATCGAGTTTCAAATCACAACGGTGCTAAAGAAGTTTTCACATCAAAAAAATCATGTAGATAGTGACATCTTGCTTTGTAGATCAAGTGTGCAAAATTTCATCAATCACGTCTAAAATTTGCAAAAAATCACATCCACAACCTCCCCTCACCACATGGCATACAACTCGCTGAAAATCCACGGGATTTTATAATTTTATGATTTATAAGCTGAAAGTTTACATTATAAAGAACGTATCAGTACGATTGCTGCAGAGTGATCCAGAAAAAAATTCACGAATCAATATTTTCAGCAGCAACTTATTTCGAGAATATTTTTTATGTACTTAAGTTATCAAATTATTTATAAATTCTTGACATATCAGTTTCAATTTTGAAAATGACAAATAAAAATAATTTTCTGTTAAATATTATAAAACAGGTAGGTGCTTTTTACTGGTCTAAATTCGTAATAAAATAAGTTAAAATTTTGAAAATCAAAACAAATCCGAGTTCGTCGAACCAGAGTTACAATCACAGACAGATCCACAGTCGAAATTAGTTTATTGAAAAAACAAATCACAATAATAAATAGAACATTGTGTATATTTGAATTTTTTTAAGCCAATTAAAATAGCACCCCGGTGGCTCATTCTGCAGCAATTGCCAATCTGTTACCGGTATAATGACTGATTTTACAATGCGGAACTTTGATTGTTTGCAGAAAATCAATTATTTCGGAGATCATTCTGTGCTAATTGGTTCTGAAAGCTCGTATTAATAGTGATTGGTGTTTAGTGATCCATATCGATTTTATAATTAAAATTAAACTGCTAATAAATTATGCGATGTGGTAAAAGCCAGTCATTCCAGTGATTCTTCAGCACCCAGGAAAATAAAACTTCAGTGAAAATTTCACAACTCTTTGTCTTTTATCCTGAGAGCAGAAATAATGCAAAATTCTTAATAAATCATGCACCATAAAATGAGATGATTTTTAGAGATATGTAGGTTAAGCCAGCTATTTATACTTCACAAAACGTTTTTAATTTGAATTTATTTTTATTTTTAAATTCCTGGGTTACGAATAACCCAACAATCTTCAAAAATCTCCTACTACCACCACAGTAAACGGAAAATATTGCTTGTGTCGTGATGGAGGGTTTAGCCAACCGAGGAATCTAACACGCGACGACCGGGTGGGACCCAAACGTGATGCCAACCTAGCCACTGACCGGCGTTTTGTGTTCAATCACGTTATGCAGGATTGAAATAAGTACCCTTTAACTGTGAAATATACATGATTCCGTATCACTGCTTCTCCCATTATTTTATTATTTATTAATATGAAAAAATTAATTGGCCTTGCGAACTCTGTTTTGTCTCGACCACTTTTCTTTCGTTTGTGCATTCTGTGTCCTGTTAATCATGTCGAGATGGTAGCCGTGTTTGAAAGTAACTTTTTATTCCGCCAGAGCGCATGAGCGTTGAGACTGCTGCGAACTGTCATGTCGAAGTCACCAATATTACGCGAAGTCTACTTACTGTTCACAGAAAAACTAGTTACCATTTTTAATGTGTAACATAAATTTAGTTATTCTAGTACAATGCACGGAAAAAATTACACAACTAAAAAAAAATAAAAACTTGAAAACTAATAAAATTACTCTTGAAATCTTGAGGCAAATGTTGAAAATATAAAGAGACCTAGTGATATCATTTAGCAACAACATACCTCTTGTCATGCTATGCAAGGCCAGCACATTCATTCTGCCATGCAGACTACATAGCAGCTCTTGATATCGACCCTGGGGTTAGTTGTTCGGTTATTCTCAAACTGTAAAAAATATATTTTATTCTTAGTAAGTGTTGCATTAATATTGTTACGTTTTTGATAACGTACAGGGTTCAGAAACAATCAAAACAACACAAATGTCAGCGACACAATTTATTTGCAGTGAATTAAATTATTACAACTTTATTTAATTTTTACTGATTGATTTATTCAAACAGATTTATTTGTACAAGTTTTATTTATAAACACTGATGTATTTATTTACACTGTTTTTACTACACTCGGTAGGCACCGCGATGTTAATTGGATAGCTGCGTTGTAACCATAAATATACCGAACCACCCACGTTGTAACTGAACACGATAGCTACATTGAACTCCACTCCACCGTTCGAACGTCGCCGTTTTTATAAAGCTGGTGTTTTGTTACCTGATGGTCCAACGAAATGGTCTGTGGATCGAACTGTCAAAACATTTCTGGTACCTTCAAAACAACATCGACGCATCTCTATGATTCTATGCCATATATTTTTACAAGGTGTGTTCTAGAATATTCCGCTAAATTCTTGTGATTTCTGGTATGTTTTAGTTGGTTCGCGATGTTGTTCCCGTTACAATATATTTTACTTTTATTTATTTATCTTATTTTAAATATACATTTACAGTTAACATAAACAATAGTAAACATAGGTTGTATTCAGTTAAGTAATAGTAACATTCTAAAATCTTTGATTATCTAACTGAAAAATATCTATGTCAGGGAATGAGTTATTTAATAATAAAATCACTTTTCCGGGCGGCATTAACGATGATAAGTTAGTTCTGCTCCTTGGAACAACTGAAGTTCTGTGCCTGCACGCATTGTTTAAATAAATATTTTATATTCATTATTAAAATGATAATTAAAATGGTTTGAATGGAAAACTTTAAATTACATTAACAATTTGAGAAAATTACCTACTTTTATATTAATTGCTAAAAAATGTTTTACACCTCTGCCACCGGTATATTTCGAGTATGTTTGGTATCATATTTTGAGTAATATTGTGACAATAATTTTTGAATCGCATACTGTAGCCTGAACCCAAATACGAAACTACATGTGGAACTCCTTTGTACAACTTACTTATTAAATACTCATACCTACTTGTGTTGTGCCTGATTCTGTCTTTCGTGCACAGTTTATTATTTATGTACTATATACTTGTTATGATGCTCCTGTACAACTTACCTTACATGTAAAAGCCATCAAGGCGTAAATAAATAAATAATCTCCAACGTAAAGACTCTTTCTGATACATCCTTATTTTGTGAGAAAGGGGAGAAGTTAGGCGCTATCAGTCAATACACGACGTCAAGTTTTTTTACGCAATTTGAACCACGTTTGGGCTCAAAAGCTTATACCATAATCGAATCCAGACACGTGATGTATTGGGATTTGTCCGATAAAATTTGATGGAATATAATGTTTTTTTCTTTAAGTATAAATAAACGATATATCAAATTTTATTTTATCCAACACATATAATACATTATAGATGACGGTGTCTGTGGTGTAATGGCGAGAATACTAACTACGATCCGTAGAAAAAATGAAGCTATTTCGTACAGTGATTTTTTTCCGGACGTAGGTAATGCGAGTTTTTCAACCAAGAGATATTTCATAATTTATTTCTACATTCACAAAGCATTCCTTGATAATCTATGTATAGCAAAAGACCCCCACTCGGTTCGAAAAGTTGCACGAAATAGCTTTATTCGTGTTTCGTGAACAGATCTGAATAGTCAGATACTTTCACACCTTATTTCCCACTCCCTCTAACCCATCCTATCCAAATTTGGGATGACATAGACCCACTAACTTCTAATATTTGGTCTCTTGGAGATACATACGACATACGACCGGAGACACTTCAGGCGTTTGGTGTCGTGGGTATCTAATTATATCTGCATCCTCTTAGAACAAATTAACAACACTTAAAACTCGCCGGATCGAAAGAGACCTCTCCAGTCGGACTCTCTCGACCCTTTGCCTTGTATCTTAGTTGGAGGTTTTATATATCTGTCACACATCTGTGGACCCACTTACCCCCAGATTCTTACCCACCATGCTTTTTTGTTCCCTGAACTTCTTCTCCTACATTTCTATAAAAAGACCCTCTACACAGCATTCCCTAAAATGACACACCGTCCGAGGGTTATTATTTTCCTCAGGGCTTCCTGTTTGGAGTTAATGTAAAAAAAGAAGATATTCGAAGTTTCCCGATTATTTTGTAGAAGCACATAATGTAATATTTCCCGGAAGACCAGAATGGCTTGGTTTACAAAAATCACCGCTTAAGTCTGTAGTATTTTACAAGGGAATATAACGTTTTTATGAGGAATTCGGTTCGAGACTGTTTCTTTTATACTTTATATTATCGCCATCAAAGACTTGGGCAACTTGATGGGACATTTCGACGAATTTACATAAATCGTTAAAAGCAGCTTATTTTTTATTCCATAGGAATAAATTAACTGTAATATAAATAAAACTTGATGCCAATGGAAGTGACAATCCATTTTGATAGCTATTTTCACTGATCGGCATTTATGATAAACATTTGACTAAATATTGTTAAAAATACAATTCAAGTTTTTCATGTTCAAATGTAAAATTGTAAATTATCAGTTTTCTTATAATGTATGTATTTTTAGAATATGTAATAAGATATTATATTTTTTATCTGCTAGTTAGATATTTAATTTAAAATTTATAAAATGCAGATTTTTTTTGTATTCGCTCAATATTATTGATGTGGATTTTGTAAGATGGAGACCAAACTGATGAGTTATATTCATTTAAGCTTCAAACTAGTGATACGTTTGATAGTTTGATGGCTTTTTATTAAAGTTTTAGTTGTTCTTACTACGAAATCTAGTGCTTTCATACCTTTGTTCACAATTTGGTAAATATGATTAGCGAAACTTAGTTTTTAATCCAAATGTAAATAGCACTTGTGCCGTATAATTTAATTAAATAAATCAGTCCTGAAACAGTCAATCAGCGCTATTTTTTTTCTTCTTTTGATAAGTTAGACGCCGATTCTTGTGCTTTCTACCAAATTGTGAAAAGCACAACAACACGATAGTTTTGCCTTTCTGCTGATCACAATTTGTTCAAATGCTGAAGTTTACCTAAATTCGTCACTTAAATCATCAACGGGAACCTTTCAAATGCAAAAAAAAACAAAATAGCGCTGAATGACTATTCCACGTCAATGGTACAAATGAATTTCTATAAAATAACCCAACTAACCGAACTAAAACCTGACGTGATTCGCTCTATTGTGCACTCACCAATAAAAGTAGAAATCTTAAATACGTTCCTATGGATGTTAGGTACGCAGTTACCTAAGTGGGTACTTTAAGATGTACGAGAATCGAGTTAGAGTTGTAACGTTGTTAAGTTACTGTAGAAATTGCTTTCGACAAAATCCAGGAAACCGCACAGAGCCGCAGTTTATTTCTCTTGTTGACAGATTTTACAGAAAAAAAAATTGTGAAAGAAATTACGAAGTGAGTTGTATTTAGCTCTCTACATTTTCAGACTGTTCGAAATCTATTGAAAAAACAAATATTGGAAATAAAATCAATTATGTTTTTGTTTGGTATTCTTTATTCTATGGCTCGAACGGGAACAATTACGTTACAAAGGATAAAATTAGCGTTTCAATTTCAACTATTAATAAGACCGTATTTATTGAAAACTATTCGCTTATTCTTCATTGTTTCACATAATTTAGTTAAATTAAATTTTAAGCTCAGTGAAAGATCTATTCATGTTCTGTTAATATTCCATTATTATCTATGATAAATACAATCAAATTTCATCTCTTTGTGAATAGAATCGTGAAGTCTTTGTGAATACAGTCACCTTTAACACGGAAGTCTTCACCGAGCATAACAAACACATACACAAAATTAATGTAATCATCCTGTGACATACCTCATGACTTTTTTTTTTGTTCTCAGGTCGTCGAGGATTGGAAGTTCGTCTCAATGGTGTTGGACCGTTTCTTCTTGTGGGTGTTTACTCTAGCCTGCATCGGAGGGACCTTCGGCATCATCTTCCAGTCTCCTTCGCTTTATGACACCAGGATACCCGTGGATCAGCAACTCTCCGGAATTCCCCTCAGGAAGAATAATTTCATGCTTCCCAAGGACATTGAGAGAATTCAACCCATAGATTGAAGAAGTAACACTATGCGATAATAGTTGTATTTGTGAAAGTAACGTTCAGAAATTTGAGCCAAAATTATTTCTCTTTACGATTTGCGGATTTGCCCGGATTTGTGTGGACCAGCAGTACTCTGGGATTCCCCCTAGGAAGAACAACTTCATGCTTTCCAAGGACATCATGATAATCAACCTGTAGATTGAAAAAGATGATAGTTGTTTTTTTGAAAGTAACATTCTGAAATTTGAGTCAAAAGTATATTTCTCTTTGCGATACTTGTTGTATGTGAAATTAACTTTCTGAATTTTGAGACAAAAGTAAGCATCTTCTTCTTATGGTACCCGGATACCTGAGGACCAGCAGCTCTCTGAAGAACTACTTCATGCTTCCCAAGGACATTGATAAAATTCAAATCTCAGTTTGAAGAAATAATGTTCAATGAATTAAATGAATTTTTTATCATAGTATTCGTGTAAGTAACATTCCGAATTTGAGTCAAAAGCAGACATTTCAGGGATTTAACAATAAAAGTAAGTTTGTCGTTAATGAAGAAAGACTTAATGCTTGCAAAATTTACTGTTTAGACTATAGATAATAAAAGTAAGGGAGTTCACCCATACTACTGCAAATCGCAATACATATAGAAGGGTCCCACCTTTTTTTCTGTCTACAAATAAACGCACAACTTTCATGGGTCCTATCACTGTTAGTGATGCCATATCTCCCTTTGTTTTTATTATCCACTTATATCATGGTTGGAATATTTTGGAACTCTCGTCTTTTTTGATGATTCGTCGAATACCGTCATTTTAAATTTTTGATATTTCAATGATCCTCGTTGAACGCCAATTCTCCGCCCGATTCAGCTTTTGAACACAAGGCGTTCAGCTGACAAGCATAACAATATGACAGTTATGCTATTGTCGAAAGCTGACTGTTCAAACGTCAAAAATTCAAAATGCCCCAAAAAAATTCAAAACGACAAAAATTTTAAATGTCAAATATCAAACAATTTGGCGAGAGTTTTTAAATGATCTAACCTTGTCAATCTAACATTGTCTTTATGTCTTTGAATACTTTACTTTAAGCTGTTGTTTATTTTAGAAAATACATTTCTTGCTCTTTTAAACACATCAGTAATGGTCAATCAATACTGATTGACATTAAACGCCATGTGTCAGAATTCATGGCGATATTCTGTAAATTTTATTGAACTTTTGATTACTATTATATCCTCGTAATTCAAATATAAAATTAAGAAAAGATATGATAATAAATACAGAAAAGTTAATGAAAGGCACGTTTCATGTTTCTTTTAAAAAAAGTGTATTATATCGGAATCCCAGTCGTATTCTATTTCATGGTGAGAGCATTTATTGAACCATTTATTGGATAACCAACATCTCTCACCCAAGGTCACCCAAGTGATTCGCTATGTTTGGTGACTTGGCCGGGTTCATGGAGTGAGGTTTGTCCAGGTCTTGGCGGCCGATGGGTCTACCCACCAGCTTATCAGGCCAGATCCGGAGAGACCGTTTAAGGGAGACCCTTTGACCTGTCCAGCAGGACTCTCTCGGAACATCGCCAGGGATGGATTCATACGTCCGTCACTCCTGGACACTGACCCTCCTGATTCCTACCCACCCCTCAAAGCTTTTTTCTTTCTCAGAACTTCATCTCCTTCCTTTCTTCAAAATACCCCCTACACACCATCCCTAAAGACGACATAGGCCCTGAGAGGAATTATTTTTATTAGAGCCTCTTGTGTGTAGTTAATAAAATATTCCCATTTTACAATAAGAGGAAGGGCTGCGCGACTTTTTTCATATAATTTAATTTTGGATTTGAAGCCAAAATACCCAACCAAATTGAATATTTTTTTAAAAATCAAAAGTCGTAGGCAGCAAATATTTAGTACAGATATGAGCATTTTTTATTTATTTGTCAATAACTAACGAGTTAACCAGCATGCATTGCAATGACACATCGATAAAGAAATTGTTTTTCCCTGTATGTTATTTCCCATTCGTCCCCGTTCCCCATCCGCCTATCCTTCCCCGTCCCTCCCCCACTCTTCTCCCGTTTTCCCGTCCCCTAAACCTCCCCTCCTTCCCTCTCTCTTTCGTCTCTCCTAGCGAACTTTCCTCGCTAAATTGTATGAAATACACTCATTTTTCAAACAATTCACGCGCCACAAATTGCAAAATTTATATACAAATTTCATGATGCCAGAGCTTATCAATAAATACAGAAGTATTTGCGGGCGTGCCAACAACAACTTACTAAAGTTTCATCAAAATCAGATTAGTATAGGAAATAATTTCATAACGCCAAAACTCACTTTTATATAATAGAAACCATCGCGGATATGCGCACATTAAATCTCCTAAGTTTCATCGTAATCGGATGAAACGCAGAAAGGAAAAACAAAGAAACATACATTTTTATAGTAGGATATTGGTAAGATATTTCAATTATTGAAACATTTGAAGTTTAAAAATTGTTATAAGAAAGTAGGTAGAGAAAATAAGTTAAGTTAATAAAATTATTTCACTTTCAGTGGTTTCGTATAGGAAAAATCGCAAAGCGGAACGTTTTTTACTAACGAAAATTTTAGTGTATATTCTCCTTCAATCTTAATAATTACTTAATAATCTAATAAATATATTATAACACCAATTGTTTTGTTTCATTTACAATAGAGAATTCCAGTCCAATTTTTTTTTTTTTTTATGAATAATGACCTTCTAACTTAAATAACTGCATATTTATCTTTATTTTTATAGTAAGTTTTAATAGTTAAAATAAATGTCAAAGTTTTAATTTTTCAAGATCCCCCGAAAACCACCGAATCTAGTGTGACGTCATCGTGACTAACCGAAGTATGAATCTTGTAGGGAACTGGAATCAGCTGTTTGACTCCCGCCATTTTGAATTTCAGCATTGGAGCGTTTTCATGGACATTACTGGGCAGTACGATCGTTTTTTGTACAGTTAAAGTTTTTGAATATTTTAAATAATATAGATAAACTAATAGAGATACTTTATTTTTGATACTGAATTATTTAGGCCTAAATAATGTTTCAATAAAAACAAAAACTATTATATGTCCAATTCTCTATAAACCAATAAAACGGAATGCCGAACAGCTTGCGTCTTACATTTTTATTGATTTCTTTACAACTTTGACCCAGGTGACGCGGCGCGGTGACGTCACGCCGCCAAAATCCAGCAATACCAACTTGACAGGGTGTTTTAATAACACGTTTTAAAATGGACTTTTTAATATATTTTTTAAAAACTCTACGTTAAATATTATGTAATAAAACTTGTATATTCAGAATCAGCGTATATTGGTCTATATGAACAAATTTTTTAAAGCCATAATATTTTTCCCTAGAGTTCCTTATTATAGAAAACCTAATGATAAGGTATGATGACTTTTAAGTGCATATCTAATCTCTAATAATAGTGTCTGTTTGAAACTATGGTTTTTTGTTTACAAAATCCACATTAATATTCCGAGATTGATGAAATTTTGCATTCTTGACCTTCAAAACAAGAGAAAGGTAACTGTGTACATGAGATTTTGAAAAATTATTCCGATCCCCTTTTCCACCCTAAAGCAAAATTTTGATACTATTGATGCAATTTTGCACACTTAACTTTTAAAATAAGAGGAACATCTTCTACACCTAATTTAAAAAAACTCGAGGTCAAAAAAGCCTAGGGAATGCCCGGAATTCAGCAAGTGGAAAAAAAAACTTACCCTTACGAGTGTATTGAAAGGCATCTGATCTCTACGTGGCCTAACCACAGATTGAAAATGGTTTTTACCACCAAAGCAGCTTTCACGATAAAGCGTTAAACACATAAGGAGAACTTAATAAAATCATTTCCTTGATTTAAATTCATGAAAAAAATAATAATTTGTAGTTTAATTAATTGAACAAAAATACTAAAAATTTGATTTTACAGAACCATTTGATATGATTCACTTATAGATTTAGTCGTGTTTATAACTCTTAAAAACGAAAAACGTTACATTATGAGTTAATAAAATCACCAAAAAGCTCCAGGAAATGAAATTTGCGAAACATCTGAAGAGTTTTCTGGATTCGGTTCATGCTCCATGGCTCAAGAATCTCTAGTACGAGTAGCTCTCAGGTCATTAAAAATGAACTGAAAGTCTCCAACTCTAACGCAGTTTGCCCATACATATCTACCCCTGCCGCCGTATTGCCAGACATCTGTTCAAAAAGTTCTAGGAAATGCATCTAATTTGGAATGCGAGACTGGAAGAGAGAGATAATGTTTTTTCAGAATATTTGTTTTACCCGGAGTTACATGTTTGGGACCTTAATTTAGCTCTGGATGGAAAAATTGAAGGGAAACCGATAGAATTGTGATAGAGGCTTGGCTGTTGTCAAAAGTAAATGTAGGTTTACGAAATGTGACATGAGATTAATAAATGGTAAAAATGATCAAACCTTTTCAAACACGGAAATTATTCTGCCCTGAGAAAAATAATTCTCCTTGGGGCATGTGCCGTCTTTGGGGATGCAGTGAGGACGGTCGTTTTATGAAAGGAAGGAGAAGTTCTGGGAAGGAAAAATATGTAAGGGCTAGATAGGATTCTGTCAAAAAAATGGGTCAAGGTGTCCAAATGACGGACGTATGAATCCATACTCCCACCGCGGTGCAAGGCGATCGGTCGAGAGAGTCCTGCTGGAAAGGTCAAAAGGTCTCTCTCAGCCATTCACTCCCGATTCGGTTTGTCAAGCAGTTGGTGGGCAGACGCTTCCGCCGCCAAGACGTGAAAAAAACCTCACTTAATTAACCCTGTTAAGTTACTAAACGTAGCGAATCACTTGGGAGAGGTGCTGGTTATGCATTAAATTGTTCCCGGGGCAGCGGTACTCATTTCCAAATTGATATCCTAGATATTAATTAAAGAGGTTAAGAAAGTTTAAGGCAGGCACACAGTTGTCGATAATACAGAAATTGAGAGTATTGAGACTACGCCAAATACTATTGAAACCTCAAGGTCAAGGTCCAGAATAAATCCTACCGCCTGATAAATGAGCCATCAGAGCTGCTTGTTATTTATCACAAGAAAGTCGAAAGGGTTTTGTTGACCTCGCAGTTTTTATTCAAAGAGTTTTGGAGACAAACCCGAAGTTATTACATTCCCTAAAAATAAAAGGAAAATACAATTTTCCCGTCTGGGGCCTAGGAATCAGTGCTTTCTCTAAAGAGCGTTTGTGCAGTGGACTCCCATAAGAAAATAAGGTTTGTATTTTCTAAATAATTCAATATAAGCGAAACTCAATCGAAAACCTGAAAACAGAAAAATCAGAAAAAGATGTTGGCACCTCTGGGACTCGAACTCAGGACCACGGGAAATTACGCGTTTACCAGACGTTTAATTATAGCGAAAGGTTTTACATAAATCTTACTACTTAATTGTTTCATTAAAAAAAAATTAATAAGCGCTACTTATCTTCAAAGATTTCTAAGCCGAAAAATAGAACATTGAAGCATGTTGAAGCCGTTTTCCGAGTATGCCGGAACGGAAACGTAGCAAAGTACTTTCAGTATTGCATAAAACGAACTGCTTTTTGAGATCAATATTTGGTAACTTACAATTATTTTTGTAATGCATTGATAAAATAGTTATTTTGTAGTCTTTCCTATTCAGATATAATCACCCATCGCCCTCAATTTAAGAACACGTGGACAACATAAAAAAATGTTTTTTAACATTTGAGCAATTAAAAAATTAGATTGATACATTCCTAAAAAATGTATTGTTAGGTAATAATTTATTAAAATGAACTTTTTATTTTTTCCATAAGTAGATTGTGTGGCTCGTGGTGATAAATGGAGTATTATTTTTTTATATTAAAGTACACCGCACGATAGTCCCAATACCCGTCAACCTCCCTTAAGTTGGGTAGGTCTGTTGTAGGGCTGAAGGATGTGGGGAAGGGATGGAGATAGAGGAGAGGAATGTCTGGAAGTAGGTTAGTTAGACTTTTGAGCTCTGGTCGCTAAACATAGGGTAATAACGAAAGGTGGTATTTTACCGGGGAATACTGAGATCATATACATTATATATACAACCACAATTTCGGAACTGGTAGTAAACATACGATATATTTGTTTCAATTTCATTATAATTATCACAAGAACAGATTATGCGTATTGAGCTCTGAAAAATTAAACAAAAAGTTTTTAAAGCATGAACTGATAAACTAAATTTGAAACAATTTTAGTAAAACATACAACAGTAACACAAAATAAAATACAAACGAAAACATTACTAAAAGACAAATCAATAAAATAAACTATCTACGCTGCTTTAATTTGTAGGATTCAACAAAGTGCTAGTGTAGATTACGCTTAATTCAATAAATGAAGTCAGTAAATATATCAAAGGTACCCCCAAACTGCCCAGATCATCCATCCTGTTAGTACGTGAGTGTGTCTGCTAGTTGGTATTGTATGTGTTGTAGAAAAATGTTACATTTTGTTTTGTGTTCCTCGTCGGCACATGTAATTTAATAGTGGCGACGATGGCAATTAAATTGTTAATGACAGTATGTCTATGTAATACAACCAGGCCTGAAATAATTTTCCTGCCAGACAGCGTGATTAGATGCAATTGTTTCATCAAATATTATTAATCTGTTGAGTTGTGTTACATGTCTTAATTTCAAGTACTAAGACAACTTAAGATGTATTGGGTGTCTTCCAAAAAGTTATATGTTCGAGTGATTACTAATTGGTTTATTTAATTATAGTAAATATTTACAAAGAATATTTATTTCTTGTTTCTTTACATGATTGATATTACAGTTTACAATCTCACTGAAAAATATTAAACTGGACGTACGTCCTTCTTAGGCTTGTTCCTGAATAGTTCTGATGCTTCGTGGACTGATAGCGGAAGGCTGCTCTATCTACTAGAGTTTTCGGTCATCATCGTAACTGTTCGTGCCTAAAACACAAACTGCGATAGATGGTGCTCTTCAGATATTCTACTCAATTGCCATCTGTTGGGATATAGCAGAACTTTGTATTACAAACTAAACGAAATTACACGAATAGTCATTACATTACCGGTTGGAATTTTGATAATTAAATTTAGATTTCTAAGGAATTTGACTCGTTCTGTATTATTATAATGATTTTTTTGTAAAGGGAACCAGATTGCTGAATTACACTCCACTTAACTTCTAACTGATGGAATATTAAAATTCCTCATACAAGAAAAGGAAACCAATTGAAGTTCTGCAAAGGATGCCAGAATCTCTTTTGCTTTAAGTACTTTTGCTTCAAGCTTTATTAGTTCTATCATTAACGCGTGAAATGAATGTCAAGTTGTCATCGAATATTACACACATGGACACATGTCACAGATATGTGATACGGTATTCATTTGATATTACGTGTATGTTTGTGTAAGATATTGCAATGAGTTTTGGAAAATCTTTATACTTGACATTTTTGATTGTTCTAAAATAAAGCATTTTGTAGTGAATAAGATTGAATATAAATAAGCCACACCACTATTTTCAAAAGGGAGAAAAGAATTTAGTATTTTTGAAAACGTATTCATTTATAAAAAATAAACATCGAGAAAATTTTTTTCGTAACAAGTTTTCTTAGAAATCCAGAGATTAAAGGTTGGGAAGTAACAAGCAGGGTTCAGACAAAACCACCTCAACCCAGGCCAGGACATTGAATCAATTTGACCTGCTAATTATAGAAGTTTCATTCATTCACAATTATACTGTATATTATATTATACATACTTATTCATTTAAAATGTTTTACTTATGTTAGTCAAGGCATAACACGCTTTATAATCCAGTCATTAGACAGTTTGTTGAAACGAATTCTGGTATATTTCTGATTTTCCCCTCGTTATATGTTTTGGTGCTGATTACGAATCCGATTTATGCCAATAAAAAATTAGTCGGAATCAGAATTTTAGCCAAAAATTAGAAAAAAAAGTTTTTTTCTGGTATTAATTCCAGAATGCGATATTACCTATTTAGTAATAAGAAGACAATTAAGTAATGTATTCGCGAAATTTCTCGTCTTAAAATATGCTTAAAAACAAAATATTTTCTCCCATGGTTTTCACAAATAAGATCCGCATCTTGAGATTATACAATATCTCTTTTGGCGGGTATTGTATAAACACATTACCTTTACGAATTTCAAACCAAATTTATAATATTTTTTAAGTGCACCGAAGCCCTTGGTACATTTCAAATAGAACCTTAAATAGTATCCTATAAATATTCACGAAAAGAATGCAATAACGGCTTTTATGACCTACCGCAACCTCTCTAATAATAAAATTTGCATGTTGTTGTCTGAATCATGTCCTTTATTTTTAAGATGTATCTTTATTGAAGTGACCATTTCGGCTGACTTTCAATGTAATGGTTTATTATTTATTTATTTATTTATTAGTGATAATATATTACATAACATTTATAATATATTACTCCCAATGAGTTTAATAAAACTCATTTCGGGAAGGACAACATTACACAAATAAAAGAAAAGAAAAGAAATTTAAGAAAAATTAAAAGAAAACAAAAAGAAAATTATTTTTACACAAGAACACAAAATTCAATGAGAGTTTAATGAACAGTACATAAATGGACTAGACGCACTTGATATAGTTAGTAATTATATTTTATACGGAGAATATACAGGAATTACAAAGTAAGATAGCTAAATTCGTCATAGGTTAATAAAGCTGCTGAGAAAATACCCTTTTAGAGCCTTTGCCAATGTTTTTTTGTTTGATGCTGGAAGTTTTAAGTCATTGGGTAGTGCGTTGTATTGCGTGTGTGCGACGTATTGTAAGGAGTTAATCCCAAATTTAGTCGTGTGAGTAGATGATGATAGGTGTATTTGATTTTGTGATCGTGTTTTGTGCTGGTGTATATCGGAATTAAAGGCTGGTTTAGTGTTGGTGTGTGAGGAGTGTTGAATTATTTGTAGGATGGCAGTGGTGATGCTATATTTTGGCAGAATCGTAAAAGGAAGTATTTGGGTCAGTGAGTATATATCTTTGACGTGTGTATCCCATGGTAGATGGTATATGTTTCTTATAGCTCTATTTTGGATGACTTGTATTTCGGATATTTGCTTCTTCGTTGTGGTGCCCCAGATACTAACCAGATAACTTAGGTGAGAGTGGATCATAGCGTAATATGTGGCACGCAGTAGAGCTACGGGGAGCACATCTTGAAGTCGATAGAGTACACCAGTTATCGGGGAAATTATTAGTTGTTAAAATTCAAATTGTGGGAACGTCTTAAAAATTCTGCTCCCGCCGGCTTTCCATGTATCTATTTTATAATTCATTTTATCGATTTCACCTTTCTCTATTTTATACAGGTGCTTGCAGGTTTTTACACGATGCAATGCCGCCATATGGAGCCCCATGAATGAGTTTTTCTTTTGCCTGTTTAATTCATATTTGTCTCACTAACCTATATTTTTGCATTTTGTTTTTCCTCTTGAGCACTTGCGTACTGCTTACTAACAACGTATGCAGGGACAATGGAGGTCTAGATTCGTTAAAAAGAAATCAATATAGCTTCGTTTAACAAAAAAAAAATTAGAATCTTGCGAGAGCCTTGAAGGAGTAACCATCTGTTACTTATACCAGGGCGGCTAAGTGGTGGATAACTTCCAATGTACAGTTTTATTTTTATTTGTACGTTTTTACTTTAAATATAGCGACGTTCATAATGCAGAATTAGTTATGTAGTTAAGCTGGAGCTGGAAGATATATGTGTACCTGAAATTGCATGCTGTAAAGAACTGATGGTAGAGAGATCAAGGGAAATTAGACTTTTCAACTATTTCAGTCTTGTGTAATCGGGGAGATCACCTAAGCAAAGGTAAAATAGACCCTTTGCATTGCATTTGTATTTTATTGCATTTAAAATAAATTGTGCAAAGAAGAAGTGCTTTCCTGCCTCCATCTTAGCATTCTCGCACGATGATAGACAGAAAAGCCGGTTTTTCGTTATAACTTAAAAACTATCAATTTTGGGGAAAATACCTTCTCCACAAACTTATTATTATTATTGGCATAAAATTTGTTATAATTTCGATGCTCAAAACCATTTTCTTTTCGCTCTTTTGTCATCCACTAGAAGCGTGTTAATAGCAGGCCGACTTTATTCGGAATCCTGGCCTTGGTTGAGGTGGGTTTGGCTCAGCACGAGCATGAGATATTGCGCATGAAATATTGGGCATGTTCACGAAACGTGGGTTTTGTATGTTGATTTTAAGCCCGCGGCCCGCGCTTTATAAGGCCCTAACACATTATGAGGAAATGAAAATTCTTTTATGGCTTTTGTAACATCGAACGTCTCGCGGACACTGAATATTTCATACACCACTCTGCCAGAAGGACTTTTTAAGAGAAATTTCGTCAGCGAATTTATAGGAGATAATAGAACTTGGTGGAAAAAAAATTAAAGATATAATTAAATCAAAATTTTCTCTTGATCTTTAACCTCTCAGGCTAATTTGTTAGTCGCTTTTGGGAACAAATCATATAGGTCTCATACAAATCGTTGTGTCTCCCATAGTACGCGAGAAATAATGGCAAGAAATATGATATAAATGTTTCTTAATTGTATTGAAAGAATTGCCTCCTTTATCGCAGGAATATTATCTTGCGCTCCCTGGATAAAATTCCTGTACTGATCAACCAATGAACACATACGTAGTAAGTATCGACCCTCGGACGGTACAAAGCTTTTGAATAGACATTTATTTTATATGAATCAAAATAATATTGAGTATTACGCCTCAGTTTTATTTTTTCTGCATGAAAGTGTAGTTTATTTAACAGAACTTAAAAGCTCGTTGCACCTAAAGTGTGTCAGTGTATCAGTGTGCACAGCACGTGAATGAGCTTACTTTCTATATTGACATGCCCATTCGCAGCAACTTCTGCAGCGCCCCCTTAATGCTAAACATTTAAAAACGTCCCGCCAGACCTCCAAAACGTCCACAAAGGGATGTTGGTTAAAAATCACTGATATAAATGAAGTTACGAAGAGAAAACACCACGCTATAAATTCAAGTTTAAAAGTTAACCGTAAAATAATCAAAATGAACACCTTTATGGAACCAAAGTTTCGACTGCAATTTATGAAAGTTTGGGAATGTTTTATTAATTATTTTCACATGAAACAACAAAGAAAAGAGGTGACGATAAAATTTGTGATAAATTTGTTAAAAAGTGTGTTAATTTGTTTTCGTAATCAGTAATTTTAGTTAGAAAAACCGTAAGAAAAACCATTTTTTTTATATTTTTTTATTTTGTTACCTCCAAAAACAATATTTAGTTTTAGAATAGGTGCGTCCAGAAATATTCCATTTATTTGAATTTTATTGCTAAGCGGAAATATTTTGTCCTTCTAATGTTTTGTCCCAAAGTCTTCTCGGGTTGGCAGGGAATTCATGTAAGGAGCCACCCATAAATTACGTCACACCTTAAGGGGGGGGGGGGGGGGGGGGGGGGGGGGGGGGGGGGGGGGGGGGGAGGGGGGGTAGAGAAGTGTGACAATCATCAGCTCTGTGACGTCACATGTAAAAATCTAAATATTTTTAATAAAAATAAATTTTTTAACTACTGTTATGATTTATTTTTAGATGTAAAATTGCAAAATGTGTGACGTCACACTAGGGGGGAGGGGGTCTCACAAATGTGACGATGTGTGACAGGGATGGGGGGGGGGGTCAAAAAATTATGAAATTTGTGTAACGTAATTTATGGATGGCTCCTACTTGACAGGGAATGCATGTTTTTTGTGTGGGTTATGTCTTGGTTTGTAGATTCTGAACTGAGAGGGTTGGTAGGAATTCTTCTAACCGATATTTACAAGTACATAATACCAACTGCCTAACAAATTGGTACAATAAGGAACAATAAAGAAAACAAGCGATGACAATTTAAAGAAAAAATGGGTAGTTACAGTTTGCGGAAACATCATCAATATTTACTTCCAAATTGCGAACTTTGGGGTAAAGGAAAGAAAATCAAGTTTTGTCCGGCTCCATGGGACCAAAACGACTGAAAACTATAAGCACTAATAATAAAGGTCTGGAGACGGCTCAATGTTTATGTTAGTTCTTATAGAAAAATCACCAAAATACTTACTTTTCAATTATTTTTAAATTGTGGAATGCTACACAAATTTTAAAATGAATTAATTTCGTAAAAGTGTACGTCAGAAAAAAGCTAAAATTTAAGGCCGATGATTGGGAAAACTTAAAGAGATATTAAAGATTAGAAGGCAACGTTAGTTGGCATAAGTACGTGAAGGAAAACAAAAATCCATCTTTACTCAAATCAACACGTAGATCTCCTCTGTCTATGTCTAGCAATTTCTGTTTCTTTTAGCGCAACTTCAATTGTAAATTTACTACGTGGTTAATTACGCCTTCGAGCTACGTGTCCGCAGCACCTCCCGTCCGCTCCTAAATAAATTCATGGCTTTATTGCTAAAGGACCGACCCATCACCAAGGGCCGGGCCGAGCTGTGCTTTATAATGCAGGGATTAGTGATTCCTGCAAGCTGAGACGATTCTCTTGTACGCCTACCGTAATTTATACACCTACCTTTAATTGTACATCTTTCGTAAATTGTACACCTAAGTATAGCACACCACCTACCTTAATTGTACACCTGCCGTAAATTGTACACCCACCATTACCCACTAAAATAATTGTACACCTATCTTAAATTGTACACCTACCGTAAATTGTAGGTACACCTATCTTAAAATGTACACCCAATCTGTAAACGCTCATGGTTTCAGACAAAGCGGAAGGCAGGAAAAATGGAGGAAAATTACACATTTTTGACATAAGCAGATATTTAATGCAGTAAAACCACATTTTTCATTACTGTGGCAATATTGATTTTGGAACAAACTATGATACATTAACACGTGAGGTTTTGGTCTTCAGAATTTGACAACTTGAAATTTCAAGGACGGAAAACTCTCTTGTAGAAGGAAATTAATATTTTAATATGTTGATCAAATTCACTCACAGTAAATAGAAGTTGACATTATTTGAGGTGTGGAGAAGCAAAGGCAGCAATCTCCACTTTAGTTTTTTGAAAAAAAGACAACAAACACGTTGATATCTTTGCTTTTGTTACATATTTTCAAATTCTGATTTTGATGGCAGAAAGCTGAGTTTGTAACTAGCCAGATTTGCAAATTGAATTTAGGTTCTCAATTCGAATCACTATGTAACTGCATTTACAACTTTTTTCCGATATGTTGCTTTTGCTTTTACACACCTCATTTCGAGCACTCATGCGTTTTGCTGGACATCGTAACTTTAAAAATTAATCTTGAATTAATTAATGGAATAATTTTATAAATTTTCTATTGAGAAATTCTAGAAGCTTGAAAAGACAATTCCCTCAAAGATTTAATTTTACTCTCAGAAGAAATGAAACAAACGGAACAAACGTGGGTTAAGATTAACGAAATCTAGCGTGATTTTTCCATTAGAAGAAGTGGTATTCCAAAAGATTAACGATAATGCATTTATTTGTCTAATACGCCCACAGAAGGAAGGGTAAGTACGAAGGGAGAATATCTTCATGGGCTGACCCTACAAAAGAGACAAAGGTATCATTACATTCGATTACGGTCAATAGAAACGTTGCTTAAATGGAGGCCACGCTCGACAAAGGGTTGACTGCATACATACGTAATGGTAGTTATAAGATTTACCATGTGGGATATTTTTCACGTTTTCTCGTGTTATTGACATTTGACATCTATAAGTGTAAAAACTGCTGTTTTTTTTTTTAAATCTATTTGAATTTGACTTTTGTTTTCTTTATTGAATGAATGTATGAATGAAGATTGTGGAAGTTGAAATTAACCCACTTCCAGACATCCGAGCTGAAACTCGGCAATCACGCACACACGCACACACGCATACACATTTTGAAATTCGAAGAAATTAAAGCACTATAACACACGAAATAAATGTCGATCCTACCAACTCGGGGTTTGGCTTGATTGATTTCAATCGCTGGGTAAAAGGGTTCAAATCTTAGTCAAACCAAAAAGAGTTATTTTTTAAGTTTTAAAAGGCATTTAAAGATTAAGTTGGCAGTGCGGTTGATTCCAATTACTGGATAGGAAGGTTCGAACCTCAGTCAAAAAAAAAAAAAAAGTTTTTTTTCTTATTTTTAACATTAACTACACACAGAAAGCCCTGAGGAAAACAATTTTCCTCAGGGCCTATATCATCTGGGGTGCTGTGTAGAGGGTCTTTTCGAGGAGAGGAAGGAATGAACATTGGTCTTGAAGAGACCCATGTTGTAGGAGGGAGGAAACACAGAGGCCGGAAAATCGTTCCATAGCCGAGCTGCAGAAGAACGAGTCGAAAAAACGATCCGTTCTCATGTGACAAATGTCAACTGTGTATATATGTTGGGCGTGCCTCCCAACTATGCAGCGGTGCCGAAGGGATCAATGACGCTGGTTCTTCAAGCATCTTCCATTGAAATACCGGTAGAACATGGATAGCATTCCCACCCGACGCGTATGCTCTAAAGATTGCAATCCGTTCGTTAAGGTGGGAGAATCTATCAAACGGACCGTCCTTTCTGCACAGAGTCAAAAGTATTTTTCGAGTATTTTGGAGCTCCAGACCGGAGGTGGCTGCCAAATTAAACCCATTTTAGAATTTGAAAATAAATCTATTGTAGTAAAAAAACAATACTTTGTGTTTTTATGGATCTTTGGGTGACCTAAAAGAGGTCTCCGGAGGCAAGAATTTCATTTCCATTTTTTACTCCGAACAATTTGTGAAGCTGGATAGTAGTGTAAGTCAAATTGACAAATGATTTAAAAAATATCATAAGTTTTTAAATAATATAACGTAACAAATCTGAAGCATTTCACTGAAAGCAAAAGCTTTCGAACTAAGCAGGCTTCACTACTTTTCCCCGCCTCGTGCCTTTGGCTTTAATAGCAATATTTCTCACAGATTTGATCAAGTAGGTACGTGAATATGATTCACATTTCTATGGGTCTTTTAATCAGACTAATGGATCCGTCGATTGGGAAAAACTTTCAACCGAACGATCCAGTACTTGGACGTATGTACAGTACAGTTGTGTAGGAAAACTTTGCCTGACTATTTGAAAAGCTTTGATGCCCGAATTGGCATGCCGGGAGTTTTTCCGACAATTTCAGTAATAATTTTAACCGCTTTACTTTCCGCAAACAAACTACCAACTACAAACTATGCACGAATCCATTAACAAATTATATAATGGCATACTAATACCAGTACGTGACCATGTGTTTTACTAAATATGTTTTATTAATTGTTTTTGTTTTTAATTCGTAGAACTCCATTTAACTTTGAAAAATCAAATTTAAATTAAATTTAATGATGTTATTATAAGTTCTGCAAGTATTATAGTTTTATTTTTGTAACAGCTGTTTTGGCTTGTAAGGCCATTTTTAAACTGTGGATAAACCACTTAGAGACGACTTATTTATAGGATTCTAAATGTAATTTTTTTAATGTGTCTAAATTGATTTCGATTGATACAATGAAGTGAGTGCAGAAAGTATGCCTATCGATCAAAATCAAAACACTTTTAACTCTTCCTTTCCCCAAAAGCGGCGGCTTAAATCGTTCACTGGTGAGCAATATTGTTCAGTTTGCAAATCACTGACATACTTCCAAAGTGGAAGATTATCTCAGTATCACCCTGGTGAAAGACTACCATCTATAATCGAAAACATGCATAAAACAGTAGCAGCTGCATTCAGTAACCAGATCTGAAATGCAAGACAGTTCCCTACATTCTTCTGTACTATCTTATTCCCTTCCCCACACCCGTCATCCTCATGACACACCCCAATTTAGGAAGCCATTTTCCCACAGGCTTTGGACATTTGGAAACAATTGAAACCCTTTTGCGATATTAACATAAAAAGAGTTCGATTGTTGTCACAACAGCACACTTATTAGAAAAGTCATGAGGTTACTTGAATATCCCGGTGATCAAAATTGTACCATTTTGTGATGAACTTTAAATGATGATAAAAATTATTTTGTGAAAAAGTGGTATGCATGATTTTGAAAATGGTTTCATGAAGATATTTCTATCCTTTTGTCCCTATTTATTTAATCTTTACGTACCTGGAGGTTTTAAAAATACGTATCACTCGTAGAGGGTTACTAGGGTCTCCCGTATATCAAGGAGCGATCGTATGTCTTAATATTGCTTTTGCGTCTTTCTAGTTTCCAGTGACACTTTAGTAATGCAAAATGGTAAAAGGGATATTACAAAATAAAATAGAGTGTAAATCAAATACATATTACAGCATCCATTTCGATTAAAATGGTGGAATAAAAAAAAAGTAATGTAGATCAAGGGAGGAGGGGGGGGGGGGGGGAATAGTTTGATAGACATTATTAAATATCTTTAAAATGAAACTGAAAAGCTTTTCTAATATAACCTTAATTATAGAGTATGTGGAAACATTTGAGATATTATACAAAACATAGCGGTTTAGAGAAGTGTACTACCTCCCACCGCAGCGGGCGGGTTAAATGGACATATTTCATTGAAAGGAGAGTTCCGATAAAAATATAGTTAAAAAAGTGATCAACTTCAATAATTTATTTCTGTTACGATTTCTCTTCAAATGTTCAAAAGGCTTTCCTATAGCTTCTTTTCCCGTCCTTTGAAGTTGCCTTTCAATTTAGCGAGCGTTCCTTGCTGAGGGAGAGATCGATTCTATTTCCTATAAGTTGCTTCTTTCAATGAATAAAAGCGAACAGTAAGGTACTAGATGTAAATGTACAGTTTAAAATAGTTCACGTTTACCCCTTTTAGACTATTTGAGATTGGAAGGAAAGAAAAAAGGTAATGTAATATTACGTAAAACCAATATTTTTAGGTCAGCAGAACTGATTTGAATAATGATTAAAAATAACTAAGCATCAAAACTGAAGCCTTATGCGGAAAAAACAGCCATATACAAATAACTTTTTTGTGCACATCCATTCAATTACGCGGTACTATATTCACAGCAAACCACAGTACAAGGCCAATGGTAACCATCAGCAGCTCTCTCTCTTTCTCTATTTTGTAGCATTTCTTTTATCTTACTCAAAACCTTTGCTGATAAAACAATTGAAAACTTAATTAAAATGCTTTAAACGTTTTGGCTATTAAGGGGAATGACTGCTCAACCCTTTTTTATACAAAACTTAATTTTAGATGTAACCAAACTGAAAAATATATATTTTTTATCAAATATATGGCAAATATCTAGTACGGATGACTGCTATTTTATTTATTTGTGTTTTAAATTATAAAGTTAAGATAATTAAAAAAATCAATTTTTAGCTATTTTAGGAGCAATTTTAGCAGTTATTTCTGAGATAATGATAATTATTTAAAAAAATGGTTTATTTAATAAAGAAATATGAAGAAAAAGAAAAATAAACATGATAAAATCTTTTGAAGGGAGTAACTGCAAATTATAAACGACCGTTATTGACACAAGTTTATCGTAAATAAATATAAATTTCTAAGCAAAGAAATGCTTTATTTAGTATGTTTAATTTTTTATTTATTTTTTATTATATTAATCAGTAAGTAGGGTAAGATTATTTTTTAAAATAATTATTTCATAAAAAGATGCGAAAATCGATTTTTTTTATTAACCTTTACTTTATAATTTAAAACAAAAATAAATAAAATAGTACATAAACGTACTAGATATTTTCAATACATATTGATAAAAAAAAATACTATTCACTTTGGTTAGGTATTTTGGCCTCAAAACCAAAATAAAATTTTATTTGAAGATGGCCGCTCAGCGTTTCTCTTAATGGCAACATCTTATTGTATGAATATGAATTTAAATGCATTTCATTGTATATACGCCCACGACAGTCAAAATGTTTATCAACCAATATCTCAGAACACACTTTAAGATATCGCTGTCTTTCCGCATAAGGGTTCAATTTCTGCGGTGTTATTTATTTTATAACTGGCGCAGATCCGATGGCGTGAAAAATCAGTTACAATTTTAAATTTAAAGCAAAACCGAGTACATTGTACCAGAATTATACATACAGATAGTCAGACCCACAGCGAAAAATAGTATTTTTGATTGATTGTTTTATTTCCCAGCTTTGCTCAAGAACCATATGAAAAAAATGTGACAACAAAAATATGAAAACAATAAAATTATAAAAAACATATTGTATTATTATTAACCAGTGAATTAGATATTTCAAAACTCTAAAGATTATAGTGTAAATACCGATACCATCTAAAAACAATAATTATTTATTAATACTAATTTATACTAATTTCAATAGCGGAAATTTGAAGTGCTCTTAAGGAAAATAATTCCTAAAGTTAGTTCAATTTTCTATTTTTCGCCGATTTCATTTCTCTTTGGATCTATGTCGTCGAAATATTTCTAGAAAAGTAAGTGTGACTTTTACTTTTAAGAGGAGTTTTTTTAGAGAAATTAAAAATAACTTAAATACTGCTTAAAATTTAATTTAATTAAATTTACAAAAAACGTATTTTTTTTCTGAAATATCTATTCAATGTTATTTTATAATAAAAAAATCTTAATTAAAGATCTACGCAAAAGAGATATGTTTTTTCAAAAAAAAAAAAAAAACCTTGCTCTTCGGTCTCCTGAACAATTAATATTTCAACTGAAATAAAACAATGCCTTTGTTTGTAATCACGATTTATTTATCTAATTTTGTAATACCGATCGGTTTACAAAATAAGATAATCGTATAAACCGGTCGGTATTAAAAAAAAAATAAATATGTCATGGTTACAAACGAAGTTATTGTAATATTTCAGTTAATATTTCAAACTACAAAGTGTCTTTCTACCAAAAAAAAAAATTGCATTAACAGCATTTCAAATTTCCGTGAACGATTAGTTTTGGAGTATCCTCCTATTTTTTTACATATGCAAAAGATATTTCAAAACACCTTAACTTATGATGAAAAAAACTTTCATAAAAAAGCAGCACAAATTGCATCCAATTTGACACGGAGATCACAGAGAACACGGAGATCATTCATTCGCTCTACATGCCCAAACCACCTGAGCGTCCCTTTCTTAATTTTACTCATTACGCTTACATCGCCTTAGCCTTGTATTCTTTGCAGATCTCCACATATCTCACACCGTTTGAGTCACACGATCATACATGGTTTTACACACATACGTTTCAGGGATCTCATTTTTACAGCATTCATTCTACGTTCGTCCTTCCTCTGCCAGTTCCATGTCTCACTGCCATACATCAAGATAGATATCAGCACTCCATTATGGACGGCTAGCTTCGCTTCTTTTGACAGTTTTTTGTTGGCACCAACGGCGTTCAGTCTTCCATTAATGGAGTAGCCAGCATTTAACCTTTCAATATCTCTATCAGTCTTCCCATCCTTGTAAACATACTTCCCAAATACACAAACTCATCCACCTGCTCCAAATATTCATCATTCACAACTATGTTGCACACTGTATTCGTACTGTCTCTTTCAAATACCATTACTTTAGATACGAGTGTCTAGGATGAATACGAATGAATAGTGTCGTGTAATGAGAAAATCTTCCATACAGTTTGAGTGTTTTTCTACTTTAATCTTTACTCAACCGTAGAGAAATAAGAATCTATCCAACTTCCAATTATTTCAATTTTCAAGATACCTCAGAATGAATTCGAAAACTTATCTTTTAGAAGCTGCTTTAGAGAAAAGATTAAAGCACAAATTCTATGAATTTCTTTGAGCATTCTATTTACTTTCCTTTCATTCTTCACAAAAGCTTAAACTTTTCTTGTATAAAAATATTCTTTAAAACAAATGGAATGCTGGTAAATAAACCAAAATAAGTTAAGTCCAAGTTTGGGCCATTACCTTTTTAATTTTCTGTGTCTTGTTCTAATTCATGTTTCTTTTAGGTTTATAAATATTATCTTCTTCCTTAATAACTAAATACGATAATTTGATTCTCAATAATTTTCTTATGAAACAATGGTTAGGATTATTTTGTTTGTATTTTAAAAAACCAAAATAAATATTGATTTGATTTGAAGATGGTCAGATTTCCTCGCAGCGTTCGTTCTTATTATCTTAAATAATAAAATAATACAAATAGTTAAGTACATTTATTACCAATAACTGCAAATCTAGCAACAACCATATGTACCTTCTAAACAGGCGACTTATCTTTAAAAATATCCGCGTATTACCAAATCATATTTCTCCAGCTTTATACAAATTCCAAAATAAAAATATTATTAATAAAAAGGATGTTTCTAATAACTTCTAAAAAAACGGGATATATATACACTTTGGATTATAATGGTTGTGACGCACAGTATGTAGGTATAATTACTAGAAATTTAAAAACTAGAATCAGTGAATATGAACGTTGTTTACGAAATAATAACTATTCCGAGTTTGCTAACCATTTAATAGAGAGAGGTTTTAGCTTCAACATAGAAAAAAACAAGTTTAAACATTCCATTATAATTTGTACGCTTTAGAAACCTCGGAAATAAACAAAAAAATGAAATAAAAAATGAAATTTGTTACTAAAATAACAGCACCCTGCAAATCGCCCTTATGAACAATGTTCCCATGTAATGTCGACTCCTCCCACCTTTCTTCCCCTCCCCCAAAATCAACTCTACCACTATACCCACCTAACTAAATCTAATCATTTTTGTACTTGGATAGAATTTTTAAGTTAGTTTTAAGTTTGCCAGGGAATGACACGGAAGTGTCGAAACCGTGAGCAAAAAATTAAAGTACCTAACAAATGTACAATTACAGATTTTGTTAAGTTTCCAAGAATCCAAAGTAATGCGAAACTATAATAACAGAACCAGGGCGTTTAACTTTGAAATTTGATGAATTTTTCAAATTCTGTGAACCAACCGGTCATTAGAAGCTTTCAAATAACTCACTTTAAATAACTTAAAACCAAAAAAAACTCTGGTAAAAATATCTTGTTTTTTTTTTTTAAATAACTCAATTGTTAAATGCTGCCGTCTTTGGGAACGCCCTTTCAAGTTTTCATTGAAAAGGTTACCGTTGACACATTTATATTTTTTTCCCGACATAAAACATACAAACATCAGTAGTTATTGAAAAGTTAGATTGAAGATTCTTTGTTTTGATGAAAAAAATTTTAAAAATAAAATCAAATAAGATCACCAGAGATCACATTTTCATTAAGATTTTACTCCAAATAATGTCAGTAAAGTAAGTCAAGTACGTCCCTTAACACCCTGTATATAAATAAAATGATATTTATTGTTAGAAAGAATATTTCCACTAAAATTTATGCATGAAAAAAATATACGATTTTCTTTCACGTCTTACGAATATGGTTTACAAGATGCCTCAAAACGTACAGTCCTGGGAAGGTTCTTTTATCCGCAGAACTTCTGTGTATAAATCACAGAAACTCCAAGACTTGTACAATGGAGAAAGAATTTGCGGTAATTTACATACCACGCTGAAATGGTACTGTCAATTTTCGCGCGAAATCTGCAGAAGTGGCGCGAAACTGCTTGTCAAGTCGGAGAAGGGTTAGAGGGTTGAAGGTTGTATGGAGAGGATGAAATGGTCAGGCCTCGGAATAAGAGAGATCCAAACACAAAGATGAAATACGCACAGAGGAAACCGTTATTTTAGATGGAATATTGAATTTAGCTAAGAAAAGAATTTAGAGCTAAATTTTAAACTCACATTTTCTGACTACAAAGTTAGAAACTTTTAAAAATATTATTATAAATGACAAAATTTGTAAAAAAAATACCTAAATGTACCTGGCAGTACATTTGAATATCAAATCCGGGGGACGCGGGTTCAAACGCCGGCGTGGGCAAATAAATTTTATTTGATTAATTTGTGTTATTCCACAATTTTATTAATTAAAAATATTTTATAGCATAAGATGAGTGGAATATATTCTCATTATCGCCTTGGTGTAAAACCACCATTCAGAATTGAAACATTGCTTGAAATGACTTTAGCCGTGTTTGGTGACCAGATCTGAATAACTAGATACTTCCCACCTTTCTCATCCCCACTACTTTCAACCTTACACATACTCCAACTGGGGATGCCATAGTCTTACTGGCTCCAGATGGGATCAGTTAAAAGAGACATTTAAAATTAATATCAACCATACTTTTGCCACAATATTCTAATAATTATATGTAAATTTTGAAATTTGTCCATTTGAATAAGATTATATATGGTATGGTTTTAGATTTTCACGGCCAAAAGTATTTTTGTTATTTATTTTAGGGGTGTTATGCCATGTTGCGCTACCTTCTTCTTTAGTAATGTTTTGGACAGCGTTACAGTGTCCATTATATCAGGGCAGATCTAGTTAATAATACCTTTGCGTGTTGTTAAAAAAACTAACGAAAGTTAATAAACGGAGTTAATTTTATTCACCAAAATTATAATACATACAAAATTGTGTTATGGCGCGAAATTTGCTTTATAAGAATACACTGGAATGTTGGCTGGCTGTGTGAGTGTTGACTGTCTAGAATTAACTTGAAGACTGATTTTCTGGCTGCGGTCCACTGGCGTTTTTATAGTATTGCCGACTCGTCAAGTATCTACTAGAAAGTCGAGTAATTTGGATGACGCGATAGTATTAGGAAATTCCCGAACGTTTGGCGCAGTACCTTTCCAGTATGCACCTTAAGATTTACAGCCGGTACCGGACGGTGCCAGCCCGGAGCTACCTATGTATGTCTAGTAATTCCGGCCGCACTTGATTAGCAACAAATTGTGACTCGTGTAGCAATCGCCAAATATTCTACATTATTTTATAATAAGTAAAAATTATTTACCCACTTAGGGTTCAAACCAATAAAAAATATTTCATTAATGAAGACAATTAGCGAAACTCAATTCGACACGGTCACATTTGGGACTCGAACCCAGGACTTGTGATTTATGACCCTATGACTAGCTGGATAAGTGCTCTACCAACTGAGCTAATGCGTCTCTATCCGATTCAGTCGTATTTAACTGTATCATTCTTCGAACTAGAACTACCAAGATTATTTTCATTTTTTTAACGCATATTTTTATTTGCTGCTATCTTTATGCATGATTGCAAGATTATAAGCACAAAGATAGCAGCCAATAAAAACATGCGTTAAGATAATGTTGGCAGTTCTTGGTCGATAAGTATGACCGAATCAGATAGAGACATAATAGCTCAGTTGGTAGAACACTGACCCGGCAAGTCGTAGGTCCTGGGTTCGTGTCCCAGATGTGACCGTATCTTTTTATGATTTTTCTGTTTCAGATTTTTGATTGAGTGTCGCTTGTATTGTCTTCATTAATGAAGTATTACAATTTGAGGTTTTAATCATTACGTTGAACATAGAAAAAAAAATTCTTCTAAAATGTCTCCATACGTTTACATAATCTCCGGAACATAATTGCATGCAAGTTTAAATAGAATCTAGTCGTTCAAAGTTTTCCTATTAGCCGTAGTACGGCGGTGGCCGGGGTTAGATAAATGAATTCTCATCGACCTCAGACCACAAAGAAGAAAGTACTAAGTCGCAGAGGGCCCGACACGCGAAAGCCAACAGGAGAACTTGAGCGACTGGATAAGAGAAATCCTTGTTCCTGGACCTTGTGGATTTTACTAACACTTAAGTCTTTTAGAAAAGGAAGTCTTACAAAACATGCTGATTACTCTCTCCACGTGTAATTATAATTGTTTTTTGTTGTAGAAGTTTTTGTTTTAGTGGAATGGCTTACGGATAGTTTCCATAAGCACACAGGCCATGGGCCAGTTATCTCTTATTTCACTTTTTATTTAACTGAAACCCGGTCTCTTCGATAAAGTTCGCCAGGGTTATCCTTGGATATTTGGATACGTCCCCTAGTTCCACAATGTGTCTTCCCAGTTATCTGAGCCTTGTTTCCGTTAGGGCGCGACCTTGGCACTATGAGTTAATTCGAGTCTCGCATTTTCTGCATCTATTGATGCTTTCCACTCCCAATTACTGCACATGTCTCCTGAGATGGCAGTGTCAAACCAATTCACTCGATGAGTTTCTGTCAAATAAGTTGTCTAAGACTATGAAGTCCATTTAGAAGTACTTTGGATTGTCTCATTCCAGGCAAACTCTCCCAATCCTTTACATTTATTATAATTTCACTATATTTTATTTTTATATTTGTTACATAATTTGGTTTTTATATTTTCGGACGTAAATCAACGTATTACCTATCTGTGAACATTAATAATTCGTAACATACAAATTTTTCATGTAATATAGCAACATGAAAGCATCTAATGGACATTTTAATAAATTAGATGGACATTTTAAATCAATTTCAATTTGGGAGGCGGGAATGGGTACCGCCACCCTGGGAACCTTTATTGGATAACCAACACCTCTGCAATAGCCCAAGTGTTCGCTAAGTTTGTTGATTTAGTAGGGGTGCCCGGGTTCCTGGGGTGAGGTTTGTCTAGGTCTTGGACCAGGATACACTAAATCCCAGATTCCTACCCACTCCTTAAACCATTTTCCTTCCCAGAACTCTCCTCCCTTTCCTTTACTTAAAAAACTTTCCACACAGCATCCCCAAAGATCTTAATGACGTTTCAAAGAGTTGGGTTGACTATGAGTTGACATGGAACGAATGGTAAAAATGACCGGTGAGACAAAAGTTAGGCGAGAGGTTGGCGTGTTTACTGACTACGCACCGAAGCTAAAGGACCACCACAATCGAAATATCCACAAATTATGTAACATAAAAGCAATAAATAAAAACAAAAAAAAAACAAAAAATTGTGAAGTCAGTTCCTCGGAGAATCTTCCATTGAAATATAAGTAGAAAAAGGATAGCATTCATTCCCACTTGATGCGTGCGCTCTAAAGATTGAATTGAATTGATTGAAAACAAATCGTTGCCGTGGAAACGATGGTGACATATTTTTTTATTTTTATTTCAGGCGTCGTAGTTAATATCTATCTATCTGTGTAAATAAAAATGAATCTTCGGAATGTTGTACCTACGCGCGTAACTTCCGAATAACTGAACCAAATTGAATAATAATTTTTTTTACTGCTGGTGAGCTCTGGCGTTATGAAATTTAGGTGGAACGCGAGCTTTTCCAAAACTGAATGTACCGATAATGAATGTATGGAATGCGGGAGGGGAGGGGAGGATAATTGATAAGTGCAAGCGCTACAGTAATTTACCCCTAATACCATGCGAGCGAAGCCGCGGGCAAAAAGCTAGTGTTATATAAAAATATCGCTCAGGTATCTCTTAAATACTAGGAAATTTGAATTAAATACGTCGATATTTGAGATGAATTTTTTATCGAGTGTAGTTGCATGCCTTGGTATTTTGAAGACGATTAGATGCAGGAGTTCACAATAGTCTAATAGGGAGTGAATAATTTCCAACTAAAATTATAAGTCATTTATTTTTCTTCAATTTTCTTGAGAATGCTTTTAATTAAGTGTATTTTATTTTGGTACCGGGCGCCCTAGCGACTTGAACAGTATCTACAGTTGTGTTCTGCTAAAATTGTGTCTCATGTGTCTGTGGTTTCTGTATGTTCCGTATGTCTAGCTGAGAGGCTGGCTATACTCTGGGTTCCTTGGAGCCCCGTGCCTATTTAGACCTGATCACACTAAACATAACTTAATTAATTTTAAGCAATACTTCGATTCTAAAGAGTTTTAGGGCGACAAAGAGAACAAATCTTCACTAAAACCAATTTTAAGTGTTCTTCACATTATTTTATTCAAATTATGTAGGCCTAATACACATGTTAAACCCATGCAAACTCCAAGAATTGTAGATAACGTCAGACAAAAAGAGATTTGAACAAAATATTTTATTCATGACTCCTTCCGACAGGCAGCCATAATATTTCTCTTACGAATTCTATACATATTTCAGAGTGAACACAAACAACACATTCATTTTCCAGCCCATTTGAAGCCATCTTTTTCTGTCTCTTCATAACAGTTCACACCATATATTATGTACTCTACAGAGCTCATTAAACCCGATTCCCAATTCGTTTGCGCGCGAAAATAAATCGACGTGAAAATAGGAAAGAATCGGAGACGTAAAAAAACAGTTAGATCCGCCCTTTGGCAAAACAAATGGCGAAGAGGTTCCCCGCCCAGCCCGTCCATGATAAGGAAATCCGCCCAGACCACTCAACCATTTGAATCTCACCTTTTTTGCTAAAAAGATTGACTAAAAAATATCTAACGGAGCAGTAATTTACATGAAAAACAATATTATAGATATATCGTGTTAAATATAATATTCCATTTTCGTAAGCCGTTTTCACATTTTTGATAAAAGTGTGTTGTTAGCACTAGTGATCGACCGAAGGTTCGGTTTCGGCAAGTTTCGAAAAATAAACGTAGTTTCGGCAACAGTTTCGGTTTCGGCAGAAAATCTGCCGAACCTTCGGCCGCACCGAAACTCTGCGTACTTGAATTATCGCGCGTCGTTCGGCTGACTTCCTTCTAGGTGCTGAGGTCCTTCCTCTATAATATAGGTGTTGATTATTGACAAATTTTTGTTCCAAGAAGTAGTTAACATGCTTTGTTAATTTTTATGTTTTTTGTTAGTTTAACAATTTTTTTTTTCACATATTTCAACCGTTGTGTTTTTTTTTTTTTTTCATTTAACTTGTTAACATGTTAACTGTCTGTATAAGTGTAAAAAATAAACCAAAATTCAATAAACAATAAATTTGAAACACGTCTAAAAAAGTTTCGGTTTCGGTTTTGATTTCGGCCGAAACTGAGACAGTACCGAAGATTCGATTTCGGTTTCGGTTTCGGTAGAAAGTTCTGTTTCGGTCGGAGCTTAAGGCAATGTGATTATTAGGTATGTGAAAGGAAGGAGAGTAAGTTCTGGTCAGGGCTTCTGGGGAGGAATAAAGAGAGAGCTCGTCTGAAGAGTTCAAAAGGTCTCCCTCAACCATTCTCTCCCTATTCGGCACGCCACGCGCTGGGTGGGCAAACCCATCCTCCGCCAAGACCCAGACAAACTTCACCCCATGAACCCGGGCACTCCAAGTTAACAAACGTAGCGAACCACTTGGGGTGACCTATGGCAGGGGTATCCAAAAAATGGTTCCCGGGCGCTCATTTACATAATTGACGAATTATATAAATAGTACTACAACATGAAGAGTAACAGTATAAATGTAATCTAAAAAAAGGCAAAAAGTAAGGAGTAAGTAAGGTAATAAGTCGTAAGTTAAAGGTAAAATATAAGTATAAGTATAAAGTATAATTATAAAGTGTAAAATATAAAATATAAAGTAAAAAGTAAAAACTATAAAGTTTTAGGTAAAAAGTGAAAAAAGTTAAAAGTGAGAAGTAAAATAATAAAAAGTAAAATGTAGAAATATAAGATATCTTAAAAATGTACAAAATTCAGAAATAAAATATAGAAGTAAGAAATCAGAGTAAAAGAAAAAATAAATTAATTAATAAATATATTATGGATTACGTAAACCGACATGATCAATTTTACAAGTAGGTACCTAATGCATTAATAAATAATTTTAGAGTGCAAGTACTGGTAGGCATGTTATGTTTACATGGTGTATTATATTTACGTGGTACCAGCAGAAATTTTTTTTACCATGATATCTAATTAATTTTAAATAAACTAATTAAATTGCCAAAAAGGAAAATCAATTAAAATTAAAAAGTATTTGAGCACAAAATGAATAAATAAAATCATTTAAACGGATTTCCGAATAAATGATTATAAACCGAATATTACTTCAGGATATTTGATGTGAGGTTGAGATAGTTTGATTGGTTCTGGTTAATCTAGGTAAGGTTAGTTAAGTGTATCCATTTAAGAAAATGGTCGAAGCAGATTGATGGCGGCCAATCGATCGGGTCCATTTAATTAACAAGATCCAATTTGGGTGAATCGGCAATCAAATGTTGCCCAGAAATTCAAATTATATATGTCTCCGATTGATCAGGGAATTTACACGTTTTACTTGTGACAAAGTTGCTTACTACCCGACTTCGCCAGTTAAAAAAATATATGCTATTTTTGAAAATAATATCTAGATACGTTCCACGCCCAAACGCAAATTATATGAAATTCCCTCGATAGAAAAAAATCGCAAAGTATGCTCAGAAAATTATTAAAAACAAGTCGATTTCTATTATTTTACAAGTTATATTTGTGAAAAAATTCATAATGTTTCTAAATAATACAAGATGGCTTCCACGAGAATTTTACTCTATTTTAAACGAGTCATGTATTATTAAGCATTGTCACAATTTTCGCTTCAATTTTAACATTTAAAATATTAACGCGCTTTTTCCGACATTGGTAATTACATAGCTCTCCATCTTCTTCTTTTTGAGCGGGGAAGCGCCGCCTTAACTGAAAAAAGTATTAAATTTTTTTTTACTCCTCAATAGATATCAACAATGTCTTTTTTTTTGGGTTTGTGTTTCAATGTCAATGGGTTTTTTCTTACAGAGAAATTAAATTTGTTCGCGTTTCATCTCTCGCGATCATCGTGGTTTTGACGAATTGACAAACGTTATGATGATCTAGAAATTTTATTAGGTGTCATTTGGCGGACTACGTGGTTGAGTGGTTACGATCCTCGGCTACGAATTCGGAGGTCGCGGACTCAAATCCAGGAATGCGCAAGTAATTTTATTTTGGATAATTTCAAAATTTTCACTATAATACATACCTACTAGGCCAGCGTAGTCTAGCGGTAAGGCTCTTGACTCGAAATTCGAAGGTCGATCGAATCCCGGCGTGGCAAATAAATTTTATTTGATGAATTTGTGTTATTTGAGAATTAATGCATTTAAAATAATATATAGTATATTTGCGGCACGTTCCAGAGTGGAAGATACTCTCAGTATCGCCCTGGTGTAAGACCATCATTTAGAATTGAAATGTTGTTTGAAATGGCTTTAGCCGTGTTTGGTGACCAGATCTGAATAGTCAGGTACTTCCCCACCTTCTTCTTCCCCATCACCTTCCCCTCCCCATTACCTTTAGCCTCACAACGTACCCTAATCGGGAATGCCATTGTCTCACTGGCTCTAGACGGGAGCAGTTGGGACTCTTGAGCGATATTCATATAAAAAAAACCCTAGTTTATTTGCAGCACGTAGGTACCATTCTGTATCCACCATTCACAATAATACATTCCTTTTATATTTGCAGCACTATGGATACCACTGAATGGTGGATACATTCTGTATTCACCATTCAGAATCGAAACGTTGCTTGAAATGGCTTTAGCCATGTTTGATGACCAGCTCTGAATAGACAGGTATATCCCCATTTTCCCTTTCTCCCCCCCACTAACTTCAGCCTCACAACCTACCCCTATTGAGGAAGCTATAGCCTCACTGGCTCCAGACGATTGGGAGCGACTGGGAGTCACATAATTTCTTAAATAACTGTGGCTTACACACCACCCTAACGTCAATATCCCACCCTGCCTATGACGTACTATTAACGAGTGGGTTATATTGTGTACCGTCCTCCCTGCTAGCTCCCTGTAAAGCGGTCACCGCGACACTTCCGCGCGAGAGTAAATAAACGCCGAAGGGTTTGCCGCCCCTTCCGCCCTACCCCAGCCCCTTCGCTCTTCTGCGCTTCGGGAGCTTTTTCAAATATGATTTTTTGCAAATTTCTTGCATTTATTTAGGTACCAAGTAAGTGTGATATTTTTTTTTCTATAGTAAAATATAGCAAATGTCATACCGCTTAGAAGCTATTTATTCGTACACTAAATGAGCATTTTTTAACGACTTGCCAGGTTAGCGTGGTAATTTTTTTTTCTATTAAAATATAGGCGAAAACTTTTTTTTTTCAATGTTTATTAGTTATTGGTTTTATTTCGGACTGTAACAAATTGCAGGGCTATTCAGAGTTGCATAAGAATATTAGAATATGGAGTTTTGAGGCTGTGGCACTCAAAAACTGATCTTATGTGTCAATTTTCATAAATGTTCCAATATCTCGAAAACTGTCTACACGTCTGACGTGAGTTGGCCTGCCAACGGAAAACGTTTACTTTTGGGACACCTTGTACATCCGTATCATTTTTAAAGTAAGTTTAACACTTGTTGTTCAACCTTTTTTAACATTTTTTAATGAGAGCTTTATGTAATAAATTGTCATACATTTTTTTTGTGTGAATATCATACACGAGTCCCTACGACCCATTTATAATCGGAACGTTGAACTTTTAATTTGAACGTTCACGAAAATGTTTATTGAGCATATTTGAATAGCAAGATACTTCCCCACCTTCTTCTTCTCCATCTCCTTCCTCTTACTGTTTTCTTCAGCATAACCAGACTAGCTCCAGACGGGAGCAGCTGAGACTTTTTGAGGAGTTCCCTTTAAAAAGGACCAATTTCGTCAATGTTCACAAACAAATTACGCAGCAAACTCCCCAATTCCTTGCCTACATTGTTTATTAATCGACTATACAAAATTATATCAGTATTGCCATTTCGTATACTCAATGTAAACCCCAGGTGCGTATAAAAAACTAAATAAAGCTTTTCCCCTGTTTCTAACCTAATGTGACAATATAAGAACTGACTGACGAACTATATAATAGTATGTGAAAGCTGTTAAAAAGGCAGTAATCTTGCTGGATTATTAGAGTCGTATGCATTGTCTATGCATTGTAAACTAAATTATGGTGTATGCTAAATTACCCCCTGTTGCGGCCAGTGTAAGCTAAATTACATTTTTATGATATACTCAGGTTCGGGGGACCGGTGGGAACTTGATGTCTCCGCCCTATCTCGCAGCGGGGCCTCAGTAGCATTAGCTCAGGACGAAACAAAGGGGGCCCTGTCCAGAAGCGGGGTTCAGGGACCAGTTACAGGTTACGGTACTATGGAAATGGTCCTTATCCCAAAAGAATAACACGTGTTAGAAGCGTGAATCTTGAATATTTAAGGCAGTATTCTAGTCTAGAAAAATTTTTTTCCTTCATATTTCCAACGCTTAAATATTCAAAAATATCTTATTAAAAGGATTTTTCGAAATTCGCATTATTTTAAAAGTTATAACCATTTGAATGTCGCGGTTTTGACGGAATCTAACCAGAATCTGAATAGAACAAAATTTTAAATGCATTTTTTTCAAATTCACTTTTTTCGAGACAGTTGACACGATATCTCAAGTCCTACCAAACCAATTTTCTTGAAATTTGATGTGAGCCTTCTCTATACATTATTTCATGGCGGGAACTAAAAGGGGAAGCGACAAGGCGTACGGGGGGGTCATCAGCCTCGTATTGTCACATGCGGTTAAGCTTACCAGATGACAGGAATTTTCCTGATTGATTGTACTATTTTTTTTTTGAAAACGTAAGAAAACATCAATGAAACCCCGTTTTCCTACACACATATTCCCACGAGTTTATAAAACCATGCCGACACCTCGTAATATCCCATTTCGCCACCCTCCCTACGCAAGTGAATTCACAAAAATATCTCCGTATCCCGATTCGCCCCTCCCGGTAGAGATCCCACAAAACATCCCATCTCACACCTTCCCGCCCCCCCCGTTGCGACCGTGACGAAATAATTTCCAAATAATATCATTACTTTTACATGTAAAATTGCAAAAGGTGTGATGACGCGCTAGGGGGAAGGGTGACAGGGGGGGGGGGGGGTCAAAAATCATAAAATATATCAGATTTGCAATAAAATTAAAATAAATGGAATATTTCTGAATGCACCCGAAAACAAAAAAAACTGTTTTTGATCAATAGTGATGAAATACGCTTATTAATTTTGTAATTTGAAATAAACATAATTTTTGAAAGATAAAAATTTTCAAAGGAAAAAAGTTTTCAAAAAAGCTCACGTGACTTTTTTTCTAACTAAATTACTGATAACGAAAAAAATATAAACACAAACATATTTAATATCGCCTTAGTTTTTGTTGATTCATAAAAAAATTCTAGAAATTTTATCATTTTTTCTCAAATTGCTATCAGAAACTTTGGTTTCAAAAAGGTACACATTCAATTTGAATATAAAGCGTGGAGTTTTTTTTTCTAACACCGTTTTAATCATATTTCTCAACATGACAGTAAGGGAGATGGAACAATTTATATGAGACCTGTGTGAGCTAGGACAAATTTGATCTCCTGTTATTTTACTGGTTAAGGTTTAATAATCATAAACCATTAGTTTAACGCGCGATTAAATGCACGTATTACTATATCTTATCGATCAGGGAAGTTTTTTCATTCCTCCGCCATCGGGAGCGGGAAACTTTTTAATGGCCATTTTAACGCACGTTCGTCCGATTTATCATTGAAAAGTTAACCCCTTAAATTCGACAAAAAGACCCAACTTTGCGAAGGAACGAAATCAAATTACCAACGAACGGTAAATATTTTACTCATTACAACCGTGACAAACTTTCAAAGAACATTTTTTATGCAATTGCTTTCAGAGCAGCTTTCTCGGAGGGTTTTTATTTATACGTGCAATAGGAATTATTTAGAGGGAGGAAACGTTGTTTGCGCCTGTTTAAGTTTGTTTTCGTCTCACTCGTAAATAAAATAATAGACATTTTCTTGCAGCCACACTTTTTATACGTGTTTCTTTTTTGATTTATATTACCGATTCAATTGCTTCTTCAAAAGACAACATTTTTTTTACATTTACATGTTAACTATATTCTGTATTATATGATGTATTTTTTAAATGGAATATTTACCTACATACGCTTATTATTTGGAAAATCCTTGAATATAATTCATGAGTCAAAATTATAGTAGTAGGATGAAACCGGTCCTGGTGAAAATAAATAAGTGGAACAAAGTGCAAAAGTTTTCTTAATTTCAATTCTAATAAAACAAATCACTTTGTAAAACAACCACTTATTTAATCAAAATTATCTACATGTTTCAAAACCAAAGGTTTCTTCGTCAGGATAAGATTAAAATTAATAAAAATAACAAAAGACAAACAAGTAAGAAATAAGAACCATAGGAAAATATTATAAGGAGTGGTGACTTATTACTTTAAATATGTAAAAATTGCATTTACATATTAAAAACTTTTAAAATAAACAAAAATAATCAAAATGTCTAAATTACAACAATAAATTACCGTTATTGTAAATATTATTATGAAAATTAATTTATGAGATAGCTATTTAAAAAAAATTGGTTATTAATAATATTTCGACTGGTCGGTGGTTGAGTGGGCATCGCGTTTGGGTCCCACCCGGGCGTCCCGTGTTCGATTCCTCGGCCGGCTAAGTCCTCCATCACAACACAAGCAACATTTTCGGCTTTCTGTGGTGGTAGTAGGAGATTTTCAAACATTGTTGGGTTATTCGTAACCCGGGAATGTTTGTCTTTCTTTTAAAAAAAAAAAAAAAAAGATTTTTTTTTAACCCTTTATTTAAATCAAAAGAAGGATTTGTTTCCAAAATGAGGTGTGAAAAATCCGAATAATGATAAAATTATTTAAACATCTTATTTTGATTTAATTTAATTCGTATTTTGATTTAATTTAAAAATTATTAATTTCCACTGTGGATTACTAATCTAAAATTGATTAGACAATTTGGGTAAACATAAAATAACAAAACCTTTATAAAATCAAAACAATCGTTTGGCAAACGAATATTACTGACCACCATACGTGCTTATTATTATATGATAACGAAATGAAATCAGAAATAAAAGCTCCAATTACGATTAAAAAAACCACAAATATTGCCATGTTAGAGAAAAAATTGAAAGCAGAAACTTGGTTTACAATATTAGAATCTAACGACGTTGAAAAATGCTCCAGTATGTTTGAAAAAATACTTATGAATCATATTGAAACCTCCACAACAGAGGTTTCACTGTACACAAATTCAAAGTTCAGACGTATAAAACCTTGGATCACTTGTGGTCTAATAAAATCTATTAGGGAAAAAGAAAAACTGTATAAAACTACAATCAAAAATCCGCACGATGAAAAGGCTAAGATTGTTTTAAAAAAATATAGAAATAAACTAACAACTTTAATTAAAAAAAAGTAAAGACGACTACTTTAAAAATATAATCTCTACTTCAGAAAACAATCCGAAGGTTATTTGGAAAACGGTAAATTATGCAATTGAAAATAAGAATAAAAATAATTCTATAAAATACATAGAACATGAAAACAATATCATAGATGTATCCAAAGACCCAAAACTGACAGCAAACATTTTTAATTCTTATTTCTCTAAAGTAGGAAATAATCTCGCTGAAAAAATTTCTAAACCTTTACACACGCTAAAACCTATAACTAGCAATATACAAAGACGCAATACACTATCCACTTTTAAAAAAACTACTGAAACTGAAAAACAACTTATAATAGAAAGACGGATCATAATACATGAAAGACGGATCCTCTCCAGGTTTTGATCACATTACAGTGAAAATTCTTAAAACAATGAAAATGTATCTACTGAAACCTCTTAACCATCTTATTAATCTCAGTCTGACTAAAGGCATATTCCCTACTAATTATAAACAATCTATAATATCCCCTATCTTTAAAACCGGTGACCCACAAAACATTTCAAATTATCGACCGATATCCTTAATATCAAATATTGCAAAAATATTTGAAAAGATTGTGAAAAAACGGGTTGTAGATTTTCTGGAGAACAATAAAATATTACACTGCAATCAATTCGGGTTCGTAAAAACAAAAAGCACGCAAGACGCAATAGCGAATGTAACATCACTTATATACTCGGCACTTGATGAAGGCAATAAATGCGCAGGAATATTCATTGACCTAAGAAAAGCATTTGATAGTATCTCACACGTAAAGCTTATTAAAAAACTGAAATCAAATAACATCAATGATAAAGCCGTCCAATGGATAGAAAGTTACTTGAACAATCGTGCACAATTTGTTAAAATAAATGACCAAACAAGCGACAAAGAAACACCAAGTTTTGGTATCCCACAGGGCACCGTGCTGGGACCAATATTGTTCATTTTGTATGTAAACGACATATTTATTCAACCATTACATAGACAAATTATCTCTTACGCCGATGATACAGTGCTTATAATAAAAGAAAAAACATGGGAAAAAATTAATTTAAAAGCCACGGAAGACATAAACACTCTAAAAATATGGTTTGACAATAACCTCCTGTCGTTAAATAGTGATAAAACATATGTCATCCCTTTCGAAATTAACACAAACAATATACCTCCAAATCTACAAATAATCTTACATGATCATTCTCTCGAACAAAACGACACTAATCACTGTCGACAAAAATGTTCACTTCTGAAAATAGCGGATAAAATAACATATCTTGGAATAATCGTAGATAAAAACCTCAAATGGAAAAATCACATCGGCCATACAATAAAAAGAATTAGGAAATTAATTTATATATTCTTACGAATTAGAAACTTCTTATCAACGAAAAATCTATACTCAATATACTACGCATTAGTACAGTCTATTCTTCAATATGCCGTTACCAGTTGGGGAGCAGCTTACAAAACTAGTTTGACCCCCATAGAAATTGTTCAAAAACTCATAATAAAAATTATTTTAAAAAAACCTCCAGACTTCCCTACTGAACGAATATTCGAAGAATTTAAAGTCCCAACATTCAAAAATCTATTTATAAAAAATTCAATCTTAAAAATTGTAAAAGAAAAAGAAAAACACCCATTCGTAACGGAAAATCGTACCAGACTCAAACATGTATTTGTATGCCCGAAACTAAACACTTCTTTTGCTCAACATCATTTTTCATACCAAGGAAAATACTTTTTTAACAACCTACCCATAGAAATCAGAATCATTAATAACAAAATAAAATTATCGAACTCTATCAAAAATCATTTTAAAGAAATCAGCAACGGGAAGACTGCTTTCTCTATTTCCACATGAATGTAACACTAAAAATTATACTTGTTTTTACTCTTATGGAATGCATGGATGTCTTTTAGTTAAAAATTGCGATGTGTTTGTATTAACTGCACTAATTACTTATGTAACGCACGTGACTGTTTAAATGTATAAATATATATAGAATGTAAACTCTTCTTCCATCCACAAGCAAATGCTTTTAATGGAAGACCAGTACTACTTAAAAAAAAAAAAAAAATCACCCATTTTTCGTTATTTGTTTTTGGGGTGTTATGCCGTGTTGCGCTACCTCCTTTTTTAGCCAACGTTTCGGACAGCGTTACAGTGTCCATCATCAGGGCAGATGTGTAATTGTGTTCTTGTCAGTGGTGAAATGTGTGCTTATGTACTTGGAAGAAGGCTTATATACTTACGTAGCGCAACATGGCATATCACCCCAAAAACACATAACGAAAATACTTTTGGTCGTGAAAATCTAAAAACTTATTAAATTAATATCACTATTTAATAATGAATATAAAGAAGACAATAAATTCATTTGAGGAGTTAGGAGAATTTTGTAAGACAATATATAAAAGTAACAAACAATGATAAGCAAAACATAATGTATTAAAAATGAAAAGCTTAACTTAATACATCGAAGAAAAAGTAACACCACAAAATTTAAATTATTATTTTTTAAATATTTAAGTACAGCTAAGCCACCAACAGAACTATTTCTTGTGCCAATATTATTTAATGGTGGGATATTATTGTTATCCCTTGCGTTATTTATTCCCAGCGCCCTTAAGGTGATTTATCACGAAAACGGTGCTTTATAAATCAGCCAAATATTTTTTCGACTTTATGTCCGGGTTAAATCTTCCCCACAGGAAAAACTAAGCCCTTCCACACACTTTTACACAAATGATCATCTAGTCAATCCACGCTATGCAAGTGTATTATGAAAGTATAATAAATACAAAACAATACAAGAACAACATGGTACCAGAGACCAAATTGGAAAATAATCCACCGACTCCAGATATTTTCATATCAGAGGGTTCGGCTCGGTAGAACTCCTAACCGGACCAATAAATCCTACTGATCCCTCAATAAAAATATAAAAAATGTTTATTATTATTATTAAAGATATCTTTATATAACTGAAGTAGTGCAATTTTGTCGTCATTTTTTGTAAGCGGGAAACCGGAGATCTTGGAATACATTTATTGTTGGTTACGAATTTTTTAAGATATTTATTAGAATTTTTCGAATTATTTCAAGTGGAAGTAGGGATGATTTATATACATCCTCCCGAAGGCTCGATTCCATATTGTAGCTCTGTATGTAGAATGAGCAAGTGAGAAATAAGTATCTTGTAGTATGTTTAATGTTACAGTTTTTCTTTGTCTTAAGAATATACAAATCGGTTTCCTCATATTGTGGAGAAATATTTATTAAAATACAAAATAAACCTTTACGTACACTAAAACCCTGTTTAAAAGTCAGTAATACATTTGCATGGTAATACAAAACCATACGTGAACCACGCGTTTTCACACAATTTAAGAAAACCGTATTTAAGAATAAAATGTTGCCGAAAGGCCAACGTGGATAAGAATAAATTATGAAAAATTCTTTTCAAGGAAAACCCAGGTTTTACCTGTGCGAAAAAGTGTTGTTTAAAAACGTATCAAGGTATTTATTCAACTCTTGAAAAACAAAATAAAACACATTTGAAAGAAAAATTATGCCCGGGGTGAAAATTCCATGGAATCTGAATTTATATTCATAGGATAAAGCCTTGGTGAGCATTACCCAACACCGGAATTCTTCGCGGGAACCGCAATAAATTAGGGTGTGCCAATTTTGGACAATTTTACACAAATCGACTAAGACTAATTTGAATAATTTTGATTTAAAAAAAGCTGGCTCCATAAATCGAAAAACCTAGAACTAGAAAAAAGGACTTTTGTCTCTGATTTTGATTTAAAAAAAGCTGGCTCCATAAATCGAAAAACCTAGAACTAGAAAGAAAGGATTTTTGTCTCTGATTCTGATTTAAAAAAAGCTGGCCCCACAAATCGAAAAACCTAGAAATAGAAAGAAAGAATTTTTGTCTCTCCCTTTTAATGGACTTATTTTTATTAATATTTCAAAACTATGAATCATTAAAGACGGAAAAAAATTCTTCCCCATTAAAAATTAACGTAAATTGTGTTTTTGAAATATTTTTTTGTTTTCAGATTTTTTTTAAATCCAGTTCCCATGAAAACATCAAATTTAATGCACCTTAAATGAAAATAAATGATTAGTTTACATATTTTACTGAGTGAAAGAATTAAAAATAAAATAAATTTCAAATTATGAAAAATGTTGTACTGTTTTTGGTATTTTTGAACTTTTAGGGTGTTTTAACTACCTAAGAATACCAATACAAAAATCAAATGTGTTCTTATATGTTAAGGCGCATCTTTTGAGGTAGAATTCATCTTCTATTCCGAAAAATAACCAAAATGGACACTCTAAGCCGCAATTCTTATAAATTCGAAATACTGGGAATCGGTTAAGTGTGCAGTCTTGCTTGTTCGGGGCGTTTTCTGATAAACAACATACCAAGCTCTAATCCTTGGGCGAATTCTAGTTCCCTGAGTTCTGTGAGGGGAGATAGCTTCTCAAATAAATTCCCGCCTATAAATCCACCCTCAGAAGGCATAGTTTGCCCTTCAATCAGATAGCGCGAGGTTCACAGTTGGAGTGGCTGAATGTAAAGTAATTCGACCGTATTAATTGTGTTTATTTCTGTACAAATGCGTGCTTATGATCATCTTCAGGCTGTCGTAAAATGAATTACTGAAATAAGAAATTATAGATTATCTTTTGGATTACTTTGCCTTACACTTAAGAATAAATTGTGGTTTTCCAACTCTGGTCAAGCAAGCTTTCTATCTATACGAATCTATTCTTTCAATCTACACAAAGATTTGCAAAACACATCAGGTTTTTTTTTTTTTTTACATGAATACCGCACAAGAGTCCCAACTGCCCCCGTCTGGAGCCAGTGAGACTATGGCATCCCCAATCGGGGTATGTTGTGAGGCTGAAGGTAGTGGGGAAGGTAAGGAGCAGAAGCAGAAAGTGAGAAGTACCTGGCTATTCAGATCTGGTCACCAAACACGGCTAAAGTAACTTTTCAATTCTGACCAGTGGTCTTACACCAGGGCGATACTGAGAGTATCTTCCACTCTGGTTAGATCTTATTATAGAAAACATTGTCATAAGATATTTAGGAAAACTTGCAAAGTTACGAATACGGTGATTGCTGCTCAAGGCGTTTGTGACGGTGACCGGTCAACTCAGAATGAAATTAACCCAAAACCTCCCTTCAAAAGTCATTAAAAGTGATGTAAAATAATTTTAAAAAATTGGTTAAATATAAATAGGTAACGTTAGGTTAGGTTATAAGCTATTTATCAATATTTTTTTCATCGCTTTTAATGATTTCTCGCATAGGTGTTGAGTTGACTTGAGTCTGAATTGGCATGGAACCGTTTTGAATCAGTCTGAAGAATTTACGTACTCGTATGTACCTATGTATTTAATATACATATTTAAGGTAAAAGTTTACATTTTGTGCTCACACATTGATACAACTTTTTTATACTTTACGGCTGATAGCAATGACAAAATAATAACATGAATTTTCATTTTGTAAATGTAAATATATTATTTTAGTTGTAAGTCTCAAGTTTTAGCCATAATTGTAAGTCACTAGTCATTAATTTATCTTAGTTGAAAGATACTAGTGATAAATCTTAACACCAAGTAACTGAGACTTATAGCTTTAACTGTTATTAGTTTTATCTAAGTGATAAGTTATAGGTTAAATAAATTGAGTTGTAAAGCTCCCTTGAGGTGACTGTCTTACAAAATGTCGAGGCGCTTTATAAATAACAAACCAATAATTTTTATAACATTACTAGCTGGGTTACCCGGCTTCAATCAGGACAACATTCGAGTGTGTTCTGAAACGTTCCACATTGATGTTCCCGATTCCCTATTCCCGAACATTCCACAATTTTCCAGAATGTTCAGGGATTTTCGGGAATGTTGTGGAATGCTCTCAAATACTCCGCCACTCCTTCCAGAACTTTCTAGAGTTTTATCGAACCTTCTAGAACTTTCCGGAAGACTGTTCTTGAAATTTCTAGAGGGTGAAACTTCCAGCCCTTATTTCTTCAAAAGCACGCCCTTTAGGTAAAAACGGGAACCCTCATCCTGGAGGGGAGACACAGATCGATCACACCATATGACTCCTTTGATCATACCGAGACTCGTTTTTGAGTTTTTGCGGGCCGCACGTTTTTTTGGACTTTCTTTTATAATATGTATTGATTAACATTTCATAATTACATTTTTTGGTTATTTTTATTGCAAGTTTGACTAAGCAGTGTGATAGACAATATAAACCAAGACAATTTACAACAGGAATGTTGATGAACTGGAAATGTAGAAGATAAATTACATTTTGTACAAATTACTGAAAAATTATTTAAAAAAACGTTTTTACAGATGATCGTCACCTTTTGATATTAATCGTATTCAACCATCGGACTTTCGTCAGCTGATCATTTCTTTCTTCTGTTGATTTTTTATTCATTTCTCAAATTGAAGAACCATCGGAGTATTCACAGTTTCACAGGCCATTTGCGCACAGAAGTGGGCAGGGGAGAGGGTGGAAGGACTAAGCAGGGTCTATCAGATAAAATGCGTAGCATTAATTTATTGGGAGGTCCGTAATTGGAATTTCTTCATCTTTTTCTTTGGCTTTGTTTTAGCGCTCTTTATCCGATAATGGTGATATATACTGGAGGCCACCCCATCTCCTTCTCCTTCCATTTATCCCCTGTCTCTACCCCCTTTTCCTTCAGAACACACCCTCACCGTCGCCGGATTTGCGGGATTTATTGCCCCGTGTGGAAAATTTAATCGAATGTGAAACACACAGTCGCGTCATTCCCGTTTGAATTTTTTTTTGTAGACGTGTGTAATGATAAAATAACGATAAAAAATATCTCACAAGAATTACATTTATTTTTTTAACATGGGCTCCAGATAAATTGACATTGTTTTATATTTTATTTATTATTTGAAACATTTACAGAGAGTATTAACAATTATAGTTTTAAAATTGCCATTGGGATATACACAGGTATTAACACTCCAATTATAAATGTTCACAGCATGCGTAATCAATGTTTGGTTGTTACTACAAAATGAAATATAAAACAAAGTAGTGTCAAATATAAAACATAGAGAAAAAAAAAAAAAGAAAGAAGATAAGAAAAGACATTACAATAGAGCAATCACATAATTGTTCTCCATGACATATGGAAAAAGATTGTTAATTTGCTTTTTGAAATATGTAAGACTGTTTACAAAGATGGTCACATTCAATGGTATTCTAGAGACGACACATTCGAGACAGTGCATGGAAGTATGCAATATTGTTATTAAATTGATAATTCAAGATTGAATGTATTTATTTACTTAATTATTTGATTCGTTTTATAAATCGTACTGATTTTTGTTATCAACCAAAAAAAATGTATTACATACTTAATTTATTTTTATTTTCACGTATTTATTTTATAAAATTTTGGAATTTTTGAACTTTGGGAAATAGTGGAAGGAGCCAGAAAAAAAAGAACAGAACACGTCTGCTGTATAGAATCGAATTCCGATGGTCTTCGTGGTCGAGGGGTAAGGCTCTCGACTAACAATTCGAAGGTTTCGGGTTCAAAAGTTTATTTGATTAATTTGTGTTATTTTACAATTAATTAATATAAAACAATATATACTATAATTGCGACACGTTCCAGAGTGTAAAATTCCTTAGTATCGCTCTGGAGTAGGACTACAATTCAGAAATGTAAGGTAGCTTTAACGGCTTTAGCCGTGTTTGGTGACCAGACCTGAATAGCCAAGTGCTTCCCCACATGCTTCCTTTCCATCTCCTTCTTCTCCCCTCTACCTTCAGCCTTCAAACATACCCCTATTGGGGACGCCATAGTCTCACTGACCCTAGATGGGAGTAGTTGAGACAATTCACGTAAAAAATAACAGAAAAAAACTTATGTCTTAAGTTTTATCCAGAGCTCAGATATTTTGAATTCACTTGTTTTGAATATAAAAATTCTATCAACTTGACTTTTATTCATTAGCTCAAGAAAAAGCTAGAAGAAAACAACTTTCTTCTGGACCCATGTCTTTTTTTGGGGATGCTGTGGCCTGTGGCCGTCTGTGAGTTTTCAGTGCGCTAGAGTGGTAAGATTGAAAAATACAACGTTCTTTGTGTTGTTGTAGCTGAAAACAAATTTTATTTTTTTTTCAAAATTTCAACTTTTTGGATGAAGACATATTGAAAATCTTCATACAAAATATCGAAAAAAAAAACATTTTCATCTACAACAACATCAATAACGACGTATTTTTCACTCTAGCTCACTGAAAACTCATGGACCGCCACTGCTGTATGTAAGGTCTTTTAGGGAAAGGAATTCGAGAAAGTTATGGGAAGGAAAAAGGTACGAGGGGTAAGTAGGAATCTGGGGGTCAACACATCTGGGGGGGTAGTGGCGGCTCGTGACTTTTGGAGTGCTTATATTAAAAAATGGCTTTGTCGTAAATTTTTTGTACGAAAATTTTCAGGAAATCAGAAAAAAAACGGCCAAACTGAAAATTTTTATTTAAAAACTGATAAAAAAAATGATTCGGCTACAACAATATCAATAATGCATTTTTTTAATATTAGCACTCAAGCACACCCAAAGTCACGAGCCGCCACTGGTGTGGAGTCGGCTGGAGCGGTAAAATGTCTCCATCAAACAGTCTCTCCCGATACAGCCTGCCACGCAGCTGAGAAAACGCATATGCCGTCAAGACCTACACAAATCTCACCCCGTGAACTCGGGCATCCCCACAAATTCATCAAAGTAGCGAAACACTTGGGATAATACAAGAAACGGTTCCCTGGACGGCGGTACCCACACCCGTCTCCTAAATTATGATTTAGAAATGAATAAATAAATTAAGTTCTTTTGCTGTATCTTACTTTTATCAAATAATGTTATTTTAACCTTCACAGCATCCCAAAGTATCATATTATAGAAAATTAGATAAGATGAAATGGTATTTTCACATACTACGAATAATAACAGCTCAGTATCATCTAAACTCTTAATCTAAGTAATATCGTATTTAGACATTAACACATCCTTAAAATGAAACAAAACTCCCCGACGCGCGACGTGTGAAAGAAAGGGAATCAGGGCAGTGGAAGTGTGCCACGCAACCCTCCGGCCGCGGCCCTCAACTCACAAACCCCTGACATTATACTATGTGGTAATTAACATTCCCACGGGGCTTGAGGACGAGAGAGTTTTCAACATTACGCTTTATTCATTTACAACTAACATAGTACCTACATACTTACTTACAACATCGTATAAATAATATACATTGTTTTGACGTGGTACGTCAGGGTGGGCTGTAAATTTTTTCAAAAGAATTTTCGTGCTATTTTTATTTTACATTTTACAATTGGGAGGCGCGTATGGATACCACCGGCCGGGAACTATTTATTGGATAACCAACACCTATGCCATAGGTAACCCCAAGTGGTTTGCTACGTTTGGTGACTTAGCAGGGATACCGGGTTCATGGGCTGAGGTTTGTTTAGGTCTTGGGGGCGGATGCTTTTGTCCACCTACTGCGTGGCGGGCAGGATCGGGAGAGACTTGTTAAATTAAATTTTGACTTCTGATCTCTCCTTTTTTTTTTTTTACAGTTAATACCGCACAAGAGTCCCAACTGCTCCCGTCTGGAGCCAGTGAGACTGTGGCATCCCCAATCGGGGTATGTTGTGAGGCTGAAGGTAGTGGGGAGGGGAAGGAGATAGGGAAGAGGAAAGTGGGGAAGTACCTGGCTATTCAGATCTAGTCACTAAACACAGCTAAAGCCATTTCAAGCAACGTTTCAATTCTGAATGGTGGTCTTACACCAGGGCGATACTGATAGTATCTTCCACTCTGGAACGTGCCGCAAATATACTATTTATTATTTTAAATGAATAAATTGTAAAATAACACAAATTAATCAAATAAAATTTATTTGCGCACGCCGGGTTTGAACCCGCGACCTTCGGATTGTGAGTCGAGAGTCTTGCCTCGGGACCACGGAGGCCGTCATCATAGTAGGAGGGATGGATTCATACATTTAATTCCAGATTCCTCCATACCCCTCATACTTTTTTCCTACCCAGAACTTCCTTTCTCTAAAAAGACTCTCCAGCATCCCCAAAGATGACACAGACTTTTTTTTCTTAGGGCCCCCTGTCTGACGATAATGTAATTTAAAAAAAGTAAATTTAAGTATACAAATTACTAATTATAGCTTACATTTTATATTACTCAATGTGGTTCTTACAATCAATTTTAAATTGATTAATTGTTTTAGTTTTTATGATTTCGATGAGATAGGGGCCTCAGTACGATAAAGCACCCAGTGAGAGCATCAAGTAAGGTTATTAATATGTAAATTTATTTTATCGAAAAAATAAAATATACGTACTTTCAAAATGATAAATCAAAATAAGAAACATTTGGGAGAACTTTTGAATTTCTACAAAAAACCTACACATATTGAAGATCCAGCCTAACGTAACTACATATTAACCAATAAGGCGAAATTACAATAATAAAACATTCTTACCTAATACAAAATACATTACCATACATAAATTATTACGTATGAGGTATGCAATACCTCATACCTTATACGTTTGCCGATTTATTTAATTTTTGTATTTTTTTTTCCGTTACAGCCTTTAGTATTGCGTTTTATTTTATTTCATGTCAGTTTTATTTTAATTTATTTCAATTTAATATCTCGTTTGCTCTATTTATTGAATTTTATTAAGTCGCAAAATGCCTCAGTATAGGTAAAGCACCCCTCGAAGCCCACATTACTAAATAATGTTATAAGTGGGTAAATTTAATGTATCAAATAAATAAATAAAAAAGTATATCGCATTATTATTGTTTTCAAAAATAGACCCAAGAAACTTTTGGTAACTTATGACAAGGTACAAATTATGAACGTTGCGTTTCTTTTTTTTACATGAATTCCACACAGGAGGCCCTGAGAAAAATAATTTCCTTCAGAGCCTATGTCATCTTTGGGGATGCTATGTGGATTAAGGGTTTTTTTAAGGAAAGGAAGGAGAGGAGAGTTCTGGGAAGGAAAAGGGTTTAAGGCGTGGGTAGGAATCTGGGTTCAGTGTGTTCCTGGTCATCCACCTCCAAGATCTAGACTCACAACACCCCGTTGCGTTATAATACACTATGAACACGTTATAAATATTGTAAATAAATACTTCCATAAAAAAATCTGAGTGTGCAATTCAAACGCAGTAGAAGTGAAACCTTAAGAAAAATAAAGTAGACGAAGGCGGAATGACTACGAAGCACTTTTTTTATCAACGTGAAGCATGATTTTTTCCATATTTTCGTCGTCGAATTCCAGTGCACCTTTTCCTATATATTTATTCATCTTATTAGTATTTGTGAGTCTTCTTTGGAGTCACTAGATGTCGCTTTTATTGCCTTGTCTTTTGCATGTTCATTTTGGAGTGGTTTGAAGATTGGATATTGATTATACAAAAAAAAAAATTAGAATAAATAATAAAAAGAAATAAGCAGAACTCGATCCCTGGCCGGCGAATGTCTGCAAATCTTCGTCAGGCGCCACTAAACTAAAGGGGACTTGCGTAGGACCGTGGATTTATCGTATTATATTGGAACTAAATACCAGTGAATAAAATAAATATTTTGTTGCCATCTCATTCTCTCGCAGGCTAAATCCTATGTATGTGTTTGTCTCTTTTTAGTGTCGTCCGTTTTATCGACTTTCAAATCACAACGTTGCTAAGGAAGTTTTTACTTCAAAAATTGTTCGTAAGTTTTTTTGGAAAATAGTCAAATTGATTGTTTCACTGTCATCCATTGCTTGTCCAGAGCTGTACTGGGAGAGTTAGTGATTCTAGTTTGATGGTTTATTGAGTGCTCTTATTTAACTCGCGGCTCTCGCTCAAACAAACCCCGCAAGAACGAATCCGCAGTTTTATTTCCGGAAATAAGGACATCTCTAATACAATAAACGAATCGGGTCACGGAGATAAAACAAACATAGTATATTGAAGCGAAGATGCGGAACAAGGATGAAATGAATGGATTTTGATAAATTAAAAAAAGGATAATTATAATTTTTAGGCATTAATGAATTAACGGATCATTAATGTTAAATTAAATTTTTTTATTAAGTGAAATTTTAACGGATCATTAAAATTCCACTTAATAAAAAAATGATTTCTTCCTGTGTGTCAATAAACTGTAATATGTAATTCTGATAAATAAAAATTAAATTCAATTCATTCCTGTCATGCGTACATACACCGAAAATTAACTATTGGTACAAATTTAAAGAACTTATTAAAAAAAATCGAATTTGGTACTTAACACAGGTACCAATTTATAATATCTATAATTCTTGATTAGATTCAAAGTATTAGGTGAGTACTTCAAATAAATTAATGAATAAAAAGAGTTTTGAAAATGAAATTTTGATTGAACAATGATTGTTTTGCAAAATGTCATTCTCATTTTGACAGTTTCGCGAGGGTTTTTGTAATGATTAAAAAACTTTTCAGATGTATTGTCATGTGTTTGTAATAATTCTGAAACCTTCGCGGGGGTGAAAAGGAGGTATTTCGAAAGTTTCAAACATTTCCTTTCCTTAATGTAGTACATGGACAATTCATATAAATATTTAACAAAGTTAAATAATTAGTAATTTTCTTTAGTAATTTAGTAATTTCTTTTCCTTATAGTAATACATGGACAATTCATATAAATATTTAACAAAGTTTAATTTTTTATTTATTTACTAGCTTTTACCCGCGGCTTCGCTCGCATCGTATTTATTTACTTAAGCAATTAGCAATACATAATGTCCTTTCCCGTGCTTCCCCGTTCCCTTTCACCTTCCCCGCCTTCCCTCTCCCTCGTCTTTTCCCTCTTCGCACACCCCACCTTCCCCTGCCTTTCCTCCCTGCCGCTAAAATATATGAAATCCACACATTTTCATTCCTGGTACAATCAGTATTCACACAGCTTTCGTGCCACCTATTGAATTTTTTTAAACAAATTTCATAATGCCAGAGCTCACCTGTAGTAAAAAAAGAATTATCCAATTTGGTGCGGTCGTTCGGAAGTTATGCGCGTACAAAAATTTCGGAGATTCATTTTTGTTGTAAAGATAGATTTTTACCACGACGCCTGAAATAAAAATACCCGTAAGTATATGAACATATTTACCAAGCAACGATTTGTTTTGCTTTTCATCTAAGTTATCAATAACTCGCTTTTGTAAAGGACAATCGACGTATAATAAATATAATATATTAATATTTATAATTTCATAGAACTTACCATTATATATAGCCTATATTAATCGCATTTAATGTAGCTTTCTATTGGTGAAAGAATTACAATCGGTTTTGTGGTTTAGACGTGAAAGCATAACAAGCAAACACACGCACTTTCTCATTTATAATATTAATATAGAAGTAAAGATAGTAAAAATTTGCCGAACAAACCTTTAAATAGAGAATTAAACTTTTTTTTTAGAAAAAAAGGATTACAATACAATTATTCAGTATAAACATAATACTATGATTTAAATTTACTAAAATTAACAATCTGCCTATTGGAAACAAATTTTCAAAATATACTTTTATAAATGGAATGCTTTTTTTAAGTTCTTTCGGTGTTCTAAAAAATGACGGCTGCTTCTACACATTGGTTACCTAAACTGTGTATGTGTGTTATAAGGGAGTTCAAAAACAAAATGGCTTTAATATTATTGTTGTAGTGAAAGATATTTTTAATTCGTGTTACTCTGTTAGGAACATGAAATAAAATTAATCGCAATAATGGAATTAATGATTTAAAAAAAAATTATTATATACACTAAACTTCCGTCGGATAACTTCATTAATTTTAGATTTTTCATTGGACAGTTGTAGTTTATATTTTCAAAAGAAGTATTAAGCTTATAATTTAAATGTATTAAAAATTTGTACTGTATATTTTTCAATAGTATCTGAGTGAACCTAATAATGCGGTGACCAAATAGGTGAAATATTTTCAATTTGGTTCCAATATGAAGTGCATAAAGAAAAATATTACTTGCTAATACTTGCTAATGTTTCTGTAGTAAAGTTTTCATCAACGCCAAATTTTCACATACCTTGTACCATAGACATATGAATATTAGTAGACGATAACAGATAGGCGATTGGTACAAACCAACGATAGCGGGACGCGGAGGGGCAAAATGACTGTGATATGTAATTCGTCAATAAATCAATCTGACAGTTTATATGCACCTCGCATTATAATATCACCATTTAGTTCTTAAAAGTAAAATCTGCTTTTGAATGAAAAGACCTTTTTAAATGGGAGCGCGAATTGCTCGCCACGCTATGAACAAATTTGTGAAGTCAAAATACGGCAATGTAAAGTTCCTGTTTTCAGAGTTGAATATGTTATTGCCGTATTTAGTTCAGACACTTTTACAAATGTTTCATAATTTACTTACCCCAGTAAACAACGAAGAGCGCACTTGAGGCCTACATATGTATATGTTAGTAAAACTGATCACATTATATGATCCGAATAAGCTTAAAATAAAGTAAAATAATGCGCACCTACGGAATGTAATGCGACTATTGGGTATATTCTCTTTTTCACTTCTATTATTACACGTTTTCATAGCACAAGCACCATTTTTGCCGTGTTATTTCGTAAAATGTACCGATGCGAGCTCGACGCTGGTTCGCAGAAGAATGATGACGTCACATTTTCTTTTCGAAGCAATTCGCGAGCCCAGCCAGCTCCAAATGGAGCCGGTGTGAGGAGGGGGAAATAATACGCTTTTATCACTTAGGGCAGATCTACTAATATTCATATGTCTGTGTCCTATACCCATTACACGTATGCAAAGATAATCTAAAAAATACCACGACATACATCTCTTTTCAGTCATAATACTAAGGAGTATGACTTGTACGTATTTAGAAATGCAACTTTTTTCATTAGGAAAATCAACAATGAAAGCTAATCATATTTGTTTCTTTGTCTACCCCTGTCAATAGGCACAGGTAAAGTTTAATTATTTAAGTGAAATTATTAATTTTCACTTTTCAATCGTCCATGTTTTTAATGTATTTATTATTTGGTCTTGATGATGTAAAATTTATGAAAGACATTATGCTAAAAATTATGACCGGAAAAAGTCTATTATTTGTTCCATGTGTCTGTCAATGGTTAGTCAGTAAATCCATTCGAATGTTGAAAAAACCTTCCAGATTCGTAAACCGAAAAACGTTGAGATTTACCGCATCGTCCCCATTAACATTAAATATATTTTATTAACGTGGGATTTTTTTCATATCTTCCGAATATCTTATGTCACCCCCGTAGCTTTTAAAAACTTTCAAGCGATGGCGATGGGCGAAATCAGAACAGTTTCACAAATAGACATTTTACTGAAAGGCAAGAGTTGCACCGGGCGGGTAACTGAATAAGTTTGTTGTTGCAATTTTCAAGTGGGACGCCTGGATTTTATGGGACCGAGTAATGAAGCCACACAAGACTTTATTGTACTTCTTAATAAGGTAATGGAGTGTACACTATTTTACTTTATTTTTCCCTTAAGAGGAAGTCACAGTATTGCCTTGTGTATGACACAGGCGACTGTCCTCATTAAATATTTGAAGCACCTTGGAATGTTTAGAAGTACATTTTTAATTGTAAGAATATTTTGAAAAAAAAAATGCAATTTTTTATTGGATCATGCAAGTCGTTCGTTAAAATCAAAGAAATTGAAATATAAGGAGATATGCTTTGATGTCCGCCTTACTCTGTCAGCGGATTACGATCTAATGTTGCTAGTTTGAATACGGAATTTAGTTGATTTTTTGAAGCTGTGCAGTAGTATTGGTTAACAATATAGTTTGAATACGAAAAGAATTCGTTCATTTAGTTGATTTTTTAGCATTTGGATTCCTAGGCTCCAGATGAAATTTATAATTTAGGGAATAAAGAATTTCGGTTTTTGAAAATGTTTGATCAATTTCACTATACCTACTATTTCAAATACACCCATTTTTGAAAAAAATCAAACAACATACCGTTGTTTGATTACCTTGCGTACCAAACAACGGTATGTTGTAACAAATACCAAAGTTTCATTGCAATCGGTTCAATAGTTTAGGAACGCATAAGGGACAAACAATGAAATATTCATTTTTATATATTAAGATTCTACTTTTCCATCCAAATTCAAAAATTTTATTAAAGCCATTATTTCTATCTTTTGTAGCGTTGTTCTTCTTTGGAAATATACAGATTAAAACGATCGCATTTTCAGAAAAGAAAATAAGACATCGTTTGGTATAAAAATAGGTCAGAAGGAGTTAAGACGGCATTTTATTGGTCGCGGTGTGGCGGATCTGTCTATCGTTAAATTCCAACTGAAAAAGTGGCATTTTACAGCAAATCCCCTAACGGTACTTTGGCTGATGGGAAACCGTAATCCGCAACTTAAAGCGATGGGAATGTAAGACGCCTCCGAAATACTAATGCAATGAAAGAAAAGTTTACAGATTTAGTTACTTTCTCAAGCCATAGTCATGGGAAAGTAATCACAGGGCAGACGATATTATTTACGTAATCCTTTGAATTTCTGATTTTAGAATTTGTTAACCTCTTTGAAAGAGTCTAACCGACTGTAATTAGTCAAAACTTAGATTGTTTAATTCAAATAAAAATAAAAAAGTGATAATTATAATGTTAATAAATTAAATTAAAAAGAGGGATTTTTCAAGGAGACTCATTGAGTCCTCTTTGGTTTAGAACTACTTTAACAAAGTTTAATTGCCAGTAGGTAGAGGTATAGTCAAAATGACTTCTTTGAAACACAATCAGGTAGAAATGCTAAGAATTTTTTTCCACAAGAAAGCTAATAGTTCAGAAATGCACAAAATAATTTGCAAGGCAGATAGAAACATTACACCTTTAAATTATACGACGAGAATGCCAACATTTTTTTAAATACATTATAATTTTTAAATAAATTATTATATTCCTGGTCAAATAAAATTATTCACGCCAAACACTTCAATTATCTCAACCTAACGTAAGTTGACAAACTTTCGTCAAACAAATGGTTGAGTATTGAAGAATTAAGCGCAGAAATGGAAGGATTTATGCTTGCTATTCAAGATCCTATATAATCAAAGAAACAAATCAAATTGATGATTAATGTAGAAAATGTTTGGTTTTTCCGGAAACTATAGAACATATTATATCAGGCTGTTCTGTATTAGCGCCGTCCGAAATACATTTAGGATCAATCAGGTTTTAAAAATAATTCACTAAAGTTTGGTAATTAAACATAACTTGATTGACTGCCGTTATATAATATCATTATTATGAATACGAACCAAATTCGTTTTTAAAAAATGAATTTTATAAAATATATTATGATAAAACTATACTAACAGACAGAAAACATTGTCATAATAGACCCGATGTAGTTTTACATGACAAAATTAATAAAATAAATTATATCATTGATGTCGCTTTTCCAAATTCCTGTAATATTCAAAATTCTATTTCTGAAAAAATAAGAAAATATACAGATTTAGGGAATGAGATTCATAGAATTTGGCATTCGCAGACTATAAAAATATTACCATTTGTTATTTCGGCTACTGGCAATATACCTAGCTCTCTCATTAAAAATTTAGGTTTATTAGATTTGTTAAAGAATTTATATATAAAGATGCAAAATGTCATTTTAAATATATGTAGGATTACGAAAGATTTTTAAAATATTTATATTGAGGGATCAGTAGGATTTATCGGTCCAGTTAGGAGCTCTACCGATTTTCTTTCCAAGGTTTCATTCTATCTCAGGCTAAATCCAATAGTGTATGTGTTTGTCTCTTTTTAGTGTCACTCGTTTCCATTTCATCGAGTTTCAAATCACAACGGTGCTAAAGAAGTTTCACTTCAAAAACTATAATACTTGCAGCACTTAATAATAACATTATTAATTTTATTATAAAAAATAAAAAAAATAAAAACGGAATCATCTTACTTTAACGACCGATGGTCAAATTTAACCAATAAAATAAGTGGGGATATCTTAAATAATAATTCAAAAACACTAACAATTTAAAATAAAAACTTGGAACTCAATAAGGGCGTAGATAATAAAAATAAAACAAATTGATTTTCATTATAAGTACCATTATGGAAATAATATAATCGTCTCAAAGTGGCTTTACCATACTTTGATAATGCCTATGGAATACCTAAACAACTGCAACAATAATTAGTGTTTATAAAAAAAAAATTATGAGTTTATTTAAAAAACATCCATACTAATATTATAAATGCGAAACTGCTCCAGTTCGTTTATGACCTTTTCACGCATTAACCAATAAAAAGACTTTGAAAATTCATTCACCAATAGAAAGCTAAATTATATGCGAAGACTATAGTGTGGGCTCTAAGCTGGTAGGTACTCAGCTCCCTGGTCAGCTACTGCTCCAGAAAATTCAAATATTAGAATATGTTTTGTTTTTTTGGACAAGCTTTGGAATAAATGTCAGATAAGAGTTCCTACATTAAAAATATAATTCTTAACGATTATAAAGACTGAATAATAAATAGTGTTTTTTTTTAATTATATTAACAAACTTCCAAATATTTCTTTATTATAAATTCCGAACGAATGAACAAAATTGGATAATTCTTTTTTTCTTTGAGCTATAGCTTTATGAAGTTTAGGTGGCAGGCGAGATGTTTGAAAACTGAATGTAAGGGAATGAATGTATGGAATGTGGGAGGGTGAGGGTAGGGAGGAGGGGGGATAATTGATAAGTTCAACCGCTATAGTAATTCCCCGTAATACCATGCGAGTGAAGCCGCGGGGAAAAGCTAGTTATTGAATAAATAAAAGAAAAACTTAAAAATTATGATAACAATAAATAAATCGCACGAACTGAGTAATTTTCGAAATTCAAGTAAGTCGAAAGCCTACAATTTTTATGAAAATTAAAGACGTCATAAAATACAAGAGGAAGAGGAGCTCGCTGACTTTTGAACTGAAATAAAGAGAAACCTTGACCTAAATAAAGACGAGGAAAGAATATAAATGGAGGAATAATCTTGTTTACCGGCCATCAAAAGGACCGGGCCCGTCGAGAACCTAATAAAAAGAGCCATTCCGAACTGGAAGAAAAAATAATAGTCATAAAAATATACAACTCAATTTGAAACTTTCTATTCTTTGGCAAGGTTAAAATAAACATTTGTCATTGATTAACTACCAGATTGGCTTAAGTTTGCAAAAAATTAACTGGAATTGAAATCCAAAGTTTGGTACTGCGTGTGACCATGTTTAGAGCGTGTTCACACACAGCTATAAAAGATTTAGCTTGGCCTATTTCAGCATATTGCTCGCAATTCGCAATACATTCCAATAATTTTTTTAATTTCAAAATATAAGTATTATGTTTACCACCGTATCAATTTATGATTTAAAAACACTTATAAATATCAATTCATAAAAAACAGATTTATTAAATTCATTACCACTTTATAATTCAATTTCCCAACAAAATTGATTTCAGAGTACCAGGTTATAGTAATTACCCCAAGATATAATATTTGACATGTAAATAATGATTGGATTGAAACATATTGTGTAAGACCTTTACAATAATTTTGTCGCAAGAGTAGATTGTCTGTGAAGAAGAATCCGTTTGTTATTGCAATAGTATTAAGCGAGAAAATAATTTAATGAAATGCACTAGGTATCTCTAAGATGATATTTGCAACAAGTTTAGAATTCTATCGTGATATTACATGAATAGGGAGATTATATTCGCATGGTTACGATTCCGTAAATTTTCAGTCGATTCCCAGAAAGCTGATGCAGATTTTTAAGCGTTGGAAGCCGCGGTAGGTATTTGATGAAAGAGGATATTTGAACAAGTCTTTCTTGCAGATTTTGTTCGGTTTTTGGAAGAAAATAATAAGACAAGCCCCTGAGAGGATCAATGAGACACAACGTGAGAGGATCAATGAGACACAAAATGATATTAACCCCCGAACTTCACAAAATAAAATAAAATATGCATTTTCTCGTCGTTATTTTGGACATCTATCAACACGGCCCGCAATTTACGAATTTGGGTTATTAACATAGATATATACTTAAAGTGAATCTTATGCCATCGGCACATTAAACATGCAAATGGCACACCCATTTCGTATCAGTTACGCCCCACCTGCGAAGGAGAATAGAGGTCCTAGACTCCGCGTCCTTGGTTCCGTGAAATCAATAATTTTAAATTTCCTTTAAATTACAATAAACAATGCGTAAAAAAGGAATTTATGTTTTTTACAGGCCTTTACGAAATCAACATGTAAATTTTTTTCTCAAATACTATTTCCAAACTTTTCAAAAGCTTTTTCTCAAGTATTTTTAAGCCGCTCCCAAAAAGAGGCGTGGATTCCGATTTCGATTTTTTCCTGGACTGTTGAATCACCTTATAACAATACATTAAAGCCGTCAAAATCTCCAAAATCGGTCCAATAATAACTAATTGATTAATACTTGGCTTGGAAAGAGAAGAGTCTGAAAAATGTTAGATAATACATGAATTTGTGCATCACTAAGACGGGTTATTACTCAGAATTTGAACTTTAAGAACTTTGAAATCAAGGTTAATATTTAAATTCTGTGAAATTCTCTTAAAGTTCCGTTATTATTACATTAAATGCCGGTTGTTTCATAGTACTTGGATAATAACAGAACTTGAATAGGACCTTCTTCTGTTTTAACATTGTTCGAATTCCATGAAAAACCCATCCTAAATATCGATCGTTCAGTAGTTAGTCGACATCTCCGAAAAATGAGTCAAGTATTCCGAAATTTGAGTTAAGTATTCAGTTATATGTAAAAGTCCCCTCTAACCCTCTAAGTCCCCTCTAAGTACTTTCTAACTGGTACAATACTCATATTACTCATAAAAATCACCAAATCAATTGTGATACAGAAAAACTTGTAGAGAAATAAACCAAAAATTGATTTCTTCAAACGCAGCAAACTTATTTTTTGGCACCACTTTAATTTAAAAAATGTTTAATGTTTAAAAAACCAACTTGTTTCGTAAGCAGTGCTTAGGTACTTAAACGTTTGAAATAAACCTTGACGAAGTAAGAAGCGTTGCTTGCATGTTTTGTAACCTAATTATTTTATTAATTTTGAAAAACAATTTTTTTTTCTTGGTTACTATAATGAAATCTTAAAGTGTCGTTCTAATGTTCCGGATGTTATTTTATAGCAAATTTTATATGCATAATATAGACACGTGTAAATAAAATTTCATTTATGGTGAGCATTCGAATACTACTTTCCTCATTATCTCAAAACATAGTATTTGGAGAAGTCTGACTAATCAACTGGACATATAACAACTATTACAGTTCGAACTGAAGAACTTGGTTCGTGAGAACAGGCAATCTGCGTAGCTATTGCCTGGCATTTGCCCTGATGATGGACACTGTAATACTGTCTGAAACGTTGGCTAAAGAAGGAGATAGCGCCACACGCCGTAACACCCCAAAATTAAATGCAAAAAAATTATTACACTCGTACACGTTCGTTAGTATCCCCACCATGTTGAAGATGGTTTTTCTAATCCGCAAGTGATATGAAATACAGGGACGGACAGAGCTTAACGCAATTTAGTGTATTCTATCACGAGATTAGACAAAGTGGCCGCCATTAGCGGGTCAAGTAACGGGGTAATTATTAGAGCAACGCCCGCCATTGGTGAACCAGCGGCCAGTGGGCAGGGGAGGACGGGGCAAGAGGGCTAATAAAGCATTGTTAATAGACTGAGCCAGCGGGCCTCATTAGAGGCCAGAGGCGTGGAAAATCTTTTTTTTTTCCTAAAACACGTTGTTATTGAACGAAGAAAATAAAATAAAATATTCTAATAAATGCTCGCTAATTCGTCATTTAACATAATATATCGTCACCACAGTCGGACAAGGTTTAAAAAAAGACATTTTGCAAAACCATTTCTCCAAAAAAACTGCTCATTTCATCAGAGGCGTTGTATTTGTTACTTTAGTTGGATAGGGTTTTAACTTAGTATTACCATGTTCTGAAGCGTCAAAGTTTGCAAAGACGAATTCTCATAATCTATTATTTTAACAATTTCAGATTTTTAACTCAATCTTGTGAATGTGAACGAAGCTCTATCTTAGAATGTCATAAAGTAGTGGGAACCTTATGCAATGCATTATTATGTCCTAGCTGGTCGAATATGGTTTTATCTGCACGTTTAGGTACATTCTAAAATGTTAAGAATACGTTATATTTAAATATTTTCATATAGACAAGGACCAATATTCAATAATTGACGGGTATTTCATATTATAATATATTTTTATTATCAACGTGGTATGGTGCGGATAAGTAATATTTTATATATAAGACAATGGTCGCAACTGGGACTCGAACCTCTCGTCTAACCGGGACGTGGGCGTTAATCAAAAACCAAATCAATATTAAAACCTAATATTTTTCAATATCATATTTAAAATTTTAGAATTAACAATATTATCTTCAACTAAATCTTTTTTCCATTTTATGGGCAACTATTCTTTTTGTTGGAAACAATCATTCTAAGAATTGGTTTGTAACCTGAATAGCGTCTCGGATAAATATATGCGAATTTATTCATATGGATAAGAATAAGTTAGTATAAGTTATTAAAGAATAAGTACGAAAAAAAATCTTCCTAACCCTGTGCGAATTTCGTTAAAATACCTAATTAATGAAAAAAATACTTCTCCAAATAACTGATCCCTAAATATTAGGTGAGCATTTTTTTTCAAGGATATGCTATATTTATTTAATAAACTAAACAGTTTTTTGATTCTCCTGAAAACTTGTTAAAAATAAGTTATGCGGTGTTATAATGTGAATGAACAATATTCTACAAGTCTTTAATATTTTCAAGTTGTTCGGCAAGTTTGACAGCATGTGAATTAAATAATTCCAAAAATGATTGTATACATTTATATTTAGCTTAGTATGAAGCAATTCCCCTACATAAAAAAAAAAAACTTATTTCTGGACCACTGTCCAAAAATAAGTCTTGTGGAATCTCGCTAAATACACTTATTTAGCGAGATTCCAAAAGTCCATTTTTACTTTAATATTATGACAATATTAGATACTGCCAATAACTTGCAGAGGTTGGATAAAAGGACTGTTAATTTTGCTGCAAATATCTGCAAGGAAACTGAGTGATAGTTCAACAACGCTCAACTCACTCAACGCTGAAACCGAAAGGAAAACTACTCGAAGGTTGAATACATAGTCAGATTTAATATTTCTAGGAAGCACTTCACCTCCTGCCTGAGACCAGAGAGGCGAGAAAAATCACGTACTGGGGAGAGACCTATACATAATACAAGACTTCGATAGTGCTTCGATCTCAGTGAGAAGCAATCCTAGAGTGTTTGCGGTGAGTGAATCCATCTCTACGAACATTGCGCCAGAGGACAAAAATAAAGGAATTTTTCTCGAGTTTCTTTTTTCTCGTGGTGTTTTACAATAACGAATCAGGTCTTCACAGCACGTGCTGTACCCTCATCTAATTCTGCTCAACTTACAAATTTTCCAGAATTGAGGACGCATAATTGTATAATACTAACTAGCGCAGACTCATAATAATAACGGGATATTATGTATAATAAAAAAGATGTTGTTGTAAAGTCGCGAAACTGCGACTCCACTGTTACTTGGCGGTAAATGCTGCAAAGAAAAGCCTATGCAGCCCTCGAAGGACCAGTCCCGATACTACGTGAAATCGCTAAGTTATACGGGACGATTAGATAGCATACACTCGCAAAACCCGATGGATAGTCAGTCGATAGTTCAGATCTGGGCTTTTGGAAAATTAGATAAGCCCAGATTGGAATAAGGAAAATAGGACTCACCGTTGCAGATGGGGCCTCGCTGATCTCCAGTTTTGGTGTACACTTCTCACTGTTTAAAAATTTGCAATAATCTTATAACAAGAGGTTACAATACATGCGCCCTGTCTGAGATGTTATTTTGTACTGAGCAGCAAATCACACTGTCACCTCTCCAAAGTTTGGTACTTTTTGCAACAATTTTTATGGTGACATTTAGGAGGGAAAGATTAGGTAGGTGGGATAAATTCAGGATTTTGACATATCTACCCATCAAGTCCGCGAATGCAATACCCAACCAATCCCATATAAAATTGCGCGAACATTCTCCCGGCCTTGGAAGTACCTACCGAAACTGAAGGTACTTTCAAAATAAAGTAAAGAATTATAGTGAAAAATAAAAATGTTAAATTTAAATATATATATAAGCGATTGATATTAGATAGTTAAGAAAAAATAAAAATAAAATAAATAAATAGAGATAAAGAAAAATAATTATTATTGTGTAGGCAGGGGACACAATTTCACGACTGGTCGTTTAAAGTTCCCAGAAGGGGTTCTTACGAGTGCCACCCGAACCACTCCGTCTTTACCCGGAAATATTTCCTCAACAACCCCCACCGGCCAATAAAGTGGAGACGCATCTTCTTGATGCACCAATACTACAGTACCTACAAGAATGTTATTGACGGGACTATTCCATTTTTGTCTCATCTGCAGAGAGTGAAGATACTCTATATGCCACTTCTTCCAATAAGATTGAACGAGGTGGTCCAAAAGCTCTTTCCTTTTCAGCAGACTAATGCGTTCCTTAGTCATATCATAAGCGGGCAAATGCTGAATCGGAGAAGACATTAGAAAATGAGCCGGAGTAAGAGCTTCTGGATAATGACAACTGCTTAATAAACATAACGGCCGTGAATTAAGTAAAGCCTCTATTTGCGTCAGAACTGTGAGAAGCTCTTCATAACATAAAAGTTGAGTACCCACAACCCTATACAGATGCGATTTAATGGATTTAATATTTGATTCCCATAATCCTCCAAAGTGAGGAGCGCGAGGTGGAATCGTCTTCCACTCAATTCTCCGAATGTTAAATTCATTGCGAAGGACTTCATTAGTTGAATTTGCCTCCAAAAATTTATATAAGTCATCAAGACAATTCTTCGCGCCTATGAAGTTTGTCGCATTGTCACTGTACATACACGAAACGGGTCCGCGTCTGGATAGAAAACGTTTAAATGCATTTAAAAAATTGTCCGTACTTAGATCTGATACCAATTCTATATGTATAGCCTTCGTCGTTAAACAAATAAATAGACATATATATGCCTTTTGACTTTTTACTCCACGACGCCTAGAAAGGGTTATCTTTATCGGTCCGGCAAAATCTACACCAGTATGTGTAAATGCTTTTGCTTCTTGAACTCTAGCTGTAGGTAAATCAGCCATTGGCGGTATAATATTAGAAGGTGCGGTTTTAAAACAGAAATTACATGCATGTACTCGTTTGCGTATTAAGTTTCTTCCCGATAAGATCCAATAACGCTGTCTAATTATAGACATAAGGAGATGAGCACCAGTGTGACAATTCACACGATGGTAAAAATCTATAATTATATCGACAATATGATCCTGTCTTGGCAGAAGTACTGGATGTTTGTTTTCATAAGGTATATTCGCGTTTGTTAATCTACCACCTATGCGTAACAATCCATTATGATCGACGAACGGGTTTAATTTTCGAATCGAAGATGAACATAATTTTTTCCTCTGTATTAATTGTATATCGGCATAAAAATACTTTTTCTGTAGAGCTTTTAATACATTTATTTCAGCAATATTTAATTCCGTGGAATTTATAACTGTTGAACACGATAACTTCCGCGTAAATCGTAAAATATATACGACAATTCTTAGCAGTTTTGGCCATGAAGAAATTTTTAAAGCAAGATTATATATTGGAGAATTATTCTCTATTGACGTTATCGTGAACGTATGCGACTTTTTCAATTCCAAAGTATTCTCCTCCTGCGCTGAGGGGGAAAAGCTTTTGACAGGCCACTCGGACACTGGGTTCGCAGCCCAGGGTGGACCGTGCCACCAAAGAGGATGATCAATTAGCTGAGCGGGCAATAGTCCACGTGATAAACAATCACTAGGATTGGTAACTCCATCTATATGATAAAAATGTTTCGCAGGTAAATTTTCCTGAATTTCACTAACTCGATTAGCTACAAAAGTTTGCCATCTGTGCGGGGATGAGTGAATCCAAGAAAGTGCTATTTTTGAATCTGAAAAAGCAAATATATCGTTTATAAAAACGCGATTTTTATAAGTATCTATAATAGATTTAACAAGTCTAGATAAAATAAGCGCAGCACATAATTCCAATCGAGCGAGCGAAACTATTTTTAAAGGGGCTACCTTGGATTTCGAACATATCAAATTCATAGTAGCGTTGCCACTCTTATCTGTGACATGAAGATATACTACGCACCCGTATGCTTTCGTACTCGCGTCTGCAAAAGCGATAATATTTATCGTGCAGTCCTCTTTTACTCCCAAATATCGAGGTAAATTTAAATTAGAAAGCATCGGTAATTCTTCCTTGAATTTGACATATCGTTTGACAATACTTTGGGGTAGTTCTTCATCCCATCCTACTTTCTCTAACCACAGCTCTTGTAAAAGTAATTTGGCATATAAAATTACCGGAGCAACCAAACCTAATACATCAAATAAACGTGCTATTGTGGAAAGAATTGATCTTTTACATATAGTTTTCTCCTCCGTGGGACATATCATAAAATGAAAACAATCAGATATTGGATCCCATTTTAGTCCTAAAATGCTACAATTATCCGAGAAATCCATCGTTGCACGGTGCGACTCTGGTAATTGAGCGAGCAAATGAGCAGAATTACTCGACCATTTAACTAATTCAAATCCTCCAGACTTGAACATCGCCATTAATTCTGTAGACAAAGTGACGGCTTCACTTATAGTATTTACAGAATATACAAAATCGTCCATATATAAATCATTAATTGCAACTTCTGCGGCTTTCGGGTGACGATTTCTTTCATCGCTCGCTAGCTTTCTTAAAGTTCGCATCGCAAGGAACGGTGAACAATTTAACCCAAAAGCTAGCGAATTAAATTGATAAACTCCAATTTCTTCATCTTCGTGAAATCTATAAAGAATTTTTTGATATTTACGATGGCTTTCCGTTACCATTATACGTAAATACATTTGTTTAACATCTGCGGTCAATGCTATAGCGAATAAGCGAAATTTAATTAAAAGTGTAAATAAATTAGATTGCAAGTTTGGACCAGTATACAAAATATCATTAAGTGACAACCCTGAACTGGTCTTTGTACTGGCGTCCAATACAACACGAGTTTTAGTTGTTGCTTTATCTTTACGAATAACTGCATGGTGAGGAATGAAATATCCCTCATCAATATTAGATGAAGACGGAACTTCATACCTTATATATCCCTTTTCCAGATATTCAGAAATTACTTCATTATAACTCCGATGCAATTCTGGTGACGTATTAAATTTCCGTTCTAAATATTTATATCTGCGTTGCGCGACACTGAGCGAATTTCCTAAATTATTAGGATCTATCTTAAAAGGTAAAGACACAATATACCTTCCCGAGTCATCCCGTTGGACGGACTCGACGTACATTTTCTCACATTCCGCGTCTTCAGCACTCATCAATGACTTAATAGGCATGTCTTCCATTGTCCAAAATTTGGTTAACGCATTGCATAAATCCACGTTGGTTATGGGGCCGAATGTCCACGAAACGTCCGGCGTACACTTAGGTATTTCACCCATTACAATATATCCGAATACCGTTTGTATAGCGGGTGGTGCATTCGTATTATGTTTAGATAAAACCTTATTTCCTAGCATAATATATGGAAATAACTGAGCACCTAATAAAATATCGACATCGGATGGAACGTTCCAATTTTCATCGGCTAGATTTAAACCAAGTAAATGCTCACATGACTTTGTGTCAACATACTGTGTAGGGAGCTTGTCCGTGATTTTTTCGACCACTAATAGGCTTATTTTATATTTATCTTCTGAAACACGGGATTTAATTGTTAATGCAACATGCCCCAAAATTGGTGTCTCCACTGAACCAACACTTTTAATAACTGAATTATTTAAAGGAATTATTTTAAGATTCAATTCATTACAAGTATTTAAACTAATCAAATTTTGTTGCGAGGCGCAATCAATTAAACACCTGACGGTTACTTGATTATTTTTAATGTCGTAAGCGAATAACTGCGCGGTTGACAATAGTACATTCGTAGCTAAATTACCCGCCGTAAAATCATTATGATGTTTATTCCTTGTTATTAATGTGACAACTTCGTTTTTCGAATGACTTTCGTTGTTCACCGTACCCTCAAAATGCAAAGCAGTATGGTGACGTTTTTTACAAATTCTACAATCCGATTTAGATGAACATTTTACCGTCTTGTGTTTATCGCTTAAACAGTTTACACATAAGTTATTTAATTTTACAAACTGAAAGCGAGCCTTTGGCCTCAACTCATTAAATTGTTCACATTTAAACAATTCAACATGATCGCTTCGATTGCATTTCCGGCATTTATTATTATTACTACGATTATTATCAAACGACTTCGGTTCAACCACAGCGAAAGAATGCGAAACCTTATTTTTATTATTATTAACTTTACTTTCTGCTCCGGTTCGTTCAAGAATTTTAACATGCGAACGAATATATTCTATTAAATCGGTATATGTAGGTATATCTTTCTCCCGTATGGACATTTCGAAATTTTGCACCAATTGCATATCTAATTTTTTCAGTGCAATATGTAAAATTATAAAGTCGGTTAGGTCATCAATACCTAATTCTTTGAGCGCAGACATGGAAGACGCAAACCGTTCAATAAAATTATTTAACTCATTTGAGTTAGAAGGTGCCAATAATTTTAAATTCAAAATATTGTTCAGATAAAAGGTGCCTAGCACGCGCTTGTCTTGATATTTCTTTTCGAGAGCATTCCAGATTACAAAATAATTTTTTTCATTCGGCAGTACTCCGGCAAACACCGATAATGCCTTTCCTTGAAGTTTTCCTATCAAATATTGCATCTTTTGCGACGTATTCAAATTTTCATTAGAGTGGATGTTTAATTTAAATGCTTCATAAAATACCGACCAATTCTCTTGATTTCCATCGAACGATGGCATATCAATCGCTGGAAGCTTAATAAATTGGGACTTATTTAATTTCTGCGTACCACCTAATTCTTGCTTCGCCACAATACTTTCGCGTATACTAACTACAAAGCAGTACTTATTTTCGAATTTATTCCATAAATCTAAATTTATATTATAGTTTGGATCCTTTTTCAATTGAAGTAAAAGAAATTCATCACAATACGTGTTAAATTGTGAATAATATGTAGCCAAATTAACCGTTTGTCTAACGAACTCCTCCGAACTCCTTGTCTCCCTATCTGCAATAATTTTCGCTTTCTCATATAAATCATTGAGACGATTATGCATCAAATTAATCTTAGATTCTAGTAATTTGATTTTAACTAGATCCTGAGCCTGAGTACCATCACTCGTCGACATGATTAATTCTATGTAGGAATTTTAATGCAACAATAATTACAAAAGTATGTCAGTACAAATGACTTAACAAAGTATGAAAAGCAAATAATAATTATTTGCAGGTTAAATATATTAATTTTAAATACCCCGTTGGTAATCCGACTCGAAAGAACCAAAAATGGTGTCGCGAAACTGCGACTCCACTGTTACTTGGCGGTAAATGCTGCAAAGAAAAGCCTATGCAGCCCTCGAAGGACCAGTCCCGATACTACGTGAAATCGCTAAGTTATACGGGACGATTAGATAGCATACACTCGCAAAACCCGATGGATAGTCAGTCGATAGTTCAGATCTGGGCTTTTGGAAAATTAGATAAGCCCAGATTGGAATAAGGAAAATAGGACTCACCGTTGCAGATGGGGCCTCGCTGATCTCCAGTTTTGGTGTACACTTCTCACTGTTTAAAAATTTGCAATAATCTTATAACAAGAGGTTACAATACATGCGCCCTGTCTGAGATGTTATTTTGTACTGAGCAGCAAATCACACTGTCACCTCTCCAAAGTTTGGTACTTTTTGCAACAATTTTTATGGTGACATTTAGGAGGGAGAGATTAGGTAGGTGGGATAAATTCAGGATTTTGACATATCTACCCATCAAGTCCGCGAATGCAATACCCAACCAATCCCATATAAAATTGCGCGAACAGAAAGCATTTATAAAAAAAATATTTGCCTCAGGTCCATTGCCTTTCACGAGACGATAAGAAAGTTGCATTTTGGATGAACACCATCAGTTACCTCAAATTGTAATATTTAATAAATGAAGAAATATTAGCGACACTCAATCAAAAATCAGAAAAATTAGAGAAGACATGGTCTCATTTAGGAAGATCCGTATCCTAGATCCTAGGATCCTTGGATCCGTATTCCAATATGAGACAGTATCTTTTTCAGATTTTCGATAGAGTGTCGCTAATATTGTCTTCATTTTTTTTTATTTTTTTTTATTTTTTTTTATTCTTCATTTTAATCACCCGCTAAACTGCCAAGGCAGTTTGTCAGCAGGTCAATTTGACAATATTAATAAAACACTAAAACATAAAATATTATAAGAAAACACAATAGCAAAATAGTTCCAGAAGAATAACTTATAAGTACCTACAATACAAAAGCATAAAATATACAGACAGACAGATATAACACAGGTAAATTACTGATAGATTAAATTAATTATAGATAGTATTTATACATAAGATTACAAACAATATCAGTACAAAAAGTTTTGACCCATTAGCCATTTTTTAATTTTTCTTTTGAGATCAGTGGGGCAATTGGATTCGATTTTGAAATTCATCGGCATCTTATTAAATATGGTGGGGACAAGATAAGTGAATGTCCGTTGGCCGTATTTATTTATAATTTTCGGAACGGACAAACCCTCATTTTTACTAAATCTAGTGCCATGTTCATGATCTACTTTTTCTTTGTAAATTGAGTCCGACAATAGGTTTTGGCATATAATTTTAAACCATGGTAATATGTACACACAGGTAATATGTTAACTGATTCATAAAGTAATTTTATGTCCCTTCTTTGTGCATAAACACTTTTGCTTACCAAGAGCTTAGTCAAAGAGTTTTGAATCGTTTGAATATAACCTATATTTGTCTTGCACGAGTTTCCCCAAGATGTTATTCCGTATCTGATAGTGGATTCCGCTAGTGACAAATAAATTATTTTTAGCGTACTAATGGGCATAAAATATTTTATTTTGTAAATTCGCCCCGCAATAGCTCTTAGGCGTTTGCAGATGTTGCTTATGTGGGTATCCCATTTCATGTGCATATCTACAGTTATCCCCAAATATACATATGTTTGTACAAGTTCAATGGTTCCGCATTTGCAGGACTGTGACGAATTGTGTATGCACTCAAATGTATGCGACTTTATTACAGGTGTGATGGTATATTTGGCATGTGGAGATCGTATATGCATTAATTTAGTTTTTTTATTCATTTAATTTTAAAAACACACATTTCAAATATGGAATCATTAATGAATAAATTAAAGTATTTTAAGATCACCCTAAATTCAAATTTGACCCATTTCCATTGTCGCTTTTCTCTGAAACAGGAATGCGCAAAGACATTCGTGAAAATCGGAGACACAAAAATCAATTGAAGGGAACTTTGGTGTGCGAAAAATATCATAATTATATAATGAATAGCTTGACAATAATTTAATTTAAAAATTATTAATACAATTATAATATTTATATTTCCACCGATGTAACTCATTTTTTCTTTATGCATAAACTTTTTTATACAGTTTTTTAAAGGTTCTCTGACTGCCACATGCCCGTATTACAGTAGTCGAATATTAGTCGTTACATATTAAAATTTTGTTTAACAAAAAAATGTTGGAAATTTTATTTTCTTCTTATTGTCATTGTTCTTTTGTTTGTTTTTTGTTGTTGGATCAACCGTTGAGAAATTATTTTATTAAACCAATTTTTAGCACCGTTAATCCAAGATGGTGGCTCGCGCAATCCCCCAAAGTTAGATTTTTTTTATTAGAGTCCCAACCTAAACAAAAAATATCAAAATGACTAAAACACGCCCATTTGCAAAGGAAAGGCATTTTTTGCTCCCAGCCAATCAATATGTTCTTTTTTAATCTTTACTTTTTATTGGATACATAATAGGCAGGGAAAAATTATTATTCTAAATAATAAACATTAACTCACAAATAATTGCCAAATAATTTGCTCTAAAATCGTGAAAATCAATTTCTTTAAATAACCTTGCTGATATTGTTTATTATTTTTAATCCCGCTACGAACATCTTTAGATTGACAAACGTCTCCAAAATAGCAAACGTCTTCAAATAAACAAATAATTGTGTTTTTTATATTCCGAATCGAGTCTATATGCACAAACTTGGTAAAATAGGTAACGTTGCGTTAGGTTATGGGTTATTTTTTTTCATCACTTTTAATGACTTCAAAGGATGTTGAAATGCCACTTTCTTGAGTTGTCGTGGAACCATGCATAAAATATATTATGTAGAGTTGTTAGCCGAGGAAATGGATACTCCACCATCCTTTTCATAGATTATCCTTACGATAATGTACATTTTCGATTTATTACTCACCATCATCATCATCATCATCATCTTCGTCCACTTATCCTATTCGGGTCGGGGACCCATTGCATCGACAAGGCTCCTCCATACGTCCCTATCTTGAGCTGACTGTTCGGCCTCCGTCCATGGCAGTCCCATCCTCTCCTCACACAGTTTCTGGAGTTGCCTCGTCCAGCTGTTTCTGGGGCGGCCCACCGGACGTCTACCCTCTGAAATCGCACATATCTTCCTCGGAATTCGGTCATCAGGCATTCTTAGTACATGCCCAAGCCACCTCAGTTGCGATTATTCTATGAAGAGAAACAGTGGTTCAATGTTTAGATCGTCCTGGATCGTCGAGTTTCTTATAAGATCCCATTTCGTAACCCCTGCCACTCCTCTCAAGTACCTCATTTCGGTAGCTTGGACTCTAGAGCGCGTTCGTTCGCTTAGCATCCATATCCGGTGGCCGTAGGTTTAGATTTATTTAAAGTTTATTATTTTAAAGTTTATTTTTTATTATTTATTTATTTAAAGTTTATTATTTAGATTTATTTAAAGTTTATTATTTATTATTTAAAGTTTATTTATTAATTTCTAAGTTTACTATTCGGTACTTGAACCTATGAATAGTGGCTATATAAGTAAGTAAGCCCAGTTTTTATTTACCTTTGACTTGTTACGAGTATTTATTTGTTTAATTATTAATTTTCTTTAGAGTATGTATAATCTATCAGGAGGATGGTGAAATATCCCCTAAAGTTAACATTGTTAGTAGATAAAATTACATTCATTTTTTACTTTTGTGGTTATTGAATTACTGCCCATTTAAAGGGGGGAGTGTGGTCCAACCGAGTTATTTTTCAATGCGTTTTTTTTTAAAGATAAAATTTATTTTCGTTAACGAAACTTTTGTTACGTGTAAAGGTACATATGAACAAGAAAAAACACTATTGAAAGTTTTTTTTAGAGTATTGAATTTATAGTTGAGTTATATATATATAGATATAGAGGCCGCAAGCGGAGGGTCCTACAAAATTGGCTGGAATCCTGGAAATCATTTGAAACATGAAATTTTAAAAATAATTGTTTTGTTATGAGTGTAACCACAGCTTGCAAAATAAGTTATTGATTGCAAAACTGGCGGTTACAAAATAAAAATGGACGAAAAAAAATTGTCTTACTTTTGCAATTTTGTCCTATAATATTAATTTTTCGTAAATCGAGGTTCATTCGCACATACATTTAATTTTCTTTAATTAATACTTTGAATCAAATGAATTGAATGAAAACTCGATGATCCCAGCGATCCCAGCTACGATCCCAGCCAACTTGAAAAACGTAGTTTTGAGAAAAACGCGTTTAAAGTTTTTGCTTGTAACCGGGCCGCTCCGTTTTTAGGTCTACCTGCCTGGCGCGACACCGCTCCTAACTATGCTATAACTTTTGGAATGTATTCTCCACATATGTATAGGAAGATTTTTAGGCAATAAAAAAAGTCGATTTCTTGGAACGGCTGGACCAGACTTCCCCCCTTAAGACAACTTTTGGCAACGTATGAGAATCAAAAGCTTTGATTGTAAATATTTTATCAAAAAATAAATCTTAAGCTTCCATGTACCGCCCCTGGGCCTATAGATTAGCCCGACCTTTATCCTGAAGTACTTATTTCTCTTTTATTTAAACTGTCGAATAACACTTTATTCCAAGGTTGGAGTTAGATAAACTAACTCTGGGAAAACTTTTGGAAACGAAACTTTCGGTACGAGCAGGTAGTTCATACGAATTTACTCACTAAGACCTTTTTTGCATATCTGCAAAAAAATTGCCATATCGGATCGCACTTATATCGTACTAAGAAGGTTATGGATCGTATCAACTCAATAAGAAAACAACAAATTAAATTTTTACGTTACCAATACTAAACAATATGACAAGTCAAAGCAATCATAACAGGTCAAAACGGTCATGTCGTTATTAAATAATTAAGAACACATTTAATGTGGGGAAAACACATTTCAAAGTACCCCACATAATAGAGAATCTATTGTCACAATTATCTTCTCAGTAAATCGGTTAACCCTTAATTTACCAGGTAGGTCCCTGGGACTCCATTGAAAACTTTCAGCGCTCATAAAACCGTTAGTTTTTGGAATTACAAATTGTGCGTTCTAGTACCTTCATGCAGTTACGCGCTAGTAAGTAATCACTTCGATCGAGTAATCACAACAATCCGATCGGAAAGTAATCACGCTAGTGGAGTCCGTGGGACTCCACCGGGGTATCAGTGTTACAGTTTTAGCCTATTGACGATATTGAACAAAAAAAGCAAAAAAACAGAACCAAGTTTTTTTTTTGCTTTTTATAAGAATTGATTATGTTTTGTTATATTTCTTTAAAAATTACTTAGAAAAATTGTTTTGTTTTTGAAATGTTAAGATTATAAGTTAGGTCTCGTAATTATGTTACAAAAAGTGCCATATTCTAGAAGTTCCTTAATAAAATGCAGTGATTCTATAATTTTATTTAAAAACCTATGCTATTGTAAAACCAAATATATCCACACTAATATTATAAATGCGAAACTGCTCGAGTTTGTTTATGACCTTTTCACGCATAACACAATATAAAGACTTTAATAATTCTTTCACCAATAGAAAGCTAAATTATATGCGCAGACTACAGGTTGTATATGATGGTAAGCTCTGGCGTTATGAAATTATAAATATTAATACATTATATTTGTTATAAATTTTCTGTCGCTAACAAAACCGAGTTTTTGCTAACGTCAGAAAAAAATCTTTTCCATGGAAACAATGTTGATATATTTTTGGGCTCTATGCTGGTAGATACTCAGTCTACTGGTCAGCTACTAATGCAGAAAATTCAAATATTAGAAATAGTTTTTTTTTTGGACAAGCTTGGAATAAATGTCAGATGAGAGTTCCTATATTAAAAATATAATTCGTAACGATTATAAAGACTGAATGATAAATAGAGTATTTTTTTTATTATATTAACGAACTTCCAAATATTTAAATAAAAATAAACATCCGAAATGTTTGTAAGCGTATAAATTCCGAACGAATGAACAAAATTGGATAAGTAATTCTTTTTTTCTTTGAGCTATAGCATTATGAAATTTAGGTGGTAGGCGAGATGTTTTAAAACTGAATGTAAGGGAATGAATATATGGAATGCGGGAGAGGATGGGGGGTGGGGTGGGGTGGGGGGGGGAGATAATTGATAAGTGCAAGCGCTAGGTAAATTGTGTATGTATGAAGTCACCGGGTAAATCAAGGGTTAACAGGTAGTAAATCATATGGGCATCATGGGCACCATAAAAATTTCGTTTCAAAGTGGTCTAGCCACAATTTGAAAATGTGGTTAGGACACTTTGAAACTTGGCATCGCAAGCTGAAATAGGTGTCACACTAATACAAAACTCTACTCACTCTACAAGCACTTGCAGAACTTCGTAATAACATAATTTATTAGGATTCATGTTAAAATAAAAACAAATATTAAGAGCCACTAACCAGCGGCCGAGAATTTGAATTTCGTCGAACGATGATCTTGCGATCGTACCCTTGCAACTACAGTACAGTACAGGGCGGTTCCGATGAGAAAGATTAATTATTCAACAAATCAGCATTTTAACATAATAACTAAATATCGATTTTATTTCATTCAAAATTTGCTTTGATAAATACCTACATTCAAAAATGCTCTAACTCGTGATGATAAAACTATTAAAATGATGTACTTTTTGTAATTATTTTTTTAACGTAAGTATTTATAATTTTTCAATCATGTCTAAGCAAAATAAGAATGCATTTTTGAAAGAAAATTTATTTAACCAATTTTATATATATATTTATCACTCTAAATGACTTATCTGAGATGGTTTCATTCCGAGTTGTCCGGTCACCAAATAAATAGACATCCTGAAGTATTTTCACCACAAAAAACGGCGCGGATCTTTTTTTATGATTTTATGAACTTAAATTAGAATTCTGAAAAGTAGCTTTCCCAAATAATTTATTGATTTATTTGAATAAATGATTATATGATTTGAAATATATGTTGTATAACACAAAATTTTGTTTGAAAATTTAACAAATCTGCTACAATGTACGGTAAAACCTCATTGTACTAAAAATAAAAATATTTTCACAAAATTTAAAAAAAAGCTTTACTAAATAAAAAAACAGTCTTTTGAAATAAATTTATAATTTTTTGTGGAAAAAAGTCAATGCGTCAAAAATTTGTTTTAAAAATGACATACTTGAGCACAGGCGTCGGGTGGGAATGCTATCCATGTTCTACCGGTATTTCAATGGAAGATGCTCTGAGGAACTAGCGTCATTGATCCCTTCGGCACCGGTGCATAGTCGGGAGACACGCCAAACGCGCGCCCAACATATGTACACGGTTGACATTTGTCACATGAGAACGGGTCGTTTTTTCGACTCGTTCTTGAGTTCAACAGCTCGGCTATGGAACGATTTGCCGGCATCTGTGTTTCCTCCCTCCTACAACATGGGTCTCTTCAAGACCAATGTTCATTCCTTCCTCTCCTCAAAAAGACCCTCCACACAGCATCCCAGATGACATAGGCCCTGAGGGGAATTATTTTCCTCAAGGCCTCCTGTGTGGAGTTAATTGTAAAAAAAAAAAAAAAACTTCCGCATTTGTCTGGTTATTTCCTCTTATGTTATCGGTGATTTGTCATGCGTAATAATTTGATATGTGTAAAAAATATTCATTTCGGCTGTAATTCCATGTATCCGTCTGAAACCCCGGTTCAATGAACTTTAGAACTGTTGTTTGTTTCGAAAATTCAGATAATAATAATAACCTACCAAATGCCGTAAAGGAAGCCTCAAGCCTTGGCACTTTTCGTAGGACACGTGATTTATATATAAAAAATAATTTTTGATTTGAATACGAACATTATCATCAATAAATAAATCATCTAAAACCAAGTTATCTGTTTTCTTATAATGTATTTTTCAAACCGATTTGTAAATGTAACTGTATCTCTTAAATTGTATTGTTAATATTTTTCCAACTATATGAAAAAATTTGCTAACATCTAAATAAAAATTCAAAAACAAACAAGGCGATATTCGACAAAAAAATATTTTCTGCCATTTTTGAAATTGGAATTGATTTGTCGCGAATTCAAACAAACCATTTTTCACCTGTTCGCGCCAGTAAATTAATAAACACAAAAGTTGAAATTGATTGTTATTTCTAGCTACCCACTAATAAACTTCAATCAGCTAGCTTGGGCTAGCTCTGTCAATGATTTCAAAAACGCTTTTTAAAAATATTTTTTGCTGTCGAACGGTTGAAAAATATGAAGCAAACAATGTGGATTCTTTTTTATTGTTGTTTAAAACGGTTTAATTGAAATTTCACGTCTCATGATGGATATGACTGAAAAATATCTGCGTAAAAAGGGTCATTTGTTTTTTACCCAGTCATTTTTAATTGCACCCCACAAACCGGAGCCAGTGGAACTGTGGCATCTGTAATCGAGATATATTGTGAATCTGAAGGGTTTGGTTAGGGATAGACGAAGGTGGGGAAGTTCCTGGCCATTCAGATATGATCACCAAACTGGTGACCTAGCGAGGCGCCCGGGTTCATGGGGTGAGGTTAGTCTAGGTCTTCGCGGCGAAGATCGGGAGATACTGGATGAGGGAGACCTTTAGCCGAACTCTCTCGGCCTATCGCCTTTGGATTCACACATACATACCTTTTTCTTTCCCTGAATTTACTCTCCTTCCTTTCCCTAAAACGTCCCCCTACACAGCACCCCCAAAGATGACATAGGCTCTGAAGGATTTTTTCCCCCCCGAGTATTTTTTACATTAGCTCCACACAGGAGGCCTTGAGGGAAAAAATCCCTCAACGCCTATGTCATCTTTGGGGATGCTGTGTGGAGGGTTTTTTTTAGAGAAAGGAAGTTCTGGAAAGAAAAAGATATGAGGGGTCTCTAGGAATCTGAGGGTCAGTGTGTCCGTGAGTGACGTACGTATGAATCCATCCCTCCCACTTCGATGCAAGGTGATATGTGGAAGTATTACATGAAAAAAACCCGGTGAAAGCCATTTCAAGCAACTTTAACATTTCGACCTGAATCGTGGTCTTTCTTATTGAGTATCTGCACTGTGAAAATCTGTATTACTTTCAGGAACAACATCAGAAAACCTATGCATCTCTTGCAGCTAATTGAGATAGGAAAGGTCCAGGGAAAACACAATAATAAGACTTAGCACTAAATACAAGTTAACTATTATTTTTATGATGTTTTTGATAAGAGCATCTGTTAATTATAATTATTTTTTGTATTTACGCAGTATCGTGTTGAATAGATATCATCTGCGGGATTTAGTCTGAATGTGCGGGCTGGCAAATAAAGAAATACATTTAGTATAATAAAATGTTGTATTATAGAGATGCGTATTTTCCGTGAAACATAAAGGACCTATTACATCTTTGTACGGGTAAGTGATAAGTAAAAGCATTGTCCATGTGCAAAATAACATTATCAAAGGCCAGATTAGGCTCGGTGATAATTCAAATATATATCAAGAATTTCTTTTGTAATAAACCACCGAGATAAAACCCTGGCTTAAGGGGGAAAATAGAGGTCTGCGAGGCCTTTGAGATAATATTCACGCATTACAGAGGCAGAGGTCTTTAATACTATCAGCCAACACAGTTATTTTCAAAATTATTTGTGTTTTTTGTGTGAGTACAACATTGACAATCGCTCCCAATACTCTGGAGCCTGTGGGATTATGGTATTTCCAATTGTAGTAAGGGTTCTCCGCTCATGGAGAGACTAAAAAACACCATTTCTCGACGCAATAGCAATCAACCTCCTTAACAAAATCGATATTTTTCTTATCTGACATGTCAAAACTTGACGTTCTGTAAGTCGCTACCATTATAGCATTGTTGACAGGTTGCCATGGTAACGGTTCCCGAACTGTCAAGTTTTGAAATGTCAGAACAGAAAAATATCAATTTTGTTAAGGAAGTTGATTGTAATTGCGTGGAGAACTGGTTTTTTTCAGTTTCTCCATGAACGGAGGCCCTAAGGGTATTATAAAACTGAAGGTAGGGGGAATAGGAAGGAGGTGGGGGAGAGGAATTTACAACCTCGAAACATTACTCTAAAACATTCATAACCCCGAGCAACGCCGGGAACATTTCAGCTATTTCTTAAAATATATAAAGACGGATGTCTGTGGCCGGAGGACGGGCGGCGTGGATTTGACTTTCATACAAATCTATAATTTTATTTAGTAATTGATGAAATTTTGCAAACTTGATCTGCAGTACATGAGGGATGTTACTATCAAAAATATGTGAGATTATCCAAACCCACCCCATCCATTTTTCCCACCTCTTAAAGCTGAACAAAGCCCGAACAACGCCGGGTGTTTGAGATAGTTTTTATTTATTTTTTCGTAATTGGAAATTTTAAAAAAATATCACCGAACGCAGATTCCAACAAAAGCGACGCAGACGAAAATTAATGATTTGTGCATTTCTACCCACACCATTCAAATTGCCCCTCTCGGGGCGGTAGCTCAACGTAAACGTTGATCTAACACACACATGGGTATTTCTTCTAATTACATAAATATTTAGAAGTCAGTTTATTTTAATAAGTCAGGTACGCGTCATACGTCATACACACAACAAAAAGGGCGATAATCGATTTTCTACAGAAAATAATTTTAACTGCAATTTTCGAAATTGGAATTGATTTGTCGCGAATTCAAACAAACCGTTTTTCACCGGTTCACGCCAGTAAATTAATAAACACAAAAGTTGAAATTGAATGTTATTTCTAGCTACCCAATAACAACTTCAATCGGCTGGTTCGGGCTAGCTCTGTCAATGATTTCAAAAACTCTTTTTTTTAAATATTTTTTGTTGTAGAACAGTTGAAAAATATGAAGCAAACAATGTGGCTTCTTTTTTATTCTTGTTTAAAACGGTTTAATTGAAATTTCACGTCTCATGATGGATACGACTGAAAAATATCTGGGTAAAAAGAAAGGGTCCTTTGTTTTTTTCCAAGTCATTTTTTAATTGCACCTCACAAACTGGAGCCAGTGGAACTGTGGCATCTGTAATCGAGATATATTGTGAATCTGAAGGGTTTGGTTAGGGATAGATGAAGGTGGAGAAGTTCCTGGCCATTTAGATAAGATCACCAAACTGGTGACTTAGCGAGGCGCCCGGGTTTATGGGGTGAGGTTTGTCTAGGTCTTGGCGGTGAATGTATTTGCCATCTCTCTCTCGGCCCATCTTTGCGGCGAATGTATTTGCCATAACTCTCTCGGCCCATCGCCTTGCACTCCAGTGGGAACTTCCTTGGGGTTCCTTCCCTGAACTTACTCTCCTTCCTTTCTCTAAAAATTCCCTCCAACCAGCATCCCCAAAGATGACATAGGCTATGAGGGATTTTTATTCCTCAGGGCCTACTGAGTAGTTTTTACATTAGCTCCACACAGAAGGCCTTGAGGAAAAAAATCCCTCAACGCCTATGTCATCTTTGGGGAGGCTGTGTGGAGGGTCTTTTAGGGAAAAAAAGTTCTGGAAAGAAAAAGATATGAGGCATCTGGTAATGTTATATTATCGAGAAAACATTCTTACCGGTCCTAGTGGTTAATGGCGAGAATATTATTAAATCTTAGAAAATGTGAAATGTAAAGAAAAAACACAAATTGTAATTATGAGATGAACCAAAGAAACATTAACATTTGTATCACAAGCAGTACTCGTACATATGCATTGCTTGCATACAGCACGTTTCAAATATATTCGAGTCAATTAATGAAAATTCAAGTGACAAAAGGGTCATTTTTAATTATATAGAGCATGCTGGAAAACTTTCCGAAAAAATTATGATTGCATTGTAAATACACGCGTTGTCTCTTGCTTAAAATAATTTGCAGGCGTAAGCCTGGCAAAATAATAATTATCTCTGACGTTTAGCAAGTGTATGGTATGTCGATAAGTGTATGGACACCAACGCAAACTATCCCAAGTTTGCAATATTTGGTCTGTTCAATTTAAGTTTCAACCTGGTAAAGCCAGCTTGGATGGAGAAAAGGCATGATAAGGGATGTGGAATGTCGCTATCTACCAGAGACGCGCTTTGCTCTGTAACTAAAGGTAGGCGTGTGTAGTTATTCTGGTTCGTGTTAGAATTTTATTGTGCATAGAATATCTATAAACAGCCATTATATTACCAGCTTCCGCTGATTTTCGTTAATATAACTTGATTAAATGGTCGTAGCTTTATAACTTGATTTAATGGTTCCACGATTTTTCATCCCGCGGCAAAATATCGCCTAAAAATATATATTTAAAAAAATGGGACAACAGTAATACAGACATTTTGTAAAGACAATAAATTATTCTTGTCTGTATTATTTTTGTCCCATTTACTAGTTTTGAATAATAATTTATTGTAAAAATAAATTAAAAATAAATTTTTCTTGTCTGTATTATTTTTGTCCCATTTATTAGTTTTGAACAATAATTTATTGTTATCAAGTTTAATTTGTAGAACTCCATTTTAATTTTTAATTTCTTTTATAATATATTAAAAAATATTATTATTCAATTTATAAAAACAGTTTATTTATACTGCTTTGATTAGCATTATCAAACTGTCCCGCCTTCGGAAGGCGAAACAGCTGTCACGTGTAATAATAGTTACCCAGCAGAACTTGTTTATAAATAAACAAATTTTTTATAAATTTAATAATAATATTAGTGAATATAAAAAAAGGAAAAAAAAAATTGTCTTTACAGGATGTTTGTATTATTATTATTTCCCATTTTGTTTTTGAAGAGTTTTATTTTGAATGTACATTTGTTACTTAAATTTAATTTTTCCGCGACCGGTTTCGATACAACCGTATCATTTACTAGCAGGATTAAAACTAACTTAAAAATTAAATGCAAGTACCAATTAAGTAGGTGGGGGTAGTGGGAGGGAAGATTTTGGGGGAGGGGGAAAGCGGCGGGAGGAGTCAATATTACACGGAAACATAGTTAGTAAAGGAGATTTGCAAGGCGCTATTATTTTATTCACTAAATCAATTTCAGATTGAATTTTTTTGTTTATTTCGAGGGTTTCTAAAGCGCACATTTTGTCGTGGGATGAAAACGCGCTTTAAAATAAGGTGGGGGTTAAATAGGTGTTGGAGTAAAGAAAAGCCTTTATATACACTGAAGTACGTACCACTCGTCATTTTTCCATACCGAGATCTCCTACAAGACAGACGTCAGTTCGCTGTATTAATTATTAAATTATTTCGTGTCATCATTCAACTAAAGACATACAATAGTTTTCTTACAAACATGCTAATTAAAAAATTGGTATAGATTATCATCTATTTTGGACTACATACCACTTTTAAGTGTTGTGTCTTCATATTTACAATTTTTGGCTTCATTTTCTACCTGTCATTTTATACTTTATTCATTCATCTTGCTTCATTTTCGCTTACGGTCTCTTTTGCGTTCAATTTCAGGTACGTGACACATTTTACCTTAATTTTTATCCATCTAAATTGTCTTTGTATCATTTTGTCTTTGTTTTCGCTTGAAGTGTCAAGTCATTGAAAACGATTGTTATTAATTCGTTGCTAAAAATTTAGCCATTCCACTTCCAAAAACCCTACAGCCCACATCTTAAATCATCTCACATTTTTTGCAAGTTCATCTGAACTAATTTATACGCAATTCATAAATGTAACAGTAATCTCACTCAAGTGTTTGGTTATGCGAGTACTCCAAACAATACTGTTCGACAACTCTTTATTTGGAAGACGAAAGAAGTCAACATTTATGTCAACAGATCGGTTTAAGCCCGACTCTAGACATCCCTAGCATGGTCGATCGATAAGGATTGATAGGATAACTTTCGGTAACTTCTCATCGTTCCCTAGCTCTAATACAGATCGCCAACGAATAAGTAAGAGTTCACAAGGAAATGTTTTTTTTTTTATATTAGGAGTTTTTACATTTTTTACATTTACAGGAGCCCGTGAGGAAAATAATTACTCTCAGGACCTATGTCATCTTTGGGGATGCTGAGTGGAGGGTTTTTTAGGAAAGAAAGTAGAAAAGTCCTTGGAAAGAAGAATGTCTAAGGGGTGGGTAGGATTCTGGAGGTAAGTGTGTCCAGGAGTGACGGACATATGAATCCATCCCTCCCAGTACAGAGCAAGAAATTCCGAGAGAATACGGCCGGAGAAGTCAGTGGAACTCCCTCAATCATTCTATCCCGATCCGGCCTGCCATGCAACTGGTGGGCAGATGCATCCGCCGCTAAAACCCAGACAAACGTCACTCCATGAACCAGGGAATCCCTCCTAAGTCATCAAACGAGGCGAACCACTTGGGGTGAACTATGGCAGAGTATTGTTGGTTATCTATTAAAATTCGACTGTTGTTTGTACGTTATCGATCTGCAGTTGTCCTAGGGAACGATGAGAAGTTACCGAAAGGTATCCTATCAATCCTTATCGATCGAACGTGTTAGGGGGCCAGAGATCTACAAGGTACACCGAACATCAATCTCAAATAAATTAAAGAAACTTCTTCAGTAATCACTAATTCACTTTGTGGAGACATTTTAGTTTGACGTTTATCCTGAATGAAACGAAAATTTTTCTTATTATATAGTGGTGCATATAAGTGAATTATTTTCAATAAATAAAAGAAAAATGGTTGAAAAGGTTTGAAGGTAGGAGAAACGAAGAATTATTCCCGATAATAACATGTTATTTTCATGCTCACGACTTTAACCCACCGTTATATTGCTCAGATGTCGGGTTTATTCTCCTGCGATCTAACTTCTACTTGTAACCTCTGCAAATGTGTCCTCGCATGTCACCGGGCTTTGCCGGGTCAGCCTAATGGCCGCTTCGAGATAAAGCGGCGAATTGATCTTGCGGATAAAAGCCACAGCTATCGGACAACTGTCTCGACTGAAGTTCGACGTTCTTAGAACGCGGTCTAAAAGTAGGGAGATACCTACCCTAATTACTGACAGTTAGGTACCTATGGGACTTTCAGTAGAAGGACGAAACTATAGTTAGGAGGTAAATAAACGAGTAAAGGTGCACATGCGATATTGTCCATCAGTATGCTAAATTGTATGTAGAAATATTTCTATACGGTGCGGAAGCATGGACACTTAGAGCCAGTGAAAGAAAGCGGATAAACGCCCTCGAAATGTGCTGGAGAAAAATGCTCTGGATTCCATGGACAGTCAGATGCACAAATGTATCTCTGGAAAAACTAGGCTTTCAACTATTTATCTACAACAAATTTTAAGATACTTTAAGCAGAGGAAGGTCACCAACGAGTACGTCAATGTCTGTCGCTCTCTACGCAGGACTGTGAGGAGTGGAGGAGTCTTGTTCACCATGGAAATTGGAATATTTATTTATACTGGGTTATACAGATGTTCGCACTTACGTGAGAACAATTCAGTTATGAAAACTCAGTTATTAAACAACAAAAATCTACAATTAAATACAGATACGTACTATTACAATATTTGTGATGTTTTTGTTTTTCTACAATTAGAAAAACAAAAACATCACAAATAAAAATATAGAATTTTGTACAAGCTCACTCAAGTAACACATTACAATGAGTGGCAAGAGACATAAGAAATATGCGAGGCATGCATAGACATTTTTTTTTAAGAGCTCCACACAGGAGGCCCTTAGGAAAATAATTTCCCTCAGGGCTTATGTCATCTTTGAGAATGCTGTGTGGAGGGTTTTTTAAAGGAACGGAAGGGAAGGAGAGTACTTGGAAGGAAAAGGGTTTTTGGGGTGGGTAGAAATCTGGGGTTCAGTGTGTCCTGGTCATCCGCCTCCAAGATCTAGACAAACCTCACCCCGTGAACCCGGGCACCCCTGCTAAATCACCAATATAATTAGTTAATATTTTTTAACAGCGCCAGAACTTTTTTTTTGAATCCGTACAAATTATCGATGAAAATATCTACTTCAGCACATTCTTTCTTGTTATATAGTCGACATATCTGGGTCAGAGGGCTAAAGTAGGCGATATTATTTTTAAATATATTCATGTTAAAATGTTATTGCGTCTTAAACAATGGGAATTGGGGACATTTATTTCAATACTGCTAAGACATAATGTAGTATCAAAGTGGGAGGAGATGAGTAGAGGTCACAGACCTCAGCAACGAGGAACCGAATTAAGAAGAAGATGTAGAATTCTTTGGGTGACTGGCGGCGGCTAACATTTCCAAGGAGGAATTTTCCAAGATCGTCGAGGAAGTGGTCGTGTTCAAAAGAGGACAAAACTCAACGGCAGTGGCAGTAGGATAGGAGGAGTTTTACAATAGGGTAACCGGGGAACACATCTAATTGGGAAGACGCTGAATTGATTGTAGTTCGTCATTTAAGCGTTGGTTTGCGGTAATTTGTGTAAGCGAACAGCTGGACGAGTTTCGATTAGTTTTGTTTTAGAAAATATTTTTACAAATGCGTACTGCACTATTTTGGATGCTTTATAAAGCATCAAATTATTATAACAATTTCAAACATAATTTTTGAGTTCTCTTTACGTCAACGCCCTTTACATAATGAGTCTTTCACTTTTTTTAAGACTGTTGTAATAGATTTACACGGAAGCAGATAAGAGCCAATAAAAATATGCATTAAGAAAATGAGGATAATGTTGCTAGTCCTTAGACAAAGTAAAAGTTAAATGTGGCCGAAGGAGGTAGGGTCGAATCAACTCAGTGGTAGAGCAAAGTACTGACAAGGCTGAGGCGATTGGTTCAATTATGAATCTTATCCATATTTTTGTCTTTCACATTTTTTGTTTGACTGTCGTTAACGTTGTCTTCGATGATTATTTTTTTAACCTTTTTATTTCCTGTTCTTGTGTGTGTTCTAAATTCAAATTCTTCTCTTTATTGTATTGGAGTATAACCAGATAAAAAGTATTACGCTAAACCACTGATCTTCTACATATGAAATAAATTATAATATTCTTCTATGTAGCAGTTGCGTAGAAGTATCTGTGTGGCCCCCATGACATAACGTACAAAATAACGATGTAGTGTTATCTATTATACCTTACCTATACAAATATGTGGGTATCAGGATTATACTATAAGAGAATAAACTACTCGAGTCTAGTGCAGGATACGGCAACGAATGGCACACGAGCCAACCAAGAAATAAGCTAAATGGAAGTAGTGCAGAAATCATTCTAAAAGTTTCTCCACTACACAAATACCAAAATGCTTTAAAAATGATATTGTTTTTAATATATATAGTTATATAGTATATATATATGTTGGAAAATGTTAGAGGAGGCCAATGCCAAGAGACACACTGAGCTTTAAAAAAATAAGAACATGTCAAAATTCATACCTAACAGAAGTTCAGGTAAAAGGTTTATTATTATTATTATTAGTAGTGACTTTAAAATCCAATTTGGTGAAAAGTTATTAAAAATTCATTTATCGTCGTCTTTTTAAGTTTAATACCTAGGTAACACATTTCAAACAATTGTAAACGTAGGTACAATAAACATACACACCTAAACCACTCATTTGGTGAAATGATAAGATGCCACAAATAGCATATCTTTGAGTATTTATAGATCTATATATTAAACCACAGAACATATCTCCCTCCACTTGTCAATATTATTCTGTGAACCTTCAAACATTGAGATAAATTGAAGATCAACAAATAATGGAATAAAGCTAATCTCACACGAGCGCTTTACTCTCATAATATAGCGGCCACGTGTATGACCCGAGGGAAGATTCTCGACTCACAATCTGAAGGTCGCGGGTTCGAACCTGGTGAGCGCAAATAAATTTTATATAATTAATTTGTGATATTTCACAATTAAGTAATTAAAAATAGTTTATAGTATATTTCAATGAAAAAATCCATTTACCCACAGAGTCAACAAAATTCAATTGTTCGTGGTTTTTAAGAGCCTTCCGACGCAACGTCGAAATTTAGAAATTCAAAAGCTGGGATTTTTTACCTATCGGCCTAATCTCCCGATGGATGACTTCTACTTCTATTACACAAATAACTAAACTATTTACAAAAAACTTATTTTACTATCCCTGCTCGGGAGTGTTGAGTAGGAATATCTACGGAATATGGCTGTTAGCGTATACGTCGTATGGAGGAGTCTGTGCACTATATGCAGCCCGGTCCATAATACATTCTTGTTATCATGTAAATGTGGGCGCACCGCTTCCCCAGCCAGTCCTGCTTTATTTAAGCATTTACCATTCTATGATTCTCACATCACATGGCAGGACGGAGATTATAATATTCGTGCTGCAAAAGATGCGTGAACCAGATTACGTATTATTCAATTTGAAGAGGACTCTGATCAAATACTTAATTTATGAAACAGTTACAGCATGTATATTGTTTGTGGAATTGTAAGGCAGAGATGCATTATACATGCATTATTGTACTATTGTATTATTGTACTATTGTAGTAGTATCGTACAACCTTTCTTTCAGCCATTTAAATTATAAGAAATTTATGCTTAACCTAGTTATTTTAATATTCTTTTAAAACTTGAGATCATTGCGCACCCGGGGGATAACAATGGCACAAGTCCAAAAATGGCATATTTGAGTTAAGAATGCAGAAATGTTGCTGGATATCTTTTTTATCCTCGAAATAACGGCACATTCCTGAAAATATTTTAGTGGCTATAAAAGCGAATATGTCATTGTGCAATTATAATATTTTACTCAAATTCAAGCGTAAATAGTGGCACAATGATTACTGTGCCATTGTTAATGCGGAACACATTAAACATAAGAAGGCATAAGTGAGCGAACTTCACGTCGATGGCGAGTAGTGCCTCTGCTTTTGCGAATGCTTTGGAATTCTATGGTCTTAATTCATAGAAACAGTTTGTCTAGTTTTCTGACAGCGCGGTTGTTTTGAGCGGTTAAGCATTTTACTAAGACAAAAAGCTATTTTTGTGGTGATTTCAGTTACATAAGACATTAAATAACGTATAATGATGTCCAACCGAGCTGCTAGAATTGCGAGAATGATTAAAATGGCACAAGATATACAAATAGACAAAATAAAAAGGTATTTACCAAACGTCAATAACTATTTTAAGTTGTCATTATTTTTTTAAAATTTAATTTTAAATAAAATTAAAAAAAAAATCTGGAAATAATTTCCATTAAATACAAAGTAATAAAATGTAAATATAAAAAAAAACTTTTCTTACTCCCACCACTTTAAATGCTGAGTTTATAAATAACTGTTAATACGGAGTGTTTCTAATAAATTATTTTTATTAATACGAAAATTAAGAATTTGTGTCGGGGGAGATAAAAATGTGCATTTATATTTTAATTTTGCTGTGATTAATTCACTTATTTTTTTAAATTTTCTTTATATATTCAATAATATTATTAATCTATTTTTAAATACAGTTTATTTATAAACAAGTTCCGCTAGGTAATTATTATTGCGCGTGACAGCTGTTTCACCTTCTGAAGGCATTATCAAACTGTCTTGACAGTACCTAGCAGAACTTGTTTTTAAATAAACTGTTTTTATAAATTGAATAATAATATTATTGAATATATAAAAGAAATAAAAAAAAAATAAAATGGAGTTCTACAAATTAAACTTGATAACAATAAATAAAAAAATTAATTCACTTACGGGAAGTGTTCGACGACATATTTTTTTTCTTCTTTTTGTGAACACTGTGTACGTGTATCCTACTTAGGAAGAGATAGAAGTAGTTTTTTTTGTTTTAGTTATTTATTATGTTTTATTTCTTGTTATTACTAATAAAACAATGTTTAAAAATTAAAATTACTTTTTTTTTTTCACAAGATTACGACTGATTCATATGACTGTTTTGGGGCATAAGTTTAAAATTTTAAAATATTTCCGCAATAATAACGGCACAAATTCGAAATTTGCCCTAAATACCTAAGAATTGGAAGAAATTTTAAAAACTCAGATATGTATGAAATTGCACAACGGTTACCCAAATTCTCTAAAAGAATGTCGTTTAATTTGTTAATAAACTAATTTAATACACTCAACCGAAATATTCAAACTGTTCTCCTGAAAAAAAGAGGTTTTTTGAGTTGTGCCATTGTTATCCCCCGGGTGCGATTGGTAAACTGGATTAGTGATTCAATCCATTTTTTTTTGAAATGATACTTTTTTGCCCCGTTAGTTATTTGAAATTCGGATGAAACGGTAGTGCATCACTAAAATTTATTATTTGGCGGGTCCTCGGTTCTAATATAACGCGGTAAATTCACAGCTAGACGCGGGCCTTCAACAGCGCAGCGGCTAAGGCACTTGACAAATTGCGGCCAAAGAGACAGACATCCAGCGAGCGTATGTTCGAATCCTACGAAATCCAAAAAAATAAACTTTTTTATTTTTATGAAATCAATATCCAATCATAAAACCACTTTAAAATAAACAGGCAAAAGAAAGGAAAGCGACTTCTAGTGACTTTCTAGTTTCACTTCAACCGCGTGTGAATTGCACACTCTGATTTTTTATATTTATATTTTTTTGAATGCAATGAAAACTACATTAATAATGTTATTCAAGATCAGCAAGTATTTTAGTATTTATTTTTGTTACAGCTGTTTTGGCTTACAATGCCATTTTAAAACTGTGGTTAATCCACTCCAAGACGACTTATTTAAACAATTTGAGGGAACGGACTCCGTGTCAGGATGCTGCGTGCTGCGTGTTCAAATCCCGTCGGGGTCACCAGTGAGGGAACGGACTCCGGTGTCGACAGAGACGGAGGGAGAAATGAAAGGCGTCCGAGTTGGTTGCGAGTCCAGTCGTTTATTGAATCATGAGCTACGTAGCTGAGGTCGGTGCGATGTAACATGAAGATGTCAAAGTGCCGTAGAGTGATGTGTTGCGGGTGCACGGTCATGATGAGTGATGCAGGTCGGTGATGCTGTGGTGGAGCAGACCACGGGCCTGCAGGTCACCAGGGTGTTGCTCGACGCTCGTTGTGGAGAGGACCTGATCGTCCAGGCCGTTGCTCGACGCTCGTTGCGGAGATGAATGGCGGTGACTCGGTGAGTGGAGCTACCGGCAGGTAGTCCTTGTGATGTCCACGAAGGAAGCTGCTCTGGAGTGATGAACGGCGGTGGCTCGGTGAGTGGAGCCATCAGCGTGATGCTCGACACCGTGGCGGTGAAGGATGACCTCGTCTTCCAGGCCGCTGCTCGACGCTCGTTGCGGAGATGAACGGCGGTGTCTCGATGAGCGGAGAGACCGGCAGGTAGTCCTTGTGATGTCCACGAAGGAAGCTGCCCTGGAAGAGAGCGGATGCACCGGGCACTCGGAGTTACACACTGCTTCGCTGTAGAGAGGCGAGATGTAAAGGCGACCGTTGGATTGAGACTGTGTTGATTAGCGCGTCGCGAGACTGACTAGTTACTGATTTAGCTGGCTGGCGTGAAACGTAAACAAATGCATTCCGATTTGTAGATCTTTCTCGTGTGTTCTTTGCGATTTCTTTGAGTGGCGGAATAATAATGTATGAACGCCACAAATTTTAAATGTCATTTTTCGAAGGTGCCTAAGTTGATTTATTACCATTAATACCGGTTTATTACCGGTTTAACCGGCAATAACATTATTAAATTGGTAATGACATTATTAATGTTAATAACATTATAATATTTTATTTAAAATAAATTTAAAAAAAGAAAATGGAGTTCTACGAATTAAACACCAAAACAATTAACTTTATTGAATTGATTTGTGTGCATTTCTTGAAAGAATTAAACTTCTTTACGGACAAATCCATTTATTTATATTCATATTCCGTTTGAAAATGTGTAAACAAACAATTCATATCAATATTTTAAAGTAATATATTTCCACTTAATTTAATTGTGATAGTAACCGGTTTCAACCCGTTGAAGCACCAAGACTGGTAAAAATGTGTCTTAATCTATTTGTTTTTTAATCTAGCCTCATTAATAGTCCTTTATAACATTTTAATAATGGAATTTCACCACGAACTGTCAGTATCTATCAAAAGAAGAAATATTAATATTTTAAACTATATCTTTGAAAAAGTGTTTTTTTTTTTAATAATTCGATTAGTGCCATCTATGAACAAACGTTTCGATTCAGCCAACAATGTGAAACAACAACAATGATATCTTTAAAATATAAAGAAAACCTGAGCTTCGACTCAATATTCACACAAAACAACAACATTTTTTATTTATTTATTTTTAATTTTTTTTTTAAAACTATAATGTTGACTTGTGGACTGGTCCGATACCTGCGACGTCAGCAGATAAAGTCGTAGCAACCAAACAGTGTGTTTCAATGCAAGTGAATTTTATTCGTTTTTAAATGACAATTTATACATTCTACGTTTAATAAAACAAAATAATACTAACATTTTCAGAATTAGCGTTGTTCAGTAATAGTTTCTATAGGATAGAAACTATTACTGAACACCCGTGATTTTATTATATTTCTAATTGAACGCAGGAAAAATGTTATTAACAATAAACAATTTGGCGTTTATTCTCTTATTTTATCTTAAAACGGTAGCATTTACATGTCAATTTGGGAGGCGGGTGTGGGTACCACCGCCCGGGAACCATTTATTGGATAACCACAATTTTTAATAAGTTATGCTTTTATCTTTATTGTTTTGGAGACGATTTATAGCAATTACAAGCCATGCGGTTTTAGGTCCAAAGGCATGACCGCCATTTAAGCATTTAGAGATAACTGCAGTAACTCCAGTGAAAAATATTATTTCTTGAAAAAATGAATAATATAATCATAATTTAGGTATTTTTTAAAATTGGACTAATTTCATTAAATAATACGGTACGCGATGTTCCAAATTGATAGCTTTCATATGAAGAGATGGTCAGATAAAGTGAATCAAATACTCGTACTTATTGATGTAATTTAGCATTTTTGCTTACATTACCCGCGACAGGCAGTGCTTTAGTGAGTTCTCATTACCTACTTTTGTCTTATATATACTAGCGAGTTCCCGGCATGCGTTGCTACGCCATTTAATAAAGAAATTGTTTTTACCTGTGTGTCCTTTCCCATTCGTCCCGTTCCCCTTCCGCCTCCCCTTCCTCTCCCGCGTCCCCTTCCCCTCTCGCGTTCCCACTCCGCCTTCTCCGCTTTCTCCGCCTTCTCCGCCATCCCTTTCCCCACTCCCCTCGCCCTCTTCCCCGTCCCGCGAATTCCCCTCCCGAGTTTTCCTCCCCCCTTCCGAGTTCCCCTCCCCCCTCACAGGTTCCCTTTCTCCCTCCCGCATTCCATACATTCAGTTTTCAAACAGCTCGCGTGCCAACTATTGCATTTTTTTATACAAATTTCATAATGTCAGAGCTCACCACTATGTATAGAAACCATCGCTGACAGGTACACATCAAATTCCCAAAGTTTCATCGCAATCTGATGAACTGTTAGCAACGCATAATTTCATGATGCCAGAACTCACTATTGTATATAGTAAGAATCGCACATCAAATCCCCAAAGTTTCATCGCAATCAGATGAATGGTTTAGCAACTCATAGCATACATAAATATGACATAAGCAAACATATTTTCATTTTTATATATTTTATTTTATTTTATTTATTTCTATACATTACAGTATTTACCTTTATAATTTTATTATGTTGGGTGTAATGTAGGTTTGTGAAGGTGAAACTGTGGGTAGGTATTGTTGTATGTTTCGTGAACACCTCACTAGGAGAACCTGTGCTGAGGTGTTTACGTGTTTATTTATGTTTATGTGTGACAAGTATTTATGTGTTGTAATATAAAGTTTTATATATATATATATATAGATTTATAAACACATATATATTTACGTTTTGCCAACTTTTAAATTACTCCTAGTTCGTATCTTACTGTGTATAGAAATTATGTAAAAATGACTTTTATAGAAATTATGTAAGAATGGTAAAAAATAAAGAAAAAAAAAATTAAAAATTCTTGAGTCGGGTCACTACAACCGTTAGAATAACAGAAGAATATGTAAGTATGCGTCGATATATGAAAGTGAATGAAGCAAGGGCCAAGAAGTAAGTGCCGAAACGGAGATATTATAATATAATATCTCATATATCATAATATCTCCGTTTTAATTTCTCTCCGCCTACCTCTGCGGAAACTGTTGGTTAGTTATTTTCAAGGATATTTAAATATAAGAGATAACTGGCAGTTTTTAGTAGGTGGGACTGTGCTTCCTGGTGTCGCCGATATTTCAAACATTCAAACTATATGATTAACCAATACTACTACACACCTTAAAAAAATCAACTAAATTCCGTATTCAAACAAAGACCATTAGACCTTAGCCCACCGACAGTCGAGCGGCCATCATAGCATTTTTTTATTTTTTTATATTTTTTTTATTGAATATAATGGTACAGAGTTACATGGTTTTTTATAAATTAAATAAAGTTTTTCTTTTAAAAATACATTAATTAATAAGTATTACACCTTTTTTTAGAGCAGAGCTCGTGTGAAAAAGGCGGAGAAAACGAAAATAAAGTACAATTTAACAAAGAAAAAAAATAGTATTTTTTTTTATGTGTAAAACAAAAGAAAGGAGAAAAATAAAAAGAGAAAAAGGATATCCGTTACTACAATTTGATGAGAAGTATAGTATTATAAGATGTAGTCATAATAATGTGTTTTTATTGATTTTTTGAATTTTTTATAATTAGTTTCCAATCTTAGATTAACTGGTAACTGGTTAAACCATTTCACTCCAATATATTTATAAAATTGTTGGGCTGTGGTAGTGTTACAACGCGGGACAGTCACAGAGCCAAGTATATTTGTTCTAATGCTGTTTGAAAAATGAGTAAGGTTCTCATTATTGAAGCAATCTTTGTGTATTTGTAAAACTGTAATTTTTTTATAAATAATGTGAAGTGAAGGTACTTTAAAATCTTGAAATAGTTTAATGGTGGGGTAATCATATGACTTTTTTAAAATTATTTTTATTATTGTTTTTCGAATGATTTCCAAACGTAAAAGAGAAGTTTTGAAGGCACCACCCCAACCAACAATTCCATATTGTAGCACTGATTGAATTAAGGAAAAATAAATGGTTCTTAACATCGTAATATTTAAAATGTTTCGAATTTTAATGAAAATGTACATTAATTTTCTTATTCTCTCAACTGTTGAACTGATTTGTATTTTCCACTTTATGTTGCTATCTATAATTACACCCAGGTATTTAACGTTGGTTTTAACAGTTAGTGTAGAACAATCAGGTTTACATGGATATGAATTTGAATTACAATCATATGAGTGGATACATATGTTTACATTCTCAGGGATAGCATTTTTATTCAAAGTGAATGGTATAACAAAGGTTTTATCAGTATTTAGGGATAGTAAATTTTGATCAAACCATTTTTTTTATTATATTTATATCTAATTCCGCCGTTTTTTGAGTTTCAGTCCAGGTTAATCCCTCAGTTAAAATTGCTGTGTCATCAGCATATGATATTAGTTTGGACTTTATGGTGAGTTTAAAAATGTCATTCACATAAATGATAAAAAGTATTGGACCCAGTACCGTTCCCTGCGGGATTCCAAATTTACTGATCTGGGAATCACTCAGAAAGCCATTTAACTTGACAAATTGCTCTCTATGAAGTAGATAATTTTCGATCCACGTTAAGGCATTATTAGTTATACCAATTTTCGTTAGTTTAGAGATAAGATTAGAATGTGATATACTGTCAAAAGCTTTTCTTAAATCGACAAATATTCCAATACATTTATTTTTAGTATCTAAAGATTTATATATTTCAGATGTTAAGTCAACGATAGCATCTTGAGTACTCAAATTTTCTCTAAAACCATATTGATGTGCATTTAATATATTATTTTCTTATAAAAATTTGAACATTTGTTTTTTTGACAATTTTTTCAAATATTTTTGCAATATTTGAGGTTAGAGAAATTGGTCTATAATTATTACTTAGAGTGGGGTCACCAGATTTAAAAATAGGAGTAATAATAGTTTTTTTGTAGTTTAATGGAAAGTTGCCATTTTCAAAACTTGTATTTATGATATGTGCTAATGGTTTGCAAAGTGAATTAGAATTTTTTTTTAGTATTTCTACTGAAATATTGTCATAACCGGGGGAAGAATTACCTTTTAATTCATTAATGATCTGTTTTATTTCATCAAAGTTAGTTCGTTGGAATTGTGTTAAGGTGTTACCAGGATTGCAATGTGATGTACACAGATCATTATTTTCGATTTTTTTTAATTTTAAGTGCTAATTTTTCACCAACTGAGCCAAAACAATTGTTAAAAATATTTGCACATTTCATTGGATCTGTGTTTACATCATAAATTTTGTTATCAGTATCTGTGATTTTGTTTATGTTAGATTTTTTAGATTTTTTATTGATAATTTCATTGATAGTTTGCCACACCTTTTTGTTGTTGTTGCCAGCAATATTTATTTTCTCTTTATAGAAATCTTCTTTGGTTTTCCGGATAATGTAGCATAGTTTATTTCTGAATTTTTTAAAATATTCGTGTAGTTTATAGTTATCTGGAAACTTTTTATGTTCCTTATAAATTTTTTCTTTATGTCTAATTGAAATTATGATTCCATGGGTGATCCACGGCTTTCATTTTTTGAATTTAGTTTTAGGAGAGTATGTTATAATGGAAGAGGAAGATTTAATATGCTTATTCAAGATTGATTCAAAATTCAGTGAACATAAATCGGTATTATGAGAGGATAGAACAGTTTCCCAATTTTCAATGTTAAGGTTGTGTTGTAATTTTTCATAATTAATAATAGTTTTAGGAAAATTGTTGCGAGAATAATTATTGTCATCTATTTTATCAGTTTTAAAAGCTACTATGCATGTGTGATGATCAGTAATATTATTTTTCCAAATAACTGATTTTATTTTTTCAGTTTCATTAGTATTACACCAGATATGATCAATGCATGAAGGTCTTTGCCCATGACATTCTCTTGTATATTTTTTTATACATGGTTTAAAATTAAGTTCCGTTAATGCGTTGATATATTCAGTTTTTTCATTGTTTCTATTGTTTTCATATTCATTAGATAAATCGATATTAATATCGCCCACAATAAATGCATTTTGAGAACAGTTTGTTTTTATAATAGATTTCAAATTTTCAGTCAAATTACTAATGTTTGAGTTATGTGTTCTATATAATGCTATTATATCATAAAACTTGTTTTTTATTAAAATTTGAATATGAAGACAATTAACAAGATCGATATGTATTTCATTAACTGAAATATTTATATAAGTAGATTTTACAAAAACAATCACTCCACTGTTTTGATTTATGTTGTAAGTTGTAACAAAGTATTTGTATCCAGGCAAATTATAAGTACTTGAGTAGCCGCTAATTCTGGCTTCAGATAACACAATACAATCAGGTTTATGGGTGAGTTCATTCAGTGCAATTGTAAAATGATCAAAATTTTTAGAGACACTTCGAATATTTAAGTGAAGAATTGTAAAGGATTTTGAGGATCCATTTCTAAAAGTGAGTTATTACATTCGACACTAGATAAACAAATATCTTCCGAAATTTTGAAAGATGAATCTATATCTTCAAATAATGAGTTAGACATGATAAGCAGTATAAATTATTAAAATATTGATATTGACATTATCTTATTGTTGAGATGTAATTGCATGTCTCTTATATTTAAATATCTCTGGTTATTTTAGTATATATAATGGCATATGCATGTATTGAATAGAATTATAGAATTCTTTGATATTATTAATTTGATCCAAGGAAGTACCTACATAGGTAAATCCGGCACACATACCTAAGTCATACTACTTTTCATCCTCAATATTGTTGGTAGCGCACCAAAATGTGATTATTCAAGAGCATGATTAATGTCGGTTTTGTTATGCTGTGGAACCCCGGCTAATTAAATAATGCGGGCTGTTTTCCTTGTAGTTTCCTGTCCGTGACCGTGGTAGCATAAATCCGATAGTGGGCCGTATAATGGCCAAATCGAGGAGGGGATAGGGCCTGGAAAAGTCGGACTCGAATGGTGGGATATGGTTTAGGGAATTAATCACATCAGTCGCTTTGCGTGATAGAGGAGTAGGATTATTATCACGAAAGTTGTCTCGAATAATAATGGAGAAAGTTTGTAGTTTGTAACGTTACAAGGTTTTATATCTTGACATATTTTGGGATAAATCTCAACCTCAACGTTATATCGAATTTTAATTGAAATTACAACAATTTCCTTTGAACTACGAAACATTTTGTTAAAACTCCCCGGTTGCCGGTTTTGCGCCGGCGCACAAGCCAAAATGCTAAAAAAAATTTAATTTTGGAATGTGATTTTAACCATTATGTATAAAAAAAACGTACGAATAACAACGTCAGAATCGCTTGGGGCATTCTTGTTCTTAAGGTATAAAGCGGAATAATTTCTGTGGAATTTTTTAAGTTTAAGTTTTTTTCCCGGCATTTGAGCTGTCAGATTGGCTTGCGTCATTGTCGCGTCGTTCTTGTGAATAAGTCAAATTTACAAAATTTTATGAAACCCCCGACACAAAAAAGGCTGATAACCTTGAATCGCCTGAACAGATTTTCATAAATTGTAGCTAAAAACCATCTCTATTACGTCAGCTTTTAAACAAAAAAAACTGCATCACAATCGGTCCATTCGTTTAGGAGCTACAATGCCACAGACAGACAGACAGACAGACAGACAGACACACAGACACGTCAAACTTGTAACACCGCTCGTTGCGTCGGGGGTTAAAAAGATCGTAAAACATATAAATTCATCAAATAAACTTCAATTCATCATAATGGTTTTTATGCATAGTTTATTGTTCAAGAAATGTGTTTCAGTAAATATAATATACAATAGCACAAAATAAACCCACAAAATATTACGTCAAAGTCAAAACATCGCGATTTTATGTCGTTTCCTCCCTGGCATTTAAAAGGTGGACCTGTTTGCTAAATTTTGGTGTACTACATTGATGTATTGCAAATCTCTACGGTATATTACTCTTATTTAGTCGTTTTGCGTTACTACCTTCTTCATTAAAAAAAATTTAAACATCATCACAATGTTCGCCATCAACCTAACTTACATAATATTTTTTTATTAATGCAGTCATACTCAAATATGAATAACCCTTAAAATGCTTTCATTTTTTTTTAACATTAATAATAATGAACATTAACATAAATAATAAAATAATTAATTAAAATGTTCCTACTCATGTACCCTTGATTGAATTGAAAAGAAAATCTTGCAAATCCCGATATAGGCTGGAAACAGCAAAAAAAAAGATATTTATGATAAAATCACCCCCGTAATTAGCAAATTTAGCCGGCTTTCATATCTGATACTACAAAAATATTTAAAAAAAGGTTTAAATTAATATCTCGTCCATTCACATTTAAATTAAGCCCACGACTCTTTTTTTATATTATAATATAAAAATGAATGTTTCTTTGTTTGTCCCCTACGCGTTCCTATACCATTCATCCGATTGCGATGAAACTTTGGTGATTTGCTGTGTTTTAAGGTTCTCTTTCACTCAAATTCGAAGTTATTAATGCAATTATACTTTTCAACGAATATAAATATTGTAATACAAGTAAATCCATGTTCATAGGTATTTTAAATTTACTTTCAAAATCAGTGCGTCAACACACACTAGCCTAGTAAAGCGGGAAATGAGAAACCTCAACATAACATTATACATTTCCATTATTTACACATTACCTACTGTTAATATGCATATTATTTTTATCTACTTATCTAATTTATAAACCAATGTATACTATACACACTTAACGAGTAATATTAGGTAGGTACAGTTAAAATTTTCTGACGATAAAAATATTTTTATTTTTTAAACCATAATATTTGTCAGTTGAGTTCTTTAACGGCGATTACATTAAAATTTTATTGCCCTGCACGGGTACCATGGAGAAGCATTTGAAATATAATAAAAAAATCAAATTTCGAATCAAATGCAAATGCTCTTGTTTTAAACAGAAATAAATTTTATAATTTGTTTCATTAAATTTTTGGCACTGAGCAAGATCAGTTATCAAATTAAAAGCAGTTATAAGCGAAATTCTAGTTAGCTGAAAGATTTAAGAGAAATCAAGTTAATTTATCGAATATAACAGTGTGACCGAAGATGTACCCAAATAGCGGTGAACCGTACGAAGAGGAATATGGAAGTGATTGTTTTGATTCTCCGGCAGAGATCTGGTTCAGGTTTCCAGCACCTGCAGAGTTAGCGCGAAGGGGCCCAGGAAGACCACCTGGTTCCAAAAAAACCAATGTTCCCACGATGATAGTGGGCAGAAGAAGAAGATCGCGGTCGAGGAGACGAAGACGTCGCGGTGGACGAAGGCGTCGCCGTCGTCGCCCCATTTATCCTAAAGACGATTAAACATAACAACATGTCCATACATTCAAATTCCTCGTTCTAACTGTTTATTTCTATCAATCACCAAATCAAAAACTATTCTATGTGAAATTTTATAAATTTTCATCTAAGAGTAATTTTTTCGAATATTCATTTGTCTGTTTGAAATGTCTAATTTTTTAGTGAAAGTTCTAAATTTGATATCTTTGAAAAATTTGTATGTGTTTTATTTTTTGCCCATTTTGTAAAATTTTATTAATACTATATTTAATAAATGAATTTAAAAATAAAATCTTATTATTATATGACAAAGTGAATGAAGCAAGTGGAACTTTGTACATTCTGTAGTTGTTTTCCCCCCCAGCTCACACATACCTAAGAATGTGAGTATTCACTCCCAGAACATTAATGACACGAGGACCTGATTGGGCTCGATAGAGAAATGTTAGTATTTTTATACTGTTTTTTTACTTTAACTGTAATCGAAGAGTCTACACATTTTCAGTTAAGATAAGAGTGCAAGATGGAGTTATTAGGCTTCTGAAAATATGTATGACTTCAATTACATTTCAATAATAAATTAATTTTACTTTAGATGATGGTTTTACATTTAAAGATATTTTAAAAACGCAAGTAAAAATATAGACGTTTCCAGATATTTCTGCATCGTGGCTGATCGTGGCGTGGCGTGAGGTCTTAAAAAAAAGTGCAAACAAAAACGTGCGACTTTCGACGAATTGTCTAAACATTTTATTTAAAAATAGATGGAAAAATATGTTTTCGTTGATTTTATTAAAAAATTGTTAATGTCAGTACCCAATTGTAAGCGAATGTTAACATATCCAATTTCATAAATAAGCAGAGATATGAGAAACAAAGGAGAAGGGTTTGTTTTATTGATTTGCGAATTTACCATGAGTTTAGAATTATCGCGAATTTTTTGTAATATGTTAAAAGGGTGATCGGACAACTCGGAATGAAACCAAATCAGAACCATCTCAGATAAGTCATTTAGAGTGATAAAAAAATGTATAAAAAATTGGTTAAATAAGTTACGTTAGGTTAGGGTTATCGGCTAATTTAAAATTATTTTTTAAAAGCTTTTAATGACTTTTCAAGGAGGTGTTGAGTTGCCTTTATTCTCAGTTGGCAAGGAACCGATAAAAGTGTCATCAATACCGATGCGAAAGCAAACTACATTTGTTGACCATTTACGACATTTCTTCTGCATTTCGACATCGGATAATGTTTTTATTTTATTTTATTTATTTATTTTTTTTTTTTTAAATTTATTTATTTATTTTAAAAATCAACAATCCAGTCCCGCTAAGCCAATTGCAATTGTCTTGACAGCAGGTGCTTATAATTACTTACAAATATATTTAAAGTTATAATTTACATCTTTTATCTACAGTTTAAACATTTTTTCATAAATTTTATCAAGTATCAAAATAAATATTCTTTTTCCAATAACCAATTTTTCACCATATATTTAACCTTATTCATAGAGATGTTGAGATGAGAGATGAGAGATGTTGATATTCACTGAGATGTTGCTTTATATTGTCAGGTAATAAATTAAATATCTTCGGTATGTTGTATTCAAACATTCTCTGTCCGTACTTATTATTAAATTTCGGAACTATTAACCCGTCGTTACGCGTGAATCTAGTGCTATAATTGTTAATTGTTATCGCTAATTTATTTTTCTTACTTCTTTTTCGTTATAAAATTTTAAACGTTTCAAAATACGGAGTGTATTGCCTGTCAAATAAGAGTAGAAAATATAAAAGATGGAAAATTCGTAGGCTGGCAACACCAATTTATCTCTATTGATTCATTTGGCACCGGTGCTCAGTCGGGAAATACGCCAAACGCGCACCAACCCTTTTGAATACAGTTGACATTTGTCGTATGCAAACGGATAGTTTTTACGAATAGTTCAACAGCTCGGCTGTGGGACGATTTGCCGGCCTTTGTGTTTCCTTCCTCCTACAACATCTTTTCAAGGCCCAGGTCCACTCCTTCCTTCCCACAAAAGACCGTCCACACGGCATCCTCAAAGATGAAATGAGCTCCGACGTAAATTATTTTCTTCAGAACCTCCTGTGCGTAGTTAATTGCCTATTTATCACGAATAAACATAGAAAACATATTTATTTCTTCAAAAACTTTAGAAACATACTAGATTCTAAATCTACGATAGTTGTTTATTACTCTCTTTGTCAATAAATCATTGAATATGGAATAATCGCATGGGGAGGTGAAACACTATCAACTATAGATTCATTATCGAAGGCACAAAAATTAATTATGAAAGTTATTCTTAAAGTTCCCATAATAACAAGCACTGTAGATATATTCAACAATTTCCATGTATTTGATATTCGACAAATTTACACAAAAACTGTCTTAACTCATCTGTTTAAAAATAAAACACATACATTTTATGAAAATACCCAAAATATTGTAAACACGCGGCACAAAACCAAAGAACTCTTACAAGTAGGTACCTAAAACCAACACAACATTTCAAATACATTGCGTCTAAAATATACAATAACCTACCTGACAAAACAAGACAATCGAATAATATTAAAAAATTCAAAATCCTGATCAAACAATGGATCATCGAAAAAGGTCGTGCAATAATTAGTCACCTCACCCAAATATAATCCTCTATGTCATTATCGTTCCCACTACCCACCAACCTGTAAATTTGTCAAATATTTTTGCTTTACTGATAAATGTACTTTATTTCATATTTATAAAATATTTGTAATCTAGTCTGTCTCGACACAGGATCTCCTAGTGAGACAGGCAAGGCCAAAAAATGTATGTTAACCTTTTATATAGATGCACATAATAAATAAATAAATAAATGCAAAAAAAAAACTTATTTTGATACCTACCTTCCTAAATAATCATTTTGAATTCTCCCATCAAAGTTGAAATAGTGAAAGTAACTCTCTTCACAGCATTGATCTCCGTATCAGCAGAATACTCGATAACAAACAATACAGCGAAATAATACACAAGTTTATCGCTCTGACTCTCCATAAACTGATCCCAAATGGTCTAAAGGCAAAATAAAACAGTTCCGATATACTGCGTATGGAATCGCGATAGAGTTTTCTATTTGTTAAATATTCTCTACCAGGAGGAACAAAGTGTAGTCGGATAAACTGTTCACCGGATACAAGTCCCGTCAGAGGTGGCTGCATGGAAAATAAACTCGACCACGAAACAAAATACACTAAAAGTATGTATTTATTTTTATTTTAAAATTAATCAGAAAAATCTCAAATAATAACATTTTAATGAATGGAGACAATCTTAGCGAAACTTGAGCAAAAAAAATAATGTTGGTTAAAACTTCTTAACTGAAGTGTGATACAGTTAAATATGACCGAATCGGCTAGTGACACATTAGCTCAGTCGGTAGAGCTGTCCGGTTCGAGTCCTAGAGGTGACCGTATCTTTTTCTGATTTGTCTGTTTTCAGGTTTTCGATTGAGTTTTGCTAATATTGTCTTCATGTAAAAAAATATTTAGGTAAGTACCTACCCCAATACATACGGCATTTAATCAAAAATACACAATGTGAGTCATAAGCTAAGGAATAAGATTTCATTCGTAAATTATTTATTATTATGAAAAATACGATATTTCGATTGTTTCCCGAAGATTTTAGCGCCATTAGAAAAAAAAGAGTCTCAGTCACACCCGTGATGTAGAATGTAGTATTCGGTGCAAATACGAAAACACCGCTTGTTCCCGTATCCACATATGTCGTTCATACACACATTCTTTGAATTTTTATCTTTGTCACACATGAATAGCTTTTGAATTAAGAATTTACTGAAGGAGTGTTTCTTGCCACATTCTATCTTGAGTTAGGGAGACGGTGGCGAGTCTAGATGTAATCTACGACATCATTTCCTGAAAGAATATATACATTTTTTGTATACTTGTATTTTATTTTAGGAGGACATACATTCTTAGGTTAAGAATAACGAAAAACCTGACAATATTTTAAAAATTCCTACTTTTGTCCAAATTGGGCTTCCCAAATTGAACCTTACCTTACCATAAGCGGAACATGTTGCTACTCAAGTCGCAAAAATGTTTCATTGAAAGCATTCAATTTAGGAGGCGGGTATGGTACCGCCGCCACAAACCATTTATTGTGGATCATGGATAATCCACACATCTGCTATTGGTTAATTCAAGTGGTTTGCTATATATCGTAATTTGGCAGAGGTGCCCTGGTTTATCGGGTGAGGTGTGATCAGGTCTTGGGGGCGAATGCATCTGCCCACCCAAAAATGTTTTACTATTGTTGTATTAATCTATGTTATAATAATATATGTACGCTATGCACATGTTATAATAGAAAAAACTTGTTCTTTGAAGTCAAAATTATCTTGATTATTATACATCCCTAGAAAATTCTCATTCTTCAAAAAACTCCTTCATGTCATAAACAAATCCTTCCCGGAAAAAACGTATGTGATGCCTGTAAAATGACAAAATAAGATTGTCAAATGATGATTTTTCTGTCGTACAATAATTTAAACTAAAAAATAAAAACATTACAAATAAAAGTAACTAATTTTCAAATGTAAATTGGTCCCTCATTTTCGGAGACCTTCTACCTGACGAAACGTTCATTAGATGCAAAATATTTAAAGTTTGTTTAAATTAATGAGAAGATAAATGAAAAGTTATAATTTTCTTCCCCTTTTATGAGTCGGGTCGAGGAATCATTGCTTTGACAAGGCGCCTCAGGCTTTCGCTTCTTCTTTTGTCCATTGCAGATATAATTCACCTTTACCCAGTTTTCATGGTCATATAATAATCATGAAATAATTTTTAATAATCCATATACTTACTTATAATATTATAAATGCGAAACTGCTCGAGTTTGTTTATGACCTTTTCACGCATAACACAATATAAAGACTTTAAAAATTCATTCACCAATAGAAAGCTAAATTATATGCGCAGACTATATTTTGTATTTGATGGTAAGCTCTGGCGTAATGAAATTATAAATATTAATATATTATATTTTTATACGTTTTCTGTCGCTAACTAAAGCAAATTTTTGCTAACGTCAGAAAAAAATCGTTTCCACGGAAACGATTGCTACTGCTTCAGAAAATTCAAATATTAGAATATGTTTTATTTTTTTGGACAAGCTTCTGTTTTGGAATAAATGTCAGTTCCTACATTAAACATATAATTCGTAACGATTATAAAGACTGAATAAATGAACTGAATAAATAGTGTAATTTTTTATTATATTCACAAACTTTCAAATATTTAATTAAATATAAACATCCGAAATGTTTGTAAGCGCATAAATTCCGAACGAATGAACAAAATTGGATAATTCTTTTTTTCTTTGAGCTATAGCTTTATGAAATTTAGGTGGCAGGCGAGATGTTTGAAAACTGAATGTAAGGGAATGAATGTATGGAATTCGGGAGGGGGTGGGGGTGGGGAGGAGGGGGTATAATTGATAAGTTCAACCGCTACAGTAATTTCCCGTAATACCATGCGAGCGAAGCCGCGGGGAAAAGCTAGTAAAATATAAAAATAAACATTTTTGTGTAATATGTTCCGATTTATAGTTATTTTTACGCATGACAGCAGAAAGATGAACGTTTTTGTCTAATATGTCCTGATTTATAGTTATTTTTGCACATGACAGGAGAAAGATGAACGTTTTTGTATAACATGTTCTGATTTATAGTTATTTTTACGCATGACAACAGAAAGATGAACGTTTTTGTGTAATATGTTCTGATTTATAGTTATTTTTACGACAGCTGAAATATGTAATAAACTATTCTGCATCGATTCAATAATAACAAAATGCTTGATTGGCTTGGTTGGGGTGGAGTCTGAAAAACTACTAAATAATGTCACTTGAAATTTTACATGGTTACTTAAAATTTTACACGGTTGAGTAGAGAGTGGAGTCTGAAAAACTACTAGGTAATGTAACTTAAAATTTTACATGGTTACCTATTAATGGCACAGTTAGTAAAAACTTAGAAAAAATTAGTAAAAATATTTAATTTAGAAAAAAAAAAAAATTTTTACAGAATACATTTCTGGTATTTTAACTAGCATTTGGTTCCTTAGAACGGGCAATCTGCCTAGCTAAGAACTAATATCGACCCACAAGACATAATAACACTTGTACACATTTTTAATATTTATAGTTATTTTGAAATATTATTACTTTGTTATTATTGCTGTATAAAATGTATCTAATGTAATTTAATTAAAAAAAATGTAATGCAATATAATAAAATTAATATTTCTTTATTTATCCCTTATGCAGTACCCAAAGCATTCATCCAATTGTGATGAAACTTTGGCAATTTGTTGTCCGCACGCCCACGATGTACATAATAATAGTTATGAAATTATTTCGTGTATTTGTACCATTTATCCGAATACGATAAAACTTTGGTGAGTTTTTATGCGCACATCCACGAATGATTCTATAAATAAAAGTAAGCTCTGATGTTATGAAATTTGTACATAAAATTTACGAAAGTGGCGAACGAGTTGTTTGAAAAATGTACGTATTTCATATAGTCTAGCGGCAGAGAGGGAAGGAGAAAGGGAGAGGGGAGATTGGGGAGGGGGAAGGGAAACGAAGGAGAAAGGGTTGACAGATTGGGGAACGAGGGTGGGAGGAAGGTGGAAAGGGAAACATGGAGGTGTGGTACCGTGGAAAGGGGACGTGAGAGGGGGAAAGGAGGGGAAGGCGGGAAGATGAAATGGAAAAACGTGAAGGGAAGGGACGCAGGGGGAGAACACGGTAAAGGACAGCTGTATATGGCCTGGTCACGGGTCAGAAAACCCTCCGTATGCACCAGGTGTACGCACCAGGCAAAAAAACAAAAACAAAAAATCAAAAGGACTTCAATAAACAGAGATAAAATACAAACACTTTCTTTGTGTGGCATTGGCACTGACTAGTTATGTCAAGAGTCAGAATAATAGAAGAGTATGTATGAGACGACGTATGAATTTGAATGAGGCAAAGAGTGTGTGCCAAGACCGAGTTATTTAGGGGTCCGTCCTCTTTGCTTATTTTTGCTGGGAAAATCTAATCCGTTAGTTAGTTAGATATATTTTTTAATTTTTTTGCTGCAGGTTTTCGAGTCCGGCACTGTCCCGTCCCGATGCTCATATGTGATGTTAGCGCCTATAAACAAGGCGGTTTATTGAAAATGTACATTCTGATAAACGTATAAAATGGCTGTTTGGTCGCTGCTGAAGCACAATGGCTGACGTTTTTAGCTTTAAACTGATACGGGACACTCCACTTGCCGCCCCCCGACCTATGACAATGGGATTGAGGCGGTGAAGGCTATATGTTCTCTATTTACTCGCAGGACGAATTCGCGACGAATCGAAGTCGAAGAATATTCACACAATTTGAATATATATAAATGTAATATGTTTGAGATTAAGAAAGTAAATTGATTTGACTGCCTTTTACTCATTTAAACAATATTTATTTTACCTACTTTTCTACAATATAATTCAAACAAATGGAATATTTCTGAACGTATCCGAAAACTAACAACTGTTTTTAAAAGGTTATAAACGCTTTCAAATTTAATATTTCAAAATAATGGTATAATTTTTGAAACCTAAAAAATTTTAATGCAAACATAAAAAAGTTTTAAAAATGGCTCATAACAAAAACAAATTAAAACAAACATATATTTTATTGGACAAATGCATTGTAAGCATTTATTTATTATTTAACAATTATTAAAGTTATAAAATTGCTATTGGGATGTACATAGCTATTAACAACAACAAAAAACCCATGACTCTGTGCAGAAACGGGCGGTCCGTTTGATAGACTCTCCTAACCTAACAAACGGATTGCAATCTTTAGAGCACAGGCGCCAGGTAGGAATGCTGTCCTTGTTCTACCGGTATTACAATGGAAGATGCTCCGAGGAACTAGCGTCATTGATCCCCTCGGCACCGGTGCGTAGGCGGGAAACACGCCAAACGCGCGCTCAACATTTGTACACGGTTGACATTAGTCACATGAGAACGGGTCGGTTCTACGACTCGTTCTTGAGTTCAACAGCTCGGCTGTGGAACGATTTGCCGGTCTCTGTGTTTCCTCCCTCCTACAACATGGGTCTCTTCAAGACCCATGTTCACTCCTTCCTCTCCTCAAAAACACCCTCCACACAGCATCTTCAAAGATGACATAGGCCCTGAGGGAAATTATTTTCCTCAGAGCCTCCTGTGTGGAGTTATTGTAAAAAAAAAAAAACACTCCAATTATAAACGTTCACAGCATGCGTAATCAATGTTAAGCTGTTATTACAAAACATATAAAACATAATTTATGAAACAGGAAATGTAAAACATAGAAGTGTCAAATATATAACGTTACCTATAGTGTAGAGAAAGAAAAGAAAGATAATAAAAATAAAATGATAATAGAGCAATCACATAATTGTTCTCAATGATATATCATGATAGAAGATTGTTAATTTGCTTTTTGAAATATGTGAGACTGTTTGCATAGATATTTACATGGTCACATTCACGTATTGTATTATATAGACGACACGTATATATAGACAGTCACGTATTATATAGACGACACATTCGAGACAGTGGATTGAAGTATGCAATATTGTTATTAAATAATTCAAGATGGAATGTATTATGACTCATTAAATTGCGTCTATTAGGAAACATTGCAAACATTGTATCACTTATTTTTTTTGTCGTTTCAAAATAATGAATAAAAATTTCCCAAAGTCTAACAAAATTTTTTCAAATTGCTGTCGGAAATTTGGTTTCACAAAAGTGCACATTTTAATTATTTTGTGATAATTTTTTAGATTTGAATATAAAGCTCGGTACTTTTCCTTTCTAACACCGCTTAGATGATACTTCTCACCATGATAGTACGAGAGATACAATGATTTGAGACCTAAACGAGTTGTTGCCAGAAAGAACAAATTAGTCTGAGGGATTTATCATTTGAATGTAAATGACACGTATTGGCAACCGGAATCCTTAATTATTTTAGCTTAAAATAAATCAAATATTAAAATGTTTTTTTAGTGTTTAATTTGAGATTTTCATGATGATAATAGTATTAACGTGTTTATTTTTGAGTTATTATGTCTTGTTGCGCTGCTCCTGATTTAGCCAACGTTTCGAAGAGCCAAGTTGTCTACGTTTTTTATCATTCGGGCAAATGTCTAAGGAAGAAGGAAGCGCGATGAGGCATAGGCAATCCAAAAATTAATCACGATATTATTTTATTTTTAAGTTCTGCGTATTTCTGGTTTTTATGATGACTTTGAACGTCGGTATATCTGTTACAAAAATAAAATAACTGAATTAGATACACTTGTAAAACATTATTATTGATTTGATTTTATTTTAATCTAGCTGGTTCAGTGCATGCGTTGCAATGCCATGTTCAAAGAAATAAATTGTTTCTCCCTGCGTGTCTTTTTCCATGCGTCCCCGTTCCCCCCACGTCCCCTTCCACCTTCCCCGCCTTCCTACTTACCCCCTTCTCGCTTTCCATATATACAGTCCCAGCACATATTACAAGTTTTTAAATTCAAATTTTCATTTTTCATATGTTACAAATATTCCTTTTGTGTTTTATAAGATCAATCAAATATTATAATAACAATCAATCAAATTTGATACATAACATAGGTATCTTTTTAAAATATCTATAATTCTTGATTCGATACAATTTTTTATTTATTTATTTAATTAATTTTTTAATATAAACGGTATACATAAACCACAAATAGGGATTACCTATCACAAAATCATAGTTGAATAAGAAATAATAAAAAGAGTTCAACAGTCAATCGTGGCTTTTGATTAAGAAATGACATCAGAGATGCAATTACGTATAAAATTCTATAGTGCAAATAAAATTAATACTGATTAAAAATATTTGATGGTATAGCCTTCTTGTACCCAGCTTCCGTGTAGTTAAATAGATCTGCCACATCTGCATATCTATTAGTAACTTCATGTAATCTAGGTACAAGCGAGTGTTTCGTAAACTCAGTCCGATTATTGTAGCATTTAAACAGGATTTTAGAACGAGTGGCTCTCGTGGGTATGTGAAATTCAATGAGCTTAGTTAAATCAGGATTGTTTATTCTACTATATGTAAGTACTTTAAATTAATTCATTGGCCTTGAGGCGATTTCAACATAATGGCGCTACACAAATCAACCAAATATTTTGCTTAGAAACAATTTCTATTAACAATTTTTTGAGTTTAGCGGTGCGATTTGATTCGCTTTATATATGCATTGGCATCATATTAAATATAATAATTACTTACATGATAACTGAATGTTCTTTGCCCGTTTTTATTTGAAAGTTTTGGAACGGGCAACCTTCATTTTGATTAAATCTTGTGTGTGTGTGTGATCTACTTTTTCTATGTGCATGATCTACTTTCTTAATAATTGTAGATTTTTACAAATCAAATCCACCACATAGCCCACCACACCGCCCGCCACACGGCCCGCCACATTAGATAATGTGGGCATTTTGATGGCAGTTTTGTGTTGTAAAATTTTATATTTTTTTCAATCTACCGAGATAAAAAAAATAAATTATTGTCGTTTGGAAGGCAATAATATAAATTTCCCCTCTCATAACCAATAAATTGCTTATGTATGGTGTTTAAATGAACATATGTTGTCGTGTAAAGTGTTAAGTGTGTGTGTATTTGGTATGTTTTTTTATGAAAGTGTGTAAGAGTTTATTATTAATTTTGTATATAAGGAGTCATGTATTGTATTCGTTTAGTTTTTTCAATGTTTATAGTTTTGCTTCCATATTTAATTATTTGTTGATTATCTGGATCCGTAGTGAAATAGTTTTTTGATTACCTTGTTTTGTATTATCTGTAATTTATTTATGTGCATATATATAGTCTTAGTGAGTCGGTATAAGTCTTAGTTATAAATCATTAGCTTAGTTTTTTTTTTTTATTTTTTTTTTTATTAATCTATAAACATAGGGTTTTACATAGGGTTTAATTGATGCCTGTCTCACTAGGATTTACCTGTGTTGAGACAGGCTTGTAAGTCACTTGATATATAGATTAAATATATAAAAGAATTCGTAAAACCGCCTTTGAGGTAATTTTTTTCACGAAAATGGCGCTATAAAAAATCATTCAATAATTATTATCATCAGTTTTGGTAAATTATCACATTTTATTAATTTTTATGACCCTTTTTTATTCCTTTTACCTTTTGGGTTGCAAATTTTTATTAATTTATTTAACATTGTAAGTTACACACAAGTACTACTATATATACTATGTTATCTATTTACGTAATGTTACGTTATAGAGGCAGTGTAGGTTCTATCCTCTATTGACTCTGAGGTCCGTCAACCATCCTAAGGATAATGTTGACTTTTGAGACAACCTGTCAGGATATTATTCTACGGCTCAAAAACGCCAGAGAAATGATACGTGTATACCTATGTCAAATATATATTTGTACTAAATTTATTCAAAATGGAAGACAGCAACGAACTAAAGTTAATCCAATGATCAACTCTGGGGAATGGTGTAATATTTCTTGTGAACGATTCGGAACCAGAACGAAATATAATATGTTCCCTTCTAGTCCTAGGTTCAAGGGTTCATTTAGATGATAATTTTCTCTCGGTAAGAGTTACCTGACTATTTTATTATTCAACCCATGGTCTAGAATTCCTAGGAAATAAAATTATGAGTAAAACTTCCTAAATAAATTTGGTCCATAGATGGTTATTTTTGGTTCATCCTGGAATCCTGGTTGCTTTTCGACTTTTGATTGAAACTCAGATCGGTTTGAATGTTAACGCTTGGTCGATGATATTAAGGTAATTTGGTTTATTTTTCGTTTGTAAAATATGTAATTATTAAATACTCTCAAATGATTGCTCACCTATAACGCATTCATTTAAACAAACTTACGCTTAGGAAATATTTTTTTGAATTTATAATGGCACTACTGATCAAATAATGTCAAAGTTTTGAAAAATCTTTGGCTCAATTGCCAAAAATCTAATCGAAACATTGCTACCCTGTCCAAAATAATTTTAAAATTGGCTCATTTAAAATTATGTATAACAGGTATATTTAGTATAGCCCTGGTGACCACCATTAAGAATCGAAACGTTGCTTGAAGTTGCGAGTGGTTATGGTTTTCATAAGAATACACGTAGTTTCAATACAAATACTTGTTTATATTTTAACGTTACAAAAGGAAATATCTAAGGAGCAACAAGAGGCTGACCTGTACCGAAATTAGGATTAGTCTGAAGACTAAGAGTCACCCGACTCATATATCATGAACTCATAATGAAAGAAAAAGGGGCCTTTTTGGCCCAGAGCTCTGTACGCCAGCATTTCAAAAGTCAAGAGTCGGCCAACTGAATGCGAGCCTACAACTTTAGGACACTATAAAAGTATCTTCGTAAACCGAACAATCACCAGCTAGCGGAATGTACGAACATTTCAGATATGAAAGAGAAGAAGTTCTAAGAAGGAAAAACGTTTGAGGGGTGGGTATAAATCTGTGGGTCAGTGTGGCGAGGAGTGACGGATGTATGAATGCTTCAACCATCAAAATCAAAATATATCCCAATTGGAAGCATTTGGAACTTATTTATGAATATTTTACAAAGATTCAAACTTTTTTGCAGAACTTATGCTTAACTTGTTATGCAGAACTTACATTAAGAAAAGTTGGAACCTTTGGAAAATATTCATAAATAAGTTGTTAACAGATCTGATAGTGAGGTTCGTTGAAAATAAATAGGAAAATCTTATTCTTCGAAATTTCCGCAGGAAATAAAAGTCTCGCTGTCAATCATAAAGTTGAAGAAAATTCCTATGGGATATTCCGCGACTTGATTCGGTCCTTGCCTCTGATAATATAATATTATAGAGTAAACCCAAATGTTATGCCCCAGGAAATAAGTTCTTTTGACAATCTCTCCTCGCTGTGATTTGTGCTGAAATAATATCGTACAAAATGTTCGAGCTTAATGGAAAATGAAAAGGGTTTACTATCTATGTAGATGTAAAATAGTTAGGTACATACGTAGAATGACACAAATCTAATGGCTGAAATTTACATATACATTGATTTTAAGGAAAATTTTGCAATTTTATAAATGCATATAATGATAATATTTTCACATTCATTATCAACTGGGTGCAATTTTTTTGTTTTGTTTTATTCTCTTTTCGTCTTACATAATTTTTTCATTAAGTTCACTTCACCTATTGTCATTTAAAAATATATATATTATTTTCACTACCTAGTTATTAGGTCTATATACTCTTTAAGCCTCGATTACATTGAGCGAGCTTACAAGCTACTAGCCGGAAAATTTAAAAGCGAGCAAATCGGCGAGTGCGATTGTGATGAAACATAAAACGTTTCAGTCGCTAGTGAGCGAACTAGCTAGAGAAAGGCTCAGCTAAAATAACGACTCCCGCGCGAACTAATTCTGTACACATTTTGTAGAAAATTGAGATATTCGTAGCTAGCTCACCGCTAGCAGCTATTTGCCGGCTACTTGTACTACAACTGATTGTACAACGAATAATCCAGATCAAGCAGTAATTTGACAGTTACGAAATCAGCTGTTCGCAGGCCGCCATCTTGCCATCCGCCATATAAGCTAGCAAAGTTGATCTCTTTTCAACTTTTTTCGTAATTATTAATTATACTGAATGAGTTTACTAGTAGATAGTGAATTCGCCGGCTAGTAGGTTGTAAACTTGCTCAATGTCATTGAGGCTGTAGATTTACTTTTGCTTTTTAGTAATGCCAATTGGTACTTGATGATTTGTTTTGCTTCCCGCCAATGGTGAAGCATAGATTCGACCAGTGTGATTGCATCTGCACAATGCGTACATTCGATCGCCGCTTATTTCAGTCTTTGAAGTACTCCCATTCCGTTACGGTGCTGTAGCGCGCTTAACGCTAATATGACACCGATTATAAAATTATCTTTATTCTATATTGGTTTTACTATATTAATTTTCTTTAAACACTTGGTTATTGTGTTTAAATAACATGGCGCTCCATGATCTTAATTATTACTAATTATTTAATATCGATCTGATATCATGGTGACATTTGCATATAAAAAATTAACTGATCAAATCAGAAATCAGTCTACGAACACCACATTTTAAAGTAGTAAGTGTTAAATTCATATTTACTGTGAATACCGCACAAGAGTCCCAACTGCTTCCGTCTAGAGCCTGTGAGATTACGGCATCCCAAACAGGGGGTATGTTATGAGACAGTGAATATAGAGGAGGGGAAAGAGACGAGGAGGAGGAAGGTGGGGAAATACCAGGCTATTCGGATCTGGTCACCAAACACGGCTTAAGTCTTTTTAAACAACTTTAATTCTGAATGGTGGTCTTACAACAGAGCGATAATGAGAGTATCTTCGAGTCTGGAACGGGCCGCAAATATACTATATTTATTATCTTAATTGAATTAATTGTGAAATAACACAAATTAATCAAATTAATAAGTAAAATTTATTTGCGTACGCTGGGATTCAATCCCGTGACCTTCGGATTGCGAGTCAAAAACCTAACCCCTCGACCACGGAGACCATCAACTTAATAATTTTTTTTATTTTGTTTTACCTATTTTCTCTTATTTCATTTAAGGTGATGCACTTCAAAGCAATGCAAAATCTATGATTTTGGTTTGAAAATTAGATCGCGTGTTTTGTTTTGATTGAATTTATCAATGTTAATAGAATGAGCATTGCCACTATACAAATGTGGTTATAAAGCTACTTTTTTAAGCTAAGAATGATGCCAGAGGCAATTTACAAATCACAAGACATTTACTGCATCTCTGTATCTTCAAAGCTCCACGTTAGTGAACTTCTATAAATATTCAATGGCATTCGTATCCGATAGGTATTCAAAGTATCAAATGCAGGAATCGAAAAGGCTTTTAAAAATATAAGGAAGAAGTGCACTCCAGAAACTCTTGGCGAATTCTGTACAGTACAGACGAATGGTTCATCAAACACTTTGCGAGGGCTCCCGTTAAAACCATCGCCTACAAAATAGCTGCGACAAAAATAACCATGCCAAAATGGGTACTAAAACTACGGCAAAAAAGGTTTCACTAAAATATTTTATCTATTAATTATGGTGCAAGAGAGAGTCACAACTCGCATTTTTATTCCATTTTTTTGTGTTCCTTTTTGATACTTTGATTACATTGAAGTTTTTGATTTGCTAGGTTGATTATATTAAAGTCTTAGGTGGCATTTAGGGGGCGAGTGCGGGTACTGCCGCCCCGGGAACCATTTACTGGATAATCAACACCTCTGCCATGGGTAATCCAACATTTGGGAGCAGGGGTGCCCGGGTTCATGGGATGAGGTTTGTCTAGGTCTAGGTCTTGTCGGCACATGCGTTTGCCCACCTACTGCGTGGCGGGCCGAATCGAAAGACTAATTATGGGAGACTTTTTCTCTTCTCCAGCCGGACTCTCTTGACTTACCCTTGTACTGCAGTGGGAGGAATGGATTAATACGTCCATCACTCCTGGATACATTGACTCGCAGATTATTACCCATCACTCATATCTTTTTCCTTCCCAGAACTTCCACTCCTTCTTTTACCTTCACAAAGCATCTCCAAAGATGACACAGGCCCCGAGAGGGCCTTCCGTATGGAGCATATGTAAAAAAAGCCTTTAAAAATATTGCCATTCTGCGGAAAACAGCAAACCAACAAAAACGAAAAAAAAATCCTCACGTTCATAACGTTTATGACACATGTTTCTTTGTTCCTGCGAAAATCATGCAAACTTTCCACAACTGGAGTTTTGACAATTTGAAGACCGAATATATTATAGCCAAGACGTGAGTTGTAACGAAATTTATTTATTTATTTGAACACAATTAAACTTAGAAACAATTGTATGTCATGAATAACTTTTTTCATAAAATTAAAATTTCTTTTATAATTTGATTTTATGTAAAATCAAAAATGATCGGATTAATAAAAACGTTTGTCTCTTTCCGCGACATGAACATTTTAAAGTAAAAAATCTCTACAAATCATTTCTTTCAAGCAATTCCGCCTTATTTTATCATTTATAAAAAAAAAACTTGGAGAAAGACTAGATTTGGCTAAACTAGAAATATAAAAAGAGTTTGGCTGTGTTAAACGACATCTGTTGGGAGAGACTTACTCGATTTTTCAGAATAATGTTTAAATAATCGTACCACTATTTTGAGGAAGCTTTTTTGTAATGTGCTATTTTGTCTGCGCGGTTTGGCCTTTTTGTTGGTTTCAGTACGGGGACGGTTCATCACGTTGAAAGCTGTACTGACTCTTAATGTGTGGACTCGCCGGAAACTTTGCTCGCGATTTTTAGCCTTTAGATTGATTTGGGTCTTTGAAGTTTTGAAATGGGTCGATAAAAAGTGCTTTGAGAAAAAAACGTTATTGCACAATTTAGAATCGTAAAATTATAATTGAAACATTTTTTACCATATCTCACAGAAGGATGTCACTGTCAAGGAAATAAAGCTGCGTTTATTCAAGAAACCATAAGTAAGAACTAAATGGTTATACAATGGTTATAACCCATGAATTTTTGTATAATTTGTTTTCAAATATGACTTGAATTGCTAAAAAGACAAGCAAACTAAACAATACTTCAAAAAGGATCTTACTATATGTCTATTAAAGTTCACATAACCTTTCACGTAACATACACGACAAGTTCCAATTTAAATCATCACTAACTACAACAACCCTTTTAAACAAATGTCACTACAACTTCAAATAATTAAATACCTCTGCTTATATTTGAATATTTACACACTGTAATGTTATATGTACTTTACTTCTTGTTATTTGGGTTAGCTGTAAGAAATACGATTGGCTATTTTATTTTTGGTTGATTTTGCAATAAATACGTTTTTAATTTTTTTTATTTGAATTTTATTGAATTTAAAAAAATTACATTACAAGTTGTCATCAGAACTAAAATATTATTTTTTTGGTAGTCATTGAGTCACTACAAAAAACAAAGATGTCTTTAATTTGAAGCGATAAAGTTAGTTTAAAGCTTGTTGTATGAATTTTAATCAATACCCCCCTTCCAGGCTAAACTTCTATATTATGTAAATTTTTCTTTATGTTTCAAGACGACATTTTTTCACTACAATGATGACCACTAGTTATCGCGTCATCAGAAGCCAATTTTATTTTTATGTAAGCTTTGCATAGGAAGCCTTGAAGAAAATAATTCCCCTAAGAGCGTACGTCATCTTTGAGAATGCTACTTGGAGAGTCTTTTTGGGAAACGAAAGAGAGAGTCTGGAAAGGGAAAGGTTTGAGGGATGGGTTGAAATCTGAGGATCAGCGTGTCCAGGAACGACGGACGTTTGAAATCCCTCCCACTGGGGTGCAATGCGACGTTCCGATGGCCCGCCACGCAGCGGGTAGGTTAACGCATCTGTTGCCAAGACATAGACAACCTCAACCCATGAATCTAGACACAGATAGATTTTTCAGTGAGATAGAGTTTTCAGTCAGCTAGAGTGTTAGATTGAAAAATATGATGTTATTGATATTGTAGCTGAAAATGAATTTAATTTTTTTTTCAAAATGTCAATATTTTGTACGAAGATTTTCAGAATTATTTCAGTTTGGGGGTGCGTCGCATTCACATACTGAAAGAACTTCACACAAAAAAATTAAATTAAAAAAGTAATAAACGGCTACAACAACATAAATAATGTCGTATTTTTCAATCTTAGCACTCTCCCTCACTGAAAACTCACGGACCGCCACTGCTAGACACCTCTGCTAAGTCACCGTAGTGACTGTTAGCTTCTGCTAAGTCAAAAGTAGCGTACCACTTGGGCAGCCTTGACCTATGGCAGGGGTGTTGGTTATCCAATAAATCGTTTCCAGGGCGGCGCGCGGCGGTACCAATACCCGCCTCAATCGGATCCTCAAAAAGGGAAAGCCAAATCTTCAAGCGTCCAAAACTTAGCCTTTTCCGCTCAAATCTATTTAAATCAACGAAGATAATGTACAATAAACAATGATACAAAATTAATAAAACACCCCGTTTTAACCATTTTTAACTACTCAAAAGTGGTTAAAACTAAGTATGATTAATTTTGAAATAAAATGGTTCCGCAAAATAAGTTTGCTGAATTTTAAGAAAATTTATTTTTATTTATTTTATTTATTTATTTATTGAAACAAAAATACATATACATTATAAAAAAAAATATTTTGACTGTCCAACTAGGAGATTTCCCGTTTTAGGACAGTCAAATTTCCTGGTTTAGTTCACATTAGGTAGTTGTTGTTTTTTGTAGAACATAATATTAAATGATGTTTACATTTGCAATTGTTAGATACAAATGTAGACATCATTTCAAGTACAAGGTTATAAAGCCCATAAAGCAGTTAAATATAGTAATAGTTGTAAAAGTTACTGAGAAAAGTTACAAAGCTTAAAATAATAAATGATAATATAATAAAACTATAAAGAAAACAAAATATATAAACTCATTGGTTTGTGAACAGAAAATAAAAACTAAATCTTAAAAATAAAAACTTAATCTTAAAAATAAAAACTAAATCTTTCATCGATATATTTCCTATCCGAAATAAATGATTGTTCATCTAAATACATTTATAAACTTAAATAAAAAAAATGTTTAACCATTATTAACTGATTTATTGGATGTATCCAATTGGATGTATCCAATAAATCAGTTTTATCACTTATCACCGTTAATTCAGGACAAATTAACGGTAATTACATGGATGTATTTATTTTAACTAATCGATCGGTACCTACAATCGATGGCTTTAATTTAATTGTCGGCCATTATCAAATCAATGCGAAGTAGAAAGAATTTAAATTTAGTATAATGAAGACAATGCGACCGCCAATTTAACTATCCCATTTAGCACCAGGTTTTCTCAATCTGTGAAACAATATATTTAGGTTAATACAAAATTATTGACGTATTCACGAAATAAAAATAATTTTGCACTCAACTACGTGTATTCATATCTTGCGTTATCCGCCGACGATTTTTTGAAAATGCGAAAAAAGCATAAAAATATGGATTTTGTTAGCGCTAAAAAAAAATAAGAAGGGGAGATATTATGTAAATACGAATGTTAGAAAGAGGGCGCTAATATGTATATATTTATTTTAATAATTTTTTTTTTATTCCAGTAAAAAGGAAATTACATTTTCACTCATTTAACTAGGAATAATTAAACACATGAAAATGAATTAAATGTTACAGAACAACGCTACTCTATTTCATTACTTTGTTTATCAAGAATAAAACTTGATCATTTTATTTTTTATTTTACCCAATTTTTCATTTTTAATGTCGTTCGGAAGGCAATTATGCAAGTTGCCCCCCTCGTAACCAATGGATTGTTTACCGTAGTTAGTGTGGATGGTGTTTAAATGTATGGTATCGTGTTGTCGTGTGAAGTGTTTGTGTACTTGGGACGTTTTAATGAATTCTGTGTTTGTATGTGTATGAGTTTATTGTTAATTTTATATATAAGGAGACATGTTTCGAATTCACATAGTTTTCTTAAAGTTAATAGTTTTATTTTCATATATAATTTTTTTGTGGATATTCTGACCTTGTAGTGAATTAGTTTTTTGATAACTTCGTTTTGTTTTTTGTTTCCCCAGATTTCAATCAAATAATTTAAATGTGAGTGTACGAGACTATAATATAAACCCTTTTAAAATTTGTTTGGCAACAGATATGATAACCGGCTAAATATGCTAATTAAGGGGATGATTTTGTATTTAAAATCTTGTGTATGCTGTTTAAATGTCAAATGCTGATCAATATAAAGCCCAAGATATTTTTCCTGAATTTGCAGGTCGTTCTTTTCAATTTTTAAGGGTACGTGAGGAGGAGTTATTTGACGTTAAAACAATAACATGCGAAAAGCTTAATAAAACACGACTCGTTTAAAACAGATCAAAAATCTCGTAAGAAACCTTTAATGAAGCCTTAAATGAAACACTGTGAATTTTTTCACAGAGGTAAATTTTAAATAACTGAAAAAACGTGTTTATAATAATTTTTGGAGCATTCTTTGCGATTTGTTTATATTGAGGGAATTTCATATAATTACCGTTTTGGTGTAACAAATGTATAGATATTATCTTAAAAAATAACATATATTTTTTTAGAAACTTTGAAACTTAAAGTGTTCAAGAGAAATATGTTATAAAACATCATCATACATCATCCTCCGACGACATAGGACGACAGGGCCTCTTGTGTAGAGCTAAATAAATAAAAAAACACTCCGGAACATGCGGCCAAGTTCGAATCACCGGTTCAAGTTAAAAGATAAAAATAATTCCATTAAATAGTACTGAATCTGTTGATCATGTAAAATTATGAATTAAAAAAAAAATAAAGTATCACATATTTACGAACGAGATTTATTTGCTCACGTAGGGATTTGAACTGGCAACATCAAAATTTGCAGTCAAGGATCTCAACCGCTTGACAATGGATATTGCAACACAATACTTTTTTTAATGAGAATTCGATTTTACGTATTTTTACAATTATTATTGTTGCGTGTTTATTTACTTGACCTCATTTTTATATGACAGAACATACATAAAAAAAATTGGCGGAACCTAAAAATTAAAGACGATTAAAAATTAGATAATTGATAAAACTAATTGTAGTAGTTTTTTACAACAGTTTTTAAATTGTGGTAGTATTTCATTACATTATTCAAGCAATCATTTATCCCCCGGTACCAGTCAGTACAATAATGACGTTTGTTTTTATCCCCTATCGAATCACATCATTCTCTGAACGGATGCGAATCAAAACTTTGACATCCGCTGCCCCTAGCGATCTCTGCGGAACTTTCCAAGATTCCAAATTTAAAAGGGGCGCAAAAAAAAAACATTTGGAACCGGATGTTGCTGGTCGTTAGGAAGAAAGGAGGAGGAAGGGAAAATACTGAAAACTCCGCCGGAAGTGCCCAAGCTCCTTAATAATGATCACTGAATTTATTGCAACCAACAAAATACTATAGAGGAAGTATATAAATCCAACCCAACAAAGAAATTATCTTATACCCACCAGTAATGCATATGCACAGTTTTGCAAAGGCTCCTGAGTAGGTAATAGAATGTAGATTATTTGAATTGAATGCAAATCAAGTTTTCAACTAAAATATAGACTTAAGACAGTTTTGCCAAAGAGCACAAGTTTTTTGAAGTTATTTAGTGCGGGGGATTAGGATCCCAGGGACCAAACTACAAACGCGTAGTTAGAGATAAAATCAAATAAAGAGAAACTCAGAAAATAAAACACATTTAAACGTATTACATTTTTTTTCATATAAATATCATCACACTTCTTAAAATACACATATGTATTCCCCTTTGCCCAGAATAATAATGGAGGGATACCAAGTCAGTAGACATCTTCAATTTATCTTTCAACAAATATAAAATATTGTTATTGAGGCAGTTCAGTTAGGTACAATAAATATGTATATTTCTAACTATGCTATATGTGTAAAAGCCTTAAAAGAAATGGTTTAATAATAATAAATAAATATATATAACACAATAATTACAGTAGCCGAGTTGAGTACAAAAACCCTACAAGAAATATTTATTTTTGTATGCACCCAGAAAATGCTACGTATTTTGCAATTTGCTTCACAGTTAAGGACAAAGATATTAAAATATAAAAGATGTGTCTTGTTTTCTTTCATATTTTCATTTAGATTATAAGTGTTATCTTCTTCTTCAATAATATATTACGTTGATGGGAATAACCTTCAAAAGTTATAAAAAGAGAGTTTTTCTCATAAAAAAATGAATATTGATTTAGACTTTCATAAAGTCAATAGTTCCATATGAATAAATTCGGATACATTTATCCGAGAAGCTATTCAGGTTACAAACCAATTCTTAGAATGATTGTTTCCAATAAAAAGAGTAGTTTCCAATAAAAAGAGTAATGATTCTAAATATTTGAAATATGAGATTGACAAATATGACGGTTTGACAGAAGGTGGCAATAGCGAAATTGGAAAATGCGCACGTCCCGGTTAGACGAGAGGTCTGGGTTCGAGTCCCATTTGCGACCATTGTTTTTTTTTCTGTTTTTCTGTGTCTTGTTTTCTTTCATATTTTCATTTAGATTATAAGTGTTATCTTCTTCTTCAATGATATAAAAGATGTTCTATCGGCTCTTTTTATTGGATGGGACTAAGTTTTCTTGCGCCGATATTGTTAACCAAAACTACTGCACATCTTTAAAAAACCAACATTTAGTTGGTTCATTTAGAACGAGAATTCTTTTCGTATTCAAACTACGCCCATTGGGTGGTAGTCCGCCCACGATCGTCACATCGATCGGCGGTCATCATAGCATATCTCTTGTATTTGAATAAACTTGGTTAAGAACGTTAATTAGTCAAATTCATATTATTCAAATAACAGGTGTTTTTTAGATTCCATGAGATCCTCGACTGTTGCCCAGTCAATATAAAGTCTGTTTAGGGAAAATACGGTAGGTACACCTACTTACACAAATTTTATGTAAGTTTTCCCAAAATGGTGTGCAGAGAAAATGTAACCGCCAAATAACGATAAAATAAAACATTTTTACTTTAAAATGCATTAAGGAAAAAAACTACTTGTCTGTATACGCACAAACAAATTTATTTTGTTACAGACCACTTTAATTTTATTTTATCCACAAACGATTTCGTAATAACCCTTCCTTCACCAAACTAACGATACAGAATATTGACATATATGTACAAAAATTTTAAATGTTTGAGTGGGGTTTTTACAAATATGTAAATAAATTCGTTTGTTATCCAAACCAACTTATTATTAAGAGGAAACCGGGTGGCGTTTTTCATCTTAATAATAAGTTTTTTTTTTCAAAATTTCCTCTCTGGATTTTGATAACACTGCAAATATTATGATTATTATAAAAAACCCTCCCCATAGCACCCTTAAAGATGACATAGGCCCTAAGGTAAAAGGTAAATTATCCAACAATTTTATAAGAAAACTTACGAAGACAAAAGTTTGAAACTAAAAGAGTTGAAAAGCAGTAAAAAACTGGAATAAAACTTCGCGAAAATGAAAAAATGTGTTAACACTAGTCAATTTTTCATTGAATTTTATTACAAATTTTCGTAACAATGTTTTAACGATAACGGAACCGGGATATACTAAAAGTTTTGTTAAGAAATGGAATAGATGGTAATTAAAACGGCAATCAGTTTGTCTCTTTTTGGTGTCGCTATTTTTAGTTTCACAGAGTTTCAAATCACAACGGTGTTGAAGAAGTTTTCACTTTAAAAAAAGTTCCACGTATGTAGCCGAGGAACCGAAAAATTCCACTGGTCATGTAGCCGAGGAACCGCCCACCTCCCACCGCCAACCTAATGCTGGAAATACATGTCCGATTTTTCCATACGATAGTCGGTTCCGATGGTTTGATCACACTATGGTTCGATCATTTGGCGTTCGCGCCATACATCTATTGAAATAGTCCGTATGCATTACACATTCGATTCAGATCCAACCATCGGATCGGAAGTCCGACTCGGAAAACATTTACTACCGATCCGATTGTCTGAAGGCGAACGTTGCCTTTTTTACAAAGAATGAAATGCGTCCGACTTTTCTTCCGGCTAGTCAGTTCGACCCTTTGGAATAACAAAGTTCCATCTATTACAGTAAAGTTGTGCAATAATGAACTCTAAAGTATTTTATTAAAAGACAAATAACTTTGTACACATCACTTTTTTCTACATGTTTCATGAACAATGTTCAACTCATCAGGAGTTAAAGTATACTGACGTTTCAAATTACATATAAATCATAGATTAAATACAGGGGTAGGGGTAGAAGGCTGGGGGAGGGGTAAGAGCGGGAGAAGTTTATTGGAATTTGGGATTACAATATCTTTAAAAGGAAAAGACCGGTTAAGTGGGAAAATATTCAAAAGTGGGTTCATAAAAATTATTTGCTTATTAATTATGTCAGTTTTGGTATTTACATTTTTCATTATTTCTCAGATTTCAAAACCATTTATCTGCGATGCCTTATAACCCGTATGTAAAATTTTAAGAATTTATATCAAATGTCTGATCATTACTTAATAAACGATATGCGAACTTAGATTCTCTATTATCTTTCAGAGCGCTAAGATGTTCTTTTACTCTTACTTCAATATTTCGGTTAATTTTATCTATGTAAAAACAATTGCAATTTTTGCAATTGAGCTTATAAACAACTGATTTTTTTAAAATTTTAAAGTCGCTGTTCTTGTTATTAAGAGTGTATTTTTTCAATTTATTATTCGCATAAAATGCCGGTTGAATATTACCAGGCATGTTCTTATTTATGATTTTTGCGGTATGGTTATTAACAAATATGATTCTACGCCATTGTTTATTTATATCTTTAGCAAAAGGTAGATGTACCGCCTAAAGATTTTCTGTTTATTTTTTTAAATTTAATATTTGGTCTAATAATGCAGTGAAATAAACATATCTAGAAATAAATTTCCCCACTCTTACCCCCCCCCCCCCTCCCTTCTACCCCAACCCTTGTATTTAATCTATGATCTATATTTAATTAAAACTTAAGTATATTTTAACTTCTGATGAGGAGAACATTGTTCATGAAACTTGAAATGATGTGTACAAAGTTATATGTCTTTTTATAAAATAAATAATGCCATCGCAAAGTGAAAACATTACAGAAGAAGTTTTCTTCGAAAAAAAAATCTAAAGTAGCTTACAGATTCCTTTATCGCACGACGTTACCGCGTTAGATGGAACCTTATTATTCCAAAGGGTCGAGTTTGCGGATGAATATTGACACCTAAATGCCTGTATAATATTAAATAAAATATAATTATTAAATTTACAAAAAACAGTTTATTTATAAACAAAGTTCTGAAGGCGAAACAGCTGTCACGAGTAGGTAATAATAATTACTCATTTATGGCTTTTGGATATAAGACAAGTTGGCCTAAATAAATTTTCAATATTTATTATCTCAAAAGTAGTACTTTTAATGCAATTTATGTGGTGAATTGACTAATCTTCCCAGTAAATTGATAGGGCTTCTTACGCCACCCGCAGTAAGGGTAGTTTGCGAGAAACCTCAGCGTTTATTTTCAATAAATCGTTTTCGTTTCCTTCGACAAAGTTAACGGCGCGCGGCTTCTACGCCGTCCCGTGCTTCTGGCTTCGAGTCGAGTCACGGCCTCCCTAACAGGCTAGCTGTCAGTGAACCAAGGCGGCCGAACAAAGTTAGAGTTTTGATTAAATACTTTAGAAATTAGTCGTTAAGAATTCATTTGTCAAAAAACGGTAAGCCGTGACAAAGTTCGGGGGAAGTTTTTCCCTTATTAGTTCATGCGCTCCGGATGGCGAATCCCGGAATTGTCATTTGTTATGAAAGATACCAATTTGACAGATTAGAATTTAATTTTAAATTGGAATATTGATTTGTTTGAATTCTTTTGCAATCTGCTTGACGGCGTTAGAAGATATTTCATCTCGGATAAGGTAATGTAATGTATCAAAAGTAAGTTCCCTCAGGGCCTCCTGTGTGGAGTTAACATAAAAAAAAAAGTAGTATATGATAAAAAATCTGCAAAATCGTTGCTAAATATTATCATTAGGAAACTAGATATAAACAAAAAGAAAATCCAAAATTTTGGAAATTTTTTTTAATTTTGGAGGCGGGTATGGATACCGCCGTCCGGGGACCATTTGTTGGATAACCAAAACCTCTGTCACAGGTCACCCCAAGTGTTTCGCTACGTTTGGTGACTTAGCAGTGGTTCCCGGGTTTACAGAGGTTTGTTCGGATCTTGGGGGCAAACGCAAACGCGTTTGCCTGCCAACAGCGTGGCAAGCCGGATCGTGAGAGACTAGTTGAGAGAGCTTTTGACCTCTCCAGCAGGACTCTCTCGGAACACCGCCTTGCACCGCAGTAGTGGGGATAGATGCATACGTCCATCATTCTTGGACACACTAACCCCAGATTCCTACCCACCCTTCACACCTTGTTTTCCTTCCCTGAACTTCCTCTCCTTCCTTTTCCTAAAAAATCCTCCACACAGCATTTTCAAAGATCAAATTGGCCCTGAGGGGAATTATTTTACTTTATTTTTCTTTCTTTCCTGTGTTTCTCTACTTTCGATTTTATTTTTAATTTCGATTCTACCCCATCTTTACTCTCATTTATAAATACCTTTGTTTTCAATGTATGGACTTACACTCTACATGGGATGTGTGGGATTTCACTCACCTCCTCACATCCTGAAATAAGGACCATTATTATTATTATTATTTTAAAATATAGGCTTATTTGAGATGATACTTCGAATTGTCTACAAGATCAGTCGATATGTTGATTAGAAAAATAAAAATTCAGATCGAAAGAAGACAAAAAAATACGTTCTTTCACAAAAAATAAAACACAGAACTTATTATCGATGTAGAACCATTTGACATTCCTAACAACGGGTGTTAAATGATGCTGCTTGTCTTGTCCGAACGGAGAATAAATTATAAGAGATTTGCTTAAATTACAGTTAACGTCTCGGAACTTTCAACTCTAATATTATGTCTAGTTTCATGAAGCAACTTCAAAGCTTCTTGCAAATTATAGAAGCTGTTGAATTACCATAAATATTAAATCAAAACATCGTTCAAATTATTTGACTTTTTTTCCTTCTCTGGCAGTAGTAAATATCTTAATACCACACAAAAAAAATAAGTCACATAAAATAAAAATGATATTGTATTTTTACCCATATCAGATGTCAAATGTCGAATGATTTTATTTAGTTTTTACGAATTTAGGTTTAGGGGAGAATATTGAAGAGATAACACTAAATTACAATCCTCCTTTCTGGCCAAGCCCTACGAATTTAGTGCCTCATTTCGAATTTGAAAATTGGACATTGCTGCCTTATTTTTTTCAATAAAAGTGAGGTCCTTTCGCAATTATATTTATTTCCCTTTTTCCACCTTCCCAAGTACATATTCTCTGATAGTGTGTGGCAATGTTATCGACATTTGGAACAATAAACCAAGGAACTATCAGTCCCTTAAACGAGCCGTGCAATTATAAACTCCTATGGTAATATCTCAGTTAATTTCATATCGAGTCAATTACAAAATCTTGGCAGTGACCAGCTGGTACACCCAGAGTGTTTATAATAAAGAACTCTATGTGTAGTGTATCATTATCCCTCAATCCATTAGATATTCGTATCACCAAGAATAGAAGATAAAGGGATAAGTCAGTCCTTACTTTTCCAATCTTTACCAACTCCCATAATTAACTTGAAACGTTATTTTTTTAAGTAGTTATCCAGTAATTTGACATCCAGTAATTTGACACGCAGAATATGCATTTTTTTCGCATTGCATTCGGAACGAAGGACTAAGATACTCTTCGTCTCTCAAGGTTTACGCGCACCGCAGACGATTTCAACTCACTCGAGTCATCACCATTCATTCCCACCGCCATGGTGGTAAGCGACAGCCTGGAAAAGCAGGTTATCTCCACCAACCATGGTGCATGCTGGCGAATTAAAGACCCGTGGACTTCACAGCCTCAGCAGCACGACCTTCATCACTCATCACGACTACGCATCGCTGTTCACATTTCTGTCTATACCATTGTCTACTCCAACGCTCTGACACCACTACGTAAAGACCGTGACTCACAAACTGATCCGCTTTTCACTCAGCTACTGTCTCACTCCTCAACTCCTTTGAAAAGTCGTAAAAAAAATATATGGGCTACTTTTTTTCATAACTTTTATTGACTTTTAAAAGGGTTGTTGAAATGCCACTTCGTTGAGTTGTCAAGGAACCGTAAAAAATGAGTTTTTATTTAAATTTCATACGATTCCTTCTTTACAACGCCCAAGAGACGTGGTACAATAATTGTTTAATGTATCGTTTGGGTTTGTAAAGAAAACAAGTAATAATTTACTTTAATGGTTTATTTAATATTGTATGAAACATTTAACAACGCTTAGATCATAAAGTACCGTATAAGACATTAAAAAAGTTTTGATAGAGTAAACATCGTTTATAATACCTCTACGATTCTAGTACAAATCGAACATTACATTAAATCCTGGGATAATAACTAAAATAGAATATCACTCTAATATAATAATTGTCTATGGATTGTCCTCTGAATATAAAGAGTCACTTATAAGGCTGGGCGCATACATTCGATTTTTCCATCCGATTGTCTGATCAGAAAACCGGAAGGCCTTCGCGCCCTACATTTCTTATGAAAACCCGCACACATCCAATTCGAAAACCTGATCGGTAATAAAAATAGGCCCTTCCACGCCGGCCGTCCAATCTGGTCTGAAAAAGGGCATAGTCCCGGTCGTACTATCTATCTGGTTTTCGAATCGGATGTGTGCGGTGTTAATCCGATCCGATTGTCTGATCAGACAACCGGAAAGCAAAATCGAATGTATTCGCCCAGCCCAGGCGAATGAAAAATAAACGTCGGTATTATAAATAAAAGTTTGTTAAAACAATCTTTCAGATGAGTTGCATTGTGGTGATCACTAAAGAATTTACGTATCTTTCATAAATGCTTAAATTAATATTAATGACATAAAAATTATAATATTTGTCTAAACATTAATTTTTATGAAGAAAACCTTGGTTCTTGCCTCCCCTCTATTTAAAATCTCATCTCTTCTAAGTCTGAACTTGACTCCAATTTTTCACATATTTTGAAATTTGTCAATATAAAATTGATATATAAATTCACTTTCCCTTCTGTCCATAATTTGAAATGGTGGCCTATGAAGGCTGAACGCCAGAAACATTGAAAAAAAACATTTGGTTCTGAAACATGTATATTTTATTTATTTTAAAAGTGGTTTAAACAAAGATAATTATTTCATCATTGAAGAAGAATATAATACTTATAAAACAACAAGATACTAGATCCTGGGTTCGATTCCCAGTTGCGACCGATACCTTTTTATTTTTTATTATTTTTCTCTGTCTTGTTCTTTTTCATATTTCATATAGGTTTCATTCTTCTAAAATGATTATTTTGATGGGTAAAACATTGAAAAAAATATTATAATAAGTTGTTCCAATAAAATTGGATAATTATTTAAATTCATTTGAAATGATGCCTAAAAGTTATTTTACAAATAAGTGAAGAAGTTACACAAATGTTTTTAATTTTTTTTTTATGTAAATAAATCTACGATCCCTAGGACAAATTTCTATAATAAATGCAAAAAAATATATATTAGTACCTTTCACTAAAACACACCAAAATCCTCCGTTTATTAATTATTTACATATTATGAGAAATAGAAACTAATGTAATTAAAATATAGCCTAATATATTCAGTGTTCTCCATCATTTCGGGAGATAATAATTAATAGTAATTTAGATAGTGCATACTAAATCAACTAAATTGTAGGTACAATTGAAAAAAAATACCTGAAACAAATATTCGTTTATATTTCTAGTATTCATTTAATATAAACTACATTATATTGAAAACATTTTACCCTACTTGGTTTCACTTTATTCAAACATTATATCTTACATTATTACACTTCGACCAAGTATACCTAGGTCAATGATTATTACAAGAAAAAGTTTAATATTTTAAAAGCTACATGTCTTATGTACATTTTAATAAACGCTTAGATCCTACATTACAATATCTTAGATAAATCAAATGGGGTAGATATTTGAAAGCGGTGCATTTTCTATTTTTTGTTTCATTAACCATTTTACACAAAAATTATTGCCTTTTTTTTCTACGTAGATAATTTTATTTACCACCGTTCAGTAATCTATAAAATGTCGTATGGTAATTGAATGAATTTAAAAGTATGAATTTTGCTAATGTTTAGCATTACGGCCTACCCCACAAAAACTATCTGCATAAAGAAAAACATTGCTTTTTTTCGTCCTTGAGGAGGCATATTCTTTTTATATCTCAGATACGTCTACTACAAATAAGTTAATGTTAGAATTATTATTCGTTTTTAAATATTTATATGAAACATTTGGTAACCAATTTAATTATTACTTATTTTATTTATTTAATTAACTTTTTTTTTTTAAATAATACTTTTTGTACAAAAGTAATGCGTAAGCATCAGATCAAAAGTACTGTGAGACTACGTACCAATATTAAATTCGAACATCTACTAGTTACAGGATTCACGGGGCATTTTATTTATTAAATATTTGATTTCAAAAGTTTACACTACCTGTACTTGCGAATTAATATATAAATCTAAAATGCATTCGACTCAACCGAGAAAACGCTCTTTTCTTCGTACATTTAATTTATTTAGTGGATAAAACAGATAACTTGAAATCAGTGTTAAGGACATCTTCACGGTCAATGAAATGAACGTTTATTTCATTAGTAGAGACTGAATATGCCGTTGGGATAAGACGAATTTTGATGTGAATATGAGATTTTTACGCGAGAATGAGAATGTTGCCATTTTCACGAGAATAATACGAAATTTGCAATTTTCGGTTTTCGCCAATGGTTTTAATAAGTCTGAATATCCATAAAATAGATCGCAGCTAAGCTACTTTGGAAACATCGCGTAAGTATGGATATTAATTTAATTTCAGGATTTTGTAAAAAAAGAAACTAAAACGGAGGTCCGCCACTTCTTGCTGCCAAATACCAAAATGTTGATACGTCAAATTCGTTGCAAAATTCTACTAACATAAAATTCACTTTCTCAAAATTCGCCACAATAATCCGAATTTTTCCAAAAATAATGCGAATATCGCCGAAAAATAACGCCAAAATATCAGGCCCCAAATGTGCGAAGTGATAAAATAAAACAAACCACCTTCATAATACTAATTAGTTGTTATTGTTACTTTTTTTTTTTTTTATCTGAATACCGCACAAGAGTCCCAACTGCTCCCGTCTGGAGCCAGTGGGACTATGGCATCCCCAATAGAGGTATGTTGTGGGGCTGAAGGTAGTGGAGAGGGGAAGGAGATGGGAAAGAGGAAGGTGGGGAAGTACCTGGCTATTCAGATCTGGTCACTAAACACGGCTAAAGTCATTTCAAGCGACGTTTCAATTCTGAATGGTGGTCTTACACCAGGGCGATACTGATAGTATCTTCCACTCTGGAACGTGTCGCAAATAAGCTATATATTACATTATTATTGGTTACTACCCAATTTCATCCACTTTTAACATACCCTTTCGCAAAATATGGAATTCACAACAATGTCGTTTTATTTTAATTTTTGACAGTTAAACAATAATATATAAAAGCTTCCGGAGCCCACGATAAATAAATGGCATTTGGGACAAAACATTGTTGTCGTGACTTACATAGAAAAAAGGTCAACAAAAAAGTTTGTTAATATAGAGGACATATCCCATTTTCAGACACAAATTTTCTGCACTCTTTAATTTAAGACGTCAAGGATCGGCTTATCTTACAGTCTTAATTTTCCATATCTAATCAATAAAAAGAGTTGGTCTCCTGGAACAATTTTTTTTTATGTATCCTCCAACTTTGTTTGTAATTAAATTGATTCATCATTTCTCTGACTTTTGAAGAGCAAATCTGACACCTTTTCATAGGAAATCAGCCATTTACAACTTCAAATATTGCTCTGTTATCAACCAGTATCCCCGATAATCGATTGTATCAATGGTCTGCATTGTTTTTCGACTTCTTCCTATGGCTGGGAGAGTAATTATGGTGACTGCACCATTTAAGTTTTCGTAAGGTGCACTAATAAGGTTAAGCATTTATTCACAGACTGTCGGACTCCGGTAGGAATTGCTGCTGGGCCACAGAAGACAGAGCCATGTCTATCGGTTTGGTGTCATCGTACAAGGCGGGGGCTTCGCACAGGATCACGAAGGTTCCTACTATGGAGGCTATGGTAAAGATCCAGAGGAAGAGACGATCCAACACCATGGCTACAAAGCCCCAGTCCTGGTCTTCCTGTTGAACAGAAATAAAATGCTACGTATTAACAAATTGAAAATCAAACATCGCCTGGAATATATAAACAGTCTACCCAGTCGAAAACATGCTCTGGAAAACTAAATAGTTGAAAAATGGTTTTTTGCGCTGTACATATAAGGGAATACAAAATAAAATGCAGATTAGTTACTATTCCAAGTTTCCGTAAATATTTTTGTATGAAATGTTCGGTATTCACACCCTGTCAGTCTGTCAGTATAAATCTACAGTCTGTAGTAAATATACAGTTGCACATAAAATATTGTACATTAAATAGTGAACATACTTTTGTACAAATCGTTGTATGGAGGTACTTGAGGCTTATTACATAACCTATGTTTACTGACCTTATAACGTACCTACATATTCTTCTATATCGTATTGTATTGGAACAATAAAAGTGATTCGAACCAAGTTTTCACATAATTTTAAATTATAATGTCACATCACAAAGTTTCTGAACAAATGAATATGAACAAATATTTTTTTTACTTTTACACCATCAATGTATTCATACGTTTGGGTAATTTCTAAAAGATTGTTATATAACTAGGCACTGCACATCCTTTTTAAATCTTATGCGAAAGTGACTGCTTTTCATATTATTTCTTTTCCAATTTACCAACATTATGCAGATTTTAGATTTCTCTTTTGTACAAAATAGTAATTGTCGACCCCTTTAAAAATAAACATGGCTTTTCACAAATGAATTGAGTTTTCTTATTATTCATCAAGTCTAACAGTTAATTGAATATGCATTTAAAAAAAATCATAAAATTTTGACCCCGAGTGATTATTCACTTCAAACTTACGCACAAAAAAAACTTCATATTGTGAAAACGTTCCTCAATAATTAGAAAATGGTTTAAGACTTGACTACGAGTTATTTTTTTTACATAAACAATAATAATATTGTTCCCACTTACAGCATTAAATTCATCCTGCCTCTGCATGTGGTGTTGGATGAACATGACGTTGTGGATGGCCTTCTCCAGCTCGAAGGGGTACTTCTTCCTTGGCGCCACGTCACTGAGGGACTCGTCCAGCCCGGACATCACACTTGGCAGGCCGTTGTAGCCGCCCAAACCTCCTAAAGCACCCACCAGCCCGCTGAACCTATTTCGGGAAGACAAAACAAATTACAGACTGGTAAGCATAAATAATCGTAAAATCCAAATTAGTAAACGTTGAGTGACGTTGATAGTATTGAGCAAGCTCATATGAACATGCTACTGGATTTGTGGGTGGAAGAGGAAGTGCTCTAAGCATGTGTTAATTGGCTCGCTTAATGCTAATGGAATTGATTCTCTTTGTTGACGTTTATAATTTGAAATGAGCATGCTAATAAAAGGCGTGTGCAGCAAGAGCAAGAGGAAGAGCAAGAGCGTATGCTCAAAATAATAATGCTCATTTATGAGCATGTGTCTCAGTACCACGTAGCTTTAAGATGAATGTGAAATGGTGGTGCCATACTGAAGCGGAATGCTTGTAGCTGTAAGTTGAATATTATTTGACACGGGGTGGTGCCATCTTTGTTGCTTTACGTTGAAAATGAGATCATGTCATATTGTGATAAACTGCTTCTAGCTGTTTAATAAGATATAGTGTTATGGTATGTTCGTAGCTTTAAATTGAAAATGAGATGTGAAATACTTTTAGCTTTACGTTGAAAATGAGATGATGGTGTTATATTGTGGTAAACTGTTTGCAGCTGTTGAATAAGATACGATGAAGTGTTTGTAGCTTTATAGTAAATGAGATGGTGGTGTCGTCTTGTGGTGAAATACTTGTAGCTTTAAGTTGAAAATGGATGATGGTGTCGTATTGTGGTAAACTGCTTGTAGCTGTTGAATAAGATATGGTGGTGAAGTGTTTGTAGTTTTGAATTGCAAATGAGATGGTTGTGTCATCTTGTGGTGAAATACTTGTGGCTTTAAGTTGAAAATGAGATGATGATGTCGTATTGTGGTAAACTGCTTGTAGCTGTTGAATATGACAGGGTGGTGAATTGATTGCAACTATAAGATGAAAATAATGTAGTATGTCTTCTTGAGGTGTAGTGTTTGTAGCTTTTAATTAATAATGAGAAGGTGGTGCCATCTTGTGGTGCAATGTTTATAGCTTTAAGACGAAAATGAGATGGTAGTTTGTTTTGAAATGCTTGTAGCTTTGAAGGTCAACGTAAAATTAATCATAATATGCTCGTTCAAAGATGGCATTAATTTAATTATTCCAGGAAAAAAAAGTTTTTTAATAATGCTTCAAAATATTAATATGAATAAATAGTTTTGTCGACATAAAAACTCAGTTATTTCAAGAAAGGCGTACAGATATAATATTGGATTGAATCACCGATGCATTATTGTATCCATTTCTTAAAAGATTTTGTACAGACAAAACTACTTATTCATATTCACATAATATATGTACAGGCGCAAACAAATATTTAATTATGATATTTTGAAGCATTAACCAAGCGTTTTTTTTTATAATAATGAAATTATCGCCATCTTATGATAGCAGATTATGCAATCTTTTAAGAATATCCTTCAGTTTAAATAGTGATAGTATATTACTGAATCTTCACAAATCTAAGAGTTTTACCACTATAAATAAAATTAAACCTGACATCAACGATATTGAACATGATATCCACAATATTAAACATGACATCCACAATAAACCCCACGAATATTAAGAAGGACAACCGGGCTAAGCTTAATAGTTCTTGATATCCGAGGTTAGTTCACTTCAATAAACATCATCACAATCTTTCCTGATGATGAACGCCGTAATGCTGTCCGAAACTTTTCGTTTCAAACTGTCCGTTGACTTTTCAATTTAGTTTTTACGTTAATTCCACACAAGAAGCCCTGAGAATCATAAAAGGGTTCATATCGTCTTTGGGAATGCTGTGTGGAGGGTATTTTTGTTGAAATGAAGGAGTGAATCTGGGTCTTGAAGACACCCAAGTTGTAAGAGGGAGCAAGTACAGGGGCCGGCAAATAATTCCACAGCCGAGCCTTCTTGAACTCAAGAATGAGCGTAGAAACGATCCGTTCTCAAGTGACAAAAATGTCAACTGTGTAGAAATGTTGGGTTAAGAAGGAAAAAGCGCGATACGGTATAATAACCCAAAAATCAATCACGATGAAATTAAACATCTGATAGTATTAATACCCTAGCGTCTGTACGGTTGAAATTTAAAAACCCGACTTGGAGTACATCTCTGACGCCGCGCCTTACGCTAAACCATTTTGGTATAATATTTTTGTATTAAAGTTACTGTCATGTCGCCAGCTGAGCGGGTTTTTAACTGCTAGTGTAATGATAAATATTTACCTTATTATTTGAACGTGATTAGGAGGCTCTAAGTTCTAATACAACTGCACACGGGGCAAATGATAATATACCTTTTTACAATTTTTTTTTTTTTTTTATCTTTAATATTCGAGCGCGGCAAGACTGGAATGTTTATTGATTTTACACAATCCAGGTTTAGGTATGAATTCAAAACCGTTGTAAAACTAACACTGCTTTTCATGTTTTGCAATACCCGACCTATAAATACGACAGAATTAATAATGTTGCTGATGTCGGCGACAAATTATAGTAGACTCTCTCGCCGCACGGACAGCGAGGTACAATAATAATACGCGTATGATTCTAGATTGCACCCTTGTCACACATCATAATATTAAAGTTGTCTCAACCAAGCCGCACATAAATCAGGCATTTGAAATATCATTTCGCACATCCAACTTTACCACACTGTCGAACTTGACAGTAACGAATCGCCCGAGTTCAGCAAACGTAACAGCGATATGTATCAATTACCAGGATCATCAAACACGGAGGCGACTAATCCATAGAACCACAAATCACTCACCGATTAGTAGCGGTGGTGGTGTGGAGTCCATTGCAACCACCCGGCATATGGTGTCTGATGGAATCAGGACTTGATGCACCGGAGTTGGATTGCGCCTGCGCTGCTGCCAAAGCCGCATTAAACTTGCTTTTATTCTTAGCACTCCTTCCTGGTATCTTATCAGCGGCTAAATCTTTCAACAAATCTTTAGGAACTCTCATCAAAAGAAGTTTAGGGAGTCTTTTTATGAAGAACTTCCGTACCCAAGGCGCCATTTTATGGGTGCTAGGCTTCCTGTAATGCACGTTCAGGATTATTATAGTTATCACAACGCTTAATCCGACGAGCAGCATGGTGAAAAGGAGGTATTTTCCGAGAAGCGGTAGAGCCAGGGAAGTGGAAGGTATGATTTCTGATATCAGCAGGAAGAACATAGTCTGTGAGAGAAGAATGGATATGCTGAGTGCTATCTTTTCCCCGGAATCAGCGGGGAGATAGAACACGAGGACCGAGAGGTAGGAAATCCCCACGCAAGGCACGATGAGGTTGACGGTGTAGAACAGAGTTTTGCGGCGCAGCGTGATGTTGAAGAATATATCTGAAACAAAAATAAAAAAATAAAATTATTACACCGAAATCGCAGTTGACAATTTATCTTGAGTTTCCCAAGGAAAGACAGATATTTTAGGAAAAAGGGTCATCTCAATAAATTCATCTCTTTCTAAAATAATTCAAGTGTTCTACGTTTAACACCAACCCGCTTCTTGGAAGATTTTAAATGTTGAATTCGCAAGCTAAATTGCCCTCATGGTCGACATATTAAGCGAGAAATTTGAAATTGCTTCAATACCTACATCAAACACGCTTGATTGCCCCCACGGTCGACTGGTCACCAAAGCCAGAAATTTCAAAATGTTTCAATACCTACATAAAACGCACAATCATGTTATTTCATCAGTCATATTTAGACATGTTTATATTTTGATGATTTTATTTTGATTTTCTGATTGGATATTTCACGATGTAATTGTCTCTCATTTTGCCTCGGCTTAATTGGAGTTGTTTGAAAAAATAACATTAATGGTATCAACGAGGATACTCCCACTTGGTAGGCATGCTGAAGGCAGGAATCCCCATTCTTAAACCATCCTTCTGTTACTTCGTGAGGATATAGATCAATGTCCTGGGTCGGTTAATAATATTACATGAACCAGATCGATCACGACCCACTGGCTAAGTGATCGGGTACTTTTAAACGTAGAAAAATTGTCAAATTTAAATCGGTGCACCGCCGCGCGGCTTGCCGTCGCTCGTGTTGACGTAGACTATATAATATAGTAGAATCGTATTGAGGTACATTGTGAGGCTGAAGGTAGTAAGGATGGGAAGGAGATGGGTAGGGAAAGGTGGGGAAGTACCCGGATATCCGAATCTAGTTACCAATCACGTCCAAAGCCCCAAAGCCATTTCAAGCAACTTTTTGATTCTCAATTGTGGTTTTTCACCAGAGCTTCATCGAAAATATCTACCATCTTGGAACGTGCCGCAAATTATTATTATTTTTATTTTATAATTTTTAATTCTTAAATTGCAAAGTTATAATAATTAATCGAAAAAATTTACTTGTGGACGCAGGGATTTCAAGCCGCGACCTCCGTATTCGTAACCGAGGATCGTAACAACTCAACCACTGGGTGAAGGAGTATATACTAACACTGACTATTTTTTTTTATTATTGCTTAGTAGGTGTAATTTTCCTAAGATCGATAAAACAAAGATAGGCACGAAACAATAAGATTTTACTTAAATAATTAAGAGAACAAACTTGCTCCACAACGGGAGAGTTAATCGAAAAGCGAATTATGAAAATCTCCGCATAGTTATATGAGAAAACGTACGAACATTGTATGCAGGGAGATAAGACGTGGGAAGTAGGAAGTTATTGGGGTGCCGGGCACGTACACCTCGTTGTATTAAGATAAGAAATGTGTTAATGAAGCGAAAAGGTCCTTCGTGAGTCCTTCGACAAACTACTTATTTTCGATATCCATTCAGATCAGGTTTTGCAAACTGCGGCCCGAACGACTTTTTATGCAGCCTTCGAGCTGTAATAATAATTGTCTAAAAAAAAATTACCTACTAACTGCTATTTAGTCCACAATTGACAAACAATTTCAAAATTATTTTGTATATTCATCAATACAAATTTATCGAAGTTAGGTTTAATTAGGTTTTGAGACAAATATTATCCATCTTCAATGACTTGAATCAGCCGCACGAAATTTGAATTTTTGGACTCAACTTCGAACGACTTTTGCGGTTTTTATGTGCGGTTTTTATTTGCGGTATGCATTTTGCGGTTTCAACTTAAAAGTAGAAACGAATTCGTATAATATGTTATTTCATTTTTCTATGTAAAAATATCGATATATTTCTTCGAAAGTATCTTTGCGAACGATAAAAATCGACAATTTGTGGGTTTGAACTTGGATCCTGAATTTTTTTTGGAAAGTTCAATATTTACAACCTTTGGCCAAATCGAGAACTCTTGCGCATAGTGGTTAGATAAGGTTAGGTTATTTTAGGTTATGGGTTAGATTCAGTTTGCTCGAAAGTAGGGCCCCGGAAAGACTAAGGTCCTGGTTTCAATTCCAAAGCAACCGAATCTTGTAAAGATTTTTCTGTTTATAATTTTTGTTTAGAGTCGCTAATATTGTCTTCAATGATTAAACTTAATTTTGATTTTTCAATAAAAATGTAACGCAGATGTGATTGTCTTTTAATTAGCCTGGGTTTAATTGGAATAGTTTCCAGGTAATATTAACGGTACCATTAAAAGGGTACGCTCACATCAAAAGCAGTATGCTGAAGCAAGCTGAAGGCAGTAGGCTCAGGGCAAGATACGAGAATGACAAGCACAACCCCGCTTCTCAAATTTTCCTTCTGTTACTTCTCTTTCTTAACTTGAGGGTAAAGTTAAGGTAAATTGATCATTTTACATGAACTAGGTCGAACATGACCCAATGGCGAAGTGATCGGGTTCTTTTAAAAGTAGAAAAAATGCCATAGATAAATCGATAGATCGCCGCGCCGCGCGCTGACGCCCGTGTTGATTTAGATGGTAAGTGAGTGCAAAATCTATATATTAGTTGTGATAAATTCCCCTTTTATGATAATAAACTATGACCAAAATCTAAAAATAGTATTTTACTTGCGGTCCATCGTTCTGTTGGAATTATAATCTCAAATGTGGTCCTTCAGCCCAAAAGTTTTCCCAGGCCTGATTCAGATAATCCAGCCCTTTCGTTACATGCGTTCTCTGAGCACCAATTACGTAGGAGAACGACTCGTGATATTGTTGAATTGGGTCTTGTACTGTACAGCAGGATGATGTCACCCTGCGCAATAGATACCCGCTCCCGTAGTTGGCAGGCCTGATAACGTTTTACCACAAAAGGCAACGCAATGGAAATGGAAACTATTTGATTTGTTCGTATTAACCCTAATAAAAATACAGTACGAATTGTCATTGGGGGGAATGCTCAGCATTCAACGTGATTTCATAGGTGAAATGCATGATTTCATAGATGAAATAGATTTCATAGATGAAATGCATGATTTCATAGATGAAATAAATTTCATAGCTGAAATAGATTTTATAGATGAAATGCATGATTTCATAGATGAAATAGATTTTATAGATGAAATGCATGATTTCATAGATGTAATAGATTTCATAGATGAAACAGATTTCATAGATGAAATGCATGATTTCATAGATGAAATAGATTCCATAGATGAAATCGTATTAATGCTGAAAATTCCCCCAATAAGATTTAATACCATAAGATAAGGTACCTTTATTAAGATGCATCAATTTTGTATTTTACCTTTATTAGGGTGCATTAATTTTTTATCACACCTTTATAAGGGTGCTTTAATTTTGTATTTTATCTTTATTAGGGTGCAATAATTTTGTATTGTACCTCTATTAGAATGCAGTAATTTTGTATTGTACCTTTATTAGTGTGCATTAATTTTGTATTGTACCTTTACATGGGTGCATTCATTATGTTTTGTACATTTATTAGGACAAATAACATAATTTCGTAGATGAAAAATCTTGTCATGAACACATCATGAAAAAATTATGTGTTCCAAAAGCTGTATAAAAAAATTAAAGCATAACTATAAAATAATATAATATATACATGATCTCAAATTGAGATTATGTATATGGTCGATTGTTTTTTTTAATATTTAAATTCAAACGAGTATCCATTTCTCGGGACACCCGTTTGCTTTTCGAAAACATTAACAAACTACGTTTCAGTAAATATTTGGACGATCCATGGATAGTCCAATTTCTAAACAAAATCCTAACCCTTTTTTTTCTTACATTAACTCCACACAGGATGCCTTGAGGAAAATAATTTCCCTCAGGGCCTATGTCATATTTAAAGACGATGTGTGGAGAATCTTTTTGTGGAGAGGGAGGAGTGAAAATGGGTCGTGAAAACACAGAAGCAAATTTTACCTTATCACCCATTAAAATTAAAGGTTCATTTTACGTGAAAATGTTGCATTAGGCGGACATATTTCATTTTACTTTCCCACGCATCAACAACAGAGATTTATTTATTTGTTCGTTTCTCACGAACATGTCAAATTGAATAAAATAAATGCACCATTGAAAAAATTCAAGCGCTTGTAAAACTTTGTTTTTCACTAGAACTTGCCGATAGTTTGCAGGGGAAAGTTTTAACTGGGCAGAAGTTTGCTGTATTGCCAATGACGTTTTTATATTACGTACATCGAACCTGGGTATATTTACAGCGAAAAGATTGTTCCAACGATAACGAAATACGGGTTTATTTATTTCTTGGTAATTGAACTGAACTTATCCAATATTGTGGTATTTGTTCATGTGGTTAGGTTCGTTACGATTTATTTTTTTAGGCTAACGAAAGTATACCTATCCAAAAATCAAGCCTTAACGATACATAACGCCTAGAGACCCTGATAGTTGCAATATATCAATATTTTGCAAAAATCCAATTTTGAAAAACAAAATTTCGTTAAACTTGAAAAATTTAACGCACTACGCAGGAACGTTAAAATTTAACGCATTAGGCATGAACCGACAACCAAAATTAAAGTATTTATTTATTTTTGACGTGATAACGTCTTATAAATCGATGAACGCCGACTGCATTCACGAAAAAGCATGACTCATTGTCGTTCCGTCCAACTCAACACATTCCGCATGAGCCGAGCGTGCGAGCGTGCAAGCGTTCGGCCTAAGCATTTCGACTTTTTTGACACACTACTTAGTAGACAACCAATTTTTTTGACATTAAAAAATGCTTACATTTTGTAATACATGAATACCGACTGCCACGACATGGTCATATCGTTCGTTAAGTTGATTAGTCAGACATCTCCGAAAAATCGGAGTTTGAAAAAATGTTGCTATGCATGCAGTTATATGTAAAGGGTAAAATTTCTCTGGTACAATACTCAAATTACTCATAAACACCACCGTATCAAAAATTATGAATTATAATGCAGAAAAACTTGTAGGGAAATAAACAAAATATTGATTTTTTCTGGATTACTAGTTGAAAATTTCAAAATGTCTTACTAATGTACTGGATCGTTACGCTTCCCGGTGTTATTTTAAAACACATTTAATATGTAAAATAAAGACACGTGTAATAATTTTTTTATGGTAAGTATTCGACTATTGCTTTCCTTATTTATCGCAAAACTTATAAGTATTTAGAGATATCTGACAGGACGATCTTGACTGGATTTTGACTTGACTGGACGGACTTGGACGATCGATATGCTTAGTCATATGGTTGCAAAATTCAAAATATCCGTAATAAACTCTAATACTGAATAAAGAAAACAAGGGTGGGTACTGGGTACTGACCAGGGTAAGGCTCCTGGCAGCAAGGGTAGTATTTCTCGTGCCTCTCCGCAGGTACTCCAAGGATGTCCCACTCCACAGAAGGGTAATATTCCCTCAGCTCGATGCCAACCTCGACCTTGTTGTCCCCGACCTTCTGGTTGATGTGCTTAAGGTCGATCTAAGAGATGAACAATACATAGGAATTACTTTATTTATTGACGTCCTTTGTAAAGGCTTTTGAATATAAATAATACACAATATAATTTTAAAAGTAAAACTGAATATAAGTATTTCTCCAAACACTAATTTATTTTGTGGGACCATTTTAATTCAAAATTAATAAGATACTTACTTTTTACCACTTTTATTGTTTACAAATCAACATGTTTCGTGAGCTAGGCTCACTTCTTCAGGGTTTACTAACTAATTATAAATAATAAATAAAGACAATTGGTCATAGACATAGACAACATAATTATAAATAATAGACATAGTCAATGGAAAGGTGAGAATGGGTAGAGAGAAGAGGGGCAACAAGGAACAATTTACAAAGGGAACAAGTTTAATATTGGGTTATTTAAAAACAATTTTTGGTTATTAATGATATTCAAATTAGCATTCACGTTCTTTCTGATCTCTAATATTTCTAATTTATCCAACTAAATGCCTTTAAAATTACTTAAACTTCTTCGTATAGAAGGCAATAATACCATTGCAGCAAATAACCCGCAACGAAAAATCACTACATCACTTCAATGATTTATGAATAAACTATTGCAAAAGAATTTCAAACGAAGCAATCTAACTGTAAAAGTGGAGTTTTGACAAAGTTCAAGTCCGATAAAGGAAGGAACGAAGGAAAATCTTACTGAACGTCATAGCAATCCAATGTTCAATATGTTCAATCTTTATCCTCGAGGGATGTATTTTGTACAACTCTACATATTATAAATATGACCGTAATGCGTAATACACAGAACAGAGTAAGAAAGGATTGCTAGAATAGTTGGGATATGTAGAACAGATTGTGGCAGATGTAAATGAATAGAAGACAAACTGAGAGACGCTGCAGGAAGAATGAAAACGAACAGGAATGTATCAAATACTTTAGAAGGGTTATGAAATATCATAAGAATTTACTGACTACATGATTTATTTAACCACTCTGGCCCATTAGCTTGTTTTTACGACAATAATATATCAACAACAGTCAAGCACAATAAGCTTGTTTTCAAGCTAACGCGTGTGTTCCAACAGAAATCGTTATTTCTCCGTTCTTATTCTAGTGAAACCCTAAAACAAAAAGGAGTAAAAATAAACCACGCTTCACTTTTCTATTCAAAGTTGTCCATAGAAATAGAAAAAAAAAACTAATTTTGTAGAAACAGTTTTCACTCGCCAAAACACATAAGTACGCGCCGTTAGTTTTAGTTAATTTTTTATTAAATATTTTTGTATGAAATGGTATAAAAGTAAGGTGATGAAATTGTCAAATATACATATGTACGATAAAATGAGTGTTTTTTTACGTTATCCATGATTTTGGACCGTTTTCTCATAAAAACATCATTTGAGTCATTTTTATAATTTTCTATGTTTTCATTCAAAATTTCAATATAAGCAAATATTATGATTTATTTAAAATAAAAGAATTTGAAGGCTTATTTAATCACCTTTCACAAACGGTTTTTAGTATTTGGTTTCGTTAAGAAATATTTCATTTAATGAGCTTTGATTGCAAAACGGAAATAATGCAAATTTTTTATCAATATGACAGTTCATTAAGACCAAAAATATACACAAAAGCCATAGACCCAAGTGATTGAGAGATTTCAATGCTCATCCCATATTTTTAGGCTTCATAAAAAATATATACAATTTGAATTAATTTTATTTCATAAAAAATGACCTACTTAATTTGGGTAGTCATCGCTCGAGTGGTTATATGAGATGTTGTTTAATTATGAATGAAGAAATGTATGACAAAACAGGTTTGTGGGTCGCTTCATATTTTCTGCCCATCCGGGAGAAAAAAATCTAGTGAAATAAATAATTAAAAAAAATAAAAACACATAAAAAAATAAGTCGATAAAAGAATTTATACACTATAGACACTAAAAATACTCCGTTTGATCTACGTAGCTACGACATAGGTAGCTTCGAATTTTCCGTTTTCAGTTTTTCTTCTTTTCCGTTTTTATTACACTCGACTCTTATTTCACCCCTATGGCTTATAAAATGAAACTTTACGACATAATATAAACTGCGAAACGGCGGAGGTCACGTACACTTTGCACCAAAACTTTGGAGATTCAACTTAAAGTACGATTATAATAAGTGAAAGAAATTTAATGCAAAAACTATATGTAAAATGAAGAGCTATTCTTAAAAGTAACACAATTTAAATTTTTTTTAATGCCTTACTGTAAATGAGTGGCGTTTTTAAAAAGTCTGCAAAAAATATCTTCAAATTTTTTTTCGTGACAACAGGTTGAGGTGAATAAATAATCTTTAAATGCACATTTAATCAACTGTTAGATACGATGAATAATAAGAAAACTTAATACATTTGTGAAAAGCCATCGTTATTTAAAAGAAGTAAAGAATTGCAAAATTTTAGAAAAGAACAATTCTTGCGTTTTCGTTATTTTTGTTATCAATAAAGTTATTAAAAATGCTTTTATTTGTTTTTTCTTTCAATATTTTTACATCGTCACCTAAATATTAGTTAATATTAGAACATAAGATTTCTCATAGAATGCAGATACCTATATAATTAACATATGTTTTGGAAATTTCCTCTGTCCCGAAATAAGCTTTAGAGCTCATCGGAATCGCTATATTATAGAAAGATATAAAATATTAATAAAATCAATCAAATATCAACCTTCCTAACAGATTTCAAGGGAAGATTTATTTCCACTACAAAATAAATTAAGGATGCTGGATGATGAACAAAATACAAATGTGGACTTTATTATGTTTAGCAAATCATAAAAAAGCACCAAATTATCACATCATAAATTCTCCAACATTTTTCATTGGTCCTTTTCGCAATGAGTAAATTAAGTTTAAAAAAGTTTTGACAGTAACATAGGTAAAGCTTTGCTAGAACTTTTTTTGTAAAATTTTACTCAATTTGTTTTTACAAACTCAAATGATACCCAGACAAAATTTTACAATAATTTTATTGTGCATGACCAGACGATTGAGTATGTTTTACGATTTGCCAGAGCAATTAGTAATGATGTCATGTATAATTTTCATTCCTTTGTCATATGGAATCGAACATGAAACAGTCGAATCCATTATTATTAAGGTATGATGTCAAGTCTTCGAATCTCGGTGCGTACAATAAATATTTTTAAATATTCATTTACGAATTGTTTTATTTCGCAAAAAAAATTTTACAAATTTTTTTATTTTTTTTTATTGTATAAAAATTACAAAGAATGGGAATTTGTATCCGCTAAGCTACTGCAAGTAGCTTGTCAGCATTAATAGTAGTTTGTTTGCGGATTTGTTTAATAGTACGTTTGCGGAACGTTCCAGAGCAGTAAATAAACTCAGTATCGCCCTATTGAAAGTCCAGCTCTCAGTATTGAAACTTGGCTTGAAATGGCTGTAGCCGCATTTGGGGATCAATCTGAATAATAATTTATTCCAGAATGTATGCAGGGGTTGTGCAATCCATATTTAAAAATAATACAAGGAAATTAGACAAATAATAAAAAAAAGTTAAATAAACTGGTATTGGCGCACCTTACTCTATCCTTTTTCCTTCCTTTTTTTTTTTTTTAAATATGAAATACCGCACAAGAGTTCCAACTGCTCCCGTCTGGAGCCAGTGAGACTATGGCATCCCCAGTTGGGGTATGTTGTGAGGCTGAAGGTAGTGGGGAGGGGAAGGAGATAGGGAAGAGGAAGGTGGGGAAGTACCTGGCTATTCAGATCTGGTCACTAAACACGGCTAAAGCCATTTCAAGCAACGTTTCAATTCTGAATGGTGGTCTTACACCAGGGCGATACTGATAGTATCTTCCACTCTGGAACGTGCCGCAAATATACATTCCTCCTCCTCCTTCCTCTTCTTGCCTCTTGAGGTTCCCATCAACATACCCTTATATCCTGCTTTTAACACTTCATTTAGTAACAATATCAATATTATAATATCTTCATCGTAGTTAAAAAGCAACTTAGACTAAAACGTATATGCAGTGTATAGTGGTTTATAAATTAGATACAAAAAATGAACCACAGAAAATAATTAATGTTATAATATAAAACCCTGGTCATTATTAAATTGAGGTTTCTCATAACCGGCCTCACTAAGGTAGCCTACATTGGCTCCTCAATTTATTGGATAACAAAATCCTCTGCAGGAATGCCAAGGTTCACGGGGTGAGGTTTATCTGGGTCTCGACGCGAAAGCACAGGGAGACCTTTTGACCTTTCCAGCAGAACTCACTGGGAACATCGCCTTGCACCACAGTGGCAGGGATGGATTCATGCGTCCGTCACTCCTGGGCACAATGACACCCAGATTCCTAACCTCCATTACAACTTTTCTTTTCCAGAACATCCTCTCCTTCCTTTCCTGGAAAAGGCACCCACAAAGAAGACATAGGTCCTGAGGGGAATTATGTTCGGGCCTCCTGTGCAGAGCGAATGCTTTTGATCAATTTTTTTTACATTATGACGGCGTTAGTTAACCTTTTCAAAAAAATTTATTGCCAAGTAGGGAGTTCTTCATCTACAAATACATCTATTTTTGTTATATATTCATTTGACATTAACGATCTCATCTTGTCGATTTCCATAGAAAAGTTTTAGACATATTGACTAAAATCTGACAAATATTTGAATATGATTAATCTAGTACCCAACAATGCTCTCAGAAATGTTTCAAACTGATAATGTTTAAGTTAGTTTTAATAAATTCCCATTGGAATCGAGGAGTCCAGATTAAGCCGCACAACATACGGAGCCGCTCTCAAATAGCAAATAAATATTTTATATAAGCAGTCATAAGGATTGAATTATAGGTAAGAAATCAATTTGGGCCACGTCTTTTTAATTTATTTTTACTTCCTCATTCCGTTCGGAATGAGGACGGTATCACTCAGTTTCCCTTGCTCACCACGACCGTTTTTTCCGACTCGCTGCGAGCATCCTGGGTAGGGCGAAGGATAGTTTTTTCAAAATAGCTGCATATCAAATAACTAATTTCATGTAATTTATTTTGCAATTTTGATTGCTTAAGTGTTTATTTGCTAGTTGGGAGCGGCTCGGTGCTTTGTGCAGGTTGATCTGAACGTAGTCAATGAATACGCATAAAGAAAACATAAAAACTCCGACGGTAAATATAAGCTTTGGACAAAAAGACTATAATTATCATGCTGTAAAAGCATTCAATAGTCTTTCACTTGAAAATAAAATTGAGGAAAAGAAAAATAAATTCAGACACAAAATAACAAAACGGATTAAAGAACAAAAAAGACAATATTACCGAAATTTCATAATATGAAAGAATAAAACATAATATGTAAAGAATAACACGCATAGCATCCCCAAGAAAGACAGACGTTGAGTGATTTTTTTTCCTCAGGGCCTCCCGTGTGGAGCTAATTAAAAAAATACGAATATTGCCACTGGTAATTTGTGGTGAGTAGTGTACAGGTAATCACAGAGCATTAAAAGGTTTGTGGGAAGATTTGATTCTCTAATAGAAAGGTTCTAGTTACGGTGGGAAAAAAATGTATGTATAAGTGTATATTTCATAGATAAGACTTAGTAGTCGTCAAACAGATTTTGAGGATCAAATAAAATAAAATTGCTATTAACAGCTAAATTGTCACTTAAAATACAGTACCTGGTGGACCTTGCAAATTTCTAAGCTAGTTATACACTTCGAAAGAGCAGTGCAACACGCCGGAAAAAGAGTAAACAGGAACGGTGATATCTCCTGGTGGGACTCGTAACATCCTCCGAAAAAGAAACGGGAATATATCCAGTTTTTTTTTTTTAAGTTTTCTTTATTCATTAAAGTGTTTGTTACATGAATTTTATGATTTTTCGACCACCATGCTAGGCACATCGTCACTTCATTTGGATAGGGTTCTAACTGCAATTTACAATGGTAAGGACTTTGATACCTAAGAACATGTGCTTAGGTGTCAAAGTCCTTAGCGCGGTAAGGCGTAGATAGAACCTTATCCAACTAAGGTGACGACATGCCCGTGTTGTGGTGGTCGATAATTAGGTTAGGACTTGAGACATCCTCCGTGGCATCTCCGCAGCATTATCAGCCGCGAAGCGGAATCAAGGCCGTACTCCAGGTACAAGGCCGTCCATAAAAAAACCTCTGTAGAAGATACCGAGCTCGTGGTTGAAATTCGTAACGGGAAGCCGCAAATAAATGCTTTGTGAATGGACCTAGGCCCTAAAATGCAACCGCGCGTTCAGCATTTATAAACCAGAGCAACACACGCAGCGGACGGTTTCGATTAGGGCAGAAGGAGCCATCGAACATGCAGCGTGAATATAATTCACGCAAAAAAAAACTCTTAAAAAAAAAGAGAATTATAGGATCACACATTTTAGGATCTCACAATATTAGAGCTGACGCACGGCACAATCATCCTTATCACTAAAGGATTGCTTGATTTAAAACTTCAAAACTCAAATTATATGACATAATCAGATCACCGTCGTTCCCACTAATCGGCGGTGAACCAAACAGTGCCTTGTCGATAAAAAAAAATAAAAAGCGGTTGATTAATTATATGACTAGCCAGGAGTTAATAAATTATAAATCGGCCAATAATTCAGAAGAGGTTCCTAGGTCAGGACAATAATTATTAAAAGCAATAATTACTATCGTGACAATATTGCTTTCCTCATTATATCGAAACTTAGTATTTGGAGATGTTTGACTAATCAACTGGACAATCGATGTGTTAAAAAAAAGTTCGGGCACAAACTGATTTTAAAGATCTGAATTAAATTCCTGAGCATAGAAATAACGGTTTAAGCAAGGCTTTGATTCTGAATTGCGGTCTCAGTTAATTACTTAGAATTTTGTTTGCACGTAGTCGAGCTACCAATGCATTATTTTGTTTTAGTACGTGCCTTTATACACGAAGGATAAACGATAAATTTATATTGTTTGCTGCCATGAATCTGATTCCTCATTTGCAAAAGGTAAAATTTTTTAAATTTTTCTAAAGAAAAATAATATTACGTTCATTCGTGGAAATGGTAAATAAACACCAAACTTTTATTAATGATCCATTAATGATCAAACTAAATCCATGAACTTTTTGATTTTCATGTTATAATCATAAAAATAAACATATTTTATAGAAAAGAATTCTTTTACAGAAAAAGAAGGTATTATGCAAAGAAAACAAATTATTACCATATTATGTACATACTTATTACAGTAGAATTAATTTATTATGACTCCGCCTATACTGACCAACCGCTTAATATGACGTAATTACACAGCGAAGTTTGGTTTTCATATAAAATTCTTTATAACAAATTCGGATATAATGACTTCGCTTATAGTGTCATGTTGCTTATTATGACCCATTTTTAATAAATTATGTCCTAATTTCATGGAAAATTATGTCGGTTATAGTGACCGACATGATTCCTAACACCTTCGGCAGTGTTCGGGAGGGTAACGTGACGCCCAACGACGTTAATATGCTGTGTTTCTCTCGTCACGAGTCTTAATATGCTCTTTTCTCACGTCACGAGTCTTAATAAGCTATGTTTCTCTATTAAAATAGATACATACATTTAGAGCTAAAAAAAACAGGAGGTTGTTTATTTTCTACAAAATGTTTTGCATGACGTCCGCTTAGTATGACGTGTTTGTCATTTCCCTTCGATGTCATTATAAACGGATTCTACTGTATTTCTTTTATTGGAAATTAATATTATCTATTCGCAAAAAGTATTTACTTCGTGGCTTACGATAATTTCATTTTATTTATAAAAAAGAAAGACGATCATTCCCGAGTAACGAAAAACCTGGCAATAATTTAAATACCTCCTACTACTACTACAACAAGCGGAAATTATTGCTTGTGTCTTGGTGGAGGAAAGCTGGCCAAAGAGTTGAACTCACGACAACACAACCACCAACTGGTTAGAATTCAAGTCAATTAGAAGTAACGTCGGGGTCACCCAAGGACGACATAGCACCATCAAGTGAACCATATACTTGAGTCTGGCCATGTCAAGATTCAAAGTAACAAAAAGGAACGAAAGGATGTATGAATGTGCATGTAGCTAGGAGTGTATGCCAAGACAGAGTTGTTTGACGGTTTTTTTTCGGTCCCTAGTGATGGTTAGTTTTTTAGTTAGTTAACAAATACATTTATTTTAAACCACTTTATTTTAACACTTGCTCTACAGGTTTAAGAAGTGCCTTTCTTGATCAAGAGAATATTAAAAACGAAATTTGTTTTATCTCGTAACACAAAATTTGCCATGGGTGTTTTGTATAATTAACTGACAAGAGACAGCTTTTTAGTACTTGTAATTACAATCTATTGACAAACAAATTAAATTGTGTAAGAGATATATACTTTCCAAATGAACAAAAACGAGATAAGTTTGGACAGAAACAATCACTCTAAAAGTTGTAAAGATAATCCCCGGTAAACAAGAGAAGTAAAACCGAAAGCTAAATGGCCAAATTGTTTTCGCAGGATCACAAAACCACGCCCCACGAGCGTTTAAATTGAAACAAACTTTAGCCCTCGCAAATGAACTTCCTGAAATCTTAACTTTCTGTAACCTTCGGAGTAAGCAGCCGAAAGGAATAAAGGAGCAGAATCAGCCCTAATTAGGAATACGAAGGCGACGGGTCTTAGGCAAAGTTTTGTCCTTTGTTAAGGCGGACTTTTATTTGCCAGCTCTTGGAAAAGTCGGAAAGGAAACGCTTCAGATATATGCACTAAAAAGTTAAGCGTTTTGTTAAGATATTTTTAAATCAATTGCAATAGTATTGTTGGTTTCAACTAGGTTAAAAACTGACGTTATCTTATATATCTTCTCAAAGTTAATATTGATATTGTTATGGATGGTCATCCAAGGTCGAGGGATAGGGCTCTCGACTAGCAATCTGGAGGTTGCGGGTTCAAATTTCGTAGTGCGCGAGAAAATCTCATTTGATCAAGTTTTTTCATTTCATAATTTATTAATATAAATTGTTTTATCTTTGCAGAACGTTTCAGAGTGGAAGATAATCTATGGGCCAATTGTTACACAGAATTTGAACAATCTATAAAATTTCAAAGTCTTTACTTTATGATCAGGTATTTTCTGTAAGGAAAATAAGTGGTTTTTTATTGGATTAAGTGTGAGTAAGCTATTATCAAACCATGATTTTAAGATATTAATAATATAAAAAAAAATCTTCATTTGCCAATTTGTTAACTAGTTTATTAAGTATTTCAAATTTTCTATTTGAGTTTTTTTTTAAAGTTATGTATAAAAATATGTTTTTCATTTGTCAGTGTATATGCAAATATGATCACTGCAGACACATTAGTCTAGGGATACTTATAATTGTATTTTAATTTGTTTTACATAAACCAAAATAATTTTGTATAAATATCCTGTTTGTGTCTCAAACAAATAAATAAAAATAAATAAAAGTCAATTTTCAAGATCTATTCAAGTTATATTTGCTGCACATTCCAGAATAGAAAATACTCTCGTCGCCCTGGTGTAAGTCCAACATTCAGAATGGAATTGTTGCTTAAAATGGTTTTAGCATTGTTTGGTGACTAGTCCTGAATAGCCAGGTACTTCTTCATCTTCCTCTTCACCATCTCTTTTTCCTCCTTACTATCTGCAGCCTCACAATATACCCCACTTGGAATGCACTAGTCTCACTGACTCTAGATGGTTGGGAGCAGTTGATACTTTTATGTGTTATTCACATAAAAAGACGCCCTACCGCTAAATTTCACATTTCTTTTTTGTGTATTCATAGGTCGTTCATTAAAATTACATTTCGAGACATTTAAATATGATTGAAAATTTTCTAGGTTTTTCTATACGTAATAGGTACGAGTATCTTCAAATAAAAACACCAAGTCTCATTCTTGGGAAAATTATTTTTGTCATCTAAATTAAATAATTTAGAAGCACTCGAAATATGAAAGCCGTTAAAACCAAAATGATCAATTAAATGTGTCCTAGCCCTATATTAGGTACATTTCCCATAAACTTATAAAAAATCTCATTATTACTTAATCACCTGTTTAGATGACGCTTTGTCTCTTTATTTATGGAAACACAGTACGTACACATCTATCTCTTTCTCTTTATTACTATGTTATATTGTTTGAATGTCACGCTTTCTCACTGTTCCTTTATTCTATTCATGTTTTGTTTCTTTCTAGTATATACAAATACATAAGCTCACACCAAGCATTTTTTAATTACTTTAATTTTGTACCCTGATGATGCTTTTATTAAGCGAAGCTGGTCGTTCGTAATAAATTAAATAAAAATAAATGAAACAATATAACTTTGTTAAAACCACTTCATATTTAATTTTATCTACGCCGACCGGCTTCCTCAGGGCAAACATATAATGTATGTTTGCCCTGAGGAAGGAACGGTCGTTCCGAAACCGGTCGTTCCGAAACCGGTCGGCGTAGATAAAATATAAAGTGGTTTTAACAAAGTTATATTGTTTCATTTATTTGTAATGGATAACCATAAAGTTATAGCTACATTCAAAAGTATGAATTAAATAAATTTCGTGTTGTAAACAAATTTTATTTAATTTAATTTTTATACAAAAAATATAAACAAGGTGTCCGGGGGTAAAGTGCACAAACTTCTGGAGTTGATTCTGCATGATTGTAGAAGTAAATAAGACAAATTACTTTTTCGAAAACTTAATGTTTTTTATACAAAGAAGAATATTGTTTCCATAAAAAAAATTCAACCTTTTTACACGCAAATCACCTACCATGAAATGTTGACATTTCGAAAAAAGTTATAAATCTTTCTTACTTTTACTTTTATGTGGAATCGATCACCTTCCGAAGTTTGTGCACTTTACCTCCGGACATCTTGTATATACATTCTTTAAACCATGGAAAGCATTTTAATAAATACAATGGAATACACCTACTTTATAGCCAAAAAGAAACTAAAATTACTTTGATAATATTTTAAAAGCATAAAGAAAAAAGTCACACGTTCCCCCGAAGACTCAACAGAATAATGCTTCCAAGTAAATAAGTTTTTGCACAGTATCTAATGATACTGTGGTGCACAAGGTTTACGAGCGGTTGCAAGCCTTTGAAGTTTTGACCAATCGACCATTGCACGTAGTCCCGAATGCCCCGAGATCACCGAACTTCGCCTCGGAGGATACCAACCCTTATTCCCATCGTCCTAAAGCTCACTTCATGTTATTACGCCGTTATATCGCGTAATTGAATGAGTCTTGAAACTTGTTAAGCTAAAATGGTTTCAGCACGTTCGAATTTTAATGGATACCGCGTCGATTCCGTGTCTAGAATTTAAATTGAAAGCTTTCGACTATTCTACGGGATTCAGGAATAATTGGAGATCACAGGCTCAACTGGCTATGGAACTGGTACCGCGAGCTTCGTCTCGAGCTGCGGAATTATATTAATTCTGTGAATGGACCATTCTGCATAATTTAGAATCAATCCGGGCGATATTGAAACGGATATTTATTGAAAATAAAAACAGAACGGTTTTCTACTCGAGCAGAGCGAGTTACGTAATGTATGTAGGCATTCGAGGTATACAAATGTTTGCATTATTGGAAATCGCTTCAAATCGCGTGTGCGATTCGTGTTAGGTAGATAAACAATATTATCTATCATCGGAATATATAAAATGATTACTGTAGAGCAATATAGGTCTCTGTGTTTACAGCTTCGAATGAGAGGAAGATTGAAATAATCGAGATACAATGAGAATTATCGTAAATAATCAAACAGTTATCTGTCTGAACTAAGCATTAATAACTAACTATCTCTTGGTGAGTTATGGAAATTAGATCACGCAACAATTATTTCCATTTTGGTCTATGAGTAAAGCTTAGAAGGACTCTCTTTTCCATCAAATACATTAGTCAAAGACATTAATCTTGTTTCTTTACTGGTCGTATTCAATATTGTTGGCGCAACATGTTTCTTAATATTTTAAAATCGACGATCCACGGAGAGGGGCTCTTTTGAGGCCAGGTTTGGATTGATTGAATGATCTGAGCCCTCGATAGGTATTTCACAGCTTTCCAAGTTAAAACCGCCAAGATAGCTATAAACAACAAAATAATAAAAAGGTTTGGTTTTTTTGCAAATCTGTATCTCGGAACTATTAAGCCCGTCAGAAATTGTTATGATTGTGAATGACAGCAAATTTAGTTAACATTTTTTTTCGTCGTAAAAAGTTTTTCCTCTGAAAAAATGTCAAATATTCAGCGGTTTTCTGGATTTTTGACAGGGATCCGGAGGTCTGTCAAGGTCGAAAACATTTTTTTTCATGAGCCCTCCATCACGTAGAACACACCAAAATAATCATAACTACCCCATTTGATGCCAGGTTCGATGTTTAATTTTACTGTACAGTAGGTACGCAATTTTGTTTTTTTCGTATTATAACTGTAGCCATAGAGTCAAAACTTTTTAGAGGGACTCGAAGATTTGTTGTTTAAATCGGAAGTATTTGGTACATCCACTGCACACATTGAAATCATCTAAGCATCTCTTTCTTATTCTTGTTAATTACGCTTCCATTCAATCATTAATTCCAGATTACCACATTTGTTATACCACACGTTATGGGGATGACAAAGGCTTAATAGTAGTGTGACTGAGGATCTTACAAAATGCGTGATGAATCTAACTGTTTTAAACTTAGTATATATATATATATATATATATATATATACATAAGTCTATATAAATATAAAAGTCTAAATATATACGTCCTAGGGATCTCATTCCTGTAGCATTTAGTACACTTTCCTTATTTAACTATCAGGTACATGCCTCACTGCCAATAAGTAATATCTCAGGGTCACCAACTACAGAACGCGACTAGCCTCGAGCGAAAACAATCTTGTGATGGCAGCATTCCACTTTTGGCAGAGTCCCATCTACAAGCGATGGAGCCACTTCCTGAGGACAAAGATTAAACAAAAAGTTTTTTTTTGTATTGTTATTATTTTATTTTAATTTCTTTTACCATGTAAATATTTTTTTTTATATCTTGCAATATGTTTATCTTCACTTGATGTATTAAATTTATATGTATAATATGGAACTCGTGGGACTGCACCACCCTCCCCAAGATCTGGAATAAATGATTGAAAAAAAAGAACAAAATAATTAACTAATTTTAAGAAACATATATCAACTAAAACAAACGAAAACAATATATTTTGCACATTTATTGAATTTTATTAAATTATAAAATGGGGGTCTAAGTACAGGTAAAGAAAGCACTTGGTGTGACTCAGATAGTGTTATAAATATGTAAATTTACATTTTTAAATAACAGAAAAAAAGTTAAATAAAACTCGTGAAACTAGTATTGAAAAAATAATTCAAGTCTAATTCGTCTGAAAATTCATATATAAATAAAGAAATGGAGGCATATCGACAAAGATAAACCGTTTTCAATTAACTCAAGGGTGTTTTCCCGATAAATAATTGTTTCATGTAAGCAAACACGTTTGGGCGACTGATTAGGGGTTAAATATTTACACCACAAGCTCCGAGGAAAGCCCAATCTCTGAGACGGGGATTTGAATATTGAGGGTTATGCTCCCCTTTTGCTTCCGTACTGATGCTGAGGGGACGGTTATAATTAAACTAAAATAACTTAGGAGTCGTTAGGGGGTTGGAAAGAATGTGATGAATGAAGAATTTCAGAAATTAAAATTTTTTTTAATGACAATATTGAATGCTCTCTTATACGCAAGTTTTTGGAAGCGCGTTCTTAATGTAAAATAGTAATACATTTATTCACTTCCGCAATATGTGGTGACTAGTAAGAAAGGACTTGACACCAGATGACGTCATGTTGTTATCGATCCCGTCATCTCAGGCGGTAGCTATGATTATATATCTCTTATTACTTCAAGATTGCATGTTTCTCATTATTTTTTCTTAGGGTCATCCATAAATTACGTCACACCTTAAGGGGGGGGGGGGGGGGGGGTAAAGAAGTGTGTAAATGGGTTTGGGGGGGTCATCAGCTCTGTGACGTCACATGTAAAAATCTAAATTATTAAATCGCAAAAAAAAAAATTGATGTAAAATTGCAAAATATGTGACGTCACACTAGGGGAGAGGGGGTCTCACAAATGTGACAGGGAGGGGGGGGGGGGGGGTCAAAAAATCCCCTTGACGGCCCCTTATTACTTCAAGATTGCATGTTTCTTATCACTTAACTCTTATTTCTTCAAGATTGCATGTTTCTTACCACTTCAAGATTGCAATTTTCTTATCACTTATCTCTTATTATTTCAAGATTGCACGTTTCTTATCACTAATATTGCAATAAATCTTAAACATTATTCTGAATTGACTTCTATTAATCCATAGGTAAATACATTTTTAAAAAGTGATAATACTTTTCATCAGAATCCCTCATCATGCAGTCAATTATGTATAGTTATTTTGTGTTCAAACATCTCTGCCTATACGTAATAATAAAATTATCATTTATAACTAACAGATTTTTTAAGCACATTTTTTAAATTAAAACTCTCAAATAAGTTCTGTGAACAGTAGACCTCGAGTTCAAAAAGCATGTTTATTTAAATTTTAACTTTCAAAGCACCCGATGAATCATTTATTGGATAACCAACGACCCCTGCCACAGATCACAATTGGTTCCTTACGTTTGGTGACTTGGTGCCGGGTTAATTGGGTGAGGTTTGACTCCTCGACTTTGTGGAGGATGCATCTGCCCATCAACTGCGTGGCAGGCCGGAAAAGACTTGTTAAAGGAGACATTTTGACCTCTCCAACAGGACTCGGAGCATCGCAGTGGTAGGAATGGATTCACACGTCCCTCACTCCTTGACACACTGACCCCCAGATCCAACCATCGTATCCCTATCCTTACCAGAAATTATTCTCCTTCCTTTACTGAAAAGACCTTTCGCACGGCGTCCCTAAAGATGAAATAGGTCCTCAGCAAAAGTTTCCTCGAGGCCTCCTGGGTGGAACAAATAAAAATAAAACAAAATTTCTCCGAAATCGTATCATTTGTAATTAGGTAGTTACTAAAACACCCACTTACTTAATTATAAATCGAATTTGTTTTGAAAAATAAAAAAAATCGAATAAATGTTGTACAATTTGTCAAAAAACGTCACTATCTCAATGAAAAGTCTTTATTCAAACCTTCTTTAGGCAAATAATGTGTACTGCAATATTGAAAAAATGCAAGTAAGAAAGTCCAAAGAAATAAGAAAATTTCACTTTTAAAAAGTGATTTTTACTAAATTATTAAAACGGTCACCATCTTAAAAAGGAATCAGATCGCAAAAACAAATTTATAGGCAAACGAAAAACGAAAACGGTCGAGTTAAGACAGGACTTGGCTACGCTCAGTCAATTACTATTTGTCCCAAAAATAGTAATAAAAAAAGTGTTTATATTTTCAAAATTACGTAAATAGGTAAAAAGATGTATTTAAAGCCTTTTTTTTAGTTATTTACGGCCAGAAACAACAGTAAATAAATTGTATAATCGGTACCTACCCATGTGAATACCGTTTTTTTTAAACAAACGATAAGTTGTAGTCAAGCTGTTTCACAAAATATGCTCTTATAAAAATGGCCTAGGAATATTACAAAATTGTAAAAATAGGTTAAAGCCAAAGTGACTGGTTTCGTGTGTTTGACTCAACCCCACAAAGTTCCTCGACAGGAATCCTATCACGTTCAACACACCACGGCTCGGGCCCAACAGTTTCTAACTTACGCGCACGTGCTCTGCTGGCATTACTGAGGCTCGGTTGATTTTTCCATATTGAAAAGTTGAAAAAAACTTTTTCAATTTAAGATTTATGAATAAAGTTGGACGGTCAAGTGAAATGAAAACAGAACAAACGCAACGCCAAGATGCGCGTTTATCAAAAATCATCTGAAGCCAGGCAGGACACTGAATACAATAGTCCTATTATAACCACTTACGTTATCGTAGAATGGCGTATAACATTAATATTTTAGGAGGATTATTCCATCTTGAATTATTTAATAACAATATTGCATACCTCAATCCACTGTCTCGAATGTGTCGTCTATATGATACCATTGAATGTGACCATATAGATATCTACGCAAACAATCTCACATATTTAAAAAAAACAAATTATCAAACTCCTACCGTGACACTTCGTGGAGAACAGTTATGTAGCTGCTTTATTGTCATACCCTTTCTTTCTTTTTTCTCTTTCTCTGTAGGGTATTATATTTGATACTACTATGTTTTATATTTCATTGTGATTATCATTATTTCTGTTGTCATTACTAGTATTTCCGTCCAGTAACAACTTAACATTGATACTCGTGCTGTGAACATTTCTAATTGGAGTGTTAATATCTATGTAATTAATATACCAACGGCAATTCTATTATTGTAATAATTGTTAACACTGTTTAAATGTTTCAAACCATAAATAAATAAAAAAAATAATAATAATGATTGTCCAAGGTATCGTCAGTTGGTGTGAAAGGAATCAGGTGGGGTGATGCGGACCATCGATCTAGTATTGTTTTGCGAACGCTATAGCTCCGTCAACCGAAGCGACACATTCCTTCTTCTTTCTATACGCGTCTCGAAAGTTTTTGGATTACCCACGCAGCAGTCAGTTGTGTTGTTTGCCCACGAGAAATGTTTTAATTAATTTATTTTGGAAAAATATAACGTTTTTTAATTTTGTGAATATCCGGTTTTATAACTACCGCACATCAGTATATGAAAGAGATATTGTGATTAAAACCCAATTTTATTCACTTCCATCTTACTTCTATCTTTACTTCAACATATCGTTTATATATATCATTTGCTTCTATCTATCTTATTTTATTGCCCCAAAATAAATTGCTGCATTGTTGTTTTCAGAGGTGGAAAAGACCATGCCAAGAACGTATGAGAAACAACTGGGAGTTCAAAAAGATCGCGAATATTATCCCTGCCTTATTAATTTTTTGTGAATTCCTTTGTTTTATTAATAAATCTGTGGTAGCGAACGATGCAGCTATTTTTGAATCGCGGAAGCATTTCTATTGGTTTTTCACACGCCAACAAAGATCCCTCAACATCTTTAGTCAACATTAGTCTGTCGGGACAAAAAAGAAACCATTCTGTTCCAGATTGCCGAAGACATAACAGCTTTGTAAATCGCTACTAATTCGCTCCCACTTTTAATATACAAATATTTTATGAATATTAAAATTATGGTTCGGATGTAAATTATTATAATAAACTTGTAAGTACATTGATAAATGCTCATTTGATTTATACGCAATCCATATACCCCCCATAAATCAAAAAAAAATCTTTAAAAGTATATATTTAACCCTTTTTTAATGAGGTGCAGTCATTTTTTAAATGAATACACAAAAAAATAAAGCTAAATAAATACAGTGGTCCCCTTCACCTTAAAAATCTGAAGAGGATGTAAATTGTAGGTGAAGTCAGGGGAGGCACCAGGAAGATACGATCAAGTGAATCAAATACTCGAGTGTGAATAACATGAGGATAAGTGTGAATATAAATGAGCGTGTGCCAATACAGACTAATGTGGCGGTATATCCTCTCTACGCACTTCTTCGGATTAGTTAGTTAAAAGAGGATCTGATATTAGTTAGTTATAAAAATGAGGCAGATTAAATTCAATGTCCTGGCCTGGCTTGAGGTGGTTTGGGTTTATCACCGTGGTTTTTGCCTGCAGCTGCCGGACACATATAACATTTTTTATTCAGCTTTTCTGGCCATAAAGCTCAAACATATTGATGGATCCATTTCCTTACATCGGGTGTCTAGATTTCATAAGGGTAAAGGATGTAGTTCTAGTTGTAAGTAAAAAAAAAAAGAAATAAGTAAACAAACAGACGGATGTTGTGAATGTTTCGTTATGTCAACTTATTCTCATGTCACTTGAAATTTATTTTTCAAATAACATCGAACTTCTTCCTAGAATAAAATCATTTTTGTTGGTCTGTTTGGAGTTAAGAAGTCAGTAGACTACGACATCCCCAAGTGGGTTATGTTGTAAGGCTGAAGGTAGTGAGTAGGAGAAGGATGTGGGGAGAGGATAGTGGGAAAGTATCTGGTTATTTAGATCAGATCAAAAAAACGGCTAAAGCCATTTCAAGCAACGTTTCCTTTCTGAATGATGGTATTACACCAGAGAGTATTTTCTACTCTTAAACCTGCCGCAAAAATATCTTTTGTTATTTTAAATGATTAAATTGTGAAATAACAAAATTCAATCAAATAAAATTTTACTTGCGCACGCTGGGATTTGAACCCGCGACTTTCGGATTGCTAGTCGAGAACCTTATTCTTCGACGACGGAGGCCCTCTGACTATTGTAGTTGATTTGGTTTTCTACTAAATAAGTTTACATCACACGTAGTTATTTTACAACTAGTAAGTGATTTAGAAATCTTCCTTAAAAATTCGATTAACAAGTTATTTTGTATTGTTCAATAGTTCGAAATGCCAGTCTAATATAAAACGATACATACTCTATGAATAAGGCAGGCGCGATGATGGCACCACCTTATTAGGGTTAAAGTGAAGCTGATGTTCACTCTACGCAAGAACTATACCTGTAGATCTCGATATGGTATATCTTCTGAATCAAATAGCAAAGGTAGGATCACAAGGGTACTCACGATAAGTTGGTGATCTTGCCCGAATTGAGGTCCCTCGTGGTCGGTATTTAGCTATTCTGCGTCTAGATGAACCACAGGTAATTACGATGGTCAGTTTTGTAGCGATTAAGGGAAATACGGCGGTATTTTCACCTTGCGAGTTTCGATTTCTCACGATAAAAACGTTACGATGTTGACAGTAGCGATACGATATGAAGACTCCCGAACAACACTTTACGTCTCCTTAACGACGGCTGTCAGCGAGCAGTTGTCAACCAGTGAAGGCACCAAGTAAGCACCCAGTGTGCGAATTTAACCAATAGGTTTAAATTCTGGCCTTTGCCACGTAAAACAGAATAAACCTACCGAGATTCAATATAGCGTTATGAAACACTCTATGAATAATACATTTTTTTGCAGTAATTTGCTGTGTGGAGGGTTTTTTTGAGGAGAGGAAGAAGTGAATGTGGGTCTTAAGAGACCCATGTTATTGGAGAGAGGAAACACGAAAGCCGGCAAATCGTTCCCTAGCGAACTCAAGAAAGAGTGAAACGACGAAACGACCCGTAGGAACTCATGTGAAAAATGATTCCATGACAACTTAAAATCAACCCAACTCAATACCTCTTTGAAAAGTTAATAAAAGTTTTGAAAAATAAATTGAAAAATAGGCTGTAACCTAACCTAACCTATTAAACCAATATTTTTGTGATCACCTTTAATGACTTTTCAAAGGAGTTGAGTTGAATTCTTTCTGATTTGTCTGGTCGCTGTGACAAATAATTTCAACCATGAATTATGACTATGCATCGATGTCGGAGGGCTAAATGACGCTAGTTCTTCGAAGCATCTCCCGCGGAAATGCTGGTAGGAACCAGGGCAGCAAATTGCTACCTGATGCCTGTGCTCTAAATGTTGCATTCTGTTTGATAAAATAGGGGAATCCATTAAACGGTCCGCTCGTTTCTGAACACAGTAATTTTTTTAAAGCATTTTGGAGTTCCAGACCAGAGATGGCTGCCAAATTCAACAGTTTGGCACACTTGCGAGTTGTATGATGTCAGCGTTGTATAAAATTAACTGCGAGCCGCGGGCCCTGCACAGCACACCCAGCGTCAGAAAGGCTAACTTGATTCTGGCTTCGATGGAGCACCCATGTCTGAGCTGGTCCTTTTTTCCATAGGAGCAAAAGCATTTTCATATAATAAAGTGAAGAAACCAAAAGTGGTATATGTATTTAATAAAAATTGCAATGTTGAAGTTAAAAGCTTTTCAGATTAGCATTAATTTTTACGTAATGAATATTTGGAAGCCTTTTTTCAAATAAATGGGTTTGGTTAAATGCTGCTAGCAGAAATATTTATCATGAAGGACATTTTTTGCATTACCAGAGAGTTATCTTTTAAATAGTAAAATTGCAAAAAATCTGCGTTTGATCGGAAGAAAACTGTCAGCACATTACGATGACAGCTTTCTATTATTGACTTCTACCTGGTGTTCATACAAAAAGTATAGTAGCTTTGCCAAATTTATTTATTTGGTTATTTCGTAAGTGTTTTGAAATTTAAAGCGCAAGGTATCACAAAGTTTCATGAAATCCGTTTGTTGTGAAATTTGACAAAAAATTCGCAGTAAAAAAAATAATATTATTTTTAGCATCGAATAATTGTAACACATCCTCCTTACAACTTTCCCAATGCTTTCACAAGAGAGTCCACCGGGTAAATAGTTTAATGAACTGAAAAATATCTTATGATTTACGAGGCCGACAAACCCCTTAAATTCCTTCGGCTTAGGGTTGCCAGATTTAAAAAATGATTTGATAACGGTTTCAGCTCTACTCCTGAGTCCTGGTGATTAATTGAAAAAAGGAGGAGTTCAAATTGGGAAACATAGGAGAGTAGTTTTTCTTGTTGATGAGGTGCTGATAAATTGGTTTCCCCACGAAATTGCGAATTTGCGGAAGGAAATAAAGAGATTTTTAAAACGTTTTATGGGTTCGAGGCTTTAGGGAATTCTGCCATCTCTCAAAGTCTTCCTTCAGTAGATGATTATCTAAAAAAGGCAGTTGATATTATATTGATCTTGATCGATTTACTTTGAAAAGTGATTGCTTAAAAATATTTAATATTTTACAATAAGAATGTACGTATTGCCTAGTGAGAAAACGCATTTTCATATATATGTGTTTTGGGGTCCTTAACGATCTGATCTGGGTGTCAGCAAGTACACGAAGGATTACAGCGAAAAAGAAAGAAATATTCTCGGTTTACGAATAACCAATACGACAATATTTGAAAATCTCCTACTACCACCACAGTAAGCCGAAAATGTAGCTTGAATACCGACGCCTGGGTTGGACCCAAACGTGATACCAATTCAGCCACTGACCGGTCATTTTACAACATATTTGGAGTTAAAACGTTAATATCATTTTGCAGTCCAATAATAGTTTTTTAACGTCTTATAAATCGATGAACGCCGGCCGCATTCTCAAAAAAGCATGACTCATTGTCACGCTGTCACGCTGTAATGTTCCGCCTTAGCCAGGCGTACAAGCGAGGGGGCGGAACAAGCGCTTGGCCTAAACGTTCAGCGAGAGCGCGGAACAAGCGATAGAGAGGCACGATCGGCCTAAGCGTTCGGCTTAAGCGTTCAGCTCGTAACGTTATCGCGTAAAATTATCGTTCGTAAACCGACTTTACAGACAATTAAATTTTTTCAAATTAAAAAAAAAACTATTATACAACATCTGGGGGCTAATGCTAGAAGTGCATTTGTCCATTTCTTGTAATTTGATTTAGGTACTAGAAAGTGCTCTAAAACATCCCTTGTTTGAATGCTATGAATACCTATGTCAGGTCCTCTAGACATGAAACTACGGCCTTTCTAACGTAGAAGTCAAAATATTGATTCAGCCAAGAAATCGATAAACAGTCTTCATTGCTGAGCTTTTCATAAATTTTGGGGTAGGCCCTAGATATATATGCATATAAATATGCGTCTGGGTACAAATATGCCAAGGAAAACAAAGACAATTTTCAATGTTTAAAAGGTTGATAAACGGTAAAAAAGTATTTGAGTCAACCCTGCAATTGATCTAGTCGCGTAGTCTGCAGCGTCCGGACTAAAATCAAATCGGGAACTGCAAATTGGATTTCTGACTACGCGGGATGAGACACCTTCGTCTGCTGTCGACACCGTGCTGAAACTGATACCGATGGTTCAATAACTATCGAGAAAAGGGTGCTAACCAAAAAAATGACGCTTCATCATTAAATTTGTCACCTTCCTAAATTAACCTAACCAAAAAAAAAAAAATTATATTTGAATTTCGCTTAACTAAGAAAACGCCACTTTAATATCACATTACTTAGACCCAACTCAAATTTCCATTCCACTTTAAGGCAGTATTCTAGTCTAGAAAACAAAAAAAAAACATTTTTTTTCATATTATTTCCAAAGTTTAAATATTCAAAAACTAAGGAATTTTTTGAAATTCGCATTATTTTAAAAGTTACAACCATTTTAATGTCACGGTTTAGACGGAATCTAACTAGAATCTGAACAGAACAAAATTTTAAACGCATTTTTCTCAAAATAACTTTTTTCGAGACGGTTAACACGATATCTCAGTTCCACAAAACCAATTTGCTTTAAATTTGGTGTGAGCTTTCTCTATACATTACTCTACAGCATGAACTAAAACTATAACAAAATTTTCTATTTTTACTATTTAAAAAAAAAATTGGTTAAGTCAAAAAAACTGGTAAAAAATGTCTTTTTTATTTAAGTCAGCCGCCATTTTGCGAAAAATAATTCTTTTGTCTTTTTCTTAGTTCAAGCCATAGCCGCATTTGCTTGGGTTAAGAATTATTATTATTATTTTTTTAAAGATTATTAGGAAGGTTGCAATCGTGTCAACCAGGGCGCGCCATTTTTTTAGACCCCTCACTTCAACACCCTGCAACTTTTTTAATTTTTTCGTTTGATTTTTTTGGTTTTATGTATTTTTTAATGTTTAAGCAATATTTGGTAAAATAATGGCTTGTAAAAAATATTTTTTTTTGTAGTACATGAAAAAATATCTACAATTCATGCTTCTAGCAAGAATATCCCCTTAAGTCAACAAAAAATGCCTTTTTTCGGTTCAAACCTTGTTTCGTCGGTAAGGTCAGACAAATCAGAATAGCGATAACAGAAATGTGAAACAAACCTAACCTTAGCTAAAACAACCGGTTATTTTATCATGCTCTGTTGCGTTCTATTTTATCCGGTCACGCTAAAGATGTCACTGCAGATTTAAACCGATTTGGAGGTCTGAAGTAAGGTCAAGTGCAATCGGTCAAATATTTTCAACATAACATAACAAATTCAATTGGCTTAGTGACCACATCTGAAAAGTCAAATACCAAGTACCTACCTGTCTGCCTTGCTACAAACTTATACTTATCTAATCCCTTTTCCTACAACACTAAATAGAATTTTTAATCATCTACTCGTATTAAGGCAATCATTTCAATTCTCATCGTCGTCAGCTATACAGATCTCTAATTAAAACTTGACTGACTGCAAAAAAAAAAGCATTACGCTATTTTGTTCGTGCCACAAAAAAAATCTTAACCCCCTCAAAGCATAACCCCTCAAACCCCTGAGTTCCATTACTTACCGCCATTGAGTAAGATTGAATAGGTAGGTACCACGGTAAGAACCATTTCCTGTTAAATTTTAAATTTAAGTTGCATCCTTCGCGACTATAAAAGCCTTGGTCGTTGATTTTAGAGAGTCTAGGAGGGGAAACCGAAGTGTTGCATAAATAAACGAGGAAAATCTAAGTGGTGGGAAGAAAATCCCGTTGGAAATAATTGAGTTAATGAAAAATTTAAAAATGTGCTTGGAAGTATTGAAATTACATTTTAAGAGTTTTTTTATTGGGTGACGGAAAGATAAAATGTACCAAACAAGTAGGTTCAGATACTTGGTGGTTAGATTTATTAAGTGTGGATGAGTTTTGCCAATAATTTGACTTATTATCGTGACTATCTGGGACCAAAATTTAGAAGGATTCGTAAGAAGTTTTTCTCCGTCGGAGTCAGCAAATCTAGAAAATATTTCATTTTTGTCAACATAAGTCTGGCTTATTTTTGATAGCATGGAGGCAGTGTAATCAGCTGTCTCTCGTGAATGAACTAATTGAGAACATATAATGATTTTATGATGAATTTTAATCATGCAACAAGTTAAGCTTTTGTTTTGATATGAATCCAAGCCCACCAAGCAGAATCGTTACGACAAACTAAGCTGTGGATGTTAGTTTATCCATGTCGTTAGCATGTCCGTTCGATTAAGAGCCTTAGTGCATCGATACACTAACCAGCTTTTAGTCGATTAAATCTGTCAAATGCATGGAAAAAAGTAGAATACAAGAAATGTCACGTGGGCCTGTTTCACAATCCGACCTTATATTTCACATCGGATGGCGAAATACGATGTCAGGCAAGTAGTGTAAGACAGAACGCATGATAAATGGTCTAGAAGCAAAAGGTACTTAGTCAGAAGCGACATTTATTTCCATTCAATTTGTATGTCTCTTCTAGTGTTCTTCATTTATTTATTTTATTCTAAACTTTTTACTTTTTGTTTCCCTTTATTTTGTTTTTTATTTTTATTTTTTTACGTACGTATATTTGTTATTGTGTAGATAGAAATGTAATAATGAACGCTATATGCAGGGACACCGGAAGGTCTAGGGTGGTTCATAATAATTAAGCTAGGTTTTATTAAAAACAATAGATTCTTTCACCGTACGATGGAAGAGGAAAATAATTAAATTCCATGTACCGTCTCATAGTAGACACAATTAAGACAAAACACGAATTAATTGTTTGTCAAATATGTAGGACAAAAGTTTTTTTTCAAAATAATGTGTAATCATTATTTTTAAGTTAAAATTATTAATCTTATCTAATATAGGAATTGACAAAAAATATTGTTCAAAAAGGTAATAAGCCTATAAAATAACTTTCACTGCCCTCTATAAAAAATGCAAAAATTTTAGATTCTGTGCTAAGCCATTAACTAGGGTCAGTTACATTACTATTATAACTAATTACCATATGAGCGAACAGATTTCTCGGTCGGTAATAAGATGCATTGTTTATCTTTTCGAACACGCTGAAAGCTGTTTTTTTGCTTGTGCATTAGTTTTGTTAAAACCCTTTGTTTATAAATACGATAGGATCCTGCGAATCATTCTCTTTTCTAATTAGCAAGCGGAAGAAACTGTTACTACAAAAACTCAGAGAGAACGAGCTGATGTTTTTAACTGTGTAGATTTGAAACATGTAAAGTCATCATGAAAACGTGGGTTCCATGCCAACTGGGAATGATGTCAACTCAACACCTCCTTGAAAAGTCATTAAAATCTATGAAAAAAATAATTTTAAATTAGCCGATAACCCTAACCTAACATAACCTATTTAACCTATTTTTTATATATATATTTTTATCACTCTAACTGACTTATCTGAGATGGTTCTGAGTTGGTTTCATTCCGAGTTGGCCGGTCACCGAAAACGTGATATGTAAAAATAAACTCCGTACACTTATTTAAATGGAGTGTTTTACCGATACAATCAAACAAATATAATTGTACATTTTGAAGATACCTAAATATTTTAGAATATAAGTAATTTTAGTTTTCATTTTACGTGTTATATATATAAAAAAGTAGGTAACGTAAATATATATATTTGGAAATCTTTGTGATAAAGGCGTCTTTGCTGTCATCAGAGTCTAAATCACCACTAGGCTACCACTGCCTTGTGATGGCTTACACCCACTTAAACATCACTTGCAAAGGTGACAATATTTAATAACGTTCTGTCGATTGATCTGATTCCAAAACCCCTATTTGAACTTCTGACAATCTAGTGGCCAGTTGTAGACAAATAAAACAAAAATTAAAACCCTTTTACTTCCACAAAACTATCGGTTACTGCAATAGCTTCTTTTCACGGAATCGTAAGAAGGAAAGAACGTTTTCAGACACCTGACTATTACTCAATTTTTAAAATATTTATATTGTTTTTGGTCCACTTAAGCTCAAAATAAGCTAAAACCCCTTGTGGTGAAAACGGTTAAGGTCTTAAAATTTTATGCCCAAAGCTTGACATTTTCTTGATGTTGGACCAAATGAAAATGCTATTTGTTGAACGAGTTTTGCACCATCACTTTTCCCCGCGCTCCGAAAACTTTCTACAGCTAACTAGAGCCCATCAGGACTGCGAGCTGTAGCAGATCTTGCGATTTTTTCTGCTTTGATGTAAAGCCACTTTCTTTGAATTCTTTAATTGGTCCCACCAATAATTTATTTTCTTCGTGAAACGAGTTAAATGTTTACTTTTGCAGCTTTTTATCCAACTTTTCATAAATTCTATTGAAAAATTGTTAATGCCAAGATCTTCTAAAATTTAATTCTAAAAATGTTCGAACCTGTAGCTATGATTATTTTTATAATGTATTTAAAAGAAAACTTCTTTTATTTAATGGAATTGGTATTTAATGCATCCCGTTCTTTTGATGCCTCGAATATTTCTTTACTGGAAAAGCATTTAGGTCTTCTTGCAAATATTCGTTTATTAGACATGAACGTTGATGAAAATGATACTGTTCTAATATACACATAAATGACGTATGTTGGGATCTCACCAAACTTCATAATATAATAAACTATACTAACTATATCACCACACATACAATCTGCCTACTCTTTCATTTTTCGTTAGTTGATATGCCTGAAGAAAAAATTTGGGTTTGTGCAATAGTGATTGGGAATTTGCAGAGTCATAATAACCAATTATACAAACGGCATCTGTTAAAGGACACTGAAATTAATTGACTAGCCTATGCACTGCACATGCTACTACATGCCTACTCCTTCAAGAAAAAAGTTGTAACTTTTCGTTAGTTTGTTGATGTTTTTGAAAACAAAGCTTGGGTTTGGTTTGTGCAATAGTGGTTGGAGATTTTAGTCATCTCTGCACAAGAGTAAAGAAAAAGGAATATTAGGTAATAAATCGCCAATGGAAAAAAAAGAATACCTGATCTCCGTCGTAGGTCCAGGAGCCGAACTTGAGGAAGCAGGTCTGCTGGTCGAATGGAAAGTACCTCACGTCTATCTCACACGAGGACTTGAAGATGGCTGGAGGGGTCCACATCACCTTGCCCGAGTGCTCGAGGACAGCCTTGGTCATCGTGGTGACCACGTATTCACCATCGGCACTGGAATTAAAAATAACCATTCATGAAAAAAAAAATATTTACACGGACTCCACATCAGTGTTCATCATCAGGGCGGATGTGGCTGTAACCGAAATTTTGGCCGAAGAAAGAGGAACGGCAACACGGAATAATAACCCAAAAATTAATCGCGATAGTACAATTGGCTCTGAAAATCTCATATCAAAGAATGGAGATCATTAGAGAGATCCGGCAGTGGATTTAATAATTGACTGAACTTAGCGAAGGACTACTCTCGCGTTTTGCATTTCGCCTTTCTGTAAATTTGTTTGTTACAACCTGGTTACGGTTAAAGATGGTGGCCGTTTTGATATTAGAAAAATACATATTTTTTAAACGTGATTGATCGTCAAAACCTCGGGATTATTAATTAAGTCAGTATGTATTTAAGGACCCAATTACATATTTTATGAGTTCAGAAGAATATTTCGAATTGATTTATTATAAATGAGTGTAGGAACTATGATTTTTCTTGTGTGTTTTGAATGACCAAATATAATAACTAATGAACTCCAATTTACACGTTGCGTTCAGAAGTGCCCCTTATATTTTCTTTATTTTAGTAAATTGTCTATGAAGAGATAAATATTTTTTTTTGTCTGCGATTTTGTTTGACATTTTTACAATGATAATAGTATTTTTCATACTTCAAATTAAATTTTAAAATTCAGGCTTAAAAACTGATGAACACACTGCCCATTGTTGCAAATACTGCCACTTATTACTGAAATGTTTTTAGATTTTTACGGCCAAAAGTATTTTGGTTATTTATTTTTGGGGTGTTGTATTTATGCCGTGTTGCGCTTCCTCCTTTTTCCAATCCAACGTTTCGGACAGCGTTACCGTGTCCACCATAAGCACAGATGTATGGCAACTTATTTCTGTTTATTTATTTTTAATTCAGGATATGGGTTAAGGTTGCTTTTTTGACAGTACATTGTAGTATTTTAGTATTGGGGCATTCACAAGCGTCGTTATTTTCATCCTGATGTTATGTAGGTTAGGAATGATAGGATTAAATCAAATTCAGCTTAACTGAATTGCTCTCACGGACTGCCTGCTGCAAAAGTCTTGTACAAAATGAAGAGAACATCAATTTTCCTCTGAGGTTATCGTGGTTGGGTTAAGCCAGGCCAGAGCAGTGAATGCAGTCCGCGATACAAGTGATTTAATTGCACAGTCCACAGCACTACATAGAGTAGCAGTGCTGGCTAGTGGTAGCTAATGGGTATTTGTCTGAGAAGTCGCCACCGCGAGACAGCGCTGGTTGCGAGGCGGTTGGATTTAAATTAACGAGCTGAATGGGACAAGGGCTGGGAACGCCACAATAGGATTATGTTCCGTGTTCTTTATTAACAGTAAAGATTCTAAAGATAATCTAAAGTGCTTTGTGTCTGTTTTATCTGTGTTTTTATTGCTATCTTAGCTAGTTGGTTTGCAGTTTCATTCGACTTTCATTAATTTGAGAGGCGGGAATGGGTACCGCTGCCTTGAGAACCTATAAAGAATTTATTGGACAACCAACACCTCTGACATATATTATCCCAAGTGGTTCGCTGCGTTTGGTGAATTAGCAGGAATGCCCGGATTCACAGGTTGAGGTTTATCCAGATCTTGACGGCGGGTGCGTCTGCCCACCAACTGCGTGGTAGGCTGGATCGCGAGAAACGGTGCTCAGGAGAGAGTAAAGTATTGCTCGAGAGATTTTAAATCTCTCCAGCAGGACTCTCTGGGAACATCGCATTACTACACTGGAAGGGATAGATATGGCCGTCACACCTGGACATTCTGATCCCCAGATTTCTATTCACCCCTCCAAACCTTTTATCTTCCCAGAACTTCCTATCCTTCTTTTCCTAAAAAAAACCCTCCACACAGCATCCCCAAAGAAAGTTTAGATCCTGAGGGAATTTTTTTTCTTTAGCGCCCCCTGTGGAGATAACATGGCATGGCCCGACACAAGTATTATGTTCACTTGGTGCCATGTCTTTCTCAGGCTTCCCCGATCTTTTGTACCATTCACATCAGTCTCGTACACTCTTTCTTCGCTCATTTGCTCTACATGCCCAAACGATTCTAAGTATTTAAAGGAACGGTTGCGCGACCTTTTTCATATAAAAACTTAAATTTGGATTTGAGGCCAAAATACTTTACCAAACTGAATATTTTTTTCTATCAAAAAGTAAGGCTAATATCTATTACGGATACTGGCTACTTTATTTATTTGTGTTTTAACTTACAAGTCTAATTAATGTAGACCATCAAAAAATTGAATATTTCTTTATTTTAGAGACAACTTTGAAAATTTTTTTTGAGTTAATAGTAATTATTAAAAAATAATCTTGCCGATCATACAATGAAACATAAAAAATAATTAAACACGTTTTTATTTAAATTATTTTTTTTTTAATTGAAAGCGTTTTTTGTGTACTGACAATTTTGTGTACCAATGTAAATCGGTCTTTGGGAATAATTAGTAATCAAATTAATTTTAATATGAGACCGAAATTCACGAGAAACCTTGAAACCTTTTGGATCGATACTTACCGTATTAATAATACAAGTTTCTTCAAATCAACCTCAAGAATGTCTCAGTTTACTATAAATATCGCAAACATGAAGACTTAGATGTATTTTCTAACTCAATTACTACCTTCAGAAAGAAATTATACTTACATATCCCTGATGATCTCCTTACCTAGAGCTATAATATGTGTATAAATGTATGTGTATGTGCATATGTGAATGTATTTTCTAATTTTTCATCCTTTTTGCTTTATGTATGTACTTAAATTTATTATTATGTATTACAACAAATTATGAATGTCGAGATGAATGGTGTGCTCACCTTTATTTGGAATTGTCACTGTAACTACATAAAAAATTTTAACTGATGTAATAATTAAATATGTGATATATTCTGTTGGCGAGCCAAAAAACAAAATAAATAAATATAAATTTAAGCCCATCAAAAATCTTCTCTATATTTTTGTTTTTTTTTCAATTTAATTTTCTGTTTTATTATAAGTAGGGTAAAATTATTTTTTTGAATAATTATCATTATCTCACAAATATTTGTGAAAGTTGTCTCTAAAATCATTAAAAATCTATTTCTTTAATGGCCTGTTTTTTTAAATTTGGGACATAAAGTCTGCATTAAGGCCTATATTTTAAAATTTGGGACATTTTACGGCCGGCGTAGTCCAGCGGTAAAGCTCTTGCCTAGCATTCCGAAGGTCGCGGGATCGAATCCCGGCGTGGAAAATAAATTTTATTTGATTAATTTGTGTTATTTCACAATTTATTCATTTAAAATAATAGTATATTTGCGGCACGTTCCAGAGTGGAAGATACTCTCAGTATCGCCCTGGTGTAAGACCACCATTCAGAATTGAAACATTGCTTGAAATGGCTTTAGCCGTGTTTGGTGACCAGATCTGAATAGCCAGGTACTTCACACCTTCCTCTTCCCCATCTCCTTCCCCTCCCCACTACCTTCAGCCTCACAACAGACCCCATTGGAGATGCCATAGTCTCACTGGCTCCAGACGGGAGCAGTTGGGACTCTTGTGTGGTATTCATATAAAAAAAAAAAATAGATATGAATCACATATCCATTCTAGATATTTGCTACAACTTTTGAATAAAAAAAATATTATTTAGTTTGGCCTCAAATCCAAATTTAAGTTTTGTATGAAAAAGGCCGTGCAGCCGTCCCTTTTAATACGTTGTAAGAGCTCAGTGCAAAGTATTGATTTCCCTAAATACATTTCTAAGTATTATACAAAAACAGTTAAATAACTACTATAATTTAAGAAATGGGTGAAGCCCCTTAATAGAATTGGGTTAAGCCAACAAGATTGATGTGACAACTTGCCTTGAAACACTTTGCCAGCCATAAATTTGATGGATACTAATTCAATAAAACATTTCTAATGTAAGTTACAACAACCGAGCGCTGTCATCTGTTGAGACAAATTGTAACAATATTTCAGTTGTAAATAAAGATGTTCGTACTAAATTTAAATATCGTACACCAGACGTAAACACCAAGTAAATATTGAAAATAATATCAAATTTTAAGGAAATTCTAAATTTTAGTTAACATGGAGTTTTTTTATAAACATCACTAGTAGTTCTGTCGACAGTGGTTTTTCCTTTTTTTTCGTTTCTTAATGCTTCTTATTAAATTTTTTGATTTTTCGATTCTTGTTTGCCCAAGATTCACAATGTGCAGAATGTCAAAAATCTTTGATGTTACAAGGATTTTTGTTGGAATATATATACAAGCAATCGACTTAATGCGAGCAGATTTCAGGCTTTGACTGATTCCTGTTAGGTATTCTGAATCCCAACGGCCCGATTATTAACAAAACCACCCCAAGCCAGACCTGGTCAATTCATCGAATCGAACATATATGATATCCTACAAAATTTTTTTTTTCAAAATATTACGATACCTACCTACTAAATGTACTATTTTTCAAATGTAAATAAAACCTAATAATTAAAAAAAAAAACACATTAATAATTTTTTTGGATAACGGGCGGAAACCATTTATAGGATAACCAACACCTCTACCATAGGTCACACAAGTGGTTAGCAGGGGTTAACCCGGGATCATGAAGTGAGGTTAGTCCGGGTTTTGGCGGCGGATGCGTCTGCCCATCTGCTTCGTAGCAGGCCGGATCGAGAAAGACTGGTTGAGGGATGTCTTTTAACTTTTCCAGCCAGACTCCCTCGACCCATCGCCTTGCACCGCAGTTGGAGGATGGATTCATTCGTCCGTCATTCACAGACACACTGACCCCTAGATTCCTACCCACCCCTCATACCTTTTTCTTTGTCAGAACTTCCTATCCTTTCCTTCCTCAAAAAAAGGCTCCACACAGCATCCCCTTAAATGACATGGGCCACGACGGAAATTATTTTCTTACGTAACGTAACTTTTTTTAAAAATTCTTTATTATTTAATATTTTTTTTTTAATTATTGTAAAGTTTTGAAACAATGTTTTTAAATTTTTAATAAATATCCACATAATATAAATATTTTGGAGGATCTCATAAAGTTAAGAGGCCGATTTGGTTCAGTGTCCCGGCCTGGCTTTAGGTGTTTTAGTCGCATCGGACGGAGATTAGTATCTCCCCCAGGCCTGTTAACGCAGAGTCCCGCTATCTCGACCATTCGAGCCTTTGTGCGAATTTGTGCCACATACAGCACTTTTTCCCGGGCAACATCACTGTCAGTTGGAACGGAATTGATGGCCATTTTTAACGCAACGGATGGAACTGCCAAAAAGCGTTTTTTTATTAGAAACTTTATCATTTTTCGGACTTGCGACTCGCGAGTGTGAATTATAGTATTTTGGTTACATGACAAAATTTATTACACAGGCGTTAATTTCACTTACCAATTAAACACGGGAGGATTTAAACGCAGACTAAATTCTAAGTGGAGAGATTACACGTACTAGAATTACACTTATCAAAGAATCCTAACTTGCTTTTGTCTTCCAATATGTATTTTGCACAACTAAAATTTAAGCCTATTATAACTACTTCATGCATTACTCGCATTAATTAGGATTGTTATCAAAATTCCAGAAAATGTTGCCTCGCTTCCATTGGCAACATTTAAAAACGTAGAAAAAATAATTCTTTTGACGTTTTCTGTCTAAACTGCATCACAGCTTTTCTTGTATTTTCATGAAAGCTAAACGAAAAATATTAATGCAAAGAACTGCGTCAGCAGTTTCCAATGTATTTTAAGATAAAATATTGAGTTGCACAAGTTTTTCACCGTCTTAAAACATTTTACAAGTTTTTACAAAATGATTTTCTAAAATAGGAAGTCGTGTTTTACGGAACGCAGCCATGTGCTTGTAAAGCACGGTTCAGGCGACTCCTGCAGTAAAGTTAATCTGATTTACTCTTTTTGGGGTTGTCTGGAACGTTATCCGATGACCATATACATGAAATGCGGTTCAACGTCTACGAAAGTTGTCCGAGAAAACGGGGAAAACTTAAAAGACCGACCTTAAAAGTGTTAAATTATGTCAGCATATTTTTTGAATGGTTTCATATGATATTTACAGTTGAAAGATCACGGAAATTTTACTAAGAAGATAATTTAGTTTCTACAGATTAAGAAAAAGTAGAAGTGAAACCTTCAGTAAACTCAACTTCGAGAGATTGAAACTAATACAGAGTATGAGAAGTCAGATAATTGTAGGGTATATTTATTATAATATTGTTTCCAAGTTTAAAAATTATTTTACATTTTATTCTGCGAAGCACCTCACAAGGAGGACACCAATTAATCTATCTCATTCTCTCGCAGGCTAAATCCAATAGATGTATGTGTTTGTCTCTTTTAAGTGTCGCTTTTTCGTTTCATCGAGTTTAAAATCACAACGGCGCTACAGAAGTTTTCACTTTAATAATTTTGTGTTCAATTCACACGCGGTAGAAGTGAAACCTTCAGAAAACTAAATTAGAAAAGAGTGGGAGGCTACAAAGCACCGCTCATCTCATTCTTTCGCAGAATAACTCCTATAGATGGTTGTCTTTTTTGACGTGATAAGGTCTTATAAATCGATGAACGCCGGCTGTATGCACGAAATAGCATGATACGTTCACAGTCACGTTCCACCTGAGCCGAGCGTGCGACAAGCGATAGAGTGGCACGATCGGCCCAAGCGTTCGGCTTGTGACGCATATATCTCTCTTCCACTCCATCGTTATTGTACGACGTTGTAGCGAATCTTACTTTCAGGACTTCCTTTGTGATGTTGAAAATACTTACGAGACTCCTAAGAAGGATCTTTGTGTTCGGAGAAAGTAATTAAAGAGTTCGCACACGTTTTATAATTTATTTTGTTAGACAACATTTACACATTAAAGATCGCGGTAGGATGCTATGGAAATGGGGATTGAATTTAGATTTTAGCAGCTTGTTCTTGATCGGAGTGTCGCAACTGGAATGACGTAGGTTGCTTCACGCCGAGCGATGTTGACCAATGTTGCCCACGTGATGGTGTAGCCATCGAATAAAGAAATAGTCAAGTTAATTTACCTAGTACTTAGCCGCATTTCCATAACGTTATCACGTAAAATTATCGTCCGTAAACCGACTTTACTGACAACCAATTTTTTTAGTGTCGCTTTTTCGTTTCATAAAGTTTTAAATCACAATAATAATAAGCCTATCTCGACACAGGTATATCCCAGTGAGACAGGCATCGAAAAACCCAATGTAAGTATACTTTATATACATAAATAAATAAATAAATAAATATTCATATATTTTCTTATCTTTCTTTTTTTGCAAGTAGAAATAATAATATCCTCACTGGCATATCCCGAGCTGAACATTTAATTTACGAGATCAGATTTAAAATGAAAATGAAGTTACAAAAAGAACTGTAAAATATTATGCAGTTTATTTCGGTTTCAGTCTGTTAAATTAATTGCTGTCAGGATGTTTTCTATTTCTGATTTTCCTTTGTTTTAAATCCAGCTTTTTATTTGGATTAAAAAGTTTTAATATTGTCGTGATTTTTGACTGAGAGTGGAATTTCGTTGTAGTGCTAAGTACTTACCAAAATACAAGTATATGGAGCTTTTTGGACAAAATTTGGATTTTTAATGGCCTGTTGGATATGTTTTTGACCTTGAGATCAAGTGTTTCTAATATCTTATGTTATCACTTGTCTGTATGTAAAAATATTTCCTATTTATACTTTGAAAATTTTCAAAACAAATCAATTTTGAAAATATCATATTACAGTACAGTAGAATCATTTTTAAGAGATTCTTGCCTGTGCAGTGGTGTACTGTATTGTACTGAGGGGGTAAGAAAGTACTGCTGGTGGATGTTCCAAACAATTTTTCATCAATTTAAACCACAATTTACAGTTTGAGATGGGCTTGGGTGTCGCCGTCCCGTGAACCATTTATTGGATAACCAACCCCTCTGCCACAGGTCACCTTAAGTGGTTCGCTACATTTGGTGACTTAGCAGGGGTGCCTGCCGGACTGCCGGGTTCATGGTTTTTTTTTACGTGAGCTCCACACAGGAGGCCCTGAGGAAAATAATTTCCCTCAGGGCCAATGTCATCCCTGGGGACGCTGTGTGGAGGGCTTTTTTTAGGGAAAAGGAGGAAAGGAGAGTTCTGGGAAGGAAAACGGTTTAAGGGGTGGGTAGGAATCTGGGGTTCAGTGTGTCCTGATCATCCAACTCCAAGACCCAGACAAACCTCACCCCATGAATCCGGGCACCTCTGCTAAATCACCAAACGTAGCAAACCACTTAGGGTGACCTACGGCAGAGGTGTTGGTTATCCAATAAAGGTTCCCGGGCGGCGGTACCCATTCCCGCCTCCCAAATTGCAAATGGTTTGAGGTTTATCCGTTTATTGCTCACCAACTGTGAGGTTTATCCGTTTATCTGCTCACCAACTGCCTGCAGGCCGCTAGGTCGGGAGAGACTGATAAAGAAAGACTTTTTGACCCGTCAAACAGAATTCTCTCGGAACATCGCCTTGCACCGCAGTAGGAGGGATAGATTCATATACTTAAACGTCACTTTTGGACACACCGACCTCCCGATTCCTACCCACGCCTCATACCTTTTTCCTTCCCAGTACTTCCTCCTTCCTTTCCTAAAAATATCCTACATACAGCATTCCCAAAGACGAACTAGGCCCTGATGTGAACTATTTTCCTCAGGGCCTCCTGTGTGGAGCTCATGTAAAAAAAAATAACCCTTTTTATGTAGTTTTGACGAACATCAAGTACATTAAATTGTTTGTGCTGATCGCTAGAGAACCTATAGGGTTTACGCATAATGACTCCAATTATGGATTTCTGGACCTAAAATCTAAAATTGTTCTACCTGATACTCCCCAACCAATACAACCATACGTTAATATGGAGTTGCATATAGAACTGAAAAAACGTGAGAATTGTTGAGAGACAGCAAATACGGAATACTGAGGGGAGAGTAGAGTGTTATTTTAAAAAACAAACGATATTTGCTTTTGAAGGAAGAATGATTTTTACAATTGAAAAAGACATGGTCAAGAGTATCTTCCTCCACACCGCACTGCACTATCGAGGTCTCGAATTTTAAACAGCGCTGCAATAGAGCAGTGAGGGTAATATTATTATTTTTTTATATATTGCATATCTGCGGAACCTTTACGAATTGCAGATCCTCTCGGTTTTGCCCTGGTGAAAGATGACTTGTCAGATTCAAAATGTTGCCTAAAATGGTTTCCAGATGTTAATGAATACCTTCCTCCTCATCTCTCTCCCCCCCCGCAACACGTTCAGCTTCACAAAATACCCCAATTGGGGATGCCAGTCTTATCTTGATGGGTATCTTGTAAATATCTGCTAAATCTGAAGTTTAAAATACAAATTTTTTTCAACAAGTTTTTACTCAATCTTCAATCATAATAAAACCTGCTTGTTTTCTGAAATTAACAAAGAAAAATTACTTATATTAAATTTGCGAAACCGGAGAATTTACAAAGGCCACAAAGGGAGATTAAAAAAGAAAAATAATTATAAGCGGAATTATTAAATTCACATTCCAATAAGGCCGTACATAAAAATGAAATGCCATTAAAAGGAATTTAGGATATTAAATTGTTCATTTCACCTTTGTTTCCGCACTGATTTCAGCCAAATTAAATTTGTATAAATATTTAAAAGGTTTTGATAATATTTTGAAAAAAAAAAAAATAATAATTTTTTTAAATTTTTCATTTGTGAGAAAATATTTGTAAGAAGTCTTCGGCGAATCGGTTAGTGACTTCTAATAATAAAAAATAAATAAGAAATTATCCACCTCGAAGCACATTGAATCTTTTAATTGCTGATGGGATTCCGAGAATAGGCTATAAGTAGTTGTACCTAAAAAGATTAAGTTAATTAAAATTTTGCTACTGTTTAGTGTTAAAGAAAGGAATTTCTTATTTCCCAACACTTAACCGAACTTAATATGCCCCCTTTAGCAGATTGGAACCGTTGATTTAAAAATACTTATTTGGCCCCATCAACCGAAAATATGACTATGCCAAAAACTGGGTATAGATATTAGACCTAAACCATTTCACACTGAGATTAATAAAACAATAATTTGGAAGGGTTGTTTCACTGAATTTAAAAAATTCATCAAACTTCAAAGTTCATATTATAGTTCTATAAGGTCTACATAAAGTTACGTTAAAGTTAAAGTTACGTTAAAGTTAAAATTACGTTAAAGTTAAAATCACCCCCACGCCCTTTTCGAACTTTATTATTAAATTTCGCACAAGTGGCGTTCAAAATAAGAAATAAAAATACTGTATACTGCTACGTTTTGGCGGGTTGCCGGCGTAGTTGTTCCCGTGGTTAGCTCAGCAGGTAGAGAAAGGTGACTCTATTCCCCAGGGTTAGGGTCGGCGAGGATGACTTACGCTCTACCGGGCAAACAAGGAGGGCAATCATACTGTATCCAATGAAAGAGGGTGGTCTGACATACAAGGTTTATTGGAGATGTGGGCACATGACATGGTTATGACAGTCACAAGATAACAATAAATGACATCCTGGCTAGTATAAACGGTTCTCTCTCTCGGCGTGGGTGAAGCGATAGTAGCACATTTATGGGGGAATAATGGAGTATGACTTACGCAATCGGAGACTGAGCTGGAGAGCGGCATCCTGGATACGAGAGTTCTGTCGTCACTCCGTGTAAACGGAGTCAGGCCCTCATCATAAAACGTGTATTGTTGGGCGTGATCCCACGCACGTAGGCGGGAGACGCTCCGGAGATTTACACACACACACAACTGGTTGCGAGCACGCACCGGCTAATTCTGGCGTTGGCGGTCCGCGGGGGAAGGTGGTGCGGTGGGGGGCGTTTGCTTGGGACGGGGCGTGAGGGAACGCGTGCACACGGGACTGGTGACGTCATCTCTCATTGTTTGTGTAATGTTGTAACATAACAATACATCTGTTTTCAAAAAAATAATATGAACAATCAACGGGCTTACTTTTATTGTGGCCACAGTGATTATTCAGTGAATCTTTAACTATCGAGTTACACCTATTCTCACGTGATCTACCAGGTATGGTCCTGTATATTTCTTGCCTGTAGAGAGTGCATATAAAAAAACATTATTTTTGTAGATTTTTGGGAACAGCGGTGTTATTTTTAAATACAACTTTAGTATTTTGCAACAAAAGTGATGTCGATAGTTTTTTTTATACCGGGAAATAACCAATCTCGTGTATTTTGAACCCAAACATGGGGCGGGCAGCTTTGAGAAAGATGGTATTTGTAAAAAATAATGGCTTGAGAAGTGGTTAATATTTAATGGCGCTGAGAAAAAAAAATGCGGTTCCAAAGTTTATGATAATGTCCTCCCGGAAAATTGTATTAAATTAATGATTTTACAGCTACCACTTTCTCGGCCATTTTTTTTTCTTTTGTGGTCTTCCAAATTTCACCTTTAAGTTAAGATTAAAATTAAATTTGTGGCAACCCTTCTGAGAGGTTAATATCTAATATTGAAAAAAATAATGTTGCAATCTTTGAAGTAGATGCCTAGATATTGTGGTTATAATTAAAAATTTGGTATTTTCTCCAGTTGTAGGTGGCGCAGTTTATTTGAGATGATGCAAATAAAACTATCTTCTTAGGATTTTGTGCATGGCGCGCACTTCCAATTGCAGTGACCTTGCGAAACGTCACTGAGAAACCGTCAGAAACTCGTCACTGAGAGACCCTTCTGTCTAATTTACGCCCGTTTATTATCGAATATTAAGTTTGTAGCGTTTTTAACAGATATTTTAAATACTTTACAGATTGTACTTATTTGAATATTTTGATTATAAATTTGAACATTAAAAAAATTCTACATAAATATTTTTTTTTAAGATATAATACAATACAAGTTGATCACCCAGAAAAGTAGTCCTTACTTTTTAACTTTTTTTTTGATTTAACTTACATTTACAATGTTATTCTACATGTTGTCGTACTTATATGTTAATTATGTAATTTGTTGCTGTACTATTTATAATTTAATTATGTTAATGGTACATGTTGTGCCGTCTATGTAAGAATAAATATATAAATAAGGAATTATGGAACTTCTTTGGACAATAAAGTTATTGGACATTTATCGTGTATATTCACAATTTGGGAGGCGGGAATGGATACCGCCGCCCCGGGAACCTTTATTGGATAACCAACACCTCTACCACAGGTCACCCCAAGTGGTTCGCTACGTTTGGTGAGTTAGCAGGGGTGCCCGGGTTCACGGGGGAGGTTTGTCTAGGCGGATGATGAGGACATACTGAACCCCAGATTCCTACCCATCCCCTAAACCCTTTTCCTTCCCAGAACTCTCCCTCCCCTTCCTTTCCTCAAAAAATCCTCCATACAACATCCCCAAAGATGACATAGGCCCTGAGGGAAATTATTTTTCTCAGGGCCTCCTGTGTGGAGCTCATGTAAAAAAAGTATATATACCAGTTTACCGCTCGTATCATTAGTTTCCAAACACCGTGTACAAAGCATCTAAATTAAGAATCTACGACCGAATATACAAAAAATTGTCACTTTTCAGTAATTTTTTTTATCCTCAATATCGCGACATCGTTTTTCAACATTTAAAGCAAATTAAATTCCCTACCACAAAAGGTTTTACGGCCATCAAAGCGTCACAACTAACAAAAAACTGCCATTTCAACCCGCCATGCCACGCCAGCCGAAAGTCCGGGTGAAATAAAAGATAATTAATTTTGATGATGTTCGGTTCGCGATTTACGAGGTTCTCTAAAAGGATTTTCTTCCCGGCTACTAGAAACTAACTGCCTTATGGACTGTAATTGAAATGTAGTGGATGCAGCAGAAATATGAAAGTATTTTAAAAAATATATAAAATTATTCTCCGTATGAATCGTATTCAAATGATAGCGGTGTTACTGTTACTACTCACCACTCCCATTTCAGAACGAGACAGTTAAGTGAAATAGTCCTTAAAACATCTTCATTTTTGATTTTTTTACATGAGCTCCACACAGCCTATGTCATCTTTGGGGATGCTGTGTGGAGGGTTTTTTGAGGAAAGGAAGGAGAGGAGAGTTCTGGGAGGAAAAGGGTTCAAGGGGGTATTCTAGTCTAGAAAAAAAAAAACAAAATTTTATTTTCTTCATATTTCCAAAGTTTAAATATTCAAAAATATCTTTTTTAAAAGATTTTTCGAAATTCGCATTATTTTAAAAGTTATAATCATTTTGATTTCGCGGTTTAGACAGAATCTAATCAAAATCTAAGTAGGACAAAATTTTAAACACCTTTTTCTCAAATCCACTTTTTTAGTGACGGTTGACACGATATCTCAAGTTCTACAAAACCAATTTACTTGAAATTTCGTGTAGCCTTCTCTATACATTACTTTATCGCATGAACCAGATTTATAACAAAATTAAAATTTTTACTTTTCTAAAAAAAATCAGAAAGTAAAAAAAAACTGGTAAAAAATATCTTTTTTTTCAGACAGCCGCCATTTTGCAGAAAATTATTTTTATGACTTCTTCGGGGTTCATGCCATAGCAGCATGTGTTTGGATTAAATAAAATTGTTTTCTTTTTTTCGGATAACTAGGAGTTGCAATCGTGTCAACCAGGACGCGCCATATTTTTGAGACCCCCTACTTCAACACCCTGTAACTTTTAAATTTTTTCTTTTGAATTTTTTTTATGCGTTCTTTAATGTTTAATAAATATTTGGAAAATAATGGCTTCAAAAATATTATTGATTTTTTTTATTGCACCTGAAAAAACACCTACAATTCATGCTTCTAGACTAGAATACCCCCTTAAGGGGTGGGTAGGAATCTGAGGTTCAGTGTGTCCTGGTCATCCGCCTCCAAGACCTGGACAAACCTCACCCCATGAGCCCGGGCACCCCTGTTAAATCACCAAACGTAGCGAACCACTTGGGTTGACCTATGGCAGAGGTGTTGGTTATCCAATAAATGTTCCCGGGGCGGCGGTACCCTTTCCCGCCTCCCAATTTGATGCGTACAAGAGATCAACATAATTTAAATAACCTAATATTTTCGTATCGGTCCTTGATTCCACACAGGAGGCATCGGGGGTAAAAAAAATCTCTCTGGTCCTATATCATCTTTTCAGATTTCGGGATATAGTGTGGTTTGACGAACAAACCATTAAAACCCTTTTAAGACGTACTGTCATTGTAAACTTCAGAATTCCGTTGTTCAATACATATGGCGCTATTTTTGAGGTGAAATTTTAGGTTAAAAATGTTTAGTTTATGTTTTATTGAATTTAATCCCGTAATAATTTGGTTTTACACATCTGCATAGTCTATTGAATATAATGTTATAGAGAAAAAAAAAATGTATTTAAAAAAAAACTTCATTTGTTCCTTTTTTCACTGCCTGGTTTTATAATTTATGACTTACATTTATTATTTGATATAATTAAGCACAATAATTAGCTGAGTGTAGCGAAGTTTTGTTTACACTCCACCGTCTTGAATTAATTTTCTTAATTTTTTTGAACGATCCGTTTCCGTTTGAAGATTGTGACCATTTTAACGGTTTAGTAAGGATTATTTTTATAATGTGAAATTGTCATATTTATTTGAAGTCTCTCATTTGAATTTTTTCAATATAATGGAATCTACCTACATGAAGAAAGTTTAAAAAAAGAATTGATATTGTGATAGTGACTTTCTTTGAACAAATTGTGTTATTCCTTGTTTGAAAATTAAAAAATATATGTTACATAAAATACATGATTTATTATTAGGTAGGTAGGAATTAACGATGACATACCAATTTTCAAATCTTTAGAGGAAATTATTTAGTTTTAATATATTGACGAATTCCGACCGAAGTAGTTTTAACTGAAACTGACCACAGCAACTGATTATTTTTTATGCTTACTTGTCCCAAATTTATTGATGTAGTAAAAATTCCTTAACTGTATGTTTTGTAATTATTGTTCAATACCAATTTATTTTTTTAAAATGAATCAAATAAATATTATTTCGAAAGGTTTAAATTATGGCGGCTCGGAAAAATAGGCTAAGAGAAAATTAGAAGCAAAATGTAGTTTTTTGGATGCGAGGTCTGCTGTTCGTACAACTATTAGTAACAATGATTTAAAAACTAAATGATTAATGCAGGAAATTTTTACAGAAATTGTATTAATTTGTTAGGCAGAATTTATACAAAAATATAACCATTCTTCTAATGTGCACTACTTTTGAAGAATGGTAATATTTTCAAGTTTTGCAAAAGCAGTTTCAATTAATAAATATAACACATCCTTTATTGTTTTACCCTCTTAGCAAATAGTCAAGGTACAAAGCTCTATAAGCCAGTGACAATAAAAACGATTGTTCTTCAAAATCACTTGATGTCGTTTATCAAAGGGATGCGAAGCGCTTTGTCTTTTTTAATTTGAACTGTTTTACTAACATTAAATATTGATTCAGTAAATCAATCAAATGTAGCAAAGTACAGAGTGTCTTTACTGAACAGTTAATTTTTTATTTATTTTGGAATTACGAACGAATTTAACAAGGTGGAACCCTAACACCAAATAAAACAAACTATGTAGACAGAATCCTCTGAAACGTGGATATTTGGGCGGATAATTTGAATTCCCAGTTTATGTCTAGAATTTCTTCATAGATTTAAAAAGAAATGTGATTACCGCACAAGAGTCCCAATAACTACTCCGAAGCGTCTGGAGTCAATGGGACTATGGCATTTATTTATTGTTATCAAGTTTAATTCGTAGAACTCCATTTTAATTTTTTATTTCTTTTATGTATTCAAAAATATTATTATTCAATTTATAAAAAATGTTTATTTATAAACAAGTTCTGGTAGGTAATTATTATTACGCGTGACAGCTGTTTCGCCTTCTGAAGGCATTATCATACTGTTAATTATCAAACAGTTTGATAATGTTTATAATAATAATAATATATATAGAAAATAATAAAAAAAGCACCGAACCCTAATGATAACCCTGAAAACAAATACGTTAGCCCCGTTTGACAACCTTGAAGAAAAACACGTTGGAACCGATTGATAACAGTAGTAGCGATTGATAACCTTGAAGAAAAACACGTTGGAACCGATTGATAACAGTAGTAGCGATTGATAACCTTGAAGAAAAACACGTTGGAACCGATTGATAACAGTAGTAGCGATTGATAACCTTGAAGAAAAACACGTTGGAACCGATTGATAACGGTAGTAGCGATTGATAACCTTGAAGAAAAACACGTTGGAACCGATTGATAACAGTAGTAGCGATTGATAACCTTGAAGAAAAACACGTTGGACCCGATTGATAACAGTAGTAGCGATTGATAAACTTGAAGAAAAACACGTTGGACCCGATTGATAACAGTAGTAGCGATTGATAACCTTGAAGAAAAACACGTTGGACCCGTTTGATAACAGTAGTAGCGATTGATAACCTTGAAGAAAAACACGTTGGACCCGATTGATAACAGTAGTAGCGATTGATAACCTTGAAGAAAAACACGTTGGACCCGATTGATAACAGTAGTAGCGATTGATAACCTTGAAGAAAAACACGTTGGACCCGATTGATAACAGTAGTAGCGATTGATAACCTTGAAGAAAAACACGTTGGACCCGATTGATAACAGTAGTAGCGATTGATAACCTTGAAAAAAAACACGTTGGACCCGATTGATAACAGTAGTAGCGATTGATAACCTTGAAGAAAAACACGTTGGACCCGATTGATAACAGTAGTAGCGATTGATAACCTTGAAGAAAAACACGTTGGACCCGATTGATAACAGTAGTAGCGATTGATAACCTTGAAGAAAAACACGTTGGAACCGATTGATAACAGTAGTAGCGATTGATAACCTTGAAGAAAAACACGTTTGACCCGATTGATAACAGTAGTAGCGATTGATAACCTTGAAGAAAAACACGTTTGACCCGATTGATAACAGTAGTAGCGATTGATAACCTTGAATAAATACACAGTAATAGCGATTGATCATTTAGAATAAATACACAGGAGTAGCGATTAATAACCTTGTAAACACAGTATTAACGATTGATAACCTTGAATAAATACACAGTAGTGGCGATTGACTACCTTGAATAACACAGGAGTAGCGATTGATAACATTGAATAAATACACAGTAGTAGCAATCGATAACTTTGAATATATACAAAGTAGTAGCGATTGATAACCTTCGAGAAACAAACAGTAGAAGTGATTGATAATTCCACTAATACAGGAAACAATAGTAGACCTGAATGATAATCCTGGAAAGAATAAAGGGAGACGAAGCAGACGAAGACGCCGTATTTCTCGTAATCTACGTGACTGGATGGAGTTGATCCGGCTGCAGTCTGCAGAGCGAAGATAAGCTCCAGGAGTATGTTGCGCCAGCGTAAGAAGATATTTATTTATTTATTTTTTCATAAAATTAACGCCATTCGGCTTTTACATAATAACATAGATAAGGTATAAGATATAGCAACAACATGAAATAAAGCTCAAGTGAGCTTGTTTATTTATATATTACAATATTGCAACAGTGAAAAAATATATTTAAATATGATATACACGCAAATAACAACTTAAGAGGTACGTTGAAAATGTTTAATGGTAGGCAAATAATAAGTCAAATATATTAGAATTAGGAAACAAACCTTAATTTCCAATGAAACAATAAAATTAAAAACATCTTTGAACAAAATAATAAGAAGAGCCACTATTGTAAGATAGTACCAATATTTGTAAGTTGGTAACAATGATGAAAAGAAAAAAACTTAAATTTTTTTTTTATAATTGTGATGGTTTATAAAATTACTATAAATCATACAATTGATTACTAAGATGCATTAATACGATACTATACGAGATATATACTATAAGAGATATGTTATATATATGCGAATACATATTGCCTAAATTTAGAATTCTATGTAGTAGTACATTGAAAAGGGCCATGGTCGCAGTATTGCCACAATAAAACGGTAGTACTGACCTTGTGTTTCTGGGTGGAACATTAACATTTATGAGCGCCAATAATTCAGGGCTGTTAATTGTATTATACAAGATTTTATATAAAAATACTAGATCAAAAACAGTTCTTCTGTCACTCAAATTTATTAGATTAGATAATCACAGTAGATAAGTGTAGTTTAATTGTTCTTTCGGTATTTTTAGTTTAAAAATTTACAAAGCTTATAATTTTTTTTTGTACTCTTTATATTATTTGAGAATGTACGTTGTATAAGATATATACTTTTATGGTTTTGGAAACGTTCATTCACGCGTTTTGCGATTGACTCCTGCGAATTTGTATTTTTTTAAATTCCTAAATGAACTACGGAACTTTAAATGCATTTCTTTTCGAATTCTTCACTTCATTTCCAGACAAAAAAAACCGTGCTAAGGACTTGGTAGATACAGTGAGTACCGGTTATTTGGATCGATCTTCTTAATAATTGAATCAACTACTTTATGATCAGATCAGATCAGATTAGATGACAACATGATTTTCTTAATTTGCATAAACGTTAAGAAGGCAGATTTTTTTTTCATGACAACACAACGTAGCACATACATATAATCTCATCTCTTCGGTAAATATCTTTGCGTTACCAAGTTCCAAAATTGACACAAAATGACACGCTAGCATTTCCACAATATTCGTTTTTTTTCGTGTGACACCCAGTCGTGTAAAGACAGGGAAACTATATCACCTTCTGGTTGGGCAGCGTTTTGAGGCGGGTAGAAGTTGGAAGAAGGGATTTAAGAATCTGAATCTTCAGACCCGCACTTGAAGAAGAAAAAACAGAAGCCGGTAGCTCATTCCACACACTGACTTACATAAAAATGAGTCAAAGAAACGGCTCGTTCTCATAAAGCCAACGTCAAAACTGTAAACATCAAAATGTGGGTCGAGTTTTACATGTTGTTAAAATTTTTATGAAAAATTTAAAATGTTTTATTACGTAGATAATTTAATTTACATACCACCCGACAAAAGTTGGAATTAGTACCGCGACAAAACTTCCCCGACAAAATAATCCTCCGATTATATATCCTATGGACAAGACATCCCCCAACAAAATGTATAATAAAATTTAACCTTTCCTAACCTAACCGAATAAAAACCATGGGACAAAAATAATACAAACATTCAAGACATACAGATAACTATCATTTATTGTAAAATAGTAAAATGGGACAAAAATAATACAGAGAACAATAATTTATTGTCTTTACAGGATGTCTGTATTATTTTTGTCCCATTTTTTTTATTTTACAATAAATTATTTTTATCGGTGTGTCCCATTTTACTAATTTTGAACAATAATATATTGCTTCTTCAAATTTTGCAAATTCACTTTGTGGCACCATTTTATTAATGAAATAATTAAAAACACTTTGTTTTTACCACAATAAACTTTATTTTAAAGTCAAAACAAATTAAAGTCTTTAAAATAAAGTTTATTGTGGTAAAAACAAAGTGTTTTTAATTATTTCATTAATAATATATTGTCTTTACAGGATGTCTGTATTATTTTTGTCCCATTTTTTTAATAGGCTAGGTTAGGTTTTAAAAGATATTTTGTTGGGGGATGTCTTGTCCGTAGGATATTTTGTCGGAGGATATTTTGTCGGGGATATTTTGTCGCGGGATGAAAAGTTGCGGAACCGAATTATTTAGTATCCAATAATTATAATATTTGTCTTCCTTCGAACTATGTGCATACTTGAATGTGCCGTAATTCCAAAAACCTTTTACAAAAATTTTTGATGGTTGCGTGGTCAAAAAAATGGTTAAATATTAGAATATCAAAAAAAAGTCAGTTTTGCGTACGCTTACAGAGATATTAATATCAAAAGCTAGGAAGTTAAAAAAAAACAATATTTCGATTCAATTTTGGTAACTAAAAATATAATCTGAGAGAAAAAAGTAAAGTGATTCAAAATTTACTGTGATCAATTCTGCTTAAAAGATATATGTGATTGCAGTAACCGTCGCGTCGCCTACTGTTTAACTCAGTAGTGCATATATGTATGTATAAGGTAGTACGTAATACGGTCGTCAGTAGATCAGCCAGTGGCGCAGTACCGCATTGCCATCGGTAACGGGGCCATTAAGCTTTTTACTGCATTCCACGATGTTTTCATGACCGCCAGTGGCGTACCCGCCGCCGCCACTCCTTCCAAATTGTTTTATACGATCAGTGGGGCAGATGATGTCTCGGTGTCGGGCGTTAGAACACTAGGGAATGCTGGGATCAGTTACCCATAGTTTTCAATGAAAATAAGATTTTTTATAAACATTTTATGTTAGAAGTGGCGAATTGTAAAAGGCAATTGTTTATGGATTTCTTGGCTTGGAAAATGAAAAGCGTTATTTTATCAAATACGTTGGATTCAAACAAATAAGCACAGAGTTCCAACTGCTCGGAGCCAGTCGGACTATGGCATCATCCAAAGGAGTATGTTATGAAGATGATTAAATTCATAATTATAATACAAACAATGCATATTTTATTATCTTCCTTTTTGAAGTGAAACTTATTAAGCCCCGTTTATGATTTGAAATTCGAAATTTGTAACGGAAGTGCATCATTAAAATTTATTATTTGGCGGGTCCTCGGTTCTAATATAATGTGGTAAATTCACAGATAGGCGCGGGCCTCCAATAGCGCAGCGGCTAAGGCGCCTGACAAATCGCGGCCGAGACAGAGATCCAGTGAAAGGAGGTTCGAATCCTACGAAACCCAAAAAGATAAACATTTTTATTTTGTGAAATCAATATCCAATCTTCAAACCACTTTAAAATAAACAGGCAATAGAAAATAAAGCGACATCTTGCGACTTTCTCGTTTCACTTCTACTGCGTGTGAATTGCACACGCTGATTTTTTGTTACAATTAGAGATAATGATATCCTCACTAGGATCTCCCGGCTGCGTATTTTCAAAACCTATACTGGTTCAGTCAATTTACATTTTAAATACACCTCTATATTGGTTATTTTTTATCACTTTACAACAACAATTTTTTTTCTAAAATCTAGATAAAATAATATGTATATTAGAAATTAATTTTATTTCTAAGTATTTAAATTTTTATTTTATTACCATATTTTGTAAATATACCTCTTTATTGGTTATTTTTTATCACTTTGCTAAAACAAAAAATGTTCTAAAATCTAAATAGTATAATCTTTCCAATGTATACATTAGAAATAAATAATTTTATTTCTAAATATTAACATTTTGATATTAAAAATGTAAATTGTCACTACTGCGACTGAACCGGTAAAGGTTTTGGAAATAGGCCCCCCGGCTGAGGATTTCATTTACATATTAAAATTTGATTATGTAAGTGATATGAAGTAATTATAAAAAGATAACGTCATTTTTTATCAAAATAATTAAAAGATAAATTAAAATGATTTTTTTAAGTGCGGTTGAGTGATTTAGGTTTCACTGTGTATTTGGTGTCAGTATATTTTCTTTTTCTGATTTCGCTATATTTTGTATCCAGCTTTGTATTTGTGATTTAAATTTTATAATGTAGTTATGGTTTTTGAGTGAGAGTGGCATATTATTGCAGAGTTTAGTATCATAGCACAAGAAGCTTTTGTGCTCAAACAACACGTTTCGATTTTGAATAGTTTTCTTTCACCAGGGCGATATCGCATAAGACATTTCATACCGGTCATTTCATCCAGAAAGGCCAATAATTTTGATAATCTGGTCAAGAAAGATTTTTAAATTTTTTGATTTATTTCAATTTGGGAGGCGGGAATGGGTACCGCCGCCCCGAGAATGTTTATTGGATAACCAACACCTCTACTATAGTACTGGATAACCAACACCTCTACTAACCCCAAGTGGTTCCCTACGTTTGGTGATTTAGCAGGGGTGCCCGGGTTCATGGGGTGAGGTTTGTCTAGGTCTTGGAGGCGGATGACCAGGACACACTGAACCCCAGATTCCTACCCACCCCTTAAACCCTTTTCCTTCCCAGAACTCTCCTTCCCTTCCTTTGCTTAATAAAACCCTCCACACAGCATCCCCAAAGATGACATAGGCCATGGGAAAATAATTTCCCCCAGGGAGTGGAACTGTGTGGAGCTCATGTAAAAAAAAATGAGGGAAAATCGACTTTTGGTACACAAAAACCCGCACAAAACTAAATTTCAATCCGTTCGGTTCCATGACAATATACAAAATTGAAAAACGTAGAGAAAAGAAAAAAAAAACAAACACCATTCCTGATCTAACCCAATCTATTCTTTCGTCATTTCAGTTTTATCACAGTTCTGTTTTATCCGGTTACCAAATAAATCATCTCTGAAAAACTCAAATAAAATTTTAACGCTTCTAGACTCCGCTGGGTGTGGCGTAATATAACGATATCCGGTCCAGAGCTTCCAGGCTCCGCTCCGGTCGGATGGTCTCCGATAATTCGAAGGCGGCTTTCCTCAATCGGAGATTTCCGTGGCGGGACTTATAGAATATCAAAGCCTTAATTAAATCACCGGAAAATACCCACTGTGCCTCGTCAATCCGCTAAGTCGGATTAATCGGCGGGATAAGCATCGGCCGGAGCCGCAGCTTTTTCATTTAAAAATGGGTACCGTTTCCGGGTACTTTGAATCTTACGGGGGAACTTTGCAAAGAGAAGAACTAATAATGACTCTTAGGCTGAGAATAAATTTGGCAGCCAAGATTTGCAGGATTACCGTTTGCATCCACGTGCGTTAGCTGGTCGTACTAGCTGCCTGCAGCCACGACATCTCGCGAAATCGCCATGTACCGAAAGGAAAGTCTGACATGATCTTCAAATATGTTTGAATATATGTATATTTTTTACATTAACTCCACTAGGAGACCCTGAGGAAAATAATTTTCCTCAGAGTCTATGTCATCTGGGATGCTGTGTGGAGGTCTTGAAGAGACCCATGTTGTAAGATGAAGGAAACATAGGGCCGGCAAATCGTTCCATGGCCGAGATGTTGAATTCAAGAACGAATTGAAAAAACGATCCGTTCTCATGTGACAAATGTCAACCGTGTACATATGTTGGGCGCGTGTTTGGCGTGTCTCCCGACTATGCACCGGTGCCGAAGGAATCAATGATGCTAGTTCCTCAGAGCATCTTCCGTTGAAATACCGGGAGAACAGAGATAGCATTCCCACCCGACGCCTGTGCTCTAAAGATTGCAATCTTGCAAAAACAGAAAAAAAAATTCGTTCGTTAAGGTGGGAGAATCTATCAAACCGTTTCTGCACAGAGTCTAAGGTACTTTTTAGGTATTTTGGAGCTCCAGACCAGAGGTGGCTGCCAAATTCAACCGTGGGGCGCTTTGTACAGGGTTAGTAGTTGTGTACTACTAACATTTATTCAAGCTAACGGACTAGGCAGCCAAAGATCGCCTACAGTAGCCAAATGACAAATGGCGATTTCGCAATAAGCCGTGGCTTCGCCTGCTTTGAGAGCCAGTTCTTACATACGATTAGCAGCCGTGGCTACCAGCAGCCAGTAGGACTGGCCAAACCATTGGCTTCTCCAAATCTTGGCTGCCCAGTACGTTCCTAGCCTAAGGAAACAAAAGTTATATGAAGTCACCTCATTATAAAAATTGCTTTACATAATAAAAAAAAAAAAAACTGTACATTATTTATAGAAGTACTAATTACGCTTTAAAAATCAAAAAGATATTATGAAAACTTCATGTGATCTAACCATAAGATTTCCATAAAACACCTGCTTTAAAAAAACAATATTAAAGAAAAATTACAAAAAAGTAATGCAAAATAACCCCAGTTTACGGTGTCGATGATTTAAAAAAATGACTGTTGGTTTGTACAATTTGAAATAAATATTAAATTAAATAAATAATATTTGAAATACAGTTCGATCAACATGATCTGAGCCTGCTGAGGCAGGCAGAAGCCCACATTGTACATTTTTTACTAAATATGTGTGTAAATAAAATGGTACGTATTGAAATTAATTGAATTAAATGAACTTAAATGCAATATAAAGAAATTAAAGAAAAAAAAATCATTAAAAAAAAATTATTTTTTAATCATTTAAACTTTGTTTGTTTTCGAAAAAGTAAACTTTTTTACATGTTACAAAGAAGCAAGACTCTTGTGTTTGGTGAGGAAATTTATGCTTAATTATATGTTATCATGTAAGTAAGCAAATAACACAATATTGCGAATAATAACAAAAAGAAAATTAAGAAAAACTCAAGGTATATCAATAAATAGATTTAAAGATTTAAAATAAATAATAATAAAATATATGAATTCTTACAGTAATTTTTCAATTTAACTTGGAATTCTTGATTTTCGATAAATTTTAGATTTAATGGGCAGTTAAAATAAGTTATACCTAGATATAGATAGGTATTTTGATTGTGTTCGATAATTGTAAATAATAAAGGCAGTAATTAAAAGTGGATAACATCATTTATGAGATGAGAACAAATTATTAGAACGAGATGCTTCAAAGAATTTTAACAATTCATCAAATTACAAATTTTTTACTCAAGTTCTGTTATTATTTCATCATGAGTCGGTTGTTTCACAGTACTCACAGATAATAACAGAACTGGAATATTAACTTAGAAATTCGATGGTTATTTACATTCCTTCACCAGTCTTTTATTCAACCGAGAGAAGACGTATTGGTACGCTGATTGAAACTGATAAACCTAAATTCAAATAACCACGTTAGTAAAAATCTCACCACCAAATGTTGTACCCAGGATCTAAATGAATGCTATCTCCACTCAGCTATGTCCAGTTTGTTAAATGTGTTTGTGTAGTTTAAGTAAATCCACTTACATGTCAAACAACAACTTTCAAATCGTTTATAAGCTTCGGAGTTTAGATAGGTACTGTAGACCAGCGCTTCTCAAACTTGAGAAAAGTGGAAGAAAGCTTTTTCTGTGAGTTTAAATTAAACATACTAATTTCGACTGTCGGTGATATAATGATATTCTGCTTAATGCATGAACTTTAAATTTTCACAATTATAACGATTTATTGGAAACGTATCATTTCAGACAAGCGATGAAGTAGGTACCAAAATAATTTTAAGAATAAATAATTCCTTACTCGAAATGTCAATTTATTTTTTTCAAATGTCTGACAGTTCAGTTTGGTGAGTTAGCAGGGGTGTACGGGTTCATGGGGTGGGATTTGTCTAGGTCTCGTCGGCGAATGCGTTTGCCCACCTATTGCGTGGCGGACCGTATCGCGGTAGACAAATTGAAGGAGAGCTTTTGAGCTCTTCAGCCGGATTGTCTCGATTCATCGCCTTGTACGGCAGCGGGAGGGATGGATTCATACGTTCGTCTCCTGGGCACATTTACCCCCAGATTCTTGCCCTTGACCCTCTTCTTCCTTTCCCTAAAATGATCCTCCACACAACATCCCCAAAGATGACAAAGGCCCCGAGGGGAATTATTTTCTTCACGGCCTCCTGTTTGGAGCTAATGTAAAAAAAATGCTTAGGCGATTTAATAGAGCGAAGGCAAATTAGTGAGAAAACGCGCGTTATTTTCAGAACTAGATCAAATGGAAACACTTTAGCGGCCCGTTCATATTAACTTTTTTGAATGACTATTCTTTTCATAAGCTGTACAAAATTCAGTTTGCAATCGGTTCTCGTGGGAGTACGCACCATATCACTTTTCTTGTATTTTTATAATGTTATTGGATACATGTAGTACTTTTTTAAAGTTTTCTATAAAGCAAATATTTTTATGGTAAATACTTTCAGCTTCACAAATCCTACAATTACGACAACCTGTTTCCTCAATGCCAGCCTCATGTGTGGAGCTCATGTAAAAAAAAATACACGTGGTGGAAGAAGAATTTTATTCAATATTTTATTATTCTTTTTTAGTCTGTCGGATGTTTTTCCTATAGTGATAATTGATAATAAATAGGAAACCAAATGCTGTTTGACTTTGTCTTTCTTTAATTACAACAACAAACTTTGTGAAAGTTTGAGAAGCGCCCCTTTAGATAGTTTCCTATCCTTTATCTCCCGGATACAGCACATATTGAGATCAAGCGACACATAACGTTAAAGTTCTGTAGGATATTACACTGTTCCCGCTGTACGGCGTACGTTATAGCCTGACATGTTTAATCATCAGTAGAAGCTTTGATAAATGAGTCAAACTGACAAGTCAGCTTGTACTTGTAGCTTATATGGCAGTACTTCTCAAACTGTTAGACTGGTGGACAACACGCTTAAAAATGAATACATTTAAAGATAATTTTTTTTAATAAAAATAAATTCTTTCGTGATTATAAATGATTAAATCATCAAACACTTAAGGCCTTCGCTCATGGAAAACCGAAAACTGGTTTCACAGTTTCCTCATTTCACGGCACATCTCAATTTATAACAAAACCGATATTTTTCTGATCTGATATTTCACAAATTACTCGAAAATTTGACATGTCGTGAGCCGCTACCATGGCAACCTATCAACAAGGCATCGAGGTAACGCGATGGCCGCAGTGACCTGCTAAGTCATAAATGTATAAAAAAAATTTCAAGACCTCATATATACGATTTTGCCCGTGGGGTGGGTAAAACCGTATACCAGGCTTGTATTGTGTAAAATGCAGACTTAAAACCGTCTACGCCTTTTGTCGTAGATACAGCCAAATTTTGATCTTTCTGTATTTATTGACACGGTCTTGTAATGTGAATTTCGGCACTCCGTAGGTTTTTGCTGCTTTTAAGTATCCCATTGCTCCTTCAACTATACACAAAATTGCAGTCCTCGCGTTTTCTGTATCCCAGTCTTGTCTGGTAGTTTTTTTCGTAAGTACACGGCTTGTTTGTAACACGTGTAAATAAATAAAAAAATCCTGTAATAAAAATATTCCGGATCAACGTATATTGGCCGGTTTTACCCCATACGGTTGTGCCCCGAGAAAAAAAATTTAGACATTCTCACACAAATGTAAAAAAATGTTTCGAAAATAACTCAAAAGTTATAAGTAAAAAAAGGTAAGATAAACATATTAATAGTAGGTATCTGACATTTCACCAACTGCAAATTATAATAACTTCACTATAAATCACAGACAGGTACCGACAAGTTTTTGCTGACTTGCGTTGGTTTTGGAGTCGTAAATGGGGCGGATTGCGTGGCGGCAATATTTAAAATAATGAAGATTTTTTAGAGTAATACGGTTTACCACGGTATACGGTTTTGTATAGATCTCTCCTCTTGGAGAATACAGGTCCCAGTGCCTACCATATGAAGTTATTCTTTGGAAAGAATGTAGAAGACATTACAGTAAGATTGTGCTTATCTTAACGCCATTTGCTCTTGAATTTTTTAAATAAAACTGTGTAATTAAATATTATCACCAAATCAATTGTACGAGCAAATTGTAGGTCCCACAGATTATAAAACTAACATAAAGGCCCGTATCCTGCGCCACAATACACATGAACATTAGCTTGAACAGCACCCAAAACATTGAAAATTTGAACACTTCGTGTTCAAAAACCCTGTGTTCAAGCTTTACCACAGCCGACGGAAAACATTCATCTCCCGGGCGAAGGGGGAAGGCTGGCGGGGGGAAATGTGTTCATATTTTTACAAGAGCCGCGCGATGCGGTCATGTATGGAGAATCAAACCGAACAAGTTTTTGAGGTTATGCGCAATGAGCAAGCTTAATAATCACTAGTTTAAAATATTATGATACCTAAATACAATATAATAAATATATTTGATAATAAAATTATAACATAATAACGAATATTAACAATATTAATATTAATATTATTTTTGAAGTGGGTGAAGCGGGAGCGGGAAGGCAGGCGGGGCCGGCGGGGCCGGCGGGGGGGGAAATAAGTTCATATTTTTACAAGAGCCGTACGAAGCGGTTGGTTGGTACCGGAGGTAAATCGAATGACGTTTGGGGTTATGTCAACCGCGCGAGCCTAATACCTAATTATGACTTTAAATTCCAAATAAATACTGTCGTAATGATGATTATATCTTTCGTGATCTCACTTGTAAATAAAGTCTATTAATTTATAAATCGGTTTCAGAGACACGGAAGAAATGACCAATTAAAATAGGTACTCTATTCTTTCCCTGATAAATAAATACCTAATAAAAATCTAGTTAGGTAGGTTAGGTCTAAGTTGAAATCTGCGTGTTCTCCTTTATATTTCGTTTACAATATCATCGCTAAATTTCTTAACAGAACTCGACTTTTGACGTTTGAATTTCGAATGCGTAATTAATTACGCATTCGAAATTCAAATACTGACTTTAGGTCATAATAATTGATATTAGTCGGAAATCTTTCCTGGTAAATAAACATCTATTAAAATATCTCTGTTTTCTCCCTGATGTAGCATCTCTTCTTCATCGGAACATATTTTAACATTTATTTAAACGCTAAACGTCAAACGTCAGTTGCGTACGCGTGGACTCGTGGACAGGCCACTAGCAAAGTGTGTGACCGCGCGAACTTCACACCTGTTCACACCAATCTTTCAAACCATGTTTAAAAAAACGCAGGAGACGGAAAACAAAGAACGTTTATAGTGGGGTTCAAGCTAGTTTTCATGTGTATTCTGGCGCAGGAGTTCCGCCTTAAGTCGAGCAATGTTCTGCGAGTCTCCTATAACCCAATTTCCTGTCTTAAATAAACACGCAAGCTATCTTTTTCGTTCTTAATTTCACGGCTTCACACAGTCACCACCAACTTTATTGACAGTTGAGTGTTATTGACAGTAGACCCAACTGTCAGCAAACTTTACTTTTTTCATTCACAGGACTCGAAGCGTTTGGCAATATCCAAGCTGCCAAATTTATCGAGTAACTGAAAAAAGCGCGGACTAACTGCTTACCACAAAAAGTATGAAGTGAAAAACGGATCGTTTGCATTTTAACAGTGGTAGATTAAGTGAAGAACAATTTCATGCACTGGCACTGACAAAAAAGGCAAACATTTTAGATATTATTTATGTTCAACAAGCGTAATTTTCCGTCCATTAAAACTTTAATTTCATGTTGTTCTAAACAATACGATTTATTCATAGTCATACGTTCACATTTTTGAAAAGTTTTTTTTACTTAAGTGAAAACCTGTTATTGGTTAAGTAATTTATACATGTTTTATCTTTCATTGTAACTATTGTTACTGTTGGTTTTCCGATAAAAAAAATAAAAAAATAAAGTATTTTTTTTTGCATTGTAAAAATCAAGCAATGTAAATACTATCTTTGTAACATTTACTTGGTTGTGTGTACACAGGTATACTTTACAGTGATGTGGAGGATGGCACCAAAGTTTCCATATTTCGTAATAAATATGAAATTATATTAGTACTGCAGGGAAAAACTGCTTTGAAAATTGCTGGTTGAGCAAAATAATTATAAATAGCACGTTTCAGAGTGGAAAATACTCTCAATATTGCCCTGGTGTAAGATCACCATTCAGAATTGAAAAGTTGCTTGAAATGGCTTTGGCCGTGTTTCGTGACCAGATCTGAAAAGCCAGGTACTTCCCACCTTCCCCTTCCCCATCTCCTTCCCCTCCCCACTACCTTCAGCCTCACTACATACACCAATTGGGGATGCCATAGTCTCACTGGCTCCAGACGGGAGCAGTTGGGACTTTTGTGCGGTAAACATATAAAAAAAAATAAGTTCGGTAAGCATTTGTATATTTATTCATGTGAACTTTATCTTGTTTTTTGGGAACTAATAAATAAGGCAGAAAAATAATTTTGTCAGTTTTCTGGGTGAATTCGAAACAAGAATCTTATCTGTCCGAATTATGGGAAATTAACCACAAAAGATTTTTTGTTCACTTTTGGGAAAATAAGTCTCTAAGATATAATTGTGTCTCCCTTGCTGTTATGGTGTGAAATATGATTTAGTACGATTATTAGTAAACACGTAAGATTATTAGTACGTGATAAGCGTTTTTTTTTTTGTCTTTTTTAGACCATATTTTTTTACCTACCCACGCCCTCACTACGCCATCTCACCGCCCCTGGTTTTCCTCAATGCCCCCTACTTTTCTCTTGGTCTTCTATCGCCCTAACGCCCACGTTGAGAACCTACGATTTAGACGGTGTTAGAAAGAGAAAACACCACGATTTGTATTAAAATCTAAAAGTTTACAACAGAAGAATTAAATTTACACGGAAATGAAATCGAAATTTCCTAATGGAATTTGAAAAAAAATAATGAAACTTTGTGAATTTATTAATTTTGCTTGAAACGACAAAAAAATTATATGGCAGTAATGTTTATAATACATTCGTCAAATAAAATACGTGTGTCTAGACCGGTCAGTGGCTGAGTGGGCATCGCCTTTGGGTCCCACCCGGGAATCGCGTGTTCGATTCCTCGGTTGGCTGTATCCTCCATCATGACACAAGCAACATTTTACGCTTAGTGTGGTGGTAGTAGGAGATTTTATTTATTTATTGGGTTATTTGTAACCCGGGAATGTTTGTCTTTCTTTAAAAAATATTTTTTCGTTTCAGTAATTTTAGTAAGAAAAAAGTACATGGAGCCATTTTTATAACTTTTTCAGGTTTGCACTCAAAATTTTAATATTTTTAAAATTATGTTTTTTGCTAATAGCATGATTTGAAAGCTCATCTTATCAACTTTCAAAAACAATTTTTAGTTTTCGGATATGTGAAGGATTAAAATAATGAATAATCCGTTTATAGGGGATTCGAAACCCGTGGAAGTAAAAATATTTTTTTTTCAGTTTTACGTTTTTAACATTTAATAATAAGGAACTCCAGTGAAAAATATTATGGCTTTAAAAAAATATGTTCGTATAGATCAATATACGCTGATTCTGAATATATAAGTTTTATTACATAATATTTAACGTAGAGTTTTAAAAAAAATATTAAAAATTCCATTTTAAAACGTGTCATTAAAACACCCTGTCAAGTTGGTATTGCTGGATTTTGGCGGCGTGACGTCACCGCGCCGCGTCACCTGGGTCAAAGTTGTATAGAAATGTAAGACGCAAGCCGTTCGACATTCCGTGTTATTGGTTTAATTGGTTTATAGAGATTTGGACATATAATAGTTTTTGTTTTTATTGAAACATTATTTAGGCCTTAATAATTCAGTATCAAAAATAAAGTATCTCTATTAGTATATCTATATTATTTAAAATATTCAAAAACTCTAACTGTACAAAAACGATTATAATGCCCAGTAAAACGCTCCAATGCTGAAATTCAAAATAGCGGGAGTCGAACAGCTGATTCCAGTTCCATACAAAATTCATACTTCGGTTGGTCATGATGACGTCACACTAGATTCAGTGGTTTTCGGCGGATCTTGAAAAATTAAAACTTTGACATTTATTTTAACTATTAAAACTAACTATAAAAATAAAAATAAATATGCAGTTATTTAAGTTTAAGTTAGAAGGTCATTATTCATAAAAAAAAATTTAAAAATTGGACTGGATTTCTCTATTACAAAATAATAAACATTATCTATATTTGCGGTAAGTAGATTTGCAGAGGTAAAAAGATATTTTAGAGTAACCCGTGTGACTTCATTCGAGACCGTTTGGTATCAAAAGTGCATTCGCAGTCATTTGCACGAATGCTTTTTATTAATCGATATGACTGCATGCTCGGGGGCAATTTTGCAGTGTGCACTTTAGGGGTTTGAACTTTGCAGCATTCAGAAGGGTGTTCCGATACTTACACGCGAGTACCGGATATGAGGCTGTATAAGGCTCTATATTATCTATAAGCCTTCTCTATAAGGCAGTGGAGAACCTTGTTATGTGACCAAAGTGAGTAAGTATATTATATGTATGGAAAAATGAGAGATTTCTTAATATTAAAATAAATGTACTCAGGTTTTAAGACATATAAAATACAACTGAATGAAAAAAATGCAATACTAATAATAATAAGATATTTCTTTGGCACTATTGCTATTTGAAACACGAAAACGTCACTGAAAAAGAAACAAATATAATGTTTTATATGTATATAAAACATACATCTATTGGATTAAACCTGAGAGAGAATGAGATAAAATGAAATCTTACCGTATTGCCGCTTTGATTATGAGCTCACTTTTCAAGGTTTCTATTGTTTGAGATTTTGTTCATCATTATCTGAAACGCCCACCTATGCCAAAACAGCACTGTTATTGTTAATTTTGTTCTCTTGGTATTGCTTTGTATATTTATACTGTACATTCTTTGTTTTTAATTAATTAAATTACGAGTATTCCTATTTATCATTAGATAAAATTATAAAATATGTTACGTTATTCTTCTCTTTATCAGATTGTTAAATTATGATTATTTTATTTTCATCACATTAAATTATTCCTTTTTATCAGCTTCAGCACAAGAACCCTTTTTGAGGACAACTAAGAAAAACACAATGAATTAGCATTTATGCTTCTAATTTCTTATTTAACAATGAAAATATATAACTAAGTACATTACATGTATTGAAATTTAAAAAAATAACATAAAAAACATATTGTTCACATAACTTTTTTTAAGATCTGTTGTTCTGGTTAATTTTGTGCATTTAGAGAATATTCACAATGTTTTAATTTTTTAAATATCCCTTAAAATTTGTTTAAATTTTAATTAATACAAATATATTTTTTTTTGTTGAATTTATTTTTATGCTCACTTTTCTAATGCTTTTCAAGTTTTACGGACTGTGCGCCTCTGCTATAAGGCTCTGTGGATATAAGTACAGAGCGCGGTGTTGTGTTACAATAAGGACTGTGGATGGTTTTCGATTGCTTTTACTCCATAGCCAATATCATTGGTATAGTCAGAAGGATATATTAAAAACCCCTACGTGAAAATGGTTGATTTCGAGCGTTTTGTTGAAAAAGAAGAGCGATAAAAGGTTATTATTGTATTGTATATACTGAATCTAGAAAAATTGGGCTAGAATTTCCCTTTTTGCTAATGATTTGAGTTTACTATATTGAATCAGTGAAGCCAAATTTTAAAATCATGTAATGATGTTCGTAAAAAATTATATATCCTATTTGTTTTCATTTTACATCCTCTGAAAAAAAGTATATGAATAAAACACCTATTTTAAAAACACAAAAGAACTAGGCATGTGACCGTATTACGGTGTAAATTTTGGTCTTCCTTTTACAAAATTCATGTTATTAACATTGAGCGAATACAAAAAATCTACGTTTTAATTATTTTAAATTATATGTACCGCTAGAATTAGCTAGTTTTCAAATTATTTATTTACTTCTTAATTCTCTAAAAATTTTGGCATTATATAAGATGGTTGTAAAATAATTGATTTAATTTTTTAAATTTAAAATTAAAAAAAAAACTTAAAAATTAAAATCTAAAATTTTATTTAAAAATTTGAATTGTTCCGAACTCCTGCAATTTATAAACCTTCACTACTTACCCACAATAATAACAATAAAATACTCTGTTCTACTGCAGTATATTGTACAACTATATTGCTCATTCCCCGATACAGCGGTTTCACACTACGGAAAACCAATACTTGGTGATATTGACATGTTTAATGTTAACTTGGTGAATTACGTCGTTCATATCAAAAAAAAATTTCAAATCTATTCCTAAACCTTTGATTTTTTTTACCGTATTTTTATTTCAAGTAGGTACCAACGTATTTTTTATATATAGTAATTTTATTTTAATTATTTCTTTCTCATGTTAAACTTATACTGCTTATATTTTTGTAAAAGCCCCCCGGGCGTAAAAAAAATACATAAATACATTATTCAAAAAAACCTAACAGGGTTTTATAAACATTTCAACACATGGTTACTACACAAAAAAGGGAATGCATCACCAAGTTACTAATAATCCCATCTTAGTCTAATCCTGATTCTCTATTTACATATATGTGTTATTTAAATTTGTAGAGATTTATGCTTTCTTATTAATATTGCTTATGTTTTACGCGTGTCTAGTTTATGAATACTTTATATTATTTTGTTGAAATGTTATTGTTTTTAGAGGCTAAACTCTTGATTTTATGAAACTGTATAGTGCATGCATGCGTGTACGTTTGTGTATGTATGTGTGTATGCATGTTATGTTTGTGTATATGTGTTTATATGATTAATATGTTTATATATATATGCTTATGTTTGTATTTATGTGTTCATGCACGCACATTTATGTACGCGTCTCAGAACAGACATAGTCTAGTGAGACGGGTTACATACTTTTTTGTAAAATATTATTACTTTAATAAACGCCCGGGTTTCCGGAAATATAAAAAAAAAATAATAAAAGTAAATAATAAAATAGTTAAACAAAAAATTCAAAAACAATGACAGTAACAGTAACAGGAAGCAAGTAAATATATCTTTTTTATAATGGACAACTTATATAACCTTAAAACTCATGTATCAACGAACTTCAATTTAAGAGTGGTTGTTGATATGAGAGTTTCGTTGACATTTATTGTTTGCTATTTTTATTTTATTATTTGGGCATTATGTCCAGTAGTGGCTGATGGCTTTTAGTGCTTGTATGTTGGTAGGTAAGTCCGGAGATGTCATGTCGGATAACAGCAGAATCCAAGTATTACTAAGCGAGTATGGGTACCGCCGCCCCTGGAACCATTCATTGAGCATTCATTGGATAACCAACGTCTCTGCCATAGGTCACCGCAAGTGATTATTTTGGTGACTTCACAGGGGTTCCCGGGTTCACGGGGGTGAGGATTGTCCAAGACTTGGTAGTGGATGCATCCGCCCACCAAATGCGCGGCTGGCCAAATTTGGAGAGACCGGTTGAGAGACTTGGACCCATAGCTCCACATTCCTACCTATGGTTCTTCCCCAAACCTCCTTTCAAAAGAGAAACAGAGGGAATTTATTTTTTATTGCCCAAAAGACACTTCCGTCGATGTATGTGTTCAGGCAATGTAAGTTCCAGAAACTGGTTCCATGCCAACTGAGAATAAAGTCAACTCAACACCTCTTTGAAATGTCATTAAAAGCTATGAAAAAATATTTTTAAAATAGCCCATAACCCTTACCTAACGTAACCTATTTAACCATTTTTTTCAAATTTTTTTTCAACACCCTTAATGACTTTTCTGAGGTGGTTCTGAGTTGGTTTCATTCTGAGTTGTCCGGTTACCACAGAAACTATCTCGAGTTGTAAACCTAACGCTGAATTTCGTGGTTAATAATTTTGAAATCACGTAGTAAAGCACAAAAAAACCTTTAGCGCTGCCAAGACTCGCACTCGATAGGTGAGTTTTTAAATTCAAACCAACCACTCGAGCAACAGCGCGATTTAAAACTTTTTCCTCCGATTGCTCGTGATTATTTGGAGATCGTATTGAATATTTTCCACCCACATTAAAAAATTCATACCTCCGAATTTTAATATGGAGCCATGTAAGCTGATTATAGTTCTATGTAGCCAATGAATTCACCTATCTTTTATATACTATCACATACCTATTTGTAGGATTTATGAAAAAAAAAAAAAAATCGTAAACTTTAAACCCGTAAAAATCGTTTAGAAAAATTTGGTCCAATTTTAGATCGCTGTGAATCGCAAAAAAATAGAAACAGTCTAAATTTTGACCTTAGTCGCTCCAATGAGTAAACTTAAATTTTATTAAAATAAAATGTTTAATCTGAAGATAAGATTAGATCTGAAAATCTATTTGGATCTTCTTTGACATTGAAAAATGGGATTAAACATTGGGGACGGGATCATTTAATTGGAAGATTAAATATGAATCCGAGAAGCTTTCAAGATGGCCCTCTTTGTCGCATTTTCCGGTCCTCGAGGTATTAATTTCCCTCCTGTCACTCCGAACCCGGGTTTATGAGACACTGGATAATTTATTATGCAATTAAAACATTTCCTCTTTTATTGTATGTTTAAATACCTCTGCCAGGCGACTGCGAATCCGCCAATTATCGGATTTGTTCAAGTTCGCATTAATTATAGTAATAATTAAAGCAGAACAGCTACTTTGGCGCCACGGTGCTCAATGACAGGGATGACGAAACTTTTTAAAAATTATTTATTTTTTTATATAATTACTTATTTTTACTTAAATTTAGAAATATTACCATTACTTTAATTATATAAACCCGAAAAGGTGCACTTATTGTCAGGTGGCAAAATTCAACCAACTCAAATATATTTTCGGACTAAAACATTATGCCGCGTCCGCACGCTTGGCACTGGCCGCAAACTCCAAATCCTTACAAACGTTTGCTTGCGAGTGCATTAGTTTGTTCCGAAGAGGCAAACATGATGCGGCAAATTCCCTTTGATTTGTGACAGAAAACCGACACTCGATGGGATCGGCTACAAGCGCTAGCGAACTTACGCAAACCAAGCCAAACACTTTATCCCCACGTTTGTATTTGTGAAGGCTTGTTGAGGTTTGATTGTTGAGGTGTGCGGACGCAGCATAAGCAATGTTTTATTAGTTGTTCCCTTTATTGTAATACATCACGGAATAAGAAGAAAATACTAACAAATCTAAACGAAATGTGTAAAGGAACAAGCCCATAAAAATAAAAAAAACTAACGGTCGCAACTGTGATTCGAAATCTCTCTAATAACCGATATGAATGCCTTAACCCTTAACCAATTCGGCTTCTGAGACCTGTTAATTTTTAGTTATTATTGTCGAAATCATATTTCAAATTTTATCAATCATTTCATTTCCTAATCAAGACATTAGAGAGATATATGACAATCGTACATCCAGAAGGAAAAAGACAAAAATTCTGGCTGATGTAAGAAACGAAAGATAATAAAATACCTACATTCTACATGATATCACTCAAGAATCAACGACTGCCGAAAGCTAGCAGCTGTGGAACACTATCAAAGTATCAATACCTTTCTGGGAATGAACGAAAAATGAAATAAAAAATAAAAAAAAATATATAAAGATTAATATGACACCTTACTTTATTTATGTTAGCTTTAGATATTTTAAAGCCATACGATTATGCTGGAAACATTGTTTTAAGATGAATATAGAATAAATAAAAAAAAACTACTTATCATCAGAAACACGTTGTTTGTGTTGCACAGTTTTGACTAACTACGCTCCTCGAAGTTCTGATATATAATATACAGAAAGTGGCTCGGTTCCCAGCGTTTGTGTATCTAATCTTTCCCAAAGTTATGGTAATATTACTGTTTGTCTTGGTTTGGTAAACATTTGCTTGTTTTGTGGCTGGCAATTTATAGCGATGTATTCTACAATTAGCCCCACAGTACCTTCTTCCAGCGTTGAGATATCCTTCTTTAGCATTTTATTTTCCTTTAGAAAAAAACGTGTTGGTGAGCTTGTGTTACTTGATTTGATTCTTATTACTACATACTATTAACAACTTCTACATTACGAGATTTCTTTAAAAAATATTCTACGAGATTTCTTTAAAAAATATTTAAGTTTTACATCAATTATTTTAATTGAGAAAGTAAAGTTTTTAATTTGAGTGCATAAGATTCTTTAATCATTTTTAGTATCAGCCAATGCCTATTAACCACTGGGTAAACTTCGTTGTACCTTCCATTGTATCGTATTTTGCTATCGTAATCAACCCGATCATTTTGACCGGATCACGTGCACCAATGATCGATCACTATTTTAGCAGTTTAGTTAGCAGAATTTCAGCAACTGGTTGACCTGAAATAGACAACCTGAAATTTCAGACTGAATAATAAATGACAGCCTATTCCAGATTAAGGTACCGACATTTTAGTTTTATTTTTTAAATTGCTTAATTTATAACATTGTTACAGCATTGAACATAATAGTAGGCAAAACAAAATAGTGAGATACATAATTCAATGTTTTTCTACGCCAATTAAGAGTGCTAGCTCTTGAGCTTGGTGCGGGTGTTATTCCATAATTATTTAATTATAATAACATAGTTTTACACAGAGTGTACAATAACTATAAACTTAAGTACTAGGTTGTGGTGACGTTATTTTTTAACATAGCATTAAAATATACTTAGCTATAAAAGATCATTTGGCTTGGCGTATTTCGTACATTCTCAATGGTAATATATGGCGAGCGATATGCTGAAATAGGCCAAGCCAAATGAGCTTTTATCTTTTATATTATATTATATATCATCGTTCGCCGTTTAACTCTAGCTCTATTTCTATGTCAGAATCGAGACTCCTAGGCTGCAAAATGTATACATCTATTACAACACGGCGCGGCGGCGACGAATCTATTGCATTTTTTCCACATTTAGAAAGATCAAACGTAGGGTACTTTTACACCCGATAACCTCGCCAGTGGGTCGCGACTGACCTGGGTCGTGTAAAATGTCGATCGACCGAGGACTTGTCCGATTGATTCCAGTGAACATCAAGATATGCGTTTTACGAATTTTTTGGCGCTTACCATGACAGGTGGGTCCATAGATATGGTAGAATTGAGGCAACGAGCAGAAAAAAAACTAAATTGACTTAATCTGGAGGGACAAACAGTGCAAATTTTGTGATGCCAAAGTCAAACGATTCTTTTGAAAGTATTAGAAAACAGATTTACGTTTTAAAGTTACAATGTCAATCTCTAAAGTGATTGCTTCCTAGATGAACATAAATATATATCGTAATCGTAAAAACTTATTCTAAACTTAAATTGGCTCTTTTCAAAATTCGAATTATTTTAAAAGTTGTAGCCATTTTAGTTCGATCGGTTTGGATGGAATCTAACCAGAATCTAAATAGATGAAAACTTTAAACTCGTGTTTCTCGAAACTACTATTTTCGAGACGGTTTTGACACGATTTCTCAAGTTCTACTGAACCAATTAACTTGAAATTTATTAATTATGAATTAACTTGACCTTCTCTATACATTATTCTATCGCGCTAACCAAAACTATAACAATATTTCAATCTTTACTATTTTTAAAAAATTCGGAAAAGTAAAAAAAAACTGGTAAAAAAATGTCTTTTTATTATTCTGAAGAGGGTTGTAATCGTGTCAACCAGGGCGCGCCATTTTTTTGAGACCCCCCACTTCAACACCCTGTAACTTTTTGAATTTTGAATTTTTCCGATTGATTTTTTTTATGTATTCTTTAATGTTTAATAAATATTTATATGGTAAAATAAAGGCTACTTAAAATTTTATTTGTTATAAATTTATTGCACCTGAAAAAATATCTGTATAAATGTAAATACAATTCATGCTTCTAGACAAGAACACCCCCTTAAATGGACCTTGAGAATTTAAAACGATAAAGTGTAAAGTTATGCGTTTAGGAATACCCTCATCATGGTTGTTTAATTGGGAACTTAACCCATAATTTATTAATATTAATTATGAATTTACATGATAAATAAACCCTCAGAATGTGAACACAATTTCACAAAGTTAAATGGAATTTGATAAATGGAATGGGTTTGTTTATTCAGAATTAATTTGGGACAGGGAAGTTCGTACGTTTTGTAAAATTCCTGGCCAATTCTTCAGGTACCTACTTACGTAATACATGGTTTTGCTATGGTTTCCGAGAAAAGAAAAAAACAGATTTTTTTTTTAATGTAAAAATTGTTAGATAACCTAAAGCTCTATCGGTACATTTTGGACACTGAAAAGATACACTAATAGAATTGGGGTTATTAGTGTTCGTGTACATAAAGTGAGTTCTATTGTTTGTAACTTCTGATGAAATTAATAAAAAAAATTCAAATATTTAGTTTCTTTTTTCAGGAAGTAAAAAAAATCACTGGCGTGTCTAAGAGCAAAAAAAACGATAGAACTTGTAAATTGAATAAGTTTTCTTTCAAATCGAAAAATATTGCACTTGGAAATAACTGTTTTATGTTGACACCAATTTTACAAACAAATATTTAACAAAAGGTCGGTCAGTGGTCGAGTGGGCACCGCGTTTGGGTTCCACCCGGGCGTCCCGTGTTCGATTCCTCGGCTGGCTAAGTCCTCCATCCCAACATAAGCAACATTTTCGGCTTTCTGTGGTGGTAGTAGGAGATTTTCAAACATTGTTGGGTTATTTGTAACCCGGGAATGTTTGTCTTTCTTTTTAAAAATTAAATTAAATTAATTAAAAACTTTTTATGGTAAATAAAGTGTTAATTTCAAAATTGGAACTGACTGTGAGAAAAATTCAGTCCTGCGAAAAATTAGGTATTTAAAAGTACCAAAATGATTAAATTTTTTGGTTAATCTCTCAGGACTCTCGCATTCAGTCAGAAGGTCAGAGTATTTCCGTTTTGCAATAAAATCCAATTTAATGGAATATTTCTGAGAGTATCCGAAAACTAAATACTGTGTTTGAAACGTGATGAAATATGTACGTTTATCGAATTTTATTATTAGAAATAACAGATTTTTTTTTCAATATTAAAATATTGAATGCAAACATAGAAAAGGTAAAAAAATGCTCACTGCACTTTCTTCTAACCAAAATTACTAATATCGAAAAAAAATTAAATCATACTAGGTTAAAAAAATGCTCACTGCACTTTCTTCTAACCAAAATTACTAATATCGAAAAAAAATTAAAACATACTAGGTTAAAAAAATGCTCACTGCACTTTCTTCTAACCAAAATTACTAATATCGAAAAAAAATTAAACATATTTTATTAGATAAACATATCGTTCAAACGTTATAGTCAACTCTTTTATTGTTGTTTCAAGTAAAACATATTAATTATTAATTCACAACGTTTCACAAATTTTTGCGAATTTCTTTGTTAGAGATAACATTTTAACGATGTTTTAGCTTTACCAGATATTCTTATATTATTGAGTTTATTAATTAACTTTGAATGTGAGACAATATCAAAAGCTTTACGGAGGACAATGAATAAAATTTAATTTTTTTTACCTCTATCTAATGTTTTATAAACAAACTTAGTTAATTTTGCAATTTTTGATGAGAATTTGAATGAATGAGATTTTTGTTTCTTATGTGTGTGTACATTTTAATTCTTCTGTGGTTAACTTTTAGATTTATAGTATAAAAACGGAATGTTTTCTCTTTCTAACACCATTAAGATTTTATTTCCCAGCATGGCGGTAAGCGAGACACAATGATTTCAGTAAGACCAATATGAGTTGTTCCAAAAAGTGAACAAATTAGCCCACATTAATATGAAATATATCTATATTTAATTTGTTTGAATTTTTGACAGACGTCGCAATTTTTTAAATTTTTCAAGTTTGCTAAAAGTATTCATTCGAAAGATTAATTTTTGAGAGTCTCTAAATTCGACGTTAGTCAAATCATCACAAGGTCATTTTTTAAAAAAACCTTTCAGTTTCATAAATCCTACACTATAGTTTGAAACACGTAACTTATGTATGTAGTGAAAGCCTTCTATATGTAGGTTCGTAGGTTGTACGTTTACATGGCGGAATATTTTGCAGGAAGGAATGGAAAATAAAAGGGTTGGCCACAAAGTGTTGTCCCGAAATGGAGTACGGTACGGTAAAGTCCCGTTATTAGATTCCGTGTGACATCACGTAGTGCGCGACTTATTGCAAAACACTATATTGGGTAGCCAAGGAGACAGAATAATATGTATGAATTTTCTCTGCGTACTTTACAAAGTACTTCGGTAAAAGAAAAAGTGGACAGGAAATTTTGTAATAAATGTCAGAAACGTGTAGATGCTGGAAGCAAGTAACTTATTCGTTATGAGTGGAAGTTGTATCAGTAAATTACTGAAACAGAAAATAATAACGAACTCTGAAAAATAACAAATCAGAAGCTTACATTTTCTTATTCAGTTATCACTTACATTCCAATGAGAATAAGTCGATTGTTTTGAGAAAGATCTATGCTTCAAGTAAAAAATATTGCAAAGCTTCTAAGATTACGATCTGGCAAGTGTTTATTACTAATAGTAAAAATATAAAAAATGCAATTTAAGCAATTTTTTTTAGAAACGACCCGTTCTCATGTGATTAGTGTCAACCGTGTACAAATTTTGGGAGCGTGTTTGGCGTGTTTCCCGACTATGCACCGGTGCCGAAGGGATCAATGACGCTAGTTCCTCTAATAAATCTAATAATGGATAACTTAAGCTACTCAGGTGTATGTAAAAATTATAGACACGGTACTGTAAATACTCAAATGCATGAAGGCATTCAGACACTTCTAGATTCTCGGATGCTTGTAGACGTTCTGATACCTGTACATTCTCAGACTCGTATATGCACACAGTTGCATGTAAACATTGGGATACAAGATGCCTGCAAATATTCAGACACTAGGTACTCAGATTCATGCAACCACAGCTCTGTAGGTAATAAGATGCATTAAGATTTATTTTAAATTTTTATATTTATGTGATATTCAGATATGATATGTAGGTACTCAGATGCATGCGGATATTCAAACACTTGTAGATACTCAAATCCATGTAGATACTGTAACCACAGGAATGTAGATACTCAGATTCATGTAGATTTTTTTTATATTGATATGATATTCAGAGACCTGTAGATAGCCAGATACTATATTGAAGATACACAAGTGCATGTAGACACTGTACTGTAGATACTCAGATAAATGCAGACACTGTACTATAGACACTGATATTCAGATATATGTGTGCATGTACACACTGTACTATTGATACTCAGATGAATGCAGGCACTGTGGACATTGTACTGTAGATACTCAGATGCATGTCGACACTGTACTTTAGATACTCAGCAAGTATCTTGTAAACACTATAGAAAGTGTACTGTGAATACTCATTTGCATGCAGATACTACTGTAATTACTCAGATGAATGCAGACACTGTGGAAAATATACTGTAGATACTCAGGTGCTTATAGACACCTGATTGCAGACCCACCACCAGAACCCAGGTGGTACACACTTACAGTGAAAGTTCCTGGGAGAAAGTGTAGATAGTACCCGAAGGCAAGTGTTGTACTACCATTATTCTGAATCGATACGATCCTATAAATGGCTTTTGCCATGTCTAGCGAACAAACCCGAATAGCCAGATATTTCCCAATCATCCTGTTTCCACCCTCTCACCATTCTTATCAGCCTCACAACATACTCTAATTGGGGATGCCGTAGTCCGATTAGTTCCAAGCAGTTGCAAATTGCGCGGAAATCACATGGAAAATTATAATGTCACCTTCCTTTTAATTGCTATAGAAGTCAATCTCTTTTGTATGTCTGTGAAATGTTAAAAAATATGAAGATTATTGCAAATAAATATTACTACGAATAAACCAATGAAAATGTTTGGATTCATAATGAGAATTGTCAAAACTTTTATAATACACCCACTTTAATTTATTTTATTTTTTATTAATCCGGAACCAAACTGAGTATAACTCGCCTATCTGGTCACCACATTATAAGATTCACCTACAATTTTTAACAAGTAAATTATAAACTTAATACTGCCATTGAAAATAAATATTATATTTTTCTAATTAATAATCTAAAATTAATAAATCTGTCCAATAGAAATTCCCTTATTTAATGATTTTATTTCGTGTTCCATACAGTGTTAAACGAACTAAAATAATCTTTCACTACAACAATAATGTCAATACGAAATCATTTATAAACTCTTTTAACCAGGTTCAGCTAACCGATATATTTATAGAAGTAGAACATGTTTTTAACGGTTCCATGCCAACTGAGAATAAAGTCAACCCAACACCTCCTTGAAAAGTCATTAAAAGCTATGATTTTTTTTTAAATTAGCCGATAACCCTAACCTAACGTAACCTATTTAATCAATTTTTTATATATTTTTTTCATCACTCTAAATGACTTATCTGAGATGGTTCTGAGTTGGTTTCATTCCGAGTTGTCCGGTCACCATTTCTAATAGCACCGAAAGACCTTACAAAAAAGCCATAATCATATTTTTTAAAACTATTGTGAGTTTACGATTAGTTTCGTATATTTGTAGTTTTAGTTAATTTGAATCATATTAGTATGTTTACACCGTGTAAAAGTTTTATTCGGCGTATTTGAAGGTAGGTACCGTTAATAAATAGATAAATAATAAAAAAATACTGCAGAATTTCCCAAAATGTAAGGAAACGTCACTTGTCCAGTTTAACCGGCATCTTTTGCAAGAAACATTGATAAATAATATATTAGTGAAAAAAGCGGTTACTCACTTATTATATAGCACGATGTCCGGCAGCCAGATGTGTTCGGATGGGACGTACAGTTCCTTTACACCGCCGTATTCCGTCGGGTCCCACTGGAACTTGTGGTCCTGCCATTCCTGCAACGGGCAAATACAGAACAGTTTGGTAATAATTTGGTTGAAAGTTATACTTTGACATCTTGCATCCTCCTTATACTTATTATACTGGTACATGTGAACTGAATATTGTCATGGTTCAGTGTTTGAACAAGTAGACGGGAATTTTTTTTTTTAATATTTAAATTCGATCATATTATTGACCTCTGTTGGGTGTGTTTGAAAACGAAATTGAAGGAGTCTGTAATAAAATACGGGTTAATTATCGCGTGGGAGGTGCTAGACTATCGGAGATGTAAAACGTTGGACAAAGAAATGATAAATTAACAATTATTTTGAACACAACGAATAGCGAGAGAGAGGCGGGGCTAAGGGCGTTTATCTGATTCAAGGAGCAGAGAGTTCTCACGAAATCCATGGTATGGAATGCGGACCCTTATGAATTTGATCATAACTCACTTCATGATGACCAAAAATAAGAAATTGATAACTGTTGAAATTCGAGACCGGGACCCCAAAGAGATTTTGAAAAGGATCGTTCAGGAAGTAGATTTTGGGTTAATTATGAACTTTTGCGTTTCAGTTATTAGGAGCGACATGTGGAAGGTTTACGATCTCTTGCGTCTAAGTGACGTTCTAAGAGATTGACAGGTAAAATGGTTTTGGCTCTTTGAAGAGGTCATAAAGCCGGAATCACCACTCTAGGTTACGTACAAAATAGTGGAAAAAGTAATTAGCCAAATGCATAAAATTTAACGGCCTGTCTAATTCTAAATTTATTTACAAATTCGAGTGTAATTTTTGGAGAGATCAACAAATCATTTTGACAGTTATCAGATTTTGCGGGAGAACGGGACGATGAGATGTGGGAGGTTACTTAGTAGAGATGCAAAGAACAGGGACAGATTAGGCCATGGTGGTGATAAATGGCCATAAATGAAAATCGAAATCAATAAAAATGTGAGTTTAATACTAGGAAAAGCCTTACGGGCGTTGCTATTTGTCTAAAAGGGAGAGATTGATAGTATATAATGCCTGAACACTCACAAATACGGAAAACACAGGGGAGAATACATATTGTTTGTAGGATAATGCGTAGAATAAAATTCCTTCGCGTTAGGTTATAAAATAATTATAATAATAATAAATTATTCCAGAATGTATGCAGGGAGAGTGCAATGTAATACATTTATTTTGAGTGGGAGAAAATGCCCTGTGAGAGATTAAGTCGAGCGCGTGGTCCACTCCTGTTTTATTTTGTTAGACCGAGATAGTTGGAACTCCGTTTTCAAGGGTTGTGACGGTGACAAACGGAGAAGGCAGGAAGAGACAGGAAGCGAAATTGTCTGATGGCAAGCTAGTGGATACGTCTCAAAATTGCATGAACTTATTTTGATTGATGGGAGATTTTCGTTTTAAATAGGCAGTTTTTTTTGATAACGGGACAGTCAGTGAGTGGAACTCGGTGGACGAATACGGTTAAGTCTGGAGGTCGTTTTGGTTCTAAACCTCTAGCAGAAAGAGTGAATTAACCTCAGTGAAAACAGATAGTTGTAAGTTTTGTTAAAAGGAAGTTCGATCCATCAATCAGAAGTTGGTGAATTATAAAAATAATACAAGTTTGTGAATTATTGCAACGCTACGTAATAAGGAAAAGCACATAGTTGAAGTTACCGTAATTAAAAATAAAGTTAGTTTATCGGATTAAATTCAGTGTTATAATCGCGTAGTAAAATTATATTTTTATAAAATTTCGTGATTTACTTCATTAAGCTGTAGAGTGTAGGGGTTGGTTAATAATATTATACTTTATCCGAATTGCGGAAATATGAAGAGGTAAAACTAACTTAATAATAGACAAATAGCTGCTCAAAAAACGTAAATTCAGTGATAAGGTGTGTTTACAATAATCGCGGTGATAAATTGTTAAACGATAGTGGATAAAACCACGTACCCTCCTTTTCTACGTGGAATAATCAAATTAATCAACTATAAATAAATAAAATAAAATCGGAGATAACTCGGTATTAGGGAGGTCGGAAAGGAGTAATCAAACCATAACGGAATAACGTTTCAAAAAAATAATTGTATAAACCTTACGTAAATTAATTTTGTCTTAATAATCACACTGCTTGACAAGCTCTAACTTAAAGCGATAATTAAGGGGGAGATTACTCTAGTCATAAAAGCAGGTACATAGTTACTAATTGACAAAAGGGGTTAATTTTAGCATTGCGCAATAATCAAGCAAATAACTATAGAGTAGGATAGGTGTTTTTCAATAATTCAGATAGGAGTATTAACTTCGGACATTGAATCGTGTTAGGAAAATAAAGTTCATAGTGAGGTGTTTTGTCTCCTTCACCCACAGGATTATAGGATACGCGATTTAGGGACGATTATCGATGTAACCAAACCCAACAGGAGATCGTCCGCTAAACAATCGTGTAAGGGGTGAGTGAATGTATTTTCTTAATTTTCAGACGGAGAGGATAGAACGCGGGCAACCTGATTTCATCAATGTTCAGACAAAGCTATCGTAATATTTTTTATTTCAGGACCCCGGCGAGGGTAATATGACATCTGTTTTGCCAGGCTACAACAGTGCGAGTTCAATGGCCTCGAATTCCCTAGTAATCAGCTGTCGGCCTGGGCATAGGAAAAAATGGTCCCCACTTAGGTACATACGAATGCGGAGGCGATAAGGCTACGAGGGTACACCCCATTGAATTGGTGGAATTTTGAAAGTACAACTTACCCAATTGAAGGTGTTGGCCGACAGTTTGGCGCAGACTTTGACAGGAGGAGGGCGCGTGAACCAGATTCACGATTCTATACATGTATAACATTATATCAACCTGTTTCCCTGCGAAATTTCTACCTGTTGTATTGCGTGAATTAGAACCACACGTTTGGGGAATGTGAACGATGGTACCGAGACTATTCGTAAGTGGAATACGTATGTCGAATGGTAAGAATTTCCCCATTACCATGTTACGAGGAGGGGGGTACCAGCCACAGACCGGGCGGGTCACGCGCTATGTCGGAGGTCATTCCCTTTCGCGGGATCGTGTCGAGCGAACGGGCGCGAAAGGTTATGTACCAGAGATGCCGAATTGTATGTCATGGGCACGGTTCGCTGACGGAGGCGTCTGACCTGAGACATCACGGGAAGCCTGCAGGGTTGTGTGGAGGGGCCGTTAGCATGGCATCTTGCGGGAAAATTCTGTAACGTTGTTGCATTTTTCATCTGTGTCAACCCAAAAGTAAACATAACGCCCACAAAGTGCGCCTTATGTCAACTATTGGAGGTGGAAAGACGAAGACGGTCGGCTTTAACGGTCTGCCTCACAGCTTCGCGCCACTTGCCCGCGAATAGAGTCATGACAAGGGATGAAATGGAAATACCCCTTTTAGAGCCAGTAAAGTAGTCTCTGGAGGTGTTATGAGTATTGGAGTTGACTGGGAAAGGTTTGAAAGCCTGCTGTTCTTCCTCTGGCATGAGTGAGTCCGGGTATGTCAGGGTGATCGTCCAAGAGATCCGCCAGATACCGGGGTATAGCTCAGACATGCATTGGTGGGATAGTCGTGTCCGGAGAGCTGCCCACTCGGTCAACTTGGTTAGCGGAGGAGCCAATACTAGTTTGCGAAGAAATTCTCCTTCCTTTCCTTTTATCACTTCCTTAAGATTCCCTAGTTCTGCCGTAAATTGGTGCTACTAACAATAACAATATTTCTAACAGTTATGCATAGGACAGGTATTTCAGATTGGGAGACGCGGAAGCAGTCTATCCGGCCATAGAGAGGCACCTCTAGGTACGTACATTTAAATTAAAGTAAATAATGAACTTGTATTGCCATTTAATTGTCCACAGGATCAACCGTTACGTGAGCTAGGTTCCTTCTTCGTGATTTACTAACTGACCTTTAGACGTGCAGTTAAATTTTACTAGCGCAAAATAGGGCAAGAGGATAGCTTACCCATCCTTAATAGAGTAGGTGCAAAAGGGATCACTATAGCGGGGAACGGGGACTCGAGTATACTGTTAGGGCCATAGACATCTGTAGTATGGGGCAGTTTAGACAGGGAGTATCCTTCATGCGTTTGAGAAAACAACAGAAAAAATTCTTCCACGCCTTCTAAAGAGTCGAAAGTTACCACGAAAAAGAGTAGATACATTAAATGCCTACTCCAGATAATCTGGAGGCTCCGAAATGACAAATAACACAACGTGGAGTAAAGGGTTTATTGTAAGATTTCCCAGAACAACCTTGTTTTACTGTGTTCCGCATCACAGGGGTTGGGAAAACGAGATCAGGAAAAACAGCGTAGCTGAACCTTCCGATCTGAGATCTCAACGACGAAGAGAGAAAAGGGAGGGGGGGGGGGGGGGGGGGGTGAAAAAACCTCGCATCATGGGTGGGACCATCACAATATGAGATATATTTTACATTATATTTTTAATTTTTTTTATATATTGTTTGAAACATTCTTAGTGTTTACAATTTTACATATCATAATATAATATTTCATACACTCTCCTAATAAAACAGATGCTTGTGCTTAGGAGAGGACCACTATACATTTTTAAATCCATTTGAAATTAGATTATTGTATAACTATGTATTAGTAATTTTGTAATATACTTAATATGTAAAAGTAATAAAAAATAAAGATAATTAAAATTATAAATAATAAATATGAATGATAAGCAAACACAATATCCAATAATAAATAAAACTTATAAGGTGGTACTACAAAGTTTTAATGATATTGCTTTTTTTAATATGTGTCGTAGTTTTCTTCCGATCGCATATCAACGGATAATTTATTGAATAATTTTATTCTCTTGTTTATAGTGATGCTGTGCTGTTGTAGTTTATTCTAGTGGTACGCTAGTCATCCAACAGAAGAAATTATTTTGCTAATATTTAATTGTGGATTGTTATTTTTTACCGGTTTGCTTCTTGTATTCTATAGTGTTAATTCCAATAATAATAACCCACATTTGTACGTGATTTTTTTTACCTGTCCATGCCCTCGCCACTTCTTCTCAACGCCCCCTAATTTTCTCTGGATCTTCTACCGCCCCCCTGAAAGTTTCAAACTCACTCTAATTTTCTCTGGGCCTTCTACCGCCCCCCTGAAAGTCTGAAACGCCCACAAGGGAGCGTTATCGCCCACGTTGAGAACCTATGTCTTAAACCAGTGTTTTTCAATCTGTGGGTCGCAACCCCTAAAGGGGTCGCGAAGCCTTACTCGGGGGGTCGCCGGCAAAAGGAAAAAGGCGAGGTTCTAACTACAAGAGAGGAGTTACTAGTTTCAAAAAAATACTGATGGTCCTCCAGACCAGAGTGGAAACATGCTGCTACGCTTGGAATATCGTCCAGAATTGTAAAGCGAATCTTACACTCAGACCTTCACCTGTACCCCTACAAGATGATGCGTACACGGGAATTGAGCCCGCAAAATTTTGTGAAACATAGAGATGCTCGCATTGCAATCGTAACTGCTGTATCCCTCGGCGCTGTTTTGTGCACTGGCGATGAAGGAGTAATCATTATCGTGACTTCGTCTCGCTATTGTGAGATATTGGAGAACCTTAAGCGTCCCAAAATGAAAGAGCATAGCGAGAAACACGACACAGAAGCCTTCTGGTTTCAACAAGATGAAGCCATGGCCCATGCTGTCCATCGTTCACGCGAAATCTTGTAAGAGCTCTTTCCAGGTCTCCTGATCTCTTTGCGGGGATGATATTCCATGGCCCCCTCACTCCCCCGATTTGACCCCGAGTGACTTTTTTTCTGTGGGTATACGTCAAAGCTGAGGTAAACAAACTTCAACCTCGAACCCTTGAAGCTGAAGGAGGCGACTGAGGACGTCATCGCTGGAATTCCGCGAGATGTGTTGGGAAGAGTGGCCGAATGGCTCAATATGTGTATTGCTCGCTAAGGCCGCTACGCCAGACGATATCATTTTTAAAACATCATGGAAAAAAACGGAATCATTTCCCCGACCTAACGGCATCCACTTCGCTGCTTTGCCCGGTCTGGGGGGCCATCGGTGATTTTTTGAAACTAGTGACTCATCTCTGCCCCACCCTATACAATAAAAATACAATTTTAGTGAGAAGGATGGGCTTATTTATTTTGCAAAAATATTTCAAATCGTAGTGCTATTTTTGATATGTTAATAATCAAATCATTTTCTAAGTTAAGTCTGTTTCTTTTTTTAGTTTTAATGTCCACCCTTAATAAGAATGTCAGTTCAATGAAGTGGCAAATGGCCCTAATAATTTTAGAGCTTCCCTTGCCAGCTGTGGATACTCTTCTTTTATTTTCATCTAAAACACGTCAACACTGTGAGAATGAAATGCCGTTTTAAGCTTGTCGTCAGCAGCTAAATCTATAAGATTTTCTTTCGTATTTGTGGTGAGATCAGCCAGTTCTATTGATTTACACAAGAAAGGCTTTTAAATCCATCTACGCCCATTGTCAGCTTCAGAGTGCAAGTCTGGAAAGTATGTTAATAGTTTCTCTTGCAATCGAAATTGGCCAAAGGGGGTCGCCAGAATTTTTCAACCTGTAAAGGGGTCGCGTATTCAAAAAGATTGAAAAACTCTGTTTTAAACGAATCCTGTTTTTAAACCCTCTGGTGAATGTAATATTTATGTAATGTTTGGACAATATTATATGGACAAAACTATCAGAAGAGATATTTATTTTGAAGTATTCCCGCTTGACTTTTAATAAACTTTTGAATGGAAAAAGAAAATTTGATGTTCTCTCTTTCTAAAATTATTTATATCTCATATCTGACTATAACAAAAAAGAAGACAGAAAAGATAAGAGTAGTACTTTACTCAACGGAATTTGACTTTTCGTGACAGATACCTAGAGCACTACGTGACCCAAGTGGTTTTAATGGATTTGTTAATTTATGACAGGATCTATGTATGATCGTAGAAATACAATGAGTTGTAAAAGCTTTGCATTAGCAAGCTAGGTCAGGGGTTGGATTGTGCGACTCGGGAGCCACCTGCGGCTCTTTGCATAGGCTTCTGCGGCTCTTCAGACTACAATTTCAATTTAACCTCTACTCAACCAGCCTTATTTTTGCATTCCGAACACAAAACTGGTTTCAATTCAATAAGGAATCTTTTCGCGAGTCTGTTTATAGAAACATTTAAATGGATAGAATTGTGACATTACAGTAAGGATAACCCAAAGCAATTATCGTTCCACCACATTTACCACAGCACGATTACACCCCCCCCGGTTATAATGTGGCTCTCTGATATATTTGTTATCCTGTTTCTTCGACAAATTGGCTCTTCTCACTTGAAAGTTTGCCGACCCCTGAGCTAGGCCATTGTTTCTGAATTTGGTAGTAACGACGTGGCTTGCCGATTGGTTCAAACAAAATAATTAAATAAATTCCGTGTATTTTTGTCGAGTGGAAAGAAGCGCTGGTAAAAATAAAAATGTTTTGAATATATGCCGAGAGAGACGTATTATAAAACACTCTTATTTACCTTCTAGTTTTTTGAGATGGAAAGTGATACTTGAAATATGAGAAAATATTAGAGGACGGTTGTGTTTGTAATAAAAGTACCACGTGTTCCGGATGTTATTTGGTTCCGGTCACGGATGTTAGAGGGAGAAGGGACGTCGTTATACACGTATTTATTACGTTTTCGGATATTTTATTAGGACCTCGGGTTCCTTTTGCGACGCAAGAATAATTTTTTCTAAGATCTTTTTTACATCGAAATAAATCGGAATTGATGCGGCGCGGTTGAACGTGAAATATTGTTACAGCATCAACGTTCCGTTATGTTATTTGAGGTTATGGGAGTCAGTAATGACATAATTACACATTTACATTTATTCGTTTTATTATTGTAATGTTTTTAAATGAAAACTGCACAACCGACCGGAGCCAATAGGACTTAGGCATCCACAATCGGAGTATGTTATGAGGCTAGAGAGGGTAAAAACGCTTTCAACAGACCCTCTCTTGTATATTGGTGTACTTTAGGGATAAAAAATATTAAAATTTTATAATAATTTTGTTTTTATTAGCAAGCTGAATCGCGAGTCTAAATTGAAACGGAATTGATAAACGTCGCAACGAAGTATACTTGGGCATTGGCGGGGTAAGAGAGGACTGCAAGTAGGTTTTTCAAGCATTTATTTTGTTTTTTCTTTTTACTTGTTCTCTTTCAAAAAAATTGCGTGTACCTGGTCATTCGGATTTGATCATCAAACATATTTAAAGCCATTTCAAGCAACAACGTTACGATTCTCAAAAGTGGTCTCTTATCAGGATCATATTAAATTTGGAAGGCTGGTATGGGTACCGCCGCCCCGTGAACCATTTATTATATAAAAAAACCTCTGTACCGTTTCCTAACTTAGAAGAGGTGCCTGGGTTCATGGGATAAGATTTGTCCGGGTCTTGGCGGAGTCTTGGCGGATGCGTTTGCTCATCGGCCGCCCGGCAGGCCGGATCAGGAGAGTATGGTTGAGAGAGTCCTTTTGACTTTTCCAGTCGATGGACGGATTCACACGTCCATCACTCCGTCACTCCAAAAGTTCCTCTCCTTCGTTTCCTAAAAAGACCCTCAACACAGCAACCCCAGAGACGATATAGGCCCTGAGGGGAATTATTTTCCTCAGGGTCTCCTGTGGGGTGCTAATGTTAAAAAAAAATCAAATAATCCACCAATAATCCAACAATAATCCAATAATAATTCACAAATAATCCACCAATATTCCTATTAATAGTCCACAAATAATCCACTAATAATCCAACAATAATCCAATAATAATTCACAAATAATCCACCAATATTCCTATTAATAGTCCACAAATAATCCACCAATAATCCAACAATAATCCAATAATAATTCACAAATAATCCACCAATATTCCTATTAATAGTCCACAAATAATCCACCAATAATCCAACAATAATCCAATAATAATTCACAAATAATCCACCAATATTCCTATTAATAGTCCACAAATAATCTACCAATAATCCAACAATAATCCAATAATAATTCACAAATAATCCAGCAATATTCCTATTAATAGTCCACAAATAATCCATCAATAATCCAACAATAATCCAATAATAATTCACAAATAATCCACCAATATTCCTATTAATAGTCCACAAATAATCCACCAATAATCCAACAATAATCCAATAATAATTCACAAATAATCCAGCAATATTCCTATTAATAGTCCACAAATAATCCACCAATAATCCAACAATAATCCAATAATAATTCACAAATAATCCAGCAATATTCCTATTAATAGTCCACAAATAATCCACCAATAATCCAACAATAATCCAATAATAATTCACAAATAATCCAGCAATATTCCTATTAATAGTCCACAAATAATCCACCAATAATCCAACAATAATCCAATAATAATTCACAAATAATCCACCAATATTCCTATTAATAGTCCACAAATAATCCACCAATAATCCAACAATAATCCAATAATAATTCACAAATAATCCACCAATATTCCTATTAATAGTCCACAAATAATCCAACAATAATTCACCATTAATCCAACAATAATCCACCAATAATCCACCAATATTCCTATCAATAATCCACCAATAATCCAACAATAATGCACCAATATTCCACCATTAATCCACCAATGATCGACCAATCAACGTTATTACTTTCTATATTTTTTTTACGAAAAACACAAAAAACGAAAAACCTGGCAAAATTTGGAAAACTCCAACCACATTGATTCAAAGCCTTAATGTTATCTGTGCCATGATAGAAAACTAACATAGGAATTAAGCCCACGACAATGCCTGGGTGGAATTCCGACGCAATTGTCAACTGAGCCACTAACTGCTCGAGAAATGATTATTTTTTTTATACAGCTCTTCATTACTAATTTTGATAAAAAAAATTAGGTATGTAATTTGTTATTAACCTTTAAATAATATTTCACACGAAAAAGGCCCTGAAAAAGTTTTGTTATGAAATTTCAATGCTTATGAGTATATTAATTCGGTCAGCAAATATGATAACAATTTTCATAAAATAAGTAGACATCCAAGTTGGTCAATTGTAATGAAGTTAAAATTCCAGTTCATAATTCATTAAAATCACAAAAAATTGCTACCCGCCCAAATTACCCGAACCTTTCCGCGAAAACTTAATTAAGAAATTCAAATTCGCGCGATTTTTACAAGGTGAAAATTTGCTAAAATGGATGAGAATTTTTGAATAAATGTCACAAAAATTCAAATTACGACGCCTCGGCGTCAATCCGGGTTCCACCTGTCTCATTCGTTCCCATTTGCCGACGTGACATTTCACGTTGTAGACAGTCCGGCGTAATTTCACGTTAGCGTCACTGTCGCCCCTCATAACCACCCTTGTGACGTAAGTAGGGCGCCGGATGACGTCACTTGTACCTAAAGCAATAAATGACAAGTTGTGGCTTGTTTCTTTTCAACATTGATAAATTAGAGTCAACGATTACATTTTATCACAAAATTTCTTTGAAATTCCCTATTTCGTCTCATGGAAGAATTTGAGATAGAGCACATAGAATTTCACTCATAAACTTTTTGATCCAAGTTGAGTGAAGTGTTCAATAAGCAACTTAATATAATGGACTATGTGTAACTACCCAATTTCTTTGCTTTAATTTTACTGTCTTTTATTAAGTAAATTTTCCCTGTCTTGTGAAATTGATAAAAAAACTGTTTCAAATAACGAAATTCTTTCTTGAACGTTAATGAACAACTTCCATGGCCTATTTGGGATTTTGGGGTCTAGTGGTCTTTTATGACATCAGTTTTATTTCAAATTCCCGGGTTCATGGGGTGATGTTTTACGGGATCTTGGGGGCGGATACGTCTGCCCACCAACTGCGTAGTAGGCCGCATCAGGAGAGATCGTTGAGTGAGGCACTTTAATCTCTTTAGCAGAACTCTCCCGGATCATCGGGAGAAATAGATTCATTCGCTCGTCAGTCCACCATTTTCTCTTCGGCGATGTTATACACGTCATCCAGAAATTAATGGGACAGCCGAGAAAATGGCGAATCTACATCACATAGACTACCCATAAAAACTTTTTTTTCCGATTTGATCTTTATTTTTATTTTTTTCGGCAACTATAGGAGTAAGAAATTGTGGTAATGGCTCTGCGTTTTGATCAGAAAACAATAAACAGCTGAAAGTACCTACCCGTAGTGATCGATTTTTTCAAACTCGACATAATTTCGGACGCGATTTACTCGAAAACCAAAGCTCAAATCAAAAAATGTTATACTACAAAATTGACGCCTTATGTGGTGTAGACACAGCAGTGGTTAGCTTATTCCACCCGTTTTCAGACACCATGTACAAATATATTTTTGTCATGTACATTAGAGAGGCATCTGACTCACATAATGTGTCATTTTTTGCATTATCTATTCTTAAACTATAACATTAATATATTTTCATTATAACATCTAACGTTGTTTAAAATATACTAAGTCCCCTTTGTAAGAATTCACTTTCAAATATTTTCCAATTTACATGATCTTACAAATTTTATGATTCTCGATATGGCATGGTGCTCAGTTGAGGATATTAAATTCTAAACTACCGATGGTTTCGAGGTCATCAATATTGTCATTTTCAGTTGTTCGTACTTAATGTATGTTTGATACCTTCAATTTGTTCACATATTAAGCACACTGGAGAATCAGAGGGGTCTATCAAATACAACATTCTCACATTAGTGCATGTCCGGATTTTAATCTAAATAAGATTTATATTTCTGATCTTTTTAAATTAATCTCGATGAACCATGGTATTTTAAACGGTTCTTTTTGGAGCTTTCTGTACCATACTCCCTTATTAATAGACAACGTCTCAAAACGTATCAAATTAATTGCTAGCAGTAATATTCAGCATCTTGCGTCCATTGATTCACGTTTTCATTTATACATGCTTTGTTTGCCAACAAATCCACCTTTTTATTCCTGTGTAATCCAACAAGAGATGGAATTCATTGTAAACATATAAATACACCTATCTTCTGTACCGCCAGACACCATGTATAATTCAATACTTAATACATTATAAATACTGTTTTAATAAACTTAGATTCAACCACTTTTGAACATAATAATCGTCCAACATTTTCTATTTCATTCTCATTCGCTTCGTGTTCTTTACAGTAACACTTTTGTAGTCCTTTGTATTAACCATCCCTCATTATACAATACAGCCAAGGTATTTGAGTTTCTCGTGCTTCATAATTATAATGACCCTCCTTTCCTCAAGCACCGTAGTGCTGAGCGCTTCTGTTTTGTATCTTAGTAATGATTATATTCTTATTTTGCGTCTTTAAAACCTAGATAATTCTGTTCAATAATTTTTATTTTTGATAATATCGCACGACAGTCTCAAATTTCCGCAGCCATGGCATCTGTTATCGCTGTATGTTTCGAAGCTCATGGAAATCGTTGAAAAAAAAGAAGTTGTCAAAAATTATGATTGGGATTCATCCAGCTGTTCGCGTATGGTCATTAAAAACCGTTGAAACCATTTCACTCCCATAACTTCCTCAAAGATGACAAAGAACCCGAGGGAGTTTATTTTCAGAGAACCTCCTACGTGGAGGGAATGGTTGTCTTTCACGAGCAATACTATCGAACACACCATAATATGGTGTGTTAATATTACTCTGAGTGTAATATTGCGATTCGGTTTGATTATTTTTTTCAAACTGTATCCAGTCAGTTGTTGAGCATTAATGTGTTAAAAAATTAAACAGTTAAACGACAAGAATTTATTAGTAAACGCATCGCAATTTTTTTAAAGTGTTGGGGCGAAAAGTGATGAATCCCTCAAGGGGCAGAATGGATGCCCGTTTTGAGCATAAAAACCTGTCCAAAGACACAATGGCTCTAAAATATTATACCCACACAACGAGTTTTAAGGTGAGAATATTTCGTAAAACGAATTTACTACACAAAAAGACACTGTAGGATAGAGAGTTTTCTTTCAGGGGCTAAAAGTAACTGTGAAGATTTTATTGTTTACACACACCAAAATAGACAGAAGAGACACAAAAATATCAAAAAAAGGGAACGGTAGAAACTGGGACTCGAACTCAGGATCTCTCGTATTACCGGGACAAAGCGCCTTTACGGCTGTGTCCCGGGAAGACAAGAGATCCTGAATTCGAATGCAAGTTGCGACCGTTTCCTTTGATGTCTCTGCGTCTTGTTCTGTTTCATCATTTGTTCCGATTTATTAGTATTATCTTCTTCTTCAATGATTTTTTTTTGATTTGGACCCCTTATAATAATTTTGTGTGCATTTTAGAAAAAACAATATTAACATGCCTTCAATGATTTCGGAATAACAGTTAAGTAGGTACGAATCAGGTGAAAATTTGCAAGTATTTTGGCCAGATTTACAAAAAAAAAAACATAATTTGTCGTAGCACATTCGAACACCACTTTTTTATATGGAAAAAAATAACAGTGAGAGGTTTTTACTTACATGTTCAAGCCACACGTTTGTAGTAAGAATCTGGTCTTTGAGATTCTGGAATAAAAGAAACAATGAAATTAGATATGACACTCAAGAATTAATTAAAATAAAACAATCAATTTGTTTGTTACCGTGATTTTTTTTAATACAAAAAAAATATATATAGTTAAAAAAAATCATTAAAAAAAACTAAATTGTTCGTGGTAAATTGAGAAGGTTCAAACAAACACAATATTTTTCCATTATTCGGAGGCTCTTTTTTGCCCAATTGAAATATTGAAAAATAAAAACAGAAACGGAGGATAATCAAGATATACTACTTTATTCATAAATCATATATACAAAAGAAATAGAGCATACGTACCGGACTAAACTGTCCATTGAAGAAAACATCGAAAGAAACAACATGTCACACTAAATCAACCCGTGAGTTTTATTTATTTGTTTATTTGCAAGAAACAAAAAGTTTTTACAATGTTAAGAAAAATAAATAAATTAATAGGAGTTTAAATAAGATTAGACAAAAAAAAATTATGCTGTAGAGATGTAGAGAGAAGTTTTATTTTGCTTTAAAACTGATGACAAGGTAAAGGGCAGAAGAATAAAGGATTGCGGTAGGAGATTGATGCTATTGATACATTATATTGTTGAGTATTGTATTGTCATATACTCAACAATATAATGTATATTTAAAATCATTTAGAACTTAGCATTTTTCATCATTTTTCTTAACTTCGATGTGTAGACTCTTTTACCCATACATTTAACTTCTATGTCACCTTTCTGCTAAATATTTCTATGCATTTATGTCTATGTTCCCATTTCTCTGTTCAGTTTTTTCTTGTTGTTTATAAAATTTCGGAATCATTTCTCGCAACTCATTCTCCAAATTAAAGCCGTAGTGCTAAGATTAGAATCAAATCTCTGTAAATTAGCTATTCAACTGAGAAAATTTACGTTTTACAACAATATCCAGTATAATATAAGTGTTTTAATTACAAAAGGAAAACACCTCAAACCATCGCATAACTTCTCTCTGTACGAATCCCTTGGTTTAGAAAAAGAAGGCAGTCAACAAAACAGCTCACCTTACAACTGACAGCAGACTGTCTGGAGAAGTTCGAAGTTGTTATTTGTCAGGGTTGATTTTTAGTGAAAAAATAAACGAGTAATTAAAAAAAGAATTTCATTTAGTCCATTTACTGAAGTTTTGCTGAAAATCCAAGCATAATATTCCCATTCACGATATGCCTTTCCAGCTACCCGTTGCGCCGGAAAGCCAATTATTGCATGGCAGCAGTCAAAGCTTCGAAATATGTCATTGAACGTCGTTCCGGGGAGCTTTCATTATCCCAAACTGCCATTCTCATCTGCAGCCAGTGTCGGACTAACCATAAGGTAGAGTAGGCAGTGCCTACGGGTTCGCTCCTTTAAGATTGTATAAAAATAATATACTAGTGAACGAACTATCATTGCCTCTGGAGGAAAAAATCAAAATCATAAGGTTCGAAACTTAGCTGAAACCTACCGTCATTAAGGTTAATTAGTTATCAAATGATCCAACATGGTGACATTGTTTATAATTACAAAGTAATTCATTGAATCTCTCACTTTTCTAACCCGCAAGCGCAACAAATAGATATAATATTGATATAATAATATAAATATAATTTTATTTGATTAATTAATATTAATTCACAATTTATTCCTAAAAAATAATAAATACTATGTTTGCGGCACGACACGAGTTGAAGATACTCTCAGCATCGTCCTGGTGTAAGACCACCATTCAGAATTGAAACGTTGCTTGAAATGCTTGGTTCGCAAAGTTTGGTGACTTAGCAGAAGTGCCCGGGTTGATTGTGGCAGACCGGATCGGGAGCGACGTGTTGAGGGAGGCCTTTTGACCTCTCCAGCAGGACTCTCTCGGAACATCGCCTTGCACCACAGTGAGAGGGATGGAATCTTACTTCCGTCACTCCTGAAGACACCGAAACCCAGATACCTACCCATCACTCATTCCTTTTTCCTTCCTAGAACTTTATCTCCTTCCTTTCCCCAGAAGACCCCCACAGAGCATCCCTAAAATGACTTAGTCCCTTTCCACACAAAAATAAGAAATTTATATTTATTTTATTTTATTTGGGCACTGATATTTTTCAGTTTCAGAATACAAAGATTTAATTTGATCTTCAATAATAAATTGTAAATTTCGCTTTGTGGCACCAACAATTAAGTGAGATATTTAATTATCAAATGAAAATAATGTTTAACACTATTTTGCCTATTGCGATGAATTCCGTATTAACGTCAGGTTGGTATTAAAGTTCGGCGTGTACTATACCCGGGTTTCGATGAATCATAATATATTATTTGCTGCAGAAGCGATGAAATACAGAATGTAAGTTAAAATTGTGAGCCATGTAAATATAAAGTTTATACAGTTTTATAGCGTACTACTAATAGGACCGGCGCTGACTATTTGTAATAAAACAACTAATTTATATTGGTTTAAATGGTTGTTTAAAAAAATGCTTGCGCTTTGCCATACGTAGGATTCTTTTTATTTACTTCATACAGGAGACCTTCATGGAAATTATTTCCCAAATGGACTATGTCATCTTTGAGAATGGCCGTGACGGGATAACATAAATGATAATTATAGAATAAAGTCTGGTAGGGGATCCCATAATTTTTACGGTTCAAGGGTTTTCACTTCGACTTAATCCGGCACTGTTCGTCGTCTCCATTTTCCCTGCAGTAGCCGGAACCGAGCGGCTGCGGAACCTTCACATCTCGGCGACAAGGGCTTAGCTTTGAAGGTTCCCATTGCCTACAGGAAACTAGGAACAAGGCTTCAATTAACCCTAAGTCACAAAGACAACTCAAACAAGATGAAAACCTGGATTTTGTGCGATTTAAAAAAAATATAGTATGAGATAAGTATGAAGACACCTCCGTCGCCGAATGGGAAGGATTCTCAGCAGTGATGGTCTTGAAGTAGTAAGTACGTATCCTCAGCATCGGTCTTGGGAAATACCACCGTTCAGAATTAAAAATTGCTACAAACTTTTTTAACCGTGTGACCAGATCCGTATTGCGAAGTATTTCTTAGACATTCTCTTGCCATATTCGTATCACAATTCAAATTTAATTGAGAAACAACCTAACTTATAAACGCGGCGTTAAATCGGAACAATAAGAACCTTGACTTATTACCAAATTTGATTGGTACTTATACAGGTTTGAAGGCAAACTTAACCACACCAACGCAAAACTGGTGCGTAAGAATCTATTAAGGGTCCACTATTCGAATTTCGACCGATTTCTTACATATCTCCCTTAAACATTTGAAGTTTTTGAGCTCTTAAAAAATACATGTTATTTTTGAAGATAATATCTAGATACGTTCCACGCCGAAACGCACATTATATGAAATTCCCTCGATAGAAAAAAATCGCAAAGTATGCCCCGAAAATTATTTAAAATAAGTCTATTTCTATTATTTTACAAGTTATATTTGTGAAAAATTCACAATGTTTCTCTAAATGATACTTAAGATACGTTCCACGAGATTTTTGCTCTATTTTAAACGAGTCATGTTTTATTAAGCTTTTTCGCCATTTTCGCTGCGATTTCATCACTTAAAATATTAGCGCGCTCTGTCCAACATTCGTAATTACACATCTCTCCATCTTCTTCTTTTTCAGCCGAATAGCGCCGCCTTAAAGACGACGGGGCAATTCTAAGCTCTGGCAGCATTAATAGTTTTTGATTAATGCTGTTATAGCTCATGTGTATTGAAAAAGAAAATATACGGTAAAAAGTACAGGTTTAAAAATGTTTTCATCGAAATTGATTGAATTGGGTAAATGTCAGTAAAAGCAGTCGGAGCACTAACCGCTGGCAAAGGTACTTTTAACAGAAAACATTTGAATTTTTGTTTTCCATACTGATTGATTCCGCGAATGTTTTTCTACATTCATTGGTAAAAATTCGGTAGCATCTGTCACAAACAAAATAATACAGACTTTGTTTCAATTTTACTATGAAATGACGCTGTCCATGTGGGGCCGCTCAATGACCAGCCCTGGCCCCAAGGGATGAATCCGATATAAAAGAGGATTGTAAACAAATTGGATGCTTTATTCAGAACGTGCCCATCAACTATTTTTATTAATTTAAATTTAAAATCTATCCAAATTGTCAGTACCGTCCTTAAGAATCTCGAATAGTTTTGTGGGCGGTAGTATCGACTTTTTGTTTTTAATTTTTTGGGCATTAATTATGTAACAATTTGTAGACATTTTGTTTTGAAGAGTTACATTTGTTATTTAATTTAATTTATCTGCTATCCGTTTTGACACACCCGTGTCATTCATTGAAAATCAATTAATTAATTATCGTGCCGTGTCATTAATTGAAAATTAATTAAGTTGTTTGAAATGGTATGCCGTACTTGGTGACCAGATCTGAATTGCCAGATACTTACCCACCTTCATCTACCTCATCTACCTCATCTCATTTTTTTTCTCATCTTTAGCTTCACAACATACCCCATTTTGCCATTATACGATGGGAAACGCAGTCTTAATGGCCCCAGACGGTTTGGAATGGTTGTGAACTCTTGTGCGATATTCAATGAACATATTCGATATTCAATGAACTGTTGTGCGATATTATGAACAAAAAATATTAAATTAAATCTTTGATAGGCATGGATAGGATAAAAGGTGACCCGACAAATGATCCCCCGAAATGATATTTACTATAAAGTTATAATTTTTTGTGCATTATTTATCAATTTCAAACGTAAAAGATATTCAGTTTGACATAAAAAATACCCTTAATAATAAGTTCGAATGAATATAAAGGGAATTTATACACGGTGTCGATTTTTTTTACTAATGCTCTGCTTTTGAATGAAAATATGCTTAATCCTTTTGTTATTCGGTGGTACGTCATCTCTGCACATTCTTACGGGGTAAGTTAGTTACTCAGTGCTATTTTGTGTAATTAGGTTCAACCTATTTTCCCCAAAGCGACTGCACATTATATAAAAATATGATGGAAAAATGTAATTTTGGTTTTAAATTGAAAAAAATAATCATTGGTGAGTGAAATGACGTCTACATTTTTACTCCATATATATTCAGGAATCGCCGGTTTAAATCCTTCGGGTACGTTTAAAGCCATCGGCTCATGGAAAAACTGAAAAAAAACCAGTTGTCGACGGAATCGTTATCAAATTCCTGAACAAAATCGATATTTTTCTGATCCGACATATCGCAGATTACTCGAAAACTTGACAGTTCGTGAGCAGCTGGTCGGCGCGACAGTCGCATTTCAGTTACGTTGCTGACGGGTTGCCATAGCAGCGGCTTACAAACTGTCAAATTTTGTCATGTTTTGACATGTCAGATAAGAAAAATATCGATTTTGTTAAAGAGGTTGATTGCGATTGCATCGACAACTGTTTCTTTTCAGTTTCTTCATGAGCGAAAGCCCTTAGGCCCTCCATTCATGGAGATACTTACAAACTACGTGATTGTGACACAACCACAAGTACCCTGCAGATGTACTACTTTTTAATGCTGGTTTCCGTACACGGCGCTACCGAAATATACTGAACTTGATCATTTTTCGCGTGCAGCCGTGGAGTTATCACGATGTCAAAAGACTTTTTTTCCAACATTAATCTATGCCTCCCCCCCTAAATCCTTTCTTACGTATTTTGGTAATGTATAGTTATATAAACACGCATTTTTTTCCACTTCCAGAACAAATCTAACATTACTTTCATGTTCAGACGACATTTCTGTCAAACTTCAAACGAAAGTAGTAGACACGAATGCTGCAACGCGTAGCGCGCTACCAGCACCGTCGGTAGCGCGCTACCGACTTCAACCCGACATCCGTCGCGTACCGCCGTGGACGAACACCAGAAAAATTGTATGGCGGGTACCCACGAGCGATGCGCGTGCTACGCGCATCAGGCTAGAATAGCTTGTAAGTAGCTCCATGTACGGAGGCGCTTACTGTTATGTGTTACACCCTGTGTATATATATTTGCCCTTCTGGTGATTTTTCACAAAAACGGCGCTTTATGAATCACCATTATAACTATTAAAAATATCAAAACATATTTACTATACCCATTAACAATTTATTTCTTATTACATTTATTTTTCTATATACATAAATTTTATAATTTTCTATATCTAATGTAATAAAAAGGAATAAAGTAATATGGCAGATTGGGATTGCACCATCCTCTCGGTCCCGTTTACATTAAAAACTCCTAAAGTAAACGTAATATTTATTCTACGTGGTGAAACAAACCTCCACGATCAATAATCAAATTATTTTGCTTGTCGTTTTCAATATTTCAATTGAATTCTGAATAATTTGTGGGTAACATTATTGTGTTTTCAAGCGTCCGGTGCAGAATTCTGACGAGTCCAATTTCAGATAATATCAGAACCAATATATTGTCCATCATGCGCTACACCACAGGCCTGTTTTAATTATGTCACTGACCGCATTATGATATCATTACGTCGTATGAAATATTGGGATTTAGTGAACCGAATATTTTAGAGGGTTTTGAATGTCCTGTGGTTTTGTCTTGAAATATTTAGTTATAGTTTCGCAATAGAAACGATAATCACAAAATTTTATACAATATTTATACTGAAAATGTGGTGAATAGTTACATTTTGCTCATTATCCAAATTTTATTGGATGAATATAGATAGCAAATTCTGATGGTATGTTTTTAGGTTTTCACGGCCAAAAAGTATTTTTGTTATTGTTTTTGGGGTGTTATGCCGTGTTTCGCTACCTCCTTCTTTAGCCAACGTTTCGGACAGCGTTACAGTGTCCATCATCAGGGCAGATGACCAAAAACAATAACAAAAAAAAAAAATAAGCAAATTCTGATGTTTATTCTCGCATACCTATTATAGTTAAGGTACTCTTTTGTTGATTTTTGTTATCAATGTGTGTTTTTCTACTATTTTTTAATTAATTTCAAGATTGCATGTAAATAATCGTGTTAAAAAAAATTGTTATTTTTTTATTTATTTAACCCCTCAGGGTAATTTGTTCGCTTTTTGGAACAACTCATAAAGAAATCATCGTATCTCCCTTACCATCTTGGTTAGAAATATGATCCCGTCGGCGTTAGAAAGAAAAAATACTACGCTTTATACTGAAATCAAAAGTTAACAACCAAATGATTAAAGCGTACATCTTTATGAGACCACAGTCTCCGATCCAAATTTGCAAAAAAAAAGGAAAACTTGTGAATTTTTTAATTAATTGTTTTTATTTAAAACGGCAAAAAAATGAGTTGATGATAACATTTTAAACACATTTGTCTTGGGTGTGTTTTTTTATTTTTTTTCGCTATCAGTAATTTAAGTTGGCACTTTATTTAAAAAATTATTTGTTTATTTCGAATTATAAAATTTGAAACCGTATTTATCGCCTTTCAAAAAGAGTTTTTAGTTTTCGAGTGCATTCAGAAATATTCCATTTAAATATGTATTTTATTTATTTATGATAAAATAATAATTAAATTAATTAAATGTCTATTGGGCTTTATCGTATGAAAATCTTTAAACAAATCTTAGTTAACTTTTAAAAAGCTTTACGACTCTTGTGGATATTATTTATTCAGATTTTGCAGGCGAAAATAATTATTTATTTATATTTACATATAATATGTAAATATAAATAAATAATAAAGTTAAATAAATAAAAATAAATAATAAATAAATAATAAATATAAATAAATAATATTTACATATAATATGTAAATATAAATAAATAATAATTTTCTCCATCGTTGCACAAGTTACGTTTTCCGCTTATAATGACGGCAGTCCGAGAATATTTTCTTGCTTAAAAAACGTATAAATGGTTGTAATTTTGGATTGCACTATCCACCCGACATACCGGACTATTTACGAGTATATTTTTCAATAATAACACACCACTAATATCTACGTTAAAAATAAATTAATTTTGATAACACAGAACGAGAAGCCATTTTCGAACAGAGAGTCTCTGTTCGAAAATGGTTTTAAATCAATTTTTAGCCAAATACTTACGTATGGTTATCCGGGAGTGAAAGTATATCCAACAAAGATAGCAACTTTTTGTTCCATGGAAATTATGACATGAATTCGCGTCATGTTTTGCTCAAGGGCTGAAAAACTTGATAAAGTATGACGGGTGATCGAAGGACGGTTTATGCATTTTTAAAGATATTATTCAGACATGGATTATTGCCCTGATTTGAGGGAAATGATTATATAACTGGAGGAATACAAAAAATAACTATGTTAGGAGAAGAAAAAAATTAGGAGAAGATTAGATGGGGTAGAGGGAGGATGGAGAGGACTGGCTATTTAGATCTGGTCACTTAAGCCGCCACTACCCGAATTTCTACCGATTTCTTGCATATCCCCCTTGAACATTTGAAGTTTTTAAGCTCTTAAAAATATATGTTATTTTTGAAGATAATATCTATACAACCCCTACGCCGAAACGCAAATTATATGAAATTCCCTCGATAGAAAAAATTGCAAAGTATGCACCGAAAATTTTTACTTTCAAGCCTGTCTCTATTATTTAACAAGTTATATGTATGAAAAAATTACAGTGTTTCTTTGAACGTTGTTTTAGACAACCCCTACAAGATTTTCGCCCTATTCTAAACGAGTCGTGTTTTATTAAACATTTTCACAATTTTCGCTTCAATTTTATCGCTTGAAATATTAGCGCGCTCTCTCCAACATTCCTAATTACATATCTCTCCATTTTCTTCTTTTCGAGCTCGGGTATGGCGCCTTAATACGAGTTATTTAATTTTGAGTCACGTTTCGTTGATGAATTGTAGTCATTCTTCTGTGATAATTAGTGATAATGCCATTTTCAGCATTCGGGCATTGGAACACTCGTAATGTATTCACATATATATTTAAAAAAAAAATCATTTATTTTACATTATTTATTATATTAAAAGAATACTGATGTTATGCAAAAATGTAGTAGACAAGATAAAACTCTTCATTGAAAACAAACAGAGATTATAGCTGATGTTATACTAAAATAAACTATAACAAACAGAGAGGATAGCCAATGTTATACATAAATGAAGTAGACAAGTTAAAACACCTCACAGGTAACAAACAGAGAGAATACATAGCTGATGTTATGTAGAAATGAAGTAGACAAGTTATAAGACCTCACTGCTAACAAGTAGAAAGGATAGTTTAATATATACACAAATGAAGTAAATTAGATATATCACCTTGTAAAAAACACAAAGGATAGCCGATGTTATACATAAATGAAGTAGACAAGATAAAACACCTGCAAGCAAATGGTAACAACAAGCGATATAACGACTCGCTGGTAACAAACAGAACGGATATCTTCTGTTATACCCTACTTATTATTTTACATATATATTTTTTTCTTATTCTGTTACGAAATTACGCATCCTTGGAAGATCTTCGACCAAACTTTAAAGGCTGCTTAAGGCTATTCGTTGCCCAAGCTAGCTGCTAGCTGCCAGTAGGGTGGACGTGTTGAATCCATATGACCCACATCAACCCTCTACCGTCAGGCCTGAAGGGACCGCTGACAGGCTTTGACAAGAGCCATAACGCATCACTTGTCGCGCGACAGGAGACACGAGAGGCGAGACGCCTGCTTCGCTCGGGCTCGTGGGCTTTCGAGATATTATATTATATTCAACTTAACTTCGTACCATTATACATATGCTAATCTTATTATACATAAGGGGAGTGGGGTGATTATTCATGAAAAACTTTAAATTAGTGTCTGAGTTAAAACGTCATGACAAATTTCTTATTTGTGCGCCGTTTACCAAGCGTTCGTTTACACACGCCTTTAAAATTATTAATCATTAAAGACAATATTAGCGATTCTCAAACGAAAATTTGACACAAAAAATCAGAAAAAGATACGGTCACATCTCATATCTATGAATTGAAACCAGGACCTTAGGCTCTGCTCTAACCACATGAGCTAATTTGACCCCAACCCTTTCGGTCATATTTGACTGTATCATATTTCGAGTACATACTTTATAATTATTATTTATCCACGCTCGGTCAGCTATTCTATTGTTCTGTTGTACATAAATTTCATTGATTTTGTATTTACACTCTTTTCTTATTTGATAACCTTTAAAACAAACACAGCCGGATCATGTTTCCAAATGAAAAACCACTGTCGCTAGGCAAGTAGAAAGGTACCCGCCTATCAGATATTCTATAAACACGCACTTGCGACACACCAAACTAAAGCTATGATTACACTAAGTAATTTTAAAGGTAATTAGAATCGCTTTGTACTTCACTAGACATTTTTTCTCAGATTATCATGATTAAAGTTTTGCGGTATGTTCATGGAAAACGGTGTAAATGTGTTTTTTTTTTACATAAGCTCCACAAAGGGGATCCAGAAGAAAACTATTTCCCTCTATTTTTGGGGTGCTGTGGAGGTACTTTTAGGGAAAGGAATGAGATAAAGTTCTGCGAATGAAAAATATAGAAGGGGTGGATAGGAATCCAAGGGTCGGTGTATCCAGGAGTGACATACTTATAAATCCATTCCAGTAGGTAGAAAGAGTCCGGCTGTAGACAGAAAGAGTCCGGCTGGAGAGAACGGAAGATCTCTCTCAACCAGGAAAAACGTGGGTAAACGCATCTACCGCCAAGATCCAAACAAACATCACCCCCTGAACCCGGACATCTCTGCTGAGTCACCAGACATAGACCCGACGAAATGACTAAGACATTGTATGCACACTGTCTTAGTACTTACATACTGTCTATGCAATTACTTGAGAATTCGTATTTAATCATATAAAAAATAGCGACCTGTTAATTTGGCTGTCCTAGAACGGGAGTCCTTCCTAGTTGGACAGTCGAAAGCTTCTTGTAATGTTAATGTATTTTGATAACAAATAAAATAAAATAAATAAATACATATGTATTACTATGACAATATGACTAAGATATTGTATGTACAAACGTATTATTATGACAAATTAACTAAGATGTTGTACGTACATACGTCTATCACTATGACGAAATAACTAACATATTGTGTGTACAGACGTATTATTATGAAGAAATAACTAGGATATTGTATGTACATACGTATTACTGATGAAATAACTAAGATATTGTATGTACAAACGTATTACCATGATGAAATAACTAAAATATTGCATGTACATGACAAAATAAATAAGATATTTTATGCACATAATATGTATTGCTATGACGAAATAACAGATATTGTATGTAAATACGTATTACTACGATGAAATTACTAAGATATTTTATTCACATACGTACACATAACTATATAAAATTTAATTTCTTTATTATCACACGAACGTCTATATATATAAATACATTACAATTATAGTTTTAATATGCCATGCAGGCCAATCTTCATGTTATGCTGAAAATATCAAACGAACCCCTAATAATTTTCGTTTCATTATAATCATACGTGAAGATGAACAAATCTTCAGTCTAAACATTATAATATGTTAATTTCAAATCCTTGATGAAACAATTAAATTTGCACGTCCACGAGAATAATACTCGGCAGTGGGAGATGGGAGGTACAAAAAAAATTATAGCTAAGAGGGAAAAATGCCTCCGTCCACATCTTTTTTACTCACTGCACAAATAATTACCAGCCAAGCCCTGAGCGCCGTTAGTAACGGAAATAATTACATGTTATGTTTGCTGTGGTTCCTTTACACTGAGAAATGTAATCATCTCGCCATAGGTACTGATATGCTTTTAATTTAATTACAATGCCGAGCTCACTTCCTGTTCATAAGGATCTCGCAACTTGATAATGGATAAAATAACTTTAAAAAAAAAAGTGTGAGGGGGATTTGTCGTTTTTTTATAAAGAAACTGTATTTTGGAGTTTCTTGTTCTTGATATTCTTTACATTTAATTAAGTTTTTCGCAATCGAGGATATAAACTACACATGTCCTGTCTTAAACAGGAATACTTTTTTCGATGGATTTTAATGGTTTAATTTATAATAAAAATAATATTTGGATGATCTGTTGTTTCGCCGTTTTTGTAAAAAATCACCCCAAGGGTGTTGTTTAAAATGTGACATATTTAGAAAATTATCTATTTTAATAGAAAAGTACTAAATACAGATTAGACAAACTTTTTTTGTATATGAATACCGCACATGAGTCTCAACTGCTCCCTCTGGAGCCAGTGAGACCATGGCATCTCCAATTAGGGTATATTGTGAGGCTGAAGGTAGTGGGGAGGGGAAGGAGATGAGGGAGAGGAGGGTGGGATGTACCTGGCTATTAATATCTGGTCACCATACACGGCTAAAGCCATTTCAATCAACGTTTCAATGGTGGTCTTACACCAGGGCGATACTGAGAGTATCTTTCACTCTGGAACGTGCCGCAAATATACTTTATATTATTTTAAATGACCAATTGTGAAATTACACAAATTGATCAAATAAATTTATTTGCCACGCCGGGATTCGATCCCGCGACCTTCGGAATGCGAGTCAAGAGGGGTACGCCGGCCGTCGAACTACTATAGGTTTATAACTGGTTTAACTACACTGGTTTGTGATCACTAACATAACACCATATGAATAATGCATTTGACCAATGAACCAAGCTGTATTAAAATGTAATTATTATTTTTTTTAATTTTTAATTTTTTTTTATTAACAATTTTTTGGTACAATTGGTATAATTTTAAAATACAAGCTTTTCATAAAAGCAGTTAAAAAAGTAGAGAAAAATACAATTTACAGATTAACTAAAAAAATCCCACATAGGCATCGCCAGTTCGTTGGTATACTTAAAAAATTTAGACTGTTAAAATTTTACTCATAAGCTTACGTTATCTTTAAAAAATAAAATTGTTTGCGCCAATCAGTGTTCTTTTTTTGTTTAATTTAGTACTGGAAAACTGCTTATTCCTTTACCCAGTTCCTACCACCAAGTACCTATCTTTCTACCTTTCCACCAAGTACCTACCCATCCCACGCCAAGACAAAATAAAATAAAACGTTCGATTTCCGCATTCTTTTGTTTTTCTTCTTGTTGAAAACGCTTCCGATTCGAGTGTTCGGTAAAATTTGTGCATCTTGCTTGATTTAAAGTAACGCAATAAGTTCAATCGGAGAACTTATTATTAAACCCGCCGCGGCTGCAGATGTAACCGTGTTTGTAAATATAACTTGCTACAAAGTACAATTGCCGGTCAATGTGTGACCAACGGTATTTAACCGACAGTGTTTGAACTGTTAGACTACTGTTATAAGTGAACTATTATAAAGACAAAGGGAAACTATTGAATAGTTAAAAGGACCACAGAACCAGCGGCAAATGTCCATTCGAAAGTCAACTCGGTAAGTTTTGGCTTCCTTATCCATATTCTTCCTTTCTTTTGGGCAGTTTTCAGTAAAATTGTTGTTTGAGATTCGCACCGCACCCGCCTGCGAACGAAAGTGAATTGATTTGCGCAACCAAAAATTAAATGTATAAAAAATAAATTCAATATTTACTGAAATACAATTCAAAGGACATGTTCATAAAGATTTATTTATATTCTGTGCAGGCAGATAACAATACCATAATTACCTGGCAAGCCTGCTGAGATTAACACTGTTAATTGTTTATTAGAGAAATTTAGACACAGTTCGTACGCAGAGGACATAATTAGGAAACATGTTATTGGCAATGCTATTATTCAATCCAAGTGTTTATTTTGAAAAGGACATGTTGTTTAATGAACGTGTTTAGGAAAGGAAAAGCAAATTTTATAATGGGCGGTACAACAGAACAAGGAAACAGACAAGGTAAGAATTTGATTTCCCCAAATATGATTCAACCCTCAGCAAGAGTCGTATTGAAAAGTAAGGCTAGGAACAATGTCAAGTCAATATTGACAGTAAGTATGATGAATATATATGTATAGACAACTTGGGCGACTTTCACGCGAATTGCGTCCTTCAATTCGTCCAGAGTTCGAGGCTTGTTCTCGTATACTCTAGGACAAGCCCCAAACTCTGGATGAATTGAAGGACGCAATTCGCGTGGAAGTCGCCCAAGTTGAGAGAGCGATGTTGGAGAGAGTCTAAGCGAACTTCCAAGAACGCCTCCAGCACTGCATCAACGATTTTGGCCACCACATGCCTGATGTGATTTTTCACACTTGACTGTCTCAAATGCTATTTCCTTGCGAACCTGATTCCATCAATAAATTTGATTTTGAGTAAAAATTAACTATTTTATGATTTTTTTAAAACCGTCCGTCCTCTCTGCCGCACCCTGTACTTTATTATTTAAGAAGAAGATTACAATAATAATCTAAACAAATATATAAAAGAGAACAAGACAGAAAAATAGAAAAAGATAATGGTCGCAACTGGGACTCGATCCCAGAACCTCTTGTCTAACCGGGTCGTGCGCGTTTACCAATTCCGCCATTGCCTTCTTCTAATTTATCTTTGCTTAATTTTTTAACACAAGTGTGAAAGTGTGTCAAAGGTCTTCTTGGTATCTGATTCTTTAAAATTCTATGGGATTTTGAATGGAGCTTTAATTACTATTAGAAGATTAACATAGAGTGTGAGCATATCAATTGATGTAACATGGAACTCAATTTAATAAAAAAAACTGTGATTATTTTCCGTTAGACTGATCAGCCTAATTAGCCCTTAAAATCAGAGCTTTAAATGAAAGAGATGAAGGATATTGACTAACATAGATATTTAATGTGCTGATTGTTCGGAAATCAGTAATATTAGAAAATTAAGTATTTGTGATGTCGCCAAATTTAATTAGGTTGCGATACTGTCATTTACTTTTAGTTCGTGGACTTATATACATTATATTGAAGGTACTACTATGGCTGTGGTCTAAAAGTAGAGACCTGACTGACGACATGTAAACTTGCCTTTATACTCTTTGTTCGCGTTGTACCTTCTGATCAAATACTGGTTTAATTTTTTATTAAAATAACTCCATCTACGATGTTTACGATAATACTTTATTGTAATCAATAAAATCATGTGTATTGAGAAATTAATAATATGTAGATTTTAAACAAAATCAAAAGGTATTGGTAAAAAAAAAGTTAATCTTGCTGAAAAATAGTTCCTCCGTTTATCCTGCAGATAAGTTGTTTTGAGACTGTTTTAGTATACGGGGATTGGGTTTTAGATACCAATTGATAAAATGATACAAAGCCAGAAGTACAAAGCCAAGCAGGAAAAGTGTTTGGGCCTAGTGCTGGAAAAGTGTAGTCTAAATGGATTCGGCTTGATGTCACGTATCCAAAGTTATGGTCAAGTATTTCCTCGATAAGATGATAACTCTTTTGGACCGGCGCGGGTCATGTAATTCACCCGATTTTGTGCGCCGTATGTAAAGATATTGCACGACCAGGAGAAGGATGACAGTAGTAATTCATGTCTGGTTTCAGGATGACAAGATAGTGGAATACTACCAAAAATTAATAGATTCTATATCGAAACGAGTGCAAGCTGTCATTGAAGACAAGGAAGCATCTAATATTACATCCCTAAAATAAATTTAAAAAAATGTATCGACTATTAAATATCATCAGTAACTAGGAAGCCATATATTTATTAGATATTATGGCAGCTTAGCACATTAGAATTGATTCATTGAGAGGACGAAGGCATCACACAGTTGCATTATTCTTGTATAAATTAGTCAACCAAATATTCAATCGGTGATTATTCAGTAAAACCTACCCGGTGTTGCTAAATAAGATTCAGTTTGCTGTACCTGCATGCTCCACAAGCTCTTCGGCCCTAGTCAAAATACCTAGATCAAAATAAAACCTGTAAACAAAATTCTATCCTGAATAGACTATAAAGGCAGTGATTACAATAACACGATGTCAAAAGTGGACAATTATTGCGAGCTGAATAAATTAGATTCCTACCCACCCCTCACTTTCCTTTTCTAAAAAGACCCTCCACACAGCATTTCCAAAGATGATAGGGCCTGAGGGAAATTATTTTTCTCAAGGCCTCCTGCGTGGAACTAATGTAAAAAAATAACGAAGAGAGATATATAATTATAGAATTCGGATTCGCTCTGAATGTATGTCATTTTCAAAATTGGAAGTACAAGTCTACCTATCTGTAAACAGAAAACAAAATTATTTTAATAGTCATTTTAAAAATTGTAGCTGATTTGTCGATTCAGACCATCCGTGATCTTTCACAGGTTTACGATAATTATATCATAATATTATGGTTTCAGTTTTTCGTTTACCTAATTCTGTTCCATAATGAAATCCATAAGGATTATTGGTTGTAATTTTGATATAACGTAAACAATGATGAAATTCAACGATTGATTTCCCAAAGATAAAATGATTATATTAAATACATTTTTGGTATCATTGTGTCAGACAATACTGTAGATACCAAAAAGAAAAGTGTTACATGAAATACCTTACCAACAAATTGACTAGTAACTTAACACTATATTCCATATCGCAACACATCCTAGTGCAGTCCTTACCGACACTTGGTGCGCGGTACACGACGCTGGCACCTCGCCAAAAGTGCCGACTGTTTTGTCAGCAGATAGGAGCGACATCTGGTTAACACGGCCGTTAGAGCCCGATAAAGCGATTGGCAAAAATACCCTTTGCTGCTAGATATATTTTTTTAGTAAAAATAACTTGCCATTGATTTTGAACGATGTCACTGAGAGCGGAGATGCATTTTGCCGCACTGATTTTGAAGGTTTTTTTTTATGGTATAAATGGTGCTAATCCCTGAAAAGACACACAGATAAAAGTACGTTATGGACGTGTTCGAAAAAACCTCAATTTTTCGATAATTTTTCAAACACCGTGTAAACTTTGCATCTTCTGGGGGAACTTTTCATAAATAAGGACTAATAATTAGTGTCCGACCGAAACAAGACTTTCTACCGAAACCGAATCTTTAGTATCTGTCTCAGTTTCGGCCGAAACCGAAACTTTTTTAGACATGTTAAAAATCTATTGCTTACTGAAATTTGGCATATTTTTCACACTTATACAGACAGTTAACACGTGTTAAATGAAATAATTGACGTACGTTAAAAAACAATATATATTTTTTTATATTACTGCTATAAAACAAACAAAAATTTAAAAAAATTATCAAAGCATGTTAACTAATTCTTGCAACAAAAAATTGTAAATAATCAACACTTACATTATAAAGCAAGGACCTCATTGATTGAGTATTTTGATTTTAATTGCGTTTACAGTCAACATTCTTATTACACGTTTTAAATGAAATAAAAAAAAAAACTACAATAGTGTGTGAATTTGTTTTTACTTTTTTTTTATTTTACTGTTACGTGTATAAAACAAACAAAAATTAAAAAAAAAAAATAACTATATGTGAACTACTTCTCGGAACAAAAAAGTGTCAATAATCAAAACATACATTATAAAGGAAGGACCACATTAATTGAGTATTTTAATAAGCTGGCGAACTCAACTGATGATGGCGGGTGACACACGAGCAACGACGCGCGATAATTCACGAACGCAGAGTTTCGGTACAGCCTAAGGTTCGGCAGATTTCTCTGCCAAAACCGAAACTGATGACAAAACTAGATTGTTCTGCCGAAACTTGCCGTAACCGAAACCGAACCTTCGGTCTGCCACTGCTAATAATGACTATTAGGTGTGCCCAATGTATTTTGTTTATGGAATTACATTCCATCAATTTATGGTATACATGAGATAATGAGGAGATACAAAAGTGATGCAAAGTCACGCTTTCATTATTACCACATTGATGTACAAGTCAAGATTTGCTGTCAACTTTCCCAAAAATAAATAAATGAGTAAGTAAACTTCATTTTTAAAAACACTTAAACTAATTTTTAGAACTATAAGTACACTTTAACAAAAGAATATGTTGTTTATTTCCAGTAATACCTTACTATTTAACTTCAGTAATACTACATACTGATAGCCTTAAAAAGTGACTAATTTTAGTGAAAAATTCCAAAGAAGTGATTCAAAGTAACCCTGGTTTAAGGCATATATTTTTTTATTGACTAAAAAAAGGATCAATTTCATTGAATTGTATATGGCCTGGGAGTCGAAAGGACTTATATGATCATCAGTATTCTTCAAAATCGGTGTAATTATATCACGCATTAGGGAATTCTAGTTAAAAGGCCAGTGAAATTACTTTCCTGAGGGGCGATTCCTGTACTACTTAAAGATAAGGAATTGTTCATCAATCATCCGATAGAACAATTTGGGACGCTTATATGGTTACAGCCGTCCAGGGAGCCATTTTTTGGATAACCAACATCCCTATTATAGGTCACACCAAGTGGTTCGCTACATTTGGTGACTTATCAGGGGTGCCCGGTTTCATGGAGTGATGTGTTTGTCTAGATTTTGGCGGTGGATGCTTTTTCTACTTACTACGGGGCGGGCCGAAACGAGGAAGACTGGTTGAGAAAGAACATTTGACTTTTCCAGCCAGATTCTTTCAATCCATTGCCTTGCACCGCAGTGGAACGGGTGGATTCATACGTTCGTCACTCCTGAACACATTGACCGCAAGAATCCTATCGACCAATCGTATTTTTCATTCCTAGAACTTCCTCTCCTTCCTCTCCTTCCATTCTCAAAAAACCCCCACATATCGATCGTCTAATTGAGTAGTCACACATCTCCGAAAAGTCGAAATTTGAGTTGAGTACGCCTTTATACTCAAAAGTATACTCTGTATCTTGTACAACACTCAGATTACACATAAATACCACAAAATCATTTATTAAATGTGTTAATTTATAAAGTGGTAAATTAAACAAAATGTTTATGTTGTCTGGGTCACTAGTAGGGTATTTAAAAATATCAATAATCTCCTTGTATTATTTTTTAGCATATTTAATATGTAAAACACAGACGGTGTAAATAACATTTGATTTATGGTAAGCATTCCAATATTGCTTTCCCCATTATCTCAAAACTTAGTATCAGGAGATGTCTGATTAATCAACTCGCCGATCGACATCTCCTCAAAGATGATATAAGCTCTGAGGGATTTTTTCATCAGAGCCTCCTGTGTGGAGTTAAAGTAAAAATAGAGAATAGAAATCACAGTTAACGAGTGAAATCACCCCTCTGCTTCTTTTAAATGAAGTTTGTTCATAATTTGTAAATTGAATATGACATTAGGGCCGTCTGTATCAACGGTTGCTAGAGTAAAATTAAGAGTGAAAGAAATTGCTACCGTTATATACCACAATCTTTTTTTCAATCAATTTAACCCTGTTTTACGTCACTTTTAACTTTTGCTTTTACTTTCCGAAAACCGATAGCTTTCTAGAATTACGCCGCCATTTTGTCATATTTGACGTTCTTTTGGAGGTAAGGTACAAATTTGCACGCTTCAAAATTGATTATTAACCATGATATAGAAGATGACGATGGTGACGATGAATTCCTTACCCAATATGTCAACAACAAAAAAACCGAAAAAATTAATAACCCGTGGTAAAAATATGATTATTTGCGACGATCCCGAATGTTTGGTAATTTTTATTTTTCGGCATGTCGAAAGTTCTGGTTCAATTTGTGACACAAAATTCAAGGAGATTTTACAACTAAAGGAAAGTAAATTATTTTTTTTTCATGTTATATCGTACATTTTAAAATTTTGTTATTTATTTTTTAATATTCTTGAAAATATTTTTAATAGGAAGAAAGATGTCAGCTACTTCAATAACGCGAAACAAAGTGCAGCCAGATATTTTGACAGTTGTTCTGGTTTTTAAATTTAATCTATAGTGCAGCCGCACCAAAAAAATGCGATGCGTGTTTTTACACAATTTTACGTAATATTCTGCTTTTTATTTTTAGACTAGCCACACTAACAATTATTACTTCAGCAAAATTGCATTTGAAATGGTGTGTGGTCCTTTTAACATCTCTGTTACTTTAACTGATGGTTAAAATTTAAATTTAGTTCACGATTTGGCTTTCTGATGAAACAGACCGCCTTATATCTGTATATTGATAAATAAGCAAAGGTTGCTTGTAGTTTTGAGTATTACGTGAATATAAAATATGTGTTTTATATTCTGTTCGTGTCTTTTCAAATTCTTGTGCCTCAAGTAAACAGAAATATATAATTTCTAGTATCGTTTTTGCGCGTGAACATAAAATGATATAAGAAAGAGAGGAAATAAACTTTTCAAATTGTTCTCATAAAATACTTATCAAACGACTTTTCTTTACTTGTGAAATTTTCTTTTATATTTGAATTATATTATAATACTTACGTATTTTACGATCAGTAAAAGTATCGTCCTGTTCTTGATGTCTTAAACTTATGGGATGCAGCAAAAGACAAACATATATATTTGCAAGTGTGAGCTAGGTAGATAATAAAAAAATTATTAGCATTTTTGTCTTGTGATTGTGTAAAAGTTATTGTATTACATTTTGGGCCAGTTGTTTCACAGAATTTTGACAATTCATCAAATTTCAAAGTTAATTTGCAAGTTCTGTGAAAGTTCTACGTTCTGATATTATTCCATTATGTGCCACTTGTTTTATAGAACTGTGAAATGTGATCTATTTTTACCACAATTAATATAACCATTCTTTGGAGGACCACACAAACAAATAATAATAATTTAATGAAATAAATAATAATAATCTTAGAAAATGTAAAACTAAAATGAAAAATATTCTGTGCAACAAATATTAGTAATTTGTAAAATTAATTTTACCCTCCTTTTGCCTTCTGCAGTAAATACATCTAAGTAGATATGCGTAAATTATCCGATTTACATACGGATAATAAGTGTGAGCTAGGTAGATAATAAAAAATTTATTAGCATTTTTGTCTTGTGATTGTGTAAAAGTTATTGTATTATATTTTGGGCCCGTTGTTTCACAGAATTTTAACAATTCATCAAATTTCAAAGTTAATTTGCAAGTTCTGTGAAAATTCTACGTTCTGATATTATTCCATTATGTGCCACTTGTTTTATAGAACTGTGAAATGTGATCTATTTTTACCACAATATTTTATGTGACAGAACGATTGATAGTAATTTTTGGAAATATGCATCTAACGATGCTCATCTACATCAAAGGTTCTAAACCTTATTTTGCCCACCGCTCACTTTGAGAATATTTTTTTTTCTAGAACCCCCAATTGTTTTTACTTATCATTTGTAGCGAAAGGGGAGAGGGGATACCGGGTTGCTACCTCCTTCCTTCTTGTATTCATGATATAGTGTCAATTCTAAATAATAATATTATACGTAAAATTATTAGTACGTGAAAAGCGTGTTTTTTCAACTTTTAGACCATATTTTTTTACCTGCCCACGCCCTCACTTTGTCATACCAACGCCTCCTGGTTTTCTCTGGGTCTTCTACCGCCCCCCTGAAATTCTCAAACGCCCACGAGGGGGCGTTAAAGCCTACGTTGAAAACCTATGATTTAGATGATCATAAACTCGACCATTTTATGAAAAAAAAATTATAATTAAATATTTTATATAAAAACATATTTGAATATGAATATATTTAAATAAAATATTTAATATTTTTTTAAATAAAATGGAAACGGCTTACATAGATCTTCATATTCTCTCTCCCGGTTTCACACAATTTATCTCAAATATCGGAACCTTGTTTTCATCAGAGCAATACACCAGCACCTTAGGTGAGTCAGAGTCTCTTCAACCTCTACATTTTCTGCACCTATTGGTGTTTTCCACTCTCAACAACACCACGTATCTCTTGAGGTGGCAGTGTCCTGTTAGTTCTATCTTCCTTCAGTGAGTTTCTATCCCTTCCCGGCTCGTCTACGATCTAGGAGTCTAGGTTTATGTCTGTTTATGTTGCGTTTCGGGTGCCCTCTCCCTTTCATTCCAGTACTTGGTTTTTATCCCACCTTTCATTATGTAGTTTGGTGTGGCAAGCACAAAAGAGCTTCTGAAGCACAACACCATTGTAAAATTCTGTAGTTTCCAAAGTCTACGACAGGTTTGAAATTTAGAAAGACTCCCAGTTGATAGGACGCCGAAAGGGTGGGTACCCCAGTACAACAACGAATAAGTGGATGGAAGACAATTAAGGATGGGAAGGAATGAGTACTGGAGGCGACAGACCTGGGGTAGCAGCAGCGACCCAGAGGCACATCAACGAAGATGTGGATGGAAGACGATTAGAACAGGATGGGACGACAGACCAGACAGTACCCCAACAGAAGCGACCCAGAGTTACACCAAGGAAGAGGTGGGTGGAAAAAGTTTAGAGTAGGATCGGAAGGATAAGGACTGGACCAGCCAGTGCATAATATTTCAGGAATAGGCCAAATCCCACCAAGGAAAACGCGTACTCGCTAACGGATTATGAGCTCAAAATTATAATGCTAACCAAAACGAAAGTTAATTGGAAATACTGAAAGAGAGATTGAAAGAAAATAATTATTTGGTCAGTAACTCAACCTATTTATTTTCGGCCCAAGCGGTATCATTCCATTTCTCCCCTTTTTCTTTTTATCTCAGTTTGAATTTACAACTTTCTTCTTTAAGGTCGAGAAAATTAACTGGAAACAGGCGAAGACGTGCCCGGATTGTTATCAGCGAAGTTTTCTGTTAAAACTGAACGAAGGTTATTTACTTGGTGCCCTTTCTTTGATAACAATGACTTCTGTGGAGCTTTAAACATAGGGCACGATGGACCAGCACCTACCTTGTACACACAACGTTATAATAATCGTAATAACAAACTTTTGGAATATTTCTAATTATCAAACGATGATATGATAATAAAGTAGACGTTTTGTTTAGAGATTTACAACGTAACCATTCTTTGGAGGACCACACAAACAAATAATAATAATTTAATGAAATAAATAATAATAATCTTAGAAAATGTAAAACTAAAATGAAAAATATTCTGTGCAACAAATATTAGTAATTTGTAAAATTAATTTTATCCTCCTTTTGCCTTCTGCAGTAAATACATCTAAGTAGATATGCGTAAATTATCCGATTTACATACGGATAATAATATTTTTTCTGTGAAAGCTTTCATAATTTGACTGAAGTGGAACACTAACGACAATAAAGTAACTTTACAAGATAAATTCTGACAAATCTTAAAGCTTCTTTTATTTAATATATAAACCAAGAAGAGATATTTAAAGATTAGTGTATTTTTATTGTTATGTTTTAATCAACAATTAAAAGAATGTAATATTACGTCGAGTCTTTGAAAAGAACCACATTATCATTAATTCACACAAATTACAGTGATTTATTTATTTAGCTAACGTTTCGGATAACGTTACAGTGCCCGTCATCAAGACAGATTTGTATTGGTTATAATTTATTTATTGTTCATTTTACATATACGGACACTGAAACGATGTCCGAAACGTTGGCTAAAGAAGGAGGGAGCGCAACACTGCATAATACCCAAAAATGAAATCAGTATAATATTTTTGGCCGTAAAAATCTCAATTCATACCAAATCATGCAAATATTTACTTATGCGGGATAAATGAATTAGATTGATTTCGTACAACATTACATCACAACAATCTACAATAATCATATCTACAATCTACGATAGTACAGAATACCACTACCACTTTTCAATAAACAAGCGTACGAAAAAAACAAAAAAACTCCGACGGTAAACCCAAACTTTGGTTAAAGATACCACAAATATCAGGCATAAAGGCATTCAAAAACCTCTCTCTTGATACAAAAAATTATGAAAACAAAAAAAAATAAGATTCAAAATTATAACACGAATTAATGAAAAAACAGCAAAACGAAAATTTATTTATTTATTTATCGTTGGGAAATCAAACAGTCGAAAACATTTGAACATATTTTTACTATATTTCATTATACCATAAAAATAACCAATTATAGATTTCCTTGATGCGTTACATAAAATAAAAACCATAATATTAAAATATAATGAAAAGATATAAAAAATACTAATTATTTTAAATAACATTATTATGTATACCAATAACAACAACAAACTTATTCACGACATGTAAATAATACACAATGACATTTTTTAACTTTAAAATGTTTAGTTATTAAAACATTAAACAATAAAATCTTTATACGTAATACACAACACCGTTAAAACACACAATCATTATACTATAAAATGATAGCTCATAATGTTGGCCGACAATGTTTTTTCATTACTGACTTCGTATTTTATTAATCAAACTAGCTTTTCCCCGCGGCTTCGCTCGCATGGTATTACGGGAAATTACTGTAGCGCTTGCACTTATCAATTATCTCCCCCCCCACCCCACCCCCATCCCCTCCCGCATTCCATATATTCATTCCCTTACATTCAGTTTTCAAACATCTCGCCTACCACCTAAATTTCATAATGCTATAGCTCAAAGAAAAAAAGAATTACCTATCCAATTTTGTTCATTCGTTCGGAATTTATGCGCTTGCAAACATTTCGGATGTTTATTTTTATTTAAATATTTGGAAGTTCGTTAATATAATAAAAAATACTCTATTTATCATTCAGTCTTTATAATCGTTACGAATTATATTTTTAATATAGGAACTCTCATCTGACATTTATTCTAGCTTGTCCAAAAAAAAAAAAAAACGAATTCTAATATTTGAATTTTCTGCAGTAGTAGCTGACCAGTAGACTGAGTACCTACCAGCATAGAGCCCAAAAATATATCAACATTGTTTCCATGGAAAAGATTTTTTTTCTGACGTTAGCAAAAACTCGCTTTTGTTAGCGACAGAAAACGTATAACAAATATAATATATTTATAATTTCATAACGCCAGAGCTTACCATCATATACAACCTGTAGTCTGCGCATATAATTTAGCTTTATATTTGTGAAAGAATTATTAAAGTCTTTATATTGTGTTATGCGTGAAAAGGTCATAAACAAACTCGAGCAGTTTCGCATTTATAATATTAGTATGGATTAGTATAGTATTAGTATATTAGTATATTAGTAAGTATTAGTATATTAGTAAGTATTAGTATATTAGCATAGTATTAGTATTAGTATTAGTAAGTATTAGTATATTAGTCCGTTTCCGAATGATCCAATACATGGATAATTACATATACTACAATTAGTAATTAGTAATTAGTTATTAGTATGGATGAAGAAGTTCTTTGTTTAAACCACTTTATTTTATTTAGATAATTTTGTTCTCTTTGAACATCTAAACTTCCATCAGAAATAAGGCCGGCCTAAGAATAATAATAATACTTAGGATGGGTTGTTTCAAAAAATTTGATGGATTCATCAAATATTTGAAGTTGATTTTCACGTTCTGTGTAGGTTCTATTCAAGTTCTGTTATTATATCGTGATAGAACAGCTGCTTCACAAAACTGAAACAATCACAGAACTTGAATAGAACTTACACAGAACGTAAAAATTAACATCAAATATTTGATGAATCCATCAATTTTTTTGAAACAACCCGTCTTAATAATAACTTAGCCAAAATTTAACTAATTGTAAAGACAAAGAAGAGCAATTATGTTACTCTGGCATCTACAAATACAATTGTACCCATTGCCCGGCAATCTATATAGGTAAAACCGTGCATAACGTAAATATTGGAGAAAAAGAACACGTCAGGTGTTTTAACAAGCACAGGTTTTTCAGAATTTGCCGAATATTTAATTGATACTAACCACAGGTTTAATAGAAATACAGGAGTCCAAGTAATATAATATAATAAGCACTAGAGCCTTAAGAGAGTCACATGTAAAATCTTTTAACATCCCAGTTTGTCAAACCTCTTATGGGCAAAGAAGTTTTAAATATAATGCTACAAAGCTATTCAATTCTCTATTTACTGACATTAGAAAAACGCAAACCAAAAGTTCATTTAACAGTAAAATCATTGATCACCTCTAATAAACAAAAACATTAACATATCCATCGGCAGTATTTCACAACATATTTATTTTTTACCTATTGTGTTTATATATGAATACCATTGCAATCTTTTACATATATACTTGAATTGTATAATATTTTAATAATAATATTAAGAATTGTTTAATCTAAAAAAAATACTGATTTTATTGCAAACTGTCATTTACGTAAAATTATGTAAACGAAAACAAAGATAACAACCACTCTGTAAATTGCCATCTCAACAAAGGCGTTTCACACCTAGTGAGATGGGCAATACGTCATTGCTTTAACCAAATGTGTATTGAAATAATTAAATAAATAAAAATTATGAAAATAGAATAGGAATACGCCAATAATTTAGAATCATTAGAAATATCAAAATCAAATAAAAATGGTAGTCAAATTTTAAACTAAAAGTTATAATTAACCGGCGCGGCGGTCCGATATTAAAGTTGTTCCCTTTCATCCTTCCCCCTCTATCTATACCTCCACAAATCAATCTCTGATGTTCTCTACCTCTCTTGTATGCGCTCTCTGTCTCTTTTGTTTAATATTCCTCTGTAATGTAATTTACTCTATATGTCTATTGTCCCGATGAAGGTTAAGATCAGCTGAAACCGGTTGACGTGAAAAATAAAATAGAGTGGCTTTTTCTATTTGTATTACACAAGCCATTAACTGTTTGCTGCCTTTGATAATATTTGATTAATATCTTAATGAATTTTTTATTGTAAAATAGTAGCTAAAGCACGGGTTAGGCACCCAGTGAAGTCCACATTATCAAAAAAATATAAGTTATTGTACCAAATAGATTTTAAAAATTAATAATGAAGGTAATGCTAGCCTTCAAATAAAATTAAAAAAAACACACCTGCGACGTTTGTCAGTAGTCTCAAAATAGTTTTCTTACCAGTTTTACGATAAGATATGTCTTATCGTAAAACTCCGAAAAAACTGAACGTTAAAGAAAAGTGGTGACAAAAACTTACGTAACCTAACCTTACCTAAACATATCTGATACAACCCAACTTAACCGTATCTCCCAATTCTTTGTATTTGATTATAAATTTTGTCTTTGTTCTGCTTCATACGGTTACCGTTCTAACCATTAGTCAAAATGAACTGAACGAAAAAAATTTAATTAACTTAATGAAGACGATTTGTTATTTTTTTCTCTCAAATAATTAATTACATTCAATGACAATGAATAATAAAAACATTTTACTTTGTGAAAAGTGATGAAAATTTGAAAAATATTAATATCTGTTTAGTGTTTTTTTACTAATTATATCTTTGCCGTGGACTTTTTGGTCAAAAACACAACTCATTAAGAAGAATACTTAGCGCTTTAACTTTAGCGTCCGAGCATAGATCTCCATTAGCCGAGGAAAGAAACGGCGCACAAAACGAATTTTTCATTAATTCAAAACAAAAGACTCACTTTTGTACATTTTCAAATTTAAAAGTGAGAATAACTATTTTGTTCTTTCTCACGAGAAAGAACAAAGTAATAAAAGAGGAAGTGTTAGGTTGGGGTGTTTCAAAAACCATTTCATCAAATCGAAGATCAGTGCTGTTTGTTTCCGGTCCACTTTAAACAAGGATTCTCGGCCCGTTTAAGCTTTTGATAAAATTCTAATCGGTTGTCAGGTGTAATCAGTTGTCGATCATGTTACGGACAATTTAAAATTCAGCATTCCGAATTTCTACAAATAGCAATTAAGTTTTAAGCTCTTCAAAAATCATGCTATTTTGTAGGACAATTCCTATTTAGATGCCGAGTTGGAAAAGTAATTATATGTAATTCCCTCCATTTTAACATTTTGTAGTTAAGAAAAAATAGTTTTTTTTTAGATTAACTCAGTAGGCGAGAGATTTTTGCTGTCGCCAACGGTCGCGTACGCCTATAATTAGTATTTATAAATCACCATTAGTATTTATATATCTTCTTTTCAAACTTTATTCAGTAACTTTAAAGTATCTCTGAACCTCTCCAGAGATATTCGTTATTCATTAGTACTAAGTCCAGGATTCTCCAGTACTATAATATACTTATTAAAATACTCAAGGTTCAATCGTGATTATTTATTAACATTTCGTAATTTACAAATAGAGCCGAGGAGGACTGACATCATTACTAACCCGAAGCTAGCTTTTGTCTTACGTGCTCCCGCATTACAATGACTGAGCACGCTTGCCTTCGGCTATTTCCGGCACAAATCGTAAACTAGACTTGTGACCCGAATAGCCCATAGACAACTAAAGCAAAATGAGGACTATTCATAGATTAATTACGATACATTACAGTAACCTTATTTTTCAATTCTCTTTGAACGCTTGTAATGGAGCCTTAAGTTGTAAATGTGATATAATCGTAAAACAAAAACACATAAATTAATGGAAACATTTATTTATTTCAGGGTCTGAGAGTAGTATTTTAGATTCTTTTGCAATTTATACCTAAGATCGTCAATAAACCGTTGAACTCTCAGATTTTGTAATACTTTTGCAACAATTTCGTCGCTAAAGATTTTTTAAAATACGACTCCTGTATAAAAATAACTGAATGCTAATTTTTACAATGTTATCGAGTTGAAAATATATCTATTTATGATACCTCCATGGTGGCCTCCTTAGTCAAGGGCTAAGACTCTCGATCAATCTGGAGGCAGGAATATAATTTTATGTTATTTACTCATTCATTCCGAATAATATGAACAGTATATTTGCGACATGTTTAAGAGTGGATAATATAATAACAGTATATTTGCGACATGTTTAAAAGTGAATAATATAATAACAGTTTATTTGCGACATGTTTAAGTCTTAATAACGCTCCAGTGAACGACCACCATTCAAATTTGAAATGACTTTAACCGTACATTTCTGTACGCATGTAGGTATATTTCTAATTCCCTTCCACACCTTCAGCCACACATTTGAGAATTATGATGCCATAATCTTAGTAGCTCTAGACTATAGACGGTAGGGCAGTTGGGATATTCACATAAAAACCTATAGTTTTTAAAACACATAATCGTTTTCCACACTGAAGGGGAAAAAACGACAGAAGTGTATTGTTAACATACCCATCTGTTCACATCTGGAGTTAGCTGAATTTGTACTAATTTTGGTGCAGACATTTGGTGCAGACATGGTTCAGACATGGGCTGACTTCCGCCCAGGAACCATCTGTTGGATAGCCAACATCTCTGCCATATTTATAGGTCATGGCCGGGTTGCCCGGTTTCATGGAATGAAGTTTGTCTAAGTCTGGTGGCGGATGCGTCTGCCCACCAGCTGCTTAGCATATTGGGAGAGGTCGGTTGACCTCTCCAGACGGACTCTCTCGACTTTCACCGCAGGGGGAGGGATGAATTCATGCGTCCGTCACTCATGGACACATTGATCCTTTTCTTTCCCAGAAGACCCACCCTCCACACAACATCTTCAAAAGTGGCATAGGCTCAGGGCCTCCTGTGCAGAATTAATGTTACAAAAAAAAACAAGATTTGTTTGAGATCTAGTAGTCAAAGATCTAATGTAACTTGGTGATTTTTTTTCCTAAATAAGTGAATATCACATTTCTAGGAATAATCTGTCCAGCGATTGTTGGTAATTACTTTGATATGTTTTTTTTACGAAATTCCATCATTGTTTCCCATCTTCTTCAAGCTTACAATCCCGGGGCTGGAGCTCCCGTTGTAAAGTAAACTTTCTGTGAAATACCATAAATCACTTGTCACGAGGCGGTAATGAATTGGACAGAAGATGACTTGGCTCCTTTTCACGCGAAACTCTGTGCTTATTTTTCTAACTAGATTTAAGTTAAGTTTACACGTAGAGTTTTTGGAGCTCCATAGTAAAAGCTCGTTAACAATGAATTTTATTTTTCGTTATTAAAACGGTAAGATTACTTGAATTTTCATTCAATATTATTAATGCTTCATTTTTCATTTATTTGGTAAAAAACATTTAAATCAAGTGTTTAAAATTGTGTTTTGGTTTCTGCACCAACAACCCTCAGCATTGATATATTTTTATTTTAACTTTTTATTATTTCATTTTTTTACATTAACTCCAAGACACCCGTTGAGGAGTGAGTAATTTCCCTCGTGGCTTATATCATCTTTCGGGACGCTGTGTAGAGGGTCTTTTTGCGGAAACGAAGAAGCGTGAGAAAAACCCTTATACAACTAAATGAAATCAGTTTTTTTATTTGTGAATTTTCTAGATCACATCAAACTAAACGAAATTTAAATAAGTGACAGTGAAAAAGGTTATTAAAAATCTTTTCGAAGCAATTGATTGCTGGAAGGCATTTGGAAAACAACCTTTATTTGTGAGAAAAAAAAGTGTTACAATATAAAAGAACAAATTTCTCAAATCATATATTTACCCTGTAGAAAAGGGCCAGGAAGGGAAAAAATGGAGGAAATTATGTATTTTAATAATAAAATTTCCAATTATTTAACAAAGAATGTACCAAATGAAATTATTCCTGTATTTTATGCAAATAACAAACCAAAAAATTACATTTTAAATAATAAAGATAGAGTTTCAAAAACGAAAAAATTTGGAATTTACAAATTAAAGTGTAATGATTGTGGTTTCTTTTATATTTATATTGGTAAAACTGCGAGAAACTTGAAATATGGATTAAAGAACATATGAAATCTTTAAAGAATAACAGTTTTTTAGAGTTCGCCAATCATTTGTTGGAGTAGTCACACTTTTGACATCAATATGTATTGACATATTTTGACATCATTCTTGTATTAGGTCTGTGTATTTTTGAGCATGTACCTTTTATTGTATTTTATTGTATTTTTCCTCATATGTTTTTTATGCATTTCTATAGTCCATCATGGAGGATACTTTATTTTAACTTTGTGACACCAACAATACATAAATCAAATGAGTGGTTATAATACTATTCATAAAATCTTATAAGACATGTTTCTGTGAAATATTTGTAAAGTGATTCTTCATATGTTTGTGTCTGTATGTTGCTTCTGTAAAATGTTTTGTAAAATTTTTCTTCATGTATTGTGTCTGCATATTGGGTTGGGTTGGGTTTATCTTTTCAAATGTACCAATTGGCGATCCCTTAATGAGTTTTGATAACTCATGGGAATGCAACTTCGTTGTATGTTTTATTTAAATAAATAAATAAAAAAAAAATAATAGTGGAATTGAATTGCTACATTCTAATTTTAATGGCATTGTTTTTAAATGACCCAATATTAAACCTGTTTCCTTTGTAAATTGTTCCCTATTGCCCCTCTTGTCTCTACCCATTCTTACCTTTCCATTGAATATATCTTTTATTTGCAATTGTTGTTTTTGTCTATGACCATTGTTTTTGTCTATTATTTGTAATCAGTTAGTAAACCCTGAAGAAGTGAGCTTAGTTCACGAAACATGTTGGTTTTGTAAACAACGAAAGTGGCAAAAACTATGTTTATTATTAATTTTGAAAATAAATAAAGAAGTAATCTTACTTTAATGATATTGTTAATTAAATAGTGGTGTACACAAAGTTATTTGTTTTCATTAAATTAAATAATGATGCCATAAAGTGAATTTGCGAATTTTGAAGAAATAATTAATCTTATTTTTATGAGACGTAAAAAAGATAAAAAAAAAAATAAAATTCTCCAGAGCAGTTCGGAAGCGCGTAATATAAATTACTACAACCGTTAAATGTCCCCGTTCGTCTAAAATCACAAGTCCAACAATGAAACGGTTATATCTCCACAGAGCACAATATGCGGAAACGACCCTTAAAAATACTAGCAATAAAATTCAATTTCGTAAAATTTGCGAATGCAATGTTGCATTTATGCGGTCGTGAAACGTTAAAATGCACGTATGGACGCTGCGTCATAGTGTCGCACTAGGTGGAATGGACTAGGGTACAAATTTGTAGAGGATACATTTTAAGAACTATCCCCATAAGCTAAACTCTGAAGAAAACTATACTTAAAGTTCGACGGTTTTATTCTTATTATACTGTCGGTAGTTAGAAGTCCAATAAAATCGAAAATTTCAATGAAACTTACAGTAAACACAGATAAGAGATACTCCGATAAAAGTATGATCTATGCGTTGATAAAGACAGGCGATCTTTAGTGAAATGAAATAACATATATAAGGATTTTCGTTTAAATTGCGCAATATCAAGAGGAACGTATGCACGGCCAATTCGGTCAGTTTCATACAAATCTTAAATTTGGATTTGAGATCAAAATACTCAACCAAGCAGAACAATTATTATTTTTGTAATCAAATGGTTTATCAAATATCTAGTACGGATGTGAGCTACTTTATTTATTTTTACTTTAAATTATAAGATATGGGCAATGATTTGTGAGTAAATGAAAAACATTAAAAAAAATAATTTTAAAAATACAATAAAAAAATAAATAAAAAATAAAACAATGCTTAAAATGCATTTTTTGGGTAGTAATTTTAATTTATAAACGACAAATTTTTGTTCTGCCGTAAATAGGTAATTTGTGTTTTAAATTTACCCCTACCAAAATTTTTTTTTTTCAATTTTTATTTTTTATTTTAAATTTCATTATATTTCTGTAATAAAGTAAACTTATCTTTTTATTGTTTTTCATTTACTCACAAATAATTGCGCAAGTTACCTCTAAAAGCATGAAACACTAAAATCTTATGGCCTATATCTTATAATTTAAAGCAAAAATAAATAAAGTAGCTCACATCCGTACTAGATATTTGATATAGATTTAGATAACAAAAATAATTTTTCAGTTTGGTTGGGTATTTTGATTTCAAATCCAAATTTAAGATTTGTATGAAACTGGCCGAAATGGGCCGCATGTACGTTTCCCTTAAGCTACCCACACACTAGATACATAACCTGGATATTTCTTTACAGACTTTCTTTACATGAGCTGCTAGCACTTTAGACATAACAGAATTCTTTACATGAGCTACTAGAGTACTAGAGCCGTCTATACTACGTAGCTCGAACTATTAGAAAATCAAATTAATTTGAACCCATCCTCCCATTCTTTGACCACTTGGGTTGAAACGACCCAGACAACTCGGTGAAATCGCTATTGGTCTTTGCAAATTCCGGATCCATTTCGGTAATTTATCGGCCGGGTAAATTACACCCCTGCATTGTTCAACCCTTTCACGGTATTTTGCCAGAGTGAGCCACTGTTATATATTGCGGCCAATTAATTATTCAGGTAGGGTTAGGTTCTCTTTTAATTACGCTATTAAGATTCTTCCACGATTTTACGCGTGCGACTACTTTTATAATGTAAGCGTGAAGATCAACATCCTAAATCAATTGATTATGTCAAAAAATACAAATTTTGGTTGAGGGTGCATGGGTGATTTTAAATTGTATTCCTTCGTAGTGAAGTGAGTACTGTAGTGAGCTCAGGGGTCATGAAATATCCACTGCACTTTCTATATATACTATACGACACGTTTATACCCCCCCATCCAGGAGCACTCCTGTCCCGATGAGACCGGTACATCAGAGGACACTGATTTGTTAGGACTTGGAATACGTGCTCTGAGGAAGGAAATGAGATTGAAGTTTAATCGACCGGTATACATGGCAACTAATATGCCAAAATTGGAATTTAGGATGAACAGGAATAAATTAATGGATTGAACACTATAATTTTTTTATTTCTCTTTCTTTATGTCTTCCTTTTTCTTGCTTTTTTGGTTCTTCTTGGATCTTTTTGTCTATTTTTGGCTTTTCTTGGCACTTCTTGCCTCTTCTTGAATCTTCTCGTTTCTTCTTGAGTCTTCTTGTATCTTCTTTCCTGTTGGGTTTTTTCGTCTCTTTTCGACATTTCTTGGCTATTCTTGCTCCTTTGTGCCTTTTCTTATAATTTTTTTTCTTCTTGCTTTTTCTTGTCTCTTCTTGGATCTTCTTGTCTCTTTTCGGCTCTTCTTGGCTCTTTTCGCTCTTTCGCGGCTTTTCTTATCATTTCTTTTCTCTTCTTGCTTCCTTTTGTCTTTTCTGGGATCTTTCGGTCCCTCCTTGGCCCTTTTTACTTTACTTCCTTGTCTCTGCATCGACAGGAGTCGTTCGACTACGGCACGGTGCCCTCTAAAATCATTTGCGCCACCTCCAGCAACATGTGCAGGCTTGAGGTTTGGTTGGGCGACCTCGGCTCTCCTTCGCCTTGCCTCCGGCTACTCGACGCTGAATTCTTTAGGGTCGTCGGGCATTTTCCCCCAATCTCCCATTTACTTTTCTTTGAGGCATCACCGAGGAACCGGCTAAGGGGCGCGGAAGCTGAGTGTGGTTTACGGCTAGACCGAACGTCTTGTGCATTCTTGCTGGAACTGCCAATCGATTGGAGAGGACTCCTATCCGTTTGCCATGCCCTTATTATTTATTTACTGTGTCTTCCTCCCATACAGGTGCTTGTAGGATATGCTGGATGCAATCACCCAGCGCTTGCCGCCTCGTGGACTGTCACCAACCTGTCCCATTGTCTTGTCTATATCTTATCATACTAACACATATTGTATCTTGTATTTCCCGCTAAGCACTTGCATACTACTTACTAACAACGTATGCAGGGACACTGGAGGTCTAGATTCGTTCTAAATTAAATGTAGAAAAAAAAAATAAGAGTTTTAAAAAAAAATTTAGAGTCCTTGCGAGAGCCCTGAAGGAGTAACCATCTGTTACTTATACCAGGGCGTGTATGTGGTGGATAACCTCCAATGGCCCTTTTTACTTCTTCTCGTCTCTTCTTGCCTATTTTTAGTTCTTCTCATCTCTTTGGGCTCTGCTTGGCTCATTTTGCTATTTCTAGTCTATTATTGTTTCTCTTGGTTCTACAAGCTTCTTCATTCATTTTTTGTCACATATTTTCATTAGGTAAAATAAGTTTGTACTATAGACATCCAAATTGATAGACTTGCTCTATCATGAAATCTGGACAAATCATTTCGACGAGCTGGAGTCACCCGTAAACCACGTGATCATATTTTGGCACCGGGAGGACTCGAGAATGCTTTGAATAATCTACGACATCAGTCGTACCTTGAACGCCGAAGAGTGCACATTGAAATAACCAGACCCTGTAAGGTTCGCTTAAGTAAGGCAACGGTATGCAGTGCAGCCCATTTAGAAAGTTTTCTGCGCAGGATCGGAATGTTTATAAAAACAGTTAAAATACCGAAACGCTTTTAAATTGTCTCGGGTAACCACTCTAAAAGTGATTGAGCTAGGTAAATTATAAAACACTTGTAAAAGTGTCAAACTCTGTAGTGCAACATAATATCTAGTTTTGGAAGCAAGCCCAAACTTTTGTTCACCCGATTTGGGATTGGTAGTTAAGTTTTTCCACAGCCAGCAAGTTGCGCTCCATTGTAAAAAAGACTAGTAATTCGAGAGCAGATTTTATCTTCGCGAACCAAATGGTGGTATTACAATGCGAGTTGCCTGAAAATATTCAATTTATTAACAAAACAAAAAATAAGGCACGCCCACGTCTCTCCCCTTGCTCCACGCAAGTTGGTTTCGTTTCCTCTTTACTCAGTGGTTTGTACAATACTTATTTATCACTTATTTACACTTAAATAACACATATCTAAAAATAAAGCTATTGAGGTTATCTCCTTCCGTTTGGGTTTTTCAAATCAAACATGGACAAAAATTTAAGCCTGGTTAAGTTTTATAATATGAAGGCGGCGCTATTCGGCTGAAAAAGAAAAAGATGTAGAGATGTGTAATTACGAATGTTGGAGAGAGCGCGCTAAGCACTTGATGAAATCGCAACGAAAATGGCGAAAAAGCTTAATAAAACATGACTCGTTTAAAATAAAGCACAAATCTTGACGAACGTATCTTAAGGACGGGCTGTTTCAAAAAATTTGATGGATTCATCAAATATTTGAAGTTAATTTTCACGTTCTGCGTAAGTTCTATTCAAGTTCTGTGATGATTTCAGTTTTGTGAATCAAAATCAAAATCAAAATCAAAATCATTTATTGTACAAAATTTTCATTTAGTACAAAAGGTATAACTTATAGGTACCTACATCCTATTTCTTCCAGTTAACCTAACATGTTATACAGAAATGAACACAAATAAAATATAAATATAAAAGTGGTGTAATACAAATTGAGTTTGTTTTAATTTATTATATAAACATAAATATAAAAACAGTTGTACCTATGTGAGGTATTCACTTAATGTCTAATGAGACCTGTTCAGAAGGAATGTTTTTAGCGATGACTTAAATCTGAGTGTATCTGGTATTTGTTTAATATCATGTGGAAGGTTGTTATATACTTTAATGGCCATGTAAAAGGGTCCTTTTTGGAAAATTGTTTTGTTTGCTTTTGGTATTAATAAATTTTCTGTAAACCTTGTAGCGTATTTATGTGTAGAGTTTTTTTGCGGAAACTTTTCTGGAGATGATCGCACTAACATGCATAACTCCATTATGTATATGTCGGTGACTGTAAGAATTTTCAAATTTTTAAATATAGGTCTACATGAATCCCGATTAGCAGAGTTTGTCATTTTTCTTAAACATCTTTTTTGGATGATAAAAACATCTTTGGCGTTTACTGAGTTTCCCCAAAAAATAATTCCGTATTTTATTGTTGAATATACATAACCATAGTATGGTACATAATCACATAATCAGTACATAATCAACTGGTCTATAATGATGTAATAATAGAACTTGAATAGAACTTACGCAGAACGTGAAAATTAACGTCAAATATTTGATGAATCCATCAAATGTTTTGAAACAACCCGTCCTTAGTATCGTTTAAAGAAACATTGTGAATTTTTTCACAAATATAACTCGTAAAATAATAGAAAAAGACTTGTTTTAAATAATTTTCGGAGCATACTTTAAGATTTTTTCTATCGAGGGAATTTCATATAATTTGCGTTTCGGCATGGAACGTATCTAGATATTATCTTAAAAAATAACATACATTTTTTTAAAATCTTAAAAACTTCAAATGTTTAAGGGAGATATGTAAGAAATCGGTCGAAATTCGAATAGTGGACCCTTGAGGCCTTGAAACCTCTGAAGTCAGGAAATATGTAATCAAATCAAAATTATGGTCAATATTACCTACAAGAATCAATATTTCTCTGAAATCCGCAAAAACGAACAATCATGATTTATTCCGGAATCCTCATCTGAAATTCCAAAAGGCCGGGGATTACAATTGAAACGTTCCCACATATTTTTATGCCATATTGGCGGTCAATGGCGGGTCTGAATTCTATTCCTCATGCATCATTCATGAGTCGACTTCGGTTCCAAGGAGGGGAGATGTGGGAAGGAGTCGAGATTTGCCGCTCGAGTGTGAACGATGGTTGAAACGTTAAATGCCGATGAATGTATTGACCTTTCAACTGAAATCTCATAATTATTAAATCCATAGTTATTTATTAATTATTGGTTAGATCGAGTGGAGATCTCTAAAATTCAAACTTAAGCATTTTATACGCATACATTCATGTTCATAACCAAGGTTTGTAAATTCCACAAAGTGTTCAAAACCCGCGCGATTCCATGGGATGTGGGGGACATTTACAAGTAGGGGATGTCCTACATATAGGATACTATTTGCAATGTACCATTACCGACTTAAAAATAGGATAGGATACTGTTTGAAATGTACCATTACCGACATAAAAATAAAACATAAAACAAAAACCAACATAAAAATAAAACACGACATTAAAATTCAATTTCGTAAAGGGAATGTAATAATGTATAACACCGGCTTATATAGCACCGGCTACCAGACACACATTTTTCCGCTTACTGTGGGGGTAGTAGGAGATTTTAAAATATTGTCGGGTTATTTGTACGTATTAAAAATAAAGAAAATAAAAAATATATATATAAAATATATTTATACATGTTTGTATATTAATTTTTTTTTATCTAGGAATATTCCAAATTCCTGTAATTTGCGTCTGAATTTCATGGTGGCGTTGAACGGTCCAGCATTATTAAAGATTTCAATGTGATCATAATTTTTTCCCAAACGCCTCATTGGTGCCATTGAAAAAGTGCAAATTTGCAGCGATCGAATGAAAAATATGATATATTTTTATGGCAGTCACCCATATTATTCATTTTCATTACATTATTTTTCAACAATGTTCTCTCTTATTTGAATCAATTTATGTGAACCTACTTAATGACTTTATAGGATGTGTGTAATCGCACTAACTTCCTTTGAAAATTGTGCCTCTAATATTTTAAACTCATTTAAGTTAACAGCGCGCAGTACGGAACGATTAATTTATTTCGTTAAAATATTCAGATATTCATGTATTATGTTTGCATGAATGGTAAATCACATTTCGTATCTCTAAAGTAGGGAAATCACAATGTAAAACACTATTCGCTCGAGAATACTATCAACAAAAGCATCTGTCACAAAGAGGTTGGAAATTCCAAAAAGATCCTTAAATTGGAATTTCCAATTCCGATGTGTCAAGTTGCTGAAAGGAAAAAAGCTCCAACGGAAGAAGCTTTTATTTGGGTTCCAGGTGAAAAAGTTTTCAACATCTCACGCTTTCCAGAATTCCTTTTTCTCTTCGCTGGTCAAGAAGAGTCTGAGGAAATATGTTACGCTAACAGTAATTTCGTGAACGAAGGCTTGGTGAGCATTGTGAAAGCTTTTAAAATCATTTCAAAGGATTTTTCGCTTTGATAGCAAAGTCAACAGGAAATCGAATCTAGAATCTCTTCATGCGATTTTAAACATGAAAAAATATGCTTAAGAATCTGGGTATTTACCCACATTTACTAGATATTCACAAAAAATATATTTTTAAGTTGGAAAGAGAAGTATAAATCATGTAATGCAAATGAAATTTCGTTAAAAATAGCTGTTAAAGTTTAAGTGACGCTGCGAAAACAAGGCTCCGTGAATGTTGAAGTGTTTTCACGAGTAGAATAATCAGGTTGTCAGGTTTTTGCTTGCTTTAACTTTTAACAAATTGGTTTTTGATAATGGTTGTAAAAGTCTGGTCACCCCAGCTTGCGGTAAAAAGGCGTTTGCCAAACAATTTTTAGTACTCTCCTTTCTTCTCCATCAAGATGTATCGTTTCTTTTATCAATTTAGTATCGTCATTATCTCCCATCCTTCTTCTTACCAGGACTGTGGATGGAGAAAAGAAACTGCTGATAAGTGAACAGTTTGCCCGCTAATCTTCCCTAAAATATTATGTAACAAAGTTTTTTATTCAATTTCTTAATTTAAAGAAAATAATGTACTTGCTATGTTATAACATATTCCACACATTCCGTGATTTGCCTCAACACTGATTGTAGGATTCTGGGCAGAGAGTCTTTTGATCTCATTCGACAGGTTGTCGACCATACACAAATGCTAGATAGATTATATTAAATTTATGCAAGAGTCTTCTTTGCCAAATTCTCATGGCATAGGTAAAATAGGAAAAGTAAAAATAAGTACAACCAATATTTGAAGAATACAGAGCCTTCAATAAATACAAAAAAACTGTATACAATGGTAACTATATTATAGTTGTTGAAACCAATCGTTTTATGATTATACGATTGCGTTATTACTTTGCCAATACAAAAAAAATAATTTGCATTTTAGTGAAACAGTAATTACCAACAAATGAGTTTTCACTCTTAAAAGTTTTCCCACAAAATCACGAAACTTTTTAAAAGCCTGTAATAATAAATATATTTTTAATATTTGTATAATTTACCATTTATTTTGAAGGTTATTTAACAAGAACATGAAGTTATTTTAAAGCTCATTTCCTGCAGAGAACTTGAAGTGAAATTTTATACAGGTACTTAAATGGCACAACGAAAAATAATTAACAAATATTGTTTATTTATGTTGTAATAATGCAAGTTGTTGCAAATTTTGTTGTTCCTTATAACATGAAATAAATAATAATAGCACAGTTGAGGTGACTTCACAGAAACGACTCTATGCAAATCATCCAATTATTATTATTAAATAAGTAATTGTGAGTCAATTTATTTACTTTTTTCCAAAGTTTTAAATACTGGTTCTGTGAACAAAAAAACTTGTTTCTTATTTTCTCTTATTTAACGAAAACGAAACCAAAATTTCCTCCGAAACCATAAGATTTATAAGTAGCTAGGTACTTACTTAAATTCAACCATATTGCAACATTTTTTTACTTAAAATAAGGAATCATACAATTAGTCCAACTAAATGTCACTAGCTCAATGATAATTGGTTTAAAAACTTAACATAGGCAGGGAGGTACCATAATTTTGATAAAATGTGAATAAGAGTCTAAATAAGCATGACGATTTAACGTATAAAAAAAAAAACAACAAAACGGCCACCCTCTTAAAAAAATTACAGACTGACAAAATGCAAAACCGCGTAGTTAAAACTGGTATTTGATAGACTGGACTCCGTCAAAACACAATTTTAAAACTTTGAACACATACTAGTACTTTATCGTTATTCAAAATACTGCATGGTACTCAGGTGCTTAACTCAATTAATCATGACATTCTGAAAGTTTAGCACTTATCGCGATTTCAAACTAATTGCATTTGACCACTCGTTCGTTTTATCGCTTGGTAGCAGGTAATGAGGATTACCATAAATTATTAAACTAATTCAATATTACATAAATATTACGGATTAAATTGAGCAACAGTAGATAGAAAACAGTTTAATGTATCCATTTCACTTTAAATAAGGTTGTACCCACTCTCTGTTCACCGACATTGAAAAAAAGGGATGCAACATTATCGCAATAATTAATTTTAGTATAAGAGTAACTCTGACCCAAATATCGTAATGTCGTTTTATTTGATCAGGGTTCAATTCCCGGCAGCACGAATACATTGATGCACAAAAATTAGAAAGCAATTAATTGATCTAACATGTGTATATAAAGTAATTCAAGGTATTGAAAAAAATTTACAGAATTATTCCAATTGTTTAAGACGCCAAAGCGTGTTTCGCCTGAATGTACATTTTAAACTAATATCGCCTATTAAACTCTCTGATCTTAGTGTGTTGACCATATTTAATAAGATTAAATGTGCTGAAGTAGGCATTTTCGACGATAATCTGCTAAATCACATAACTGTTTTTAATATACTTATGTAGATTTTTTTTTTACTTTTAAAAAGAAAGTCAAATATTCCCGGGTTACCAATAACCTCACAATGCCTAAAAATTTTCTACTACCACCGCGGTAAGCGGAAAATGTTGCTTTTGTCGTGATGGAAGATTTAGCCAGGTGAGGAATTGAACTTATGATGCCAAGACCCAAATGATATTTTGTGTCTTTGAGTTGGTGGGTTTTCGTAATTTTATATACCTATCTATTTGTATAATTACTGAGCTTTCATAACTGGATTGTTTTCATGAGAACATCTGTAATAACCCTGTAAAAACTTTTTTTTAACGTAATATTGGTAAACGAAAGAGGACTTCTTCAAGAATGTATGTTAGATGCACGTAGCAAAGTTAAATGCAACTTAAAATTTTAACAACCTACTTAGCCACTGGAGCAATTTTTTCCATGTATTGGCGCCATTTTAAATGTCTCCGATTGTTTTTCGGATAAAAAAGGCATTTATCTCTTGATGCGACAAAAAAATAAAATTATTTGTATCTCCCACGTTTGTTATTTTCGATTTAAAACAAAGCTTTTGAAATGCTTTATCTATTATCTATTATGCTATATCTATTATGACCATAGATGTTGCAAATCCGAATTTCGTAGACTATTTTATAACTATGTTAAAAATAAATTTTTAAAATATTTTTTTCACATAAAATTTCTGACCAGCTTTTGTTAAAACTAAGTCCCTTTTCCGTAGATATACACCTTTCATTATCAAGTATACCACAGAAAATATACATAAATCAAAAATATTCTATGTTGACTCGAATAACTCTTACGGCAGTTTCAAAGTAACAAACACGCAGTATTCGCGCGGTTATAAACGATTTTTTAATATTTCTTTTATAAATCCTACAAATGATAAATAGTAAAATATATGATAATTCATTGGATATATAGCACTATACATTTTTTTATGTATCCATGTTAAAATTCGACGGTACGATTTTTATTATGTTGGCGTAAAATTAAAAAAAAATGATCTTCTGAAAATCTCGAGCAAACGGAGAAAAAAGTTTTAAAATGCGCTGCTGGTCCAGTGGTTGATTTAAAAAAAAGGTTTTTTTTAATGAAAAACAAATACCTTTGTATAACACCACTATTTTATTAACTATATCAACATGTTTCGAAAACTATGTTTTCTTCGTCAGGATAATAAGCCAATAATATTATCCTGACGAAGAAAACATAGTTTTCGAAACATGTTGATATAGTTAATAAAATAGTGGTGTTATACAAAGGTATTTGTTTTTCATTAAATTAATGATGACACCCCAAAGTAAATATGCCTATTTTGAAGAAATAAAAAAAGGTTGTTTAATTTTTTCTAAAAAAATCACAATCGTCAGACGGTATCGTAATAAATTGAAAATAAAAGAACGTTTTTCTTTCAACAATAAAACGTATGGAACAAAATAACCAAAAGCGTTTTCTGAAAATTTGGAGGAAATGAAATTATAAATTAATGAACACCTCGAACACATACTTAACTTTTGGGAACCACTCGAAAGTTTAGCTTAGTAACTTGGGTTACAATTGTGTTACAGGCAATCAGCATTATTAGATCTCCACCGGCAGTACGTTTTTACGATACGTCTAGGACTAGTATCCGCGATATATCTTGTATCCCTGGCACATCGGCAATATGACAAGCACGATCCAGATGGATTCTTTAAGTAGGATCTTCTCTCCTTCCAGAACCTTTTTCGTACCTCGTCGTACAACACCTTATAACCCCGTTGTCAGATTACACAAACAAGGATGCAGAGCGATCTTGTTGACAATGTTTCAACCTCATGATGGTTGCACTTACTAACACGACTTTATTTAATTATAAACATAGGATTTATACACGAAAATCAAAAAAGGTGGTCCAGCAAAGCAGCCACATGACTGATTGTCTGCGATATAAAGAAGCTGGGTCTTAATTAACTAGTATTTCTGCAAATAGTAGTGTCCAAAAGTGTATTTCTAATTTTCTCTTATATTTAATAAAACATATTTACAAGTAGGTACTTAAATACCTTTTTTTTAAAAATGAGCTCCACTTAGGAGGCCTTGAGGAAAATTATTTCCTTCAGGGCCTATGTCATCTTTGGGGATGCTGTGCGGAGGGTTTTTTAAAGGAAAGGAAGGAAAGGAGAGTTCTGCGAAGTAAAAGGGTATAAGGGGTGGATAGGATTCTAGCGTTCAGTGTGTACTGGTCATTCACTTTCAAAACCTAGACAAACCTCACCCCATGAACCCGGGCACCCCTGCTAAATCACCAAACGTAGCGAACCACTTGGGGTGACCTATGGCAGAGGTGTTGGTTATCCAATAAAGGTTCCCGGCGGTACCCATTCCCGCCTCCCAAATTGAAATTTTGTATATACCATATTTGGTTTATTTAACATTTTTTAAATTTCAAATAAGAAATTATTCACAGAAATTAAGAATTTATCCACAGAAAAGTCAATATCTCAACGACAACATTATAAATAGTTATGGTCTAAAATGTAAGTACAATAAAATTGGGTAAATGCATCTCCGTTTTCCAAAAATGACTGGGCAAAAAAACAAAAAAATCGTTTTCAGTAACATTGTTATGGAATTGGCGGTCACTATCACCAATCAAAACTGAGCGTAGGCTAAGATGAATCAGGTGAAGGATTTATCACAGGGAAAAATAATTAAAAGTAACAATACTAAGTCAGTAATATTGTTATACGTTTTATGCGCGAGAAAAATATTGATGAAATTTCTGCGATAGTGGCTTAGCGAGGAGTTTTTGTATCTTAACAAAGAGATTAAGAGGTTTGAAACATTACGTAAAAAATAAGATATAATTTTTATGGATTTTGCACTCAAATGATGTCAATAAAATTAAAAGCTCCATATTTGCTCCACGTACCCGGGGGAGGTCGATAGGTTATCGATTACTCATACAATTTACAAGGCCAAGTTACGGTTTTATATTAGTTTTTACAAAATTTATCATTCTCTTCCTCCATAAATCTTTTATTTAGAAAGACAAATTTTTTCGGGTTACTATAATTAACAACCTAAGCATATAATACAAAAACTCCAAACTATTACTGTCAATATAAGCGGAAAAGTTGCCCATGCAACGATGCAGGTCTTTGACGGTTTCCGTGGTCAAAGGGTAAGTCTCTCGACTACGAAGTTTCAGACTGAAAGATATTTTTAATAGCACCCTGGCAAAGGAATGCCATTCAGAATTGAAACGTCGCTTTAAACGTCGTTTTGGTGACAAGATCCGAATCGCCATGTACTTCTCCACGTCGATCTTCCCCATCGTTCCTCTCTCTACAAAGTCAAACAACATGTATACCCTAATTGGGGACCATAGTCTCATTGGCTTCAGACGCTTGGGAGCAGTTGGGACTCTGTTTTCAAATAAAAATGCAGCAAAATAGACAGTATGAATGTTCCTGGGAGGTACCTGTCGCCTTTGTCAACTAAGCAACCTACAGGCCAAAATTATTGCATTCTATTTTAACCTGCCCCTTTCATCATCTCAAAAATGAAAAAGTCATGGTTCAACTATTTTGTCAATAAAACATAATAATACTACCCTTGTCTTATTAAATCCAAGTCAACAACACCAAGAAATCCATCCTTCCAACATGTAAAGTCAACGTAGCTCGATTTGGTCCGTTCGAAACAAAGATACACATCTCTCATCCTTCTTCTATCATCCCCTCATCCAAATTCCGCCCCATAAACCCTAGTTTTTATCTGAAACTTTAGTCTAACGGCCGTGCCCCGAGAAGGCATGGTCGTGTTAAGAAACTAGTCAATTTGTTCTGGTCGACCCATCGAATTGTGGCCGGGTACGGCGCGGCGCGATGAATACTTTACGTGATGGAGAACCGAGGACTCGGTGCGGGGGGATTAGGTGCAACCTTCGCAGATGAAGGTAATGCGAAAACTGATTTTAGACCTAAGAGGGGAATTATTTTCTATTTTGTCTAAGATAGCATGATTGATTAATTAGGTCATACAGAGACACTATGGATGATGTATTTTTTATAACTTTCACAAAAAATATGTAAAATTCACGGTCGGGGATGATTAAAATAACGATTTAACATTAATAAAACAAGTCGAAATCTTGTACGAAACTTTCTAACTTACCTGAAAATTAATTTTGTTAATTTTTTTTACACAATAACGGTGCTTTATTTGTTTATTTTATTTCTAAAATGCCTGATAAACACAAAGGTTTTTAAAAAAATAATAAAATTGATATAAATTGATCCAAACGGCTTTTATTCAAAACGCTTGGCATAGATTTTGGATACAATTGAGTCTTAATCACACATTAGAGTAATGATGAATAAAAGTTATATGTTAAATGAATATTTAACACGTTTTTAATAAAATAATCATCCATATGTTTACACAAAAGGTCCCTTCACCAGGATATAAATAAAGCTGAAAATTAAGGCAAATTAAAATAACAAATAAGCATTGACAAAAATATATCGATAAGCATTGATTAATGAGTTATTATTGTAAAATAATTATACAAAATAAATAAATACATTATGAAATGATTATTGCATAATAAAACTTTTAGAAATATTACAAATAATAGAACTAAGGAGCAACAAAGGTGGCTAAATAACAAAAAAAAATAAATCTTTTAATTTGATAATATGATTAAAACAAGTACTATTAACACTTGCCAAAAAAACTTTAAATTAATGAAAGTAAAAAAAAAAGTGAGCCCTTTAGGAGTTGCACATATTGATCGCAGTGATCTTTCCAAAGGTAACCTATAGGGGTTTGTATTTTTATAATAACCGTCAAAGTATTAAAATATATTATTTTCGCTGTTAACAAGATAGAAACATTGTTTTTGAACATTAATTTAAGCCAAATAAAAAGTTGGTTATCGCGAAGTTTCTTTCATAAATTATCCATTTAATTGATGAATATACTTTTTTAAGCGTCAAAACTATTCTAGCACTTGTTTGAGAATAAAAAAAAATTAATGAAATCTTTTTAAACGAAAGCAATTACAAAATAAAGGTCTAATTTTGTATGTTTTGATTTTTGACAGTTAAAATGTAAGGCATAGCCCCATAACTCAATCTCGATATAACGTTGTAAGTTAATAATACTTGCGTTGAACAAGAAACTTCACAGTACAATAAATGCTAGCACGTCATGAAACTTGTGGGAAGAAACTTCACAGTACAATAAATGCTAGCATGTCATGAAACTTGTGAGAAGAAACTTCACAGTACAAGAAACTTCACAGTACAATAAATGCTAGCATGTCATGAAACTTCTGAGTTTTTTTTGTGAGAAATACGAAGAAACAGATTATCTGATATAAAAAACGATAACTTTATAAACTGCGGTGATAAAAATAATAAAATATATGATTTTAGATTTCACGGCCAAAGTATTATAGTGATCAAAGTGTTGGTTTCTTTAGCCAACGATTCGGAAACTGTCACGCTATCAGAAACGTTGTAGTCTAAGATGACTTTTATTTCACACTTTTATTGGACACTTTAATTGTGTCTGGAAGATGTTTGGCCCCCACGATTGGTCTGGCTGCTTACCTAAAGTATTGAAATATTTTTTTGAGTAATATATTTAAAAATAAAGACTGAACTTATAAGTAAGATGACATAATTTTTTGGAAACTTTAAAGCGTCTGGCGAAAGTTACCACCGACGGACGGTAAGTGTCTGACAGTAGTGATTATTAAAAATATTCTCTACAATATACATAAAAATCAGCACTGAGACTTGAGCAAGGTTTCAACCATAAACCCAAGCTAGCAGGTATGCATACACTCAAAGTACATACTAATACTACTTTATCCCACACATTTGGTGCTTGAGAAAATAAGTAACGTCTGGGGGCCCTGGGATCTTGCTCCATTAGCTAAAGAAAGAGGTGGCGCAACACGGCATAAAACTCCAAAAATAAATCACTTCAATAATAATAATAGTTATGCAATATGCAGAGGTAGTGCAATGCAATACATTCCATATTGCTAAGAAAACTATCTTCATGCGGTTTCACTCTTTTTGTCGAATCTTGTATTCTGTAAATGATTCAACCCGATTGAAAATAATACAAGCAGCGCAGCAACGAATAAAGTGTATTTTTTAAGATACGGTGTTACCATCTTCAATACACACACTCAGAAGTTATTGGTGAGAAAAAACACCACAGAACTGATCTTGGAAGTAATAAAAATCGTTCTTTATCGAGTTCAACTGACATTAATATCTATTTTTTGAGGGCAACACATTCAAATTGTCTCACACGAGGCTTGGACGGAAATTTCCTTAGTAAAATTGCTGTATTTATTACCCATAATCGTCGTTTCCATTGGATGAAAAAGGAAAGATTTATAACGGAATCGTGACACTCCGTTAAAGTTTGGCTGCGGATTTATAAAACCTACGCAAAAGAGTCGATTGTATCGGATTTTACGAGATTTATAAAGGCAGGAGAGAAATTTACTGCAGCATTGTTTTTATAAGACCCATTTCACATAGGTTTATATACTTTACCGTTATAATTGATATAAAACTAAACTTAGGGTTGTAGAACTTAAAAAGTCACGCGACATACAGAAGTGTTGTATAAATAATCTAATCCAGAAGTCAACACGTTTTGTGTGGTGGGTGTCACACACAGAATAATTCTTGTTTTATATAAAATATATCGTTTTAAAAAACTGGAGGGAAGGTATGTAGAACGATCAGCGCGAGCTCACTATATAGCCACAAATCATTTTTTTAACCTGACCGCAGCGCGGGTACAGCTGTCATCGGTAGATTCTAGAAACCATTCGTTTCTCCGAGTCCAAGTCGATTGCATCGCTAATCGTTTTACATAAATCCTTCTGTTAAAAATGTCGTTAAATTGTACTACTTGTTCAGTTAATAAATATAAAGATTGTTACAACATCCTACTTTCATTTTTATCTCAAAACGACAAACCTTAGCACGATAACACATGTCTGTGAATCGGTAAGTATGGTGGATGCAGTTAATACCTCTACCGCTAAAGAGTGTTACGTAAAAATTCAAATGTGACATGAAATGTATTCCAATGGTTAATCAGAGCGAATTTATAGAGATCGCTTAGAAAAGTGAAATGGACCTAGTATCAGCGATCAACGGGAACAGTTACATGTTTAATAAATGGCACTAAATTTCATATAATAGGTTTTTTTAATGCCCTTCAGTTAATCCCCCACAAGAGACGTATCTGCCCTCAACCGTTTGAAGCCATTGAGACCATGAGACCAATTGAGGTATGTTGTGAAGCTGATGGCAGTGGGGAGTGGAAGGAGACGAGCAGAGGAAGGTGGGGGAATACATGGATGCTTAGATCTGATCTCCAACCATATTTATAGAAATTTCAGGCAACATTTCATATAGTGTTTTTTTGCCAGGGTGATACTGAGATTATCTTCCACTTGAAAACAAGCCGCGAATATGCTATATTATTTTTAATGAATAAAATTGTGAATCAATAAAAAATGGTCATAATTTTGAAAAAGAAACGGAGCGTACAAATTTAAAGATAAATGGAAAGCAAAAGATTGAGTTAAACAGTACTTATCTATGTTCTGGGGATGATAAAAAAATCATAGTGTGCAATTCACACGTGGTAGAAGTGAAACCTTCAGAAAACTAAATAAGACAAGAATGGGGAGACTTCGAAGCACCTCACAAAGAAGAGACCGTTTATACTATCTCATTCTCTTTCAGGCTAAATTCTACAGATGTATGTGTTTATCTCCTTTTAGTGTCGCAATTTTTTGCTTCATCGAGTTTCAAATCATAACGGTGCTAAAGAAGTTTTCACTTTTTGTTTAAAGAAGTTAAAGAAGTTGAAGAAATTACAGAAATTTTCACTTTTTTCAGACAAATTTTTGCGTAGTTCACACGCGGTAGAAGTGAAACCTTTAGAAAACTAAAGCAGTTAAGAGAGGGGAGGCAACGAAACACCGCACAAAGAGGAAACCGTTTATTCTATATTAATCTCTCGTAGGCTGAATTCTAAAGATGTATGTGTTTGTCTATTTTTAGTGTCGCTATTTTTCGTTTCATTAAACGGAGCTAAAAAAGTTTCCACTTAAAAATACAAGTATGTTTACTCTTACAGTTTCTCTTTCTTAATTTCTTATGTTTCAAAGTATTGAACGGACAAAGGGATAAGCTTTCTAATTAGTAATTAGGTGTAGGAATAAATACAGTCACAACTGAACAACGGAATATCTCGCTCCAAGAATTAACAGTTCGACATTTTGAAGCAGTCTATTCATAGATATCGGTACTTCGCAGAACGGGACAACTTCTGACAACTTGTAACTTTGCGTTTACACTCACGAACATTTGAACAATTCAATCAAACCCGCGGCAAGTGGACAACATCTCCAACTAACTACATTACCAAACTTGAATCCGAAAAGTCAGCAAGTTCCCGGGGGTCTTTGGACGTTTCAGTTTGGCTTCAGATGTGGACATTGTACTACACACTACATGGCTAAATTACCCTCTTCGAAGAATGTGTATTATTTGTAAGGTCATTTTGAAGATTGAAAAACAGAAGACAAAGAGTGGAAGGTTGGCGACCGTGTTCAACTTCCAAAACAACGAAACTATTTACATTATGATGGCAAAGTATACAGTTTACATTTATCTCATGAGAAAGGGTCGGAATTTCGATTTTTTTTTTTTTAAAGAAAGACAAAACCAGCCGGACTCTCTCGACCCGTTGCCTTGAACCGCGATGGCAGGGTCACTCCTGGACACATTGACCCCCAGATTCCTACCCATTCCTCATATCCTTTTCCTTAAAAAGACCCTCCACATAGCATCCCCTTAGATGACATAGATCCTGAGAGAATTTATTTTCCTCAGTGTCTCTTGTGTGGAGCTAATATATTGAAAAAATACTAATATTTTACCACGAAATTCTTAAGCAGAGTTGCGGCTCGGAAAGCCGAAGGTCCTGGGTTTGAGTCTCAGATGTGACCGTATCACTTTCTGTTTTAGATTTTCAATTGAGTTTCGCTAATACTGTTTTCTTTAATTAAATACATTTACCACTTTTACCGTGGATACGCTATCAAGAAGACGGTGACATATCCTTCAAAGCCTCAATTACATTAAGCTAGTCTACGAGCTACTAGCCGGTGAGTTTAAAAGCGGGTGAATCGGCGAGTGAGATTGTCATGATGACACACAAAACTGTCTACTCGCTCAGTAGCAACGGTAGCAGGTAAAAAAACGACTCTCGCGCCATGCAACACTGTCGACATTTTGTAGAAAACTTGAATTCGCAGCGCTAACCGGTAGCGAGAATAACGGCTGCCGCCCGAACTAATTCTGACATACGAAATCAGCTGTTGGTGGGCCGCCATCTTTAGGCAAACACTAGTGAGTAGCGAGTAAAGTTGACCACCTTTCAACTTTTTTCGTAGATTGTCCACAATCTGCTAGTTAGCAAGTAATACGAAGACACTGAGCGAGTTTACTAACAGATAGGGAATTTTCCAGAGAGTGGCTTGTAAACTCGCTTTATGTAAATGAGACTTTAGTATATTATTTATGTCATCAACGTAACTTCCATTTCAGGAAAACCCTATTTTTGCATCCTTTTCTCCGTTAAATGATCATTCCCATACATCCAGGGTTTTAATGATTGGCCCATGGGAGCTGATCAAACAGTTGACTTTAGGGGTTGATTGTTCGTAGGGAGGCTACTCGCAAAACCAGTCAATGAAAATTGCCTATGTAAACCTTCCCAACAAGAAAAGATTCCATATTAGTAATGTGTTGAGGCCACTTTACGAATTATCAATGCAGAACATTTCGTAGTTTTTAATGTGGATTAAATATATAAGATTACTAGCTTTTCCCCGCAGCTTCGCTCGCATGGTATTACGGGAAATTACTGTAGCGGTTGAACTTATCAATTATCCCCCTTCCTCCCCACCCCATCCCCTCCATTCCATACATTCATTCCCTTACATTCAGTTTTCAAATATCTAGCCTGCCACCTAAATTTCACTAAGAAAAAAAGAATTATCCAATTTTGTTCATTCGTTCGGAATTTATGCGCTTACAAACATTTCGGATGTTTATTTTTAATTAAATATTTGGAAGTTTGTTAATATAATACAAAATTACACTATTTATTATTCAGTCTTTATAATCGTTTCGAATTATATTTTTAATGTAGGAACTCTTATCTGACATTTATTCCAGCTTGTCCAAAAAAAAACAAAACATATTCTAATATTTGAATTTTCTGGGGCAGTAGCTGACCAGGGGGCTGAGTACCTACCAGCTTAGAGCCCACAAATATATCAACATCGTTTCCATGGGAATGATTTTTTTCTGACATTTGCAATTAATTCGCTTTTGTTAGCGACAGAAAACGTATAAAAAATATAATGTATTAATATTTATAATTTCATAACGCCAAAGCTTACCATCATATACAAAATATAGTCTGCGCATATAATTTAGCTTTCTATTGGTGAATGAATTTTTAAAGTCTTTTTATTGGTTAATGCCTGAAAAGGTCATAAACAAACTCGAGCAGTTTCGCATTTATAATATTAAGTAAGTATGGATATCCACATTAAAAACTACGGATATATTTTTTTAGTTTTTCTTTTTATTGTTTTCAATTTTAAGTACATCCCGTTAAACCGCAATTAAGCACAAACACGGTAGCGAAACACGGCATAAAACCCCAAAAATAAATAACAAAAATACTTTTGGCCGTGAAAACCTAAAAACATACCCGCAATTAAGCAGTTTGATAATATGTATTAATATTAATTAATAAGATGTTTACAATAGAGAATTCCAGTCCAATTTTTTTATTTTTTTATGAATAATGACCTTCTAACTTAAATAACTGCTAATAAATAAATAACTTTTTATTTTTAAAGTTAGTTTTAATAGTTAAAATAAATGTCAAAGTTTTAATTTTTCAAGATCCCCCGAAAACCACCGAATCTAGTGTGACGTCATCATGACTAACCGAAGTATGAATCTTGTAGAGAACTGGAATCAGCTGTTCGACCCCCGCCATTTTGAATTTCAGCATTGAAGCGTTTTCATAGACATTTCTGGGCAATACGATCGTTTTTTGTACAGTTAAAGTTTTTGAATATTTTAAATAATATAGATAAACTAATAGAGATACTTTATTTTTGATACTGAATTATGTAGGCCTAAATAATGTTTCAATAAAAACAAAAACTATTATATGTCCAATTCTCTATAAACCAATAACACGGAATGCCGAACGGCTTGCGTCTTCATTTCTACTATACAACTTTGACCCAGGTGACGCGGCGCGGTGACGTCACGCCGCCAAAATCCAGCAATAGGGTGTTTTAATGACACGTTTTAAAATGGACGTTTTAATATTTTTTTAAAAACTCTACGTTAAATATTATGTTATAAAACTTATATATTCAGAATCAGCGTATATTGGTCTATATGAACATATTTTTTTAAAGCCATAATATTTTTCACTGGAGTTCCTTATTGTAAGTTAATGTTCAATTACAACGTTTGTTCAAATTACAATGTGTGTGCAATTACAATGTTTATTAAATTACAATGTTTGTGCAATTACAATGTTTGTGCAATTACAATGTTTGTTTATATACAATGTTTATTCAGTTACACTGTAAACATACATTTATAATATTATTAATAATTATAATATAACTACACGGACTGTCACTATTAACACACAAGACTCAGATTTAGTACAAAGCATCTCTATTTAAAAGAAATGTTTTCAGCAATTATTATCTGACTCCATTAGGTGAATCGCAATTTTTTATATTACTTGGTAATGTGATAAATATTTTGGGCACGTTATATTCTAGGGTTTGCTGTCGGTATTTATTCTTATGTTTTGAACAGGCATTCCTTTATTATGTCGGACTAACTAGAAGCTTTTTCGTTAAATGTCTCAACATCTGTAACAACTGGCTACCATTTAGGTACTCTATTACAAGAATATAATCTGGGAGGTCTTATCAAAATAATTTTACCTACAGGTGTAAAGGATGAATTCTTACCTCAATGCCAATAGGTAAACTTAAGAGCAAGTTGAATGAAATCACCAATTGGAGCATGCTGTCAAGAGCTGTAGAGAGGGAGAGAAAGGAGGTGGGAAGAAGATGGTTGGAAAATACTTGGCTATTAAGATGTAGTCACCAAACACTCCTTAATAAAAATAACCAATACGTATATTAGAAACTCTAGATCTCAGGGTCGAAAACATCCAACAAATAGATACAACATTTGGACTAAAAAGTTTTTCATACAATGAAACTCCACAACAAAGTCCCACTCTCATTCAAATTAAATCTCCAGCATGGAGGACTCCAGTGAGGATACCATTGTCTCTACTGTTACAAAAAGGAAGATAATTAAACATTCATTGTTACCATTAATAAAAGCTATTTCAAGCAATGAAGTGTGCATTCAAGTGTCTATCACGTCGAAGAACGTACTAAGCAATGTACTATATATGTAACACGGCTGAATTAGGATTCTATGTACCGGATAATTTCATGCAACAGCGCTAACGCATGTTTCTGATTCTTCCCAGGTGCAGAAGTAAATTACCACGCTGACACCGCTGGAAAGATTTTCTAGATTAATTGACTGCCTCGCAGGAAATTTGAATATTTTTATCACATACTTCAACAACTTTAAGCACGAAGTAACTTTAACAGTAAATGTATCGCTAGCAGATATTTGAAACTGTGTAAAGGACAATAAATCAAAAAATGAGTTAAGTCTCTTTCAATCTGCGTCGTCGAAATGTTTTTAGGAAAATAAGTGAAATAAATTTAAAAAATTAAAAAATAAATTTTTAGAGCTTTATTAAAAAATTAAAAATAAATTAATAGCTTTTATTAAAGAATTACAATAAATGTTTAGTATTCTGAAAGATCTGTTCAATGTTATTTTATAATAAACATTATAAAATCAGAAATGTCAAAACAGAAACTGATGTTCTAATTAGTCTACGCTTGTTTGTCTTTTGTTATTTTTTATTAACTTATTATCCTGACGAAGAAAACATAGTTTCCGAAACATGTTGATATTGTTAATTAAATAGTGGTTGTTACACAAAGTAATTGTTTTTCATTATTAAATGATGACGCCACAAAGTAAATTTGCCTATTTTGAAGAAAGAATATTATACATTTCTTGCACAAGAAAAACGCTTATCTCATTATTTTCTCAGCCTTTGTATGTGTTACACCGCGAGTGTCATTTAAAAACCTAGCAATATCTTTTAATAAAAAAAATTGTTCAACTAACTGATACCTAATTTTTCAAAGATGTGCAATTTTTATTTATTAAACAAAACGGTTTTTTGTTCCTACTGAAAACTTGTGTAAAAAGAGTTACGCGGTGTTAAAACGTGAGCGACGATACGTAAGTTTCTGTGCCCTATACATGTAACCTTATATATTACGCTCTACCGCTTTTGCAATAAATTGGTTTTTTAACAGTTTTGTCAAAATAAATAATTTTAAATGGACATCAAATAAAATGTGCTTGTGACTTCTGGGATTTAAACTCGTGACTTCTGGTTACGTAGTCGAGAATATTAGTCCACCGGAGTACCTGACTCTAAAATTTATAAAATCTTATTCAAATACGAACAATTAATTGTCACAACCATAACCAATACCAAATTTAATAATCCTTTGACAATTTGTCCATTCTATCACCCTTTGTTTATCTGCCGTACTAATAATGCGATTCAGCTCTGAGAAAGTGTGACAATAACAACACAACTATATTACTGTCAAAGAGACCCGAGAAGGGGCAGAGTAGGAGGGTAGTGGGGTGGGGTAGGGCTTGGGGCAGGAAACTAGGAAAAGGCTCTTGCAATCGTCTTAAGGGTAGCCTTTTAATGTTGGACCACCCATCCGACGTGGGGCGTAACGCTGGCACGTGATCGGAATCCGCAGTTACCCCTAGGGAGGCAGATAAGGGCGCAGAAGGGCAGAGAGGTGTTTTAGTGTTAACACGCTGAGACATGGACGCAATGATCGGATGAAATATGGAATAAAACAATAATATGGATAAGATCCCTTTAACCTATGTATAACAGTGGTCGCAAACTGCGGCTCGCGAGCCATATGCGGTTCTTTGGCTATTTTAATGCCGTTCTTCGACCAATGAACTGTTTATTTTATTTCACTAATAATTATTATTAATCATAAATACAAAATTAAAAATACTTTCGAAAGTAAATATTACAGTAAGCAGGTACAAAATAAGTCAAAACATTTTTGTGAGAAGTGTATTTTTCGTCCGCTAGGACGCGCTGCCGGTGGTTACTGTGGTAGGTACGCCTTTGTCGCTGAAGTTTCCCAGCTGTCCATATTTATGGACAAGCGATTGGATTTTGACATTTCTTTACTGTATATTACTTTACTTTACTTATTCGGTACTTAAACTTAGTTTTAACCTGCTTTTATAACAGGGTTCTTTGTAAAGAAATTTGCCTACAAAAATATATCTAAATCGTTGTAACTGCTGATATTTGGCTCTTTTGACTAATGAGTTTGCCTACTACTGACCTACACTATCTCAATACATTCGTTCGTTAGACGATCTCTGTAAGAGTACGCGACCTCTGGCTGTGGGGCTATAGGTTAAGTGTTCATATCTGAATAAAAATAATTATCATTTTTATATTAAATACAATAAAAACAGTGCAGTTTAACATCTCGTGCAAATACTCAATATTTCTATTGGGTGTCTACAGCTATTCATAATATCTAAATGCTGCATAAAAATGATCTAAGCTTGGGAGTAAGCTTAATAACGGGTAAACTAAAACTAAACGCCGAAGACAATTAAATTTTGCTCATTCTTTACTAAAATACCGGCCCCAAAAGGACTAACGCCAACCACACAATATCACTCCTCCTTACATTATCACACACTTCACCATAAACTACAAAACTACCCTGATAATGGTAGTCTCTCTAACGCTGTCCGAAACATTGGCTTAGGAAGGAGAATACGCAACACAGCATGCTAACCCAAAAAATTAATCGTGATGAGCTATACATTGTGTACAGATCTGAATAATAATGTTTTTGAACATTCTCTTTTCTTATCATTCTACCTATTTTTTCATCTCAAAACATATCTTATTCAGGAATGCCATAGTTCCACTAGTTCCGGGTGTCTGTAATTCTGTATAATTAATTATAATATTATTAATAATTTTTTAACCAAACCTTGTTGGAAAAATTCAACTTTGTGCCCACAACAATATATTGCAAATCTTTTCATTAATTCACTCATCATTCTGACGCAGCAATATCAATATCATATTTACATACATTAAGTTTTCTACCATTCTTAGAATAACTTTCGGATTCAACATAAAAGAAAAATAATTTTGTTGTCAGGAACCCAACTTTACAATATTACAACTAGAATCTATCTTTAGTAAGTGTGTGTTAAAATACACAAAATTATGCTTTTATAAAATACATAATTATATTAGGAAATAAACATACAAAATTATAATCACATTGTTAACCTCTTAATCACATATTAATAATTACAATCAAGCAATTATGTAAAAATTGCAATAATTGTAAAGCGGATTTTGTAAAATTATTATTTAACGTTTTTGAAAGAAATTTGTTGTTGTTTTTTATATTAGCTCAATACAGGAGGCTTCGGGGAAAATAATTTCCCTCTGGACCAACGTCGTCTTTGAGGATGCTGTGGAGATAGTTTCATAAGGAAAGGAGACAATGTTCTGGAAAGGAATAAGGTATGAGGGGTTGGTAGGAATCTGAGAGACAATGTGTCCAGGAGTGACGGACGTGAGAATCCATCCCTCCCACTGCGGCGCAAGGCGATGGGTCGGGAGAATCAGGTCAAGTCTCCCTCAAGTCATCAAAAGTAGCAAACCACTTGAGGTGAATTATGGCAGGGGTATTATTATCCAATAATTGGTTCCGAGGCGGCGGTACTCATGCTCGCACCCCAAATTGAGGGATGAATACATGAATCCATTTCTTCCATTCAAGTTTCCCTCAAACAGTTTCTCCTGATCCGGCCCGCCACGCATTCGGTGGGCAGATGCATTCACCATGAAAGCGGGCACCTCTGTTAATTTACGAAACGTTACGAACCATTTAGGATTACCCATGACAGTGGTATTGGTTATCAATTATCAATAAATGTTTTCCGGGTCGGCATGTCAGTAATAAGATAAAAGTCGTTGGTAAATCTGTTAAATTATAAAATTTTCCCGTCCGATTTGTGTGAATTTTATATTGTCTTTCTTTAATTATAATCACCATTGGTGCTTTCCGATTTTCACGGTGACGAGCGCTTTGAAACGGATCCAATTATAACTTACAAATACATTTTTTTGACAAAGTTACGATAGGGACCCACAATCAATGTTTTAGACGCAAGTCACCGCGATGTGATATTTTTTTACAGAACAACAAGATGACAATATGTAATTTATTATTTGTTGTCGCTAAAGGATTTCAACTCCTCGGAGACATCATCTTTTATGAGGAATGCCGAGGTTGAAGAATATACAATTGATATCGAAAAAACAGTTGACGTCAAATAAATTACGAACACTTAGTCATTGTGAACTGTTACTTATTCGTTGGCCATCTGAAGTCATGCCAGGGAATGATAAGAAGTTACCAAAAGTTATCCTGTCAATTCTTAGCGATCGAGTTTATGGGGATACGCAATATCGTGGCACGCATGCAGAATCATTATTTAAAATTATATTATTCCAACAACAAAAACCTCAATGGCACAGACACAATTTAACTTTCTTGCTCCTAAAATCTTCAATAATTTAACAATAGAAATAAAGTCAATAGCCAAATACGACAGTTTCAGAAAGGCGCTTGGGGACTTTTTGATGAGTGATTGTGATAATGTTAGTAGCCTGTTTCTCGTACTCAGATGAAGGTGTATATTTTGTTTATATGTGTGAGGATGTTGTTATATGGGAGTATGTATGTATGTGTGTATATACATGTATTGATGTGTGCACCTATATATGCATGTGTGCTTGTATGCACCCACACTAAAAAAAAGGTAAAAAAAGTTATTACATTACAAGTTATTACATTATTACATTACAAGTACATTTTAATAATCTAATGTTAATTTACTTCTATTTTCCTTTCTACTTTCTACTTTTTATACAATTTCTACTTTTTATTATAATTTCTACATTTTATTTTGATTTCTACTTTTTATTTTAATTTCTACTTTTTATTATAATTTCTACTTTTTATTATAATTTCTACTTTTTACTATAATTTTTCCAATTTTTAGCGTCATTTATACTAAATCCATATGTTCACACTAGATTCCATATTTCATGCAAAGTAACTTTTCTCCATTGGTCACCATGAGACAGGCAGCCGCCTAGTATGGTGATTGAATATATCTTCTTTATGTAAGTGTCACAAATATGTAACATGTGTTGTATAAATAAAAAAAATAAAAAAATGCCCGAAATCGTATTACACTTCTTATAAAATTATGTATTTTAGTGACTTGATTGTTAAATTCATGCATAAATGAGAATTTTAAAAAATTACCAATGAAACAAGTCTTTCATTTACCTCTTCAGGAGTATGGACGAAACGGTTCGGCGAAGCGAAAAAATACTCAGAAGAGTATGGACGAAACGTTTCGTCCGCGGCTATTATTCAAACGCCGTCATATTTAATGAAAATATTTGATTTGTAGTGGTATCTATGGAAGTTTGCGAGTAGTTTGTCAAAGTTTTGGAGCGCATACTTACAATACCGACCTCACAGTTTTAGTTTAAAAATTATTTTTGCGTCATTTAGCGGTCGTCAGAGGAAGGAAGCAGTTTTTTGTATGGACATTTTTTTTGATGTCGGTTTATTTTCGTGGATTGATGTCATATATAAAATTGTTTTTAGTTTATCTGTGATAATTTATGAAAAAATATTAAAAAGTGAACCAAAAAAAACTCACTTCTCAGGTACAGTTTTGTTCGCCAAAACTCACTCGCGGAGAGGTACAAACAAGAGTACCGTACAAGAGTCCCAGCCGTCTGGAGATATTGAGACGACAGCATCCCAAATTAGGGTATTTTGTGATACTGAAGAAAGTGGGGAGGGGAAAAAGAATAGAATGAGAAAGGTGAGAAAGTACCCCGCTATTCAGATCAGCCATTTCAAGCAACTTTTTGAGAATGGAAAAGTCTCTTATTGAATATATACAATTTTTCATAACTTCAAACTGCTAAATTTGTAGCAAAACCATAAAATGATTAAAATTTCAGAATTATTTAAAAATTATTTCATAACTATGTCGAAGTTCTGCCAAAAATAATAGTATTGTCAAATCTTTATTATAAACACAATGTTTGTTCGAGATAAATTCCGAAACTACTAAACCAATTTTGATGAAATTTGGCTTACTGTGTGTAATTTGGTCCAACTTAAAATAAATGATAGTTTTTTCTCGTTTATTGACCTCAAAATGTATTACTGTGAATTAAATGTTCAATAAATATTTGTTATATAACAATGCTTTGTATTGAATTGCAAGTTCCATAAGTTTCTAACCGATGGCGGTCTCAGTTAGTTTATCGACATAGCACTTGGTTATCTAGGTTGGGTAACCATCCAGTAGATGGCGTTATGTTTCTGAGCACAGCAACGCGTGGCCGGGTCAGCTTGTTACGTAATATTTTTATTTATCGTAGTTTTTAACTAAAAATACGAGTATTTATTACGATTATTTATTAAATACTCATACATACATTAGAAGACAGACGTAAAATTTAACATTTTAATTCAAAATACTTAACTCTAAATTCGACTGTTGTATACTCTTGTAACTCATTAACTTACGAACACTTGCAGTAACAACACGATAAAATACAATATTCTACAGCAACACTCATAAGCGTAACTACATTGGCCACTCTCCGATACAACGACATCACACCATGGGAAATAAGTACTTGGGTGATGTTGACATTTTCAATATCAACTTGGTGAGTTTTGTGGATCGTCTAAAACATTTATTTCAACACTATTACTAAAAACATCTTGTAAACCTTTAAAATAGCTGTATTTTTATGTTTTTGTTTATGTATTTGTACGACTTGTTGAATGACTTTTATCTAATGTAATTTTATTTTTATTATTTCCTAAGAATCTGCCACATTAAAGTTACACTACAAATCATGTAAAAGCCCTCTTGGCGTTAAATAAATTAATAAATAAAAAGCTTTTTTACTATTTTAATGACATTCTTCGAACTTTGCAAAACTATTTTATATCAATTATTAGTCCTGTCGATTATTGAAAGGCGAGTTTAAAATAAAGAAGTGGAGAACTTTGTTACGGAGGTCGTCAACGTAACTACAATAACACGTAATAAATCAAGCGTACCTAATAACATTAATCCAACGCCGATGTATTTTATTTATCCCCCGATAGTGAGAATGATGCGCCGAAGGTGTTAAAGGTTCTTGTAGCTAGGGATGGGGTGGGGAATGAATGAATGTTTCGAAGTATTGTATGAAAGAATATCCCATCTTGGATCTCCTAATGTTATCTTCCCTGAAGCGGAAAATTAATGGCCGGGGAGCTTTTTGAATGAAGATCGTTGTTGAGAGAAAGGTTCAGAAAAAGAAACCCTTTCGAACATATTAATTAAAGAGGTACGTATTGTATTACCTACCAACATTAAATTTTTCTTACACCATATACAATAAATTTTACAATGCAAGAATTAGTTATAAATTTGATATTTCAACTTTGACCTTATTGTTGTTTTTAAATAGATTCCTTTGCTTTCTTTAGTCTTTCTCAGAACAATTTTAATCCAGTTGATTTGCAGAAGATAACGTTGTGAAATGATTAAGAAATGTAATATAAGTAATTATTCGTTTAGGTTTTGTATGGTAGTTAGGGACATTTCTAATAAAGTAACGAACAAAAATTGAAAGAAACTTTAATGTTTTTGTTAAAAACCGATTTTCATACGTCACAATTTTATTCTAAGAAATTTTAAGTATTTAATCCACAATAGATCTTAATTTGTGTTTCCAAATTTCTACCGATTATAAAATATTTTTCTGGAGCACTTTAAAAATTTAAGATCCTTAAAAAAATATTTCTAACAAGCAGTTAAAAACCCGCACCGCAGGTTATTGCTGCTAGGCCCTGCGGGCGGCTTTTCGGTGGGCTTCGCCCAGTTGGTGTTTGTGACCACTTTGTAAATCCAATAGAAACTGGTTCCAAAAATAGCCTGTTCCTCGGATCGACTGTCATCCAGTGATAGTCACCGGGACAAAGTAACCGAGATAGGCAATGACGTCACATGTAATATATAGCTGTTTGATACAACTGAGAATTACCGTCAATCTTTCCATATTCGGAGGGATACTGCTAGTTTACTTAATCGTAGTACTTATACTTGCCTGGGGCACGTCCACACCAACGTCGCCGCTGGAAGTGACGACATCTTGTGAAGAATTTTTGAATTTAAAACCGAATTACAACGGTAGCTTTGTTTGAAATTCCATGTACACAGATGTTATTTGTGGCGCCGAGCGTAAGGCGTGCCGTCAGATATGCAATCGAAGTCGGGTTCTGAAATTCAACTACGCAGACGGAAGGCTATTAATACTGTATGATTTTTGAAGATAGTATATTTACATTTGTAGAACCGAACACGTAATTATATGAAATTCATTCGAAAGAAAAAAATCACAAATTTTGCTCAAAAAATGAATAAAAACACACTTTTTTCTGTTATTTAGCATCTAATAGGTATGAAAAATTCAAAAATATATCTTTAAATGCAACTTTGGCAATTTTAAGAGATTTTTATTAAATATTTTCACTATTTTCGCTTAAGTACAATCTCTTTTTAATGTAAGAGCGCTCCCTCTAACATTCGTATGTATTTCCCTTTAAAACCATTTTCTTCTTCTTTTTGAACGCTTACTACCTTTTAAGAGCTTTGAGTTTGTTTTTCGCCTTTGACATTATTAAAAAAGACTTATTTTTATAGATGTGACCTACCCGTTAAATTTTTTTATATTTTAAAGTTGAAAGACTTCAAATGTAAGATTAAAGAAGTTTCAATTAAAATTTTTAAAACAAAAAACAGAAAATAAATTACAATACCCGTTCACTCGTTTACTGCACTTGTTTACATTAATGCTTAAAATCGCTAGTCCGTACCTACTTTCAACCTTCATCCATTGGGCGGCAGATTGGTCGTCTATTGCGAACATTTTTCTCCACCGCAGTGCCAAGGGAGCGGTCGGAGGGACGTATATTCTTTATTTAATCCCCTCCGCTAGATCGTGATCGAGTTTGGTCGTGCCAGTACCCCTTCTCCAGCTCAGTACAGCCACAAACTCGATGAGGTCCGTAAGACTGCCAATTAGCTGTCGAAACGAGTTTTTTTTCACCACTCGACTTATAATGCAAATAAATATTTATTTGTTTTTCGTTAAAATTATTATTGCATTAATTTCACAATTTTCTCATTTAGGTATTATAGCAACGCCTCTGCCATAGGTCACCCCAAGTGGTTCGCTACGTTTGGTGATTTAGCAGGGGTGCCCGGGTTCATGGGGGGAGGTTTGTATAGGCAGATGACCAGGACACACTGAACCCCAGATTTCTACCCACCCCTTAATCCCTTTTCCTTCCCAGAACTCTCCTCCCCTTCCTTTCCTCAAAAAAAAACCCTCCGCACAGCATCCCTAAAGATGATATAGGCTCTGAGGGAAATTATTTTTTTTGAGGGCCTCCTGTGTGGAGCTCATATAAAAAAAGGGCTTTTATCAATTGACCATCTGGATTTTTATGTGTTTTTTTAAAAATTTTTTGCTACGCATTTAATTACTAATTATTAAAATACGTGACAGCTTTTTCACACTCCGAAAAAATTATCGAATTTATAAATAAACTGTTTTTATAACTTGAATAATAATATTATTGAATTCTTCAAAAAAATAATTCATACATTGTATACATATTTTGCAGTGAAAGCTAGCTATGAGTTAGTTGTTCATTCGAAATCATGTCGATGTCGAGTCCATTTAGATAGGGAGGGAAGAAAGGTTGTAGGAGCAGGTCTCATTTTTGTGATTTTATATCTCAAATAAAGATTTTTGGCCAAATATCTTCTAGCAATATTATATGTAGGAACTACAAATCTCTATTTTTAAAGCTGTAAACATTTTTATCCTTGCAACACTGCGCAAATGAATGCGCAGAGTATCAAAAAGCATACCGTGTCAAAAGCAAGATTCCAGATGATTCCGCCTCTAGTAGCCTACCTCACCAGTTGCCAAGTTTCGTAGAATCCTAATTCTAACAGTTCATTAGTCCTAATTATTTCGAAAAAAGATCTTAATTAAAGAGGAACTCGATATATTATTAAAAAAAATATATGAATCACCAAATGTCAGTCCGAACGAGCAGAAGTGTGACTTTAAAAAGCGCGAGCGGATGAAGGTTAACATTCAAAATAGAAGATTCCCAGAAAGTACAAGAATCCTTTTATATCTCATAATAATTATTAATGTATCTACATATTATTAATTAATTTGTAGCAACTATGTTTTTGGCCAGTAAAAAATAAAATAATTAAAGTCATATTAAAAAAAATCTGTCTAACTTTTAAACATAAATTCACCCTTTTACTGTCTAAGCAAAGAATTTGAAATTATCAAATAATATTTTCAAGAAATTCTATCCAGAGTATCTACTTATAAATAGGTACCAATCAATTAAAACATAACAATAGATAAACAATTATTAATCTCTCAGTGAACGTTTTATCTAAGAAATAGGCAGCTTCCACGCGAAAGCTGTCGATTAGAACTTATTAAAAGTTTCACTTTGCTCAAGCCAAGATTCCTGAGTGAAAGCTTCTTTTTGTCAGCGGATTAAAATCAAGCTTGGTTATTGATTGTCACACCGACTAAGTTTGAATAACAAATGCCTACAATTTGATTAATGAATAAAATGTAATCAGATAAATGGCTAGGTATAGTTCGGAGGGGCTTTAGAGGGGGGATGGGGGAATCTTTGACAGCCTCAGTCAGAAGATTTACGGGACAAGACGGGGAGGATTTATGCATCTAAATGGAGATGAATGAAATAAATTTATTTGCAAGATAATAGCAAAGGAATTTCCTGGTACTACCATACGTTTTATCAGTATCTATAAATCGCTTGGAAAGGCGTAAAAAAGTTCTTCCCTTTTCAATAAATAACCTTCGGAAATAATCTTCTTGATTTGTGTTTTGTCGATGTATCAGTTTTTCATCTAAGAATATTTAAATTTTTATAAGAACCACTGTCTTTTTATAACCTTTGAAGGATATCCCCATCAATGTTATATATCATTGAAGAAGAAAAAACACTTATAATCTAAACGAAAACATAAAAAAGAACAAGACACAGAAAAATAAAAAGGTAACGGTCGCAACTTGGACTCGAATCCGGAACCTCTCGTCTTACAGGGATCAACGTCTTTTAGAAATTCAGCTACTGAGATCTTTTATTAATGTCATATGTGTCAATCTCATAATTAAAATTTTAGAATAATCAATATTTTCTTTGACTATTTTTTTTCTTTCTGGGCACATCTCGGTACAACAGTCGCGACCGTTACCTTTTTATTTTTGTATCTTGTTCTTTTTCATATTTTTTGTTAAGATTTTTAGTGTTGTCTTCCTTCTTCAGTGATTTAGTATATTTTATTTGTTTATCTACTTATTAAACTTAAAATAGGTATACTTCATGTGGTCTAATATAAGCACAGGTACATTTTTACATTTCAACTTACTCTTCTAATACTTATCGTCACCTTAGTTGGATAAGGTTCTATCTACGCCTTACCACGCGAAGGACTTTGACACCTAAGCACATGTTCTTAAGTATCAAAGTCCTTACCATTGTCAAGTGCAATTAGAACCCTATCCAAATGAGGTGACGTTATATCACAAAATTTTTACATTTTAATTTAATGTTTTTATTACACTGGATTCCTTTATACAGAATGCAATTCTGTTTCGCAAAACAAGAGTCCTAACTGCTCCCAATCGTCTATTGTCAGTAGGATTATGGCATCATTAATTGTGGTAAGTAAGTATGTCGTGAGGCTGAAGGTAATAAGGGAAGAGTTGAAAAAGACTTTTACCCTAAATAAATAAATATATAATTTCTCGAGGTGTGACCTTTGAAGCCATTTTGTCCCAAGAAAGTTAACAATAGTTTTTCGGTCAAGAGAGACTGACCATCGAAAACCTCTGCCCAAAACCTTTCTGAATTCAAGAATAATCATCTTAGAGTACCACCGCCTCCACTAATCTGCCCATCTTAGTCCGTTTAGGGTGGTTTTATCATTCACAGATTTCAGACCGCACTTATCCCCTTTATCACGGCGACTAGATGCTTAGCGGCGGCCGGGGGTTAAAAACTTCAATTATCTAACACACTGTCCTAATTCTAGTTGGACACTACTTCTGGGTCTTAACTATCACGGCAAGTTGCTAATCGTTCAAATGTTATTTAAACTTGAAGCCGTACATATTTTGTAAAGTAGCCTACAAAATCAAATGAATTTTTCTTTCATTGGCAAGCTCAAATTCAAAAAATATGAATAAAAATCGTCTTAAAAAAGCCCTATCACTACCCAACCATAAATGTTTTCCAAGATTTCCCGGTTCCCCCAATTACAAAAATTTATGACAAAACTGCACTACTACAATTACACAAAGATTTTCTTAATAAAAATAATATACCACAATTAAATATTAACAAAAGAATTACATCTGGTGGAGGACTAACCGTACTACTAGTAGGAACCACAACGACACAGCATCTAAATATTACCCCGATCTACGATCGGAAGAAAACTACGACAATTATAAAAAAAAAAATTAAAGTGCTCTGGTACCATCTCATAACCTTACTTATTGTTTAGATTTATATTTCATTTTTTTGCTTTCTCAATCCTTTGTATCATTTATTAACTAAACTGTTTTTTTATTATTTTATCGTATTTTCTCATAAAATTACTAATAATATTTTAAAATTTAAATAGATGTAAATTTTTTTAGCTGTCCTCTCCTAAACACAAGCAGCTGCTTTATAAGAAGAGTGATTGAAATATTTATGTTATATTACGTTGTATATTGTAACTTTAATAAATGTTTCAATTAATAAAAAAAAAATCTATTATGTGACTATGATCACAAGAGGAATCATTTTATTTCTTTTTTAATTGATCTTGAGTGAACTCACATAGTCGTCTGTGCTAATAATTTGAGAAACACGTAAAATTATTGCCAAAAAAATTAAGATTAATTTTTTTTTAAATTTAATTATATTCAATCACTAACAAAACATTAATATTTGAGGTGGACCTACTTTCTTCATTCCCCTTTTAAATTTCAAAATATTTTTAATCAGACCAATTTCAATCGGAATTTAGTTTTAAGCCCCAATGACACAGAGCGAGTTTACAAGCTACTATCTGGGAAATTCACTATCTGTTAGTAAGCTCGCTCAGTGTCATTGTATAACTTGCTAACCAGCAGATTGTGGGTAATCTACGAAAAAAGTTGAAAGGTGGGCAACTTTACTCGCAACCCGCTGGTGTTTGCCTAAAGATGGTGGCCCACCAACAGCTGATTTCGTCTGTCAGGATTAGTTCGGGCGGGAGCCCTTTGCCTAAAGATGGTGGCCCACCAACAGCTGATTTCGTCTGTCAGTATTAGTTCGGGCGGGAGCCATTATTGGCTAGCTTGTGGCGCTAGCTGCAAGTTTTTTACAAAACATTGCGCGAGAGACGTTATTTTAGCTGCCACTGTCGCTACTGAGCGAGTAAACAGTTTTGTGTGTCATCATGACAATCTCACTCACCGATTCACCCGCTTTAAAACTTACCGGCTAGTAGCTTGTAAACCAGCTTAATGTTATTGAGACCATACAGTCAGACAGCCTGGTACCTAAGTGATTTCGCGGCTTGATTTCTTCCTTATTGGCAATTTACTTTGCATTACCGGGTCCGGGTACCCTGCGATTGTAATTTATTTTTCTATTCAGTTGATAATTATGACCCTACCACATAAATCTAATAATTGTCTAACCATGAAAAATTTTAACAAAAGTAAAAAAATGTAACAGTTCATACTGAGATTCATGTAGCAGAAAAAAATCAGTCTGGTAAAAATAAATACTTGAGTCAGATGAAGTTATTAAGTTTTTTTTTATGATTCACCTTAGAACGGGTGGCAGAAATATCACGACAAGTGGTTGCGCAAGTCAATTCACTTTCGTTCGCAGGCAGGTGCGGTGCGAATCTCAAACAAAGTCTGAAAACTGCCCAAAGGAAAGGAAAGGAATAAGGATATAGCCAAGACTTACCGAGTTCACTTTCAAATGGACATTTGCCGCTGGTTCTGTTCCTTTTGCCTTTTTAACAGTTCAAAAGTTCACTTATAACAGTAGTCTTTAAAACAGTTCAAACACTGGCGGTTAAATGCCGTTTATTGGTCACGCATTGACCGGAAATTGTACTTTGTAGCAAGATAGATTATAGATTCACACGCGACACGGCGTGACGAGTGGTTTCAGAATACAATACTAACAAACACGGTTACATCTGCAGCCGCGGCGGGTATAATAATAAGTTCCAAAATTGAACTTATTGCGTTACTTCAAATCAAGTAAGATGCACAAATTTTACCGAACACTCGAATCGGTTGCGTTTTCAACAAGTGAAGAAAACAAAAGAATGCGGAAATCGAACGTTGCAATTTTGTTTTGTCTTGGCGTGGTATGGGTAGGTACTTAGAGAAAAGGTAGAAAGGTAGGTAATTGGTACAGGAATGAAGTAAACTGGGTAAAAGAATAAGCAGTTTTCCAGTACTAAATTTTAAACAAAAAAAATAACAATGATTGGCGCAAACAACAAGCACTTTCTTAAGCTGTTCTCGAGAGATAATATAAAACTTATGCGATGCATCTTTAAACAAAAAGCACAAATTGCTTTAATTTTAGCATGGTATAATGTGATTGGAAAGAAATCACACACATTTTCCAACATTAAAAACAAAGGATTTAGAAAAACACCACGTGCATGAACTGCGTAATATGCATAATTCGAAGCTTTGTCTTAATAAAAACATGGCTGTCGCATGTTGATGCCAAATTTTCATAATTTCCAATGAAAATTCATACACGTTCCTGTGGTAAAGCCACTCGCACCGGAGGCGCTATCAATACCCCCTCGAGACACCTACCTCCTACCGCCCCCCGATGTTTATCTGAACAGAACGGAAATCTAAATTTGATCAACCGCAAATAAACAAGCGGGCACCAAATAAACAACGCCGATAAAGATAATTTTAAATGGACTATTATTAGATTGCGACAATGCTGTGCGTGTATTCAATACCTACACAGGTACGTAATAACAATACACTCAAATCTGAAATGATATTGTTCTACACATTTTGTTTACGATAAAGTGGGAAGCTGTGTTTTATAAGTGCAGGTGGAACGTGTTAATAGGATGGGAATGGTGAATAATAATAATTAATCATTGAAGAAGAATTTAATGAAACAAAGTAAGAAAAAGATAATTAAAGTTACCATCTGGGAATTGAACGTGATCGAAAAATACTTATTATTAATAAAAAAAAACAATTTTTTACGAGAAAAACTCTCTTTTTATAACTTTTGAAGGTTATTCCCATCAACGTAATATATCATTGAAGAAGAAGATAACACTTTTAAATCTAAATGAAAATATGAAAGAAAACAAGACACAGAAAAACAGAAAAAGACAATGTCCCAGTTGCGACCATTGTCTTTTTCTGTTTTTCTGTGTCTTGTTTTCTTTCATATTTTCATTTAGATTTAAAAGTGTTATCTTCTTCTTCAAAAAAAAACAATAATCAATTACAACACCCTTTTTTTCAATTGGCAGGGCGAGTATTGGTACCGCTGGATTCATTATGTTTGGTAGTGAACTATGTAACTATGTAGCGGACCGGATCCGGAGAGACTGGTTGAGAGAGACCTTTTGATTGCACAAGACAGACTCTCTTGACCCACACTTTGCACAGCGGTAGGAGGGATGGATTTGTACGTCATTCGTACGTTGGACACATTGACCCCCAGATTCCTAAAAAGACGCTTCACACAGCATCTCCGAAAAAGACACAGGCCCTTAAGGATTTTTTTTCCTCAGGATCTCCTGTGTGAAGTTAATGTAAAACAATATATTTTTCTCGTGAAACATCGATAAAACAAGAATATAATCGATAATAACACAAAAAAGTTGTCATACAAAAGCTGTCAAAAGGCAGCTTGTCTGCAGGTAATAATGTTAATTCTCCTCCATTTGCAATTATTTCAAAGTTTAAAAAAATACGCACCTATCCGCATTACATAATTCAGTAATTAGTTGTGGAAATCAACAAACATAGTCAACAAACAGACAGATGATGAACAAACATGATGATTAGGAAATAAAAAAACACGAGTATAAGAAAACCATGATACCACCAACATAACTATTTACACTCCACCTCAGAACTAAAATCCCGAATAAGGAGGACTGTGAATTAACTACTGTACTTTGTATTTGAATAGTCTTTAATCATCATCATCATCTTCTTCACCTTATCCTATTCGGGTCGAGGACCCACTAAGGCGCCTCCACACGTCCCTGTCTTGCGCTGATTGTTCGGCCTCCGTCCATGGCAGTCCAATTTGCCGCGAGAGTTGCCGCGCCCAGCTGTGTCTGAGGCGGCCCACTGGACGTCTTCCCTCTGGAATCGCACTCAGTATATTCCTAGAAATTCGGTCATCAGACATTCTTAGTACATGCCCAAGCCACCTCGGTTGCGCTTTTTCTATGAAGAGTAATGTTAAGATCGTTGAGTTTAAGCTTTTTAGTATGGAGAAAGGCACCATGAACACACCTAAAGCATCAAAGCTGAGGATCGGCGCATGGAATACCACCACAATAGTCTTTGATAAAAAATAAATTTTATGTTGTCAATAGGCGCTAATCAGAATATTATGTTAATGAACTAATTATTTGATCTCAGATTTATAGAGCTACCGTAGAGTGAGTCAATTGACGATACAATTTACTATACAAGCGCTTGAAGTCTTTGGTCCCGCCCTGAACGGTAAGAAGATTTTTTTCAAAGTAGTTTATCAAGTGATCATAAACAATGCACGCTGCCTCCGAAGGTCATATTTAAGTAAAGGCCACATAATTATAAACGATTAATGGACGACTTCAGATCTCCTTGCGCACGCAACCAAATAGACGATAATAAATACTATGTAATTAGTGTTATGGCTACAATAGAGAGAAATAAAGAGTTTTAGAATTTTGAAAAATCAAAAAAAGAAATTTGTAAGTCGATCTGTTTTAAGAAGAAAGAATAATGTATTAAATTAATTACAATGAGTTTGGGTCTCCGAGTTTCTCAAATGAAGCTCGTTTGGTTATTGGTGATAAATATTTAATATTTTTAACGAGAAAAATTTTGTATGATTTCTATAGCGCCATTTTTGTGAAAAAATCACCTCTAGGGCGCTTAAAATATAGAGAATATTACGAGAACACGAGATAAATGAAGATAAAATTGTCATTTATGTTACGTTACTAATCTGCAAGTGTTCATAATAAAATAAAATAAAATAAATTAAAGCATGCGTTTGCCGTCTTTCTCGGCTGAATATTAAATTGTTTTAATGTAAGTACTGTGCAAATAGTTCACATTACTCGGAGCGAGTGAGACCTTGGCGTAATATGTTCTGAGATTGAAGAGTGAAAAGAGTGGAGAGGGTAATGACTGCAGAATTTCTGTTGCAGAAGAGTTCAATGACACTAGTTCTTCGAACACTTTCCATTTGAAACCGGTAAAACTAGAGTAATATTCCCCTACTTCACGCCTACATTTTTTAAAAAGAATATTGTGTTAATAACCTAGCCTATTTATAACTGCTTATGTTTTAAGCATGTTTAGATTATTACTTCCTACGTTTATTTATATTATTTTTTTTAGATGCCAGCATTACTTTGCGTATCTAATGAATTTTAAAATTTAAACGAAATTTTTTATCTTTTTTTTTTTTTTTTAAATAAAACATACAACGAAGTTGCATTCCCATGAGTTATCAAAAATATATATCTTATGAAACTATATACAATCCATTACCTTCCATGAAAACCTTTTAACATTTTCCTTATTAGATTTTTGGTTTTTATGACACAATTTACATGATAACCTTTAAACGTTTTCCAAACCTATTTATAACCTATCCATCTAATATTGTATTTTTTTTTCTGAAAAATGTTTATTTAAACAAGGGAGGCTAAGATTTTAAAGTTCCCGCACCTAAGATGAAAACCGATGCCGTCCTTCCTCTTTCGACTTTATATTCTTAAACATATACTTTTACAGCAATGATTAAGTTTATAAAGTCGACCATAATAATAAAGAAAATGTGTCTTTATACCTGTGTTGGTAAGAATTTTGACTAATCTGTTATACAAAATTCCCGTGACAAAGAGTTTATGAATATTGACAAAACAAAAAAGAAATTTATAGATTAGTGTGTTTTGTAAACTGTTTAATGAGACGAAAGAATAATCTATTTAATTAATTATAATGAGTTTGGGTCTCCGAGTTTCTCAAATGAAACTCGTTTGGTTATTGGTGATGAATATCTTATACTTTTAACAAGAATATTACGAGAACACAGCAAAAAATAATTATGAATCTAAAATACGTATTATAAATAAAGCCTTACTTGAGATAAATGAATGAACATAAAATTATTTTCAAAACTTTTCCAGGAAAAAGCAGTACTTTTAAATATTATATAAAACTAATATTATGGTAACATCGACATGTATTTGTGTATCGCATTGAAGTTTTCGACTTGGTAATGAGAAGATTAATAAAACCTTAACTTACCGTACCTAAATGATTAAATAAAAACGTAGATTTTTCTAGTTTAATAAATCTGTTGTAAGCGAGGAGCTCAGTATAAAGGTAGGACATAAACCATTTAGAAAACATTTCAGTAGAGACCATTTTCTGTTTCGCGTATAAAGGAAAACAATATCCAAAATATTTTTTTTATCTAAATAATATTGTGGACAATTGCATGTTTTGATATCAAAAGTGGATATAAGCATTTTTAAATGATTAAATTAAATATTTAAAGTATTCATTGACACAATCTGAATTATGTTTTGTAATCATTGACCTAGGATGTACTTGGTCGAAGTTTGTAATACAAAACTAAAACATTATTTAGGTAAATAACATTTTTGATATTGTTTTCATATATATGCGAAACAGAAAATCGTGTCTACTAGAAATTTTTCTAAATGGCTTAAGTCCGACTTTGATACGGAGCTCCTCACATAATCATTAAACTATTACTTTATCTTGTCATGACATAAACGCCTTCGTGCCATAACAACCTCTTGGGCCGGTTCCGAGATAAACGGTTTGCCAGTATTATTTGCTACTTAACGATGATCGGACACATTTCTTCAATATAAGGCCGGGAACCGCTCGGAAACGTAATACTCTAGTGTTATCTTCGGCAACGTTCCTACATACAATTTTTTTTGTGTTTAATATTAAATCAGTGGACACGTACATCAATTGGAAATGTTTTAAGGTCCCGGTACCTTCCCGAACATAAATCTTATAAAATTGTAGTTGAATACGAACATGTTTAACTTCACGTGTCCGAGTTGCGCAAACGCGCTGTTGTTTACTTCATTTGCATTTGTTTTATTTTATATTTGGGTAAAATATGAATTCTCTTATTGGAAACGCCGTGGGGTTTACAGCCCTCCTGCAACATTCCTGATTGGACATTTGGGAAAAGTGGTTCTCATCAAAGAGTCGTTTGGAGTTCGCCTCATGAAATTATACGAACAGACAAAAGAGCACAAATATGTTGGAATTCATCTAGGATTGAAGAGGACTCTATTGGTCAATGATTTAAACATGGCTAAAACTATCCTTCAAAAAGATCACGACCACTTCAATAGCCACGGATTTAAAAGAAACAAGGACACTGATCCTTTGGGAGAACATTTGTTTAATTTGGATGGAGAGGAATGGAAAAGGATTCGGACCAAGTTAACTCCTACGTTCACATCAAGCAAAATGAAGTACATGCTTGATACCATGCTTACTTGTTCAGATGAAATGATACTTCATATCAAGGAATCAGTGGCATCTGGAGATGTTATTGATATAAAAGAAGTTATTGCCAGATTCGGAACTGATGTCATAGGATCTTGCGCGTTTGATATTCAAACCAACAGCTTTAAGTATCCCGATGCAGAATTTAGAAGGATGGGCAAAAAAATTTTTGATCCAGTCTTCACCAAAATTGTTCACGATATTTGGACGATTTTAGCTCCATCAACCGTACCTACTAAGCTTGTCGACATGCACAATAAAGAGCTGGGCGAGTTTTTTACAAAGTGCGTCAAGGAAACGATTGAACACAGGGAGGCGAATAATATTAGGAAGAACGATTTCCTTCAGCTACTCATTGACATGAAGAATTCAGACGAGAAATCAGGTAGAGTAAACATTTTTTTTAAATATTACGCACTTCTTTATAAATATCATAATTTCAGGACATTCTACCAAAAGATTTTTAAGCTTTGTATGTTATCGCGGTACGTTATGTTATCCAGATACGTTATCAAAAATACTTATTATTCACTTTCTGCAAACTCAATTTTTTTTTAAATTTTCTAAATTTGAACTGATTAAAGCGAAAAAGCAGGTACCTACATATGGTCAGAAAACTATTATAAACATTATTTCATTTTTATTCTTACAACAAATAATAATTCTGTATCTGAAATGTGTGTTAAATTGTTTTGACAGATCTCATGATTTAATCGATAGATAAATAATTTTTGATAATCTTTGATAATAATTGACTGAGCGTAGCGAAGTAATGGTTAAACTGGAACACTTTACATTTTATTGTAAATTTGTTTGTGTTAGCCGTGTTGGATAGTACAGTTTTACTTCACTAGAGTTCGCACGAGTTAGAAACTGTCAAATTGGAAAAAATAAACATTTCGCGAGGTCTACTGTTGACAGAACTAAGTTATAGTAATATAAACAGATTGCTTGTTCTTTGGGAAATATCACCTAAAGAGTGTTGCATAAATATGACTTCCTTGGCTTATATAATTATTTATGGATACAGAAAACATACTTACCTCGTAGTCACTTCAGAAAAACATATTTTTATTAGATAGTTCAATTTTGGAGAATGTACAATCTAGCACACAGAGGACACTATATTAAAAACACTGTTTGTTGCGTGAATTACATAGTTTATCCTCCGTTACACAACAATATACATTTCGTTTAAACCACTTTTTTATCGTTTAGATTCTACCGACAGGTTTCTTGAGCTGTAACCCACTTTATGAAATATGTCGGTTGTATCTAAAGAACAAAAAGTGGTTAAAAGGAAGTGTCTTTTATTTTTAATGGAAAATGGCGGAAAATAAGTTATATTCGACGACAAAAAATATAATCATGTTTACAGAAAATTGATAATTGATATTCAATTTGTTTTGATCAAAAAGATCGGTAATCATTCAAAAAGACAGCTGCCAAAAAAGGGAAAATTAGTTGAGGATAATTTTGTTAATACTGACTTTGAATAGGCCCCATTGGCCGAGTTGGTTAAAGAGCTATGTCTTGGTAAGACAAAGGATCCTCGATTCGAGTCCCAGCTGCGACCGTTATCTATATTTTTATTTTTCTGTGTCTAATCTTGTTTCCTGTCTCGTTTGGATTTAATAATGTTAACTTCTTCTTTGATGGTAAATCAACATTCTGCTAAAAGATGAACAATTATTTCTAGCAATGCCGAGACAACTTTCGTAAAATGATCTCCTTTTAAGCCTTCTTATTTATTTAAAGTTGAAAAAACTCGCCGATAGAATAATAATATTCAACGCTCACAGAATTAACCCCTTGAATGGCAGGAGACCAGATTTGTCCCAGCTCACATGCGTCTCGTATAAATCGCTGCAATTCCCTTACTATCAGAGTTAGAATTATATTCTTGCAGTGTTAAATAGGCAAAACATCACGCTTTCTAGTCTAATCTAAAGAAATACCAAAAAAGTAAAATGTATACTTTTATGAAACGAAAGTTTTGAATCGCAATCTGAAAAAAAAATGAAACTTGGAGAATTTTTTATTAATTATTTTAATAAAAAAAGACAGAAAAGTGAGGTGACAGTTACGTTTATAATATATTTGTCTAATGAAATCTATATGTGTTTTTTATTTTTTTCGTTATTAGTAATTTTAGTTAGAAAAAGCGTGAGGTGAGCCATTTTTAAAACTTTTTTATGTTTGCATGCAAAATTTTCATATTTTAAAAATGAAATGTTTATTTTGAATTAAATAATTTGAAAGCGTATTTTATCACCTTTCGAAAAGAGTTTTTATTTTTGTGATATGTTCAGAAATACTCCATTAATTTGCATTTTATTGAAAAGCGGAAATATTTTGACCATCTGAAAAATACGCCAAAATTTTGAAGAGAAAAAATTACGCGCCATCATAAAACATTTGTTTATTATTTTATTATTTTATCAATGTGGGTTGGTACTCTTCGATGCTAAAAGTTAAATAATAAAATGCTATCGTTATTATAATTTTTATAAGCGACGATTCGAGCCCGCAATCTTTTAAATGTTAAAGGCTAACAGATAAAAATGTAAACATTATTCTTCACATGCTTATCTTTGTGTGTTTAATGATATAATTTAAGTAATTTCAATCTAAAAATAGCACCAGCAAAGAGTAATACTAATAGTAATTTCATAATACAACTCCCCATCTTCGTATCGACTTGTATAAGCTTCTAAAAACATAAAAAAACCAAGTGCAGGTCATTCATATTGTGACAAAGGTGTTATCAAATTGTTCTTTAATCGATACGCCACAAACCTCGCAGCTATACCTTATAATTTATAAGAGTGTAATATAGTTGATTTAATTGTCGACGATGAATTCCACAAGAGCCTCTACCTAACATATTTCTATATGCCTGAAATCCGTGCTTGAAAAATTATCTTCCCAGCTATTAATTAAATTTGAGCGTTGGGACCAACTTTCTGGAATTAAAAATTTACTCTACACAGGCAAACAAAAGACAAAGACAATGTATCTTCCGATCTTTTGACTTCGAGATAACGCACTTTTTTGATAGATGTTTTCTTAAACCGATATGTTTGGTTTCAGCCTTAACTAGGTTCACACGCCCTTTCTAGAGAATCCTTGGTCGAAGGCCAGAGTCTGTTAAAGTAGTGCCTGGTTTTATTAGTTCTACCATTTTAATTTAATTCAGATGACTTATTATTATTTTCGCATCAGTAATAAATAACAATTAACGATTACTAATTTTCTTTGTATGATCATTTATTGTAGGAAGCCACTTGACTTTAGACGAAATAGTGCCACAAGTGTTCGTCTTCTTTGCCGCTGGTTTCGAAACTTCTTCAACAACGGCCACTTACGCCTTTCTGGAGCTGGCCAAGCATCAAGACATCCAGGACAAAGCAATAGAACATATTGACAAGGCCATGGATGAAAGTGATGGAAAAATCACATACGAGATGATCAACCAAATGTCATACCTGACGCAGATTGTCAACGGTAATATAATTTTTAGTTTTACGGTATTGAGATTGGTGTTTTCATTCCTTATTTTTATTTTCTTCTTGACTTAAAAATTTGCTAAAAGTTTCTAAATGCAGCCCTTTTTCGACCAAAATGTTACCCTTGAAAATCAGTTCCATAACTATTATACAATTCCAATACCCTTTAAAAAGCCATTAAAAGTTTTGAAAAAAAAAAATTAAAAAATAGCCCACAACCTAACTTAATGAAACCTATTTAAACATTTTTTTTATAAATTCTTTCATCACTGTTAATTCTAGTTATTAAATGCAACCCTCTTTTAACCAAAATGTTACCCTTGAAAAATCGGTTCCATGACAACTCAGAATCATGTTATCATGCAACCTAACCTAACCTAACCTAACTTAACTTTTTTTTAAATAATTTTTTCATGATTTTCAATGATTTTTCAAAGAATGTTTGCCGTTGCATGATTCTGATTTGTTTGGTCGCCGAAATCTCGACCTCTTGAAGATAAAAGGTTCCACCTGACACTGCGCAATGTCATGCGGTAATGGGTTCTTGAAAAAGATATTTTGGAGTTCATTATTGCATAATATTGTAGCGTTAGGTTATCTTGTTATTCCATTGAGTCAAAATTTTACACGCTTGTAAAAAGTTCAGTGCAAGTAATGTCTAGTATTTTTTTACAATAATTTTATTTAAACATTTGATTGAAAATATTTCAAATCGCAAGCCCGTCCTTCAATCCCTTCCCGTAATTCAAGGCAACGCAATATCTAATGAGGCTTGCAATGTGAATTTAATTAATTAAAATAATGCTCAAACTAACAGATAAATTAATTTCTACTTTTTTTCAGAGTCTCTTAGGATGTATCCACCGCTTCCATTCATCTTTAGAAAATGCAACAAAAACTACAAAATAGCTGGCACACAGACTGTGATTGAAAAGGATACACTAGTGTTAATTTCAGCCATAGGGATTCACAGGGATCCGGAATATTACCCAGATCCTTTGAGGTTTGAACCTGACAGATTCAGCCCGGAAAACGTAGCCAATAGACACCAGTACTCTCACATTCCATTCGGCGAAGGACCAAGAATTTGTATAGGTTTGTCATTATTTATTTGTGTCTATTTCAATTTCGCTGGCTTCCACTTAAAACTGTTAGAGTAATTATAGGATTTTAATTGTTTTCATACCATTAACACCTAATCTCTCCACCTTCAAGCTTTTGGAACCATTAATTGGATAACCAACACCCATGCCATAGGTCTCTCCAAGTTGTTTGCTACATTGGATGACGTTTGGTTAAACAGTGGTGCCCGGGTTCCCGAGGTGAAGTTTGTTCAGGTGTTGGTGGCTGATGCATCTGCTGACCAACTGGGTGGCATGCCGGATCGCGAGAGGCCGCTTGAGTGAGACCTTTTGACCTCTCCAGCAGGATTTCCTCTATCCAACGCCTTGCACCGTCTTAGAACAGGTTGACAATTGTCACTTCCGCGCAAACTGACCCACAGATTTCCATCCACCACTTATACATTTTTCCATTCTCTACTTCATTTATATGAAGAAAAAACCTCCAGAAGGCATCCCCATGCACAGGCCATGAAGGAAATTATTTTCCTCAGGACTTCCTGTACGAGGCTAATGTAATAAAGTAAAAAAAAACAATTACATAAAACAAGGACATTTTCCAAGTAAAACCACGATAGTTTATGTTTTAAAAATAAAATATTGTTAATTTTTGGTTTCCAGGTAGCAGGTTTGGCATACTGCAGGTTAAACTAGCACTCTTTGTGATCCTCCGCAATTTCCGCGTTGACTTGGTTAAAGACGCCTCCAAGCCAGTTGAGTTCGACCCCAAGGCCTTCTTACTTCATACTGAGGGAGAGATGTTGCTAAGACTTACTCGTAGATCTACTTAGATTAAGAGCCCTCGTATAAGATTTCACAAAATCACTTTAGATTTAAATCTTATTTTACATTACGATTTATTAGAGTTCTCTTGACTACCATACTAGTTATAAACAGATTATACAATGCATTAACTATAATTATATATTATGTAGAAACTAATTTTAAAATAAAGAATTTAAATCGCAATATTAATATATAAAACTAAATGTTTCTTTGTTTTTCCCTTATGCGCTCCCAAATCATTTATCTGTTTGCGATGAAATTTTGGTGATTTGATGTGCGCATGCCCGAAATGGTTTCTATATATGAAAGTGAGCTCTGGCGTTATGACATTATTTCTTATAAGTTTTAAAACTGTTTTGAGCAAGCCTTTCGAAGGTTTCTCGATATAACGAGGGCAAACGATATGGTGTTATCCCATTTATCCCAAACGTTTAGGTCTTATAAAAAAAATCGTTTAATTAATAATTCAATTTATTTAAAAAAAAATCACCTACCCACAAATTGGTAACGGTCGCTTGAGTAAGTATTAGAAACGAAATCCTGTACAGTAGTTAAAAACATAATGTTAAAAAGGTTTTGTCTGCCGCATTGCGTTGTATTTGTACTGAATTTGCGTGAATTTGTATTGAATTTGACATGAAGACCACAATGACATAGCAGACCACAATGGAATTCTAGAGCTCTAGCACAGTGAAATCAATACTTTTACAATATTGGATCGCTAAGCTTAACTTCCGATGATTTTATATCAATATCCCAAGCACGGTTTCACCGTTGACAGCCGAACCGATGTTGACAGGTTGTTATATAACACACTTCGTTCAAACTTGCCGCCAATAGACTCGTTACAGTGACGTTTTATTCAGGGCTTTAAAAGTTGTAGTAGTCTCTAGAAGTTTTGATGGGGAATCTAAGAATAATTTTGTGCCATGAGGACTGGTTTTATAGTGAAATCACATGAGCTTCCCCATCTGATATGACCCTATTGTATATAGATTTTAATACATTTTTCTTTATCTAAAATGTTTCTAATTATTTTGAAAAAAATGGGTTATTTTTTTTAATTTGTTGCTCACGTATTCTTTTTGAGAGTCCATTTTAAGTTTTGATTAATAATTTATTTATTAATTTAATTTATTTATTTATTTATTTAATTATTCCAAGGTATTTTATTGCTTGTATCTATTTCATTCTGTGACCTTTCTGACATAAAGCTTTTAATGAAGTGCAGTACACGACCAAGGATTCCAATCTTTTTGAGTTTTTCTTGAAGACATGTGTGATCAATTGCATCAAAGGCTTTACATAGATCTAAAAATATTCCGATACACTTGTTATCGAGACCATGCTTTGTACTTTTTAAAATAGAGGCGATGGCATCGGAAGTTCCCACATTTTTTTCAAGGCCGTATTGATTTTCAGATAGTATGAAGTTTGTTTCAAGATATTTGCGTTGTTTTTTTAATATTTTTATCTTATGTTTTTGAAAGATTATTCAATATTGTTATCGGTCTGTGCTTACTTATAATTGCCGGTTTAAAGATCGGTATAACGCATAGGTTCTCAACGTGGGCGATACCGCCCCCTTGTGGGCGTTTGAGACCTTCAGGGGGGCGGTAAAAGACCCAGAAAAAAATTAGGGGGCTTTGAGGAAAACTAAGGGGCGTTGAGGTGGCATAGTGAGGGCATGAGCAGGTAAAATAATATGGTCTAAAAAAGACAAAAAAAACACGCTTACCACGTACTAATTATTTTACGTTTATTATTGTTATTAAAAATTGACAATACAAGAAGGAAGGAGGTAGCATAATCGTGACAATAGATGTTTCAGATTCGCGACAGATGGTAAGTTACAACAATTGTGGGGCACTAGAAAAAAAATATTCTCAAAGTGGGCGGTAGGCAAAATAAGGTTGAGAACCTATGGTATAACGAAACGCATTTTAAGCGTTGCAGGAAAGATACATCTGTATGAATGAAGCAAAAAGTTTGTGCCGAGACCGAGTTAATTGGCGGTTGGTTCTCTCTGCCTACCCTTACGGTGAAATGTCGGGACGGTTAGTTAGTGAGATAATATGGGGACAATTTATAAGTGCATTTGATATTGCAGGATTTTGAACGAACTAAATATTACCTTCTGAAGATGGACGTGATTTAAAAAAAATAAATATATGTAAGTACCGCACAAGAGTCCCAACTGCTCCCATCTGGAGCCAGTGTGTCTATGACTTCCACAATTAATAATAATAATAATGTTCAGATGATTTATATAAGGTCATTTTCGTGAGAAAATCACCTCAAGAGCGCTTGGGGTATTGGGGCATTGGGTAATTGGGGTGTGTTGTGCGGCTGAAAGTGGGAGATTTTATTACCTGACTATTTAATTCTAAAACACGTCTTAAACCATTTCAAGCAACGTGACAATTATAAATGGTGGTTTTATCCTAGGACGATACTGAGAGTATCGCCCACTGCAACGTGCCGCAAATTTACTATGTATTATTTTTAATTAATTAATTTTGAAATAGCACTAATAAGTCAAATAACATTTATTAGTTATTTGAGAGTTTTACTCCTCGACCATGGAGGCCGTTAGTTCCGCCATACTATTTCATTTTCGTGAAGAATAATATAAAACAGACAACTACATATCCACACACTTAATTGAGTCTTCCTCTCGCCCACAGAGGCAGTAAAAATGTCTGAAATCGGTCGAAAAGAAATAAAAGTGAGATAAAGTTTAAAAAAGGTATTTTGAATATCTTTTAACCGTACCTACGATTATTATAGAAATGTAAATTAATCAACAAAGAACTATTTTGGTAACAATTAATAATTGAAACTTACCGCCATGACTCCTGAATATTAAAGAGTTGTAGAGTTAAAACTTACAACGGGATACCCAACGCCATAACAACAAAACGGTACATACAAGTTTTTTCATAAAATTATTTAATTTCTAATTAATGAAGATCCAACATATTTTTATGATAAAAAACCAAGAAACTTGACTGCATATATTACTACAAAAGATTCTCCGTTGTAAGTTGGTATAGTCCAGTAACCGGTTCCTCGCCCATTCAGTCAATGGGATACATCCGTACAAACAACAACTCCTGCGTTAGATTAAATGTAAACACTTGGAGGTATCTTTTTGTATTTGAGTTTTTAAAAAACCCGTCATAAAAATGTTTAGATTCACGTGTCCGAGTGGTACGAACGCGCTTGTGTCTATTTTATTTGTATTTATGTTGTTTTATCTTTGGGTAAAATATAAGTATGGTTATTGGAAGCGGCGAGGGGTCTACAGCCTTCCTGCAACTTTCTTGATTGGACATTTAGGACCAGTTGCTCGGATCCAACAATCGTTAGGAGTTCGCCTTATGAAATTATACGAACAAACTAAGGAGCACAAATATATTGGAATTTATCTTGCACTGAAAAAGACTTTGTTGATCAACGATTTAGATATGGCTAAAACGATTCTCCAGAAAGATCACGACCACTTTAACAGCCATGGAACAAAGAGAGATAAAGCATCAGATCCTCTTGGAGAACATCTGGTCAATTTGGATGGAGAAGAATGGAAAAAGATTCGAATTAAATTGACTCCTGCATTTACATCAAGCAGAATGAAATTCATGTTTGAAACCATGCTGAATTGCTCCAATGAAATGATCATGCACATCAAGGAAACTGTGGAATCAGGGCAGGACGTTGACATGAAAGAAGTTATTGCCAAATTCGGAACTGACGTCATTGGATCTTGCGCTTTTGGTATACAAACCAACAGTTTTAAATATCCCGATGCGGAATTTAGAAGGATGGGCAAAAAGATATTTGCTGCGACTGCCAGCAGAATTTTTACAGATATTTGGACGATAATGGATCCATCAACCGTACCTAAGAAACTTGTTGACATCCAATTTAAAGAGCTCACAGAATTCTTCACGAAGTGTGTCAAAGACACAATAGCACAAAGAGAGGCGAGTAACATTCCAAGGAACGATTTTCTACAGCTTCTCATTGACATGAAAAATTCTGATCAGAAATCAGGTAAACAAAAAACAATTTCACGTCATACGTATAAAAATTATAGAAATTTATGAAACTGAGGTGGTTAACATTTGAAAAATAAAATTGGGTGACTGAACAACTCAGGATCATGCAACTTCAAAACCTGCTTTGAAAAGTCATTAAAAGTTATTAAAAAAAATGGTTTAATAGGTTATGTTAGGTTAGGTTATGGGCTGTTTTCTAAAAAAATATTCAAAACTTTTAGTGGCTTTTCAAAGGGGGTATTGAAATGCTACTTTGTTGAATCATCACGAAAGCGATAATTTGACACGCGCTGGTGTTTTTTTCATCACATTTGTTCACCGCGTTGTTTCACTATGATAACCTTCGAATCACATCGCGCTATAATATGTGCCAACAAATTACACATCTAATAAAACTTGTTGTATCTTCTTTTCTAATAAAACTCGTTTGTTCTCTTTTCACGTTAACAGCTTTAGAAAGCGAACACCATTTTTTCTTTGAATGCTTACATTTAAAATTGAGAATCTATTGGAAATTGATCTTGAGCGTAAATATTTATAAGTAGATCTCTGATCTGATTGATATTGTATAACGTGAATCAATATTGTTTGGCCTCGAGGGGATCAATCACACCTAATATTGATTTTTCAAAGACGATAAATGCCTGCTAAAAGCGATTAAAGAGTAATTCAATGTAAAAATAACAAAATAATGAAATTACCTTCATAATTATCATTACTTTTTAAATTTTCTAAAAATGGATGCATACAATATTTGTTCCTCCAAAAAGCGATTTATGTGGTAATAATATTTTTTTTTATAAAATATTTACAAATACAACTAAAAATACATGGTAAATGTATATTGCTCTATAAATTAGATAAGTAGATAAAAAAACAACCGAAAATTATTTGTAAACAGTCCGTCATATGTGTAATGAAAAGAAGTACATAATAGAGGTTTCTCATAATTTAATAAAAGAGAAATTTAACAAAAACTGTGACCATATATTTTTATAAAAATATGTTCATTAAATGGTTTTGTTAAACAAACAACTTCGAATTCATTCGAAGTGCATCCGTAAAGGCCTTCCATTGCTTTTGATTCAAATTGTAATGTTATCTTTGAAATTTTTAATTGAATCAGTTTTTTATCTCCTCTGAAGAAATGTTGTACAATACAATATTTTGGGTTTTAAAATGTCACTATATTATTTTATTTCAATTTGATTTTTTTTTAATTTAAGCACTTGATTGGAATTTTAATAACATGATTTAATGTAAATTCTTTATTATATTTATTTATTTAATTAAAGAACTTTGTAACAATGAACAAAAAAAATTGTGTTAATTCATCTGCCATGCTACGGATGTCCCTGTGTTATGGCGGATGAAGTTTACAGATTGGGTACAGTGTACAGTTATTAATTTATGCAATTAATTTAAGTAATTTCAATAACAAATTAAGTTAGTAATTTAAGAAGCATATTAAATAACATATTATGTCGACGTATGTATATTATCAGAGTCACTGCTGAAAACTGGCTGCATTCCGAGTCTGAAATGTCCGGCTGAGCAGTGTCTTTTTTGTCAACATCATTAAACGAACTCATATCATATTGACAAGTAAATGTATGATTATTTTTAGATATGAAAAAAATTAAAGAAACCTATTAATAATGCGCAGATATGCGCAGAGGCACGCTTTTTCATAACACTAAAACATTATAATGTACTCAATGTGACTACAGAAACTAAACGTAAAAACACACCATCTTACAGCAAATTCAAAAACATCGTAATATTTTGGATCACAACCAAATAAAGATATAAATATTTACCTACTGTAAAATAACAAATTTTTAATCTTTTTTTTTTTTTGGATGAATCACTCATTTTTTCGGTTCCGTGAATTCAGAGCTCAATGCCAAACTAATCTGGGTATTGTAAAAGTGAATTACTAACATAATTTCTATGTTATTATTTTTAAGTCGATTGTTTATTTATTTTAATTAAATGTTTAATACTTTTCGTTGCTTCATTCAGCACTCCAACGACTTCCACCATTTTGCATAGGTACTTACTTGACTTACTATAACCATTGATACCTGACATTATTTGGAGTAAAAAATGCAGACGAGATTTTGGTCTCCGGTGAGTTTTTCAGCGACTTTTTTTTTTTTAATTTTTTTTCTTCAAAATCAAAAAAAAAAATCTTCCGCATGTCATACCTAACGTGACCATTAATTTTTTCCGACAAACCGGGACACCGAAAAAAGGCAGGTAATTTTGTTTTTATACAAAATTTACACGATTAGCACCGAGGAAAATAATTTCCCTCGGGGCCTACGTCATCTTAGGGGTTGCTGTATGGAGGGTCTTTTTAAGAAAGGGAAGAACAGGAAGTTCTGAGAAAGAAAAAGGTATGGGGGGTGAGTAGGAATCTGGGGGTCAGTTTATTCAAGAGTGACGGACGTACGAATCCATTCCTCCAACGGTCGAGAAAGTCCGGCTGAAAAGGTCAAAAGGCCTCCCTCGATCCGGCCCGCTTTGCAGCAGGTAATAACAATAATAATAAATTTGGACAACTTATAAAGCCCTGTTTTCGAGGAAAGTCGCCTCAAGAGCACTGCACAAAAAGGTTAGATTACAATTCATCTTGTAGCTACCAATCGCTTGGACGACTTTTACTAATAAACGTAATTTCTAATGAGTTAACGTAAACTAACTATGATGTATGACTCATACCCATGTCTGCCCAACCTCCACCCCCCCTGTCCAAAAACGACTGTTTTTTGATAAAAAAAACGTAAAGTAAAAAAAAAACGTCACTGGAGACCAAAATTTAATTTACATTTTTTACTCCAAATAATGTCAGGTTATGGTAAGTCAACTATGTCCCTCAACATCTAATTCCGATCATTTGCTGATAATCACCTTGTAAAAATATAATCTGTTTTGATTGGCTTGCAAACGTAAACTTTATAGAACAGTCACAATGAACATCTTTTATTCAGTGTCAAGCCTTAACGAAAACGACATTGTAAAAAAAAAAACATTTTAACAAAAAAATTTTTTTCAGGAAACCACTTAACCATGGATGAAATAGTGCCACAAGTGTTTGTCTTCTTTGCCGCTGGTTTCGAAACTTCTTCAACAACGGCGACTTATGCCTTTCTGGAGCTGGCCAAGCATCAGGACATCCAGGACAAAGCCAGGGAACAGATTGACAAGGCCGTGGAAGAAAACGATGGGAAGATCACGTACGAACTGATCAACCAAATGTCATATCTGACGCAGATTGTCAACGGTAAAATGATCCTAAGACTCTTTATTATCTGTTACCCCTTTTATTTATTTTGAACGCATCTTTAGATATTTGATAGTTATTTCAAGAATAACGAATTAATCGATTTTTTTTTCTTTAAAAACTAAAGTTATTGATCACGTTTATATTTCTAACCATAGTAAATTAATAACACGTGTTAGATTTACTTCTTTAAATAGTCTTTTTCGACTTATTATGTACTGCCGTTTATTGTAATGCTTATGCTATTAAAAATGTTTTCTTAGTTATTTAAAATCCCCTCATCCCCTACCTTTGAGCACAAATACCTGATTATAGAATTTGCAGCAGGTTGAAACGCAAGTGAACAATTTATACGTAATATTTTCTTATTAACCTATTATTTTGATAAATAAAAGGTTGTATTCTTCTGATTTTTAGAATCTCTCAGGATGTACCCACCGCTGCCATTCCTCTTCAGAAAATGCACCAAAAACTACAAAATAGCTGAAACAGACACTGTGATTGAAAAAGACACACTGGTGCTTATTTCGGTCATGGGAATCCAAAGGGATCCAGAAATTTACCCAGATCCTTTGAGATTTGACCCCGACAGATTCAGTCCAGAAAATGCAGGGAAAAGACATCCGTACTCTCATATTCCATTCGGTGAAGGACCAAGGATTTGTATAGGTTTGTACTTTAATTTTAGTATATTTCAGTTTATTTCTAGATTATTTTAAAATCAGATACGTCCGAACATTTTGCGTGTGCCCGAGGAAGACAAGGCACGTTGAAGTGAATCAGATATTTGAGTCTGGCCGTGTCAAGAGTCGGAATAATAGAAGAGTATGTATGAGACGATGTATGAATGTGAATGAGGAAAGGAGTGTGTTCCAAGACCGAATCGTTTGGCGGTCCATATCGGATCGGATCAGCTGATAAACTAATTTAAAGAATTAACGACACAAACATAGATTACCGTATTCAAGGAGAATGTGTAGATAAATAATTAATTACATAGATAACATAGCTCTTCTAGCACCATCACTAAACTTAGCGCACTAAAGAAACTACTCAAAATATATGAAAAATCACAACCTTGTTTTTAATCAATCGTTACGGTTTTTAAATTCGAACCCCCTCAGTAGGTGTGTACGTATGACTAGACTTAAGAAAAATTTATGATAACCGTAGCGTAAAATTCCTGCAACATTTTATCACCGACGACCTGAAAGACATGGAGGATATGGAAAGCCAAAGAAGAGCGATATCCGTTAGAGCAGGTATGCTGTTAAGGCATTTTTACTTTTACAGTACAAACGTCAAAGCATTTTCTACGCAACGCATTTTGCACATCACTGCATACATTATAACTGTGGGTAGATTACACTGCATCCCAAATGGCATAAGCTAAAAGTCGCTTATTATCGCCTAATATTACTTATTAACTATTCCGCCTACCGAGAAACTGCTGCACCACGGAAATGTTCCTCGATGGACGAGTGCCTTCTTTCAAAGCACATCTTTGCCACTGCATGGGAATGGTGTCGACTACGCCAGTCGAAGATATCATCATCACTGTCTTCGTTTCATGGATGAAGTCAAATATCCCCCATAAACGGATAATCGCATATTTTTTTGTATTTATTATTTTGTATCAAATTTTTAACTTATTTTATGTTACTATTCTCTTCTAATGTGTGCATGGTTATTTTGTGAATTTTTGTACTAATTCGAAATATGAAACTTTCTGCCTTACACTACTCCAGCCCACAGTCTGTTAGAATAAATGATTTTTATTATTATCAAACTTTTTGCCACTTGGCGGGGCATTATTGTAAGGCTGGGTAAGGGGCTGTGCGAAGGGATTAGTTAATGCAGGCTTGAAAAGGCTTGGGCTAAATAGAAGAGGAAAGGCCTGTAGGCCCTGTAGTGAATAAAAACCATTTTCAAGCTATAGTCACATCTGATTTTCTCATTACTAGAAGTCAGGATTTATTTCAGTGCAGAAATTCTGGGACTAACTACCATATGTATTCCTCTTTGCCCAGAATACTAATGGAGGGAAACAATTATACCAAGTCAGTGGACATCTTCAATTTATCTTTGAATAAATATAAAATATTGTTATTGAGGCAGTTCAGTTATGTACAATAAAATGTATTTTTCTAACTTTGCTATATATGTAGCCCCGAAAAAGGGCGTTTATTAATAAATAAATAAATAAATAAATTATTAATTTATTTATTTATTCATTTTCGGGAAATAGACAGCTTACATATTTTCAGTTTGTACAAGAGTAATATAGCCAAAATATAACCAATTGTGGATTTTCTCCCTGTGATTTCACGTGTTATATATAAGACAGCGTAATAGGGAAAAAGTATAATTAAATTTATACGAAAGGAATATGAGACCAAAAAAGATACGAAACAAAAAAAAAATATTTTACGAAAAATTATATAAAGCAAAAAATTATCCATACATTGGAAGCTTAAAAAAATAGGTTGTACATACAAATCAAATCATAACAGAATTACAAATAAAAATAATATTAACCTAATATTAATCATGAAACATTGGAGAAACACTCTTTTATGGACCTCTCATATTTGGTGAGTTCGCAATTGAAAATGTCCACCTAGGATAATACGCTATTGTAAATATTGCATTGTCCGTTAAGGCAAGAATTCTGCTTACAGATTATTATTATGATTATCGTAATCGGTCCCGCTAACCTCGGGGTCCCCTAACGGAGGGTCCAGGTCGCCTTTAGAAAAGGCATTTAATCTTGACGCCCTCCTGCTATCTCTTTTCAGTATTTTATGATTTCAGTGTCCATCTTCCTTTATACAAGACACTCCATAATCGTCTAGCATTGGTTGTCTTTCATTATTGTAAAGTTTCTTTCCCAACGCAGCTGCCTTAGTTTTGTAAAAATTCTTATTGATGGTTCTTCGACAAATTTTTAAGGCTCATTGATGTTTCTCGTCCGCCGCATTCACTCGTCCCTTAAAAAGGTAGCCTGCATTCATCCATCTTTCAATTTCCTTATCAACCCTTTCTACTTCTTAGATACACAAACACGTTCCGAGATAACTTCAGCAGAATTAACCAAAAACTGGTACACTTCGCAGTTAGTTCCAATATATTATGTTATTGTTTATTGACAAAAACATTTTCTTTTTTGCTTCCAGGAAGCCGATTTGGTATTATGCAAGTAAAGGTTGCACTTTTCACCGTTCTCCGCAATTTTACCATCGACCTCACTAAAGATGCCTCAAAACCTCTGGATTTCGACCCAAAAGCCATCATGCTTCATACCGAAGGAGGGATGCTGTTAAAACTTACTAGCAGATCGTCGTAAGATAAGACATATTATAATGTAACCAAGTATTAATTGTAAGTATTGATTTTATCAAAAGAAATAAACACGATTTATAATATTCAATAAAAATCCAACAATATGAAAATCTGTACATTCGAGTGGAATCCAGAACGCATCTATGAACAGATAATTTGCGTGCAATATTTCATACGAACAAAATTATATTTCGTTGAGTGACTGATCTCTGATCGAACCCCTTTGAGATGACCACGAACCACCGCTGTTAATTAATGTATTTTATGTATTGTAAGGTAAGGTAGACGATATAAAATGCTGTAACATGTGATTCTCAACCATTAAATGTTTTCTAATTTGTAATGAAATTATACTTGCTTGTCAACAATGTGTTTTCATACAGATATGATTAGATTTCGTGGGTAAAATTAAAATTATTCATTACAATCACTATAAAATATAACCAAATTTTATTTCACGACTACTAACATTAAAAAGTTGTAAAAATGACGCGTACATTTTTTTACCTATACGGTAGTCGTAAAATAATAAATTTAAAATTATACGTTTTTTAATAATAAGACGATTTTTGGTTTTAAAATAAACAAGATTTTTAAATAAGATTTCGGTACTTAAATTCAGAATTAAAGATATTTAAAGAGACTTAAATATTCAATATCCGTAAATTATTTTTATTGCAAACTATGCAATATGTCATTTAAAAACAAAAAAATGTTTTGAAAAAAATTAAAATAGAATTAACAAAAGGACAATAAAATGTTTTACACCCCTCTAATCAAAACAAAACCAAATTAATGCCTCTAAATAGTAGTTTAATTGGTCCTCGTACATTTAATCTTCTACCAAAACATATTCAAATCAGAGATAAAATATCACTTTACATAAAAAAATAAAATTATGACTGAACGATGCAGATGTTAAAACACTTTTCCTAGAAATTCTGTGTAAACCTTCATGCATCACTTTTCAATACAATTCTATGGTAGATTGAAGACTAACATTATTTACTTTCTTGAAACTATAACAAAAAATCAACAAAATCTTATATTTTACTTTTTTACAAGAATATTTTTCACAGATAACTGTCACATCACTATGTTATGTACCCGTACACATCATATGTATCCTACCCGTAGGATAATTGTCGTCTGTCAGTCTTAAAGTAATGTCAATGGTGTAAACACCCAGTCAATAAAGTCTATCTTGTAAAGTCTTAAAGTGTTTATATATTAAAATCCCAAGTCCAACAAACAACGAAATAATAACTATATATTTAAACCTTTACTTTAAAACTTATCTTTTTTATTTGTACTTACTGATGAAATATAGCATTTTTGTTTATGTTACCCACGCAAAGGCAGTGCCTTAGTGGGCTCCCATTACCTACTTTTGTCTTATATAGATTTACTTATTGCTAACTTTTAAATTACTTGGATCTTATATTTACATCTTACTGTTACAAAAAATTATGTAAAAATTACTATTGAAATATATGGATTATAATGTATTATAATTTATCTTTTTCTGTATAATGTACATTGTTGTCTCCCTCCCACTAATTGATTACCCTTTGTATCCCTTGCATATTAATTTTGTCTCTGTCTAATTATTTTCTTTTGTAATATTCTTTCTCCCTCTGTCATTCCACTTATATATAACCGATATTTTTGCCTTAGTAGTTAGTTATTATTATATCCTGATGAAGCTTGGTCGAAGCGAAACCGGTAGATATACAAAATAATAAATTCGTGGTTTAAATACAAAGTGTTTAAATTCTTTTAAATATAATGTCTAACCACAAAGTAATTGCTTCTTACGAAAAAAAAGGAATCAGATTGAATTCAATATCTTTGAATTTTTTATTTCACTAAGGCGTATTATACTTGTTTTTAAAATATAAAACGTGTCTCCACCATGAAAGATCTTGGTATTGTGTTTGATAGTAGGTTGACTTTTCATGCCCATATCGAAATGACGTGTAGTACTTCACTGAGATTGCTGGGTTTTGTCCTACGTACTGTGAGAATTTTCAGAGACACGCGGGTTCTCACAGCGCTGCACAATGTTTTGGTAAGAAGTAAGCTTGAGAGTGGATCGGTGGATTGAAGCCCGCACCATGTGAAGTATTCCCTCCCCTAGAATGAAAATAAATAAAATAACGCGTACGCGTTTTATAATAATTGCACAAACCCGTAAGACAAACCCTGCGTGCCAAATAAACCATTCAAAACCTGGGATGTATATCTTGTGTAAAAGAAAAACGCGTGCGCGTTCTTTTATTTATTTTCGTTCTAGGTATTAAAATAATTACACAAACCCGTTGCCACGTTAAACAAACCCTGCTTGCCAAACAAACCATTCAAAACCTGGGAAGTATATCTTGTTTAAAAGAAAAACGCGTGTTTGTTCTTTTTTTTTGTTCTAGATATTAGATTGATTACTCATTTCGCAAATAAGGTACTCTCGTAATAATATTGTCTATATATCGTTTCTAGCCTCTCGTTTCGTGAATTTTTTTGTATTTTTAGGTTGGCGGTGCTTATTTGAGAGTTGCATATTTTATTTCAAGGCACAGTTTCATTTTTATATGGGCTCGCGTCATGCACGCGAAATAAGTAATGATTTTTTGTTTATTCATCATTTAAAAGTTCGTTCATTATTTATCATTTAAAATTTATCGTTCATTATTTATCGTACTTCTTATAACTGGCAGAAAGTGATTTTTCCTTTTAAAAGTGTGTAATTAACATGAAAGTCCTTGAAAAATGACATTAAGCCTTTTTAAAGTAAACGAAATAACATTTAAAACGCAATATTTTTCCATTCGGTTACTGAATTACTCACTACCAAATATTTTCCACCTAGTACATTTTTTGTACAAGTGTGTATTTAGCGTGTCCCTAAGAGGTAAACATTTACCAAGTCAAAGAAACGTATCTCAATTTTTATCGATTTTGAGTCATAAAACAACACATTACGTTAAGTGACAAAGACACGTATCCATAGGTACAATGAATAAAAATATACATCGATACGTATAATATGTTGAAAATCATTTGTCGTTAATGTCAGTAGAGTGTATCTTTACTTGCGTTTTTTAATCTTGAATTAAAAGATATTTGCTTGCGAGTCAAAGAAACGCATCTTCAGTTAAAATTCGACTTGAATGGATTTTTCTTGGCTACATTGGATATTACTGAAACCTTTGTTAGAAATATAATTAATAATAGATTGGAAAATCGAATAGTTCTCCAAAGCAAAAGAGGAAAACACTCAATTGGAGTCAAGATGACACAAAATCCTAAAATATATTTAGAATATTAATGACGTAAGTAAAGAAGTCGTGTAAACAAATTGTACATATCCCACATATTGGACGGAGCTACTGTCGAATTTGCTCTAGCAGGCCTGGAGATTCGACCTTTCCGCCGGGTTCATTTTAATTAATTCTGAAGAATGTGTTGCAAATATTTACGATGTTTCTAAACGAATCCATCCCGAAATTGTTAATTCATCATCTAGAAAAATAAAATCTGATGCTCACCGCTAAATTTACAGTTTTATATGGGAAATAAAATTTTCAAACCGTTCAACGTAAAATATATTAATGGTGAGGAACTGTTTTTATTAATATTAAATATAAATAACTTACATCCCCGGGTCGCGGTTTAAAAAAAAATTATATTTACGAATTCATCGGAATTCATTCAAATGTGAGCCTTGAGCAAACCCCTAATTTTTGGACATTATACCGCCTTAAAATACCAGAAGAGTCTAAAAGAATAATTAAGGATCACATTATGCCTTTTCTCACAGTACCGTCACACTACTGTAGGGCAAAGATTTCGTTTAAATATTCAGCAGCCGATTTAGCATTACACATAATGAACACTATATACATTGCCTTGTGTAAGGCTACAAATTATGTGCCTGAAAAAAATATGATTGTATCGAAACATATTTAACACCTGTAACATAAAATTCAATCAACCACGCAAAGATATGTGCAACTCGTGTGTTAAATAAGAAAATGTTAATACGGAAGAAAAAATATCTCTTTCGGAAATGTATGATCGCCATATACAATGCACAGAATTTTGAAACACAATCTAAAACCCTTGCTTCAGAATCCACGGTTAATTTCATCGAGTTTGATTTAGAAGCCGTTCGATTTTGTCCAAAAGTCCATTCAAAGGTAATTTTTTATAAACGACGCCTGGCAGTTTATAATTTAACTATTTGTAATGTTCGTTGCAATGTAGCTGGAAATAACATCTGGCATGAAGGCTTGTCGTAGCTCAAATGAAATCGCTTCATGTATGTTTAAGTATTTGGCAGCTAATGCTAATGGAAATAAGTTCAATCTGATGATACCTGTGGTGGTCAAAATACGAATGTAAATTTCTCTGCAATGCTTCTTTACACCGTATAGACTTTGGATTTTCTGTTTAAAGAGCATGGTTTTTTTGAACCTGGACATTCTGTTACGGAATGGGACTCAGTTCATGCCCATATCGAAACTTTAACAAAGAAAATAAATATATTTGACCCTTCACCGTGGTACACAGCAGTTAGATTAGCTTCTAGAAAATCCAAATATAATGTCATTGACATGGGACAAGAGTGTTTCTTCAGTTTCATTAACTTGAGGAAACAATTGATTAAAAACAAAAAGACAGATACAAATGGCATGGTTGTAAACTGGTTTTAAATCTCATTGATGAAATATCGAAAAGAAGATCCTGACCATATTTATTTCAAATACAACAATGATGAACAAGAATATCGTAAACTCAAAGTAATTCGATAAGTTCATAAAACAAGGCAATCAGCTGGACTTCAACAATTACAAAGAGGTCACAAAGCCACAATGAAAATTGCTACTGAAAAGTCGCAAGACTTGCAAGATTTGTGTGATTAAGATATTATACCCTCTCAATATGAAAAATTTTACAACTCCTTGAAAGAAAGAATTATTATTACTGATAATCAAGTTTAGGAAGACATAATTGAATAATTTGTTAATGAATGATTATAAAATTAATGTATGATACATTTATAATATTTGCTTAATAACCTAAATGTTTTTTTTGGTACGAGTTACGAATTTGTAAGAAAGCAAAGATATTCATAATGTAGGTACAAGATTCGTAATATTCATAATGTAGGTACAAGATTCCAGTTTATTAAGCAATTTACAATATTATCATATTATGTAGCATATTAAGTTTTCTTTTGACAAAAGTATCGGTTGGTTAATATTTACCTAAATATTTTCTATGTTTTTGGTTTAAAATAAGTTAGTCAATAAATATTTCTAGACTATAATTTTTTTTTTACTTTTCCGCCACTATCTTATTCCTATTCATCATCTTTACCAATGTTCGGATGTAAAAGTCAAATACCGATGCAGGTTTTTTGTAACATGAGTTAAGTAATTGCAATTTTTACTTTGGTTAAGATCAAAGAAACGTAACTGAGATAAAGCTGAACTAAAATTAAAAAAAAAACATATGAAAATGAATAACTATTTTATATTTAAAGGTGGTTCAGAAGCACAAAATATTATTCTAGCTAAATGAGAAGAATTATTAATACGTTAAACGTGTTTAAAAGTAGACAACATCGCTTAATTGAGAACTAGGTTTTCTTGCTCTCCTGTAAAGTAGAGAAAAATGAGATTTTTTTTGACGCTAAGGGGCCTAACAAATAAATAATCCAGGTACGTACGTGTCACTTTACCAATAGCTATAGCTTCCCTTGTGACGTTATTGAAACATTTCGTAAAACAATTATTGAAAGAGTGTTTTAGTTAATAGTTATAGGTCTATATAATCAGCACATCAATATTTATATCACCAGATATTAAGATATTTTCATTAGGGTTCGAATGTTTGGTTAGTAATGAAGTAAGTTGATGTATAAATGTTTTTTTATAAGGATCTGGTTGTCTTTAAATATCAAGGATATTAATTGTTGTATTATTAGGTATTGTTATTCAAATAATTTCATGACATATGTTCCAAAAACATTGTTTCAAATGAATTTTATGTAAAAATTAAAGTATCCCGGATATACAAGGTTATACCCCCTTCCGATTTGGATGTGTGACGACAGTAACTAATGTTATTGTAACCGGGAATTAAAACTGTGATATTTATACATCGTTTGTTAGTAACGAGCATTTGCATTAAATTACTAGCTTAAGCTATTTAAAATGTCTTATTGAAATTAAGTTTTATTTACCATACAATTAGGAATAAATGCATTATATTTGATTGTGGTCACCCCATAAAAGTTTGCATTGTTCTTTACTATAGTTCAGATATTTTAGAAATTCTTATGTGCATTTACCTTAACTATGCAGAAAATTAAATTAAAAAATTTACCAGTTTGAAGCTAAACGTGACTGTCAGAAACCTGTCTGGTCGGAAAAAATAAAAGTTGAATCAAGCATAAAAAAAATATTTAACGATCGTGTACTTCACCTGCAGATGCTTGATAGGAATATAAATCAATAAAAAAATCTATTTTCGTAACAATTAATTTATGTTTTCCGCCAAAACTCAGGAATATTTATACTAATACTATAAATATTAGTGGTCGAGTGGGCATCGCGTTTGGATTCCACGCGGGCGTCGCGTGTACGATTCCTCGGTTGGCTAAGTCCTCCATCACGACTCAAGCAACATTTTCGGCTTACTGCGGTGGTTTTAGGGGATTTTAAAAATTGTGGGGTTATTCGTAACCCGGGAATGTTTCTTTCTTTAAAAACAAAATGCCAATCCAAATCGCGTTCGGTCTAAACGTGTTTTTTTATCAAACTATTTCACTACCTAATGACAATCCTAGACATTTCTACAATACATTATCAAGAGCCGGAACAATTTAAAAAGCATACAGTTAAAAAAATCCCAATAGGGTATTATGCAGTTTTTCGCTCATTTAGTCGAGTGGTTCTATTCGCAGGCACAATCGTGTTTTAGGATAAGAGTAAACTCTTGGAAATATTTTTTTGTTTCAATCTGAGTTTTTATATCTGTGTGTTATAAAAATGTTTAATTTCACGTGTTCGAGTTGTACGAATGCGCTTTTGTTTATTTCATTTGCGTTTTTGTTTTTTTATCTTTGTGTAAAATATGAGTACGGTTATTGGAACCGGCGAGGAGTATACAGCCTCCCAGCTACTTTCTTAATTGGACATTTAGGATCTGTGGCTTGGGTCCAACAATCGATAGGAGTTCGCATTATGAAATTGTACGAACAAACGAAGGAACACAAATACGTTGGAATTCATCTTGCAATGAAAAGGACTTTGTTGGTCAATGATTTAGACATGGCTAAAATCATTCTCCAGAAAGATCACGACCACTTTAACAGCCATGGAACAAAGAGAGATAAGGCATCAGATCCTCTTGGAGAACATCTTTTCAATTTAGATGGAGAAGAATGGAAAAGAATTCGAGTTAAGTTGACTCCTACATTCACATCAAGCAAAATGAAGTTTATGTTTGAAACTATGCTAAATTGCTCCGATGAATTGATCACGCACATCCAAGAAACTGTGGATTCAGGTCAAACCGTGGACATGAAAGAAGTTATAGCCAAATTCGGAACTGACGTCATCGGATCTTGCGCTTTTGGTATTCAAACCAACAGCTTTAAATACCCCGATGCGGAATTCAGAAGGATGGGCAAAAAGATATTTGTTCCGACTTTCACGAAAAATTATATTGATTTTTGGACGATGACGTCTCCATCAACCGTTCCTAAGATACTTAATGACATATATGTTAAAGAGCTCACAGAATTCTTTACTAAATGTGTCAAAAAAACTGTAGCACAAAGAGAGGCGAATAACATTTCTAAGAACGATTTCCTCCAGCTACTTATTGACATGAAAAATTCTGATCAGAAATCAGGTAAACAAAAAACAGTTACAGCGTTAAAAAGAGAAATTTATAAAAGCGAGGTGATAACATTTGGATGTGTAATATTTGGACAAGTCAGAATGAAACCAACTCAGAACCACCTCAGAAAAGTCACTAAGAGTGATGAAAAAAAATTATAAAAAATTCGTCAAATAGGTTTCGTTAAGTAAGGGTTATCGGCTTTTTCAAAATTATTTTTTCCATAGCTTTTAATGACTTTTCAAAGAGGTGTTGAGTTGACTTTTTTCTCAGTTGGCACGGAACCGTAATAACCAGATAGGTTGTTTTCACCAAACGGTTCTTTAGAAAAATGTTTTGAGGATATAAGGAGAAATTAAATAAAACATAATTGGCCAATTAGTCAAATATTCAGGCAACCTATTGCAAAAGTAAAAAAAAATAAATTTCTAGCTATGTTTCAACTTCAAGGAGTGCTTTATATATATAAAAAGCTAGATAGGGTTTAATTGTTATGATTGGTTTGCACACATGAACTTTACACAACATTCAAATTGAAGACTTTTTCATTATTCATTATCAAACTTTAACCAGAAGGAGATTGTAAAATAAAAGCAAAAATTTATTTTTCAGGAAACCACTTAACTATAGATGAAATAATACCACAAGTGTTTATCTTCTTCGCCGCTGGTTTCGAAACTTCTTCAACAACGGCCACTTACGCCTTTCTGGAGCTGGCCAAGCACCAGGACATCCAGGACAAAGTCAGGGAACAGATTGACAAGGCCATGGAAGAAAACGATGGGAAAATCACGTACGAACTGATCAACCAAATGTCATATCTGACGCAGATTGTCAACGGTAAAATGATCCTAAGACTCTTTATTATCTATTGCCCTTTTTATTTATTTTAAACGCATCTTTTGATGTATTAGTTTCACGTCTTCAAGAGTTTCAATTATTTCAAGAATAAACGATTAATCGATTTTTTTTCTTTAAACACTGAAGTTATTGATCACGTTTATTCTAACCATAGTAAATTAATAACACGTGTTAGATTTACTTCTTTAAAAAGTATTTTTCGACTTATTATGTACTGCCGTTTATTGTAATGCTTATGCTATTAAAAATGTTTTCTTAGTTATTTAAAATCCCCTCATCCACCTTTGAGCACAAATACCTAATTCTAGAATTTGCAGCAGGTTGACACGCAAGTGAACAATTTATGAGATAAATAATATTTTCTTATTAACCTTTTGTTTAGATAAATAATAGGTTATATTTTTCTGATTTTCAGAATCTCTCAGGATGTACCCACCGCTGCCATTCCTCTTCAGAAAATGCACCAAAAACTACAAAATAGCTGGAACCGATACTGTGATTGAAAAAAACACACTAGTGCTTATTTCAGTCATGGGAATCCACAGGAATCCGGAAATTTATGCAGATCCTTTGAGATTTGACCCCGACAGATTCAGTCCAGAAAATGCAGGAAAAAGACACCCGTACTCTCATATTCCATTTGGTGAAGGACCAAGGATTTGTATAGGTTCGTACTTTTGTTGATTTTAAATTCAGATAATGACTGTTTTTCGCTAATAATAACCTTACAATTTCACCAATTCACTCAATTCGACACATGATTGTGCTACTGAGACCAAACTGGTAATAGTGGCCCGCGATGGCACAGCGCACAGAAGCTCTGTTCACGCAATTTTTAAACCGTATATTTTTAAATACAAATAATTGATACGAACAAATTTGGGAGGTACTTAATAAACATGACTTATGTTCGTTTGAATTTGTCATAAACGAAGCTCTGGCTTTTATTTAACAAAAATTGAAGTAATGGATGACCAATAGTTTAGTTTAACCCAACTATGTAACGTTTTCTGAATAAGACTCGTTATACAAGTATCCTGGGTCAACTTGTAGGCTCCTAGACGAGGAGAATCGGCGAAGGTAAAAAGATCCATCATTGATATAATTAAATTCACGCGAAAAACGGACGGTAAACTTCTAGCAAAATTTGATGTTTTAGATGTCAATAAACTTCCCCCAGTTACATTCGATCACATAGATGTAATAAACAACTCTTTAAAAATACATAACTATATTAAAAAACGCCGTGCGTGATATAAAACTATAAGCACTTAAATAACTTCGCAACATATAAAGACCACAAAAATTTGGAAAGATTTATAAGAATTTTAAACAACTTACTCATTGGATTTTAACGGTAATACATTCGATGTAATAAAATGAAATTCAATGTTGAAAATGCGCCAAGTTCAAGGTCACCTGCAGCAAACTAAATCAGCAGATGGTCAACAAGAAAACAATACATCTATCGATAACGTCGCAGACAATTTTAATTCAACCGAGTACGAAAATAACAATGTGTAGATTAAATCTCAAAGAGGGACGAATAATAACGGATAAAACCAATCAGTCTTTCAATGTCCTTATTAGCCTAAACAAACTAGACCTACTAGAATTAACAAACAAACTAGTACACTTCCCGATTAGATTCAAAATATTATATTATTGTTACGTGACAAAAATATTTTTATTGTTTTCAGGAAGCCGATTCGGTATTATGCAAGTAAAGATTGCACTTTTCACTGTCCTCCGCAACTTTACCATTGACCTCACTAAAGATGCCTCAAAGCCTGTGGAGTTCAACCCTAAAGTTTTCCTGCTTCATACCGAAGGAGAAATGTTGTTAAAACTTACCCGTAGATCTTTTTAAAATAAAATAAAATGTATTGTAATTACCTAATAATATTTATCGGTATCGGTTTTATCAAAGGGAACGTATGTTGAGGGAAGTCATAATTATTAGCAAGGACGAATAAGATAAACATGATTTATTTTATACATTGACATATGATTTATACATTAAATTAAAATTAAAATTGCGCCTTTAAAACTTCTTAATAAGATTCCGCCCATGTCCATTGGAGTGGAATCCAGAACGCACCTAAGGACAGATAATTCCCACAGAATATTTCATACGAACAATATTCTGTTTCATTGAATGATCGGAACCCACAGAGGTCGACCACAATCGCCACATCAATTATTATTTTTATATCATATTATTTAACGTTATGTTAGGTTAAGTACACCTGGTAAAACGTTGCAACAAATATGTAATCCTCAACCTTGAAATATATATTTTTTATTTTTTAATGAAAAATTATACAGATAAAAAGTTTTCATATAAACATTTATGAGTGCCTGATCTCACATATGGAATAATTAAAATTGCTTAATTGAATATACGTTACTTGTTTTGGGGTGTTATGCCGTGTGTGATGTCAACATCTGCCCTGATGTAACGCTGTCCAAAACATTGGCTCAAGAAGGAGGTAGCACAACACGGCATGACACCCCAAAAACAAATAACGAAAATACTTTTGGCCGTGAAAATCTAAAAACGTATCTGTTTTAATGAATTTTAAAATTCTATATAATCAATTTTCTTGATTACAATCAAGCATAAAGTATAAAATTAAAGCAATTCAAAATATTAACTATGTCCTTTTTCTCTTTCGACCTGGGTGTCCAGTCAAAATTCTTTTTGGGACGCTTGTATCAGGCATTCTCTGTACATGTCCAGCCCATCTCAACCCGGGGAGTCTCATGAGGGCTGAGATATTAGGGGCCTGATCTATATTGTACAGTTCTGTGTTGTGCCGGATGCGCTACTGTTCCCCCTCTTTCACAGGTCCGCATATTCTTCTCAGCACTTTTCTTTCAAAAGTATCTAGCATTTCAGCCATCTTTACCATCAGTGTCAGCGCCTCACATCCATATGTCACAGTTCTAAGAATGGTCTTGTATATGGTTATTTTGGTTTTTCTGTGAACGCTACGTGATTTAAACACTGGGAGCAAAGAGAAGTACGTTTTGTAGGCTGCTGTGATTCTCCTTCTGATTTCCACTGGATCCTCATTGTTCTCTATCTATACAATCTACCGCAATAAATTGATGATGTCATAGTCTCACTGGCTTCGGACGGGAGCAGTTGGGACTCTTGAGAGGTATTCACATAATAAAAAAAATGCGTACAAATATATATATTTTTAATATTAGACCTCACAAGAGTACTCCTCTCGGCATAGTGTAAAGGCGGGGAAACTAAATTACACCTGGTTCCCCAGCATTGTGAGGTAGTTATACGTGCTGTATAAAGGGAATTATTATCGCGGGTTTTGAGGCTTCTCTGGTGTGGTAGCTTGTTCCACATGCGAGCTTGACTTACACAAAAACGAGTCGACATTTGCTTTAACATTACTATAAACTTTGACAATGGGGGCGTGGCTTTGTAAAATACTTCGTCACCTTAGTTCTTAATTGTCCAAACGACCATTTTAGAATTTGCTCAATCTCCACTTTCAAATTAAAAATAAAGTATAAAAAATGACAGTTAATCACAACAAAGAATTATTTAAGCTAATGAGACCTTTACCTTTGCGGATATCGCTTTATCTTAAACACCTATCATAATGTTTCATTGAGATAATGAAAGAAAACCTTCTCCTCCTGTAAAATTTTCTAATGGTCGTTCGGACAATTAAGGACTAAGGTGACGAGTCTTCTTTGCAGACACGATGTTCATGCTTTCCGTGGCGGGCAGAAAACAAAAATGTAGTCCAATACATCACACACCTCACCACTTCATACAATGTCCCATACGTGACAGAACAGTTATATGTCATTTATATTAGGACTTTTGTAGTGATACAAATAAAAAGAGTTAGTACAAATTCCTTTTTTGAGGTGGGGGGATATTTACATTTTTGTATGGGACATTTGAGGTGCCTCTTAAATGAGATTCTCAACAGTAGCAAGGTGGTGACCAAACCTACTACGTACTGTTCGCTAAATAATTGCTGCGCACAGCACACCGCCAGTGGCGATGATGTCACCGAGACTAGTAAACAATTAAATACTAAACAATAACACTCCGCCCCCCAAGGTATAATTCAAGTCAAGGCCTTGTAATTATGGACAATTTTGGATGACAACAGAACTACATTGGGTATGTAACTGAATAGAAAATCCAATCATATTACTTATCAATTTTTCAATTATTAATATTTTGTCGATTTAAAGTAGTTATAAAATCTCTCTTTGTCGAAAAAGCTGATATTTATAATGAAAATTATTTTAAAACTTTATTATGTCACTTTTATTTCTTTCCGACTGGACCGGTTTCAAACAATCACGTCCATATTTCGGCTGGCACACTTTTTTTTAAAACTATGATATTTTTACATGTTTGTTAGTAACTAGCATTAGGTATTTACAGAGTCTTGTTAAAATTTAGGTTCATTTTCTATTAAAATTTGGTATAACATACATTACATTATAGTACAATGGTTTGATTGTTCTTTACTATAGTTGTAAGATATTTTGGAAGTTGTTATGACAATTTAATTTATGCAGGAATTTATATTTAAAAATGTACCAGTATGATGATAAACTTAATTGTCAGAAACCAGTCCGGTCGGAAAAAAATAATAGTTTCATCAAGCATAACACATATTAACATTAAAATTAAACAAATTATTATCATTGAAACAAAACAAATTATTAACATTAATTAATTAACTGCAGATACTTGATAGGAATACAAATAATCAATTAAAAAAATCTATTTTCGTAACGATTAATTTATGTTTACTGCCATGACTCAGGAATATATTTATCTTTGCTATAAAAAAGCCAATGTGCGTTCGGTCTTGACGGGTTTTGCTTGTAGAGTTGAAACGCGATACTCAGCGCCACAATAACAACAAAGCGCTGAATAATAGAGATAAGTTTTTTTAATCAAATTATTTCGCTATCTCGTTACGACGATCCATCACGTTTTTACATTACATAATCAAGAGCCGGAACACATTGAAACACAAACACGTAAAAAAGTTCTAATTTAGTAATTTTCTAATTCAGTCAATTGGTCCCATCCGTACGCCAAAGTTGTGTGTTTGGATAAGTGTAACCTCTCGACGGTATAGTTTGTTTCTCTGTGAGTTTTTTATCAGTGTGTTATAAAAATGTTTAATTTCACGGGTTTGAATTTTACGAACGCGTTTTTGTTTATTTCATTTGCGTTGGTGTTGTTTTATCTTTGGGTAAAATATGAGTACGGTTATTGGAACCGACGAGGAGTATACAGCCCCCCAGCTACTTTCTTAATTGGACATTTAGGACCAGTAGTTCGGGTCCAACAATCGATAGGAGTTCGTCTCATGAAATTATACGAACAAACAAAGGAACACAAATATGTCGGAATTCATCTTGCACTGAAAAGGACTTTGTTGGTCAACGATTTAGAAATGGCTAAAACTATTCTCCACAAAGACCACGACCACTTTAACGGTCATGGAACGAAAAGAGATAAGGAATCAGATCCTATCGGACAACATCTGTTTAATTTGGAAGGAGAGGAATGGAAAAGGATTCGAGTTAAATTGACTCCCACATTTACATCAAGCAAAATTAAGTTTATGTTTGAAACTTTGCTGAATTGTTCCGATGAAATGATCACCCACATCAATGAAACTGTAGAATCAGGGAAAACCGTAGATATGAAAGAGGTTATTGCTAAATTCGGAACTGACGTCATTGGATCTTGCGCTTTTGGTATTCAAACCAACAGCTTTAAATACCCCGATGCGGAATTCAGAAGGATGGGCAAAAAGATATTTGCTCCGACTGTCAGCAAATTGTTGACGGATATTTGGACCATAGCGAATCCATCAACCGTTCCTAAAATACTTTCAGACATCCAATTTAAAGAGCTCACAGAATTCTTCACAAAGTGTGTCAAGGACACTGTAGCACAACGGGAAGCAAACAACATTTCTAGGAACGATTTCCTACAGCTACTTATTGACATGAAAAATTCGGACCAGAAATCAGGTATATTAAAATAGTTTAAATAAAAATAAACCAGAAATCTTATGAAAAAGGGCTGTATTTTGATATAATGTCTAGTTACGCTGTTCTCACAAAACTATCAGCAACACACGTAAGCGGACGAAAAATCATGTGTTTATATTATATAAATAAGCACACGTTTATGACGATAAGCACATGTTGAGATCTGATACAAACTATTTATGGCCTTCGGACGGTCAATGGTTCAAAAATTTGGTTTTGAAAAATAACATTTTCACCCAATTATTGACAGGAATAATCAAAAAATATTTAGAACTAATTTGTAATTGTTTTAACGACAAAATTATCAATACGTACGCATGAGTATCAACTTTGTAGATAAGACTTATCAGCGATTTTTTGGTGATTAGTATGTTGAAGTGTAACAAAAAGGGAAAAGCGAGTACCAAAACAAAACTAAAAGCATTTTCAGCAATGGTTCGAATCTCAAAATCTTTCTTCTCGCCAAGCTATGTTGAAATTTCATGTCTTTCAGTCAGGAAAAAACAATGGACACTTTTTTTTTATGTTTTGCTCGGTTTTTTAAGCCACAAGTAATAAGTCCAGTCAAGAATCTGGATAGGTATGTATCTTTGAAATTAATTACCGACAAACCATTATTTAAACATAGATAGGTACTACCGCTGACTATCCATTCGCCGTTCCTTTGTCTAGGTACTTAAATTTAGTACCTACTCCACAATTCCTGATACAATGAAATCATTTATACTTTTGAAACAATTCATGCAGGAATTCCATTTCAATCACTTTCATGGATTTGAAAACCTTTTAAGCTTTTTAGTTTTTATACAGATTAAATATGCCCTTCATACCGGTTAAACCGGTCCGGTCGTCAAAAAATGGAAGAAAGTTATAAATGCGTTTTAATCCATTCAAATTTTTATTAGCAAGAAATCAATAATCGAGATGCTTTCACTTTTTCATATTTTTTTTATATTTTACAAGAGAATTCACAATGTCCTCCTAGCTGGGGATTCATGTGTTGTAGAGGATGTGTTATGATGGTTAGTTTATTAATTTTATGTGAAAAATTAACTCATAATATTAGTATAAAAATTAAAAATATAATGTAATTTAAACAAATTCGCATTAACCTCATCATTTTGTCAATAAAACAATCACCTTTGAGTGAGATGCTTCCTCAATATTCAAGAGTAATATTTTTAATTGTTGGACAGTATTTAGTGATTGTATTGATCAAAGTCCGGGAGACCTGTCGGTGTTCGATCCCTTACGAAGCTATATAATTTGTTGTCGAAGTCTTCTTAATAGAAGAAGATGGAGAGATTTGTAATTACGAATGTTGGACAGAGCGCGCTAATATTTTAAGTCGTAAAATATTAGCAAAAATTGCGAAAAAGCTTAATAAAACATGACTCGTTTAAAATAGAGCAAAAATCTCGTGGAACGTATCTTAAGTATTATTTAAAGAAACATTGTGAATTTTTTCACAAATATAACTTGTAAAATAAAAGAAATAGACTTGTTTAAAATAATTTTCGGAGCATATTTTGCGATTTTTTTTTATCGAGGGAATTTCATATAATTTGCGTTTTGGCGTGGAACGTATCTAGATATTACCTTAAAAAATAACATTTATTTTTTTAAGAGCTTAAAAACTTCAAATGTTTAAAGGAGATATGTAAGAAATCGGTCGAAATACGAATAGTAGACCCTTAATATGTGGTCAAAGTGCTCTTAATTTGGGTGCCGCATCACTCATTGAAGAAGAAGAGAGAATGTTATTTTTTTTCGTGTCAAAATATGATTTATTTATTTTGATTGGTTTGCACTCGCAAAATATGATGTAATTGTTTTGATTAGTTTGCACTCGCAAAATATGATGCATTTGTTTTGATTGGTTTGCACTCGAATCTTATATACTAATATACCCAGTACCCAATTACGGTTTCACAGATTTGAACGATTCGTCAAAAGTTAAGCATTATTTCAGTTCTGTGAAACAACTGACCCATAGCGGAATAATAAAGAACTTGAACATGACTTTCACAGTACTTGCAAATTAACTTTGAAATTTGATGAATTATTTAAATTCGAAACAACTGGTCTTAAAAAACAGTAACACATGAACTGACATGAGTAAACAGCACTGTTAAATAGATCCATTTTTCATTTATATCTAACTTCCACCAAATCAAGTTTTAAAAAAAATAATCTTTTTACCAATTTTATAACATTTTCGGTTTTTTAGAAAATCACTTGACTATGGACGAAATAGTGCCAGAAGTGTTTATTTTCTTTGCCGCTGGTTTCGAAACTTCTTCAACAGCAACTACGTACGCCTTTCTGGAGCTGGCTAAGCATCAGGACATCCAGGACAAAGCCAGGAAACAGATTGACAAGGCCATGGAAGAAAACGATGGGAAGATCACGTACGAGATGATCAACCAAATGTCATATCTGACGCAGATTGTCAACGGTAAAATAACCCTAAGACTCTTTATTTACTGGATTTTTTTGTGTATTGACTTTTCATTTATTTTTAGCGCAAATTTTTTTTATCAGTTTCTCGTCTGCACATTATTTCAAAGGATTCTTTATTATATGTAATATTTATATTCAAGGACAATCCTGAAAAAAATACAGTTTAAATATTTTTTTATAAAATTTTAAGCCGTTAAAAAATGAACTGCTTTTAGCCATAAAATCATGATTGATTGCTAGATCAAATGTGGAAGATACCAACTATATCACCCTGGTGTAAGACCACCATTCAGAATTAAAATGTTGCGTGAAATGTCTTTAGCTGTGGTGACAAGATCTGAACTTGCATCCCCCATCTAATTTCCCTCCTCACTACCTTCAGCCTCATAGCATACCTCAATTAAAGTTGCCATAGTCACACGCACTTCAGATCAGTTGATACTCTTGTGTTATAAAAAAAGTGAACAGTATAATAGGACAAGTAATAGTGTTGTTAATCATTATATTCTTATGATTTTTAGAATCTCTCAGGATGTACCCACCACTGCCGTTCCTCTTCAGAAAGTGCAACAAAAACTACAAAATAGCTGGAACAAACACTGTGATTGAAAAAGACACATTGGTGCTTATTTCAATAATGGGAATCCACAGGGATCCAGAAATTTACCCAGATCCTTTGAGATTTGACCCCGACAGATTCAGTCCAGAAAATGCAGGGAAAAGACACCCGTACACTCACATTCCATTCGGCGAAGGACCAAGGATATGCATAGGTTTGTACTTTAATCCAAATCTATGCTTATCTTCTGCTCACATCATTCATAATTAAACTAAACCACTTAATTTTAGTAGACGTAATCTTCCTACCAATTTCAAACTTCTTTCTAAACCTTTTGCCACTGGCGGGGTATTGTTAAATTCTTAAGATTTGTTTACTTCAGCATGAATGTATCAAGAGAATGTGTGAATTACATAATATGATTATGCCCTCTTTGAAAAAAATTATTGATATTATCAGAAATAACTGCACTTGTTTACATAAAATCACAAATTAAATTATCGTCGCAAGAAAGCAATACTTCTGTAACAGCCAAAAACCAAATTGTTCACCATTGCCAAAATTTTTTTCAGATTTTAGAAAACAATTCGTATCTTTAGACCAGTGGTTACGGAAATCCCATTTTTAAAATGCTGTGGTGAAAAAATTTGATCTATCAAATGGTAATTTTTAAATCTTTTATAAATGAAGAAGGAATAGGATTTTGGTGCTTACAGTGCTTACACTTTGGTGTTGACATTTATTTTTGTGTACGCCAAAAATGTTGTAAATACCGTTGCTAAATGTACGAATACTGAAAATCAACTTTATTTTCAGTGCATAAATTGCTGTAAGCGCCAAAGCATATCGATATTAAAATTTTGAAAAGCCGTAAATGTGTCGTTATTTTTTTGGGCTAAATTCATAACCATAAAGATTAAAAAATGTTTTTTCTTCAAAATTCGCAAATTCACTTTGTGGCGTCATTATTAATTTAATGAAAACAATTAACTTTGTGTATACCACTATTTAATTAGCAATATCAACATGTTTCGAATACGATGTTTTCTTCGTCAGGATAATAAGTTAATAAAAAATAACAAAAGACAAACAAGTATAGACAAATTAGAACGTAGACAAAATCTTTGAAAGGATATTAGATATAAAAAATATTATCTATACTTGTTTTTCTTTTGTTATTTTTTAATTAACTTATTATCCTGACAAAGAAAACATAGTTTTCGAAACATGTTGATATTGTTAATTAAATAGTGGTGTACACAAAGTTATTTGTTTTCATTAAATAAAAAAATGTGTTTGAAATGAAAACGTTGAAAATGTAATTGACAATCTTTATTTGAAACTTTTAAAGGTTAACCGTACAAATTATTATACCACAAAAGACAAATATGAAGTTATCATGATGAGATAAAACAAGACACATGAATTTTTCTAATCTTTCGTTAAGAACACAAATACATCAAGTTAGTAAAGGAAGAAAACAGAACATTATGCTAATTATTCTAACATGCATGGGTATGGGTACTGACAAGTTATATTAAACGACAAGTAGTGTTATTAGAAAGCAAACAAATAAAATGTAGTAAACGCTGTGAACACTTAAATGCAATATTTGAAAATGCTGTAAGCACCAACCGAACGTGTAATGTATCCGTGTAAGTGATTTTGTCGTTTCTATTAAAAATTGAATATTGTCGTAATCGCCAAACGTAAAAAGAACAAAGGATTTTGAGGTGTGTACAGTTAATCAGTTAAAAAAAACGTATTGTTGACAAAACGGCTAGTTTTTCCAACTTCGTACGGTTCTTATTTATCGTTGTAGAGTCACGGGACTCAGATAGATCGAAGCAGAAAAAAACTCTGCAAAATGGTGTATTAAAAGTATTTTCATAGTGGCAGTTACATCAGTATTGTTTTCCTGCGACATTATTAACATCCACAAACTATTATACTTGATTTATTTTCATATTTCTCCACAACCAAAATCGAGGTATTATTTGCTGTATTATTGCGACAATTCGAGCACCGAATAACAACTATATTCATCCGTTCGCCAGACAGACTGGTTATGATTTATTTAATGGGTCAATCACTAAACATAAATAGATCTCAATAGAATGTATTTCGGCAAGCATCTTGGATTGTGAAGTATTTTGTTTTTAGTTTTTAGTTGTCTGTAAAGTCGGTTTGCAGACGATAATTTTACGTGATACAGTCATATAATAACGATGGAGTGGAAGAGAGATAGATGCATCACATGACCGAACGCTTAGGCCGAATGCTTGTTCCGCGCTCTAGCTTGCACGCTCTGTTCAGGCGAAACGTGACAATGAGTCATGTTTTTTCGTGCGTGCAGCCGGCGTTCATCGATTTATAAGACGTTATCACGTCGAAAAAATAAATATTTAAAAAAGCCACACTGGGTGTGAAAAGCAAAATAAATAAATTCTTCTCAAGCTCCAAGGTACCCACAGCAGAATTAATAAAATACTTAGTATACTCACCAGTTAGTTCCAATATAATTATATATTGAATTTTCGTTTTAATAACTTTTGATTGTTATATTAATCAATGTAGATTGTAGGTACATCAATTAATCGTCGAAGAAGAAAAAAATAGAATCTAAACAAAACATGAAAGATAACAAGAAACAGATATTAAATATGCAACCGTCGCGCATCGCAATTGGTAGTTTATCCAAAATAATAATAAAAAAATCTATACGAAACAATCTTAAGATCTTGGGTGCGATTCCCAGTAGTCACCTTTTTATTTCTGAGTCTTGTTCTCTTTCATGTTTCGTTTAGATTTATTAGTATTGTGTTCTTCTTCAAGGATTCATACAATATCGATGGGTAAACTTCGAAAGTTATTCCAATACAATTGAATAAAAATGTTATTGTTCATTGATAAAAAATGTTTTATTTTGTTTCCAGGAAGCCGATTCGGCATTATGCAAGTAAAGGTCGCGCTTTTCACCGTCCTCCGCAACTTTACAATCGATCTCACTAAAGATGCCTCAAAACCTGTAGAGTTCGACCCAAAAATCGTCATGCTTCATACCGAAGGAGAGATGCTTTTAAGACTTACTCAAAGATCTTTATAAAATATTATACCTTATATTATTTATCAGTGCATGATTTTTCAAAGGAGCATACGTTGAGTAAACACCCAAACGGCAGCAAAGATGAATAAGTTAAAAAATATTCATAATATTGCAACACTTCAAGAGCGTGCCTTTAAAAGTTCTCACTAAAAATCCACCCACATGAAATTCAGACTATATTCTGGATTCCGCACCCATGTACCGAAAATAAGGAATATTTTAAACAGTATTCTATTTGTAGAGTGATTAAACTCTGATTGAACCCCCATTATGAATGATCACAAACCGCAACTGTTAATCATTATTTTTCTGTCATCTTAGCATGAAGTGAACGAGATAAAATTATTGTAACAATTCGTGATTCTTATTTTTGAATAATTTCGTATAACGAATCTCGATCAAAACGTTTGCGTAGAGACAAAAATTACTTACCCCAGCAAGTCACAGTCCGTTTCCGATTTTTTTGTGTCATGAGGTGCAGATTGCAGTCCAATGATTGGCGATGCATATAAGCATAGACAAAAACAATTATAGACAGAATTAGACAAAATAATTCTTTGATCTACCACGAGGGGCAGTCGGTAATTATTGGTAGAAAAAGATTGCTTATGAATTTCATAGTCACTCCCGCAATGCTCAGAGCTAGAGTCAATACTTGAAGTAGATAATTTAAATCCACCGCAAGCATTACGCACGCATGCAATTCAGCAATTATTCTTCTTACAAAAGTAAAATCAAATGTTATCGTCTTTTAATCAATATTTCAAATTCAAAACTAATAACATGCAACGTTTCCACAAAATTCAGTAATTTAAAACAATGACAGACAACAGATCGACGGTCCCGAAGAACAATATCGGATGTGAGATTTTGTAGTTTTGCAGTAGAGCTGTTTAAAGTTTTTTTTCTGCATTTTTACTGTTTTTGAGATCAAAGAATAAAGGTCTTGATCTTTTGCATTTCATTTTATTAAAAATTCCGAAATTATAGGCGTTTATATAACGAAAATAAGCCATCAGAAATATTTTCAAATTTTAGCAAATGCTGCATTGTTCTTCGGAACGTTGAGATAATAATAATAATAATATTTAGCTTTTTTATATTTTTTTTAAATCACCTTAAAGACGCTGTACAAATAAATGCATCATAAAATTAATTCAATTGTTACTTAATTGCTCGACAATCAGTCCGAAAATTTATTTAAGGCAACCAAAATCGAAACTGAACGAAAAAACGATTGCATAAAACCCCTTTAGGTGCAGAATGCATTCAGCAACTGCAAGAAATTTCCCCGACTTGCAAATTTTAATAATCCACTATCCTCTGCACATATAACGAAATTTATAAGATCCCGTTGACTTTACGTTCTCGTTTGCATTTTAGAGTGGTGATAACAAACATCCTCGCAGAACTCCTTTTTTGGAAAAATGAATTTCCAATTTGAATTTGCAATTTTATGGAAACAGATCGAATTCACTTTAACTTCTTTATGGACGAAATACCATACATTTCAAATTAATTGTATTTGTTAGCTTTCGAGGTATCTTCTGAAACAAAATTTAATGTTTAAAAAATTTAAGAACATTTATGGCACAAAAACGGATATTGCCTTTCTTAATGTAAACATAAGATATCAAATCTAAGACGTTCAGTTTGAAATATTAAGATCCCAACCGAAGCTTTTTGTAAGGGGAGATAAAATGCTTTGATAAGAATTTCCAAACGTAATACCAGCGAGATTTCGATACCATTGCGACATTGATGTAAATATTACTAAATGGGCCCGACACTGTGATGCAAATCCAGTGTAAAAGGAATAAATTCTGCATTACAAATTGAGCGTGCACTAAAACCTCCCAAAACTAATTAAATAAACAATGAACAAGGTGTCTTTAACGATGAACTTTAAGAATTTATCTAATTTTTATAAAAATATCTATCAATTTTTATAAAAATAAGAGTGTCTGTTGCGGATGCTAGGTTGACGGCGTGAATTTGATTTGCGTACAAATCTATAGTTTTATTCCGACACTGATGAAATTTTGCACACTTAAACTGTAAATCAAGAGGAACGTCACTGTTAATATAAGATTTCGAATAACTTCGTTTTATGCGAGGGCAAGGCCTGGAACTTGGCAGGCAGGCAGTCGTTCAGGCAGGCAGTCATTCCATTGAATTGTACGCAAATCAAATTCACGCCGTCAACCTAGCATCCGCAACAGACACTCTTATTTTACACAATTAGATACATTCTTAAAGCTGGTATAGAATTAAAAATAGCAGCTATGCCACGTGGAAGTGTTTTGAGAGCGAAAAGTCTGAGGATTTTCAGCTTAAAGTTCACACGTACAACTGTGTTTTACCATAATTCTAATTTAACAAAGAGACAGTGCTAAGGGGCTAAAATTAAAAAAAAAAAACACTAAGTCAGTGGCGATATTGATTTTCGATCAAATGTATATAGAGGGCATTTCTAGTGTCCTGGTAGTTGTATATTTTATTTTATATTTAGGGATATCGCATTATTGGTAATGCTTTATAAGCTTCTGAATTGTTTAAAATCAATGCCAGACATTGTGGCTAAAATAGAATTCTATGTCCTGGATAATTTCACGCGAGGCCGCTAAAACAGACTTCCGATTCTTCCCAGGAGCAGAACCAATCTCTTCATATTTTTGCATATTCAACAATGAACATTATTAGCACGAAGTATTATTTAACCTTTGACTAGGTGCATCTACGATTAAGGTTTTTTCACGCATGTTATCTAATATTTTTACTATGTCAACTATTTGCAATGTTATTTTTACTATCACTTCAGCAATTATTTTTTATACAGTTTTTGACAAATAAATATTTATTCTGTGAGAATATAAATTTCTAAAATTGTTTTTCTTAACAAATTAAAGAAAAACATTCTTTATAAGCAAGGTACGCCTCCGACGTCATACGTATTTCAGGAAACGTTAAATTGCCTTGAAAACAAGCTTATGGGTTCGAGTTGTAAAAAAAGATTTTATTTTATTTTGTTTTATGATTTCACAATCCCGATGCGGCGGTTAAAAAAATTCAGTATTACCTTAAAGGTTTTCCATTAAAAACACGTTGGAAATCTTTCATACTAATTTTTCTGAGGTTTCTGAAATGTTAAGTTTAAGTCAAAATAATAATTGTATGACTCTTATCAAAGGAAAATTTTTTGACGGCAACAATTATTGCGGTGGTTTTACACAGATATTTATAGTACCTACCTACAAATATCATGCTTTTTACAAGTATGTTACATATAAAACATATACTTATAAATAAGAAAACGTTTAAAGACTGTAAATTATATTTTTTAGAATATCACTAACAACAATATAGAATTTTTCTGTTGGCCACATTGGACTTTGGTGGATCTACGCATGTGTAGTCCGCCATGTTTCAAATCAAAATAACCGTTTTACAACTGACATTTGATATTTTACGCGCCATTTATAAAATGCTTTTGTTCCGTAATGTTCATTATAGCGGCCAATTTACAATTATATTAGCACTAGCTTTTCCCCGCGGCTTCGCTCGCATGGTATAACGGGAAATTACTGTAGCGCTTGCACTTATCAATTATCTCCCCCCCCCCACCCCACCCCCATCCCCTCCCGCATTCCATATATTCATTCCCTTACATTCAGTTTTCAAACATCTCGCCTACCACCTAAATTTCATAATGCTATAGCTCAAAGAAAAAAAGAATTACTTATCCAATTTTGTTCATTCGTTCGGAATTTATGCGCTTACAAACATTATTTTTATTTAAATATTTGGAAGTTCGTTAATATAATAAAAAAATACTCTACTTATCATTCAGTCTTTATAATCGTTACGAATTATATTTTTAATATAGGAACTCTCATTTGACATTTATTCCAAGCTTGTCCAAAAAAAAAAACGAATTCTAATATTTGAATTTTCTGCAGTAGTAGCTGACCAGTAGACTGAGTACCTACCAGCAGAGATCCCAAAAATATATCAACATTGTTTCCATGGAAACGATTTTTTTCTGACGTTAGCAAAAACTCGCTTTTGTTAGCGACAGAAAACGTATAACAAATATAATATATTAATATTTATAATTTCATAACGCCAGAGCTTACCATCATATACACCCTGTAGTCTGCGCATACAATTTAGCTTTATATTGGGGAAAGAATTATTAAAGTCTTTATATTGTGTTATGCGTGAAAAGGTCATAAACAAACTCGAGCAGTTTTGCATTTATAATATTAGTATGGATATGGATAATTTAACATAACTACTGTTTTTGGTGTTTTTTTTTTCAGTTTTAGTGCTTTAAATAATATTTTCTCGATAATTTAGTTTTGCTACCGATTTAAGATAGGTTATGATTCATTATTTTTTAATATCTTTTCCACGTGAGTTCAATAAAACTTCCATGAAAGTAATGTAATTTAATAATTTAAATGCCTTATGTTTGTACAAATAAATACAAACTCGAGAAATCAAGATTTAAATTCGCTAAAAATTAATCCAAAATGTCAAATTTATTCAGTTATTCTTGGGGAAAATTCTTGGGAAATAAAAGTATTATGTTTTTTAATTTTGAACTTTCCAAAATTTTTTAATGTTTTATTAACACATTCTATTAGTGCTTTGGGTTAGCTTTGTTTCTCAACTTTTTTATATTTGAAGCTTAAGATACTGCAATTTTTAAAGAGGTGAGTATGTTTAATTCATTCTTAAGAGATAAAAAAAACTGAAATGTTATAGTTTCTTATTTTAAAAAGGTTAAAATAACGAAATCTTTAAAAATAAAATATATGCAAGACATTTTAAAATATGTTGAAAAAATGTCAAAATTCGTTTATAAATTATTAATAAAACAAGCATACACAACAGATAAACAACCCTCTCTGGCTGTATAAGCAATGAATCTTTCCACGAACAATTTTTCAATTAGTAATGTTTTAACATCCACGGTTGTTTATCAATTGTTGATGTTTTTTAGTAAGGCTGATAATGTAAAACGCAATGCCAATTTATACCAGTGAGTGGCTGAGTTTGAGTCCCACCCGTTGCCCGCTCCATTTCTTGGCTGGCTAAGTCCTCCATCACAACACAATATTTTGCGCTTACTATGGTGGTAGTAGGCGATTTTTAAATATTTTCAGGTTACTCGTAACCTGGAAATATTTGTCTTTCATAAAAAAAAAAACAAAATAATAATTCAATAACACGGCATAACACCCCAAAAACAATAACAAAAATAATAATTGCATGATATTTACGAATTTATTAGAATCAATAAAAAGTTTCGCACTTTGTTCGAAGAGGGCCAATCTAGTTTATTATATACCTTTAGGTTCTGCCGGCTTCTGAATGAAAATGCATATTATAATTTTTCGTGGAAGGATTTATATTCGACGATGAATTATTCATGTTATTTGTGCCGCTCTTTTTGGCGTTGTATAGATAAAGTAGTAAAATAATCTTTCTAAAATAAACAAAATGGTGTGATTAATTTATTCACGAATTTCTATGGCCTATTGAGACTGTAATGTATAAATATTTGGCTTCAATTTTGAATACAGTTCAGAACATTAAAAAAAATGGTTTTGCGACAAAATCGTTTTTGTGTCAGAATACAAATTACAAATTATAATAAATTATCAAATTTACATAGAAATGATTAGTGATTTGATCAAATATAACAATCTTACACTCGATACAAAAATAAGGAAAACCAAAATCATTTTACATTTAAAATTAACAGATAAATTAAAGAACAAAAAAGGCGATATCAAATAAAATTTTATAAGGATAAATATTACAATATATCGATCATCCATTTGATTAGTCAGACATCTAAAAATTCTAACTTTTGAGATATTGAGGAAATCCATTTTTGAATGCTAACTTTAAGGATGGGTTGTTTCAAAAAATTTGAAGGATCCATCAAATATTTGAAGTTAATTTTCACGTTCTGTGTAAGTTTTATTCAAGTTCTGTTTTTACAACATTATGGGCCAGTTGCTTCATAAAACTGAAATAATCATAGAACTTGAGTAGAACTTACACAGAACGTGAAAATTAACTTCAAATATTTGATGACTCCGTCAAATATTTTGAAACAACCCGTCCTAAATGTAATATTATTTACATGACTGTGTCTTTGTCTTATTTTTTATTTTATTTATTTCAGTACGTAAAACAGGCGTGATGCCCAAATATTTACATACATTTTTTTACAAGGAGGGGAAGGAGATGAAAAAGTCGATGGAAGGGCAGCACCTGGCTATTTATATCTGGTCACTAAAGACGGCTTAAGCCATTTCAAGCAACGTTTCAAGTTACTGTAATCTGTCTTTTTGTTCTGGATTTTGAACTTAATAAATTTGGTTTATTATCATTTAATGTTAGTGGATTTGAATCAAGCCATTGTTTTACCTGATTCATCCCTTCTTCAGCTTTTTTAATAGTCTCTCATGATTTTCCATGAAAGAGAAGGACTGTGTCACCTGCGAAACTTATGACTGAGCCGCGACAGTTTGGATTATATCAGGAATAAAACCGGGACTAAGACACTGCCATGTGGAACTCCGATTGGATTTGCATTGGTTGACTTGATTCATTTTGAATCCTGACTAACTATTACTTTTCTGGCACATAGCTTTTAATGACTCAGTTCACGATTTACAATTCAAATCTTTTAAAAAATTTCTAGAAGATTTGTATAATCAATTGTATCAAAGGCTTTACACAGATCTAAAAATATTTCAATAAACTTATTACTAACAGGTGGCTGCCCGAGGCAAAAACATTGGGAATGTATGGCGAGCGATTTTTTGCTGAAATAGGCCAAAACCAAATGATCTTTTATTTTTTTTAGCTAAGTCTGTTGGCCCCATAAAACAAATTAGACCGGTCAAATAACGATAGTTTAATTGTGATTTTCGTTTTGCCTCCGCGTTCCGCGTCCTACTTATTACCGTTACCAAGACTATTTTTTTTACTTCTTGCAATAGAGTTGATGGCATCGGAAGTCACCACATTTTTTAAGCCGTATTGATTTTCAGATAGTACGAGGTTTGTTTCAAGGTATTGAGTGAGCTGTTTCTCAATAATTTTTTCTGTTTGAAAGATTTTTCAATATTGTTATAGGTGTACAGTTACTTATACCCACTTTATTGCCGGTTTTAAAGATTGATATAACAGAACCCATTTTAAACGTTGCAGAAAAGATACCACCCTTGACACATCTGTTCACAAGATAGAGGAGTGGTTGGATTAGCTCATCTTTAGTTGATTTCATTATTCTCATTGAAATGCCACCAGATCCGAAGTAAGTGTTGGTTTCATTGGATCTATAATGCTTTTAATGGCATCTGCCATAACCGTATTCAATATAAAGGTGACATTATTAAAAAATGCGTTGTTATTCTCATTGGAGAACATGGAGGTTTAATGATTTAATATTGATCTAAATTAGAACCCACGTTGGACAAATACCTAGTTGTTCACAAATTGAACCATTTTCTTTCATATTTAATTTCGTGTATTAAATTCTGAAACATCATTGCTTTTATTGTTGTTAGTTTATGTCATCTCCGTAATAATTTTCCAAACAAGTTTAGGGTCGTTATTACGGTTTTGATAATGATGTTTGTTATAGTTACCCATGGCAAATTTTGGAACCCATGTTTTTATAATGTTTATAAACCTTATATATTTAACATATCAACTAAATTTTTCGTAATTTTCACAAGTAAGTTAGTTAGTTTCGTAATAGTTTAAATGGATTTTTTTTAGTTTTCAGGTGTAATTTGTCTCTAATTTTTATATTTTTTAGTAGCCCTTGAGTAATATTTGTTTGAAGAATGTTTGTAAATGGGTGCCAGCAATATTAAAAATCGATAATTTTAAGTAATTCTCCCAATCTTCCAATTTTATTTAATTCTGTAACTTGTAAACGTTAATTCTATTTTGAACAGATGTGTTTTTAATATAAGTGAGTGTATTTTGAAGTAGTATAAAGTGGTCAGTATTATTTAAATAGTGAACGGCGGTAAAGTAATATGCTTTGTTTGTTCGTTTCACGATGTGGTCAATACAGGAGGCAGGTATATTTTGAGCGTTTTTGTTGTATCCTTATCTCGTTGGTATATTAACATCACTCTGCATTTATGAAGGTCCATTATGTCTTCTTACTATATTATGGTGTTTAGTTTTATGTAATTCCTTTCTGTCAATTCTATTAATTTCTTAAATATGTGAAGAAATCTAAAATTGCTTGCATTTTTAATACGAGGTAATTTTTTTAAAATTATTTTCCTTTAGATTAATAAATATAAGGTAATCAATTATAACTTCAGTTTGTAAAAACCAGCCATTATATTAAAATAATTGTAATTAGGTAATGTATTAATGGATGATGATGTAATAAGAGATGGCAAGAGAAGTAGAGGACGTCAACAAATAAGATGGGAAGACGACCTAAAACTCACGGCTGGACATCATTGGAGAAGAGTAGCGCGTGACAGGTCCCAGTGGAAAATGTTAGAGGAGGCTTATGTCAAGAGACAAACTGAGCTTCGGGATATATTATAAAAATAAGAGCAGGTCAAGATTCATACCTAACAGAAGTCCAGAAGAAAAAGGCTTAATATTATTATTATTATAATGTATTAATAATATATTATCTAAATTGTTTTGGATAATTATGCAATTTGATTTGTTTATTCCTCTCTCCCATAGTAAACTACTTGAAGATAAAATACGTCTCCCAATCGTCGCTTTAACGGGCGCTTTAGTTCCGTATCGGTAAAATCCTTTAAAGCGGTTCTTAATTTACCTGAAAGCTCCATGTTATTAGCTTGGCCAATTAAAAAGAAAATTATTCGAGTACCTTGTAGCGAGCTTTGATTGCTTAGTTGTAAGGATACAGCTTGAACCACAAAATCATCAATATTTATATTCGGGATGGCGTTTATGTTCGATGTAACTAAATGGCGGCGTACGAAATGTAATGTTTACAAAAAGAGGCGTCCTCACAGAAATGCGTTCTAAGAAAATGATATTAAGTTAGTTTTTAGGGTATATTTCCCAGAATATTTATTTAGATCAGGGGTCTGAAAACTTTTTAGCCCAAGGGTCACATTGACTCCTCTACTAAGTCCCAAGGGACCCTAGCTAAATCGTAAGGAAATCGCACCTTCTCCGCAACTTAATTACGTTATCATTAGAGGCCACCATTCAGAAACTTTACTTTGTTTGCCGTGCTTAGACTATTTGATGGCCAGATCTGAATATTGGAGGGGACCCCACCACTTTCCTACGGCGTTGTAAGGAAACATATGGTTTCCTCCTTCACCGCACACGTCAAGACTCTACTTTTTTTATTGAACGAAGCTACATTTATTTGATCGACTCTAGACCCTCCAATGTCCATGCATACGGGGTTATTAAGCAGTATGCAAGTACTTACATTGACATAATACAAAAAAAAAGAAATAAAATTGGCAGCCCGTGGAATAATTCTTCTGAAATCCATAAACTTAAATATATAAAGATCAGTAAAAATAAAAAGAAAAATAAGGGCTGCACCTGGTTGAGGAAGCCTGGAATATGAGAAATAATGGAAAAGAATAAAATAAAATAACAGTAATACTATAATGCTAGTATTTACAATGTATAACAGAGAGAAAGTAAGATGGATAAAAAAAATTGTCGGAGTAGGTTTTCCACAAACCACCCGGCAGTCCCAATGAAAATGTGCATGGCTATCGGCCCAATCACTGACGGAACCCGAAGTCCGCGCCCTTTAGCCGGCTCCCCGATTTTGCCTCGAAGAAGTATATGTAGGAAAGAAGAGAAAGTTTTAGAAGACCCTATGAGAAAGATGAGCGTCGGGTTGTCGGAGGGGAGGGGGGGCGGAAGGACGCCGGGACCGCGCGGCTATTCCTCAGGCCTACGCATGTCATTAGGGGAGGCGCAGGAGGATTGCAGGAAGACCGCTCCGGTGTGTGTTCGCCTGACAGTAAGTATGCACGGACGGGGTCTATCCTACCCCCTTTTTATGGGGTGACGACGATACATCATATATATACAGTTGCCCCTCCAAAGTAAAGAAACCAAAGCTAATTTAAAGTAAAAAAAAATAATAAGAGCATATATATGTGAAACATTATTATAGTATGAGAACAGAGGTCATAATATATTGAGCGATGGTGTCATTACTACCGTCGCCTCACCATGATGGGACATTACCTGTTGAGGTGAAAACATAAATCATAAAGTTAAAACAAAAAAAAAACAAAAAAAAATAAGTAAAACATGAAGAACAGAAAGAAGAAAAAAAGTATATTAGAGATGTGTAGGTGTTATTTACAAGTCACAAGAGTAATATTGTTCAAGCGAATACACTAACTGAAAAGTAATGAGGAGATACCGAGGGAGACAGGAGCAATACGTGTAGCACCTGAATCAGATCTGAATAGCCATACTTTCCCATTTTATACTTCCGTAGTATAATTTCCCATTTTATACTTCCCCATCTCCTTGTACTCCCACTCCCCACTAGCCACTACACGTATATATGTAATCGCAAATAAATAATGTAATCTCGTTTTATTGCGAGTGGACTCAATTTATTCAAAGAGTGGACTTCAAATTTGACTCACCCAACGTTGTTCGGCTGTGATGATAATCCTTCGTCTTAGTCAATCTCACGGTCCTGAGGGACACCACTGGCGGTAATCACTGCACAACACTAGAGAAAACAAAAAAAATCCGGCACAGTTTTCTATGATGGTCGATATGATTAAAAACTGAGCGAACAAGTTCACAGCACAGCATTTAAAAATAGACTCCTTTCAACACAGCAGACTTTTTATCTGCCATCATGTACAATTAATTAACGTTTTTAAGTTATTTTTGGAAGAATAATGCTACAGGTAAAACAGCTAATTTGCACAACGGCAATAACAATATCAATACTAACTAATTTATGATACCAAAATCCCGCAAGTTCCGGTTGTCAAAAAGGTTTTTTTAAAATCATAAATGCCACATTCCTCTAAAGCTTCTTAATCACTAGAAAATAGTAATTAATTGAGAGAGATCCAGCTACTACGCCGGTTGGGTGCTTTATTGAAAGCTTCAAATAAATTTGCTCATAAATAAATGGGAAACACAACAGAAATATCCGTTTTAAACATTAATGAATAAACTATCTGTGGCGCTTGTCGGTGCAATTTTATTAGGACCTTATTTTGATTAATCACTGAAAATATTAAATCTAGTTAATTTTTAACATCAACCTTACGTTGGTAAAAGTTATTTTTATCCATTTAAACAAACATTTTATGTAAAAAAATGGTTATTTATGTGTGTTTTTTTTTTAAATCAAATGTTATTTTCAAAAAATATTTTGCATTTGTATGTTTTGGACATAAATATCTTCTTATAGACACACATAACGCACGTGAGCGGCCCCCAAAGATCGCGTAAATTAATGAATATATTATATTTGTCTTTCTTTTCAACATACATTGATTCTCTAGTTGATTAGTCATCTCCAAATACTAAGTTTTGAGATAATGATAAAAGCAATATTCGAATGCTCACCATATATCAAATGCTTTTAACACCAGCCTGTGTTTTTCATATTAATAATGCTATTTAACAACACCGGGAGGCATAAGAAGAGGTACATGACAATTTGAAATGTCCTACTTTTGACCCGGATTTGTTTAATTCACTATAAGTTTTTTTGTTTACAAGTAATCTGAGTATTGTACCAGATGGGGGGTACACTTTTACCTATAACTGCGTACTCAACTCAAATTCCGATTGTTCGGAGATGTCTGACAAATTAATCAAATGAAGTTTGATATTTTAATTTTCTGTATACATTGTTTCCCGACAAAGAAACCTTTTTTAATAATTTTTATTATTTATTCAAACATTTTACAATGTTAATTTACAGAAATTGTACATTGTACATTGAAATTGTGTTATAGAGGACATGATAGCTTAAGATACCGTCATCTGAGAGCAGCATGATTTCAACACAACGAAATTTCGATACGATAAAATAATAATTTATATTTGATTATAAAGGTTTTTTAAAAGTTTTCGCAGTCAGCAATTTATCACGGTGGTTGTTAATTAATCAATGGACACAAGAATAACGCACGTTTGTGATTTTGTGATAACAAACTTGATAACATTATATCCCGTTGAGTTTCCTTTCTCGAATATTGTAGGCTTTGGGCGAGGTGTAGCAGGCTTTAAGGGTAACTATTGTGCTATTGATATATCCAACAATATAACTCTTCAAGTCCTTCTACTTCTCCTCTACTTAGTGACTATGTAGTTAGAAGTTCTCAAGACGGAAACGCTGTGTTTGGACAAGTCATTATCCATTGTTGGAGGAAACTCGTGCGAAGGGTTTCATTTTATCTGTGATTTTAGAAATATATATATTATGTTGTACCCACTGAAATAGTAATTATTAACTGGATTTGGAGCAAAATATGATTCAGTTTATTAACTAAACAATATAATATAATATGATAAAGGTGGGTAACAGGCGCGGTCCCTTCGTACATGCTGCGAAAGCGGCGCCTCCCTTCCTTTCTAGGCGTGTAATAATCATTGTTATTTAGTTATTCTGCATTTAAAAAAGCTTTGAGCTTATTTTTTTCTAGCGGTAAACAGTAAAAATCTGCAATTTAACGACACCGTCCCAACCTCAGTGGCCAAAAACAACAAAACGCGACGCGCGTACTGAGCCAAAATACCATATAATACCATTTTCGATGCTCGTGTGAGTCGTTCGTCGAATGTCGAATAATGCACCAACACCAGCAATAGCGGATTCTCTGCTTCATTCCGCATCCACGATGTTAGAAAAAGTTTGATTTTCGCGCGTGTATATTTAGTTCTGCCTGCCGAGATTTGTCTGAAGCTGGATACGCAATTTATGGGAGCATCCAACGCGCAAAAAACGACTTAAAGGCGCGTAAGCATAGTTCACAGAATAGCGTAACCAAAATGCGTGGAGTTATTTCGGTACGTATTAGATTTTTTGCAACCATTTTGACAGTTTGGCAGTTTAGCTTGGCAGTTTGGCTTGAATAACTGAAGCCGATTCATACGTTGAATATCTTTCGAATATCTATTTAATTATTTTAATTTTATAAACGTAATAATTGATGTGAAGCATAAAGGATTTATAGAGCTAATTTGACAAACTATTTTTGTTATTAATCTTGTTCGTGGGCTAGTCTATAGATATATTTGATATTAGGTTGGTATATACTTCAGCACCCCTTACAAAAAAAGTCACTGGTGGGTAAGTAACTAATTTGTTAAAGTTAAAAATCGAATAAAACACCTTTTTTGAAAATTCATTTAAAAAAACTATTGAGGTTGTCTGTATTTAGATTTCCGTATTTTCATATTTATTATTATTTAACTTAATGCAATTATAATCGAAGTTCATTTAATAATATTTTTTTATAATTATTAATTCTATATTATGAACCTACGTATGCGAACTGTACCTAAATTTCTCTAAATAAACCATAAACAGTGTTAATCTCGCGTGAACTCCCAAATAAAAATGTTCTTGTGTATTTTCTGCCTGTACAGAATATAAATAAAATAATGTATGTTCAATTTTCGGCAGCGTTGCGTTCATTGACAAACTTATCCGGTCTCATTCGGACAAACTTCACCCCATGAATCGGGGAGCTGAATTGCTAAGTCACCAAACGTAACGATCCTCTTGGTGTGACCTATAGCAGAGGTGTTAATCCAATTAATGATTATCGGCCGGCGGTACCCGTTCCCGCCTCTCAAATTGAAATCAATTTAATTATTTTCGTAGTGATGAAATTTAAATGTGAAAGGGTTTGAAAGCAAGTAGTGAATTTGTGACCGTAGTCCCCTGAAATATGTTCCCATTCGCGGTATCCGCAGTTTCAGGCACTCTTCTCCCTTTATTTAGTTACCATAAATCCCGCTGACGTACGCTTCCTGAAATGAGAGCCGCATGAAAGCTGAATATTAAAGAAGACCGATAAATCAAACTGGACTTAGAGAAGTTCTGAAAACAGATATTACAAATTTAAATTATCTAATCAACTATCACGCCATTTCTCCGCAGAGGTTTCACGACGGACCGCCAAACAAATCTGCCATTGAACACACTCTTTGCTTCATTAATTCTCTTCTATAATTCTGAGTCTTAGTCCGTCTCAAGTATTTGGTTTACTTGACCGTACCACGTATTCTTCGGGCGTTCTGGACTGTTTCCCCAAAAGAAAATATAAGACTTAAATTTGCATCACTATTCAAATTTGAGTCTAATATTTTCTTCAAACGCCTTTCATTTCCTTTCGAAATCTTACTCATTACGCTTACATCAGCCTTACATTCTTTGAGAATCTCCACGTTTCTCCCACGATCGCACATGGTTTCATTCTGCAATCTCATTTCTAAAGCATTCAGTTTATTATCATCCTCTGCCGGTTAGATGCCTCACTGCCATACATCACTCCATTGTAGAGTGATAGTACCAGCACCCCATTGTTGACCGTTAGTTTAACTTATTCGGACACATTTTTTTTCGCGCTAACCGCGTTCTTTATTAATAAACCACTGCATTAATAAATAATTAATGCAGTAAACTAATAGCCTTTCCGTCTCTCGTAAACATACTTCACGAACACACAAACTCATGCACACACCTGCTCCAAATATTATCATTCATAACTATTTTGTACACTGTTCTCTTACTCTCCTTTTAAAGACCATGACTTTAGACTTACTTACGTCATCATTAACATACTTGTTTCATCCTAGACACGACAGCCTGCAGATCTTTCATGCTGTTAGAAATCAGCACCGCATCATCAGCATACAACAGGCAACATGCTTTCAGATTACTCAATTTCGCGCCCAACCCCACCTCTTTCAATTTTTGCATACAACTGTGTAGATTGAATAACTACGGTGAAATTATTTACTTAACATCATATGTGATGTCAAACCATTGTCTACCCTAATACATGCAAATCTTTCCCCAAATAGTAAAACAAGTTACTGATGTATAGAAAAATCAAAATTAAATATTGAGGTTCAAAACGTTGTTTTAGAATATAGCCCTTGATACAAACTGATTATTTCAAAAGAAAGTGGTGAATAATGCTTTAGCAATGATGGAAGACTTACAAAGGCAAACGATTAAACTCACCACAATGCCGCGACAAAATATCCCCGACAAAAATATCCTCCGACAAAATACCATATGGACAAAACATACCCCAACAAAATGTCTACTAAAACCTTACTTAATCTAACCTAAAAAAAAAATGGGACAAAAATAATACAGACATTCTGTAAAGACAATAAATTATTGTTCATAAATAGTCAATTTGTAAAATAAGGTTAGGTTGGGTTAGGTTAGGTTTTAGTAGATTTTGTTGGAGGATGTTTTGTCGGGGATATGTTGTCGTGTGATGAAAAGGCGCATTACCGTTGGAACCCCTTACTTTGAATAGCTCAATCAACTAAATTCTATCCGATCTAATAAATACTTGTAAAGCGAGCAGCATCTTCTTATATTTTTTAACGGTTGAATGGGTTTTTTGAAATGCAGATAATAAAGCAAAAGACTTTGTGAGCTGACAAAAAATGAACTCTTAACACCAGAAAATATCTTATAATATGTTCTGACCGATTTGAAAGAAAACTGATGTCAACAGTTGACATAAAAGCTTTCGATTCCTTGACCCCAGATAAGCCAGATAAATTGATAATTTTCAAGAAAGAATTTCAATATTTGAAGATGTTTCACCTTGTGAGACCTTTTCACCAGATGTAAGATTTTGCCGATCTTACTTCGAGCGCACAGACAGTCCATTTAGGAAAAGAGAGGAGTCCATTTGAAGTATATGTTGGACATATAAATACATTTCAATCAGTTTACCTCTCGATTGATTGCATATTTAAGACATATTTCTATAAGTACCAAAGTTAAAGCGCTTACATTTAGAGCGGAAAGCAATTTGAAAGGAAAACGTAAAACTTTCAAGTTTGGCTGTTAACAACTTGAAATGTCATTGATTATTCATAACTAGGGGTTTGTTCGTGGTATAACTTAAGCAGAAGCAAAATATTACGAAATTTCATTTGTTCATCGAAGGAAAATGAGATTTAATTCAAACGCAAATCTTCAGTTTGATTTCCAATGTGCTAAAAAACAAACATAAAGAGACGAATAATTTTTATCGTAGCAAAAAAGGTTATTATTATTTTTTCTTCGTATCATAAATAGGAAAAAGAAACGATTTTTTCCAAAGAAGCATCACTTATCAAAAATGTAAATAAAAATCGAATATACCTCCTTCTGTCTTCCAACGCCAAAGATCCAACAAGTAAAAGGTTTTCTCAACAGAACCTTCTCAGTGTATTCGGGATTTCTCGAGGACCGGATGTGGGACCTCGGCCATTAGGAACACAAAAACAATGGCGGCTTCCGGCTAGGAATTGACACCCCAAAAGGACTGAGGGTAATCAGCAAGATGAATAATTGTGATTAATACGAGGCTTCTGGATTTTATGACTGAATATGTAAGGCTAAGGACCCTTAAAGAAAAAGGACTTGACAACTCAACTCCAACTTGGAAATCAAAGTATTATTAGTCAATCTGGTGAAGAAGTTTCAATTTCATGTTGGTAACCATTAATCAATTTAGCAAAAGATGTAAAAAAATTTATTAAATTATTCTGTGATCCTTTCAACATTAAAAAGTGACGAAATTATGTTAATGGAAACGTCTATTATGTACATAATAAGAAACATGTACATGGTTTACACACAATTATTACTAAATATAAATATGACCGGTCAGTGGCTGAGTTGGCATCGCGTTTGAGTTTCACCCAGGCGTCGTAAATTCAATTCCTCGGCTAAGTCCTTCATCGTGATACAAACAAAATTTTCCGTTGTCAAGGGGTAAGTCTCTCTACTATCAAGCCAGAGATCGCTCGTTCAAATCCCAGCCTGCGCAAATAAATTTTATTTGATTAATTTGTGTTGTATCCATGGACGTATGAATTCATTCAACTATGCGCGTGGTGTTCTGTCAATGATTTACAACTAAATATTGGTAAATGCCAGATTATTAGTTTTTACAAAGGTAAAAATCCTTTTAACTTTTCTTATGATATGAATGGTGTTAATCTTCTTCGTGTATCGCAGATTCGTGATCTTGGTGTTATATTCCACGAGAGTCTACAGTTCAATGTACACATCGATGAAATAACAAGTGATGCAATGAGAATACTAGGTTTTATCTTGAGAATGGGGGCAAATTTTAAAAGTATGTTAACATTAAAACATCTGTATTGCTCACTAGTGCAAAGCAGATTAGAATACAATACCTCTGTATGGTCACCATACTACAATGTTCATTCTCAATCATTGGAAAAGGTTCAAAACAAATTTCTTCGGTACATCAATTTTAAAATGAAAATTCCAATCGAATTTATAAATTATAATTACTTACGCGCTGAAACCAGACTTCTTAAATTATCAGATAGAAGAGTGTTAATTGATTTATTATTTTTATACGAAATTATAAAATCTTTAATTGACAGCCCTAATTTGTTGGAACTAATTTGCATTAGCATACCCGCTAGACAAACTCGTAGTAAAGATATTTTTAAATCCAACAATAAAATCAACACTAATTACTCTATATTCTCACCAATTCCAAGAATCCATAACCTTGCGAATAAATACTGCGAATCTATAGATATATTTAGTATTGACAGTTTTGAATGTTTCAAAAATCAATAAATCTCGATTCTATCTGCTAATAATTAACTTTTATTATTTTTTTGTTTTTCTCATAAAATATTTTCTCATCTAAACCTCACCAATAAAATGTATACTTACTTTATAATATTTTTGCTATTTATAATATTTCTATTTAAACTTTGTTCTATGTCAGGTCTTATTATTAATAATATGTATAAATATTTAAAGCTGAATTGTTTTAGTTTTTTTTGTAAGTACAACTTGTACTTTTTCATTTCATTTCTTTTTTATGTTGTAATATTCTTTACCTAACGAGTCGATTGCATTCATATTTATTCTGTTTTATTGATTATGTAATACATGTAATTAATATTGTTAATTATATATTTGCTTCTTTTCTTGTAAAAGCCCACTAGGGCGTTAATAAATATAAAATAAAAAATAAAAAATAAAATAAAATAAAAAATGTATATGGTTGTATCACAATTTACTCGTTTGTAATAAAATTAAGTACATTTTTGGCATATTTTTTTTACATGAACTCCAAACAGGAAGCCCCGAGGAAAATAATTCCCCCCCCCCCCCCCGTATGTCATCTTTGAGGATGCTGTGTGGAGGGTTTTTTTTAAGGAAAAGAAGGAAAGGAGAGTTCTGTGAAGGAAAAGAGTATAAGAGGTGGGTAGGAATCTGGGATTCAGTGTGTCCTGGTCATCCATCTCCAAGACCTAGACAAAACCTCACCCCATGAACCCGGGCACCTCTGCTAAATCACCAAACGTAGCAAATCACTTGGGATTCCAGAGTGGAAAATAATCTCAGCTTGTCCTGGTGTAAGACCACAATTCAGAATTGAAACATTGCTTGAAATGGCTTTGGCCGTATTTGATGACCAGATCTGAAAAGTCATGTACTTTCCTCTACCAAATCTCCTTCTCTTCTCCAACTTAAGCCTCACAATGTACCCCAATAGGGGATGACATAAATTCACTGGCTCCAGACGGTTAGAAGCAATTAGAACCCACAAGAGGTTTCACATAAAAAAATGAATATTTTCAACTTTTCGTAACCCGGGAAGGTTTGCTTTTCTTTAAAAAAAAAGCAACTCAATAAATTAAAAGCTGATGCAAACAGAAAAGCTTCACAAATAGGTACAAAAATGCGTTGAACCAACTACAAATTAGATTGTACATCGATGTAACCAAAAAGCTCTGAAAAAACAACCGATCAATATTCACCAACAGAATTTTTTCGAGTCGACGCGTTTCAATTGTAGCCAGGCTTGATTGCTCCACCGCAAACAAGGCCAATGGTAGTTAAATACAAAAATGATGAATTTGGATTAAATTTAAAAAGTTAAATTGAGTGTTACGCCGTGTAAATTGGCGTCGCATGCAAATGTAGTCTGGCTGCAGGCACGAGTACTGTGCTTTGATCATATCATCCAAGTCCACAGTTTCACAGTATGTAAACTTAATGAGCTAACACCCTAACGATGCATATTTTCAAACAGGTTTGCTGAAGTTTTAATGAAGTTTTGTCTGCGCGCTGAAAGCACCCAATGACATGGTGTTTTATTTACATTGCAGAGTTTAATGGGAAATTGAGAATATTCAAGCTATTTTGCGTTCGTATGCAATTAAGATTAAATAAGTTTAAATGTGTATTTAGCGTATACGAGAACATTTTTTAATGTAATTTAACACTTCCGTACCGGACCAGGGGAATGCACTTACACTAACGAGAGTTTTACGCTGTATCTAAGTTGTTTTTTAAACCACATACTCAATAATTTGAGTAATCCTAGAAAAAATATTTGGTTATCGATCTGCATTAAAAAAATTAATATCGCATTACTACTTTTCTTAATATTAATTCATTTATATCAAATTCCGGTCGAGAATCTGTCCAGCCCGCCCCCCTTCCCCTGTGTTCGGGCGTTACCCCGTATCCATCCGCTGGAAGTATCGGGACGATTCTAAGCGATATCAAGTAATTTCTGAGTTGTTAGTGGAAAGGACTAGATCCCGTTTGTTTACACTGCGCATCTAGTTTGCTCTTTTTACAATGCTATAATGTTCGCTTGCCGGTCAAAGATCATTCGGTCTGGATCGTTTCCGCTACGCGCCAATCGCCAGTCAACATTCGGAAACATGGAGTTATGTTGGCTATCGGCCCGCCTTCTCTGTTTTATATGGAAAAATATACGTTATGGTCTAAATTCATTAGAATATTAATTATGGCTTTATTTATCAAACGATTTTGAAAATGACTACTGAAATACAATGAATATACCTCCCTCTAATTATTACCAAAACAAATTACAAAAAATTATGTCATTAACACCCTTTAATAAGCAAAACAAATTTGGGTCCCCGAGTGACCCCCTTCGGATCATGTGTGATTTTTTTCTTTACGGGACGAAAAGGTTAAAGGTCGCAACTGCTTGATATCACCTAACTTTAACAATATGCTGAGGTGTTCGAGCAGATATTTAAATTGCAAAAAATAAAGTCCAATCATATGAATTAACGACGATTTTATATTGGACCATCCCTTACATTGAATAATCTACACCTCTGCTATATGCCATTCCAAGGGATTCGCTATGTTTGGGGACTTAACAGGGGTGCCCGGGTTCATGGGGTGAGGCTTGTTAAAGCATACCCACCAGGAGGAGTGTTAAGGAATCTGAGCGTCAGTGACGGACATAAGTCTGAGAGATCCAGGAGTGACGGACGTACGAATCGATCCCTCCCACTGCGGTGCAAGGCGATATTCCAAAATAATTCTGCTTGAGAGGTAACAAGGTCTCTCTGGACCAGCGTTTCCCATTCCACCACGCAACTGGTGGGCAGACACATCCACCACCAAGACCCGGACAAACCTCATCCCATGATCTCGGGCACCCCTAATAAGTCACCAAACGTAGCTACCTGGGGTGAACTTTGGCAGAGGTTTTGGTTATCCAATAAATGGTTCCCGGGTCGACGGTACTCATACCCGCCTCCCAAATTGTATACTGGATTGTATGATGTACTTTAATTTTTAATTTGAGAAGATAGATAACCTTATTTATTAATTATATGAAAACCTTATCCCTTACAAGTAATTTCTTACAAAAATATGACCAATTTCAAAAGCAAATTCCTTTGACACAACGATATTGTCGATTTCAAGCAAAATTAAGTGTATAATTGAAAAATTATAATAATTCATTCCACCTTGAAAAAATTCGCAATAAATTATTAAAATCCATTATGCGTTTCATATTAAAAAAGCTGAATTTAAATAATTAACGTGATTCTCAATTTAAAGGACGAAATTTGCTTCTTCCCATCGATTAATAATTATAAAATAAATCATCGAAGCAAAAGTAATTGCTTGAAAGTATTTTGTCGCTTATCTGGGTGCCATTTTTTTTGGTCCCTTTTCGACGTTCCCTTTAATGAAAAAACAGATAACCAGAAGGTTATTGATGTTTAAACGACCAACAACTGACGTTGAAATGACAGGGTATAACCAAACTGACATTGAAAAAAGAAGAATAAAACAGCGAGGCGTTGAAAACAGTTAGATACGGATGAGTGTTGAAAATACTTCATTTTAATCAATGAAAAAGTAATCACATTGAAAGTTAACTCAATCAATAATAATTTGATACTAATAAAAAATAATACCTACGTGAACAGAAAAATATGTGTTTCCACAATTTATAATTTTCTTGGAACATAACATACAATATAACAGAATATGCATACTTCAATTTAGGAAGTAGGTACGGGTACCGGGAACAATTTATTGGATAACCATCAACCCTGCCATAAGTCACTTCAAGTGGTTTGCTACGTTTTGTGACTTAGCAGGGGGCACGGGTTCATAGGGAGAAGTTTGCCTAGGTCTTGGAGGTGAGTGCGTTTGCCCACCCATAGCGTGGCGGGTCGGATTGGAAGACTGGTTGAGGGAGACCTAACTTAGAAATCTCCAGCCGTGATTTCTCGACCCATCGCATTGCATCGCAGTAGGAGGGATGAATTTATTTATTTATTTATACCTACAAATGTACAATAATACATGGTAATACAATGTATTTGTTATACATAGTATTAATGGTAGCAGGTACATGGTATTTATGGATTTATAAAGTAAGTAAACTTTCAGAACACAGGTACCGCATTTTTTAAGCATATTTCTAATAATACAGAAAGCACACTTCCTTAAAGTGAGAAAAACATTAACAAACGAATTTAAATAGTGTAAATTACAATACTGAAATTTATTTAAAAAAAAAAACAACAGCAAAAATGCTTCACTTTAAATGTTGAATAGCAAGTGACATCAAGCAATTCAAATATTTGACAAATTTTAGTAAGAAGTCAAGTAGAGTACATTTCGCCTCCTTGGTCCCCATTGCATAAAGTACATTCCAAAATATAGGAAGGGCACCGCAATACATTTTTATGTGAATACAAGAGTCCCAACTGCTCCCGTGTGAAGGCAGTGAGACATTGGCATTCGCAGTTGGGGAATGTTGTGAAACTAAAAATCATAGGGAGGGAAAGGAGATGAGTAAGAAAAAGGTGGGAAAGTGTCTGGCTTATCAGATCTGGTTACCAAACAAGGTTTAAAAGCAAATTTTAAGCAACGTTTCAATTCTGATTGGTGTTCTTATAACAGGCCGATTCTGAGTATATTCCGTTGTGGAACGTACCGCAAATACACTAAATAATGTTTTAAAATAGTTTATTGTAAAATATTAGAACTGTCTTAGGGCCACAACTCTTTCTAATCTTTATCATTGACCTGTGCAACAACGTTTGCAATTACTAGTAAAAGTCTTTCTTTTGCCGACAACGCTGCTATAATTAAAGTTAAATTACAATAGGTTTAGTTACACTTAAAAGTAAAACCTGGCAAGATTCAATTAGTTAAGCCAACAATTGCATTGCAACAGCAAAATACTGATTATTTAATTAAATTAAATAAAAATGAAGTAAATATTGACTGACAACACATGACTCCGAAGACAAAAACCACCTACGGACACAGACAGTACCGAAATATGCCTCCAAAAGTTTCCAATTAAATTAAAAAAGACATTAAAGATATTCACCTGACAAAAAACGAAAATCTAAAACACAAAATTCACACATGGATAGTCAACAAGGACATTAAATACTGTGGCATGATGACTTCTGCAATACAATAATAATACACTTGTATTTTTTATCTTTTCTTGTCAAATAATTTTATTTATTTTTTTCAGCTCTTCTCCACTTCTTCTCCTTTTTATTTCTATCATTCATTTTCATTTTCTGTTTATTTCTTTCAACTCTGTTTATTAATTTATTTTTATAATTCATTTTATTTTTTCTTTTAAATTCCTGCCACCTCGGAACAAACTCAGCTTTATGAGGTGGCATATACCAAATATATATATTTGTATCTCAAATTTTCGTATTTTAAATTTAAACTTTTATGAATAAAACCACAAATTGTAATATTTTATTAAATAGAGACAATATTTGGCACATCCAGATCTGCCCATATCTTTATCTGATTTTTTTGTTCTTAGATTGAGTTTCGCTAATATTGTCTTCGTTTAATTAAAGAAATCTTTTTAGTTACACAACTATTGTTAGTCCCTTCCATAATTCCAAAAATTCAGTCCCTAAAACTAATCAGCCTACATTTCCACAATACTATAACCTTGACCCTGTGAAATGCTGATTCTGTTAAGATGTGAAATTAGAAAAAAATATCAAGTAGTTAGGTAAACTTACTATGGCCTGGCAACTCAAAAGGATATACCGTATAGAAAAAGGAACTTTCAATAAACTGAGATATTTAATGGAATAATCGCCCGGGAAGGAACAAGCAAAACCATGTACTGGAAATTACTCAGAAGTCTATCATTAAGAAAATGTTCCAGAAGACCAAGAACCATCCCACCAAACAATTGATTGGGGGAAACCGAAATGATGGAATAAGGCGGATCCACAATGTCCAATGTCTTAAATTTGTATGCACTCGTCCTAACAAATTCACCAAAAACCCAAATAGAACTCTTTGGCCAGAGGCTTGCCACAAGTCTACACACATACAGTGCCCCTTTGCAAAACCAGGCTGGCCTAAAGGCACATTAACTGTACTTAAATTTCTTACCTAAAATTGTTCAATTTCTTAACCAATTCCGTCAACATGTGCCAAAACCTAAAAATACAAAAAATTATTCAAAGCTGGGTAACAAAATGTTTGTAACAACTGGCTTTGATATTTTTTTGGTAATTTCATTATTCTATGTTAGTATATAATATATGTACCTGTATGTATGAAGAAAATTTTGCCAATAAATAAATAAAAAATAGCTAAAGCAAGAAACTTTCATAGATTTCCTAGTTAGATAGGTTGTTAACATAATTCTTGTAAACTTTTCTATAATCGTTTTAACTTCATCTAACAAAATGTACAGTGCGTAACAAAAATACAATATTAAAACATTTTTTTTATAACGGCAGGCAAACATTCATAGGCTACATAAAATCTGAAAATACTTGTAAACCAAATCTCCTACCATTATCATCATGTGCGTATAATTTTCTTGTTCTGTGATGGACGACAAGCAAACCTAGCAATTCTTGCCATCTCGAAAGCACATAAGCAAGGTTTGCATGCTGAGTCTGTTCTACAGGTATTTCAAAGCAACCCACTCAAATGAGCTATCAGCGTTGATTTTTTGAGTGTATAAACATTTAGAGAAATTCATTCTTACGTTTGGCTCCTTATATAATTCTTCTTCTCTCTTATATTTTCTATTAATTATTTTTTATTAATTACTTTAAATATGATGATAAATGTACTAAAAAACAATGAAATAAAAAATAATAAAGAGATAGAAATATTAACATAGAAATAAATGAAATGCAAACTTTTTCTATGTACACATTTTAATTAATCTAGTTTCTGCCATTGAGGGTTGGCGATAAACAAGTATTAATAATGCACAATTGAATATTACCAACGTGGGACAATAACGTATCATTGAGGCGAAAAATAATTATTAGCAATGCAAGCGTTAGCAATTATTAGCAATATTCAGCGATTCACTATTATTGACAGGTTAAAAAATAAAAACAAAACAAGGCGACAATTCTTTTACTCTAAACCGAACATTATTATCACTTCTTTGGAAAGCTGTGCCTTGGGCTCGTTTAGTGTAAAGGCGACAAAGAACTATTTGCAGGACATCCGATGAACCGGAGAGGCGCATCGGAACATTGCGTAGTCGTTAGGGTAATGATGGAGGTAACATTTGGGGTAGGGTGGAACATCTCGCGGTATGGTGCCAAGTTGTTAGGATATTGAGGAAAAGAGTTTGAAATGTAAATGCGGAAAATTTATTTGTGGGGTAATTTTTATTTTCACAGAAAAACTTCAAATCAATTTATGTAAACGTTCCTCGAAGCTTAAAGCGCAAAGCTCACATCTAATATATAATGCTCAAAACTCAAAACTCAATGCATAATGCTCAGAAACTTAAAACTCGAAATTTAGAGTTTATCGCATAAAGTTCAAAATTATAGCTCAAAGCTGCAAGCTTAAGATCAAATCATGAAGTTCAAAGCTTAAAACTCAAAGCTTTAGGATAAAAGCATTACACTCAAAACTGTTCTGGGTCACGGCTAAAAGCAAACAGCTCGGAGCTTTACATCTCTAAGCTAAAAGCATATTGCTCAAAGGTAAAAGCTCAAAACTTTAATCCAAATGCTTAAAGACTAAATAAAGGAAAATTAAAATTGTTAATCACCCCAAAGCCTAGAGGATGAGCATGAGTTCTAAAGAGTGGAACTTCTCAAGCGAACTCAAGCGAAAAAATAGCAACCGTCTACAAATTAACTTTGGACAATAAATTAATTGTATGACGTTTATCCCAACCGCGCAGTTGCTTGAGCACTGTCACATGAAAAGAAATTGTCATTAAGAAACTATTAATCCAGCGTGCAGCAAAATGTAAACACTGTAAGCCATTGAAACCGCCTTCACAACATAATTTAAAACAAAACACGAGTTCCTTACACATTAGGATCGCGTCTGAAGCCAAATAGACGGTAAGGCTCGCTCACATGTGGACGAGGTAGATTGCGATGATTCGTCATGCACGAAGAAAGCTTAAATTTGAATGGCTTAAGGAGAGACTTTATAATGAACTCGTGTCAATGGCCTGACATTGATGTATGATGGATGGATGATGGCCTAAGTTACTTGCTATGTTCTTACAAAAGTTAGCAGCTTTGTGTAAGAGGCAATCTCGCATCTAGTTTGGTCGTTAGTTGGCTGATTTGAGGAAAGGGCTTATTTGCTAATAATCATAAGAGTGTAGGTACACGTTTTCATAGAGTTAGATTATTTGAAGATCACTAATTAACACAAAATAGTTCGACTTCTTATAAGAGAAACTTAGTTTTAACCATTGTTTTAATGATAATGTATCAATACGTTTCAGGACCAATTATTATTATTTAAAACATTCCAAGTTATAAAACTACCTTCCGACAGAGAAACTACCTACTATATTTTAAAACACAACTTCATAACTTCCCTCATCGAGATTTAAAACAAAAATAAAAGTTTAATAAGTTCAAATCACGAGTTTAAAGTCTGGCTGAAAAAGGTTAATGAAATAACCTCAAAAACTGACCCGCAATCCGAAGATCGCGCGATGGAAATGTTATTTGATAAATTTGTGTTATTTCATAATGAATTAATTAAAAATAGCTTAGTATATTTGCGACACGTTCCAGAGTGGTATAGATACTCTCAGTATCGTCCCGGTGTAAGACCATCATTCAGTATTGAAACGTTGCTTGAAATGGCTTTAGCCGTGTGGTGACCAGATCTGAATAGCCAGGTAGCTTCCTCTTTCCCGTCTTCTTCCCCTCTCTACTACTTTCAGTCTCACAACATACCTCCTCCAATTGGGAATGCCATAGTCTCACTGGTTCCAGACGGGAGCAGTTGGAACTCTTGGGGTCAGTGTCAGGAGTCGTATGAATCCATCCCTCTCACTGCGGTATAAGGCGAGGTCGAGAGAGTCTGGTTGGAGATGTAAAAAGGTCTACATCAACCAGTCTCTCCCGATCCGACCCACCACGCAGTAGGTGGGCAACGCATGCGCCGCTAAAACCAGACAAACCTCGCCTCATGAACCCAGGCACCCCTACCAAACACCGACAGTAGAGTTTGGAATTAGAAAATTCGACATATTGAAAAAAAAAGATACAATATAAAACATGTTACACAATGAAGTATTATCAGATTTAATAATAATCAAAGAATTCATAAGGTTTCTACGAATCTCGTAGAAACCTTATGAATTAACTACTAGTACTATTTTTAAAACATAAATTTAATTTCAAGATCGCAAACCAAACAATTGCCACAAAAATGACATTACCAAAACTTAAGGCAACCAGACCGTGTATATTTTGTGTGTATGATTCGGGTGTATCTTAAGAATGTTTTCTGTAATTTATGGCAGAATAACACTTCGATTAAAACTAACTAAATAAATACAAAATTATCAAAAAAATATTTAAAAAATTAAAGTCCTTATAGATTCTCGCAATTGAAACTACTCTTACAGTGGACAAATTACTTTCCTAATGAAATAAATAAATTTGAATCAACCTTCAAAAATTTTTTTGACGATGTTCATTCGACAAGTTTTCTTTCAAATTTGTAATTCGAGCACAAAATACTGTTTGTTGTTGTTTTTTTAATTAATTAGAGTTACAGTTTTTTTTAAATTAAGTTTTTTTATTAGAGTTCAAAAATACGTGTTTTATCGATATCTCGAAAAACTAACTTTACTGTCGCTATTAACTCTTTAAAGATAAAATAAAAATTAAATAAAAATAGGAGACAACCTCCTTGAAGGATACTATTGTTGAACTGGTAACTGACAGTTAAGACCCGTTGTGTGGAATTTACAAACATAATACAAGTCAGGTAAAAGGAATAAGTTAACTAACTTTAGGCACACGGACTCACTCACAACTCAAAATACACTTCTGTCGTATTATCTCTTCAGTGGTCAAATCTGTCAAGTCTGAACCGGAGTAAATCTTAGCAGCGGAAACGATATTGTGGTGAGTAAGATTGGAATAATTTAACAACCTCCGTATATATTAAATAGAAATTAATAATACAGGGATGTAGAAGTGGAAGGCTTCTCGGGAGATAGGGGATGATGGAGCGGCCTTCAAGGGGTGGTGTTAGACGGAGGTTCTGACAGAGGCTGGGTGGAAGAACGCGGGGAATGGGTGTGTAACGCTCGACAAGGTTTAGTAAATTCAATTATATTCAGATGTAAGCAAGATGCCGATTCGAAACGAATACATCTCGATATAGCAGCATCCCTCGAAATTTGCTAATATTCGAGATCGAGATAGAACATGTTACGTTACAAATTCGAGAATTAGACTTCACCACGGACTGGAGAATAAGGCGCCATATAGATGCGCGCGCACCATCCCCTCCCGCGAGCGACAAACGGGGCGGCCGCGAGACGCGCCGCCGACCGCAAGCTCCTCAGTCTCCAGCAAGCCGGCTTAGAGGGCCCACGTACCGCCCGAACATGGGCGACACCAGTTCAGTTTCGCCGTGTGCGTTTCCGGTCTCCGATGGACGCTGCGTAGCTTGATAGAATCAAGCGCGTGGAGCCGCTGTTGGCCCAAAACCAAACGTGAGTCAATTACCATGTTATCCCTTGTGTGCAATTAAATGTATTAACCCTAGCCACGCGTGTTAGAGAAGAGAGACGGACATTCAAACTAAACTTTCAGCTAGGATCGTTCCTTATGTATTATTGTGTCTCCTAGAATTGAATAAACTGTTTATGTGATAACCTACCGTGTTTTGCTTGACGAGGGAGGCCCTGGGACAATGGAGAAACGTGAAGTTCCGAACCACAAGCACTAGCCCTGAGTTTACGAGGAACCCTGCTTGTGCCAAATCTTGAGCTAGTTATTATTTGGGGCAGATGCAGCAGCTAATTGTATTAAATATGTGAGAGCTTTCTCCAACCCTGCCGTTAGCATCAGCACGCACGCTGGACGCCAACACTGGCGCCCAACGTGGGGCCATTTAAATTTTTTCTGTTCTACCACGGCCTCGTTCCCAAGCAACAATTGTAAACTCTGAAATGTTATTATGATGTATTGTTTATTCCCAATTGTCTAGCACTTCCAACAGGAATCTCGGCGCGAACATAATTTCGAATCACAATTTAAATTATTACGGACGCGATTTTATCATTTGTGACTCGTCACTCGACAAAATATTACCGGTATTCCAACGCAAGGTGCCCAACCTAGGAAGTTGTCGCTGCGAATAATACAGTGATTACAAAGTGTCGGCCGATTAAAATTGCTATTTTCAATACAAGTGAATAGTGGAAATAAACACAAATTAAAGAAGAATTTATTCAACAATTAAAATCATGTACATGATAAACAAATCATCCGCTTGGTCTCGAAAGTGCTAAATATTTTTAATAATATACTAGTTTGCAGCTCGCTGGTATCGTTTCTTTAATCGAGACACTTGCTGACACCTAGGGAACAAGTGGATTTAAATTCTTTCTGTCATTTGACAATTAAGTATTTTTGACTCTGTCGTCTGATGAAACCGGATCATGCCATGCCATGCCAAAATCACATTCGAATATTGCAAAAAATACTAAATTCGCGTTGACGTGGATTCCTTGACATCTGACACTATAATACCTTGTCAATTGACAATGAAGGTAATATCTTGTCGAAAAGACGAAGGGAATTCGCGGGTAAATACCAAAAATTGGTGCTGTTTAAAGCCAGGCTATAGGAAGCCGCGTAATGAAACCATGCCCCCAAGATATTGTTGAATTCTCAAACAAATTACTTCCACGAAAACTTGTGAAAATTTTTTTCGATTTTTTTTAATTTTCGAAATATTTTTTTTCCAAACGCTTGGAGTTTTTCTTAAAATCGCATTGCCAGAGGAAAATCGCTGCGCAAATTTTCTCCAGTTTCCGGACTCTGAAAATTTTTCCGATTTTTCCTATTTTCGATTTTTTTTAATTTTCGAAATATTTTTTTTCCAAACGCTTGGAGTTTTTCTTAAAAACGCATTGCCAGAGGAAAATCGCTGCGCAAATTTTCTCCAGTTTTCGGACTCTGAAAATTTTTCCGATTTTTCCTTTTTTCGATTTTTTTTAATTTTCGAAATATTTTTTTTCCAAACGCTTGGAGTTTTTCTTAAAAACACAGTGCCAGAGGAAAATCGCTGCCCAAATTTTCTCCAGTTCTCGGACTCTGAAAATTTTTCCGATTTTTCCTTTTTTCGATTTTTTTTAAATTTTCGAAAATTTTTTTTTTCCAAAAACGCTTGGATTTTTCCTAAAAAGCACGCGGCCAGAGGCAAACCTCTGCCCAAATTTTCAAATAACCCAAACACTTACAAATACGCGTTTTTCGCAGAAGCATTTTTTTTTAAAAAAAAAAATATATATACGTCCCCAGTGGTCAATCCCTGGCAAAAAAAAAAATTTCTTTCCAATTACGGATAAAGAGTCGAGTTCTCGTTTTTCTCCCAACGTAAGGTCACCCTGACACGACCCTATACACTATGGAAGTCCCTCAAGTCACGCTGGGTATAATCCCCCACATTTCTACGTCAAAAAAGGAAGAACTACTACAGGCCCTGAGAAGTAGAAAGATTTCTCCCAGGAATAAATCCAAAAAATGCCTTATTCAATATGCTTCTTTCTGCAACAAAAAGTACATCAGGAAGCACGTCACATTCAAGGAAGAACGTCTGGAGAAGAAACAACACTCTGTCGCAAGGTGCGCTGTACTTCTCTGCCAAATTGGCACCCCGTTTTGTAAAAACGAAAGATTCCCCAAAGAAAACTTTCGCCCAAGCCTTTCGTCCGGCATAAAACCGGAGCACAACGAAAGGAAATGTTTTTAGAAACCCTTTCTAGCTCTGGCACAGTGTTGTCAACTGTAGCCAAAGTCATGGAAGAAATTATAATTCTCCCTTGTGGTTTCGTTTCATTTTATTTTATTTTTGTTTGTATAAATATCTCGTCATCATCAGTCATTCGCCTCTAATTGCGGCCCCAGGTGTCAAACCTTGGAAACATCGTTTTTTTTCTAAGCATGCACACCTCTACCTGAAATTGATCACTTCGGAGAAAGGAATTCCCTGTGGCTTACTGCAAGTAGTCAGAGACTACGTGCCCAAGGTTTTGTGCATCGTCACAACTGGCAGCATCATATTTTCACATCATCATGTCATACCTCGTCACCCCTTTCTAAATATTAGAAAATCTTTTTGTACATTAAATATCGGGTCCTCGCCAAAGTGCATCTAACCCTTATGTCATATGTAATTAAATTAGGTAAGCAAACCTGTGTAAACCCACGGCGGTATCAGATGTTTGCTACCAGTTCTAAGTTTTTTTTTCTGTTTTTTAAGAAAATAGAATGGCGCTCAATAAATAACCCTAATTGCTCTAGCTCTCCCCAGAACTGAATGTGGAGTCTGGAAAGTATCGTTATAAAAGGGACAACTTTTAACGTGCCTCTTCATTAACGATAAATTTTTTTTTACAACATTTCAGCAACATTGAGTCACCCTGGGTCTCAACTGTTCAAACTGAAATTTTGGGGTTGCCTTGTTGTGACTTATCACGTGCAAAGTACGAGGTCACAACAAGAAGCCAGGTCTCCAAGTGAACACCCTGCGAACAACCCATCCCATTATTATAATTTTCATAACACCAAGGTGTGTCCATCGCAGTCTGTTTAAGTAAGTAAAACCTAGAAGGTCTTAAACACTCAAATCGGACCTTTGTAAATAATTTGCCTTGTCAAACAACGATAAGCGCATGTCTTGTATTGTTGCTACCATCGTACGTGTAAGTACAACAAAAGTTGTACCATCACGATACGATACTCTGTGCGTAACCAAAAGGGTTGTACCACAAAGGATCTCTTTTGCGGTAAGCTTAGATGAAATTCACATTCCATCAGCACGCCAGAATTTTTCGTCCCTTAATTGTTGAAGTATAAAATCTTGGCCAGATCTTCAAATATGTTTTTGCCTTTGTGCAAGTCTTTAACGTACGCTAATATGGATTTATTATGCTACGGTATTGTTGTACTAAGTACATCAGTATGTCTCGCCGTCTGTATTGAATAGGTACTTTTATATGAACGTTAACCTTTTGTTGCCATCATAGGTGGGAACCTTATAAAATCTGCCGTCATAGATGGGAATCTCAGAATATCTACTAAATGCGATACGGGGAGCCCGTTATAATTACTCTGTGGGTTTTTGTCAGAAATGTCATAAACACCTAGTCTTTTGCACCTCCCTTCAATACTGGGCAACCCAGTTGTAATTCGTTCATTGTTATCCGTGAAGACGTTATAAAACTTACTTGCAAATCTTTTGATTTTGCAATCTTGTACGCTATACGTGAAGACGTTACAATACTCACCATGAATCGTGCGAACGAAATAATATCAAACCTTTATGTGTGAACTACTCAATGTAGTCCACACCCCTTTTTTTGTAATCATTAATATGCCCGTGGACTTCCTGTCACAAGAACCCAGGAACTATCTACTATCTCAAAAGGACTAATCATACGCTTCACGCATGATTATGGGGCATCGTGTCGTGGGAGTTAAGTTGATGGACACAAACACACCTAACTCGTTGTCTGGGAGACGAACAAAGAAAATCCCCAGGTTTGTGAGATTTGAGCAAGGGTCTGTCATTTCTCGCAAACAAGTAGGAGAATAAAACGACCCCTAATCTTCTGCCCAATACACGTAGAGGATTAGACTTTTATGTCAGTGTATTCTTTTGTCCAACACTACCAAATATTATTGTAATGTGCCAGGATGACTGCTGTAGACCTTGTTTCACCTCCACCCAGAGGTCGAATTTCGGAAACAGCCGAGTCCCCAGCAGTTTTCTTCGTTCAAATGTTCCCAATTATCACCCTCCCCCTTCCTCGAAATTATCCGTGAATGGGGATATATGCGTTACGCACTTGGCGTTTCGTTTGTCAAATGGGACAATCTTCATACGCGGATCCTTTCAACTTCCTACTCCTTTCCCACTTTGTTATAACTAATCTTGTACGCAATGTTTTGTTTTTCGAAAGTAGAAAAAATGCTACCGTATAGACGTGAGCATAGGTCATGGAAGACCAACTTCTTTCGAATGGGAATTTTGTTATACGTACAATCCCTCAACCACGTATTCTTGGAAATGTATTTGGTAAAGAAAAAAAAACCAAAAGGGGTTACACAGAACCTGTCCTTGAATACGTACCTTTGTAACATGTATTAGGAATTAGCCACATTTAGTTAGCTCTCTCTCCGTCTCTCTCTCTACACGCCAAACAAATCCAACTTTTTCTCAACATGCACACTTGTTTCTCTCCAAACTTTTTTCATCATTGGTCTACTAGGCAGGTAAACTTCAAGAATTTTGTTCTAATAATAATTTTTGCCGGATTTTAAAAGAAAACCAGCAGCTCTGCACCCTATCTACATCTGCGCCTCTTCATGCTGCCCTCGCTACCGTCACGGAGGTCCCTTGCCTTCAATCCCTGCGTACCAAAAGCACCCGACCGCATCTAACATAACCTAGTGTGAGTCGTGCGTGTAGTTGCGAATCGTATCACCACAAAGAACCGACACTCAAAACAAACCCGAGCACGCCAGCTCTAGGTTGGTTCCTGTTCCTGTTGCCCTTGTGCAAATGCTCTGCTGCCATTATGCAAATATTCCTGCTGCATAATACAAATGTTCCTGTTGCCCTTGTGCAAATGCTCTGCTGCCATTATGCAAATATTCCTGCTGCATAATACAAATGTTCCTGTTGCCCTTGTGCAAATGCTCTGCTGCCATTATGCAAATATTCCTGCTGCATAATACAAATGTTCCTGTTGCCCTTGTGCAAATGCTCTGCTGCCACTATGCAAATATTCCTGCTGCATAATACAAATGTTCCTGTTGCCCTTGTGCAAATGTTTCTGCTGCCATTATGCAAATGTTCCTGCTGCATAATGCAAATGCCCTACTGCCATTGTGCGGATGCTCCTGTGCCCTTGCGCAAATAACAATACCAACGATTGTTCACAAAACAATCCCACTACATACAAAAACCAGTGTACCAACCACCAATTGCGATTCCACTCTCCAGTACTTCAATGGTTTCGTACTGGCTCACCCACAGGATCCGGAAGCAGTTACCCTTTCGACCTCTGTGACAGGTAGAACTCTCCACACCACCTAGAAGCCTCATCATGTGTTCTCTTCCTCGTATTTTCTTAAAGGCCCTAGTGTCCCTTGAGTGTAATCTCAAATGGGCCAGGTTACTGTGACAAAGTAACCTTGTAACTTCAGTGAAACGTTCAACCACCCCAGACATCCTACGCAAACCACGTTCGCAAACATTAGCTCACAGACCAATGATACAATTTTAGAGTTTTTTTTTTCTATCACTGCATAACCCTTGTACCTTTCTTCAACAGATCCTTGTTCTTTGCAACTGTATTTATGTATGCCACTGCCTTTATATACTTTTATTGACAATTCCTTGTTACACCATGTATCTTCTCTTTTGTGTTCTGTCCATAACTATTCTCCAGCTAGGAATATCTCTCTCTCTCTCTCTCCTCGTTTCTCTTAAATATTTTTGGCACAAGTGCTGAAAAGGTAAGAGGATTTATTAGTCCTACAGCTCCATTACCACGTCGCTTTTATTGCGGCGAGGGGGGAAGTGTTACGTTACAAATTCGAGAATTAGACTTCACCACGGACTGGAGAATAAGGCGCCATATAGATGCGCGCGCACCATCCCCTCCCGCGAGCGACAAACGGGGCGGCCGCGAGACGCGCCGCCGACCGCAAGCTCCTCAGTCTCCAGCAAGCCGGCTTAGAGGGCCCACGTACCGCCCGAACATGGGCGACACCAGTTCAGTTTCGCCGTGTGCGTTTCCGGTCTCCGATGGACGCTGCGTAGCTTGATAGAATCAAGCGCGTGGAGCCGCTGTTGGCCCAAAACCAAACGTGAGTCAATTACCATGTTATCCCTTGTGTGCAATTAAATGTATTAACCCTAGCCACGCGTGTTAGAGAAGAGAGACGGACATTCAAACTAAACTTTCAGCTAGGATCGTTCCTTATGTATTATTGTGTCTCCTAGAATTGAATAAACTGTTTATGTGATAACCTACCGTGTTTTGCTTGACGAGGGAGGCCCTGGGACAATGGAGAAACGTGAAGTTCCGAACCACAAGCACTAGCCCTGAGTTTACGAGGAACCCTGCTTGTGCCAAATCTTGAGCTAGTTATTATTTGGGGCAGATGCAGCAGCTAATTGTATTAAATATGTGAGAGCTTTCTCCAACCCTGCCGTTAGCATCAGCACGCACGCTGGACGCCAACAAACATGGCACTGATAGTTGTTCTATTAGATTGGATTTCGCTTTATAGAAATAAGTTTTGGTATTATGTATGTCAACATATAAGTTTTTCTTTTTTAAATTACTTAATAAAATAAAATTTAGATGATAGATACTCTCAGTATCATAAAACACTAACAGATTTGAAACTTTGGGCGTTGCTTGAAATTGTTTGGTTGTGCTTAGTAAAGACCCGCAGATACTTTAATAGTACACAACTGCTGTCCTTGTACAAATCGCAAATGAGCCCCACTGTTGCATTTCGTATTTCCATCTCTGGTCTGGACTTTCAAGTTACTTAAAAAAAACCCTTGCAGGTTGCAATCTTTAGAGCGCAGGAGTCAAGAGAGAACGCTGTCTTTGTTTTTTACCGGTATTTTATTGGAAGACTCTCCGAGGAACTAGCGTCATTGATCCCTTTGGCATTGGTGCATAGTCGGGAAACACGCCATACGCGCTCATCCTTGAGTTCAACTGTTCGATTGTGGAACGATTTTCAGCCTTTGTGTTCTCTCCTAGACCCATTTTCCCTCTTTCTTCTCAAAAAGACCTTCCACAAGCATTATTCACTCACTGAGGACATAGGCTCTGAAGAAGATTGTTTTTTTCTGGAGTTAATAAAATTAAAAAAAAGACCCGATTAGCCTACTTCCCAACTTACCCCATCGTATTTTCCCCTATCAGTCCAATTCGTGAGAGACATAGTCTCACTAGATACGTATAGTTAGGACGTTGCGTGGTACCCTATTAAAAAAGAGACACTATACGTTCAGCCCGTACAAGAAAAGCGTGTAAAGCAGCAATCACCAAAAATTGAGCTGTTCATTTGATGGAACTTCAATTGTGTAATGCCTCTCGAAGTTTGTCGGATGTTTTTTGTATTGCTCTTATTTTATTGTATTGCTCTCATTCTTAATTTCTTTCGTAAAATGCAGTTTGTGTGCATCGGACGGTCAGATGGACACATAAAATCAGCACATCTGCATACGCACCTAGCAGGATCCAGCAGCTAGTCTCAAACGTTCAGTTTTAGTGCAATGATTTACGAAGTTTATTTTGTGATGCAATTCATATTTTAATACTACTAATAGTATTTAAAATATGCAATATCGGGCAACAAAGAAATTAAAAAGTTTGTCATTTTTAAAACACGTTTTTTTGTGTGCACGAAGTTTAGTTTTGGGAAGCCTAAAATCTCGACAATTTTTCTTAGGAAAAATTGTGAACATTTACTTGTGAACGGTATATATTATGGTACATAATGGTTTGCAGATATTTCTTGTACATTGTTTGCAGATATTTACCGTATCTTATGGTATCATGGGGTAGTTACTACAGCTAGGTAACATCTAAAATCAGCTTTGTTGAGAAATTGAATTATAAGATGATTATCAATCTGATAAATCAGTTGTTGTATATTTATACTGATAAGTATGGTTATATCACAGTGTTGGAAACTGTAATATTTATATTTTGGAAATAAGAAATTTTTATGAATTTATTACAAAAATTGAAGGACTTACCTAGTTGTTTCATACAAAAAATGCAACAAAATTAAGCAATTCCACAAAATTTAATAAGTCTAATTGCCTAATTAAAACATGGAAAAGCACGTGTTGTAACTAGAATTCCCTAATTAAAGAATTAAACGATACCGTTTTTTGGAAATACCCACCAAAACATATTCAATAATTAATTAATAGATGACAATATTAGAGAATCCAATCGAAAATCTGGAAACAAGAAAATTAGAAAAAGACATTGACACCTCTGATTTGTCTGTTTCCTGATTTTTGATTGAGTTTTGCTTATATTGTCTTCATTTAATTCAATATTACAATTTGTGGTTTTACTCATAAAATTAAAAATAAAAATAAATATTCATCCTAGACTTGCAGAAAAGTCAAAAGATGTCACATATTAAAAATAAAATTGATAAAAAATTATCCAAACACTATCTAGATAGCATTAAGTTCGGGTTTGAATCTTGCAATCATTGGTAAAGATAGCAACCAATAAAATATGCGTTAAGAAAAAGAAGATAAAGTTGGTAGTTCTTAGTCAAAGTATGATACAGGTATGTTTTTAGGTTTTCACGGCCAAAAAGTATTTTTGTTATTGTTTTTGGGGTGTTATGCCGTGTTTCGCTACCTCCTTCTTTAGCCAACGTTTCGGACAGCGTTACAGTGTCCATCATCAGGGCAGATGAGTAAATGATATTGGTGAGAGTGTTTACTTATGTGTGTCGAATCGATACCGTGCTGCCAGCTCCATTTCTTTACGAGCTGGTGTAGAAAACATTCAGCATGTTTTTTTGCGTTTAGCTTTGGTGTAGCCGTCAATTACTGGATACCAAGAACTATTGAGCTTAGCTCCATCGTCTCTGTTAATATTGATGGGGTTTTTATGGATTTCAATTGCCTCCGTAATTAGGCGTGCTCTGTAAGTTTTGGGTCTTACCAGGACTTCAGGAACCGGCCATTACTTTGGATTTGTTCCTGAAGTCCTGGGAAGACCCAAAACTTACAGAGCACGCCTAATTACGGAGGCAATTGAAATCCTTAAAAACCCCATCAATATTAACAGAGACGATGGAGCTAAGCTCAATAGTTCTTGGTATCCAGTAATTGACGGCTACACCAAAGCTAAACGCAAAAAAACATGCTGAATGTTTTCTAACACCAGCTCGTAAAGAAATGGAGCTGGCAGCACGGTATCGATTCGACACACATAAGTAAACACTCTCACCAATATCATTTACTCATCTGCCCTGATGATGGACACTGTAACGCTGTCCGAAACGTTGGCTAAAGAAGGAGGTAGCGAAACACGGCATAACACCTCAAAAACAATAACAAAAAAAAAGTATGATACAGTTAAAAACTACTGAATCGGACGGAAACACCTTAGCTCAGTTGATAGAGCTGTCGCCCGGAAAGCCGAAGGTCCTGGGTTCGTGTCCCAGAGGTGCCAATATTTTTTACTGATTTTTCTGTTTCCGAATTTTCGTTGAGCTTTGCTTCGTCTTCATTTAATTAAATATAACAATTTGATGTTTACTCATAAGACAAAAAATATAAATAAATGTTCATATAACTTTTTGATTTCAATGCCTTACAATTTAAATGTTGATGTGAAAACATTACTATTTAAAAAATGTAAAAAATTTTTGTAGCAAGATGTATACAGTCACATCTACGGTATATGCTTGTTATATTAATAATTTCTGAACGAATTTAGCAATTTTTCCGACGTTTTTTTAAATGTTTTGTATATTTCTTTTTTTTGAAGATGTCGGTAAATCAAATAACTTTATATAGAAAACATAAAATTATCTCTTAGACTTTTGTACCGTGACATACTTTTGTGTTTACGAATTTCAGTATTTTATGCTTCAAACAGGAAAAAATTGTAAAAAAGCTAATCTAACATAAAACGTCGAAAAATTTCGGAAAATTCAAAATAAAAAAAAAACACAGTCCTTTTATTAAATAACATTACTTATATTGAAATTTTATTAAACTAAAGCGGATAAAAAATATTTTTCCGAAACAACCATTTTTCTTTTATCCAAATTAAATTAAAAACAAGCTATTATTAAGCACTAAAACTGACGAAAATATAATATTATATAATAGTAATTATGTTCAATTATAACAATAAAATAGTGAATAAAATTGATCAATAAATCGGAAACTGCGCGTAAAATCCCACATCTCACAAAAGAAATTTGGCGGCGAATGAAAGAAAAACAAGGCCGCCGCGCTTGCGCAAATCTATAAAAGTTCAATGCAGCCAAAATAAAAAAAATCATCATGTTATTAGTAACGTTGTAGAAACACCGTTTAACGGTCACCGAACAGAAACACCGTTTAACGGTCGTTAAGTGTTTTTTTTTTAAAATTTTTATTTGAAAGGCTGATAATGTGTAACTCAAAAACGCTGATTTTGGAGTCACCTATTTTGTAATTACCCTATGACGAAATATGATATATTATTTTGTTGTCACCATATTTGAATGTTGTTAAATATTTTGAAATGTTGCAATTTGAATTCATTCTCATTTTGTACAACGCATAGTTTATTTTGGGCTTTGTTACCTATGGAGGAATAAAACACTCAAAAGGCACACTCATATAATATAAAGCTAAACAATATTACATCCTTAGCCTTCAAACTAGTACAAATATCAACTTCGCCAACAGAGTTTCAATATTGACAGCTGGATGCGAACTGAAAACGTGTATAGTCATGTTATATCTGTAAATGTACGAGCCAAAGGGCCAGCCGTCGAACCGTGCGACGCTTCTGTTGACTCTACTAACGAGGCAGGGACCTCCAAAGCGAAAGCGCCTAATGAACTGTAGAAAATTGTATTGAGAGTAATGAAAAAATGTGAGAATTTATTTAAGGAAGTATTTTTACTTTGACATTATTTAACCAAGGTATTGCAGGGAAATGTATTATATTTTTTGTATGTTTTCTGAAAGGCGGTAAACGGAATGAAACAAATTAACAAGAATATTTTTTGATTGCTTAAGATATATTATTATGAAATGTTTTTATTATTTAACTAGGGTATACTTGTGAAAAATCACTTAAAAAATTGCCGCGGCCGAAAATCGAACACCGACCAACTTTTAGCAAGGTATGTTGCCCATTTTACAAACAACTATTTTGAAAACGGTGGCATACATTAATTACATTCTATGCCTTACTGGAGGCGCACAAATCACAAATTGTCAAAGAGTTTCTTGCAGGGCATCGGACATCCCCAAAAAATACACAGTAGTGGATTCTACATTTATGTAAGTTTTATGTTTAGAAAATTAAAAATTGCGAATTTAAATATATATATTTTTAGTTAGATAAAATGGATCGTGGTCCACCGACTAGAATTAAAACGTTGATATTAATATTTGGGAAGGCTTTTTGCAGTATTTAGTGACCAGATCTGAATATCAGGTTATTTTTTTTTATTTTTACATGAGCTTATTTTCCTGCGTGTGGAGGGTTTTTTTAAGGAAAAGGAGAAGAGGAGTGTTCTGTGAAGGAAAAGGGTTTAAAGGGTGTGTAGGAATCTGGGGTTCAGTGTGTCCTGGTCATCCGCCTCCAAGACCTAGACAAACCTCACCCCTTGAACCCGGGTACCCTTGCTAAATCACCAAACGTAGGGAACCACTTGGGGTGACCTATGGCAGTCCCAGATTCCCAGTCCCATCTACGCCCCGAATTTTCTCTTCTTCTAATTCCTAACCATTTTCTTTCAGACACACAAATATCCCAGTAATTAGGGATATTAACTCCACAAACTCTTTTCAAATCACATGTATGTACTACAGAAAACCCAACGCTTAACAGTAACAAATAAAATAATTTTACAATTAATACAATAACAAATAATAAAATTTCATAAACGTTGAGATTGTTTTATTAGTTTCACTCAGCGAATGTTAACATCTATTCTGCTATAGGTCATGTAGGTAGGAAATTACAAAAATAATATTCTGTTTTTACAGGAAGGGCTTGTATCGAGGAACCCGTATCGGAAATGAAATGGGTAAACATGTCATGCTTCTATGGTTCCCTTTATTATTAGACAAATGCGGAGAAAGTTTATTGAGGCTAACCAATGAAGCCGTACCCGTAAAACTTAAAAAAAACATGATTCAGGGGTAAAAAACCATGTCTCTATAAAATTGATGTTGCTGAGATTTTTATTGAGATAATTATTAATTTAAGTATAAAAACAAAAGCGTCCTCCTAAATACGCTTGTTTTAAATTTTAACAGTATATGTATAATATTAATAAACTAAAAACAATTTTTCATCACTCAGATCCATAAGATGTTGGAGAAGAAATAAATCATTTAAAAATACATATTTTTATTAATAAAGAAAATAATTAAATATTGACATCGTAAACCTGTACCTCAAGTTCAACCTGTAGTTCTACTACGTTGCATCAAAACAAACTGGTTCTTGTTCAGCTTTAAATGTCCTTCTACATGTGAGTTAATCGACTTATTATACATAATTATTATATAATATTAAGGGACGCACTGGACGTACTTGACTTACTTTAACCAGTGATTCCTGACAATATTTGGAGTAAAAAAGTAAGTGAAATTTTGGTCTCCGGTGACTTTTTTTTTCTTCAAAACAAAAACAAACAAAATAATTCAACTTTTCATTACTGGTCACTCAGCCCAACCCACCATCTCGAAATAACTGTCCAATAACTACAGATTTTTCATATTTTAAATAGAAAAAAAACCGGAAACCAAATTTCGTTCACCATTTAAGAACACAGTATAAAAAAAATAAAACAATGACGATTAAAATTGTATTTCACTTAATGTATATGGGTACCGCCACCCCAGGAACCATTTATTGGATAACCAACACCTATGCCATAGGTCACCCCGAGTGATTCGCTACATTTGGTGATTTAGGGGTTCACGGGGTTCGCGGGAGCTCACGGTTGTCCAGGTCTTGGCGGCCGATTCATCTGCCCATCTGCTACGAGGCGGGCAGGATCAAGATAGACTGGTTGAGAGAGCTTTTATCCAGGTCTCCAGCCTGATTCTCTCGACCCATCGCGATGCAACGCAGTTGGAGGGATGGATTAATACGTCCATCACCCCTGGACACACTGACCCAAAATTCCTACCCACTCCTCATACCTATTTCTTTTCCAGAACTCCTCTCCTTCTTTTCCTAAAAAAACATTTTTTATAGTATCCTTTTACATGACATAGACCCTGAGAGAAATTATTTTCATCAGGACCTCCTGTGTGGAGCTAATGTAAAATAAAAAAAAAATGTCGAACTTCATGGTCAACCTGAGCCAGAGAGCCATTATAGTGTCATTTATTTTTAGGGCTGATAAAATAAACATAGAAATATGTTTAAAATATTAAGTGATATTAAAAGAAATCTTTAATTACTTGTAATCTCTCTCTCTCTAGTCTTCCTTTTAGGTGGACAAAATTAGAAAAACGCTGTCCTGGAAAATGTATTGGTTGTCGTTTATGACAGTTTTACACTGGACAGACAGTTTTATGTTTGTCTTGTATTGCGCCAAGTACCACTTTTCTCTTATACAATCTTATAAATTATACGCTGTAGATCATTAACTTAATTAACAGGTATAAACTAATAACGGTGGGAACTCACCAGATCAATCAGCTGCGACAGTCTAAGTCCCAGTTTGACAAGTACAGTGTTGTTATTGTTGGTGACAGGTCGGATGAGACGATTGTAGGTGCTGAGCAGGTCATCATACAGCCTCTTGGCGTCAGGGTTCCCCTCGCAGAGCTGGGGGCCCAGGAGGACGGCTGTCACAAAAGTCAGAATCGCGCGCGAACATATTCCATTGCCGGTCTTTGAATTAGATTTTTGACACAATAGATACATTTTGAAATATTTTTTTAGGATTTGATGGAAATATTATGACAATATTATGATACTTGTTTTTGAAAGTAAACGTTTATTTTGAATTAATTATATATATTTTTGATGTTTTTTTGTATTGCTAAAGTATTATTAGATTTTGGCAGATTTTTCGATCACTTTATTTTATTTTTTAGTAAAAATATTTATTTACTGTGTTCGGAAGAGTCAATAAAACAGTGTTTACAGGTATTTTATTAGCATTTTAAATTTGTGTTATTGGAAAATTTATTTCATTATTGTTTGAGATGAGTTTTTTATACATGCGAAATAATGTCACTTGCCCGGACGGGGTTTCAACGGCATCCGCAAAACTTCCCCTCGTATAGCTTCTGTCAAAACAAGAGAGCTCCCTTTTTAGGTTAGGTTATTTCCAACGCCCTACAACCTCACAATCTGCGGAGGATTTCCTCATATTTTCATAACGATTCACTAAAACATTGTCTTTTTCACTTATTTACTCCATTCTGGCGTCAAAACCGACTGTTTTTCACAGAAAACCCGTAATATAGAGAAATACGATGTCTCTATGATTCGACTGTAGCAAATAAGTATAGAGACCTATAGCTATGTTCATTCCGGTAGCGTTACTCCATTTTCTCATTTTGCGAACCCGAACGGAGGAGCTCGCAATACAGGAATACCGAGCTTGGGGTCCTGTGAAACAGAGTGTCGTCCTGCTCTGAAGAGAATACTGACTCTCTCTGCAGGCAGAATTCTATCTCTCTTTCGTAGTACTCTAGAAATAAGGGTGTATAGTCTGTTCTGTTGATAGACCTTCCTGAAAAATATGTGATAAAAAGTGAATTATTTGACTTTACAAAATTTGTACTATTGGTCAAAGTAGGTGCGCAAATAATATTTCACATCACATTTTTTATAACTACCTGCGCAGACCGGTATTAATAAGTCGTAAGAATAGTAAGTCTCACATGTATTTTTGTTGACAAATTACAGAGATCTGGTAAGTGATTAAGGGCATAATGGTAACTGTAAATCATGCAATATAAAGTGTTTTCAATGCATTGTCCTCTATGCATAAAATCGCATCTTCTCCAAGCATAAACTTTATAGTAAAAGTGTGATTATTTGTATTGCCCTGCCAGGTAAATCTGTCAAAAATTAGAAAAAAACATATATTCATTTCGAATGTATTAATACATTTATTAATTATCAGTTCCAATTTTGAAAATTATAAGTTCACTATATTTGAATAATTTTGCGCACTACGCAGGAATACAATTTCAAATCACGCGTGCACCTGTGCACCGACATCAATTATTTGCTAAAACATTTAAACGTACACTTGCACAAAATAACTTTTTTTCCAATTTAAAAAAAAATGGAAAAAATGCTAGAGATCTAATTCTTTTCTGATATTTTCATCCAAAGAGAGGAATGTGTTAGCGCACCGAAATTAAAAATACCTAATATTAGATTGGGTGTTCAATTTTTCCTGGAATTTTTTTAATGTATCCCATTTGTTGGCAAAATAGAGCACAGCTTCGTTGGTCCAGGCTTGGATTTGAGGGATCGATGTATTTACGCATGCGCTCTTCTCTCTCCCCCCTTCTCCCAAAACATCTCCGTTCAACCGTCATCTCGCACGTTGTCATGGTAATAAACATCTACAGGTTTCAGTTATTATGTGTCCGACGGTTGGCTAGACCATGAATCAACGTATCGGATAGAAAATAACATAAAGTCCAAATCATCATTCAAACAACATTTCGGATTTAAGTATAAAAACAGCAATCTCTTCTCAAATAATGTTCGATTTTTGCATAACTCCTAAAAAAATTAATTTTGGCATATGCCAGATTTTATTTATTTTCTTTTTTCCTTATCTTTTGTTTCAATTTTAGGGTTAGATATTGGGCGGTTACTCGGCTGAGTGATCAGTGACGACAGTGAAAGAAAAAAAATGTTATTGAAAAAAAAATACATCAAAAATGTCACCATAGACCTAAATTTAATTCCCATTTGTCACATATATCTAAATTAGAAAACTTTGTGTTTTACTTATCATTAGTAATGGTAATAATTTTCAAGTTTTTCGGTCATTCGATTAGAGATAAAATAAATTAAAACCAGATTGACCTTACTCGAACAGCTGTTATCATAGCTCGGCTGTAGAACGCTTTGCCAGCCTCCTACGTGGTTCTCTTCAAGACTCTTCCTTTCCGCAAAAAGACCATCCACTGCATCCCCGAAGATGACACAGGCCCTGAGGAAAATTATTTTCCTCCTGCGTAGAGCTAATGTAAAAATAGATCAGTCGACTCATCAGAGTTGGTTAATAGCTCAGAAAGGAGAATTTGTAATAATTTCGTCGCCTTAGTTCTTAATTGTCCAAACGACCATTTTAGTTTTTGTTCAATCTCCACTTTAAAATGAAAATTAATGTATAAAAAATGATAGTTAATCACTTAGCTATGAATTATTTAAACAATGAGACCTTTGCCTCTACGAAAATAACTTTATCAAATACCTATCATAATGCTTCATTGAAAAATAATGAAAGAAAACCTTCCCCTCCTGTAAAATTGTCTATGGTGGTTTGGACAATTAAGAACTGAGGCGACGATTTGTTAACCTGGAAAAACTAAACCTTTACAGAAAAAACTATAACTATAACTTTACCTTTACAGATAAAAAAATAAACCCACACGTAAACAATTTGGTATGAATTTATTCTGTTTTAAATAATCACAACCTCCTAATAAATAATGTTTTATTCATTTTTGGAATTACAAAAAACAGATCTGCTTTCTATAGCAGTAAATCGAACTCGCGTCCGTGACCTACAAAAACCATAAAATCTTTAACGCTAAGCAAGGCCGAAACGTACCCGAAAATAAAACTGATTTTCAAAATACCATTACGCGTCCGTTCGATTTATTGTAAGCCCAAATAACGTTCCTATTTACGGCCTTTTTATGGCAGGAATAGGCGTCTTTGTGAGAATTCTCAGGGAATTTTCCGAGAGATATGATGGCCCGGCATAATTTTGTACATTTTGTATGGTTAGTATTTTCTCGAAGCCATTTGCATAATTTTCTCCGAAGGTTCTCTCTTTGGCTACACGCGAGAAGGCTGTGATCCGTTACGCCCTTTTCGCTCGCGGTTTTAGTTTTGAATATTTCATAGAGTTTTTTATGTGTTTGGGGCGCTAATTATTACAGCTTTTCTAAGTTTACAAGTAAAATGTATTTTCAGAACAAGGATCAAGCAAGGTGTATTTTAATTTTTGTTGTTGTTTTTAATTATTGGTAATAGTTACCCAGAGCCAGGGCGTTCCCATCTGAAAATATGTTTTTATTGTTATTTATTTACTTAAACATATACGCTACAACAATTATCATAAGCTAATTAAATTTTCATATAATAGTACAATAACGTAAATAAAGAAAAATTAGAAATGTAAAGTTAGATCTAAAAACAAACGGTTAAAAAACAGAGGTTAGGTAATAGGTGGTAAGTAAAAAGTTAGATTTATAAAGTAAAAGTATAATGTGTAACTATACACCACAAAACATAAAGTAGGTATAGTGTAAACAGTAGAAATAAAAAAAATAAAAGGCAGGAAAGACGGTTTAACATTGAAACAGTAAAAATTACAAGATCTCAAAAAGCAATAGAGAGTACAAAACTTATAAATATAAAAAGGTATAACAAGTAAAATGTAAGAAATGGTTTTAGGCGTCAAAAATTAAAGGTTAAAAATATATCCATCCACAAGCAAATGCTTTTAATGGAAGACCAGTACAACTTTATATGTACCATTTTTGAGATTAACAAATAAAAATAAAAATATATAAATTATATAATAGGTAGGTATTACGGATTATGACAACGCGATATGATACATTTTGAAATAACTGTACCATACCATGATTTATTTCTAATGCATAGATATTAGAGTGCGTACTGGTAAGACATTTTATGGGTACATTATTTTATTATGATTACGTGGTAATGCAAATTTTTTAATTGCATCTTTTATTATGATGACAGACTTTCGGCATGATCGATATTAGCAAATTCATCACCTAAACTGTGCAAGCGATGTATTATCGAATTTCGTTCTGCGTTAGTGCCAGTATTGTTGCAATAGGAAGGTATTTTGAGTCGAGTTGGTCTACTAGGTACATGATGATTTATTAACGAAACCAACTGGTTTGATTCCCCTGAAGTAGTTCAGTTGTTTATTTTAAATAAGAAAGATAAGATCGGTAAGTATTCTTCTATCTTTCAACATTTTTTTGTCAAACAGAATCATAGTAAATGCCATTTACGGGAATTCTTAATTTGAAATTATTCGATCTGAGAGATTTATGTTGGATTCTTTCAATGGAAATTGGATGATTTGTAGAAAGGATTTCATATGGGGGAATTGTATTCCAAATGACTTCTAACTAGAGTTGTTTAAAGTATTTTAAATGTACGAATGTTTTTGAAATCTTTAGATATTCTTGTAATGAAGCCCAACATTTTCATTGCTTTGCTAGTAATGATATTAACGTGATTAGTAAGTAATAGTTTAGTATCAAAGGTTATTCTGAGGTCATTTATTTCAGGCGCTGACAATAAACAACGGTTGTTCAGTTAACAGTTAAATTTGTAGAACACCATTTTAATCTAGTCTTTTTAGTGGTTCTGCCTGTTTTCATCCCGCGACAAAATATCCCCGACAAAATTTCCTCAACCAAAACTCGACCTTTCCTCGACTCACGGATAAAACATCCTCCAACAAAATATCTACTAAAACCTAACCTAACTAGCCTAACCTTTTTTTTTACAGTTTACTATTGAACAATAATTTATTGTCTTTACATGAAGTCTGTATTATTTATGTCGATTATTTTTGTTAGATAGGTAAGGTTAGGTTAGGTTAGATTAGGTTACTTGCGGTTAGGTTGCGTGAGGTTAGATTTTAGTAGATGTTATGTTGGGGGATGTTTTGTTGGGGGATGTTTGATCCGTAGGATATTTTGTCGGGGATATTTTGTCGCGGAAAAGTCGCTTTACCCCTTTTTTTATTCAATAATAGTATTAACTTAAACAAGTTTAGCTGTGTAATTATTATTGGCCGCCTTTAAATTTCGGTGAAACCATTGTATTATTTCTGTACAGGTGCTAACATGCTTGAAATGATTTTTGTTGTTGTTAAATTACCTTCAATTTTATTACCAAAATCCGTATTGAGATAAGAGTAAATTGTCAAAAAGTATGAATGGTTATTTGTGTTACTTTAATGTATTATTGAAATTTGAGTAAGGATCTTGTAAAAGTGAGCTACAGGAGTTTCCAAATAAAAAGTATAGAGGAAGAAGGTATTTTTTCCTGAATGCTTCCTTGTATATTGGTCTGTGATAAATCGGACATAGCGTAACTACGAGTATATCCAGGAGTGAGTTTCGATTTTTTTAAAATATAATTCCGCCTATGCATTAACGAGTATTATAAATTAGGGTATCAAATTCCCATTGTTTAAAAAATCTGATTTTATGCATTAACGAGTATTATAAATTAGGGTATCAAATTCCCATTGTTTAAAAAATCCGATTTTGTGCAATTAGTAAAGTGAAAATGATAAAAGGGAGGAGAGCAGTGAGAAAGGTAACAGATATCCTGGTTATTTATTTCGAATCACTAAACATTTTTTCAACGTCACGATCCATTTCTCTCTTGAGAAACGTGTCAAATTTTCATTTTTTTATTTTTAAAGTGTGAAAAATCATCCACGTTCGAAAGAACGTTACCAAGACGAATAAAGAGATGCTTTGTTGGTTAACCGTAACCCGCGTTAAAGGAGATAGCACCGGTTAATTAAAAAAAATCATGTCTTGAATATATGTCTTATCTTGCAATACAAATTGTGTGGCACTATCTAAATTAAACATTTTTAAGGTTTAGCAAATAAATTGGTTAAGACGTTGACTTCAGAATTTGAATAAACATTAATAATAAAAATAAAAATTGTCTTTGTTCCGTAATATGGGGAGGTAAGTTAAAATGATAAATACATTTTAAAAAAAAGTTGTGATATAAATAAAACTTTCTAGAGACAAGTTGTGCAACAATATCATATGTAGATTCTGAATTGTTTGCACTGCGGTAAAAATCGAGCCAAATCGTATTGCCCTTCTTTGTGTTAGCTTCTCTTGGAGGTTGAGCAATAATAATAACACCTGAGAACTTGACGATGTTCGAGATGTTGTGGTACTGCCAAACTGCACTTTGACGCTTCTGAAATAGGTGGATCGCATTTTGCCAACATTTACTTTGCCACGTCATAATCTGAAGTCCTATTTACGTTTCGAAATAGGATTCAAGACAAAACAGAACGTGAAAAGTACTTAACTAAAATAAGAAAACTCCTAACCAAAATTAACTTAATCTTTTATTTTATCATGATCTGTTTTTAAAAAGGTTTTGTTTAATCCGGCTAGTCTAAAAATATTTGTATTTACATATTGTTCATTCACTAAACGGTGGGCGAGGGAGTACAATTAAAATTTACATATTTTTTCAATTTAACATGAAGTAAAATGTTTAAAAAGGAAGTAGTGAAAAGGTGATTAAAAAGATATGGTTCATAAATTTAATATTTAACAATATAAATGGTAATGTATGGTTAGGGGGTGTGGGGCATTGGACATAAAACAATCATAAATTGAATGCAAATTTTTAATTTTTTTTTGAAATAAATGTAATGAACATTTTAAAGATGGGCATAAGTTGTAATAATATCATAGTGTCATTTGTAGAGATTGGGCTATGTAAAAAATCTGTTGTATGATTATAATAATAATATGGTGTTTGGTGTTATTGTACGGATTCATCTCTCTAGAAAATCTGTTGTATAAATTACGACAATATCATGGGGTTATTTATTTTGATCCAGCTGTCCAGAAAATCTGTCGCATAAATTACAACAATATAATGGTGTTTTTTGTAGATATTCAATTATCCAGAAAATCTGTTGCATAAGTTACAATAATATCATGGTGTTATTAAATAGATTCAGCTATCCAGAAAATGTGTTATCGTATTTTTCTGGGCAAGCGTTTATAATATTGAATAAGTTGCATCGTGCAATCTAGATATAAAATGCTAGGTTATTAAAAAAGTAAGTACTCCGAATAATTCATAAATAACATGACGTGGCATGGCTAAATTTGAAAAAAGTGAAATATTGCACAAAATACAATTAAAAACACAAATAAAACACCTGTGTTACTTTCCTTTATAATACCGTTGGATAAAATGTTGGATTAAAATTTAATCAAATCGTTCATTTCCTCAAACATAGATTTTTCTTAGCATTTCACTCTAATTCTTTGCTCTTATTATTAATATTTTTATAAACCGATGGTCATTTTCTGGGGACGGTCAGCCACAGGTGCGGTGACCCTATAAGCAAAGATTTATTTATTAGTTGCAAACAGCTCTTTACAAGATTGCAGGGTGATTGGTTAGGTGGTCAGGCGGTCCAAAGCATCGGTTTCCCACGCAGGTATCACGGGTTTATTATCTGGATAGCAAAGTCCTCCATCGCTCAAGCAACAAATTTATTCTTATAATTCTTAATATGGAAGAATGAGAACATAATTTCAGAATATTAGGCAGGAAACACAAAAAAATCATGAAATGGATTTATTTTGTTTGTTTATTAGTTTTTTAGGTTTAAAAATATGTTGATTCAAATTTACTGTTAAGTATTAGCATATGAATCTTTCCACTATACTTGCTTCATTTTAAAATGATAATAATTGTATATTTTAAATAGCGTCGCGATACCGACGCCAGTTCCCGACGCCCATGCCTCCCTACGCGTCCTATAAAAATGAAGCTCGTTTCCACACGTCCGCAATGCGGCCGCGCCGCCGCATCGCCCGAACCTTCGTAGGGCTGCCTTCTCCACACAGGCTAAACATCCACCGAGGTCCACAATAAGACTCAAGGGTCAAGTGACGCCCACACATAGGGTTACAGATAAGTGTTTCAATATCTTTATTAGTAAACAGTTAAATTATTTTTTTACTGCGATGCCACAAGAGTCCCAACTGCACAGTCAGTAGAACGATTGTGTCTTTGTTTTTGGGAAATTTGGAATAAAGATGGAAAAGGGAGATAAATGTCAATCAATATCAATTCTTAATAGTGGTCGCTTACCAAGGATTTACTGAGAGAATCTCACACATTTTAACAAGGTCCGAGTAACTATGGAAAAAAAAAAAGTTTTCTTCGTTTGTTTATTTATAATTGTTTTCTCCGCCTTTTTTCGAGCTTAGCTCAAAAAAAAGGTGTAGTGCGAATTATTTCATGTTTTTTTTTAACAGAAAAACTTTATTACCATCATATTTAATAAATAAATAAATTAAATAAAAAGAATGATTATTTCTTAAGATTAAGTAACAATTACGTTTAAACATAATAAACTTAAATGTATTAACAAAGAGGTAATAATTATACATTTAAAAAAATACTTGAAATGCCTTTTTGTAAGTTATGTAAGCTATTTCCTCATATTGGCTGCCAAAGCTATGCGTATTAGTGGTAAGAGAGTTCATAAACTAATTGATATTGACTTTATTGATGTAATGAAAGAAATTTTTAGTTCGTGAAACTCTGTTAGGAACTTGAAGTGAAATCAATTGCAGAAATACAGGGCTGTCAAGGGACAAGGGACAGTTTTAATATTTTTATAAGATAGTCATAGCTTACATAAACATATTCAATGGGAATAATGTTAACATACAATTACATAAATGTATACATCATGATTATAATTCTGAAGAGGTTTCAAATTTTGCCTCGTCCTTTCGATAAAACGAAACTGATACAATAATTGGATTTACCTAGCCGTCACGAGTTCAATCCCATCATTGCGCAAACAATATTTTGTAAACAAACAAAAATTCAGGCAGATAACTACTTAACAGGAGCAAATCAGGATGCTGTTACCTGGAAATGTTTCTCTTTTTTTAAACAAAAAAATCTACCACAGAGAAGAAAATCGTATCCCATTTTAATCATGTTCATGTTATAATGTTCTGTGCATTGTAATATTGTGGTTTCATTAGATTAAAGTAAAGCATAAATAATTGTATTATTTATGCATTATTTTTGACGTGATAACGTCTTATAAATCGATGAACGCCGGCCGCATTCACGAAAAAGCATGACTCGTCATTGTCACGCTATCACGATGTCATGATGTCACGATGTCATGATGTCACGATGTCACGTTCTGACTGAGCCGGGCGTACAAGCGAGGGCGCGGAACAAGCGTTCGGTCTAAGCGTTCAGCGAGAGCTTTCGGCTCGTGACGTTATCGCGAAAAATTATCGTCCGTAAACCGACTTTACAGACAACCAAATTTTTTGTTTTTTTATTCATCTTTATTAATTAGTTTACAATGGTGAGCAGACGCAGTTGACAATAAAAATAACAATATTTAAAAAAAAATTAAATAAAATTAGCATCGGACCATTGGAAATACAAACAAATTAAGAGATTTTAATAAAATCGTTGATGGTCGATTTGTCTTGGTTGATGATCCAAGACTTCGTGTCTGATTTGTATTAATAAAAAATGTATTGTCTAATGGCCAGTGGAAGTGCGTTGTATAGCTTGGTTGCAAAGTATCTAAAATGTATTTGGACTAAAGTTGTTTTAGCAAAAGGGATAAGTAAGATTGTACGCCCTTTGGTTCAACAAAGTATTAGGAGCATATTTAATATTGTCAAAAATGGTTCGGTATTTAAAGAGGTATGCTAGTGTGTTGGGTATAAAGTTGCTCATGTTAACACAGAATTTCTGAGTTTAAACGATCGGATCAAAGCGTTTGCACCTCCCCGTGCTATAATACCGTACCTGATTAAAGATTGAGGTTGTGCATAGTAAATTGTTTTGAGTTGATTCAAATAAAGAATGTTGCAAATTTCTCTAAAGAAGTACGTGTATTTTCTAAGTTTGTTTGCTGTTGTGATAATATGTTCTTTTCACTTTAAATAACTGTCAAAAATGAAACCTAAGTATTTGATTTTAGTCATTATAATTCACACTTATTTACTTAAAACTTTACACTTGTTTGATTGAATGCTTAAAAATAAAACACACCCCTGTATTGCCGTGGGTGAACAAGTTTACAGTAGTGGTTGGTGTGCAGTGTATTGCCAATAGACCACTTGTTACTGGCTAATATATACAGTACAGTGTACAGTGCAGTGTTCCTACAGTACAGTATACGGTACAGTGCAGTCCCGCGACTGATGTGTCGATTTGCCAGTAGTTAACCCTGGAATGAAAGCTACTGACCATTAATACTTTATTTTACCGGCGGAAGCACATTAGTAAATAAAGGTACAATTTATAACAGGATTTCAATTCAAAATTTAGTTTATTTTTAGAGTTGCTTTAGTAAACCAATTTGGGAAGCGTTCCGTTTTTGGAATTCGGGGTACGGGTACCGCCGCCTCGGGAACCATTTTTTGGAATTGAAATACCCCTATCATAGGTCTCCCAAGTGGTGCGCTACGTTTGACTTAGCAGAGGTGCTCTGGTTCACGGGGAGAGGTTTGTCTGGGTCTCTAGGTGACGAATGCGTTTGCCCACCTACTGCGTGGCAGGCAAGATCAAGAGAGACTGGTTGAGGGAGACCTAACCTAGATCTTTCCATCGCCTTGCACCACAATGGGAGGGTTGGCTTCGCACGTCTGTCACTCCTGGACACATTTGTACACGGTTGACATTAGTCACATGAGAACGGGTCGTTTCTACGACTCGTTGAGTTCAACAGCTTGGTTGTGGAACGATTTGCCGGCCTCTGTGTTTCCTCTCTCCTACAACATGGGTCTCTTCAAGACCCATGTTTACTCCTTCCTCTCCTCAAAAACACCCTCCACACAGCATCTTCAAAGATGACATAGGCCCTGGGGGAAATTATTTTCCTCAGGGCCTCCTGTGTGAATTTAATGTAAAAAAATCGATACGCAAACTACAGACAAATGAAATGGTTAATAGCCAACAACTTATTTTTTCGCGTAACTGTCTTTCCGCGTAAGGGCTCATTTAATAAAACATTAATTTTTTGAAGCATAAATAAATTATACAATTAACTGCCAAAAAACCTATTTGCATATGTAAAAATTCATCACTAAAAATAAATGACAACGATTACAGAAATTATGGTACTTTTTAATCAAATTATCTTCGTTTGCAAACCTGGTCAAATCCCTTTTATGTTTGAATTTGTTCACGCGCAATTGTTCTCTAATTATGAACGTGTATAGCACAACAGTTTATGATGGAAATCTCTTCCTCCACACTAAACACAATTTGTAAACAAGTACATTAGCAATAATTACTTTAGCACCATCAGTATACTATCATAATCAAAAATCAGCTAGATATTTTCAATGGTTACATTCTGATTTACGAGACCTATTATGTTTATCATCCTATTATTGAATAAAGTATACCAGAATGTGACCTTTGAACATATGCAACTGCCGCTTTTTTGCTTATGACGGCGCAATACAGCAGGTTACACAGCAACGCCGCACAATGATAGGTCAAAGTTCATAGTCCTCTGAAATGTATCTAGATTATCACTAGAGTAGTTACGTAGGTAATTTTTGTTATTTCTGGTGAATATTGGCGTTTAAAATGAATAAATTTACTTTGATTTTTGTTATTGTTTTTGGGGTGTTATGCCGTGTTTCGCTACCTCCTTCTTTAGCCAACGTTTCGGACAGCGTTACAGTGTCCATCATCAGGGCAGATGACCAAATGATATTGGTGAGAGTGTTTACTTATGTGTGTCGAAGCGATACCGTGCTGCCAGCTCCATTTCTCTACGAGCTGGTGTTAGAAAAAATTCAGCATGGTTTTTTGCGTTTAGCTTTGGTGTAGCCGTCAATTACTGGATACCAAGAACTATTGAGCTTAGCTCCGTCGTCTCTGTTAATATTGATGGGGTTTTTATGGATTTCAATTGCCTCCGTAATTAGGCGTGCTCTGTAAGTTTTGGGTCTTCCCAGGACTTCAGGAACAAATCCAAAGTAATGGCCGGTTTCGATTAAGTGCTCGGCGATTGCCGATTTGTCAGGGTGGCCAAGTTTACAAGCACGAAAGTGTTCGGAAATCCTTTTGGAGATCGTTCGCTCTGTCTGGCCTACATAGACCTTGTCACATCCGGAACAGCTGAGTTTATATACTCCATCTGTTTCCAGAGGAAACTTAGTCTTTGCCGACCTCAGTAGGTCTTGGATTTTAGTTGTCGTTCCGAAGACCGTCTTGATGTTCTCTTTTCTCAACAGCCTGGCAATTCTGTCTGTTACATTATGGACGTAAGGCAGGAAAGCGCAGCCTTTTGACTCTTGTTCACCCCTGTCTTCGTTTCGTGCTGATTTGGCTCTTATGATTTGCCTTGTCTGCCTTGCTGGGTCAGGGGTGATGATGCGAATCAGCTGATTCGCATCATCACCCCGCTCAGAAGAGAGGACTTATCCATACTTTGGTAACCCGAGCGACCAGAATATGTGAGGAGCCAAAACTCGGATTGGAACTGACCAAACTCACCGATGCACTGGAGCGTAACGGATACCCAGCAAGGCAGACAAGGCAAATCATAAGAGCCAAATCAGCACGAAACGAAGACAGGGGTGAACAAGAGTCAAAAGGCTGCGCTTTCCTGCCTTACGTCCATAATGTAACAGACAGAATTGCCAGGCTGTTGAGAAAAGAGAACATCAAGACGGTCTTCGGAACGACAACTAAAATCCAAGACCTACTGAGGTCGGCAAAGACTAAGTTTCCTCTGGAAACAGATGGAGTATATAAACTCAGCTGTTCCGGATGTGACAAGGTCTATGTAGGCCAGACAGAGCGAACGATCTCCAAAAGGATTTCCGAACACTTTCGTGCTTGTAAACTTGGCCACCCTGACAAATCGGCAATCGCCGAGCACTTAATCGAAACCGGCCATTACTTTGGATTTGTTCCTGAAGTCCTGGGAAGACCCAAAACTTACAGAGCACGCCTAATTACGGAGGCAATTGAAATCCATAAAAACCCCATCAATATTAACAGAGACGACGGAGCTAAGCTCAATAGTTCTTGGTATCCAGTAATTGACGGCTACACCAAAGCTAAACGCAAAAAACCATGCTGAATTTTTTCTAACACCAGCTCGTAGAGAAATGGAGCTGGCAGCACGGTATCGCTTCGACACACATAAGTAAACACTCTCACCAATATCATTTGGTCATCTGCCCTGATGATGGACACTGTAACGCTGTCCGAAACGTTGGCTAAAGAAGGAGGTAGCGAAACACGGCATAACACCCCAAAAACAATAACAAAAATACTTTTTGGCCGTGAAAACCTAAAAACATACCAAATTTACTTTGAATTTGGGGGCGGGCATGGGTACCTCCGCCCCTGGAATCATTTATTGGATAACTAACACTTCTGCCATTGGTCACCTTTACGTTGGCGACTTGCATTTCGTTGCGTTTGGTGAGCGTGGGTTTCCGGTTTCATGGGATGAGGTTTGTTCGGATCTTGGCGGCGGATGCTTAGCGATAGATGCGGATGGATACCTAAACTAGCAGGGCGGCCAACTGGTTGAGGTAGTACCTTTGACTTCTTCGGCCGTACTCTCTCGGAACATTGCCTTGCACTGCAGTGGGAGGGATGGATTCACCCATCCGTCACTCCTGGACACACCCCTCGTGCCTTTTTCCTTCCCAGAACTTCATCTCCTTCTTTTCACTAAAAAATTTTTTAAAAATAATTTTTTAAATTTCTTTAAAAATACCCTCCTTACAGCATCCATAGGCCCTGAGTGGTTCCGCGACTTTTCATCCCTCGAAAAAACACCCCCAAAAAAATACCTACTAAAACTTAACCTAACAAAAAAATGGGAAAAAATAATAGAGACATCTTGTAAAGACAATAAATTATTGTTCAAAAATAGTAAAATGTAAAATAGGTTAGGTTAGGTTAGGTTAGTTTAGGTTACGTTATAGTAGATATTTTTTTGGGTGATATTTTTTGGGTGATATTTTGTCGGGGATATTCTGTTGCTGGATGAAAACACGCATTACCGCCTTGAGAATTATTTTCCTGTGTGGAGCTAATATTAAAAAATAAATATACGTGGGCATTCGAAAACTATAATGTTATATTTGTTTTCGTTATTTGCCAAGATTTGAAAGAAATTTAAATGCATTTTTTAATTGATGTCTTAAAAGCAGGTAATTATTTATCCATGTCATTCTATGTATTAATACAATCTTTGTATGTACTTACAAACAACACAAATTAAGCAAATAAAATTTATTTTCCCACGCCGCGCCGGGATTCAATCCCGCGACCTTCGGATCTCGAGTCAAGAGCCTTGCCCCTCGACCACGGAGGCCGTCAGCTTCCTTTTATACATAAATAGAAACTTGATGTGTATCAATATATTTGAACAATCTGTTTCCTTAAGCCATCGTTGGGAACATGATGGGACCCCTCCAAGGTTCTTCTTTATTGTATGGGTGTAATAAATTAAACAAAGTGTAATTTATGTGACTTACATCATGGCGGTGAGGCATGAAATTGGTAGAAAAATGATGAAGTAGTCTGAGTGCTGTAGAAATAAAATCTCTGAGAGGCAGGTGTGGTAAAGCCACCCATAATCATGTGAGAAATGTGAGTCGCAAAAGAGCAAGAGTACCTGTTTAGTAAGATTAAAAAAGAGAAACTTAAATCTTAAATAGTTTGGATATGAAGTGCGAGTGAACGAAAAAAGGAGTGTAAGGAAAATAAATTATTAGTGAACGAAAAAAGTAGCAGAAGAGAAAAACAGCACGATCAAGTGAACCAAATACTTATCGGGCAATGTCAAGAGTCAGAATAAAGGATACGTCTGAGATTTATGAATGAGAATGAAGGAGGGATATGTGCCAAGGCCGAATCATTTGGCGGTCTTTTCTCTCCAGGAAACGACGTAATGTTAAGTTAGTAAGGAATTCGTGTGAAATCGAATTTTTAAATATTGTGCTGATGAAAGTCTGTTAATATAAAATGTTTACGGCGTAGCACCGATATATCGTATCAGCGTAGCAGATTGATCCTTTCACCTCTGACACCTACGCCGCATCGTAGCAAGACTACTTTCGAAGCCTTCGCAGGCTTTTTGGGGAGGTGATATTATAACTTTGAGTATACACAAAATGTTTACCCAATGATGAAAAAACCTCAAATAAGTTTTATTTAATATTTAAAAAAATGTTATGGTCTTGTTATTTTGTTGTATCGTTTTTTTTATTTATTTTTTATTGAAGTGAAAACTTGATCGTGATTTGAAACTCGAGCGACACTAAAACGAGACAAACACATACATCTATAAGAGTTAGCCTGCAAGAGAATGATATTCAATGAAATATTTATTTTATTCACGGGTTAAAAAATAGTAAAATGGGACAACAATAATATAGGAAACTAAAATTTATTGTCTTTAAAGGATGTTTGTATTATTTTTTAACAATTTTTTTCTGATTAAGTTAAGTTAATTAATTATATGAAATTGAAATGGAGTAAATCTAAAAAAAAGGAAATCTCATCTCATATCAGACATTGTCTAGTGAGGCGGGTAACATGCCTTTATTAAGACGACAATATACCCTAAAATATATTCAGAATCTTAATGACGTAAGTAAAGGAGCCGTGTACACAAATTGCGACTCGCGACCCGAGTATTAGACGGACCTACTGTCGAATTTGCTCTATCAAAGAAAATAAGAAGAAGACAAATAATGTGGTAATCTTGCCCGCGGCACAGCGTACGTTAGACGAACGTACGGTCGAATTCGCCGTAACGGGCCTGGAGATTCGACCTTTCCGCCGCGTTCATTTTAATTAATACTGAAGAACGTGTTACAAATATTTAAGATGTTTCTTTATGAATCCCTCTCGAAGTTATTAATTATTAGTCTTAAAAAAATAAAATCTGTTGCTCACCGCTAACTTTGTACTTGAAAAACTTGTTATAAAATTTTAAAATAACTTTACGTAAAATATATTAATGGTAAGGTATTGTTTTTATTAATTTTAAATATAAAGAACTTACATCCTCACGGGTCTGTTGGAATAAAAAAGTTATTTTAGTTATGAATTCGCCGGAAATGATTAAAATGTGAGTTTTGAGCAAACAAAAATTATAAGGGTTGTGTACCGCCTTAACATATTTATTTCAATAAACGCCCGAGTTGCAGACAATTAAATGAATCTTTTATTGGATCCTTCACACCGCTGTAATCCAAGGTCATACATATTACTGACTGGACACGTGGGTTACCCGCTGGCATGTGTGCCAGTCATAACTCACCCTAAGATCAAGTCACATAAATTAGTTAGCCTGGATACACCGTAAATACACGTCTACCTACTGTACACTGTATAGTTTAGTTAAGGGAGGTGATGTTTTGGGACGATATCAACGTTTAGCATCTAATCTGATTGAATTTGAAAATTAAGGCTCCGTTAAAAGCGTTCAAAAAGAAGAAAAAAATTATTGAAGATGGTTTAAAAAGGGGGTATGTAAATACTTATGATAGAGTGAGCGCGCTAGTATTAAAAATACTCCGTCTCTCCTGGACGCGCTGATTCCAAGATTCCTACCCACCCCTCATAACTTTTCGTTCGCAGAACTCCCACTTCAACTTCCTTTCCCTTAAAAAGACCCCCCCCACAGATTACATAGGCCCCGAGAAAAAAAATCTTTCAGGGCCTCTTTTGTGAAACTAGTGTAAAAAATAATAAAAAATAAATAAAATAGAATAAAAGTGCAATTTGCTAAATCCTTCAATAGAAAATTGTAAACGACTTGGATCTGCAACTATGTCATCGTTTGGCATTATAACCTCAAAAATAAGTTATTATCTCCAAAAACATGTAACATTCAACGGTCTCAACGGTCTTGTAGTGTGGGGATAAGAATCGGGGGACCGTAAATTGTGGAATTATTCACAGATATAATCCTACTCCATTTAATATGGCAAACTATAAAACTGTAAATAATGGACAAGAATCCGATAGAATCGATAGAATCCGAAGATAAATTATGGAATAATAAAGATTTCATCCAGATTCACTTAAAAATGGGGAACTATAAAACTGTAAATTTATAATGAACAAGAATCCGGAGACCGTAAATGGCAGAAGTATTCACAGATATCATCCAGATCCAATTTAAATGGCGAACTATAAATCTGCAAATAATGGACCAGAATCCGGAGACTGTAAATAATGGAAGTATTGACAGATATCATCAAGATTAATATGGCGAACTATAAAACTGTAAATAAAGGACAAAAATCTGGAGACTATAAATTATGGAAGTATTGACAGATATCATCCAGATTCACTTAATATGGTGAACTATAAAACTGTAAATAATGGACGAGAATCCGGAGACTGTAAATTATGAAAGTATTGACAGATATCATCCAGATTCACTTAATATGGTGAACTATAAAACTGTAAATAATGGACAAGAATCCGGAGACTATAAATTATGGAAGTATTGACAGATATAATCCAGATTCACTTTATATAGCGAACTATAAAACTGTTAATAATGGACAAGAATCCGGAGGCTATAAATTATGGAAGTATTGACAGATGTCATTCAGATTCACTTAACATGGCGAACTACAACAACTGTAAATAATGGACGAGAATCCGGAGACTGTAAATTATGAAAGTATTGACAGATATCATCCAGATTCACTTAATATGGTGAACTATAAAACTGTAAATAATGGACAAGAATTCGGAGACTATAAATTATGGAAGTATTGAAAGATATAATCCAGATTCACTTTATATAGCGAACTATAAAACTGTTAATAATGGACAAGAATCCGGAGACTATAAATTATGGAAGTATTGACAGATGTCATTCAGATTCATTTAATATGGCGAACTATAACAACTGTAAATAATGGACGAGAATCCGGAGACTGTAAATTATGAAAGTATTGACAGATATCATCCAGATTCACTTAATATGGCTAACTATAACAACTGAAAATAATGGACCAGAATCCATAGACTGTATATTGTGAAAGTATTCACAAATATTATTCAGAACCACTTCATTGGGATTTTCCCAATCTTTCGCAACAACCTATAACTTTGGGAAGTTAAAATAAGTTATAATAAATGTGAAAAGCTTGTACAAAATTAATGTTCGAAGATAGGTATCATTATTTGCCTGTTGGCTTAAAATGGGTGAAAAACGTCAAGAGTGTATTTTGTCCCACCCCCCGCGGCCGCATTCAAAAAGTTTAAAAACATGTTTTAAAGAGCCGCGATAATTTCTGTTTCCCGCGGACTTAATTTAAAACCTTGTTAAAATTCATCCAAAAGATGAAATTACAGTTTACTTTTGCTCTTAAAAATGAATTCTTACTCAACGAACTTGATTCATTACATACTCTTGTAGGGGAGAAAAAGAAAACTCTGAAAGAATCCGACTGAACTTTCATTGTAAATTCTTTCTCTTGAAATACAATTTTCAATTGTGAAGTGTTGATTGTTACAGAGGCATTTGCACCTAAAATTAGAATTCTTATTAAATGCTCGAGCTTCCTCTGCTAAAAAAAACTTTAAATTATTTTTCAACTTACTTTATTTAAGTCAGGGGTTTCAGAATCATCGTGCATAATTTAAGTTTTTTTTGGGGTGTTATGCCGTGTTGCGCTACTTCCTTCTTTAGCCAACATTTCGGACAGCGTTAGAGTGTCCATCATCAGATTTGTAATTGTTAGTGGTGAAATGTGTGCCTATGTACTTGGCAGCAATACCAATACGAGCTGGTATTACAGTATACTATAGAATAGTTGTAGATTTCACTTGTCTCCGTAATCCGGCGTGGAACTGGTTCCAATAAACCTGTTCCTCGAAACCACTGTCATCTAGTGATTCCTAGTCACCGGTAGAAAGTAGCCGAGACAGGCAATGGCGTAGGAACTGGTTCCAAAGTAGCTTGTCCCTCGAATCCATTGTCAACTAGTGATCGCTAGTCACCGGTACCGGTTTCGTGCAAAATGTTTGTAATATCATGTCCATTTTACTCTAAATCTCGAAGATAAATAATGTTTGGATGTTCAATTTTTATTGGAATAACTCTTATAATAGTCCGGTCAGTGACTGAGTTGGCATAGCGTTTGGGTCCCACCCAGGCGTCTCGTGTTCGATTCCTCAGCTGGCTAAATCCTCAATCACGACACTAAACAAGCAACATTTTTCCGCTAACTGGTTTTAGGAAATTTTCAAATAGTCGGGTTATTCGCAACTCGGGAATGTTTTTTTTAAAAAAAAAAAAAATTAACATTATAACTTTTGAAGGTAAAATTATTGTAATACATCATTTACGAAGATAAAAATAATAAATCGGAACGCAAATATGAAAAAAAACAAGACACAGAAAAATAAAAAAGGTAACGTTTGCAACTGGAACTCGAACCCCTGATCTCTTATCTTACCGGAACAACTTGGTCAATGATTGGGATCTTTTATTTTTAAGTTGATTTTGTCGATCTTATAATTCAAATTCAGAATTAACAATTTTATCTTCGACTAATTTTTTTCATTTTTTGGCTGCCATGTTTTTAATTGATCACAAAGTTCTAAAGAATAATAAAGTTCCTGGATAGTATTTCGGATGAACATATCCGATTTTATTTATATTAGACAGGAGAGGGGATCATTTTAATTACGGTGCTGCGTAAACAAACGGATGAGAGCTGTCAAGTAGACAGATCCAGTACAAAGAAATGAAATTTCGCGGCAGCTCTCAAATTCAACTGACCCCTCTCCTATCAGAGGAAGAAACATTTAATGTGTAGTGTGACGGTACAACACTGTCTGTAAGTTTGTCTTTTAGTTTGTTAGCTGTCACTAGCTTTAGCCTGTCATTTCATTTTCTGAACATATTGCTTCACAGAATTTGAAAAATGTATCAAACTTCAAAGTTAATTTATCAAGTTCTGTTATTATATTGGTATGGGCAATTTGCTTCACAAAACTGAAGGACAGAACTTTAACAGATCTAAAAACTAACTTTGAACATTGATGAATTGTTAAAATTTTGTAAAACAATCCGTTATAAATTTATTTTTCTTTTCTTATTTTTGGCTGTTCGAACATTTTCGATACTAATAAGAGCAAGAAATAAACTTTTACATTGTTTACATTTCATTACCTTTTTATTTATCTCTTCAGAAAAATATCATTATTTTGTTCTTCGTCAGTAAGTAAGCAACAATCATTTAAAGAAGATATTCCCGGGGAAGAAATATAATATTAGAAGACATTGGGAAAGAATTCACTAGAAAACCCCTCCGCAAGTTTCAGACGAATAAAATTAAGTCCCTTTTTTTACACCAATCCCACAAAAAAAACCGTGAGAAAAATAATCTCGCGGGTGTTATGTGGAAGGTTTTATGAAAGAAAGGAAGGAGATAAAGTTCTGGAAATGAAAAATGTATGAAAGATGCGGTCAGAGTGACCAGGAGTAACGGACGTAAGAATCCAACCCTCCCGCGGCGGTGCAAGATAATAGGTCGAGAGGGACCTGGTGGAAAGGTCAAAGGGTCTCTCCAAATAGGCCTGTTCCGATCCGGCCTGCCACGTAGCTGGTGGGCAGGAGCATCCACCGCCAAGACCTGAACACATCTCACCCAATAAACCAGGGCACCCCTGCTAAGTCACGTAGCGAATCACTTTCGGCGACCTATGACAAAGATGTTGGTTATCCAATAAATAATGATTCCAGACACTGTACAACTCCCAAATATAAATAACTAAAAAAAACATTTGTTGTTTTTTAACGTAAATCAATTCGTTTCAGCTATTGGTGGTATTAATAAACTTAAATCCCTTCGAAATATGTAAAACCTGTGTTCCATGTATGTTAATATTTAAAAAATAATCATACCCATATTTTAATATTTATCGCTCTTTACCAATATATAAATATTTAAGATTGTATTTCTGTGAACCTAAGATTCATTTGTAATGTTATTATTGTACAACATGTTATTACTATGCCGAATATAATACGTAGCATGCATTAAAATATATACTTCGTTCTTACGCATTTTTATTATACTACGTACATATGCACGCACATACATTTATAGATTTTTGCATTTATGTTACTTTTTGGTTATTTTTCCTGTAGAAGTCGACATTGGTGCATTGTTTTCTTCCCATTGTAGTGTAAATTATGCTTCAATTTGGAAAAACATCCATGATATGTAAATTTCACTTGCATAAAAAAAAACTTCCATAGGATGAAGTGCTACCAAAAACATTTCAAGAGCCGTTGGACTGCAAAATAATTATACTTTGATGTACGAACTCACATGTGAAAAACTGTTTAACTATGCTAAGGAAAAAGAGTTTTACGTTTTGTATCAGTCTCGTTAAGGGGGTATTCTAGTCGAGAAGCATGAATTGCAGGTGTTTTTTCAGGTGCAATAAAAAAAAAACAATAATATTTTTGAAGCCATTATTTTACCAAATATTTATTGAACATTAAAGAATACATAAAAAAAATCAAAAGAAAAAATTTAAAAAATTAAAAGTTACAGGGTGTTGAAGTGGGGGTCTCAAAAATATGGCGCGCCCTGGTTGACACGATTGCAACCCTCCTAGTTATCCGAAAAAAAAAAAAAAATATTTTTAATTCAAACAAAAGCTGCTATGGCATGAACCTCGGAGAAGCCATAAATTTTTTTTTCGCAAAATGGCGGCTGTCTGAAAAAAAAATCAATTTTTTATCAGTTTTTTTGACTTTCCGAATTTTTTTAGAATAGTAAAATTTAAATTTTGTTATAATTCTAGTTCATGCCATAGAGTAATGCATAGAAAAGACTCACCAAATTTCAAGTAAATTGGTTTAGTAGAACTTGAGATATCGTGTCAACCGTCACGAAAAAAGTGGTTTTGAGAAAAAGGTGTTTAAAATTTTGTCCTACCTAGATTTTGGTTAGATTCTGTCTAAACCGCAAAATTAAAATGGTTACAACTTTTAAAATAATGCGAATTTCGAAAAATCCTTTTAAGGAAATATTTTTGAATATTTAAACTTTGGAAATATGAAGAAAAATTTTTTTTTTCCTAGGCTATAGGAAAATAAAAGATACCACCTTAATATAGGAAAATTTTAGTTTTTTAGTTGTAATATCCATATTTTAATTGGATACATAATTTTAACAGAGACCAGCTGATTAATTCCATTACAATGTTCTTTAGAGATATGAAATTAGCCAATAAACCCAATTCCACGCTTTGTATAATAAATAATTCTCAAAATGAATTGTTTGTTTTCCGAATCTCTTGTTTTCTAAACAAGGGTTGATCTTACAGTGATGTTTTATTCTTGTTTTGTCCTGTTTATTAAAACACAAATTTAATTAATTAGCAAATAATCTTATTCTTAGTCACCGGAGTGCGTAAGACATTTACAAAAAAAGCAATTTGAGTGCTGGAGATTTTCGCACATTTGGAATTGGATTCGCGCTCATTGAAAACAATCTTACCTCCGTATTTAAATACGGAGATATATAAACTGCTGACAGTGCTATAGAGCCTTTAAATTTACCGATATTTTATCCGTTTACCTCATATTTTTAAAATTCATGAAAAAATTATAATGACCTCAAAAATTTTATGAATGCGTAAATTCCGCACAGCAGTTAGTTTAAAATTGTCTTATGCAGTAAATTGTCTTATGTAGTTATAATAGGGTAATATTGAATATTGCTAGTTGTGCGTATTGTTATTGGCCTACTAGGTACGCTACATCGTGACGACTGTCTCATTGATATCATACTTCGAATACGACAATAAACAGGTAAATTAAGATGTATTAACTGAAGCTACACTTCATCAGGAATAATTAATTAAATAATTATCTGTTTATCTCTTTTTTTCTATTTATTATCAATCAATATTCATTTCTTTTTTATTAAGATTTTTCGAATTTCTCTAAAGTGCACCATATTTTAGTATGTAACCATATCCTATGTATGTACACCTTCACATACAGATGATCCAGAAGTTTCAATTGTTCCCATTATATACTTACCTATTGCATAATGTTATTCTATTTCTGTTATAATTAGTGTAACTCGCTCATCAAGCACAACAACTTGCTTCTTCTTTTGTGAGATTGTAATTTGAAATAATTTATGTACCGATATGTAATTTATATAACACCTCTGTATACTTATATATCTATATTAAATAAAAAAAATAATAAAATAAAATTATTAGCTTAACATTTAAAAAAAATCGGAGTGTTTCTAATTCATTTCCAGATCTCTAATATTTTCTCCTTTTACCCTAAGAAGAAAAACCTGAATCTTTGCGTGTCTACAAAATAAAGCCAATTTCGCCAAGTAATGAAAAAAATTGCTTTCGTGGAAGCAATTAAACATCTACCTAGGGGCAGAATCTGCTGACAAAAAGCTTAGTTTGATAAGGGGTGAAAACAACCCCTTCTCCTTTTTGTTCCAGTCATGGGTTCCTAGGTAGTTCTTTAGTTCATCGATTGTTGAACTTAAATGATTGAAAAGATCTCTACAAATAGTATAGACGGCTTATTTGATAAATTTTAGTGGATTTTTGTAATCGGAAAAGGTTTCGGATTGTTCGACGTCTTTGAAATTCGGTCTTGCAAGGATCAATGCTTACGAGCTCTCATAGACCAGCGTAGCTATTCCCGAGCAACGATCAATCGTTAATCGCCATGCGCCAGCTGCGAGCGAAAAATTCCTCGTCGTCGCGACTAACTTTTTCGAATGTTTCATATTTACGTATTCTTGAACGGCGAGCGGTCGCAAGGATGATTATATTGGTAGCCCTGTAAATTTTGTCTATGTTCGTGATGTTTTTGAGATTTCTATGGTGTAACTTTGAAATGTCAAACGTCAAACAGTGAAACGGTAAGTTTGTTGGGTCGGTTGATAATTTTCGAAATGACCATATAACTAATAATCAAAAGCAACTGCTCATAGAACTAGTTAGTTCTGATCAACAATAATGAGCGGGAAATTAGCCTTTGGAAAACGATAATACTAGATGTTGACAGCCAATTGCATAGACACGCAAATAAACAACCATTCGCTTCTCCGTTTCTACTGGTCTACCCCACTCGTTGTTGTGGCGAATGACTTTTGGCGTTTGGCGTCTAAAAATGTTCCGTCGACTGGCTCAAGGATAACCACGTCGACCAATGTACGTACTTTCAACGGCGATTGCGAGCGACGAGGGCTTGGAGAATAGCTACCCAGTTCTGCGTCAGGAGGGGGTTTCGCAGTAGGCTCTGATACGTAAGATAACCCTTGACAGGAAGAAGATATCTTTTTTTGATTTAATTTAGGTTCTTAGAACTCCAGCTTTCAAAGAACTTTTTCGCTCTTCGGTTAGTAGAACACTGTATCTACTCGCAAAATATCAACATTTAAGGCAGGGGCATACACATAGACGTAATGTACAAAATAAAATGTCCGGTAAAATTATGTATATATGGGTGTATTATTAGCCAACTGTATTCAGTCACGCATTTAATTCAGCATTTTCTAATCTAGAGGATACACGACAGATTGATCAGTTATGGTGGACGAGCTGGCGTTGATATTTGTGGACAGCATTTTTGTCTTGAGGACAATATATTGTCGCTATGAACAATATCTTTGTCCAATTGGACAATATTTTGGCCATTTTTAAAGATGATTGTTTACCGATTTGTGGATGTTTGTCGTTTGCGTACTTTAAGAAAGTTTCTGGATGTTTGAGGATATTTGCGAACTATTCCCCTCCCAACAACACCAATACAATTGGGTTGTCTTTTGAAATCTAGGTTTGATTAAGAGAAAGAATTTTTCTATTTTTTGAGTCCCAACGGTACACTAAAAAAAATATTTTAAATTTAAACCTACCAAACAGAGCAAATTTGACATGGGTCTCGAGAAATTAAAAAAAACAGACATTTGCCCCGTTATAAGCAAGCCAGAGATTATATATTATTGATGTTTGATTATAATGAAAGATTGTAAAATATGATAAACCTCACAACTAAAATGTGTCTTGGGACATAAATTCTACCAATGTACATACAATGGAAGATACTATCAGTATCGCCCTGGTGTAAGACCACCATTCAGAATTGAAACGTTGCTTGAAATGGCTTTAGCCGTGTTTAGTGACCAGATCTGAATAGCCAGGTACTTCCCCATCTTCCTCTTCCCTATCTCCTTCCCCTCCCCACTACTACCTTCAGCCTCACAACATACCCCGATTGGGGATGCCATAGTCTCACTGGCTCCAGACGGGAGCAGTTGGGACTCCTGTGCGGTATTAACTGTAAAAAAAAAAAAAAATATTTTTATTGGAATTAATATCAAAATTGCATTAAAACTGTGAAGAAAAATAAATATGCAACTGAATAAACCTAATTTTAATTTAAAAAAAAACACTTTTTTCAAAAAAAATTGGGTTTATTTATATATTTTTTTAATAAACAATTTTTTTACAGGTCTAGGCAGATATTATAGTAAAACAACCTGAAAACAGTGTTGATACATACTCCTTGCTTCATTCACGTTCATAATTCGTGTCATACATACCATATTTGTCAAATAAATGATTTGTATTACGCATCGACCAAGTATAAGATAGACGCGCCCTGTGAAATTCAAAATGACCCCAGAAACCAAATAAAATTGGCTCACGGCCCATTTATAAAAAAGTGCGTGCATTTTTTTGCACCGTTTAAATCGCATAGTCCTTTGTGTTGTACCTTTAATTGGTCTATAATGAAAATAATTTGTGACCCAGTCGTCCGGACCGATTTAATTTTTTCAAACACAAAAATATCCCACTTCCGAATATTATACAAGGTACACGCCGCGGACTTTAATTTTGAAAATATATTTAGCTATTTGAATACAAAAGAAAATATATGGCTTGCCGATAGCTTTTGGACACCGCATTCATTAACGTGAAAAAAGTAAGGTTTTTAAATAGTGTCAGGCAAAGTTTCTGACGTCATTTCACTTCGCCCGGTCCGTTCACTAATACATTGAAGAGGCTCAAAACATAACGGCTTCTCGTTTCTTGTGTGTTGGTCTTTACACACTTTAAAATGCCTAAATGTATAATTAATAGTTGCTACAATTCGTTGGACATCAAAAGTAACAATAGCGTATTACCTTTCCATCGGTAAGTTATTACAAATCTTATTAATTTTCATATAATTATCAAGTCGACGCGACGCACGCATTCATCGCGTGATAAATTGTCGATGTGTTAGTTCACAATATTGAAACACGCGTTGGTACGCGTCACAAACTGTACAAGTGTACGTAATGTCCGGCTGACTGCTAAACAGGGTTGTATTATGTCGATATTGCCCAGTTGGAATCGTTTCGGAATGTGTGGTTTTAGATAAAAAAAAATAAAATTTATTTGTAAAATAATTTACCTACAAATATAACCACGCACAGATAGATTTCCACTGAAATGAAAAACCTTTTATAATGTGCTTACTATATAGCACTTACTTTACCGTATATACTTTATCTTATATATTTTATAATAACATGCTTTTTATTTTCTTTCATGTATACCTATGCTTTCTTTTCTTTACACTTTTAGTGTTCTTTACTTTACACTTTTAGTATTCCTGTGTTCTATGTTCTCTGAACTCCCATGTTCTTCCTATGTTCTACACTTTTAGTACTACATTATTTTTTTTCTATATTCTACTTTATTTTTCTTTACTTTTTCATATTACTCCATAGCCATTTACATTATTGTATATTCTTTTGTATTGACCCACAGTGCCCTTCTTGACAATATCAAGGAGGTTACAGTGTTTCTACTTAGGTCGACAGAATAGCACTTAATCCCAAACATGGGAACACCTCAGCACAGGTTCGCCTAGTGAGGTGTTCACAAAACACTACGACTAACCTATTTACATACAGTTACGGATCTTTAACATGTTTTTTTTCTTATTAATAACCTATTATCTATGTAAACTATGTAATTATTTGTAAAGTGTATGTACAAGAATAGAAATAAATAAATAAATAAATAAATTCAATAATATTCTTTCTTATTATATTATTTTATATTTTTTTTTTATATTCTCGCACATTTTTTATATTGCATATATGTTAAAGTACTGTATAGAAAATCGACCACCACAACTCAGGCATGTGCCTAGCATGGTGGTCGAAAAATCATCAAATTCATGTAACAAACATTTAAATGAATAAAGAAAACTTTAAAAAAAAAAGATGATTTTTTGAAATCAATAATTATGAATGAAAATATTAAAATTACGTATAAGTACGATAATCAAAATCAGAATAATAATCTTTAAATCTTCTACACGTTTTAACGATTTTCATAGTTTGCGAAAATCCCCATTGTGATTTCTTTACACGTGATAGGAATAAATAGAGGGTATGGGGTACAATAGGTAAGGGGTACACAAGATAGAAAGAGGGTACAACAAATTTGTAGTAAGAGTTAAGGGGTATGCAGGTAAAAGGTTGACAACCGCTGCTTTAACCCATCTCCTTCCCCTCCCCACTACAATCAGCCTCACATCCCCAATTGGGGATGCCATAGTCTAACTGGTTCCAGGTGGTTGGGAGAAACCCATAACCGCCGCCCCGCTGACCATTTATTGGATAACTAACACCCCTGCAATGGGTCTTTCCAAGTGGTTAACTACGTTCGGTGACTTAGCAGAGGTGCCTGCGTTCAAGGGGTGATGTTTGTCGAGGTCTTGGCGGCGAATGTGTTTGTTCACCTACTTCGTGGCGGGACGGATCGTGGTTGGGGGAGTGGGAGAAAGTGGTTGGCGGAGACGTAACTTAGACCTCTCCAGCCGGGCCCTGTCGACCCATCGGCACCGCGGTTGGAGGAATAAATTCATAAGTCCAATACTCCAGGACAATCTGGACGTTGATTCCCAGATTCCTACCCGCCCTCATACCTTTTTTCCTTCCCGGAGCTTCCTCTCCTTTCTTTCCATCAAGGCCCTTCACACAGCATCTTTCCAATTTTTTTCCTCAGGGCCTATTAATTTAATGTACCTACTATCTGTATTTAGGTTAGTGTACAATAAAGCTGTCCTGAAGAATTAAAAATAATAGTTGATACAATAATAAATAAATAACTCCATTTAATTATAATGTCAAGCCACAAACTTTTTTTGATGATTATCTACTAACTATTTTATAAAAATATTTTTTACTAAAAAAAAAAACCTTTGTCCAATAATAAAAACGTACACGTTTCCTGTTTTGGTTCTACAGGTACATTGAACATCTGAACACATTCAGAATGTAAAAACTAAAAATGAAAGCTTAAATGTTTCTTGTTATTTATTTATCCTTTACCTGATTCAGCCCTTTGCTTTGGTTTCGTGACGTATTTGTTGACGTTTGTATACAAACTAAAACAACACTTCTTGTCACACAATGAACGCTCTCAGGTTCTTTCTTCAAGCGACTTTACGAACTTGTACGGCTAGTTTATACCAAGTAGGATTGTTAAATTCATCTTCATAACATGTGACGTATGATATTTGAGGCATCTTATTGGTTGATAAATGAATAAACTACAGAATGGGATTTGAGAACGAACTTTGTGATCTGTTTTATACTGTAGGGAACTTGCAAATATTATCCAGGCTTTCTAAGCGAGGCGATGGAATACGAAGAAGAGTTGTATTGTGAAATTAATGTTACATGGGGTCATTTTTCAAAGGCGAGTTAGTAAGGTATGGCCTATCTAGCCATTATTGATCGAAGGTATTACGTCTTCCTAGAGCGTCCCCTACTTCTACCACAGACCATTCTAAGCTTTGTACATTGTCCAAGTTCGAAAAAACGTATTGCGCACTTAATAAATAATTTTCGCTTTCAAAATAACAGAGTAATGTATTGTTGTGTTCCTCAGATAATTATTAACTAAGATAGTGCCTTGTAGCACTCTTAGACCAGGCGCGACTAGAATACGTAATCCACTCGGCCGAAAAGAGAACCTTTCCAGGTGTTATCTAACAAAATTTTCAGAATCGCTATTGCTGGGTAAAATACAGTATAAACGCCTGCTTTCATTGATGTATTGAAAATCATAATTTTTGTATAGTGCGCTGTGAATTTGTTATAATTTTTAAACAGTGGCGGACCGAGGCACCATCTTAGATAGGGCGCCAAATTAATCGTTTTTCAAGTCCTGCGAATTTGGCCTGCCAAATTGCTGTTAGAGACGACAAAGAAATGTGAACATCTGGCTTTATGGAATGTTTTGCCTATTTTAAATTTTTAAAAGATAATAAATTACTTACGTCATTTTGAAATAAATTTTGAAGTGAAACTTCTTTAGCCCCGCTAGTGATTTGAAATTCGGATGAAACGGAAGTGCGTCATTAAAATTTATTATTTGGGCGTCGGTTCTTAAACAAATCGGTAAATTCGCACCTCAGCGCAGTGGGCAAGCAAATCGACAAATCGCGACCAGAGAAACAGACATGCGGCGAATGGAGGTTCGAATACTATGAAATCAAATAAAAAAATAAACATTTTTATTTTTGTGAAATCAATATTAAATCTTCAAACCACTTTAAAAGAAAGCGATATCTAGCGACTTTCTAATTTCACTTCTACCGCACGTGAATTGCACACTCTGATTTTTTTTCTTGCAAGACATTACGATAGAAAAACGATGGTAAAAGCTTGTATAAAAGAAAACTTAAAATTATGTTGAGCGTTTACGTCAGACTTTTTGTGTTAGATGACATAATTTCAATCAAAAACGAAACTCCTAAAACATTTATTTTGGATGATGATTTTTTGATACATAAAGTCGAGTGCAAGACTTGCGGAAATTAACTAAGAACTAAATTTAAAATAATAAACTAAGTTTAAAATAATTTACTTTTTACTTTTACTTGCTGCCGGAAAGTCAGTTGTCGTCATTGTCAATTGCCACTAGATCCATTCAGTTAAAACCTAGTGACATATGGTAACCAACATCCAAATCGAACAAAACGATGTATTTCGATGAATAGTATTGAAACGTTTCCAAATCTATCAAAACTATGACGAAAAATTAAACTTCAGAGTTTTGACTTTTTAAGTTGCTTTCGTCCTACAAGTACGTAGATTAACAATAATTTTATCTCCTAGTTCTACCTTTCCTTGGAACCTGCATCCCAAAATACCAAATTGCCTATCTTGTTTCGTGAATACATTGTTGACAATGTAAGTAGCGTACAAATATTTGTATTAATTTATTATGTGTACTCGAGTTCCACTGGTTTTAAAAGGAAAAACGACAGAAGGCGGTTATGTAATAAAACAGGTTAAATTCAGATCTTCAAATATTCCATTCAGCTTTTTCAAGTAGGTATTCAAAATAAACTTTTAATAAAATTAATGTTGTTCACGGATTATTTGAACAATAAATTTCATGAAATTGTACAGTAGTAGTGAAAATATTGTTAAGTGAATTCATTTTCCCAGAAGTGATTGTAATCAACTAAGTCCAAGTCTTTAATTTAATTGAGAACAAACAGGAACGCCTTTCGACTCGAAAATTATATAGTTCTAAAGAATAATTTTTTAAACACCTCATCGATAGCAGCGCAATTTTTCACAAAAACGACACTCTTCAAATTATCCAATTATTATTGTTATTATTATTATTAAAAAAAAATAAAAATAAAACAGTTTTAAGTGTACGCAAGAATCAGGGTTTGTAGATTTTTTTTATCAAAGCCTTGGAGTGTCAGAAAATCAAATTGCAGTTTATGCTGATCCGTAAAAATATAATTTTTTGTCAATACGCACGTACGTATGGCACGTACATTTGTTTTGAACGATAAAGTAAATATTCAGAAATAATTATTTAAAGTTTACAAATATAAAGTTAAAATTCCAAGATTCAAGATTCAGAACAATCTTCAAATCATTATTATAAAAACATATTTATACGAAAAATCGTTAGAAATAATCCTCAACAGCCAAAGGAAATACATGTCTGGTATAAAACGACTTCACACCATGGGAAATAAGTACTTGGGTGATGTTGACATTTTCAATATCAACTTGGCGTGTTTTGTGGATCATCTAAAACATTTATTTCAACACTATCACTAAACCTCATATAACCTCAGCACAGGTTCTCCTAGTGAGGTGTTCACGAAACATACAACAATACCTATCCACAGTTTCACCTTCACAAACCTACCTTACACCCAACATAATAAAATTACAAAATATATTATGTAAAAATGTTTTCGAAATTGATCTATAGGTAAATACTGTAATATATAGAAATAAATAAATAAATAAATAAATAAACACATCTTGTAAACCTATAAACTAGCTGTATTTTTCTGTTTTTGTTTATATGTTTGTATGACTTGTTGTTTGACTTTTATGTAATGCAGTTTTATTCTTATTATTTCCTAAGTTTTAAAGTGTCTGTCAAATTAAAATTACAATACAAAACATATAAAAGCCATCTGGGCGTTAAATAAATAAATAAAGTAAAAAAGATTTGAAAATCTTCTTCTACCATTACAGTAAGCGGAAAATGTCGCTTGTGTCATGATGGAGGACTTAGCCAGCCGAGGAATCCCAGGACCCAAACGCGATGCCAACTCAGGCACTGACCGGTCATTTGTTCTCGAATTGCTAAGACCTTCATTTCACGAATCACACTACAATTTTTATTTTCTTAAATTTTGTTAAAATATTGCTCCGGTCGCTAAAAATGTTAAATCAGCGCTGGTTGAGTGACGAAGCAAGAAATTGTAGAATATTTCGGAGGCTTTGTGGGAAAAGCGAAGGCCGCGCCGCGACATGATAACAAAGACGAACACCATCCAGAACAGGGCAACATTGTTTTCCACAATGGCTTGTTTTTAACGGGCCGTGCTTTTGTTGAACTAATTTGCTTAAAACTTTCGCGAAATTGAATTGTCATAATGTCGTCTTTCGTACGTGAGTATTTTTTGAAAGCGGCCAGTTTATTGGATTATCTTTCATAAAATCTAAGCGGAACTTGTCCCGTGAAATTTTCATTAGTCGTACGAGCGTAACGAGTCATGCTGAGAAAGTTCGTAAAAATTGTAGAAAGGATATTTATAAACGTTTTCCACAACTGTGAATTAAATTACATTATTTGAAATGAGAGTTTCTTGGCAAACTTGGTATCTTGAAATCCTTTGCATCTTGGGGTAGGTACTTCTAAATTTAAAATTAGTGATTTGTGCAAGGCGGGTGTTAAATAATAACATAAAATCTTACCTCACAAAACGAAATCTTTTTGCGGGTGACCCGACAGTTGATCCGCTGACAGTTGGCCGCAAGAAATGATATTTACTATAAATTTTTTGTATTTTCCATAAACCAAAATTGCACATTGTATAAAGTACGCCGGGGGCTAATGGTCGGCGGATCAACTGTTATGGAATCCTTCTGGAAAATAAATTATAAATGATCAGAATTATTTATAGATCAAAAGTCTAATTATCGTCCTAAATAAGTAGTGAAAACTCTCGAAAGATGAAGTTTAACTCAATGAACACTAATTCTTTTAAAATTCCTTCAAACTTGCTGGATAATTTTAAAGAAGGCTTTTCCATCCTTGTTTATAATAATAATATTTGGATGATTTGCAATTCGTGGAATATCGACTCAAGGGCGCTGTACAAATATTTTTTTTAATGCCCTACCTTTTTAATAACTACACTCTACAATCTATTACTTTAAAAAAAAACTTATGGCTAATAGAATGTGACCACCGGTTCATCGATCAATAATACAAAACTGTAAGATAATGTACAATGTACGTGATGCTGCGACAAATTTTAAATATTATTTTATTTATGTAGACAGATAATATTAAGGACTGATCCTGGCAGATCGCAGATCACTTGAGATTTACACCGTTTATTAGAGAAATTCAGACAATTCATTACTGATGTAGTCTGGATACGGTTCTGATATAATAATTGCATACACATGTTATTGGAGCTAGTATTTGATTATGATTGACACATGTTACTGGAGCTACCATTTGATCTTGATTGACACATGTTATTGGAGCTACCATTTGATCTTGATGGTGACCGGACAACTCGGAAGAAAACCAACTCAGAACCATCTCAGATAAGTCATTTAGAGTGATAAAAAAAATATATATATATAAATAAATGGTTAAATAGGTTACGTTGGGTATGGGTTATCGGCTAATTTAAAATTATTTTTTACAAAGCTTTTAATGACTTTTCAAGGAGGTGTTGAGTTGACTTTATTCTCAGTTGGCATGCAACCGATCTTGATTGACACATGTTGTGGGAGCTACTATTTGATTCTGATTAACACATGTTATTGGAACATCTATCTGTCCTGGTATTTATTTTAATAATATATCTACGTTCCTTAATGTATGTGTTTAGGAAAGGAAAAGCATCTTTTTTGATTAGCGGTTCAGTACAAAGATTTGTTGCACGCCTTTATCGTGGGAAACCGTGCCAAATTAATAAAACTTGCGATTGATGGTTCTTTATAGTCGGAATAGTCCTTGGTTATGTCTAACCCATCAGACTAAAATTTCACAAATGACACCAGAGATCCGCCTTAGGATCTTCCTTTTAAAGAAATTCAAAATCATTTCCCAATTATTCCTTTTGAGGGCCAGTGAGTACTTTAGCTGCAGCATAAAACTGTGGAGATATTGAATTTCCTCCTTCTCGAGAGGATTGGTTTTTATTCATTTTCTAGACCTTATTTAACTATCGTTAACAATAAATTTGATTTGAATGTCTACTCTAAGCCTACACAAACTGGCACCACCATTCACAATATAATTCTCTAACCATTCTTTATCGCACAAACATTCAGTTTTTCACTACATGATATATTATATCGATTGACCGTACTATTGAACGATAATAGAACAAAAAATAAGCATATAAAAAATCGTTTTAAATAACGGCTAGAAAACTAGTTGATAATATTCCAAATAAAAATTTGAAAGAAGTCGCATCAAATAAATTTCTGTTTAACAAGTCTTTAAGCTCTAAAAATATAAAAATTAATCACAAAATCCATTGGTGTAGAGGAAGAGAAAAGTTTAAAAATAACTTGTTTACCTTAAGCGTTTAAAAAATCACACCTGAAATAAAACTTGCCTCTTATGAATACAAAAAATAATAAAGGCAATTTCGTATTTAATACGAAGAAGGTGATGAAAAATCAAATCGTTCGGGCATAAATAAATGAAATGATTGTTCAGCTTTTTATATCGGTAAAACGGATCGGAACGTCAACACGAGAAAACGCCGACGTAAGAACCTCTACAATGCATTTTTAGAATTCCAACCATTCAACTGAAACTAACCACTCTTTTGATAAAGCTTCCGAAACTAAAATAATACAACATTTAGAAGCCCCCAAAATTAAGAAAGCAGACAATAATAGATCTTTTAATTTAGTGATTAAATAAATTTAACTGATTTTTTAATTTATTATTTAAACATCTATGCGGCTTTTACATACAATGCAGTACATATTTTTGATAAAATACAAGAAATAACACGAAATATAAAAAACAAAATAAAATATAAGAGTTGGCACAAAGTAGGTAACATAAAATGTAAGTTAAGTAAAAATAGAAATAAAAATAGTTTGTGAAGTAGGTAGAAATAGTTGGCCGATACATCGTTTGAAGTTTGCCAAATTCATTTTTAGATATTTGTTACCAAGACTGTGTAAACGCTGTAATGGAAAATGCAAACTATATTTGGAATGACTTGTATGTTTAAAAAATGTTAATTTGTCTATTTGTTCATGTAGGTACATGAAGATTTATTAATTGCAGAAGTTCACAACAATCGAGTTTAGAATTTAATAATTTTAATAAAAAGATTAGGTCATTTATTTTTCGGCTAATAACTAAAGTTGAATATTTAAAATTTTAATTAAGGACGGGTAATTGATGATTTTATACCATACCCATTGAAATATATATAAATACCCATTGAAAAAATTCTATCCTCCCTTCATACGCTCCTCCTATAATAATTTGTCTCCCTCTTTTCTAGTTCTATGTTTTTTTGTCACCAATGAGGTGTCTTCTTCTTTTATAATTGTTTCTCTTTCTCTCATAGTATTATTTTCTTACATATTATAAGAAAGTACTTATAATTTGAAGCCTTGACGAAGAAATAAGCGAAACCTTGAGTTCGTTGGATATCATTTATTATTTTAATAAAAGTGATGTAAAGTTTGGTTTTTCATTCAGTATAAAATTAAAAAAATCATCCAATATGAACAATTTATCTATGTACAACGATGTGACATAAAAAATAATCACAAAATTATGGAAATAATGGGTCCATAACAGTTGATCCAACAATTGACAATTGGTCCCCCAGCGTACTTATATACAATGTGCAGTCGATTTAAGGAAAATACGTTATACCTAATTACACAAAATATAACTAAGTGACCCCGTAGGGATGTGCAGAGAGGATGAACCGCCAAATAACAAAATAATAAAACATATTTTCATTCAAATGCATCAAGGAAAAATCTTCTTCTCGTATGTACCGGCGTATAAGTATAAAAAATAAACGCTGTGTGTAAATTCCTTTGATATTCATACTAACTAATTATTATAAAAGGTATTTTTGAAGTCAAACTAAGTATCTTTTACGCTTGAAATTGGTAAATAATGAAAAAAAAAATTATTGTATACATCATTTCTGGGGATTAATTAATGGGGGATCAATTTTCGGGGGGTCAATTGTCAGGGGATCAATTGTCAGGGGATCAATCGTAGGGGGATATATTGTCGGATCACCGGTAAAAATATATTTTGTCCAGAAATTTGTCTCAGTTTTGAAAAATATTATTATTTTTATGGTACGCTTTTCTTAGGGTAGCCACAGCATTTCAGCTTTTATGGACCGTACGCCACTGGAATTAAACAATTCTAAAAAGAGACAATAGACAGCACTTGCACGCATGAGTATTTAAATAAGCTAAATGGATTTAGTTGCCCAGTTGAAATATTTATTTTGGTGAAGAACTGGATTTATAACTTTCTGGACCCAACGGAGCAATAGAATGCTTATTTTGGGAATGTCCCAGGTCTGAAGACGTTGTAGAGGGAAAGTCGACGGGGAAGACATGATTTGAGATTTTCAACGCCAAAAGAGTTTATTTTTGGGGTATAAATCCATGCTGCCGGGCAACCTTGGCCATCCTGACAAACAGGCAATTGCCGAGCACTTTATTGAAACCGGCCGTTTCTTTGGTTTGTTACTAAAGTTCTGGGAAGATCGAAAACGCATCGAGCACGCTTAATCACCAAAGCAATTGAAATCCACAAAAACCCCATCAATTTTAATAAAGATACGGTTAATTCAGGTACGCTTCATACGTCATTCATATATCTGGTAATGTTATATTATCGTAGAAACAAATTTATGGGTCGGGGAGGTTAATAGAGACGACGACGGAACTAAACTTAATAGTTCCTGGTATTCAGTGCCTATTGGCTACACCAAAATTTAACGCCGAAAATCATATTCATTTTCACTAATAATATTGAAATGCCAGCCCTTGAGCATAAGCGTGCATAAACCATGCATAAGTGGAGGATTTAAGCGTGCAACACTGTGTCGCTTCTACACACATAAACACTTCACTGCACCACCATCTTTACAAGTGCCCTCATAATGGACACTGTAACGCTGTCCGAAACATTGGCTGAAGAAGGAGGAAGCGCCTAGGGAAAGAAGAAAATGGTGTATTACCACCAAAAAATAAATACAACTTAATTTTTTTCCATATCATGGGAAACTACCTTTTTCATTGGAAACAATCGTTCTAAAAACTTTTTTGTAACCTAAATAGCGTCACGGATAAATATATCGATTTTATTTTTATCTTTTTCTTTTTTTATTTGTCTTGTTCTCTTCCATATTTTTGTTTAGATTATTAGTATTATTATTAATAAAGCACAATTTTAACTAAAGTAATTTTAAGCAATGCACAGCGTTTTGACTTTGATATTTAATAGGGACCTCTCACCAAGATGAAACAAAAAAATTCATTCAACTGAAGCATAAAATATAATAACTAAATAATATATATATTTTCTTAATAGTATTATGACACAAGATTTATTGGTTTATGAGCTGAAATAAACAGTAATTTATTAACAAAGTTTCTTCGATGAGGAACATAAGAAAACATGTAAAAAACAACTAGTACAGTTTTTCCTTGTTGGGAGAAGCATTATTTTTTTCTTTGATATTCTGTGTACATAGGTTTAAAACATCCATCGTTTAAATCCCCATGCAAACAAGAGAGGGGCGCTGCAATAACTTAAAGGAACGTACAAAACTAAACAAGACGAGGCCGTTATGAGCCCGGCGGTGGTAAGACTTTGTGATGGAGATTTATTGGTGGAATTTCGTCCTGTTTTTTTTTCTGTGGAAATCTTCCAGAGCTTTTGTGGAAGAAATCCCCCGCGAGTAGATCACGTATGGAACGAGATTACGAACATTCCTCTGGCCTTTTGTGGGAGGATGAAAAGATGATTTAATGCATTATATCCGGTTAAATTCAACTATATATTTCCATTGAGGTTTTACTTTGATGAGGATAGAGGATGAATCTTTAAAGATAATTTGCCAAAATATAAGACGTCAAAATACAAAATATTTATGAGCTTTGCATCAAATTTTACAGAAAGAAAAGGAATACAAAACTTGTCAGAACCAAAAATTGTACCTACGTTAACATTTTACATTTTCGGAAATATTGCTGTTGTGGTAGATCTTCACTTAATCGCTTCTGTTAACAGAATAACATTATCATTCATTGCTAATATATATGGTCCACCGATATAAAAACCGTCACCTAAAAACCTTTACCACCTGACCTTTCTTTTTTTTAAATAAAAAATATTTTTTATTTAGTTATGAAATATTCGTTGAACCAACCAGACAACAAAACAGATAACAAAAATGACGGTTTTTTGATATTGTATAAAACAAAAGCAATCTCAATCGCTTGGTAGCGAAAGCAACAATCTCTAACTCTTGATATCAAAAGCAGCAATCTACAAAACATGGTAGCAAAAACCGCAATCTCCAATGCTTGGTAGGATAAGCAACGATCTTTATTGCTTAGTAAAGTTAAATCGCTTGGTAGCAATCTCCAACTCTTCGTAGCAAAAACAGCAATCTAAAATGGCAGCAAAAATGGTAACCTCCAACGCTTGGTAACAAAATCAGCAATCTACAACGGTAGCAAAAGTAGTAATCTCCAAAGCTTGGACCCAAAAGCAGCAATCTACAACGGAAGCAAAAGGGATAATCTACAGCGCTTGATAGCAAAAGCAGCAATCCACAACACTTGGTAGAAAAAGCAGCAATCTTTGACGTCTGGTAACAAAAGCAGCAATCTAAATCGCTTGGTGGCAAAACCAGCGATCAACAAATTAAAAGTTATTTTACTTTTTATAGACGTTGTGTTGAACAAAAATCGAGGATGCGAATAATCCCTGATATCAACATACTTTCTTTAATATTATTATGTAATACTTCTCAGCTTCTGACGAAATCCTATTAAACGTTTACAAGTTTATTTGTCTTTTTCTCAAAAACACAATAGTAAGAGATTGTTTCCTTTGCTTTTATATCCCTCTTTTAAGGTTTTTTAACTCAGTCTTTTTCAGGATTGACGATAAGCGATTATTTAGTAACATAAAGGGTAATTTCGTTTCCCCGCCCAGGTTTTATACATGTGGAATATACCAAGAATAATACTACCCTTCCACTTACAATTTGCCTGGCAGTTACAGATGAAGGGCACTTAGGCGAACAGAAATAAGCGATCTTAAGTTTACGAGTTTTTTTTTTAAATCACATACAGTATACTTTATACGTCGTAAAGCAAAAAAATCCATAAGATTACAAATACTTGGAGGATGAAGATTAGTTTCAATTGGGTGTTTATCTGATATTTGTAAATGCTCATCATCGACCCCCCCCTCCCCCCCAATCTGCATTTTTTAACCGATAACTCTACAAAATTAATTCCGACTGAGACTGAAGCGACCGATTTGGACTTGGGACCGATTTGTGGCGCCCATCTCTTTTTGTAACATAACTTGTCACATTTACTTCGTACATGACAGACGTAAGGTACAATATTGCATGACAACAATATTGTGATGGCTTGTTTTGTATCAAGTAACCATTTAATCATTAGCAGTTAAAAACCCGCACCACAGGTTTTTCGCACAATAGGAAATGGTTTGAAAAATAGCCTGTTCCTCGGATCCACTGTCATCGAGTGATAGTTACCGGTACAAAGTAACCAAGAGACGCAATGACGTCATACGTAATATGTAGTCGCACGATACAACTGTGTATGCCGTCAACCTTTCCATATCCGGAAAGATGCATTAATTTTATAAATCCGTAGTACATAAACCTAAGTGGAAATTTTCCACATGCGAGCTGCTGACGGAAGTAGCGACATCTTGTGACAGATTCTTGAATTATAAACCGAATTATAACAGTGGCTTTGCTTCAAATTCCACGAACACAGGTATTATTTGTGGCGTGGCGAGTAAGGCATGGCGTCAGATATTCTATCGAAGTGGGGTTCTGAAATTCATGAAAAAAATCATCTCAATGGCGCTTTATTATTTTTTAGTATTGCGATTGCTCGGGCTTGTGGTTGTGCGCACAATCGTGTATACCCGACGCGTTATCTATTCAGGATGTTTCAGGCGCTCGGTAAATACCCGACTTCTCGTGATGTAATGTCAGCTATTTACCTCTCCCGTATAATAATAAAAATAATATTTGGATGATTTGTATAGCGCCGTTTTGCGAAAAATCACCTCAAGGGCCCTAATAAGTATTTTTTTTAAAGTTCGTAAGTTGTGCATTGTTTTCAACAGAAAAGTAATTAAACATGTTACAAGAAAACTAAGAATATAAACCGATAATTGATAATGATCTGCCTTGTATTTTGACAAAACATATGTCAAAAGAAGATATATTATAAAGGTGTTTACAAAGTTCTTTGACGGTTTTTTATTGTGTGCCCACAGGAATATAATTTATTCCTAACCTAATTTCATCCAACAATTCATTCTTAAGAAGTATCTAAAACATTAATCACGATAAAGCAATCTCGTAAATAACTGACGTGTTAGCATTGGACACATCTAGCATTTACGAAGCTATTTCAGGCATTTATCGTGCACCCGAGCGCTGTCAAAACATCCCGAATGGATGACGCGTCGGGTATTTACCAATATGTATGGTGATTTTTCCCCCTGAATCCCAACTCGGCAGCCCTGGTGGCCACTACCAATTCATATTAACTTTATAAAAAATGATTAGCAAGGAAATAACGAAATACAGGCACAACACCCAGGTTTTGAGATATAAATTATTCGAGATCGTATTTTAATTTTTAAAAAAATAGATGTTTCGAATAGATATTGTTATCTCCAAAAGACATATGCGCTAAACAGGAACGTTTCTTAAACCTCAGGGTAAGATGCTAAAAATCTTCACTTTTGGGGAAGTTTTAAGAGAGTGGGGATGGGAAGGTGACGAGACAGAGGCAGATTAAGAAGTACCAGGCTGTTCAGAACCGGTTAAAGCAAAGACGGCTAAAGCCATTTCGAACAACGTTTTGAATCTGGATGGTGGTATTTCATCAGGGCAATACTGAGAGTTTTGACCACTGAGAGATCTGGTCATCTAAAACGGCGATTCTTTTCGGGGGATCTTGAAAAATTAAAACTTTGACATTTATTTTAACTATTAAAACTAATTATAAAAATAAAAATAAATATGCAGTTATTTAAGTTAGAAGGTCATTCATTATTTATAAAAAAATTTAAAAATTGGACTGGAATTCTCTATTATGTGATTTTTTTTCGAAGAATAATTACACAACGTAGCTTTTATGAAGTTTGTACTTTTTAAGCTAGTACTCCCAAAATAATGGTTAACCATGAACGGTGCTGAGAAAGTACAGCTTGTTTTTTAAACAGCCAATAATTCTCTATGGTTTCTTCGCCATTGTAAAAAAACGATGTAATTCTTTGTGTAATGAAATTTATAGGGAGTGACGTTGAACGAATAGCTTTAGTTTTTTTCGGGCTAAAAACGCGTGTTGAGCATTTTTCCACCGTGAAAGTTATTTTCGCTGGGAATTTGTAAAAGTCTGCGGAGAAAATGTTTTACGTGATGCGAGCGAGACGCTTTTAACCTGACATTCAAAATCATAGTTGCGTGAATAATAAACTGGGCGTCACGGAAGTAATTAACCACAGCAAAAAATAATAGTAAGAATCTATGAAAGTTTCATATTATTACGCTAACGTCTGTCTATCACACTTGCTTCATGCTCTAGCCTCAAATGGAAGTGCTGCCATCTATAATATTAAAAGAGAAGTTTCCTTGAAAATGTATCCACGCCCAGCTGCGGGTTCTACATGCATGCCTTCTTGTCCTGGTTGAAAATCGTCAAACACTCCATCAAATAATCAGATGATTGCATTTATTAATTGTCAACTGAGAGCAAATCCAGCATCCATCTGGTAGAGAGCTTCTTTATTCCCAAATATTCATGCAAAATGTTGAGCAAACTATTATGCTTAGTCCCTTCATACACAGAGATACTTACAAGCGACTCGACTCTGATGCGCATAGCGCACGCACCGCTCGTAAGTACCCGCCATACTATCTTGCTATTGTTCGTATACGAAGCTATGCACCTACTATTGTTTGACGTCAGTTGCACGCTCCTAACGGTGCAGGTAGCGCGCTACGCTACTTGTATTCGTATCTACTACTATCTTTTTGACGTTTGACAGAACTGGCGATCGATCTCGAATGAAATGTTTAATTTGTTCTGGAAATGAAAAAAATGCATGTTTATATAACTCACGTTACCAGAATACGTAAGAAAAATTTTAGTGGAGAAGGCAAGAATTGATGTTGCAAAAAAGTATATTTTTTATGAATTCAGGAGTTAACAAGTTCACCAAATTTAAATAAGTATCCTTTGAGATTCTGTAGAAAGAATGAAACTTGTTGTCATCATCTCATGCAATCCTCTGGCGGCAAGGAACGCCCAGCAGTTATATTTCTTTCGATATATGGGTGAAGTCAAAATCTTCAATTAGATCGTTTTTAATTCTTATAATTGAGCCCTTGCCCGGAAGAATGTTATATCTAACAATATTTTAGTTCCGAGAAAAATTGAAAAAATGAAACCAGTTACATTTCATAACATTTTATATTTAAAATATGTAATACATATGATTCTTAAGAGTTTTAATTGAAAAATTGTCTATAGGGGCAATTTTATTAGAGATTATTACTAGAATTCACGCAAAATTTGTGAAATAATGTTGTATATGAACACTTTCACATACAACGTTATTCCACAAAAGGTTTTTTTTACTACGGACCTTACAGAAAGCAATATGCTCTTCGAACATAAAAGTACACATGTCATTGATGTTTGTGAGCTTAAAAAGCTAAAAACGATATAAATAAATGAAATCATTAACGTTCTAGATATTGTCTTGAGATCAACATACAACATTATTCCACAACGGCTCTTTAGCCGTTAAAACAGTTAAAACAGGTTAATAATATTTTTCTGGACAAATTTTACGTTCCTGCATTCTTCAGCATTCTTGGCTTTGAAGACTTTCTAGTTGAATAAATAAATAAATAAATAGTTCCCATAAATTAAACCAGGCACCGAGATTTTGATAAATGGCGTTATACGAGTACAACATTCTTCCAAAAAACCAAATATTAAATGGCTGTTTTAGGCCTCCCTAAAAAAACATTCATTACATTCAATTAAATTTAATTTATTTAATGTAATTAATTTTAATGTTATTATGTTATGTTATAAATAAAATTAAAATTTAATGTACTTACTGTAATTTAATTTATTGTAATTTAATTTAATGTAATTTAATTTAATTAAATAAATTTTATTTTTGTAATTTAATTAAATAAATCAATTTAATTCGATTCCATTCGATCCGATCCGATCCGATCCGATCCGATCCGATCCGATCCGATCCGATCCGATCCGATCCGATCCGATCCGATCCGATCCGATCCGATCCGATCCGATCCGATCCGATCCGATCCGATCCGATCCGATCCGATCCGATCCGATCCGATCCGATACGATCCGATACGATCCGATCCGATCCGATCCGATGCGATGCGATCCGATCCGATGCGATCCGATCCGATCCGATCCGATCCGATCCGATCCGATCCGATCCGATCCGATCCGATCCGAACCGATCCGATCCGATCCGATCCGATCCGATCCGATCCGATCCGATCCGATCCGATCCGATCCGATCCGATCCGATCCGATCCGATCCGATCCGATCCGATCCGATCCGATCCGATCCGATCCGATCCGATCCGATCCGATCCGATCCGATCCGATCCGATCCGATCCGATCCGATCCGACCTGATCCGAACCGACCCGACCCGACCAGACCCGACCCGACCAGGCCAGAGCAGACCAGACCAAACCAGACCAGATCAGATCAGATCAGATACGATACGATCCGATCCGATCCGATCCGATCCGATCCTATCCGATATTCGATTCGATTCAATAAAATTCAATTCAATTCAATTCAACTCGATTCGATTGGATTGGATTCGATTCGAATCAATTTAATTAAATAAAATCAAATCAATTAAATTTAATTTCGTTTGGCTTAGTTTAGTTTCGTTTCGTTTTGTTTCGTTTCGTTTCGTTTCGGTTCGGTTCGGTTCGGTTCGGTTCGGTTCGGTTCGGTTCGTTTGGTTCATTTTGGTTTCGTTTTTTGGTTTCTTGTTTTTTCGTTTTTTGGTTTCGTTCAGTTCGTTCGTTTTGGTTTCGTTTCGTTTCATCAAAACTTCCGAAAATTCAGACTTTTAAATCAATGTAATAAGACCATGAACAGGGACTCGAATGATTTTCAATTCTTAGCAGATCCGACATTGTTCTTCGGGACCGTAGATTTAAATGAATAAAACTGTGATATATCAAAAAAAATCAAATAAAATTTATTTGCGCACGCCGGTATTTGAACCCGCGTCCTCCGGATTCCTAGTCGAGGGCCTAGCCCCTCGACCACGGAGGCCGTCGTGGAACCTCAAAACATCCTTTACCATCTTTCCTGACGCAAATAGTGGTTTCTTGTAGTAATTACGTTTAAACAAATTGTTACTTAAATAATTTCTAAATGAGGTACTTCGTTAATTCTATTAATCTAGTTTTCAGATATTATTTGCATACAAGTTTCTGTAACATATTTTTGATAAGTCTGTAGGTATCCTTATTTTTTCTAGGCAACCCAAAACCTTTGTGTGTTTTATAGACGGTACGCTCTTTAAAAGGCTTTTATAAAACAATGTTTGCCTCGATTGAAAATTGTATTACCTAGTACTTAAAATTAAATGTTCTATCACAATAAGAGTGTCTTAATATTTTGTCATATTTAATACCTGAATCATAATATGCAAGTAGGTATTTATTAAAACACTTTTATTTAATAATACAGTGATTTCTTAAATAACATATAAATACAGATACAGTTTAATAGGAGTAGTAAACATAGGAAAGCGCCACTGTTGTTCAAATGCCAATTCTAAATTAAAAAAAAAAACGCAATATAGATTCCCACTGATCTTAAAATTAGAATTGCAATTTATTATACCTTGTTACGTTACAAAATAGACCGCCAATATAGAGGCGCGCGCACTACCCCCTCCCGCGAGCGAAAAACCGAGCGGCCGCTAGACGCGCCGCTCACGGCAAGCCGCCAGTCTTCAGCAAGCGAGCTTACAGGGCCCACGTTCCGCACGAACATGGGCGACACCAGTTCAGTTTCGCCGTTTGTGCGCTTCCGTTCCCCGATGGACGGTGCGTAGACTGAGAGAATCAAGCGCGTGAAGCCGCTGTTGGCCCATAAACCAAACGTGAGTCAATTACCATGTTACCCTTTGTGTGCAATTAAATGTATTAGCCCTAGCCACGCGTGATAGAGAAGAGAGACGGACATTCAAACTAACTTTCAGCTAGGATCGTTCCTTTTATATATTATTGTGTCTCCTAGAATTGAATAAACTGTTTATGTGATAACCTACCGTGTTTTGCTTGACGAGGGAGGCCCTGGGGAGAATGGAGAAGCGTGAAGTTCCGAACCACAAGCACTAGCCTTGAGGTTACGAGGCATCCTGCTTGCACCGAATCCTGAGCTAGTTTTTATTTGGGGCAGATACAGCAGCTAATTGTATTAAATATGTGGGAGCTTTCTCCAACCCTGCCGATAGCATCAGCACGCCCGTTGACGCTAACACTGGCGCTAAACGTGGGGCCATTTAAATTTTTTTCTGTTCCACCACGGCCTCGTTCCCAAGCAACAATTGTAAACTCTGAAATGTTATTATGATGTATTGTTTATTCCCAATTGTCTAGCACTTCCAACAGGAATCTCGGCGCGAACGTAATCTCGAATCACAATTTAAATTATTACGGACGCGATTTTATCATTTGTGACTCGTCACTCGACAAAATATTACCGGTATTCCAACGCAAGGTGCCCAACCTAGGAAGTTGTCGCTGCGAATAATACAGTGATTACAAAGTGTCGGCCGATTAAAATTGCTATTTTCAATACAAGTGAATAGTGGAAATAAACACAAATTAAAGAAGAATTTATTCAACAATTAAAATCATGTACATGATAAACAAATCATCCGCTTGGTCTCGAAAGTGCTAAATATTTTTAATAATATACTAGTTTGCAGCACGCTGGTACGTTTCTTTAAACGGACACTTGCTGACACCTAGGGAACAAGTGGATTTAAATTCTTTCTGTCATTTGACAATTAAGTATTTTTGACTCTGTCGTCTGATGAAACCGGATCATGCCATGCCATGCCAAATCACATTCGAATAATGCAAAAAATACTAAATTCGCGTTGACGTGGATTCCTTGACATCTGACACTATAATACCTTGTCAATTGACAAAGAAGGTAATATCTTGTCGAAAAGACGAAGGGAATTCGCGGGTAAATACCAAAAATTGGTGCTGTTTAAAGCCAGGCTATAGGAAGCCGCGTAATGAAACCATGCCCCCAAGATATTGTTGAATTCTCAAACAAATTACTTCCACGAAAACTTGTGAAAATTTTTTCCGATTTTTTCCTTTTTTCGATTTTTTTAATTTTCGAAATATTTTTTTTCCAAAACGCTTGGAGTTTTTCTAAAAAACGCATTGCCAGAGGAAAATCGCTGCCCAAATTTTCTCCAGTTTTCGGACTCTGAAAATTTTTTCGATTTTTCCTTTTTTCGATTTTTTTTTAATTTTCGAAATATTTTTTTTCCAAAACGCTTGGAGTTTTTCTAAAAAACGCATTGCCAGAGGAAAATCGCTGCCCAAATTTTCTCCAGTTTTCGGACTCTGAAAATTTTTTCGATTTTTCCTTTTTTCGATTTTTTTTAATTTTCGAAATATTTTTTTTCCAAAACGCTTGGAGTTTTTCTAAAAAACGCATTGCCAGAGGAAAATCGCTGCCCAAATTTTCTCCAGTTTTCGGACTCTGAAAATTTTTTCGATTTTTCCTTTTTTCGATTTTTTTTAATTTTCGAAATATTTTTTTTTCCAAAACGCTTGGAGTTTTTCTTAAAAACGCAGTGCCAGAGGAAAATCGCTGCCCAAATTTTCTTCGAAATATTTTTTTTTCCAAAACGCTTGGAGTTTTTCTTAAAAACGCATTGCCAGAGGAAAATCGCTGCCCAAATTTTCTCCAGTTTTCGGACTCTGAAAATTTTTCCGATTTTTTCCTTTTTTCGATTTTTTTTTTAAATTTTCGAAATTTTTTTTTTTCCCAAAACGCTTGGATTTTTCCTAAAAAGCACGTGGCCAGAGGCAAACCTCTGCCCAAATTTTCAAATAACCCAAACACTTACAAATACGCGTTTTTTCGCAGAAGCATTTTGTAAAAAAAAAAAAAAAAATATATATACGTCCCCAGTGGTCAATCCCTGGCAAAAATTTCTTTCCAATTACGGATAAAGAGTCGAGTTCTCGTTTTTCTCCCAACGTAAGGTCACCCTGACACGACCCTATACACTATGGAAGTCCCTCAAGTCACGCTGGGTATAATCCCCCACATTTCTACGTCAAAAAAGGAAGAACTACTACAGGCCCTGAGAAGTAGAAAGATTTCTCCCAGGAATAAATCCAAAAAATGCCTTATTCAATATGCTTCTTTCTACAACAAAAAGTACATCAGGAAGCACGTCACGTTCAAGGAAGAACGTCTGGAGAAGAAACAACACTCTGTCGCAAGGTGCGCTGTACTTCTCTGCCAAATTGGCACCCCGTTTTGTAAAAACGAAAGATTCCCCAAAGAAAACTTTCGCCCAAGCCTTTCGTCCGGCATAAAACCGGAGCACAACGAAAGGAAATGTTTTTTAGAAACCTTTCTAGCTCTGGCACAGTGGTGTCAACTGTAGCCAAAGCCATGGAAGAAATATAATTCTCCCTTGTGGTTTCGTTTCATTTTATTTTTATTTTTGTTTGTATAAATATCTCGTCATCATCAGTCATTCGCCTCTAATTGCTGCCCCAGGTGTCAAACCTTGGAAACATCGTTTTTTTTCTAAGCATGCACACCTCTACCTGAAATTGATCACTTCGGAGAAAGGAATTCCCTGTGGCTTACTGCAAGTAGTCAGAGACTACGTGCCCAAGGTTTTGTGCATCGTCACAACTAGCAGCATCACATTTTCACATCATCATGTCATACCTCGTCACCCCTTTCTAAATGTTAGAAAAATCTTTTTTGTACATTAAATATCGGGTCCTCGCCAAAGTGCATCTAACCCTTATGTCATATGTAGTTAAATTAGGTAAGCAAACCTGTGTAAACCCACGGCGGTATCAGATGTTTGCTACCCGTTCTAAGTTTTTTTTTTCTGTTTTTTAAGAAAATAGAATGGCGCTCAATAAATAACCCTAATTGCTCTAGCTCTCCCCAGAACTGAATGTGGAGTCTGGAAAGTATCGTTATAAAAGGGACAACTTTCAACGTGCCTCTTCATTAACGATAAATTTTTTTTTTACAACATTTCAGCAACATTGAGTCACCCTGGGTCTCAACTGCTCAAACTGAAATTTTGGGGTTGCCTTGTTGTGACTTATCACGTGCAAAGTACGAGGTCACAACAAGAAGCCAGGTCTCCAAGTGAACCACCCTGTGAACAACCCATCCCATTATTATAATTTTCATAACACCAGGGTGTGTCCATCGCAGTCTGTTTAAGTAAGTAAAACCTAGAAGGTCTTAAACACTCAAATCGGACCAATGTAAATAATTTGCCTTGTCAAACAACGATAAGCGCATGTCTTGTATTGTTGCTACCATCGTACGTGTAAGTACAACAAAAGTTGTACCATCACGATACGATACTCTGTGCGTAACCAAAAGGGTTGTACCACAAAGGATCTCTTTTGCGGTAAGCTTAGATGAAATTCACATTCCATCAGCACGCCAGAAAATTTTTTTGTCCCTTAATTGTTGAAGTATAAAATCTTGGCCAGATCTTCAAATATGTTTTTGCCTTTGTGCAAGTCTTTAACGTACGCTAATATGGATTTATTATGCTACGGTATTGTTGTACTAAGTACATCAGTATGTCTCGCCGTCTGTATTGAATAGGTACCTTTATATGAACGTTAACCCTTGTTGCCATCATAGGTGGGAACCTTATAAAATCTGCCGTCATAGATGGGAATCTCAGAATATCTACTAAATGCGATACGGGGAGCCCGTTATAATTACTCTGTGGGTTTTTGTCAGAAATGTCATAAATACCTAGTCTTTTGCACCTCCCTTCAATACTGGGCAACCCAGTTGTAATTCGTTCATTGTTATCCGTGAAGACGTTATAAAACTTACTTGCAAATCTTTTGATTTTGCAATCTTGTACGCTATACGTGAAGACGTTATAATACTTACCATGAATCGTGCGAACGAAATAATATCAAACCTTTATGTGTGAACTACTCAATGTAGTCCACACCCCTTTTTTGTAATCATTAATATGCCCGTGGACTTCCTGTCACAAGAACCCAGGAACTATCTACTATCTCAAAAGGACTAATCATACGCTTCACTCATGATTATGGGGCATCGTGTCGTGGGAGTTAAGTTGATTGGACACAAAAACACCTAACTCGTTGTCTGGGAGACGAACAAAGAAAATCCCCAGGTTTGTGAGATTTGAGCAAGGGTCTGTCATTTCTCGCAAACAAGTAGGAGAATAAAACGACCCCTAATCTTCTGCCCAATACACGTAGAGGATTAGACTTTTATGTCAGTGTATTCTTTTGTCCAACACTACCAAATATTATTGTAATGTGCCAGGATGACTGCTGTAGACCTTGTTTCACCTCCACCCAGAGGTCGAATTTCGGAAATAGCCGAGTCCCCAGCAGTTTTCTTCGTTCAAATGTTCCCAATTATCACCCTCCCCCTTCCTCGAAATTATCCGTGAATGGGGATATATGCGTTACGCACTTGGCGTTTCGTTTGTCAAATGGGACAATCTTCATACGCGGATCCTTTCAACTTCCTACTCCTTTCCCACTTTGTTATAACTAATCTTGTACGCAATGTTTTGTTTTTCGAAAGTAGAAAAAATGCTACCGTATAGACGTGAGCATAGGTCATGGAAGACCAACTTCTTTCGAATGGGAATTTTGTTATACGTACAATCCCTCAACCACGTATTCTTGGAAATGTATTTGGTAAAGAAAAAAACCAAAAGGGGTTACACAGAACCTGTCCTTGAATACGTACCTTTGTAACATGTATTAGGAATTAGCCACATTTAGTTAGCTCTCTCTCCGTCTCTCTCTCTACACGCCAAACAAATCCAACTTTTTCTCAACATGCACACTTGTTTCTCTCCAAACTTTTTTCATCATTGGTCTACTAGGCAGGTAAACTTCAAGAAATTTTGTTCTAATAATAATTTTTGCCGGATTTAAAAAAAAAAAAACCAGCAGCTCTGCACCCTATCTACATCTGCGCCTCTTCATGCTGCCCTCGCTACCGTCACGGAGGTCCCTTGCCTTCAATCCCTGCGTACCAAAAGCACCCGACCGCATCTAACATAACCTAGTGTGAGTCGTGCGTGTAGTTGCGAATTGTATCACCACAAAGAACCGACACTCAAAACAAACCCGAGCACGCCAGCTCTAGGTTGGTTCCTGTTCCTGTTGCCCTTGTGCAAATGCTCTGCTGCCATTATGCAAATATTCCTGCTGCATAATACAAATGTTCCTGTTGCCCTTGTGCAAATGCTCTGCTGCCATTATGCAAATATTCCTGCTGCATAATACAAATGTTCCTGTTGCCCTTGTGCAAATGCTCTGCTGCCATTATGCAAATATTCCTGCTGCATAATACAAATGTTCCTGTTGCCCTTGTGCAAATGCTCTGCTGCCATTATGCAAATATTCCTGCTGCATAATACAAATGTTCCTGTTGCCCTTGTGCAAATGTTTCTGCTGCCATTATGCAAACGTTCCTGCTGCATAATACAAATGTTCCTGTTGCCCTTGTGCAAATGCTCTGCTGCCATTATGCAAATATTCCTGCTGCATAATACAAATGTTCCTGTTGCCCTTGTGCAAATGCTCTGCTGCCATTATGCAAATATTCCTGCTGCATAATACAAATGTTCCTGTTGCCCTTGTGCAAATGTTCCTGTTGCCCTTGTGCAAATGTTCCTGTTGCCCTTGTGCAAATGTTCCTGCTGCATAATGCAAATGCTCTGCTGCCATTATGCAAACGTTCCTGCTGCATAATGCAAATGCCCTACTGCCATTGTGCGGATGCTCCTGTGCCCTTGCGCAAATAACAATACCAACGATTGTTCACAAAACAATCCCACTACATACAAAAAACCAGTGTACCAACCACCAATTGCGATTCCACTCTCCAGTACTTCAATGGTTTCGTACTGGCTCACCCACAGGATCCGGAAGCAGTTACCCTTTCGACCTCTGTGACAGGTAGAACTCTCCACACCACCTAGAAGCCTCATCATGTGTTCTCTTCCTCGTAATTTCTTAAAGGCCCTAGTGTCCCTTGAGTGTAATCTCAAATGGGCCAGGTTACTGTGACAAAGTAACCTTGTAACTTCAGTGAAACGTTCAACCACCCCAGACATCCTACGCAAACCACGTTCGCAAACATTAGCTCACAGACCAATGATACAATTTTAGAGTTTTTTTTTTCTATCACTGCATAACCCTTGTACCTTTCTTCAACAGATCCTTGTTCTTTGCAACTGTATTTATGTATGCCACTGCCTTTATATACATTTATTGACAATTCCTTGTTACACCATGTATCTTCTCTTTTGCGTTCTGTTCATAACTATTCTCCAGCTAGGAATCTCTCTCTCTCTCTCTCTCTCCTCGTTTCTCTTAAATGTTTTTGGCACAAGTGCTGAAAAGGTAAGAGGATTTATTAGTCCTACAGCTCCATTACCACGTCGCTTTTATTGCGGCGAGGGGGGAAGTGTTACGTTACAAAATAGACCGCCAATATAGAGGCGCGCGCACTACCCCCTCCCGCGAGCGACAAACCGAGCGGCCGCTAGACGCGCCGCTCACGGCAAGCCGCCAGTCTTCAGCAAGCGAGCTTACAGGGCCCACGTTCCGCACGAACATGGGCGACACCAGTTCAGTTTCGCCGTTTGTGCGCTTCCGTTCCCCGATGGACGGTGCGTAGACTGAGAGAATCAAGCGCGTGAAGCCGCTGTTGGCCCATAAACCAAACGTGAGTCAATTACCATGTTACCCTTTGTGTGCAATTAAATGTATTAGCCCTAGCCACGCGTGATAGAGAAGAGAGACGGACATTCAAACTAACTTTCAGCTAGGATCGTTCCTTTTATATATTATTGTGTCTCCTAGAATTGAATAAACTGTTTATGTGATAACCTACCGTGTTTTGCTTGACGAGGGAGGCCCTGGGGAGAATGGAGAAGCGTGAAGTTCCGAACCACAAGCACTAGCCTTGAGGTTACGAGGCATCCTGCTTGCACCGAATCCTGAGCTAGTTTTTATTTGGGGCAGATACAGCAGCTAATTGTATTAAATATGTGGGAGCTTTCTCCAACCCTGCCGATAGCATCAGCACGCCCGTTGACGCTAACAACCTTTGTTATTATGGGTTAACATAATGAAGACTAACGATATTGTAATAAAATATAAAGCATAGTTTAGAAATTGCTCCATTTTATTTAATACTAGCTTGAATACCTGGCGTTGCCCGGGCTTTAGATCATGTCTCTAATTTAGATCTGAATATATTTAACTCATTAAACTCAGCAGTGATTTTTTCTTTCGAACTACCGCTAAATTCAAAATTATGTTAAATTAAATGTAAGAAAATCAATTTTTTATGAGAAAAACTCTCTTTTTATAACTTTTTGAAGGTTATTCTCATCAACGTAATATATCATTGAAGAAGAAGATAACACTTATAATCTAAATGAAAATATGAAAGAAAACAAGACATAAAAAATAGAAAAAGACAATGGTCGCAACTGGGACTCGAACCCAATTCTTAGAATGATTGTATCCAATAAAAAGAGTAGTTGCCTATAATATGGAAAAAAAACTAGTTGAAGATAATATTGTTGATTCTAAATATTTGACGGCCTCCGTGGTCCCGAGGCGAGACTCTCGACTCACAATCCGAAGGTCGCGGGTTCGAACCCGGCGTGCGCAAATAAATTTTATTTGATTAATTTGTGTTATTTCACGATTTATTCATTTAAAATAATCTAAAGTATATTTGCGGCACGTTCCAGAGTGGAAGATACTATCAGTATCGCCCTGGTGTAAGACCACCATTCAGAATTGAAACGTTGCTTGAAATGGCTTTAGCCGTGTTTAGTGACCAGATCTGAATAGCCAGGTACTTCCCCACCTTCCTCTTCTCTATTTCCTTCCCCTCCCCACTACCTTCAGCCTCACAACATACCCCGATTGGGGATGCCATAGTCTCACTGGCTCCAGACGGGAGCAGTTGGGACTCTTGTGCGGTATTAACTGTAAAAAAAAAAAAAAAAAATATACATTCAGTGTCACTGCACTTTAAAATAATATTTGTCAGGTAAATTGGTGTTGCCAGCCGACAAATTTTGTAGTTCCATTTTTAATATTTTCTACTCTTATTTGACAGACTATATGTACTTACGAGTATATTATTATTTTAAAGATATCATTGTTTGTACATACATGTGGTGAGTGCTGGATGGAGAAAAAATAATTTAAATTATTGTTAAGGCCGGTCTCCTACGACACGCTTGCGACCATTTTCACAAACAATGCCTCAAACATAACAATAAACATTTTGTTCGAACATGCTAAATGGGGGCGTGGTTGTTCACATTTTGTTTTCAGACGCAATGTTTGCGCTTCCCGTGGCCGACGGAAAAGTTGGAAGAGGAGAGGAAAAGAGGGAAGAAAGGAAGGCAGAAAGGAGATCGTTTTATTTTTTGACAACCGCCAGGTGGTGCCGTCAGTCATGGAGCATGCAAGGAGCATAAATCGAGTTTTTTGAGGTTATGTGTACTGAGCGAGCTTACTAATTATAAATCACAAAATAGTAAAATGTAAAACTGTATCATAATTCAACTAAAAACTTCCAACAATATCTTCATTTTCTTAACGGATATTTTTTTGGCTGCTATCTTTTCGTAAAATTAGTGTTTGGTATCTCCAAAAATGACGATGCTTTTAAATTGGGTAAAAAGTAAGCAATGGTGAAGAAACCTGACGTCTCGCAAAAACACGATTGAGTTTCCACGCCAATGATTTGTTTTGCTTAGAAATAACTCGCTTTTCTTACGGGACAGAAAACGTGTGTTAAATAAAATATATTCACTTCATAATGCCAGAGCTTTCCATTATATACAGCCTATAGCACTCGCATATATTTTATCTTTTTTTTGGTGAAAGAACTTTTTAAATCGTTATATTGTTTTATGCGTTAAATTTCATTTTATTGTTAAAAAAAAATCGTTATATTGTTTAATGTGTAACAAACAAACACACAGAAGAAAATCATCGCATTTATCTTGTATGAATAAAATATGAAGAGAACAGATAAGACAGTTTTGTTTAACATTATTCGTACTTTTGGTTTTGGCCGCTCATGTGGGATTGAACCTAAAAACTTTATATCTGCAACCAAGCAAAACTAACTCCCAACTGCGGAGCCAATCAAGGTATCTTCCCACACATATCTATTCAACACTTTACTTTTAAGTAATACTTCAGCAGAGCTGGCAACATTATTTCTTTTCTCTTTGGACTTATTTCCCGACCAGGGTTACAGCAGATAGAGGGGGGTAGGAGAAAGAACAAAATTAGCGGATTTGTTCCAATGAAAATAAACGCTGCGAAGAACATTTTATCTGTTTCCCTGATTGGCTGGGATGGCTAAGGATGTAACGAACCGTATCGGTCCTATTCCAAATAAAAAGAATTTCAGATAATTCTCTCGACGCCGTCTTGTGCAATTATTATGGTTCCTCATCAGAGCTGGGATTCGAAAAAAGAAAATATTAAATCTGAATCGACGCTGTAACGAGGTTATCTAGAAAGCAGTTCGTGAACAGTAGTTCTCGCGTCCAAAATAATGTTTCTAGTTTCACCTTAACCTCTCAGGTTAATTTGTTCGCTTTTGGGGGTCTCGTAGAAATCGTTGTGTCTCCCTTACTATCATGAAGAGAAACATAATCTAATCGGTGTTAGAAAGAAAAAACACCACGCTAAGTAATAACAATGTTTAATTTTTGCATATATATTAAGATTTATAACGAAAATAATATATAAAATAATCAACTGGCCGCAAGGCGAAACTTTGGGTTTAATAGTTTATTAAAGATTATTTTTGCAGTGAAACTTCTATAGCCCCGTTGTGACTTTAAATTCGGATGAAACGGAAATGACGCACACAGCACCTGGAAAGCATCAAACTCCTATCAAGGCATCTATTGGTTGAGATATAAAACGGAAATGACACTAGGTCTGCGATCATTGGCCGATTTGATTATGACCTTAATTTTCAAGGCTCCGTGGTTCTTCATTGATTGAGATTGTTTTGGTAAAGATTTGCTTCTACCGCGTGTTAACAGCACTCGAATTTTTTTCAAATTGACATGGCCGTGTTAACTAATTAAGTACGTAGGTATATAAGTAAATATTTAAAAATCTTTTGATTTCAGAGAAAACGTGTCTCAGGCACGTTTTGTCAGATTGTTAAAAAAATATGGAATATTTCAGAACTTATCCAAAAACTAAAAACTACTTTTGAAAATTTATTTTGGAACAAACATAAAAAAAAGTTAAAAAAAGCTCACTTTAAGTTTTTTCTAACTCACATTACTGATAATGAAAAAAAAAATGACGCATAGATTGCATTAGAAAAATATATTAATAACATAACCATCACCTTACTTATATATTGTATGAAAAAAAAATTAAACACTCAAAAATTAAATATCACTTTTATATTTTTCCGTATTAACAAATTTTCATGAACTTGGTTTCATAAAGATAAACATTTTAATTATTTTGTGGTTAACTTTTAGAAATTATACAGCGTGATGTTTTCTATTTTTAACACCGTAAAGATCATATTTTACACTAAAAGTAAGAGAGACACAACTATTTCTTTGAGACCACGAAGGTAAGATAGAAATTCACTCTAGGGTAAAAGGCTGTTTGTTCGTAAAACCGAACAAATTAGTACGACGGGTTAAAAAATGCAACTAACGTAGCATTTTTGGTCATAAACAGCTCAAAAACACAATAGGAAATTATATGAAAGAGGAGTGACTGAAAAGGTAAAGGGTAGAACTATTTTAAATTTGAGCGCAATGTGTGCAACTTTGAATGTGACATTCACAGGAAAGGGAGAACACAAAATTTTGCTGAACATGCAGTAAATATAATGCTTACCAAACGTTTCCAGCAGACAGAAATTTAAGTACGTTTTCCAAATGGAAACAATGCAATTTCATATAATCCTACCAACAAAAATACAAATTTTCGTTTTGTCTGACTGTAAATCTGGTTTAATGAACTATAGAACTGGAATCTGACTTGAATATCGCAAGGTTCGTAGAAAATATAGTAGTATTTAACATACATTTTCTACAAACCTTATGAATGTCAGGTCATTTCCAAAATTGGAATCAATTGTGTGAAGAATAGTATTATTCGGACAAGTGGTAAAGTAGGAACCTACCCAAAATACAATGTCCTGTAAAGGTCAGTTGATCGGAGATCGACTCTCGACCCTGACAACTAAATTTTTTTTTTTTAATCCTATTTAAAGTGCCCACGTAGAATGACATGAGGTAGGATTACTAATTTTAATATTATTAAGTGAAGACACTATGAGCGAAACTCAATCGAAAATCTGGAAACAGAAAAATCAGAAAAAGATATTGGCACCTCTGAGACTCGAACCCAGGACCTCTCTCTTTCCAGGCAAGTGCTCTGACCACTGAGCTAAGGTGTCATGCAAATCGGTCACATTTAACTGTACCATACTTCGACTAAGAACCACCCATATTATCTTCATTTTCTTAACGCATATTTTTATGGGCTGCCATCTTTATGTATGATTGCAAGATTCAAACACGAACTAAATGCAAACTAGATGGGGTCTGCATAAATTTTTATCCATTTTGTTTAATAAGCGACATCTATTGACTTTTCTGCAAGTCTAGCAAGAATATTATTATTTTATTTTTATTTTAACTTTTATGAGTAAAACCTCAATTTGAGTAAAACTGTTTCCAGATTTTCGATTGAGTTTTGCTCATAGTGTCTTCATTTAATTAAATATTACAACTTGAGGCTTTTTTTCATAAAAGTAAAAAAAAAATAATAATAAAATTACTACTTTTAGTTTTTTTTTTTAATTTTATTTAAATTTAATAATGTTCAATTCTCGGCAATGGCATGTTAATATTTTTTATTTTATGGTAAGTGGAATCTGAGCTTAATACTAGGTTTACGAAGAATGAAGGAATGCTTGTTCCAAAATATAACAATAAATACTGACACCAAACCCTGGAATATTAAGTGTCCAAAATATTTAACACGTTACCAAAAAATAAAAAAAATGTGATTCACCAAATAGATACAGACATACGCAGAAAACATGGTTAATACATATCTACGTGAAGATGCTTTATACTAAGTCATGTATATTAAAACTTAATACTGAATTTTCAAATGCTCACTGTAAAACAAATATTTTTACACTTGCTGTGTTTTACATATGAAATATGCTATAAAATAGCATCGGTAAGCATAACGGTCCAGAAAATTGGTATGATATTTTGAAAATTCCTATTAGTGACCCGGAAAACATAAATTTTCGCTAATTTCATTACATTGGGCATTATAATATTGATTTGGGGGTGTTAATGAGTATTCTGAAGATGGTACCAAATAGAGCATACATACACTTTAACGTACAACTGCAAGCTTAACGCAAATTTCGATTTTTCGGAGATGTCTCACTAATCAACTGGACGATCGATATATATTTTCTTTGAAATTGAATAAACATAGTAATTGAACAAACGTTGTAATTGAACAAACATTGTAATTAAACATTAACCCCCATAATTTTAAGCAATGTAATTGAACAGTAACACACTCTTGACAAACTGCAAATTGCAAAGAAAAAGTTTTTTTTTTAAAATAAATATTTACGGGTTATGAATAACCTGATAATATTTGAAAATCTCCTACTACCACCACAGTATGCCGAAAATGTGGCTTGTGTCGTGATGGAAGACTTAGCCAACCGAGGAATCGAACACGCGACGCCTGTGTAGGACCCAGATGCCAACTTAGTCACTGACCGGAAAATTATAATATTCTGTGATTTTTCTTTGGTCTGTGCTAATAATATACAATTTCTGATTACGCTACTAAAGCTCTATAAATACTATTTGGCTGTTAACGAATAATTTCACGGCTATCATTTCCACATGCTATCATGACTACTGAATATTTATTAATTTGTCTATGACAACCTGACTGTTATGCGTCGGCGTGATGTTGTGCAGCGTCAGTGATATGGTGGACTGTGGTTTACACGAGGCCGGGGGAACGTCGTTTCACAGTTTACCGTAGTGAGTAATGAGAGAAAAATTATTGCAAATGCTTTGGTTGGTTTTTGATGTGCACGCGTTATTAAATTATTTTAATTGAAATTTGAAAATAAGTACCCGTGACAAAAGTGGAAAGCTGCACGTCAATGCGATGCTACACGAAGTAATTAATGTACATTCACAATTTGCTGGCTTATATGTTTATACAAAATTATTCATGATAAGCTTCAAACTTCTGTCTGAGTAATATTCAAATTAAAATTCCTAAAAGACGTAATTTAAAGAGTCATAAAATATTCCATCTTGAATTATTTAATAACAATATTGCAAACTTCAATCCACTGTCTCGCATGTGTTGTCTATATAATACCACTGAATTTTACCATATAGATATCTACGCAAACAATCTCACATATTTCAAAAAACAAATTATCATTCTCCTACCGTGACACTTCGTGGAAAACTGTTATGTAGCTGCTTTATTGTCATACCATTTCTTTCTTTCTTTCTTTTTTCTCTTTCTCTGTAAGTTCTGTATTATTTTTGACACTACTATGTTTTTTTCATTTTGATTATCATTACTTCTGTTATCACTACAAGCATTTCCGTCTAGTAACAACTAAACATTGATTACTCATGCTGTGAACATTTCTAATTGTAGTGTTAATGTCTATGAACATCCCAACGGCAATTATATTATTGTAATAATTGTTAACAAATTATGATGATAATGAAAATTTGTTGGTCAAGAAATCGAAAAACATTAACCCCTTAGAATTTTGGCGTATTTTTCAGATGGTCCAAAATATTTCCGTTTTTGCAAGTAAACGGAATATTTCTGAACATATCCCAAAACTAAAAAGTGTTCTTGAAAGGTAATTTTATGCTTTGTTTATGTTTTTAAATTTTATAATTCAAAATAAACATATAATTTTTGAAATATAAAAATTTTGCATGCAAACATAAAAAAGTTTTAAAAATGGCTCACCTCACGCTTTTTCTAACTAAAATTACAAAATTCTAAAAAAAATAAAAACATATATATTTTATTAGACAAATGTATTAAAAACGTTACTGTTACCTCACTTTAATGTCTTTTTATATAAGAATAATTATTAAAAAATTCTCAAGGTTTCAATTTTTCTTTTCAAATTGCGATTGAAAACTTTGTTTCATAAAGGTGTACATTTTACTTTTTTCATCGTTATTTTTTTGATTAGACTAAAAAGCGTGATGTTTTGCCTTTTTAACACTGTTTAAAATATAATTTTTACTTTAATAGTAATGGAGTTACAGCGATTTATACGAGACGCATGTGAGCTGGGACAAATCTGGTCTCCTGCCATTCAAAAGGTTTTAACTGGCAGAGACAGAGAGGACTGACCGCTAAACAACTTGGTCTTGCTAATTACTCTTTGCCTTCGTAAACCGTCTCATACATACTCTTCTATTATTTTGACTCTTGAAATGGCCCAAATCAAGCTGTTGACGCAACTATATACATCTCCTTTTTACCTAATTTCCATGCTTCTATCCTATCTGACAATAACATTTATCTCGGGAATGCTGGGTATCTGTAGCCTTAGTTCCAGAAGAGATGTCGCATTACTGCTGATGGCATATAAGCTTCTAAATGGTTTTATATCGGTACCAGATATTCTGGCTGAAAAAGGATTCTTTATCCCGGATAATTTCACGCGAGGTCGCCATCACAGGCTTTTGATTCTTCCCAGGTGCAGAACTAACTTACTAATGGTGATGCCCCTGGGAAGACTTACTAGGTTAATTAACTGCCTTGCAGGAAATGTGGATATTTTCCACATTTCCTGCAATGATTTTAAGCGTGAAATAGCACTTATTAAATAAATGTTTTAACTGTAAACGTAATGATTATGTACCTTGTACAACCGTTTTAGCAATATATTGGTGTAATGCTGTTTTTGCTAATAAATAAAAAAAAAATAAAAAAATAAGTGCCAATATTACCTACAACCGATATTACTTCAGTATTGCCGGGAACCATTTATTGGATAACCAAAACACCTCTGCCATAGCATAGACTTAGCAGGCTTCATGGGATGAAGTTTGTCCGGGTGTTGGCGGCGAATGCGTCTGCCCATCAGCTGCATGGCAGGCCGGATCAGGAGAGAGTGGTTGAGGGAATCCCTTTGACTTCTCCAGCCATCCTTCTCTCGGAACCCGGCCTTGCACCGCGTTCGGATTCATACGTCCGTCACTCCTGAATACACTGACCCCCAGATTCCTACCCACCTCACATCTCCACATATCGAACACGATCATTCATAGTATTACTACACATTATAGATGTTATAATTGAATACTGCGAGTAAAACAAGACATTTTTGCCTTTCCTTCAATAGAATGGCTTTTCATAAATTTAGAAAATAATATTCAGGCTTACAAAAAATGCTTTGAAGTGTACAATCTCATTCTTAAGAATCCCTTTTCGTATACGGTTTTATTGTACAATGTAGCAATTTGTTTTTTTTTTATTATGATCGGAAAACATTTGAATATTTGTGAGGGAACGGACTTCGGTGTTGGCAGAGACGGGACAGGAATGAAAGGCCAGCAGTTGTATTGCGAGTCGAGTCTTTATTGTAGTTACGTAGCGATGGTCAATGTGCCGTGGAGTAATAGAGGTGCAGACGGATGTAACGTGGATAATACAATCGGACGTTGAGTGATGAAGGTCATAAAGCTGCAGCGATTACACCGTGTGTGGTGGAGGTTGATCAGATCCAGGCGGTCGCTCTATGCCGAATCCGGATGTTACACCTCGAGGAGCACATTGCCCTCAATGTTTAAATATATGGTTTTGGTTCCTTACGTCGCCCATCCAAACACGCCTGCCGAATGTATCTATATGAATATGCTTGCATAATATTTTCTTGTCAATTCACAGTTGATGCAAATACAGACGACTTGGTACGATACATGTCAAAAGATCCTCGGTTACAGATCCAGAGATACAGGTTCAAAACATTCTCTATTGAAATATGTAATTTAATACTTAAATAAATATATCATTGCGGCACGTTTCACCGTGGTTATACTTTCCCTGATGAGCGACCTCCATTTAATATCAAAACCTTACTTGAAATGGCCTTAGCCGTTTTTGGTGATTAGCTCTCATTTATCGTTCGTTCCAACCTTTCTTTTTCCCATCTCCATCCCTTACTCGCTATTACAGACAGACAGTTTGATAAGTTGTATATGATGTAGACGTATCTTTCTTTCAGATCCAGCCCAATTAATTGTAATATTGCAACTAAAAGTATTTTTTTTAAATAGATGGTATTTATAATTAAACCTACCATCTATCCAATAAGTTTTATTAGATGTTACATACCTCATCCTCAAGTACTTATCCGTGACTAAACTACCACAGCAGCACCTCGGCGTCACCACATATACACCAATTAGGAATTACATTCATAGTTTCATTGGTTTTGGATAGTTGGAAACACTCGGGACACTTGTGCGGTATTCACAAGATAAAAAAGGTAGGGTCCTATCACTACTGTAAAAGCTCCTTCCTGCTGAACCGACCCGATCTGCGGATTTACCTCGGCTTGATTCCATTCCTTCGCTCTCCTCGTCCTGTGGATTTATGGGGGGAAAGAATGTTAAAGCTTAAAGCAAACTACACTTCACCAAAAGCTCTTTCCGCTCGAAGAGGCGCTCCCGTTTAGCGCTGTGAAGAGTATTTGCCAATTTGTCGAATCGGACGTATTTGAAAATCCCTGATTGCGCTCGCTCTGCTCTCACTGAAGACTGAATTTCTAGAAAAGTTCCGGCGATCAATTACATGTAGGTCTTAGAAATAGTTTATATTGAATGTACTCGTACATTCATGGTATGATCAAAAATTTTTTGAAAAATGCATGAATTTTCAGGACAAGATTTCTCCATAGACGCTAAGGTACCTGGATAGCTATTAGAGTTACTAGATAGAGTTTTTAAGAAATGTAATTGCAACTGCAATGCCAATTAAGTTAGAATTCATTGCAAGAATTTATGCTTAATTAGTGGAAAAAAATTGTGTTTAAAAATTTCACACACAACGTTGTTCTGCAAAATGTTTTTTTAACACTTTGTACCTTACAGAAAGCAGCGTGTTTTTCTAGGATAATTTTACGCCTGTCATTGGTGTATTTGGTTCTAAAAAGTAAATAACGATATGAATTAATCAAAGATTTACCTTTGGGATACTGTCAAGCGACTTACAACATTATTCCATGTGCCTATTACAGCAACTTACAACATTATTCCATGTGCCTATTACAGCAACTTACAACATTATTCCATGTGTCTATTACAGCAACTTACAACATTATTCCATGTGCCTATTACAGCAACTTACAACATTATTCCATGTGCCTATTACAGCAACTTACAACATTATTCCATGTGCCTATTACAGCAACTTACAACATTATTCCATGTGCCTATTACAGCAACTTACAACATTATTCTATGTGCCTATTACAGCAACTTACAACATTATTCCATGTGCCTATTACAGCAACTTACAACATTATTCCATGTGCCTACTACAGCAACTTACAACATTATTCCATGTGCCTATTACAGCAACTTACAACATTATTCCATGTGCCTATTACAGCAACTTACAACATTATTCCATGTGCCTACTACAGCAACTTACAACATTATTCCATGTGCCTATTACAGCAACTTACAACATTATTCCATGTGCCTATTACAGCAACTTACAACATTATTCCATGTGCCTATTTCATAAAATTAATAATATTTTTTTTGGACAAATGCTACTTTCCTGCATCTTTCAGTTACTTGGCTTTGAAGTCTTTCTAGTTGAAGCCATATGTTCGTTTTCTCACATTATTCTCATGAATTAAACCATGCTCCGCGATTCTGATAAACAATATTATACATCACTTCCACAAACCAACCTATAAAATGCTGCCACAGGTCTGAATATTTTTTTCTTTTCCATAATCCCTGCCTTAAAAGATGCATTATCAAATGCCCAGCATAAACCACTCCATCCATAACTGAACATTGATAGTTTTGTTGGATACAACATTATTCCGGGCAAGGGCTTAATTTCTAGACGAGAATGAAAATAAATCGTGCACCTGTTTCGCATAAGAAAATATTTTGGATTGAGACAAAATTAGGCCGAGGGACCTTTTTGAAATCAAAAGAAATGATATTTTTATTTTCATGAAATTAGCAGTTTTTATTAGCAGGCCTATTTTATCGGAGGGTCAAAATATTGTCGTTTTGTAATAAAATACAAATAAATGGAATATTTCTGAACGCATCCGAAAACTAAAAACTGATTTTAAAAGATGATGAACTACTTAAATTTTAAATGCAAACATATTTTTTTTTAAAATGGCCCGCCTTACGTTTTTTCTAACAAAAAATACTGGTAACAAAAAAAAAACACAGAAACACGTGTTTTTTGAGACAAATGTATTATAAACGTCATCGTGAACTCACTTTTTTGTCGCTTCATGTAAAAATAATTAATAAAAAAAATTCCAAGGTTTCATTTATTTTTTCAAATTGCGGTGGGAAACTTTAGTTTCATACAGGTGTGCAATTTGATTATGTGGTTAATTTTAGATTTTAATATAAAGCGTAGGGTTTAAGTATTTGAACTGTATAGTTAAGATAATATTTCTGACCATGCTAGAAGGGTGACACAACGATTTCTATGAGGCCTATATAAATCGTTCCGAAAAGCGGACAAATAGTCTGAGAGGTTAACAGTTAACCATGATCTTGACTGAACAAGACTGAACAAACCATTTCTAACAAATAATATTGGTAAGAATTTTATCTAACTAGCAAGATTACCCACTCATTCCAATTTCTCTCAGCCTCCTGGTGGGCGGCTCCAAATTAGTTTACCAACACTGTATTGAGCATTCGCTTAGTGCCCAAACATTGTATAAGTAGGTAATACTTGTATACATTTAATCACAGAAAATAAATACTGTTCTTCTCCTTGGAAGTAAGTATCTATTAAAGATTAAAAAAAATAATTAACGGTGACCCAACAGTTGATCCCCAACAGTTGACCCCCCGAAAAGATATTTGTTGTGAAATTATGATTTTTTGTGCATTATTTACCAATTTCAAATTTAAAACCTACTTCAAAAATACCTTTGATAATAAATTACTTTTTTTTTCTACTTTTTTTTTCTCTTTTATTTTTCCGAAAAATAAAAGTAGGGGACATTTAGTAGTATTTTTGTGTAAGTATATAGACATTTTTTTCCCTAAACCGACTACATATTGTATATAAATATGCCCCGGGGCCAACTGTGGTGGATCAACTGTCATAAAACCAATTTTTATTACATTGCTAGTGCGAACCTGCCGAATTTTATTGCTGCTGAATGATGACCAGGACACACTGAACCCCAGATTCCTAACCACCCCTTAAACCCTTTTCCTTCCCAGAACACTCCTCTCCTTCTTTTCCTTAAAAAAAACCTCCACACAGCATCCCCAAAGATGTGGAGTTTTTGTAAAAAAAAAAACAAAGCCGCGTTTTTGGCGAAAGCTGCCGTATTTGTATGTGTCTTGTAACGCAAAATAGTAGTCACTTAAAAACCTGATTAAAATAACGTTATTTTTTTTAATAAATGTGAAATTTATTTATCATACATATAAACGCTCTAAAATTTAAGCCCATCAACAAACTTTTTTTGACATGTGTTATTCCAGTAAGTGTAGTTCTCTCAAAGCGTAATTTCGTTCAAGAATATTTACGACAGTGTGCAATTCTGGTAGTGTTAAAAATTGTGGTACGTCAAAAATTCACTGTGTGATTTTATCCTGACAGGGAAAACTAAAGCTTTTCCAGAAAATATTTCGTCAAAACGTTCTCTGTGTGCGGAAAATATCCGATGCATTTTTGTTGACGCCATACTTCAAAAGTGCTACAACAATTTGGTCCTTCAAGCCGGATTATCGGCAAGGATTTGTTCACCGCCAGAATCCATTTGGTTGAAGCACCCCCTTACGCTTGCTTCCTGAATGCGGCGCCGTGGCCCACTCTCCCCGGGGCTGTGGACAAACTTACACCGTGCACCGTCTGCCCCTTCCTCCTCGATATGCCGCACCCTGATGATTTCTTGCAGGGGATGGTATTACCGGTTATGAATATATTTTTCTCAACTTTTTTACCAATTTTTTGCTTAAAAGTAGCCTTACTTTATAAGAGAAAATATAACAATGAACAGTAGGATTACGATACCTTCAATATTAAATAATTCTAAATAGCAAACATAAACGGGTTAGAAAAAGAAGGAAAGCTAGGAAAAGTTGAAAATTATCTTGGAAATTTGACGAATTTTCCATTTTCCGAGAAACAACCAATATCACATGAAGAAGAATCTTTAATAAACCAGTATTATCTTATTAGTTGTTTTTTACAAAACGATTTTATTGTAAAATATACCGGCCTACCCACAGTGATGTTTTTTATATATAAATATATATTTTTTTTAAATATAAAAAAACGGCCTCCGTGGTTGAGGAGCAAGGCTCTCAACTAACGATTCAGAGGTCGAGGGGTCAAATCCTGGCGTGCACAGATACATTTTTACATTTAATAATTAAAAAACAAGATATGTTTTCGGCAAATTCCAGAGTGGAAGATACTCTCAGTATCGACCTGGTGTAAGACCACCATTCAAAATTGAAACTTTGCTTGAAATGGCTTTAGCTGTGATTGGTAACTATATTGAAAAGCCTATTTAATTTAGGTACTTCCCCACTTCTCTCTTCCCCACCTCCATCTTCCCCACCTCCCTCTAACCCATCTCCTTACCTTTCCAACTGATCTTTAGCCTCACATCATACCCTAATTTGGGATGCCGTGGTCTCACAAGCTCTAGACGGGGGCAGTGCGACTCTTGTGAGATATTCACATTAAATTTTTTTTATAATCTACCAAAAGTATTTTCCCAAGAGCAGGCACTTATAGTCAGAATGACAGGTTAAAATGCACACCATCTTGAAACCGGAACTGCAACGTAACAAACAAATTTATATACAAATGAAACGCCAATGGTCAAGTTGGAACAGGATTTTACTACGATAAGTTAATTAACTTTCGCGATAGCTTAGTTACCCAATATAATAATAATAATAGTATTTGGACGATTGGTATAGCACTGTTTATGTGAAAAATCACATTAAGGACGCTGTGCAAATTTATAATATATTTCTACAATCATCACATCAAGCGCGATGTTCAAATTTATAATATATTTCTACAATCTTACTTTATATTTCTACAATCTTACTCAGACTAGATAAACCACCATAACTTCAGGCTAAAATATTACATCCACCGGTTCTTCGGTCACTGTTACAAAATTATAATATGTACAATGCATATGACCAATGAAAATGTACATATTTATTCGTATTAATATTTTTTTCATTAAATATTTATGAAATATTAAAGTTTCTGATCCATAACCGGATTTCATCCCTTGCATCCTTTGCAAAAGTGCACACAACAAGGAAATGCACTCCCTCGGCGGGTCTTCGTGTAACTCGACTTAAATTACTTATGCCAGAATTCGATCATACGGAAAGCATCAGTTTCATGAATATGGAGGCAGACTGCGGTCTGTGTCACATGGGCCACCGTCCGCAGTCTATGCCACTGGGTCTAGTGACAACATACAGACAAATTTAATGATAAGTTTTGCCAAGACTAGAAACGCTTGCGTGAATATTTTCTTGTTAACAACAAAAGGTTAAAATGATTATAAATAATTTTATAGGATAAAAAAAAACTAAGGCTGAATGCTGTTGAAATGAGATCCCTGAGGAGTTTGTGTGGTAAAACCATTTGTGATCCTGTGAGAAATGTGAAGATCGGGAAAGAATGTAAGGCTGATGTAAGCGAAATGAGTAAGATTAAAAAAGGAACCGTCAGATGGTTTGGGCATGTTGAGCGAATGAACAAAGAAAGTAGTGTAAGAAGAATATATGTGAACGGTAAAAGAAGTCTGGGACGCCCGAGGAAGACATGGCACAATCAAGTGAATCAAATACTTGAATCGGGTCATGTCAAAAGTAAGAATAATAAAAGAGTATGTTAAAGACGGTGCATGAATGTGAGTGAGGCAAAGAGTGTGTGCCAAGATCAAGTTGTTTGGCGGTCCATCCTATCTGCCTACCTCTGCGGGAAACGACGTCATGGTTAGTTAGTTAGCATTATAATGTACGTATTAAGTAATGCATTTTTTACATTAATATTACATTTTATTTATTAAACTTAAAATAGATTCATAAAGTTGTTTTTTTAAGTTTTGGAAACAAACAGTGTTACATATTCGTAGTTGCATGAACCAGTGAAGTAACAGCAAAAAATTCATTTTATAAACAGAAAAACATAAATGATTAAAGAAAATCATTAAGTGGAGTTGACCGAAAAAAAAATTTAAAAAAACGTTTAAATTAAAATATTTAGATAGATAACGTAAAGTGCATAGAATTTGAAAGAATTTCATACTTACATCATAGAATAATAATGTTCAGAAATAAACAAAACAAAGAATGGAAAACAACATGACAGATTTTTTAAGTTTTATTTTAGTTTGTCAGGGAAACATACAGTTATACATATATTATTAAAACAATTACATGTAACATGGCTGCATATGAGCCAGTGAAGTTTCCGCATTAAATTCGTATTATTTACAGAAAAATATAAATGTTTAAAGAAAAAACATAAAGTGAAGTTAAATAATAATTAAATATAAAAAAAACACGAAGATAAACCATATAGAAAGATAATATAAAATTGAGCTAAGTTTCTAGGATTTGAAAAAATTACACACTTACATCAAAAATAACAATGTTGAAAGATAAACTAAATAATGACAGAAAAACGACACAATGAGAATAAGAAAACAACCCAATGATCTTACACTCTACAGGAGTAGGGATTCGTTAAAAATACCTTTAACAATTCTGTCTTTTTGATTTGTTTAATCTTTTGGTAATGCGCGTTTTCATCCCGCTACAAAACATCACCTACAAAATATTCCTGACAAAATATCCTCCGACAAAATATCAATTAAAACTTAACCTAACCTAAAATAAAAATTATCAATGAAAATTGAATTAAAAATGGGATAAAAATCTTGTAAAGACAATTAATTATTGTACAAAAATAGAACAGATAACAATAACTTATTGTCTTCACAGGATGTCTTTATTGTGTTTGTCCCATTTTTTGTTACTTTAGGATAGGTTAGGTTATGTTGGTTTAGGTTTTAGTACATATTTTGTGAGGGATGTTTTGTCCGTATAGTATATTTTTTTGCGGTACAAAAAGTCGCGGAATCCAAATTTTTTCAGTGTAATATTTTCTTTCTGTCTTGTATGGTGTAAGTGGAAGTCTTTATTGTTATTGTAAAGTAGATTGTCTTCAAAAGGAAATCGTAGTTAATTGTTAAAAACTATTTAGACAAAATAAAACGTTATGGAAAAATCTTTGATTTACACATGCAATAAATTTGGGTGTATCGGATCAACGTGCAACGATTCTCAAAAATTGTGATCCAGATATTGCATTCCACAAACAATAATTAAAGGATCATTTCTTTAAATCTCAAACAGTCAAGTTCTCAAACTAAAAACACAAAGGTATTTATAAACTCCAGTGAAACAAATGCAACAATGTACATTTTGGACAAACTGGCTGGTCCTTTAATACTAGATTCAAAGAGCTTACGCGATCGTTTAAAAATAAAATAGTCACAAACAATTTGCCAAACATCCCCTATATAAAAAGCACTTACCAAATTACAATAATAAGCCACCTTCATTACATATTCAAAATTAAGGTCGTAAAATCAATATTTTAAGAGCAGTTGCACATTAATAAAAATTTTAATAATCTTAAAACAAGATGGATAAATGAAAAACAATATATAATTCGCAAGCCATTCCTAGATAAGTTTAAATTCAGTACAAATTATTATAGAAAACAAAAATATAAGTTAGGAAAAATGTAGCCTTACTTGGTATTTCTACATAAAATTCTAAATCACACATTTGATAGTTCAGAATTGCTTGCATTGATAAGCTTTCGAATCTCTTCGAACACTAGAAGTCAGGATTAATTTTAGTGCAGAAATTCTGAGACCAACTAACATAGGTGTGTATTTCCCATTGCCCACAATACTAATGGTGGGAAATAATTGTAGCACGGACATCTTCAATTTATCACTAATTTAATACAAAATATTGTTACTGACAGTTTGATAATGCCTTCAGAAGGCGAAACAGCTGTCACGTGTAAAAATAATTACCCAGCAGAACTTGTTTATAAATAAACTGTTTTTATAAATTGAATAATAATATTATTAAATATATAAAAGAAATAAAAAAAATTCTACTAATATAAAGAGTTCTACAAATTAAACTTGATAACAATAAAAAAAAAAATTCGGTAATGTATTCATATGCAATCATCGGTATAACAAAGTGTATAATACTGTACACCCTGTGTTAAAGAACCAAAAAGGGCCTTAATGAAAAAATAAATAAAAATGAGGCAATATCGTAGGTTCTCCTCACATTCCACGTAAATCAAAAATACACAATCAAAACTCGCAACAAATTTTTATTATTCTATCAGAAGGAGGTGCTCCGTCATCGCTACGGTTCCTTCCTAAGAAATGAAATATCTACGAGCACGTTTCAGTCCGTAGATAATTCTGCGGGAGGCCACACAGCTGACAAGTTTATTTCTTCTTGGCATTGGCGAAGTAACACTAGATGAAACCTTCGTTCATTTACATTGAAGTGGATTATTGTAATGCCAAAAACAGAAATATAAGAGTTCGACCAAGTTCGTGAAACTGAGTTTTGAATTGAAGGTATACCGCCCGACGCTCAATTACGGCCACCAGATATGAATGCTAAACGAACGAACACGCTCTAGAGTACAAGCTGCCGAAATGAGGCACTCAAGAGGAGTGGCAGGGGTTACGAAATGGGATCACATAAGAAACATTGAACCATTGATACTCTTCATAGAAAAATCACAACTGAGGCTTGGATACGTACTAAGAATGTCTGATGACCGAATTTCGAGGAAAATACTGAGGGCGATTCCAGAGGGTAGACGTCCAGTGGGCCGCCCCAGAGAGAGTTGGGCGAAACTGTGTTAGGAGAGGGGACTGTCATGGACGGAGGCAGAACAATCAGCACAAGACAGGGACGTATGGAGGAGCCTTGTCGATGCAATGGGTCCCCGACCCGAATAGGATAAGGGGAAGAAGAAGAAGGAGAAGAAGAAGAGTTTTTAATAAGCATCAGTAGAAACTGGATCAAAAATGTATTTTTTTAAATATATTACATTTTTTATTATTAATGCCCTTTTCAGGGTATTTTACAGAAAAATACATTGTACAAATTTCACAGTATTATTCACAACAAAACTTCATCAATAACAATATATTGTCAATGATATTCACTGACTTGGCATACTTATTTCCCTCCATTAGTATTCTGGGCAATGTAAATCTGTATGGTATTTATTCCCAGAATTTGTGCTCTAAAATAATTCCCGACTTCTAGTATTACTTTTGACCTGAAAACGTCTTTAAAATCGATTAAACAAAATTTTATATAAATAGCCAAAGCCCCGGCGTTGCCCAAACTTTTGGCAGAGGTTTTCAAAATCACACTTTATAAACCTTTTCTCTGAATATACAAGTAAACGAATCTGTTCGTTGGTTTTTTCTGCTCATCCTGTTTGTTTGCTTACCACAGCAAAATAGCCACCAAAGGAACATTATGCCAAAATCAGTGAATGAATGAAATAATGGTCAATTTTGTGTCTATTTACACCAATCTCACAAATTCAATCTCGCTGCCTTATGGGTTCATATTGTGTTCACAGGGTGTATAATTAATATGACAGCGGGCCTTGATGCGGGGCGGTAGAGGGTGGTAAGGGGTGGGGGTGGGTGGTAACAAATCAAGCTGTCATTATTCAGCGAATTTCATCCTCCGTGGAGAGGTTGACGTGAGGGACGGCCAGTGTGCGGTGCAGTAAGAAGCGTCTATCCGTTTTAATTGAATCGTGTTGGGGAGGGATGAAAGGAGAGCGCTTTGCCTATTTTGGGGGATGATGAATTTGTCAAATAAACAGATGTTCGTATTTTGTAATGGAATACCGATCTGTATTGATGTTGATATAAATTATGACATGTAATGAAGAGAGTGCCTTAATTAATCATATTTAGAAGTATTATTATAAAATAACAAAAATATTAATTTGATGATTTGATATTTTATTACTTGAAACGAAACAAACCAAACACTATCATGGTTACCATGGCCCTACATCACTTTGGGTGTTTTAAATTATGAATATTACAGAACTAAAAGTTTTTCTGTAATACTAAAATTAAGAAAGCAAAACAATTGACTAAGCGTAGCGAAGTATTGTGTGAACTTGCTCGTTTTGCATTCTTCTGTTTGTAAATTTGTTTGTGCGTTCCTCTTACAATGGTGGTAGTTTTAAGTGTTCAGTAAGGATTATTTTTTGACGTGATAACGTCTTATAAATCGATGAACGCCAGCTGCACTCACGAAAAAGCATGACTCATTGTCACGTTCCGCCTGAGCCAAGCGTGCAAGCTAGAGCACGTAACAAGCGTTCGGCTTGTGACGCAGTTATCTCTCTTTCACTACTTATGCTCACTTCTTATCAAACGAAATTATTCCTGTATTGCAAATAACAAACTTAAAAATAACATTTTAAATAATAAAGATAGAGATTCAAAATGAAAAACAAACTGGAATCTATAAATTAAAATGTAATAATGATTGTGGTTTCTTTTATATTGGTAAAACTGCGAAAAACTTTAAAATAGGGATTAAAGAACATATGAAATCTTTAAATAATAACAGTTTTTCGGAGTTCGCCAATCATTTGTTGGAGACTAGTCACACCTTTGACTTCAATAGTGGAATCGAATTGTTGCATTGTAATTTTAATGGCATTCAGTTGGATAAATTCGAAATATTAGAGATCAGAAAGAGCGTGAATGCGAATTTGAATATTATTAATAACGAAAAATTATTTTTCAATGACCCAATATTAAACCTGTTCCTTTTGTACATTGTTCCCTATTGCCCCTCATCCCTCCACCCATTCTCACCTTTTCATTGAATATGTCTATTACCATTGTCTTTATTTATTATTTGTTATTAGTTTTAAGTAAACTCTAAAGAAGTGAGCATAGCTCACGAAACATGTTGGTTTTATAAACAATAAAAGTGGTAAAAACTAAGTATTTTATTAAATTTGAATTAAAATGGTGCCACAAACTAAGTTTGTGTTTGAAAAAAGAATACTAATCATATTTGGCTGATTTATAACGCTTCATTTTCGTGAAAAATCATCTCAAGGGCAAGAAGTAAAAGTCATAAGCCAATTTTCGCTCTGAACGTCAAGGCCCATCGGTCACCTTCAAATTTTATCGTGTGAGAGCATGACACAATGATTTGATCTAATTCTCGATTTGGCTATCAAACATCTAGCCATTTTTTCTCTTTCCTCTCACCTATTATAAGTGTCTCTCCAAGACCCAGATTAATTTATTTCTTTCCCACAAACCACCCTCTCCAAATAGCAATGATTCAATTCAATGCAAAAATGAGTTTTGTTCAAATTTTGAAAGTTTTCAGTAGTAATTTTAATCTCTTAGTATTGCTTTCACACTAAACTGAAGTTTGATTATTAAACCCGTCATAACGTACAAAATACACACAATAAAGTCACACGAAAGAGGTGCTAGACGTAATTTCTTTGCTGAATGCCTTTAAAATGACAATGGTCACTTGGAATCGACTGTTAAAAGCCTTTATGTGGTTGTTATCACGTTCCTCAACGCCGTGTTTAGGACAAGTATCCACCCCTGGGGCAGCATCCCTCTACGAAGCTTCCAGGCGGTAAACTCTGCAGTATTTGGTAAGCATTAAAGTAGCATGCTTTTATCTATGTATATAAAAATCATAGTATGTTTGCTTGGGGACGTATAAATATGTGCGTTATGAGTTGTGTAAGTAAATATTGCTACATTAAGCATAGGCAATGCTTGAAAATTTCAAAATACCTTCTTTTCATCCTCGCGGAAGTTTCTGGATAATTACAACCACATGACATAGAGCTGAAAAAATCTTACGGAACTGTCACAAAAATGTCACAATATGAAAATGACATTTTGGAAGCCATCGATTGTTAAACCAAATTAAATTTTCGAAACCCTTTGAATTATTGAATTTATTGAAATACTCACCTATGGTACAAACCAAAATCGAATTGAAAAAATCTTTTTATTTATTTATATGTGATCCCATTTCATAACCCCTGCCACTCCTCTCAAGTATCTCATTTCGAAACACGGAACACGGAAGAAACACGACGATCCGAGACGATCTGAACATTTAACCACTGCTTCTCTTCATAGAAAAATCACAACTGAGGTGGCTTGGACACGTACTAAGAATGTCTGATTACTGAATTCCGAGGAAAATACTTAGTGCGATTCCAGAGGGTAGACGTCCAGTGGACCGCCTCAGAAATAGTTGGGCGAGGCAACTCCACAAACTGTATGAGGATGTGAGGAGAGGATGGGACTGCCATGGACGGAAGCCGAACAATCAGCACAAGACAGGGACGTATGGAGGAGCCTTGTCGATGCAATGGGTCCCCGACCCGAATAGGATAAGGGGGAGAAGAAGAAGAAGTAGACTTATTTACATATTTTAAATACGCACTAATGTTAGGTAACAAATTTGATTGATTGTTCTTATAAAATACGAAAATGAATGTTTTTTGATAGAAAATTTGAAAAAAAATGGTTGTCTGTAAATTCGGTTTACGGACGATAATTTTACGTAATAACGTCATATAATAACGATGGAGTGGAAGAGAGATAGATGCGTCACAAGCCGAACGCTTGTTCCGTGCTCTCGATCGCACGCTCGGCTCAGGCGGAACGTGACAATGAGTCATGCTTTTTCGTGAATGCAGCCGACTTTCATCGATTCATAAGACGTTATCACGTCAAAAATTGCAATAGGTGGTAAGCGAGTTGTTTCAAAATCTCAATGTACCGGGACTAAATATATTGAACGCGGGAGAGGGGAGAGGGAAAGCTGGGAAGGTGGAGGGAGAACACATGAGGGGAAGGGGACATGGGAGGGGAAGGGGGTGCAGAAGTAGAGGAAGGTAACGGGACGAATGGGAAAAGACACGCAGGGAGAAATAATTTCTTTATTAGTCACTTTGCAATGCATGCCGGGAACTCGCTAGTCTAATATAAGTCTATATTTCAAAAAAAATTAACCTTCGTAAAAGATTTTTGTGTATTAAATTTTTTCCTTGTTGGCAATCTAATTTATTTTTTTACCTAACTTATCTAACCATCACTCCGTTTCCTCGTAGAGGTAGACTGAGAGGATTGATTGCCAAACAACTCGGTCTTGGCACCCAATTCTGGCTTCGTTCAAATTCATATATTGTTAGTCCGACTCTTAACACGGACCGACTTTTGTTAAACGGATTGTGCAATGTACCATTGAGCGTGATGTGGTTTTTCATAAAACGCTTTAAAAACGATTAAGATAATGACTTGCAAAAGTGCATGCTGCTTGGTTCACAAGTGCAGCTATTTTTATTCGCTTAAGGAAATTATTCAGAATAACCATAATTCACTGCAGAATTCAATTTACTCCTCGAGAGCTGACGCAGGGCTATTTTATGATCTCTTCGGATGTATAATGGATGGTGCATCACGCTTCCGCGATCGTATCCTCCGGTAGATGCGGTCCAGACACGGAATACGGTAGTTAGGATGATAAATATTGAAGATAAAAGAAAAGTGATGTGCTAAATTGAAACAGGATCACTAAATTTTTGAAGTGAAAATTTCTTTGTGTTGTGCAAAAAGAGACAAACACATATATCAATAGGATTTAGCCTACAAGAAAATGAGAAAGAATAATTGGTTTCTCTGTGCGATTCTTCGTAGCGTATCGGTCTCTTCTTTGTGTTGCGCTTGGTAGCCTCCCCACTCTTGTCTACTTTAGCTTTCTGAAGGTTCCACTTCTACGCGTATGAACTGCACACAATTTTTTCGCAATCGATCGGTATGATAATATCAAGCAAACACTATTTTGGTAGCCTGGGCTGTGCGTTAGTCCTACGTAAAATCTGATTCACAGAACTCAAATTTTCTACGATTTTAAGATTTGTTTCAACGTCATCATACTAAAAAATAATTAATTTTTATATTTAATTGTTTAATCTTTATAACTTTATCTATTTGCTTATTAATTAAATTTAAAACTATCTTGCGCAATACGAATTAATCGTCTCATTCTTTAGCGTACCGTAGATATCTTTGTTTTATTTATTATATGGCAACACAGAAATAATGTTTTACTTTATATTTAAAATAAGAATAATAATTGACTTAGCGTAGCGAAGTCCTGTTTTAATTGGACTGTTTTATAATTCGTATGTCTGTATATTTGTTTGTTTATTTTTTTCCGGTTCAAGACGGTGACAATTTTAATGAATCTGTAAATAATTTTTTTTTCAAGGGTTTTCTTATGAGATTTTTTTTAGATATTATGTTAACTTTTTACGTTTTTTTGGACAAATTAACTAACTATCCCTAATTTGAAAATTTAAAAAATGACACGATAACACATGTTTAACATTTTCCTACCCAGAACTTCATTTCCTTTCTTTCTTAAAAAGACCCTCCACACAGCATCCCCAAAGATGACGCAGGCCCTGAGGGGATTTTTTTTCCTCACGGCCTCCTGTCTAGAGCTAATGTATAAAACTAGACATACATATAATTTGATTTATAAATAAGTTGGCAGGTTGATTATTAGAATAAATTTTGGTTGTGATTAATTTATTAAAAGAGGGAAAATTAGAAACATTTGCTTTTAACGCGAGGTCTACTGACCGCAGAATTAACTGTAGTATATTAAAGGAACATTTTAATGTAAGTTATAACTTCTGAATAGGTAGGTGTCTACCGCTTAAAATAATAAGAATTTTTGAGAGTCTAATATGATGGGGAAAAGAGAAAACTAGAAACATACTTTTTGGATTCAATGTCTACCTACTATTCACAGAACTATCAACCAACAATTATTTGTTATTTCGCTTGTGTTTTTGTATTTCCGAAAAATTATTGACAACTTCAATTTCAATTATAAATTTTTTTTTTATTTATTCCCAAAAATGCAACTGAGTAAAACATATTTTTTCTCTCTTTTTTTTGTTATCAAGTTCTATATATAAATGTAACGCCATTTAAATCTTAAAATATTCATATTTAATGATATTCTTATATATTTTTTTTTATTTATGCACAAGTTTTGCTGGGTAATTATTATGATGTAGCAGCTGTTTTGCCTTCGGAAATTTGATAATTTGATACCTTCTGAACTTAGAGGCGCTCGAAATGTACATGTTCTTCAGCTCCCAAGCTGGTTGAGAATAAACAAATTGACCACTAAAGTAAAAAAAAAATACCATTATTCACTTTCCGGCAACGTCAAAATTAGTCTCTAAAAGAAAACGAGCACAAATTATTTGGGCCTGATTGTAGATTCCCAACTCTCGTGTGGTTTCAGCATAAATCATTTCCACGTAAAGGAGAAAATAGCCCCCATAACTAGTGCACCAATTTACATAAGCTAAAGGGTTATCTACCCAATCCTTTACGAACTTAAGTACATGTATGGCACATTCACGCCTCTCGAATGTCTGCTGTATCTGGGGCTTTGACTCAAAGAAACTGGTAGCTGAACTGCTGTCTTCATTGAACACTCTTTTCAACGACATCTATTCAATTTTCGGTATCCTCCCAATCACAATCTCTCCTAAACACATGAAATCACAAGCGCCATCTTACAAATTATTCAACAATCAACCCTTATCCACATCAAGCCACTTTAAAATCAAAAAATTCACAACCACATTCTTATGTGACAAAATCACCGAATTATTGCATTATTATTTTTGTAGAAAGCAATCTCTTTGTGGTTTGAAATTTTAAATGAAAATCAACACTTGTTCCATGTAAAATTATTTTTATTACAGACCGGTTTTGCTTTGCTTAAGCATCATCTGGATAAAAATTAATACTAAACAAGAAATACACAATGCGTGCTTATATATAAATACAGAGGAAGACAACAATATACAAATAAAACACACAGTGAGGAGACATTTTCATCAGTACGAAGGAAGAGGGAAATTGTATTTTTACATTATTGTATTATTGCCTACACACTATACTACACACTCAACGTGATCTTTAAAAAAATATTGGTCCTCCAAGTACGCAACTATGTCAAAAAAATATTTATTTTAATGATATGGAAATATTTCGATTTGGATATTAAAATTTGCCCGCTGTCGTACAAGCCTCCATAGCTCAGTGGCAGAGCACTGGTCTTGTAAACCAGGGGTCGAGAGTTCAATTCTCTCTGGAGGCAACGATTTTTATTGCCTACATATTATACTACATACTATACTGCAACTCTGTGTGACCGAATAAGGACCTTTCTATAATATCAAACCACGGGTTTGTTCTTATATGAATTGTTTAATATCCCCTTTTCTTTTGTTCTACTTATCTTTTCTTTTTTTATTTTTGTACTATATGAAACTTACACTTTTGAAAAAATCATTTTTTTGTATTTTTACGAAGTGATTTGTTTTCAATTAATTAAATTTTTGATATCAAAATGCTTAACATTATAATAAATGTAGATAAATAAATATATTACCTGACTTGATAAATTTATTATTGAAAATTCCTCCCATCCTAAAATCAGTTTTATACGTTTTATAACTCATCGAGATTGTCTTAGCAAGAAATAAAAATAGTAATAAAAATATTAAACATGCATTCAGAAGGTGAAGCAACTGTCACGCGGAGTAATTATTACAGCGTAACTTGTTTACAAATGAACTGGTATTTTTAAGTGATAAAACTATATTATTAATTAAACAATGAATATTTCTATTAAATTATGAAGTTTCGAGGTAAGCCGTACAAAATATTGAAAAGGTTTTTAATTAAGAATTTTTATCACTTCCTGTATTTATTTGGGCGCTGTTAGGACAACAAAAAATTAAAAAGTGTTATTATCCTATTAAATAATGTTATTATCCTGACAAGGAAACTTAATTGTTCAAAACACGTTGATAATTTTAATTATGTAAATAGTGGTATTTTTACAAGGTTATTTGTTTTTTATAATTATTTGTTTTGAAAATGACTCCACAAAGTGAATTTGCAAAGACTAAGGAATTAAAAACATAAAGCGTATTCATTTTCATGGTAATGTTTAAATAAAACGTAAAAATATAAAACATTACGTAGTTAGCAACTTAGTGATAATAAAAAAATTAATCTCTGATTTGATGATAAAAATATTTTGAAAGACTACCGCCGACGAGTGTTATGAATATCACACTCGTCGAGTGTAAGATGACCTGACAGTTGATATCTCGACAGTGGGCTCCCGAAAATATAATTATTTTTTAATTATATTTTTTTGTGCATTATGTACCAATCTCAAACATGAAATTGACTTCAAAAATACCTTTAATAAATTCTGTGCGGATATTGAACGAATTTATTTACAGTATCGATTATACGCTCTTATATGCAGTATATAGACAAGTAGTTTTATCCTTGATGCATTTGAATGAAAATATATTTTTTACTTTTGTTATTCAGCGGTATATCCTCTTTGCACACCCTTCTGGGCTTCAGTTATATTTTGTGTAAGTAGGTATACCGTATTTTCCCTTTTACACCGTAGGTATACCGTATTTACCTTTCAGTTATATTTTGTGTAAGTAAGTATACCGTATTTTCCCTTTTATACCGTAGGTATATCGTATTTACCCTTCAGTTATATCTTGTGTAAGTAGGTATACCGTATTTTCTCTTTTATACCGTAGGTATATCGTATTTACCTTTCAGTTATATTTTGTGTAAGTAGGTATACCTTATTTTCCCTTTTATACCGTAGGTATATCGTATTTACCCTTCAGTTATATCTTGTGTAAGTAGGTATACCGTATTTTCCCTTTTATACTGAAGGTATATCGTATTTACCCGTCAGTTAAATTTTGTGTAAGCAAGTATACCGTATTTTCCCTTTAATACCGTAGGTTTACCGTATTTACCCTTCAGTTATATTTTGTGTAAGTAGGTATACCATATTTTCCCTTTTATACCGTAGGTTTACCTATTTACCCTTCAGTCATATTTTGTGTAAGTAGGTATACCGTATTTTTCCTTAACTGACTACGTATTGTATATAAAATAAGCCGGTAGGCCAGCTGTCGGGGGATCAACTTTCATGGAACCATCTTCTAGATTGCCGATTATTCCGAATATTATTGTAATCCCACAACTTAGTTTTTCAGAAAACAAATAAAATTATTCCCATTTTATCTCACTAAATGAGATACGTTACGATGTTTACGTCAGTAACAAAAATATAGAATAAGCATTTCAGAAAACCAAACGAAGTGAAATAAATTTTGGCTCACCCGAGAATCGAACCAGAGACTCACTAATAAATGTATTGCTTTTGTACAAACTGATGTGCCGTTCAACACATTAAAAAAAGATGTACTCACACTAATCGAAAAATATGTACAAAAAATTGTTGCCTCCAGAGAGAATTGAACTCTCGACCCCTGGTTTACAAGACCAGTGCTCTGCCACTGAGCTATGGAGGCTTGTACGACAGCGGGCAAATTTTAATACCCAAGTCAAAATATTTCCGTATCATTAAAATAAATGTTTTTTATGGCATGGTCACGTTCTTGGAGGAATAATATTTTCTTAAAAGTCACGTTTAGAAAATAAGTGACTTTATGTAATAATAACAAATATATTCCAATTTGTAGAACTGAAAATTACCTTCAATGAATTGAGTTTGTAATCTGCAATGGTGGAACGGTTGTCATTTTCAACAATTATTATAATAATAAAATTAATCGATAAAAAATAATTAATTAATAATTATTTGAAATAAGAAAGTGTAATTAGTATTTGAAAAGAATTTTAAAATCATTTTTTGTCTTCGAAACGCTGTCGTAGGTATGTGATACATCAGATCTTTGTTAGCACTTGAGTAAATATTCCAAAAAAGTCTGTACACATGCTAACAGAATCTATTCTAACAAAGTAATATAGCTTATTATGTTAAAAATTCTCATGCACATGCCACATACCTAATTTAGAACCTATCGGTACACTAATTTTTGAACCGGGAACATTGGACGATTTTGGATGCCAAGAATACGTGCAAATCAATTTCCAATGCCCATATACTTTTTTCCATGAACACGAAGAAGGTAAAAAATGAAGCAATTCAAGCACAAAAAAAAGACACAGAGGCAAACACTACTTCTCTCAATCATAAAACCAAAGCCTAACAAAATACAAATACACCTAAGTGTGATCCTACGCTTGGACAAAGAAGCTCCTAATTTTTAGCAGCAAAGTTTTGAGTTTTATAGTTTTATTTTTAACTCCCACCAATATCAATCAAATTTGAAAAGAAAAACTTAATAAAGGCTTAAAGAACTATCAAAAAAAAAACGGAATAGTAAGTATCTACAATAAAAACATCGTCATTTAAGTTTCTGAAAAATCTTTACCCAAACTATGAAGTTGTAACCATAGAAGTCGCTGATAGCTTATACAAAACATAATCCCCCTAAGCACTCTTTAATAGTCCTCCTTGTGAGGAGGACTAGGAAAATAATCAGCATCTGCTTTACATTTATATTTAACACTTCTATGAATGCAAAAATTAAATTATTGTAACTAAATAATAAAATAAAAAACTGCAGCACAATCAAATAAGACTTCCCGTTAGAAAACATAACCAAGAGTCAAAAGTTATTGATATAAGAGCAATGAAGATCCTTTTTAAAATTCCAGACGAAATTATATTAAAAGAAAAAATTTAAACAAATTGAAATTAAGAAAACAAAAGTCTGTTATTAAATTACACATGTGAAAAAAATTAACATGCATTAGAGTTGTATTAGGACATAGGTAACTGGGCATCCAAATATTTAAAAACCATAAATAAATAATATAATTATTTTGTTTAAAAAAAATTATAAAATTTTGAACAATGTTTCAATACTGAATTTGGGCGATAATGAGAGAAGGTATATTTACTGAGATAAGAAGGTATTTATATATATATATATATATTGAGAGAAGAAAGCAAATCTATTGAAACAATATAACCCCGAAGATAACCCGACAGTTTATCCGTCGACAATTGACCCTCTGAAATGATATTTATTATAAAATTATATTTCGTTTGCTTTATTTACCAACTTCAAACGTAAAACCGACTTCAAAAATACCTTTAATAATAAGTCGGTAAGAATATCAAACGAATTTAAATACAGTGTCCATTTGCACTTATGCGCCAATATACGCAGTACATAGACAAGTAGATTTTTCCTTGATGCATTTTAATGAAAATATGTTTTATCTTTTGTTAATCGGTGGTACATCCTCTTTGCAATCCCTTCGGGGTCACTTACTAATGTTTTGTGTAATAAGATATACCAAAACCAACTGCATATTGAATATAAGTACGCTTGGGACCAACTGTCGGCGGAACAACTGTCATGGAATTGACCACGATACCATCGACTACTTGTATAACCTTCACCATACAAAGAAGAAGTATTTAGTAACCAACAAAAAAAGAAAATAGTCTCTAAATAACACAGGTCGTTCCATATTTTAGCAGTTTGCATCTTTGAAGATCACCAAGTTCTAAATAGTGACATGTTTTGCTATCTCAGCAGAGCAAAGACAATACTGGCTTCCAGAGGTTCCGTAGACACCCCCAGAGACAACACATCCATTGTTGCACCCTGTCTCGAGCCGGGAGCAATTTTCCCACCCCACATCATATTATAAACAGAGCTGCATTCACTTAGCGCGCACTTGCGACAGAAATCCGCCATCTACTTTGTAATTGTATAAATACCTATACTGGGAGGTGTATTCACGAAAACTGGAGATAGTTGTCTCAAGGAGACGCAGAGTGTGAGAAGCTTTGTTGTCTTGCAAAGTGTCTAAAGAAAATCAAACGAATACAAAAGAAAACTTACTCATCACCAAAACAGATGTCTTAAGCATTTTTTAAAATACGTTGACTGTAATTTAAGAAACTACCAGTAGGTGTCATTGGTCAAAATTTCCTAAGATTTTAAACCTTTTCACGTGGATTAGAAAATAACACTTAATATAGTAAATCGATCGACCAGTAAGTAGATGGAAGAGGTCAACAATAATTTTCCCTATTCCGCCGTCGGAAGAGGGTGGAACCACCCTAATTTATATTTTTACTAGCTGAACCGGCCACGCGTTGCTGTGGCGTGAAATTGTAACACAAAGCCATCTACTGGATGGTTACCCGACCTGGATAACCAAGTGTTGTGTCGATAAATTAACTCACACCGCCATCTGTTAGAAACTTATGGAACTTACAAATAATTCATTGCATAACAAACATTAAATGAATATTTAATTCGCAATAATAAATATGTAGGTCAAAAATCGAAATAAACACTATCCTTTATTTTAAGTTGGACCAAATTACACATAGATAGCCAAATTTCATCAAAATAGGTTATGTAGTTTTGGAGTTTATCTCGAACAAACATCAATCAAAGATAACAATATTCTATCGACGAACCTTTTCAAAATGAATAAGTAAAATAAATCCCATTTTAAAAATAAAAAGTTTATAAAATATTAAAAACAGTTTTTATCGCCCATGTTAAATCAACTGCTGAATAATATTTTCGTTATTTGTTTTTGGGGTGTTACGCCGTGTTGCACTACCTCCTTCTTTAGTTATCGTTTCGGACACTGTAACGCTGTCTGACACGTTGGCTAAAGAAGGGGGTAGCGCAACACGGCATAACACCCAAAAAACCAATAACGAAAATCATTTTGGCCGTGAAAATCTAAAAACGTATCTGCTGGATAATGTATTCCTCCACTTTGTTAAATGCAGTTGGTAATACAGTGAAATGTTATTTATGTATTTTGATCAATCCTAACGATACGATAATCCTCCATCGCCTTCTTGAGACTTTGAAATTACTCGAACCTATTATAATGCCTGTCATGTTACCAGCCGGTGGATTCCATTCATCCCCTAGACCAGTAAGGGAGTACTGCACTGCCGTAGTTAGTTTGACATCGTCTGCAATCCGAGATAGTTATGTTTACTCGGAATTACCTCCTTGCCAAGCGGGCAAGGAAAATTAACAATTTATCATCCAACTTCGGTGACAGTTGGATATTGGTATTGTTGCGAATGTATTAAAGTGGGTATGTCGTGTTTTATAAAGTGCATTATGAAACAGGCTCTGTTTGTGAAGGGACACTAAATTTATATTGCGCTTTAAATGTTTGTGGAAGTTTTTTTACATTGCACTGAACAGCGTAATTGGTTCAGCGTTAGATTATTTAATTGCTTGTAAAAGCAAGACCTCAGTGGCAGTGAGGAAATCACATTGATTTATGGAACGAGTGGTCGTGGGATCAAAGCTCGACATGAAACATTGTTTTTAAATACGGAAGAAAAATACCAAATACAAAGAAGAATGTCTGTGGCGGGCGGTTGGCATTGTTTGGATTTTTAAACAAATCGACAGTATTATTTCATTTCTGATAACATTTTGTACACTCGTCGTTCAAAACAGGAGTAAGGTCACTGATTAGATTTGATTTAGTAAAACACTGCGCGAGCAACGCTGGGAACTTCAGTAGGAATTTTTTTTTTTTTTTAATATTAATATTTAAAAATGAAGTTGACGAAACCTTCTGGAATAAGAGGATTGACAAAAAAAACAATAATAATATAATGCAAGTATTTACAATAATAACACAGAGAAAATAGAATGTTCGAATACCTTCTCCGACTATTTTTGTTATGCATTTTATTTTCTCTCTGTTATTATTGCAAATATTATGCAAGTATTCACAATAATAACAGAGAGAAAATAAAATGTGTAACAAAAATAGTCGGAGACGGTATTCCACAAACCACCAGGCAGTCTCAATCACAATGTGCATGGCTATCGGCCCAAGCGCAGACGAAACTCGAAGCCCGGCTCCCCAATTTTGCCTCGAAGAAATATATGTGGGAAAGAAGCGGAAGATTTAAAAGACCTTGGAAAAAGATGGGCGTCGGGTTGTCGGAGGGTGGGTGGAAGGACGTCGAGACCGCGCAGCTATTCCTCAGGCCTACAGAAGAGTACCGCCTAGGCGTCAGAAGAGTCTATCGAGTCTATGTGTCTTGTACAACGGTTACGATGATCGCCGAAGGCATCGGGGAGAAGGGCGAACTTCATCAGTCCGGCAGCCGGTAGTGGCAAAACTACTTAGAGCTTACGCAAGTCCAGACATCGAGTCCAGTTTATTACTCATTGTAATCTTTAAGAAAACTTATAATTCATCTACTGGATGGCCGGCGTGGTCTAGCGTTTCAAAGTGGAAGATATTCTCAGAATCGCCCTGGTGTAAGACCACCGTTCGGAATTGAAACTTTGCTTAAAATGGCTTTAGCCGTGTTTGGTGACCAGATCTGAATATCCACTTCCTCTTCTTCATCTCTTTTCCCTCCTCACTACCTTCAGCCTCACAACATACCCCAATAATGGATGCCATAGTCTCACTGGTTCCAGACGGGAGCAGTTGGAACTGTTTAAAATATAGGGACCAACAAAAAAATGATAGTAATCACACGAACTTCAAACTTGGAAATTTCTCAATACATCTGCTGCTATTTTAATCATTGAAATTAACAACTGCTCTTTAAACGGATTTTGGAGAAAAATTATTTCAAACGGTGTCATTTCACGTGTAAGCATCTGGTGTCAAAACATCATCTTGGATATTTATTAGCTTGATTGTAGAATGATGTTGACTTCTAATGAACTTTAAAATTGCAACTGTTTCACAATGTTGCATTCTACTCCTGAACCGAAGAAATTCGATATCCGACCGGCTATCATTTTAATAGAAGCCACCAACATTTTGCAAACTCTGATTAATAAGGTTGATTATTAATCCCTCAGGCATTAGCCATATTTTCTCTGAAGGTAAAAAAAATTCCGTTTTGCAATAAAATCCAAATAAATGGAATATTGTATCCGAAAACAAAACTGTGCATTAGACAATACATTATACGTTTTGCAATAAAATCCAAATAAATGGAATATTGTATCCGAAAACAAAACTGTGCATTAGACAGGTGCACATCATTTAATAGTATCATTTTTTTATTTTTAGGCGGGGATGGGTACCGCCGCCCCGGTAACCTTTATTGGATAACCAACACCTCTGCCATAGGTCACCCCAAGTGGTTCGCTACGTTTGGTGATTTAGCAGGGGTGGCCGGGTTCATGGGGTGAGGTTTGTCTAGGTCTTGGAGGCGGATGACCAGGATACACTGAACCCCAGATTCCTACCTACCCCTTAAACCTGAGGGGTTATATACAGTCTAGTGACATATTTCGTTATTATTTGATTAAATTTCTGATTTGAAAAAAGAATATTTACTGCATTATTAAACGGCAACCATCATTAACCGAAACCGGAACGTTAACAAACAAATTTACAGAAAGATGAAATGCAAAACGCTCGATTGTTCCGACTTATTTTACAACTTCGCTACGCTTAGTCAATAATGAATGTTATTTTTGTAAGTTTTTATGAAAGCTGTTAAATTAAAACCCGTATTAACCTCGCTAAAAAGCTTGCACTGTGCATGTTCAACAATGCAGAATACACGTCTAGTGGAATAAGATAAAATAGCCTCGGGGTTGTAATGAATCACAGAGTGGGGGCCTCCTGGGGCCCTGGTAATGGTATTCACGGCTTGCGGAAGTCTCCGTGCTAACGGAGCGGTAAGTGAGTGTTCGGCGTCCTATCTTCTGTCTATAATCCTCTAGGATGTATCTGGCCGACTTGTACTTCTGCGCTCCGAATAGCAATTCCTTGACTTCTCGGATAAATGAAATCCCAGCAGTAAGTCCTACAACACAATACTTAACTTGCTACAAAATAGTACGTATATAAATTGGTGAACTTTAAGTTTTTTCGAACAAATTAACCATCCCGAATGAGTAGGCAGATGTGATGAACCGCACACAACTATGTCCCTTGCTTAGTTCACATTCATGCATCGTCTGATACATACTCTTCTGTTATTCAGACTCTTGACATGGCCCTTACTAACTAACCATCTTGTCATTTTCCACAGAGGTGGACAGAGAGGACGTAACACCAAAAAACTTGGTCTTGATACACATCTCTTATTTCATTCATATTCATACATATATTTTGTTATTCTGGCTCTTGACTCTTGATATGGTCTGACTCAAGGATTTGGTTCGCTTGATCATGCCATGTCTTTCTCAAACGTCTCCGACTTCTTATATCTTAAGCGTCCTTTTCACTGTGCTTTATTCAGACTTGCCGGATCTCCACAATTTTTAAAAGGTCAAACATCATTTAGCATACATAGGTATTAGGATTCTCATTTTCACAACTTTCAGTTATTATTTTCAATGATTTATTAATATTTTATATTGAATGGATTGTACTTACCCAAGTGATTCAAAGCAAAGGGGGCTCAATCATCTGCTAGTCAAGTCCTCAGTCATGCACAACATCTTTTACGCGTTTTAATTATGAAAATATTGTGAAACCAAATATTGCCACTATATTCTTAATTCAATTTTTCCTTCTTTAAAACAAATGTCAAGCTCTATGGCAACATTTCTGTCTGGAGAAGAGATAAAATTGCGGATAAATAAGAATAAAATAGTAAAAAGAAACCTACAAAAAAATTAAATTGTTCAAACATTAATTGCATTTGGACAGTACGTTTACAGTAGTTGGCGACAATAACATTCTACTGTAAACATGTACAAGATACCTGTTTGGCTTACCAGACAAATATATGTATTCGTATGGTGACCATACCGACAGTGACAAGAGGGATAGCATAGATAGATTATTAACAAAAAATAACTAAATATAAGGGGGATAAATTATAATAAGTCAGTTATAGTTAGTAAATAATAATTAACAATTGGGTTATATTAAGTAAATTAATATAAGTAAAGTAAATAAATAATAAATTATTTAAATACGAGTCAATAAAAATAAACAATTTTGTTTGCGCCAATCAATGTTCTTTTGTTTGATTTAGTACCTACTGGAAAACTGCTTTACCCAAGTACCTGCCCAGTTCCTCTATCCAAGTACCTACCCATCCCACGCCAAGACAAAACCCAATAAAACGTTCGATTGTTTCATTCACTTGTTTTTTATTTGACTTGTGGAAAAACGCACCCGTCTCGAGTTCGGAGAAATTTGTGCATTTTACTTAATTGAAAAGTAACGCCGTAAGTTTAATTTGCGAACTTATTGACACGCCGCCGCGGTTGCAGAAGTAACCGTGTTTACGTATATATGTGTACAAGTGAACTATTATAAAGACAAGGGACAAGGGACATTAAAAGGACCACAGAACCAGCGGCAAATGTCGAGTGAACTAGGTGAGTTTTGGCAATACCTATCCTTTTCCTTTTCCTTTGAGTAGTTTTCCAGTGATTGTTGTTTCAGAATCACACCGCACCCGCCTACGAACGAATTGATTTGCGCAACCAGTAAGTGAATAAACATCAGTGAATTAATAATAAATTAGTATATATGATAAATTGTGGGTAAATAATAATAATTAAGAATTATGAAGTGTAAGTAAAAAATAATACAAAAGTCAAGTAGATAATAACAAGTACATAACGTGGATAATATTAAGTAAATAATAATAATAATCCGTAAATAAAACGTAAAAAATAATAAGAAATTATAAGTAAGTAAAGTAGTACAAACACAGAAAGTAAATCTGGATGGTATCGAATAGAGTTATTAGAGGCCAATCAAAATTAATGGTATCATGACGTCACGGTACATCACTTACTTACCAAATATTTGTAGAGCCGCCAATCGGCCAATACCAATATTTATACGTCTGGTGCTGTAGTGCGTATGGTAGACAAATGCGTGCAAACCAGAAAGGTTAAACGCAGTGATCTGTAATAGGTGTGTGAATGTAGTTCGCATGCACTGTTGTTATTTGTTTCCAGTCACGCAATAAACATTGTTACAGCAATTAATACTCTCTCTTTGCGTAAAGTCCCACGAACATCACGCTGGCGCGGCCGGTAGGATCCGCGGGTCAAAAGAGAATGGATTGTAAGTCCATTATCAAAAAGGCTTCTTTATGAAATGGTAGCAGAACAATGTGGTGTCGGCAGACCTAAACAAAGGAGGATTATATAAATCCTTAATTCTATTCTAAGACAAAACACAGTTGGGATACTGTAGGAGGTCGCAAGAATTAGGTTATTTCTCGGGAGTCATCAGGAGATTAATCACAAATGCCTCAATATGGACAACATTGCCAGCTCAGGTACGGGAGCTCCATCGAAGCCAGAGTAAAGTTAGCCTCTCAGAAACTGGGCATACTGTACAGGGCCCGCAGATTCTTTAATAGTTCACAGCTGCTAACTTTACGAACGGATTCCAATCTTTAGAGCATAGGCGTCAGGTGGGAATGCTGTCCTTGTTCTACCGGTATTACAATGGAAGATGCTCCGAGGAACTAGCGTCATTGATCCCCTCGGCACCGGTGCATAGTCGGGAAACACGCCCAACATTTGTACACGGTTGACATTAGTCACATGAGAACGGGTCGTTTCTACGACTCGGCTCGGCTGTGGAACGATTTGCCAGCCTCTGTGTTTCTTCCCTCCTACAACATGGGTCTCTTCAAGACCCATGTCCACTCCTTCCTCTCTTCCTCTCCTCAAAAACACCCTTCACACATCATCTTCAAAGAAGACATAGGCCCTGAGGGAAATTATTTTTCCGAGGGCCTCCTGTATGGAGTTGATGTAAAAAAAAAAAAAAAACATTGAAAAGGTAAATATTTTTATCAACATTATCAATGATTAGTCCATTTATGCCATGACGCCCGCAGTCGGCAATGACATTAAATGTTTCACATCATATACATATTAATTTGAATATCTATATATACTAAAAGCTGTAGTGTTTAATATATTTTTGTATTTATCAATTTTATTTTATTGTTTTGTACTTCAAACTTAACAAATTACTAATTAATTACAACGTGTAAACTATATCTTCTCCTGCTTAATGTGGCTCCTACAATACAAATTGGCGCAGACGTTTAAGTTTCCGGCAGCGCATTGTAATATTTCATTCGTTCGTAAAACTATTTTGCGTATTCACTTGTCCTTTTTGTCAGTCTGATTTTATTGCACGTGTTCTGCCTGTGAATGTCCTCGATGAATATAATTTCATTTAAAACTATTTTAGTAGAAGGATGTCTATTATTTCATGGATAAATATCATCTTGTTCGAGGTCAGCACCTATTTCACTGATAGCCAATTTATTTCTTTTAACTTTAACTTTTTATTTTGAAAATCTATGTCAACTCAATATTATTCTAATTGCCTTGTTTTGAAGAATTTGCAGCTGATTTTTTGAGAAGAAAGAAAAGAATCGTTGAGCAGTATTTACGACAACATTACCATATGGCTGTTCAATAAGGAAAATAACACTGATAAATATATAAGGCAAAGGTCACACATAATAATAATAATTACACAGCGTCGTTTGTTTATAAATCCACTGTTTTTTTTTTTATATAAAAGAAATAATAATTTTATTGAATATTTAAAAGAAAAACAAATAATATATAGTTCTACAAATTAAGTTTGATAACAATAACAAAAATTTAAGAGCTGCTAAGTTTATTGTGGCTTCAGAACCCTAGATTAAGTCTTTTTATATGTCGGTAAACAACGTTTCGACTCATTTTAAATGAACGGAGAAAGACGCCAAATTGAGAAAACGGAGTTTTGACACTTACTCGAGAATATTTTAGAAATAGGTCGAAATGAAATCAGCAAATTAATGTTTTAAATAATTCATAAAATCTGTTTACCAAATGAACACTTTTCACCGTTTCTAAAATATTAGAAAAACTTATTTCTGGAACATTAGAAAAACCACTACCATTGATAAAATATGTCAGAGATGCCATTAAAGGGCGATTGTTTTCTCGACACTGATCAAATTATTAATTTTAGTTGCGCCGGGCGTGCTAGTAATATCAAAAAAAGTAACGTCGGCAGCATGATTTTTCATACTTTTGCATAATATTATCTGCTTAGTTTTGACGACATCTGTTTTAGTCATCCCTCCTTAACCTTTCCCTTACTGTGCTAAAAAAATCCGCGCGTTACGGTGCTGTGTAATCAACACACGCGTCCAAATCAACGATTTTATATCGGAAATGTATGATTATTCATAGCGAATCGCTTTTGTTAATCATAATTTTTATTAAAAGTGATAATAATTGTAATTAAATTGCTGAAAACATGAAAAAACCATCGGCAGTTGCTCAAAAAACGGGCGAGGAGACCATCTCAAACGACTGCCCGCGAACGACTGCGGCGCTGGAATGTTACTCAATACACGCATACATCCATGCATGTTTATGAGGCCAGTATGGTCTTTGCCAGGAGTTTCAAAACTTTTATTTTTTTTAAACAAAATTAACTAATGGTGTTTTATAAGAAATATTATATTGAGAAAAATTTCACATTTTTTATATTAAAATATAACAAACAAAGTAAATATTACAAATTAAATATAACAAAGTACAAAACCAAACGGCAGAAATAAACCAAATATTTTGTAAATCTCAATTGTATCGCAATTGCGGCAGGAAATATATATTTTTTCTTTTCTGTGGCTTGTTCGTACAGTGCTTCTTTTTTTTGCGTTGTATGGGCAAAATCTGCAAGTTTTCGATGGTGCTCGGGACAGTGGTACGTTTCTTGAATCACCCGGTGGATTATTTGGAATATGAAGCATAGCAGCAGTTGCGGGTGGTGTTTGTTGATAATAGGACATAAGTAAAATTTACAAAATTTTAAGAAAGCCCCGACACAAAAAAAGGCTGATAACCTTGAAACGCCTGAACAGATTTTCATGAATTGTAGCTAAGAACCATCTCTATTATTTCAACTTTCAAACAAAAAAAAACTGCATCACAATCGGTCTATTCGTTCAGGAGCTACGATGCTACAGACAGACAGACACACAGACACGTCAAATTTATAACACCGCTCCTTGCGTCGGGGGTTTAAAACAGTATCGAAAACATCTTGTTGTTGTTGGTGAAATTCACCGTACTGTTTTATCTTTTTAATATATTGGGCTTAGCCAACTCTAAACCAAGCTCTCTTGTGAAGCCTTTTCTTTTGCTCCTGTTATTTTTTTTTCCATCCCGGATACTTCTCAATCCATAAAAATACAGGTTGAGTGCGGCGATATCTAACATTTCCATGAATAAGCGAAACGGCCATCTTCTTGTTGATCTTACACACGAATAACGAATATTCGGATGTCATTTTGTCGCCTATGTCAACGGTACCTTTGGTTTTGTTGTAATGTAGTATGATTTCTGTTTTTTTTTTTTTGTGTCGGTTTGGCTTACTTCATTTCCAAGAAATTGAGTTATTTTGCTGAAGCACATACGACACAAGTGTTTTATTTGGTGTAAAACCAAACTGGCTACTAAACAAAGGCCTTTCTTTCGACTTTCGACGATTGAATCACAATGTTTACAGAACATTGCATTTTAGAAGAAGAGTGTTTCTATGTATTATAGTAAGATCTGGCGTTATGAAATTTGTACAAAAAAATTACTTCAGGTGGTGCGTGAGTGAATGAAAATGTGTGTATTTCATATGTTTTAGCGGCAGGGAGAGAAAGCAGGAGAAGGAGGGTAACGAAAGAGGTGGGGTTCGCTGGAAGGGTAACGAGGGAGCGGGAAGGCGAGGAAGGTGGAAGGGGAACGCAAGAGTGTAAGGGGAAGGAGACACGGGAGGGGAACGGGGACGCATGGGAACGGACATGCAGGGAGAAACAATTTATTTCTTTGAATGGTATTGCAACGCAAGCCGGGAACCAGCTAGTAATGAATAACATAAAAAAAATCTAACATTTGAAATAAATATTCAAAAAAAAATCTCAGATAAATGAATGAATGACGAATGTGCACGGAGAAATAGTTACGTAATACATGCTTTACAATAATATAATATAATGTATTAATATAATACAATATTCGGAAACACATGAAAAAGTACTAACCAAAAATTATTATTATATTATGAACGGAAATAATGATTCACTTTAGAACCACTGCCAAGTTCGGCACGAGAAGTAGCTACAGCGCTGTGTTGATATCGATGGTCGAAACACAACCGCGACTGCTGACTGCGTTCTCTGTTCCTCGTGTTCCCGTATAGCGAAGTAGAGCGAGATGTCACATAGCGTGTCATCTCCCCGCACACTCTATGCGTATCGAAATGTTTATATGCGATTATACTAGGTCCACACTGGCACACGTTTGATTGTATTTGTGGATTATTCCCGATATTTAACAAAATATATCTGATTTTGAATTGAATTTGCTAATTATCTGAAATATTATTTTTTAATTCGGTGCTTAAATGTATAACGGAGGAATACCTAAAATCTGAACCCAGAATTCATTATATTTATAGAGATATAAAAGTTATTAGAAGCAACGTGTAGTGTTTACACGTCACAGCCTAGGAAAGGTTAATCAAAGGCGCTCGAACGGCAATCCGGAGGTCGTGGGTACAAAATACGGCGTGTATTTATTATTTCACAATTTAATCATTTAAAATAATATAAATTGTAGTTCCAGAGTGGGTGATACTTTCGGTGTCACCGTGGTGTAAGTTCACTATTCAGAATGCTACCTCTAATTACCGACTCGAACTTAATATTTAATATTATGAATGTGTTTGATGTTCGGCAGATATATGCAAAAACAATCCTCAATCATCTATACACAAACATACATAAATACTATCAAAAAAGATTCAATACTCACTTAAATACGCGAAACAATAATAAAGACTTACTACAAACTCCCATAATGCATACTACTTTTGGTCAACGTAACTTTAGATACCTTGCAACAAGACTTTACAACATTCTTCCAGATTTAATAAAAAGATGCGACTCACAAAAAAATTTCAAAGAAAACATAAAAATTTGGATTAAAAGTAATGACAGGGCCTTTACCGGTGCACTCACCCAAATCCGCAATTACTAAAGACACCAATGTATTGGTTGGTACTATTAGAGCTTATCATTAAAGTAACCATCATATTATTAATACAATAATGTAGGTATGTTAGTAAGTATTTTAGATTGATGTACAAAATGACTGCCTCAACACAGGCTAGCCTAGTGAGGCAGGTTATAAGAATCTTCAACTATATAACTAACTATTTGTCACACATAAACATAAATAAACACGTAAACACCTCAGCACAGGTTCTCCTAGTGAGGTGTTCACGAAACATACAACAATACCTATCCACAGTTTCACCTTCACAAACCTACCTTACACCCAACATAATAAAATTATAAAATATATTATGTAAAAATGTTTTCGAAATTCTATAGGTAAATACTGTAATGTATAGAAATAAATAAATAATAAAATAAAAAACTACACATTAGTATTCTTTAATTTACCTTTAACCTACTGTTCATGTGTATATTACTTTCTACTTGTAAACTTTTTGTACTGATATAATCTATTGTAAACTACACTGAATATGTATTTTCTTAGTTATAATGTTCCAAATTTCATTGAATAAAGATATACTATTATATTATTATAGAATTGAAACGTTGCTTAAAATGGCTTTAGCTGTGTTTGATTACCAGATGTGAATAGCAAGGTAACTCCCCACCTACCTCTTTCCCGCCTCCTTCCCCTCCCCAATAACACCAGTCTCATAATATACCCCCATCGGGGATGTCAAGTTCCAGACGATTGGGAGCAGTTGAAATTCTTGTGCTGTATTCACATTTGAAAAACATGGCAGAGTTAGTTCTCCAGGACTCTTCAAAGACTGACGACGATGATGTTGAATCATTTAAACAGTTTCAATACTAAATCAAAAAGAACGTTATTTAAAGAAATCACTTAAACCTTCTGTTTTGGAATATCTGCAGCTACATAACCCGCAAAGACATTTTGCTCGTTCTGCTTTAAAACAGTGCACGAGCTTTTTACTGTTTCCTCAAAGTGAATTAATGCTTCAGAGCGCATAGCACAAGAGAACTGACACAATGCGAGCGGTTGGCGAACAGCCATAATGGCCCCTAACAAAGTTTACTTTATACGGATCCATTGTTGGCCAGTCCTTAAAAATCTGGTGATGAAATTTTCAGATGGTAAAAATATATCGATGAGTTTCAAATAAATTACAGTTTGCATGCTTGTACAAATTTGGAAACTATGTTTTAAAAAATGCGGCCTTTAAAGAAGAAATACCTATCTTTAAAGAAGAATATATTTAGTGAAAATATATTGTATTCTCAATTACCCCCCTTCCCACTCCTATCTTTCCATTGATACCTAGTTTATTGTTATAATTAGTGTTTAGTAAACCCTGAGGAAGAGAGCACCGCTCTCAAAACATGTCTGTTTTATAAACAATAAAGATGGTTAAAACAAAGAAATCTTTTAATTTTGAATTAAAATGGTGCCACAAAACAAATTTGCCTTGTTTGAAGAAGTTTTTGAAGAAGGTACAGAACTAAAAAAAAACAGGAATAAAATTGGATTATATTAATTCAATCGTTAATGTAGTTTTAGTACGAAACTGAATTTGCGACTAAGAATGAAATAAAAAAATAGGATTTAAGTAATTTATCGATAATATTTCCTTAGTTTTAGAATTATGGCCTCCGTGGCCGAGAACCAAAGTTCTTGACTAGCGATCTGGAGGTTGCGGCTTCAATTGCGCAGATATATTTAATTTAATTAATTATTTATATCAATACTATTTACATATTTTCACAGTTTAATCATTTAAAATAATATGGTGTGAGACCACTATGAAGCGTTGCTTGAAATGGTTTTAACCGTTTTTGGTGACTAGATCTTAATAGCCAGATACCTCCCAAACTTCCTCTTCCCCATTTCCTTCCCCTCCCCACTTACCTTCAGCCTCACAACATACTCCAATTTGGGGATGCTATAATTTCACTGGCTCCAGATGGTAACAGTTGAGACTCTTGTGAAGTATTCACATAAAAAAAGAATTCCGTTAAAACATAACGTAAGAAATTGTTAATTAATTTGAATCAGTCGCCCAAAGTTCATTTGTATCTCCTACGTACTCATTACTAATAAAAGTCGTCACAATTATTTAATACTAGCTTTTCCCCGCGGCTTCGCTCGCATGGTATTACGGGAAATTACTGTAGCGCTTGCACTTATCAATTATCTCCCCCCCCCACCCCACCCCCATCCCCTCCCGCATTCCATATATTCATTCCCTTACATTCAGTTTTCAAACATCTCGCCTACCACCTAAATTTCATAATGCTATATATAGCTCAAAGAAAAAAAGAATTACTTATCCAATTTTGTTCATTCGTTCGGAATTTATGCGCTTACAAACATTTCGGATGTTTATTTTTATTTAAATATTTGGAAGTTCGTTAATATAATAAAAAAATACTCTATTTATCATTCAGTCTTTATAATCGTTACGAATTATATTTTTAATATAGGAACTCTCATCTGACATTTATTCGAAGCTTATTCAAAAAAAAAAACGAATTCTAATATTTGAATTTTTTGCAGTAGTAGCTGACCAGTAGATTGAGTACCTACCAGCATAGAGCCCAAAAATATATCATCATTGTTTCCATGGAAAAGATTTTTTTCTGACATTAGCAAAAACTCGCTTTTGTTAGCGACAGAAAACGTATAACAAATATAATATATTAATATTTATAATTTCATAACGCCAGAGCTTACCATCATATGCAATTTGTAGTCTGCGCATATAATTTAGCTTTATATTGGTGAAAGAATTATTTAAGTCTTTATATTGTGTTATGCGTGAAAAGGTCATAAACAAACTCGAGCAGTTTCGTATTTATAATATTAGTATGGATGAACCACGTATTGATTTTCTCCGGATGTCAACAATGTTACGAAACGTCCTTACATAAATCGTTATTCAGCGTATGTGCATTAAAACAAAAATTCAAGATTTATTTTATTTCCTTCAATCTCCATGGAAAGAAAAAGGCACCGTGCACGCAATATAAAAAAAAAATGAGACCACTTTTCAAAAAAAAAACATATAAACTCCGACAGTTTATATGTTTTTTTTTTCTCTAACCCGGCCAACTACCGCCCCATAGCGATCACATCTGTTCTGTCAAAAGTGATGGAACGTGTGGTCAACGACAAACTACTCACATACCTCGAGAAGAACAAAATTATTAACGACCGTCAATACGGATTCCGGCGGAACCGCTCGTGCGGTGATCTTCTCGCGTATGTGACACATGTTTGGGGGCGGTGCCTGGAACGCTTTGGTGAGACCCAAACCGTTGCACTGGATATTTCCAAGGCCTTTGACCGGGTTTGGCACCGAGGGCTTGTCAACAAACTGCCTTCTTACGGACTTCCCGCTTCCTTGTGTACGTGGATTGCCGACTTTTTGAGGGAGAGGTCGATTCAGGCGGTTGCTGATGGTTTCACCTCTTCCTCGCATTCGATAAATGCTGGCGTCCCACAGGGATCGGTTCTGTCTCCGACTTTGTTTCTGTTGCACATCAATGACCTCTTGACATGTGCACCGATTCATTGTTACGCGGATGACAGTACAGTCCATGATAGCTTTTTGTTTGACAAGCCTCCAAAGGGCTCACAAATCCCAATGGCTCGGAGGGCTTTGAAACAAAGAATGGACGGTTACCTCGAGAGTGTTTTCTCTTGGGGTAAGAATAACCTCGTCGAATTTAACGTTTCAAAGACCCAATCATGTCTGATTACGTCTAAAAGGGATCGGAATGATAATCTAGTCTCCTTCAACGGAAGCAATCTCCCGAACAGGCCTTCCATTGATATGCTTGGTGTAACTCTAAGTGACCAGCTCAGGTACGGGGGCTCCATCGAGGCCAGAGTTAAGTTAGCCTCTCAGAAACTGAGCGTACTGTACAGGGCCCGCAGATACTTTAATAGTACACAACTGCTAACCCTGTACAAATCGCAAGTGCGCCCCACGGTTGAATTTGGCAGCCACCTCTGGTCTGGAGTCCCAAAATACCTGAAAAAAACCCTCGACTCTGTGCAGAAACGGGCGGTCCGTTTGATAGATTCTCCTAACTTAACAAATGGACTGCAATCTTTAGAGCACAGGCGTCAGGTGGGAATGCTGTCCTTGTTCTACCGGTATTACAATGGAAGATGCTCCGAGGAACTAGCGTCACTGATCCCCTCGGCACCGGTGCATAGTCGGGAAACACGCCAAACACGCGCTCAACATTTGTACACGGTTGACATTAGTCACATGAGAACGGGTCGTTTCTACGACTCGTTCTTGAGTTCAACAGCCCGGCTGTGGAACGATTTGCCGGCTTCTGTGTTTCCTCCCTCCTACAATATGGGTCTCTTCAAGACCCATGTTCACTCCTTCCTCTCCTCAACAGCACCCTCCACACAGCATCTTCAAAGATGACATAGGCCCTGAGGGAAATTATTTCCCTCAGGGCCTCCTGTGTGGAGTTAATATAAAAAAAAAAAAAAGTAAACACAAGCTTTGGACAAAGGGCAACAAAAGCAACAAAGGAAACAAAATACAATCAGATTCAAAATTAAAAGATGGATTATAAGAACAAAAAAAAAGCAAATTACAAAAAATATATAACATATACAAGGTACACAAATCTATTGCAATTCATACATCATTATACATATATTCATTAAAATTAATTATTTAATATTTCATTGGATTTTATTAAATTGTAAAATGCACCCAGTAAGGTACACATCAAATTATGTATTAAAATATGTAAAGTTACTTTATCAAATAATTTTTTTTAAATAATCTGATTAGTTTGGACAGTTGCGTTAAAACATTATTTCGTCTTCTATTTTTTTTTTTTAATTCCCTTTGCATTTTTATCTCATTCACCCCGGAAAAGGAAACCCCACGCTTCCTGGTTTACAAGATTTACCAAGAGCGCAGGATGTTGCGGAGTGTCCCATCCTGGTAGCCGGCGGAACGTGGCTGAGATCGGCCGACAGCGCAGACCCGTAGACAGCCGAGCACGGTATTAAAATTCAGAGCGCGAACGGCTCAGCAGCGCAGTACAGTTACTTGTACCCAGTTCCTCGTTCCTGCACCGCTGCGCGCGTCTGCGCTCCGGGTTGTCAGGGAAATTAATGCTTTGAAATGCCGGGCAATCACAACGTGATGCAACTTGTATAATAGGATTGCATCAATTTTTGTTGGTTTGATCGTTGTAAGATTTAGAAAAATTGAAAATGTTGCATTATTTTTTTTAAAATTATTAATTAAATAATATTTCAATTAGGGTTGTGTTTTTGAAGAATGTTCAGAAATATTTAGTATCTATCGTTAGTGTTGGTTGATCGTTGTTGATTCAGCCTGCTGCCTGCTGCAATCGTGGAGTACAAAATTAAACATCCTAAATTAATTTTTATGTATCGTTTTGAATGGTTGTTTTTGTTATATTTTTAAATAAGTAATCACCTCTCTATTTAATATTTTTGTCTGTAGTTTTTATTTGTCTACACTTTTTTGTGTTTTGTTATTTTTAATATTAATCTTTTTCTGATGAAGAAAACACAGTTTTCGAAACATGTTGATAATATTGATTATATAGTTATTTTTTACAAAGTTATTTGTTTTCATTTAATTTAAAATGTATTTTATTTAAATAAGTATATTTGCAAAGTATGAAGAAGGAAATATACTATTTTTTTTCACATTTTACAAACTGCCCAAAATATGAATTCTCTTCTCTCTCACACACTTAATTATTCTAATTCTTATACTTAAATTTAACGTTACCTAATACGGCAACAACATTGCACTGAAATATTTATTTCTCTCATTTACGAGTACCTTAGAATAGCTTACACTTGGGTAGATAGATGCTTGCGATTGAATTATTGAAACATGTGATATAATAATTATGTGGAACAGTAATCATAAATTAAAATATGCCATTTAAAATATATAGAGCCCATGCAAAAGAATTGTATTACACTAACATTGATTATTATTATTGATGTTTGTTTTACAGCCTTCTTAAAACTGTGTTCCATGCAGTTGAAAACATCTACTATTTCCAAGAAAGTATTGCCAACTGCATGCAATCTATGTATAGGTACTATAGCATAAAACAGTAATTGTACTTAACCCATTTTGTTAGTTTATATGTTATTTATCACCTGAAGTAATAGTTCAATAAATTCTGATTCAATGCACAAACACGGTTTATTATTTTAACCACTGCTGAAAAATCTGTAGAATTTCTAACGGTCAGATATTTATCGTCTATAAGTATCAGGATTTAGCATCTCCTTTCCCAAAAAACAGTAATCTCAAGATTGCCTCAGCGTTCAGTGCGCTGTTTGCTGTTCCCCGCGATGCGAAGGAATTGGCGGTGTTTTCTTCCCACCCCATAATCTAAGCCAAATATATGTAATACTGGGCCAACGGGATAACCCACATACATACAAATGGAGAGGCAATTTTCAGTTTCAATGAATGTTTCTCTTTGGTAGAAGTGAAAAGGGCAACATGGATATATTTGTTGATATGTTTTTCCATTAAAATTAGAAATTTTTCTATAATAATTTTATTTTTTGAATTTACACACAAACAAAGCAGTACAGAGTACATTGTTAGAAAAGATGGATATTAAATTATACATGGTATTATCTTTTACTAACTTATATCTGTACAATATCTCAGGAATTATGACTGACGGGTCGAGAACAGTTCTTAATTAAAACTAATGACTATAAAAAGAGTAGTATAAAAAGACTTCGGGTCTGGTACAATAACACCTTCCGCATAATGTTTGGTCTCCCCAGATATTGCAGCCCGGATGTTCACGGAGGCACGAGTTCCCGGTTATGCAGCCCTTTTTAGATCCAGGGTGGCAGGAATGAGGGAAAGGATAAGCAGCTCTGGAAATATCCACATCGTGGAAGCCCGCCTCAGTTCATTCTCCAGCTTTGACGCACATTAGAGAAAAATATTAGCTCCTGATGTAATCACAGTACCTTAAAGGCTTATTACTATTATAAACAAATTATTATGAACCTACCTTAACATTACCTTAAACCAACGCAACCTCCAATTTTTTGATGCATTTTTTCATCACTTTTAACCTTCCTATTCTGGCACATTGGTCTCTCAGACCGACCAATCAATAAAGCGTTGTTTTTTCAAAAATTTGCATCACTGGTTTTTACTAGCTCTTAAATTTGTTGTTAGGCGTTGTTGAGTACGATTTGCGCGTTGGTGCTGAGTGGACGTGTGACACTTTATTACTGTTATCGGTCCGTGAGACCGACGCGTGTATAAGGATTACTATTTAAGGTAGGTAACAATAACCACACAAGCAACCCTAATAAATTTTATTTTTGTAATATTTTATTATTTTTGATACTTTCATTATTTAGATTTCAGAGTTTTGTTTATAAATCACACATGAAAAAGTTTATTTTTGTTATAAAAGTTAGAAAACAAAAAAAAAAGTAATATTTTAAGAGACTGAATTGAAAGTCCGTTTCTACCAAAAAAATAAAAGTCCTAATAATTTTCTGTATTTTTTTAAAAAATTTTATTCAATTATACCACTATTAAAATATTAAAATAATAAAACCGATAAAATCTCGGTCTGAGATACCGTGCGAAAGCATACGAAGGTTAATGACTTTTTAAAGGAGGTGTTGAAGTTGCATGATTCTGAGTTGTCCAGTCACTATATTGCTCATTGTAAGCTACTATATTAATATAATAACTAAAATACTGGCAAGTTTCCCCAGAAAGACAGGACATACCAAATATTTGTGGGCTACCCCAGTGGAGCGAGCGACGGGCGCCGCTTGAGACCGGCTGATGGCCCAATAGTCTGCCCGTTCACTGCTCACTGCTCACTGCTCACTGCACCTCACTCACACCACTCATAGGGCTAACTGTTCAATCAACTCTCGGTACCTTCTCCCAAATAAACAACCTCAGGGATATAATATGAATAATATTTCGCCTGACATTGTTTTGCCAAGGTAGGTATTTTTTTCTGTGTTTATTTGTAAACATAATAAAATATTACATATTTTATTATTGTATTCTGTAATAAGTTTTGTACCACGCATTGGATTTAAAAATATTTTCTTCATCATTGCTTGACTGAGAGAAACGGCTGCGCGGCATTTTTTACGCCAAAATACCGTACCAAAATGAATAATGTTTTAAATCAAAGGTGTAGCAAATATCTCTAGTAGGTACAGGTGTGATATTTTTATTGATGTTTAAAATTATCAAATAAAGGCCATTAAAGAATTTGATATTTTATTATTTAAGAAGCAACTTATATAAATGAAAGTATGTTTGCTTGCTTGCTTGTTTGTTTGTTTGTTTGTTTGTTTGTTTGTTTGTTGTTTATGATTGCTACATTAAGCATAGGAAATGTTTGAAACTATCAAAATGACATCTTTCCGCCATCGCGAAGATTTCTGGATAATTACAACCACATATAAATACATCTAAAAAGTTTTTTTATTATTAAAAAACTCTTCGGAAACTGTCAAAAATGTTACAATTTGAGAATGATATTTTGTTTATTGTTCATTAAAAAATTCCATCGATTGTTCAATCAAAAAAGAATTTTTGAATAAACTCTTTAAATTAACGAATTTAATTGAAGTATTCACTTATGACACTTAATTTTATAATACAGAAGAAGAAATAAATAAAATAGTTCAGATCCATACGAGAATTTTCAGCATATTTTGATTGAAAAGATAATTATTCAGTTTGGTTTGGTTTGGTTTTTAGGCCTCAAATCCAAAATTAAGTATTGTATGAAAAAGCCGCACAGCCGTTCTTTTGAAGGAGCTTGCGGAATTAAATTTGGATTTTTTATGCTTTCATTGCCATCGTCTATTGGTGGTTGGTTAACATCAAGAAATTTTGTTATCCTGTAAAATGCAGCTCAGAATAATTCAGCGTAACAACATTTGTACTAGTCACGTAAGTTTCGAAGCAGTGAGTTGCGGCGTCTTTCTCTAACACGTCTTCCATAAATCTTCTCCTGGATTGTAAGTTAGGTAATCTAGGATTTGTTGCCCTTTGAAATGCGATCTGGTATCGGGTTAATCTTATATATAGGTTGTGTTGTGTTATGGTTGTTAATCGAACACCCGGGCGTCGCATGTTCGATTCCTCGGCTGGGTAAGTCCTCCATCATGACTCAAGCAACATTTTCGGCTTACTGTGGTGGTAGTAGGAGATATCATATTTAAAAAAATTACTTGTTTATTTCTAATGATAACATTTGAAAGCGTTTTCCATCACCTTTTATAAACAGTTTTTTGAGATGTACAAATATTCCATTGATTTGGATTTTATTGCAAAGCGGAAATATTTCGACCTACTGACAAAATATGATCGAGACAAAATATGAAGGACTAACATGGCAACTTCGGTGAGTACAGACAGACCAACCAAAAAATTGAATTGAAGTGCTTTTGATGCCATTTTTACACGCATTTTAAATAATTTTGTGGTAACTTATAGATTTGAAAATTAATCGTGTTATTTTTTCTTTCTAGTACCGTTTAGATCATAATCCTCACTATGATAGTAAGGGAGACACAACGATTTCTATTAGAAATATATGATTTTTTGTAGAGCTGTGTGAGTTGTCTATATGAACAAATTAGCCTGGAGGGTTAAGACGCCATATTGATTTTTTTCAGTAATTTTTAATGAGAAAAAAATGTCATATTGCTAAGACTAATAATTACTAATTGTAATTGTAAGATAACGAAAGATTTTTTAAATATTTATTTTGAGGGATCAGTAGGATTTATCAGTCCAGTTAAGAGTTCTACCGAGCCGAACCCTCTGATATGAAAATATCTGGAGTCGGTGAATTATTTTCCCATTTGGTCTCTAATAGGTTGACATGTTGTTCTTTTATTGTTTTGTATTTATTATACTTATACAGTACACTTACAAAGCGTGAATTGACTAGATGATCATTTGTGGAAAATTGTGTGAAAGGGTTTAGTTTTTTCTGTGGGAAAGATTTAATCCGGACATAAAGTCATAAAAAATCTTAGAAGAGAGTTGAGAATCGAGCGAAAATAATAAGTACCTTCTCGTACTTTCCAGATAATTAAATTCATTATCATTTCGAAATCATAAACATGTTGAATTCAAGTGGCATTACCTACTTCTGAGTCATTTGGGGCGAGAGGCGATAAGCCAACGGAAAATGTTTAGGCACAGCGCCAGGAGCTCTACTCGCGACCACGGTCCAGGGTCCAGGGGCCAAGACCGAGGGAAACTGCGATTTGCTAACATACTTCAAGTTACTTATTATATTACTTATTTTACGAGCAACTACATAACCAAGTTTTGCACTATTACCTTAGCGGCGTAATGGATTGGGTGCAGTCACACAAAGTGTTCATATGTTCTTTCATTATGTTTTTTTTTAATTTTTTTATATAGCTCCACACAGGAGGTCCTGAGGAAGATAATTCCCCTCAGGGTCCAGATGCTGCGTGAAGGGTCTTTTTAAGAAAGGAAAGAGAGGAAGTTCTGGGAAGGAAAATGGTATTAGGGATGGCCTTGGAGTCAATGTGTCCAGAAAGATTCTTTCCGTATGTAAAAATAAGTTCACATAATTTATATTTTTGATCAATTTAATTCTATACCCTGAAGATGTTTGTGTTAAGCGAAACCGGTCGATATAAAAAAAAAATACGAGTGTGCTTTAGACCACACGACTGAAGAACAACTTTACTGCTCTTTCTTGCTCCTGCAGTGTGATATAGACAAAAGGCCTGCACTGTGTCTTAGATAAACGAAACGTAACTGGCTATGAGAGAAAGGGAGAAAGAAAATGTGTGCTCGCACCTCTTTCTCTTGCCCCTACAGTAATATACGAAAGGTTACTATCTTTCTCTTTCTATCTTCACTAACTTATATGTCCCTCTCAACTTCCGTTCGCCTCGTTTTCGTAACGCTCTCGTCACGCATTCACCAGCTTACTCCCCAATCAAGCGTGCGTAAAGAAGTTTTACTTCAAAAAATAAATTAATTAATCGTGGTTACAACAAATGTATGGTTTTATTTTGATTAATAATGGGTATTTTGAACTAAAAACGCTTTTAAATGATATGAAAATGCTTAAATTGTCAGACAAAAGAACTTGCAGTGGCTTGGTATTTCTATATAAAATTTTAAATCATGTAGTTGATAGTCCGGAATTGCTCGAATTGATAAGCTTTCAGATTCCACTGTGTATAATATGTAGGTATATTGATATGTATACCACGTAAGATAGAAGTCTGGATTTATTTCAATTATATCCGTTCACTGGACATCTTCAATTTGTCACTAAACAAATACAAAATGTTGTAACCGAAGCAATTCAATTCTTTTGTTCTAGGTACACTGAGAAATATATCAAACATCGAATCGGTAATGGCCGCATACTATGGTTATGTATATTCAACAATAAAATACGGAATTATTTTTTGGGGAAACTCAGTAAACGCCAAAGATGTTTTTATCATCCAAAAAAGATGTTTAAGAAAAATGACAAACTCTGCTAATCAGGATTCATGTAGACCTATATTTAAAAATTTGAAAATTCTTACAGTCACCGACAAATACATAATGGAGTTATGCATGTTAGTGCGATCATCTCCAGAAAAGTTTCCACAAAAAAACTCTACACATAAATACGCTACAAGGTTTACAAAAAATTTATTAATACCAAAAGCAAACAAAACAATTTTCCAAAAAGGACCCTTTTACATGGCCATTAAAGTATATAACAACCTTCCACATGATATTAAACAAATACCAGATACACTCAGATTTAAGTCATCACTAAAAACATTCCTTCTGAACAGGTCTCATTACACATTAAGTGAATACCTCACATAGGTACAACTGTTTTTATATTTATGTTTATGTAATAAATTAAAACAAACTCAATTTGTATTACACCACTTTTATATTTATATTTCATTTGTGTTCATTTCTGTATAACATGTTAGGTTAACTGGAAGAAATAGGATGTAGGTACCTATAAGTTATACCTTTTGTACTAAATGAAAATTTTGTACAATAAATAATTTTGATTTTGATTTTGATTATGTACAAAAATAAATATTGTATAATTTTCACTTTCCATATGTAAAAAGGGGCTTTAATAAATAAACTTACTGGTTGTTTTTATAATATAAAATAAAAAATAATTAAATAAAATATCGTTCATAGAAAGTGTTTGAATAGATAATACTAATAATATATAATAAAGACGGAGATATATTGTCATGAGTGAGGAACTTGAGTTATGGGTCAAGTAAGTATCTATGCTTCTCTCTTCTTTCTCCCACATATTGTGTTGCTTTCAATATCGTTATAACCGATGTTAACCGATTTTCTCTAGGAGAAGGCACCAAAAGAAGAGGAAGTTAGCTTAAGGGGGAAGGCGGCATAGCTTTTTTTCAGATAAAACACAAATTTGGATTTGAGTTCAAAAATACTTAATTAATTAAAAAAATATTGATTTTAATCTAAAGGTATAACAAATACATATGGACATGTGCAAAAATAAAAATATAATAGCCTTTTGCCATGTTTGAATAATCTTATAATTCATCATATTTTCACGGTGAGATCACTTTATTATTTAATAACATTAACTCTCAAAAAATTGCCAGAGATGACTTTAAATTCATGGAAAATAGAAATGTTTAATGGATTATATTATATCATTTAAAACACATAAATAAAGTAGAACATATCGTTATTAGACATTTGCTATACCTTTAAAATAAAAAAATATTTTCCGATTCGCCCAAGTATTTTGGCTTCAAATCCAAATTAAAGTTTTGTATTAAAAAGGCTGCGCCGCCGTTTCTCTCGAGTAGATAAAGTAACAAAGAAAACAGCGAATCCTGCGGATTCTTAAAGACATTTTTAAATTGACGCTCCTGTAAGGATCGTGCTCTAGGAGACAAGGAAACAAGAATAATATTAGTGTTATTTCTTCGTTCGCCGATTCTGTAACAAGTTAAACCTCATTGGCAGCTGATTAAAGGGACAGAAATCCAAACCAGAATTTCGAATCCAAACAGGTATACGACAAGATAGATCTAGAGGATGTGTTTCATGAGCCATAAGGGTTGAATTTTGGATCGGAGCGGAACATCTCGTATATCCGCAACAATTTTCGCTACCACCCACAAATTACTTTTACACCTTTATTAATTTTTAAACATTTTTTTGTTCAAAAAGTAACACAGTAATACAATAAAAATAGTACTCATCTCACTAGGGCATTGCTGTGTCGAGATAGACAGCTTTACAATTGTAGATATTGAAAGAGAAAAAAAATTATGTCAACTTAAACTTAATATTATGATATTAAAAATATAAGCATTTTGTTATAAAAGAAATACATAATACAATTATTCGACCTAAAATTACAGCTGGGCCGAACATTTATATAGGGTGCGGCAGCATAACTTCCTTTTCTTGAAATGCGTGCCATTCAGTCGGTTGATGTTGTAGCGGAGCGCTAGTGCTTGTTTGAGGGGCGAAACTATAAATTTTTGTCTCGACCCAGTTTAGTCGCTATCGTGCGTTGGAACAGTGAGGATCGTGCGTTTGCCGTTGAGGCCTACTTTTCGAACGGATGTTTTGTGATCGCAACCCAGCGCGTCTACGACGTGCGTCTAGGACATCACCTACCTGATTTGATCTTCAAAAACTAAGTAATACAAAACTTTACGTATGTGCCTACGTTATAAAAAACAGATAAAAATTTTCTGATTCATACAATGGGTTTTAATAAGTTTTGAAAAAAAAAGAAGTTATTCTGTAGTTCTAATGAATATTGTTGCTTATTGTGTTCGAAAACAAGGCCTCAACGGCAAATGCATGCTCTTCACTGTTCCAATCCATAATGGCGACTAAACTGTTGTGTAGACTAAACTGTTGTTGACTAAACTGTGCGGGACTAAATCTTATATTTCCACCTCTTGCTACAACATCAACCGACTGAATGGCGCGCATTTTATAAAAGAAAGCTATGCTGCCGCACCCTGTACGTAGTAAAAGAAAAATCAGAAACAATGTGGTCACATCTAGGACATAAACCCAGGACCCACGCCTTTTCTTGAGTAAATTTAATGTACCTATATGTAGTTTTAACATTTTCACTGAGCATATTATAAAGCAAAAGAGCTTTTTAAGAAAAACTCCTCTGACCTAAGGATGTTTTGACATTTATCGGCTGATACATTAAAAAAGAAACATTCTGGTGTTGCGTACTTGTCATCTTTTGGCCATATTAAAGCTGTTGACAAATTTACGCTGCCTTACTATTATAATTATGCTTTCATTGCAAATAACTGTGAAGAATACATTTGTTTTCTTATACAGTAAGAGAGTAAATTAAGCCACTATGTCGGAACATTATTGTCCCTAATGTCGTCTATGATAGTGGAATCTATATAAATATTCACCACGAAACATTATTTAGTTGAAAATGCAATCATTCAACTGGTATCACGTAAAAAAAGCATAAATTATGTGTCCTAAAAAGGTATAGAAATTAATATTTTACATTCGAAATCAACAACTGGTGACCTTAATACCATTAGCGTATTTTGAAAACATTTTTCACTTTATATATATATGTATACTAATCGTGTATACAATAAAAAAAATCTCTGAAAAAAAATTACAATTTATAATCCTAAGTTAATATTACCACCGTCAGCACTACTCCGCATGTAGAAGAAAAAGCTGTGAGAGAAATGGTAATAGGAAAAAACACATAACACGATTCGATAGCTCTTGGGCACATTAAACACGCTGAACCAGCGATTCATATTATCCTAGTAAATCGATTCTCAAATGTTGTACGTTCCGTGTCCATTCCGAATGAAATGACGAAGATGGTAATTATTCTCATAATTAAATCAACAAATCTTGATCCATCCCTGATCAACAACAACCGACCAATTTCACTATCGATCGCCGTGGTAAGATTATTTGAAATAAAAAAATGTCGACGGTCGTATCATACCTAAATTAATAGTTCAGGCGATGACCGTAGATTAACCTATCCAATAAGTTACCTCAACCAAATGAGTACTGGATATTATCATCAAATAAATTTAGTAGATAAGAAGCGTTCTGTTAGATTTCTACTTAGGAGGAATCTCGGAAATGGACCACTTTTGGTGTCATTTTTGTCAACAAAAAACCAATGTGTTACCTAAGCAAAACTAACGGCAAAAGTTTACGACTAACTAGCCATGAAAAGAAATGCGTTTTGCCAAGTGTTTGGGGAGAATTACTTGGCAGACGACCTAAAAGGACACCTCCAGAGGTCATAAAATAACCTTAACCGAATGAAATAAATGTCGTAATTTGGATAAAAAAATTCCCTTTCTACAAAAACGTCATTCTGTCTACCTAATATTATACCTAATATTGAAAAGAACCCTGTGACAGACGTGATTATTCGAGCGAAAAAATACCTTTCTTGCCACGGTTTAATTACCTGTTGAATATGAAATTTGAAATATGAAATTTTAATTTTTAGTTATAATATTGAAAATTATTACAAGTAAATGGATTTACGCGTCAACACGAGTGCTGTGAGGACATAAAAAGCAATTAAATCTCTTCATAAAAGGCATCAGCGTTTGTAAGGCACTTCATCGATCAACACAAAAATATCTGTGCGAAATTACGAAAACATTTATTCAGTTAAAATCAGTTATTCTTCTTAAGTCGTCTCATTGGTAAGGATCATGTCCCCTACTCTAATATCCATGGTGGACAAGGCTCCTCCAATCGTCGCGGTTCTGTACTGTGTGGAGAGCTGCGAACACCGACGGACCGTACTTGGTCACTCCAGCGCATTTCCTTTACTCCTTCACTTTTCCAGTGAATATGAGTATCTCCATGTCAGTTTGGCGAGCAAGATGTCCAAAGTACTTTAAAATACGTTATAGAGCCTGTCGTGGATGCCTAGCTCTTCCAGAATGGACATATTTGTACGTCTGACTATCCATTGGATCCTGAGCATTTTCTACAATACCTCATATTTGCTTTCTTTTGCTGGCTCTACATGTCTATGTTTCCACACCGTATAATATATGGGGAGAATAATCGTCCGGACGAGTCTCTCTTTGTGGTCTTCATTATAACTCCTTTACTTTTGTATTTTACTCATTGCGTGTCATGCAAATTATTCTTTTTACTTCTATTTTACAACCTCCTTCGTCATTTATAGACCAGTCTAGGTATATAAAATCGTTAACCGTTTCTAAGTCTACGAGAGCACAGTATTTCTTAAAAGGTGTTCACACTGTTGATAACCAATAGTTGTTTTGTTGATCAGAGACCTAAATTACGGCCCTAATTTTAACAAGAAAATATCTTCTTCAGAAGAGGCGATAAGGATAGTGCAAATTCAAATCGGAGATTTGAGATTTTAATAGTAAGGGAAATATCTGTTTTAAAGAATGCCTAAAAATGTTAAAGGCTCGTTTTATATAAATATTTTCTAACTTAAAAAAAACGGTATTACCTACTCTTTTTTTAAACACGTTATTTTAATACTCTTGTTATTAATATTTTATTTTTTCGAAAATGATATCGTTACCTGGGATTTTTAAATGCCACAAATAAATTGCCTTAAAAAATTAAATAAAATTTCAGTGATAAAATATCCGAAGAGCTGGAGGGTGAATTTGGAAGTAGTCCAGGGAGGGGGTTGGTGGCGGGAGGGGGCGACTCCAGGTAAAATAATGGCCTAAAGACTTCTGCGAAATTTCCCAAACCAAATGAACTCACAAACAAAAATACCTCCGAGAGCGTAAAATAATGTTTTATCAAAATTGTTTGATGTCAAAATAACTGGCGTTTCATGTTTATGGGCTATGTACTTATTATGAGTTATTATACTCTGTGATCAAAAACTTTTCTCCAATCCTCGCGAACCATCCATTAGCTTCTGCAGTGGTGTGCATTGCTTTATTACGACCGAAGGTCAGCTTTTTTATGTGAATACAGTACGAGTGCTATCTGCTTCCAACCGGGACCAGTGAGACTATGGCATTCCTAATTGCGGTATATTGAGAAGCTAATTGATGTCGTAGCGATGGGTAGAAGACGGGGAAGAGGTAGGTGAGGAAGTACCCGACTAGTGACTTTGTTTAGTTTTTCAAATTCGGATATGTTTAATATTAAATACTATACTTTGTCCTTTCTAAACTCAAAGCATTATCTTAATATATATTTCTTCCGTCCATGTGTATGTCACTGAACTCCTCCTAAACGGCTGGACCGATTTTGATGTGTGGGTTCAAGGGGATTCGAGAATGGTTTAGATTTACAATTAGGTCCACTGGAAAATGTTATTTTAATTAATTTTTTATGCTACCATCGCAGTATCGAATATTCAATATTATTCTATTTTAATTTTAGTTTGTCCCGACAGTCGTGTACAGGACAACATCTGTCGGGTCCGCTATAAATAAATAAAATAAATTATAGAACACTCTCGAATGTTGTCCTGAGCGAAGCCGGGTAACCCAGCTAGTATTGTATAAATCTTTTTTGAAAACTTCTTTAGTCCAAATGTGATTTTAAACTCGATGAAACGGAAACGAGCAACACTAATAAAGACCAACACATTCATCTATGGGACTTAGCCTGCGAGAGAATGAGACAGACTAATCAACCCGCTCTTTGTGCGGTGTTCGTAGAATAAAATGTATAATAATTTCAAACTTGGTAACAGTATAAGCCCTACAATTATCCTACTCCGGATTCTCTGCATTTGTCTCATTCTCTCAAAGTTTAGTTTTCTGAAGGTTTCTCTTTTACCGCGTGTGAACTGTACATTCTGATTTTTTTTATCTTCATCCTACTAAATTAATAGCATAATATTTGTTTCTTTTCATCTTAGTTACTTTTAAAATTAAAAGTACATTTTATTTCAAATCAACTTTCATCACATGGTCACCCCACATGCTAATTTAATATAATCTTAAATACATCCCTTTAGCTTAGTAGGTACCCATTATATGTAAGAAACATAAAAAAAATGGTAACGATATTGTTCTTTCAATACATACATTAATCTATTTTGAGTTATTTTTATTATTTTATGAAGTCTGAATTGACCTTGAATTATAAACAATAATACCCACCATTTAAAAAAACTGTATTTGGAATATTTAAAAATTGTCTTATTTTGTTTTTTGTCAGGAAACCGCACTTTGTAGTTTGACATATTGATTACACAACACAATAACTTTGTTCATAAACACAAAATTGGTATAATTATTAAGACCGACCGATTTCGCTTAATATAAGCATTATCAGGGTACAAATTGAATGACATCGTTACAAGTTTTATTTGTACCTGGCTGATGTTTGTGTTGAGCGAAACCGGCCGGCCTCCATAAAAGAAACGAATTTCGTGGTTATAAACAAAGTAATTGTTTTTTTTAATTAATTGTCTTTTTTATTTAATTTTTTGCGGATAGATAACATAATGTAGAGTAGATTCACTTCCAATATTTTTTGTACAAAAATTGCTTGCAATGCAGGCGGTGTCACTGACTTAAATGCAAGATGAGAGCGTTATGTATCCCACTAAAAAAACTTTTTTTCACGCATTATATATGGGTTAAGTCAGATATGCATTCGCAGATTTGCAAAGCAAAAGTCAAAAATCCTGAAATTATCCCAACTACCTTATCTTCATATCCTTAAATGTTACCACGAACAATGCAATTGTTACAAGTTAAGCACCTATCTTTGAAAGGGGACAGTGTTCTCACTGGAGCTCATTGGAAATTGTAAATTATTACCTCAGACAGGACGGATATAATATATTATAACATCTGTGTAGAAGAAACATTACGAGTTCGAATTTAAATGTATAACAATGTGAAGTGGATTACCAAAACCTGAAGACCTTTGATCTAACTGTGACCGGTGAGTCCTTTTTTTCATTTTATCCGATCTCGGCTTATCTTATTTTCCAAAAGCCCAGATCTGAACTATTCGAATGATACTATCCATTAGGTTTGCGAGTATATGCATATCGTCCCCTATAACTTAGCGATCATCGTAGTTTCGGGACTGGTCCTTCGGGTGTGTTGTAAAGGGCTTCGCTTGGCTCTGCAGCACTTAACCGCCAAACTATGCAGTGGAGCCGCAGTTTTGCGAGCAATTTTATTGAGCAATTTTATGTTTGTACAAACAATTGTGTACATCAATATTGTCCAGTTAATTAGTCAGATATATCCAAATACTAAGTTATGTGAGTTCGATGAAAGCAATATTTGAATGCTCACCGTAAACCAAATATTATTTACGTATCTGTGTTTTGCATTTAAATATGCTATATAATAACAACTGGCGGCCAATAATGGTCCGGTGCATTAGAATGACATTTTGAAATATCTTATACTAGTGACCAAGAAAACATCAACATTTAGTTGAATCCACTACAAGTTTTTCTGCACTATAATTGATTTGGTTGTTTATGAGTAATCTTTGAGTTTTTATTGTATAATCTGAGTATTGTAGCAGATAGAGGGTACACTTTTACATCCAACTGTTTACTCATTACTCTTATCAAATTTCGATTTTTCGGAGATGTCTGACTAATCAACTGGACGATCGATATATTTAAATGTATGGCCAATGGCTACAAACGACGAGTATAACAATAGCCCAAAGAAAACAATTTAATGATATACGATGTAGAATGATTTTGACAACTGTTTCTAGCTCGCAAATCTATCGAAATGATGTTTTAAATTATTAAATTACATCGTAGTATCAAAAATAACTTTAATAACCTTCTCACCTAAGGTGAAGGTTTCTTCAATACCTAGTATAACTTGGCATAACTAACAAATTTTTAAAAACCTCAATTGCACTCACGACGGGGGGGGGGGGGGGGGGGGGGTAAAAAAATCATGAAATTCGTGTGACGTAATTTATGCGCGGCCCCTAATAATAACAATGTACGTAACAAAACAATAAATTAAGAAAATAAGGAAATATATATATTTTTTAAAACATATCATGAAAAATCATCTTTTCGGTTTTCTTAGGATAGGAACAGCTTTTCTAGCGTTTTGGACTGCCCGCCACTGGCACTGATAAGCTGGAAACTGGCTGTGGCTTTTGCAGTAAGTTTTGATGTTAATTGTGTCTGATAGTGGTGTACGTTATAACATTATCAGCGTTTTGCTGATCAACATTTGTTTGGACACTGCTGGTAAATTTTAGGTAGAAGTACATAGATAGAGTAAAACGACACATTTTATGCTCTTGGCCAGTATTATTAACTTGGCATTTTCTCAAGATCGCAGTACAAAATTCTAAATAATAAAGTAGATAAGTACATGGTGATGGTTTAACAAGTTTTTTTTCAGAATTTTTTACGAATAATTCGCCCATATTTGAAATATTCCTCTTACCATCATAATTATAGGAAAGTGCTGTTCGAGCCTACACAGGAACCCAACGCTTTAGACCGCTCAAACATCTTACTGATCTTAAACTTAAAAATCGTCGTTTATTTAAACTACACTTAGGTAAGTCGCAAATTTGGTCGGTCTTAATAAATTACGCAACTTTCGTTGCTATGAAAGAGTTGTTGCTTTATTTAATCAATGTGTAAAACTACAGAGTGGCTGCTTTCCGGACAAAACACAAAATCAGACAATTTTCCATACACACTTTTCACATGGTAGATATTTTTTTTATTTTTTTTTTTTACTTTATTTATTCTCATTTCTTCTTATAATAGCACATATAATAACATAATATATAATAACAAATAGTATGAACAAGAAATGAAAACCCACTAAGGCACTGCCTGAGTGTGGGTAATATTAAAACAAAATACTATATTTCCAAGTACCCAAAGTATAAAATAGACTTAAAAAACAAATAAAATATCAAGTTAGTATAAAAAGTTAGTAATACATTTTTTGAAAAAGGTTTTTTTTTTCAGCTATTATAAAAATAAAATAAAAATATGGAAAAAAACATAATGATTTTTAATTTTTTTTTTTTAGTTATTTAAAAAAAAAAATAAACAGAAAACACATTGTACTAAAGTTTAGAAAGTTACAGAAAGTGAGTTGTAGAAGGATGGATAAATTTATAGAAAAAGCATTTCAATATTTACATTATTCAACCATAATTTTACCTCTTTTACATATTTTATCATTTTATTTATCATTTGAGTTTGTAGTGGTAGAAGGTTAAATGAACGAGGACCAATGAAACTGCTATGTGTCTGCAATAATTTAGTATTGGTTTGTGGGGTGTAAAATATATTATTTATTCTTTTGCTCATTCTGTTTTCATTTATTTCGAAATTATTTTTGTTTTTAAATACATATTTCAAAGTTTGTAATATAAATAATTTACGTATATTAAATATTTTAGTTTCTTTGTATAATAAGTTGGTCGAGAATGTTTTATTTTTGTTATATATGACTTTAATTATGTGTTTTTGAATTATTTGTAGAGGCTTAATAAATGTATCAAGTGCATCACCCCATCCATATTATTGTTAGCAATTCAAGGACAAGCCAGTGTTGAGGTAAATAATTTTATAAAGTAATAAAAATAACACTAAATAGAGTAATAAAGGTATTGAAAAAAAAAAAATCCTTACAATAATGTTTATAGATAATGGGTACCTACAAAGCTAAAGGGAGCTAGTACATTATATTAAATAAGCATGGAGGGTGATCATGCGCTGAAAGTTGATTTGAAATAAAATATACTATTGATTTTAAGAAGGACTAAGATGAAAAGAAAAAAATAAATATATGTACTATATTATGCTATTAATTTAGCAGGACGAAGACAAGAAAGATTTATACAATATATATACCTAATGATTTTAGTTTAGAAAAGATAAAATAGAGTATTTAGTATATTCATATCTGAATTTGAAAAACTACACTTAGCCAATAGCCAGGTAATTAATTACCCACCTACCTCTTCCCCATCTTCTTCGCATCCCTATATTTTATGTATTTTTACCTTGTTAATATTGCAGAGATTTAAATGTTAATGGAAAGTAATTAAATTGAAAATCTATATATAAAGTCCTGTAAAACTATAAAGTGATATAAAACTAAATAATGCTATCTTTGTTCCTGATATTCATTATTATTGACAAAATAGGAGTTTAGAAGACCAACAGTTTTAACTAACAGCAAAACAAAGCCATGAGAAAAATTGACATAATAAATATTAACCAATCAAAAATTAAATTGAAAAGTTTGTAGAATTTTACATAGGTAAAATTTCGAGGGACTTTTAAATTGGGGTAAAGGAGCAAATGAGGTATTTAAGCAATAAATAGTTTCTCGGAGTTTGCTAATCATTTTTTGGGAAAGAACCATACTTTTGATTTAAATAATGTAATAGAGTTGCAATTCTGTAATGTTAATGGTATCCAATTAGATAAATTTGAAATCTTGGAAATTCGAAAGAGTGGAAAGATGAGTTTAAATATTATTAATCACCAAATATCTTTTTAAATGACCCTTAATTAATCTTTTTCCCTTTTTAAATTACGTGATATTACCCTCCCCCGCCAATCCATTGACATCTTCAAGTCCATTGTTGTAATTAGTTTTAATAAAAGGCTGTGTTTTGTTTAATAAAAAATAGTGCTATTTATTTATTTATTTCAAAAACATACGGCACAACATGTGCCATTAACATAAATTATATTATATATGTATTATAAAACAATAACAAAACGAAAGTAACAACATAAATTGAAGTTAAATATAAAAACAAAAGGTAAAAAAAGAGTTGAGGTAGTAAGCAGTAAGTAAAAAGTAAGATAGATAAATGAAAGTATAAAGTAAAAGCATAAAATTATAAAATATAAAGTATAATGAAAAGTTACAGATTGAGATAGAAAGTTAAAAGGTAGGAAATAAAAAGTGTAAAGTTATAAATATTAAAAAAAAAGTGTAACAAGTAAAGAGTAAGAAATGCTCTTAGGAGCCAAAAATTGAAGATAATATAAATTAAATTTACCAAATATAAAAGGTATCACTGATTATGATATGTTTCTAGTCATAGATATTGGGAACGCTCATACAATTGCGTATACATACATCTGTTTACAAAGTTAATAATAGCGAGTGCGTACTGGTAGGACTTGATTAATGATTATATTATAATTACGTCGTAGTAATAGCAGACAAATTCTGTTTTATGCATCTTTTGTATGATGACAGACTTCCGGCATTATCGATATGAGCAAATTCATTACCTAAAGAGTGTAGACGATGTATTATTGAATTTTGTTCAGCATTACTGAGAGTATTGTTGCAATAATAAGGTGTTTTGAGTCGAGTTATTCTACTAGGTACGTGATAATTCACCAGTGAAACTAGTTCAGGGGAGTCAAACCAGTTATTATTTATTTAAATAAAAAAATTAGATCATTAAATATTCTTCTATCTTTTAACGATAACAGTCGCATTTTTCGTAGTAGAGAATCATAATTAATTTCGTCCGCGGGAATTCCTAACTTAAAATTTAATGATCTAAGAAATTTGCGTTGGATTCTTTCAATGGACATTACATGACTTTTGTAAAAAGGGTTCCATAAGGGGGAATTATATTCCAAATGACTTCTAACTAGAGTCGTATAAAGTATTTTAAATGTGTTGATGTTTTTGAAATCCTTGGATATTCTTATAATGAAGCCCAACATTTTCATTGCTTTACTAGTTATAATATTAATGTGATTATTAAATGATAGTTTCGTATCAAAGATTATACCGAGGTCCCTTATTTCAGATACTGACAATAAATTCTGGTTGTTGAGTGAATAACTGTATTTTATAGGGTTTTTTATTCTAAAGAAACTCATGATTTGAAATTTTTTTAATATTAAGTGTAAGCTTGTTTATGGTACACCATTCTGCGAATTTAAAAAAATTGGATTCTAGGGACAAGCAGTCGTACATATTTTTTATGATTTTATATATTTTCATGTCATCAGCAAATAATAATACATCAACATCAGAAAATACGGAAGTGACATCGTTTATAAATAGAATAAACAATATTGGACCAAGGTGCGAACCCTGAGGCACGCCACTAGTGGCTTCAAATTCGTAAGACAAGTGATCTTTGATAGAGACAGTTAGTAAACGTTTTGATAAATAATCTTTAATCCAGTATAATAAGTTGCCACTTATACCAAGTTTTGACAATTTATTTAGAAGAATTTTATGGCACACCTTTTCAAAAGCCTTACTAAAATCTGTATATATTGAGTCAACTTGTTCTCTATTAGCAAGGGCACCTGAAATAAAACTTTCGTACAATGTAAGGTTAGTTAATGTAGATCGTCCAGAGACAAAACCATGTTGAAATGATGAGATATTAAATTTTATACACGAAGAAATTTTTTGAAGAATTAACTTTTCAAAAATTTTCGGTATCGACGATTGTATACATATAGGTCTGTAATTTTCAACTAGAGACTTGTCTCCGCTTTTAAATATTGGAGTGAGAAAGCTGTTTTTCCATATTTGCGGGAACTTGCCTGTTAAAAGTGATTGATTAAATAGTAGGTACAGTGGGTAAGAGACACTACCCCCACATTTTTTAAGAAATACGGGGGGAATTTTATCTGGCCCTGAGCATGTTTTAGGTTCGAGTAGTTTAATACATACAGCAATTTCTTTAATCTCAATATGTATCTGAGATAGTTGTAAATTTATATCTGACTCGAAGCTTGGAATGTGTTCATCGGGGATATCTGTTTCATATACATCCTTAAAAAAGTCTGCAAACAAATTGACAATTTCTTTGATTTTACAGGAAGTTTTCAGTTTGTAGTGCATAGTTTCAGGAATGCCAAGGTTATTGTTATTTTGGGACTTACAATATTTGAAAAAAATGTTTTACATTATTAACAATCGAAAATTCAACATTCTTAATATAATTATTATAACAGATGTTTGATAATTTATTACAATCTTTTCGCAGCTTGCTGAAAATTGTAAAATCGGAAAGATTTTTTGTTTCTTTGTAGATTTTATGAGCTTTTTTCTTATCAATTACTGTGTTAATGAGGTCTTTGCTAAACCAGCTAGGGAAATTTGAAGATGATTTATAATTAACTGGAACAAATTTTTCTATGGCAATATACAGATGATCATAAAAGGCTTTAATATTTTCATCGAGATTACTTCCTTCTAGTATAGACCAGTTGGTGTTATATAAGTAATCACGTATTGCAACATAATTGGCTTTATTAAAGTTGGGAAATTGCGTCTGGTTTTTGATTTGGCATTTTATAGGGTTACATAATATAGTAATGTCTAAAGGTGGGTGATGAGAATCGGGGGCAAGAACTGAATCAAGTGACTTATCAACTGCAGTTGCCATGTCGGTACAAAGAACAAGATCTAGTAATCTATTATTGTCATTTTTTACATTGTTTAACTGAACTAGGTTAAGGAAATCACATAATTCTACTATTTCTTTTTATGTTTCCGATAAGTTAGAGTTTTGTGATACTGTAGAATTGCCGCGGGTGCCCCAATTGATTTTTGGTAAATTGTAATCACCGATGATAGTGATTTTACTGTCAGGAAATCTGTACGACAGTTGTTCAATATCCTCAAAATGACTTTTGTATACACTTATATCCGATGATGGCGGAATATAAACACTGCCTATGATATTTTTTTGATTTTTACCGTTTAGTAAGATAAAAACTTGCTCCATATTACAATTCTTGGTTTTGAGAAGTTTTGAAGGATGTACCTTGTCGACAGCTATCATGACGCCGCCGCCTCTAGATTTAGAGCTGGTATGTTGACTTCTGTCAGACCGGTAAATATGATGGTGGGGTAGACCGAGCTCAGCAGAGTAGATGGATGGTTCCAGCCAGGTTTCCGTTAGAATGAGAATGTCGTGTTGCAGTGTCGAGGCATGTATTTTAAAATCCTTGAGTTTAGTTTTCATTCCTCTGACATTTTGGTAATAGCACTTCAATTTGTTTAGGTTGTGGCGTTTTTTGGAAGAGTTGTAACAATAGTTGGTTTGGAGTTTATTTACTTTATGGTAAGGTTTGGTTCACCATTCTCTTGACGGTATAATAATTGCTTTCTTAGGTCCACCAATTGATTCCGTTGGAGGATGGTTAAGTCATTACTCGCTTACAAAACATGTAGATTTTTTAAACAGTAAAACTAAGAAAAAATTAATTATCTTATCAATTTTGAAATAAAATGGTGCCATAAAATAAGTTTGCTGTGTGTGAAGAAAATAAAAGTATGATAATAGATCTAAATCAGAGGAACCAAAACTTAGGCCACTTTCAAAATTTTACTGGTCACGGTGGACCCCCTACTGGTACATTTCTTCAATTTTCTCAAAACTCTACACGACACACGTTGCATAGAATGAATATTGAATGGCGAGGTGTGGTCTGTCACAACGGAGTAGTACCGGATCTACGACTTTTCCAAACGGGGGCAAAATGGACCAGTATTCGAGATTATATTTGCCACGTCGAAGGGAGCGTCATGGGATATGGTTTGGGAGGTGGGATGGGATATGGTATGTTCTCATCCCAGTACACTACACCCATATCCCACTACCCCCCCCCCCCCCCCCTTGCCTAGCTGGGCATTTTAAGATCTCATACATAACAGGTGCAACAACGTGCGCTAGACGTCAGTCGCTCTGTTATGGAGGGGGCGTAATGGGATTTGAGACGGGGGTGGTCCCAATCGAAACCAGTTCGTTTACCCCCACTTACAACTTGTGAACCCCAATTTCTTTATCGCGCCTACGTGGACCCCCGTCGGGTCTCCCTTGGACCCCTGGCGGTCCACCTGGGCCACTTTGGGAATCACTGATCTAAATGTATTTCTTTCAACAATTTCTCTACAATAACACAATAACTCTTATTTTTAAAATGTTTAACGGCCAATAAAATTTTTTAAAATTTTGCGAAAATTTAATAAACATCATCTCAAACATAATCAGTAATAATCTCTCTAAAAGAAAAAAAAATTAAACGACTTTCCTTTCGAAAGAAACTAAATCACAGACTCGTTATTATAATGTAGAATATTGAAGATCTTCCAAGTAATATAAAAGAAACGTGAAAAAATTTAAAAAAAGGTGAATTTTATGATAAACGTTATTTTTAATTTTGGTAATTTGTAATTTTTAACACCTGTATGCAGTTAGTAACTTACAATAATAATAAAAACTAGCAGTTAAAAACGTTTTCGGTTCGGCTTCTCCCAGATTTTATAAATCCAATAGGAACTGGTTCCAAAAATAGCCCGTTCCTCGGATCCACTATCATCCAGTGCAGCTAGTCACCGGGACAAAGTAACCGAGACAGGCAATGACATATAGCCGCTTGATACAACTATGTATTACCGTTAATCTTTCCATATCCGGAGAGATACAACATATTCACAGATTCGTAGCACTTATACCTAGGAGGGACACGTCCCCATCCGACCTGCTGACGGAAATGGCGACATCTAGTGATGAATTCTTGAATTCGAAACAACGGTAGCTTTGTTTGAAATTCCACATACACAGATGTTATTTGTGGCGCGGAGCGTATGGCGTGGGGTCAGACATGCACTCGAAGCCGGGTTCTGAAATTCAACCACGCAGATGTTGACGTGTTAACACTGTTCGATGTTTGATTGTTATTTATATACTTACACTGTACCACTGTACATATGCAGTATTATACTAAATTAAATAAATAAATATTTTAAAAACTTACTAAATTGAATTGATAATTCAATCTAAATACACGTTTTTTGTTGGAGTCATTTTGTCAGTGAGATGAATTTAAAGCAAGCTTTTCTTGCTTAGATTCTTCGTTAAGTCGGTGAGTTGTTTTTGCCGTAGTAACGAACCAGGTTAGCCAGGGAAAGATTTATTATGACTCTCTTCGTTGGGATTAGCAGATAAAAGCTAGTAAAAACCAGCACTCCAAGGGAGAACTTAGTTTTAATAAAATGTTTAAGTAAACACATAAAAAATATTTTTTTTACTTGCTTTTAAAATATAGTAAAATATAAACAAAAGACATTGTTGACGCAAATATTTCCCTTTTTATATACTTTTACATTCCTACCTATCCCATCTAGCCACATAAACCTTTCTCGAGCTGACGACAATACCAAAAATAGTGAACAAAATGACTATAATGATTTATGTCAGTCTATTGTTGATTGATGTGCTGTGACCTTGCTCTCTCGGTTCTTAATTACATCGACTATCGTAGGTAACTTGTGCAAACATTTTCTTGTTTTCTCAAGGGCTTGTGCAGTGATAACTGCTGAAAGTGTTCCCCAGGACCGTGAGATCAACCAAGACGGAGGATTTATCATCCCTCATGTTGAGGTGAGTCGGATCCTGTCCAATTCTACATTATCATCCTGTATATTTTATCAACATCAGAGTACACAAAACAAAATTTAAATACAGCCCACTCTTTGAATCACAGAAAATTATAATAATTACTAGTTTGTTAGTTTAAGCGCTTACTAATAAATGGGATTGCCATCCTAGAAATTAGGTTAACTAGGGTTGCCATCTCTAAAATTTGGCAACCAGGACAAGACGCATGAAAACCCCGGATTTTATAACCCAGAACCCGGACATGCCAACAGGATTTTTTGTCAAAAGATGATTTATGACAGTTGAAAATGTCATAAATCACCTTTTTATTTTTTTTCAGACCTTAACATTAAATTTAGTCACCTTTTATCATCATTTTAAATGTACCTTACAAAACAGAATCTTATTACAGTTTGTTACAAATTGTTTCAATAATCAGTTTTAAATTTTTAAACCCGGACTACAAATGAAGCCCCGCCCGGACGCTCCCCGGACGTCCTCTAAACTAGGACAAATCCGGTGAAACCCGGACGAATGGCAACCTTAAGGGTCTACTATTCGTATTTCGACCAATTTCTTACATATCTCCCTTAAACATCTGAAGTTTTAAAGCTCTTAAAAAAATATATGTTACTTTTGAAGATAATATCTAGATACGTTCCACGCCGAAACGCAAATTATATGAAATTCCCTCGATAGAAAAAAATCGCAAAGTATGCTCCGAAAATTATTTTAAACAAGTCTATTTCTTTTATTTTACAAGTTATATTTGTGAAAAAATTCACAATGTTTCTTTAAATGATACTTAAGATACGTTCCACGAGATTTTTGCTCTATTTTAAACGAGTCATGTTTTATTAAGCAAATGTGAAACAGATGTTGACCCTGCACACGATGATATTTATCCATAAAATAGTGAACAACATGTTACCAAAATACTTCTCAAACAAAATTATATACAACAAGGACATTCACAGACATAATACAAGGACTTGCAAGGGAATCAGACTACAAAAAAAGGACAAAACGAATACGCAGAACAGTTTACTATACAAAGGGATGAAGTTATACAACACTCTACCAGAAACTTTAAAGGCCACACCAATTGGAAAGTTCAAAATGTATTGTAGGAGATACATAGAACAAGAAAAAATATAGTTTGAAACATGAAATGATATAATTAATTAGGAAATTGTAAACTTAAATGTACAATTTACTAAAATAAAACAAATAAATAAATTAAACTTTTTCGCAATTTTCGCTGCTATTCTACGACTAAACATATTAGCGCGCTCTGTCCAACACTCGTAATTACATATCTCTCCATCTTCTTCTTTTTCAGCGCTGTGCGTTTTAAGAGTTACATAGATCTCAAAGAAATCGTTGTATCTCCCTTAAGAGATGGTGAGAAACATGATCTAAACGGTGTTAGAACGAGAAAATACAACTTTATATTCAAAGCTGAAAGTTTAACCACAGAATAATCAAAATATGTACGTACATATATGAAAACATATTTGAATTAAATTTGAGAAAAAGTTATACAGTTTGTTTTTTTTAAATACTTATATTCACATGAAACGTCAAAAAAGGGAAGTGACAGTAATGTTTATAATACACTTACCTAATAAAATAAGTATCTTCATGTAGTTTTTTTTTGTTAGAAAAAATTTAAAGTGAGTCATTTTCAAAAGTTTTTATGTTTGCATAAAAAAATATATTTCCCACATTATAAGTTTATTTCTTATAAGAAAATTTGATTTTAGCACCTTTCGAGCCAATTTTTTATTTATATATTTTTTCATCACATTTAATAACTTTTCAAAGGAGGTGTTGAGTTGAACTCATTCTGAGTTGCCCGGTTACCAAATAAGCCACCAGAGTTTGTTGTTATAAATCACAAATAAAATCCGAAAGCGATTTGTTGGCTCTGGGGTTTTTGTGAAACAAACCCGGAGTTACAACATTAACGTTATTTGAAAAGGCAATAGTCTCGTGTAGGTGACCATATCCGAAGAGCCAGGTACTTCACAATGTCTCCTTCCTCTCTTTTCAGTCTCACTTGGGGTCTCGTTGGGGAGACCTACGGCAGAGGTGTTGGTTTCCCAATAAATGGTTATTGAAAAATTATTTATTTTTACTTTTAACTTAATGATTAAAACCACAATTAAATTAAGACAATATTAGCTAAACTCAATCGACTATCTGAAAACAGAAAAATCAGAAAAGATTCAGTCACATCTACGACTCAAATCCAGGCGAACACCCTTGCCGGGGGACAGCTCTACCAATAATTATACATGGAGTCAATAAAATTAATCCAATACACTATTTAGATAGCATTTAGTTAGGGTTGGAATTTTGCAATCATACATAAAAGATAGCAGTCAATAAATATGCGTTAAGAAAAAGAAGATAACACTAGTAGTTTTATGTCGAAGTATGATAGAGTTAAATATGATCGAATCGGATACGGACATATTAGCTCAGTTGATCGAGCTGAGCCCCGGCAAGGCGAAGGTCCCGGGTTCGAATCCTAGATGTGACAGTATTTTTTTCTGAATTTTCTGTTTTCAGATTTCGATGGATTTTAGCTAATAATATTCATTTAATTAAATATTGTCGGGTTATTCGTAACCCAGGAATGTACGTCTTTCTTTTTAAATGGAAAAAAGGATGAAAAGGTTATTGAAAATGTAATATTATATCTCCTAGTAATGTGCTTCAAAGAACATTCAAGGAATGAAAAAGCCAACAACCTAACCTTTAAATTAAAAAGATGTGCTTTTTACATGAAAACCTTAAAAAGCTTTATGTAAGTAAATTATTATTCCACTGTGGTTCTTTAAAAGTTGGAAATGTGCGGGTTGAACAATTTAAAAATGTCATTAGTCTCTTTCCACGTGGGAATAACAAAATTCGCACAATGCTCCGCGGCGGTAATGGGTCTAATGCATACAGAAATGTCCCATGAGCTTTTTGCCAAATGCACACCGAGTCTCCGCTGCAAATTCAAAATGGTCGCTATTATCACCACCCACCCTCCAACCCCCACCCACACTATCGTACGACCCACGTGGTATAAGGCTCTATGTTGGTATGCATAAATAAGAACACAAGAAATGCGTTGTTAAATGCGTGTTTCGTGATCTCTGACCATTATTTGCTTAAATTTCAAATAGAGAACTGTGTTTCATTTCTTATGTTTTACGTGAATTATGGATTTGAATTCCGCACAAGTGTCCCACTGCTTCTAACCGCTTGGAGCAAGTGAGGAGACTACGGCATCCCTAATTGGTATACGTTTGGAAAGTAGTGGTAGAGGAAGATCTTGGGAAGAGGAAATATCTGGCAATTCAAATGTGTTCATCAAGTACGGATAAAGTTATTTCAAGCAACTTTTCAATTCTGAATAACGTTCTTTCACCGTAGCTATACTGAGAGTACCTTCCAGTATGGAACGTTCCACAAATATTCTTCCTGTAGATATATGATAAATGATAGATTTCATAATATATATTATCATCACCATGAAATTTTAATTTCGGATGGCGATACACAACGTCCCACAAGTATAAGGAGGACAGAGTGCACGCTAAACGGACTAGAACCAAAAGATAGGTACTAAGTTAGTGGCGTTATCGTTTTCCACTCAAATCTACTTATTTGTATATTTCTATTCAGTGGTGATATGGGTATCTAATGTCTGCTTTGGAACCATTCAAATTCTTTTCTTGAAACCGATTATTTTCAGTGGGTACCTACCTACCTGTGCATCGTTTATATGGGACGATAAGGATGGGCGTACGCTGAAACATCGGTCGCATAGTACTACTAAAGCGCGGGTCACATTATGCTGGTTGCCAGCCGCGAGTTGAAGAAGCCGCTTCTGCCAGCCGTCGATCAGCTTGGTGTGACAACAAAATTCGGCGCTGGCGTCGCCAGCCGGCGAGTATTTGTCAGCGGCTGACGAAGTTGGACATGTTTAACTTTTGGTAGCAGGCAGCGGCGAATAATCAATCACGTGACCTGATCACGTGATTGCCTGCCTGAATACTGTATCTTGTTTTTTAATTAAAGGTTCAACTAATTCTAACAATTCTTGAAATTGAGGGGCCGTCATTCTTAAAACATTTCTGTATGTTTCTGGATCCTCTTCTTTCAGTTCTTGGAGAAGTCTTGACGATGCCCCTATTCTTCCCTTCTTTGTATCCATGGCCTGACCCACCATCGTCTCTGTTTGCGGTGAAGCTGGTTAAGCATTTCTAAACTAAATTCCCTGACACCCTCTCTCAACAACTGCTTAATTAGCTTTTTACGTGAAACGACAGACCACATATAGTGAATGACTAATTGGAGAGTGCGAGACGCGAGTAGCAGCAACAGTAGTGTGACCAGATTGCCCGCCACTGCTAGCTGGTACTACTACCAGCCGCTGGTAAGCAGCAGCTGGCAACCAGCATTATGTGACCCGCGCTTAAGTAAGTAAGTACTACTAGTAAGTACTATTTTGTTTGTATTGACAGTTGATCATTATTACGAGGCGCGTTATGGTTCGTTTTTTTTATTAACTAATTTCTTATATTCTTTGAAGAGGCGAATAATTTAAGTAAATGTTCTTTACATACATAAAACGGCGTTATTTGCGCCTCGCAATTTTTACCTCATGTGGGTATTTTAAAATGATACCTGGCTATTATAGTCTTAGAGGTCATGTGTTTCGTCGGTAGGGAAAAATTGTTATTTAAAAACTCTACTAAAATTACATGTTTCGCATAGCATCAACATCAGCAATCATCAGCAATCATCAGTATAATAAGCCGGAGTGCATATATACATATGTGTCTGTTTGTGTTATGTTGGGAGTGGGAAGGAGGCGGTCAAATCCTTTTTTATTTGGAATTCTTCCACATTTGCCTTTGGGAATGAGGGAACCATGAAAAATCTCATCAGGGAAGATTCGGCTAGCAGTCAGCACGATACTGAACGGCCTTCAGTGACATCAGTATGTGAAGTCCTGCATTATGTAGTGTGGGGTGTGTGTGTCTGTTTTTATGTGAGATATATACTTTGGGATATTAGAATAAACGAAAAATAAAGAAATTGTTTTTTTTTTTTTTTTGATTTTGTTATGCACATTTAAATGTTCTTTGAAGAAAAAAAAAATTACAAGTAAAAGCCCAGCCGGGCGTGAATTTCAAAATAAATAAATAATAAGATGTCATCACAATATAATAAGACACTTCAAATTGTAATCACACTTTAGATCTCCTAAGATCAATAATTTACTGTTAGAATAAACTTGTACATTTGCGAATACCGAAGACCCATACGAACAAATTGAAGAATGAATGCAAACGACCCGCCTTTGGCCGACGCTTCCCTCAGCAAACAAAGAAGTCCTTAGCGCGGACTAACCCCGCGGGACTGATTCAAAAAGCAATTACAAGAGGGCGTTTGCTTGCTTTTGTCATTATGGCCGGTCCGAGAGAGCTCAGCTTTTTTTAAAATACGATTTTAAACACATTTATAAGCACATTTAACGGTTTTATGCCACAGCGCTGTTATAGGAGGGTTGTGCTTATTCTAAGGAAATGATTCAACATTTTAAATCGCTGAAGAAATTTTATTACATCTGGAAGTTGTTACTTGTTACTTATTTTAATTCATCGCGAGAACAATACATTATGGTCTGGCAGAATGAATTAAATTGTACACAGTAGCATTGTTTTCACAAGTGAATATTTTATTTCGAGTGCTTAAAAAAAGCTGTTAAATCAAAAACCCGATTCCTTAATAATCAAGTAAATGTGTCTAAAAGTCCCATACTAGCGATATTTCCCATAAACTGTAAAAACCCCCAATCACCATATCCATTAATCACATATTCTTGTGACGTTTTGTCCCTGTAATTCTTATTATTATTTCTTTGTAATTCTTATATCTTATTATTTCAATCTCTCTTATTGTATAACGTTATACTTTTTACCTACCATCTCTACTTCTATGTATCCTGTGTAAAACCTATTTATGTTATCTTTGTCATTTAAACACACCTGTATGCATTAAATCATAAAAAAATGTAACTGTGTATGTAAAAGCCCGTAAGGGCGTTAATGATTAATAAAATAAAATAAAAATTAAATTAAATATTGTCAAAGATATCACCCGTCTCTTTCTCTTCATCACTATGTACATAAGATGTTGATTTTTCCCTTTCACTCTTTATATTATGTTTTGTCCTTTTCTATATGTATATAAACTCACACATTGTATATTTTAGATCAGTTTAATTTTTATACCCTGAAGATGCTCATCTAAAGCGAAACCGGTCGGTAACGGAAAAATTAAATAAATCGTGGTTACAAAAAAAATCATTGTGTTATTTCAATTTATAATATGTCAAACCACAAAGTTACTGCTTTCTACCAAAAAAGCAATGATTAATATAAAGACGACCGGCGTGGTCTAGAGCTGAGGCTCTTGACTCGCAATCCGAAGGTCGCGGGATCGGATTCCGGTGTGAGCAAATAAATTTTATTTGAATAATTTGTGCTATTTTAAATAATATTTAGTATGTTTGTGGCACGTCCCACAGTGAAAAATACTTTTAGTATCGCCCTGGTATAAGACCACCATTCAGAATTGAAACGTTGCTTGAAATGGCTTTAACCGTGTTTGGTGACTCTACTGAATAGTCAGGTACTTTCCAAACTTCCTCTTTCGTATTCCTTTCCTCTCCCTACTACCTTTAGCCTCACAACATACCCCAGCTGGGGATTCTATAGTCTTACTGGCTCCAGACGGGAGCAGCTGAGAATCTTGTAAGGTATTCACATAAAAAATGCGTATGTATATTTAAACTGTTGGGTTAAATTTGTCCTGAATATACTCGTTTATATAAAAATTATATTACATTTGTCCTGATATGCCCTGAAGTCACACTGAAATTATCTGGGTGTCTTGTGAGGCTGAAGGGGTGGAGAAAGAAAGGAGATGGGGAATAGGAAGTAACTTGATATATTTTTTATGATATTTTTTGATATTTTGATATTTTCGACTTTGATGTTTTTTACCGGGGCGGTCCTGGGAGAATCTGAAAAAAGATAAAGTTAGATATGCTTACTTCGGTTGTCGACGCGTGGGTGCATGCGTAATTTGAAATGGTTTTCCTGCGTAATGCGTAAAATTATTCTGAACTTCTAGTATCAATTAAACCACAATGCAAAAAAACTTGTACCGAATTTAACAAAATGTTGATGTTTTTTTGGGTCACTAGTAGGATATCTTAAAATGCCATACCGGACCGTTATGCCTCCTGGATGTTTTTGTAAAACATTTAATATGTAATTACACGTGTACACGTGAAAACTATATTGGATTTATAGTAAATTTTGAATATTGCTTTCCTCATTTTTTCAAAACTCAGTATTTAGAGATGTCTGACTAATCAACTGGACGATCGCTATATCTTTTATTTTTTGTAAATCTTCGAAATATCAAAATTTGTAATAATTTTTTTCGAAAAACGTCAGCCAAACTACTATTTAAATATTGATGAAAAAAATATTGCTTCAATGTTAAAAAGAAAAAAGAAGTATTTCAGTGCAGTAATGTCGTTAAAATAGAGTTATTTGAAAATCAAACCGGAGGTAGGGTGGTATCATCGCAACGAGTTATTATTAACGTCATCGGTAAAGCATTTAAGCTTAGAGAGTTCTTCACGTGAAGATCTTCACGGTAGGATTAACGTAATATCCTCCCGCTAGAAAAATCTTTTAATGGCTTACAGTGTTACTCGTAGTTTTAAATCTTTTAGTTTGGAGAAGATAACTCTTTCAGTAAAAATAGAATAAGCTCTTATTTTCATATACTCATATAAAAAAATGTCCCGTTGATTGATATGAAGTTTTTAAAGAATATCTCAAGAGTTTTTTGAAGTCACGGAGGTCTCACGCTAATAGACACGAACGAGTATGTAGAATAATCGATAGTGTAGTTATAGGAGTTTGCAATATAATCGATAGTATAGACGAGTTTGTAGATTATCCGATGGTATAGTAATACGAGTTTGCAGGTCAATCGATAGTACGATTATTCAAGTTAATCAATAGTATGGTTTACGGGCTCGTAGGTTAATCGATAGTTTAGTTATACAAGTTAGTAGGTTAATCGATAGTACAGTTGCAGATCAATTGATAGTATATTTATACGATTATGTAGGTTAATCGACAGTATAGTTATACGAGTTTGTAGATTAGTCGATAGTTTAGTTGTAAGAGTTTTTAGGTTAATCGATAGTATAGTTATACGAGTTTGTAGGTTAATCGATAGTATGGTTTGCGAGTTTATAAGTTAATCGATAGTAAATTTATGAGTTTGTAGGTTAATCGGTAGTATGGTTTGCGAGTTTATAAGTTAATCGAAAGTAAATTTATTAGTTTGTAGGTTAATCGGTAGTATAGTTATACGAGTGTGTAGGTTAATCGATAGTATAGTTATACCAGTTTGTAGGTTAATCGATAGTATGGTTTGCGAGTTTGTAAGTTAATCGATAGTAAATTTATGAGTTTGTAGGTTAATCGGTAGTATAGTTATACGAGTGTGTAGGTTAATCGATAGTATAGTTATACCAGTTTGTAGGTTAATCGATAGTATGGTTTGCGAGTTTATAAGTTAATCGATAGTAAATTTATGAGTTTGTAGGTTAATCGGTAGTATAGTTATACGAGTGTGTAGGTTAATCAATAGTATAGTTATACCAGTTTGTAGGTTAATCGATGTTATAGTTATACGACAATTTAGGTTGTCGAAGATGAACAGTTTTTTATTTTTATTCTTCGTGTACGTAGCAATCTTCGAAATGGCTAATTCAAATTTTCAAAAAAACAATAGATTCGCACACTTTTTGTAAAGGTAATAGAAAATGTTAAATATTTACAAAATTTAACCAGTTATTATTATTATACTTTTGTAAAAATAACTTTTGTCATTGCATCATAATAATGCAGGCGTGAATCTAGCGCCAAAGACTGATTCGGGAATTTTAAATAACTTTTTTTTTAATTGAATTCCTAACAAGAATCCCAATTGCTCCCGTTTGGAGCCGGTGAGACCATTGTATCCCCAATTGGGGTATGTGGTAAGTGGGGAAAGGAAGGAGATGGAGAAGAGGAAGATGGGGAAGTAGTACAATTCAGATCTGGTCAATAAACATGACCAAAGCCATTTCAAGCAAAGTTTCAAATCTGAATGGTGGTGTTACAACAGGGCGGTTCTACTATCAACTTCCACTAAGAAACCTGCCGCGAATACATCTTGTATTATTTAAAATTATTAAATTGTGAAAACACACATCAATCACATAAAATTTGCTTGGCAAGCCAGGATTTGAACCCGCCACCTCCAGATCGCTAGTCGAGAGCCTCGCTCTCGACTAAGGAGGCCATCAAATCAAATAGTTTCAATTAATTTTCTTTCACTTAAATGATACATATTACAAAAAAAATAAAGGTAAGAACAACTTTAGTGGACTCTAAGCCAATACTTTACCATAAACAGGTTTATTACAACCATCAAACTAAGCGTGTTTACACGACAATATAACAATAGCAGTCAAGTACAATAAGCGTGTTTTCACGCAAATGCGTGTGTTCCCACAGAAATCGTTATTGTTCTAGTAATAACTCTAAGACAAAATATAGAAGATCCGTATGAAATTAAGCTTCACATCTATTCAAAGTTGTCCATAGACATACATATAAAATACTTATTTTGTAGAAACAGTTTTCACCCTCCAAACCGCCTACGCGCCATTAGACATCGTTAATTTTTGATTAAATATTATTGTATAAAATAGTATAAATGTAAGGTAACAAAATTGTTTATTATACATTTATACGATACAATAAGTATTCTGTTTTATATAATCCGTGATTTTGGTACAGTTTTCAAATAAAAACATCAAGTGAGTCATTTTTACAATTTATTTTTATGTTTGTATTCTAAATTTTTATATTTACAAATATTATGCTGCCGAATACTTTAAAGGGGATAGTCCTATTATTCTTACGTGATTGTGCAAACTTTTTAACCAGTGTTTAGAGAAGCGTTACACGCCATTAGATTGGAGAACGGCTGTAATCATGCCATTAAACAAAGGTAAAGAGTCACGTATGGGATGTGGGAATCACAGGGCTATTAGCCTGCTTAGTTCAGTCGGCAAGCTATATGGTAGAATATTGATAGAAAGGGTAAGAATGGAAACAAAGGAAAAAGTTTGGGATGTGAAAGGCGCTTTTATGAGTGGAAGGGGGTGCAAGGACCAGATTTTCTCGTTGCGTATGCTCACTGAGAAGTTTCTTGCAAAAAACCAGAAACTCTTCTGTGCCTTTGTAGATTTACAAAAAGCATATAACCGAGTTGACAGGAAAAAGCTGTGGAAGGTGTTTTCCAAGTACGGAGTGAATACGAATCTCATACACGCAATTGCGCCTCTGTATGAGGGAAGCGTTGCATGTATTAGGGTGAACGGCGATTTTACGGGGTGGTTTGACATCACAAAAGGTGTTAAGCAAGGATGCGTAATGTCACCGTGGTTATTCAATCTATACATAAAAAATTGTATGCAAGAATTGAAAGCGATGGAATTGGGCGCGAAATTGAGTGATCTAGAAGTATGTTGCCTGTTGTATGCTGATGATGCGGTGCTGATTTCTAACAGTATGGAAGATCTACAGTCGCTCGTGTCTAGGATGAACGAAGTATGTATGAAGAATGAGTTAATGATGAATGTAAGTAAGCCTAAAGTAATGGTATTTGAAAGAGAGAGTACGAAAACAATGTGCAACATAGTTGTGAATGACGAATACTTGGAGCAGGTGGATGAGTTTGTGTATTTGAGAAGTATGTTTACGAGAGATGGGAAGACTGATAGAGACATCGAAAGAAGGGTAAATGCCGGTAACTCCATTAATGGAGGACTGAACGCCGTTGGCAGCAACAAAAACTTGTCAAAAGAAGCGAAGCTAGCCGTCCATAATGGAGTGCTGGTACCTACCCTGATGTATGGCAGTGAGGCATGGAACTGGAAGAGAAAGGATGAATCTAGACTGAATGCTGTAGAAATGAGATCCCTGAGACGTATGTGTGGTAAAACCATGTATAATCGTGTGAGAAATGTGGAGATCCGCAAAGAATGCAAGGCTGATGTAAGCGTAATGAGTAAGATTAAGAAAGGGACGCTCAGATGGTGTGGGCATGTAGAGCGAATGAATGAGGAAAGGAGTATAAGGAGAATATATGACGCAAATGTGAATGGTAGATGAAGTCGGGGACGCCCGAGGAAGACATGGCACGACCAAGTGAATCAGATACTTGAGTCGGGCGATGTCAAGAGTCAGAATAACAGAAGAGCATGTATGAGACGATGTATGAATGTGAACGAAGCAAGGAGTGTGTGCCAAGATCGAGTTGTTTGGCGATCCGTCCTCTCTGCCTACACCTGCGGAGAAACGGCGTGATGGTTAGTTAGTTACAAATGTTAATATTTATTTGAAATAATGCAATTTAAAAGCTTATTTCATAACCTTTGAAAAACAATTTTTAGCATTCGGCTACATTCAGATATATTTCATTTATAGAGCTTGAATTGCGAAGCGGAAATAACATAAAGTGTTTATAAATCTGATATTTCGTTTAGGACAAAAACTTGCACAATGGCAAAATACCTGAGTGGTTGGATTTTATAATACATTCTAGTGAAATGTAACGAGATGGTTTCGACCCACGGCGTACTTATGTATGTAGATTGGCAAAGTTAATCTGATGGAAACGGATGAGGCATTAAGAGATTTGTAACTGCGGCGATAATATTATTCGGATAACGTCGCCATTGTTAAGGGAGGATTTAGGTATCAGATTATTAGATTTATTTGATGGAGATAGAAAATTTCTTGAATTTAGCTCTCCTTACCCTTCTTTGCTTTTGTTTGTTAAGACGTGCACTGAAGGCGTGAAATTTTATTCTAACTATCTATGTATATATAAAAATGAAAATATGTTTGCTTCTCTCTAAGCATGTATGTATGTACGCATTGCGTTGCTAAACCATTCATCTGATTGCCACGAAACTTTGGGGATTTGATTTGCGCATGCTCGCGATTCTTACTATAGATACTGGCATCACGCAATTATGCGTTGCTATCAGTTCATCCAATTGCGATGAAATTTTAGGGATTTGATGTGTGCCTGCCAGTGATGGTTTCTATTGAAATATAAAAATTAAAAAGATGGCCTTACGAAATTCGTATTGTTCTTTAAAACATGTCTTAAAACTTGCTTTAAAACTTGTTTTAATATCAACTATTCATGTTCAAGTTAATAACAAAATAAACATTGTAAATTTACATTCCTCTATAACAAATTTCATAGTAAGTACCTTAAGTTATTCTGTTTTACCATTGTTATTCCGAACTAATTAACTCCTTTGTACAACTTTTCATTATAACGACACGAAATACCTATATATTGAACCTGCTTATTTCTTAAATGTCTGTATGATATGATTTGAAAGGTGAGTAATGATTTTTTTAATCTACAAAAGTTTTATTAATACCAACAGAAATGAATGGATGAGGTCATAAAATAGCCGTACACTTACATGAAAAAGTAATATATTTATACAGGTTGTAAGGGTACGTTGGTACTTGACTCACCTTAACAAGTGACTTCTGACATTACTGCGGAGTAAAAAATGTTAAAATTATGGTCTCCTATGACTTTTGACATATTTGTTATTAAATTATTTTTTTCTTCAAAACCAAACCACATCATTAATTATCACACATGTCGTCACTGATCACTCAGTCGACTAACCGACCCACGACCTAACGACATTACACATGTCGTCACTGATCACTCAGTCGATCCCCTCACACCGCGACCGATCCAAACTATCCAATACCTACTGATTTTTTAAATGTTTTTAGTTGAAAAAAAAACGTCTTCACCGGTGACCAAAATTTCGTTAGTATTTTTTACTCCGAATAATATCAGGAATTACAAGATAAAATGAGTCAAGAACGTCCCTTAACACCCTGTATTTTAGTTTCCCTGTGATCTAGCAATATTCATATACGTTTTTCATTTCGTTATACAAATTAAAAGATACAAAATAAATGAAGATTTTGACCTTTTTTAGTATGTTATTTATCGTGTTACAACCTTAATAAGAGAAAAGCTCGTGCAAAACATTGATATCTAATCGTACTGTTTAGATATCAATGTTTCCAAATGTCACACTATGACATTCACCAGAAATAAACATATATTTAAGTATTCTTATTCACTCAATAATGAACCTGTCATCTCCAAAACGGAATGTAAAGATCTTGGCGTTTACCTTGACAGCAAACTTATATTTAATAAGCACATTGACTCGATCGTTAACAGGTCATATAAAATGCTTGGTTTTGTTCTTCGAATAAGTAAAGTGTTCAGTAACCCGCGTACAATAGTATTGTTATATTTTGCATTAGTCAGATGTACACTGGAATTTGCCTCGCCAATTTGGAACCCGCAGTACAAAGTATACATAGATAGCATAGAACAAATTCAAAACAAATTTATAAAATATCTAACCCTCAAATTCAACAATAACTTCGACTGCACATTTCAAACTTTGCAACAAAGACGAGCAATAGCTGACTTGACATTCATACACAAAATTTTAAATAATAACATTGACTGTACTGAACTTCTTTCCCTAGTTAATTTTAATATACCAGTAAGACGCACACGCCATACAGAACTATTTCACACGCTCAACTACAAGACAAATGCAGCAGCTAATTCGCCAATCAATCGTGCTCTTCATACGTTTAATACTATCTGTCTAAATTCTAACATCGACATTTTCTTCGATTCACTGCCCAAATTTAAAAAGAGCATCATGTCAATGATATAAATTGTTCAATGCGCATACATACATACATACTCACACATACACACATACTCACACATACACACACACACACCTACCCACTACGCACATCACCCGGTAATTTACTTAATATACATAGACACTGCAAAGAAACATGTCATAGGTACCCATCATGAAATGTACTTAATAATTGTAAATTGTTTCACCATTGTAACTAATGTACTGTTTGTTTCTGTTTATCAATAAAATAAAAATAAAATAAAATAAAAAAAAGTGGCGAAACATTTGAACGAAAATTTAACATACACAAACTTTCATTAATAGACTAGTTAGTTAAGCGTACAAAAAACCACAAACAACTCTGAGGGAAAACACAAGACTTGGACAAACACACCAAAAATACCAGACAATAACACATTCAACATTCTTTCACTCGGTTAAACAAATGAGGGAAATAAAAAAAATTCAGATGGGAAATTAAAAGAACAATCAAAGATAAAAAAAACATTAATTCTAAAACGTGAAATATTAAATTATGTATTAACAAAATAGACAATACCAAAACAATACAGACATCATTATCCCCAACTTTATCTCATAATATTTGCAAACTTAAAAAATAAATATTTCCGCCTTTATGTATATAATTTATTGTATAGTAAAAAAATTGGTTTTATTAAAAGTATTTTTTCATTTTATTGAATTATAGTAAATGTAAATTGGAGCGTCAGAAAGGGCGAAGTACCCAGTGAGGCTTAAATTTACAAATAATTTTTAAAAGTATGTGAAGATATTGCACTAAATAAATTTTTTTTTCAAATACCAAAAAATTATTAAAATCAGGTCTTCAGCAAACTATACTCCTAATATCCCATTAAAAATTCCAAATTAATTAAACTTTATAATCCACATGCCTACAACATTGTAACAACCCGCACTTATAATAAAATATAATGTTTCGGTCAGGATTAGAGCAAGAGGTACATAATTTTTTCCTCCATAAAATACCTTATTTTTTTTCACGTTAGTTCCACACAGAAGGCCTAACAGAAATTAATTCCCTTCAGGGGATGTGTCGTCTTTTGGGGTGCTGTGTGGACGGTCTTTTTAGAAAAGGAAGGCGACAAAGGTCTGGGAAGGAAAAAAGTGTGAGGGGTGGGTAGTAATCTGGAGATCAGTGTGTTTAGGAGTAATGGACGTATGAATTCAACACTCGCTCTGGGGTGCAAAGCGATGTTCCGAGAGGGTCCTGCTGGAGAGATCAAGGTCTCCTACGACCAGTATACATGAACCCGGGATTCCCTGCTAAGTCACCAAACGTAGGGGGTATCTCGGGTCAATCAAACATAACATAGTAATAAACACATTTTTCTGTTTTTTTTGTATTCCTTGAACATCTATTTTATTTTATTTTTTGACGTAATTAAGATATTTATTAATGATCAGTTAAGATTTTGGCGAAAAGTCAAAAGAAATAAAACTAGAAGAAATGTAAACATTTAATCATAACGAAATGAGTGATTTAAGTCAAACTGTTTTTTCAAATTTAAAATTATATAGCTCTGTACAGGATTGTATTATAACAAAGCATAGAACAATGAGGCATACGTTTTATGTGCCTATTTAAAAACCCATCAAATAAAATAAATATATAATATATAAATCAAAATATGCTTGCTTGGGGAAATACGTATGTGAGTTACTTATGAGTATATGAGATGTCTATGTATTGCTATATTGAGCATTGGAAATGTTTTAAACTTTCAAAATACCTTCTTCTGTCCACCGCCGCAAAGGCTTCCGGATTATTACAACCATATGACAACACATCTGAAAAGTTTTTTTTAATTATTAGAAAAACTCTTGCAAAACTGTCAAAATGACACAATTTGTGAATGACATTTTGTTCAATCAAAATTCAATTTTCGAAAATCTTAATGCAGGTATTTATTTGAAGTACTCACTTTATACTCTGAATCGAATCAAGAATTATAAACATTTTAAATCGGTAACAAATTTGATTGATCGATTTTTGCATAAACTCTTTAGTAAATAAATTTTTACCAACAGTTTTCGATGTATGTACGCATGACAGAATTAAATTGAAATTAATTTTTATTTGTAAATCTAATAATATTTGGGAACGTGTGAGAGGAAGGGGAAATGGATGGAGAAAAGGAGGTGGAAGGGGAATGGACGAATGGAAAAAAAACGTGCAGGGAGAAACAATTTCTTTATTAGTATTACAACGCATGCAGGAAATTGCTAGTGAAAAGTAATGTTTGTTACCTAATCAAAAATGCTTAAAAATAATAAAATTGCTTCGATCGAAAATCGTTAACTATTTGGAGGGCAACTATGCTGACCATTGCACCACCAAATTTTGTAACAACGGCGGAATAAATTTATTATATTTAGGTACCTACTGAAAATAATAAGAAAATTAATTAATAAACACATGTTTTTTCACCATGTAAGGTAAATTAAAAGCATTTTTTTTTAATTTAAAAAAACTCCACCGGAAGACTTTTTCTTCGACTATAAAATGCATTCAAACGTCTTTACAGGCAATCTTCGTACATAATACATGGGACCGCCCTCTGGCACAAAGCTAAAATATTCTTCCGAAATGAAATTCCGTAACAACCACCGTTCCTTTGAGCTTGCAAGAATGTCTAAGCTTTGATGAAGCGACCAGTTTTGGAATAGTGTCTCCATTGTTAACAAGATTTAACAAGTGCAGCGTCTTAAAATTTTCTCGAGATTACCGAGATATTTATACAAGACCTCTTTCTGTCTAGACCCCGGGCTTTGTACAAAGCGGTTATGATTTTTAATACCACTTAATACAAAATTTTAAAGACCTTTAACCCGGCGAGGGTAATGTTGGGTAATATTTACCCGAGGCAATTTATGTTGTTCGATAATTTTATTTTGTGGGGAGGTAAGGAAGCGAAAAGAAACGAGGATTCCGATTTAGTCATCCAACGGTCAGTGAGGCTATTAGACGTCGTCAAAGTTGTCGGCGGGTGAGTTTTACCTACCTAGCGCTCGGTGTCACCATTTTTCACTAGTACTAACATTAGTTGTAGGAAAAAAAAACTATTATAATTTGTGTTTTTTATAAATAAATCTTTAGAATATGTTCATTTTATGTGATTTTATTTAGTTTTATATAAACATGGACAATTAAGTGCCATGAATTGAATTCTCTAAGAAAAATGTTGATTCTAATCAAATTTTTAAACTACTAATTATAACACTTTATTCCTAGTTTATAATAAGAAGTATTTAGAAAATAGGTAAAATAAGTGTACTATCGAATTAAAAACAGTCGGGTGAAAATTACCCAACCTTACGCTCGAACTTACAAATTTGAACGTAACGCTCGCCGGGTTCTTAGTTAGCGAGTCTTTTGTTCGTGATGTGCAATTTTTTGATTTACTTAAGTGGTGTGGCTTAAAAAGTATGTAGCGAGCTTATTGGCAGAATACTCTTGGCACTTGGCTCAAAGCTTGCAGATTATTATACGAGATATTAAAACATTAGAAAAAAAATGTAAATAACATTATTGTTTTATTTTTTTAAATTATTTTTTTCATCGATTATTTTTATAAGCAAAGCTACGAATATCTAATACAGTGTGATTTTCGTTATAGGCTGTATGTTTTGGTAATGCGCGTTTTCATCCCGCGACAAAATTTCCCCGACAAAATATCCTACGGATAAATCATCCCCCAACAAAATATCTACTAAAACATAGCCTAACCTCTCCTAACAAAAAAAATGTGGCAAAAATAATACAGACATCCTGTTAGGACAATTAATTATTGTTCATTAATGGTAAAATGGGACAAAAATAAAACAGAAAACAACAATTTATTGTCTCTACAGGATGACTCTATTATTTTTGTCCCTTTTTTGGTTGTAAGATTAGATAAGGTTAGGTTTTAGTAGTGTTTTTGTCTTTAGGATATTTTGTCGGGGATATTTTGTATACCTATACCGTATATTTTGATTCATAAAACTTCACCTACTCGCTTTGCCCGGGTGTTCCCTAGTTACTTATTCTGTTTTAATTTTTTCCCCACTGCAATCCCCAGAGGGTTCTAGTAGATCTCGGGTGTGGTATCTAATTAAAAAAAAAAAAAAAAATTTTTTTATTTAACCAACCTTAAACAGGTAACATTTCATAGTTGGCCTGATGTACACAATAATAACGAAAATAACGTTGGGCGAAAATTATATAATGGCTTCCGAATTCTAATTTTTTTTTTCATTTCCAGACGAGAAACAGCGACCGCCTTACTCATAATCGCAGAATAAGATAAAACCATGGTAATACGTACGAGTTAGGTGAAATTGTCGTACGAAAAGAGAGTTTATTGGATATTTTTGAGAGGAAGATCTTAAAAGATTTATAAAAAATATCCCTCTTTAAAGCAAAAGAATATTAGTAGATATTTTGTAAATACAAAAATATTTCACTATTTAACTTGAACTTGAATCTGACGGTAAGTTGTAATTGACATTTTTCGTTGTCTAGGAGTAAGGCTCTCGACTAGCAATCCGAAGGTCGCGGGTTCAAAACCCGGCGTGCGCAGATAAATTTTATTGAATAAATTTGTGTTATTCTCCAATTTATTAATTAAAAATAATGTACAGTATATTTGTGGCACGTTCCAGAGTGGAAGATAAACTTAGTATTGCCCTAGTGTAAGATCACCATTCAGAATTGAAACGTTGCTTGAAATGGTTTTAACCGTGTTTAGTGGCCATATCTGAATAGCCAAGTACTTCTCCCCCATCCTATCCTTATCTCTATCCCCTTCCTACTACCTTCACTAACAACATTCCCTAATTGGGGAAGCCATAGTATCACTGGCTTCAGTTGGGAGCATTTGGAACCTTTGTGCGGATTTACATTAAAAAAACCTGACTTTTCAAATCTGGTCACCAAATACGGTTTCGCTTCTGAATGGTGATGCTTAACCAGGGCGATACTGAAAGTATCTACAACTCTTTCCACTTAAAAAAAATTATTTCACAAGTGAAATCTGTTGAACAATGTGATGTGAGCTATTCTGAATGCTTCAGAGTACGATAAATTCACCAATATAAAAACCCTGCTGGCCAAAATCTGTTAAAAAAACACCTCATTCCTTTTGTAACAGACAAGCACTAATGCATTAAATATTAAAAGTTCTACGAAATGCGGTCGAACTGGGAACAAAGCGAAATAATAATATTGAAAAGCTGTAAGAGTAGAATGTTATAAAGGCTTTTTATTGGCAAAATGTAGGTAGCATTCAATATTAAAATCAAATATCCGTTTGTTATCAATATTCCGTACGTAACCCAGCGCCTTGTATTTGATATTCGTTTCCTGGCACATAATATTGTAATATGATTGTATTCTATTGGATTGCATTATGTTAACAGTAGGTACCTTCACCGTTATTTATTTTCAAAAAAATTTCTACGCGTTTTCTTTAGCTGTATACTTATTTCATAATTCTTCTTCAATACATTTTCTAAAATTTAACTAATCTCAAATATAGAAAGAGATCTGGTAACCTATCTTCGCAGATGGCCAAAATAAGAACCAAAAAAACGAACTATTTTTACGAAATTTTTACAGAACTTTCCCTTTGAGTCCAAAATATATCGTATCATTGGTCTACTGGCAAAGTCCACTGAGTCACTAAAACGTAATCCTGAGATAATCGCATTTCAATATTTTGCAATTTTGGAAAGGTTGGAGTTAAAAAAGGATGAATAGCTCCAAAACGTTTTTTTAATTGTTTATAATTTACAATGAACCTTTAAGTATATCAATACACAACATAAGTTGATAGCAATAACAGCAACCTTAAATCAAAGATTTACAAAAAAATGAGCCTGACATAGTGTGTTTTGCCAATCAATAATGACTTAGTGTGCTTCGCTCGTTAAGATTACTGTTCAATTGTTGACTATAATGCCGCAAAATAGTTGACTTAGTGGATTTTGAAGGATTAATGGATTTTAAAGCTGACTTAGTGGATTTTGCTTGTGTTTTAACGTCTAAATCGAAGTATTATTGACATTTGTGTTTGACTTAATGTGTTTTGCTTGACTTAATGTATTTTTCTTGACAATAATATCGGATTTATGACGTATGGTGAATTCACAAACATGTTTAAATCGAAAACGCTTGAATATACGACTTAAATATATGCCAGTCGAAAAAGGACGATTTTTACATAAGACCTTATATTTAAGTCATTTAATGAAAAAATGTGGACTTTGCTAGTAGACCGACGGCATGGTGTATTTTGTACTCAAATGACACTTAAAAAATCACAACACAGAAGTGTTTATCGATTTTAAGATAGTCGGTAAGCCCTAAAATATTTCTGGGAGAAACAAGCATTTTACTTTTAGCGAGTAACATTTATTAAATTCATTTAATGAAAAATCTCAAATATTTCAATACCCCTTAAAATTGTTCTCGTCCCAATTTCCTTCATAAGCAACAGAAATCGACAAATAATACGAATTTGATACAATATTATAATTTAAATAATATTCTATCGTATCTGCTCAGAAGGAAGCATTTTTTTAAAGATTTTTAATTTTGATTCGTATTTGAAACACATTTTAGTTTTATTGACGGCCGTTCGAAAGTCACGCACAATGCACAGATGACGTTACAATAGTATCACCCAAAAAGATTTTTTTTTATGTGAATGCCGCACTAGAGTTCAAGCCCGCCTAGAGCCATTGAAACTATCAGTATCCCCAGGTAGTTAGTAAGATTATCAGTATCCCCAATACCCCCCGATATCCCCAACATTGGAATATGTTGAGAGACAGATGGTAGTTGGGAAGAAAAGAGATGAGCTAGAGGAAGGTGGGGAAATACCTAGCAATTCAGATCTGGTCACCAAACACGACTAATGCCTTTCTATCTTTCTAGTAAGAGCATCTTCCACTCTGTCAAGTGTCGCAAATATAGACTGTCAATTGTCGCAAATATAGGTACTACATATTATTTTTAATTAATACATTGTTAAATAACAAAAATAAGTGCACAAAACAAAAAATGTTTTATTTATTTTTTAAACTCTAAATAGTTCCACCTAAACATGGGTGCATTTCGTAATTTTATTTTCATTTATTTCTAAGGCTTATTACAGACAAAATTTTTACATTTGTCTTAAAATATGCTTAATATGGTAAATAATGAAAAGTGTATGCACTTCGTGTCGATAAGCACAGAAAATCATTATTGTGATCTTTCGTCTTTCATCTTTAAACCTTAAGTTTTGCAATAATAATCTTGATCCTAGAACCTTGAATCTTCTACCTAGAGAAAAGAATGCTGAGCTTTGAATCTAGAGCTTTGATCCTTGAACTGAACCTTCAGGTATAAACCTTGAACTTTGAACCTTGAGTTTTGAACCATGATATTTGAAGCTTGAGCTTTCAATATTTTGAAAGTTTTGAATTTGAATTTGAAAGCTTTCCGTAGTACTGTTTCGCCGATAGATTTTTTAAAATCGTCTCAGTAGAAGTGAGGTGAAATAACATTCTTCAACAGGTCAAACAAAAGTAACAGCTGATCATTCAATTAGAGATCTAATTTCAAAGCCTGAAGTAGCACCTTTCCAAATAAATACCAATTTACCAACGCTACTGCGTGTAAATGATAGAAACATCCCGAGTTTCCCGATGCGATATTTAATAGGAAAAGGCTCGCACGCGCGGGTCTTTTAAACATTTTTGGATGTATGGGTATTATATAGCCTTCTTATCAGATGCAATAACAAAAATATTGCCTTTAGCACGGCCTCGCTCCGGAATACATAAAATCCAACTACATTTGTAAGTGAATTTAATGCAAGCTTTTATAGGTGGTCCTCAATAAAATTCTCGTATCCCGTTTCGCATTTGGCATGTAATATAGAATTTAATTGAAATTGACTCTTCGTTTTTGTTCAAACACTTATTTGAAAATTTAAAAAAGTGTAATTATTATTTAAGCAAATAGATAACAATTACAACTTTGTAAACAATTTCGTTGTGGGCTGAACATTAGTTATTATCAAAGAAGTGATAAAACGCGTTTCCCAATACTATAATACAAGATATTAAAATCGGGTCAGTCGCTGAGTTGGCATCGCGTCTGGGTAGGCGTCGTGATTTCAATTCCTTGGCTGGCTAAATTCTCCACCATGACACAAGCAACATTATCTGCTTACTGTGATGGTGATAGGAGATTTTCAACTTATTTGTCAGGTTATTCGTAATCCGGGAATGTGTGACTTTCTTAAAATTAAAAAAAAATTTATAATAATTTTACATCGCAAGATTAAGACGTAAGGTATATTTAAATACAGGGCCTTACTAATAAACGTGTTTTAAATTTAACACCACTGATAAATGTTTCATAAATGGTTGTTTGTCAGTTGTATAGAATTTTAAAAACGTTTATTAGTAAGAGGGATGGTAGATAAGTACATTTTATAACGAATTCAATGTTTAAAACATATCTACCGGAACAAATCTTTCATGAAAATATTATAATTTTTTTTTTTTGATTCTATAATTTTTTATTATTTATTTATTCCAATTGTTAACCATATAAAACAATTGTTTATTACTAACCCTTTAAAAAAAAGTAACCATAATATGTACCCAGTGAAAAAGCCCTACGGACTTACAAAAGAGTAATAAATAAACTAGCAGTTAAAAACCCGCTCCACAGGTTTTAGTTGCTAGGCCCCGCGGCTTTTGGTTCGGTTTCACCCAGTAAGTGTTGGTGACCATTTTATAAATCCAATAGCGTGGCGTCAGACATGTACTCGAAGCCGGGTTCTGAAATTTAACCGCGCAGACGCAAGCCTGTTAAAACTGTTCGATAATAAAAAAAAATACTTGCTCGACAGAGATGACAATTGTTTTATTCTCACCGTATTGTACCGATGATTCGGTAATACCTTTTATATTTAATTCGTCTTTGAAATTAGACGAATTCATTATTCTTCTATGGGGGATTCTTACAGAAACCAATTTCGATCCAGGCGGCAGTCGCTTCAAGTTACTCCTTGTACTGAAGGCTGAAAATAACAAGAGTGCTTTGGGGTGTAAATTGGGGCAACATTGTCAATTTCGGGCTTCTAGATTGAAGTTCGCCGAATTGTTCAGCTGGTATTGAATTGGCATGAAACTTCAGCCTGCGGTTAAAGTACAGATTAATCATACACGAAGAACAAATAATAATATATTTATTCGTCACGCAATTATTTGTCTGTAAATAAAGCTAGTTAATTATTGCCAGTTATTGCCGAGCGTCTATCTAAGACTTTTAGTCAAAGTATTTGAAATGGTGGAAGTAATCTACTTTGATAAAATATTGATAACAGGAAAAATAAATGGGTGCTTTCTATAAAATAAAATGTTTTGTAAAAACATAGAAAGTAAGAAGAAACACTCAGTTGATATTTTGTTATGAATTTTGTTTGAAGTTTTGGCATTTCGTCAGCTGGGTATTTTCATTCAAGCATTGAAAAAACACCCTTGCAGAAACGGCGGTCCGTTTGATACTCCTCCGTTTGATGCTCCTAGCTCCAAGCTTAATAAACAATTGCAATCTTAAGAGCATATACTTCAAGTGGGAATGTTTTCCTTGTTCTACCAATATTTCAATAGAATATGCTTCTTGAAACTATCGTCATTGATTCTTCCGGCACCAGTTCGTAGTTGACAAACACGCCCAATATTTGTACACGGTTGATACTTGTCGACATTAGAATGGGTCATATCTGCCACTTTGACCGCATCTGTATTTCATCCCTCCTACAGAACGGGTCCTGTTAAAACTTTCTCTCAAAAAGATCCTCCACTCAGTATCTTCAAAGATGACAGAAGCTCTGAGGGAAAATTATATTCCTCAGGGCTACCGTGTGTCGTAATAAAAAAATCACACAGTATATTGATGATAATTCAAATTTCTTGGTGTTTTCAAATGTACAAAAACTGTTCGACATACTAGGCTTTAGAGCGTCCAATTAAAAGGACTTCTGGTCCAGTTAAATTTTCATTGCAAACCTTAAGATAACGTAAATGAAGCAAATGTAATTTTGACCTTTATTGGAGTTTTTCGAAACATATTTCAAGTAATCCCATCACTGGGATCACACGAACCATTGTGTAAAAAATATATGAACATTTCGTGTACCTCATGTAAAAGCCCCTTGAGCGTATATAATGGTTAATAGTATTTATATTTTTCTTAATTTGCAGCAGCATGTTCACCTTTTTTATAATTTAATTAAAATTAAATTTGATAATGTTATTATCAAGTTCTGCAAGTTGCAAGTATTTTAGAATGTATTTTTGTTACAGACGTTTCGGTTTACAAGACCATTTTCAAACTGTGGTTGGACCACTTTGAGACGACATATAGAACAAACCACTTTAGTCCTTCAAAAATTAACATTAAGTTTCATATAAATATGTCGTCTCAAAGTGGTTCAACAACAGTTTGAAAATAGTCATGTAAACCGAAACAACTTTAACAAAAACACATTCTAAAATACAGAACGTGATAATAACATTATCAAATTAAATTTAAAAAAATAGAGTTCTACGAATTAAACACAAAAACAATTACAGAACGAAACAAGTTCTTTGTTTCAAACCACTTAAATTTATATTCGTCGACCGGTTTCGGTCGAACTCGACCTTCTTCAGGACAATAAAAATATAAACTAAATTAAAGTACAGAGTTAAGATAATGAGGTAAGCACAAAAGAAAGGGAGAGCGTATAAGAGAGGGAGAGAGCATCAGATAATGGTTGGGGGATGGGTAGGAGGAGTGGTCAAGGGAGGGTGGGATTAGAGAGGGAGAAAGGGAGATAGGGAATATCTTTAAAATGGGAATGTAAAGCCACAAAGTGTTTGTTTTCTTCGATAACAAAACAATTAATAAAACGAAGCATCTTTACCAATAAGCACCATCTTCCCGAAGCCAGTTCAGGTCTGTGGTAAAGGTGCTTTGCTTAATCACTGAATTATGAAGCAATGCGTCAGGGATCCGTAGGGTCCCAGAATCTCTGAAGTGTAATGTGCGGTTAAAACCGTGTTTGACCGTGTAAAAAATCTAAGAGTTCTGAGTCAAGTTACTTACAGCTCTGCATTAGACGTTGTCTTGTTGTTTTTAGGACCGTTTAGTATTAACATCAGCTGGAACCGATTTATGTGATTGTTACATCGTTCAACGCTGATGAAAAACACCAGCTCCGCTCATATTATTTTAAATAGGACAACGTTGAATGTATTCACCCCGATTTTATCGATTAATTTAAAAACAAATAATTAGTTCAGAACACCCGCCCGTTGTCACCTCTTACACCGCAAATGCCTAAAGATCCCGGGTGCGTAGCGACGTTTATCAATTCCGTTTAAATTTAGTCTCTCGATATAATTAGTCAAAGATCTTTAAGTATTTTGTTCCATTCTTCAGCATCCTAATAGAAACCAACAATATTATTAATTATTTTTTTAATCTATTCAGAAAGCACTTTAGAAGCAAGGGTCTCTTTCAAAAGATTTGACTGCCTTATAAAAAAGCGTTTGTCGTGGATTTTTTGCGACAAATCTTTCATTAATTTAAGATTTTACCTAAGAAATAGGTACTTTATCATAATTACGCAACCATTTAAGGGGTTAGGCCACCTTAGAATTTTCGAAAAATCGTTTTAATTTTTATTTATTTAAATTGTCCCCAAAGACCTCAAAAATGATGTCCCAAAAGATTATGGTCGGAAAAAATCTCTAAGTACTCGATTTTCGAATTTTAGTACATAGTACCTAGTTTAGTACTTAGTACGTAAGTAATCGACAAACAGTGCATAAAGCATTCAGAGAGATCGCTGTCTGAACGGGTAAAAGACACAAGGATCGCTTTAATATCAAGCAGAAAAGAAAAGCAAGAGCAGGACGATAATCTAGATAACCAATTTTATGGTGCGGGCATCGCAGATTGAAGGTATTGCAAAATTATTACTACTACTCAAAACTTCAAACGCGTGTATCTCAAAACAGCATTTTTTAAGTTTGCCGGAAACGTACCTCAGACAATTTTCAACCGATTTATTTGAAATTTTGAATATACCTTCAAAAATATATTGTCTATAGAAGTACGTAAGATTTTTTTTAATATTGCATGGTTAATTTGTTTTTAACAATTACCTGGTGATTTTTAAGGCCAATTTTTAACTTTACACTTTGAAAGTGCGCCATTTGGCCAAAAATTAATATATTGAAAAAATCCTACGTACTTCTATAGCAGTTACTATATAAATAAAAAAAAAAAACAAAAAAATAATTTTTATAATTCAAAAATCTTAAGAGTTGTGTGTCCGGCCGTGGACCCTAAAAAAACGGAGACGTCATCGAAAAAACACTGTACAGCCGCCATTTTGAAATTCATCGCTTCAAAATTTTTTTTGTGTACAATCACGCATAACAAATGCTTTATATTGGAATCTCGATTTATTTTGTAGTATTTCTGGAAAAAAAATCCTAAAATAGCCTATTATTTTGGCTTCTAGGGTGGCCTAACCCCTTAAATAATATTATCAAAAAAAAATGTATATATACATAGGTATTTTCTCCGGAAATATTAGTGGACAGAAATATGAGGGGATAGTCGCCGATATTTTTAACCAATGCTACTACACACCTTAAAAAAATCGACTAAATGAACGAATTCTTCCCGCATTCAAACTATATTGATAACCAATACTACTGCACCTTCAAAAAATCAACTAAATTCCGTATTCAAACTAGCACCATTAGATCGTAATCAGCCGACAGTCGGGCGGAGATCATAGCATATCTCCTTATATTTCAATACCTATTATGTACCTACCTACGGACTATGTTTACCGCAAGTCTAGAGACAGAACTGTCCCGCCTGTGAGATTTGGCAGGAACTGCATCTGACATTTAAAAAAATCGACTAAATGAACGAATTCTTCCCGCATTCAAACTATATTGATAACCAATACTACTGCACCTTCAAAAAATCAACTAAATTCCGTATTCAAACTAGCACCATTAGATCGTAATCAGCCGACAGTCGGGCGGAGATCATAGCATATCTCCTTATATTTCAATACCTATTATGTACCTACCTACGGACTATGTTTACCGCAAGTCTAGAGACAGAACTGTCCCGCCTGTGAGATTTGGCAGGAACTGCATCTGACATTTAATTCCAAATTCAAATAGTTGCATAATTGATGCTTTGATAATTGCACTGCAATTAATATTTGTATTTGCTTGTGATGCTTTGGAATAGCAGTTGGACAAGAAAAAGTCATTTGCAGGTAAAGGTGATATAATGAAACCGTCTTCGCTGTAAATTTGAAACAAAATATTGACAAAATAATTACAGTTATTATTATTATTGAAATCCACCCAAAAATCAAACAAGATCTTTTCCATTTTAAGGTCGAATAGGATTGCATTCGATCATTGCATTAATTGCATTGCATTGATTTCAGTTGACAATTCCATTATGACATTATCACTCGTAACTAAAACAATGTTTTTTTATGGCACATTTATAAAAAAACTCCGAGACCCTAAAAATTACTTGAACGTCATTTTGACAGAGCATCACTTAGCAGAGGTTAATCGAGGGGAGTAAATGACTTATAAGAATTGCAAAGGGCGAATTTCGCTCATCCACTTTGGTGATACCGAAAAGCGTTTAAGATAAAATTATCGTTTAGAGAACAAATTACTGATATGGGCGTTCATCAGCCAATATGTCATTATAAGCAACGCTAATTTCCAATTAAAGGAGAGGCGGTTTTTCTAAGCTTTCTTGAGAAAGGATAATTACCAAAATCCCCTTACGTAAAGGTGATTCTTTCTTACATTCCACGAAAATACGATGTCGCCATATTATAGACACTTCCAAAATAATACCTACTAAGCTAAAATGGAGAAGGATAATGTGTGTAGGTGGTTTAGCAGAGTAATATATGTTAAAAGCTCTTGATAAATATAGTTAGTGACATCTGTAGATTCTATATCTAAATTGATTACACGTAAATTATATGTCGGTAATACAGGTTACTACAGCCTGAAGAGCTAGCTATTCTCTATCTTTTGTGAAAACGAGATCGTTTTCCCGCGAGATGTCCTGTCAGATTTGTGTGATTTTCTACAGCTGTTAAATGAATAAATAATAATGTATACTTGCAAGAATTCGTATTTAAAATGACCCAAACTAAAATACGTGACAGCTCACAGCTGAAATTTCGACATCGGCCGATAGAAAAAGCAAATAACAGCCGTAGAAAATCACATATATTTGACAGGACATCTCGCGGGAGAACGATCTCGTTCTCACAAAAGATAGAGAATAGCGCTTCTGGGCAGGTGGCGCTAACACAACAGTCTTGTTGACATTTTTAAATGACAAAACATTTTGCTTCGGTGGAAGGGATTCTTTTTTTCATGTTGCACTAAATATATTGGGCGTGTTGGATGGCGCCGTTGATGGCATGCTTATGTCGGTTTGAAGAACAATTTAAATTTAAAGTGTTTTTTATTGTGACATGAATTTAAATCATCGGCAATTATGATCATTGTGAAGATTGTTTTTTCTCCGGGTCGACTTGGAGTTCTAATCTGTTTATCAAGATATATAATAAAATTCTTGGCCTTTGGTTAATGACTGTTAAAAGCTTTTTTTGCAGGAATACTTCGCTTACAGGTTGAAGTCATTTTTTCATGCATTTCAGCAATTTAGGATTACCATTTTTGAGATATTTATGCCGCCAAGTAAGTTCTTATCATTCTTTTTACGGGTAGAATGTCCGCTTAGTTTGGGGCTATTTATACGGCCCATATATATTTATTTTATAAGTAGATAAATTCTGATGATCAAAGAAAAAAAATGAGTGAAAAACATTTGACATTCAACAAATTTTATATTACAATTTAATTTCACATATTTCAATTACCACCACCAGGGTACCACCGCCCGGGAACTATTTTTTGAATAATCAAAACCCCTGTCAGGTCCCTTCAAGTGGTTCGCTAAGTTTTGTGATTTAGAAGAGGTGCCCGAGTTTTTAGAGTAAAATAAGTCTAGTTCCTCATGGCGAATGCGTTTCCTCACTTACTGTGTGGCGTTCCGTATCGGGAGAGACTGTTTGAGGCAGACATAATCTAGACCTCTCTAGCTGGGCTCTCTCGACCCATCGCCTTACACTGCAGCAGGAGGATACGTCTCTCTCTCCCGGAAATTTTGACCCCCAGATTTCTACTCACCTTTCGTACGACGGCCGGCGTTGGCTAGCGGTAAGGCTCTTGACTCGCAATCCGAAGGATGCGAGATCAAAACCCGGCATGAAAAATAAATTTTATTTGATTAATTTGAGTTATTTCACAATTAATTCATTAAAAATAATAAACGGTATATTTGCCATACGTTCCAGAGTGGAAGATACTCTTAGTATCTTTCTGGTTTAAGACCACCATTCAGAATTGGAACGTTGGTTGAAATGGATTTTAGCCGTGTTTGGTGACCAGATCTGAATAGCCAGGTACTTCCCCACCTTCCCTTTCCCCATCTCCTTCCCCACTACCTTCAGTCTCACAACATACCCCAACTGGGGATGCCATAGTCCCACCGGTTCCAGACGGGAGCAGTTGGGACTCTTGTTGATATTCATATAATAAAAAAAAACCTTTTTCCTTTCCAGAACTCCCTCTACTTCCGTTCCTTAAAAAGACCCTCCACTCAGAATCCCCAAAGATGTCACAGGCCCTTTGAGATTTTTTTTTCCTTAGGGGCTCCTGTGTGAAGTTATTGTAAAAAATATATATTTTAGAATTTTCAAACAGAAGTTAGATACTTACGAACACTTAAAAAAAAGCACAGGTGTGATTAAAAATGTGTGATTGACTAAGGGAGTACCTAGGTAAATACTAAATTTGATAAAACTTTCAAATGGGACCATTTTGAATTCAGTCTCGGCTTTAAAAATACTATATAATAGCTCCCACACGTACACGGTTATACACCTAGACAATATATCATACGCCATACACGTACACCATACACGTCCATACGGGTACCTATGTATGACACGTACAATGTGCACGTACTCGTGTGTATATAGGTTGGTACTTTCGTACATTCACAGTGAATGTCTTCAGATTTCTTCACCCGTCTCTGAGAAAAGCGGTTCGGAAAAAGTGTTCAAACTTTCCTATCAATCTATCGTACAGTTATCAGATTGTAAATCCATTCGGACAAGTTGCTCGTACAATGATATCCTTACGTTTGGAATCATGTCATATTAGATGTAAATTATCTAATAAATTATAAAGTTTACTGTTGAGAGATATCTGTGTATTTCCTGCATTTGTGGAGAACAGAACTTTCGTGATTGTTGTGAACGATTAAAGTAATAAACTACGCGAAATAAACTACGTGTAGTATGTAGGTAAAATATAAAACTATGATTAATAAATTAGACTATTAATCATAGTAGAGGACTTATGGTTTTTAAACTGTGTAATATTTTTATTAATTATACTTGAAATTGGTGAATTTTAGAATCATCTGTCATTTCCGAATTTTACCTTGAATATCAAAATCCTTTTGTGTTTTTTACTAAGTATACCTGCCTATACGAGAAAAGTTTATCAACAAACGTAAGTTATTATTATTTAGTGTTTCTCCTTCATTTCATAAATTGATATGAAATAAACCTACATTTCCACAACCTTAATTAAATTTCTGTCAAATAATAGCTGACTCTTAGTATGGACGGCCTCCGTGGTCCCGAGGCAAGACTCTCGACTCACAATCCGAAGGTCGCGGGTTCGAACCCGGCGTGCGCAAATAAATTTTATTTGATTAATTTGTGTTATTTCACAATTTATTCATTTAAAATAATATATAGTATATTTGCGGCACGTTCCAGAGTGGAAGATACTATCAGTATCGCCCTGGTGTAAGACCACCATTCAGAATTGAAACGTTGCTTGAAATGGCTTTAGCCGTGTTTAGTGACCAGATCTGAATAGCCAGGTACTTCCCCACCTTCCTCTACCCTATCTCCTTCCCCTCCCCACTACCTTCAGCCTCACAACATACCCCAATTGGGGATGCCATAGTCTCACTGGCTCCAGACGGGAGCAGTTGGGACTCTTGTGCGGTATTAACTGTAAAAAAAAAAAATGGTCCTATGGAGAAACTACCATTAGAAATTGAAAAATTCTTGAAATGGCTTTAACCGTGTTTAGTGAGAAGATATAATTAGTAAAGTACTTTCCAACCGTTTTTTTACTGATCTCCTTCTCCTCATTTCCTTCGGCCATACAACGTTGAACGTACCCTAATAATTATTAGGTGTTATAACCCCGACAAAATATCCTATGGGCAAAACATCCCCTAACAAAATAACTTCTAAAACCTAACCTAAAATAACAAAAAAATGGGACAAAAATAATACAGACATCCTAAGAAAATAAAGTATTGTTATCTTATTATTTTTGTTCCATTTTACTATTTTTGAACAATAAGTTATTGTCTTTACAGGATGTCTGTATTATTTTTGTCCCATTTTTTTGTTAGGTTAGGTTAGGTAATGTAAGGTCAGGTTAGGTTTAGTTTTAGTAGATATTACGTTAGGGGATGTTTTGTCCGTAGGATGTTTTGTCGGGGAAATTTCGTCGCGGGATGAAAACGTGCTTTATACCATTATAACGGATGACATAATCCCCCTGTACCCGTCCAAACCATCTTAAGAAAACGTTGTAGGCATACAATTGAAAGCTTATTATAGATACCTAGCAGAACGGACATTTTTGTGCGTCTGGCTGTCCATGGAATCCTAAGAATCTTTCTCCAACACCACATTTCGAGGGCGTCTATCCATTTTCTTTTGCTGGCTCTAAGTGTCCATGTTTCCACACCGTACAGAAATATGGGCAAAATCAACGCTCGGACAAAACACCGTTTTTGATTAAATTATCGATATAGTTTAATGCAGCGCGGGCGTGCTGACGATAATAAGACGACAATATACCCTAAAATGTATTCAGAATCTTAACGACGTAAGTAAAGAATTTGTACTATCGAATTTTTACTATCAAAGAAAAGAAGAAAAAGACAAATAATGTGGGAATCTTAACGACGTAAGTGAAGAAAGCATGTAAAGAAATATACGCCCGCGGCACGGCATATTAGACGAACGTACGATCGAATTCGCCGTAGCGGGTCTGGAGATTCGACCTTTTCGCCGCGTTCATTTTAATTAATTCTGAAGAACGTGTTACAAATAATTAAGATGTTTCTTAATGAACACCTCCCAAAGTTATTAATTCACCGTCTAGAAAAATAAAAACTTGTGCTCACCGCTAACTTTATAGTTGAAAAACTGGTTATAAAGTTTTAAAATAGTTGTACGTAAATTTATATTAATGGTAAGGTATTATTTTTATTAATTTTAAATAAAAAAAATGTACATCCTCAGGAGTCTGTCGGAGTAAAAAAGTTATTATAGTTACGAATTCGCCGGAAATGATTGAAATTTGAGTTTTGAGCAAACAAAAATTATTAGGGTTGCCTTAATAAATGAACATGGAGAGCTTAATATGTCATGTCGATTGTACTCAGTTATCGATAAACTCATACTAGGGACACGAGCGACAAGTATGAGTGGAAACGTTTCCTAAAGCCGACCAAGAATGTAGTTCGTACATATAGAAAATCTTTGAAAAGATTTACAGTGTCCAGAGTTGTCAGCAGCGCTGTATACACAGGGTGCATGCTCCAGTTATTTCTCATACAAGGCGTGCTCAGTGAATCACGCGGCGAGACCGGATTGGCCTGACTCGAGCAGTCGGATTATTGCCAAAGGCGAGATTCGCCAACCAACTCCTTTTATTATCTCCAAATGAACATTTTACTTGAGCAAAATTTTCTTTAAAAATTTTAAATGTTCTCTTTCAATATGTTTAAGGCTTGGAATTTTTTGCTCAAATACAATCTTAACCATAACCACTGGAGGGGTTTTTGCCACAATATGGCACTATTTAAAATACCTGATTGCTTTGCTGCCAATTTTGGCAAAATTTCCCTTATTTGTAAGTAATTAAGTAGAAGTTTACGATTTTATAATATTTTTTTTATAAATCCTACGAATATGTGATAATCGACAAAAGATAGATAAATTCATGGGCTATACAGAACCATAATCAGCTTGTAGGTCTCTATATTCAAATTCGGAGGTATGATTTTTTTAATGTGGGCGGAAAATATTCAAAATGATTACCAAAAAAATCTCGAGCAATCGAAGACAAAAGTTTTAAATTGCGCCGTCGCGTCGCTCCAGTGGTTATTGTAGTTTTTGTAGGTCCTTAAAAATGTTTTCAAATTATTGCAACTTGGTTAATTTTTAAAGTTTATTTTAGGTGTTCAAATATCTGGTGGCAGTGAAAATATGGTCCCCGGTCGATGCATTGGAATACTGTGGCTAAAGGAATTTGAGAGGAGGAAGATGGAAAATTTTATGGAATTTGAAAAAAAATTATTAAAAAAATTGTTGATATATACAACAACCATTTCAAGCAACTGAATTGTTGGATTCTGAATTTGAGAATTTATTAAACCCTTTTATTCAAATTTTTCATGTGAAATAATCACAAAAAATCAAATGGATAATAAATTGGTTCATACCAGGTTGAACCACATGACTTCTAGTTCCGGGACCGCGGAGCGCATATCTCAGCCACGGTTGTTGTTCTTGCATTATTCATTGGACAATTTTAAATTTCATTCAGTACAGCCACGGAAGCTGTTCGTAAATGTTATAGATAACGGATTTTTAGGACTCTGAATAATAGCGTGCTATGGACAAGCCCAAACCACCTAGTACATTCTAAAATAATCTCTATTTTACCTATTTTGCCAACTCCCGTGCTACATGAAAGCGAGCGAAAACGCTTACGTCGAAAGCGACGCAAGATGCTGGATGATGGCTGATAGATCTCAGCGTCCTTATCATCGTTTGTGTGAAAAAGCCTTGAAACAAAACAAGATAAATTAATATGAAAAATTAATTTATTTATTAATTTATTCCAGTACAAAAAACAGTTTAATTAGACAATTGCAACCAGTAATACCGAAGGATCCTGTTATACAATTGATTTAAGCGTAAAAAAATCAAAATTGACCATTTATTTGCAAAGCCGCAACCGTTGCATATTTATATTTATAGAAATACGGATAAGAAAGCTTAGAAAATGGTTTCTCATCCATAACCATTAAATCAATAGAAGATTATTTGAAAGACAGAAAACAAGTAACAAAAATAAATAATCAATTTTCAAAACCAATGGAAAATAAATTAAGAGTACCGCAGGGATTGGTCCTTGGACCTCTATTGTTCATACTCCATATTAATGACATGATAAAAATATTTTCAAAATGCAAAGTACTACTATTTGCCGATGATACACTTGTATACTTAACTGGTGATAACTATGAAGAACTAATAAACATTTTGAATAATGAACTAAATAATGTATCACGATGGCTAAAAATAAGTACTAAATTAAATACAAAAAAAAACTAAATGATTGGTGACAGGATATAAGAAGACATCTAGTGAAAGCAAAATTAAAATTGATGGTGAAATTATTGAAAATGTTATTGAAATGATATACTTAGGAGTTGTATTAGATTCCAAACTGACCTTTAACAAATATGCCGAATATACTCAAAAGAAAATTGAAAAAAAAAATCTTTTTGGGAAGAATTCGGCAAAAACTTTCCAGAAAAACTGCGATCACTATTTATAATTCAATTATTGCTCCACACTTTTACTGTTAAACTATCCTTTTCCTGTGTAACGAATGAGAACAAAATAAGTTAAAAATTCTCCAAAACAGGGCAATGAGAATAATATTTCGGCAAAATAGATTTTCAAAAATAAATAAAATGTAAAATAAATAAAGGAACTAAATTGGCTAACCGTGAAACAGATGTCGAACTTGAACGCGATGATATTTATCCATAAAACAGTGAACAACATGTTACCAAAATACTTCATAAACAAAAGTATATGCAACAAGGACATTCACAGACAACACAAGGACGTGCAAGGAAATCAGGCTACAAAAAAAGGACAAATCGAATAAGCAGAAGAGTTTATTATACAAAGGAATGAAGCTATACAAAAACACTACCAGAAACTTTAAAGTCCGCATCAATTGGAAAGTTCAAAATGTGTTAAAATGAGCTACATAAAACAATTAAAAATTAAGTTTGCAATATGATATGATATAATTAATTAGCAAATTGTAAACTTAAATGTACAATTTACTAAAATAAAATTAATGAAAAAAAAAATAAAAAACACTCTTTTCGCATTCGTACCTTTTACACCAACTTTCATAAAACAATTTTTCCATTTAAAATACCAAGAGTCTGCGCTCATCGCAATCACAAACAGATATTTTGACACTTCAGAGTCAATGATCGCGTTATGAGCTTTAGGTCCTCCAGCACAGAGCAAACAGTTCCCAGAACTACGGCAGCACAGATCCCAACCCATGGCGGCATCGCATCGCCTTCCGCGCTCACTTCACTGAGGAAACTCTGCTCAACTTATGAAGCGCGATTTAAAGAGCCTGAAGGCTGAACACCGCGGGAAAGAAGTGGACAACTTGTGGTATGCGGGCTAGATTTCACTACTTAATCATAAACATCAACTGAATACTTCCTAGACAATAATAATTGAAAAGGTGAAAAAAAAATTGTTTGCAGTTCACACGCGGTGGAAAAAACTAAGACAAACGTGGGGAGGGTACGAAACACCGCACAAAGAGGAGACCATGATTCTATCTCATTCTCTTGCAGGCTACGTCCTATAAATGTATGTGTTTGTCTCTTTTTAATGTCGTTTTTCGTTTCAAATCACAACGGTGCAAAAGAAATTCTCACTTCAAAAACTCAAACTCTCAAGCATGTGTTGATAACACCATTGGGTAGGTCCCACCATGTGATAAAATTTAGTACGTACTTATTTTAGTCCTTATCTCTTATAACATTGCATATACTTATCTACACGCATTGTTCACGTAAATAATATAATTTGAAAGTTATGTTGCGCAAAAAATTTAATTGAATTATTCTTTTGACTGGTCAGTGGTTGAGTGGACATATCGTTTGGGTCCCACCCGGGCGTCCCATGTTCGATTTCTCGGCTGGCCAAGTCCTCCATCATAACACAAGCAACATTTTCGGCTTTCTGTGGTAGTAGGAGATTTTCAAACATTGTTGGGTTATTCGTAACCGGGAATGTTTGTCTTTCTTTGAAAAATTAAAATTTAAAAATTCTTTCTCATTTGCCAGAAATTAGTGAATGTAATACCTACTCTGGAAACACATTTCTACTGGATTCTCTAAATAGCTTTAAGGTAATAATAAAACATGGTAATTTCGGTTGTGACCCAGTCTGTAACTCCAGTTCACTCAACTCTAGAACTTGGATTTGCTTTGAATTTGTGTCACTTTCAAAATGGGAACTATTTGCGGGATCATTTCAGACAAATTGTAAAGTAGGTAACAATGGCAATGAATTAATTGCTAATTAAAAACTAATAAAATACTTAGATTAAGCCGCTTTCGTTGTTTATAAAACCCACACGCTTTTTCATATTCGTTTATTTGTGTATTTGAAATGTGTATCTCTTGTTTTTGAAAGATTAATTTTTGATGCCATCTAAAATTGAAAATGTTTATTTATGAAAGGCCTGAGGTAAATATATGTTTAATACATACTTTCAGATTCGTTAATTCTACAATTTTAATATCCTTATACGGATTTGCGCTAATTTCCTATCGCAATGAAGTCATTTAAAATATTTTTTTATAATTACTGCAATATGAACGATTCGATCGTTCCAAAAAAAGTCGTATATAAAACAACTCTAGTAGATATATTTTTTTATACAAGTTTTACGTGGCGATGTCAGGACGAGATCACATAGAGGCATTTCTTCCACCTACCAATATCATTATGCCAGAATTACACACGGAAGAAATTACAAATGGGCAGAATTACACGTATTTTGCATATGTCGTGAGCCCGCCGCCGGCCTGTGCTTTTAAATGCGATTTTAAGTCTTATGCATAAAGACATTGTATGAAGGTCGGAATCGCTTGCGCTAATATCAATCTAAAATACCATCCAACATTTTATAGGTTAACTACGCTTACTAGAATTACACACATTGTTAAATATATTTGAATTTGAAAGTGCGTAAGTGTGAGTTGAATAATTTTTTATTTGAAAAAAAAAGGTTAGGTCAAGTATGGTTTTCTGACGTGTGGAATGTGGAAAGGTTAGATCAAGTGTGGCTTTCTGACGTGTACATGTACTCTAAGTAAATGTAATTCTTTCCACATGAAATTTCGTCCATGTGATTGATTTGTGAAATTCACGGCTGCTTATTTTTGTCACGTAACCCCAATACACAGAAGTGTAAATTTAAGTGTAAATTTTGATAAAGCGTTGTTCTAATTTATCAAAGTGTTCAAAGTTTCGCAACCTCTGTCGTCGGTAAAGCACAAAGAAAAGCAACTTAAACTGCGGTTCCGTGTGGAGGAATTTGATTTCAGTCTCTCTCCTCGGGATAAACGCTATGAATAATTACCAATTGCGATCATTTGATCTTATATACGATAATCCCGTCATTTGCATAAAATGTCTGTGCAAAATATTATCCTAAATCTGATTACACTCGAGTATTAAAATCGTTTCATTGGCTAGCATAATATCGGTATTCATCGCAGAAGCGCTATCACCAAACCAAGGTTTTTAAAGTACTGGCTGTTCAAAAAATTTAAAAAAAAATTTTAAGACAATCATCCATTTTTTTAATTTAAATTTATTATTTTTTTTTCAATTCTATTCTCTCACATATTATGTACAGTTTCCATGACAAGTATCAGTTACACAAAAATATGATGAGTTAAATGTAGTGTTTTCTGAACATCTAATTGACGACCAGCGTGGTCTAGGGGTAAAGTTCTTGACTCGTAATCCGAAGGTCACGGGATCGAATCTCGGCGTGGGCAAAAAATTTTATTTGATTAATTTGTGTTATTTCACAATTAAGTCATTTAAAAATAGTTTATAGTATATTTGCAGCACGTTCCAGAGTGCAAGATACTCTCAGTACCGCCTTGGTGTAAGGCCACCATTCAAAATTGAAACGTTGCTTGATACACGTTGTATCTTAACAATAAAAGTGGTTAAAACTAAGTGATTATAACTTTTTAGTTAAAAAAATAATAATTACTTAACAACTGATCACTAGAACTGAACTTTTAAAATATTTTCACCAGTGCAATGTAACAGCCTTCTGTACATTAAAAAATTTCTTTAAAAAAAGTAATGCTCTTTCAGATGTAAAGCTGGGTCTTTACGCTATTTCCGCAAATTTTAAGATAATGTAGTGAAAAAAAATTATAATTTGGAAGGCGGGAATGGGTACTGCAGCCGCAGGAACCATTTATTGGATAAAAACACCCCTGCCATAGGCCACCCCAAGTGATTCGCTGCATTTGCTGACTTAGCAGAAGTGTCCGGGATCATTGGGTGAGGTTTGTCTAGGTCTCGGCGGCGGATGATCTGGAAACACCGAACCTTAAATTCCTTCCGACCCCTCATACCTTTTTCTTTCCCGGAAATTCCTCTCCTTTCTTTTCTTAAAAATACCCTCTACACAGCATTCCTAAAGATGACCATAAGCCCTGAGGGAAATTATTTTTCTTATGGCCTCCTGAGTAGAGCCTGTGTAAAAAAAATTGAAAATCCAAAAACGAAGCATCAAAAAAGTTGTGACACTCTTTGCAAAAGGAAATTTTCTTTATATTCGAATATGGGAATGGATTAACATTTGGAGATAAAATAAAAAAAAAGCTAGTGGACGCAATTTATCCGAAAAAAAAAATTGTGTATCATGGCTCATCTAGTCAACACTAAACCAACGTCTCCAGCATGTTACAGTCGCTTCTTTGATGTGGATTTGTCGGCTGAGATATAGTTCGTATGGGGTGGTAATTACGTCTCTAATACGCCTCCACGAGATCCCGACACACTCGCCACAGCTATATTTGTTCATAACGTTTCTAAATCAACAAATAATAATCCAGTCTTACGCACTTGGCAGTTTCTCTGACGGAGCGCTAAAACGGGATTGCTGCGTTTGCCAGTTTGCTACGAAAATTCTACTGGAATCATCATCATCATCATCATCATCATCAATATATTAATACGTAAAGCCAAAACTTTGTACCCCTTTTTACGAAAATTGCGCGGACGGAGGAGTATGAAATTTCGCACACTTATAGTTTATATAGAGGAGGAGTGCAGAATGCTAATATTTTTTTGAAATTATGCATAAAAATACATTAAATCAATAATAAAAACATTACCCACACTACCATGTATTTGACACACACACGCGTCTTTATTCTATTGTTTATTGTTAAAGTCTATGGTCAAATTGAGAATAGATTAATATTGTTTGTCTTTAAAATGATTTGTCTATGGTCTTACTGAATGTCAAACATAAAAAAAACATTACAATTATGGTAGAAAGAAAATTCAGAGGCTGATGGATCTTCAATTCGTCGCCTCAGTTCTTAATTGTCCAAACGACCATTAGAAAATTTTACAGGGGGAGAAGATTTTTTTTCATTATTACAATGGAACAGTATGATAGGTGTTTAAGATAAAGCTACTTCCATACAGGTAAAGGTCTCAATATATAAAAATTCTCAAAAAGGTCTCAGTTTAAAAAATTCTTAGTTAAGTGATTTTCTCTCATTTTTTATACATAAATTTTCATTTTAAAGTGGGTATTGAACAAAAACTAAAATGGTCATTTGGACAATTAAGAACTAAGGCGACGAATTGGTGGATTCTGATGAAATGACATGAGATGAGATTCCAAGTCAATTGAACCATCTGCAGTTTGCAACATTATTCGGTTATGGAGCTTTGAAATGCCAATTCATTAGTCTTAAAACTATTAATAGTTACAATAACGATGCTGATCTACTTTTTCTAATGTTGATTATAATATTGTGTTGTAAACTGCGCCTAACAAGTACATGCAGTACAACTGCAGTAAGGAAAGAAATAAAAATATTTAAAAAAACTAACGGTGACAAAATCTGTTATGCTCTTTGGAAAGTGTTATATTGCTTTTATCTTTATAAATCCGGGTTTGGCACCGAGGGCTTGTCAACAAACTGCCTTCTTACGGACTTCCCGCTTCCTTGTGTACGTGGATTGCCGACTTTTTGAGGGAGAGGTCGATTCAGGCGGTTGCTGATGGTTTCACCTCTTCCTCGCATTCGATAAATGCTGGCGTCCCACAGGGATCGGTTCTGTCTCCGACTTTGTTTCTGTTGCACATCAATGACCTCTTGACATGTGCACCGATTCATTGTTACGCGGATGACAGTACAGTCCATGATAGCTTTTTGTTTGACAAGCCTCCAAAGGGCTCACAAATCCCAATGGCTCGGAGGGCTTTGAAACAAAGAATGGACGGTTACCTCGAGAGTGTTTTCTCTTGGGGTAAGAATAACCTCGTCGAATTTAATGTTTCAAAGACCCAATCATGTCTGATTACGTCTAAAAGGGATCGGAATGATAATCTAGTCTCCTTCAACGGAAGCAATCTCCCGAACAGGCCTTCCATTGATATGCTTGGTGTAACTCTAAGTGACCAGCTCAGGTACGGGGGCTCCATCGAGGCCAGAGTTAAGTTAGCCTCTCAGAAACTGAGCGTACTGTACAGGGCCCGCAGATACTTTAATAGTACACAACTGCTAACCCTGTACAAATCGCAAGTGCGCCCCACGGTTGAATTTGGCAGCCACCTCTGGTCTGGAGTCCCAAAATACCTGAAAAAAATCCTCGACTCTGTGCAGAAACGGGCGGTCCGTTTGATAGATTCTCCTAACTTAACAAATGGACTGCAATCTTTAGAGCACAGGCGTCAGGTGGGAATGCTGTCCTTGTTCTACCGGTATTACAATGGAAGATGCTACGAGGAACTAGCGTCACTGATCCCCTCGGCACCGGTGCATAGTCGGGAAACACGCCAAACACGCGCTCAACATTTGTACACGGTTGACATTAGTCACATGAGAACGGGTCGTTTCTACGACTCGTTCTTGAGTTCAACAGCCCGGCTGTGGAACGATTTGCCGACTTCTGTGTTTCCTCCCTCCTACAATATGGGTCTCTTCAAGACCCATGTTCACTCCTTCCTCTCCTCAACAGCACCCTCCACACAGCATCTTCAAAGATGACATAGGCCCTGAGGGAAATTATTTCCCTCAGGGCCTCCTGTGTGGAGTTAACATAAAAAAAAAAATAAAAAAAAAAAATAGTTTTGAAAACATTTTTTTAATACAGAGTAAAAATTTCAAAAACATTAGTGTATGTAAACACAATTGGAAGGGACTTAAGTTTGTTTTTAATATTACTATTGTTGATACCACTATAATGATTTTTTTAAAAGGATTTAAAAACTTATCCACTTTTTTATTGCTTATAATAAAAATAATAATTCTTTATTCCAGGATGGGGGAGGATAGTGTCCCAATCCCACACGTCCCATATAGTTATACATATTTATGTATTTACACAGTAAAGAAACAGTACATAGATAGAAAATAATAAGAAAAAGAAATTAAAATTCATTATTATGCAGGGTGTGGTCTTGAATGAGCTCGGGCCCAACGCTCACTCAGGAGTGGCGCTTGGTGCTGGAAAGCCGCGGTCATCAATATTACCAACAGCGTATCAAGAACGTTTTAAATTTGTGTTGCTTTTGAAGAAAGTGGTTACTAGATTTTGAAGTACATACAAAAATTTTTATATACTTACATGAAATTAATCACATAAAAAATAAAAAAAAACTGTTTTACCAAAGTAAGCATCGTGGCTCCCTCATCAGACACAATAGCGTCTCTTTTCTGACTAAGAATGCTCTTAAATGTTGTAATTTAATAATATTTGTGTGAAATATTATATTTTACAATAAATAAATATACAGAAACATGCATTTTAATCTTACGAAATAGAGGTGAAAACGAAATGGGTAGTGCATCATCTCAAGTGTAGTCCGTCAGCTTGAACTTATTTTTGCTCCGCCATGTTATGCACATATATGTGTATGAAGTTTACGTGTGCCTACCTCTAGCCGTGCGTGTGGTGAAATTCCTCCCCATAAGGATTAATGAGTCGACGGAGGCCTCACCAAGAATCTCTTCTCCGGGGCGGTTCAAGAATGCCCCCTCCCACCCGAAATACCAAAAATTCGTCACGGAGATTGTTGCCGAATTCCGACCCCAGCCCTATTTAAGGGTTTGAAACTTGGCTTAACTTGATACAAAGTACATGGCCTGTAAGAAGACGTATGAATATGTAACGAAAAACTTGTCAAATTAACCCCTTTCGTTTGGTGGGAGCAGGGATGAAATAGATTAAATTGGGGTTTTTTTTTAATTATTATTAATAATGATATATTGCGCCGTTTTTTGCGAAAAATCACCTCAAGGGCGCTGTACAAACTTATAATATATTTCTAAAATCTTGAAAAACTACAAACTAGACAAACAATTAAAACAACTTATGGCTAAAAATTGCATCCACCGGTTCATCGATCACTGATACGAAAATATATGTACAATGTCTCGACCAATGAACACGATGCAGCCTAAAAATGTGTACAGGACCATACTTACCTGGGAGGTCGCTTGAAATTAACACTGTTTATTGTCTACAAAGAAATTTAGATAGAGTTCGCACGCAGAGGACATAATTGTGAACACGTGTTACATGTATTTAATCCGGAAATATATTTTAATATTAGTATTTAATAAATTCTTTAATTAGTGTATTTTGGTAAGCAAAGCAATATTTTATGGTGGAGATAAATAATGTAACTTCCTAAAAGTGATTCATCAAGAGACAGATTGATGTGTAAGGATTCAAATAATTTTAATTCAATAAGAAAAGTGTGATCATAGGCAATGCAAGTATGATACTCTCAGAAAGGTATATTTAAATTAAGGGTATGAGAGCCCAAAAAGGTAGGTGTTTAATTTGGACCTATAATATTATGTATGTAACACTATTTGATCAAGTAGGTCTCACTGGGTGCTTTAAGGTAAGGACACTCTGGGACTACGTATGCAATACTAAGTTCATAGGTCGACTTCCGCACTTGCCCTACGCAACGCAAATTTGAACTGCGGTATCGCGATATTCAATGGATTTAACGTTACAAATTAAAAAGATCTTACAACTGAACTAACAGAATGAATAAAGATCAGGAGGTTTGTAATAAGAGGTGGAAGATCGATAAAAACCTACAAGAATACAATATCGTCCAAATCCGTCATCTGTGGTGAGTTATCCATATTTGCGAGCACGGTCAATGATTGTTAACAGATATTCCGACGAACGGTGGATAAATTTTAGTGCGGCCTCTTTTGTATGAGATAAGTTTTGGTTTGAGATAACTGTCAAGATACACATGTTTTTGAATAAATTCGTTCTTTGTACAAAATTACTGGCTTATTTAATGAACAGATTGAACTAACGAAGCTCTCAAAATTCAAAGTAGTCATTAAGGCGATCGGTAGACTTAAATAGTGCATCTAAGACGTAACCAATTTATTACGTTCGAACTTTGAGAAACGAAAGTGGTTGAAATATGACCAAAGACCTCACAAACCCCCATTTAGTGACACAAAGTAAATGCGGACTGTCAATGCACATTTAGGTTTGTATTTCAATTCAAAATTGCCAATTTATTAATATTTTCACGTTATTGGTGTTTGATCCACCAGTGTTGCCAGCTATATCGATTTTTAATTTATTCCCTGACAATATCGGTTCGGCTGTGAACAGTGAAACCGTGCTCGGTAAATCGATATTAAATCGTCGGAAGTTAAGCCAATCAATTCGGTATTGTAAAATTATTAATCTCTCTCCTGTATGTTTTCATCCTTTTTCTGCATATTCGGCAGTTCTTTAATACAAATCTCAAACCCCTACAGATTATTTATATCGCTTCTATCTATAGTTAATAATGCTTGAACCCGCATGCAGCATTTAAACTACGGCAAAGTTTAATGTAATGATCCATTATTTAAGTAGTCTAGTTAGGCAGTTTTAATTTTCACCAAATGAGAGAATCGCTGTGACTGTTTGAGATGTCACTTGGTATAATTACATTCATTACCGTTCAAAAGCTAACCTTTTAATAGAGAATAATGACTTTATTACATCTCACGGGAGATTCGTTGTAAGCACTGAAGAAATAAATCAATGGAAATGCGGTGTGGACAAAAACATGTGCGTGAAAAGGATACAAATTTTCTTTACTTCTTGTGTAATTGATCGAAACATTTTCAAACATTGAAATTCTTTTTTGATTAATAAAAACTTGTTTCTCTGGGTCTTAGGTATTGACAGATTTTATGCAAACTGGGGACTTCAGATCGGATCATGCTGTGAGCGTCAGGCATTTGCATTAACCTTAATTTTATCGCTGATCAACATTTTCACCCATCTAAATTCTGTGTAATGAAACCACATTTAATCTTTAGTTTAATACTTTTTAAGACGTACTGCACTGCCCTGTACACAACTGAACTGTGGACGCAATATCCAGCGGCGCAATGGTATAAACTGAGGGTGTGCTACAATAACGCGTACAGGCAACTTATGCAACTACCGAGGTTCTGCAGTGCTTCCACGATGTTCACCGAGGGGAGGGTGCATTCATTCCCAGCCTTACTTCGCCACCGACTAGCCAGCTTCTGGAGCAGGACACGGAATTCAAACAACATCATTGTCGTGGCTGCATCCGAGTGGCTTAGTTCCCCCCTAAATGAGCGATGGATGCAGACGATTAGGCGACCTCCCTGATGGACGATCCCAAAATATTTTTAAAAATTATTTATTTTTATTTTTTATTCTGTTCAATTTAATTTTAATTTTATGCTAAGTTTTTATTGCTTTAATTTTTTATTTTATTTAAAATTTTTGTTTTGTTATTTTACAATTTTGTCTTCATTTTATGTTTTAATTAGGTAGATACCTAATATTTTTTTCTTTTTTCTTCTTTAAGTTCTTTTAATGTACCTACTCTCTTATTTTATTATATGTATTATAGTTATTTATGAAATATGGCAGACTGGGATTGCACACCCCTCCCAGCCTGGCTGGAGTAAAATCTTATATAAATAAAATAAAAATAAATAAATAATGCAAACTGGGGATTTCGGATCAGATCATTCTGTGGGCGTCATACATTTGCATTAACTATAACTTTTCCGCTGATAAATATTTTCATAATTCTGAGTAATGAAACCATATTTAATCTTTAGTTTTATGCAAACTGGGGACATAGGATCAGATCAAGCTGTGCGAGTCATGCATTTACATTAACTTTAATTTTACCGCTGATCAACATTTTTCATACATCGAAATTCTGTGTAATGAAACCACTTTTAATCTTCAATTTAACGCAAACTAGGAACTTCTGATCAGATCATGCAGTGGGCGTCATGCATTTCCATTAACTCTAATTTTTCCGCTTTTAAATATTTTCAGACATCGAAGTTCTTTATAATGAAACAAATTTTAATTTTAATTTTACTTACCCGGCATACTTATGAACAATGTGCAGTCGGTTAAGGGAAAATACTGTATAAAAAATATAACTAAGTGACACCAAAGGGGTTTGCAGAGATATTTACGGATGCGCAGAATTACAAAATTTTAATTAATTTGTCTATTGACAAGTGGATTACAGCTTAAACTTAAAGACTGACAGTTGAAAATTAAACATTTTAATTTCTTTGGAATATTGCATTGGACCATCGATAAACCATAGTAAAATTCTTTCTGAGGGAAGTCAAGGCCTGACGTTTAAGTCAAATACCACATTGCAAGTTTTCTTTAAAAAATTGGCATTTATCATGTTGTGGGCTTGCTATGTGCCTGAAATGAGCTCTATTTTTCCGTAATTCTGGTGAAATTGCTAAAATATTTTCTAACATCCAAATTCTTTCTTGGCCTATTTTATCACTTGGTCCATTGTAAAATTGGAGCAAAACATTTTATCTTGCGGACGTAACTCCTGTACACGGTATATTTTAAATTGAAATATCTTTGGTAGCCTTGAAATACTATACTAGTACAGCACCTTATGTGTTTTGACACTGCATCCTTCAAGCACAGCAATAAAGCTCTTACTGCTCTGCCACGGAGCTCGTCGTAAAATAAATGCACCGTAAAAAGTGATGCTCGATGTCCACAAATTTCAGAGTGCAGCTGGTGGATTGAACATGAATTCCTTTTTCAGTTTATTTTCAGTTCATCCTGAAATTTCTTATTCTTAACTTTGACAAAAAACCAAAAATTTGAAAATGTGTTTTTGTTTTTTTGTTTCTTCATGTAGTAGTATAAGCCTGTGTTGAGGTTTATAATTTTATAAATTGATTCAAAATAACGTACGGAGTGAATGAACAATATTGTTCCATTAAAGTTTCTTACAAAGATATGTATTACGAACCTAGAAGTGCAATGGATGAAATTAAGATCCATAACAGGAATCATATGTGAGACCCGAAAAAGCTTATAAAAGTTAAAGGAAATATGGATATAAATAATGTTTAAGACTTTAAGGAAATGCGAAAATGTATGGTTCTTAATGCTGAACCATGTACAACTACTCAAGGCAACTCAAAACAACAGAAATGCGAATATTTTCGTCGGCAGGAGAATCACTAAAAATATAGGATTAAAAGTTTACTATTCGACGATTGGGTGTCACAGGCATAACCAATAAGCTGAAGGAACAATAGTTGAGATGGTATGAGCACACGAGATGGAGACCACCGCACAGTGAAGCAGGAAATGTCTGTGGAGCTTTATCGACAACAAATATTACAGAGAAATAGCCTGCATGAAAGCGATACCCAGAACAGAAGGATATAAAGCCTTAGAACGAGAAGAGCCGACCCCAACAGCCTAACAAGGCAATGAGTTGGGACAGTAGCAAGGAAGAAGAAGAACCTATAAGTGTAATCCACATCGGTTTGAAAGAAAACTGGTATTGTCAATTTAAATAAGATCCTTCCATCCTTAGGACTTAGCATGCTATTGAAGTGGATTATCTTCCCGAGAAAGAATTTCAATTTGAAAATGACCACAATTTCGACCACAAAATTCTTATCTCTGCAATGTTTACAACGTTCGCGATAGCGGTTTTCAATATCACAACGGAATCTTTAATGATACTTTAGTGGCAGGTGTTACTAAATAGGATCATATAAGAAATTCGACGATCGGAGAAGATCTAAACATTGAACCAATGCTGCTCTTCATAGAAAAATCACAAGTAAGGTTGGCTTGGGCACTTACTAAGAATGTCTGATGACCGAATTCTGAGGAAAATACTGAGTGCAATCCCAGAGGGTAGACGTCCAGTGGTCCGCTCCAGATACAATTGGGTGAGGCAACTCCAGAAACTGTGTGAGGAGAGGATGGGACTGCCATGGACGGAGGCCGAACAATCAGCACAAGACAATGACGTATGGTGAAGCCTTGTCGATGCAATGGGTCCCCGACCCGAAAAGGATAAGGGGAAGAAGATGACGATCATGATGTATAGCTCAATTACATTCGTGGTTAAAATCGCCTTTCAAGGAAACCATTAAAATTTTCTGCAACTTTAATACATTTTTGTCTAAGAATTATAAAAACTATCTCCGTACAAATTCATATGCTTTGTCAACCGCCCAGCTGTAACTCAAATTCATTTTCTAAATCCTCTCTCTCAATTAAGTTATTTAATTAATACTTCCAATCGATGAGATCGCTAACACTCGCTGGCTCATCGTTACACTCACTAACGAGATAAACTATTAGGAGGGTATTGTGGGCGTTTCTTCAGTGCCAGAAGTGTATGCCTATTAATTTCCAGTAGTAAAGCAACTTAAAATGTGTGCGGCACCTTCCTAATAAATTATTGGTACGAATGATAACTAGTCGGTTTATTTTGTTATCATAAATATTAACAATTAAAATTAAATTGGACAGAAATCCTTACTAGGGTAGGCTCTAAGTAGTCCTGTTTCTGAGGCGAGAGGACTGTATGTCTGAGCCAGCCCAAACTCACTGATGCCTTCGGTCATGATTGTTACCTTTTGTACCTAGGACAAAACGGCAATAGATGATACTTAATCAACAGATATTCTTCTTTATCCTTTATCCTATCTTTTATCCTACTCAACTGCCTTCTGTTGGGATGGCGCAGAACTTCGTATTAAAACTAAGCCATCGAACTTTATTAAAAGAAGCTGAAACATTCAACTAAATTTTTCATTACTTTAGGTGAAAATGACATATTTATTTTGTATGAGTACTGCACAAGAGTCCCAGCTGCCTGGAGCCCGTGAGACTATGGCATTCCCAAAAGGAGTTTGTTGTGGGGCCGAAAATAGCGGATAAGAGAAGGGGAAGACGATCATAATAATAACAATAATTGTATGATTTGTAAAGCGCCGTTTCGTGAGAAATCACCTCGAGGGCGTTGTACGATTTCTTATTAATTCTTGGGCTCTATCTAATTTAATTATATACAAATAGATACCGAAAACATACTGACCTGGTAGGTCTTTCCGATAAACACACATTAATTAGAAAGTTTATGCTCGGAAAATACAACGAAAAAAAAGTGAAATAACATAAATTAATCAAATTAGATCGAAAAATATATCAAATAAGAAAAATCCTTCTTTAACCAGAAAATTAAAATTGAAAGATAGCTAACTTTCGTAAATTAGATATTAAAAAGTTTCAAGTGATATTAGAAAGAGTTTTAAGTTCCATTTTATAGAGTGTTTATACTAAACTGAATGTGAGTACAATGTTTTAAGATGGACTTTTGTTCAGCATAGAGATAAATTATATTATGTCAAAATCTGTGCTCATAAAAACATGAACCGATATATTCCACATTTTATTACGTTTATATCTTTGAGACGGTACGTTTAAGAGATGCTTTAATTGAACCCACACAAATATGGGTTATCTTTAGTAAATTTCAGTACTAATCTAATTTTTTAACCAAAACTGGAGATACAATTAAATAAATCTTTCAATACCAGTTTTCTTTCAGATCGGTAGAGATCTCACTTCTAGGGATGTTTGACTCGGTGGTTAAAAGCGTTCAACGTCCGTGTTGAGAACTACAGGACTACACGCTTGGAATAGTACTTTTGGGGCCAATAATAATTATTGTGGATAAGCCAAATCGCCATCCTGTCGAACGGCCGTTTTGCCCCGTGATTAATTCGGTGCGTCCCTGACCGAGACACTACCTTCGGCCCTTTCTAATGGACCAAGTGGATATATTGCGAAAATTTTAGATTTATATGGATACAAGGAAACCGTAGGTTTTTTATTTCAACTCCACTCAGAAGAGTCCAATGCAAACCATTTGTCCTATCTTACCTTTGTTGAATCTTGTGGAATACATTTATTAAAGAAAGTAATACGTTAGATTAGGTAAGATTTTCTGAGAAGCATTGTATAAGAGAGTGGAAACACAAAAGCCGGTAAGTCATTCGTAAAAATGATGAGCTCTGTTGACAGGCTGTTAAGATGGTTGTCTATAAATTCGGAGGTGGCGGGTGAGTAAATACATTTTAATTAATCAAATTGTTTATTTCATAATTAATTTACAGGAATTTATATAAAAAACCTATATTTTAATTAATGTTTAGATTCTGGTATTTTCTAAATTATTGTTTTATTTTGTTTCATGGCAACAATAATGTCTTTTAAAAACAAAGTAGGTTCGAAAAAATAATGTGAACACATTACGAAGGCTAATTTTTACTGTGACTCTGTCTGTAACTCCGGTTCAATGAACTCTAGAACTTAGATTTGCATTGAAATTAAGTGTCATTTTAAAAATTGAAATTGTGGGAACAATTCAGAGAATCAACAAAAGTAGTTACCAAATAATTTCGTATTTGAAAATAATATATATATATATTTTTTTGTTTGTTAGTTTACTAACGGTGCTCATTCAAAAGATAAATTTTGAATCATCTCTAAAATTGATATTGTTGGTTTTTGAAATATCATGATCCTGAGACAAATATATACTTTTTTAAAACTTCAGCTTTATAAATCCCACAGTTATCATAATATTCCGTGAATTGCGACTGATCTGCGCTAGTATAACAAAAAACAAAAAAAAATTAAAAATATTACTTAACCTTTTGGATGTCGGGTTTTGGATTTCGAAAAACCGCCGATCAAAAATGATTTGGCGCAAGCAATTACGACCTTGTTATTTATACACTTTCTTTATACATAAGGTTTAAAATCGCGTTTAAAAAAAAAAGCAAAAATTTTTTCGAAACTACCGGTACTCAACAAATGACAGGTTAACAAAAGATGAAATAGTATGTAATAAGTTGAATTATTCTCTCCCACCTACTGGAACCGACCATATGTAGAAAGGTAATTGTTGTTATTTTAACTTTACTATGGATACTTCCGATACCGGTCAAGAGTTTTAATAAATGTGTATCGCATTAAATCGTAACTTCAAACTTTGAAGGGCTTATTGTTTTATTCATTCGAGGCATTTGATTTCAATGATAAGGCCGATTTAGTTGCGGTCATCTGATTCCACTCAGCTAATATTAATCTTACGCCCACAACATTGCAGGGTTTAACCTGATTACGCGGAGCGTGAATTTCTGCCGAAGATGCTGCGATCTGCGATCTACCGAACTGCCGAACCCCCGAACTACCTAACTGCCGACATCATGGTTCGGAATTTTTGCTGAGTCAACCAAGAAAATGACAAGATAAGATGGATTTTTCGTCAAATTTCATCTGAATTTTTTTGCGGTGATAGGCGCTTTAATTTTATTTGAACGTGACGAAGTTTTTCAAAGGCATAGATTTTGTTGCAAAATCTGAAAGATTTTAATGGAATTTTCTATTAAAAAATATATTTCAGACACAAAAAAGGTTCAATCAAACGATAGATTTAGAAATACCAGGATTACGTTACAAAACCTTTTTCGAAGTCTTATTAAATTTTTTGTGGAATGCTTTATTTTTGCGGTAGCGAATAGGATCTCCACCTTATTGGGGACTGGGTAAATTTATCCACTACGGGATTTTTTTTTAAGTGATGTTCAAAGAAGTGCACGAGGAATATAGAACAAAGGAACTATATGTTATATATGAACTATGGATGTCTCCTGCGAAATTCACTTGTAATAAACGAATTTAATATTTAATGTTATTTAATTTTTTTTATTCCATGTTCAAATATTAACACATTTTTGTGTTAACAATATTACAATACATAAATATCATGGATCATCATCAATCTATAATGCCTTGAAAATGCCTGTTTTCAATAATTGCAATAATTATTATTATGTAAGGTTAGAGCTTTGTTCACACATACCTAGATGGCTGTCGGTATCAGAAAAAAATTGAATGACAGTTAATCTAAGAAACTCGAATCGGATAGCGCTAGTATGGTTGGATATCATTTGCGCGATGTGACATACGTATTACGGTTTAAAAGTTGTAGTTAATTAGTGAGGTTAATGCAAGTTTTTAAAAAGTGGTTATTTATAATAAGAGTTACTAGTAGCTTCAAGCCATTTTTTTTCCTTTCTCTTCATTGTTTGTTAACCTACGTCCAGCCATTCTCGAGGAGCATAAAGGCAAAATACACAAATTAGACGTTTTAATTAATATTTTTATTAAAAGTTTGTAAAAAGACTTTTAAATTGAATAAGAATAATGGCTAGCATAATATCCAGCTAAACCAGAGCCAGTGATTGCTGATTGAGTTTTTCAGATTACCTGCCATTCACAAAACATGGTAAATGTGGATACAAATTATAGTATATAAACAGATTTCGGTAGCATTGTTGGCAGATGCGTTAGGTACTTCTGAATAGAGTAGTTACAGGTCCCAAGGTCGAGTTATGGTCCCAACCTTATCTTGTGGAATGTTTTTTATATCACATTCTTATGGTCCCAACCTTATCTTGTGGAATGTTTTTTATATCACATTCTTATGGTACCAACCTTATCTTGTGAAATGTTTTTTATATCACATTCTTATGGTCCCAACCTTATCTTGTGAAATGTTTTTTATATCACATTCTTATGGTCCCAACCTTAACTTGTAGAATGTTTTTTATATCACATTCTTATGGTCCCAACCTTATCTTGTAGAACGTTTTTTATATCACATTCTTCGAAAATTGTAAATGTTTTTTCAAAAATTTATATTTTTTTTCTATTTTCCTAGCCACATTTAAGATAAAGAAATATAATGTACATCCTTATTTTTAAACGCCTGGCGTATGATCTGTAGCTATTCAAAAACGTTAAAATCAATTAAATTGCTTTTCACTATTGGCTCGCTAAAATGGCCGAAAGTTTTGAAAAAAAAAAAAAAGATTTCGTGATTTGGGAAAAATAAAACAAAGGATCCATATTTTATATTTTGTAGCCAACTTAATTTTTATTCCATAACTGCAGTACAAAAAACGCGTTTTTTTTATTTGAAACATATGTGATATGTTTGTTAAAAATATAAAAGGGGAAAATTACACTTTTTCTGAATAAAATCAGTATTATTATAGACTTACTTGTATTCATAATTTTTTTAACATTTTTTTTACCTATACGCAGTTTTTAATAACAAACGAACGTTAAAAGGTAAATTATTGTAAAAAAAATATTACCATATTATAAAATTATATGTTCTAGGTTTTTTTCTGATTTTCAATGCATTTTAGCAAGCCAAAAACAATTTTTTTTTAAATAAATTTAAACGCAGTTCTCATTTTATTCGTAAGAAGCAACTTTTAAAACCCATGGCGTTTCCGAATTCAAAAGTTGAAGTAATTGACACACCCTTATATACGTATACTGATCACTAGACAAAAATAATAAATGGTAACTGGACAAAATAGAATATAATAAAATATTCGGTTAGGTTGAGCTAGTTCAGATTAGGTGAAGTGAGGTTTTTTTCCTTAACTTTTCCATTTTGTCACCGTTCTGTTCTATCATGGAACCGCAATAATTGGAAAACTTTTGTAAAAATGAGATTTTCAGAACAGCGTTAAAGTAAAGCATTAAAACATGTTTCATTCTCAGAAAGCAAGAACAAGGGATCTAAAACGAAAATAATTATTGTTCATTTTGTCATTATTCCGCTCCGCCGCCCTTTGTTCGCTCCTCCGAGTGTGAGAATAATTTTAATTACCTGTCTAGAACATTTAAAGTACGCGAAATTTCTTATAATTCCCTCGCACGAGTAAGGAAATGGCGTCGGGGCTGCGATCCCATTGCGAATAGTTCGTACATAGTTTAATTCAACTTCGTCGATTATCCGACACGATAAGTTTGCCTGAGTCTAAGAGTCATTCGAGACAGGGCTCTTGTCACTGGGAGCTCAGAAGTTGAAGTAGGGCCTGCTTTGCATTGGATAAGAATATACTCAAATCTTCTCTCATAAGCGTTAGCAGGTGTCGTGATAAAGACTGAAATTGATAGGAATATTGATTAGAATTGGAGATCATTTCATAATCCTTGGAGTATATACTGCAATTATGGCTTGTTCCCAAAAACTATTTTTGGCGTTAAAAAGTCATCAAAATTAATGCCGGGTGTGGGCAATTGCGCTCTTTTGAGTTAAAGTTTATGTCGTTGTAATTCCAAACTTCAATAACTCGGCTAAAAATAGACTTAGCGCTAGACACTTTGTCTCATTGAAGAATGATGAAAGTTTGTGCCAGTACTGTTTCGATGTTTATGGCGGTTGGGCTATTCAGAGACCACTTATCCGATCCGAGGGAACCAAGTGATGTTTTGAAGACGATAACATATTTATTTGTGGGTATTTGTAGGTGACAGAGACGCAAATAAAAGTTATTAAGAATATCGAAAGAGTTTTAATTCACGCAGGTCACAAAGAGATGTCACAGTTCGGAGAGATCGAACTAATTAACAAAGTCACAGAGAGTGTGAGAGATAGCGAATACCGTGTAGTATTTATTAATAATTCCAACATCTAACATTTAACATACATTCTTACGGCAGCATGTTACACTAGCGCCTCCTTGCGGCGTGAGTTGTGCGCCTTGGTTTTTTTCATACATTATAATGGATTTCATGAGAAATATATATATTTATTTATTTATTGTATCTTTACATTGCAGGTAAAAATGTTTACAAAACAATTTGCAACCTCACTAGGACAAGCCTGTGTTGATGTTAACAATTCTACAATTAACAAAATAACACAAAATTATACAGATATTGAAAGAACAATATTGTTGCATTTCTTACAGGTTGAGATTATTACCTGCTGGCGCTAGGTAGTACATTCATGTAAACATGCAGACTTTTGTAAAACTTTTTTTTCTTTATTTTACGTTAATAAATTAAGGAAATTGAAAAAAAATATTAAAATCAGGTAACCTACGTACGAACTTTTATACTTCTTTTTTGGCTCATAAAAAAAAAACCTTTTTGCGACATTTTTATATATTTTTTAATCAATCCCGTAAAAAAGGCCGCGTAGTGCTGTCGTCGCAAATCTCGAAGATTCCAGTTCGCAGCTCCCCGATAACCCGAACTCCAGTGATTGGTCGATTCACCACGCAATTGAAGCTCGGCAGGATTGCCGCAGAACCATGAGTCTGCAGCAGGGCTGCCACGTATTTATTGTTAGAATGACGATTGACGACGCGACGTTAGAATACACGATTGACTGCGGCAATTGCGGCAGTGTCCGAAAATGCCTATCTACATTTTTTCAGTTTTGAGAAGAATTTACTTACATTCTAAAAGCTTGTTCCGAATAAATATGCCGATAAAAGTATGTTGTGAGACTTCTGGTGAAATTGAACAAATATTTTCAAATAATTAATTTTTTAATTTTTATTTTAAGTTAATTTATGAGTAAAACTTCAAATTGTAATATTTAATTAAATGAAGACAATATAAGCGAAACTCAATCGAAAATCTGGCGCAGTGGTAGCGAGTTTGCCCGGAAAGCGAGAGGTCCTGGGTTCGAGTCCCAGAGGTGCGAGAGATCTTTTTTCTAATTTTTCTATTCTCAGATTTTCGATTGATTTTCGCTTTTATTGTCTTCATTTAATGAAATGAATACTTTTGATCAGGTACGTAATTACATTAAATGTTTTTTCTCCGGCATTAACTGTATTAATACTTATGTAGACATTTTGTTTTTGAAGAATTTAATTTTTTCATGTACATTTATTAACATCGCTGCCGGTTTCGACACATTCAAATAAGCATCAAATGTACGTTAAAAACCTTTCCTATTTATTCGCTCTACACGCCCAAACCATCTGAGCGTCCTTTTCTCTATTTTAATCAAAACGAGGCATAAAAAAATTGTGAAATATGTATTTTTTTATTAATTCTACGCGAATGAATGGATCTCGCTCTTGAGTTTGGCAAAAGTTCATTTCCTGTAGATATATAGGTCGTAGACAGATATCAAAAATAATTCTTTTAATAAAGTTCCAATTAGCACTCAAATCATAAAGTGTATTATTCACACCAACATCCACAGAAACATCAATAAAATTTATTTGCAAACACAGAGTTTCAGTTATCTTTGAAAAACGTTTTATTCAATTTATCGATTCATCACGCGATGGCATGTGACACTTGAAACGTCAACCAAATGTAACGTAAAATATCAATTACAGTTTCAAAGCGAATTAAAACCCTCTTTCTCACGTAATACATTTTTAAAAAATATGTTCACAACCGGTGTCAGGAAGAAATAACACAGGATTGAATTTCAAATGTCAATATTAATATATAAGTTTATATCTAAATATATATATGAACATAAAAATCGAAATATTCTTGCTTGCGGATATAAAAGCATGTATATAAATTACGAGTTGTCTATGTATTGCTATATTAAACATAGGAAATGTTTAAAACTTTCTAAATATCGTTTAAGACCCCACAAAGGTTTCTGAATTATTACAACCACATACAATACATCTGAAATGTTACAGAAACTGTTTAGATCATTACAGAAACTCTTGCAAAACTGTCAAAAATGTCAAAATTTGAGAATGAAATTTTGCAAAACAATGATTTTTAAATAAAAATTCAATTTTTGAAACTCTTTAAAGTAATGAATTTATTTGAAGTGCTCGCCCAATGCTTTGAATGAAATCAAAAATTTTAGATATTTTAAATAGGTACTTATGTTAGATACCAAATTTGATTGATTGTCCTTAAAATAAATACAAATTAATATTTGTTATATAAGAAAAATGAAAATTTGAATAAAAAAATTGTAATAGGCACGCGAGCTCTTTGAAAACTGAATGTACTAGGACTGAATATGTGGATCGCGGGAGGGGAATTGGCGGGATAGGGAGCGATAGAGGGGAGAGAAAGGGGACGCAGGAAGGAAACGGGGACGCACAGGAAAGGACACGCAGGGAGAAGCAAATTATTTATTTGAATATGCATCGCATGCCGGGAACTAGCTAGTGATATAATAAAATAAGTTGACGTTTCAAAGTTCCCTTTGAAGGTGTCTATATATAACTTACATAGATTTAAAACTTGGAATAAAATAAGAACTTTCTTAGAAGAATAATGACGCCGTAAACTATTAAAATGTGGATTGATGCCAAGCGCCTCTTTTCTTCGAACTTGCCATTTATCAGCGATATCTGGAAAAGCTCAGTTTTCTTGGGTTCTGGCGATCCGTGCCCGCCTTTAACAGATAATTTTCTGGGGAGGTAAACTATCCTCAGAATTTAAAGAAAGCTTCCGAGAATCCTCTAGAAAGCTTTTAATTATATTATTATTAATCTATATTACATAACATAAGCGATGGTCGCACATAAAATGTCCGACAAAAGATTCGAGTAGGTAGCGACCACAATAAAACAGCAGAAAATCTTTTGGTTTTCTTATTGAAGATAATATTTTCTTTGTTATTAAACAATTTAATTAGTCCCGTAGCTAATTCTCTCGGTAGGTTAGGGTGACCCCCACTCCGGCACAATGGCGTCTGCTCCCAACCGAAGGGAGAACCACGGTTCGTTAAACGTATTGTCACCCTGGATATCTAAATAATAATGTACACACGCTTAATGTTGTGGGTAAATTCTGAATTTGGACAGCTTCGCAAATTACTGGTGTTTGAAGTTTGGAGCAGGTGGTCGAAATTAATCTAAAGATAAATATAATATTTCGTTTTTATATTTTCTCTTCTGAGATTAATAAATAACCATTTTAAAGAGACCCTTGCTTACGCAGTGGGTAAAGGGGTATGCTTACGCGATTGGGTAAAGGGGTATGCTTACGCAATTGGGTAAAGGGGTACGGTTACCGTCGCCCCGGGTACAAATTTACCAGCCTGTCATAGGTCACCCGAGTGTTTTGTCTTTATCTAGGTCTTGATGGCATGCGTTTACCTACCCACAACGTGGCGGGTCGGATAGGGAGAAATTAGTTAAGGGAAATCTAACCTAGATCTATCAAACCGGATAGTTTCAACCCATCGCCTTGCACCGCGGTGGAAGGGATGGATTCATACGTTTGTTACTCCTGGTTACATTGACCCCCAATTCCTACCAACCCCTCGTAAATTTTTCCTTCTCAGAACTTCCTTTCCTTCCTTTCCCCAAAAAGACCCTTCGTGCAGCATCCCCAAAGATGACAAAGGCCCTGAGGGATTTTATTTCCTCAGGACCTCCTGCGTGGAGCTAATGTAAAGAAAAAAATATTTTTAATTTTATTGCCGGCAACCCGGGCGTTTATTGAGATCAATATGATATAGTAAGCATCTATATTACTCACCTCACTATACGATGTCTGAGACGGGTTAATTAATAAAAAAAAAATTAGTTTCCTTACGTCTTCCTAGCTGAAGAATAAAAAAAAACTTTTCGATTTTACCCAAAATCTTTGGAAATTTTCAGGGTAAGAGGGGACTGCGGACGGGTGTTTCAAATTAGTTCGTGAAAGTTTTTGTAACTTTCGGTAATATCGGTGTGCACAAATAAGTTCAAACGTGTCCTCTTTAAAATGATTTTACTGTAAATAATTATGAAACTAGAAATATAAATAGACTAATATTTCCATATATTTATAAAAATGATGAAGAATGAATAAGTAGTAAGAGTAACAAAAACTGTAAAGAAAAAATATATCGGTAGATAGGTATTACATAATTCGTTTCTTATAATGTAAACTATCTCAATAAACAATAGTTTTAAAAATAAATCCTTAAAAACAAAGTTTTTGTTATCATGATACATCTATTTTCAAATCTTTTAAAACTAAAAAAAAATTGTTTGACTGACGAATGAACCTTCCTCTCAGGTACTGGTCAGCAACATTAACAACTAAGCTAAATCGCAATTGGACAGGACCAACATATTTTTCATATTTTCTGCCGTAATGTCGTCAAATTCAAAGAAATACGTTTATTATGTCTGAATGAGTATACTTGATTGCCACCAATTCATTGTTATCAAGAACGAAAATATATCTGCCGAGTTTCAGCTGATTCTTCCAAGATTCCACTTCATCCATATATTTATTCAAACTCAAATATGTGCATTTGTAAAATTTATTATTGTATTTTATTTTTAAAAAATCTTATCTAATGTAGGTTCACAAAACGTTCAAAGTTATCTGGAACATTCCATTGCCTCTAACATTTAACCCTTAAACCCTGCGTTGCCCCTGATAACGCTATCATGACGATCTGCACCCTATTGTCAGGTTGGTCGCAATAACAAAGGATATCTTACAATAGGCCGTTGCATCCTTCTGTGTTCAATCAGCCAATGAATAAAAAAATGTCTAAGCTATGATTCTATTACTCAGATTATTAAATTAGCTAACTGAGTGGGAGATCTTTTCATTCACAAAATAAAAGAACCAATTGAAGTGAACCCATTAAGTGCATTGGTAAATGTAATTATATATTTATTGGATTAACACGCCATTGCCAAAAGTCACCCCAATTTTTCGCTACGTTTGATGACTTACCAGAGGTGCCCGGGTTCATGGGGTAAGGTCTGTCTAGGTCATGGCGGCGAATGCGTTTTTCCACCTACTGACCGGATCGGGAGAGACTGGTTTATGGAGACCTTTTGAAATTTTTCCAGCTGGACTCACTTGACATTCATAAAGGAATGGATTCATACGTCCACCATTCCTTAACACAATGGCTTCCAGACTCCTACCCCCTTTTTTCTTTCCAGAATATCTTCTCTTCCACCACATAGACACTGAAGGATTTTTTTTCTCATTGCTGCCTGTGGGGAGCTAATGTAAAAGTCCAATGCAAGCGCTATTAATAAGGTAAAGAAAAGGACGCTCATATGGTTGAACACGTTGAAGATGTAACAGATAGAAGGATAATAATTTAAAAGGATTTCGTAATTACTAAAATATGAGATTCATATTTGAAAGTTAAAATCCGTTTCCATTCTGTTAGATCTACAGTCTCCCGTGTCTAAGATGAACGAAGTACAGTGGAATCCGTATATAATGACATCGAAGGGAAATGACAAACACCTCATAAAAAGCGGACGTCATACAAAACATTTCGTAGAAAATAAACAATCTCCTGTTTTTGTTAGGTATAAATGTATGTATTTATTTTAATAGAAAAATACAACATATAAGACTCGTGACGTGAGAAAAGAGCATATTAAGCGCCCCTGAGGTGATTTTTCACAAAAACGGCGCTCTACAAATTGTTCAATTTATATTGTAAGACTCGTGACGAGAGAAACATAGCGTATTAACGTCGTCGGGCGTCACGTGACCCTCCCGAACACTGCCGAAGGCGTTAGTAATCATGTCGGTCACTATAACCGACATAATTTTCCATGAAATTAGGACATAAATGGGTCATAATAAGCGACATGTCACACGCGAAGTCATTATATCAAACTTTGTTATACAGAATTTTATATGAAAACCAAACTTCGCTGTGTAATTACGTCATATTAAGCGGTTGGTCAATATAGGCGGAGTCATAATAAACGGATACTACTGTATGTATGAACAATTAGTTATTGATAAGTAAGCCTAAAGTCATGTTGTTTGAAAGAGAGAGTGCGAAAACAACGTACAATATAGTCGTGAATGATGAATACTTGTAGCAGTATAGTTTCGAATGATGAATACTTGGGTAAATGCATTAGTGGAGGACTGAACGCCGTTGGTTCCAACAAAAGACTGTCCAAAGAAGCGAAGCTAGCCGTCTACAATGAAGTGCTGGTACCTACCCTGATATGTGGCAGTGAGGCATGGAACTGGCAGAGAAGGATGAAGGTAGATTGAATGCTGTAGAAATGAGTTCCTTGAGGCGTATTTCCATTGATGTGATAAAACCATGTATGTTGTTGCAAAAATAAATGATAGAAGAAGTCGGGAATACCCAAGGAAGACCTATCACGATTAAATGAATCAGATACTTGAGTGGGGCTATGTCAAGAGTCAGAATAATAGAAGAGCATGTGTGAGATGATGTATGAAAGTGAACGAGGCAAGGAGTGTGTGCCAAGACCGAGTTGTTTGGCGGTTCGTCCTCTCTGCCTATCCCTGCGGGGAAATGGCGTGGTGGTTAGTTAGTTAGTAAATGGTCTGAGACTAATGGATTAGAATTGGAGGTATTTACTGAAGAATTATTATGAGCTGGTCTATATACTTTACATAAAATGCGTAGCATTGAAGAGTTTTATTAGCGTTAGTTTAGCGTTTATAGCATTAACGTTTTCGTTTGATTCTTGAATATAAATGTATTGACCTTCATTAGACTGATCCAGATGATATGGACGGTTCTGAAAATGCCTCTGATTGAAATGAATCTACGAAAAAAATCATTTGTCCCTGTGACCATCACGTACAGTTACTATAGTTAGCTACGCACACACTACCATCAACGACGGCGTCTAGGAAACTGAATTAAACCGAGTAGTGTAGTAAGACGCTTTTTGTTCGAACTTCGGGACACTTCGCGTCCTGACTCGGGTCATTTTTACCGACAATTATCGGAAATCGGACGAAGCGAAGCGAAGTTGCACGAAGCGAAGTGAACTGCGTTCCCACACTATTTATTCGATTAACTTCGATCAACTTCGCGAGTGGTGTGGACGAGGTTTAAGTACTTCTGTCTACGAGCGTTGATAATTTGTCGATTGATGCAGTAGTATGGGAGAGGGGTAAAGGGTACCTATCCCACGCCGGGTCACAAGGTTCTTTCCTCTTTTTCAGCGAAATACATAATAGAGTTTTGTAACTACTGCTACTACTATCACTTTGTATTATTTTGTATTTTGTATTATGTGTGTCATCGTAAGATGTTTATTATTAATAAAATAATATGCAATGAAAAAACACGTATTTTGAATGTTGGCAAAAAGACTGCCAACATTTGGCCTGTAACGCTGTCCGGAACGTGGATTTTATGAAAAATACAATAAATATACTTAAATGGACTACTGCTTGTTTTTACTTAAGGATAATTTTTGCTCTTTAAGGTACAAAAATAAAAATAAAAATATTATACACATTTTTTTTCGCCTTATTGATAGTCCTTCCCGGAATGACTTGTGGAATATTATTTAAATGCTTCCCTGAGGTAATAATATCAAATGCCAAATGTAAATAAAAAGCAAAACAAAAAATTTTTTTTTTTTTTCAATTTTGAAGGCTTCCGGTAAAAAGCACATATGTTAAATATAGCTTCCTAATATAAAGTGATTTCAATTTTATCCATTCAATAAATCAATCGATATGACTTCTTCCCAGACTATGGTGTCCTCATTTTGGAAAATGAAGGATGAAGGGAGTCGGGAGAGAAATCAGATTTGGAAGAGGTAGGTAGGAAAATACCCGGCTTTTTAGATCTGATCACAAACAACAGCAATGAGCACCGCACCATTTCAAGCACCGCACTCTTTTGTTTTTTTAAGTAGAGGTCTCTCTGTAGGACGATGTTTAGCGACAAAAGTAGGTACCTACCTACCATTCTGTTTTTCTGGCACTGCGTTGGTAATCCAAAAGTGTGCGTAGACCGTTAAGTTATTATTTAAATAGTCAGAACTTAAATGTCACTTTAGGCAAATGGTTATATTTTTCACTTCATAAAATGATAATAAGAAAGAAGCAAGCCGTGAAACTTTCCTTTACATTTGAAGATTAAGGGCAATGGTGAACTTAACATTGGCAACATTAATGATGTAATAATGACAGAGGGTGTGGCCGGTCATTAACGAAGTGCGAGACTTTTTATTTTATTTTACATTAATTCTACACAGGAGGCCCGGAGGAAAATAATTTTCCTCAGGTCCTCTGTCATTTGAGATGCTGCGTGGAGGGTCTGTTTGAAGAGAGGAAGGAATGAACATTGGTCTTGAAGAGACCCATGTTGTAGAAAGAAGGAAATGCAGAAGCCGACAAATCGTTCCACAGCAGAGCCATTGAGCTCAAAAACAAGTTGAGCTCAAAAAAGAAGCGACCCGTTCTCATGCGACGAATGTCATCCGTGCACATAATATGTTGGGCGCGCGTTTTGCGCGTTTTGCGTGTTTCCTGTTTATGCATGGGTGCCAAAGGGAACAACCTTGGAACATCTTCCATTGAAGTACCGGTAGAACAAGAATAAATTCCCACCCGACGCCTGTGCTCTAAAGATTGCAATACGTTTTTTAAGATGGGAAAATCTATCAAACGGACTGCCCGTTTCTGCACAGAGTCGAGTTTTTTTTTAGGTATTTTGTAGCTCCAGACCAGAGGTAGCTGCCAAATTCTACCATTGAGTGCCCTTGCGATTTGTACAAGGTTAGCAGCTGTGTACTATTAAAGTATCTGCGGGCAACATAAATTCAACGAGATTATTTTTACCCCAAGAAAAAATACTCTCGAGGTAACCGTCCCTTCTTTGCTTCAAATCCTTCCGAGCCGTTGGAGATTGTGCGCTCTTTGGGGGGTTGTCAAACAAAAAGCTCCCACGGACTGTATTGTCATTCGCGTAACAATGAATAATTGTTGTACATGACGAAAGATCATTGAGCAACAAAAACAAAGTGGAAGAAGAACCGATCCCTGTGGGATGCCAGCATTTATTGAATGCGAAGAAGAGGTGAAACCATCAGCAACCGTCTGAAACTACAAACCTTTCCCTCAAAAAGTTGACAATCTAAGTACACAAAAATGTGCAGTCATTAAGATGGCAGTTTGATGACAATGGCTGATTAATTTCACGCGGGATTTTAATTTACAAAGTTACGAGATACTTACTGTTGGCTATAAAAATATTGTTTATAATGGCTTAAATGTGATGTAAATTAGTGAGAAAATTCACGCGTTCCAAATACCTATGAAATGCATTTAATTTAATTTGAATGATAAAAAAAACTCTTTTTGTTGAATTCTTTCGTCTTCGCATCAGTGTTTGTTTTATAGATGAAGATGCGCAAAAAACCTCAAACGATTCCCTAAAACATAGATAGTTCACCACCACCGTCACCTTGTAGCGATACATACATTACTATGGTCGGATGTCCACCGCACATCCGTCATCCGAGCGCCGTCATCTCGCCGTTATAAGTATCATGATCGGCGCCACCGCTAGAACTCAGATTGTAACGGGCCGAAATGCCATCAAATCAAACATATCTGAACTTGTTCACTACACCCGAGGTTACGAGTGCTGGGCGCACGGTTTTGGAAGTAAAACTTCTTAAAAAGAAGTGAATAATGGAGTGTAATCTAAATCATCTCTATCAAATAAAACTAAGAATTTGGCAAAATATATAAGGGAAAACTTCGTAAAAGTCCGTAATTAAGTCTGCTCAGCTCAACAAACTTAGTCTAAATACATCGATGTAAGTAACATGTGTGAAATTTTAAATTTCTTATTTATTAGCCTTTGATCGAAATTTTTGTTTGCTTTAATCAAAACATCAAACGGTTTCCATTTTGTTTCGCAAAATACCAAAGGGTTTCGCGACAAACTTTAATGTTATTCTGTCACTAATATTTTGTAATAGCAGCCCAAAATTTCATGTTTTAATATTTCATGGTGATAAAATCTAAAGCACTTCGTGGTTTGCTCTCAAGGTAGAAAAAAAATCACATTCGGTAGTTTTTCTCGGCAGATATGTTTTTGATGTATAATTTGGGAGGCGAGTATGGGTACTGCTGCCCAGGGAACCATTATATTAACAACCAACACCTCTACCATAAGTCACCCCAAGTGGTTTGCTACATTTTGTGACTTGGATGAGGTACCAGGGTTCATGGGGTGAGATTTCTCCAGGTCTTGGTGGCAGATGCCCGCCAGATGCGAGGCTAGCCGGATCGGTTGAGGGAGACCCTTTGTATCTCCAGCTGAACTAACCGGACTTGCATCGCAATGAGAGGGATGGATTCGTACATTACTCCTGACGTAGGAATCAGAATCTTAAATTAATGATTTAAGACTTGAACAATTCATCAAATTTCAAAATTAATGTTCAAGTTTTGTGGGTGTTCTATTTTACTCCTGTTACTATTTAAGCACTGTAAAAAAACATGCCCATGATGAAATAATAAAACTTTAATAGATTTTTCACCGAACTTGAATTAAAACTTTAAAATATGAAGAATCGGTCGAATTCTGTAAAAAAACTCGTATTGTTTGGAAACTGACTTTCATAATTTTTTTGCAGTATTTTCCAAATGTTCCTTCATGTTTTTTCAAGTAAAATTTCATTATAACCACTCGAGCAATTCCTACTCATATTAAGGCACCTAAGTGAGTTTTTATAAAGTTTAGAAAATAACAAATTAAGAGATTTTAATTTTTTTTATAACATCTAAAAATATGGGATAGACCCATTGATGGATTCATTGGCTTCAAACCGCGGCAAGCAGTTAATACGTGTAATGTATCAAAATGTACATACTTTACCATAATAGTCGATGGGCTCTTCGGGTCACATGGTCTCGCTGCCGAGTTGTGCCGAAGGTAGATTAACGTCTTAGGCTATTAAGTATTTAGGTGTTCAGAAACTCTTCAGATAAAAACAAGCCTTCAGCTTGAAAGGACGTACGTACTCAGAAGTATTTTTATAATTGCAATACGACAATAAAGAGTTACTTAACTGTGTTATTCAACAACCTAAGTCTTTCAATCAAGCACCTGTAGTTTATAAAGACAAAAGCACTAGAGAATACAGGTGCCAGTACTTACCAGATTAAGATATTCTCTTGAGAATATATAAAATACATAACACTATGCTTTCGGGTTAATATTTGGAGGTATTATAATATTAAAAGAAATTATGCATTTATGAATTGTACTTCGTCCTTTACAGCAATATGATTCGGGGCAAATGGTATCTTGAAGAAGCAGGAGTACCTAATGAATGTTGATGTTAATTGTTAATTGCTTTAACACGGAACTGGGCCATTAAAGAAAAGTCTCCCCTTCTTCCGCTTTTGACGACTTGGAATAATTATTTTAATTAAACTTTATGCGAGTGATGTTTCATAACGTTAGAAGATAATTAACACAAGAGATTGCTTGTGTGGAAATTAACACGTTACTAAACCTTAATCTAACAACGAACAAAAAAATCGATTTATGAATTCGTTCTTCTGAATGGTGTTCTTCCACCATGGCGATACTGAAAGCATCCACCCCTTTTAAACGCGTAAAACTGTATATGTTATTTAAAATGAACGTTTAAAAAAAAAAAACAAATTACCTCAAAAATAAAATTTGGTTGCACGCGATCGAGTGTGAATCTAGGTTTCTATGACTGATTTCTAGACCGTACTTTAACCCTTTGGGCTTTTTGTGCAGCAGCACTAGAACAGTAGAGTTTTCTTGAACTTGACGGCACAAAACTGAAACGGACTCTAAATAGTAGTTTTGTATTGCTTACAGAGAGATTTATGATTTAAACATTGTTAAAAAGTGGCAACGCCACGCTTCAAATCTGTATTTAAAATATTACGATGAACATTTCCAAATAACGCACTCGTATATTCCAAAAAGTCATCGACAGCCAAATTGCTTGCACATTTGCGGAAAAATTGTCAGAGTTTGTAAGTTTTTTTTATAAATTAATTTAACACAAAACGAAAAAGCATTACCTTTTAATTTTTGAGTAATTAAATATATTTTTAAGTTTGCGTAATGTGGTATATTTACAGTTTAGCGACAAACAAAATTGTTAAAACATTCAAGTTTTTTTAAATCATTTTTTTTTAAATTGCACATGTCGAATTGTAACTTAAATCATTAAAATCTGGAAAAATCTTTCATCGGCTTTCAAAAAAATTTTTTAATTTATCATCTATCATATCATCTCGGCCAACAGGTAGAGAAATTCAGAGTTCCACGTCCTGGGCATTTTGGTTGGGAATTAGAAAGATACATTAAAACTTAAATCCGAGAGTACATACATCTACCAGGTGATGTTCCATACGGACAGCTTTTTTTGCGCCATCTTTTGGCATTATTGGCTACTTGCTTACATACGGTTCATTGAAGTTGTTAGGTGATTTTCCTAAGATATACGAAGAATCCCGAATTATATTTTAATAGAAACAACATTACCATAACATTACAGTCTTGTACGAATAATTTAACAGGTAACGTAATGAAGGGCTATTTTTGTGATATATTATTAAAGGTCAGTTCAGTGAAGAAAAAGTAGGTTATTTTTACAAGCGCAATTTAATTATAAAGAAGTTTTGTTAATAACAGAGAAACAGAATAAAATGCAAAATTTTATTTTTGGTCGTTCACTTTGCTAAGAAAATGTAGGAATAAATTATTAATCACCAAATTCTGTTTTTGTTATAACACCGTGTTTTTTGTTTCCATCGTCATGATATATTATCAATGTAAGTCGATGAAACATCCCTAAATTGATGTTTTATTAATAAGACCTGATAATGTGGGGGCCAAAATCGATTTATCTCTGTGTGAGCATGTTAAGACAAATGTTAGACATGCATGTAGACAAATACTGAAAATGTGAAGACAAATAATGGTAGATGTGTATGTAGAATGCAGACAAATGCTGAACATAAGAATGTAAATGGTAGACATGTATGAAGACAAATGCTGAATGTGTGAATATAAATGGTAGACATGTATGCAGAAAAATGTTGAACATGTGAAGATAAATGGTAGACATAGTAGACAAATGCTGAACATGTGAAGACAGATGTTTAACATGTATATAGACAAATAACAAATAATGTTGAACATGTGAAGACAAATAGTGGACATATAAGTAGATAAATGAAGTATTTTTTAATGTATAATCCTCAACAAAGAGAAAAAAACATAAGATTAGTTTAAAAATAAAACCAGAAATATCGATTAAATAAAATTGTATTTATCATTTTCAAGTCAATTTCCGCTGGAAATATATTCAAACAGAGAACGTTTTGATTGCTTGCACTTGTTTCTGAGAACTGAACACAAAATAAGAAGCATTCCTAGAATACAGATGCAATAGACTACCAATTTACCGTAACTATACTCTGTTCATCGAAAAGAAAGCAATAAAATTTCTGAAAAATTGTTATAATTTAATCAGTAAACGCTTTCAGTTATGTGTAGATAAACAACAAGTTTTTAATGTACGATGTTAGTTTTCTTTTTCTTTACACGATTAATCTAAAATGTCATAATTGCTCCTAACCGCTTGGTACCAGCGGGAATACGGCACACAGTGGTCCCAAATCCCATTATAGCTAGACAAAAATATTTTTCCACGGAATATGATGCAAAAGGGTTACAATATGATAAAAAAAATATTTAAAAAAATTACCTTTATTTCAACCACTGTTTCAGAATTTTCAAAGTAAAGTAAAATAGAAATAAATTGCGTGTAGTACAATGATTCAAATGAGTCATAACAATCTGTTTATTTTAAGTAATTAGTAAAAAATATTACTTGTAACATAATATAAGAACAAAACCGAATGACATTTGTTTATGGTCGAGTCACTATCATCACTTTTGTTATATGGTAATATTCCTGTGGCACTGTCAACAGACCTTTGCAGTTTCTTCGTTGGTACTTCCGAAATCGACAATAATTTTAAGTCATCACTAGATAAGACATTGGGATATTTTCGATATTGTGGTTAATTCGGATATTACAGTTTCCCGTTTTCCATCTGACCTCAAACCGATTTAAGCAGCATTAAAAAATTCTTTTAGACTTCGAGAATTCAGGGGACATTTAAATTTTCTTATTTTACTTTTTAACGAGCAAATTCCAAATTATTTTTCTGGCTCACCACGTAGTCCATCATCATACGTAACTACCAGAAGAAAAATAAACAGTGTTAAGCCATTTCCGTTTTTTTTTTACATGAATTTTAGAGTATTTCTACGACCATTTTCTAAGAAATATTAATAGAAATGAAGCTATTCTTCTTTAGTAAATTTTTCTCTAGACCTATAAAATTGTTTTTCTCAACCAAATTTTTTCCGTTTTGCAGCATAACTCGACTTAGATGCGCATTTTTCTTCTAACATCTTCAAAATATCAAAAATAAAGATCAAGGGTAGAGGCTCTGTAAAAGTCAAAAGAGCACGTAAGAGCAGACAAATTCTATATGAAAATTGTTTAGTTTGGAGGTAAAAATTGATACACGATTTTGAAAGTTTAATCAAATAATTGTAAATTTCACGATTTTTAAATGACTTATAGAATTAATATAAAAGAAGCAAATTATTAAATACTTAAATACATTTGAAGGAACATACAATGGACTTCAATTTTTTCTTCTGACGTAATTTCTCTCCGATTTAAATTAACACCACTAACGACCGAACAGCGCCTACACCTGAAAGAGATGGGCCGCAGGGAGGCCGCCTGGCACAGTGTCGTGTTTACATCGTTGCCACGTGTAGTGCGTATTGTCTTAATTTTTTTCTCTGTTGACTGTTTTCTATACTGTGAGGATATTTTTGTAGGTAAATAAAAACATCGTTGAAATCTTTTTGTCTAGCTAGATTGTTCTAAGAGAACCACCATGCGGCATCCTGGTCAGATCTAGTCGCTACATATGGCTTACGCCATTTGAAGCCAAATTTCGCTTTTGAATGGTTGAATTCACCAGGGCGATAATGAAAATAATTACCCAATTGGAAATTATGTCTGTATTGATTATTTGAAACGGTTGATTTTGTTCAATCATAATAGCAATAAATAATAAAAATATGCCAAAAAATATACTCTTTTCAACGTGAGGATTTTGCCCTTGAGAAATACTCCCAATTTAGTTTAAAACGTTGCTTGACATTCCTATTACTAGATCTGAATAGTCAGGCACTTCCCAGCTTTTCTCTTTCTATTTTCTATTGTTTTATACGAGCATTAAAGTAATCCTAAAGAAACCCTCCACATATCCAACAGAAACGCTTTTCGCAGATTTCAAGGTGCCTCGAGTAGAGAATATCTTCAAGAAAAATGCAATTATCCAAATTTACAAAGATAATATCGTCAAAAAATTTGAAACCCACCAATCAAAAAGATATCAAGACAACATCAAAATACCAAAATTTAATACCAAACTAATGCAAAACAATTACATCTATTTAGGAATAAAGTATTTCAACAATCTTCCGGTTGAAATAAAAAAAAATCAAAGACATCAATAAACTGAAACTCAAACTGAAGCAGCACTTTATCAGGAATAATTAATTAAATAATTACCTGTTTTTCTCTTTCTTTCTATTTATTGGCAATCTATATTTATTTCTATTTAATTTAGATTTTTCTAATTTCTCTAAAGTGCACAATATTTTAGTATGTAACTATATCCCATTGTATGTACATCTTCACATATAGATGATCCAGAAGTTTCAATTGTTCCCTTATATACTTACCTATTGCATAATGTCATTCTATTTCTGTGAGGCTGAAGGTAGTGGGGAGGGGAAGGAGATAGGGAAGAGGAAGGTGGGGAAGTACCTGGCTATTCAGATCTGGTCACTAAACACGGCTAAAGCCATTTTCAAGCAACGTTTCAATTCTGAATGGTGGTCTTACACCAGGGCGATACTGATAGTATCTTCCACTCTGGAACGTGCCGCAAATAAAGAGACTGCAATTTTAAAGAATTTCTGAACCAATATGTAATTTATATTAACCCACTGTAAACTTTTATATCTATATTAAATAAAAAAAAAAATAAAAAAAAATTATAATAGTTGATGGGCTTCGAAGCACCGCACAAAGAGGAGACCGATTATACTATCTCATTCTCTCGCAGGCAAAGTCCTTTAGATGTGTTTGTTTCTTTTCAGTGTCGCTATTTTTTGTTTCATCGAGTTTCTAAACGCTGCTAAAGAAGTTTTCACTTCAAAAACTTTTTTTTGTTCGCTACCACAACAGACATTTTTTTTTATTATCTTTAAATGGTACTGAATACCACTAACTGATCAATTCTGATAAATTGTAAACAATACTTACTTCTAACCGAAAAATGAATAAATAAAACTTTCAATTTTTTATGAGAAAAACTCTCTTTTTATAACTTTTGAAGGTTATTCCCATCAACGTAATATATCATTGAAGAAGAAGATAACACTTATAATCTAAATGAAAATATGAAAGAAAACAAGACACAGAAAAACAGAAAAAAACAATGGTCGCAACTGGGACTCGAACCCAGACCTCTCGTCTAACCGGGACGGCGCGTTTTCCAATTTCAAACCAATTCTTTGAATGATTGTTTCCAATAAAAAGAGTAGTTGCCTATAATATGGAAAAAGAACTAGTTGAAGATAATATTAATGATTCTAAATATTTGAAATATGAGATTGACAAATATGACGGTTTGACAGAAGGTGGCAATAGCGAAATTGGAAAACGCGCCGTCCCGGTTAGACGAGAGGTCTGGGTTCGAGTCCCAGTTGCGACCATTGTTTTTTTCTGTTTTTCTGTGTCTTGTTTTCTTTCATATTTTCATTTAGATTATAAGTGTTATCTTCTTCTTCAATAAAATAAAACTTTCACAGATAATTTCTTAAAATATTACTTTGTTTTTCAAATGAAGATTTTTTCTCGGTGAACAGACTACAGGTGTGCATATTATTTTTATTTGCTTGCAATTCCTTTTCTTCGATACCCGGAGCTCTGCATTTACCAGTCTAACATTTATACTGCAAAGATAATCATATTGAGCGAATAGCTTCAAAGTAGTTTTGATACATTTAAATCTCGCTTGCTTGAAGGTTCTGATAGGCGGGCGATGAAGATTTTTATCTACTCATTGATAGATAAAGGTAGAAACATTTTTTTGTAATAAATGGAGAATATTTAAGAAAATTCAATCGTTTGTTTTGACAAACTTTGATCTAATAATGCTTGGAACTTAAATTAGAGCAATTATAGTATCATCAATATTAATCCATTGCACATTAGTAATACATTTATACTTTTAAAATATTATTTTGAAATTTACGTAACACTATGTTTAGCTTGTCTTTATAAAATATGAAATATTTTTAAGTGTTGCTCATTCACCGATGAAATATTGTATTATGACTATGCGCCTAAGATTTATTTTATCACAATTTTATTATGATAGATGATTGACATGAAAAATATATGTGTGGTGTACAGGTTAAACATATATTTTCAAATGTCGTTAGTATTATACGAAGTTTTGTGGTATCTCAACCTGTGTCAGATAAGTAATATTTTGGAAGAGTATCCCTATCGTCGTTCGTGTCTAATGTATGAATGGTTACGGTAATGACAGTTGAAGGCATCTGGTTGTCAGTCAGATGTATGCAGAATGCCTTAGAGCAGGGGTGGGGAACTTCCGGGCCGCGGGCCGCATGCGGCCCGCTAAGCGTTTTGGTGCGGCCCGCGAGCACTTTTGGTGCGGCCTGCTGAAATCACCGTAAAAAAATTACACCCAGAAAGCGGGAACGCTTTTCTTTTACGGTGTTTCAGCTAACCCAGAAAAAGTTATAACATCGCTGACGGTATGTGCTGACGTATGTACTTACATATATGTTTCTAGAAATCAGGTAAGACACAAATACACACGTAATTCAACATTTATTAGTTTTATTTTAATTTTTTATTGGTTGGGCATTTACACAATACACAGCTACACGTACTTAGATACATACATTTATACATCATGACCCTGTACTTGTAGTTAGTATTGTCACATATTCCTTCCTATTCAAACCTATATACCTGCCAATTTTGTTTTACTCAAGTCAGTCTTTAATTTACTCTCGCTGCATAAACATCTATACCGTATTTTGCATCCCGCGTACCGCATACCGCATATCTCATACCGCATACCGCGACTAATATAGTCATTTAAGTGCACAATAAATCAGCCAGGTTTGAAGAAAGTACCAGCACAGTAAGTCCTTTTCATCTTTCCTTTATGTGCATATTATCTGCATTGTGCAGTGGTCTTTTTTTCACATTTCACAAATAAAATACGCATCATTCAAGGTCCTTCGACATACCCGCAATCGCACAAAAACGCTTCAATTATAATAATAATAAGAAATTAAAATAACACCAAAAAATGTTGGAAACAAGATAGGGAAATTGATTTTTAAAAACATCTTAGTATTGATGACAAATTTATTCAGGTAGGAAAAAATTATGTTATTTTTTTATGTATTGCCACACTTCTGCCGTAAAAAAATAGTTTTAAAAAATCATTCCGTGCTATTTATTGTAATTATTCAATAATTATAAAATTATGTAAATCTTATTGCAGTCAATAAATTTGCTGTAACATGCACAAAAACTATTAAGGGGTTTTGAGTACAATGTAATCTGGTCTGGTGGACCCCTACGCAGATCAATTCCTACGTTAAAACCACTCTTGTGTTCATAATTCAACTTCCTGTTGCGGATTCATCTGCTTACGCATTTCGAAGGAAACCATTTATGTGTTCCAAGTGCAAAAATCGGAGAAAAACCATTTTTGTGTTTTGGGTGTAGTATCAATTCAAAGCTGACAACTCGCAAGTAGATTAAGTCTAAAGTAAAAACTACTTTCATGTTCTGAATCATCTGTCAAATTGCAGTAACGTGGAGTTAAAGTCTTTTGTTTCAAACCATATTCTGCGAAATTTGTAATTCGTAGGAAAACCCTACGCATATAACGAGAGTAATACTAATTAAAGCTGGGGATTTCCATGCAGATCCACTATTAATAAACAGTTTTTTTTTGAGTTCACAATGTAACTATGAAATTCCTTTTGTGGATTCGTCTGCTGACACACATTTCAAGGAAACTATTCTCTAATTCGAAGTGCAGTTATAAAATTCTAGTAGCAAAACCACTTTCATGATCTGAGTGTAGTTTTAATTCCCCGCGTACAAATTTAAACCATTTTTTTTTAAATTTAAACCAGTTTTGGTTCAGGTTCAGAACATAACGATAATTCAATTAATAATGATAAAAAGCTCTTATTTAAGCTTGTGGACAACGACGCAGAATCAATCTTTAAGTTAAAACCTGCCTTTTGTTCTAAAGACCGTGTAAAAATTCGAGATGCGAAATTCTTTAGTGATGCAATTCAGGAACAATATTCTCGATTTTCGAGAGCAGTTATAAATTTCTAGTTGCAGAATTTGGGTATATGTTTTTTTTATTGGAAGAATACTTAGTCAAATGTGCTATGAAAAAAAATCAGTATAAAATGATAAAATGAGGTACCAACCCATTTGCTTAACCGATATGCAACGCAATGTCTTAAGCTCTAAAAGCCTTGAATTGGTGCATTCATTAAAAAAAATGAATTTCGCATGAATTGGTGCATTCATTAAAAAAAAAAATGGATTTCTACCTCTCCCCTCCCCGGCGCTTAAGAATTTATGTGATGGGGGTGATAATACGAACATCCAAACGGCTCCCGACGCCACAAAGGTTTCCCACCCCTGCTTTGGAGCCTCCGAGAGTAAGGAATGGTCCTGTTAAATATTAATAATAAACTTTACGATATAAATAAAGCGACTTTAAATCTATAAAAAATAAATATTTGAAACATTAAAAACATTATTTTAAAATAAATAAAAAAAAATAAAAAGTGCAGGTTTTTGTATATTAAAATTAATTTTTATTATATTATACATTTTGAAACAAAACTGATTCTCGCTCAGCTGTCTCAAAATATGTTTTGCTACCATCATTACCAGCCAGAAATTTTTATAAGACCAGTATAAAATTATTTCGTTAAAACTGAAAAAGACGACCATACTTTCCGAAATTAGGTACTCAAACCGTTAAATGACACGCCTTAAAGGAGAAAACCTTAAGGTAAGGTTTTTACGTCCAAATTTTAAGTGCATCATAATAATATTTACGTTGGCACTTTCGACCACGTGAAGACAGAGATGTCTGTTGCGGAGAAAGAGACGGAAGCCGAGCCCGTTATGCCCACACTATTTTTGGCCCTGTCCCTAAAAGAAGAATAAAACAAGCGATAAAGCAAGATGGGTTGCATGTTCGCAAGGTTTTAATATTTTGATCACGTCGCAGCAAATGGCTGAAATTTTTCAGGTGCGCAGATAAAATAATCTTACACCTGTTATCTCGGCGTGTTACTCCCGGAACTGTGTGGGCCGGACCACGGAGAATTATTAGCCGTTTTGCCCAAAATTTTATTGGGTCTTCTTGGTTCAACATTGTTTAGACTTTAACCGAATTTAATGCTTGTCTTCCGTTTAGTTTAAATAAAATTAACCTGATAATATTTGAATGAGTTTCTACTAACATATTTTTTAACTAGATCTGGATAGTTGGGTACTTCTTCATCTTCCTCTTCCCAGCCTCTTTCCACTCCCCACAACCTTCAGCCTCACAACAATCCCCAATTTGAGATGCCATAGGGAGAAATTGGAACTCTTATGAAGTATTCAATTAAAAAAATATATATATATATACTTATTTTCACTTGAGCAGAAAAATGAACTCACGATGTTCTTTTTTTACACTAGCTCCACGCAGGAGGACCTGATTAATAAAAATTCCCTCAAGGCGTTGGAGATCATTTGACATGCTGTGTGGAAAATTTTTATAAGGAAAGGAAAAAGATAAATTTTTGCGAAGGAAATAGTTGTGAGGGGTGGGTAGGAATGTGGGGGTCAGTGTGTACAGGAGTGACGGACGTATTAATCCATATACCATTGCAATGCAAGGCATTTTGTTGAGAGATTCAGGCTGGATAGGTTAAAAGGTTTTTCTCAACCAGTCTCTCCCGATCCGGCCCGCCATGCTGCTGGTGGGCAGATACATCCATCGCGAAGATCTGAAATAATCTCGCCCTATGAACCCGAGCACCCTCGCTAAGACATCAAAAGTAGTGAACTTCTTGGGGTGACCTAGGGTAGAGGTTTTGGTTATCCAATACATGGTTCCCGGGGCGGCGGTACCCATATTCGCATCTAAAATTGGCTGGGATTAGAAAACTCAACGTTTAAGACGCCAGTGCCGTAATATGTCGTAACTTACCGTAATCACTTTAATATCAGTCAATTTACCTATACCATTGGTAATTTTTATGCCAATGTTGCTGATATTTTTAAATTTTACTGAAATACAAGGCTGTACTGATCAAACATTTCAGCCAAACATATTTTACGAGGTCACTACATAACAAGTTTTTTGATTTTATTGTTTCTTTTTAATGCTTTATATAGTTGTTAGTAATTTATTTTCCTTTTCTATTGTTACACAACAATTTAAAAAAAAATCATTTCTTTCTTCAATGTACTACGACTGTTATTAAATAAACTTATGCTTTTAAATGGCACTTTGTGCCGTAAATTTAAAAAAAATGTAATCCTATTGCTCTATATAAACGAAGAAAAATCACTGATGCGTTATTCTTGTACAAAATTGCGAACTATTTTGTTGATCAGAAAAATCACTGATGCGTTTGTCTTGAACAAAATTGTGAATTGTCTTGTTGATTCATCAGAAAAGATTGGATTTCACTGCCCAAAATACCACACCAGATCTCAAGCAGTTAATTTAATGAACTTCGTAAATCTATTCTTACTTAGATTTTTAAAATTCATTATGAGACATATCGGCAAATATAAAATAACACCTTACTTGCTGAATTTAGCATAATATGACTGTTTTCGCTGTTTTATCCTGTTGCTCAAAATATCCTGTTGTTCATTTTTTGTTGTCGTTTGTAATGTAGAATAATTAATAATTACATTTTTTATGTAGAATAAAGCAATAATAGAAAATTATTGATTTATCGTATGTTCATTTCACAATTAAATTGTCATTAGCGGTTTGATTCATAAACACAATAATTTTTTTTTGAAAACATAACATAACTCATTTCATATTTTCACTATAATTTTTAAGGTGTGTTTTAAATTCTTTTAAATGAGTTTTCCGGTTTCTAATTTTTTTCTGGTAAGGAATTAAGGAATTAATATCCTTTACTGATTGTTAAAGAAGACGGTTTCGACAAGTGTAAAATATTATTTTTATAAATAAGTCTTCAATGTGGATATTACAATACAAAACAAACTCTTTTCCCTGTGTCCTCTTTAATCAGAGATCATTCGATGATTGTAATACTGTAGCCTAGAGACCAGAACATTTCAGAGCTGCAATAATTCCAGTCATGTTAAATTCGTAACCTTAACATCGGAAAATCCATTGCGGATTTTAGTTGATTAATATTTTATTAGTCACTCATAGATTCATGGTGCGTTCTATTATTAATTATATGTACTGCATCTTTTAAACCTAAAACAAAAACATTTATTTCATCGTTAAATCTATTAAATCTATCCTAACGTTAACCTTTCGTAGGTACCTATACTAAGTTTGGTCCTGTATACATTTTTAGGCAGCATCGCGTTAATTCGTCGAGACATTGTGCATAATATGTTCGTATCAGTGATTGATGAACCGGTGGATGCAATTTTTTGCCGTAAGTTGTTTTTAATCGTTTGTCTGGTTTGTAGTTTTTCTAGATATTAGAAATATAGTGTAAGTTTGTACAGCGCCCTTGAGGTGATTTTTCACAAAAATGGCACTACATAAATCATCCAAATATTATTATTATTATTATTTTGGCTACCACCAGTGCCTTAGGTTCACACCATTACAGTTTTGTGCTTAAATTCTTATAAACTTAAGTAAATAACATTTATTATTCATAATAATTATTGTTATGATTGAAACGTAATTGTGTTTACTTATATTTTAATATAGACATAAAATGGTGCGTGCAGCCGGCAGACTGCCATCTATTGGCGAGATCGTGCGATGGCCGCTCATTGTGACATAGCCAGCAATCCCCACACCACTATCGCTCTCTACCGCAATATTCCACCAGTTATCAAGCCACGCACACATCCGTTTAATGTATATGGACAAATTTTAGCCAGAATTTTTTTTGTTGTGTTGGACAAATTTTTAGATTTGGTTATTATTCAACCTCTGGCCACTCTTCTTTCTTCCTATAGGGCCTTCAGGGATCCCAAATAAAGGAGGAATCCCTATGGGAAAACCCTTTCTTCTCAAAGAAATCCATACGCGGGAAAACAGGAACTGACGGGAACTGAAAACAAGTTCGAAGGAATGAGTAGTGATGGGATATATCACAATGGGCCCATGGCCTGAAGGCTCGCTGGAACAATCGGTAAACCGTCTCCGCTTTTAATTTTTTTTTTTTAAATCAACAGCAACAAAAAAAATTATTAAAAACAACATAGGTACATAAAAGTATCGCGGAGAAATACCTACAATATGAATCCTGTGCTTATTTTTTCATTTACAGAGATATTTTTAATAAACTTTCGAGTTCCCGGCATGTGTTGCAACGCCACTTAATAAATATATTGTTTCTACTTGCGTGTCCTTTCCCATTCGTCCCCGTTCTCTTCCGCATACCCTTCCCCTCACGCCCTACCACCTTCCCTCTCCACTGTTCCACTTCCCCCAACTCGCAAACCCCCCTTTCGCGTTCTCATCCCCCTTCCCGCGTTCTATTCATTCAGTCCCGGTACATTCAGTTTTCAAATAGCTCGCGTGCCACCTACTGCAAAATTTTGTAAAAAATGTATAATGTCAGAACTCACCAATATATATTATAGAAACCTTTGAGTAAAAAGGTTGAGGGACGGCGTGAGGGACAAACAAAGAAATATTCATTTTTATATTTTACTAGCTTACTAGTTCCCAGCATGCATTGCAATGCCACTAATGAAGAAATTGTTTCTCCCATTCGTCTTGTCCCAAATGCCTTTTCCCATTCGTCTTGTCCCAAAAGTCTTTTCCCAATCGACTTGTTCCCCTTCCCCTTCCATGTCTCCTTCCCCTTACGCATTCCCCCCCCCCCCCACCTTCTTCCCCACCTTCCCTCTCCCCTCTCCAGTAAAACTCCCCCCCACGATCCCCTCCACTTTCCCGCGTTTAATACATTCAGTCCCAGTTCATACAGATTTTCAAACAGCTCAAATGCCACCTATTGCAATTTTTTTACAAATTTTCTATTACAAACATTCATTTTTGTATATTATAAGAACAATCAATAAATTTGGTACCTACGTATATCAAATAAATATAATTTTTGATTTGATTTAAAGTATTCGATTTTGCTTAGTATAACATGTGAGTACTTCAAATAAATTCATTAATTAAAAAAGTTTCGAAAATTGATTTTGATTAAACAATCATTTTTTTGCAAAATGTCATTCTCAAATTGTGACATTTTTGACAGTTTTGAAATTTGTTTTGACGTTTTCTGTGGTTGTAATAATCCAGAAACCTTCGCGAGGATGGAAATAAGGTATTTTCAAAGTTTCAAACATTTCCTATGCTCAATATAGCAATACATAGACAATTCATAACTTGTGTACAACGAAGCATTTTGATTTTTTGAGAAGAAGAAGATAATTAACTAGGGAGACCGTCGTAGTTTACAGCACCGGAAAGAAAAGATTAATAAACTTCTTCAAACTTTGCGAATTCACTTTGTGGCATCATTATTAATTCAATGAAAACAAGTAACTTTGTGTACACCACCATTTAATTAACATTATCGACATGTTTCAAAAACCATGTTTTCTTCGTCAGGATAATAAGTTGATAAGAAAAAATAGTTTTTGAAACATGTCGATAATGTTAAATAAATAGTGGTGTACATAGAGTTACTTGTTTTCATTAGATTAATAAACTATTTTATCGGATAATCTGCGTTTTAACTTCGGTCCTATGTCAAATATTAACTGTTAATTTTTTATGAGACTGGTGAAACCGAGTTCGTAAATTTTTCAAGATATATTTTACCATTTCTTGGCTAGTTCATCCCTGGTTAAGAACACCAGAGTGTTAAGAAGCAAGAACTTCACGGGTTATTTTCTAAAGCCGTAAAAACCATTCGTTACATTTCCGCCTTACATGCAGATTCTGTTTTAACAGATCTTGTTTCTTCGTGATTCATTGTTGCTGGTGAATCCCCATAGAATGATTAAACAGTCAGTATTAATATTACTTTATAAAACGTGTGTACTTACTTGGTGTGCGTAAAACCACCGACAGGCTGATATTCAAAATGTTTTTCAGAATAACAATTTTAAGACCAGATTTTACAAATTATTTTTTGTAATTTGATAAATGTGTTACTTACTCATATTTTTTACCAAAAAACGTACCTGTTATACCCTTATTATATTGTGATAGTTACTAGGGGGTTTCCGATGAAAAGTGAGACTCTCGTAGTAAACATCAACCGACTTACAATTTTTAATTTTCGTCTTTAAGGGTGATCTATTTCATTGTCTATGAATTTCTGATAACTCATACCACATCTCAAAACTAAAATTTCGTAATGATAAAACATTAATATGTTTCATTTAAAATAATATAGGTACGTAGTACATTTATGGCATATTGGTGAAAGATCACCACTAAGAATTGAAAAGTTGCGCTTGAAGTGGCGATAGTTCTGTTTTATATATTTTTTCTTCACTATAAGTACCCGCTAGTCTGCCAAAGTATTAAATTATTATATGAATCGCATGTGTTTAAACATAATATAACATGAATAAACTTAATGGATTCTATTCTGTAAGTGCTTAGAAACAATATAAATATAAACTTGATATATTTATAATTTTTTCAGCATTTCACTCAGGAGTGCAATTTTACTCGCTTTTTATAAGCATTAACATCTTTTAAATATATTAGGTACAAGATAAGTGAACGTTCGTTAACTCTACTTATTTAAAATTCTTGAAATGAGTCTTGTTTGGAATCAGACCATAGGTTTTATAAGACAATTTTATTTAATCACCAGATCTGAAAAGCAAGGTATTTTTTTTGACATTTCTCTTCTTGTCCCTTACCCGCCCGCACTCTTCATACTCACAAAGTACTCCAAATAGGGGTACCGTAGTCCCAATGAGGTACATCGGTCTTTTGTTTGGTGAATATGAGATGTAAATAATATTTTTTTTCGTACTTTTTATGACACCTCTTAAGAGCCGATCTGTCTGTACAGTGAAATGACAGGGGAACTACGCCGTCACCGGTTGGGCAGTATTGTGAGGCGGGTTAAGGTTGGGGCTACAGGAAGGGTTTTATATATGACCGGGTTATAGGAAGGAGAAAAAACAGATGCCGGTAGATCGTTCCACATACTAGCCGACGTATACAAAAATAAGTCAAAGAAACTAGCCGTTCTCACGGAATTAATTGTGAACGGGTGTTGAACTCCTTAGTGCAGGCTCCATTAAAATACATGTAGAACAGAATCAGCGTGCCTACACTGCGTCAATTGCCCGCCTGACCTCGCTCTGGCCCTGCATCTATACGCCTCATTTTTTACTGACCATCGCTTCATTGGACTACAGATTACACTACACTCTCTAGACCAGACCAGAATAAGTCATAATGAAAGGGCCATTAGATCACTCAGACCAGTTCTCTAGAGCAGGAAACCGAGACGACGTTCTCTCGACATTTGGCGCCTCCGTGGATTAGGACCTCCAGTCTCTTACAGAACTTGTTTGCCTCAGCCTATCTGGCATAATCATCTACGTAATAATATGCAATATCGATTATGCGCTTCGCCACGTATAAAGCCAATGACCTCATTAGTTCAGAAAACGAGTTTATTCCACCCTGCCACCGCACTTAACAAGATAACCTAATTTATGAAAAATCATTACCCCTTCCTCCCATACAATAAGCGACCTACAATCTGCGGCATGTCTCGGAGAGTAGAAACAAACTGTTGCACAGTGATTGCTTCCTGCTTTATCTGCATCACGAAAGCATCCCGGGAAACTCGATAAGGAAGCGATACTTCCCGCGGAAGGGGGAAGCGAGGAAGCAAGTAGGTAAGGAAGTCAGGAAGCTAGGAAGCAAGGATGCTCTGTTCCCCGGGGCCTTGGCCTATCAAACGTAGAGCCTTATCTGAAAATTGCCCCGGAGGTGACAGTCAGGTGTGTTATGTATCATTTCGGGAAATTGTTCCTGCTATTGTGATGAGGGTGACTTGAATTGTGTCGTGAATTTTAGAACCGTAATAACGTCATTAATCGAAATGCTGTAGATGGAAATGTAAATTTGCGTCAATAGTTCTCGACACTTTCAGAGCCTACTAAATTAAGTTATCATAGATATAAGGTTTATAGCGAATTTGATTTAGAAATAAAGAGGTGGAGAGTGATTAAATTTAAGGCCAGCTGAGCAGACACATAACGATTTATCACGTGTATTTCCGATTCCGAAGTCCAAACATTTTTTCTAATTCTTTTTCAAACAATTGGTCCTTAGTGTGCGGCGCTTTTTTTATATTAGCTCCACATAGGAGGCCCTGAGGAAAAATAATTTCCCTCAGGGCCTATGTCGTTTTAGGGGACGCTGTGTGAAGGGTTTTTTCTAAGGAAAGGAGGAAGAGGAAGTTCTGGGAATTAAATAGGCATGAGGGGTGGGAAAGAGTCTGAGGGTCAGTGTGTCCGGGACTGACGGACGTGTGAATCTATCCGTTCAATTGCGGTGCAAGGCGATGGGTCGAGGGATTTTGGCTGGAGAGGTCAAAAGACCTCCCCAACCAGTCTCTTTCAATCCGGCCCGCCAATCAGGTGAGTAGACACATCGGCTAGAAAGACCTTGATAAACCTCACCCCATGAACCCGGGCACCCCTACTGATTCAACAAACGTAGCGGACCACTTGGGGTGACCTATGGCAGTGGTATTGGTTCCAATAAATGGTTCCCGGGGCGGCGGTACCCATATCTGCCTCCCAAAATTTAAATGGCGCTACAAATAACGGACAAAACTATTTTTATATTTCGTAATAGATTAAACCAATTGAACGAATCCCAAATATTAAACAAAAATAGAAATTTCCCTTTTATTAGGGAGGTGGACACACTGTTACCGTAAGTATCGCCCTGGTAAAATACCGTCATTTAGATTCGTAAAGTTACTTGAATAAGTTTATTACGAGTTTGATGACCAGATCTGCATAGCCAGGCTCTTACCAACCTCGTCTTACACTCTTACCCATCTTCATCCCTTTCCAAATCCTTTTATTTTTTTTACAGTAACTCCACTCAAATAATTTCCTTCGGTGCCTATGCAATCTTTGATACTATGTGGAAGGTAATATTGGGGATATTATCCCCACAACAAACCTCAATTCGCGGTGTCATGGTCCCAGTGGCTCCAAATGGTTGTATGATATTCACATGAAAAAAAAAATATTAATCGCTAAATCTGTTTGTTTAATCAATTTTGTTTTAGTAATTGGACTAATAAACGACAACGTAATCTATTATAGATGACATATTTTAGTCTTGTGGATAGCCTATTCATTAATTTTAATGAAAACAACGAACTATGCGCAACAATGATCTATTTGTAGGCGAGTTGAAAAATTAATCAGTTTCAATCACTTATCAATCAACGAACATATTGAAAATTATATTTAAAGTCTGTAATAAATTCCCTGCAGTTTCCTGCCTCTACAGAATCCCAATTTGGAATAATCTGTTTTACGACGTAGGTACACAATTACCGGTAATAATGCAAGCAATATTGACAAATTGACATCAAGCCAATAACAATAATATTAATTTGAGTTTATTTAACGTAAAACAAGAGCATTTGTGGTTATTGAATTACCCTTATAATAATTTTTATCAGAATAAGGATATATTCTAACTACCAGTGACATAATTTTTCTTTGGAACTCCTCAACTTTTGTGTATCTTTCTTTATGTATTTATGAAATATTTTTCAATTAATTGTGTTAAGTCTTTTAAAATCTGTGTACACTCTTTACTAAACTCTCTTTGATTCGTATTCTTATGTAATAATAATTTACTTTTAATTATAAAATGTTATATTTCCCTACAATGTTTAATATTGTTTAATATATATTACATTATAAATAATATTTTTTTTATAAATCATTACTTAAATAAAAAAAAAACTTCATTCCCGATGATAACCGTTCTGCAAAATAACAACAAATATTCATTCATTCATATTGTATATTTCAGATGTTTATCTACTCCCTATCAGAGTCTTTAAATTTTGAACTCCGTGAATCAAATAGGAATTTATTTTAAACTTTTTTCCAAACTTACTAATTTCGGTCGTGTTGTGCGTCAGTTACTCTCATCTAAAATCTAGTTTTATTAACTATAATTTGTAATGAATTTAATGCCCCTTTACAAAAATTGGAAATGATTGTTTGAAGAATTCAAACAAGCGATAGAGTACCTACCTACCCAACAAACGTACTGATTTCTGTGGTCTATACTTCCAGGTCCAGAGAAATCTGATTCAATTTTTGATTTGAATTTAGTCATTTTCAAAAACTTAACTGCATTCGTGAATAATTTAATTCATAATATGACATATGTTAACAAAAAAATATTTTTATGGTTTATCAAAATTTGAATTATAAATCCCGTAATTTGTCACAGGACTGCGACAATTTAAATAAATTTATGATTTATTTTAACGAAATTTTAAATATTGTCACACTGTTTAACTTCACGTCATGTAACCATAATAATAATCGTAGTAACCATAATAATATTCGATGATTTGGCCAAGTGGAACAAATGCACAAAGAAAGGATTGTAATGGGAATATGTTACTCGGGAGTGAATGGTAGAAGAAATCAGGGACGCCTGAGGAAGACCTGGCATCAGTGGGCAAAAAAATCGCGACTCGGGCTATGTCGAGACTATCATATACAAATGTGAATGGAGCTGGGAGTGTCTGCTAAGACGGAGTTTGTTGCGGTAATCGTCTCTGCCTACCCTTGCGGAAAACGGCTAGTTAAATTGTTATTTAAACCTCGATTACATTGTGCGAGTTTACAAGCCACTAGTCAAAGCGGGCAAATCGGCGTGTGCGATCGTGATAATGACAAGTAAAACGTCCCACTTTCTCAGGAGTGAACTAGTAAGTGAAAAGCTGAGCTAAAATAACGACTCCCACGCGAAATAATTCTTTTAACATTTTGTAGAAAACTGAGCTAGCTCATCGCCAATAGCTATTTGCAGGCTTGTTTAACAGATAGTACAACGAATAATCCAGATCCACCAATTTTTTTTTTTTTTAAAGTTTTTTAAGTTTTCTTTATTCATTGAAATGTTGGTTACATAAATTTTAGAATTTTTCGACCACCATGCTAGGCACATGCCCGTGTTGTGGTGGTCGATTTTCTATATATTACATTAACATATAAGCAATAAAAAAATGTGCGAGAAAATAAAAAATATAAAATAAAATAATAATAAAGAAATATTATAGAATACAAAAGAATATAAAATGATGTAAATTGCTATAGAGTAATTATAAAAGAGTTAGGAAGAATATAATAGAATATAAAATAATAGCGTACTAAAAGTGTAGAACATAAAAAACTTATATATACTAGAAGAATATATAAAAGTAGGTGATCATAAAATATATAAGATCAAAGTAAGTGCTATACAATAAGCAAATAATTAAAGGTTTTTTGTTACGATGGAAATCTATAAGTGCGTGGTTATATTGGTAGATAAATTATATTACACCAATTTTTTGTACAAATAAATTTTAGAATTCATGTTTCAAGTCCGGCGAAATTACACTGGACACAAGAGTAAATTATTATTGCTACATTATTGGACACAGTGTGTGTAGGCAGTGGGCTCATTGGACAGAGTACACATGGAGTACACGGTACTTGTAGGCACCGTAGAATCTGTTTCTTTAAGGACACATAGTGGTAGTAGACAGTGGTGCCAAACAGTTTTAAGTAAATAGTTTGAGAAGTATGTAAACTTTTTGTTATTAATATTATAGTAATTACGTATAGTTCTTTACAAACAAAAACTTTTATTTGTGGTGTTTAAACATACGTTCTTTAAAGAAATTCTTCAAAGAAATTCTTCAAAGAAATTCTTCGAAGAAATTCTTCAAAGAAATTCTCTAAAGAAACTCTTTAAAGAACTTTCGACCCTTTCCGGATATCCATATTTGGACACCTGTTGCTAATTGAGTAAGTGTACTAGATCTCTTGATGTTGTAATTTAGTGTGTTGTATATTTTAGGTGCGATGTATGTGTATTGCCTTTGTGAAAAAGTGGTTTTTGTTATAGGGACTGTGCATTTTGCATGCGTTGAATAGCGTGTATGTATGTCTTTTTGTGTGGATTTTATTAAACCATTTTTCCAGATATGGATGAGAACTATCTTAATATATAGTTGGCGAATGTCTAGAACTGCTAATTTCTTGAAAAGTGGCTCTGATGGATGAGAAGGGGAACATTTGAAGATGATCCTTAGTAAAAGTTTTTGAACAGTTACTAGTGGGTAAAGAATGGATGCTGCACAACCTCCCCATCCTATAATGCCGTACGTTGCTATAGATTGGAATAGAGCAAAATAAACACTTCTGATTGTATTTATATCAAGAACTGATCGAAGAGAATAAAAAATATAGCATAACTTACGGAGTCTCTTTGTTATGGAGTTAATTTGGGCCTCCCAGCGTAAATGATTATCTATAATGACCCCTAGGTATTTTATTTCATTTGATGGTTCAAGAATTGGGCATGAACAGCTGTTAGTAGAAGATAGTGAGGGAGTGTCTAGATTTTGTGGGCAAGTGTGAATAATTAGTTTAGGAAGGTTTTCTGGGAGAGTGAATTTTCGGATTGAAAAATGTAAATATTGTGTTTTTTGAATATTAAGGGTGAGGAGGTTAGAGTCTAGCCATTTTTTAATTTTGCTCAGTCCAGAATTTGCCTTCTCGGCTGTTGTTTTCCATATTTTACTTGTAAATATGATAACAGTGTCATCAACGAAAGAAATTATATCACCTTCAATATCCAAATTCAACAAGGAGTTCATATATATGAGAAATAAAAGCGGGCCTAGAACACTTCCTTGGGGCACGCCATAGGAAATAGGTAAGCATTTACTTCTATATTCTTGATTAGATTGGATGACTGTTGTTTGCGATCTCTGTGTAAGGTAGTTTTTAAACCATTTCAGGGCAGTACCTTCTATCCCAATCTGTTGGAGTTTTTTAAGAAGAATGTGGTGGGAAATACTATCGAAGGCTTTAGACAGATCAAGAAAGACAGCAAGAGGTTTATTGCCTTTATCGAGGTTATCTGATATTAGATTGGTGAAGGTTGCAATTGCATCAGCAGTACTACAATCTTTACGAAAACCGTATTGGTTTTTTGAAAGAATTTCATTGTCCTCGAGGAATTTGAGGAGTCTTAGTTTTACTACTTTTTCAATGATTTTGGATAAAGTGCTCAATAACGATATAGGCCTGTAGCTATTTATGGAAGATCTGTCACCTGATTTGAAAATAGGGATGATAGAGGCATGTTTAAGTGATTTTGGGAAAATTCCGGATTGGAGGCTTAAGTTTATAATATGTTTGAGAGGGTTGGCAATAAGGGTTTTTAAATGCTTCGTGAGTTTAGAAGAGATTTTATCTACTCCTGTTGAGTGGCTATTTTTTAGTGATGTGATGATTTCTATAATTTCCGATTCTGTGGTAGGAGTGAAAACAAATGGGGTATAACTCAGATGAGACAGGGATATTTTGCTTGCAAGGTCATGTTCCGAAACATTATTTCTAGTTAGAATATTATTGGAAAGGTTAGATCCGACTGAGGTGAAAAATTCATTGAAATGGTCTGCGATTTTTACGGAGTCATTACGTGTGTTTGTTAGTGATCGGCCTTCAATGTTAATCTTATTGATGGGTGTAGCCGTTTGTCTAGTGTAGGAAATGTCCTTAATAATACTCCATATTTTTTTCTTGTCATTTTCGGCGTTTATGATTTGTTTTTTATAGTAATCTTCTCTGGCCTTTAAAGTAATTTTTTTGCAAACATTTCTGTATTTCTTGTAAAATATGTGGGATTCATAGTCGTTGGGATTTTTTTTACAGAGTGCGTGCAGTTTATCGCGCTTACGTATAGAATGAAGAATACCTACAGTTATCCAAGGTTTGAGTTTCGTATCATAATGTTTTCTTTTGTCTGTTGTGTTGGATGTGGCGTTCGTTAGGTGGTAATGAAGTGTTTGGACAAAAGATTCGCAGGCTAAATTAGGATCATTTTGTTTGTAAAGATTTGACCAATTTTCTTGTGAGACCAGCTCAAAAAGTGTGGTATATGATATTTTGTTTTGTGGAATTTCATGCGGTTTTTGTTTATGCACATTGTAAGAAAGAGAAGTTATGGTAGCGTAGTGGTCTGTGACGGTACATTGGTATACAAGAGATATAGTTTTTAATTTACATTTTGAAAATACATGATCAATACAACTTACAGATGAGCCAGATACTCTGGTGGGTGCTGTGATAGCTGGGACGAAACCTTGAAAAGTTAGCAGGTTTATATAATCATTTGCTTGAGGATGCATGGAATTAATTATGTTTATATTGAGGTCACCAATAATAAGGAGATTATCACAATCAGTTACACAAGATAAAAATTGGTTTAGTGAATTTAGAAAAGGGGTTATGTTGGATGTGGCTGGTGATCGATAAATTGAAAATATGGTTACGTGTTTATCTATAACAATTTTGAGACAGTTGGATTGATTGATTATGATTTCGTTTACTGTGTGAGATATGTGGTTTTTTATGTAAATAATAACACCATCATTTTGGGTTATGTTATTCTGTGTGTTGTAGTGGGTGTAATTAATTATGTTTTTGGGAATGTAATTTTCATTGATCCAGCATTCACTCAAAATGATTATGTCAAAGTTTGAGTTCAGGTCTGCGAGAACTATCAATAATTCGTTAAAATTACGGTTTATGCTTCTAATATTCATTGAGAAGATTTTAAGGGCTGATTGAGATAATGTTTGTTGGACTTCTAGAGCACTGTTTGTTTCTTTACATTGAATTGGCGTCAAATTATCCAATTGATCAGCTATATCTTCCATTTATAATGTTTGTAACCTAACAGAATCAATTGCATTAAATATATAAGTGGTTTAGACACATCGTATAAAAATAGTAAATTTTTGCTAGAAACATATAATAATATTTTCCTGCTGTTTATAATACAAAAATAGGAATAATATAAAAGTATATAAAAGTAAGTTTTGTAGTTAAAGGAGCTTTGTTTACAAGTTAGTGAGTGAGGGAGATAAAAGGTGCTTATTTTTGTCATTAACAATAATGACAGGAGTCCCAATATCTTTTCGTATATACACTTGACCACCCCTGGTCCAAACAAATTTGTAAAGGTTTTCGCGTTTAGCCTTGCGCGCAAGAAACCATAGGTGCTTCGCCTGAAATGTCAGGTGTTCAGAAATGTATATAGGGGAGCATGGTCCTGCCATTCCGATGAGGTTGGTGTTTAGTTTGTCTTCTCGATTGGCAGCTTGCTTGTTGAACTTTTTTACTTCTTCCAGGAAATCATCACGGTAGATGGTGGATTTGAATTTTATCAAGATGGGCCTGCTTTTATCTTTAGTGACTTTTAGTGTGGTGCGGTACGCTGAATATTTGACCAATAGTTTGACAGTTACGAAATCAGCTGTTCCCAGGCCCCCACCTTGCCATCCGCCGTGCACGCTAGCGAGTAGCGAGCAAAGTTGACCCCCTTTCAACTTTTTTTGAAGATTGTTCACAATCTACTAGTCAGCTAGTAATATGATTACACTGAGCGAGTTTACTAGCAGATAATGAATTCGCCGGCTAGTAGCTTGTAAACTCGCTCAATATAATCGAGGTTTAAGTACATAAATTAGCATTCATAAAATAAATTAAAACAAACACTGAATTCAAAAGTATTTGCCTTTTCCGTACTTCAAGCGCTAACCATATTTCTTCATAAAATGTCATCAAATTTGCTCGTAAATCCGCAATAATTCTCTGTGACGGTATTTTAAAGAATAAAACGGGCTATTTATGGAAGTCCTACGTGATGTTTTTTTGCTTAGATACGCCATACGCTATTATTAGGTCCATGGTTTATTCTTTAATGGCGTAATGGATAACTGTTTGCAGCATCCAATATCTCCAGATATTTTCTAGATATTTGTTATCTGTGTACATAAAAATTAATTTTTCTTTGTTTGTTACTTATTATTTCACATACCATTCATCCGATTGCGTTGAAGGTTTGGAGATTTGTTTTGCAGATGCCTGCAAAGGTTTCTATATAAAATGATGAGTTCTGGCGTTTTATAATTTGTATAAAAAAATTACAATAGCCCACGAATTTTTTTTAGCGCCAGGGTGGGAAGGAGGGAGGAGGGGGTGAATCCGGAAGGGGGTTTGCGGGAGGTGGCATGCGAGGGGGGAAGATGAATGGGGAACGCGGTAGGGGACGGGGGCGGGAACGGGGCGCATGAAAAGGGCACGTAGAGGAGGGGTGGGAAACGAGGGAGGGATTAAGACGACATGGTAGCGACAGGTGGAAGGGTAAGGCGGGAATGGTGGGGGGGGGGCTCAAACGACAAGGAGACGCACGAGGGAAGGAAGGCGAAGATGGTGGAAGAGGAACGCAGGAGAAGATGGGGGCGCGGGAGGGAAACGGGGACGCATGAGAATGGTCATACAGGGGCAAATGTGTAGATTGTGGAGAAGTGTGAGTTTATGCATATAGAAGTGATACCGTGTAGCAAAGTGTTAACCCTCTTATTGTAGTTTTCTGCGTTCAGATAAAGATGATTTGTTCTAAACATACCATATCAACATACGCTTCACTACAATCTACACACCTGCCGTGATGGTAGATACTGGAACGCTCTACAAAACGTTGAATAAAGAAGTGGAAGAATAAAAACCGAACTTTAACAACAATAATACTTTTGGCCGTGAAAATCTAAAACAATATTCTTTTATTTATTTTGCTCGAGATTTTCGACAAAATCTTAAAATGATTGGATCATTTTTACAGCACCGTTTTCATGAGAAAATCATCTCCAGGCGCTTGTGCACTAAATAATAAAGCAAGTTATTCTCAAATCTTAATTGTGTTCATTTTCATTGAAGAAGTCATACTGATTTTAATTTAATAATTGTTGTTGACAGTTTTCGCCACCATTCTACTTGGGCATACTTGAAGTTTTTATCGCCCAACTTCCCGACTGTTGTCGCTATCCCAAACTACGGGAGTGAGATAACCCCAGGAACTCAGAAGTTAGGGGAGGTGGGAGGTCCATACATTATTTAGAGAATATTTTGCGAGCGGAGTACACGCGGTACCTGGCGGTACGTCAACCGACCAACCTACACACTGCCTGTTGTTCCTGAATTCCTGGGAGCTCCACCGAGTTACCTGCGGGAAATGTATGTCTCTGAGACCGGCTAAAGTATGCCAAGCATTCAGCTATCCAGCCGCATGTTTCAACCCTTGAAGCTCTGAGGGATGAACAAACTGTTTACGAAATTAGCGGCTAAAGGGAACATTTCACAACCTCTGAGAAAATGGTCGAGTAACTAACTAATCGCCAATCAAAGAATAAGTATGGTCATATTATACTTGACGGTTAGCCTTACTCAGGGGTAGTGAAACATATGATATAAGCAACTTTACTAGGGTTGTGAAATTCCTCCTAAGTGTGAATACTCTGGCCCTTATGGACAAAAATTTGAAAATCCTGACGGATTTTTATTGGATAGGGAATAATTTAATGCAATCAATTGTTAACAAATAATGGTTTTTAGCAAGTTTACTTTTCATTATGATTTATTTTTGGGTTGTAATGCTGTGTTTTTTTAGAATTTATGTGAGTACTTTGGCATCCCCAATCGGGGTATGATGCGAGACTGAAAATAGTGGGGAGAAGAAGGTGATGAAGAAGAGGTAGATAGGAAGTACCTGGCAGATCAGATTTGATCACTAAACAGGGCTTAAGCCATTTCAAGCAATTTAGCGCTTAGCGCTTCTTTCTTATTTAGCAAATATTTCGGACAGGGTTATAGTGTTCATTATTACAGCGGTTGGAAATGTAGATAAAATGTTGGCTAAAGAAGGAGAAAGCGCAACACGGCATTACAACCCAAAAATAAATGACGAAAGCACCTTTACTTTAAGCCGCCGCTACCCGAATTCGACCGATTTCTTACATATCTCCCTTAAACATTTGAAGTGTTTAAGCTCTTACTAAAAAAAAAAAAGTTATTTTTGAAGATAATATATAGATACGTTCCACGCCGAAACGCAAATTATATGAAATTCCCTCGATAGAAAAAAATCGCAAAGTATGCTCCGAAAATTATTTAAAACAAGTCTATTTCTATTATATTACAAGTTATATTTGTGAAAAAATTCACAAAGTTTCTTTAAATGATACTTAAGGTACGTTCCACGAGATTTTTGCCCTATTTTAAACGAGTCATGTTTTAATAAGCTTTTTCACAATTTTCGCTGCGATTTTATCACCTAAAATATAAGCGCGCTCTGTCCAACATTCGTAATTACATATATCTCCATCTTTTTCTTTTTCAGCCGAGAAGCGCCGCCTTAAGGCGTTTAAATCTCAAATCAACTGTTCCTGACCTGGCATACTACTATTGTAAACAAATTTGCTTAGTTATTGACGGATCTGCTATTCTTCCCTTTGTAAAATTACACACACTTTCGCACGAGACAAAATACCAACTTTTTATTGACTAAACGAGCAACACACTACTTTATTATTAAATCGTAGAAAACGGGTGAGATAAAAAAGCCTCGTAATCAGCTGAAGGCCAGCGAAATATATTTTATTAGGTATGTAACGTGATTTCGCTTTAATAAACATGTGCCAAATACACGCAACACGTGATGGAGGGCGTGGAATATTTTTGTTATAAAAATAAACGTGTTCTGTACGCACGCAACCATGTATTTGGAGAACATAATGTGTATGTAAATACTAGCGAGTTCCCAGCATGCGTTGCAATGCCACTTAATAAAGAAATTGTTTCTCCTTGCGTGTCCTTTGCCATTCGTCACGTTCCCCTTCCGCCTCCCCTCTTATGACCACTTCACCTCACGCGTCCCCCCTCCACCATCCTCGCTACCATCTCCACTCTCCCGCTCTCTCGTCCTGTGAACTCACCTCCTGCGTTTGCGTCCCCTCTTCCGCATTACCTATAGTCCCGGTACATTCAGTTTTCAATTTTTACAATCGTTAATTTTCGTATATTATAAGAAAAATCAAGCTAATTTGGTACCTAACTGATATTTATTTATTTATTTATTTCTATTCTTGTACACACACTTTACAAATAATTACATAGTTTACATAGATAATAGGTTATCAATAAGAAAAAAAACATGTTAAAGATCCGTAACTGTATGTAAATAGGTTAGTCGTAGTGTTTTGTGAACACCTCACTAGGCGAACCTGTGCTGAGGTGTTCCCATGTTTGGGATTAAGTGCTATTCTGTCGACCTAAGTAGAAACACTGTAACCTCCTTGATATTGTCAAGAAGGGCACTGTGGGTCGACCCATGGCGGCAGTATCCTACACATAAATTAAAAGATTAGTTTCGGTGGGGATCTATATATACAGTTGTTCTTAGAATCTAGATTATGAGTAAGATAAATAATTGTCTTGATAAACGGTAGATATATTTTTCTATGGACCACGCGCCAATGGTATAATCACGGATATTGTGGTAATATTTTCTGTCTCGAAACAAAGTTTATTTAATTATATTTTTTTAATATTTGGGATGGGTTATGTTTGGTTAGGTGTTATAATTTTTTGAGTAAATTGAATACCTTGTTGTTTGATCCAGTCTTTTATGTGTTTTTTGAGAACTATGGTAGATGAATTTGTAGTTAGTAGTTGCTTCAGTGTGGTGGGCATGTAGTTATATAGTTTGGTTGCGTAGTACTTAAAGTTTCTTTGCCCGTGTGAGGTATGAGCTATCGGTATATTTAGTGTTTTATTTGTAGAGGCCCTGGTTTTAATTGATAATTGGGTTTGCATTGGAACGTGGAGTTTATGTTGGAAGAAGTAAAGTAGAACAGATTTGGCATACAGTTGTATTATTGTCATGACGTCTAGTGTTTCGTAAATTACATTTGAGCTTGTGTAGCGAGGAACTTGGAGGATAAGTTTGATTGTTGCCTTTTGAATTTTTTCTATTGGGTCAATTATTGTATTCGTTGCACTTCCCCAAGCCAGTATGCCATAAGAGATAATGGATTGACAAAGTGAAAAGAATATGGTTCTGAGGATTGTTCTTGGAAATATGTTTTTAATTGACTTTATGAGATGCATGACTCGTTTCAGTTTGTTTGTGATGTAAGATATGTGGTCAGTCCAGCGTAAGTTGGCATCTATTATAACTCCAAGGTATTTAGTCTGATTAACCCTTTCAATTCGCTCGCATTGACATGTACGAGAAGTTTGACCACAGTTATGTAAGATAAGGTCTGTGTGCGGTGGAGGTTGGCCTCTTTGTGTGATGCTGTGTGTAATATAATTGGTTTTTGTTGTGTTAAGAGTAAGAATGTTGTTGTTTAGCCAATTTTTGACCACCGATAAATTATTTTCGGCCTTTGTATATACCTCATTCCATGTTTCTGCCTGGCAGAGAAGTACTGTATCGTCAGCAAATGTTACGATTTGACCATCGATATCAATGTCACATAGGTCGTTAATGTAAATAAGGAACATTAAGGGACCAAGAACGCTTCCCTATGGTACTCCATATCTAGATAGAAGTGGCTCGCTTGACATGTTGTTAATTTTAACTTGTTGCATTCTACCCGACATGAAGCTTTTCAGTAAGTCTAGTTCTATTCCACTAACACCGACGTTCTTTAGTTTTTTGAAAAGTTTTTCGTGAGAAATTGTGTCAAATGCTTTACATAAGTCTAAATAAATTGATATTACTTTTTTTTTAGCATCTAGGTTATGTGTAATAAACTCGGTTACGGTGGCAATTGCGTTTTCTGTGTTCCTATTTTTTCTAAAGCCGTATTGGTTTACTGAGAGTATTTGCCTGTTTTCCAGATAATGTTGTAGCTGTACTTTTATTGCCTTTTCGAGAATTTTTGGCAAAGTGTTTAATAATGTAATGGGTCTATAGTTATTAACATTATTTTTTGGTCCTGATTTATAAATTGGAATAACCATACCTTTTTTTAGAATGCTCGGGAAAATTCCTTCTTTGAGACTAAGATTTATCACGTATGTTAGTGGTATAAGCAGTTGTTGGCTTAGTGTTATTATTGTTTTCGAGTCTATTCCGTCAGGTCCCGATGTAGTGTTATCCTTTAGGGATTGTATTATTTGTTTGGTGTCTTCCAGTGTTACTTTATTTAATTTGAAATGTCTATCATTGTTTATATTAGAGCACTGAGTCATATTGTTTCGAAGATCTTGATTTTCGATTCCAGTCGACATTTTTTTTATATTTTCGGCTAGGCTAGCTCCGATATTTGTGTAATGTCTGTTAATGTAATTAAGAATCAGAGTAGGATTTTTGTGAAAGTCGACTTCTTCGTCGTTGATAACTAAATTTTTGATTTTATCATCATTGTTTTTTTGTGTGTGGGTGCTTTCTCTCAGAATTGACCAAACGCTTTTCGGGTCAAAGTTTGCAGTTATCAGTTTGTTTTTGTAATATAATTCTTTGGCTTTCCGTATAATTAGAGAACAAATATTTCTGTACCTTTTATAGAAAGAGTAAAGAAAAGTATCATTTGGGTTGCGTTTGACTTGTTTGTGCAGTTTGTCCCGTTTTTTTATGCTATTTAGTATGCTTTGGGTGATCCATTTTTTAAGTCTTTTTTTACGGTGCGTGATAGAGTTGACTGTTGTAGTGGTGTTTTGAGTGATGAGCGTTTGAAAGTATGCTATAAAGTAATTCCAGGCTTCTTCTGTCGTATTAATTCTTTTTAGATGTTCCCACGTTTGATTTTCTAGACAATTTTTTAGGTTAACGTAGTCAGTAGTTTGAAATTTTGTGGTATTATTTTGAGTTGTTGGGTTCAGAGTCTGTGGGGTCAGGCCTATCATTGTTGTGTAGTGATCTGTAATGGTGGATTCGAATACTACGCTACAAAATTTGTTTTTGGATTTGATCATTAAGTGATCTAAACAAGATTCTGAGTCTCTGGTAACTCTGGTTGGAGTGTTGATGGCGCTTATTAAGCCATGTTCAAGGAGCATCAGCTGGTATTCGATGTTTTGGGGGTGGCCTTGTGGAAGTATATTTATGTTAAGATCCCCAGCAACGATGATGTTTTTGAAGTGGGAAATGTTTTTTATGTGAGTATCGAGAGCTATTATAAAGGGCGCAATGTTGTGTCTGGATGGTGATCTGTAAATAGCGAGTATGCACGTATCTGAGTCAGCAATTATTTGTAAACAGTTAGAGTTTTCTAAAGCGATTTCTGATACAGAAGCGTTAAGGCTATCTTTTATGTAAACAACAACTCCATCATTTTGATTTTGGTTTTTTGTTGTGAGATAAGTGGAATAGTTTTTTTTGTGTTTTACAGCAAAAGTGATGGAGATCCAGCATTCCGTTAGGATAATAATTTTGAAGTCTATTTTAAAGGTGGACAAGAGCATGTCTAGTTCGTCATAGTTTTTGCTGATTGATCTTATATTTTGGTTGAGTAGAGTTAGGGTGCCCGGGTTGCTATAGATATTATCGCATAGTTTTGTATCATTTGTTGAATAATGTAAGTGAGTGCTTGTTGAGTTGATTGAGTTTAGTAATTCGGCCATATTAAATTATACACAATACATAAAATTTACATAAGGGGGGAATTAATAATCTACGTTTGTTTTCCCATTTTTTTCAGATCATTTTCATGTTTGATTTGGATAATTTTATCCCCAGTTGCTTTGCGGACAAGCAATTTGCTAGATTTGAACCACACAAATTGGTAGAGGGTTTCTTTAGCCGTTTGCTTTGTTTTCCAAAGAAGTTCCTTGAAATACGGTGAGAGAACTTCACTGAGAAAAATGGGAGAATTAGAGTCTAAGGATTTGGCCGCATTTTTAAGAGAGAGCATTGATTCCCGAGTTTTTTGATTATAGAAGGCGATGTGGAGTTTGTCCGGGGTATTCCTTCTTCGATCTTGAGTCCTGGTCACCATGCGTATGTCTTGCTAACATAAATATCTATTTAAAATACCAATAATTCTTTCATAAGATAGATTCAAGGTGTTCGATTTTGGTTATTATCACAGGTGCGTACTTAAATTAAATTCTCTAATTTAAAGAGTTTATTTGAAAATTGAATTTTGATTGAGCGATCGATGGTTTGCAAAATGTTATTCTCACACATTTTTGACAGTTTCGTAAGAGTTTTTGTAGCAGTTAAAAAACTTTTCAGATATATTGGCATGTTGTTCTAATAATCCAGAAACCTTCGCGAGGGTAGAAAGAAGATATTTTGAAAGTTTCAAACATTTCCTATGCTTAACGTAGCAATACATAAACAACACACAAGCAAGCAAACAAACAAACATTATTTTTTTATATATATATGGTCGATAATACACTCTAACAAAATGAACAAAAAAATTTCAAACCTTTGGAAAATATAGTGAAAATTCATTTTATTCAAAATATTTCATTTGCTCACCTGTAGAACCAATATTAGGAAAAATCCCCGATTCTCCGTATATGTGCGCAATATAACTCAAAATTTCAATTATTAGACATTTTTAGAATTATCGAATAGAAGTAACGCGAAACATCGAAAAGTAATACACGAATGTGTAATGTATCGGGAGCATCTTTTATCCTCGTCCTATATTGCTCTTCACCTCCCCCTTACCTAAAATTAATTTTAAGGCAATAAAACTCCATCTTCAAGCAACATTATTACTACAAGAGACTATTTTGGCTTGACTTAAAATAGATTTTAGTTTTTATATTAGTGTTTAAGCTGTTTGTTTCTTACAAATAATTAAATAAATAAAATGTATGTTTTGACGGAAATATCTTAATATATATATTTCTTCTGTCCGAGTGTATGTCACTGAACTCCTCCTAAACGGCTGGACCGATTTTGATGAAATTTTTTGTGTGGGTTCAAAGGGATTTGAGAAGGTTTAGATTCACAATTTGGTCCACTGGAAAATGTTCTTTTAACTAATTTTTTATTTCTAAGGAGTTGTTGATTTTGTAATGTTTTACATTGGATCCGGCAGACTGCGCTACCATCGCAGTATCGAATATTCAATATTATTCTATTTTAATTTTAGTTTGTCCCGACAGTTGTGTACAGGACAACGTCTGTCGGGTCCATAAATAAAATAAATTGTGGAACATTCCAGAACACTCTCGAATGTTGTCCTGAGCGAAGCCGGGTAACCCAGCTTGTAAGATTTCAAAATACCGTAATCTGAGACCGGTGGATGAAGAAATGCTACCGGCTGTCCACTCGCGGTTGTGAGGATGGTACTGACTGTTGCCAGCGCTGTGAGAATAACGTGGTCCAAGTATAAATAATTATTTGCAATATTTACTCGCTTCATTATCCATGATACCGAAATACGCGGTTTATTCTTTTGAAATATTTTTAAATAATGCAATGTACCCATTCTTTCATGTTGTTAAATTTTCCGTATAAAGAGCTTGAAAGGGTTGAGAGAGGTAGGAATTTAGTATTGTTTAGTTTTGGAGAAGGTTTTGTTGCAACTAAGGCGGGAGTAATCATGTTGGAAAATTTGAATACGTTAAAATAATTGTCGGGGTTAAATTGAGCAATTAAACCACAAAGGATATCACAAAGCCACTTCAGAGAATAACATGCACTTGCTTTAAATATTCGTGTAGCAGAAAATAAGTCAGTTTAGGATATATATTAAAAGTATTCAAAATCTGCTCTTTCACAGATGGCGCTAATTTAATTATTTACAAAAAAGATTTTTTGCAAGTTATGCTTTAAAATATGTACGTTTACATACTGAAAACACAGTTTTCATTAAAAAAACGCAATAATAATTTTTTTATGTGTTTAATTCGTAGAAAGCTATTAAAATTATTTTTTAAATTTAATTGAAATCCATTTGAATAAAGTGAAGAAAGTATCTTAATTTTTTTTATTACTGTAACAGCTGTTTTGGCTTACAAGTCCATGTTAAACCTATGATTAGATCAGTTTGAGATGACTTATGTTTATAATTTTATTCGATTTCGATTCCTACGTACCTAAAATGATTATCTAGGCAATAGACAATCTATTGTCACAATTGGTTTCTCAGTAAATTGGTTTGACCGGTAATAAATCAATTAAGGCACTTTAAAAATTAAGAATGGTCGGATATATATAGAATCCTATAAATAAGTTATCTGAAAGTGGTGTAACAAAATTTAAAAATGGCCGAAACAGCTGTTACAATAATAAAAAAATTAAATACTCGCAGAATTTAATAAAAACATTATTAAATTTAATATAAAGTAAAATAATAAAAAAATTAAAAATACGGTAACATGGTTAAAAAATACGGCACCAGTGTACTAACTGCTTGCCTCTATCCATAGTCATTGGGACAACGGCATTTTAATTGGTGAATGTTGTGAGGCTAAAGGGAACGGCCTAAAAGGCTAAATGAAGTGGCGACGCAGACCAAAATACCAAACACGTTAAAGCCATTATAATAACGTAGTATTTATATAGCGCAGTTTTGTGTTATTTCACTTCAAATAAGGAACGTTTCGTTTCTGAATGGTAGTCTTTCACCAGGACCACCAGTCGAGGGGCAAGGCTCTTGATACGCAATCCAAAGGTTGCGGGGTCGAATCCCGGAGTGCACAAATAAATTTTATTTGTGTTATTTCACAATTTATTCATTAAAAATAATAAGTGGTATATTTGCGGCACGATCCAGATTGGAAAATACTTTCAGTATCGCCCTGGTTTAAGATCGCCATTCGGAATTGAAAAGTTGTTTGAAATGACTTAAGCCGTTGTTTGGTGACCAGATCTGAATAGCCAGGTACTTCCCCAAATTACTCAACCCCATCTCTTTCCCATCCCTACTACCTCACAACTAACCCAAATTGGGAAAGCCGTAGCCTCACTGGCTCCAGACGGGAAAAGCTGGAACTCTTGTAAGGTATTTAAAATAAGGACAGAACCGGGAGTATTTAAAATAAATCGCATTTAAATCTGCACAAAGTGCACCAACGGCTAGGCTGAGCATTTATTTCATAGAGTGGTTTTTTTTTTTACATGAGCTCCACAAAGGAGGCCCTGAGGAAAATAATTTCCCTCAGGGCCTATGTCATCTTTGGGGATGCTGTGTGGAGGGTTTTTTAAAGGAATGTAAGGGGAGGAGAGTTCTGGGAAGGAAAGGGGTTTAAGGGGTGGGTAGGAATTTGGGGTTCAGTGTGTCCTGGTCATCCGCCTCCAAGACCTAGACCAACCTCACCCCATGAACCCGGGCACCCCTGCTAAATCACCAAACGTAGTGAACCACTTAGGGTGACCTATAGCAGAGGTGTTGGTTATCCAATAAAGTTTCCCGGGGCGACGGTACCCATTCCCGCCTCCCAAATTGAAGAGTTGTCATAATATTTGTATTTTTTTATTATTGTAGAAAGCACTCACTTTGTGGTTTGACATATTAACTAAAATAAAATACTTTTTTGTTTAAAACCACGAGATTTATTAATTTATGAACCGACCGGTTTCGCTTTAATCAAGCATCTTCAGGGTACAAATTAATACTAAACAATAAGTACATAGTGTGTGCTTATATATAATCACAAATATAGAGGGAGACAACATGATACAAATATAACAAATACATTGATGGCCATAAAATACATTAACATAAGTAAACAAGTACACAAAGCATCAACTGGCATGGGGTAAGGAGCAGTGTTTCCAATAAGGGGTAAGGAGTCTGGGGTAAGGAGTAAGGAGTAAGTAAGCACTGGGGTAAGGAGTCTGTTTCCAATAAACCCTTAAATAAATAAAAATTCCCAGTGCTCCTTACCCCATGCCGTTCGATGCTTTGTTTCTCCAGATTTATTATTGTAACCCATTAGTCACATAATTATCTTTCGGTTTTTTCCATTACTTGTGTACTTATGTTAATGTTTTTTATGGCCATCAATGTATTTGTTATATTTGTATCGTGTTGTCTCCCTCTATATTTGTGATTATAAGCACACACTTTGTACTTATTGTTTAGTATTAATTTGTACCCTGAAGATGCTTGATTAAAGCGAAACCGGTCGGTTCATAAATTAATAAATCTCGCGGTTGTAAACAAAAAAGTATTTTATTTTTATTGAATTTTTACGTTATCACAAAGCACTACTGTACCAAAATTATTTTCAAGTGGCATAATTAAATTTCTATTTTGTTCAATATTTTCTTAATAATATTTAATAAAATAAGATTGAAGAACCATTTCTTAGAAGGACAATAATCGTGGAAATATCTAATTAATTGTATCCCTAACTCAATGTTTTAATAATTACACAAAAGAAAATGTCATCCATAAAAGTCCATAGAACCAAGACAGGAATAACAAACAAGGTTTCACTTCACAGAATCTCTTAGACCTTAGGTATATAAACAATTTATTTGTGTCTTCCTGGAACCGGAAGACGTATCTTAGTGAATCGGAGGCGGAAGCGTTTAGGAAATGAATAGAGGCAGGAGGAAATGAAGCCGAACTGATGGTTGCAAGTTAGTCAATGTTTCACACGTTGTTTAAGCTATTCATATGTGTTTTCTCATCCTTGTTCAATTCGTGGAGAGGTAAAGAAGATACGTAACTACGTCGATGAAGATACTTCAAACGTTTATAGGCAGGTTGAACATAATATTAACGTTCAGTTTTTTAAGAGATACTTTTAAATATTAACTCAATACATGAGACCTTTAGGAAAATAATTTTCTTAGAGCTTATGTCATTCTTGGTGATGTTCTTTTTGTGGAGTGTCCTTTTGGGGAGAGAAAGAAGTGAAGTGAGTGGGTCTCTTCAAGACCCGTGTAGTAGGAGGGAGAAAACCCGGAGGTTGGCAAATCGTTCCACAATTTAGGAGGCGAGATGGGCACCGACGCCTAGGAAACCATTCATCGGATAACCAACATCCCTGCCATAGGTCACCCCAAATGATTCACTACGTTCGGTGAACTTCGGTTCGGTAAAAGGGGCACCCTGGTTGAGGTTTGTCCAGGTGCATCTGTCCACCTACTGCGCGGTGGGACTCTTCTTTGACTTCTTCAGCCGGACTATCTCGACCCCCAGACCCCTCTTACCCTTTTCCTTCCCTTTCTTTCCTTAGAAAAACTAATATTAATGAATACCTTTAACCCAGCATTCACAAAAATGACTTACGCACCGAGGGAAAATATATTCCTCAATGCCCCTTGTGTGGAATTAATGAAAATAGCTTAGCTATTTCACAACAGGTGCACGTACGAGTATAGCAAAAATAATATGAAATGCACTTTCCGCGAATTATACTAAACATAATAAGAATTATACTAAACATAAACTTAACATTTTAATTTTATTCGAGAAGTTTTTGCACTTTCTGCAAATTGTTATTAATATAATATGTGTCATTTGTTTGAAGTTTCTATGGATTTTTAATGTAACTGTACTATCGTCTTTTGGAAGTTTTATTTCTAAGTTTCTAGAAGTTTTACATCTAAAATATAGAAGTTTTTTCTAATATATAGAAGTTCTTCAGAAGTTGATATAACTGAGAAAGATTTTTTTTTTTGCAACTTATTATATAATATCCACGCTTCAAAGGCGAATAGATCACACGTTGTAGAACACATGCAGAAGTCACCTTCGACTCCCAGCGCTTACGGAATATTTACTACATATTTGAAACTATTTCGAACCAATTTATTTATTTATTTATTTATTTATTTATTTATTTATTTATTTATTTATTTATTTATTTATTTATTTATTTATTTATTTATTTATTTATTTATTTATTTATTTATTTATTTATTTATTTATTTATTTATTTATTTATTTATTTATTTATTTATTTATTTATTTATTTATTTATTTATTTATTTATTTCAAAAACATACGGCACAACATGTGCCATTAACATAAATTATATTATATATGTATTATAAAACAATAACAAAACGAAAGTAACAACATAAATTGAAGTTAAATATAAAAACAAAAGGTAAAAAAAGGAGTTGAGGTAGTAAGCAGTAAGTAAAAAGTAAGATAGATAAATGAAAGCATAAAGTAAAAGCATAAAATTATAAAATATAAAGTATAATGAATAATTTGACTATTATTGGTGTGCAAACAGAATAAAGAATAAAGAAGAATACTAGCATAGTTTTGTATAACAAATGTAGCCACTGACTTTTGGATCTAGCCCATTTAGCACGCACTCTGCTTTTCTCACACTTGCCTAGCATCGTATATCGCCAACCCATTTTAATTAAAAAAAAAAAAATAATGGACTTTCAAAAAGTGGTGAAATATCGTTCAGCTTATGAAATTTAAGCAACCAATCTGACTTTTGGATACGGAATTGGCCGATATGGCATTTCTCGTGTTTTTCTTTATTACATTGTATGAAAACAAACTTGCTCACTTCAAAAGGATTTTTATGTAAAAACAATCATCCGTTGTGTCTGATTTCCAAACATTTTCTATTTTCTAAACAAATAATTTTGTTTTCATAATAGAGCGACTATTTATTTATTTATTTTTTTATTGATCAACGCCCTTTTTCAGGGCTTTTACATATTAATGGTAATAAATACAATATTTATTGTACATAACTGAACTGCTTCAGTAAAAATATTTTATATTTGTTTAAAGATGTCCACGGACTTGGTGTGATTGTTTCCTTCCATTAGTATTCTGGGTAAAGAGGAATACATATGGTAGTTAGTCCTAGAATTTCTGCACTGAAGTAAATCCTGACTTCTTGTATTGCGTTGTGGAATCCGGAAGCTTATCAATTCATGCAATACCGGACTATCAACTAAATTATGTAGAATTTTATATAGAAATACCAAGTCAGTGAAAATTCTTCTGTCTGACAATTTGAGCATATTCATATTATTTAACAGAGTGTTGCAGTTCAACATTATTGTTGAAATCCCCATTTTGAAATTTAGAAAACGTAAGAATTTGTTTTGTATTCTTTCAACAGCTTGTACATGTATGTTGGTCAGCTACTACTGCAGAAAATTCAAATATTAGAATTCGTTTTTTTTTTGGACAAGCTTGGAATAAATGTCAAATAAGAGTTCCTATATTAAAAATATAATTGGTAACGATTATAAAGACTGAATGATAAATAGAGTATTTTTTTATTATATTAACGAACTTCCAAATATTTACATAAAAATAAACATCCGGAATGTTTGTAAGCTCATAAATTCCAAACGAATGAACTAAATTGGATAAGTTATTCTTTTTTTCTTTGAGCTATAGCATTATGAAATTTAGGTGGTAGGCGAGATGTTTGAAAACTGAATGTAAGGGAATGAATATATGGAATGCGGGAGGGGATGGGGGTGGGGTGGGGGGGAGATATTTGATAAGTGCAAGCGCTACAGTAATTTCCCGTAATACCACGCGAGCGAAGCCGCGGGAAAAGCTAGTATAATATATTTGTAAAAAGCAATAACTTTGTGGCTCGCCATAATTTACAACAAAAAACACATAAATTTGTTGTGGACTACTTTTATTTTATTAACACTCTACCGGTTTCGGAAAGACCCTTCTTTCGTCAGGAGAATATTTTAACTGATATAGTAACAGTTACAATATTCTCCTGACGAAGGAAGGGTGCTTCTGAAACTGGTAGAGTGTAAATAAAATAAAAATGGTCTATAACAAATTTATGTGTTTTTTTATTAAATTTTTTTATTGTAATAATAATACAATTTGGCTGATTTACATAGCGCCATTCTTCCTTGTTTTTTAAAAAGACCCGTGTTGTAGCAGTGAGGAAACACAGAGTGAATATTTAACTTTTCATTGAATCTCCGAATTCAGTGAGAAAATTGGCCAAATTTTAATATGTTCCAAAAAAATCCTTCCACCAAAAAAACTCACGCCAGATCGAATAATAATAAATAAGGGCCATTAAAACAAAAAAGCGTAATTTGATTTGGGAGGACGCTTGCGCAATTTATCGCCGCTTTTTTCAATGAACGCTGGGACAATTTTCATTTGAAATTCCTCCCCGTCGCTATAATAGGAAATGCCGAGAAAAAAAATTGGCGGTACAAATTCAAATATGTATGTTCATCTCACAGGCGGTCGGTCGCGGGCATATTTGTGTAATTAATTAATTGTTTCGGGCAATAAATAACTCGAATCCGTTGACATTGGCTCAACCAGGGGGACTTATTTGAAACTCGATTAACGTTAGTCTAGTGTTTGAATAGGCTTGTGACGCCAGCACGCTGTTTAGAATTGGATGAGCAAACCTTACGTTAAATCCAATTACCCAACCCCTTCTCATAATATGTACCTAATTATTATTCCTGGATGACGACTATGTTGAGTCCAGTTTGCCTCATCAAGTGCGCTGTTCAAAGCTGGAAAAGCATATACTTAAATACTAGTAATGTATGGATATTAAAAATGGGTAACAGAAAGTTGCGTTCACACACACACACACACACACATATATATGAAGAATATTTTCTCGGTTTACCCGCGTAACGTAGTCCTTAAAACGACTTTTTAACTCCTGACGTTTCGGACAGATCTCACTGTCCATCTCAGAGGCCTAATGTCTTGAGTTTTGTCTCAAACTGATCGCTTTCGCGTGTCTGTTTGGTTCAGAAATCAAGACCTAAGTGAGTGCTAATGTCTTGATTTCTGAACCGAAGATCTGATTCTGATATGATATATATTTGAAAGCTTTAACTCAGTTTTTTTTGTTGAAGCAGGTCTGTCTGTTAAATGATTGGCAAACTCGGAAGAGTTATTATTTCGTAAACAGAGTTCGTGTGCATGTGAAAAAACTCTTCATAACAAAATGTCTAGAAATTGTTACCTGGCTAATGGCTAAGAAGTAAAATTTCAATTTTAAATAAAATTTAATGCACATTTAATTCAAAAACATATTTTTAAAGAAAAGAATATATTATATAATATATATTTTAAGAATAAAAATAAAGTACATCATTTTTTGAAAATTTGTCGGAAACTTTTTTTTTCGGTACTAGAAACAGATTCTCGCAAGTACTTTAAATTATTTTAATTTCATTTGGGAGTGCTTTATAACGTTTTGCATGTGGTAAGAATTAATTACACGATGGTTTTATATTTTTCACCCCTTAATAAGAGTACATAAGAATGAACGTGACAGAGCTGCCCTTATGGGTGCGTGGGCTTGTTCCTTTCTGAGACTTACGAATAAATGAATCCGACAGTCTGCAGGAAAATTGCATTGCAGTACCTACTAGTATTTTAGTATTCGAAAGTGAAATCTGCTGACGAATATCATAGCCTTTTTCCGATGGTGCGCGAGTTCCATGCTTTATTTCGGGTATTTATAGGGTTTACTCAACCCTAGCCGTAACGTATTCATTTGGGAGGCGGGTATGGGTACCGTTGCCTTGAGTATGTCGGGTTGGACTAGGTTTTTAAAATCTATTTATCTATATAAAACATGCGATTTTTCGATACCTGTCTAGGATATACCTGCGTCGAGACCCATTAATAATAATCTATCTTTATTGAACGAAATTTACAAGATTTAAATTTTAAAAAGTACATGTTCAGTTTAAATGTTAACAATGGTTTATAAGTTACATAAATACAAAAAGTTCACAACAGAAAACAATTAACATATGAACAGCGGGTACTTGAAAAATAGAAATTTATAATTATAAATTTAGGTCTGTGTTGAGACAGTATTTTTTAAATCAATTTATAATCCTTATGAACATGCTGCATTTATATTCAAATATAATCATGCATTAGATTGGTTGCATTAATAATAATTTCGAATAATAACAACCAGAACATTGGTTTCATTAATAATTTCGAATTTAGGTGAATGTACCGGTAAAGGCCCTATCATTATTTTTGATTCAAATTTTTATATTGCCTGATTATACCATTGGATTTTGGCTATCATTAGATAAATCCCCACAAGTAGCTCTGAACAACTTAACGAAACAGCGCTTGAAGCAATCACGTAGATTTCGACGTTAACACACCGAACGTCTTTTTCTACTATGCTTTCCATAATTTTTCACTTGATCATCGTTTGTGCCAATCAATCAAACAATCAAAAGGACTAAAGTCTCATCTTGTTTTACAATCACCAATGCTAGATACTTCAAAGGTAACCCTGTGAGGGTTGTAGTTTGGGGTGTGTAGAGACTCTAGATAGCAGTTAGCAGTGAGAAAAGGTACTAAACAGTTCACATCATTCACCCTCGTTTAACCCACCTTTTAGGTGTGGTAATGATATCGCTCATTCTTGCTAATTTAGTTTAGGTTAGGTTTTACTAGTTTTTCGGCTTTCAAACGCAACTACAATGAATTAACAGATTCAAAACGTTTGACCACATACTTACATACATTTTTACAGAAAAGAAAAACGTAGTATTTCAATTTGAATTACGAATGAAAACATCAAAGCTTAATTTTTAATGGGACAAGGGAGAAGTTTCCTGGTTGCAAAATTTTCTCATGTGCTGACGATACTGCAATAACAGTCCAAGGAAAAACATATGAAGATACAACTAATAAAGCTGACAAATATTTAAAATATTTCAAATATTACTATTGTCAAAAAGTGGCTAGATAGAAACCTTCTAACTTTAAATTATGAAAAAAATATTTTATTTGTATCCCTTTCTATAAGACACAGAAGTCAGCTCACAAAACTAATCTTAATTCAATAAAGTTTCATAACGTAAATTGTAACCCAACCTCATTCAACCTCAATTGTAGCTCAACTGTGCAGAGAAATCATCATGAAAAATGATTAAAATTAATTAAATTGGTGTAACCATAGATTGTCAACTTAAATGGACCAACCACATAGAAAAAAAACTGTAAACAAACTAAGATACTTAAATTATATTTTTAAAAGAATGTACAATAAAATAAATATTAAAACCATATAACTTATTTATGACGCACTAGTTCATTCATCTCTTTCCTACGGAATAATTGGTTGTGACGAAACTTACAACAATCACGTAAAACCTATAGAAATTGCCCAAAAATCAATTATTTAGATTATGTACAAGAAAACTAAATCCTTTCCCTCTAATAATTGGTTGTGACGAAACTTACAACAATCATGTAAAACCTATAGAAATTGCCCAAAAATCAATTATTTAGATTATGTACAAGAAAACTAAATCCTATCCCTCCAATAATTGGTTGTGACGAAACTTACAATAATCATGTAAAACCTATAGAAATTGCCCAAAATCAATTATTTAGATTATGTACAAGAAAACTAAATCCTATCCCTCCAATAATTGGTTGTGACGAAACTTACAACAATCATGTAAAACCTACAGAAATTGCCCAAAAATCAATTATTTAGATTATGTACAAGAAAACTAAATCTTATCCCTCCTAGCAATTATTTAAGGAAACCGATATTTTGGACCTTAGACAGACCTATAGTTTTCAATATGTTAAATTTATTTACTTCCAAAGAACAACCTTTTAAAAAATTCAAATCGTTCTAGCCAAAGATGTGGCGCCTGTGAGTATGCTATACCCCACTGGTATAGGTTGGCCCAAAGGCATATTAGTTTAGTTGCTCCAAAAATGTATAATTTACTATGTACAACCTTTAAAGAGAACACGTGTCAAAATCTCCAATCTTTTATAAAGTATACCAAAACTTGGCTAAAAAACACTGAAACATATATTTTTTTCTTATAAGTTTTAACAAAGCCATTAATAATTACAAGTATCATTAGACAGCGTTTAGAGTAGAAATATGTTATTGCGTGCTTTATCTTTTTTTGTCTTTTAATTGCACTTGTAACATTCATTCTTATAAAACTTTCACAAATGCAATAACAACAGTGCAGACTCTTATTCTGTTGTAGTTTTTAATGAATCAAATTGTAAACTGTTGATTTCCCTAAAATAAATGAATATGGAGGTAAAATATCTGTTAATTTTCCAAAATTAATAAAAAGGAAGGTGTTTAAAAATTGCGGTTGCGCAATACGTAATTCACGATAATAAATCTTCTCAGTGCGTTTAATTTTAATAAAAGTGCATCTTTGATTTAGAAAAAAAAACCGTTGGAATTAATTAATGTAATCCTAGGTGTTAATATTAATAAATAGTATGAACAAATTTTGTGTAAAATATTATCTGATATTAAATTACGTGCATTTATGTATTGTTCATAAAAGTCAGTTGCATATACAATTTAAAAAAAAAAATTAAAAACTATAATAATTTTCAAATTAGGATAAACTTATTAATTATATATAATATATATACACTTAATTTCGACATAAAATTAAATAAATGATGTGTGCTTATTGAAAGGCAGGTTCATAAGTTAGCAAAATACACCAACAAAACTTAAGAAAGACGTCTCTCTTTTTTGTCTTTCTTTAAATCATCAGCGATCCGTTGCAGTTGCCTCGGGAGGGTGGCGAAGATGTGGATGCATTAATTCATTGTCAATCTTCTTTGAAGCGCCGCAGTTGCACAGGAGCCTTTTTTCCAAAAAAATACTAGCATGCTTTTGCATATCGCGTTTTCTTTAACTATTTTTTGCATTAACCCATTAGTGGAAACGTTGAAAAAAATTGAAACACAAACTATTTTATTTCTTTCAGAACTGCGTAATAAGAGTATGCCGACTGCAATACCTGGAAAAAAAAAATAAATTTCATAAAAATGACTAAGTTTACCTACTCGACTATCAAACAGAAACAAAATACAACTGAAAATTTAGCGCAAAATTAAAAAAAAAAATTGTTCCTTTATACGATAGTGAGCTCTGGCGTCATAAAATTATGCATTGCTAACCGCTCATCCGATTGCGATAAAACTTTGGGGATTTGATGTGCGCGTGCCCGCGATGGCTTTTATATGTAATACTGAGCTCTGGCGAGATGAAATTATGCATTGCTGAACCGTTCATCCGATTGCAATGAAACTTGTGGATTTGATGTGCACATACCCGCGATAGGTTCCGTATACAACAGTGATCACTGGCGTCATGAAATTATTCGTTGCTTACCGTTCATCCGATTGCGTTGAAACTTTGGTATAAAAGATTTGAAATGCCGAAAAAATATTAGGCTAGCTTTACACTCGTAAGTTTTTTTCCCGTAAATCGCTCGTGTAAGCGATTTATAGCAAAATCATCAATGTCAATGACACCAAAAGCCACTTAACGTAATTTATAGCAAGTTAAAGAACTTGTCCTTTCGGAAGTTTTTTGACAGGTCTGATCTTGTCCGCGCGAATTTCCAACCTTCTCACAGCTTATAAAATCAGTTTGATAAGCTGAGAGACTTGCCGGAAGAAATAGTATCTGGATCTGAATAGCTAGGTATTATTCCACCTTCCTCTTTCCTATCTCACTACCTTCACCCTCATAACATACCCTAATAGGGGATGCCATAGTCTCACTGGCTCCAAACGGGAGCCGTTGGGACTCTTGTGCGGTGTTCATATTAAAAAAAGTACCAAAATGCGCCCTTGCGAAATGTCAAAAATTAAAAAAAATTGTTTTCATTTGATTTTTTCCTATAAAACTAGTATTTATTTCCTTTTATTTAAGTTTTCTAAAAATGAGCAACCTTCTATTCAATTTTTTTACGAGAAAAACTCTCTTTTTATAACTTTTGAAGGTTATTCCCATCAACGTAATATAGAAGGTGGCAATAGCGAAATTGGAAAACGCGCCGTCCCGGTTAGACGAGAGGTCTGGGTTCGAGTCCCAGTTGCGACCATTGTCTTTTTCTGTTTTTCTGTGTCTTGTTTTCTTTCATATTTTCATTTAGATTTAAAGTGTTATCTTCTTCTTCAATGATAACCTTCTATTCAATTATCGGTCCAATCCTTTCTAATCTCAATGTTTTCTGTTTTTAAAATTACGTACTTGAATACGAAGTCGGTTGCTGCAAGCAGCTGTCAGATAGCTGTCATTCGGATAAAATTAAATAACTCGCCTACGACGGCATAAAAGCGCGTGGAGAATTGTTTAATTAAAGCCAAATTCTATTTCAACCCTTTATTTGGGCCTTTTCGTATTTATTGACAAAATTGCGTAAATTTGACAGTAGCAGGTTGTTGAAAGGAAGCCATCTTACCGAAAATAAATTTACAGATGTAAACGATTGCAACTTCCGAACAACTTCCGTAATCATTAATTACTACAAGTCGGTTGTATATGTAAACGCTCCTGTGAGTAACCTGTCAAAATCTTACGTAATCCGTAAACTTTAATTGAAATTTTAAAGAGTGTAAAGCTAGCCTTAAAACATAAAAGAATAAATAATTTTACATTTTTTAATGTTTCGTGGCAGAGGGTGTTAAAGGGGCCTCCAGATGTTGTAAGTAGTTTTTGAGAATTATGTAAAGCCAACAGGATTAGCTTTCTTTCCGGTGGACCCATTTCTGGCCAGGGGGTGGAATAGAAAGCAAAAGCTATTTCTTCGCTCTGAAAATACAAATCATAAGAATAAATTATAGTAATATATAGTTCCGTAAATAGTAGACCTCGGGTCTAAAATAGGACGTGTCTAATTTTTTCCTATTTAATAAATCAAAACCAAAAATTTCCTCTGAAATCACACGGCTTGTCAGTAGGTTTTTTTTCAATATATTTTATTTTGCTATAAAACTTAACATTTTATATCTAATATAATCTAATCTTCAACTTCTATAATACGAAAATTTAGACTTCACAACCTTGAGACATAGTCTACGAAAAATTTTTAGCCTCCTTAACATTTAACGGGAGTTCGTTGAACATTTTAAAACATTTATAATAAATATTGTTTTGTGTTCCCGATAAATTTGTTTTAGGAAGCCTAAAATCGTTGCAGTTTCTCGTAGGATAACAATGGACTGTACTACTAATTCTAACATTATGAAACATATAGTCTGGTAACATTTTATTTTTTAACTTGTAAATAAATACTAGAGTATTATGGACTAGTCGTAGCCACACGCTTAGGATATTGAGTTGGCGTTGCGTGGTTTTTTATCTTAGTGTATCTGTTACAGCACAGTATAGACCTCATGCCACTGTTCTGGATTATTTCCATTCTTTTAATTTGTGTTTTATTGCACAGAAAGATAACACTTGTGCAGTAGTTTAGGAGGGATGCTACAGTAGTGTTGTAACGTTTATTAAATTTTTAAATAAGGCATTTATACCATTTGTCCAAAGAAACGTCCACAAATTTCTTTTTTCAAACTTTCTTCAAGCAGGTAGGTACCTTTCTTTGGGTTGGTTTCTTCAGGTTGCTCAATCTATTACAATATATTATACCTTTGAAATTTGATGTTAACATAATGAAGAAAAACGACATTGTAATAAAATATAAAGCACGGTTTAGAGATTGCTCACATTTACAGTATCTAGCGTTGCCCAGGCTTTAGATCATGTCTCTAATTTTAGATCTGAATATATTTAACTCATTCAGATCTAAAAATAGTGTAACTAAACTCACCATTATTGATTCTTCTTTTCTACCTACTGTTAAATTCAAATTTATATTAAATTTGAGAGAACGGACTCCGGGTGCCGATAGAGACAGAGGGGGAGAGATGAAATGAAAGGCGGTCAGTCGTAGTAGTGAGTCAATGTCATTTATAGTTGAGCTACGTAGCTGGGGTCGGAGCGGAGCGAAGTAAGAGTGAAGCGTAGACGGGTGCGTAGGTTGCGGTGTGATGAGGTCGTGAATGCGGCGGTGAAGATCCCAGATCTTCAGATCGCCGGTGCGTTGATCTACACCGTGCGTGGGGGAGGATGACTAGATCCAGGTGGTCGATCGACGTGGTAGTAACGCGATATGGTGGCTGTGAGTTCAGTGGGTCGGAGTCACACGTGACGCAGGAACCTTGTGAGGCGATGAGGATGAGATCTGAAGTGGAGCACGATGGGCTTCGGTAATCAGATGTCAGGATGAACCCCGAACAGAAAACACATCGGGTTTTGTTGTTGAGGGGCATCTCATGTCGTGGCGCGGACAGCGAAATGGTAGAGGATGAAGATGAAATGCCGTAGTTCTCCTGCCCTAAATGTCACACTGGATTTACTGTATAATCACATATTGATAATTGCACTAGGGCTGCACTGATCTGTTAACTCACTTGTTATTATGCGAGAGTGCCCGAAGTTAGATTGATTGAAATTTATGACTTGACTGGCGCGCTCGGGACTGCGTCCGCTTTTATAGCGTAGCCGACGAAATCAGTTATGTTCTAGAACACCGTGTAATCCGGTCACGATGCCAAACGGAGAATGCCCTCGAATATTCCGCCGCCGTATGGGCAAGCGGGCGTTTAACTCCGGAACTTTCGAGGAGGTGGCGAAAACATTGTGGCCGGGCAATGGGTAGGTAGGTGCTCACGGCGACTCACTGTTGCAAGTACTTAGCCGTCTCGGTACGAAAACGTAAACAAATGCACAGCGGTTTGTAGAATATTCGCTACAGGGACTCCTCTCCCAGCAGCGCGAAGTGCTGCGTTAAAAGATGAGGCCAGGGGTCGCAGGAAAGCCGGGTTGATGCTGGCCGGTCGGTGCGCCAAGTTGATGCGATGCGTTTCTATCGATTCCCTCTTTTGTAACGGTGTTACCGGTGTGTCGTGGTAACATTCTCGTCAGAACGTTGTGTGCTGCGTACTGCGTGTCCATATCACGTCGGGGTCACTATTGAAGCAAATAAAAGCAAACCTTTTTTTAGAACACCATTTAATCAAATTTATGTCATTAATAGGTACCTTAACAACAGTGCTTCTTCGATTTAATTTTTTTTTCTTTAAGAACAAACATGTTGTTTTAAATGTTAATTACTGTCTGGAATATAATTGTCCTTTCCCAAAATTCCTACCTACCTCCCTTTAACTACACAAGCAAATCAGTGCAGTGGCAACCTTCAACGAATGAGCATTATTTTTTTGATTGAGTGACGGTGTGTATTCTATTTGTATCAAATGATTAATTACGAGTTTACTAAAGTCTTCAAAAGTTTACTAAAAGTCTTCTTCAGTGACCATTCAATCTGTGCACAGTTGAACATTATATGTGGGATTTATGAACATCATAATTCCAGCCTACAGTGAGTTTTTACGCCATTCCTATTTTCCATTCTTTCCAGAAAGTTCCTATTTATTCAATGTCATTGCGCTTTAAAAGAATATTTGACAGTTAAATTGGTGTTGCCAACAAACAAATTTTGTAGTTCCATTTTTAATATTTTCTACTCTTAATTTTATGGCTGTATGTATGATTCATTGAAATAAATACGTACTTACACGTGTAACAAAAATTTTGGGATTTTTAATACAATCGTTGATTGAAAGATCCTTACTTTATTTTCCACTTTTTGTCCAAAGTGGCAGAATATGCATATTTCAATAAACTGGTATGGCAAACACATCATTATGCTTGTATCCTGGAAATAATAAAACAATTATAAATTCGTTAAACCGTATTCATCGTTTTATTATGCTCTATTGCATCGTTATACACAGGAATGAAAAATACATTTTTAAAAATTACTGCAAAAATGGTTGAGATTTAAGATTGATGTACAAGTTTGTGTCGCAACCTAAAAAGAAGAAAAAAACGAGTGCAGTTCACACGCGATTGAAGTGAAACCTTTGCCTACACATTCTCAACCAATAGGAGCCTTGGAAAGTTAGGTCATAATCAAAGCGGCTAGTGAGCGCAGTTTAACGCTTCGTAGTACTGCAATGCGTCATTTTCGTTTCATATCTCAATCAAAAGGAGCCTTGAAAATCGCGGTCATAATCAAAGCGGCCAATGAGCGCAGTTTGATTTGTACTGTAATGAGTCATTTCCGTTTTATCCGAATTTTAAATAACAATGGGGCTAAAGAAGTTTCACCTCAAAATCCTTTTTTTTCTAAGACCTAACAGCGAACTGTTTTTACCTAATTCTGCTCTTAGTAATTATTTTGTCACAAGTACGGATTATTAGTGAACCACCACATTTTTAGGGCAGCGGCCGCCACTGGTGAAGTGGTAGATTTGGTAAACACGCCTGTCCAGCAAATGGGGGATTCTGAATTGAAGTCTTGGTCACAAACTAAACTTAATCATTTTTTTTTTGTAAATTCGTTTTATTTGAATATTATTTCTTTGAGTCTGATAGGTATTATTGATCCTTACCTCTAGATAAACCAATGCAAAGCAAAGGCAAACTGTGCTTAGTGACTGTTGTAAAAACACCAGCCAGTAAAACGCGTTACATCGAAGTTCATTGGCGCTGAAAATAAAAGAAAATGAACAAAATAAATTCTTTTGAATGTAGCTATAACTTTGTGGTTATCCATTACAAATAATTGAAACAATATAACTTTGTTAGAACCACTTTATTTTTATCTACGCCGACCGGTTTCGGAACGACCGTTCCTTTGACTGTTCCTCATTTTATATTGGAAAAACAATTATGCGTGTACCAACATTTCGAAGATTCATTTTTATATGGATAGAAAGATATTAACTACGACACCTTAAATAAAAATATATCAAAATTCAAAATTCAAAAAACCATTTATTGCACAACAAAAAAAACACAAGTACAAAATGTGTAGCTCATAGACACATTCTATTTCTTCAAGCCAACCAAAATGTACAAACATTATAAACCAAACAATTACATGTTACTTATTTGAGAAAATTAAAACTAAAAATAAGAATAAACAAAGTTAATTTACATAAGATATTCATTAAGAGTGTAATGAAATTTGTTTAGAAGAAATGTTTTTAAGTGATGATTTGAATTTGAGTGTATCTTGTATTTGTTTAATGTTTTGTGGAAGGTTGTTATACACTTTAATGGCCATGTAATATGGTCCTTTTGGAACATTGTTTTGTTTGCTTTTGGTATTAATAAGTTTTCTGCGAACCTTGTAGCGTAATTATTTGTTGAATTTTTTTTTGGGAACTTGACCGGAGATGATCGCACTAACATACACAGCTCCATTATATATATATATGTCTGTGACTGTCAGAATTTTCAGATTTTTAAACAAAGGTCTACATGAATCCAGATGAGCAGAGTTTGCTGTTTTTCTTATGCATCTCTTTTGAATGATAAAAACATCTTTGGCGTTAACTGAATTTCCCCAAAAAATAAATCCTTATTTTATTACTGAATATACATAACCATAGTATGCAGCCATTACTGATTCGATGTTTAATATTTTTCTAAGGGTACCTAAAACAAAAGAAAATAGTAGCAAAAATACTGATTTTTCCTACTATTTTTAATACATGTTCTTTCTAGTTTATATTTGTATCTAGTTTTATTCCCAGCAGTGAACAAGTTTGGGAAGGTTCGATAATATTATTATTAAAGTTAACATTAATGTTTATGGGTGTATCTTGTACTGGACAAAATTTTAGAACTTGTGTTTTGTTCGTGTTGAGTGACTAATAGTATTTGTGATTAATAGAATCTCAGAAATTTTAATAAATTACTCACGTTTCGTAGAATTAGGTACTTGCTTCATAAATCGAAGTTATATTACGATCAAAATAATAATACGTTTGACATTTGACGTACCGTATTTCACATTCACGATTTTTTTCACTTAAATAGGTGAAGTTATACAGTGTGTTACGTTACAAATACACCGCCAATATAGAGGCGCGCGCACTACCCCCTCCCGCGAGCGACAAACCGAGCTGCCGCTAGACTCTCTCGAGCGGCAAGCCGCCCAGTCTTCAGCAAGCGAGCTTACAGGGCCCACGTTCCGCGAGAACATGGGCGACACGAGTTCAGTTTCGCCGGTTGTGCCACTTCCGGTCCACGCATGGACGCTGCGTAGTCTGAGAGAACAAGTGCGTGAAGCCGCTGTTGGCCCATAAACCAAACGTGAGTCAATTACCATGTTACCCTTTGTGTGCAATTAAATGTTTAGCCCTTACCACGCGTGATAGAGAAGAGAGACGGACATTCAAACTAACTTTCAGCTAGGATCGTTCCTTATGTATTATTGTGTCTCCTAGAATTGAATAAACTGTTTATGTGATAACCTACCGTGTTTTGCTTGACGAGAGAGGCCCTGGGAGAATGGAGAAGCGTGAAGTTCCGAACCACAAGCACTAGCCTTGAGGTTACGAGGAAATCCTGCTTGCACCGAATCCTGAGCTAGTTTTTATTTGGGGCAGATACAGCAGCTAATTGTATTAAATATGTGGGAGCTTTCTCCAACCCTGCCGATAGCATCAGCACGCCCGTTGACGCTAACACTGGCGCTAAACGTGGGGCCATTTAAATTTTTTTTCTGTTCCACCACGGCCTCGTTCCCAAGCAACAATTGTAAACTCTGAAATGTTATTATGATGTATTGTTTATTCCCAATTGTCTAGCACTTCCAACAGGAATCTCGGCGCGAACGTAATTTCGAATCACAATTTAAATTATTACGGGCGCGATTTTATCATTTGTGACTCGTCACTCGACAAAATATTACCGGTATTCCAACGCAAGGTGCCCAACCTAGGAAGTTGTCGCTGCGAATAATACAGTGATTACAAAGTGTCGGCCGATTAAAATTGCTATTTTCAATACAAGTGAATAGTGGAAATAAACACAAATTAAAGAAGAATTTATTCAACAATTAAAATCATGTACATGATAAACAAATCATCCGCTTGGTCTCGAAAGTGCTAAATATTTTTAATAATATACTAGTTTGCAGCTCGCTGGTACGTTCTTAAACGGACACTTGCTGACACCTAGGGAACAAGTGGATTTAAATTCTTTCTGTCATTTGACAATTAAGTATTTTTGACTCTGTCGTCTGATGAAACCGGATCATGCCATGCCATGCCAAATCACATTCGAATAATGCAAAAAATACTAAATTCGCGTTGACGTGGATTCCTTGACATCTGACACTATAATACCTTGTCAATTGACAAAGAAGGTAATATCTTGTCGAAAAGACGAAGGGAATTCGCGGGTAAATACCAAAAATTGGTGCTGTTTAAAGCCAGGCTATAGGAAGCCGCGTAATGAAACCATGCCCCCAAGATATTGTTGAATTCTCAAACAAATTACTTCCACGAAAACTTGTGAAAATTTTTTCCGATTTTTTCCTTTTTTCGATTTTTTTTATTTTCGAAATATTTTTTTTTTTTCCAAAACGCTTGGAGTTTTTCTAAAAAACGCATTGCCAGAGGAAAATCGCTGCCCAAATTTTCTCCAGTTTTCGGACTCTGAAAATTTTTTCGATTTTTCCTTTTTTCGATTTTTTTTAATTTTCGAAATATTTTTTTTCCAAAACGCTTGGAGTTTTTCTAAAAAACGCATTGCCAGAGGAAAATCGCTGCCCAAATTTTCTCCAGTTTTCGGACTCTGAAAATTTTTTCGATTTTTTCCTTTTTTCGATTTTTTTTAATTTTCGAAATATTTTTTTTTCCAAAACGCTTGGAGTTTTTCTAAAAAACGCATTGCCAGAGGAAAATCGCTGCCCAAATTTTCTCCAGTTTTCGGACTCTGAAAATTTTTTCGATTTTTTCCTTTTTTCGATTTTTTTAATTTTCGAAATATTTTTTTTCCAAAACGCTTGGAGTTTTTCTAAAAAACGCATTGCCAGAGGAAAATCGCTGCCCAAATTTTCTCCAGTTTTCGGACTCTGAAAATTTTTTCGATTTTTCCTTTTTTCGATTTTTTTTAATTTTCAAGAGCAATGTTGTTTAGTTACTTTTCACTGTAGTTTACTAGATAAAGATTATTTATAAAGTTTTTGATTTTTTTTTTGACAGAACAAAGCAAATACACCTAGCGGTAGTAAGTTAAATATCAACATCGTTTCCACGGCAATGATTTGTTTTCTGAAATTAGCAACAACTCGCTTTTGTTAGCGACAGAAAACGTATAATACATAAAATATATTAATATTTATAATTTCATAACGCCAGAGCTTACCATTATATACAGTCTATGGTCCTCGCATATAATGTAGCTTTCTATTAGTGAAAGAATTTTTAAATATTTTTATTGTTTAATGCGTGAAAGCGTAACAAACAAACCCGAGCAGTTTTGCATTTATAATATTAGTATAGATAGATACGTATATTACTTTTGTCATACTTCCATTTTTATTATTGTTTTACTTAGTTATGCTTTTATTTTACTTAAATTTACATTGCACGGAAGACATGGCACGACCAAGTGAATCAGATACTTGAGTCGGACGTTGTCAAGAGTCAGAATAATAGAAGAGCATGTATGAGACAATGTATGAATGTGAACGAAGCAAGGAGTGTGTGCCAAGGTCGAGTTGTTTGGTGGTCCGTCCTCTCTGCCTACCCCTGCGGGGAAACGGCGTGATGGTTAGTTAGTTAGTTTAATTTACATTTATCAAAATAGGTACTTATTTCAAAAACAATCTATCTGTGAACATATGGTTTGTAAAATAAAAGTAGAAAACATAGGAAGGCGCCACTGTTGTTCAAAAGGCAATACCAAAAAAATGGTGTCATGAAAGTGTGATGTTTTGAAAAACTATGATCGCAGGAAAAGTTTTCTTATTTAGGGGAAGGCCGGGCATGGTGATCAGCCCAGGCAAAGCGGATCCCCATCATTATTTCAAAATGGCGCACTCAAGTGCGCTCCCATCACGCCACGAGGTGCTCCCCGCGCCCCTAAATCGTATACAAATAGAGCTAGCGCAAGGACTCGCGTCGTTTGCGAAAAAAATAATAAAAATTAAAAACTGAACATTGCTTACGACTTTTCAAAGTACGTAATTCTGCAATTACTCATGTTCATATAATACTACTGTATTGGCTTGATTCTATCTTCAAAGTGCTTGTTTTCTTGCAGAAATGCTGCTAGTTTTATTGGAAATTTGTTTCTATATTTGATTTTAGGTTAGTTTAATTTCAACAAGTTGGGCAAAGCAAACACGGGTGAAGTGGACACAGTATCCATTTGCCCAACAGGTGATTGATGGTACCAGGATCAACAATGTTGATGAAACTGGAATCCAAACGTCAACAAAGAGACCACCCAAGATTCTTTCCACCAAAGGTAAGAAGCAAGTTGAAGAAGTATGAGCCTATCCAATTTACCCGTTGGATTGGGAAAAGTGGATTGCGGTTCTAATTTTAATGTGATTAATAATTTTAAGCAAAGAACTGATGTTAAGTTATGTCATTTTTTTTTGATTATACTAAAAAGTTAAATAAATATTGCTTCAAACTCAGTCATTATTTTTTCTCTATCTGTATCGGCTCTCTTCCCATAGCCCGCCAAATGTTAAGGTGTCCATTTTGCCCGGCCTTATCGTCATGATCACCCCCTGAAATAGCGTTAACGTTAGATGACCAGACGAAACTCAAGAAAGATGTAAAATGACTTCGGAAAGAAAATTAGGGCAGGATAAAAAGGCTTTAAGACTAGGGGTGAATGGCGAGAGAGAGCCAGTTGAGAGCATTTGTGTAGAAACCCAAATCCCACCCTGAGATATTATGATGATGAAAAAAATAATTTTTAAGATGACCAATAGATTTAATACTTACGTCAAAATGGCCGCATGTCTTTGCACAGCCCTCTTCAACGACTTTCTGAGTTCACTTTTATCGGATCCCCGTTCATATTCAATGTGAGATATTTGGTAAATCAGCACATCCATGTGCCCATTGATGAAATCGCAAAAACTTATAAAAATGCAAGTATACATTGTTGACGGGAAAAAAATTATAAAAAAAATTAAACTTCGAGTAACAAAATCAGCTTCAAACAAGGGGACATGGATTACATGTTCCCCAAAACAGTATTTTGGAAATATTAATAGCAAATCCATTGAAATGACAGTGTAAATGGAGAATCCTAAAAATAAGTACATGAATTTTAATGCAGGCTTCGTTTTATTTTTTATAACTGTTTTGTAAGCCTCTTTTTCCGGTGCAAGGTATTTATTGAAGAAATCCACCAAAGTTTCAAAAGATTGTCTGTAGAGGAAGAAATTGCAGTGTTTCACCATGACGACGGTCATATTGCTTTCAAAAAAGATGACGAGTATTGCGTCTCTAGCTGAATCGTAGTGTTGGGTAAACGAAATGATCAAACTGATAATAAGACTGGTGAGATGTATTATGAAGCAGGTGGTGCTGATTATTTGATGTACGCGAACTCTTATTTTATAAGGATTCCAACCAAGTATCCACAAAAATTTCACTAGGAATTTGTAAGAATCGAAAAAGCTGACGACCATCTTTTTGACTTTCTTTACGAGTTGTAAAACTGAAAATGGCAGCTGGAAGGCAAGTTTTCATGTTTTATACACCTCAGAAAGAAACATTCAGTAATAACTAGTATATACCAAGCGGTGGCTATTACAGTGCCGTACTCTAGGGAAGTACATAATTTTTAAACACACAAAAAACGCATAGGTAACAGGCCCGGTCCTTCCTCACATAGTATGGATGCTGCGCATCCCTTCCTTTCTAGGTGTATAATAAATGTAATAATATATATCCGTGAACAGCAATAAATACTGCAATTTAACGACACCGTCCAAACCTCAGAGGCAAAAAACAGCAAAATGCAACGCGCGGACCGGGCCGAAATACATATATAATACAATTCTCGGTGCTCGTGTGTCAAACGTCGTGTAGACGCACCAACACTAGCAACAGGATTCAGGAACAAAGTGGATTATCTGCTTTATTCTGTATCCACGATGTTAGAAGTTAATTAACTCGTTAAAAGTGAGATATTCGCGCATGCGCTTTAGTTCTGCGTGCCTAGTTTCGTGTGAAGCCGGATACGCATTCGAAAGGAGCATTCTGTGCATTATGCCTACGCGCAGAAATGCGCGTAGGCATAATGCACAGAATAGCACAACCAAAATGCGTGGATTAATTCAGTTCGTATTAGATTTGTTCGCGCGCCCATTTTGACAGTTTGGCTTGAATTTTGAATTACTGAAGTCGATTTATGCGTTGAAAATCTTTCAAATATGTATTTAATTAATTTAATTTTACGCCTAGATAAAATTGATATGAAGCATAAAGGATTTATAGAGCTAATTATACCTACTTTTTTTACAGTAATCGCATCTTGTTATTAGCAATTAGGTAGGTATATTCTTCAGCATCCCTTATACAAAAAATCACCGACCGACACTGATAGGTCCTATTTTTCCTAACTTCCCGGTTTTATGTGATCCGGAAACGTTGGGAATTATCTGGCCATTCCGATCTGGTCACCAAACACGGCCGAAGTCATTTTAAGCAATGTTTGAATTCTGAATGGTGTTCTGACTCTAGGGTGATACTGAGAGTCTTTTCCACTCTTAACCGCACCACAAATGTATCATATATTATTTAAAATATTTGTATTATTTTATAATTGTCACATGAGAACGGGTCGTTCCTACGACTACAAAATGGGTCTCTTTAAGACCCATGTTCACTCCATCATTTTAAAAAAAGACCTTCCACAAAGCGATCCCTAAGATGACGTATGTCATCTTTATACGCCGGGATTTGAACCCGCGACCACCGGATAGTCAAGGCCCTGAGGAAAATATTTTCCCTCGAAAAAGGAAGGATAAGGTATGAGGAGTGAGTAGGAATCAGCTGGTCAGTGTATCTTAGTCATTCGCCTCCAAGACCTAGATAAACCTCACCCCATGAACACGGGCACCCCTGCTAAATCACCAAACGTAGCGAACCACTTGGGGTGACCTATGGCAGAGTTGTTGGTTATCCGATAAAGATTCCCGGAGCGGCATTCCCGCCTCGGCAATGGTTACCGGGAATGGGGAATGGGTATGAGTAAATTGATAAATCAATCTTTCTCATCGGAACCGCCCTGCACAGTTGCAAGGGTTTAGCAATTTGAATTCTCAGCAGCTGGTTAATGGGCCTTATTTTTGGACAGAGAAGTGCCAAAACACTTACAAAGTAACGTTCATTAGGTGTAGAGTAAAATTGGATTCAAATACATGACTTCAAAAGAAATTTTAATATTTTCCACTAATTTTCATTTCCGATTTGATACTGACTTTTATTTTCATTGTGCTCTATTTGTAAACCGCACCACTTGGGTCACACGGAACTCGGAACACTTGTGGCTAATGAGAAGGTGCATATTTAACAGTTAAATTGCATTCGCTTTGCAGTTTATTGCTTTTATTTAAAATTGCCCTATTAAGTGTGAGAAAAATAACAGACAAGGAATAAAATGGCCCTTGTTTGTTTATACTGCGCAGTACAAGGCTGTGCGATTATAAAATAAACTGATACTATAAAATGCAAATTAGGGTAGTTGTTAGCAAAAGATAGAGGTCGGGGGAAAGAAATGAGTTAGAAAAGCGACACTTCATATTATTTTATTTTTATTTTGCAGAAACAAACCGTACATAATTACAAAGAAGAAAATAGTTACAAAGTTATAGAAGTTAATACCATAATTGGTTCCAATCATATGTCGCTGTTTTACATATATTTATACATGTTTTTGTGTGATATATTGTACATTTACCTAAATTAAGTTGTTATTATATATACTATGGAAGAAGAGAGGTGTGTTGAGTGTTTGTGTGAGTGTATGTGTACGTGTGTGTGTGTGTGTGTGGATGTGGATGTACGTGTTATGTGTGCGAGTTCAGTGTGCCAGAAATGGTTTTTTAAATTGAAGGAGGGAATAAAAAAAATATCGGTATTTGTGCTTGTTTGAATTGAGTTGAATTTTTTAAGGATACGGGAAATGGGGAGTTGGCTGCAGCGTTTGTTTTATTATTAGTTGTGTAAAAAAGGTTGGTGTGGCGAGTTCTAAATGGGATGTTAACATTTATTTGGGATAGAAGTTCTGGGCAGTCTATTTCGTTGTGTATTATTTTATGTAGAAATGTCATGTCAGGGATTGGAGAGTGCAGATATAATTATTGTTTTATTTGTAACCGAGAAACTTAATAAATTTATTTTGTATGCCCTCTATATAATTGACGTATTGGGTGTATTTGGGATTCCAGACAGGAGATGCGTATTCCAGTGGACTTCTGACTAGTGTGGAATAAAGCATTATTAGCGTATGTGGATTTTTAAATAATTTGCACGTTATTTTTAAAGATAATCTTTATACAATTGCTGAACTGAAAAAGAATTTATATGGAATTCTTTCGGATTGCAAGTCAAGTAAGACTCTTGACTTGCAATCCGAAGGTCGCGGGACCGAATCCCGGCGTGGGCAAATAAACTTTATTTTTTTATTTATTTATTGTATCTTTACATTGCAGGTAAAAATGTTTACAAAACAATTTGCAACCTCACTAGGACAAGCCTGTGTTGAGGTTAACAATTCTACAATTAACAAAATAACACAAAATTATACAGATATTGAAAGAACAATATTGTTGCATTTCTTACAGGTTGAGATTATTACTAAACTGCTGGCGCTAGGTAGTACATTCATGTAAACATGTAGACTTTTGTAGGGTGACCATTGTTTTGAGGACTGATTTAAAGTAAAAAATAAAAGTTTTTGTTTTTTTTGTTTTAACGATTAAGTTGTAAATAATAAATATATGTATATGATATAATATGCTTTAAGTTTGGCAGAAGAATGCTAATACTAATTTGGCTTATTATTACTATAAACATAATCATTTAGCTAATAATTTAGAAAGGACAAAGTTGAAAAAATCAATTGGCAATCCTCGGCTAACATAAATAATTTGACAATCTTTTTAAAAGTGCTCAAGGAATTAGATGACTTGATATTTTCTGGAAGGCTGTTAAAAATGAGCGGAGCCTGATAAAAATAATTTCTTTGGCCAAAAGAAGTTTTAGTTTGAATTGCAACAAAGTTCAGACCAAAGCCAATTCTAGTAGTACGAATTTGCTGTGTTCTTTCTGCCATATTAATATTATTAAAAAATCTACAAAGCGTTTGTGTAATATATAACTGTTTTACATTCATGACATTGCATTCCTTGTAAAATAAATGAGTTGCATATCTAAATTTTTTCTTGAACATAACTTTAAGAATCAATTTTTGGGCAATATTAAGTGGTTCTAAGTAGGTCTTTTGGCAGGATCCCCAGCACACTATATTATAAGAAAGCATAGACTGGATTATTGCAAAATAAACCGTTTTCAATTTTTCTTTGTCTAGTATATGTCTGAGTTCTTTGAAGATATAGGTAAGTCTCCTTGTGGTATTTACCAACATATTGATATGATCGTTCCATCTCAAAAATTTATCTATTATTACACCAAGGTATTTAATGTTAACTACCAATTTTAATGTTAACTTTATTTGGTTAATTTATTTTAAATCACAATTAATTCATTTAAAATAATATATAATATATTTTTGGCACGTTCCAGAGTGGAAGATACTCTCAGTATCGCGTTGGTGTAAGACTACCATTCAGAATTGAAACGTTGCTTGAAATGGCTTTATGACCGTATTTAGTGACCAGATCTGAATACCCAGGAACTTCCCCACCTTCATATTGCCCATCTCCTTCCCCTCCTCACTGTCTTCAGCCTCACAACATACCCCAATTGGGGATGATCTGGCTCCAGACGGTAGCAGCTAGGACTCTTTCGAGGTATTCATATAGCAGAAAAAAATGCGTCGTGTACATGGAAATAAATAAACTTTGATAAAGTGGTGGCATAAAAAAATATGTATTGTATTGAAAACAACATACGTATGTACAACATACATATATACAACATACGTACACAAAAATATGTATTGAAAACAACACAATTTTTTTTTCTAAACATCTGTCATGTCGCTCTAGTACCTAATCATCAATTTAATCTCGTTGCTCGTATAAACATTGAAAAATCACTGATGCCTTATTTTAATATAAAATTCTGAAATTCATTATTGATTTACCCCCCGATATAATGTTATTATTAATCAAAATTATTGTTATTATTGATTAAAAATAATGTTTCAGTTTGGTCGAGTATTTTGATCTGAAACCCAAATTTAAGATTTGTATGAAACTGGCCGAAATGGGCCGCGCATACGTTCCTCTTAAGTGGCAACGCATGTCGGGAACTCACTGGTAATCAATAAAAAAAATCCCAGTGTTCAAATTTTTTTTTCAATTTGCTACCCGGAACTTTGGTTTCATTTGACTTCTTTTGTGGTTATTTTTTAGATTAGAATATAAAGCGAGGTGTTTTTTCTTTCTGACACTGTTTAGATTGTATTTCTCTCTATGCTAGTAAGGGAGACAATGATTTCTATGAGTCCTATAAGAGCGAACAAATTAAGCGACCAAATTTTTTTTTTGTAATATTTTGAAGACATCATATGAATTCTAATTAGATTTTCGCACTGTGCGTACTATTATAACAAGCCATTTCGAAAAAAAAATTGAATGTAGTTCAAACGCAATAAAAGCGAAACTTCATCAAAACAATCTCAACCAATATGAGCCTTGAAAAGTGCGATCATAATCAAAGCGGCCAATGAGCGTAGTTTGACGCGTAGGTACTGTAAGTAAGTAAGTTTTCATTCTATCTCATTATCTAGTAGGCTAAATCCTGTAGATGTGTGTGTTTGTCTCTTTTTAAAGAAGTTTCACTTCAAAAATAGTAATGGAAATCTCGAGTTTCACTCATATTTCTTGCACATAGTTTTTAAAACTACGTGACATCAAGTTTCTGCTTTCCTTCTGCCATAAATATTTTACCTTTCCGCCACGTAGGTACTATTGGTTTCGCGCGCTGACGCCGACGGTAGATAGATATCTATAACGAAAAAAAAATGTTGCCATGCAATAAATTATTACACAAATAGAAACCACACGGGAATACCCACACACCCATATAACAATAATAATTCAACGAGATGACACCCTTTTCATATTTGAAATAATATGCCAAATCATTTTTGCATTGTGTGCTATGATTCTTGACAAGGAAAGGGTTCACCTCTTTAGACACTTGTACAATACTCGAATCGTTTGGAAATCGATAGACTGACAGACGTGACATTCAACAAAATAATTATTATTACTGGTAGGATACCTATGGGACGGTAGGTAGGTACTAGTATTCAGTGTTTTTTTAAAATTATTTTTACGAAACTTTGTTCCGGGTCCTTGGGAAATTTGTCTACGCTTGTGTCCATTGTGAAATTTGTCTACGCTCCGTGTCCATTGTGAAATTTGTCTACGCTTGAGTAAACATGGGGCCAGTATATTAGTACTTTTCATGTATATCTGCTGGCTTATTTTGTCAGGGCTCCTGCCAGAGAGAAACTTGACGAAAGTTAATATTTCTCTTAGCAAACAAGATGCAAGGATTAGGTAGGTACTAGGAACCTATACAATAAAGGTAAATGTAAATTATTGCATATTTCCGAACAGGGCAAGGTGTTTGCAAATGATGTAGTGTCCCGTCAAGATTGTCGTTAAAGACAAGTCCACAAAACAAAACAAAAAACGATCCCCTACAATAATTTCACTGAACTTTAAATCACTAATAAAATTATAAGATATATTCAAGTATTCAGACAAGGTTTTAGAGGAAGTAAAAATTCAATTTCGACGTTTTTAAAAATCCATAGGTACGAGAACCTACGCGTAATTTTTTGACTCCTAACAAGATTACAAACAACATTTTAAAAAGTTTTCTTACATTCTGAACCCATCCAAATCATAGATGTTAGGGTGCCCGATTGACAATACATTGGTCGATAATTGGGAATAAAAAAAGTTTGCAGTAAAAAATATCATTCCAAGCCAAGTTCACGGGTCGCCACTGTAAAATATTTTTGTTAGAATGAGAAAAAAAAAACATTTTTTCATGTTGCAAACTAATAATGTCATTTTCTGTCAAAAATAGCCATTTCAAAGGTAAACAAATGAACAAATTAAATTTTAATTTAAATAAAACTGACCGATTAAATTATCATTTACTCCCTGAAGGTACAAAATGTACCGGATAAATTTTCCCCACAAGGACTATTCAGAAAATTAAAAAAAAAAAATCGGAATGATTTTCAAGCTACAGATGATAACAAATATTTCACAAAAAATTTAAAAAATACCTCTCAATCTATGTTCACGGATCAAAGGGTTAAGTTGTTACAAACATATATGTAAGTATATATATATTATTTAAACATTCGCGGGCGTGCGCACATTAACAAAGATTCATCGCATTGGATGAATAGTATAGGAAATAATTTCACAATGCCAGATCTCACCACTATACATAGAAACCGTCACGGACGTGTGCACAACATTTCACCAAAGTTTCATGGCAACCGGATGAATGGTTTAGGGACCGCATAAGGGACAGAGAAACATTCATTTTATATATTGAGATTTTTACGTGGAACGATAAAGAATCGAGGTGAAAATAACGTTTATAATACATTTGTCTAATAAAATATGTGTAAGTTTTTAATTTTTTTTCGTTTTCAGTAATTTTAGTTAGAAAAAACGTGAGGTAACACGTTTCCAAAACATTTAATTTTTTTTTAATTTTTGTAATTCATAAATTATATGTTTATTTCAAATAATAAGATTTGAGATGAACATATAATACCCGTTCAAAAGCAGTTTTAAGTTTTCGGGTACATTCATAAATATTCTATTAATTGGATTTTATTGCGAAGCGGAAATATTTTGACCCTCTGACAAAAGTCTAAGTAAGTACCCAAAAGACATATAACAGTACTAAATAATAAATATGTAACCAACCAAGGTTCATAGAAAATGCATAAGTAACCAACGCAAATCTTGCAACGAATAAAACAGAAGTCTTAATTTTTATTTATTTATTGTCGGCTTTTACGTAACATATCATTACATAACTTTTACATAAAATAATATAATATCAATATGTACAACATGAATGAGATAGTTCTAGTTAGCTTGTATAACAGGAATAGAAAACAGAAGTTGAGAACATTAGATAGCATGTACATAACAAAACAAACAATGTGATCCTGTAAAAAATGCAACGATGAAAAAAAAAAATTATATGATATAATATGTAAATAGCAACAACTGGAATAGCAAATAGCAAACATGTTAAATGCATTACTAATTCAATTATTATTACACTGGTATACGAATATGTTAGAAAAATCCACTAAAACACGATAAAAAACCGCATTTTACACGGAGGCATTTTGACAGTTGAGCGGTTTAAACAAATCTACATCGATTTGTTTAAACCGCTTTTGAAAAATGAGATAATTCGTAAATAACTAGAGTACACTGCCATCTGTTGAATATGAATATAAGCAGTATCTTTCAAAAAAAATGTTTAATGCATCTAGGGAAAATTTGCCTAAAATAGGCAGCAAAGCCATCTTTGGTTTTTCAAATGGCGCTATATTGTGGCAGTAAGCGCTCCAGTGGTTAACATAAAGATGAGGCACGTTGAAAATGTTTAATGGAAGGTGTGTTATAATAATAATAGTTTATTTCAGAATGTATGCAGAAGAAGTGCAATGCAATAAATTCCATATTTTGAAATAACAAAATATGGAATGTATGCAGTAAGATATATATGTCAAGTTGAGAAGATGTTTAAATTGTATAGGAAATAAATCTAATTTCCATTGATCATTAAATTAAAACAACTGTAAATAACATAATAAGCCCTTTTTTAGGTCAGTACCATTAAAAATTTTGAACTGATGAAAAGAAAAAAAAAAAGAATAATATTACATTTAATAATAACAGGGTAGGAAATCATGTTTAACTTTACACAAACATGTTCTTAAAATGTATCAATCGTTCATTTTATCTGATCGCTCTGATGCTTAGAAATGCTTATGAAGGACGCGCCTGACAGCGCATCTAGCCGCTCGTTAGTCCAATTTCGATAATAATATTTTTGAAGGACAAATTTCAGGTTGTCATTATAGATTATGTTGATATTTGCAAAGTTTCGAAATCTTTGCGAAACTTTGCAATGTTCCGCCGGCATCTACGGTTGTGTAGTTATTAAATGTGAATAGTTACTTATCTTATGCTGTTATGAATACTATATTATTTTCTTTCGTATCGATTAACCCATAAATATTTGTTGGTCTTTGGCGCATTTTATTTAAACGTATGATAACAATATATAGTGATAAAATTGATTGCCTTTAATTCAGTTGTAATTAGTGCTGAATTGAAAGTCATCAAACATCAACAATACTTCGGCAACTTTCCATACGTTTAAATTAATGCACGTTGAAAATTACTAGAAATAAAATTTGTATTACTACAGCGCATCTAGCCGCTCGTTAGTCCAATTTCGATAATAATATTTTTGAAGGACAAATTTCAGGTTGTCATTATAGATTATGTTGATATTTGCAAAGTTTCGAAATCTTTGCGAAACTTTGCAATGTTCCGCCGGCATCTACGGTTGTGTAGTTATTAAATGTGAATAGTTACTTATCTTATGCTGTTATGAATACTATATTTTTTTCTTTCGTATCGATTAACCCATAAATATTTGTTTTGGTCTTTGGCGCATTTTATTTAAACGTATGATAACAATATATAGTGATAAAATTGATTGCCTTTAATTCAGTTGTAATTAGTGCTGAATTGAAAGTCATCAAACATCAACAATACTTCGGCAACTTTCCATACGTTTAAATTAATGCACGTTGAAAATTACTAGAAATAAAATTTGTATTACTCTCTGACTTCATAATATTGATTTCTATTCCAAATTATTATTTGATCTACTTCATTGCTTTCATTTCTTTTCATTGCTTCATTGTTTTTCATTTTTATGGTTTTATTATTAATTAGCTAAGCTCTGTTTAATGAATCTGCCATAATTAAATTGGCATTGATTTTAACAGTTTCTATTCTGTTTGGCTTCTTGAAAACATTCAATTTATTTTTTGAACACTATTCTGTAAATTATTGACAATTTGTCATCATATGTTTTGTTTAATTGTGATTTCTAATGTCATGCTTTGTTTCCATTTATCTGTGCTGGTCACGGGAAAAACAAAATTATTATTAAAAATTTGTAACATAAGGTTGTGTTATCACAGTTAACCTGGAAACCAATAGCTTTTTTTAATATTATTTTTGAGGTTTGTGGTTGTTAAGGTTAACTTTGTTACTCCATTTTTAGAAAACATGTTTTTTTGCATTATTAGAGCTCAAGTTTATTATATATCCAAACTCAGCATCAAGTGAATTTGTGGGCAAAATCAGAAAATAACTGATAAATTGGAAGACCTGTATTTTACATCTTTTATGGGAAATTTGTGGAATTTTTGAAACCCTAAGAATAGCTGAATTTTGAAACCCTATTAACAGAAGAATTATTAAGGTTTTTCTTTATCACATCTTTTTCTTTTGTGCCTTGATAAAAAGCATATATTTTATGTATCAAAATTTTTCACAAAGTTTTAGAAAATGTTTACCATTTCTTTTTCCTAATTTACTACAAATATTATTTTTTTAAGCTTAGAAAATCGTGCTGCAATTGTCTATGGGCACTCCATTGTGCATAAATTGTTTCGTCAAATGAATTTCAAAATGAATTTTATGTCAAATATAATTCAAAATGAATTTTATGTCCAGTTTAACAACACACAAACAACAAACAGATAACTGATGCGTTATTGAAAATATTTTATTTATTTTATTTTCAAAATGAATTTTATGTCCAGTTTAACAACACACAAACAACAAACAGATAACTGATGCGTTATTGAAAATATTTTATTTATTTTATTTTATTTTATTTTCAAAATGAATTTTATGTCCAGTTTAACAACACACAAACAACAAACAGATAACTGATGCGTTATTGAAAATATTTTATTTATTTTATTTTATTTTATTTTCAAAATGAATTTTATGTCCAGTTTAACAACACACAAACAACAAACAGATAACTGATGCGTTATTGAAAATATTTTATTTATTTTATTTTATTTTATTTTTATTTTTATTGATCATTAACGCCCTTATGGGCTTTTATATACATAGTTACATTTTTTATGATTTAATGCATACAGGTGTGTTTAAATGACAAAGATAACATAAATAGGTATTACACATGGTACATAGAAGTAAAGATGGTAGGTAAAAAGTATAACGTTATACAATACGAGAGATTGAAATAATAAGATTTTGAACTGCAGTTGGCATAATACGTATATAACAAACAATAATAATGTGTGGGTTCTTAATATATAATTTTTATGTGCTGAATATATAGCGAAGTTGATTTAAAACAAAAAAATACACTACTGATGAGCACAGCACAAAAATTAATATTCAAAGCGATTCAATTTTCGCCAAATTATATTATCGTCAGAACTTCTGCACAGAATTCAATTTCAGAGAACAAAATAATTTATACTGTTACCATGGAGCATTTCAGGTTAAAACAAGTAATGTCAGATAGTTAGGTACACTATAACGGAAAAGACAAATGAGTTCGATAGTAAAATATAACAGAGCATCTTATTATAATCAAATAAAAATATTAATCAAAGTATAATTTGTTAAAGAAATTTTGTTGTTATTATTACAACGATAGATACGAATAGTTTGTTTAAAGTTTATTTATGTTATAAATTAACTAGTAACCTCTATTACGCCCTATATGATGGGTGTTTTTTAGAACACAAATATAAGGATTCACAAATAACAGTGCACATTTATAGTTTCTATTGAAAATATTCTAGCAGGCTGGATTTCAAATTTGGACACGATTTGATGGCGATAAACATCGATTGAATTATACTTATTTCCGAGTCTGTGAAGCCTTTCGATAGGCGAGTTTTCGTAGTAATTATTTGTTGGCGTATGAACAAAATACGTCGCACTCGATCTTGTAAGGCGAGTAGGTACCTACAACTTGATTAGATTGTTTAAATCCAGGGCGTCCAGTCTGCCATTTGATATTTTGAAAAGACAAATTAAATCACTCATTGTTTGTCTCGAAGTTAAAATTTAAAATATTATAGTTTTATACGTTAAATAAACGTTTTAGGTACCTAATTATTTTGGTTAACCTCTTGTTCACCAGTGTGTCCATAAGGATACTATTAAACAATCATTTATCTGAATATAAATTGCCATTCTGGGAAAACTACATACATAATACATATGATTATATACTATTTTTATAAATATATAAACACATTATCTGGTAAGAGAGTACAGCTTATGAAAAAATTATTTTGTAAAACAAGCAAGATATTACAAACATAGAATCAGCTGGCCCACGGCGAAAATTTAGCACCGGCAATCGAGAAGTTAGGTAGTGGTGTATTTAAAGTGTAAATTTAAAGAATTCCAAATGCTCCAGTTTGGAGCCAGTGAGATAATGTCATCCCCCATTGGAATATACTGTCAAGCTGAAGGTAGTGGGAAGAGGAATCATATGAGGAAGAGGAAGAAGGGAAGTACCTGGATAGTCAGACATGTTCACAGGACACGGCAAAGCAATTTCAAGCAACTTTTTTAATTCAGAATGGTGGTCTTATATGGCATTGAATAAAATGTTAAAAACACATAATATTACTAATCATCAATGTATAAGTCTCTAAGGCACGATGATGTCCATTATTTGTCATAAATCTGCCTTTCTCGAAAGCGTTTGAAGGGATGGCCAATACATTTCCCGTGACGAGAGCGCTGCAGAGAGGCTTTTTCTTTGTGATTTCTCAGCAGAAAAGTCGACGAATTGCAATAAAGTCACATATATTGCTGAATAAATATCACATCTTCGGAAGATAAAAAAGAGTTATTACGTTTATCCATTTTTTTATATGGGTGGGTCATAAATATTTGCACTATTGAAATAACCGTGAAAAAAATACAGATTGTATTTTAATAAAAGATTATTGATAAGAACAAATAAATGCTGGAAAATCATTTTGTAAAAATAATTTCGTAAAAATGGCCGCCATCTCGGCGCTGTCATTCCTCATGCCTGGCCCTTAGATTTTCGAAAACTTTTACACACAAATCTCGGGGTATGTTGACCATTTCTTGATGGATTTTATCCTTATTAGAGTATTTGGATTATTTACGTTGACTCGACTTGTAAGATAAAATATATATACAAATAAATTCCATGAAATAAAAAATCAGCTGATCCGGGCTGCAGGGGGCTATGGAATATCTCCTCTGCGCGAGATCAGTTTGTTAGGTATAATTTCTTTAACCATAGGTATACTCTCGTTGGACGTATGACAGGTTGCACCATCTTGCTGCATCCAAGTCTATTAATGTAACTAACAAACTGTTTTTTTTTATTTTATTTTTTTATTTTTTTTTATTTATTTATTTATTTATTTATTATGAATCATAAATAGATACATGTATTTTAAAATGATTCTATATAATAATTAGTTACATAATATATATATTTGATGTACCCCCATAAATAAGCAGGGCTTGTGTATATGGGGGGGGGGGGGGGTGTTATCATAATAGTTTTATTTGGTATAACTCATTTCATATTTTCATATTTTCACTATAATTTTTAAGGTGTGTTTTAAATTCTTTTATGTAAGTGTTCATGTTTCTAATTTTTTTCTGGTAGGGAATTAAAAAAATTGACACGTAGATATTTATGATTTTGCTGTCCTATTGTTTTTTTACATTTAAAAATTGGAAGTATTGACGTTTGTCTGAGATTTCTGTTATTTTTAAAGGGTGTTACTTTATTTTGAATATCATCTTTATAAATTTGTAATGTTGCGTGGTAGAAGTATAATGCATTGAATTTTCTGACCTTAAATAGTTTGAATAAAAGTTATGACGAATATGTATAGGGTTTTTTAAAAATTGTTTTTATTATTAGTTTTTGTGATACGTAAATTGTTTGTGTTAGATTTCTATATGTACCGCGTACACAAACACAAACAATTTACGTTGTGTTGCAACTATAGTCGAAAAAATTCTATCATAAAAGCATCTGAACAATTGCGCGTTGACATATTCGGATTGTTTCGTACAGATATGTTTACTTGCGCCAAGTTCTCTTCCCCCCTCCTATTCGGATTGTTTCGTACAGATATGTCTACTTGCGCCAAGTCAAGTTCTCTTCCCCCCTCCTATTTGGATTGTTTCGTACAGATATGTTTACTTGCGCCAAGTTCTCTTTCCCCCTCCTATTCGGATTGTTTCGTACAGATATGTTTACTTGCGCCAAGTTCTCTTCCCCCCTCCTGCTCCATGGCCGCCCTGCTGATTTTCGATTGAGAGTCCTGCCGGTTTTTTCGAAGTTTTTAAACCATGATTTAATTAAATTAACACTTGGGCACTGATAAATACTGTTTAATACTAATAATTTACCCAGACGAGAGGTCTGTGTTCGTGTCCCAGTTGCGACCATTGTCTTTTTCTATTTTTCTGTGTCTTGTTTTCTTTCATATTTTCATTTAGATTATAAGTGTTATCTTCTTCTTCTTCAATGATACAAATACATTTTCTTTATAAATTACATATTTTTGTTTTATTTCAAGTTTTAACGTACCTTTTTAATGGTTCAACATATTAATTTAACAATTTCTCAGTTCGTTGTCTTAGTGACATTGCATGTTTTCCCCTGTGCCCTTCACATGTAAACTAGCTGACCCGGCCACGCGTTATTGTGATGTGAAATCGAAACAAAACGCCATCTACTGGATATAAGTAATCCCAACCTAGATAACCAAGTGCTGTGTCGATAAATTAACTCACACCGCCATCTGTTAGAAACTTATGGAACTTACACATAATTACAAAGCATTGTCCTATTACAAACATTTAATGAAAATTTAATTCGCAATACTAAATATTGAAGTCAATAATCGAGTTAAAAACTATCACATCTTTTAAGTTTGATCAAATTACACACAATAAGCCAAATTTCATCAAAATCGGTTAAGTCGTTTCGGAGTTTATCTCGAACAAACATCTTGACGCGAGATTTTTATATATATATTTATCATGCCATTAGCATCATTAAATTTTATCACATATTCTCCTTAGGTCATCCGTTTCTTCTATGTTCACCAGCCGCGCATTCATTCCGTTAATGTAATTTTTTTTTTATTATTTTAACATCATTTGTTTTTCGTAAGCTTTAAAATAAATACAAACTAAAAAATTTCTCATTTATTTCCATAAATTATAAAGTAACAATTGTGAAAGGTATTTTGTTTCGAATCCGTCTTACTCGTGGTAACTCGAAGCGACAATTTGTTGCAAAGAAATTAATGGCCCGGCTTTGCAAATTAACCAGGAAAAATAATGTAAAACGTAGCAAAGTGGAAAATAAGATTCCGGCTATATTACCCGTTCGTCAATGTCGTAATATTAAACCTCGTTAACTTCGTTAATAATAATTTCTCGCCTAACAAATTATCACGTCCGAGTAATTTTCACGCGAACGCACATAGGTTCGAATTGCAATATTATGTGCCCAAAAAAAAAAAAAAAATTTTTTTTTTTTAGTATGAAAAACTTTAAAATGAATAAGCGCACAGTATTTGAAATTTTCCTGCTTCCAACATTACCTTTAAGCGAAACTTATTTGCTTGTGCAATGATGGCGAAATTAGTCAGAGTTTGTACTCCCAAAACCTTGTTGGGAATCCGCATTTATTCACTTTTTTTTAAACGCATCTACCATCCGGTTATCACTAGGCATTACACCGTTTCTCCACGGGAGTAGGCAGAGAGGTTAGGTGGCCACACATCTTTGTCTCAACATTACTTGCTTTAATCACTTTCGTGATAATTTATAAACTATCAAGAAAATTATTTGACGACCGGCGTGGTCTAGTGGTAAGGCTCTTGACTCGCAATACGACGATCGAATCACGGCGTGGGCAAATAATTTTTATTTGATTAATTTGTGTTATTTCATGTGCAAATCGCAAATGCGCATAGTTGAATTTGGCAGCCACCTCTGGTCTGAAGCCCCAAAATACCTGAAAAATACCCTCAAAGTCCGTTTGATAGATTATAGCTTGACAAACGGATTGCAATCTTTAGAGCACAGGCGTCGGTGGGAATGCTATCCCTGTTCTACCGGTATTTTAATGGAAGATGCTCTGAAGAACTGGCGTCATTGATCTCTTCGGCACCGGTGCACGAAAGTTGGGAAACACGCCAAATGCGTGCTCAACATATGTACATAGTTAACATTTGTCACATGAGAACGGGTCACTTCTTCGACTCGTTCTTGTGTTCAACAGCTCGGTTGTGGAACGATTTGCCGGCTTTTGTGTTTCCTCCTTCCTAAAACATGGGTCTCTTCAAGACCAATGTTCTTTCCTTCCTCTCCTCAAAAAGACCCACACAGCATCCCAGATGACAGAGGCCCTGAGGGTAATTATCTTCCTCAGGGCTTCCTGTGTGAAGTTAATATAAAAAAAATAATTTCACAATTAATTCATATAAAATAATATATACATAGTATATTTGCGGCACGTTTCAGAGTGGAACTCTCAGTATCTTCCTGGTGTAAGATCACCATTCAGAATCAAAACGTTACTTGAAATGGCTTTAGCCGTGTTTGGTGACCAGGTCTGAATAGCCTGATACTTCCTCCTTTCCTCTCCCCCATCTCCTACCCCTCCCTACTACCTTCAGCCTGACAACATACCCCAATCAGGGATACCATAATAGTCTCACTCGCTTGTGAGGTATTCACATAAAAAAAACTTTTGTTATTAATTAATTAATTACAAAAAAAAAATTAATAACTTTTTTAAAAGTCAACCATCGAATTGCTTCCAGAAACTGTGCACAATTGTTGTTTTTTTTGTAATTTGACCCAGCTCCATTAATTTTTCAAAGTATCAGATATTTTTCACTTCAATTTTTGGCCAGCTAAAGAAACGATTCGAATATTCATGAAGTGGCCAGTTTTAGCAGTGGTTGTTGATTACCCCAAATAACGCCAAATCTCCAAAAACACCCCTCTAGTTATGGAGGCACTTTTTAATCTCCTTTCTTATTAACAAAAATCTAATTAGATAATTTTGATAAATTCTTTGAAGAATTAAACACATTTCGGGTAAAGTTCAATACGAATCTGAAAATTCTAAACCGGAACAATTTGTAAAACTGCTCACCAAATTGCGAACAGTGAGCTTGGTATATTGAAAATTTAAAATTTTTTGCAGTTTAAAATTTCAATCTAAAACAAATACAATGTCAATATGTGGTTTGTGCATTTTAGAAGGAACGGCTGCGTGGAATTTTTGTACAAAAGTGAAATTTGAATTTGAATCCAAAATACTACAAATAATTGCGAAAGCTGTCTCTAAATAGAAACTTTACCCGTGAATGTTGTCAATAATAATGTTAGCTAGCAATTAAAACCCGCTTCGCAGGTTTTTGCTGCTAGGTCCTATGGACGGCTTCATTCGGCTTCACCCAGTTTGAGGTTTATGACCATTTTATAAATCCGATGGGAACTGGTTCCAAAAATAGCCGATTGCTCGGATCCAGTGACAGCGACTGAATTGAATGCGCCATACGAATTGCCATCATGCTCGTCTGTTGGTAGGGTGGGTATTAAATTTCAATTTAGCTAAGGAAAATTGTCAAGATAGGCATCAATGGCTGGTCAAATTATGTACTTACTAATTAATGTGTTCTAACTAACCATCACGCCGTTTCTCGCAGTGGTAGACAGGGAGGACGGACCGCCAAACAACTTGGTCTTGGCACACACTCCTTGTCTCATTCGCATTCATACATGCTATTTCATTATTCTGACTCTTGATATAGGCCGACTAAATTATCTGATTCACTGGTCGTGCCATGTCCTCCTCGGGCTTTACTGTGTATCTACCACACTGGATTTTTCCACAAAATTACTGAATAAATTGTGAAATAACACGGGTTAATCAAAGAAAATGTATGAAAGGTTGTTTATATATGATGCATTTTCCTACTAACTGCATCATAGATCTTTTCATTTACTTTAAAATATACCCTTAACATGGCTCTTCGAGCCAAATGATTTATATAAATCTATGTTAGTCACATTATGTGTATAAGTTAATAACTAAGAGGTCAAATAATATACCCGAGCTCCATCTTATTTTGAAACAAGAAAAACATATTTTAACTAAAGATAAACCATTTTATGTAATATACTAAATATAAATTTTAACGTTACGTGAAGATTCTGTGGCCCCGGCATTCCAACCGCTTCTTTCTGCTCGACAGGTGAGTTGCCCCTCCAAATTCGCTTCGCGAGCCCGCGTTGCAGGAGCTCACTCTGTGATCACATGGTCTACAGTAGTGATGTGCAATCGGTTGGAGATAGTGATGTGAAATCCAAACAGCTACAAACACAACGTCCCCAAAGAGAACAAAGTCTCTGTTACTGTTGTGTATAGTATAGTGATGTGAAATCCAAACCGTTACAAACACAACATCCCCAAAGAGAACAAAGTCTCTGTTACTGTTGTGTATAGTATAGTGATGTGAAATCCAAACCGTTACAAACACAACATCCCCAAAGAGAACAAAGTCTCTGTTACTGTTGTGTATAGAGTATAGTGATGTGAAATTCAAACCGTTACAAACACAACAGCCCCAAAGAGAACAAAGTCTCTGTTACTGTTGTGTAGTATAGTGATGTGAAATCCAAACCGTTACAAACACAACATCCCCAAAGAGAACAAAGTCTCTGTTACTGTTTGCCTCCGTAGCCTAGATTAAATTGAGCGAGTTTACAAGCTACTAGTCGGTAAATTTAAAAGCGGGTGAATCGGCGAGTGAAATTGTTATTAAGACACACAAAACTGTCTACTCACTCAGTAGCAGCTAAAATAACGACTCTCGCGCGAACCAATTCTGTCTCTGAAAACTTGAGCTCGCAGCTAGCGCTACACGCTAGTCAGTAGCGAGAATAATGACTCCCGCGAGAACTAATTCTGACAATTACGAAATCAGCTGTTCGTGGGCCGCCATCTCGAGGCACACGCTGGCGAGTAGCGAGGAAAGTTGACCACCTTTCAACTTTTTTCGTAGATTGTCCACAATCAGCTAGTTAGATAGTAATACGATAACACTGAGCGAGTTTACTAACAGATGGTGAATTTCCCAGCTAGTAGCTTGTAAACTCGCTCAATTTCATCGAGGCTTAAGATAAAAGTAACTAAAATAAAGGCCTTGTATATGAAAAAAAAAATATTTCTAGTACATAACAATGGACCTAAAAACAACCCTACCTTTCTTCTACCCTTTTTTCGACCAGGCTACCCGTATCATAACCAGTGGGGATATTAATATCAACAGGTTCGGGTGACGGCCGCCAGGGAGCGCTTTTCAATTTAAGAACTGTCAATGTGACAAACAATGAAAAATGTATCGCGTCTCCTCACCTCCCCTCAGTGGGGAAAAAACAAACACGTGTTGTATTTAGTTTTTAACACCTACCCGACTGCCGCATACCATATATCGATCGTCCAGTCAATTAGTCAGACACCTCCAAGTTTTGAGATAACGAGGAACGCAATATTCGAATGCTCTCCAAAAATTTAATTATTCCAATTTGGGAGGCGGGAATGGGTACCCCCGCCCCGGGAACCATGTATTGGATAAGAAACAACCCTGCTCTAGGTCACCTCAAGTGGTTCGCTAGGTTTATCTAGGTCTTGGCGTCTAATGCGTTTGCCAACTTACTGCGTTGCGGGCCAGATAAGGAGAGACTGAGGGAGACCTAACCTAGACCACTCCAGCTGAAATCTCTCGACCCTGCGGTGCGAGGAGATAGGTAATACTTGTCTCCCAAATTGAACACATACAAAAATCGTGTTATTAAAAAAAAAGATTTTTATAAATACATACCAGCAGGGGTAGAGGGTTCGTAATTACCAATTTGTTTGAATTATTTCTATTATGCATTTGGTAAATTGGCCTGAGGACAAATGGAAAATATCGGCGCCTGAAAAGACTTTATTATATTTTGTGCACGTCTTTCTGAGAAATGAATGTTGTGTGTTATTTGTTTTTGAGTGCGGGATGTGGAATAGTTGGTGTGATCTTATATTTCGTGTTGGACAGTAGAAATTAATGTTTTCTAGAAGACAGTTTTTGTCAACAACGTTTTGAATTTCTGTTCGAAAAAAAAAAAAAAAAAAAACATAAAAAATTGATAACCGAAAAACTATGGTAGGTAGACCATTTTTATAAAAAAATTCAAAATTATTTAACTATTAAACCTTTTCCACATCAATTACTGTAAATGTCATCTTTAGAACCCTAATCAGACCTGAATACCTCGTTTCCTGCCTTACATAATATAAAATAATAATTATTACATACACCATAAAATATCATTATATAAAAGTTTGTTCGCCACGACGAAGGTATACATCTATTGAGCTTGCACGAGCGGATTCCACGTTGTTTGATATGAATGCATTGAGGGTAATTAATCGACCCTCGGGACTTGTTTGCTTTTTGAAGGGTCATTGTCCGGCGGATGGCATTTGTCATGGAAGGTTCGAATTGTTCATAAGTTTCCCCTGTCCGAGTTAGCGAATTTCATATACGGAGGCTGTACCGGATGGAGAAAATATTAATGCTTTAATTGATAATATTTCCAAATAACACATCAAGAAAAGGCAAATAATTCGTATATTAGTTCACAAATGCGTCGGGTTTCCACCCAAGAGTCGTGGGCTCAATTTCTTTGATAGCTAAATACTCCATCAGAAAAAATATAATGTTTCATCCAGAAATCGCTTCTAAAATTTTTTTTTGTATTAAAGAAGAAGGTCATACTTGTAAATCTAAACGAAATAATAAAACAGAAAAATAAAAGGGTAAGAGTCACATATGTGATTAGAGCCTAGGATCTCTTGCCTTATCGGAACAGCACCTTAATCAAGACGAAGGAATGAAAAGACCTTTTCGGACGCGTGCTTTGACGTGACGTTATATTGTAGCCTTAGTCTAGGTTTGTAACTGAAATGATACATGCATCGAGTTCTCACACAGACGTTATGGGTTCATATCTCTTATAGCAAGTCCTACTTTGTTACACAAGCAATATTTTCCGCTTATAATGATGGTCTTAGGAGTTTACCGAAGCTTTTTAAATTAGAAGTTACCAGTTTTGCTAGTTTTTCTTTTAAAAAATAAGCGTTTTGCTTTATTAACTAAACAGATCTGAATAGCCTGGTTGGTTATTTTTTTCTCTTTTTTATCCAATGTCTTAAATAACAACAATAATTCTACAAATAGAAATTAAAACTTTGCTTGGGTTTGTAGCCACTGCCTGAGCCATGGATTGCGGATGATTTTGAGTTTGGGGATCGATGGTCACAAAACGTCTTTAGAATTTAATCGAGAATAATGAATTCCTGAAGTCGAAATTTTACATTCCATCCTAAACGTGGATAATTTCTATCTGAATACGTTCATTAAGAGTGTTTAACCAGACAACCGGATATATGTCAATTTTAAGTCAAATTTTGGACGTATCGACTATTTTCTACAAAAAAATATAAATTAATTTCGAAAGATTGTTATTTATCTAGGAAAGGATGTTTAAAATTGGGAAATAAAATATTTATTTTCAATACATTAGGTTATCCTTTGGTCGTTATCAGATTTGTTAACTTTTCAAACGAAATGTTGTATAGAACAAAACACATTTCAAATCATAAAGTAAGGGCCTCCGCTCATGAAGAAACTGAAAAAATATAGTTCTCAACACAATTGCTATCAACCTCCTTAACAAAATCAATATTTTTCTGATCTAAAACTAACTAACCATCACGCCGTTTCCCCGCAGGGGTAGGCAGAGAGGACGGACCGCCAAACAACTCGATTCTGGCACACACTCTTTGTTTCACTCACATTCATACATCGTCTCGTACATACTCTTCTATTATTCTGGCTTTTGACATGGCCCGACTCAAGTATCTGATTCACTTGATCGTGCCATGTCTTCCTCGGGCGTCCCCGACTTCTTCTACCATTCACATTTGCGTCATATATTCTTCTTACACTACTTTCTTCGTTCATTCGCTCTACATGCCCAAACCATCTGAGGGTCCCTTTCTTAATCTTACTCATTATGCTTACATCAGCCTTACATTCTTTGCGGATCTCCACATTTCTCACACGATCATACATGGTTTTACCACACATACGCCTCAGGGATCTCATTTCTACAGCATTCAGTTTACTTTCATCCTTCCTCTGCCAGTTCCATGCCTCACTTTTTTATATATTTTTCTGGTCTGATATGTCAAAACTTGATAGTTCATGAGCCACTACCGTGGCAACCAGTCAACAATGCAACTCGATCTTAGATCTTAGGTTTGGTTTTTATACGTAGATGTGCAAATTAACAGATGGCGTTGGTTATAAAGGTTGGGTAATTGCGTTGTGTTTCGTTAGCCACAGTAACGTGTGGCCGGGTCTGCTAGTTTTAGATAAGTTCACTTTGGAAATTCTCAATTTGGCTCTATTCAATTTAGCTTTGCTCATTTTAGCTACATTCAATTAAGCTACGCTCAATTTAGAAATTTTAAAATTACTATTCTTAATTTAGGTATGCCTAAACATTAAGCAATGTTTTTTTCATTTATAGCAGCTGTGCTATAAAGTTGTTGTTTAGTCTGAATCCTAGTACCTTCCAAAAACTTCTCTCCGGTCTAGCCACAATTCCCAATTGATTTACCCATGGTCTCACTGGCTCAGATGTGTTTATTTATGGTATGTGCCAATCTATTCGTGTTTTTTTAATAATAATAATATCAAAATTCCTTTAACGACTACTTCCTACTTATATTTTGATACTCTCATTACTTTAATATATTATCGAACTCATTTGTCCTTTCCGTGATAGTGTAACTACCTTATATTATTTTTATAAATCTGTAATGTTGCTTGGTAGCGGAATAAAGCACTTTTTTTCTGAAATTGAATTCTTTAAATGGAAGTTCTGACTATTAGTTTCTTTTGTGTTTAATTTGTAGAACTCCATTTATTTTTTTTAAATAAAAAAAAGAATTAATGAAAACAACTAACTTTGTGTACACAACTATTTAATTATTAATATCGACATGTTTCAAAAACTGTGTTTTATTCGTCAGGATAATAAGTTAAATTATAATGACGCCACAAAGTGAATTTGCGAAATTTGAAGAAATAAAAAAAAATTGTTTAACTAAAGAAAACTTAAAATTTAGTGCGAGAAAACAGATCCCCCACATAATGGAATGTCTATTGTCTCAATTAGTTTCTAAGCGAATTGGTTTAACCGATAATAAATCAGACACCTTCAAAAATTGACATTTAGATTCGTATAAATAAGTTTTCTCAAAGTGAAAACACAGTTTGAAAATGGCCCCGTAAGCCAAAACAGCTGTTACAAAAATAAAAATACTTGCAGAACTTGAAAATAACATAATTAAAATTAGTTTAAATTAAATTTTTGGAAGTTCTGACGATAATGTGCGAGGATCAGTCAAAAAGTAATGCCTCCTATTTGTTTTTCTCCTTTAATTATCAAGAAATAAAAAATGCAAATATGTAGGTCAAAAACCAAACTATTGACAATTAATTTGTCAATTTTAAATATTATCTCTGTCCATTTCCAAAGTTTTGTTACATGTTTTACTAAGAACATTTATACCAGAGTGGTAAAAAGCACGGTCCTGCTCTTTAATGCCACCGCCATAAATTTTTTTATGTGAAAATTTGTATTTTAAGCTTTTAAAAGGATGTGACGTATTAGATAGAATGAATTGTGCGACTCGGTTCCGAAAAATCAACCCTCTGGATATTATATAATCATAATTAAACCCTCTGGATCCCTGAACACTGTTGCCATAACTTTCAAACAGTTTTGATTTTTTTCGTCCTCGGTGAGTTTTTGTGATGCCATTCCATTGACTGCCTCTTTAATTCAGATTCCATGAAGCCCTTGTTTCGTCTCCGGTCACAATTTTTGTGCAGTTGCATCACTGTACACATTTTTCAATCTTTCATGAATGCGAATAGGCGTTTAACCTTCTGCACTTACGAATTCAATCACAGAACCCTGACTTATATGAATATTTACATCGGCCATTTTGCAAGCGACTGCAGTACTGCAACTTGTTGACGCAGAAAGTTACTATTGCAGTAGATTGTAGAAAAAGGCTTAAGAAATATCGCGAAATTCAATTTTTTCATTTAACTAACTTTATTTAAGTAATTAGAAAAAAATAGTAGGCATAAGTTTTTGACTAACCCTAGTAATCGTTTTAAGTAGAATTTTTTTTAATATTAATTTTAGTGCTGTGCAAACGGGTAGTATGTGTTTTTGTTTTTAAATCTACGTCCTCAATTACGTAGCACTTGCAAATAATGTACTTATTAAAAACACACGTATAATTATTTTGTTGTTATATTTTAGGCCATCTGCAGTTCAAAAACTGATTTTTTCTGTCTTACTTCTCCTTTACACCTAAGTACCATGTGTAATATCCATTTACATTATTCTTGTAATCTAAGCCTTTAACACTGTTTTTGACACCTGCATTCACTAAATCGTAGAAAATGTAAAAATATGTAAAATATCATAAGGGTATTGATAATTATTAAATATATAAATTAACTACATTAAAAAATATTTTCACAATACTATACATTACCAGACATATGACGTATATATGTATGACATGTTAGGCGTACCTGACTTATTAAGATTGAATTTTTCCATCACTTTTCATTATTCAGCTACAAGGATGTTTTATACGATAGTACTAATAATATATCAAGGCGGAACATCTTTATCATCGTAACGTCCCGACTTCAAAAGCAGTTGGGGTAAGTTACGATGGAAGTTCATTTACTTCCTTGGCCTAAACTTTGGCTCGAAGAATAATGCAACAATAACTTACTAGTGTAATGAAAGTTTCCTTTGTATACTGCGCGTCACGTAATAAGTCACTTGATAAATGGAACAATGTCGTTCAAGATCAATATTGAAAAAATTCTCTCCAACTTAACCTAACTAAGCTGGCGAGGCCGAAACTCGCCCTCCGCAAGTTGTTCGTAGACGGAGGCGGTTCATGGCGTTTAATCGGAGATTTAAAAAGAAATAAAAATCCCTTATCTGTAAATCCTATCTTGGTCTTTTCCATAATAAAAGAAATATATGTTATTCCCTAGATGTAATGGAATTTCATCAAATCCATTAATCGCTTATGAATGTGTGTGGATTTTATGTGATGTGTGGAATATATATGATTATTTATGGCTGTGTGCAGAAAACATTGGATAAATTGATATTTATGAATATTTAAAAGAATAAATTGACAATTTAATTAATTGAAGACACTATGATCAAACTCAATCGAAAATTTGGAAACAGAAAAATCATAAAAAGATATTTGCATCTCTGGGACTCGAACACATTTAGTTCGGGTTTGAATCATGCAATCATACGGTTCCATGCCAACTGAGAATAAAGTCAACTCAACACCTCCTTGAAAAGTCGTTAAAAGCTATGAAAAAAATAATTTTAAATTAGCCGATAACTCTAACCTAACATAACCTATTTAACCAATTGTTTATATATTATTTTTATAATTCTAAATAACTTATCTGAGATGGTTCTGAATTGGTTTCATTCCGAGTTGTCCGGTCACCGATTAAATAGTGGTGTATACAAAGTTATTTGTTTTCATTTATTAATGATTATTATCTGTTTATTTGTAAGGTGAAATATATCTCTCAGATCAGAATATTTATTTTCGAGGCTGTTGAGTCTTGGAATTGGGAAATTTTGATGACAGTGTCCTGGAGTTGTTGAAGTAAAATGGTAATAAAAGTCGGCCAGATCTTTTGGGAATATGGATGTTGATTAACTGTAGCAATTCAGGGCAGTCAATTTTGTAATGCAGTATGTTGTGTTACAATATTAGATCTGTGTTTATTCTTCTTTCTGAAAGTTTTAATATGGACATTTTATCCAGTATGTAATAATAATCAATGTTTTGTACCGGAATATGCATATACTTAATTAATTCAACTAAGACGTGACCAATGTGGTTGAAAGATGACTAAAGAAATGATTAATTAATTAGCTTCCGTTTAGTGTCAAAAAGTTAAAGCGGAATGCAAATGTATATTTAGGTTAGTATTTCAATTTAAAGTTGCTAAATTATTAATATTCATGTTTGGCGTTTATTGTTCCGGAATATTAATTCGCGGGCAGTACCGCCAGTGTTGCCAGCGTATATCGATTTCTTATTTATTCCCTGTCAATATCGGTTCGGCAATCAACAGTGAAGCTATGCTGGGGATATCAGTATAAAATTATTGCAAATTATTAATTGTGTCTTTCCACCCGATATTGTTGTCAAGTTGTTGATTTCACCCTGCTTGAGCTCCAGAGTTGAAAATACTAACTGATAATATTGTTCATGCAAAGCTAAACACTGACAACGTTCGACACCTGTTTTGTATCAGCAAATAATATATCACTTGAAATTTAAATGCGATATTTAGCATATAAATCAAAGGACTTCCGGCAATAGCCTCTTGGGAGAATGCTCGGGATATATTCCCGCTTCTTTGCATAAAACCGGAGATCGACTCTCAAAAATAAAACTCAATCGACAACTCAAAGCGCCTTTGGACTAGGAATCTGAATGGAAATGCGATTGCAGTGGGGTTATTCATCGATCTGAACCTGCGATCGTAGTAGATTATAGATTCGAAAAGGCTGCAGTTTTCTGTGAGGTATTTGAGAAGCGAACGATTAACAAACAGGTATATTAATATATATTTTTGGAACGTTTGTTACCGTTGATAGGTGCAGGTCCCTGTGCTTATTTTAAATAAACGTTTGCTCTCTCGCCAGTGTATTAAATACCAGGATAAACGAATGTCAGATCGAAATAATAGCAAATTTAAAAATAATTTAATTTATCGATGCAATTTTTTAACTGACATTTTCTTATATAATAATTATTCTGATATTTCTATTCCTATTTCGAAGTATTTTTCGTATTATTACTGTAGTAGGTGTGAGTTTGGAAGAGTGAGAAAGAGGTCTTTGCAGATTTGAGGTTACGAGTGACACGTAGGGTGTTTGTCGTTTATTATCTCCAAATTCCCATTCCCACATCTTCAGTCCCACAAGTCCTAATTGGGGATGCCATAGTATCAATGGCTCCAGGCGGTTAAGAGCAGTCGGGACTCTTGTGTGTATAAAAAAACTAAACAAAAAAATATGCATTTTGAAATAATACACAATATTTTAACACGGTGTATAATAATAAATATTCTAAATTATCTTTCGTTCAAATATTATTATGTTATGAACGATAATGTAATATAAAACACGAGGGGGGGGGGGGGGGGGGCAAAACTAACAAGACTTTCCTTATAACTTTGTTGTTTTTCAATATTTTTCACTAAAATTTGGTTGCCTTCAAAGTGTTCACTATTAGAGCGTACGCACTTGTTCAACCTTTTTATCCCCTATTCAAAACAATTTTGAAACTCACAGATTTGATTGTCTTTTATGGCCTTCAGTGGTTATTTTTCACTTCTTCACTCCAAGAACTAGGATCCCTGGGATTAAAAGTATCATAATTATCGTACAATACAATTTAATTTTTTATCTGAATAACACACTAAAGTCCTAACTGCTCCCAACCGTCTGGAGTCAGTGAGACTATGGTATTCCCAATTTTGGTATGTAGGGAGACTTAAGGTAGTGGGGAGGGGAAGGAGATGTGGAAAATGTACCTGGCACGGTTGAAGAAATTTCAATTAATATGTTTAGTACCTAAGTACACTATACACCAGCGTAAAAATACAAAAAAAATCATATAACATTACTTTTTTGATCCGAATTCAACAAAAGATTCCCAACCTGCTTCCAACCGTCTGAGCCAGTGAGACAATGGCATCCCCAATTTTGGTATGTTGTGAGGCGGAAGGTAGTAGGGAGGAGATGAGAAAAACGTACCTGGCTTTACCTAGTCACCTAATACGGCTGAAGCCATTTCAAGTAATGTTTCAATACTGAATGATTAATGACGAATAACAAAATACAACATACTTATATGTGCAGTCTGTTTACTTACTTACAATTTAAGAGGCGGATATGTTTACCTCCGCCTCGGGTACAAACTCGAGAGAGTCAGGCTAGAGAGATCAATTCAGTCTCTTCTTATCCGGCCCGCCATGCAAAAGCATCCCCCGCCAAGACCTAGACAAACCTCACCATATAAACCAAATGCAAATAACCACTTGGAGTGACCTGTGTATAGCGGAAGTGGTGATTATCCAATAAATAAAGTCGTATAATCTCTTTGCAAACTTACTTAAAGAAATAATCTTTTAGGGTATCAACTGTAAGAGGACCAATAATTGTCGAAGGGCCAATTGTCGCCGGATCAATTGTCAAGGAACCGAGAAAGCAAGCAAAAAACTTTTAGGACGCAAGTTCTACCATTCACAGAACTAATAGCTTTTTTGTATACTTGTGGAGTGATTTTTCATCACAGTCCTTATTTCCTTGCATATATTTACTCTTTGTACAATTGCTTTGCAACGACTGCCTTTACTTGAAATTCATCTTCAATTCCCTCACCTTCTCACACCGTTTCTGGCTTGTTCCGTGCAGTCAGTTCAGATCTTCCACCGGCAGGATCCTCCACTGGGGTACTCAAGGTGTATCGAATGATATTCGATATTCCGCCGTATGGCAATCTTTCAGTGAAGCTTCAAAGGCCGCCCTTTGGGACCTACAGAATTTTACGATCATTTTCGTATTGCAGTTATATTTTACAGTTTATCGTTTATTTTTGTTCTGATAATGATATTGGTAACCGCTTAAAAGAGTTTTATCATAAGTACACCATTGGAGACACAATCCCTGAAGAATAACAGGAAGCAAGACGACAGCCTTTTAAATTGTAAACGAAACATAAATCAATACATGAAGTTTCAAGTTTCATAAATGACGAACATATATAATTTTATAAAATCCACGCACTTGTTATGACATGTGACTTGAAGTTTTTGGATATTTTATTTATTTATTCAAAAAATTATATAATAAAGGAAAAAAACATAGGCCGCTCATCTCACCAAGGCAGTCCTGTATTGAGATGAGCAACTTTACAGTAATTACTAATATTATAAATGAGAAACTGCGTGTGTTTGTTACGCTTTCACGCATAAACCACTAAACAAATTTTAAAAATTCTTTCACCAATAGAAAGCTACATTATCTGTGTGTAATAAAGGCTGTGTATAATGGTAAGCTCTGGCGTTTTGAAATTTGTATAAATGAAAATGTGTGTATTTCATATATTTTAGCGGCAGGGAGGAAAGGCAGGGGGAAGGTGTCGTTCGTGGAGAGGGAAGAGACGAGGGTGGGGGAAGGCGGGGAAGGTGGAAGAGAACGGGAGAATCAATTTATATCTTTGAATGGCATTGCAACGCATGCCGGGGACCAGCTATAAGTGATAAGTGATAAGTGCAAGCGCTACAATGACTCCCCCCTAATACCATGAGAGCAAAGCCGCGGGTAAAATCTAGTATATTATAAATGAAAAATATACTCGTATAATATTGAAAATTTTTAATATTTAATTAAATGAAGACAATATTCGGGAAGGTCCTGAGTTCGAGTTATAGATGTGACCGTCTCTCTTTTTAATTTTCTATTTTCAGATTTTTGATAGAGTTTCGCTAATATTATCTTCATTTTATTAAATATTACAATTTGAGGTTTTACTCATAAAAATAAAAATGATCATCATTATTCAAAGTTAAACCCATAAAACATGTGTGCATTCGTGTAATTTGTTTACATATTTTCTTATGTCATTAAAACATTTGAAAATATTGTCTTTTTCGTTTTGTTTTAGAATTTCACTGTAGAGTTGAATGGTTCATATTTATGCGAAAATACCGCAGCAAATTATGTAAATCGTCGCTGTTTACAGATATCCCCATCCCTTTACTCATCAATAAGTCAATGTCGGTAAAACGCGATCGTGTCACACTTCTTGCGCATATTAAAACACTTGTTAGAATTTAAAATGACTTTTCGGACACAAATGATTACTCGTCTGAATCATTCAGGCGTCCAGGTGATTCGAGGCGGCGCCCTTTCCACAGACGCCGAAGCCTGTTCGCGAAATCAATTCCACCGAAATGATTCATGCAGCCTCCGCTGAAAGGGTAAAGTCCTGAATTATTGATCCGCCTCACTCCCGGAATGCCCAGCCAATATTTCAAACGGCTGACCCGAGGATCGAATCGGTTTTAAATTGTAAACACAACGTATTTGTTGGTAATTTATGGAATTTTCATGGTTTTTCAAAATCGTTACCATTACGTGAACGGGCCGCTGCGATCGGTTGCTAACGCAGTGCGTAAAATCTGATGTAGGCTCATTTACGATCGCACGTTTTCAAAGGTTTCACCAAAAATATTTGTAAAAAAGGGAAATTGTTTTGTCTTTTTTTATTTAGCTGAGATTGGATTGCAGGGATTGTATAAACGTACCAGGATTGTTCAAAAGTACACTCGAAATTCATAACTAATCTTCAAATATTTATCCATTTATTTAACATTAGCTCCTGACACTAGGCTAAGAAAAATAATTATTCTCGGGGCCTATATCATCTTTGTGGGCATTCACATGTGGAGGGTTTTTTTTATGGAAAGGAAGTTCTGGAAAAAGGTCAGTGTGTCCAAGAGTGACGGATGTATAAATTCGCAGTAGGTGAATAAACGTATTTACCGTCAAGGTCTAAAAAAACCTTGCCCCTTGAACTCGGGCACCCCTGCTAAATCATCGAACGTAGCGAATCACTGGTGTGATCTATGCAGGGGTGTTGGTTATCCGATAAATAATTTCCGAAGCGGTGGCACCAGTACCCGCCTCCCAAATTGAATTAATATTTGTATAGTAGAGTTAAAAATCTTTCGAAGCTAGTCCAATTAGCAATTATTTTAATGTAATGACATATTTTTGCACCGTAAATATTCATAGTATCAATACGATAGGTGTACTCGTACGTTAATTTTATTTCATAAAGCCTCGTTTAAATTGTGTGACAAAGTATTGGCACCTATTTCGACACTGTAAAGCGCGTCCCTGAGGCGATAAATATGATTTTAAAAAAATTAAGAGACTTTAGGTTAGGTGTATATAACAAAAATTATTCTATTTCCCAAGAAAGACATGGTCTAACCACTAGAATCATATACTTGAGTCGGGTCTTTTCAAGAGCTAACATAACCGAAGATTACCTACCAATGTACTAATCTGAGTGAATTAAGGAATGTTTGCCAATACAAAGTTGTATGGTGGTCTGTACTACCAAAATTATTCATCTTACTTACATGATCTGTTTGAAATAGTCAAGAACCACATGTTGTTAATTAATTTCGATCATTAGATCGAAATTTTGATAACTGTTAGATAAAAGATTTGTATTTATCGATCGATATTTTGATATCTGTGAGATATAAGATTTGTATTTATCGATCGATATTTTGATAACGGTTAGATAAAAGATTTGTAACAAGTTGTGTTGATCCTTTTACATGCATTATATCTTTCATCGTTCATTGGTCCGATTGCCAACACTGGAATTTTTTGGGTCAGAACGGTTGCCAAACCCAAGAAGAGTCGACAAAATGGAGGCATTCAATGGTAGCAACCGGCCAACCTGATTCCTTGTTCCACAGCCGAGAGCAGTGGGCACCCTTTTAACTGAGAACCGCTTGCTGATTTAGTCATTATTTTTTCTTATTTAAAAATCTGGATATTGATTCTTGACGATGAGAATTAAAACACATCATTTAATCCTGGACAAAAGTCCTGGGTAGCTATTCTCCAAGCCCTCGTCGCTCGCAATCGCCGTCGAAAGTACGTACATTGGTCGACGTGGTTATTCTTGAGCCAGTCGACGGAACATTTTTAGACGCCAAACGCCAAAAGTCACTCGCCACAACAACGAATGGGGTAGACCAGTAGAAACGGAGAAGCGAGTGGTTGTTTATTTGCGTGTCTATGCAATTGGCTGTCAAAATCTAGTATTATCGTTTTCCCGCGCGAACTTTTGCACCCGCAAGACGTCGAATATTGTTATAAAGTCGTTTTAAGGTTTGTTACGTTACAAGAATAAGGAATCGAGTCTTAAGTACCGTCATGTTTCGACAGTCAGCGAATCGAGCCCTAAAATACTGTTGCACCGCGGGACGGTAATGCGCAGGCGCATCACCCCTCCCGCGACCCACGGATCAGGAGACGCGCCGCACACGGCCATTCAAATCAGTCTTCAGCAAGCGAGCTTCCCGGGCCCACGTCCCGCGCGAACATGTGCGACACAAGTTCAGTTTCGCCGGTTGTGCACTTCCGGTGTCCGCGCATGGACGCTGCTGAGACCGGGAGAACAAGCGCGTAAAGCCGCTGTTGGCCCATAAACCAAACGTGAGTCAATTACCATGTTACCCTTTGTGTGCAATTAAATGTTTTGAAGCCCTAACCACGCGTGTAGAGAGCAGAGACTGACGTTCAAACTAACTTTCAGCTAGGATCGTTCCTCTTATGTATTATTGTGTCTCCTAGAATTGAATAAACTATTTATGTGATAACCTACCGTGTTTTGCTTGTCGAGAGAGGCCCTGGGGGGATGGAGAAGCGTGAAGTTCCGAACCACAAGCACTAGCCTTGAGGTTAAGAGAAACCCTGCTTGCACCGAACCTGAGCTAGTTTTTATTTGGGGCAGATACAGCAACTAATTTGTATTAAATATGTGGGAGCTTTCTCCAACCCTGCCGATAGCGTCAGCACGCACGCTGACGCTAACACTGGCGCTAAACGTGGGGCCATTTAAATTTTTTTCTGTTCCACCACGGCCTCGTTCCCAAGCAACAATTGTAAACTCTGAAATGTTATTATGATGTATTGTTTATTCCCAATTGTCTAGCACTTCCAACAGGAATCTCGGCGCGAACGTAATTTCGAATCACAATTTAAATTATTACGGGCGCGATTTTATCATTTGTGACTCGTCACTCGACAAAATATTACCGGTATTCCAACGCAAGGTGCCCAACCTAGGAAGTTGTCGCTGCGAATAATACAGTGATTACAAAGTGTCGGCCGATTAAAATTGCTATTTTCAATACAAGTGAATAGTGGAAATAAACACAAATTAAAGAAGAATTTATTCAACAATTAAAATCATGTACATGATAAACAAATCATCCGCTTGGTCTCGAAAGTGCTAAATATTTTTAATAATATACTATATTGCAGCACGCTGGTACGTCTCTTAAACGGACACTTGCTGACACCTAGGGAACAAGTGGATTTAAATTCTTTCTGTCATTTGACAATTAAGTATTTTTGACTCTGTCGTCTGCTGAAACCGGGTCATGCCGAATCACATTCGAATAATGCAAAAAATACTAAATTCGCGTTGACGTGGATTCCTTGACATCTGACACTATAATACCTTGTCAATTGACAAAGAAGGTAATATCTTGTCGAAAAGACGAAGGGAATTCGCGTGTAAATACCAAAAAATTGGTGCTGTATAAAATCAGGCTATAGGAAGCCGCGTAATGAAACCATGCCCCCAAGATATTGTTGAATTCTCAAACAAATTACTTCCACGAAAACTTGTGAAAAATTTTTTCGACTTTTCCTTTTTTCGATTTTTTTAATTTTCGAAATTTTTTTTTCCAAAACGCTTGGATTTTTTCTTAAAAACGCATGGCCAGAGGAAAATCGCTGCTCAAATTTTCTCCAGTTTAAGACTCTGAAAATTTTTTCGATTTTTTCCTTTTTTCGATTTTTTAATTTTCGAAATTTTTTTCCAAAACGCTTGGATTTTTTCTTAAAAACGCATGGCCAGAGGAAAATCGCTGCTCAAATTTTCTCCAGTTTCGGACTCTGAAAATTTTTCCGATTTTTTCCTTTTTTCGATTTTTTTAATTTTCGAAATTTTTTTTTCCAAAACGCTTGGAGTTTTTCTTAAAAACGCATGGCCAGAGGAAAATCGCTGCTCAAATTTTCTCCAGTTTCGGACTCTGAAAATTTTTTCGATTTTTTCCTTTTTTCGATTTTTTAATTTTCGAAATTTTTTTTTTTTTTTTTTTCCAAAACGCTTGGATTTTTTCTTAAAAACGCATGGCCAGAGGAAAATCGCTGCTCAAATTTTCTCCAGTTTCGGACTCTGAAAATTTTTCCGATTTTTTCCTTTTTTCGATTTTTTTAATTTTCGAAATTTTTTTTTCCAAAACGCTTGGAGTTTTTCTTAAAAACGCATGGCCAGAGGAAAATCGCTGCTCAAATTTTCTCCAGTTTCAGACTCTGAAAATTTTTTCGATTTTTCCCTTTTTTCGATTTTTTAATTTTCGAAATATTTTTTTTTCCAAAACGCTTGGATTTTTTCTTAAAAACGCATGGCCAGAGGAAAATCGCTGCCCAAATTTTCTCCAGTTTCGGACTCTGAAAATTTTTTTTCGATTTTTCCTTTTTTCGATTTTTTAATTTTCGAAATTTTTTTTCCAAAACGCTTGGATTTTTTCCTAAAAAGCACGTGGCCAGAGGCAAATCTCTGCCCAAATTTTCAAATAACCCAAACACTTACAAATACGCGTTTTTTCGCAGAAGCATTTTGTAAAAAAAAAAAAAAAAATATATATACGTCCCCAGTGGTCAATCCCTGGCAAAAATTTCTTTCCAATTACGGATAAAGAGTCGAGTTCTCGTTTTTCTCCCAACGTAAGGTCACCCTGACACGACCCTATACACTATGGAAGTCCCTCAAGTCACGCTGGGTATAATCCCCCACATTTCTACGTCAAAAAAGGAAGAACTACTACAGGCCCTGAGAAGTAGAAAGATTTCTCCCAGGAATAAATCCAAAAAATGCCTTATTCAATATGCTTCTTTCTACAACAAAAAGTACATCAGGAAGTTGCAGTTTCAACAGGAAGACACCTCAGAAATCATCTCTACCTCCCTCACAGTCTCCGAAGCAAAACCCTTGGTGGTACAAGCCCAGGAACAGACGAAAATATATGATTTGACAACCTGGAAGACGAAATACAACGGACTCACGGATGTGGAGGATTTCATCAACAGAATAGAAGAAACAGCCCAAGTCAGAGGAATCCCCGAAAGTATTCTACACAGGAACTTCATAGACCTCATCGCTCCTGAAATGCTTACCTGGCACAGGATACATAAGAGAAAAACAAACTCATGGAGGGAACTCAAGGTGGCACTTTTATCCAGTTTCGGAGAAAAAAAGGCCCAACATAGAGTCAGGCTATCCCTACTCGCTATCAAGCAGCACTCCGGAGAGCCTGTTGCTAGATTCACACAGAGGGCAGAGGCCATCAATATAAAGCTCACCCAACCTGTCCCTGAAGCGGAACTTCTCCCGGTTTTAATCGACGGTCTTCTCCCCAGATACGAAAACATCATTACTTCTCAGAAAATTGCCACGCTGGAGCAACTGAAAGATGTCTGCCAGCTACTAGAGGCATACCAGGATCGGAAGAGAGACGAAAGATTCCCCAAAGAAAACTTTCGCCCAAGCACTTCGTCCGGCATAAAACCGGAGCACAACGAAAAGAAATCCTGCTCTTTTTGCCACAAGATTGGTCACTCCCAAGCCGCCTGCTTTAAACAAGCAAAACTTTTATCCTCCAAAGACACCCATTCTAACAAAAGGCGATCCGTCGATCGTTCTCCAAGAAGAGATGAAGGGAGGAAGTTTGGCAAAAGACCACGCCAAGACAATACCGAAACGTCCATCCCGGATCTCAGATTCATCAAACCCCCTATGGATTTCTCCAGACCCCCTCCCAATTGGACAGCCAGGAAGACAAAAAACTAGACCCCAACCCCCCGGACCATCCCTCCCATAGGCCAAAGGAATGGTCGGAGTGGTTGGAACACGTCAAATTTTTTAAACAGGCCTTACCCCTCTCTACAGTTTGCTGCAAACAGGCAATAGACGGTAGACCCTTCGCGCATTTTTCCATAAACAACGTGGTTTTTTCAGGTCTCCTAGACAGCGGCGCCTCTGTCAGCTGCCTGGGCGACAACGCCCACACCTTATTCACAAACTGTGGTTTTAAAATGGGAAAACATTCTTCACATGTTACCACGGCAGACAACACTTCACAACTCGTCATCGGTTCTCTAACCCTACCGATCAATTGCGACCAAAAAACAGTTTGGATCAAGTTTCTAGTTGTACCTACAATCACACAGAAATTCATCTTGGGAGTGGATTTTTGGATGGCTTTCAAAATTGCCCCGCAACTGTTTAACAACCCCTCCGTCACTCCCCAAGTAAACGAAATCCGTACGGTAATACCCTACGAAAACTTGAACCCCTTACAAACAATACAATTAAATCAAATGATCAACAAGTATGAATCCATCTCCTTCGAAAGGTGCGGTTTAGGCTTAACCAACCTAGTACATCACCATATAAAAACAACAGGCCCCCCAATCAAACAAAGGTATTACAACCTAGCTCCACAAAAATTGAAAACGCTGGAAAAAGAATTGGACGATATGTTAAGACTGGGAGTGGTGGTACCCAGCCGCAGTGCATGGACCAACCCCACCTTATTAGTTTCAAAGAAAGACGGCTCAGCCCGTTTCTGCCTCGACAGCAGACGCCTCAACGCATGTACAATATCAGACGCCTACCCGCTCCCCTTGGTCAACTCCATCCTGGACAGACTTCGAAACGCTAAATACATCTCATCCATAGACTTAAGCAAAGCATTCTGGCAGATACCTTTGGATCCCAGCTCCTGCGAAAAGACTGCCTTCGTGGTGCCTGGCAGGGGTATGTTCCATTTCAAAAGACTACCCTTCGGTTTAAAAAACAGCCCAGCAGAACTACAAAGACTCATGGATAAATTGTTTGGCCCAGAGTTTGATAACAATTTATTTTGCTACCTGGATGACCTGATCATCATTAGCGATACCTTTGAAAAACATATACTTATTCTAGAAAAGGTTTTTCAACAACTCAAACAGGCCGGTTTGACTATCAACCTGAAGAAATCGGAATTCTGCAGGCACCGCCTACGATACTTGGGTTTCATAGTAGACGAAGAAGGCCTAAGAACAGACCCCACAAAAGTAGCGGCTATGACAAATTTTCCCCGACCTACAAATGCAAAAGAGGTAAAAGCCTTCCTCGGACTCACCGGTTACTACAGAAGATTCATAAAAAACTTCTCAACTCTCGCGGCGCCGCTCAACAAAATCACGGGAATCCGTAAAGGTACCAGTAACTTTTCCTGGTCTGCAGAGACTGAGTCAGCATTCAACTCCCTGAAAGAGGCTCTTCAATCAGCCCCAGTACTGAATTGCCCCGACTTCAATCTTCCCTTTACGATCCATTCGGACGCATCAAACGTCGGAATCGGAGGAGTCCTCACTCAAAATTTTACGGACGGCGAACACCCCGTGGCATACTTCTCTCGTACCCTAAATAAACACGAAAAAAACTACGGGATTACCGAGAGAGAATTGTTAGCAGTCATGGAATCCATTCAACATTTCCGCGGATACATTGAGGGCAGTAAGTTTACCGTCGTCACAGACCATAGCAGCCTAAAATGGCTGATCTCGCTAGACAACCCCTCTGGGAGATTGGCTCGCTGGTCGTCCCGCCTATCTCAATATACCTTCGATGTCATCCACCGTAAAGGCGCGGATAATATCGTCCCGGATGCCCTTTCTAGGATCGAGATAGCAACATTAAATGCCGAATTACCCAATTCTAGTCTCCCCACAAAAGACGTATGGTATCAAAAAATCTTTAGAGGATGCAGTGACAACCCACAAAAGTTCCCGAATTTTATGATTAAGAACGGACAACTATATCGCAACTGCAAGCCTCCACTGTCAATCTTAGAGGACTATGCCTGGAAAATGGTAGTCCCTCTCGAAAATAGAGAACAAGTTATTATTGATAACCACAGTGCCGTAGACTCCATACACCCTGGAACTTTCAAAACATTCAAAAAAATATCTTTAAGATATTATTGGCCGGGTCTATTCAAACAAGTACGTTTATACATCTCCAAGTGCGACATCTGTAAGGCATACAAGCACAGTACGGCACCACCGTCTGGTCTAATGGGCAACCCCAAGCGTGCCGATAGACCACTTCAATCCTTTTCTATGGACCTCATTGGACCCTTCCCTAGAAGCTACGCCGGTTACATGCATATACTCAGCGTAGTGGACATCTTTTCCAAATACTGCTGGTTGTTTCCTCTGAAAAGGGCAACTGCAGCAGCAATAACCAATCTATTGGAAAAACATATTTTCATACCCTACGGTACCCCTCGTACTATAATATGCGACAATGGTAAACAATTTATAGCTCTGGAATTTAAAGAGTTTTTGTCTAAATATGGTATAAAGGATGTATTCTATAACACCCTTTACACCCCACAGAACAACACCGTTGAACGATACAACCAAACCATAAACACGGCCCTGGCAATTTTGGTTGGCAAAGACCAACGCACATGGTGCAAAAAATTAGACAAAATACAAGCAGCCATGAACAACACGGTGAACCTCGCTACAGGCTATACACCATTTTTTCTCAAACACGGCATGGAACAAGTAGTTCACGGTTCACTACACCCTGACAATTGCCTTCCACCCGTCCCTTCCTCCACAGCAGACCCCGCAGCAAATTACGCCCACCGCTTGGAGGAACTCTCCGCTATCTATAGTGAAGTAACAGACGCTCTACTATTGGCCCACCAAAAGAGCGCCGACAGGTATAACCTTCGCAGGAGGCACGTCACATTCAAGGAAGAAGACATCGTCTGGAGGAGAAACAACACTCTGTCACAAGGTGCGCTGTACTTCTCTGCCAAATTGGCACCCCGTTTTGTAAAGACGAAAGTCCTAAAGAAAATCTCAGACCTGGTTTACCGATTGTCCGACATCTCTGGTAAACACATAGGTAACTACCATATAAAGGACATTGTAAAAAGTGGTAACATGGAAACAAACTCCATTGCCACGCCCGTATAACCCCAACGGTTATTCCTTGACTCCTAGCAACCATTCGTCTACACCGTGACATGGATCACTATGGAAGTCAACCCTTTTGTTTCGTCACTAATGAGCGGCCTCTCGTAAACGATTGTCACTCATTAGGACACTCAAACGAAACCTTTCTAGCTCTGGCACAGTGGTGTCAACTGTAGCCAAAGTCATGGAAGAAATTATAATTCTCCCTTGTGGTTTCGTTTCATTTTATTTTATTTTTGTTTGTATAAATATCTCGTCATCATCAGTCATTCGCCTCTAATTGCTGCCCCAGGTGTCAAACCTTGGAAACATCGTTTTTTCTAAGCATGCACACCTCTACCTGAAATTGATCACTTCGGAGAAAGGAATTCCCTGTGGCTTACTGCAAGTAGTCAGAGACTACGTGCCCAAGGTTTTGTGCATCGTCACAACTAGCAGCATCATATTTTCACATCATCATGTCATACCTCGTCACCCCTTTCTAAATGTTAGAAAAATTTTTTTGTACATTAAATATCGGGTCCTCGCCAAAGTGCATCTAACCCTTATGTCATATGTAGTTAAATTAGGTAAGCAAACCTGTGTAAACCCACGGCGGTATCAGATGTTTGCTACCCGTTCTAAGTTTTTTTTTTCTGTTTTTTAAGAAAATAGAATGGCGCTCAATAAATAACCCAAATTGCTCTAGCTCTCCCCAGAACTGGATGTGGAGTCTGGAAAGTATCGTTAAAAAAGGGACAACTTTCAACGTGCCTCTTCATTAACGATAAATTTTTTTACAACATTTCAGCAACATTGAGTCACCCTGGGTCTCAACTGCTCAAACTGAAATTTTGGGGTTGCCTTGTTGTGACTTATCACGTGCAAAGTACGAGGTCACAACAAGAAGCCAGGTCTCCAAGTGAACCACCCTGTGAACAACCCATCCCATTATTATAATTTTCATAACACCAAGGTGTGTCCATCGCAGTCTGTTTAAGTAAGTAAAACCTAGAAGGTCTTAAACACTCAAATCGGACCAATGTAAATAATTTTCCTTGTCAAACAACGATAAGCGCATGTCTTGTATTGTTGCTACCATCGTACGTGTAAGTACAACAAAAGTTGTACCATCACGATACGATACTCTGTGCGTAACCAAAAGGGTTGTACCACAAAGGATCTCTTTTGCGGTAAGCTTAGATGAAATTCACATTCCATCAGCACGCCAAAATTTTTTGTCCCTTAATTGTTGAAGTATAAAATCTTGGCCAGATCTTCAAATATGTTTTTGCCTTTGTGCAAGTCTTTAACGTACGCTAATATGGATTTATTATGCTACGGTATTGTTGTACTAAGTACATCAGTATGTCTCGCCGTCTGTATTGAATAGGTACCTTTATATGAACGTTAACCTTTGTTGCCATCATAGGTGGGAACCTTATAAAATCTGCCGTCATAGATGGGAATCTCAGAATATCTACTAAATGCGATACGGGGAGCCCGTTATAATTACTCTGTGGGTTTTTGTCAGAAATGTCATAAATACCTAGTCTTTTGCACCTCCCTTCAATACTGGGCAACCCAGTTGTAATTCGTTCATTGTTATCCGTGAAGACGTTATAAAACTTACTTGCAAATCTTTTGATCTCGCAATCTTGTACGCTATACGTGAAGACGTTATAATACTCACCATGAATCGTGCGAACGAAATAATATCAAACCTTTATGTGTGAACTACTCAATGTAGTCCACACCCCTTTTTTGTAATCATTAATATGCCCGTGGACTTCCTGTCACAAGAACCCAGGAACTATCTACTATCTCAAAAGGACTAATCATACGCTTCACTCATGATTATGGGGCATCGTGTCGTGGGAGTTAAGTTGATGGACACAAAAATACCTAACTCGTTGTCTGGGAGACGAACAAAGAAAATCCCCAGGTTTGTGAGATTTGAGCAAGGGTCTGTCATTTCTCGCAAACAAGTAGGAGAATAAAACGACCCCTAATCTTCTGCCCAATACACGTAGAGGATTAGACTTTTATGTCAGTGTATTCTTTTGTCCAACACTACCAAATATTATTGTAATGTGCCAGGATGACTGCTGTAGACCTTGTTTCACCTCCACCCAGAGGTCGAATTTCGGAAATAGCCGAGTCCCCAGCAGTTTTCTTCGTTCAAATGTTCCCAACTATCACCCCTCCCCTTCCTCGAAATTATCCGTGAATGGGGATATATGCGTTACGCACTTGGCGTTTCGTTTGTCAAATGGGACAATCTTCATACGCGGATCCTTTCAACTTCCTACTCCTTTCCCAGTTGTCATTATTGTAATGTGCCAGGATGACTGCTGTAGACCTTGTTTCACCTCCACCCAGAGGTCGAATTTCGGAAATAGCCGAGTCCCCAGCAGTTTTCTTCGTTCAAATGTTCCCAACTATCACCCCTCCCCTTCCTCGAAATTATCCGTGAATGGGGATATATGCGTTACGCACTTGGCGTTTCGTTTGTCAAATGGGACAATCTTCATACGCGGATCCTTTCAACTTCCTACTCCTTTCCCAGTTGTCATTATTGTAATGTGCCAGGATGACTGCTGTAGACCTTGTTTCACCTCCACCCAGAGGTCGAATTTCGGAAATAGCCGAGTCCCCAGCAGTTTTCTTCGTTCAAATGTTCCCAATTATCACCCTCCCCCTTCCTCGAAATTATCCGTGAATGGGGATATATGCGTTACGCACTTGGCGTTTCGTTTGTCAAATGGGACAATCTTCATACGCGGATCCTTTCAACTTCCTACTCCTTTCCCACTTTGTTATAACTAATCTTGTACGCAATGTTTTGTTTTTCGAAAGTAGAAAAAATGCTACCGTATAGACGTGAGCATAGGTCATGGAAGACCAACTTCTTTCGAATGGGGAATTTTGTTATACGTACAATCCCTCAACCACGTATTCTTGGAAATGTATTTGGTAAAGAAAAAAAACCAAAAGGGGTTACACAGAACCTGTCCTTGAATACGTACCTTTGTAACATGTATTAGGCATTAGCCACATTTAGTTAGCTCTCTCTCCGTCTCTCTCTCTACACGCCAAACAAATCCAACTTTTTCTCAACATGCACACTTGTTTCTCTCCAAACTTTTTTCATCATTGGTCTACTAGGCAGGTAAACTTCAAGAATTTTGTTCTAATAATAATTTTTGCCGGATTTTAAAAAAAAAAAACCAGCAGCTCTGCACCCTATCTACATCTGCGCCTCTTCATGCTGCCCTCGCTACCGTCACGGAGGTCCCTTGCCTTCAATCCCTGCGTACCAAAAGCACCCGACCGCATCTAACATAACCTAGTGTGAGTCGTGCGTGTAGTTGCGAATTGTATCACCACAAAGAACCGACACTCAAAACAAACCCGAGCACGCCAGCTCTAGGTTGGTTCATGTTCCTGTTGCCCTTGTGCAAATGTTCCTGCTGCCATTATGCAAATGTTCCTGCTGCATAATGCAAATGCTCTGCTGCCATTATGCAAATATTCCTGCTGCATAATACAAATATTCCTGCTGCATAATACAAATGTTCCTGTTGCCCTTGTGCAAATGTTTCTGCTGCCATTATGCAAATGTTCCTGCTGCATAATGCAAATGCCCTACTGCCATTGTGCTGATGCTCCTGTGCCCTTGCGCAAATAACAATACCAACGATTGTTCACAAAACAATCCCACTACATACAAAAACCAGTGTACCAACCACCAATTACGATTCCACTCTCCAATACTTCAATGGTTTCGTACTGGCTCACCCACAGGATCCGGAAGCAGTTACCCTTTCGACCTCTGTGACAGGTAGAACTCTCCACACCACCTAGAAGCCTCATCATGTGTTCTCTTCCTCGTATTTTCTTAAAGGCCCTAGTGTCCCTTGAGTGTAATCTCAAATGGGCCAGGTTACTGTGACAAAGTAACCTTGTAACTTCAGTGAAACGTTCAACCACCCCAGACATCCTACGCAAACCACGTTCGCAAACATTAGCTCACAGACCAATGATACAATTTTAGAGTTTTTTTTTTCTATCACTGCATAACCCTTGTACCTTTCTTCAACAGATCCTTGTTCTTTGCAACTGTATTTATGTATGCCACTGCCTTTATATACATTTATTGACAATTCCTTGTTACACCATGTATCATCTCTTTTGTGTTCTGTTCATAACTATTCTCCAGCTAGGAATTTCTCTCTCTCTCTCTCCTCGTTTCTCTTAAATGTTTTTGGCACAAGTGCTGAAAGGGTAAGAGGATTTATTAGCCCTACAGCTCCATTGCCACGTCGCTTTTATTGCGGCGAGGGGGGAAGTGTTACGTTACAAGAATAAGGAATCGAGTCTTAAGTACCGTCATGTTTCGACAGTCAGCGAATCGAGCCCTAAAATACTGTTGCACCGCGGGACGTTAATGCGCAGGCGCATCACCCCTCCCGCGACCCACGGATCAGGAGACGCGCCGCACACGGCCATTCAAATCAGTCTTCAGCAAGCGAGCTTCCCGGGCCCACGTCCCGCGCGAACATGTGCGACACAAGTTCAGTTTCGCCGGTTGTGCACTTCCGGTGTCCGCGCATGGACGCTGCTGAGACCGGGAGAACAAGCGCGTAAAGCCGCTGTTGGCCCATAAACCAAACGTGAGTCAATTACCATGTTACCCTTTGTGTGCAATTAAATGTTTTGAAGCCCTAACCACGCGTGTAGAGAGCAGAGACTGACGTTCAAACTAACTTTCAGCTAGGATCGTTCCTCTTATGTATTATTGTGTCTCCTAGAATTGAATAAACTATTTATGTGATAACCTACCGTGTTTTGCTTGTCGAGAGAGGCCCTGGGGGGATGGAGAAGCGTGAAGTTCCGAACCACAAGCACTAGCCTTGAGGTTAAGAGAAACCCTGCTTGCACCGAACCTGAGCTAGTTTTTATTTGGGGCAGATACAGCAACTAATTTGTATTAAATATGTGGGAGCTTTCTCCAACCCTGCCGATAGCATCAGCACGCACGCTGACGCTAACAGGTTACATATTACTGGCTAATTTTCCAGCGATGTTTGCTGCAATACACCATGCCGAGATAGCTGAAGCAGCTGCTTTGAGACCTCCAAGAGCGTTTCATCAGAGGGTCGATTCTTTCGCCGATACGACAGATGAAGCCTTCATAAGGAATTTTAGGCTCATTATTTATGATCAGAACTACCAGTTCTATGAGCAGTTGCTTTTGATTATTAGTTAAATGGTCATTTCGAAAATTATCAACCGACCCAACTGTTTACCGTTTCACTGTTTGACGCATAAATATACTAATACCGTTTGACATTTCAAAGTTACACCATAGAAATCTCAAAAACATCAGGAACATAGACAACATTCACGGGGCTACCAATATAATCATCCTTGCGACCGCTCGCTGTTCAAGAATATGTAAATATGAAACATTCGAAAAAGTTGGTCGCGACGACGAGGAATTTTTCGCTCGCAGCTGGCGCATGGCGAGTAACGATTGATCGTTGCTCGAGAATAGAGCTACCCAGGATTAAATGATAAAGTCCAGTAAAATACTGACTTTAGTTTTGCAACACTTCTTTCATTCTGATTACAAAAATTCCATCAAACTAAGATTTAAAAATTTTGCATTGGCAAATTTTCTCTAACCTTGACAAAATGCACATAACACGTATTTTTTAACTTTAATTTTACATAAATTAATTGTATTTGTGTTGAATTCATAGAACTCCATTTAATTTTCTTTTTATATTAAATTAAAATTAAATTTGATAGTTTTATTATCAAGTTCTGCAAGTATTTTGTTATGTATTTTAGTTACAGCTGTTTCGAATTTCTCGGCCCAATATCTTTAAAAATTGCAAAAGAAATTAAAAAATATGGTTTAAATATAGCTTTCAGAACTAATAATAATATAGAAACAAGCCTTAAAAACTAAAAAATTAAAAATCCTTAACTCAATAACTGGCATTTATGAATTAAAATGTGACCACACCGACTGTAATGCTACTTACATCGGATAAACAGGTAGAGCATTCTCAACTAGATTCAAAGAACATATACGATGTTATAATAATAAAAACACTTCTTCAAAATTTGCAAAACATCTCTTTATGAACAATCACGTTCCACTCAAAAACAATAAGCCTAAACCATTACATATAGAAAGCAAGGGTCTTAGATTAAATTTGCTTTAACAATTAGAAATCAATAAACGAAAGAATGACCAATGAAATGCTAATTAATAAAGTAAGGAGAAATATTTATTCCCCAATACTATGTATATTTACAAAACCCAAAAAATATAAAGAAATAACGTAATTATAAAACAATTAAGAAAACCTTAACACTTAGTTGGTGAAACAGATTCTGAAATTCCGAACCCTACATAACACACACTCAATAAGTGTGAATCAGCAAATTGGGTTAACCGGTAATAAATCAATCTTTGAAAATTAAAATTTCAAATCCTATAAATAAGTCGCCTATCAGTAGATCTATCCACAGTTTGAAAATGGTCTTGAAAACCTAAACAGCTGTAACTAAAATACATAATAAAATACTTGCAGAACTTGATAATAAAACTATCAAAAAATTTAATTTTAATTAAATATAATAAAAAAAATTAAATATATATATAATCAGCTAATCCTACGACAACAAAACGTCTTTTTTATTACAATATCAGGCCAAAAGATCAAACGAATCAAGTTCTGGGACCGCAACACATCATGAAATTATTATACAAAATTGCATAAATAATGTTTTTCCAAGACAAGCTTACATTAGAAGTAGCAAATAAATGATATGATTTTAGGTTTTCACGGCCAAAAGTATTTTTGTTATTTATTTTTGGGGTGTTATGCCGTGTTGCGCTACCTCCTTCTTTAGCCAACATTTTGAACAGCGTTACAGTGTCCATCATCAGGACTGCCTCGTCTTCAGGACCTAGGCGCAGACACGTCTTTACCACAGATCACTAGACGAAATGTGTATGGCCACGCCCACTTCTCCCCAAGGTTTCAATAAACGGAGGAGACAGTAAATCAAAAATGTTTTAAGTAATGTTCTAGCATATGTTCAAGTTCATGGTCGGAAGAGACCCCGCTTAATATACAACTTTAGCTTCAAAATTTTCAACGAACTGGACTGAATGTACTAAATTAGAAACGTCTTCCGAATAAAAATATTTCTTGCTCTGAAGGATATCATATAATAGGAATGTGCAATTGGAATTCTAAAAATGTTGGAAAAATAGTTTTTATAAAATACTGTTCGTTTTTCGATGGGACATGCAAGGTATTTTTTCCAAAATATTCCTGGCATGACATACTTCCCAAGAACCCGCCCCGCATGGGAAGAATATTTCATAAATTTCTTGACAGCAACATACGCGAGATCTGTAACACGAAAACTATTTATCCATTGGCATGAAGATGACGTAAAAATCTTAGAAGACGAGATAAATAAAACAAAAATATTATTTCCGTCCACAATAATTGCAAATTTACTTACTCCCCTAAAGAGGAAAAAAAATCCCCTTTTTCCCTCAGGGCCTATGTCATGTACGGGAATGCTGTATGAAAGGTATTTTTAAGGAAAGGAAGAACAAGAAATTCTGGGCGGTGGGTAGGAATCTGGGGGTCAATGTGTTCAGGAGTGAGAAACTTATAAATCCACTTCTCCCACTGCGGTGAAGGCGATGGGTTGAGAGAGTCCGGCTGGAGAGGTCTAGATTATTTCAGCCACGCAGTAAATGAGGAAAAGCATTTGCCACCAAGCCGTAGACAAACCTCATTCCAAGAACCCAGGCACCCCTGCTAAATTACCGAACGTAGCGAACCACTTGGGGTGGACTATGGCAGCTATTGTAATTTAATGGAAATAACGAACTTTGTTTAAACGACTGTTTATTAAAAAGTATCAACACGTTCCGAAACCGAAGTTTTTTTTTCACAGGACACAAAGTGTAATTAGTAGAAATAAAGTTGAAAAAACAATATTGCAAATACGTGTGTGTATATCTTTTTAATTGGCGATCAAGGGTTATCCGTTATGCGTCATCTGCGAACGGAAAATTACTCGTCGTCTCGACGAACTTTGTCGAATGTTTGCTTCATTTGTACATGTTAGTACATTTGTACATGACAATGTACATGATAGCCGTGCACATTGTCATTGGGACTGCCTGGTGGTTTGTTGAATACCCACTCTGACTCTTTTGGTTTTGCATTTTATTTTCTATCTGTTATTATTGTAAATATTTTTTTTCGTTACTTCTCTTATTCCAGAAGGCTTCTTCAACTGGGTGCAGCTCTTTTACCGTTACCGATTTCAGAGGAGTTATTTTACGGGCTGATATTTTTACTTCTCTTTTGTTTTAGGTTAATGTAAGTACTTGCTTGCAGCTTACTAACCCCGTATGCATGGACATTTGAGGGTCTAGAGAGTTGATCAAATAAATGTAGCTTCGTTCAATAAAAAAATAGAGTCTTGACGTGTGCGGTGAAGGAGGAAACCAAATGATTCCTTATAACGCCGTTGGGAAAGTGGTGGGGTCCCCTCCAAATGTACATGGTCTCAAATGTCGAAAGGTTTAAGATATAATTATATTGGCAAGCCTATGAATATTGCCTTTGTTTCTGATATTTTCGACGTTTCTGTGGTGTTAATTTAAAATAACAACTGCATTTTCTTCGAATTGGCTAGGGGGTATGTTACTCAAAACCGAAAACAGCCGGTAACATTTCGGTAACCGGTCGGGTCACCATTATTTCATACCCTGCACTGATCCTATTTAGTTAAATACTCCATGCCCCATGGCTAGCGGTACACGGTACACGTTGTGTTGTGTAGTGTTCGGAATGCACGGATAACGTTGCAAAACTTTTACTTGAGTACGTTTCTCGAGAAACAAACGTTAACTACCTACGGATACCGACGTATTACAGCCGCCCCAATGTACGTGACGCTCAGGTCACCGCATCGATACATGCTCCAACAAATGGAAGCTGGAAAAGATCTCTGGATTTTTTATATTTTTATTGTATTATGAAAAATGTCGCAAAACCTTTTAACTTGGAGAATGTTGTGAAGCTGACGAGGAGAAAAAGATTGTGAAGATAATGGTTTGAAAGTATCTTATTAATCAAATCTATGAAGATGATCATCTTAAGGCGGTAAAGATCGAAAATTTATTTTCATTCATTTATTTCATTCGTTTAAGTTTGCTTTATTTTCCTATATATAAATCCAGCAAATCCGTTAAGATCATTATATCACCCGTGTTCTATAATTATAATCTTTATACATAAAATTCTTCGTTACGATCTTTGTTCCAGATAAACTCCGAAACTACTAAACCGATTTTAATGAAATTTAGCATACTGTATGTAATTTGGTCCAACTTAAAAGATGAAATAGTTTTTAACTCGATTTTTGACCTCAAAACTTATAATTGCGAATTAAATGTTCACAAAATTTTTGTTATGGAACAACTTAGGAGGCGGGAATGGCCCCGAGAACCTTTATTGGATAACCAACCATACCAACTGCCATAGGTCACCCCAAGTGGTTCGCTACGTTTGGTGATTTAGCAGGGGTGCCCGGGTTCATTGGGTGAAGTTTGTCTAAGTCTTGGAGGCGGATGACCAGGACACACTGAACCCCAGATTCCTACCCACCCCTCAAACCCTTTTTATTTCCCAGAACTCCCTCTCCTCCCTTTCCTAAAAAAACCCTCCACCCCCAAAAAATCATCCCCAAAGATGACATGGGCCCTGAGGGAAATTATTTTCCTCAGGGCCTCCTGTGTGGAGCTCATGTAAAAAAAATGCTTTGTAATTATTGGTAAATTTCAGTAATCATCCAGTAGATAACGTTGTGTTTCTGAGTCACAGCAACGCGTGGCCTGGTCAGGTGGGAAAGTACCTGGTTTTTCAGATCTGGTCACCAAACACGGCTAAAGCCATTTCAAGCAATGTTTAAATTCTGAATGGTGATCTTACAACAGGGTGATACTGAGAGTATATTCTACTCTGGAAAGTGTCGCAAATATGTTTTTTATTATTTTTAATGAAATAATTGTGAATTGACCCAAATTAATCGAAAAAAAATTATTTGCTCATCCTGGGATTCGCTCCCGCGACCTTCGGATTGCGAGTCAAGAGCCTAACCCCTTGATCATAGAGGCCGGCTTAACCGTTTTCTTACTTATCTCTAAGCAATTTATTGACTCATGTAATTTTTTTTATAAATTTTATAATTTTTTTTTATTATTTCATTATCTTAATAGAGGTAAAGTCAAAAAGAGAAATATATAATTGATTTGTTTAGGCCATATACTACACATGTATAACCGATAAAATTTAAACTGTCGAATTCCCAACTGTGTATAAATACATAAATATATTTCTTAAAATACCCGAAAATGCATAGTACACCCATCTTTCTCTATAAAGGAAATACCCTACATACAGCATCCCAAAATATGGCTTGGGCGGACTCCCGTGTATCCGTGTTATCTAAAATGTATGCATCAGTTATTTAAAAAAAAAATGCCTTCTTCGTTAGTTTAGAAGTCAGGGACATTCGCGATACATCTATCGCGATCAAATTAATCAAATACTTGAATCTGATCATTTCGAGACTCGTACACAGAATAACACAAGGGTATATGTTGTGTTGGTAATTATCGCTGTGTAAAGTTACAAAATCTGTGCTCCATTTGAAATGTAAAGTTTTATTGTAATGAACTTTTTGACCGCAAAAATAACCATCATGTTTCCATTTTTTACAAAAATCGAACTTGTTTTTTTAAAAACCTAACTTCATCTTAAAATCGTTTGATCTCGTTTTTTATTGCGCGAATAAAGAACCTTACGTCAAGGCTTAGGAAAAATAAAACGCCTCCGAACACAAGCGCCTTTCTGGAAGTCGAGCATTTATCATCTTTCATCTTCAACTTTCCGAATTTCACTACACAAGGGTGAGATGTGTGGAAAAAAAGCACCCCATTGAAAAATTATTGTCTTCGTTCTACCCTTAAAGCAAGGAGGGTGGGACATTATTTATTGTTTACCAATTCCGCTTTTGCTGGATGTTAACTTAATATTTTATAGAGATACAAAAATTTTCAGACAACAGTTTTTTTTCTTGTACCAATTACTTTTTATTGCTTGCCACATTTTAGTTAACATTTAAGTACACTTACCTTGTGAATGTAATGTTTTATGGATTGAGCAAAGACCAAAACATTTGAAAAAATAATATATATTATGAAAAATCAGGTTTTTTGGGACATTTGATTCTTGCTCTCCCGGTGAGAGACTTGAAGAGTGTCAGTTAGAAAGTAAAAGTTGTTTATAACACCTTCTTGAATATTATATTTTAACTCAACTTTTTTACAGCAATATAATATATTTAAAGTTGGACAAACTTGCTTCACCAGACGAACCCTTTATTGAATAACCAAATGGTTCGTTACGTTTGGTAACTTTGCAGGGATGCCAGGTTTATGGGGTGAAGTTTGTTCAAGCCTTGGTGGCGGATGCGTCTGCCCACCTGATGCGTGGCGGATTGAGAGGACTGGTTGAGATAGGTCTTTTGACCTCTCCAGCCAGACTTTCTCGACCCATTGCCTTGTACAGCAGTTGGAAGGATGGATTCATACGTTTGTCACTCCTGGACACACTGATACTCAGATTCCTACCCACCCTTTATACCTTTTTTCTTCCCATAATCTTGTTAACCAGCTAAATTACGCTAATCAACCCGCTAAATTACGCTATTTAAGGGGGTTGATTTTATCTTTAATATTTTGTGTATGCTGTTTAAATGTTAAACGCTGATCAATGCACAGCCCAACATATTTTTCCTGGATCAGGATTGCAAGTGTTTTTTTCAATTTTCAGGAGTACATGTGGAGGAATTACGGGTTTAGGGTTTAACTTAAAATCATGTATCCTGTTTTTTAAACATTCATTGTTAGCGTATTAGATTGGAGCCAACTAGTATTTTTGTGCAATTTCTTGCAAGATGTCTAAATCTTTAGCCTAGTAGAAAATTGCAGTATCATCTGCATATAAAAAAAATCACCGTTCAAATCTGGTTGCAAAATATGATTGATGTGTATTATCAATAGAATTTACGATATAATTCTTGATATAGTAGTATATATGTAGTATCAGCGATCGGTACCTTTTTGTATTTTTCTGTGTCATGCTTTTTTTCACATTTTCGTTTAGATTTATAAGTACTTTTTATCTTCTTCTTCGATAATATATTTAACGGGAATACATTGACCCCTAACGTGCCAGGAAAAAACGAAAAAACGTCAACTTTAACGTAATATTTTGCAGGTTAATTTTATGCTATCTAATGTAATTTTTACTGAAACACATTCCTTGAATACTAAACTATACTTAAGAACAATATTACTTGCGTTTATTCAATGAATTTATACTTTTTACTACGTTTCAAATAACACGGAAACTATACATAAGAACAATATTACTTGCGTTTATTCGATGAATTTATACGTTTTACGATCATTTCGTCGCCCGCGACGCGAGACCTGACAGCCGCCATTTTGTCAGCCGAGCGGCGCGAAAAAGTTCCAGGCCGTGTCATAAACAATTTCAAAGAAATTATATCGCTGCTCTAGGTGGGTTCACGGTATCTTATACCTTATGAACAAGAATGCCCCAAGCGATTCTGACCTTCTTCTTCACACGTTTTCTTTATACATAAGGGTTAAAATCGCATAACAAAATAATTTTTTAGTGATTATTTTGGCTTGCGCCGATGGTACGCCGGCGGACGAACGGCAAGGGGCAGGTTGATGGGAATTACTTTCAAAATTTATTATGAAAAAAAGAGTTATTCTCATAAAAAAATTATGTTCAATTAGACTTTTAGAAAAAGGTGCCCCATATAAATAAAATCGGATATGTTCGTACGAGACACCATCTAGATTACAAACCGGTTCTTTAAAAATTGTGATTATTTTAAAAGGTAACTAACTGCCAATACATGACAAAAAAATGTTAAAGATAATATTGTTGTTTGAATTTCGACAAAATTGACTTAAAAATAAGAGGTCTCAATAGCCTAGTTGGTTGAGGTGCCGCGCTCCGGGACAAGCAAGATTGTGGATTTGATTCCCAGTTGAAACCATTACTTTTTATTTTTCCGTGTCTTGTCCTTTTTCATATCTTCGATTAGATTTATTAGTTTTGTCTTCTTCAATGTGTTATTCTTCAATTTAACCTCAGATTTATGACTTATCATAAATAAGAATACTAATTTCAGTTGTTGGTGTCTCCTACGTAACTATGATTAAATGAACTCCAATTTGAGTTTTGGTGTCATTTTCGAAATTGAAACTGATCGTGTGAAAGAATTCAGAAAAGCTAAACAGAAAGCTAACAGAAAATTATTTTCGAAAATGGAACTGTTTTGTGAAGGCGATTGTTTTACGCAGACAATTTTTCACGAGTCTGCGCTAAAAAACGTTTTCAAAGAGGCTACTCGAATACTTGTATTAATTTCCCCGATATGATACGTAAGACCAAGAACGGTCCAAATACCCAACTACCCGTCTCGCGCGATTCAGGCAATTTGTTACCCACGGATTAAGGAAAAACACACCCCTAGTCCTTTGTCCAGCCGCGCTTCTGTTTGTTGGCGCGCGCGGTCAGAGGAAACCGCCCGAGGGTGAAGAACCCAATTAATGCAGACAATAAAAAGTGGACCCGCAGTTAAAGCAACTGCCCCTTTACGAGTCGAATAAACGACCGGAAAGTAATATAAAGTTTTAGCTGCATAACCTGAACGAAATTGATAATAATTGTTTTTTTTAACTTGTTATTCCTAACCCCGCAATCATGACAAGTGTTTTTTGGTGACGAATGATGAATCATGCACCTTCAACATCTTCTTTGAAAAGACATTTTAAACCGTTTATTAAACCCTCTTTAAAATCTTTTAAACTAAACATTAATCTGTGGCTTCATGTTTTTCGATCAGAGAAACATGGTAGTTTCCTTTAACAATGAACGTATTGTATACAGGGTGTTAAGGGACGTACTTGACTTACTTTAATCAGTGATTCTTGACATTATTTTGAGTAAAAATATTTAAAAAAATTTGGTCCCAGGTGGCATTTTTGATGTTTTTTATTTTATTTTATATGGTAGGTGTTGGACAGTTGCAGGCAGGATAAGGGGTTGGTCGGTTATTCGGTTGAGTGACCAGCGACGACATGCGACGACATTAAAGAAAAAAAAAGTTTGATTTTGAAGAAAAAAATTTTGAAAAAAGTAATCATCAAAAAAGTCACCGGAAACCATTTCATTCACATTTCTAACTCAGGAATCACTGGTTAAAGTAAGTCAAGTACGTTCCTTAACACCCTGTATAAATATCAATCAGGACAATCAATGTATAGGTACAAATATATTACAGGAATTTTGAGATCACATAAAGCTAATTTTTTAAATATTTTTTGAAGAAAGCACTGGAGAAGATCAGTGAAAAGTCACGGGATTTTATAATTACAATTTTGAAAAAGACAATAAATTAAAATATTTTCGTTATAATATTATAATACAGTTAGGTACCTACTTCATTGCTTGTCCGAATTTTTCACACAATCAGTTCCAATTTAAAAGAAGCTTTTTAAATTCAAATTAAGTTTGAGTTTATTGGAGCAAATTTCACGGAGACAAACAAACGACCGATTTTTTGTTTTGATTGATGATATCTAGATATGAACAAATCTTTCAAAACTTTCTTCTCCTGTCCCGAAATCCCCTACCCCCCACTACCCCCACCTAATTTAATCTTATCTTTGTATTTTTAGGTAAGCTCTAAATTTGCTAGTGAATGATATAATGATATAATTTGCTAGCAAAAATTAAGATTTTGAAGTAATAAAGTACATAAAAAATTTAACTTTTCAAAACAAAATGTCTAGAAATTGTTAAATAGTTAATGCTCAAGAAATACAAAAAAAAAACTGTAGAATGCGTGTAATTTTAAAGAGCGTACGTTTGAATGCGTTTGTGCACACTGATAGTGTTTCAAATTGATTAAAAACAGCTTGGAACCCGCCAGCAGTCCCCTCTTACCCCAAAGGTATCCTTCGATAAAAAATACCATTAGACAAGCAACAATCTCTTGTTAACCTTCCGCGTGCCTTACAAAATTTTACTACTAGTAAGGTCCCGGGACCCGGCGATACGGGTTATACGGTTATTCGAGGTTATATCTGTGTACATGAATATTTCTTTTTCTTTCTATTTTCTTTTTTCAATTCGTGTTCTAATAAATAAAAAAAAAATAAAAACATTTAAAATTATTTATCTATCTTTTCACTAAAGTCGCATTAAATCTACAATATAAAAGAATCATAGACAAACTGACACATTGTGTTTTGTATATGAACCATTTTGAAATATTTAACTTGCTTAATGATACTTGCGATTAAGCTTCGTGAGAATTTTTGGATTGGAAAATGGCACATTTTTGGCAGGAAAAAATTGAGTGCCCTAGACAGATACGTAAATATTTTTTCTTACTTTATTTTGTGCTAGGACGAGTTGTATACCTGTTTTTTATATCAGGGAGGTTGTTTACAAATAATCATCATGAAAAATGGTATCGGAGAAATGATTTTCCTCAATTAATAATGCGTCAATGTCCCCTGCGGTTAGCAACAATAGTCGTTGTGATTAATGAAAATCTTTTTTTAAAAAACACTACAATAAACATTGCGTTTAGAAAATGAAATTAAAAAATGATAGCTACTTACAATATAACCTTATACCTATACTTCGTATGCCCTGTAGAGTATGTGAGATCACAGGGAATTTTTAAATAGTTACGATTATTTTTAAATGTCCTGGATCTGTCAGACCCTATGCGGCAGGCGGAGGGTTAAAATAATTCTGTACATTGTATTTACGGACCAGAACTGGATATCAAAAAGTGTATTTCTGCCTGTTTTGCTTAATTTGTAAATGTTAACCCTTTGCTTGTTATGTTTTTTTAAATTATTTTTTTTTATGAATACTGCACAAGAGTCCCAACTGCTCCCGTCTGGAGCCAGTGAGACTATGGTATCCCAAATTGGGGTATGTTGTGAGGCTGAAGGTAGTGGGGAGGTTAAGTATATGGGAAAGAGGAGGGCGGGCAGTACTTGGCTATTCAGATCTGGTCACCAAACACGGCTAAAGCCATTTTAAGCAACGTTTCAATTCTGAACGGTGGTCTTACACCAGGGCAATACTGAGAGTATCTTCCACTCTGGAACGTGCCGCAAATATACTATATATTATTTTATATGAATATATTGTGAGATAACACAAATTAATCAAATAAATTTTAAATGCGACGCGATTCGATCCCGCGACCTTCGGATTGCGAGTCAAGATCCTTACCGCTGAACTTCACCAGCCGTAGATACAGTACAAATATAGCTCACATACCATCGACCAATACTCTTCCTATAATCCAAATATTGCAAAGATTGTAGATAATTTTGCAGTCTAAAAACTTATTTCACTAGGCTTACACATTAAGGTGGGTCATTTAACAAAAAATGTTATTTTTAAATTCTAAGAGCGATAAAAGGGTGCCAAATGGGTTCAAAGCGAAGTGTTTAAAATTTTTCAAATTTCCGATACGATCTTCTTCCTCCGGATTCACTTCAAAGTGAATCCGGAGGAAGAAGATTGAAAATTTTAATATTTTTTGAAAAAAAAAAATTTTAATTTAAATTTTTTTCTTCCCAAACCATATTTTTTGTAATCTTCCATAGCAAATGTAATATATTTTAACGAAATCATTTAAAAAAAGTCCCAAAACTGGATCTCACAAAATAATGCCGAAATTCGAGGGTAAGAAGGATTTCGCTGGTATTTGAATACACTGCCTTGAGATAATTTGAATTGTATTCAAACATATTTTTTTATAAATAAATGAAAATAATCCTTCTTTTTGTGTTTTATAAAAAATAGTTCATTTTTAATGGTTTATCTAACATTTTTTTAAGATTTAACAAGGGTGAGTTTTTCTCTATTATGTGAAATTTCAATGTCAATCCGGAGGAAGAAGATGAAATCCAATTATTTTCTAAAAAATTACGTGATTTTATATCTCCATTTAACACCCTTTTATCACTATTAGACAAATCAAATAAGAAAAAAAATTCCCCATACAGTCGTGTCCCACCCTATTATACATTTCCCAACATTTACATTTACAGGTAATTTATTTGTAGTATTTTATAGTTAGCAGACTACAAAAGTTTGAATTTTTTAATGCGGACCTTTGAACACATATTTTTAAAACATCATAATTCAACAAGCTTCAGATTCTTGAGTACGGGTCAACAGTCTGGAATCCACACTATATTTCACAGGTATCTAGACTTAAATCAGTCCAAAGGAAATTTACACGGATTTTGTCTTACCGGTCAGGTGTCTACCATCTTCTAGACGGGTACGAACAAAGACTTACACATTTCAATTTAGAGAGTCTAGTTAAAAGACGTAATATAAATGACCTCTTAATGTTTTATAAAATTGTTAACAACCTAGTAGATAGTAACTTAATCAATGAAATCAATTTATACGCCAGGCCCAAATCTACCAGAAAATTTGACATATTTTGGACCGAAATTTTTAACAATAATACGGGATACTTTAATCCCATTTCTAGAATGTCACGATCTTACAACGATCTCACTAAATCACACTCTATAAAAGATATTTTTGTGAATAATTTTACTTTTAAGAAATATCTCCATGATTTGTACAACTAAAAAAAAAAAAAAGAATGTGGTTTTATTATTTTTAATAAACACTTTAAATATTATGTAGCTATCATGTATTTCAAAATTTCTATTTAAGTTTCTAAATTATGTAAAAAATACTTACATTGTTTTTCATGTGTCTGTGAACACGCTAATGTTATTACTGTAGACACATTAGTCTAGGGATATTTATATTTGTATCTTAATTTGTTATACATTAACCAAAATAATGCTCTGTAAATATCCTGTTTGTGTCTCAAATTAATAAATAAATAAATAATTACCCCTTGGGTATTCAACATTCAAAAAATGTTGAAGGTTCCTACGTTGAAAAGGTAAGATTAAATTTATTTAAGTCGTGCGCTTGAGGTAAATTAAAAGCGTTTGCTTTTTACCTTGAAACTTCTCCGTTTTATAGTATACTCTAATGATTTTATATTTTTAAAAGATTGCTTGTCATTCTGACGTGATAGGCGCGTGATTAATGACTTAGCCATTGGCGTGCATTAATGCTGCGTAGCTCAGAACCGCACGCCTCTTGATTTATTCACGAAGTAAAGTGATTTGTGCAGCTAAATATGAACTCTCTTTAATGAGATGAAATTAGTTACTCGCTTATGTAATGTGGCTAGGGATGTTTAATAAATCACATTCAAAACCTAATTTGTTCGGTGATGTTTACATTTCAGATTAAGAGAACCGATACTTTTTACCTGGTTTTATTATGTAGGTAGCTATTGTAACCTACATAGTAAAACTACGTATAATAATAGCTCGGTCAAGTTAGCTAGAAAAATAGGGGTCAAACAGCACAAATTCCGGCTGAGCTGAAATTTAGTAGAAATCTTGAGTACACCATTACAAATAAAATACCAAAAATTCTCATCGATCACATAACTTAACTTTCTTGCTCCTAAAATCTTCAATAATTTAACAATAGAAATAAAGTCAATAGCCAAATACGACAGTTTCAAGAAGGCGCTTGGGGACTTTTTGATGAGTGATTGTGATAATGTTAGTAGCCTGTTTCTCGTACTCAGATAAAGGTGTACATTTTGTTTATATGTGTGAGGATGTTGTTATATGAGAGTATGTATGTATGTGTGTGTATGTACATGTATAGATGTGTGCACCTATATATGCATGTGTGCTTGCATGCACCCACACTAAAAAAAAAAGTTAAAAGTTACTACATTATTGTATTACAAGTTATTACATTATTACATTACAAGTAAATTTTTATAATCTAATGTTAATTTACTTCTAATCTCCTTTCTACTTTCTAAATTTTTGTATAATTTCTACTTTTTATTATATTTTCTACTTTTTATTCTAATTTCTACTTTTTTATTATAATTTCTACTTTTTTATATAATTTCTACTTCTTACTATAATCTTTCCAAATTCTAGCGTCATTTACACTAAATCCATATGTTCACACTAGATTTCATATTTCACACAACGTAACTTTTCTCCATTGATCACCATGAGACAGGCAGCCGCCTAGTATGGTGATTTAATATTTTTTCTTTATATAAGTGTCATAAATATGTTAAATGTGTTGAATAAATAAAAAAAAAATAAAAAATAAACATGCCCGCTAAATAAGTTATTTAAGGTCAAAGGTCAAAAAATTTCGGTTTTTGGATTTTTCTCGTAAATGGTAAGTAATATCGAAAAAAAAGGTTAGGCAAAAATTGTAAATCATAAAATTATCAACAATAATTGTAATTATATCTTTTTTTCTCTAAAAATCACCATTTCTGAGATATAGCGATTCTAAAAGTTGAAGGAGTTACATTCTATATAATATGCGCTTATTTCCACACCACCTGTGACATAGTGTACTTGGCGCATTTTTTTTAACGAAGTAATGTTTCAGATGTTCCATTATCTTCAATAGCATTGTATGAAATAGTATTATTTTTAATATTTTCAACAGTAATGTGAAGATTTGCATCCATCTCGTCATCAATAACAAGTTCTTTCAATATTATTATTGCTAAATCAGAGCGGCTATGCGTTGAAAGTTATGGATTTTGCGTGTAGATAGAAATAAAGGCAGGACGACTCATTGCGATGTGGATGCGACATGCAGTTGTGTAGATGAACGCAGCGCCTGGCGATAGTGAAAACCTCAGGGCGCTGTATTGGTGTTATTTATTATCAGCGCCTTGGCTCCCTTGGCACCTTGGCAAGTCGGCGCCCGGAACGGACTGCTCCAATAGAGAATTCCAGTCCATTTTTTTATTTTTTTTTATGAATAATGACCTTCTAACCTAAATAACTGCATATTTATTTTTATTTTTATAGTTAGTTTTAATAGTTAAAATAAATGTCAAAGTTTTAATATTTCAAGATCCCCCGAAAACCACCGAATCTAGTGTGACGTCATCATGACTAACCGAAGTATGAATCTTGTAGGGAACTGGAATCAGCTGTTCGACTCCCGCCATTTTGAATTTCAGCATTGGAGCGTTTTCATAGACATTACTGGGCAGTACGATCGTTTTTTGTACGGTTAAAGTTTTTGAATATTTTAAATAATATAGATAAACTAATAGAGATAGTTTATTTTTGATACTGAATTATTTAGGCCTAAATAATGTTTCAATAAAAACAAAAACTATTATATGTCCAATTCTCTATAAACCAATAACACGGAATGCCGAACGGCTTGCGTCTTCATTTCAATTGATTTCTATACAACTTTGACCCAGGTGACGCGGCGCGGTGACGTCACGCCGCCAAAGTCCAGCAATAGGGTGTTTTAATGACACGTTTTAAAAAGGACTTTTTAATTTTTTTTTTAAAAACTCTACATTAAATATTATGTAATAAAACTTATATATTCAGAATCAGCGTATTTTGGTCTATATAAACATATTTTTTTAAAGCCAAAATATTTTTCACTGGAGTTCCTTATTGCGCCCGCAGGGAGCCGGGCCTAGGTGAACGATATCGGCGCACGCATTGTGCTCGCGTTTTCAGACTAATATTACTCCTTTAATTATCTGTTTATTTATCTCCTTTATTTATATTTTCTGTGATTGTACTTATTTCGATAGCTACAGTGTTTCTCCTTGGTAAAGAGAATCTCCTTTTTTGTAAACGTCGCTAGGGTCCCAACTGTTCCCAACCGTCCGAAGTTGGCTTTCCAAAAGAATTTTGGAAAGCCATACTATGTCATTCCAAAATGAGGTATGTTGTGAGAAAGGAGTTGGGTGAGATGGTATGGAAGAAGATGGGGAAGTACCTGCCTATTCAGATTTGGTCATCAAATACGTCTAAAGCAACATCCAAGCAAAGTCTCAATCAAGAATTCAGAATGGTGGTGTTTCATCAGGGCGATTCTGAGAATATCTTCCATTCTGGAACGTGCCGCACGTTTACCTACTATTTATTATGTCGACTAATTGCGAAATAAAACAAATTGAATAAATGAAATTTAATTGCGTATGTCAGGATTTGCTGCCGCGATCTTTGTGCTGTTAGTCGAGAGTCTTATTATAGCTGTCTCATATTATGTAAAAGAGATGTTTTCAACATCCCTATGAACTGTATTAGGTTTATTATGAGGTGATTTTAAATTTAACGCTCTCGATAAGCGAAACAAATTCAAAGTTGTTCAACCTACCACCAGGCCAGTAAAATAAGGCTACCTTACCTACTCCCATACGTTATTCATCCAATAATAAAAATAAATGTTTTTATAAATTAATTCGTATTTATTGAACTGAAAAAACGCTCAGAAAATATTACATATCAAAGTTATTTTTTTTAACCCAACTGTACCGTCTTAAGAATAGTATAAAATTAAAAACCTTAAATAAATTAACTTTTTTATTTTTTAGTTGAAAATGCTTAATTACAAACGCTGTACATACATGTGCAAAGACTGATATTATTTAAATGTATCTACCTGCTTCGAAACTGGGAAGAAATTATTTACAAATATTATTTTTATTAGTAAAAACACAAATCATTGGTTTTGGTCAACTATTTATCGATTAACACAACAAAAGTAGAGATTCTATTATCAGTTAGTATGGATTGTTAAAAAAAATAAACAATCTATCAAATTTTCGAAGTTCATTTTCACGTTCTGTGAAAGTTCTCTTAAGGTTCTGTGATTATTTCAGTTTTATGAAGCAACCAGCCTATAAAGAAATAATAACAAAACTTGAATAGAACGTGAAAATGAACTTCGAAAATTTGATGTTACATTATATTTGCCATAAATGCAATAACCCTATATAAAATATAATAACCCTGCCTAGGTATTTTCTCTTCAGTTTTTGCGTAAAAATGGGGATTTAACCCCATTTAGAGAGTTATTTAGCAATTGAAAAATATTTTTCAAATTTTATACTAAATAGGAAAATAATTTCTCTCCAGGCCTATGTTACCTTTGGAGATGCTGTGTGGACTATGGAGGGTATTTTTAAGAAAAAGAAGGAAAGGCTTTCTGCGAAGGAAAGAGGTATAAGGGATGGGTAAGAATTTATACGGGACACCGTGGACCGTGGACCGTGGACCGTGGACAGTGGAGGGTCTTTTTACGAAAAAGAAGGAAAGGAGTTCTGCGAAAGAAAAAGATATTTATTTATTTATAAATAAACGCCCTTTTTGGGGGCTTTTACTTTTTTTTATATGAGGTATGTATAAGATTTTATATGTTTTTTGGCCTGGGGATCAGTGTGTCCCATATAAAACGATAAAAAAAATTAAATTACTAAAGTAGTCATTATAGTTGTTTATAACACGAAATTCTTCGGTAAGCGACTTTAAAAACTTTATGTGTGTTTGCCCTCAAAATTTTGATATTTTATTGGCACTTTGATCGTGAAAGAATCTTTCGTCTACTTTCAAAACCAGTATCTTACTCGGAAATACCTTCAAAAACAGCGAATCTATTGAAAATTGAATATCACAATGACATAATATTATTTTGACGGGGCCAGAGGGGTTAAAATGTGCTTACTTTGGGTAGTAGATGATGAAACGCTTTAAACGGGTCGCACGTAAAACGAAATTACCTACAGCATGTTTCAAAAGACTTCCATCATCCTTTTTTAGAAGCTAATGGCTTTTCAAATCACGTTGCGACCTAAAAGCCATTTTTATAATGATCTCGCCAGGATATAACTAATACCATTAGAACAGGATCTGACGGCGGGTGGCAAATCAGGGGAACGCGTGCCGCTAACTGAAAAGGTTCATATAATTCATTGATTTGTTATTTTTGTTCACATTATTTGCAAACAGTTTCAGGAACAATAATTCATTCCGTTTAAAAATAAAATCCTCCAGCCAACTCCAGTGGCTGCAGATGATGTACAGTGCGGTTCATATATGTCCGACACGATTCAAAAACGGATCCACGCACGTTGTGTCGGATAGATGGCCAGCGCAGCGTCCGTTTAAAAATCGTATCTGAACTCGCTCGCTCATAGAAGGTTTGTAACTCATATGATTTTGCCGCCTTGTCGTTCCTTGTTCCCGCTCCCAGTCCCAAAGAAGCAGTCACGCAGCGTCTGCGTGATCATCCAATATTTCATCGTTTGATTTTTTGAACGGAGGTGTGAACAGGGTGCCAGATGTCCGATTTTAACAATCTCTAATTCTAAATCTAAACAATCTCTAATTAGCATCAACCTCAACTGCACAACCTAATAGCAACACCAACCTATCATTATTGCTAAGCGAGCAATATTCCATTAGCAAGGGAATGCAACGTTTTGCTCTAAAGTTACAACAATATGAAATGCAAGCAACTTATTCTCACTTGTTTATTCATTCTTTCATTTGTACTTCTACCATATAATTCAATTTGGTTTAGTACGACCTTTTTAAACCATTTCTTGTGTCAATGCCATTTCTTTTGGTATAACTTTTATGGGATGACACTCAACACAAGTTGTAATCGTTACTTTTTTATTAAACTTACTCAAAAAAAAAAGAGAAAAAATCTAATTTATATCCGTACTAGCTTTTACCTGCGGCTTCGCTCGCACAGTATTAGGGGGAATTACTGTAGCGCTTGCACTTATATATTATCCCTCCTCCCCTCTCCACCGCCACCTCCCCCCTATCCACTCCCGCATTCCATACATACATTCCCGGTACATTCAAGTTTCAAACAGCTCGCGTGCCACCTAAATTTCATAATGTCAAATTAAAAAAAAAATTATCCAATTTAGTGCAGTCGTTCGGAAGTTATGCGCATACAAACATTCCGGAGATTAATTTTTATTTAAACATATAGATTGATATATATTAACTACGATTTCACGCAAATATATCAACATCGTTTCCTCGGCAACAATTAGTTTTCTGACGTTAGCAATAACTCGCTTTTGTTAGCGACAAAAAACGTATGATAAACATAAAATATTAAAATTTATAATTTCATAACGCCAGAACTTACCATTAACATACAACTTTTATAACTCGAACATAATGTACCTTTTTATTGGTGAAAGAATTTTTAAAATTGGATTATCGGTTTACGCGTGAAAGTGTAACACAAACACACGCAGTTTCACATTTAAAGATGGATAATTCATTAACTTAGTTCACATTGAGGCAAACACAAACATAAGAAAATTGTCCACTCAATTCAACAGAGCAAAGAAAACAAAACACGTTGTGTTTTAGCTATAGCTTGCTCCTTAGCACAACGGATTTTCGCGACAGCAAAGCTGTTTGTGGTTTCCGTTGAGTAAATTTGAACTATGGCGAGACACAGAGCCAACGGAATGTAACAGCTTCAAATGGAAGTGACCAGTGTTTGATTACCAATCTACACATACTTTACAGTAATATTGGTGAATGGAATAGGCATGGCTTTCACTGTCCCTCTAAAAATTTTAAAAAGTTTTACGACACTGAATCAAAAACAGGTTTAGCATCCCCAATCTGGGGATATGAAGGTTATATCTATTTTTGGTTATTTAATACTCTTGGAGAATAAATAGTAGGGGGAAAGCCGCAGAAGAAATGGTCAGAAGAACGCAAATCCCCAGAGATGCGTTGCGAGTTGTTTTTGTAAATAAAATATTATTCTTCAAATTTGTAGCATGTCGAGGAAGGTACTTAAATCAGGTCAGGATTTTGTTTCACGGTTGTTAGATACCTACTAAACTTCTTAATATACAGGAGAACAGAAAGGAAAAAAATATATTTTGGTTAAGCATATCTTAATTAACACGTCGACTCCGGTGGGTCAAATTAAAATACAAGTGGCGATGATGGGTACGGAATGACCCATCTAAAGACATTAATATAAGTGCTTTTCATGCGTTTTTATCCATGTATTTGTAAATGCTGGCTTTTGCACAACAGAAAATTGAATACTTATTCTGATTCAAGGTATAGTTTTCTTTAGTTTATTGCCAATTTATTATGTATATAAGTGCACATTCAAAATTTAAAAGAAAACAAAATTAATAATGCTGTGATATATGTTTAAAAAAAACATGATGTTTCTTATCAATCTGCAGTTTATAAAACAAGTATACCTACTATTAAAACTGAAAATCCTAAGACATTCGAAAATGATATTAAAAATTCAATTTTTTTTTTACATAATCAAACTAACTAAATATCAAATTACAAAAATCAAATTGTCAATATTACAAAAAAATACTTGCTCTCTTATACAACAGAAATTTGAATATCGTTATTTTATTTATTATATTTTTTATTTTTATTTTAGTTTATTTGGGAAACAAACAGTTGTACATATTTTGTTTTAAGTAGTTTCCGAAGTTTCCGCAAAAATTGATTTATATAAATTTTAGAGATGTATATAAAAGTATCTCATGAATATTTTTAATGACTTTTATCTCAGGTATATTCTCAATGTCCTGTAAATGTAAGTATATTCTCAATTTTCGTTATTTGTTTTTGGGGTGTTATGCCGTGTTGCGCTACCTCCTTCTTTAGCCAACGTTTCAATTACACAATTACACATCTGCCCTGATGATGGACACTGTAACGCTGTCCGAAACGTTGGCTAAAAAAGGAGGTAGCGCAACACGGCATAACACCCCAAAAACAAATAACGAAAATACTTTGGGCCGTGAAAATCTAAAAACTTATCTATATTCTCAATGTCTTATCTCAGGTTAATCTCATGTATATTCTCAATGTCTTACAAATGCACTTCTGAATATCCACAAGATATAAAAAGATTAATTATATTGTCTATTAAAAAAAAGGTACGTCTTTCGTCAATCTGCATGCTGTAAAATCAGTATATCTATATTATTAAACTAAATTTAATTAAAAATATTATGATCCTAATAATCCTAAATATTAAGTCCTGATATATCACATGCATTATGTTTCCTTGAAGGTTTTGTTAACTTTAAAAAGAAATATTCTGATTCCGTTAAAGCAGTGGTTATTAAATTTTTTGTAACCGTAGACAACTTTCAGAATTTCATTATAACCACCCTGTCGAAGAAAATTGTAGGAGAAAAAAACAACGCATTTTAAAAATCACTTTTATTGGTTAGTTTAGGTACAATGTTAGTAGTAGTTAGTAAGTTAGTAATTAATACTCAACTAAATTATACCATAACTAAATAAATGCAAAGGATGCTGTTGTTTGGACTCAGTGAGCACTTTAAATTGAGGGAATGTCTTCGATAAGGGTATGTCTAATCGATTACAATTTTTATTTTTATATAAAACCCGGACTCACACAGATACGTAGTTGAAAATGGAATCAGAATGGTTGACAAGAAGAGGATATGCTTATCTCAAATGACACTGTAAAACTCGCCAAGACTACCTGCATTTTTTATATTTGAATACCCACAAGAGTCCCAGCTGCTTTCGTCTGGAGCCAGCGAAACTATGGCATCCCCGATTGGGGTATGTTAAGAGGCTGAAGGTTGTCTTGTGTTCTTTGTCGGTACTTGGTACTCGGTTTAAGGAATTGATTGAGCGCGCTTGTAGATTAAATAGACCGAGAAAGGAGTGTCAGCAAAATATCAACCTGCGGCCAAATTAAAGTTTTTTTGCGGCCCAAAATAAAGTTATCAGCTTTCTATTTTTTGGATTGTGGTATTCATACAAAAAAAAAGTGACCGAAGCTCAGTAATAAATTATGGCCCATCAAACGATTTCAGTTGGCACTTCTACCCTAGTGGATGAACGGAGAAGTCTCGGACGCTCCAGGAAGACATGACTTGTCGGGGCATATCAATAGTTGGAATGACTGAACAGTTTATGTGTGAGATGAATCAATTTATATCAATACCATTGAAGCACGTTGAGTTGTGTGGCCTTCAATCTTCTCTGCTATCCCTCAGGGAAATATTTATTGTGATTGTTGCCTAGGATATTATATTGATTATTAACGAGCACTGTGGGAGTCTTACAACATGCATTGAAATGCAAAACTTAGGAAAGAATATTTCCTGGAGGTCTAGCCCAAATATCAATACTATGTTGAACAAATTCTATCTTTGGTCAGTTACCAATATTTGCGATCGTGGTCAACAATTGGTAAGAGATATTCCGTCCGCGCGACGATTGATTAATTTTAGCCCGGCCTTTATGTTATCAGATAAATTTCAGTTCACTCTCAATATACGCACTTATTCGGATAATGTCGTTTGTAATGCAAAATTACTGGCTTTTTAATGAGTGGAGTTCTACTAACGAAGCTCTTAGAAGTGAAAAAGGTCGTATAAGCTATCCGGGGACATAAATAATGCTTCGAAGACGCAATCAATTTATTTTTACGTAATCGTGTGGCGTTATACATTTCGGAATGTCAATTTATAGAAAACAGCGTTGGCGTTCAGCGTTGCCAGCATATATCAATTTCTTATTTTTTCCCTTTCAATACCGGTTAGGCTGTCAACGATATAAAATCAAATAAATTCATCGGAAGTTACGCATTTCGATCCAATATTGTAATGTTATTGATTTCACTGTGGAAGAGTTCCAGTTTAAGTTATTGAATATTGCACTATCACTAAACAATTTCAAGAATTTGAGATCTTTTTTAGTCCCGTTTTTTTAAATTTTCTCTGAAAATTATTTCAGATTTCATTGGATATTTCTTATTCCTTATTCCCAATATTCCTTCCCTCAATCTTTCGCATTAATATTTCATCCTCCTCCTCTTACATTTTTTATATTGAGAAATTTTTCGAGAAGAGTTGTTAATTTATTTTAACATAAATAGATAACCATTTTTGGACAGCCTGTACTTTATTGACTGACTGTTGAGAATTAATAGTTGTTTTGCATCTCATCAATTTCAATGATTGATTCAATGAATTGTTTACATACACTTATTTAATCTATTGGATTAATGTGTAAAGTAACTCTTGATAGTTTTAGACAAAACAAATCAAAATTTTTTTGAGATATTCATGATTTATCAGGATATCGGAAAACAAAATAATATGTACCTAACTACTTGCAGTGAGCAGATTATTCCAAGAAGTATGATATAAAACGATTCGAAAGAAAACAAATGTTTGGGAGGCGGGAGTGGGTACCGCCTCAATTTCTCGGTACCCATTCCCGCCTCCTCAATTTGGGAGGCGGGAATGGGTACCGCCGCCCCGGGAACCATTTATTGGATAACCAACACCTCTGCTATAAGTCAACCCAAGAGGTTTGCAACATTTATATAACAGGGTTCATGGGTTGAAGTTTGTCTGGATCGGGCAGCGGATTACCTGGACACACTGAACCTTGGATTCCTACCCACCCCTCTTACCTTTTATCTTCCCAGAACTTCCTCTCCTTCCTTTCCTTAAAAAGATCTTCCACACAGCATCCCCAAAAATGACAAAGGCCCTGAGGCAAATTATTTTTCTCAGGGCCTCCTGTGTGGAGCTAATGTAAAAAAAAGTGTCACAATTTTTTTCAGGACCTTTGTCATCTTAAGGGTTGCTGTGTGGAGGTTTTTTTTAAGGAAAGGAAGAAAATTAAGAAGAAAATAGGTGTGTGTGGTGGGTAGGAATCTGGATATCAATGTGTCCAGGTGTGGACGGAGTATGAATACATCAGTCCAACTGCGGTGCAAGATGATAGGTCGAGGAATTCTGGTTAGAGAGGTCAAAAAACCTCCTCAACCAGTCTCTCAGAGAATTTCTCAGTCTCAAAGAAAACTGTTTTTTAAGTTTAAATAAAAATTAACATATTTTGGTCGAAACTGATTTTAAGCAATTGGTCCCTTTTTGGAGATACGCCTCGAATACGCATTCCTCAGTCCGCAGTGTAGGAGCTAAGCCAATTGTAAAGTTTAGAGATGTGGAGAATACATCATTATTTTTAACCGATATTTGCGTGCATCGAAACGCTGATTCAAATGGCTTTAGGCGTGTTTCGTGACCAAATCAAGGTTCAAAAATTCTTAATGAAATTTATTCCAAAAACTTTTGAATTCTCGACGGTACAGATATATTTGAACTGTACTAAATATTCAGCTACCATACATACATCAAAATTATCTCTGCTTTACCAAAAAAAAACTAAATTAATTGATTATTTGTTTTGAATTAAATTGGGATCTAATGTTATATTTTTTCTAAAATAAAAATAAATTTTAACCGTCACAAAAAAATGAGACTGCCAACTAAACCGGTCTTTATAAAGTTGGTTTGCTACGTTTGCTGACTTAGCAGGGATACCCAGGTTCATAACGATGAGTATATCTGAATATCTGGATCTTGGCGGTGGATGCGTTCACCCACCTGCGTTGTAGAACGGATTGGGAGAGTCGGATGGTTGAGGGAGACGTTTTGACGCTCTCCAGCGGGATTCTCTCACCGCACCACAGTCGGAGAGATGGATTTATACGTCCGTCACTCCTGGTCAAACTGACCCCGGATTCCTACCCACCCATCATGACTTTTTCCTTCCCAAAACTTCCTCTTTATTAATTTTTAAATGTTTTCCTCGGGGCCTCCTGTGTGGAGCTATTTTTTTTTAAATGGCTCTCGACTAGCGATCCAGTGGTCGCGGGTTCAAATCCAGGCGTGCGCAAGTAAATTTTATTTGATTGATTTTTGTATTTTTGCAATTGTATCATTTGAACTAATATATATAAGGTATATTTACGGAATTTTCCAGAATAAAATATACACTCAATATCGCTCTAGTATAAGACAACCATACGTTATTGAAACGTTGATTGAAATGGCTTTAGCCGTATTTGGTGACTAGATTTTTCTTTTCAATTTCTTATTTTTCTTTATTCGTACCCACACCTAGTCCCCCTACCTATGTATGTGAAATCACAAGGTCAGTGCGTTGATAATCTTCAACATGACAGCAGCGTTCTTGCTCAGTATCTTCATTGCGAATGATAAAATTACGAGTTACGAACAAAACCTTCAAAATTACGATTGGTGATAAAAATTTTAATCGATGCGACGTGTTATTGAGCAAGAGACATCATTATCTTGCCTTCAGAGAGTTTTTATGCTGCCTTTTTCCTACCATTGAAAAGTTTCTAACATATAAATAGCCAGGTTCCTCTTACCCATCTCCTTCACTTTCCCACTTACCTTCAGCCTCAAAACATACCCCAATAGGGTACCCATAGACCTGGAATGCAATAAACTCACTGGCTCCGGGTAGTTGGGAGCAATTGGAACTCTTGAGCGGTATTCACACTATAAGTAAATACAATATAAGTATAGTGTAATGTTCTTTTATTGTGGCCTTATTAGCCCACAAATAATAAAATGTACACGTAAGTTCTTTCTTGTTTTATTGTAATGTACAATGGATTCGATAGTACTGTTTTATTGTCTATAACGTAGCGAGTGATTACTAAGGCTACTCAAATGGTTCTGCCCGCGCCGCACGGCTGCCTCGGCTCAGAGCGCACCGCGGCCGCTCAACAAACTTCGTCGGAACCCGAACGTTTCCGAATGATCCAATACATGGATAATTACATATACTACAGATAGGAAATATAATAAATTAAAATCTTAGTTTAAAACACGTAGGACCAGGTTAATCAGAGTAAAACGAATAATCAGGACAGAACCCAGAGAAAAAATACATAAATTGAAAGCACCCTTTAGGTAATTTTTTACGGAAATGGCGCAATACAATTTATTCAAACAGCGTTACTATTACGACATTCCACAACAATATTATGTTTTTAAATTTTTTTTTACTTCCCTTTCGAAAATAAACTTTTCTTTTTTCTACCACATTCTGTATCTCTATGGATTTCAAACTCTCTCAATTTCAGCCTTACACATTGTCCAAGGCTGCTCTAAATCCACCTCAAACGCAGAAGTTATCATAAACAAAAACAAAGCACAATATAAATATAAGAATACATTTGTTGGGTCCGAGTCTGGGTCATAATCCTGCCCGTTTCTTGTTGCCCGGCCCCGGCCATTGTTGTATAATTATTTAGAGGGACCCCCCTTCCCAAAAGGCGACAGTTAAATGTGTATTTATGTCTAATTCAAATCTGAAACTCTGGATGAACATTGCGGCTGTGTAGCGGGTGCTCCAGCAAAAACAAATATCTGGTTTTGACGTGGTAATTTGGAATCTTCTACAGAGAAGACAAGGAATAGAATATTGCCCATGATGGGCTTTCAATATTTATGATAAGTTTAAATGTTTTACACGATAACTATTCACAATTATAATAATAGTTAGTAAACGCAAACCCTAAAACAGGTCGATCGTATACATTTAGCCGACCATAAAAATATTATCTTTACATTTACACTTCTTTATGAGAAAGGGAGGCGTGTGTGGGTACTGCCGCCCGGAAACTATTTTTTTGGATAAGCAACACCACTGCCATAAGTCACCCTAAGTGGTTTGCTACATTTGGTGAAGAAGGAGTGACTGGATTCATGGGATGAGGTTTGTCCGGTTCTTGGCGGTAGTTGCACCTGCCCATCTACTGCGTGGCGGGCCGAATCGGGAGAGATTGGTTGAGGGAGGCTTTTGACTTCTCCAGCAGGACTTTTTTGGAACATCGCTTTGCACCGCGTTGGGGGGTAGATTCATACGTCCGTCACTCCTGATCATACAGACCCCCAAATTCCTACCCACCCTTCATAGCTTCTCAGAACTTCATCTCATTATTTTCCTAAAAAGACCCTCCACACAACATCTCCAAACAAGCCCTGAGGTAATTATTTTCTCATGGCCTCCTGTGTGGAGCTAGTATTAAAAATACGGTGAAATGAACGCGAGATGGAGAGCATTATTTTATTTTTATTTATTTTATTTTTATTTACGCCACTGTCTGTACGTAATAAAAATTGGGGTGTTCTATCGCCACTCGGTTGGGCAGCGTTGTGAGGTGGGTTAGATAAGAGGCTCAGATTGTTTTGTGAAGGAGGAAAAGCAGATGCAAGTAGCTAGTTTCACAAAAGATTTCCATACGCTCGACTAACACAAAAACGAATCAAAGAAACTACCCGTTCTCATAAAGCTTACATCTACTTTGAGCGAGTGTTCCGTTCGTGAATTTTTATGTACGTGCACTGGTGCACCTCGGGTCATTGCTGCTAGCTACTTAGGGCAGGCTCAATTTTAATACCTGTAGAACAGATTTAGATAATAATAAATAAATGCGGCTTTCTTAACTCACCCCATACAAAGCGCGTATACTGTTTTAGTTCACTGGAAATGGAGCGGGTACGGTGTTAAACATAATCTAGCGTGGGATTGTGTAAGCTTGTCCTTTAGGTCACGGCTGTCTTAAAAGGGATCAAGTGATTCCTAAACTAAGGAACGCCTGGCCAGTTGATTGAACTTTTGATTAATGGGCGTCATCAATATTCTCGCAAGTTAAGTTGCGGTATGGTTACACAAGAGATTGATAAGTTACTCAGGTACCCTAAAAAAATGCACCTTTGCTTTACCCATCATCATTGACCGGTCAGTGGCTGGGTCGGCATCGCGTTTGGGTCCCACCCAGGCGTCCGGTATTCCTCGGCAGTCCTCCGTCACGACACAAGCAGCATTTTCCGCTTACTTTATTGGTGTTAGGAGATTTGCAAATATTGTCGAGATGTTTGTCTTGTGAACCCTGGAATGTTTGTCTTTCTTTTAAAAATACATAAAAATTAATAAATAAATCAATCAATCATATTTTAACAGATTTTATATTCTCATCTATTGGGTAACTAAGACCGTTAAAACTTATCACTTAGAGTGATCTACAAGATTTACGGAAAACTTGTAAATACCACAAGCAACAAAAAAATATCATTTGAAAGGGAAATGCTTTTTGGGAAATGTTGAAGAAGTGAAACTAAATCGCTGGAGCCATAAAGGCATTCCAATCACTGAGTTTCAAATTTGTTTTGAACAGTGGAAAAAAAGGTTGAACAAGTGCAAAGACTCTACTGGTAAACTCTTTGAAGGCGACCAAATTTTGGTGTAAAAATATCGAAAAATAAAAAAGTTACAAGGAAATTCTCGTGTCTTTTGGGTCTTCCCATATTTTAAACTATATGGCTATTAAAAAATATGACGAACTTCCATATTAAGGTAAATAAATACACGATATTCTCCCATTGAAAACATTCGTTTTAAAAAAATATCACTACTTCTTAAACGAAAACCTACTTTAATTTAATGAATTAAATATCTCTGAATCTATTTGCATATTTATACACTGTAATATTCTACTTCTTTTAAAGTGTGTAAGTTTTAAGAAATCTTATTTTTAAGCTATACCCGTTACAAATTTTGTATTTAGTACAATAAATGTTTTTGAGTTTTGAATATTTATGGCAGTGGTGTTGGTTATCCAATAAATGATTTGTTCTCGTATAAGCCTTCTATGAAAAGAAAAATAACGCATCCCTGGTGAAAGACCACCATCCGGAATCAAAATTTTGGCGTTTCATGAACTTTTTTAAGTCGATCGGCAACATTGACAATTAATTACCTACTGGTAAGGAATAATTAACTAAAAAAAATACATTGAGAGATCGATAATAATTAAGCCCCCTCGGTACAGCATTTAGAAAACTGGAGTAAGTAAAGTAGTTTCACCATTATTAGATCCTCGGGCATAGAATGATTCTTATTAACCTAGTAAAAAGTACATTTATTTATTAAAAGGTATCAATTTTGAACAATACCATAGGGTTCCAGATGCAGAACGGCTTTGATAAGAAGAAATATTCATTCTCGTTGTACGATGGTCGGAATATTTTTTTAGTATCACGAAATTGTACGAATTATTAAATAGACTTTTTTAGTATTTAATCTATTTTTACAATAAAATAATAAAAAAAATAAGAATTGTTCTCTGCCTTCTCATCGGAGTTCAATTATTATTTTTCCTGTCAATGAAAAATATTAGTTTCAGAGAGATCGAATTCTAGAATGATCCAAGATACAACATTCTTCTTTCACAACATAATTAGTTAAATAGAAGAATTAATCTGCCGGCCTTTAATACATGGATAGACGAGACCTATATTATTACAGGAAGGCATCTCTTTCACGCTAGTGCACATTGAAATTATACGTTTAGGCAATTCTTGACCAAAATCTTTGAGTTGAGAATGTCGCAAACTTTATAATTATTTGTTTTATTTTTTAGGGTACAGAGTCTGCTTTGTTGGGTAAATATATACGCGGCTGTAAACAAGAAATGGTAGAGAATTGAACAAAAAGTGATAACATTACATTGTCGTATAATTTAAAACTTTCATTTTTTCGTTGTTACGTTCTATTTTTAAATGTTTAAATTAGATTTTTAAACTGGTAGTATTAGTATATTGTAATAATCCTTTTACTTTCCTTGTTTTCAAAAACTTCAAAGAACGGCAATTGACAAAGGAATAGGAATATAATGTATTCGTTCTTTGTCGGGCAATTAATAGAGCCTAACTAAGTATAAATTTGAGCATGAATTCCCGTGAATTTTAAAGCGCAATAAAAGTGTTGAGCCCCCTTTACTGCTTGTAAACTTTAATGTTCATTGAAAACAAGTAGGTACCCCAACGTTTAAGGGTGCGTTAAGATTGACTTATTGACTAAGAAACAAGCCATTTTCCCGTTGGCGGGTAAGCAATTCTTGCTTCAATCTATTTCATTGAATGAGCGTACCTAAGGGTTGTTTTAATTCGACCATTTTGCATTTCATTTCTTTGTAAATTTGTTTAATTATTACGTTCCGGTTCCGGTTCAAGATGGCCGTATACTACCTTTGTATCCCACCATAGTTCGCATTATTGCAGTTGTTTGCAAATTTTGGTCTCCGGAGACATTTTTTGTTTTTTTTTTTTTTTTTAACTTAAAACACAAAAATTTTAGTAAGTATTGGCCAGTTAGGGTCGAGATGAGGGTTTGAGCGGTTATTTGTCTGAGTGACCAGTGATATATGTAAAAAAGTTATTTAGTCTCCGGTGACATTTTTTGTGTTTATTTTTAAAAACTAAAAACTTTAAAAAAATCTGTAGGTATTGGAGGGGTTGGGCGATTACTCGGCTGAGTGACCAGTGATATATGTAAAAAAGTTATTTAGTCTCCGGTGACATTTTTTGTGTTTATTTTTAAAAACTAAAAACTTTAAAAAAATCTGTAGGTATTGGAGGGGTTGGGCGATTACTCGGCTGAGTGACCAGTGATGTCATGTGGAAAGATGTTTTCTTTGTTGAATCATATCAATTATTCCGATTTGACCGGAACGTAAAATGTAAACGATATTTACAGACAGACGAAATGCCAAATGGTCGACTTAAAACAGCGCGTACATAAAATAGATTGAAGCAAGAATTGTTCACCCTTTAGATTTATTTGTCAGAAATCACTGGTTAAAAAGTAAATCTAGTTCGTCCCTTAACACCCTGTATAAAAAGATACATTTTCATAGCAAAAGATAAACTTCTAAATTCACTTGACCGTGCCTAGTCTCCTTGAGATATCTTAATTCATCCTCTCACGTGTCGTATATTCTTATATTACTCCTCTTTCCATCCATCCGTTCCGCTTGTCCAAACCATCTAAGTTTCATCCCTCTCTTAGGCAAGCTCCTTCGGGAATGGTTTTAGAGTCCATTCACGTTGGCCGTGGTATTTCTTCACACGGTGGGACACTGGGGACGATCTCCATTAAATATTCCGAAACCCACCAAAAGAAAAAACAATCGTTGAAGCTTTATCGTCGTTAAGATGAATGAATTCTTGAGATAATAAAAACAAATAACATCAACTTGTTATAATTTCTCTTTAATAATAATAAGATTCTTACAAAATTTTTATTTCGGAAACACTTAGGACGGGTTGTTTTAAAAAATTTGATGGATTCATCAAATATTTGATGTTAATTTTCACGTTCTGTGTAACTTATATTCAAGTTCTGTGATTATTTCAGTTTTGTGTAGCAGCTGTCCTATAACGATATAATATCAGAACTTGAATAGAACCTACACAGAACGTGAAAATCAACTTCAAATATTTGATGAATCCATCAAATTTTTTGAAACAACCCATCCTTAGTTCGAAATTTTAATGATACCTATTAACGAATGTACAAACTTGAGCACGAGTCCTCGAGTGACTGTCTGTGGCCCGGTATATGAGCCAGTCCGTATCCTCGCCACGTATTACATTCCTCGCTCAAATTTAAGCGGGCTAAATCTGACGCTTAAGCTTTGATAAGCCGAATTGTGCAAGACTCAGGCAAACAAATACTATTTAAAACTAGATTCCCCGCATATATAGATCCATGCTGATTGTAGTGAGGAACTTTATCAAAATTCAACACGTTAAAAATATTTTAGAATCATGAAATAAACTGCCAATGTTAATATTTTCAAAAATCGCGATCTGCCGTTGACAGCAGAAAGAACAGATGAAGAACCTACTCACGTGATAATTGTAGGTTAAAAAAAAAAACGAACATGTCCGTCAATTAAAATCATAGACAATCCGAGTAATTAAATTACTGGTGATATCTGGGCTTGCGATCTATATACGAATTATGTTTCAAGCCGCACTTAGCTCTACATTCCAACTAAGCCAAGCTTAAAATTAACTGATATACCGGGCCTATAGATAACACGCGAACAGTGCGCACAGCGATGCTCGCAGACAGGGAACGTCACCGAACTTTTTTCCTTTAAATTTGTATTTTTAAAATGTACTAAATTGATTGAGCGCTTTTTCTATGCATTCAGTGAAACCGCGTTTATGTGAAATTTATACTTCAACTATAATTTTATAGCTCGGGCATAAACTTTTAAATCCCCTAGAGATGAATTATTGAGCAGTTTGTTAGTTTCGGGTGGGAATCGCCTACGTTTAAATTCAGTTCAATGAAAATCTTGTAAGTAAACAATGTATTATTTTTATTACGTCACTACTTTTGGTTTACCTACGAGTGTTGTGATGTTTCTTTGAATTATGATCAATTGAAAACTGGTCGAAGCTGAATGTGAGTAACTTTGTTTTGTGCCATCCATGTTCTCCATACCCTAATTTCTCTAACTGTCCATGAACATTTTAGCTTGAGAAATTTGATATATTCTCTGGGTAGTGAGATTTCAATTCACTCAAAGAATGTCGGTTCTTACCATCAAAAAAGTGCTCAAAACACCACTGAACGATGGTTATTTTTTGTCGTTCTCGGGAACTAAGATTTCAAGTTCACTTTAATAAATAGGTAATTCGAAGAATAAATAAGGTTTACGCTGAGATCTACAGTATAAGAAACATTATACGCACCCAGCCAATTTTATAATTTTTTAAAAAATTATTCATGCACTAGTGAGTTCCTAGCATGCGTTGCAATGCCGCTAATAAAGAAGTTGCTTCTCCCTGCGTGTCTTTTCCCATTCGCCCCGTTTCCCTACCGCCTCCCCTTCCCCTCCCATGTCCCCTTTCCCTCACGCGTTCCCCCTTCACCTCCCCGCCTGCCGTCTCCCCTCTTCTGCGTTCAATATATTCAGTCCCGGTAAATTCAGATTTCAAACAGCTAGTGTGCCAACTATTGCAATTTTTTTTACAAATTTTCTATTACAAACAAATATTTTTGTATATTTTAAGAAAAATCAATTAAATTTGGTACCTACCATAGATACCTTTTAAAAAATATTTTTTTATTAGATTCAAAGTTTTCGATTTTGCTTTGTACCATAGGTGAGTACTTTAAATAAATTCATTTTAGTGTAAGGAATTTCAAAAATTGAATTTTGATTTAACAATCGATGGTTTTCAAAATGTTATTCTCAAATTGTTGACATAATTGTAATAATTAAAAAACTTTTCAGATTTATTGCCCTGTGGTTGTAATAATCCAGAAACCTTCGCGAGGATGGAAAGAAAGCACTTTGAAAGTTCAAAAACATTTCCTTTACCTAATGTAGCAATACATAGACAATATAACTCAAATATCCTCAAGCAAGCATTTTTGATTTTTTTATATATAAAGATAACCATTCAAAATACTAAAATAAAAAGATAGTCATATATACAGTAGGCACAGAGATATTATAAAATGAACGATAGTAAAAAAAACTATGTTTAAAAAAAATAAATTTATCTGCATAGCAGCAAATTAGTGAGGAGTGTAAGAAAAACTATAATGGTGAATTCTGGCTCATAAAATTTAAAAGGACTTCCCAGTAAATTCCAAATAATTTCATTTTGCGTCATTTACACCGTTATCTATTGAACTTTAAAAAATGGTTTAAAAAAATAACACAAGTTAGGTATATAAATCGTATTAACAACAAGAAAAAGCTTTCAAAAAGAGTTTTGTAACTCGGGCGTAGCCGGGTAGTGACTGAAGTAAGTTTTTGCAAAATATAAACTCCATACAGCATTTTTTCAAGTTTCTCCCGAGGACCTTTCGTCACTCGCGAACACTTATCCTAACTTTTTGTCAGATTTATTTTTCTTAACTCCAGCGAAAATGTGCCACAGGGGCGTTCAGGGGACATCCGTGATAAATAAACTTCCCCATTTTATCGGAATGCTTTAGGGGTAGTTTTTTTTTGCCTTATGTAACATCTGACAAGAGGCAGTGGGATGTACTAGCGATGTCAACTGTGGCCGGCGTTTGAACCCAATTTTTATCAACCATTGAAAAAACTTTGGCTGGACTGTGTTCCAAATGAAAAGACAACTTAATACAAAAATTAATAGAGCCAACAGAAACCAAAGGATAGAGTGATTGGAGTGATCCATTCTCTCAGTATTTTGTTCTGTAGAAAGACCTTCATGTTGCCGCACGTTGCTTGAATTGTTTTTAGCCGTGAGATATGTATTATCGTGATTTATTTTTGGGTTATTACACTGTTTTCCGCATTCCGCTTCCTCCTTCTTTAGCTAGTGTTTAGAAAAGCGTTAAAGCAACACTATAACACCTTCCGTAACATTGGCTGAAGAAGGAGGGAGCGCAACATGGCATAAAATTCTTAAAATAATACGATGATTTAGCCGTGATTAGTGACCAGATCTGAATTTCAGTATCAACCATCCTCTTCCACATTTCCAATCTCTTTCTACGCCTTCAGTCTCCATTAACCTGAATTGTGGATAACATAGTCCAACAAGTTCCAGAGAGCTGTCATCAGTTGGAACTCTTGTGAGGTATTGACGTCGATTATTTTTATTTTTTAAAGAATGTTTCCAAAAGTATGTAGTTTATGTTACACATAAAATTCGACATACAGTCTGTAATACATAAATAAATCAGAGTGTGCAATTAACACGCGGTAGAAGTGAAACCTTCAGAAAACGAAAGTAGACAAGAGTGGGGAGACTACGAAGCATTTTTTTATCAATTGGATGTGAAGGATGATTTTTTCCATATTTTTATCGTCGAATTCTAATGCATCTTTTCCTATACATTTGGTCATCTTATTAGTATTTGTGGTTTTTTCTTTGGAGTCGCCAGATATTGCATTCTTTTTTGTTTTATTTTGGATGGTTTGAAGAATGGATATTGATTTTCATTTTTTTTTATTTTAATTTCGTAGGATTCGATCCTTGTTCGGCTAAATGTCTGTAGGTGCTCTACGTCAGACGCTTTATACCACCAAACCGGAGACTTAATGGGACTGTGGATTTACGGTATTATATTGGAACCGAGTACTCATTAATTAAATAAATATTTTATGGCTACTCAATCTCTAGCACGCTTAATCCTATAGATGTATGTGTTTATATCTTTTTAGTGTTCTCGTTTCCGTTTCATCGAGTTTCAAATTACAATGGTGCAAATGAAGTTTTAACTTCAAAAAGAGAAATTCAGTTTGTACGGCGGCGGTACAAGTGCCTACGTGGATGGAGCGGCCACCATCCCTCAAAACTAAAAATTCTGGAGTTTCTTGTGTGGGGGTAGTTGTAATAATCCAGAAAAGCCGCAACACACAATTACAATTTAGTGATTTTACTAGCGAAAGGACACCTCCAGTGAACAGTGTACCATCGTTGTTCGCCGATTACAGCAAGAAAAAAGGGGCTATTTGGAATAAGTGGTCGCCGTGAAAAAAGAGGCCTCTGTAGATTTTTCACACCAGGAAAACCTTTACCTACAGTTTTTCCTCCATTGTAATCTTGGCTTTCGAAATAATTTTCGTTTTTCCGGGAAGGAAAATCTAAAATAAAAAAAAACATTCGGGCTCCCGCTACACCTGACGTAAGATAATACAAGTTGTACAGTCCATGGTGAAATTTATCTATCTAAATCAACAAAAGCTCTCAAACGGTGAGCACTGGCATCATGAAATCAACAGATGTTTTTGGCGAATGAAAACAAATATGTTAATAAATATTTTAAATAACAATTTTTCTTAGAAAAGTTCTTTTAAAGGGTTTTCAATCTGTGATGGCGTTATGTATATAATTAAAGGAAAAATATATTTAATAGATCATTTATTAGATTGACATGGATACAAATGTTATTGTATGTAAAGGAATACGTAACTAGAAATGCCTAGTATCCCTTTGTTTTTGAATTAATGGTCTACTATTCGTATTTCGACCGATTTCTTACATATCTCCCATAAACATGTGAAGATTTTAAGCTCTTAAAAAAATATGTTATTTTTGAAGATAATATCTAGATACGTTCCACGCCGAAACGCAAATTATATGAAATTCCCTTGATAGAAAAAAATCGCAAAGTATGCTCCGAAAATTATTTTAAACAAGTCTATTTCTTTTATTTTACAAGTTATATTTGTGAAAAAATTCACAATGTTTCTTTAAATGATACTTAAGATACGTTCCACGAGATTTTTGCTCTATTTTAAACGAGTCATGTTTTATTAAGCTTTTTCGCAATTTTCGCTGCTATTCTACGACTAAACATATTAGCGCGCTCTGTCCAACACTCGTTATTACATATCTCTCTATCTTCTTCTTTTTCAGCGCTGTGCGTTTCAAGAGTGCGGCCTTAAGAATCGCCTTTCAAATGTCATCGATGTGTTGTCTTGTTTACAACATTATTGTTTACTCGCTATGTGACTGACATTTGGGCAATTGAAATATTGGAAAATAATTTAATTTGTTTAAACTTTAAATGTCGTGTCTTTGTTTACAGATAATGTTTGTAACCTTACGATAATTTAATTAGTGTTTTTTTAAATGTGAAAGTAATAATAAAATCTTTGTTTACAGAGCAACACATGGTTTAATTTGTTTATTAAAAGAAAATAACTTAGTTTACATCACTTTATGTTTAATTTGTCACTATAAATTGAAGTCAACAATAGACAAATTGTCTTATATATTTTTTTTGCAGCTCCACACAGGTGGTCAAATATTTTTTTTTGAGGGCCTATGTCATCTTAGGGCATGCTGTGTGAAGGGTATTTTTAAAGAAAGGAAGTTATGGGAAGGAAAAAGGTACGAGGGGTGGGTGGGAATCTAAGGAACGGTGTGTCCAGAAGTGGCAGTCGTATGAATTCATCCCTCCAACTGCGTTGCAAGGCGATGAGTCGAGAGAGTTAGGCAGGTCGAAAATCCTCCCTTAACCAGTTTATCACGATCCGGCCCGTCACGCAGTAGATAGATAGACGCTTTCACTTCTAAGACACGGATCACATTCTGTCCCAATGTCTAATAATTATTTCCTTTCTGAACTTTCTATAAGACACCTTGTCTTAATAATAATAATTTTTCCGATTTCGTTAACCATATCATTGAAAATAACCATAGTTTTGAAAAAGTAGAATTAAATGTAATAATAATTAATTGATGGTAATACTGATAATTGATTATTGTTATTTCACGATAGTAATATATAATTTTAGACTTTTACAACTAAAGCGAAAACGGTTGACAACTAGTAAAATTATGACTATTTTCTTTGTGCGTACCGAAAACACCATAATAAAGTTACATCTGTGTTTAATGGTTTCTGTAGTTTCTAAAGTAAAGTTTCCCCTTCAGATAAATTTATTTTATTTTATTTATTACTGGGCCAGTATCTGCAGAACTATTCTGTGTAGATTAAAAGACTTAAATATTTTTTTTAAATCACAGCGCCTGTATTTGTTATACTTTACACATGACTTAAGAGGACACACGTCCTTACAACTGGGAAGCTAGCTTTGGTCTGGCGGGCTAGCGCGATATAAAGACAGAGCAGAACCGCGGTTTCTTTCGGCACTGTGATGCTACTATGCTATAAAATGCTACTATGTGTCCCGAGTGGTCTATAGACAACTAAACTGATCATAGACTACTTTTGATATATTACAGTTTCACATCCGACTTTATATTTTGTGAACTGATCATTTAGGCATTCGAGTATTATACGAATAAAGTGGAATAAATTTTTTGTGTAAATTGTCAAATTTGGCATAGATACTAAATCAGATGTTGTGTTAAAATATGTTTACATCTCTACGCTATAAATTTTCTCTTTATCGTAAATTTGTCGAAAAGTTTTCTAATGAATGATCACCAAAAATGGGTGATCGCATTCTTTTGCCCACAGTAAAACATCAAAACCACAGTTAACCCTTCGACCCCCAAACCTAAAAATGTCACTTTTTCTTGGTGGCCGTCGTCGTTCCCATTTCCCTTGATATATGGTGGCCGGATCATGGCCCACGCCATCCTTCATTCCTTTTAATTCGGTGCCACCTCCGCCCCTAGTGACGTAGTGTCGGCGGCGAAGTGGTTAATAAAGCGGGCATGACAACTGTATAATGTTGCCATTTTTATTACGTGCCTCCCACATACTAAATCAGGTATATTGAAGCAGAGACCCACCAAACTTCTAGAATAGAGTCAATAAAAAACCTTGTAGGTACTGAAATGTCGCAAAGACTGACGCGTTGATGGGTTTAAAATCAAAAACTATGCAAAAGATTGTTGTTTTTATCATTCAGGACAAAAATAAATAACTCTCATTAATGGATTCATTGAGGCTCAAGTTTACGGCCTTCTTGGTTGAGTGGCTATAATCAGGAGTTTGGGGGTAGTGGGTTCAAATCCCGGAGTGCATAGGTAAATTCAATTTATTAAATTTCTGTTATTTCACAAAGCACTCATTTAAAAAAAATGGCGTATCAACGGCACGCCCCATGGAGGTGGATATTTTCATATCTCCCTGATGAAAGACTACCATCCAGAATAGAAACTTTGAAAAGCTAAGTACTTCTCCACCTTCCTTTTCCCCACATCCTTCCCTTCCCCACTTCCTTCAGCATTACTACATACTCAAATTGGAAATGCCGTAGTCTCACTAATTCTAGACGATTGGGATTAGTTGGTATCCTTGTGCAATACTCTCATAAAAAAAATTTAAAAATGGCGTAGGTGTCTCGAAAAGCGGTGTGGTTCTTTAAAAATTGTTTAATGTATGTCTATGTTAAAGTTTACAAGAAAAAAATTGTTCGGTCCCCAAATTTCTTTTCTTTGACTTTCACTGCTCCGCGCCAAAATTCAGCAGTGTCTTTCTCCCCTTGTCAGCTCATACGCTTGCTGTCAATTTATCACCCTACTCTCCAAACCAGATTATACTTATATATACACATCCCCCTCGCACCCACCCCTTGCGGTCGGGTGCAGATGCCACTGCATATCTCCGTCCCTGTCACGTTTTTCCCGTGCGCTGACTAGTGTTGTACTTGATTAAAGGGACCATTCACGTCTTATGCACTCCTAGTAGATTTTCTCTCATTTAAATCTTGGCTGGGAGATTTCAGTGAAATAATTTTTATTGCGTCTGCAAAGAAAGTGCGGGTTATTCGTGGTCAGTTAGACGAAAAATACACTCAAAAGTTTATTTTGTATAAAAACGACAGGTTACTTACAGTTTGTCAAATAAGAGAAGAAAACATAGGAGGGAACTGCTGTTCAAATGGCAATACTTAAAGTATAATCATGGTTTTAATCTAAAGCTGTGTATCTTAATTTTTTAATACATTAAAAAGGCATAAAAGTGAATTGAATATTTTTTCAATGCAATTTCTCATCAAAACGAATTCAGTAACTCACTATTTGCATCGGAACGTTGCTTACATTAAAATACCTTAAACATTTTTGAGTCAAAATCAAATGACGTCTTTAGTTTGTCATTATTTCTATTTCATTTGAAATTTCATCCAATTGTAAATAATTGTTTTGCAACCTTTGTTTAATACTAACCATGTGTAAAAAAAATGTAAAGAATTCATGTAGGTACCCAATAAAAAAGCCCCAGCACAACAGAAAAAAATAAATTAATGAAATAATGCTTTAACCTTTCTCTTCCACAATTTTGACAACCTCCTTTTACCCATCTCTTCCCCCCCCCCCCCCCCAACATTCTTCAGACTTCAAGGTTCCCTGAATGTGAATGCCACAGTTCTAATGTCTCCAGGCTTTGGGATTCACGTGAAAACTACATGGCTCACTTGCATCTCACATGTGCGCTTTATTTTGTGAGAAAGTGTCAATACATCTGGTAATCATTGGTTGTTATAAAATAAAAATTAAAGTTAATTAATTTGTGATAGTCCAAATTTTGACCACCAAACTCAATCCTTGAACATTCTTGATCTGTACAGAGTAAACAGCTGGTTATTTTAGAAAAAAGCTCTTCGAAGGTTGTGTATTTTCTCGGGCTTCCGCCGAGTTACGATTTCCGAGAAGTGTTTATTTGGCATCCAATAAACCAATATTTTTCAGAACAAATAACAAAAAGAAGCCCAAATATTAACAGCAAAAATATTTTTATTCACCCCCTGGGGTGCATAATTTATTACCTACGTTATACAAACATCCGTGTAGGTTTTTATGGGAAGGTTTTTAACTTAACAACTTTCCAATAAGGTCAGTGAACATTGTTAAAATAACTTTTCATCTCAAATTATTTCGAATAAACAAAACATAACGTGATCATAAAACATTTCAAATGCAAAGAGGCAGATTTTTTAATATTTTATACGATGTTTGTTCAACCAAAAAAAGTAATTTCTTCAACTACTTACAAAATATTTACTCTTTGATCATGATTATTTAAAATTTTGTGGGTACGCTGACCTAGGTTAAATACATAAATAATAATATTAAAACAGGTGTTGATTTTACGGATTATTTTAATTTTATTAGATTTTTCACAAGGAACAGGTAATTATAAGTTAATGTACGTGGGAATTAAAATTATTGGCAGTTCCATAGGTCAAAATAAACAAACCCAAAGAAAAAATGGTGTGCTACCGCCAAATCACGACTGAGCGTAGTTTTTTTTGGACGTTAGGTTTAGTTAAATTTATATATTGATCGCCAATAGGGGTTTTATGAGCATGATACGCGTTGATCAATAAAAATGTGAAAGGATGTGAAAGGAGTATGTAAATTAGTTAGATAAACACTACAAAAATAAAAGCAGATCTTAAAAATTAAAAAAAAAAACACATCAAATATATTTAGAACTAATTATTCTCGCTTCGATGCAGGAAGGAGAGGTTTTAAATATATCGAAATGGTTTCTGTAATGGTGACCGGAAACAAATTCCTCTTGTGCAACTTCATCAATATTTTGAAAATTCGTTCAAAGTTATGCCTATTTATTAGTTAAATGAAGAAAAAAAACTTTTTTACATAGGTTACAGCAGGTTAAGTATTTTTAAATACGTTTTGAAATGAAACTTCTTTAAGCCCTTGTGATTTGAAACTTGGATAAACGGAAACGACACTAAAAAGAAACAAACACATACATCTATAGAATTTAGCCTGTGAGAGAATAAGATAGAATGAAATCATTATTAAATTTTACTTTTGAAGTGTTTTTAATCACTTTAAAATGCCATTTTGTTGAGTAGTCATGGAATAATCATAAAAATTTATAATGCTATAAAGGACAAGAAATCGTGAAATTAGTCAAATTTGTCATTTTTCTCAGTTTTTTTTTCTCTTGAGATCTTCTTCGTCGAAATATTTCTAGGAAAATAAATGTGGCCTATACGATGTACATTTCAAGAGGGTTTATTTTTCTGAAAAATTATTAATACATTAAATTGTATTATTATTCAAGAATTTACAAAAATAAATTCTGGAAGATGTATTCTAAAACTATTAAAACACTCATTTTGCTCTCCTGAAAAATTAACATTTTGTTCTTTTACAGCATTACAAATTTCCGCTATCGAATAATGTATTGGTGCTACGGTGAAATCGCTCTAGTCGTGGGAGGTGATATGAATAAAGGCGCTCTAGTTGTCACAGTGAAAAAAAATGTTGAGTCAGGTAAATTTTATCAAGGGCGCCGTGTTTTATAACACATATTTGAGGACAATCTATGAAATTATTCAGTAACTTAAAAAGTATTAGAATTTCAATACCAATGTCAAAGGTTAAAGGTAGTTTTACATTAGACATCTTTTACAACAGATAACATTTACATTTGAACATATTATTATCTAAGAAACTATATGAAAATGCAACAGAATGAATTTTAAATAAAAGCTGTGATGGTATAAAACATTTCTTATTGTATTTTCACAATATATAGACAATCCTGAAAATTTCGATTAAAAAAAAATTGGTTGTCTGTAAAGTCGGTTTACGGACGATATTTTTACGCGATAACGTCACGAGCCGAATGCTTAAGCCGAACGCTTAGGCCGATCGTGCCTCTCTATCGCTTGTTCCGTGCTCTCGCTGAGCGCTTAGGCCGAACGCTTGTTCCGCGCCTTCGTTTGTACGCCCGGCTCAGGCGGAACGTGACAACGTGAAAAAGTGACAATGTGACAATGAGTCATGCTTTTTCGTGAATGCGGCCGGCGTTCATCGATTTATAAGACGTTATCACGTCAAAAAATATTTTACAACTTCTTTTTGTTTAGATTAAGTGGCTAGAATACGCGCGTTTATACGATGCATTTATTGAGTCAAAGTAATAACATTATTCCCATCTTTTTTTAGCCCGCTTTGTTTCATGTACAGAAATGCAGCATAAACTTTACACCCCTTTTTATAGGAGATACCAGGGGCTCAGAAGGAAGAAAGGGTTGACAGATATTTAGGATTGTACGAATCAACGCAATCTATTGACAACGGCAGGTTAAAGGGCCCGGCACATTCCTCACTCAAGCCCTTATCCCCGAAGTGAAGATACCAAATCGTTGGGAACAAGTAATAAAAACGTCCTTAAAATGCTCTTATTTGCCCTCAAAGACTGGCACATACATTTTCACACAGAGATCAATCAATTTTATTAGTTTTTATTGTGTCGTATCTTGAGATGAAGCTATATATTTTCATATATAAAGAGCTATACATTTTCATTATATGTAAAAAGCTATATATTTTCATTATATATAATATATAAAGAGGATGGTTTCGGAAGAGAGTGAAAGATTATTTTCACCAAATGATTCTTTACCCTCTGCATGGCGATTTCGAAAATTTTAGTAATTGAACTGTGTAAGATGATATATGCCCTGGGAGAATTTTTTTTCTATGGAGCTAATGTATATGTCTAAATCTTTACTTCCTTGACTAAAGTTTTATAACATAGCTAGTGCACACCCGTGAAAAATCACAATATATTATAATTGTTGTGTTACTTGTGAACCTGCAAGTATTTATAAAATATTTGCCTATGGATGTTTTCAAAAACAAATAAATAAAATCAATATTTTTAGGTTCAGGTTGTCATATACATGGAGTGTGTGCAAATAACATTAATTACACAGATAATATATTGTAATAAAACAAATATAAAACTTTTTTTCACTTTAATTTTATTGATCGATACCTGTTGCAACTTGCTAAAGCCGTCTTCAGACTGATACAAATTATTCTTTGTCTACGGTTTATACACATAACATATGAGGGAGCGAGGGAAAGGGGGTGATCTACAAGGATTTTAATCAATTATATTAATTACATTTGTTACTAAGTCGTTTTAGACTGTCGAATTTCTAAATATTTTGGTAATTCCAGTAATTTAATTACCTTGGGTTTGTAGCTCACTTCAGTATTGTTCAGGGAAAAACCTTACAAGTAATATGAATTATTAATGACATCATTTTATTGTCAAATCGTTATAATATTTATGATGCATGGGATATTTCAATTTCTTTTTGAAGGGATACATGTTTGCATTGGAGTATGAATAGTCATCATATTAACTAAATACATATTTTAATTTTGAAATTATTATGAAAATTACGACGGATACAAAAGCGAAGACTTAGCAAATGATTCTAATTGCTTATTCATTACAAAGTTATGGTCTATTCTTTTAGTTAAGTGGGAAATTTCCAAGAATTCTAGTTTATCTAGTCTATGACCTTTATTACAAGTATGAATAACTTTAACGTCTCTGTCTTTATCTATCTTTACCAAACGAGTGTTTGTTTTCTAATAAGTGTGATTCGACAATTTGCCTTTGTCATTCATCCGGTTTTTAATTCAAAACCTGAATTTAAGAACATTTTTTCCAATTGTTATTATTTTCCTAAGCTACTCATGCGTAGTGCTAATATAAAAAAAAATATATTCTACATTTTTTTGCCATTTCTTATTTACCGTACCTCTATATGTTTTTGTTTAACACTAGAGTACACGCGTGGGCTACATATGTAGCCCAGGGCATTGTTTTTGTTCATAACTTCGTGAAATCGCGTGATTTAACTTCGAGTCTCTAGCTAAGCTCCGATTGGTTGTTGCTCGACGCATTCAGTGTGGCGTGAGCGATCGACGCTGGCGCACGTGCAAAAAATAACGATTTAAAGTTGTTGGGCTATGTATGTAGCCCATGCATGCACTGGCGGAACTCAAAAAGCCCGAAATTATAACGTTTTATAATCAAACAAAGTGTGGGGTAGATATTGTGGACAGGATGTGTCGTCAATATGACGTGTCTAGAAATAGTAGGCGTTGGCCACTCGCATTATTTTTCAATTTTTTGAATATTGCCGGTATAAACGATCTAGTTATTCACCAGTTGAATAATTCAAATGAAAAATTATCAGACGCATTTTTCTACAGTCTTTGGAGTTTGAGCTTGTGAAACCATTAATTTGAAAACGTATTCATCAGGGTAATATTCTAAGAAGCATAAAATCAAAAGCAAAATTATAGTTGAATGTTTCAAAAGCTCCCCAACAAGGAAATATACCAATTCGTGGGGGGTTGCACGCTGTGCGTTTTATAGCAGAATGCGCGATCGCAGCACAAGGAAAACTTGCTGGAAATACTACGGACGTATATGTAATTATCACCAAATTTTTATTTGTCCTTTGTGTAATGAAAATAAAAAAAAAAATTAAAAAAAAATTGTAAGAATTAAACCAAAAGTTGATTGATCTCAAATAAGTAAAAATTATGTGATTTTTTGAGAAGTCTGAAGTTTTGTTAATATTTTAAGTTTAGGAAAGTGTAGATATTTTTTTTTTAATTTCGGTTTACTTAATAAATGTCATTTATAATAATAAATGTGTTTTATTTAAAAATTAAACGATTATCTTTCGGTATATTTCAATTTAAAATGGGCTACAAGTGAAGCCCACGCGAGCACTCATGAACGTTTTAGAGGTGCGTGTATCGTAGTGTTAAATCTTAAATCTCTGTATTAGGTGTATTGGTACAACTGTTTTATAGTTGTATAGTTTGTATGTTTGTATGTTTGTATATAAGTATATATGTGAAGAAAAAGTATTGTTGTGTTGTCGGTTAGAATGAGAATTGTCACTTGTTTTGTTATTCTATGGTTTTATTGTAAAATGTCAGTTTGTAAGAAGAAACCAAAAAGGAAGTGATGTAATAAACATAAATGTATAAAATGACCGGTCAGTGGTTGAGTGGGCATCGCGTTTGGGTCCCACTTGGGCGTCCCGAGTTCGATTCCTCGACGGCTAAGTCCTCCATCACAACACAAGCAACATTTTCCGCTTTCTGTGGTGGTCAAGATTTTCAAACATTGTTGGGTTATTCGTAGCTCGGGATGTTTGTCTTTCTTTATAAAAAAAATAAATTAGTTTCTTTGTTACACAACTTAGCACACAAATGTTTTATTTATCAATGAATTATGAATTGAACCTCTACATTATATAAATCTACACGCGCACGTACCAATAAAAATAATTTACATAATACTTTACCCTCTCTGTCTTTCTCGGAAAAATATACAACAAAAAATATAATAGAAGTTGTACATTTTTCGACTCGACTTGTTAAGACCGTTCAAAATGTTATGTACATTATTTTGATTGATACATGCTTCCTAAGTTACTACCATTTACATACTCTATGAAGTTTGGTAAATAAATCCCCCAGGGTAAATAAAAACCCCATAATATTTCAGCAGTTTAAAAAATCCCCGATCTCTGAACTTTAACACCGAGGAAATAGTTTAAATTTGGGTTATGTTTGCTCGAGGGATGAAAGCGCGCGGGCTTTACGTGAGTGTTAAATGTCTCCTATGACGTCAAACTTTTCCAGGGAAATATTCCGGAATTCAGCATAAACTTTGATCACCGAATTATTTTTTATGAGAATATCGCACACAACTGTCAGGATCAAGTTGGATTATGGCACCACCGATATTGATTAAGGTTTGTAGGTGTGAGTGAAAATGTAAGTAGCAGGGAAAGATAAGGAAAATGAGACAAAAAAGGGACAACCTTGACGAGCTCCGTGGTAGAGGAATATGGCTCTAAGCAATTTGATACAAAATAAATATAAGTATTAATACGAAAATAAATTTTAAACACGGCAATTTTTTAACGCGTTTGATTATTTATAATATTCAATTTACTCTTAACACTTTTCCTAATTTCTAAAATTTCTAAATTACCTTATTGTGTTGTGTTTGTGTGTAAAATTTTTAAACCTTTATTAATATCAAAAGAATGACTTGTTTCTAAAATGTGGTTGGCAAATTCTGAATAATTATTTTTATTTCAACATCTTAGATGTTCCTTAACTCTAATGTTAAAATTTTTAGAAGTCTTCACAATATAAAAAAGTTACAATCATTACAAATTAATTTATAAACCCCAGATTTGTTCAAAAAAACACATTTGTCTTTGTTTTTTACTACATAATTGTTTAATTTGTTAATGGCGTAAAAAGCTGGTATTATCTGGCATGTTTTTAATAAAATAACATAAGAATGGAAGGTACTCTCACTATCGCCCTTACCATTCACAAAACGTTACTTTAGCCGTGGTTGATGACCAGATCTGAATAGCCAGGTACCTCCCCACCTTCCTCTTTCCCTCACCCTACCCTACACCAGTCCATTAAAAATCGCACCGGTTTATTTACCGCTTATCAAAACGCTAAAATATCGCTAACACCTTTGCCATAGATCACCCCAAGTGGTTCGCTACGTTTGGCGATTAAGCAGAGATGCTCGGGTTCATTGGGTGAGGTTTGTCTAGGTCTTGGAGGCGGATGACCAGGACACACTAACCCTAGATTCCTACACACCCATTAAACCTTTTCCTTTCCAGAACTCTCCTCTCCTCCTTTTCCTAAAAAAAACCCTCCACACTGCATCCCCAAAGATGACATAGGCCCTGAGGGAAATTATTTTCCTCAGGGCCTCCTTTGTGGAGCTCATGTAAAAAAAAAAAAACACTAGGTATATGAAATAAATGCTCAGCCTAGCCGTTGGTTGCACTTTGTGCAGATTTAAATGCGATTTTTTTTAAATCCACACAAAGATGACCCGAGGGAAATTATTTTTCACAGGGCCACCTGTATGGAGCTCATTTAAAAAAAAAATTGCCCAAATTTTTATGAATCAGCGCTTCGCATAATTCGCTAATCACAACTAAAGCCGTATCTCACCATGTTCCTTTCTTCACTAACAAATTTCGTTCCCTGAGTTGTGCAAAAAAGTGAATTGTATTAAGACTGCCTACTTACGGTGCTAAAGAAAAATAGGCAAGTTAATGATTCCAATTCTACACATGAAGTCTAATCATATATTTCATAGTCCACATTTAAATAAGCGCCAACGCCGCAAGACACATTTAGAAAATCAGTGTGCAATTCACACGAGGTAGAACTGAAACCTTCAGAAAACTAAAATAGACAAGAATGGGGAGACTACGAAACACTTTTTTTATCAATGTGAAGGATTGACGCTTCGTATACAGCGTCATTTCCGTTTTATATTTCAACCAATAGGAGCCTTGAAAATTGAAATCATAACCAAAGCGGCCAAGGAGCACAGTTTGACGCTTCTCAGGTACTGAAATGCGTCATTTCCGTTTCATATCTCAACCAATAGGAGCGTTAAAAAGTGAGATCGTAATCGAAGTGGCCAATGAGCGCAGTTTGACGTTCCGTAGGTACAGTAATACGTTCTTTCTGTTTCATCCGAGTTTCAAATCACAACAGTCCTAAAGAAATTTTCACTTTAAAAAACATATTTTATTAGGTAAATTTATTATAAACATTATCATCACCTCACTTTTTGTAGTAAAAATGAGTAAAAAAAATTTTTTTTTTCTAATTGCGGTCGTAAACTTTGGTTTCATAAAGGGTTCATTTTAATTCTTATGTGGTTAACTTTTAGATTTGGATATATAGCATGGTGTTTTCGCTTTCCAATACGATTTTAAATGATATTTCTCACGATGAAAGTAAGGAAGACAAAACGATTTCCACCTGTATGAGGCGTTCGAAAGGCGAACCTGAGGGGTTAATATATTTTTACGAGTACCTGTAATATATTGTAAATAAGTCATTTCATATATTGCTTGGATTCGTAAACATTACAAAATTAGCTTCGTGAGTATAGCCCACACACATGTAGGTCATTCGAGAAAGTGCGACTTACCTTCTCAGAGCGCGTGAAATATTTCAGTCTAACAACGCGTGAACAAATCGCGATAAAAAAATCAATACCAATAAATATAGTCTGGATTTCTGGAGGCAACTGCGTAAGCGACCAGAACACGTGCCGGGCGTAAACATGAACAGGGTTCTTCGACCCGTTGTGGAGTCCGAAATGTCCGAAGACATAGAAATGTTTGAAACAAAAATTATTTCTACTGAAGTCAAACAGAAAGTCATATTAAACTTGATAGTTGTAAGTTAACATTGAAGGGAAACGGTTGCGCAGCCCGTCCTTCTGCGAATATCTGCGAGGCACTGCATCGCCAAGGTAGGCCGAACAGCGCCCCATATGCGTGGTTGTATTGTACTCGGAGTGAGTTCATGACGCCTTGTGTGTATCTTGTCCATTGTTCACCGGTGTAAAAGCTCAAGCAGAAGATCTGGAATATATATATAATGAACAGGCAGCATTTTGCTGATGTGCTCATATCTTTTTCACAAATCAGTTGTTTTAAATTTAAAAACACGTTGGTCCTTTCTTCTCTCTTTAAGTTGGTTTATATTAGTGGCATTGGTGTCCAATATATCTACTACTCTATTTGCAAGGAAGTGTTTCCTAGAATTGGAAATGCAATCGAGCTTGGACCACCAGTGGGCCAGAGTCCTTAATAAGCAGGCGGCTGTTTCTTACCTTAGTAACAATAGTATTTATCTTTCTCAAATCTTTGTATTATCGACAGCTCTACTTTACTGCCACAAGTACCATCTGTGAATTGCACCTAAAAGAAATTTTGCTTCAATAACATTTTTTTGATTCCACGCCGGGTTTTAAATCTACGACACCTAGATTCAGGGTTGTCATCAAGCTTTACAAAGCGAAAACACAAACTCACTTATTTGAAAATATTTCCTAAAACGGGAAAAATAATCTTTTGAAAGAGTCATTAGTTCACAGGTCAATGACTTTAGTTTGGGGTTAAAGCCTCCAGCTTCTATCATATTATCGATTAAAACCTATAAAATAAATCGCTTAATTTTCTAATAAACAAATGGATAATGTCTTTTCCAAGATTTTTAAAAGAATCTGGGATTTTTAAAAATGAAAAAGTACTTTTTTATATCAGCCTTTCATAAAAAATATTAAATACCTCTAAAATATTCTAGGGTCAGTTATATTTCGTAATCATTACCAGCCGTGAATTTCTTTCGCTTTATTTAAGACTAGTGTATTGGACGATTATGTCCGTAGATTAGTGGACAGGGAGATAAAATTTATCAAATTTTCACTATGCAAAGGATCGCTTTTGTCTTCTGGATTACAAAACGATACGTCAATCGATTTGTTGTACGATCACACCAATGTGACAATCAGTTGCAGAATGGTAAGCTCCATGGGTCCGGTCTGGTCAGGGTTTGAAACCCGGCATTAACGATGAGTTTGAATTAAATATGAATCGGTTGTAACACTCAATTAATGCATATCTCTCATTTTAGAAACCCATCCGATAAACCAATATCTTCAGTTATGTTTTTTTGTTGAATTCCGGATTGATAGGTTCTTCGTGCTAACTTAGAATGTTCCCTTAAAATAGAAGAGCGATTTTCCTAAACACGATGGACCTAAAATTCGACGTTTGTTTTCTTTGAAACCTATAATGAGTTTGCAAAGTTTTTAGCACCGTGTACTCACTGTATCAACGGTTATTTTGCAATGAATTAGATAAAATATCTTTCATGTTGTAATTATTGTGTCCCGACACAAAAAAAATAATAATCGTTATGAGAATTTCGGATTTTCGATGGATTTGGTCCCGGAAAAAAGATAGAATACAATCGTTTTTAATTTCTGTATTAGCTTTTCGCGTACATCTTTGAACCTTCATCGAAATTGAAGGAAAGGCAGATACCATTTTGGTGAAATGCAAATAACTTCCGCACCGTCCATTCTACCGCTAAGGGGACAATTTTTTGATATTAGCTTAGTTTTGTTCGGTGAAAATAAAACTTCAAACGTTAAATCTTTTACCTTGGCTAACTTCGAATTGCTGTAACGCGAGATTCCAGACTTGTCCATTATGCAAAGCTGTCTTGGCGAGCTCTTACAACTTTAGGTAGGTACTCCGCAGAGTTTCCTATGTACGTAACATTTCGCATTACAAGCAGTAGTTGGGGTACTTGAGGTAGTTGGGGAAGGTTCCGGGTACAAGGGGTCCCTCGTGGCCGAGTGGTTAGCTAATCGGATTCGAGAAACATCGATTCCAACCCCGACGAGGATTATCATAAATAGAGGTACATTATTCCCACAGATTCTGATGCAAGGCAGTGGTGAAGTGGTGCAACGAAGATTTGTGGATTCAAGTAATATCTTATTGAAGATAACTTGAAACGTTTGTTACATGAAATGTGGTTTTAACCACTAGAATAGTTGGTGTAGTTGCAATTATAGACATTTTTTTAAAAAATTGATACCTTATAAATATACTAAAAAGATTACGTTTTCTCTACCTGTTTGTAAATAATATAATTAGACTAGCGAGTTCCCGGCATGCGTTGCTATGCCACTTAAGAACGAAATGCGTGACTTTTCCCATTCGTCTCGTTCCCCTTCCACCTCCCCTTCCTCTCCCGCGTTCTCTCCCCCTCACCCGTTCCCACTCCGCCTTCTCCGCCTTCTCCACCTTCTCCGCCTTCGCTCACCCTTCTTCTACCAACTCCCCCCCGCGATCCCCTCCCTCTCCCGCTTTCAATATATTCAGCCCCGGCATATTCAGATTTTAAAACAGCTCGCGTGCAAAATTTTTTTTTTCAAGTTTTCTATCAAATTTGATACATAACATAGGTACCTACCTATTTAAAATAAATGTAAATTTTGATATGCTTCAAAGTATTAGATTTTGGTTAGTACCGTAGGTGAGAATAAATTCATTAATTTAAACATTTTCGAAAATTGAATTTTAATTTAACAATCGATGGTTTGCAAAATGTCATCCTCAAATTGTGACAGTTATGTAAGATTTTTTGTAATGATTTTAAAAACATTTCAGATGTATTATGGTTGTAATAATCCAGAAACCTTCGCGAGGACGGAAAGAAGGTATTTTCATACTACAAATTTTCCACATCAAATCCCCAAAGTTTCATCGCATAGCATATACATACATACATAGACAGAAACAGACAAATTTTCATTTTTATTTATGTAGATAATGCCTGAGAAAGCATATTAAGTTATACAGCTCTCTTGAGGTAATTTTTTACGAAAACAATTCTCTATAAAGTCATTAAATTAGAAAGTGAAAAAAAGGTTTATTTCTATTTAAACATATTTGATGCTGATATTTAGTGTAACACATTGACATTTATATTCATTTAAATAATAAGTACGCACCATTCAATGGTTTAACTAACCGGTAATTAATAAATAAGGCCATTGTGAAAAGGGTTAAGTCTTACAAAGTAAATCGTTGTATTTTTTTTAATTCCATTTAGGGATGGAATATAAGAAATAACTTTTCCAACAATTGCTGAGAGTTTCTATTACTTTAGTACTTTCTATTTTTGCATGTTTACGTATTATATGTTGGTGGTATAAGTGCATTTTTCAAGTTTTCGTAGAAGCTCAAAAAAGATGCCCCAAGGCTATGCGACGTGAAGGTCGAAAGCCAACCAAGATCTCTTCAGTTCAAAGCATTTTTATGAACGTTTCGTCAATAGAAAATTGAATGTAAGTCGATGGGTGAACCATGAACCGGTGCCTATTTAACTAACTATTGATTAGGTACAATTAAATTAGATGGAGTTAAAAAAAAAAACAAATACAAAATACATGCTATGATAAAGGATGTCTATTAATGAAAAGTGATTATAGTTTCCTTGAAATTTACCACAGTTTACTAGACTTGCCAGAAAAAAATATACTATACAAAAAAATGTATCTTATTCATGTACGCAATAAATGTTTTTTTTTTTTTTGCATAATCTACAAACAGGAAGCCTTGGGGACAAAAATTACCTCAGGACCTGTATCATCTTTGGGGATGCTGTATGGAGGGTCTTTTTAAAGTAAGAAAGGAGAAGAGGTTCTGGAAAGGAAAAAGGTGTGAGGGGTGAGTAAGAATATAGGAATCAATTTGTTCAGGAGTGACAAAAGAATGAACTCCATCTTTCCCTTTGCAAGACGATGGGTCGAGAGAGTCTGGCTGGAGAGATGAAAAGGTCTCCCTCAACCAGTCTCTCCCGATCTGGCCTGCCAAACAGAAGGTAGGCAAAAGCATCCGACGCCATGTCTTTGTTAAAACTCAACCCATGTTATTGCCCTGAATGTCAATCAATTGTCGAGCCGCTGAATAATAACCACGGAAATGGTCCGGCGGCATTGCGGTCTTCTTGGCCGCCATTTTGTACCTCTGTTTGGACATAAAGTTTTATTGGTAATTTGTGATATTAATTGAGTTATAACGGGCTAATTGTGGAAATCTGATTTGCATTTCTATTAGGTAATTTCCTTCAAGAAGGAGATAAAAAAAAACATAAAATACTAAAAGAATCTTCGAATTTTACACAAGATACTTTTCCATAGAATCGATGGCGCTAGTGTTCATATTTAAATTCAACGACCCGCTTTTATTTTCACAAAATACAATTTTCTGTTTTCCATTTCATACGTTTGCCCCCGGAATCACTTACCCTCCGTCAAACAGCCCGGGCGCTAAATCACTGCCCTTTATTGCCTCCATGGCCATACGACACATATTCGGGGCGGTTAAATATAACCGTCCCCTGTTTGTAAAATTGCCTGTATGCAGAATAAATCGCTGAAATTCAGGAGCACTAAAACGATTCAGGATTTAGTTTTTGCAGAAGGATGCTAAAATGGTTTTTAAAAAGCTTGATAATTGGCTAGTCGAATTCGTTTGATACAATTTAAAAATAGGTAGTTACGTGCATAATTTTGATCGACTCAAAATGTGGAAAAAGAAACGCGAAGTGGTTTTTTAACGTTTTGTTTTGTTGTTTAAATAATTGGTAGGAAGAGTAGCAATGTTGAGAGTTTAATTTTAATTCTGTAAATAATTTGATAATGTTCTTTGGGAGGCATTTTCAATGGCCTTTGGGAGGTGATGTGAATTTAAAAACGGTTGAGATGGAGTTTGAGAATGAAGCCACTTAGTTTGATTTTATTTGATTTCTCCTCATCACCATCACTATCTGAAGCCAGTGAGGTTATGGCGTCTCCACTTGGGTGATGTTATGAGGCTGGAGATAGCGGAGAGGGGAAAGATATGGGGAGAGAAAGGCGGGGAAGTATATTTCTATTCAAATCGAGTCATCAAACGGGGCTAGAACTTTTCAATTATGAGTGGTGGCCTTTCACCAGGGCGATACTTATAGTATCTTTTACTCTGTAACTGCCGCAAATATACCATTTATTGTTTTTAATGAATTAATTATGAGACACCACGAAATAAATGTATGAAATGTGCAAGTGCATTGATTTGTTGCGCCTGAATTTCAACCTGCAACCTCCTAATTCGCAATCTAGAGCAGATGGAGGGAGGCGGAAGTGGATACCGCCGCCCGGGGAACCTTTATTGGATAACCAACACCTCTGCCATAGGTCACTTCAAGTGGTTCGCTACGTTTGGGGATTTAGCAGAGGTGCCCGGGTTCATGGGGTGAGGTTTGTCTAGGTCTTGGAGGCGGGTGACCAGGACTCACTGAACCCTAGATTCCTACCCACCCCTCAAACCCTTTTTCCTTCCTGAACTCCCCTTTCCTAAAAAAATCCATCCACACAGCATCCCCAAAGATGACATAGGCCCTGAAGGAAATTATTTTCCGCAGGGCCTCCTGTGTGGAGCTCATGTAAAAAAAAAGGCGGTTCTAGGGATCCAGATGTAGAAGATCATTTAAAAAATATATATTTGTGTCTTATCTTTAATTGGTATTCCCATGAACGTGTAGACTCCTCGCGAATTCGGAACTCAAGCTTTACATGTTGTTGAACATTTTTTATAGTTTTCATTAATAAACACTTAGGGTTGTTTCAACTTCGCTTGAGTAGCAATTAATTACCTACTAGGTATTAGGAATACAGACTTATTCGGTAATATTTATTTGAAAATAAATAAACAATTCATTTTCCTGCCGGAAGAAAAATTGCAAAACATGTTATATTTATTGAATCTTCCTATTTGTTAAGTACGACATAAATAAAAAATTGGAAATAATAAAAATAAAAAATATGTTTCAAATCAAGCTATTTTTTTACTTTAACCACTGAAAAGTGGTCACTAATCACTAACAGAAATTTGTTAGAAAAATATTTTTCTTTTGGCGAAGTTTACACTTCGTATAACTACCAAACTTACATTTGAAACTATCTCTTTCATAAACAATTTTATATTCATCGACCAGCGTTATTTTGATTTGTCTAACGCTTTATAAATATAAGTTACTGTGTAATTTACCTAATGAGTTAGCCACCCGTGGCTTACAGCCTTACACCTCGACCGTAGGGGCTCTCATTTGACTTGATCCACTGTGATTTAAATTGTATGTATGGATAATCTTTTGATTAACAAATAAAACCTCATTTACATGTTTTTATTCTTCTGCAGAATAGTTTTAACGATTTGCATTATTTGAACGTCCTATATTTATATTTAGTTTTTCTATAACACAATCCACAAAAGCATAGCATTTCTTAAAAGATTCGCAGATAAGTGGAAATAAGCACAAAGAGGGTGCGGCAGTTTATTTCATACGGGTAATATATTAACCGCCATAGTTACGCCGGTCATAAAAGTGGAAATCTTTGAATTTTTCAAGTCTCCAAGGAAAGCCCCATAAAGCTCGGCAAAGAACAAAGAGAGATGACAGCCTTTAAAACTTCCAGCTTCTGTATTTGTATATATTTTAGTTCGCATTATGTGGACTTTATAGAGATGGGAGGAAAATGTTTCGGCTTTAGAGTTTAGAGCCATACTTGAAAATGGGTTGCTCAATTACTGTTGCATAATGGAATGGGTATTTGTTGAAAGCGGTAAACTGAATCAATCTTTGAACCATATCACCACTGCAAAACGAAGTTTATTTTGGATTTGAAGACAAAATACAAATATATTTTTAAAAAAATCAAATGAACCTGTAATATCAAATATCTGATAAGAATATTGGCTATTATTATTTGAATGTATTTTAAATTTTAAACATAGTAATTTATGTGGAAATAATAATAATTTTTAAAATTTATTTTTGCCCAGCCTGCTATGTGTGACGAAAATAAAATTAAAAGGTTTAAAAAAAACATTTTAAATACGAACGACCGATTTAAGTTGGAACACAAATCACAACCCAAAAATGAAGAGTTGGTTTTGTATTCATATCTCTCAAGGTATGTATCAATTTAATTAAAACTAGCTGACGTGCTTCAGATTTTGCTCATGTTTAAATGGTTTGGAGTTAAGTTGTGAGTTTGCGAACTCTAGTAAACTAGGTGCGATTTAAGGAAGAAATAATAATATTTTGTTAAGAACATCTAATATATAACACATTAAAAATGCCTTCTTTGTAGATTTGATCAGAAACCAACGTCGCCACTGATTTGATATCTTTGTTTCTTACTTACTAGCATGCGCTCTATCTCTTTTACGTTCCTGACATCGTATATCGCATCGTTTATCGTATTGGCTGATAAAAACGTAAATTTTGTAGTTATGACAAAACACAGCTCTATATATATATATATATTTTTTTTTTTATATGAAGTACCGCACAAGAGCCCCAACTGCTCCCGTCTGGAGCCAGTGGGACTGTGGCATCCCCAATTGGGTATGTTGTGAGGCTGAAGGTAGTGGGGAGGGGAAGGAGATAGGGAAGAGGAAGGTGGAGAAGCGCCTGGCTATTCAGATCTGGTCACTAAACACGGCTTAAGCCATTTATATAACCTTTTATATAACACCACAAAGTCAGTAGTTATGGTTTTTAAATCTAAAAATGAAATATTCCAAACACCCTCAGTACTGCTAGATGAAAGAAATATTAATGTTAATCACAGCGTTAAATACCTGGGACACATCATCACAGACGACCTCAAAGATATCGAGGATATGGAAAGGCAGAGAAGAGCCATATCAGTTAGAGCGAGTATGCTATCAAGACGTTTTTACTTTTGCAGTCCAAAAGTAAAAAGAATACTTTTCAACGCTTTCTGTACCTCTCTGTACACATCAGAACTATGGGTCAACTACACTACATCCCAATGGCATAAGTTAAAGGTTGCTTATAACAACGCTTATCGCCAACTTTTCCGCCTACCAAGATACTGCAGTGCTACGGAAATGTTCCTAGAGGGACGAGTACACACCTTCCGAGCACTTCTCCGCCACCGTATGGGAAGCTTATGGCGTAGACTGGACCAATCGAAGAATGCGATCATCACCGCCATGACTGCCTGGATGGAGTCCCCCCTGATGGCCCTCTGGAGGCGGGAGACGATGAAATATCCTCCGTAAACAGATGCATGAATTCATCTTAGTGTTTACTATTTTTTTCAATTTAATTTCTCATGTTTTTCATGCTTATTCGTTTTTTTATATTTATTTTATCTATGTGCCTTAACCTATTATTTGTCTAAATTGCTTCTTTTTTTTTTTAAAAGAATTAAAACACTTTGTATTTAAACCACGAATTTATTATTTTGTATATCTACCGGTTTCGCTTCGACCAAGCTTCATCAGGATATAATATAATAATGAATATTATATTATATTATATTCATTATTATATTATATCCTGATGAAGCTTGGTCGAAGCGAAACCGGTAGATATACAAAATAATAAATTCGTGGTTTAAATACAAAGTGTTTTAATTCTTTTAAATATAATGTCTAACCACAAAGTAATTGCTTCTTACGAAAAAATAAATTGCTTCTGTTATTTCAAAATATGGAATGTATTGCATTGCACTACCCCTGCATACATTCTGGAATAAACTATTATTATTATTATTATTATTATATTTTAAGCAACGTTTCAATTCTGAATGGTGGTCTTACACCAGGGCGATACTGATAGTATCTTCCACTCTGGAACGTGCCGCAAATATACGATATATTATTTTAAATGAATAAATTGTGAAATAACTCAAATTAATCAAATAAAATTTATTTGCGCACGCCGGGTTCGAACCCGCGACCTTCGGATTGTGAGTCGAGTGTCGTACCTCGGGACTACGGAGGCCGTCAAATATATAATTTTAATGAAGAATAATCAGACAGATCACGAAACATCTTTATCATTCTATGGTGTCGCCACAGGTGTAATACCATCTCATTTATAAGAGATCTTTTTACCCCTCAATAAAGTCAGTATTAAGTTTGGCACCGTATTTTATTTTTTATTGGTTTCACAAACAGAAAAAAAAACTGTACGAGACTGCCGTCCATTCAACTCATTAATTAATTATTCAACTCATTAACTCCCGGTGTCAATCAAGTTGTTTAACTATATTCTTATTGAAGTGCTTTTACAAATTAAAATATAAATCAAATGAATGAATAAGTAAGTCTAATATTTCCAAGTAAACATCTTCTTGCATATTATATGGATCCGCGGTCTTTAAACTGCTTACTGTTTAACTGCGGCTCAAACTGATATCATCCCCTAAAAGTAATCTAGTTCCCCTCGTAGGGAGGAGGTGGGAGCCGTAAGGGTAGGTCGGGCAATATCTCGCAGTCAAGCTACAAATGAACGACTAGATAAATATTTTGGAACGTGTGCGGCAACTTTACAGCACAATATTCATACAGGAACGTGCCCGGCGCTGCCTTGGTGCTATCTTGCGAACTGTCGGGGGTAGTTTTAATTTAAGGGATGCAGTTGAGAGATGTGTGTTTCTTTGCTACGTTTTTATCAATATCATTTTATAATTACCGATATCAATACTCGGGAAAAAAACTTGTGGTAAATACTCGTATCATCACATGATGAATGACCAGAATAATTAAGGATCGAAATGCTGCTGCTTAAAATAACAAGCTGTGTTTGGTAATCAGATGTAAAAGAAGCCAGGTACTTCTTCATCATTGTCTTCTCCAGCTCCTTTCCTCATTTTCTTCCACCTTCACAACATTCTCCAATTGAAGATGCCATAGTCATTTTGTGGGACGATTGTCACATACGGACGATTGCTTTAGTCATTTTGTGAGACAATGCCATAGTCACATTGATAGGACGCTAATTCTGTATTCACTAAAAAAGAAAGAAAAAAAATACTGATTAAATGCAAAGATATAGCACCTCATGGCTTTGAAGCCACTGAATTAATAGAATTGTTGAAGTGGGAGTGGTACAAAAAATCTTTTGATAATGGCAAAATTACGATGGAATCAAGCATCAGAGAAAAAAGACATTTCCTTAATAAACAAATCGTCTCCCGCTGGTTCAAAAGATTTCTTTAAAAGATAATGCCAAATATTTTTGTAAGATTATCTGTTTTTTTTAAGAATATTTGCACATCCTTGAAATTTTCAAGCATGTCTCTTTATTTGTTTATTATTAAACTTTTGGAAATCAACAGCTCAATTTAACGATTTTTTCATTTTTCACAATAAATCAAAAATAAAACCAATTTTGAATTCATCCGTGTGACATGAAATGAATCGATAAACAGAACAGAATAAAAAAAAACAAAAACAAGAAGCATATTTTTATTACAATATAAATTAGATGGTAGTAAATTCTTAACATAATTATTATATAAACAACAACAGAAGAGTTTTTCAGAATATGTCAAAAAAAAAACTCTTTTTGGAACTTTTTAATTTATTCACTTCACGATTGAAGATGTTCACTTCTGACATCATGTTATTGTAATTATTATTAAGAAGCCTGCCATAGCCAGATTTGTTTACATTTTGTTTTACACTGATCAACATTTAATACGACGGAAGGGCATGTGGAGCGCGCAGGTACATGAATTTATGAATGCCACACTAAACCAACGGAGTTTTTCCCCGTACCATAATGTAGTTGACGAATCAATAGCATTTAATTACTGCTGCCTGACAGGAGTATTATTTCAGACCTGCTCTTAATTATTATTACGCTGAGTCATAAACAACTTAGTTTATAGCCCTGCCATCGTCATCATCGCCACTATTAAATTCCATGTTCCGAACAGGAACACAATACTCAAATAAACATTCTTCTGCAACTGTACACAACCAACCATCAGATACATTCACTAACAGGATGCATGGTCCTGGCAATATGTTTGGGAATACAATTGATTTTTTATTTACTTACGACATTTACAGAATTCAACGTAATCTATACCAGCACTTTTCTGAAATATTAAAATTATAATGAGGTCACTAATAGTTTTACTGATTTGTCTAGTAATATTGTTTTAGTGTCATTTTATTTTATGTTCTTGCTCCATTTTTAGTTTACCAGTTTAACATATTCCACGTTTTGAATTCTGGTCTTTCAATCTATGTAAAAGCCAAGCTGGGCGTTAAATCAAATACAATTATCACTGATGGCCTCCGTGGCCAAGAGGTAAGGTTCTCGACTAGGTATCCGTAGGTGGTGGGTTCCAATCCCGTGTGCAAATAAATTATATTTAATTAAGATGTTTTTTTTCACAATTTATTCACTTTTACCAACCTTTGCGTAATTTTTCGATACCTCATTAGGTGAATTCTGTTCTTAAAATCTATGTTAATGCCAAGCTGGACGTTAGATCAAATAAAATTATCACACCTGACGGCCTCCTTAGCCGAGGGGTAAGGCTCTCGACTAGCAATCCGAAGGTTACGGGTTCAGATCCCGGGTCAAATATATTTTATTTATATAACTTTTTTTTCACAATTTTTTCATTAAAAATAATGTGAAGTATATTTGCGGCATGTTCCAGAGTGAAAGATACTCTCAGTATCGCCCTATTGTAAGTCCGACATTCAGAGATGAAACGTTGCTTGAAATGGCTTTAGCCGTGTTTGGTGATCGATCTGAATAGCCAGGTACTTTACTACCTTCTTCTTCTCCATCTTCTTCCCCTCTCCATTGTCTTCAGCCTCCCAACATACCCCAATTGGGAATGGCGTAGTTTCACTGGCTCCAGAAGATTGGGAGCAGTAGGGATTCTTGTGCGATATTCACGTAAAAAAAATCATACGGAACATCCCAACCTTTCTCTTCGCTAATCATTCGCTTCTGCTATCCTTTAGTCTCATAGCATACCCCAAGTGCCATAGTCCTATATCCCTCTGCCTCCAGTAGGGGCTCTACGGTATACACATTAAAAAAATAACTCGCGAATCTGTTTCCTGCGGTGGCAGAATTTCCTGAAAGTAACGAAATCCTTCATCGATTTACATAACAAAACGCTAAATATATTTAGTGTGAAATGCGTGGTGGGAAGTCCTCCATATCTATACACTCCCTGCAGGGTGGCGGGTAGAGGGTAGTCGGGTAGTCATGACTGTATTCGCCGTAGCATTTCATTATATTGAAGCCTTCAATACATGGCTCGAGGGTAGACTTCAGATTTGCCGCGCATGATGGGGCATACGACTAGCGGCTTCCACAGAGCCGAGTTAGGAGGCAAATCAATCTAAAATTGGTTGGAAATATTGTGATTAATTTTCGGGTTACGAGCTTTCTTCTTCTTAAGCCAACATTTTCGGACAGCTTTACAATGCCCGTGACCAGGGCAGAAATGTACATGGATTCTGGTGAATTGTGTCGTAAATTAAGGACAAAGAAAATTTAATCTGCTTATTTTTCATAAATTTCATGTCTTAAGACCGGTTGTTTCGTGACCTTCAATTTTGAAGAAGTGTTCAAATTGTTAGGAACTTTCTAGAAGGTGGGAATTAGGAAGCGTAACACTCACTGTACTGTTAATGGAGCAGGCTGGATGGTGTCAACATAAGAATTCACATTCCACATAAAATGTTCAAAACTGTGCACAGATTGTATGATCACCATAAGTTATAATTTGAAGTCTTTGAGTACACAGGTAGTTTGCACTTCAAAAATGCGAACATAATAGAACTTCAAAATAATACACTGCTTGCTTGTTGAAGGTTGCCACTGCACTGGTTTGCAATCTCACCAATTGGGTAGAAAGAAATATGTAAGTATGGACAAATGTAGTTATGGACCAATGTAAGACAAAGGACAGGAATATTCTCAAACACAAATTCTGCGAAAAAACCCATAGTTAAATTTTTGAATCGGGATTCAAACTCATCTTATCTCAGTTTCATTCTTTTGTTTTATACATTACAGGAGGTTCTGAGAAAAATAGTCTTTGTCTGAAAAACTCAGATTCTGCGTCATCATTGGTAATACCGTGTAGAGGAATTTTAAATTTGAAAACCCGACTCGGTCGACAGTCCCATGCATCGGCCAGCCAGGGTTGGGCAAACACTTCACCTTGCTCCACCATTCCTACGCTCACAATGAATTAGATAGGAATCTGGAGGTCAATGTCTCCAGGAAAAATGAAAGTATGAATTCATCTCTCCTTCTGCGACTCAAGGCGATGTTTCGAGTTTCAACAACATGCAGTTTTACTGCGTTTATAAAACCAAATAAATTCTTTACCAACGCCAAAATTCCGATTACTAGAGCTCCCGATATCGGCAGCGAATAGACCGAAAGCGCTTAGTGTGTTCGTAAGCAGTAGTTTGTCTGGAACATTGATGTGTGCATTATCCGGGTAGGTACCCCATAAGGATGGGGAGTGGATAACACAACATTGCGAGGGGTTCAGAGCACTCACTTTAAGGGTTAATGTACTACAACAAACACAACTTGCCGGACAGGGGTACTAACTATCCAATCAATCAAACGTACAATTGTTAGAGATGTTTACGGTCGTTACCTGCACAGTATATATTTCTACGTAAATCGGGCTTTCTGTTTTCTTTGTTCTGATGCGACGAATTCGTAAACAATCGATTATAAATCTTCGTAAGCATCCTTTGGAAAAAAAATGGAAAATTTTTAGTTTCTATCACGCGATTGCTCTGCAAGGGTAAGTAGGTATCTAATACAATTTGATCGTGGCACGATCCGTCCTTCGTAATTTTTTTAATGATTTAAGGGCATAGGCATAAAACTCCCAACTGCTCCAAAACATCTGTGAGACTATGGCATCCTAAATTAGGTCGTATTGTTAAGATGAAGGTAGTGGAAAGGAGAAAGAGATGGGAGGAGTATGGTGGGGGAGAACCTGGTTATTCATATCTCGTCACCAACACAGCCATTAAAGTCACCAACACAGCCGTCTAAAGCCATTTTAAGCAATGTTTCAATTCTCAATGACGTTATTCAACATGGCGACGCTCACATTATCTTCCGCCATATATTATTTTTTTATTAATTTATTGAAAGACAACATAAATAAACTTAATATAATTTTGCATTAGAAATTTAAAACCCTGACCTCCACTTTCACAGTTCAGAGCCTTACCCCTCTACAAAGAGGTGGTAAAAATATTCTATTTCAGGTACTTGATCGTGCAACTTCTTTTTTTATGTGAATAACCAAAACTGCTCGCAGCTGTCAGAAGGCATCCGTAATTGGGATAAAGATCTACAGCCTTACTAAAAAAATCACTTCCCAACCGTTAAATGGTGTTTTAATTACACATTGTATAAAAATGTGCAATTATTATGTTACTAATAAAAAATATCCAACTATATTATTCAAATGGGGCAACACTGAATCACGCATGCGCAGTTGTGATTATTTTGAGCGTGAGCCGGCTATGTGCCGGTTTCTTTGCACAGCATTGGGTTAAAGATGTTTATGTTATTTTATCTCTATGTGATTATCTCAAAAATGATTAATTTATTAGTATATTTGCATAATTTAATATTTGTAAAATTACAACTTATTTGTGTTATTTTTCGTCAGGTTTAGTCATGAAATTGTACAGTAATTGCATGTTGTAAATTAAACTTTCGCGTTGTCAGAATGTAGGGTTATACTATTATATCAATACTCAAATTTAATATAATGGTTTTAATTTTATCAGTATTTCTCGTAAGTGATGTATTTTTATAATATAAATGTCTAAAACATGTGTTGGTAAACGCATCAAAGAAATAAACGTTGTAGGATGTGCAAGGAAAGCAATATAATTTAAGTTTTTTATTGTTAAGTTTTGGGAATTAAAAAAAAAAAAAAATTTCATTCAATGCTTTGGTGGTTTCATAAATTGTGGATTTATCGACCACCATGCTAGACCCGTATTATGGTGGTCGATTGAAAGCAAACTTAATTTTTTTTTAATTAAATGAAATTAAGAAAAAAAAATAATTAAATGAAATTAAGAAAAAAATTGAAACATAATTTTTTTTTATATTAGCTCCAGACAGAAGGCCGTGAAGAAAATAATTTCCCTCAAGGCCTATGTCATCTTAGGGGATGATAAGTGGAGTTTTTTTTAGTAAAGGAAGGATAGAAAGTTCTGGGAAGGAAATAGGTATGAGGGATGTGCAGGAATCTTGGGGTCATTGACGGATTCCAGGATTGACGGACATATGAATCCATCCCTGCGGTGCAAGGCGATGGGTCGAGAGATTCCGGCTGAAGAGGATGAAAGATCTCATTCAACCAGTCTCTTTCGATCCTGCCCACCAGGTAAGCAGACGCATCGGTCAATACCATCAGACCTGGACAAACCTCACCCTATGAACCCGAATGTGGCAATTTTTAAACACTTATAAGCAATACAAAAATCTGAAAGGTTATTTTATCTAGTTTCTAAAATTATATTTATTTTTACAACAACTTCAAAAATAAGAAAATTGTGGTGTTTGGAATATATTTTGTCCTTTTCCTACAACTTCCTACATACCCACCTACATACTTTCTTCTACCTACTTGGTGAAATTGCAATCAGTGCGGTGATAACTTTCAACAAGCAAGCAGTGTATTTTTATGATTAAGTTCTATTATGTTCGTATTTCCGAATGCAAGTGCAAATTACCTCCTTACGTAAAGACTTCGAATTATAACTTTTGGTGATCGTACAATCTGTGCACAGTTTTAAACATTATTGTGAAATGTGAATATTATATGGACATCATCAAATCAACAACCTCCTTTTTATACTGTGAGTTTTATGCTTCCTAATTTCCCACCTTCTAGAAAGTTCCTAGCATGTAGAACATTAATACCTTGAAACAATTCCGAAAATCGATGTAGAATTATTTTTAATAAAACTATTATATACAACAGATGAACCCCTCTTTGGTTGGATAAGCAATGCTATATATTTTCTTACCATGAACTATTTTTTGTCAGTTTCTAATTGGTAAGGTTTTTATGTACACGGTGGTTTATCAGTTGAATAAAATATTCACGACGTTTACTAAGGCTGCTAGACTATATACTGCCCACACAAGATATAAATAGAGTTTGCAGTCCAGCAATAAGTAAAAACATTAAAAAAATAAAGAACTTCGAGTTCTCGAGAGATTGTACGCAACACCATTAGGATGCATTGCCAGCGAAGCAATAAACTTTTATTAATGGGACAATTACTCACCCGCCTGATGCGGGGGATGAAACACAACTGATAAGTGTACCAAGCCAACAAGGGTAGATTTTGAAATGCATCTCTTAGAACTTCATTTTTCTTTACGTAAACGGGCTGCGCTGTCTAGGAATTTAATTGTTATTTGGTCATTTATTACAAGTACTACTAGGGTGATGATACCTTCGTTTTTTGTAAAAAAATACTTCAAGAGCGCTGTACAAATATATACATATTTGTTTTTGCTTTATCTTATTATTGACTAAAGACAAGATCATAGGCTCTCAACGTGAGCGATAACGGCCCCTTGTTGGCGTTAGGGCTTTCAGAGGGGCAGTAGAAGACCCTGAGAAAATTAGGATGCGCTGAGACGGCACAATTCTCCGCAATACTGAGGCTGGTGGAAGGGGAGGGGGATTTGAACCCCTAAGTCCCCTCCCACTTATTTACCGCCGTTTCTTATTACTAACACTTATACAATAAATTAATTCTATATCATATGATCAATGTAAAGTTCCAATGGGCGCATAAAAGTGGAAAATGTGTATGTGAAGTACATAACATGTAAGCAAATAGCTAAGATATATTTATCGACAGAATGGTTACGATGCGAGACATATATTTATTATGAAAGATATATATTAAAAGAAAGAAAAAAAAGCAGATAAAAACTCAAACGAATTGCAATGTATGAGGTCGCTAACGTAGCTCAGGACAGGGACGCCTAGAGGCCTCTTGTCAAGTTGGTGGGCCCCCGACCCGAATTAGAAAATGTAAATAAGTTGGGAAGAATAATAATATAATCTAACGTGTATTATTATTATTAAGAATTAACACTTAATCATGAATACAAAAATGAAGGAGGTAGCAACCCGGTACCTAAAATTCAAAAGAATTGTTTTTTCAATTTGTTAAAAAAAATTATAATGTATAACAATTGTTTTTTTTTATATATTATTAATTGAATTATTGACTTCGTGACAGTTAAGCCCCCCCACCTCCATAAATGAAAAAATGGGGGGCTCTAGAAAAAAAGTTTTCTCAATGCGCAACATCATGGCACGCGTGTAGAATAACTGGTTTAAATTACCCGAAGTCGTGTTACACTCGAATCATGTTATTGATACACTCATAGAATTGCATTATTTGTATTTGTGTGACTAGATTGTTAAATTCATCTAATAATGCGAGTATTAAAAAATTACAAATGAAACACGTCTTTCATTAAACATGTACGAAAGATAGATAGAGGGTACGGGGAACAACACATTTATAGTAAGAGTGAAGGGGTACGCAGGCTCAAAATGGTTGAAAGCCGCTGGACTAAACAATCTATTTTAACTTCATAAAAATGCAACGCAGAATATAAAATAACGCTACTAATTACAGGAGCCTTAGTTTAGCACTGGGGTTGCTTTAAAAATCATCTTATTTTCTTTAATTTAATTTTACCATAGATTTGTACAGTAGAAGTTATTTTAATGTCAAATGGTAAATCTGGATGTAAAGAAAGAAAGAAAAGCGAAACATTTAATTTTGTGGATTGAATTATTTTTTTTAATGTCAGGTTTTCAATTATGGCGGAGTTTCATTTTTGCTACAATTCTAATTATAAAAATTTCATTTCAGGCGATGGAATTGTTGATGTAAAACTGGGCGAGTGAACGGCATTTCCCGTGTTTTGTGACCAGATCTGAACAGTCAGGTACCTCTTCCCGACCTTACTCTATTAACTTAATGTGGGATGTCATAGTATCACTGGCTCCGAACAGTTAGGAACGGTTTACATTAAAAAAATATATATTGAAAAACGACTAAAGAATCTTGGCCAGAGACGGTAAATAATATTGAAATTAGTAAATATAAAAACCAAAGAGTTGCTTTTTATCAGATCAGTCGCCTGGGTTAGTTTGATAAAATTTCTTCAGTCAGCCAGTACAATTGTGCATCAGTCCCCGAAAACGGGTCCTGAATGATTTAAAGAAAGGCACTCAAAGAATAATGAAAATCTGCACATTCCTTCGGAGTGATGTAGGCGAAAGTAGAAAAAAACAATATGTTATTTGTCAACTTGACGGAACTGCTTCTGATGTGGGGAAGAATTATTCTGAGAAGTCTGTGTTTACGCCAAGAATAGAGAATAAATTGCCTTTGGTATCGAAGATTTAAAACGTTGAATATATTGGCTGGAAGCAATTTGAGATTCCTAAACGAAAACATTATTGTAGGGTTTCAATCATTGGATTACTAAGAAAAGAAGATCAATTGTTTTTCTGTAAAGGGTTTTTTTAAGTTGAATTCCCACAATTTGCCCTGAGGACAATAATTTTTCTCAGTGCAAGTCATCTTTGGGGATGATGTAGAGAGGATATTTTTAAGGAGAGGAAGGAGTAAACATGGGTTTTGAAGACACCATTTTCAGACCAGATAACTGCCAAATTCAACATTGGAGTTCACTTGAGATGTGTACAGGTCCTGTAACGAGTTCCATTTGCCCAGCTTCTGAGAGACAAACTTGACTAGCTTCGATCGAGCCCCCGTACTTGAGCTGGTCACATTTTTTTAGTATAACTAAAACTAATCATTAACACTGGAAAAATGATTTTTTTAAGCTACCTAGTTTATAAGAGTGTTTGTGAGCTGCGAAAATTCGCTCATCCTTCTGTCTGTCAAAATGTGTAGGGATGTCTGCAGCTGATCGCTATCATCGTTGGGGTAGGATGATCCACGCGACCAATTCAATCGTTTTACGTTATGTGAAACATATAATCGGGTTAAGGTAATAAAGGGTTTTACAACTCTGTTTATTTTTGTAATATTATAATACTTATTTATTTTGTACATTCAATAATATTATTATTCAATTTATGTTTAATTTATAAAAACAGTTTAGTTTAATTATTTAGACTAAATTTTACATTTATTGAGATTTTTGAATTGCATTTGGTAAAGTATGATAACCTAATTAATAACTAGTAAATAACGTTCAGTTTCAATAAGAAAGAAGAAATGCATATGCCGTTCTTACGATAAATTAATCAGTCTCAACAAAGGTTACTCTAATTAGTTTGCACGACAATAAAATATGTGAGATAGAATTAAGAACAAAAACAAACACTTACTAGGCGCAAAAATAGCGCAAACTCACAACACAATCATGCCAGACCGGCCGACGAACTCAGCTGATGATGGCGGGTGACACACGAATCACGAACTCACCCGAAGTCAGCCGAACGACGCGCGATAATTCACACAGTTTCACTCAACGCAGGTATCGGTGCGGCCAAAGGTTTGGCAGAGTTTCCGCTGAAACCGAAACTGATGCTGAAACTAGATTTTTATGCTGAAACTTGCCGAAACCGAAACCGAAACCGCAACTGAACATTCGGTCGGTCACTAAAAAAAAGTATAATTAATATTTGTTCCAACTGCAATAAAATGTTATTTTCACGCCAGCTCACGAAAAATATCAATATTACTCATGAATTATTCGAACATGTACATGAAGATTTCAAGTTGGATTATAATCCTAGAGATGGCAGCACTTTCTTTGATGCCACGACCCACGATCCAAACCTCGCAGCTTTCACGGGCGCACTTTTCACGCCCTGGCGGGCAGTAAGCATCCCTTTGTCAAGAGCACAAAGTATTATTGTGGTGACGGAAACATTTCTGTACTGGAAATTCTGACGGAACAATTTCTGAACGGTGAGTTTAGTTTTTCTGCCAAAGCCATCGTGGTACGGAGGACATTTTTTATAGATTCCATGCAGGCTTTTTGAAGGCTTTCACAAATGTGTATCCAAAACAATAAACATATACTTTTCTAAGCGATCGATAGTAGTAATAGCATTGATTAGTACTGGCTCGTTTATATTATTTTTTTACGAGATTATTTATTCATAGATTGCTTAAATTATAGAATTCCATTTAATTTAATTATAAAAATAATATTATTGAATACGCAAAAAAAACTTATTTTTTTTTAATGAGCAGCATAACCATTAATAGAAGGAGACCATATTTGTCCCAGCTCACATGCATCTCATATAAATCGCTGTAACTCCCTTATTATTATGAGAAATGAGTTCTAAATGGTGTTAGAAAGGCAAAACATCACGCTTTATAGTCTAGTCTAAAAAATAACTACTTAAAAAGAAAAATGTACATCTTTATGAAACCAAAGTTTTGAATTGCAATTGAAAAAAAAATAGAAACTTTGAGAATTTTTTATTAATTTTTTTTTTATAGAAGACAAAAAGTGAGGTAACAATAACGTCTTAAATAAATTTGTCTAATAACTTATGAATTTGTTTTTATTTATTTTCAGTAATTTTAGTTAGAAAAAAGTGAGGGGTGCCATTTTTAAAACTTTTTTTATGTTTGCATAGAAAAATTTAACATTTTTATTTTGAATTATGAAATTTTAAAGCGGATTTAATAACCTTTCAAAAACAGTTTTTATTTTTCGGATGTGTTCAGAAATATTCCATATATTTGCATTTTATTGTTAAACGGAAATATTTTGACCATCTGAAAAATACTCCAAATTTTTTGAAGGGTTAAAAAAACCTTGATTATTATTGTTAGAACAACATGAGCAAATTTTCTGTCATGAATGAAATGGTTTCAATTACGTTTTGTTTTGAGCTTATTCGCTTGGGACAACAAGGTTCCATCTGTCAATTGCCTGCAACTAAAAAAAAGAAAAATTACATTTATGTTCAAGAGAAAAATATATTCAGAACGTATTTTAATCGAATTATCTTTAAGATTAAGCAAATTGTTTACAAAAAACTAATTAAAACAATTAGACTTAAACCTGTTGCTGATTCTCAAAACAATATCGTTCGATTTGTGAGAATCGTAGTTGAATAAGTAATGTATATGCCTAAGATACATTCCTGCTCCTTTCTATATCAAATCTTAAAACAAGGTTTGTAGAAAATGCGTTAACAGGGTTAGCTCATACGGGCCTTTTTCAAAATCAAAACTCGTCGAAATTTCGAACGCGTGACGTAGTTTGAAGTAAAACACTGCCACTTGTATTGCAGTTCATTCAAATTTCCTAGTGGAAAACGGACTTCAAGCCACATCACGAATTTTTAGTCAATCGCCGTTCTACCTAGGTGAGCTAACCCTGTTAACCTTCCTATACTCGCGCGTTGGTCTTTCAGACCGACAAATCAATGACTCGTTGTTTTCTCAAAAATTAACTTCATTGGGAATTTCAGATTTTTAGTAGCGTCTAAATTTGTTGTTAGGAATTGCTTAGTGCGGCGCGCGTTAGTGCCGAGTGGACGTGTGACACTTTTTTAGTGTTATCGGTCCAAGAGACCGACAATTACTTCCCAAAAATCCTTATATTGATTAGTTCTTATTTTTATAATATTTTGTTATTCTTGATACTTTCATGTATTCAAATTCAGAGTTTTTTTTTTAATTAACACGTAAAAAAGATTATTTATTTAATTTAAGTAAGAGTACAAAAGAAATATGTTCTTTTCAAGAGGCTGGGTTAAATGTCTGTTTCTACCAAATAAAGTAAAATTTCAAATATTTTTCTTTTTATTCATTCAATTATTCCCCATTCTATATAATAAATACAAATAATGCTTAAAAGCATATAATTCAAATAACACAGACGAGATCGAAACTTGGTCGAAGACACCGTGCCGATGCCGTTGGGCGTGAGTATATGAAGTTTAAACGCATTTTCTACGAAACTTGATCCAAACCGAAATTGAACCTTTCTTGAATATGGTTTGAAATATTCGACGGATAACCAACGCTCCGCTGTTTAATCCAGATAATAACCCGCAAATCGGTCATTCTTGTGAATCTCGCTGCAGTTATTTATATCTGTTTATATGCATCGGTAAACAATCTTTTTATGTGCGAGTTATGACCCGCTGTGGACCACAAAAAAGGCCTCGAGAAGCACCCACACGGACAAAGATTAATTTTTGGTTTTGCACCTTTTCTTTCCTAACCCTGCATTTACCTATACTAACACAACCTGCACAACTAGGCTCGTTACTATCTTAATATTTACAGAAAGCTTTCTTTAAAACGAAGTGCATACAATTACGACATTATAACAATGTTTGTATTCATACATGTATATGTTAAACGCCAGAATTTTACCGGTATTTATTTTGTAAACAAATCCATAGTTGTGAAGCGTACTTTAACAGATGTAGAAGTTTTTCCATCATTGAATTTCTCTCGAATTTCCTTTTGATAGCAGTCGCAAAGGTGTCTTATTTTATTTGCCTCAGCAATTTTTGTATTTGTATTTTTCAAATACGTGATTTGAGATGACGGAGTCTTGTTGTTCTTCGGTAAAGTGTAAAATCGGGACGGCATTGGAGAAAAGGAGAGGATAAAGCTTCAGAAAATGCTGGAAGTTTCTACAACTTTTTTCTTTTTATATCCACTGAAAGTGGCACATGCTGTTTTACTTTTCTTTTTCATAAATATGTGAATATCGAAAACGTGTTGATTGATTTTTTTCTTGACTAAATTTTATATCACAATGACGTTCTGATACCAAATAATATAAATACGTGGCAGTAAGGATTAAAACGATTTTCCCTAGGAGTGTGATCTATCTATACCGATTTCAAATATTTTTTGACTTCTAGGCTTCAGACTGGACAATAGAGGTAATCATCAATACGTTTACATTAATTGATTAAAATTGTTTGACACTACTGACATGTTTCATGTGCTTTAGAGTCGCACTAGTATTTATTGAGAACATTATTCTGACAATAATTATTCACTGGAGTATTATTAGCCGGAGTTCAAACACGAATTTGCTGAAAAATAATTTAACTATCTATCTGTAAACTCGAACTCATAAAATATTACCATTATAAAAAAAAAATTATTGCTTTCTTAGTGTTACTTACTTTGATTTTATTTGTTTTTAAATAACATATTTCTTGTATTGTTTTATATTCTAGACATTCCATACTCTTTCGTATTTTTTATTTTTAAATTTGATACATTCATAGAAATTATTTTAATCCAATGTGTATAAAAAGAGACTCCCACAACATGAGCATGTGCTAGCATGGTGCTCAAAAAATTCTCCACAAATGTTTTAAACAATTCATTAAATAAATAAAATCTAATTTGGAAAGAAATTTGATTTACGCCAGAAGTAGGGTAAAATTTTTCTTACTTCGGGTTCCTGAACACTTTCAAAACACAATTCTATCGATTTTTATCATTTATAATTGTATGAATAAAAAAAAGGGAAAGGAAGAGAAAGGGATTGAATGAATAAAAAAAGAAGGGATGATTTATTCTTATTAACTTAAGGTAGTTCAATTAAGACATGGCGCGATCAAGTAAATCAGATATTTGAATCGCGACGTGTGTAGATTGACTATAACAAACAAGCATTTATGACGATGGATACAGCAAAAAATTATTGCGTGAATAGGGTTGGTTAGCTTTCCCTTCTTTTCATAGTTAGCCGAATATCATTTTTTTGGTGACCGGATCACTCAGAAAGAAACCAACTCAGAACCATCTCAGAAAAGTCATTAAAAGTGATAAACAAAAAAATATAATAACTTTATAAAATTAGGGTGAAAAATATAAAAATCCGTTAGGTTAGGGTTATGAGCTATTTTAAAATTATTTTTTTAATCACTTTTAATGACTTTTCAAAGACGTGTTGAGTTGAGTTTATTCTCAGTTGGCATGGAACCCATTTTTTTACCACAAATCCGCATTCATATATAATTTTTGAGGCGGGTAAGTGTACCACCACCTCGGGAACCATTTCTTAACCACCCCTTATATTCTTTTGCTTCCCAGAATTTCCTTTCCTTAAAAACACCATCCACAGCGTACCCAAAGATGACTTAGGCGTTGAGGGAAAATATTGTTCTCTCGAGCAATTAAAAAAAAATTAAATCCCAAACGAAATTTTCATAGAATTACCTAATTATATTTTAATAAAAATCAAACATAAAATGCTTTCCTTATTTTTCTTTTGAAGTCATGTATTTAAATCCAATTTTACTCTACACCTAATGAACGTTACTTTGTAAGTGTTTTGGCACTTCTCTGTCCAAAAATACAAACTTTAAAAACTTCTGTTATAATATGTACTTCACCTTCTTTCGATGGGAGTTAAGCTGCCGTGGTGAAAAAAAAAGTTTTGGTCAAGATACCTTAAGGCCCATTAACCAGCTGCTGAGAATTCAAATTGCTAAACCCTTGCAACTGTGCAGGGCGGTTCCGATGAGAAAGATTGATTTATCAATTTACTCATACCCATTCCCCATTCCCGGTAACCATTGCCGCCTCCCAAATTTTAAATTTGGGAGGCGGCAATGGTTACCGGGTTCCAATGGTTCCCGCCTCCCAAATTTTAAATTTGGGAGGCGGGAATGCCGCTCCGGGAACCTTTATTGGATAACCAACACCTCTGCCATAGGTCACCCCAAGTGGTTCGCTACGTTTGGTGATTTAGCAGGGGTGCCCGGGTTCATGGGGTGAAGTTTGTCTAGGTCTTGGAGGCGGATGACCAGGACACACTGAACCCCAGATTCCTACCCAACCCTTAAACCTTTTTCCTTCCCAGAACTCTCCTTCCCTTCTTTTCCTTAAAAAAACCCTCCACACAGCATCCCCAAAGATGACATAGGCCCTGAGGAAAATTATTTTCCTCAGGGCCTCCTGTGTGGAGCTCATGTAAAAAAAAAAAAAAAAATGTTTTCAAAATTAAACTAGGATGCTGTGTCACTGTGTCAGTGTCGAAAATGTCGAAAATGTCAAATATCGATCTATTTTTTTTTTTTTTCAGTACATTATAGTCAATTTCAAGCGTTTACGCGACACAGTCACGATTCCATCGAAGTGACAAAGCGTAATTAGTTTTTATGCATACCATTACATTATTTTCAGCTTTCTATCAAACACTTTTTTTATCATTACAGAGTGTTATTAACTTCGCATCCTATAAAACGTAATGATAATATCTGGTCCATAAAATAATTCATGGTTTGACACAAGGTCACATCGGAAACTGAGATAGTTGGAAGAATCTGGAATAATCTCATTTAAAGATAACAGTGATAGGCTGGTTGGGCCGTAAGCTTCGAGGAAGGTCTTGAACGCCCTCATCCGCTAATAGTGGATTTGGGGGTAAGTACTAAAAGTAGAGGCCGCAGTTTCTGTACCGTTTGAGGCGCACTGTGGGACTTCGCAGTTTTGGAGGCAGGTATTTCAACTGGTCAATTTCAATGCACCTTTGACAAGAAGTTCATTATTTCTGAGTCTACGGGAGAGGTTATTGGAAGGGATGAATTATAATACATTAGGTAAATTACTAATACTATAAATAATTTAGTAGAAACAATTTTTTTCCAATTGTATTTTAAATGAGATATTTTTAAGAGTTAGTTAAATTTCATAGAAAGAGTAATTATTATTTTTTCCTTTTTTTAGATTAGCTCAGCACAGGAGGTCCTAAGGAAAATAGTTCCCCTTAGGGCCTACGTCATCTTTAGGGATGCTGTGTGGAAGGTCTTTTTAGGAAAGAAAGGAGTGGAAGTTCTGGGAAGGAAAAGGGTATGAGGGGTGGATAGGAATCTGAGGGTCAGTGTATCCAGGAGTGACGGAATGAATCCATCCGTCCAACTGTGATGCAAGGCGATATTCCGAGAGAGTACGGCTGGAGAAGTCAAAGAAACTCGCTCAACTATTCTCTCCCGATCCGATCGAACGACCTTAATAGTCGTTTTAATATGTGCGAAACCGATCGGTCTGAATAAATTAACTTAATTTCGTGGTATAAAAACAAAGAATAATTGTTAAAATAAACACAGTAATTGTTTTATTTAATATTGTTTCAGTGGGCGCGCCGCCTGCCCCACCGTGCGGTCCGCCGAGCCGCCAAACTCTCCTTATCCTCCCCCGACATCTACGCATCTCTCGTATTCATTTATTTTCCCATTTGAATGTCGGAATGTCTCTTTTTCAGAGTTAAACTGCGCCGGGCAGGTCCCGGCCCCTTTATTGCCGGAATTACGGCGGATAAAATAGAAAGTCCGACCATTTTTATGCCGTTACGTGATAGAAATAATACAAGTATTGCTCGATATTGCCCGACCGGTATTGCCGATATAGTCGGCTTTCGGTGCGACCGGCCGCTCTTTCTTGTTTTAAGTTGCTCTTTGTCAAATCTTTGATTGTACGCTGCGCGGGGATCGTGAATTGAACAAGTTAATTAGAACAGGGTTGCAAGTTGTTCAAATTTTGTTATTTTTTTTTTGGGTGTTAAAAAAAGGCAATTGCTTATTTTGTAAATTAGTCGATTTAAAAAAAAATATATATATATTTTAGTCATTCGTCCATTAAAGTTTAAAAATTACTTATAATTAAACATAACGTGGTCCTTACAACCTAGATTTAATTTATTAATTGGTGTAATTTTTATGGTTTCCGGCAGAGCATTATTGCATATCTTTTGTAGCATTAACTGTTTAACACATGATAATTCTGAAAGTTACTGTCGTAAAAAAAAATTCGAAAAAACGCATTTTGTCAATTTTCAACATTTAAAAAAAAAGCATTTATCAAATAATTTAGTTTGATTTTTAGATGGGTTGTTTAAAGGAATTTGAACATTTCATTAAATTTAAAACTAAATATTAAGTTTCAGTGTAGGTAATATTTGCTTTCTGTTATTATTTAAGTACTAGCGAGTTCCCGGCATGCGTTGCTATTCTAGTCAAGAACGAAATTGTTTACCTGTGCGTGCCCTTTCCCGTCCGCCTCACCTTGCTCTCTCGCGTTCCCACTCCGCCTTCTCTCCCTCCTCTCCCACCAAACCCTCTCCCGCGATCCCCTCCCCGCTCCTGCTTGCAATATGTTCAGTCCCGGTACATTCAGATTTTCAATCAGCTCGTGTGCCACCTTTTGCAATTTTTTTTTCACAAATTTTCTATCAAATTTGGTACCTGACATAGGTACCTATTTAAAATTTAAATAAATTTTGATTAGCTTCAAAGTATTCGATTTTGGTTAGTACAATGGGTGAGAATAAATTCATTAATTTAAACATTTTAGAAAATTGAATTTTAATTTAACAATCGATGGTTTGCAAAATGTCATACTCAAATTGTGAAATTGTTTTAAAAAGTTTTTGTAATGATTAAAAAAACTTTTCAGATGTACCTTTTGTCATGTGGTTAAAGAAGGTATTTTGATACTACAAATCATTCACATCAAATCCCCAAAGTTTAATCGTAACCGGATGAACTGTTAGCAACTCATAATTTAATGATGCTAGAACTCACTATTGTATATAGTAAGAATCGCAGGCAAGCGCACATCAAATCCCCGAAGTTTCATCTCAATCGGATGAATGGTTTAGCAACGCATAGCATACATACATACATAGACAGAAAAAACATATTTTTATTTTTATATATATAGATTGTGCAATAACCTGTTTTTATAACTTTTTCAAAACTTTTGATTTATTTAAATTCTGTGAAACAACCTTAAATTGGGAAGACACGTAGTGGGATTTTTTTGTTTCAATATATCATTGAATAAAAAAGAGACTTATTTGAAATTTTAAAAGACAACTGAATTGATAACCCTGATCTTCAACGGCTATTATTCCATTCCAAATCGCAATAGAAGACAAACGCTTATTATTCCTCTCCCTCGTTGCAAGATTAACTCGAACAAAACTCCTTTACCTACAAATTCACAATTTCATTAATTTTAAACTATTACCATATTTACATAAAATTCGACAATAATTTAGAGACATTAAACAAAAATCTATTACACATCCGCCATCAAACGAATTTTCCATACACACGCATCCTTCATCCCTTTGTCCGAATCTCTCCACCCTCTTCATCCCCTCAACATAGTTAGTGCAACCGAAAAATGCACTTCCATTGTCACATTTTTCTTATCTAATTTATCATCAGCAGTGGAAAGTATATACATTTTTTTATCATTAGCTCCACACAAGGGAAAAAAAATACTTCACTCGGGCCAATAACATCTTTAGGGGTGCTGTGTAGAGATTCTTTAAAAGAAATGAAGAAAATAAGTTTTTTTTGTTATTTATTTAAGAAGCTTCCTTCTTTGGCTAAAGAAGGAGGTAGCGAAACACGGCATAGCACCCCAAAAATAAATAACATAAATACTTTTGGCCGTGAAAACCTAAAAACATACCTGCAGAAGATAAGGTTCTGAAAAGGGTGGAGGTGGGTAGATATCTGGTGGTCAGTGTGTCCAGGAGTGACGGTCGTATGGATCCATCCTTCCCACTGCGGGGAAAGGGATAAAGTGCGAGATGCGCAAAGCGGTCTAGTCACTAACAGTGGGCAGACGCATCCGCCGCCAAGAGCAGGACAAACCTCACCCCATGTATTCGGGCATCCCTGCTAAGTCTAAGGTGCCTGGAAACTCTGGGGTTGTCTTAAACTCCTAATAAAAAAACTCTGGGGTCAACAAAACAGTATGGACATTTTGTGATAAATTGACAATGAGCTCTGATATCTTTTTTGGCAAGCGGTTGGAATAATGCGGACCACTACCTTGAGCTTCTCACCCACCTTTATTGTTATACCCACGGACTCTACAATACCGACAACCATACGCCAACTATGAATAACATTATATGTGTACTACTATCTAGCGCCATTTATGGGTGAGCTCTTACATTAATATCTAACGAATTACGGTGCCCTTTGGTGGAGGCATTGGTTATCCAATGAATGGTTCCCGGGGCGGCAGTGCCCCTATTCTTCTCACTTTCCGAAATTTGCATGACATCAACTATACGGAACTTTTTTCTCTAATTAATTTTAACATGCCCTAAAAACGTACACGCCATACAGAACTATTCCACACGCTGAATCACAAAACAAATGCAGCAACTAATTCGCCAACTAACAGTACTCTTCATACGTTCAATAATATTTGCCTGAACTCTTAACAACTCTCAACTTTCTCCGATTCGCTGACCATATTTAAAAATAGCATCTTGTCAATAAACTGTTCAATGTGCTTCATATCCCTTCACACATCACCACTTCTCCCACCTACATACATACCCCGGTAGTTACTAAATATACATACCGTAAATAAGACATTACAAAGATACATATCATAGGTGGTGATTGAACTCAGACTTAAACCAACTCAGAAGCACCTCAGAAAATACATTAAGAGCGATGAAAAAATAAAAAATAAATTGGTTAAATAGATTACGTTAGGTAAGGGTTAAGATATTTTAAAGTAATTTTTAATAGCGTTTAATTTAACGACCGTCAATACGGATTCCGGCGGAACCGCTCGTGCGGTGATCTTCTCGCGTATGTGACGCATGTTTGGGGGCGGTGCCTGGAACGTTTTGGTGAAACCCAAACGGTTTCACTGGATATTTCCAAGTCCTTTGACGGGGTTTGGCACCGAGGGCTTGTCAACAAACTGCCTTCTTACGGACTTCCCGCATCCTAGTGTATGTGGATTGCCGACTTTTTGAGGGAGAGGTCGATTCAGGCGGTTGCTGATGGTTTCACCTCTTCCTCGCATTCGATAAATGCTGGCGTCCCACAGGGATCGGTTCTGTCTCCGACTTTGTTTTTGTTGCACATCAATGACCTCTTGACGTGTGCACCGATTCATTGCTACGCGGATGACAGTACAGTCCATGATAGCTTTTTGTTTGACAAACCTCCAAAGGGCTCACAAACCCCAATGGCTCGGAGGGCTTTGAAACAAAGAATGGACGGTTACCTCGAGAGTGTTTCCTCTTGGGGTAAGAATAACCTCGTCGAATTTAATGTTTCAAAGACCCAATCATGTCTGATCACGTCTAAAAGGGATCGAAATGATAATCTAGTCTCCTTCAACGGAAGCATTCTCCCGAACAGGCCTTCCATTGATATGCTTGGTGTAACTCTAAGTGACCAGCTCAGGTACGGGGGCTCCATCGAGGCCAGAGTTAAGTTAGCCTCTCAGAAACTGGGCATACTGTACAGGGCACGCAGATACTTTAATAGTACACAACTGCTAGCCCTGTACAAATCGCAAGTGCGCCCCACGGTTGAATTTGGCAGCCACCTCTGGTCTGGAGCCCCAAAATACCTGAAAAAACCCTTGATTCTGTGCAGAAACGGGCGGTCCGTTTGATAGATTCTCCTAATTTAACTAACGGATTGCAATCTTTAGAGCACAGGCGCCAGGTGGGAATGCTGTCCTTGTTCTACCGGTATTACAATGGAAGATGCTCCGAGGAACTAGCGTCATTGATCCCCTCGGCACCGGTGCATAGTCGGGAAACACGCCAAACGCACGCTCAACATTTGTACACGGTTGACATTAGTCACATGAGAACGGGTCGTTTCTACGGCTCGTTCTTGAGTTCAACAGCTCGGCTGTGGAACCGTTTGCCGGCCTCTGTGTTTCCTCCCTCCTACAATATGGGTCTCTTCAAGACCCATGTTCACTCCTTCCTCTCCTCAAAAACACCCTCCACGCAGCATCCTCAAAGATGACATAGGCCCTGAGGGAAATTATTTTTTCCTCAGGGCCTCCTGTGTGGAGTTAATGTAAAAAAAAAAAAAAAAAATTACTTTTCAAAGATTTCACTTTATTCTCAGTTGGCATGGAACCATCGCAGGTACCCACCATTAGGTAAATCCGGTTCCATGCCAACTGAGAATAAAGTCAACTCAACACCTCCTTGAAAAGTCATTAAAAGCTATGAAAAATATAAGTTTAAATTATCCGATAACCCTAACCTAACATAACCTATTTAACCAATTTTTTATTTATATTTTTTTATCACTCTAAATGACTTATCTGAGATGGTTCTGAGTTGGTTTCGTTCCGAGTTGTCCGGTCACCGGTAAATCCATACCAATATTATAAATGCGAAACTACTCGAGTTTGTTTGTTACGCTTTCACGCATAAAACAATAAAACCACCAATAGAAAGCTAAATTATATTAAATTATACGGGGACTATAGGCTATATATAATGGTAAGCTCTGGCGTTATGAAATAATAAACATTGATATATTCTATTTGTCATACATTTTCTGTCGCTAACAAAAGCGAGTTATTGCTAACGTCAGAAAACAAATCGTTGCCATAGAAACGATGTTGATATATTTGTGCTCAGCCCCCTACCTACTGGTCGGCTGCTGCTCCGGAAAATTCAAATATAAGAATATGTTTAGATTTTATTTGGACAAGCTTATGTTTTGGAATAAATGTCAGATGAGAGTTCCTACATTAAAAATATAATTTGTAACGACTATAAAGACAGACAAAATAAGAAAATGTTATTTTTTTATTATATTTACAAACTTCCACAAATTTAACCCGGCGTCAGCACAGTCAAAATATGTAACAACGATAATAGGGTTGGGTCTAAGAGACCCAAAAAAAAAACTCGCTTTGATTTCAATATTTAAAAGAAATTTATTAACATATTGCAATAATGTGATAAAACAACTATATTGTTTGCGAGATTTTGGGTAAAATAAAACAAATTCATATAAAACTACCTTTTAATGAAACTTTTATAAAATTTAAACAATATTGACAACCTCTGTCTTAAAGTTATAAAATTTAAGTAAAACATAAACTTTTTTCTCAAAATGTGCAATATCATACAAATGAAAAAGATCTATAGTAGGACTAAGAATAATACACCAGTCTTGTGAGTTAATCTTACATGTTATCATTTGCATGATAATATGTAAGACTAACTCATATCCCGAAATTACGACACGAAGTGTATGGTTGGGTCGAATTTACCTTTTTCGTGTTTAGCCACGTCTATCCACCGTTGCGGCCACTATATTACTGAACAGCGTTAGCCAGTGAGGAGGGGAGATTGTTAGCTCCAGCTACTGAGAAGTATGGCAACGTCGCACAAAAATTTTAAGAAATAAGCTAATTTTAAAATGGCGCGGGTCAAATTGACCAAACTGTGCGAACGCCGGGCTAAATAAAAATGAATCTCCGAAATGTTTGTAAGAACATAAATTCCAAACGACTGCACTAAATTGGATAGTTCTTTTTTTCTTTGAGCTCTAGCATTATGAAATTTAGGTGGGGCGCGAGCTGTTTGAAAACTGAATATACCGGGAATAAATGTATGAAATGTGAGAGGGGGTGGGGGGAGGGGGATAATCGATGCAAGCGCTATAGTAATTTCCCCTAATACCATGCGAGCGAAGCCGCGTGGAAAGCTAGTATTATATGTAACTGTAAAACCCACCATAAAATATTATATAACTCTGTAAATTTTCTCATCACTCTAATTATTTACTGTTTTAGGTACGTACCTAAGTTAAAATTCAGATTAACTGTTCATTTTCCTAAAAATAGGCACTAGAAATTAAAAAGAAACGCATTTTAAATACACAAAAAACGAAATCGCGCACGAAAGTTTAGGTATGGCTTGAATTATTTTATCTTTAGGACTAAGACCAAGACCAAGCGAGTCAAATTTAAAAAAATATATGAATTAGAATAATTTCCATTAACGATAAAAGTGGTTAAGGCGGCGTTTCCCCGCTTAAAAAGAAGAAGATGGAGAGATATGTGATTACGAATGTTGAACAGAGCGCGCTAATATTTTAAATGATAAAATTGAAGCCAAAATTATGAAAATGCTTAATAAAGCATGACTCGTTTAAAATAGAGCAAAAATCTCGTGGAAGGCATCTTAAGTATCATTTATAGATTGTGAATTTTTTCACAAATATAACTTGTAAAATATTAGAAATAGACTTGTTTTTAATAATTTTCGGAGCATACTTTGCGATTTTCTTCTATCCAGGAAATTTCATATAATTTGCATTTTGGCGTGGAATGTATCTAGATATTATCTTAAAAAATAACATATATTTTTTTAAGAGCTTAAAAACTTCAAATGTTTAAGGGATATATGTAAGAAATCGGTAGAAATTTAGGTAGCGACGGCTTAAAGCTAAGTATTTTATTAATTTTGAAATATAATAATCAATTGTCGTGTGAAAATGTTAAAAATGATTTGTTGTCATGTTAAAAAATTAATCTCATTCACCTCCCAAATCTTTTAACTCGAAAAACTTATGAGAAGACAACAATAGAGAATCATAAAATAATTCACGAAACAATCGAGAAAACTTGATTGTTTGAGGCAGTGACACCCACTTAAACTCCGGATACACGTTTTAATTTAGAATTTTTTTATAACAATATTTTAATATTCCTCCGCACGCGGGGATTAAAACACTAAAAAGTTTTTCGTTTAAAACAGGCGGCAACAGGCTGTGCTTTTGAGTGACTCCTATCACAGCCTTAAATTTCTCATCCCTGGGCCTCCGTTTTTGTTATTGTTTGCCCTCCTCCTTAGAATTCCCTTGGGAAGTTGGTGAACAGTACTGAACAGGGATGGCGCAACTTTGTCTTTTGGATAACGAAACACACCCTCATTGTATTTCTTGTGATGTTCTTTGTTCGATATGTGCGTTTTTCTTGATCATATTCAGACCAATTTTAAATATAAACGGCGTTTCATTATCATTACAAAACTTTCATTTGGACCAAAAGTAATCAATGGCGATGTTTCAATTTGGGAAGCGGGTACGGGTACCACTGGGAACCATTTATTGGATTTCTAAAACATCTTCCACAGGTCACCCCAAGTAGTTTGCTTCGTTTGGTGATTTAGCAAGGTTGTCCAAGTTCATCGGGTGACGCGAATCTAGGTCTTGGCCGTGGATGCGCCTGTCTACCAGCTGCGTTGCAGGCCGGATCGGCAGAGACCGGATGAGGGAGACCTAAGCTAGTTGGACTCTCAACCCATCGCCTTGCACCGCAGTGGCAGGGATGGATTCATTCGTCCTCCTGGACACATTAACCCTCAGATTTCTACCCACCCCTTATTCCTCCCCTGAATTTCGTCTCCTTAACTCTCCTGAAAAGACTTCCACACAGCATCACACATTCACTCTGCAATACGAACTACTAGCTGGCGTACCCGGCTTTTCTCAGGACAACATTCGAGAGAGTTCTAGAATGTTCCACAATGATCTGAAATGTTCTGGGATATTCCTGGACGTTCCAGTCTATTCTCAATTCAACATTCCAGAATATTCTGGGAATGTTGTGGAATGCTCTCGAAACGTTCTGAACTGTTCTAGAAATTTTCAAGAGGGCGAAACTTCTAGCCCTCATATCTTCAAAAGCACGTGCTTCAGATAAAACGGGAACCTTCTTCATGGATGGGGATAGAGGGCTACCCCACCGTATACTCCCTTGATCGTACCGGGACTTGTTTATGAGTTATAGCGGCGTGCATAATAATACACACTATTGTAGTGAAACTTGGAAACTTTGGAAGGGCGTCACTAAAATGTATTATTTCACGGGTACTCGGTTCTAATATAATACGGTAAATCCTCGGTCTCAAGCAAGCCTGCCGTAGTCCAGCAGCATACAGCGCGTAACAAATATAGGGGCCAGACATTCAGGCGACCTGGGTTTCGAATCCTAGAAAATCCACAAAAAAAATTGAAAAATCAATATCCAATCTTCAAACACTTTTAAAATAAACATGCAAAAGAAAATAAAGCGATATATAGCGACTTTCTAGTTTCATTTCTACCGCGAGTGAATTGCACACTCTGATTTTTTTTTGTATTAAATATTGATTGTTAATAAATTTTGATTTCCAATAGGCGCATTCAACACCATTTTCTTTTTTATATTCAAAACGCTACTTCGTATTAAGTAAAAGCAACATGATCAAATTTTAATTTTACTGTTTTTTCAAGTGTTTTAGAGTTATCCAGTTTTGCCATCCTTGTTTATCTAAAAACGTTCCATTCCTTAAAAACCGGAAAACCGTTTCTTTTCACGCCTTATCACGATCTGAATCTCCAGCCCCTGCCGTAGTAAAGTAAGTAGGTACAAAGTGTACTGGGTATACTAGGTACAGCGGCGAGCGGCGACTCGCAAGTATCAAATGAATTATAGCTTGTTCTCCGGTGTTTACGATTCTTGGTAAACGAACGGAGCGAATTACGGTTTTTGGTGATATTAAAAACACGGGCAAGCACCGCTGCTGATTTAAATGGGAAATTTCATGCGAATTTGAGTGCAATAATAAGAGAATGGCGAGGGGACTGAAGGTGTTTTTAAAAAAGCGATTAAAAATAATGATATTGTAGAACATGTTTTTACAAAATATTTTTCATCAAGTGATCAAACTGAGCGAAACCAGGTTAATCTTGACGATTCCGTACAGGTAGATACTGTTTAAATCATTCGATAAAAATACTTTGTTTTATTGCGAATATCTCACAAGAGTCCCAACAGCTCCCATCTGGATCCAGTGAGATTATTGCATCCCCAATTGGGTTTTTTTTCACATTAACTCCACAGGTCATCTGGGATGCTGTGTGAAAGATCTTTTTGAGGAGAGGAAGGAATGAACATTGGTCTTGAAGAGACCCATGTTGTATGAGGGAGGAAACACAGAAGCCGGCAAATTGTTCCATAGCCGAGCTGTTGAACTCAAAAACGGGTATGTTGTGAGGCTGAAGGGAGCGGGGAAGGTAAGGGGTGGGGTAGAGGAAGGTGGAAAACGGCTATTCAGATCTGGTCACCAAACACGGCTAAAGCCATTTCAAACAACGTAAAATAAAACATTTGTTTTCATTTTTAAAAAGACTTACCTAATAATTTATTGTTGAATTGTAAGTGGTTTAAAGCTTGATATTTTTTTAAATATTATATTTTTTTATAATTATTTTGGTTTTATTTAAAGTATAAAACCCTAAACTAATTATTCAACTACCTTGAAACTCTTTGTCAAATATACACTTTTAAACTTCAATACCTCTTTAAGACGTATCATTTGTCTTTAACGTAGGTCAAAATTAGATTATTTTTCTAGAGTTAAACGCCTCCGATCGTCACAAACATTCAGGATAAATGTATGCTTATCAAAAACGATAATTCACAATAGAAATGCTTTCCACGTAAATTTAAATGGAAATCTATGCCGACACTGACTTAGTAACTTTTGGTTCCAGCCCATTAACAGCTCTTGTCTCTCTAACACTGCCTGACACGGTATATCGCCATTAGTTATAATTGATCGAAATGAAAATTTCATAATGACACACTGTTCTGTAATTAACGTTCGATAGGTCCGAGTGTTGAATTACGAAACATGCCCACATGGCATTGTTTGTGTTTTTCTTTATTATTTGGGAAATCAGATTTGCACCATGCAAAACAGTTTGTTAAGAGACGTAACTGACTTACATTAACAGTGATTTTTGAGGTTATATGGAGTAAAAAATTAGTGTAACATTTTGGTCTCTAGTGAATTTTTGTTTCTACAGACATAAGACTCCCAAAATATCAAATCAACGAATTACAATCCGTTTTCAACGCTGCGACATGACTTATCACCAGCGTTTCTAAATATTCCCATATTTTAGAGCATCTCAAAAATTTTCACTGACTCAAATGTCCTGAAAGAATTCAATTCAATCTGCTGGATGGTATTTAAGTCCCTTAACGGGATGACACCGGCTTACTTATCGGAACTGTGTATTCCAGAAAATTTCAATTCTTGACAGTCAACTCTCAGGTTAGGAGCATCATCAGCTATCGGAATGTTAAAGGAACCAAAGCGCACACCAAATATTAAGTTGTCATTTTTGAGGATGCTGTTTTTACGATTTTTTTATAAAGCGAAAGAAAAGAATTTACGTGTAGAAATCTGGGGATCGGTGTGTTCAGGAGTGACGGACGTACAAATCCAACCCTCCCACTGAGGTGCACGGCAATGTTCCTTGAGAATCCTGGTGGAGAGATCAAAAGATCTCCCTCAACCGGGGTCTCCCGACCTGTCACGCAGTTGGTAAGCAGAGGCATCCGCCGCCAAGACCCAGACAAACGTCACTCTATCTACCCAGGCACCCCTGCTAGTAAGTCTCCAAATGTAGCGAACAGCTTGGGATGATCTCTGGCGGAGATATTAGTTATCCAATAAATAATTCCCTGGGCGGCGGTACCTAAACCCCCCCAAATTGTTTGGGTGGGGTTGTGTGGTCGGGCAGTTAATCAGTCCAGCGTGGACAGTGACGACACGTGAAATAATTTTTTTTTTGTTTTAAAAATAGCAAAAATGTCACTGGAGACCAAAATTCACTGGTGAAAATTATTCTGGTAGGTACGTACGTATTTTGACATCCAGTGCAAAATAAACCCGATTATGAACAAATAATTATAATATTATTCATTTAACAAAAGAAATAATTACTAAACGTGCAGAATTACATTAATTTCGGGTAGAAATATTCAAATAATTGTTTTGTTTCATTTTTGGCCAGTTCCTGGAACAAATCTTTTGATCGTTTGTGAGAAAACCCAAAATCGGCAGTCTAATTAGTATTTCCAGAAACCGATCGAACAAAACGGAGTTTTGAAAAGGCCAAGGGTCAGAAAATACCAAAGATCAGATTTGTTATCGACTTAAATTTGAATGCCTCGAGGGCTCATATACAACACTTCAAATTTGAAAAGAATGTTTTAGAAGATAATTTGGAATGAAAATTTTCCAGGAAGAAATCATAATACACGACAGGAAATAATTTAGATTTGAAGGCGAAAAGAGGTTTACAGAAAAAGTTGTACATATATGTATGTGAAGTTTTATTGAATGTTTAATAGAAGATTTCAGTCGAAAGTTAAACGGAAAATGCCTTTGTGTCGATTTGTTAGATGAATACTCTTTTCATACAATTTCTATGAAAAGCGTTTTTCTCTGAATATTTTTATTATAAATAGATCTGATGTTGACTGCTCTATAAGTAAAAATATTTCTAAACCTTTTTTAGTACATTTAAGCATTTTTCCTTCATTTTTATGTGAACACCGAGTGCCCAACTCCTCCGACCCATATGGGGCCAGTACGATTATGGCATCTTAAGCGAGGTATTTTGGGAGGTTGAAGGGATTAGTTAGGACTTTTCAGATTTGGTCGCTAAACCCGGCTAAAGCCATTTTGGGCAATATTTCGATTCGGAATTCTGCTTTCCCACAAGGGTGAAACTGAGAGTATCTACCATCATGGAACGTGCCGCCAATATATTAAACATATTTTATTTTTAAAATGTCAAATAATTCATACTATCAGCATTAAAAAAATACACACTTTGTAGTCTGCTAAAGCGAACTTCGAATGGTTATGTGCAAATTCTAAACATGTTAGGAAATAATTACTTAATCTAGTAAAAAAAGTTCTTAACGTACTAGGTCAGTATTTCAGTCATCAGTATTTTAATACTGACGCGAATACTGATCCGTGTAACGGCAAATATTGACGTACTGACAGTATTACAGACGCGCATCTAGATATATGGATCGGGGTGTGCATCTAGATATATGCGCATCTAGATATATATAGTATTGGAGCGGGGTCGAAAAATGATGGCGATACCGATGTACGTACTGATGCGTGTTTGTGCTGGTCGCCTTAGTACGTCAGTATTTCTTGCGACACACACGGACGGCCAAAGGGAATGACGGCGCCAAACATAGGAAAAAGCATTGTCTTTACTAATCACAAATATCTTTTAAACGTTCTCCGTAAGTCAGTTTAAAATAAACCACTAGAGTTTATATTGTGAACGCAGCCTGCGCATGCGCGAAAACGTATCGTGTTGCCAATATTTCTCATTTGCGCCTGATTCATTGATGGGGTAGCTACGCTCGTCCTGATTCCCCTTTTTAAAAACCATAATGTTTTCAACGTGAAGATTAAAGCTTCAGGTATGTACTTTAATCTGCAAACTGTCCATAACAGATTTAATGTAATATTGATAAACGTAATACATGCTTTACGAAATACTATTTTTGTGAAAAAAATATATTGACATATTTTTTTCAACTAGAGTTTCGAAAAAAGTTCCACCGATTTCCATGACATTACTTTAGTTCGAAAATATACCTTATAAGTCAATGTAAAGACTTAAAATGTATGTTGTTTTCCCCCCTTTCTTTTCGGGTAGTTTTGGTGACCCCGCTCTATATTAATGAGGATTAAGAGAAAAGAACTACATATTTATAATGTAAAAAAATGAAAATTTTTCAAGTTTTCGTCATTTAACAGTTTAATCATATTTATATCTTTTGTCTACCCGTGTCTAACCAATTCAATATACAGAAATAATTCAAAACCAAACAATTTACACTTTTTAATAAGAACACTAAGACCACTTGACCCCAACTAACTAACCCTAATATACGCTTTCAAATTTTATAAATCGAAATAAACAGAATTTTTGAAGTATAAAAATTTTGCAAGCAAACATACAAAAATTTTGAAAATGGCCCATCTTACGTTTTTTGTAACTAAAATTACTGATAGCGAAAAAAAAACCACACAAATATTTTGTTAAGCAAATGAATTATAGAAAAAAATTATAATTAAAAAAATATATTAAATTACGATCCAAAATTTTGATTTCAAAAAGGTGTACTTTTTACTTTTTTGTGGTAAACTTTTAGAGTTGAATATAAAGCGTGGTGTTTTCTCTTTCTAACGCCGTTTATATCATATTTCTCACAATGATAACAAGGGAGACACAATGATTTCTACGAGATTTACACGAGTTCTTTCGGAAAGCGAACAAATTAGCCTGAAGGGTTTAAATTTCAGTATGTATTTCATATACAGAACTTAGCTTCTAAGATTTTTTTACTTCAAACTTTTTGCTCTTCCTTTACTCCCATGTGGAATTTACAGATAAAACATGCCTAATATTTGTTGCTTTAGCAAATTGTATTCTGCTATTAGCAGAATACAATTTGTATTGTGTATTTTTTTAATGCCGATCGTTAAAGATGTTATTTCACATCCCACACTATTCCCTTAAAGCAGGGGGTAGGAGTCTGCAAATAATGTATCTGGAATCATAAGCCATGGGTCCCATAAGCTGAGAAAAATGTTCCAGACTCCCACAAGACTTTGACCTCTCCCGCCCGATCAATGATTCTTTCCCTAATGAATTTAATTCTTTCCAGCCTTCGAATGTCCAAAAATTAAATAAACGATAATTGGCTGCTACTTTAAATTATTTTACACCCTTAATATTTTAAAAGAGCGATATAATTTTGTTGGACGTTATATTCCTATTTAAAATCTAGGGTATTTTCGGTTTAATTGTGTGTAACACAAATACAGATAAACGAATATTGTTAAAAATTCATTGATATCGAATTCGCTACATCCTCACAGATTTATTATTAGAACTTTTGTGAAAAACGGACTTCGTGTAATTTTGATTACTCCGATTTAACAGTGACAACGCTCATGTTCTTTGCCAGAATATATTTTTTTATATGAATGCCACAAAAAAGTCCCGACTGCTCCCAACCGTCCAGAGTGAGTGAGACTATGGCGTCCTCAATTAAGATATATTGTGAGACTTAAGGTAGTGGGAGGGGAAAGAGACGGGGAAGAGAAGGGTGTAAAAGTACCTGCTATTCAGATCTGGTAACCATAAACAGCATTTAAAACAAAGTTTGAATTCTGATTGATGGTCTTTCAACAGAGCGATTCTGGAAGTATCAATATTATTTTTATTGAAATAAAACAAATTAGTCACATAAATTTTACTTGCCCGCGTTGAGATATGAACCCGTGACCTTTGGACTCGTAGCTAAGGGTCTTACTCAACCCTGGAAGCCGTCGAACATTCCCTTATCAGGGATGCCATACTCGTACCGACTTCAGACGGTTGGGAGCTGTTGGATTCGCGCAGTATTGACTTATTATATGATAATGGATGATTGTTTTTATTGTAATGCAATGTAATTCTAATTATAGTGAAAGAAGCCTCCTCTTAAACTATTTTATCAACTTCAGTTCAGCTACTTCCTAATTAAAGAGCAGTCAAACAGAAAGTAACGTAATAGTAATAAAATATGAAATAATAAAGCCCAGCAACTTCTTACACGACTCCTGTAATACTATATCTTATTCATGGCGCTGTGTCTTTTATTTATAGTTTACTTAATGGCACCATCTTGGCGAACTTTCTGATGATGAAAACCAGATGTTGCAGAGCATAGCCTCTCTTGGAAGCTTTTAATAATAACCTGCAGTCGCCCGGACGGGAACTGTAATGTGCAATTCGCTGGGGAGATGAACAAACTTTTACTCTTCTGGTCTACGGGTCTACGGGTCTACGGGTCTACGGGTCTACGGTCTACGGGTCTACGGTTCACGATGGTAGTGTGTACGATGGTGTTGCAATTTTACCGTTGCAGGGGAACTTTTGTTTAGTATCCAAGGATAAAATGGAAAAAAAAGGATTTAAATCATTTATACTTCTTAAGTGTGATTCTAAGTTCGATGAATAAAGTGAAAAAGTGATTAAGTAGGTAAATTACACCTAGTTAATTATTGTACAATCTGTACTAAAGAAACGTTGTAAGATTGAAATATGTGAGAGAGGGAAAGTGGAAAGTGAACAGAAAGTTTTGGTTTTTCAGATAATAATAATAAAAGTTTTTTTTATTATACCAGATAGTTTTTTATTATATCAGATAAAAAAATATTTATATTTAGGGATCTGTAGGATTTATCGGTCCAGTTAGGAGTTCTACCGAGCCGAACCCTCTGATATGAAAATATCTGGAGTCGGTGAATTATTTTTCCATTTGGTCTCTGGTAGGTTGACATTCTTGTATTGTTTTGTATTTATTATACTTATATAATACACTTGCAAAGCGTGGATTGTCTGTTTTTCCTAAGGGGAAGATTTAATCCGGACATAAAGTCGAACAAATATTTTTCAAGAGATTTTATATATCACAGCATTATATATCACATTTTTTTATCATTGATTCTGTTTCAGGTGATTACAGCTGGGTTTTTTAGCAGTGCATGTATAATTCACGTAATATATTATAGTAAATAATTAAAATTAAATCTTTTGTTTTAAAATTCAAAATTTAAAATACAATCACAAACAAAAGCAGATATTCCATTCATTTTTAATTCTATCAATTATGATGCTGTGCGGTTAACTGTGCAGTCAGCAACCATTCGCCGCAGAGCTTTTTGAAGCCTTGCAACGATGTAGATATTCGAATAGGGAACGGTATTTTATAGCAAAATTTTGATGATGAATAGCTGAAACTAGCCTCAAATAATGTTATTTTATGTCTGGGGAAAATGAGTATATGCTAATTGGCTAATTCGGCTACCTAATCCTTGCTAGGCTTCGAACTAGTTCTCATTTTAAGCGTTGCGGCGCTAATGGGGACAGAAGACGCCAAACGTAAAATTAACGTATATAATTGTACACGTTTGCCTCGCTGAAATTTATATAAATTGTAAACTTTCTTCAGTGTGGACTTCGATGACTCAACAAGCGATGGGGAATATCAATGATATTATTTGATTAAAAATTATGATGTTCATTCTAAAACAGTCTGGTAGGCGTAAGATCGATTTTAAACGGACCAGTATGAGAACGGTCTGTTTTCATAGCTTGCTCATAATTTTAGGAATAGTGCCCAACTCCAACATTACTTTTTACAATAATTATTTCGCCCATATACTGCTAATTGAAGTGGAGGATCAAAAATCAACTCTTAAATTATTTGCACTGGTTGTTGAAATTTTGAATTATCGTTATGAGAGTTTGTTTTGCAAAGAACATGTGTTCAAAATCTTAGACGATACGTGTAATACGTATCGGAGATATCATTGCTTACGACCTACAATACGGATTATACATGCTGAGCGCGTAATGATAACCAAGCAATGATAAAGAACAACTGATTTGCCCAACCCAGTAGCGTGTTTAATGTTTAGAATTAACTTGTAACTTCTAACATTGAGTGAATTAAAAATTCAAAAGTTTGTATTGATATTAATACGAACACTTACGAACACAACACCTCTTTTAGCATCTTCAGTAGATCCTTATAGCTTGTTTTCTACAGAAACACTAATTAATTATCTTGCTAAAAAAACCTGTCACAAAAATATGTTACTAGCGGTTTGATTTATGAAAATAATTGAATTAAAAAAGTAAATAATTCCATTGCTCAAATGTTCCCCTTCTTTAATCAATTGCTTTGCTTATTTTTTTCTTTCCAAGATTAATATTTTTTTCGTTTTTCCATTATTTGGCTTCCATTGTCCAATTTTGTGATGGAAAGGAAAAACGTTTGTATTCATGTTGCGTGAATAAGAAACAAAATTTTTCCATAGAATTCTTTAAACATTCAAAAACATCGTTTTAGAATATGTAGGTTATGATGCATTTTTGAAAAAATATTTCGATAGGAATTTGTCCAGTTGGAGAAAACACATGTAAAAGTATAACAATCGTTATAATTTTTGGATGATTTGCAAAATGCTGTTATTTTTTTAAATTACCACAAGGGCGCTGTACAGGCTTACAATATATTTTTAGAATACTTTATCATCTCTAGCTACAGAATTGACAAACTATTATAACATCTCATCCATCAGAGCCACTTTTCAAGAAACTTGTAGTACTAGATACTCGCCAACTGTATATTAAAATAGCTCTCATCCATATATGGAAAAATGGTCTGATAAATTCCACATACAAAGATATGCATACACGCTACGCAACGCATGGAAAACGTAAAATCTCTAAAACAAAAACCACCTTTTCACAGAGACAATACTCATACATCGCACCTAAAATATTCAACGCACTAAATAACGACATCAAAAGATCTAGTACAATTACTCACTTTGCGTTCGGTCCAATCCAAAAATGGATTTACGAAGAGGGGCAAAATTTCTTTAAAGAATTTCTTCAAAGAACGTAGATATCTTAAGCACCATTAAAGCTTTTGTACGTAAATAATATTTTAATAGCCAGAAGATCACACATTTTTATATATATCATCACCACAATAACACTATTTTGTTGCTAACTCTATAATACTTACATTGATTTTAGATATTCTTAAATTACATAATTTTTATTTTCCTTCGTTGCTTTTTATATTCCTTTATCTCTTTCAAACTCTTTTTATTTTATCTCATACTCATTTCAATTCTTTTTTCTCTTTAATACTATGTTATTTAATATTATTTGATATTATTTTAAAAGATTTTATATTTTATATTCATATTTAATTCTAACGCACTGTATTTAAAATGTTAATGACTATATGTAGTATCGGCCGCCATAACACGAGCGTATGCCAAGCATGGTGGTCAAAAAGTCTAAATTATGTAAACCTTAAAAAATTTAATAAAGAAAAATTAAAATTTTATGGCTAACAAATTGCATCCACCGGTTCGTCAATCACTAAAACAAAACCATAATACCAATGTATTTCATAAATGAACGTGATACTGCGTCAAAACGAAAATAAATTATTTCATTTATATTCCGTAGAGGCAGAAAATATACAGGTCATACTTACTTGGGAAGTCACTTGAGATTCTCTGTTGATTGCTTATTAGCGAAATTTAGAAGCAGCTTCTACGCTGAGGACATAATTGGGAACATAATTATTGGTGACGTTTCTTTTTATTTATTTAGAATTAAAGACATGAGTGTCATTTTCATATTTTTATTTCAGCAGTCATATTACAGTATAGAAAGAAGAAATAAAGGAACAGTTATAAGAAAACTTAATTAACAAAACAAAAGAAAAATAATAGATAAAGTTAATGAAAGCAGTAAAGAAGAGACAAATAGAAAAAAACCTGTTACGTAATGACCTCTTTAAAATTGTACTGCTTAAGTGTTTAGTACAGCTTTAAACTTCAAAAGAGGCATCATAAAAATAACTTAGCATCAAAGTTAACAACGGTTTGTAATTATTTATAACAGCATCATACCCTGAGATAGTAGTATAATTTTCATAATAGTACAGACTGTGGAATCTTTATCTTATAGTAAGAACATGATATATATATACCATTGTTTCTGTTGATATCATGTGGGTAACGTCCAATAGTCGATCATCAGATCACCAAGCTTAGAACTTTTTTTTTTTGTTATTTATTTTTGGGGTGTTATGCCGTGTTGCGCTTCCTCCTTCTTTGGAAACCTCGTTTTGTGAAACGTTGGCTAAAGAAGGAGGTAGCGCAACACGGCATAACACCCCAAAAATAAATAACAAAAATACTTTTGGCCGTGAAAACCTTAAAATCATAAGCTTAGAACTGGTTTGTATAACCCATAAATATAAAATTCATACACGTAGTACAAGTATTTATTATGATTGACTGAGTCTATGAAATTTCCTGTTTTAAACTACGTTTCGTCTGTCTGTAAATTTGTTTGGACGTTTTTGAAGTGAAACTTCTTTAGCCCCGTTGTGATTTGAAATTCGGATGAAACGGAAATGACGCATTGCAGTATCTACAAAGCGTCAAACTGCGCTCATTGGCGCATTACCTACCTACGAATTACAGTCAATTTGAGCTCATTGGCCGCATTGATTATGACCTTACTTTTCAAGGCTCCTATTGGTTGAGAATGTGTGGGTGAAAATTTGGCGTCTACTCGATTTTTAAAAATGTTTATTTGAATTTACTTGTTGGATTTTTTTCAAAATTATGGTACCTACCTGCCTGAAGAATGTTAACAAAAATGATAATTGTCATTGTAAGACTGTGACGTTTCTTTGAACAAATTATATTCTTCATTATTTTGAATTTTTTTTTTTCAAAAAATATATTATTGATAAGTAAATAGGTATTTAGATACCTTTTAATCCTCATGATTTCTGAAGAAATTTTGGTTTTGATTAATTAAATAAATTAGAAAAATACTTTTTGAATGCGAGAACTACTGATCACAGATCTTACTTCTGCTTCACAAACTCTGTTTTAGGATATGTACAAAGGGTTCAAAGCCGTTGCAGAAGCAGGCTTTCAATATGCGAATGAGAATATTTCTTTTCGGTGAAGTAATTTATGTGCATACATTCGCCATCTCCTTGTGACACGCTGTGTTGTGTTTCATTGAATTATTTATTCTTGCAATGACACATTCGCCAGGGGGTGGTTTTCGGATTTCCCACTCCTCCCCAATTTATGCGGCACCGTTACATTGCCTAAATTATTCGATTTTGCTCCGGATTCGCTTTGGTTCCGAGCTCCCCTAAATATATTTTCTGTACGCCGCGCATCATCAATGTCGTTTTTTTACATTTACATCGTCTTTTTAAGGGAAGATATCAAGGAAAAGATTCGTCAGAAATATCCGGTGGAAATAAGGATGTTGCTTCCGATCATTCGAAGATATGTTTGTAAGCGTGTCATACGTATTCATCGTTAAATAAATATTGTTTGATCATACCGGTGGTAAGTACGTACCTCGAAGGTAGACAATTTGATTAGACAAGTGTATTTAAATTTTCTAATGCGAGCCACAATATAACTGCTATATTTACAAACAGCGTACTTTAATAGTGCACAATTGCTAACCCTATACAAATCGCAAGTGCGCCCCACGGTTGAATTTGGCAGCCACCTCTGGTCTGGAGCTCCAAAATACCTGAAAAAATTCCTCCACTCTGTGCAGAAACCGGTGGTCCGTTTGATAGATTCTCTCATCTTAACAAACGGATTGCAATCTTTGGAGCACAGGCGTCGGGTGGGAATGCTATCCCTGTTCTACAGGTATTTCAATGGAAAATGCTCCGAGGAACCAGCGTCATTGAACCCTCCGGCGCCGATGCTTAGTTGGGAAACACACCAAACGCGCGCCTAACATTACACAGTTGACGTTTGACACATGAGAATGGGTCGCTTCTTCAAATCATTCATAAGTTCAACAGTCCGGCTTACCGTTTGTAAATTGATTTACCAGCCTCTGTGTTTGCTCTTTCTACAGCTTGAGTCTCTTCAAGATCAATTTTCATTCCTTCCTATCTTCAAAAAGACCCTCCACACAGCATTTCAGATAACATAGGCCCTGAGGGAAATTATTTACCTCACGGCGTAGAGTTTATGTACATATTTTTAGACTCTTATGTTTTTCCAAAACTTAAGGTACTTAATCATTAGTGTGTGAAATCATGATTTATAAACCAGAAGACTTCATATAATAATTAATTATAATAAGCGACAATTATTATTATTATTTTTTTTTTACTTAGGTGTATGAATAATAATTTAATTCGGAAATTGTGCACGACATCGCTTTCAGTTGGGGATAAAATAAACGAAGACCTAAGTCGAAGATAGTTAGTAAAGAGTAACAATAAATCAAATTATGTTTCTACAGTAAAACCAACGAATACCATTTTGGCTCACGTACAAATTATTGACAGAATATCGACTCTGACCTAACACTGAGTATCTCATTTGATTCAGCGATCTGCATGGTCCCAGTTATATAAAGCGATGCGTTTTCCGTCAGTATTCTGACGTAACGTGTCCTCCGTTCAGTGTCCAACGCGCATTGACAGATCGGCTCCCAGTGATGGATCACCCGATGGACGCTGGGCGTCCCGACGCTCTGACGTTCCGACGCTCCGGCGTACCGACGCTCTGACGGTCTGGTGTCAATCCACTACTTGTCGTCAACCTCTAAAAGCGTCGGAAACAATTACTAACGACCCCTAACTGGAAATAGTCAGCGATGTCGGAGAGAATTACAACATATTTTTTACGTGAGTTTTGCGGTGACGGATGATTTTGTTAATTCTTCGGATGACGGATGAAAAATTGGATCTAATATAAGTGTTATGTATCATCGAATTCATCATTATATGGCAATAAAATTGATTTATGATGTTTTTAATTCTAGTGATGAGGGATGAAAAAATTGCTCATATGTAAATGAACGCAATAAATGTATTCGGTACAAAACTGTACATGCAACAACGATATCAATAATTGGTAACCTCCGTGGCAGAGTTAAGGTTTTGCTTTACGGAATTTGGAAAGCCGGCATAGGCGAAGTAAACTTGACGTGAAATGTTGGTTTAGGACTTTTCGTAATTTTTTTTTATAATCATTCAGAGTTGATCACACATGTTATATTTATAATAACATCAAAGCATAATAATCATGACCGTAATAGGTAATTACGTAATAAATACGAATTAAAAAAAATTGCTCTATAACTAAATTTTCACCTTTGTTAAGGTTTTTGGGGAGTAAGGAATAATCATATGTATTATGATGATATTTGGCTCACTCTTGGGCACGACAGGTCAGAAAATTTCACTTTCAAATGTCACTTTCTGACAGGTCAGAAAATTTCCTCTTTGCGAAAAAAATCCAAATAAATGTAATATTTATGAACGTTTCCGAAAAATAAAATCTGTTTTTGAAAAGTGATAGACAATATTTGCTTTCAAATGTTCTTTTAAGAATTAATCATAAAATTACTGAAAATTTTTTTTTAATACAAACATAAAAAAATTAGAATGGCTCACTCTACGTTTTTTTCAACTAAAATTATTGATGACGAAAAAAAAAAAAATAACACGCATATTATTAAGCAAATGTTTTATAAACGTTGTTGTCGCCTCAAGTTTTTTTCGTTTCATAAAAAAATAATTAACAAAATATTCACGCTATTTCATACATTTTTATCAAACTGCTTTAGGAAACTTTGGTTTCATAAAAGTGCACAATAAAATTTTTTTTTGATTGAATTCTAGATTTAAATATAATAATAATAAGTTATTTATTTCAGCCGAACAGAGCGGTGGGTGCAATACTCTATCAGCCATATAAAAGTATACATTACATATTATATGAAAAAAGAAATTAATAAAAAAAGATTTAAAAAGAAATATATATACACATATTTAGTACTCGTATATCTACTACGGGGGCTTCAGATGAACTCTCCATGTTTGGTGAAGAGGCGCGCCCTGCCACTGGGCCACGGCCAGGACGAGAGTGTTCTCCGATCTTTGGTAGCGCTGTCTCACCCCGGCTATTCTGTGGCGCATCAAAGCGGTGAACCCATGTACCCTTCCTTCTGCGAACATCTGCGAGGCACTGCATCGCCAAGGTAGGCCGAATAGCGCCCTATATGCGTTATTGTATTGTACTCGAAGTGTGTTCATGACGCCTTGTGAGTATCTTGTCCATAGTTCGAAGTTTTCTTTTTACATAATAAGATTTTTTATGTAATTTGAATGCTACGTAAAACTATTTTATTATTTTTTATTTATTTATTGTATCTTTACATTGCAGGTAAAAATGCTTACAAAAAAATTTGCAACCTCACTAGGACAAGCCTGTGTTGAGGTTAACAATTCTATAATTATATTGTTTACTGCGCAGGACCGTGAAAAAACTCTTTTCTGATAAAATATTAAATTGTAGGAAGATATTTTATCGCTTTTCTGAATTCTTGACAAAATCAGTTCCAATTATGAAAATGACATTTAAATGCAAAGCTTAAAAATTGAGTTTCATTGAAGCAGAGTTACGCAGAACGCGCAGACAACCAAAATGAGTATTTTTGATGATCTATATTAAAACATTTTCAGGGTTTTCTCCAAGACCCTAATGATAATTCTATAAGCCTTTGTAGGTCCTTTGAACGTATTTATTTCATGCACATAATTACCTATACCAACAATATCAACATTTGAAAAACAATTTTTCTCCAACATTCACATATTTCAGAAAATATGTTATAAAAATGGAAGGTTTCCAAGAATTCGGAACGCCACAATCAGAAAATTTTGGTTCCATAAGGAGATTCCAGAAAAGGTATGAATTATATATATTTGTATAATGGAAACAAAAATTAAATAACATTTTTTCTTACAAATAATGTCAGATATAGTTACATGTACATGTAGTCTATATACACTCGTAATTAATTACATGTACAACATGTTAATATAGTGTTAATATAGTCTATATATACTCGTAATTACATGTACAACAAAGCAAAAAAACTCAATAGCAACGGAAATTATGAAAGACTGAAAGAAGTTGAAGAAGGCAAGTTATGAAAAGAGGAAAGATTTCACTAACAAAGATAAAGACATTTTAAAATACGTTTTGATTCTGAATGGTTAAATCTGAGAACGATTTTTTTTTTCTAAGAACAGTTCTTCTAAAGTTTGGTTTTTATTTTTTGGTACAATAAGTAGTTAATTAAAAAGTGAAAATCGTGACCCATACTATAATTTCCATGGTGGACAAGGCTTCTCCTCTACATGACGTACTTGGTTACACTCCAACGCATTGGTGACCTTTCTCTGGTTCTTCTACCAAATACTTTGCCAGTGATTAAGAGTTCTCACAATTTGGCGAGCAACGAATCCGAAGTGCCTTAAAATACTTGTATGTATTTGGTTGAAAGTTTGTCGTAGCCCTTCCAAAATGGACACATTTGAGCGTCTGGCAATCTATGGAATCTTGAGGATTTTTGTCCAGCACCACATTTCGAGGGCATCAGCAGAAAGAGGCGTTTTTTTTTAATTTTCTCTTATTTAATACCAAAATTTTCTCTAAAATCAAATACGTACTTAAATTTTGCAAATACATATTTAAATACCTATCTGGTTACTTATAAAGCAGGTGTTAAAAATAAAAAATAAAATAATTAAAGAATTTATACAATTTGTCCCAAGACTTTTTCGATGACAATTCTTTTAACAATCTGTCTTCGGGCAAATGGTTATGATTATATCGAAAAAATGTCAATAAGAAAGTAGAAATAAACACGAAAGTTTCGCATTTGAAAAAAAACATTACTGATACAAAATCCACATGTTTAGGGAACGATTTTCGCTTAAATATTACAATTTGGAATGAGAAATAGGTACCGCCGCTGCCTAGGGAACTATTTATTGGATAACCAACACCTCTGCCATGGGTCAACCCAAGCGGTTTGCCACGTTTGGTGACTTAGCAGGGGTACCCCGGTTCGTGGGGTGAGGATTTTCCAGGTCTTGGCATCGGATGCTCTGCCCACCTTCTGTGTGGCGGGCCGGATTTAGAGACAATTTAGGTTGATGGAGATCTTTTTATCTCTCCAACACGATTCTCTCAACTCACAGGAGAGGGATGGATTCATAAGTCCGTCACTACTGCACACTGATCCCCAGATTCCTACCCACCTCCTTAGTCTTTTTTCTTCTCAGATCCTCCTCTTCTTTTTTTCTTTAGAAAAAGCCCTCGTACAGCATCCCATAAAAAAATAATAACTTGGTGTACACCACTCATCCCGGTGAAGAGTAAATTGTTCTTAAAACATGCAAACTTTGATCTAATAAAGTGTTACAAACAAGTAAAAATGACTTTAATTTAAGAAAACAACTCGATGATTTTATCTTTCCTCAGCATTTTTATGAAAATTTTTCCCAAATTTGTATTTGTCATAGCAATATTAAGTCAAAATAATATTTCGGTTGATTTGCGCCGAGATGTTTAGACACCGTCTGTCACATCAGTTTGAGGCGATAATAAATAAGGAATAATGCTTCCTTTTTGCTGTTGATACATCAAATTCAGTGGAGCCACTTATCTCAGACTCCAATTTGCCTCGTGTCATTTTTTTTGGGGCAATACTTTCAGAGGTTTAACGTTAATCCATAAATATGTAAGCACGGCGGTACTTACCTACACTTAACTTTCATTTCTTCACTTTTCGTGTGTATATACCTACTTCATAAAGTATCATGATGTTTTGTATGTTTTATTTGTCGTGTTTTATAATGCTAACTAACATTGTTTTGTTCCTTTTTTGCATGTATTTTGCCGCTCCATATTAGCAACCAATTTAAAAAAAAAATTTAACTAATTTAAATTTATCTTTATATATAAAAATTTCGCGTCACGATGTTTGTTCGAAATAAACTCCGAAACTGCTTAACCGATTTTGATAAAATTTGGCTTACTATGGTAATTTGGTACAACTTTAAAGAAAGGATAGTTTTTATCTCGATTATTGACCTTAATATTTATTATTGCGAATTAAATGTTTGTTATAGGACAATACTTCGGAATTATTTGTAAGTTCCATAAGTTTCTTACAGATGGCGGTGTGAGTTAATTAATCGACACAGCACTTTGTTATCTAGGTTCGGTAACCATACAGTAGATGGCGTTGTGTTTCGTTAGCAACAGCAACGCGTTACCGGGTCAGCTGGTAAATGTAAATATTTATTTATTTTTTCATTACTTTCACGGGAGGCTCTTAGGAAAAAAAACCCTCAGGGCCTCTGTCATCTTTACTGACGCTGCGTTTTTTTTTTACATGAGCTCCACACAGGAGGCCCTGAGGAAAATAATTTCCCTCAGGGCCTATGTCATCTTTGAGGATGCTGTGTGGAGGTTTTTTTTAAGGAAAGAAGAAGAGGAGAGTTCTGGGAAGTAAAAGGGTTTAAGGAATGGGAAGGAATCTGGGGTTCAGTGTGTCCTGGTCATCCACCTCCAAGACCTAGACAAACCTCACCCTATGAACCCGGGCACCTTTGCTTAGTCACCAAACGCAGCGAACCACTTGGGGTGACCTATGGCAGAGGTGTTGGTTATCCAATAAAGGTTCCCGGGGTGGCGGTACCCATTCCCGCCTCACAAATAGTTAACTTGGATGGCCTTTTCAGGTAAAGGAATGAGAAGAAAGAAATTTTGGGAAGGAAAATGGTGTGAGGGGTGGGTGGGAATCTGAGGGTCGTGTGTCCAGGAGTGACTGTATGAATTTATGAATCCATCCCTCCCACTGCAAGGCGATATTCCGAGAAGTCTTGCTGGAGAGGTCAAAAGATATCCTTCGGCCAGTCTCTCCCGACCCGGCCCGCCACACACTAGGTAGGCAGGCGCAACCGTCCCCATCGCTCTGACAAATCTCACCCCATGAATACTCACCCAATTGGGAAACAAAGCAAATGAATTAAATCAAAATTTTTAAAACACTACTTCCGGATTTGTAGTCGAGAGCTTCTTCGACCGTGGACACCATTAAAGGAGAGCATTAAAATTATTTTATTTACTATTTTTATTTGTTAAATACCTCTCAATGTTCATCTAAACCTACTCCGCTTACCACAGAGAGCTTGGGATGAGAGAATTGAGATGTTTTTTATAAGGAAAGAGAACTTGAATTTTTTAAGCATATAAAATTTAAAAATTTAATTAAATGAAGACATTATGAGCGAAACTCAATCCTCGGGCGGGACTCGAGTCCCAGGGGTGTAAATATATTTTTCTGATTTTTCTGTTTCCAGATTTTCGATTGAGTTTCGCTCATAATGTCTTTATTTAATTAAATATTACAGTTTGAGGTTTTAATCACAAAAAGTTAAAATAAAAAATAATAATATCTAAAAATGTTTATGCGGCTAGCTGAATGGTTTAAAACTTTCATTGGGATTTAAAACAAAATTCTGCAGTTGTATCTGAAAAATTGTAATACTTTTGTTTAGTGTTTAGTCGCAATTGGGGTGACGTATCATTTTATCAAACGTTAAAAAGGTCGTTTTATGTTTCGACAGGATTGAATCAACCGCTTCCCATGCTAATACAATAGAGCGCATCAGACTAGATCAACAATCGATGTATCGAATAACATTTACCATCGATAACAAGGGGATAAGCAAGTATCTTTCTGGAATATTCTTCGAAGTGCTACATGGTCCCAGACTAGGCCGTATTAGGGGGTAAAATCCGATTTTTCATCCCACTTGAAATAGAGGCCTCAGAGTCATGGCGACCTCGCCTTCGTATCGACTAGGCGTTCCTGTCTCGGCTATCCTCGGCTCTTTCCGGTACTTTCCGCCGCGATTCGTAACTCCCCGCCCACCTTCGGGAAAGTCCGCCGCCGGGAGCGCGGGTCGCAGCTCGGGGCTGAATAAAACACGGCCATACTTCGCTCCCGAGGAAACTCGAGCCGTTTCAGAGAGAGACGGAACACCAGCCTTTACAAGGATCTAGTGTGTTAAAAGAGGTTGGAAATACCTCCAGTTCAAAGTTGTCTGTGTATCTTGTAGGTTCGTTTTAGGGGTATTGCGAGTGCGCTCTGGCATATAGCTACCGTTTCGCTGGTTTATAGACATGCGCCCTTCGGTCTACGGGGTTGCCGGTGATGCTGCGGACAGTCGGTGCCCGATATCCGCTACCGAGACGCACCGCCGCCTTTTTCCACTCAAATTTAACATTTTCACCACAAATAAGTTTAATTAATAAAACCGAGGTCGAATGCGCGGACCCCCAGCGTACGTACGTCGCGCCAGCCGCGATATATTTTTTTGAGTTCCGGTTTCATTTATGTTTGATAGCAAAGCGTTTTGTTTGACATGTTTGGTGTTCGCTCTGTGACGGATAGTGAAGGCAAATCGCTCGACCGTGATATCTGTAATTATACATGGGATCTCTGCTTAACAACGTCCAAAAACCACTGGCATATTTCCCTTATTTTTACCAGGAAAATGAGTTGAATCCATTCTGAGCAAAAAAAAAAAAAAAAATTTTTTTATGGTTTTATTTCTATTGCGGGGCTTAAAAAAACAGTGTTTAGAATAGTTTCCTGTTATTGTCATGTTTACGGTGTTGATTATCTTTATCTCTGTGACGCTACTAAGTGGGCGTGTATCCGACTCACGGTCAAATATACGTGAGTAGTGCTGAACCCCGTATCTACATTTTTGCAGAAAAGGGTTTCAACGATTACAACGCCCCCCTGAAAAGGAAAAAAGTGTCCAAGACCCGCAATAATTATTTTCAAATTATTCCTGAACGTTTCTTGCTCGCTTGGGTTACTTCCACAAAATATTCACAATACCTCGGCATATGCTTACACCAAACTACCAAACATTTCAACACAAATCAATTTTACTCGAACATTATAATTATAATTTCATATCGTAATTTTTTAGGTATGATCTTTAATTATTACTAGTTTAATAATTTTGTTGTGCTTTATTACAGTTTGAGATATATATCTGAGCAAAGACTCCGAAATGGCACCCATTAGAACTTTTATTTGTTTCGAAATAAAATAACATTGCGGATTTTTGTTACAAACAATAATGACAGATTCGTGACAGTTTTCCAAGAAATAAGACATCCCGAGTTTTTCTGAATATATTTTTCTTCTTCTGTGTTTTCCTTTTAAATTCTTTTTCTTTCTTATTATTTTGAAGAGTGTTTTATTGTTGATAGTGCTTTGTGTTAAACTTGTGTGATTTTCATATTCAGTTATATTTCGTAATCAAGAAACATTGTACGACTAGAAATATATACTATTCTGTGATCATTACTCGACTGCATTCATACTCATGTAAGTATACTCATAATTATTCAACAATATTTCTCTATAACACACCCCTTTTTAAAAACATATTTTGAAACCGTATTTATTTGACACTGAATATTGTAAATCAAAACATTATAATTATAACACAAAAATTCTGTATTCCGTAAAATAAATCTAGAAAAAACACCAAATTTACAGCCTTTCTTAACAAATCCTTAAGACCCGGAAGCTATTCCCTCTATCTACTGCTACACAATAAATGTACTCGGCGTAGCTGATGACGTAGATTCAAGGATCACCCGTCGTAGCGTAGTACTAATATTTCAGAACGAAAAAAAGAACGTAGTATTATTGTAAACTTACAGAATAATATCGTAGCAGCAAAAACTAGTAGAAAAAAATAGCATTTTTCATAAAAAAAAATTGTGCTAGATTTAACATCACCAAGGCAATCGATGATTCCTATAATTTAAAAGCCTCAAATCATGTTAATCTTATAAATAAAGATGTATTTTGCTAAAGCAACACGAACAAACATTATTTTTTAATAAATTACAATGATTTTATAATAGCCTTAGTCGGATATATATTTTTTTTTTTTCAAACAATTATTCAATAAGTTTGACAACATTGAACACTTTTTTGTAATTCCTGCATTAGAGACGAAATTAAAAAGCTTTTATAGATTTTTTTTTTAATATATTGCTAGATGAGGGTTCCGCCCCCTGTAACCTGTAATGCCCCACCCTCTTTCAGCTTATGCATTACTGACAGCTGATCATTCATGCAGTTGACTGAAATTATTAAAACTTAACGATGTTTACAACAACATTTAACATTGTGCACAATGTACATAATGTAGATAATGCAGAAAAAAAAATTATAAAAAAAAAATCGGTTCCGCCCACTTTTAACGCCTCCCTATACAGCTTTTAGTCATTAAGGACGATTGATCTTATAATATACGATGATGTTTTAAAGAGAATACTTTTAAATTTATCATATCAGATACCTATATATTTCCGAAAATAATCGTTATTGGCGAAGGCGGATTATTATTTTTTTAAAGCAGCACTTTGCCACATCCGTATATCTGTGCCGTAAATTAACTGCAGCCAGGAATTTTAGGTTCTTTTTTTTTTGGAAATTTCTAAGGGTTGGGAATGTTTTTTGAAACTGTAACCTCTTTTCTGAATTTCTTCACACCGTTTTCTGAATAATATTTGTGTATTTTTTTCGAAATTTTAAAATATCACAGAGATTGAATAACATTTTTTCCTACTTGGAAAATATGCATCAGTCAGTGGCGATAAATAGCATTATTAATATTTATTGAAAATTACAATCCTTAAATTGAATACACATATGAATTACATAATAATATTTGCAAAACCGGAAATTACATAATAACATTTCCAAAAAAAATTCAAGCTGTGGATCGCGTCAATGAGGAGAGACTTTAAAAAATCAATAGAATTTCCTTATTGAATCTCTCCTCGCTTAAGCAATATACATCGATATCAGAAAAGATTCGGTTCAGGAGCAAACACTCTTCTCTACAGGGAGTACCTTTGGCAGGTTGGTTCTAAGGGCAGGAAGATATAATGATCTTTGATGACGCTGTCTCAGATAGTCATCAGGAACAAAGAGACTCACGCGCTTTTAAAAATAGCCGAATTCGTGATATGGCTCGCAGCAGTCTAAATACGTGAGTCGTGACAAATCCCTCTCTTCTGAGCTGTATGTGAAGTCCCAGCATGAGTAAAACCACGGATAGTGGCCGCTCTTCATGTATACAAATCTCAGAAATTTTTTTTGAACCCTCTCCAACATGTTGAGATAAGAGTTTCATACCGGAAACTTTTTTGAATCGCTTTTAATGTTTAAACCAAACCTTAAAAAGATTCATTTTTAGAAACGGTCAAAAAAATATTTTTATGGAGTGGTATTTGCACTACATCCGGGAAATATTTGAAGAAGTAATAATGGTAATTATTAAATTTGTTCTTCCTTGTTGTTTGTAATTGTATGTTGAATTATTCGTCATGTTTAAAAAGTTTCGGTTAAAATCATAAAATAATGTTTTTTTTTTGTCCGCTTGCAATTTATTGCATTCAAATAAAACCTATAATTAACTTTAACATATATAATTTTCTTTTTCTTATATCTTTTTCCGGTAAAACATATACCCCGCCCCCCTAATGCAAAAGGAAATATGTCTGAGCTAGTGTTGCTTTTCCTTCCACTGTTGACTTTTTAAATGGCCAATAATCCATTAATATTCATCAGCTCACATATTATTACATAAATAATATAATTAACTAATAAAAAATTCAAATGTCGCTTTCAAATTTCAGAATCTTGATTCATACATACACAAGAACATACAACATTAACTAGCTTCTTACATCTACCTCCTAATATTTTTTGTACCAGTTAGTTTTAAGGTAGATACTATATTAAAACTAACTGGTACAAATAATTTTAATCTAAAATTCTAATTTTTGGTTAAGCTGTCAAAAGTTTATTTTTTATCAATTTAAAAATAACCTTTTCCAGGCCAATATGTAAAACTTCAATCCTTGCAGAGACAATGAATATCCAACAGAGACAATGAATATAAAAAAAATAAAAATAATAATACGTACAAGTATGTTTTTAGGTTTTCACGGCCAAAAAGTATTTTTGTTATTGTTTTTGGGGTGTTATGCCGTGTTTCGCTACCTCCTTCTTTAGCCAACGTTTCGGACAGCGTTACAGTGTCCATCACTCATCTGCCCTGATGATGGACACTGTAACGCTGTCCGAAACGTTGGCTAAAGAAGGAGGTAGCGAAACACGGCATAACACCCCAAAAACAATAACAAAAATAATACGTACAACTTTCAGCAGTAAATTATCAATAACCATGACAAACCTGCCACGAAAAATTTGTAAGCAATCTTTTCAAAGATTCTTAATTCCGTAATTTCTTTTAATCACAAAATTTTTCATGAAATTCGAATTTTCATATCTGGCTTTTAATAAGGATCAGAAGGTTAGCATACTTCAGATGTGATTTCTATACTTTCTGGTGAAACCGTTTCTAGGAACCTATTTCTGTAACCTATTAATTGCCGTACTCAAACTCATTCTCTATAACGCCAAAACCTGACTTCTCTTGCACGACAATGATGTCTGATACTATTATGATTTATTAACTCATGTTTAATTGGTTCTCAAAATCTCTCTCAGAAGCCAATTTTCATTCCCATCAGACAATTATTTTAACTGCAGTTGGTAGCATGCTTATCCTATTTCCAGAAATTTTTAGATCTTATAATTTATAATCGTCGATCTAAAAGAGTAAAATTAACAATAGTTTAACATCACATAAATTTCAGATCCTCTGATCATTTCTGCAAGAAGTCACATTTATTTTCAACTGGGGATTATTTACGTTTCCGCATTTTCAATATAATCGCTCCAATCGAGTATAAATGGCAAATATCAGGCATTTCCAGAGTTTTGTCTAACTCGCAGTCTGAAATTTACACTCGCAGATAAAATTTCTTGATATTTTTTTTGAACAAAGACAAACATTCCCGGATTATATTTTTAATATATCTCGACTATAAAATCTCGTACTACCACCACAAAACTGAATATGTTGGTTGTGTCGTGATGGAGGACTTAGTCAGCCGAGGAATCGAAGACGGGACGCCTGAGGGGACCCAAACGCGATGCCGATTCAGCCACTGACCGGTCGATATCTAATAATTATTCATTTGTCTATTTCGGAAACTTGCTGATAAAAAAGACACATCCTGTTTTATTTCCGCTGGCTTACGTGAAAATCAGATAATAAAATTTAGGTGGAGTGGTCGAGTATGGATGTTTTTTTTTCGTAATATCGAATTCGGCATAAGCGGTAACGATGCTCTATTTTGTACTTATTTAAATGAAAAATATTTTAAATATGTTATTAAATTTAGTTATCCTTCGAACACTTTGAATTTCAATCAAAATATTTTAAACACAAATAATGAGATTAAGTACAAAAATAAATTAATTGAAACTGTTGCTTCGTTCAGTTTAAACTCCAGACTGAAAAGCTTCAGAAAAATGCACTTCATATGCAATTGCTCGGGAAGCAATGCGTATTAACTAAAAATATGCTACTACACTAGTCAAAAATGCAAATAAACGTTATTCGTACATTTATTTAAATTGCCTTTTTTGTTGATGATTATATTGAAAAAAAAAAATAGAAAAATTAAAACGAGCTTCTGCACATCAAATTTGAAAAACCGAAGCCAAACCGATAACACCATAATTGACGATGTTATGCTACCAATGTAGTATTTTCCTTGTCGCACTTAAGACACAGTGAAATGTATAAAATTTGTTACAGAAGCCTGAGCCACGGTTTGTGGACCCCTTCAGATGGCTTAATAATAAAAAGGTTGAATCATGAAAAAATATGCCCATTTTCAACGTCAGAATACAGTACCGTTCGTGGTAACTTACGAGAATTTTAGGTTTTTCAATGCGGTTAATATTATAACTGACATGAGTTTTTCTCACTATTTGGTCTATTTTATCAGTTTACATTATCCTTAAAATACATGATAACACACAAATATAATATGTTTTTATTTCGCATTCATGTGCCATAAATATTTGGATAATAATCGTAAAAATAAATACAAATAAATCTTCTGTGGTAGTAAGAAAATGCAAAATATCCAAACAAATCTAAGCTGTTTTAATTATTAATAAATTGAGCATCCTTTATAAGTAGGTCGATTTCAAAATTCTGGAAAAAACACTAACACTATATATACCATGCATATATTCACCTTGCTCAGGTAAACATAACATAACACAGATATTTGAAGCTTTTCAAATCAGTTACTTTTAAGAGTTTTCACAATTTGAATGGAACACTTTGTAAGGGATTAAAGACCCCCTTCAAGACAAACAATCAGAAAAACTATCACAAATTAAGAATTATATTTAATAGAATAAGAAAAATATTTTATTTCATATATTTTAGTGAGTTGATTCCCTTTTGTTTTCTGTTGGAAAAAGTAGAAAGAATCAAAATAACGCATCAGTCTTCGATAATAAGAGTTCCTCGAATTTTCAAACTTTATTAACATAATGCATAGAAAATAATATTAAACACACGTTAGTATTGTTATCACAAGTGAAGAGAAAAACGTTGTGTTAAGGTGTAAACGTAGTTAAAAACACAGATAAATGCAATACATATTAGCAACATAACAAACACAGATAAATGCAATACTTATAAGCAACATAACAACAAACACAGATAAATGCAATACTTATAAGCAACATAACAACAAACACAGATAAATGCAATACATATTATGACTTTATTTCAGAAAAAATAAGAATATTTTTTTGAAAGAACGAAGAAAAACTCATGGTAGATACAATTTATGCACAATAATATTCCTCGCAGCCAGTTGGATAAAAACGAACTGTTATCTGAACTTCATTCAGTGCTGCGTATTTTTCGGGATCACATCGATGGCATTGGTGTTGTACAACATATTTTTGGGAAGAATCAAGATTCAAATTTTTATTGTTAGATTTACAAAATAACCACTGGAGCGACAGCACATAATAAAACTTTTTTTTCCGTTTGCTCGAGATTTTCAGATAATTTTAAAAATTTTTCGCCAACATTGAAAAAATCATTCCTTTGAATTTTAACACGGAAACATAAAAACTTTTTATATGTATATCCAATGTATTAACCTGTAATTTACCGTCTATCTCACATTTGTAGGATTTATAAAAAAAAAATTTTAAAAATCGTAAAGTTTATAATCGCGCGAATCCTGCGTATTTTTTTTCCTTTGAAACTGCCGTGAGAGGTACTTATTCGAGTCAACATAGAATATTTTCGATTTCTGTAAATTATCTGTGGTATGCTTGAAAATGAAAGGTGCATATCTATGGAAAAGGGACTTTACTTTAACCATAAACAGCTGATCAGAAATTCTGCGTGAAAAAATATTTTAAAAAAATAATTTTTTACATCGTTAACAAACATAGGCGCTACAAATATTTTAAAATATTTTTTTGCCGAAGAGATAATCAATTGCCTTTTTTAACCAAAAAGCAATCCGAGACATTTAAATTGGCTTCAATATATGGCAAAAATCGGTCCAGTGGTTAATAAAAATATCTGAAATACGGTGTTTCAAAACCAACCCAAGAAAAATTACATGTTAAAAATACGTTTAAATCTTATCTTCCAAGAGTTTCGTGAGTTCCAAGCGTTTGCAGCACACATAAATTTCATTTGGGACACAATTTTTAGATTTCGATCTGAACTTCTCTCCAAACCTCAACCTAAAATTTATTCGGAACCTTTTAGTGAACTTTTCATTCTGAATTTAATTTGAACTGTAGTTTATAATAATATCATTCCGCCATCTACATCCCCTCTTCTGTCTACTGATTTGTCATGTTCAAGTTAACATTAACTTCAATATGTCACCCGTGACCGCCATACTAACGATGAATATTTTACATGTTTGTTGAACATCACTGTCATTTTCTGGGCGTAATTATACCTTACTTCATTCCTTCATCATCGACGTCCACTCAACAGACTATTAAAACATTTTAACGTTAAGCAAACAGCTTTCTGAATTTCATTATGACTGCGGCTGCCATATCCATTAAGCCAACAGAAATCTAAACTTTATTCTAACATCTGCGGCCATCATATTGAAGACTGGTATATTCACATTAATTGTCCTTCCAATTTACTATTGATGTATTTTTCAGTTTTCACAACGGTTTTCCGTTTATCTCACAGTCGATGGAGTTAATTCTTAGGCACAGTTGTTATGCAGAAATTCAAATGTAACATTGTCATCAAATGGCCATTCAGCATCACTTTTTTATATTTGAAAGGTCGCCTATTCGGGATGCATTTCAGCTTATTGTAATAAGTTGGCAAGCTTAACAACATGATATTTGTCCTCTTCTGCTGATCACAATGATCTTTTAACTGTCAAAAAAGGCCCTGAATGGCGATTTGATGACTGTGTCAAAAATGCATTTCTGTGCTCAACTGCGCCTAATATACATATATATAGATACTATATTATTAACCCTAGAAAGATAAATTTTAATCTATCTACGTTAAAGACGTAAATGATACGTGTATAAAGTATATATTTGAAATATTATTAAAAAGTTAATGTGTAGTTGATTAATTAATTTAGGGTTTTGTGCTTTAAATAAAACCAAAATAATTATAAAAAATACATTGTCACTTCCAAAAAAAAACAAAATGCTGTAAACCTCTTACACATCAACTTTAAACAATCAGATCTTTTTTAAATATTTTTTTTTTTTTATGTTGAAATCGTATTTTTTATACGCTTTGAATGTTTAAATACTAATCAGTCGTTATATTTAAAAAAATATATTTTTTATGCTAAATCACATTTATACGAAGTCCGAAAGTTACACATAAGATAATCATACGACTTTCAGTGTACGTATGTCTGCTTAATTATTGTACTTACTGTGGTGATACGTGAGCTCTGCTCGGCAACTGAGCTAACTGAGATAGACGACGCGATACGTTGCGAAATAAATAAAATACAGCAATACTTGTAACTGTTACAACGCAGACGGAGATCTTCTTTCTAGGGTTAAATATTATCATGCTCACGTACTTTAATCTGATTTACATTTCATTGGTACTTGATTACATAAATGACGGCCTCTCAATTGAATATAGGGACTCATTTGAACTTCACTCTGTCATCTGCAGCCGCCAAGTAGACTGTTCTCGAAAATCATTCTTAATTTAATTCCATATAAAAATAGAGTATCGGCGTTTAATTCAATGCCTACATTGTGGGGTGTATTTCAGAGAGCCGCTGCCTTTGGGTGCGTGAGACGGGGGCGGCGCGGTGGGGGTGCGGCGGGCGGCGGGGGACGGCTGACATGCGCGGGGCGCGCGGACAGGGGGCGCGCTCCCCGCCGGCGGAGCGCTAGCGGCGCCCGGGCCGGCAATGAGCCGCCCTCCCACTACACCGTAAGTACCCTCTCACTATTCTCTATTCACGAGGATTTCTCCTTTCTCATTTTGATGAAATTGTATTATTTTTAAAGAGTTTATAAAAAGTTTAATAGATTATCTATACTTTAACTGCAGTAACGAACAATTTTCCAAAATCGCTGATTGAAATTTTGGTTCACTATCACGTAGGAATTAGTTAGTTTGAACTTATCCCATGACGTGAAAATAAGATTTTAAATGTGTAACGACAGTATCGGTATTATTTGAAATTTACGGAGTGTTAACAAGTATTACAGTAATAAAATTGCCGTTGACATTCACACTCCGATTATAAATGTTCACATCATGCGTAATCAAGGTTTAATTAAAATGAAATATAAAACATAGTAGTGTAATCATATAATCTACAGAGGAAGAGAAGAAAGAAAGAATGAAAAGACACGATAATAAAGCAATTACATAACTCTTCTCCGTGAAATATCAGGGTAAAAGATTGTTAATTTGTTTTTTGAAATATGTGAGACTGTTTGCGTAGATATCTATGTATTTATTATACAGACGATATTATTTTACATTTGAGAAAGTGGTTTGAAGTATGCAATATTTTTGTATAATTCAAGATGGAATATATTATGACTCCTTAAATTACATCAATTAGGAACTTTAATATGAATATTGCTCCAACTATGAGTGGTTCGAAGCATATCATGAATAATATTGTGTAAATATATTAAATCAGCAAATTGTCTTCTTTTTTCCAGGGTTGTAAAATTAAATTGTTGGAGTCGTTCCTCGTAAGATAGAAGTAAGGCATTTAATCCAAGTTTAAATGACAACAGTCATAGACATTTTTTTGTGCAGATTCAATGGTTTTTGAATAGTGTGGGTTCCAATTATAATTTAAATACATTGGATCTTCTACATATCGTAACAATAAGATTTTTTGAAAAGTTGAATCGTATGGAAAATTAGTTATTTTTTTGTTTTGAAAAAACAGTAAACAAATACATTGCTAAAGAATATTCCAAATAAATTGTTGGCATTATATAAAATCTTCAAGGTTACATGTAGGTCAAAAGCACACATAGTTAGGTTAAATAATACTTCATTCTTAAATTCGTTGAAAGACATGTGACAAATAGACACTCTTCCTACGAGGCAAATAAGTCTCCCCAGGGGCATCAGCATTGATGTATTAGTTCTGCACTAAGGAAGAATCAGAAGCCTGTGTTGAAATTATCTGGGATATAGAATCCTATTTTAGCCAGAATGTCTGGTATTGATAATGAACTGTTCAGAAGCCTATCAGCAGTAATGCGACATTCCTCCTACAACTAAGGCTGCAGATACACTGCATTCCCGAAATTAACCTCTCTGCAAGTGAGTTTTGCCGAACAAAACTGTACGTGAGGAGTGAGTTTTTTTTGGTTCATTTTTTTAATATTCTTTTAAAAATTATCATAGATTAACTAAAATGAATATTGCATTTTGAATTAAAACGTCGTCGAAATCAATCCACAAAAATAAGCCAACATCGAAAAAAACATGTCCATACAAAATAACTGCTTCCTTCCTCTGACGACCGCTAAATGAAAAAAACAATTTTTCAAACTAAAACTGTAAAGTTGTAGCTATGTTTTCCAAAACTCCAAAAAACTACGCGCAGATGTCAATTGAAGCCACTTCAAGTCAAATAGTTTCATTAAATGTGACGGTATTTGAATAGTAGCCGCGGACGAAACGTTTCGTCCATAATCTTCTGAGCATTTTTTCGCTTCGACGAACCGTTTCGTCTATACTCGTGGAGAGGTTAAAAACATATTGGAAACAGCAATAACAACCAAACTCTGTTATGTAGAGGAAACAAAAAAAAATTCTTAATTTTTTTCTCAACAATAAGTGCATATTATATAGAATATAGACGGTATTTTGGGCTTCCATACCTGACATACATACTCAAAAATGTTGCGCACTTTTTTGTACGTATCACATTTATGTACGTATTATTTTTTAAAACCTGTTTTTCAAAGTAAAATAATTGAAATCAGATTTTTCTTTTAGTCGCGAATGGGTATATTAGGGTCACATGATGTCATTTATTTGAAAATATCAGTTGCCAAATCGGAAATTGAGGGCAGTTGGCACACATGAACTGTGAACTTCTCTCGCAACAAACGTAATAAAGGCAAAACGTTATTCTATGGAAGTTGTAACAATTTGAAACGTGTTCATTGTCACAATATATTAGTATTTACAATTGTTGTGCACGTGAAGGTTTTAAGATATTCATTTTTTTATTAGAATAACTCTCTTTTTTATAATCACTTTTTGAAAGTTATTCCCATCTAAATTGATGTGTCATTAAAGAAGAAGATGGTACAAATAAATCTAAAACAAAACATGAAAAGAACAAAACACAGAAAAAAAAGCTAACGATCGCAACTTGCACTTGAACCCAGGATATCTCGTCTTTATACCGGGATAAGCGCCTTAACCAATTCGGCCACTGAGACCTATTATTATTATCCTTAAGTAATTGTTAATAATGTTAATGTAAATCTTGTATTTCAAATTCAGAATTAAGAATATTATCTTCGACTATTTTTTTTCTCTTATATTTGTTAGCTACCTTTTTTGTAAATGATAACATATGTCCGAAGAACTGGTTTGTAACCTAGACAGCGTCTCGAATTTTATAAGTGTACATTTTTATTTATTTATTTATTTGTAAGAGACAAACAGCTTATAGGTACATAAAAATATAGAGGTATATATATTCAAGTTAAATTAAGTCAAGCCAAAAAGGTCTCGTATGTTAGAGTAACTTGGAGATGGGGTTTTATTATATCTTAAAATTAATTTTAGGCGTGGAGGGGAGGAGGAGGAAAATAGGATAAGGATAGGAGATGCTCCTTTTTTTCTAATTTTAGTTCTACGTGGGCAAATGAAAATGCATTGGATTGTCTTGTTGATCTTGTCGGAATATGAATTTTGCATATGTTTAGATTAATTAGTATTTCTTCTTCTCCAATGACATTTTAAGAAATGTTCTTCTTCCATTTGTTTCCTTTTACGGCCGTCAACCTCAATAACACCAATACAAAGTTAAAAAGTCAGTCGGTCTTTAAAGATAGCATGTGACGGCCGTCCGTCACTGATGGTCTATCAAATCTCTTTACAATAATTTGGAATATTGTGCTGTAATGTTACCGTCTTAAGAAATAAATAAATTCTATGCGCCGGTGGTGGATGCCACATTAAACTGTGACCTTAGTACAAGGCGAAAATTGCGTTCTGTTGAAGAGCGGATATTCAAAATTATTCTCATAATTCGTTAAATTTTTGGGTTTTGTTCCATTATTTTTTTAACTAAGCTAATATTTAATGATCAAAGGTATGTTGTGCTTAAAACCATACTTTCGTCTAATTTATTTCTGAAATGATTGTTTACATCAAAATAATAAAAAAGTTATGAATTTATTTGCGCGGAAGATATCGTAGTTATTGTATGGAACGAACTGCGGAATCTGGCTGACTCGCTGAAATCTAAAAAACAGATCTACTCGAAGGAATAAACTTCCATTTCACTCTACGATGCTGTAATCTAATATCAGGTTATGTAATACAGTAATATTCACGAAAAATGAAGTAACAACATTGTTCTCTTGAAATATCTCCTTCGTGCAGCAGTTGATTCTTACTTCAGGCGTATTCTCTCTGGAAGTTGTTGGCATCCTGAGCACATGTCCAAGCCATGTCTTATGAGATTCTTCTATGCAAAGAATAGGGGGGGCTCAATTCTCGTCGTTTTTGTTTATGATTTCTGTTTGCACGATTCTGAAAACACTATTTGGTTTGAGACCTACCATTATCACATGTAGTTTATAATAAAATATACGAAATTTTTATTCTACAAATTAATTTTTCAAATTTATTAAATACTGTACCTATTCAAAAACTGAGTAAAACGAAAGACAAACATTCCCAGGTCTGGTGAAGAAAAAACAGTGATTTTTAATGATTTCATTTATAATTTATAATTCTTGTCCACGTATTGTCCTGTCTTGCCAATGAATTTAAAATTGCTGGACAAAATCTATGTTTTTCTCGCAATATGTAATATTATCTTTTCGTCGTTCGCCCCTTGCCCGCTGCCAAAAGTGAAGCGTACAAAATATTGAATGCTAAATTATTTCGTGGTATTGCTTCCAACTATACATAGTTTAGTGGAATTGTTGCAAGATACCGTTTTTTTTTGTTTTACGAATACATTTTTCTTAAACGCCACGGCAATCTTGACGGGCCATGGTAATATTCACGGCCAACAACTTGCCCTTAAAGACGGAATAAGCAATTGTCCGGAAATAAGCAATAATAGGCAATGGGGTATTTCCACAAACCAGGTATACCGCTAAAAACATGTGGAAGATTTAAAGATTATTTTTCTGAACATGATTATTGCATTAAAAATGTTTAATTTTAATATTTTCATTCATAATTATTGATTTCAAAATACGCGTAAACGGAACGAAACGAAAACGGCCCATGCTTGTACGCAACTAGAGTCACCGTTCCGAGTATTTTTAACGGCGTAATCCGACAATTTGCCTAAAATAGACGCTACAATGAGTAACAGTAATTTTCTAAGCCCTAAATTTCGGGATTCTAAGACGATATGGTAATGAAAACATTTTATTTAAACAAACCCTCATATTATATACGTTATATAATGGTTTCAATATTTTGACAAAATCGAGTTAATTCCGGCCCTTTTAAAATTAAATTGGAACAAAATAGCAAGTGTCAGTTCGTTACATAACTTCCCTGTCATAAAATGACGTTTAAAACTTTGGCCATTCTACAAGTAAATTTCCTTATTTTAAGTGAATACCGCACAAAAGTCCCAACTGCTCCCAAACATCTGGAGCCAGTGAGACTATGGCATCCCATTTGGGATATTTTGTGAGGTTGAAGGTAGTGGGGAGGAAAGAAGATGCAGTAGAGGAAGGTGGTGAAGTACCGGCTATGCAGATCTGGTCACTAACCACGGCTAAAGCCTTTGAAGCAACGTTTCAATTCTGAAAGGTGTCAATTCTGAATTACACCAGGGCGATACTGAAAGTATCGTCCACTCTGGACTCTCATGTGCCGCAAATATAGTACATATTATTTTAAACGAATAAATTGTGAAATGCAAAAAAACTTATTCAAAGACCGGTCAGTGGCTGATTTGGCATCGCGTTTGGTTTCTCCATCACGACACAAGCAACATTATCCTGTTTCCTATGTGGTGGTAGTAGGTAGTCAAATAATGTCAGATCATTCGTAACTCGTTAAAAAATATTTTTTTTAAACGTTTATTATAAAATTTATATTGTGTATTATATACATATTAACGCCGGGATTGCTAGTCGAGAGCCTTACCCCTCGAACACGGAGGCAGTCATTAGTGTGTAGATATCCATCTTACGACTGTATATAAAGGTGTTTCCACGTTTAAATTATGAATTTAAATATTCAAAAACGAAAGGTTTTTTTTTGTAGTTTAAAATTTAAATCTGAAAAAAGGCACGGGGGCTCCATCGAAGCCTCCTTCTTCTTACTGTACTAAGGGCCAATATATTCTGCAGATTAGTACACAACTGCTGACCCTGTACAAATCGCAAGTCCACCTGTTGAATTTGGCAGCCACCTTTGGTCTAGAGTCCCAAAATACTTGAAAATTCAGAAAGCACAAACGGGCGGTCCGTTCGATAGATTTCCCTCTCAAACAAACGGATTGCAATGTTTAGCGCGCAGGTTTCAGATTGGAATGGTGTCCTTGTTCTACCGGTATTTCAATAGAAGATCCTCCGAGAACCTAGCGTCATTGAACCGTTCGGCGCACACATTAAACGCACGCCCAACATTTGTACACGGTCGACATTTTTTGTCGCCTTAGAAAGGGTCGTTTAAACATCTTATTTTGGGTTTTTCTTGTAGTCTTTGTAAACGTGTGTACCAAACTATACATGTTTTGCAAGTGGGAAAATATAGGATAAATATAAAGATATAATTCGAGCAAACTGGAAGTCAATAAATAACACCAAGTACAACTTACGAACTCACTACAGCCACCTACGGGCGGCGATCGCATGATGAGAGGCGCCTGTGACGTCACAGAGTGAACGGGGGCAAACACATCGTTTTGGGGGCATTTTCAAAAGGCGTATTTTAAAACGTTATAGAAAGTTAAATCATCGTCATAAAAATAAAATAAAAATTACGTTATCATCGTAATTTTTTGCTTAATTTTTTTCAATAATAAAAAAACCCGTTTACCCGCTTAAAAAGAAGAAGATGGAGAGATATATAATTACGAATGTTGGAGAGAGCGCGCTAATATTTAAAACGATAAAATTGAAGCGAAAATTGTGAAAACGTTTAATTAAACACGACTCGTTTAAAATAGAGCAATAATCTCGTAGAGAGCATCTAAAATAGCATTTAACGAAACACTGTGAATATTTCCATACATATAACTTCTAAAATAAGTGAAATGAACGTGTTAATAATTTTCGGAGCGTGATTTGCGATTTTTCGAGGGAATTTCATATAATTTGCGTTTCGGCGTGTGCAACGTCTAAATATTAACTTAAAAAATAATAAATATTTTATTTAGAGCTTAAAAACTTCAAATGTTTAAGGGAGATATGTAAGAAATCGGTAGAAATTCGGATATTGGCGGCGTAGAAAATTCCTTTATTTTTATCAAAGATAGAGGATTTTGCTGACAGATAATTTAACCCACGACGCCTATGTAGAAAACCAACGTTTCCGCGTCTAATCGCTTTGAACTTCTCGATCAACTAACAGATAAAGAAGTTTTCATTTTAAAATACTTTTTGCACTTTCCGCAGCATTAAGGTTCGAGTAAGAAACGAGACTTAAGTAGGAAAAAAATATTTTCAATTTAAATAGATTTTTCTTGATTCCGGGAGAAAGAACACGCAGATTTTTAATTTCATCTCGATTTGGAATATTTCAAAAATTTAAAATAAGAACGTAATATTTTTTTATCATTACTGACAAAACACTGAGCCAAACAAATGCGAAGTGCCATTTTCGCAAAAGCATTGATCATTTCTCGACGGTTGGTGTCGCAGTTACCGCATTTCTTATAGTCTCCAAAATGTATTTTAAGAATGTAACGTACGCCATTCAGTCTTATTCCTCGTTAATTATTTCAATGTACACTTCCATTCAATAACAAACATTCAGCATCTATTCTCACATCTTATTGATCCGACTACGGAGCTCAATTCAAAAATAGCCGAGGAACGGCTGGCAGCAGTAATCAGCAACAAAAGACAGTCTCCTCCTGAAAGACAAATAACACGGTGTGTGCCTGTGACACCGAGTCTATTGTTTAGATAACTTTGAAGTAAGGTTGGGAACAAACTTCAGGATTCTTGTGAATCTATGTTCAGTAGGTACGAGTCGTACCGTACGACAATCTACAAGTAGCTTTTCAAGGAGGAAGTCAGGTGTATTACACCTTTTCAGACTTGAAAGAAAACGAAAAAATACTCGAAAATTTTTACAAGGATCAAAGAAGAATACTTAATCCTTTTTTAAAACCCGTAATGTCTATTTGGTCGGTTTTCAACAACTCACATATGCCTCGTAGAAATGGTTGTATTTTAGTCAGAAATGTGATTTAAACAGTGTTAGAAAGAAAAAAATACCACGCTTATTATGCAAATATAAAAATTAACACAAAATAAGTTAAATTATGACCTTTGTGAAACCAAAATTTCGAATCGAATTTGAAATAAATTTATGAAACTATGGTAATTTTTTAATAATTACTTTTACATGGAACGACAAAAAGTAACAAATTTGTTATTTTCATTTGAGGTGAGCCATTTTCAATAGTTTTTTGTGTTTGCATGCAATATTTTTTATTTATAATAAATTGTCTGTTTTTTCGAATTATAAAATCTAAGAGCGCATTTTATCACCTGCCAAAAATAGTTTTTAGTTTTCGGATACGTTCAGAAATTTTCCATTAATTTGGATTTTATTGTAAAGCGGAAATATTTTGACCTTCTCACAAAATATCGTTGAGGGGCTAAAGCATGAAAATATTTGCAAAAATCAATAGTTTTGAAATGAGAAGAGGATGAAGAAGCTGATTTAATTTAAAATTTTAAAGATGTTTCCAAGACCACGATTACTTTTTTGTTTTGTTGGGAGATACACAAAATAACTACAGTAGAAATAGAAAAATTAAATTTTTTCCCGTAGTTAGATTTATTAGGATCATTCTACCAGGGATGTGTATTAACTTCGGTGAATAATCTTCAGAATAATCTCTTTATATGGTATGATTATCTGTTCCTTTAAATGTAATTTTGATTTATTGTATGTGTTACTATTTTAACTATAAATTGCTCATGTTTTAAAACGCTTGATCTCAACACTGGTTTTCCTAATGAAACAGGCATAGGATATCATAAATTTTAAGTCTAAAATTAATAACGAAGAATTAATAAAAAAAAAATTATAATTTTGTACAGCTCAAAAAAATACAAGGTTCATGATTTCGCTCCTCTGGGCAGATAGAGATAAATATGGTTTTTTCTGAATTGGTGTATAAGACCGGTAGACGATATATAAATATTTTTTTTTTTTTACTTTTGAATGAAACCTCAAATTGTTATATTATTTGATCTCATAGGCCCTGAGGGGAATTATTTTCCTCAGGGCCGCCTGTGTGGAGCTATTTAAAAAAAAACGAGAAAACGCTTCTAATGTTTGGGCTTAATATCAGCAAAAATATATAGAATTACTAAACTAATTCTAAGCGCTAATTCTATAAGAATGTATGGTGAATATCCGCGATTATGCATCACATAGATTTGCTTTCTGAAACGCGCTACGAGAGTCTCCATCTGAGGAGGAATGGACCCGTGCAACGTAACAACATTCAAAATAATAAACTATTTTATTGACAGCCCGTATCTCCTGGAATGCTATAAATTGTGAACAACTACCAACTGGATCTATATCACGCCTTGCTCTGTATTCCACACGGCAGAACGGACTTCTTGGCCCAGCTTAGCATAGCAAGAAGTACGGCGCTGCTAGATGATTTCTCTAGGTTTCTCAACATTTTTGACATTGGTCTGAAATAACATAACTCTGAATATATGAATAATTATTTATTTATTAAAAGTAAAATACACTTTGTAAAGTGTATCGTAATAGAATTGCATTAATCTGTAAAACACATTATTTAAAAAAAATACAAAAACTAACTAATAAAAATATCAAGCAACGAAAATTGTTTCCATATTCTATCTAAAACTTTATCACAGATCACAGATTGAAATCCATTTTACTATATTCGATAAAACCCATTTGAGCGAATCCACTCGGAACAATATTGTATTGGTATGAAATCTTTTTTGTTGGTTTTATTTTGATCATGTATTTATTGTATTTTTTACATATGTGTCCCCAGGCAATGCCCTATCGGCTTCAATGCGTGAGGCATACAACCTTATTTTAATAAGCGAGTAGGTAAAAATGAAGAAATAATTTGAGATTTTCACGACCAAAAGTAATCATTTTTTTTATAATATGCCGTTACAGTGTTCATCAACACTTTTAGATTGTAATGAAATATGAGTTTATGCATGTAGAAGAATGCACCAAGTGTTGCAAGCGTCAATTCTCTTAATGTGGGTTAGCAGTCAAATATCAGATACCGAGAACTATTAAACTTAGCCCCACAGCATCATCCCTAATACTCGTCTCTTTCTCTCTCACACAAAACTCCTTAACGTCCCACGCTCATTAAACTAAAAAAAAAAATATGTTTTTGTGGGCGTCGCATTATAAAGGGATGAAATTTGCATTTCACCTTTTAGGCCTTTCCTACGCAAGTATCCGATACTCGGGTTGTTGTCGGGATGTTGCAAGCAACTTTCGCGCGTAGTCCGTACATGTCGCCACTGAATTCACAAGACACGCATCATCACATAATTATTGAATACACGAAACGTTAAAACTAGAATGTTTCATGACTTCATCCATAAATATCCACAATCAAACATTCACCGAAGTACTCACCGTAGTACTTACATTGTTGACTTGTTTTGTTCCGAGCATTGATCTTAAGCCTCAATTACATAAAGCGAGTTTACAAACTACTATCTGAGAAATTCACTTTCTGTTAGTAAACTCGCTCAGTGTCATTGTATTACTTGTTAACTAGCAGATTGAGGACAATCTACGAAAAAAGTTGAAAGGGGGTCAACTTTACTCGCTACTAGCTGGTGTTTGCCTAAAGATGGCGGCCCACCAACAACTGATTTCATCCGCCAGAATAAGTTCAAATTCAAGAAACAATTGTAGACTATTGACGATATCGCATAGTGTAGACACAAATGGCAAGTCAATACACACGGTTCGAGAGTTCTAGATAACACCAAACAATCTATTTCAAAACAAAGAAGTCCTCAACACTCGAAAACTAATGAACATATTAGACCCAACACCAATTCGGCTTGCAGAACCCTATAAGCCGGTCGGATCGTGTGTAGGCAGCGTGGGGCTGTCGGAATAACAATAATTCGGTCGGAGGTTCGACGTGTCGGGTGCTGCAAGTCGGATCGTATGGAGGGCCTTTGACGCCGTGATCTTAAGCTGCATCTCTTAAGCTGGAACTTGTTGCCAAGTCCTTTTTAAAAACGGTACACGAGAACAAAGGATTATGAAAATATCGTAACAAGGCTGGCCTCTCAAGTGAAAGCTTAAAATTTTCAAATTCTGTGACAGAGAATAATATTCAATATATTTCTAGATGACCGAAAAAATACGGGTTGCATTCAAAATTTATTATTATTATTACACAGAATAAGTTCAATTGCCACAAAAAAAACCGCTCTAAAAATGGCCCTGAACATCACTGTAGTCTACGAAATCAAACATCACTTTAACTGATTTATCTGTAAACTCTAAGCAAAAGTTTTCAATTTTGTGACAAAAATCCTCTAAAAATATCTTAAATTTTTAAGATATATTTATTAAATGTTTAAAAGGATGCTATTTGAGAACCAGTGAAGGCTTTTTTTAACGTTTTACAGAAAATTTCAGTACGTTTTTCATAAAAAACTTAAAAGCTCACAGTTGAAAAACTTTTTTGTTGAAAACTTCATACATTTTAGAATTCACTTTATTGTTTTATGTCTTTCATTAGCAGACAAAAACTATATATTTTTGAGTGCTGACCATTAAATTATGTTTTCTAGAGTGGTAGTAGATAATGTCAGTAAATGTTACTTGTAATGACTTCACCTATTTTTGGTGATCACAACTGATTATCCACGTACTTCTATACTTTTCTATTTCCCTTCTCCTTTACTCCCAACTTTCTTCAGCCTCACAACACATCAATTGTTGGGGATTCCATATTCCCACTGGCTACAGAAAGCCGGGAGCAGTTGAGCTCCGCTGTATCTGCTTACGTAATAGGTATGAATAACTTACATGCTAAGGTTTTACACCACCTTATAATTATTTTGTTTCTAATTTAGCTGTTTATGTTTATCTGCACTTAATATATTTAGCACATGAAAGCTGTTTTTCTATACCTACCCACGTAAAAGTCCAACCTCTCCACGCAGAGCCGAACACCTGTGACTACAAACAATTGTTCTAAAAGAGCATCTCATAGTAATTTGGAAGAGAAACTGAATAAATATTAGAAGTATTATTATGTTTCTTGATAATTAATCGTGGGAAGTCAGTACTCAGGAATTCGTAAACACGTTGAGTTGACGATTAAAATAGCCTAGGTATAATTCTGTTGAATCTTAACGTCTCAGGACTTACACATATTTTGTCAGAATTTTTTGGCTTTGCAGTAAAATATAAATAAATGGAATATTTCTGAATCCATCCAAAAACTGAAAACTGTTTTTGAAAGGTAATAAAACTGTTTTAAAATGTTTTTATTTGAAATAAAGATATAATTTTTTATATAAAAAATTTTGAATGCATTATTGAAAAAGAAATTTAAAATTTCTCACCTTACTTTTTTTCTAACTAAAATTATTGATAACGAAAAAACATACAAAAACTCACACATATTTAATTGGACAAGCATATTTTAAATGTTATCATCATCTCATTTTAAGTAGTTATTAGCATTGAACCTAACCTAGCTTCAGGTGAAAGTCACTCTCACAGAAAAATTTTCTTTAAAGAATCCATACCACGATTCATATTTTAAATTCTACCTAATTAAAGTCAAATTTACCGATTTTAGAAGAGATTCTGGCAAAAATACACCCCTTCCTCACGAAGGAACCATTGGCAGGTTATGATATAACAAAGTATGTTAACGCTGTCTTCGAGAATCATCACGAACAAAACATCCCTCCGGAGAGCATTCCCAAAGATGACATAGGCCCAAAAGGGAAATAGTTTTCCTCAGGGCCTCCTTCGTGAAGTTATTTTGGTTATTTCCTCTAAACTTGGAAACTTACGTGTGCACCCCTATTTTCAAGGCAAGAGGCTGATATAAAGAATTACAAACCTACAGCCTGTCGACGATACCAATATTATTTGAAATGATTATTTATAACAAATAATATCACCACATTATGGTTTTTCTGGAAGAAAACAAACATGGTTCCATAACAAAACAATCCGCAGTATCGATTGGTGCTCGTTCTCGAGTCAGGACTCAAGACAACAAACAGACGTTGTATTTACTGATTTGGCCAAGGTATTTGATCGAGTTGATATAACATTTTTCTACTCAATATGTTCAAACTTGACTTCGATCAAAAAACGCATTCTCCTGTTTGAAATGCAGAGGTCATTATGCCGTCTCAGAACAAATAATTGTCAAATGAGGTGGTAACTTTCTTGCGTTTTCATGTAAGGTACCACCTCATATCTCAAGTCCCGGGTTGCCGGCAAAAAATCAAAATTTTCTAAAAACATGTGTTGACACATGATGTGAATTCAAAAAAATCCAGTGTTCCCCAGGGGTCAAACCTTGGTTCTCTGTTGTTTCAAAAACTGAAAGACATCCAGGCCGACCAAAAATCTACATTAAATGTATAAATTATCGGATGCAAAAGTTAATTTTCTTTTAATTTTTTTTTGTGTATTTTGTTCTTCTAAATGACTTCAAAAAAGTTCTCGAAACAATCTTCAGGAATTAGAAGAAATTAATGTGTGACAGCATATCCCATATTTTGAGCTGAAGTAAGTTCCAAGCAAACTTCAGCAAACAAAAGAAATTCCAGCAAACAAAACAGTAAGTTAGAAATCACCCACTTAAGTTGAGACATCTTGTAAACTCTAATGTTGTGATGACATTTCCATGACTCCTTTAAGTTGAGACATCTTGTCAACTCTAATGCTGTGAAGCCATATCCATGACTCCTTTATGTTGAGACATCTTGTCAACTCTAATGCTGTGAAGCCATATCCATGACTCCTTTATGTTGAGACATCCTATCAACTCTAATGCTGTGAGGCCATGACTCTTTTAAGTTGAGACGTCTTGTGAACTCTAATGCTGTCAAGCCATTTCCATGACTCCTTTATGTTGAGATATCCTATCAACTCTAATACTGCAAGGCCATGACTCTTTTAATTTGAGACGTCTTGTCAACTCTAATGCTGTGAAGCCACTTCCTCGACTCCTTTAAGTTGAGACATCTTGTCAACTCTAATGTTGTGAAGCCATATCCATGACTCCTTTATGTTGAGACATCCTATCAACTCTAATGCTGTGAGGCCATGACTCTTTTAAGTTGAGACGTATTGTCAACTCTAATGCTGTGAAGCCACTTCCTCGACTCCTTTAAGTTGAGACATATTGTCAATTCTAATGCTGTAAAGCCATTTCCATGGGGTAAAGAAAACCCATGAAATTGTTATTTTCATCAAAATTATGAATTATTTAAAGTACGTAAATTTATTAGAATCATTACAGATCACTTATCTATGATCAAATATGGCGTTTCACCACCACCTTCAAAAAGCATCTTCAAACCGCGACACGTTAGAGCCTCTTCAAGAAACAAATCACCCCAAAATTAATCTAAGGGAACACGCACACTCAAAATGGGATCGGAATATACCTGCTTAATCAAGTTACCACGAGACCTCTGAGGCACTCGCTTAGGGCGAATAGAATAAACACAGTAGAGAATATGCGAAGAACCTCGTTTACATATTAATAGAATTTGATTATGTTGCATAATTTATTATATTATAATACCTACTCCTAAAACAATTCCAAGGTTTCCCTCGTCGCAGGACGTCAATACTTCTTTTTTACTCCTTAATAGGTTGCTCACATTCTTAATAAATTCAGTTACACTGTAATATTTTTATAACGCATTGTAATGTTTTTATAACGCAATCACGCAGAGGTTATAACTCCCACCAATTCCCAACAATTTTGTGCTTGTATGAGTCGTTTAATTTCTATATCCGCTATATCGACTTTCACTGATTCGGAGAAAACCCCAAAAAACTGTCACATCTCTAGTGTAAATAAATAATAGCATTTTAACTTTTTATATAATGAATTGGAGTAATATAAATTCAAAAAATGTTCATTTTTCAATGTATGTCTAGCAATATTTAAGTAATTACCATAAATAAAATGGACATAGCGGATTTCGATACTCACATTGTGATTTACTCACGATATAGAGACTTTTGAAACTCAATTGACCTGGCGCACGAGTTTCTAAACCCGCCATCTTGGCAAAATAACTGCTCGTGATTGGTTGAATTCCGATATAGCGGGTTTTGATATAAGTTCTTGAATGATATAGCGGGTTTTGTTTCTCACTCGCAGTTTTAACATGGTTTTTTGTCGTGAAGTTTGAAACTCAATTTTAGATTCATCTTGTTTCTCGCAAAAATGTGAACAAAATATACTTAGATGAATTTGGCAAAAATCGGATATAGCGAGTATTGAATTTACAGGACTCGTATGTACTTCCGTCTTTTACTGGCTGAGAAAATTCGTACATACCCAAGTCTTCAAATGGTCCATATACGGGTGTTATTTGCGTCTAAAAGGTACTTATGCAGATTTATTTACAGAATATAAAAAGGATATCTAATTTCTAGTTAAACTGTTAAAATATTTCTCAGCTTCATATAATATGTTGAGAAAATCAAAAACTTTAACAGATCTCGAGCATGAGATCCATAAAATGAAGAGGAAATTATTTTATTTTTATTTTTTAGGAGAAAGCAATCACTGACATATTAATTGAATAAAACAATAACTTTTTTTACATGTAAGAACACAAGATGTTAATTTTACTAGTTAAATTTAATTTTTAATTGCATTCTGATAATGGTCGTGTTAAGCAAAATGGTTGGTCTTAATAAATAAATTAAATAACGTGGTTATAATCGAAGTTATTGTTTTATTTCATTGTTTTAACAGCATTGTTTTATCAGCATTGTTTTATTTGCAACAAATTAAAAAAACGAACATACTTTTTCGAAACAATAAGAAACATTATAGATAACGAACAGTTAATTAAAATTTATTATGTATTAGCCCAATCTCATCTACAATATGGTCTTATCGGATGGGGGAGCTCGTGCGATTCCACTGTAAAACCAGTCCCCATAGCACAAAAGGCAATTTTCAAAAATTATACTTAGAGTCCCCTCCTACAGACTACGTTTTTAAGGCACTGAATTTAATGTCACTAAAACAATTATATGCAAAAGATATCCTAATATACGCATTCAAAACTCAGGAAAACTTTGCCCCAACAAACTCGGGCCGATTCACAAGATCCACATCACAACATGTATTCCACCAACCAACAACTAAAACGACTTTTGGACAAAGAAATAGGCTATACTTCACTATAAAATTATTTAATATATTCCCACCTGCAATAAAATCCGTTAAAAAAATAAACGACTTCAAAAGAAGAATTAAGATATGGATAATGGACATGGGAAGGAAGAAAACAGATTCAATTTTGCAACCAAATAAAGATTAATGCTTGTAGTATTGTACATTATTTTAGATATTACTTTATAATTTTCCTCTTGCAATATTTTAAAATAGGTATTAACTTATAATACAAAGACAAAAACATGAACAATGTGACCTTAGAACGGGGTACCCCAGTAAGAACACATTCGTTTCTTTTCTAAAACAATGTAAAAAAAAAAAAAAAAAATCATCTGTTTTGTTTTTATTTGGATGGAACGTGTGAATTTTTCAGAGCGTATTAATGTTTTTTGAAGGATCTTCTTCAATTTCTGCAAATCTACAATCTACACTAACTTACGTACCTCACATCGGAAATTATTACTGGAGTTTATGAACTTATGAGACTAACTTTTCCGAACTATCCTAACAAAAAAAAAATATATATATTCGAATAGCACCAAACATTGTAACTGAAACTATCCGCGAATTTCATAGGCACTAAATATATATATCACAACAGCATTTGCATTGAAAGCTGTCAGAGGATAAATTGTTTTTTTTTATTCCCACCACAATGACTTTTTTTCATTATTTTTGGTGCCTATCCCTGTTACCGATCAATCACATACAACTATTCATTTAATTCTTACACAGCAGGACGAAGCTTTTCCAAGCGAACGCCTATTTGTAGCGAAAAACAGATTAAAAGTGTGGCAGGTTTGATTCGATAAATAATTAAAAAATGTCAAAGCTTTGATACATGACGATGTCCAGTGGGGCATTTTTGCAAATACTTTGGTCAAAATGCATTAACGGTTTGCTGTAAAACTTTAGTACCTACCTAAACCATTTATTCGTAATTTGTTTGGAATTGAAACTGCTCGTCGTTTTTAATATCGTTTAGACGAATTGAACCCAAAACAAAAGGAAGTATAATGCACTAGCCGATAGCTATGGATTCATCGTAAAAATCAATAAAGTAATGAAATTGGTTGCAATCTGTTTAATGGTTTTGACACAAACAATTTATTGTTAGGATTTGCATTATTTATCATTCAGAGAGCACTCTACAGTTTCCCTTTGTTCAAATCATGGTTACCTATTGTTAAAAATAATTACATTATTTAATGTCTTTATTACAGACATTTTATTTATACATTCACGCCTTATTTGGAGTTTTACATTTTAATACATTGCACGCATAATAGATACTTGCATGATAAAATATTGAATTAAAGTAAGTTACAACAAAAGATGATGTTGGCATACGATGAGTTCAGTCGGTATTTTTTTGTGATAGATATAGATTCGAATGGTTAGTTCAATAGTTTTGTCCAACTTGCATCAAAAAACAGTAATTCGATAGCTATCGGTGATTTACGTCATTTCTCTTCATGATGTTAAAGAAAAAGGCAACATTTTCCAATTATGAATCTGCATTTAGTGTTGAAAGGTGAAATTAGTTGAAAGGTGAAATTCATCGTCACACAGGTAAAGCCATTATGTATATGTGATTTAGTATTGAAAATTTGAATATTGCATAATTTTTTGTTTTTGTATTGTGTATATAATAATCTCACCTTTCTATGTTTTACTACATAAAATAAAAATAACAAAAATTTTATGTCAAGATAGGACTTCAAAAAATGTTAAATTTTTGAAGTTTTTTGAACTTTTTGAGGTACAATAACAACATAAGTTATATCAGGAAATTCAAACACGCGGTACGATACGATAGTACTGCTCCAGCCAGGAGCACTCCTGTCCCGATGCGACCAGAACACTAGGGGGTTCTGATTTGATAGAGCTTGGAAAACTTGCTGAAGAATATTGAACCGTTATAAATGGAAAACTAATAAGTCAATAACAGAATTTAGGATAGACAGGAATAAAGGAGTTGATTGAGCGTTGTGTTTTTCTTCTTTATATCTTCAGTCTTCTTGGCACTTCTTAGATCTTCTTGTCTCTGCTTGGCTCTTCGTATCTCTTCTTGCCTCTTCTTTCTCTACTTGACTGTGCTTCTTTCTGCTTGGCTCTGATGGCTTTTTTTGTGTCTTCTTACCTCTGTTTGTCACTTCTTATCTCTTCTTGCCTCTTCTTGTTTCTTCTTGCCAGGGAGATAAAACATACACTTTAATTTATTTTTTCATTTAATAATAACTACTCTTTTATATACCCATGAGTCTCTTACGTTGTTAGATGGGTGAACTTGGTTATACTTTTTTACATAAATGTTAGTAATTAAAAATTGTTGCACGTGGTGTACAAATGGATACAATTTAAAAAAATTATAACAACAAAATGTTTAACGGTCGATAAAACTTGTTTAGTGGCACTGAACAGATTATTCCTATAAAGATCGTTTTCACCAGAAGTTTCGATCACATGGTTACCGCACTCTTTTGTCGGTTTATTTTTTCATTAGTAAACATTTGTTGGTTTTGTTAAATCTGCAGACCAATACTCAAAATGTATAATAACTCATTCAAAATAATGATTACCTAGAGAAACTTGGACTTTATTTTATACCTAATATTTAAAGGGTTTAGGCGCATATATTAACTGCGAATCAATTCAATCAATCAATCAATCAAAAAGCAATAATAATTTACTCTTGTGTCCAGTGTAATTTCGCCGGACTTGAAACATGAATTCTAAAATTTATTTGTACAAAAAATTGGTGTAATATAATTTATCTACCAATATAACCACGCACTTATAGATTTCCATCGTAACAAAAAACCTTTAATTATTTGCTTATTGTATAGCACTTACTTTGATCTTATATATTTTATGATCACCTACTTTTATATATTCTTCTAGTATATATAAGTTTTTTATGTTCTACACTTTTAGTACTATATTATTTTATATTCTACTATATTCTTCCTAACTCTTTTATAATTACTCTATAGCAATTTACATCATTTTATATTCTTTTGTATTCTATAATATTTCTTTATTATTATTTTATTTTATATTTTTTATTTTCTCGCACATTTTTTTATTGCTTATATGTTAATGTAATATATAGAAAATCGACCACCACAACACGGGCATGTGCCTAGCATGGTGGTCGAAAAATTCTAAAATTTATGTAACCAACATTTCAATGAATAAAGAAAACTTAAAAAAAAAAAAAAAAAATTGTTGACTTTGTAATCAATGAATTTCAACTTGACACAGTAAGAGTTGGTAAAGATTGGAATATTGTAAAGGACTGAATTACTCCTTGTCTCCTGATATTCTTGTTAAAAACAATCGTTCTTTCAGCCTTGAGGGATACTGGTGGTATTCACTACACAATCACACATAAGAAATTCGATATTATACACACCGAGGGAGTACCAGGAGGTCACTGCCCAGATTTTTTAATTGAGTCGACGGTTAATTGCACTGAGAGATCAATTTGTTGTTTCATTAATAGACAGATTGTACCGTAACTTATAGTTGCAAATCTCACACACTCAGGTATATCGCCCACACATTGTCAGATAGGGACAGATTTTGAAAAAAGTTTGATTGGAGGAAAGTGACGTGTTAGAGGAGATATATATATATAAGAACGTCAAAATAAGTAAACATAAAATATCATCATCATCATCATCATCTTCGTCCCCTTATCCAATTCGGGTCGGGAACCCATTGCACCGACAAGGTTCCTCCATACGTCCCTGTCTTGAGCTGACTGTTCGGCCTCCGTCCATGGCAGGCCCATCCTCTCCTCACACAGTTTCTGGAGTTGCCTCGCCTAGCTATGTGTGGGGCGGCCCACTGGACGTCTACCCTCTGGAATCGCACATAGCATCTTCCTTGGAATTCGGTCATCAGGCATTCTTAATACTTGCCCAAACCACCTCAGTTGCGATTTTTCTATGAAGAGTAGCAGTGGTTCAATGTTTAGATCGTCTCGGATCGTCGAGTTTCTTATATGATCCCATTTCGTAACCACTGTCACTCCTCTTAAGTGCCTCATTTCGGCAGCTTGAACTCTGGAGCGCGTTCGTTCACTTAGCATCCATATCTGGTGGCCGTAGGTGAGCGTCGGGCGATATACCGTTTTGAAAACTGCCATCTTTGTGTTGATACTGAGCTCGGCTTTCCTTATAACTGATCTGTAGAGAAGACGCAACATACCGCTTGCCGCACTAATTTTTCGACCAATTTCTCCGTCTTGCCGTCCATCGCAGGAGAATTCAACCCCGAGGTGCTTGAATCGGTCCACCTATTTCTATTGAGTCCCATTAACATAAAATATCAACTTATGAAATACGAGTGCCTTTAGTTGATATATTGTTACGTCTGTAACGTAATAATTTCGCAGATTCCATTTAACTAAATATTTGCCTATCAAATTTGTATTATGGATAGATATTTGTTGTCCTAATTGCCTTAACAATCTAATATGTGTCCTCTAATCTAATATCCTGCACGACTTGCTTGCCAATGGTCATACCGGTTGCGGGACCAATATGTTGTTGAACAGAATCGCTTCAGATATTGACAATCAATAATTACTAAACAGATCTACTAATTTCGATTGTCGGTGCAGGGGCGCATGATCCTCAGGCAAATATTTTAGCTTCACAAAGCACGCAAAATTAAAACATCCTATGATTTTTCACGTATTTGAGATAGTATTATTTTATATATAGATATGCAGAGTGTTAAGAGACGTACTTGACCTACTTTAACTATGATTCCGATATTATTTGGAGTAAGAAATGAAAATGAAATGTTTGTCGTCGGTGAACTAAACGGTTCGTTTTGATCAAAATGATATGAAATTTCGGAATTCGTTGACTTTTGGATTTTTTTTTCAACTGAAAACATAAAAAAACGGTAGTTATTGGACAGTTAAGGTTGAGTTGAGGTGCAAAAAGTCACCGAATCCAAAAATTTAATTTACATATTTTACCGACTGGATAAACTAGGCCTTCATGATATTTTTATTGAACTGTTATAATTTATTATTATTTTTTATTTTAACTTTTATGAGTAAAACCACAAATGTAATATTTAATTAAATGAAGAAACTATGAGCGAAATTCAATCGAAAATCTGGAAACAGAAAAATCAGAAAAAGGTATTGGTACCTCTGGGACTCCAACGCAGGACCTCTTTCTTTCCGGGCGAGCGCGCTGTCCACTGCGCCAAGGTATCGATCGACACAATTCAATTCAATCAAATTTGATTTACGTTTTCGTTTGCTTCGTACTGCAGAAGGATAGACGATGGCGATCATCAATAAATCCTAACCCATCACTAGAGCCCTTTCTTTTCCAAAATTCCGTGTGATTTGTACAACATTTGAACGCGATTTTCCATAACGGGAATCGTTTTATGTAAAGCAAGGTGTGAACCTATGTCTTGAATAGACCCGTGTTGTAGGAAAATAGAAACACACTGTTATGATTTATTTGTCTTTTTAAATTAATTTTCCCGTCATACACGCGTACACTTTGTTACGTCATAAACAATGCTTTGGCAACAAGCATATGGGAATACTGCTTTAAAAAAAAACATATAAAATAATTCGTCTTCTCTTCAACGCCAACGCCGAAATTCTTAAAAAAATGACTTACAACCATGTACCTATCTTAAATTATGAAAGCGAAGTACAAACGTCTTTCAAAAACGTTGTTTTAAAGAGCACGATTTTTTATTCAGGTATTTTAATCTCAGCAAAAGCTCTAAGCCCTGGGGATGAAATTTATCATTTTATACCACAAGGAATTTTAATGAAATATTTCTGACTTCGCAGGTAAACACTTGAGTAAACAAGGTTGTACGTAGATTTTTAGGGTGCTTTTGTTATTTGTACCATTTACGACTGTATTATTTATGAGCAAGATAATGATTTTATCATAATCAGAAATAATGTACTCAGTTCTTGTATAATATGATTATGAAAATAAATTATCATGTATAATGCGGCATTCGAGAGAGATCAGCTTATGAATTAGTAGAAGCGTCAAGGCGGGTATTGAAGTAGCCAAAACATTAAATAAGAACAGGGCTTTGTGCAGAAAAGACCTCACTCAAGGACTGGTTATACCAAATTCATCCTACATTACGTAATCTGCTTTCTACTTGGTATACATATTTTAACTGGCGTGTCAAATAAATGTCTCCATCCACTAAAATTCTCCGTAAAGCAAATGTTGGAGTCAAAAGACCGTCGAATTTCTACATTTAAAAAATAAGCCGCCATATTATTTTCATTCATTTTCTGCGAGGTGGTTGTATTCTTCCTCGCTACGCAATTATGTAGTATCATGTCAAGACTGTGTTTCATCAAGGAGAAAGACATACACGATAATAATATGTCATGTTTTGAATTAATTAATTTACCCATCAAGGATTATGGTAAGATTTTCAGAACAAAGGGGACTCGTCCTTAGATATTTTTGAGCGAGCGCTGTTGAGAATTACGTATAAAACCTTAAACTTTCAGCAATTTTTCTTGTGGCTGCTTTCACCAATCAAAACTGAGCGAAGGCTAAATTAAGTTAAAATGTTCTCTAAGCTAATTTAAATAAAAAAAATTAATAGTTAAATTCATAACATTTTTGCAACATTGAACATAATATTAGGCTAAACAAAATAGTGAAATACAAATTAATGAATTTCTGCGCCAATTAAGATTGCTTCTTGAGCTTGGCGTAGAAGTTATTTTATAATTATTTCATTATTATAACATAATTTTACACAGTGTACAAAATAAACTTAAGTACGAGAATGTTGTGACGTTATTTTTTAATATGGGATGAACTGAATTTTGATTGGTGATTTTTTTTTAAAGATTAATTTGACCTTATTCCTGAATGTTACAAAATCTGTTAATTTTTTTACTTCTTCGGGAAGACTATCAAAATATTTGTTGCCTTTGTAAATATAATTATTGTGTATTTGTTGTGTTGAAAATGAATTTTTTGATTACATTTTCTTTGAATATTTGTAATATTAAATCTTTTTATAGAGGTCTTCAATTTTTGGTACTTCGAAAATGTTGAACAATGATGCTGAAGGGAATTTTGATCGTTATTTTCAAAATAACTTTAATAATTAGTTTTTGTACCACTTTTACAGGACTTTCAATCTTTTCATATGCACCACCCCATCCAATGATTCCATACTGAATTACTGATTGGACTAGTGCATAATTGACTTTTTTTAGTATATTATAATAAAAACAAATATAAAACTTTTTTCCACTTTAAGTTTAATGACCGTAACCGGTTTCAGCTCGCTAGAGCCATCTTCAGACTGGTACAAAATATTCTTAATCTACGGTTTATATACATAACATTTGAGGGAGGGGAAGCGGGGTGGTCTTAAGGGTTTTAATCAATTATACTAATTACATTTGTTACTAAGTAGTTTTAGACTGTTGAATTTCTAAATATTTTGGTTATTCCAGTGAGTTAATTACCTTGGGTTTGTAGCTCACTTCAATATTGTTTAGGAAAAACCTTACAAGTGGTATGAATTATTAAAGACCTAATTTTATTGTCAAATCGTTATTACATTTATGATGCATGGGATTTTTTAATAGCTTTTTGAAGGGATATATGTTTACATTGGAGTAGGAATGGTCATTTTATTAGTTAAATACATATTTTAATTTCGAAATTATTATGAAAATTACAATGGATACAAAAGTGGAGACTTAGCAAATGACTCTAATTGTTTATTCATTACAAATTTATGGTCTATTTTTTTAGTTAAGCGGGAAATTTCTAAAGATTCTAGTCTATCTAGCTTATGGCCTTTATTACAAGTGTGGAGGACTTTAATATCTCTGTCTTTATCAAACGAGTGATTGTTTTCTAGTAAATGTAATGCTACATTTGATAATTCGCCTTTGTCATTTACCCAGTTTGTAAAGTGTTCTTTGATTCTGGTTTTGAATGACCTTCCAGTTTGGCCTATGTAATATGACGGGCAGTTGGTGCAGTTCACTTGGTAAACTCCCGAGTTTTCAAGTTTTTCTCTCTTGTCTTTATTGTTGATTAAAATTCTTCCCACTTTTTTTAGGTTGTTTAACTTGAGAATATTTCTTAATCTAATGAATACATAGATACATTTCCTAATGCGCTTAACAAGTTCATATATGTGTCTGTTCCATTTCATATGTTGGTCCACAATTACACCGACGTACTTTATTTTAGTTGTATGGTTTAATATTCTACGCTTAGTTATTGATTACTTACGAGTAAGTAGAGTTACAAGTCAAAATCTTTTTTTTTTAATTGTTTAAAATGTACGTACATTTATCAATATATTTATTTTGATTTTAACTTTATGAGTAAAACCTCAAATTATAATATTTAATTAAATAAAGACAATGTAAGCGAAACTCAATCGAAAATCTGGAAACAGAAAATTCAGAAAAAGATATTGGCACCTCTGAGACTCGAACCCAGGACCAGTCAAACGAATTTTATTTTGACGTTTTTTAACATTCTGTTTTAATTTTGTGTATTTAATATTTGTTTCTTGCACGTAGGTACCATAAAGTAAACGTAAAACTCAAATACCAGGGTAAATTTGATTTGATAATTTCTGAATGTTAAAGCGCTGTCTCGGACACGTTTCTAATAATGTTAGTGTTGTGTTATTATCTGGGAGGAAACGACTGATGAGAAATGAAAGGAAAGTTTATCAAAGGGCTGCACTAACAGTTCATGTCCTTTGTAAATTATACAAGAGTTTGCTCTGAGTTTACCAGATAAACAATATACTTGCAAGCAATCACACGAAAATAACTATTTTCTCCGTAAACACCGGAGTTACTATTACAATTACACATTTACGGCGTTACTTTTGTTTTATTCAATTGATAAGCAACCGTGCTATTAAAATATTACTAATAAACTAAAATTGACAAAACTGATAGTTAATAGTCATAAAAAATTATACACATGGTTTTTACAGCAGAAGAGGGTAGTTCGTTTGTTGTGTGGACTAAAAATCTCGCATCGAATTTCGGAATATTTCCAAAAAACTAATTCAATTTGAAAATTGGTAAAACTTGAAACCTCATTTTCTGACTCAAAAGTTCAATTTACAAAATGCAATTATTGTAAAATTACTTGATCAAATACGAAAAAAAAACGAAAAATAACACAAATAAGTAAAACATATATTGAATTATACGAATATAAAAGTAAATTGACCATTTTATGAACAAAAATACGATTAACATAGAGATTACAAGACATAAATTTTTATCACCATGCAGGACACTCGGCGCCCGGTAAAAAATGATCACAACATCGCTATTGCACATGCGTGGGATTCGAATTACGGTGTAGTGAGATTTGAAAAAAAGAGTTTATGTTATTTTTTAATTAGTATCAAATCGAATCTGAATCTTGAACTAGCTACCTATCTGATAGTTGAAGATGAACATTTTTAGCAATGGTGTGTATGGCACATCATTTTCAGCACATTTTAACAGTCGTTAAACAACATTTTCTGGTTATAACTTTTACCCTATCCTACTTTTTGCTGTGTGTATGTGGTTGAGTGTACTTTGTTTCATGTATATCCAAATCAATAGTCAATCTAAATGCCAATCTCGTCCCGGACGGTACACATGGCGTCAAAGCTCGTCCGTAAACATTCGTATTTTTTTTTTCATTTTTTAAAAAACCTTTATTACATAAAAAATGTAGGTAAATATATTGAATCTTACAATACACAGAATCCATCTTTTTCTAGATGGTCGAAGCGCCCATTTGCAACCCAATTGGAATAATGAATGACGGCATGTACAGAATTCATCTTTTTCTAGCTGGTCGAAACGCCCAATAACAACCCAATTGGGATGATGAATAACTGCATATATTTTATTTATTTATTTATTGTTTCTTTACATTGCAGGTAAAATGTTTACAATACAATTTGCAACCCTACTAGGACAAGTCGGTGTTGAGATTAACAATTCTACAAATTAACAAAATAAAACAAAATTATAAAGATATTGAAAGAACAATATTGTTGTATTTCTTACAGATTGAGATTACGGGTACCTACCAAACTGTTGGCGCTAGGTAGTACATTAATGTAAACATGTAGACTTTTCGGGTGACCACAGTTTTGAGAATTGATTTAAAGCAAAAAATAAAAGTTTTTTTTTGTTTTAACGATTAAGTTGTAAATAATAAATATATGTACATAATATAATATGCTTTAAATTTGGCAGGAGAATGCTAATACTAATTTGGCTTATTATTACTATAAACATAATCATTTAGCTAATAATTTAGAAAGGACAAAGTTGAAAAAATCAATATATATAGAATCCATCTTTTTCTAGTTGGTCGAAACGCCCTTTGGCAACCCAATTGAGATGATGAATTGTAATTTAATATTATTTAATAAGACTCGTCACATTACTAATACATGGTTTATCAACACGATTTCCTTCGTCACAGCATTCATTGACGAGGTACTTTAAATAATATATGATATTGAGAGCTCAAATTCTGTGATCATGAATTGCAAACTTTATACGTGGCAGAGAATTCTAGAAGCGTGTCATTTACCAAATTAAGTCGTAGAAACAAATATTACTGCCTATATCAACTGTAAGCACAATACAAAAAGAAAAACATTGTTGGGCGTGCTGAACCACAAAGTGAATATTAAAATTTAGAAAAACATGGCGCAGTTGCTTTTTAAGCAAATTAAATACATCTAATTTGATTGTGTTTGCAGCACCTTAAATAAAAGTTCCGCAACACAACATTTAAATAATGACTCACCCCATCGCTCGCAACAATGTCCCAAAAGACAAGACTGATAGTCCATCGTAATATAAATCAGATTGTAGAAAATATTTTAAGGCAGGCACAATGCGAAAGCACGTAGTCTTTAAAAGCCTCCTACCCGGAGAGAGATTCGCTACAAACTTTACTGAATTATGACCAAGAAAAACAAGATAATGCTGCTACTTTGAAGCGGGGCCCATTTTCAAAACAGATTCAAAGTTCTATTCGACGAAGTAAACACAAACTCGAGAATTTATTAAAATAATCATTAAAATAATAATTCTGAAGAATTTATTTATGTTTCAAGTATAATTTTACAGCGGATTTCGTTTTAAGATGGCGGATTTTCCGGTAAATGTTTTTAATATTTTTCCATAATTATTTAGACGGCCTTCTTCTCGGACTTGAGATAAGCGAGGTTACATCAAGTCGTATCCACGCTACAGTTTATCCGTATTCCACAAATAAATTTACAAAATTACGGTTAGAACCGTTTGCCATACTTATTTTTCGCCTAAGAGGCTTTCATGTAAAGCAAACATACCTCAATATCACGTATACAATATAACAACACAGCATCCTCAAAGATGATTTAGACTTTGTGGAAAATTATTTTCGTCTGGTCCCGCAATGTAAAAAAATAACTCAAAATAATACGAATAGAGCTTCCGGAGGCTACATCGGGAATTTGGGATTTGTCAACTGTTTGGTACTGTAGTGAGTATCCACCTAATTGTACATAAGTAATAAATTATGTTTGAATCTTGCAATCGTACATAAATATGGCAGCCAATAAAATATGCGTTAAGAACATGAAGATAATATGGGTGGTTCTTAGTCGACGTTTGGTACAGTTAAAAGTGATCGAGTTGGATATCGACACCTTAGCGTAGTGGTCAGCGCGCTCGCCCGGAAAGAAAGAGGCCCTCGGTTCGAATCCCAGAGGTGCCAATATCTTTTTCTGATTTTTCTGTTTCCAGATTTTCCACTGAGTTTCGCTCATAGTGTCTTCATTTAATTAAATATTACAATTTGAGGTTTTACTCATAAAAGTAAAATAAAAAAAATAATAAATTATGTCATTCACTGGGAACCTTATTTTCTCAACGCTGGCAGCACTTTTTGTACCAGTCTCACGGCCGCAAATAAACAGCTCGTGTTATTTTTTCGTCGAACGGGCTCCGATTACATTTTACATTTCTCTAATAAACTTATTGACTAAGCGTAGCAAAATTATTTTTTAACTTGACCAATTGGCATTTCATCTGTCTGAAATTATTTGCTACTTTCCGGTGCCGGTTCCAAATGGTTACCGTGTAAGATATATCCTTTTTATCCCGCCAGAGTTCGCATGATCGTGGTTCCTAGTATGTGTTGTCAAATCGGAAGAATCAATATTACGGAATGATCATTGAAATAAAAAAAAATAATAAATAAACCTTCTAGGTTTGGAGAATTGAAAGAACCTTGGGTGACGTTTCCTTTGACAAATTGTAGAGTTCATTATTTAAAATTTAAAAAATGTGACATGATGTATTTATGGCTTATAATTTAAGTACCTACATGCAAATCTTATGATTTCGGAGGAAATTTTGGTTTCGGTTTACTAGAGAAAATAAAAGCTTGCTTTTTTGCTGCGGCGGCTTTTGGTTCGGTTTCGCCCAGTTGCCACCCTATAACTGTGACCACTTTATAAATCCGATAGGAACTGGTTCCAAAAATCGCCTGCTCGGATCCAGTGTCATCCAGTGATAATCACCGGGACAAACCGAGATAGGCAGTGATGTCACATGTAATATAAAGCCGCTTGATACAACTGAGTATTACCGCCAATCTTTCCATACCCGGAGAGATACCGCAAGTTTACTAAATCGTAATACTTATACTTACCTGGGGCGTGTCTACACCAACCTGCAGCAATGGAAGTGGGGACATCTTGTGACGATTTTTTAAAATTTAAATTCATACAAAGTTAGAGAGTAATATTCTCATATTACGCTCTAACTTTGTATCCTTTATTACACGTGTGCCTCTGGGGTACTGGTAGACTAAACATTCTTCGGTACTATGTTCTGTGGTTTGAACTTGTCCACAATTACAATTGAGAGACCTTAAGTCGGCAGTTGTTGTGACTGCACCGGATGTGGTTAAATCCTGTCCATGCTTTCCAAGTGAGAAAATCCTAGCAATGTTCTCTGTATGACTGCTTCCCTCTGGATTTACCACATCAGGGAATAAGACACAAACCTTCAGACCAAAGGGCTTACTGGATGTAAGTCATCATGACGCTCCATCACAAGGTGGACATTTACCTCTTCATGTAATGTTCTTCAGCGTCTTCGATTACTATCAAATTCTCCACTCCTCAGTCCTTAAAAGATATCCTTCCTCCATTCGGAGCACCAATTTCTTGGATTACCTCTAAGTCACGTTAACTTTCTAAATTTTCCAAAATTAATTAGAATTTTTTTTCTGTACCCAGTTCGTTTCGAGAAAAATGTTTAGTATTTGCTTCATGAAAATAGGTAAAAAATCTATTAAAAATTCCAAAATTAAATACGGCCAGAAAAACCATAATTTCCATGTTACCAAATTATATGTTGACATTAAAATATAAATTTCCTCGGAGATAAAAAAAGTTGAACAGCATCAAAAATGACTAATTGTACACGAAGATGAGGTGATCATAAAAATGATGAAGTAACACCAACATAACAACCTACAGTCAACAAACATGAAGATGAGGAAATCAACAAACATGAAGATAAGGAATTTAACAAATATGAAGATGACGAAATCAAGAGACATGAAGATGAGGAAATCAACAAATATGAAGATAAAGAAATCAACAGACATGAAGATGAGGAAATCAACAAACATGAAGATAAGGAAATCAACAGACATGAAGATGGGGAAATCATGACGTTACACCAATACAACAACTTACAGTCTGCCTCTGAATAGGAATCCCAATCAATTCATGTTTTATTACATAGATTGCAAGAGCGATAAGAAAAAAATTGTATAATCCTCGTTGAAGCAAATGAGATACAAAAATATAGTTTTTTTTCCCTTTGAAAAACTTAAAACATTTGCATTTCTTCACACGTTTTTACGCCGTTAAATGTAAAATTCTCTTTGTGATTAATATTGTGAAGAGGGTCACAAATGTATTATATGTACAAACCTGCCATTTTAAATCAATTCATTAAGGGTAAAGCCACTTTCCCTTCAATTCGAATTAATCGGTAACCGATCCTTTGTTAGAGCCTTCGAGATGAATAAAACATCACTTTTCGTTGCCATCACAACATTAACGATATCGTATAAACCGAAGCGGTATAATACCAAAGAAAAGGTCATTGATTTGTGAAAGTGTGAAAACATATAATATATTTTCGGTGTTATAATACTTACTACTATTAGCATTAGGGTGAAGCATCGTCGACTCGGGAATCATTAATTGGATAACCATTACCTGTGCCCTAAGACACCCCAAGTGATTGGCTACTTTTGGTGACTTAGCAGAGGTGTCCGGGGTGAAGTTTTTCCGGTGCTTGGCGACGCATGCGTCTGCCGTGACGTTCCGGATCGGAAAAGGTCGGTTGAAAGAGAATTTTTAACCTCTCCCATCGGACTCTCGACCTGGTTACAGTGATCCTAAATTTCTAGCCAACCAGAACTTCCTCTCATTTCTTTCGCTAAAAAGACTACCGCACAGCCTGTCCAAATGGAAATTATTTACCTAATATTAAGCTGTATGTATGTCAATGGTGATGGACTAATAATTGGACTTTTCAACGATCATCACATTAGTCTTCGTGTCCCGATTCTGTCAATTCTTTGATAATTTTTTGACCAACCACTCACATAGTTCGGTTGGGTGTTTTATCCTTTCGTCACCATCTTGTCATCAGGAAATCAAAAATCAGCGCAGTTTTAAATTTAATATATTTGACAGGTCAGACTTAGCTTTGGAACAAATTGAATGTTTGAAACACTTCAGCGTTATGATATCGTTAAAACATTTGATGTAAAAATCTTTTTAAACTTAACAGCTTTCCTCCTAATATTATGTGATTGAATGTCTTGCTCAATTGTCCAAAGCGACCATGTGTAGGTACTAAATATATAACTTACCAAACATTGTCATATGTTTACTTCTATACACTGGTAATAACTATATTTTATTGGATGCTGTAAGAAAATTTACTAAACATCCAAACTTATTTCAGGACTCCTATTTAAAAAAGTACTCACTCTAATAAAAAATCACTCGATCTATTTAGAACTACCGAAAAGCGTGCTCGAAAGAAACTGCTATATTTATCTCACTTCACCAGGGATGAATTTAAATGTTATCCACTTTCCGCCCTCTCGGAGGGATGAACCAGCACCCCCCATTACCTCCATACCTCGACGGAGGCTGTAGTAATTAAATCGGATATGCCAATAAATTGACGGATGATATTAATTCAGAGCGGGCGTACACAGCTTCCGGTGTTAAGATCGAAACCGGATGCGGAAAGCGGTGCCATCTTGCGGCTGTGATTGCCAACAATTTGATTAAATTTATTTGCATCCGACGGAGCTGAAATACAACCTACCTGGGGTAGGGAATGAGGGTGGAAATCAGAGTCTGACTAAATATTAAAAATCACCTTTAACGTTGCTTAGTCGAATACTCCACTTCGAAAGCTTTTATCGTTGTGAGCCCTTTAAGTATCTATGAAGGATTTTTAAGAGGTCTGGATTAAATAAAGTTCGTTCCATTTTCGTAGAAGTTTATAATATAACGAGTTATAGAAATGACTCCTTCACTTGCTGCAAACATCAACAGAAATGTTGATGGTTGTACAACTTTACCAAATCTACCAAAAATATAAATAATCATACCAGTTTTGTTCAAGTTTCTAGAAACTAATAATAATAGTGCTAATAAAAACAAAATACAATTCGATCGTAAACGGTGTTTTAGTTACACATTGAATAAAGACTGTGCAAGTTTTATTTTGAAATAATAAAAAATAAACGCATTTTAGTGACTACATAGTTAAAGCAAGTAGCCTGGTAACATCGGTACCTTTCCTGGTAACATCGGTAACCTGGTAACTTTCGCATTTACACGATATCGTTTTTGGCTGTTCATCTTTGAGTGACAATTTTGATGACGTACTTCTTTATAAATAGGTATAAGTGATGTTAAAATCTGCTACACCGAGATAGAATGAATTTAGGCATTTATTTATTTGTAGGAGACAAACAGCTTATATATAAAATATAGAGATACATATAAACAAAGTTAAATTAGAGCAAGCCAAAAGGGTCAAAAAATTAAATTAAGGTTTAACCTACGAGGGTGAAATGTCATTGCTCTTATATCATCAACTTCTATAATGTCAAAAAATCGCATACTTTTTGAAATATATTGAGAATTTATCTATCGTAAAGAACAATATTTTTTTATCGTTATGTATGGCAAAATATTTTTAATCAAAACGCATTCAGTGTGTGGTTTAAAAAAATCTTTAGGTCAGAAATATAGTTGTACCGACATCGTTATCTTTTTACAAGTTTGCACAGCTTTTAATAACAAACAATAATTCGAGAGTCAACGCTTACACAGTTTGATAAACCTCTACGGCTGGGTATTGTTAACTCTCCTTGAATCTATACTACCCAAGCATCAGTTTGATTTCTGTCGTTTATTAGTAAGGTTGGGGACATACACGAAGTAACGCAAAGCGGAAATAATGGGAAGAAGTCAGGATTGCCGACTTACCTTATTTCTTCCTTCTTCCGCTTCAATTTCGCTGGTTCAATCACTTAAACCACCAAAAACTCTTGATGGCTTTTATCGGTTTCAACACCGTCGAACAAGAGGGATCCGTAAATCACACACAAAATAGATGTTAACAGGATAACTTTTACTTTCCAACTCAATACATGATTGCTCTTAGTCGGCATTAGGTAGGTAGATGAACAAATTATTTGTAGGTTAGAATTAATTTAGGAAAAGTTAAAATCAATGCTAGGTGCAAACACTGTCCTGAAAATTTTAAAATAAGTTTATTAGTAGGACTATTACATAAGTGTTTTACCATAATGGTAGAATAGACAGTCCTGATTTAAAAAACCTCATTGCATTTCATATACCACAATCTAAAGTCCTGTTCAAATGCAACAATAACAGGACTGAGTATACGAAACACTTGCTTGTACCTAGGTTACATGAAATAAGTTATAGATATGCAGATGTGGCAGATCTATTTAATTACACGGAAGGTAGGTACTAAAACATATATTCTATTTGTGTTATAGATTTTTTTATGTAATTGTATCTCTGGTGTCATTTCTCATTCAAATGCCACAATTATCTGTTAAATTCTCACAATTCTTCACAATTATCTGTAAAATTTCTAATATTTTCCTATGATTTTGTGACTGGAAGGGACCCCACCACTTTTTCAACGGTGTTATAAGGAAACATAATAATAATAATAACAATAATAATTGGATAATTCGTAGAGCCCCGTTTTTGTGAAAAATCACCTCAAGGGCGATATATGGTTTCCTCCTTCACCGCACTCTCAAGACACTATTTTTTATTGAATGAAGCTACATTTATTTGAACGACCATCGGAGGGTTTGGACCCTCCAACGTCCATGCATACGGGGTTAGTAAGCAGTATGCAAGTACTTACATTAACATAATACAAAAGAGAAGTCGAAATATCAGCCCGTGGAATAATTCCTCTGAAATCGGTAACAAAAAATAGAGATAAAAGTGTTGGTAAGATTAAAAAAAAATTAGAAAAAAAAAAATAAGAGCTGCACCCCACAATTACCCCATAATTACTCTTTTTTTTAATCATTTCTAATATTTTTCCTATGATTTTGTGACGTGTAACCAGTGCTCATGGTAAATGTACACCGTTGATATTAAATAAATAAATAATAACATTTAATTGCAGTTTCTCAAAGTCAGTAAAGTATGTTAAAAAGAGAATATTATGAAAGAATCATTTCAAAACCTGGGAAAATTGTTGAATCTTTTAAACTCAAAATCAAGTACTAACTCAGCATAACGATCGGAATTTTTCTATAACACGTGTACGACCAAAGCTTTATATTTTCCTTTACTCCAGCCCATATATTGTAAAGCCCTTTCATGTCGTTTAATCGCTTTCCGATCTGGATGATTGAATTCCAGCCCATCTGTCGTCTCGTTGATAATACAAAGCGATTATATTAAAGACCGTGGAAGCTTACTATTTACTGTATCATAAGCTTGTTTATAAGGGTCCGAGATCTTTTAATGGCGTATTACGATTAAGATTAGTATGTAAAGGTTCAAGGTAGGTATTAGAATTATTTATGGTTATGGCGAAAAACTGACAGAACATATTTCTGTTCAAAATAGGGGATCTGAATTTATGTACGTAGATATATTATGTCGTCTCGTACATGATATAATAATTTTAAAAAATTGTATGTATGCAGGTATTTTTTACAAGTCATGTGGTTCTTCCGGAATTACACTGTCATAAATCGAAATGCGGGCATTTTCTGATGGGTACTACCAATGCTTGATAGTAGATATTACTTGATCATAAACCATTTGTTTTGTTAACGTTATCTTTTCAAATAAGGAATTATATAATTTATTGTGAGACCAAATGTAAAACGGTCGAGTCAAAAAAAGGATTCGCTACGCTACGTTGCTTAAAACATTATTTACCAGCACGAATAAAATATTTAAATGAATAATCCACTTCTGACGACCCATTAAGTTTTAGTCAGTCCTTCATTCCAGCAAATCTTCTCACCCAGCTTCTCCAGAATCTCCGGGCCTCTTAGCAATTAGCACGTTGACCATGAAGTAGTTTGTCTAAAGGCCTGGTACCAGATGGTTTTGCTTAGAACCTGCATATATTATATTGTACCCTCTCAACATAATATATGACCAATCCATGCTAGTCGACAGGCACTCAAGCTACTGGGTTTATTTTTCATTTGTAGGATTCAACAAAGTGCTGGTATGAAATGGTATCAGTAAATACATCAATCCCGAAACTTTTTGCTCAAATCGTGCATCCTGTTGGTTATTGTACGTTGATATTATCAAAAATATTTTCACCAATGCTTGTCAATTTCTTTTTTTCTATCAAGTTGACCAAAACCATTTTTTAACCATCATCATTTTAAAGAAGTCTTTTGGGGGTCTAGTTTGGTCTAGTTGAAGGTCACTTTTTATGTAGTATTTCCGGTAAGGAAGAATTTGACGATTCTCAGTATTTGTTCTTATAACTATTTAGAAAATGTCTTTTTATTGGAAGATGATCAATTATTCGTAGAAACACAGAACCCAAATAGATAATACATAAGTTTGCTTGTAGTTGGCAGACAACATTACGTTAGCAGTCTCGCCTTCCTTTGATGAAATGGTATTTCGTTAATTTTAGAATTTCAAGGGTACCTGGTACAAAAAAAACGTTATTTAAAGGTCACGTGTGCCAATCTTTGAGCTACCCAAAATAATTGTCTGTGCTTCCGTTTATCATTAATTAAATTTATAACAGAACATGGAATTGTTGGTGGAATTAGGGCGATACATTGAAGGTTCGTTATGTTACTTAAACCAACACAAAACGCAATTAAATGTTGAAGCAGAGGAGTCCGTCACAGAGATTGTCCCAACTCGAATAAAGGGTTTATTCGACTATTCAAATCCTCACAAAACGAAGGGACCATTGTTGGATGTCACAATACATTGCACCCAACGAAACTCAACATTTGTTTCGAGTTTAATTTAAACGAAGTTTTATGATTGCGTTTGCAGATTGTAATATTTTCTCTTTTCCCCTCTTTCATGCTTGATAGCTAAAGAGTTGGAGCTTTCCTAAACCCTTCTTCTGACTGTGATCAAATAATTTACTCTTTTAAGGCTTTCTATATGCGGAGTACGGTGATGGAAATTCCTCCCCTAATCCACATAAGCCTTCATGAAATTTTCTCCCGACCCCTCCGATAACTATAGGATGCTCCTTTTAATCCCCCAGTACTTTACATTTGAATAAAATGTGTACTCGACTTTGTATACGTCTTTTATGACATGAACATAAAATTACACGTATAAATTTTTATAAGTAGACTTCATCATACGTTGTGATTGATTTTTGTTTCATGATATAGAAATCTAATTATTTTATTGTTTGTGGTAACCTTGGTTCTAGTGAAGCGTTGAATCGAGAGAGACTGAATTGATTATTTAATTACGAGACTAATTTAATTTTATTTTCCTTTTCCAAACGCGATTGAATGACCTAAATCCCAATATGGAGTCCCTACCCATTTTGTATGGCCTACATATTACCTGCCAGTACCCCAAATTACAAACAATTTCAAAACATTTATACAAGACAATGAATCAGTTAGTGATGGTTAATACAATGTTTACTCCGATCATTTAATCCACATCCTTCGGCTCCAAGTTTATAAGCTATAAGTTTATAAAATACAATCATGATTTAGTTGGTTAGTACCCCAGTTATTGTACAGTGGACGAATCAGGAACAAACCCTTTTCTGGCATAATCTGGCTCCATATCCTCCAACAAGTACACCAGGTGATCCCAGTTCAACAAGAATATCCCACAGTCACAGATGCCGTCACTAATTGATACCTACAGTTATCGCGTTTTAGTGACTCCTCACCCTCGTGCGGTACCTTCAAGTCTCACCAAGAGCCCGATGACCCCCAGATTCCGACTCCTCCTTGGATTTAATTTTTACTGAAGGCGAACCGGTTTCGTCCTCGGTACAATCATATACTCACGGTGTTTTGTGATAACGAGGTTTCCTAGGCCTTTTATCACGTCCAGAAAAAGGTGCAACACGACCTCCAGGCCTTAGGCGTTTAGCTTTAAAACGAATTTGCACTATTCAATGGACAATACATAGAAAGATATATATGTAAACATACTTTGGGTGAGGTTTATAATCCACAATGCGACATTATGTACACCGCATTGGGGACCTGAATTTCGTGAAGGAAGTTGTGAGTTTCCAGCCAATGATCAGATATATACTTAATAATATTGGAGTATAACAATAAATAACCAATAAATTAAGATCTTATACTGGTAGTTTGATTTTGGAGAGCTACCGAACTCCAGGATTGATTTGTTTTGTTTTAATGATTTTATTTTAGAGTTCACCAACTCTGTTTCATTTTTCTTTTGAGACCCTTATCATGAAAGGTCAACTCCCATGTTTGACTCGACTTGCAATTACCCCAAAGATTTAAAATTTTCTTCGACAAAGTTGCTTTTCCGTGATTTTCCAACTGTCTAATAGTTAAGTATAGAATATGCTTGAAAACTAACAACTTGATTGTTTTTTTTTTTCATATAAGGTTTTGAATGTAATTTAATTGGGTACACAAAAGAACTAATCAATCATTCAATTGATTGACTTCATTAATCGGCCGACCCTACATTTGGTCGCCCCTGACACTTGTCACATCCATTGTCTAATATAATGAATAACCGCCCTTCTTTAAATAATCCAAAACATATACAATGTTAAAATATCATTGGTAAAACGTCCCCACCTATGACAACACTAACCCACTAAGCAACGGGTACTTCCCAGTTATGTAGCACGACCTTGTATTTATAGTTGACCCAGTGACATAGTTAATTGTTTGTTTATATAACACTTCGACCTGGTGAATGAGCATCGGTATGCACTTTTATTTCAACTAGTATGTACTCTCAGTTAAGTAAACACGACCTTGTATTTATAGCTGACCAGTGACACAGTTAATTGTTTGTTTATATAACCTTTGACCTACCAACATAGTGGATAGGCATCGGTAGGCATTTTTATCCCAGCAGGTACATACTCCCAGTTATGTAAACACGACCCTGTAATTAGAGTTAACCCAGTGACATAGTTAATCGTTTGGTTTTATCCCCATTCAACATATGATTGTTATAGTTAGGTATTTTATATACCTTCTAAAAATACCTAAGTTACTTGATTTTGGTTCAACTTACGAACATTATAGAAAAGTAGTTTATTTATCTGTTCGGTGGTTCCCGAGCGACCTGATTTCATTTATTTATTCCCCCAAACACGCTAAAATATACACGAGCACGGCTTTCTATACGCCACCTAAGTTGATAGTAAACTACATCTTGATTATCCCATTTCCTCCTGTAAAATTAAGTGTAATAATATTAGATATACATAGATATTAGTTCATAAATACGGTCACATATACACACAAACAAGTAGTCTGTTTTATCCAGAGACGAGCTCTGAAAATCGAGTTGGCACCACCCTGCTCTCCGTCTCTCGCTGGTCATGCTCCTGGAAAATTTTAAAGGAAAACTGACTTACGTTTTTCCGACCTGTTATTCAAAGCTCCACAGGGTATACTCTGCTCTTTGAAAAATCGGAATCCAACCTGAAATCTTCATTACTAAAACAACAATTTCTCATTATTTCGGACGATACAAGGTTTTACCTATCTCAAAACGTGATTAATTTGGTCATTCAATCTTTACATTTATTTATTATTATTAAATTATTTAACTGAATTCATTATATCCGACGAAGTTATTATTTTAAGCTATATTAAACGTGATTAATTTGATCGTCCAATTTTTATTATTTATTATTACTTTAAACATTTCAAAATTTTTAATAACTTATATAAACACTTCACGCCACAATTTATTTTATGATATTATTTCTGACGACGTTATTATTTTTTAAACTATATCAAACGTGATTAACTTGATCATTCGATTTTTATTTTTTTATTATTACTTAAAACATTTCAAAATTTTTAATACTTTTTATAAACACCTATGATGTATAATATTTATAACCCGATAAAAGTATAGTTGATTACGTTATCTAAGGTGCCGTATATTAATTTAGTAATATATAAATTATTCCAATAACGGTTAACTTGATAAATTGAATTTAACGATGTTGTTATTTAGCACTGGATTTAACACGGATAAGTTACTACAATAAACCACCATTGTTTTAAACCGGATTGATAAGGAAAGTAAATTTTTATTTTAAATTTTTACGCTAAGTTTTAGATCTAAATTTATTTATTCACTGAGTTTAAATTTAAATTTTTATAGAATTTCACTGCTTTAAGATAGAGATATTTCAAAGTAAATGAAGCACTTCTTTGAAATTTTCTAAGTCCTGAAGACACTAAATTTATTATTATCCTTTCAGAAATTTTCTAAGTCCTGAAGACACTGAAGTTATTAGTAAGTATCTTTTCAGATATTTTCTAAGTCCTGGAAAATTAACTGATAAACTCAAAAATACTAACGAAGACAATTCTCGCGACACACTAGGACACTTCAGGATCCTTCCCGTACCCGTAAAACCGACTGACTAAACAGCTCCTGCAAGGCTTTAAATAGGTCCCTCAGCTCCAAAAGAGCTTAATCGTAATTTCAATGATCTGAGATAATAAGCTATATCAACTCGAGAATCGGAACATTCAATTCACTACAATGCTAAATCAATAATTAGCCACTACCCATCGGACGCACTCTTCATAAGATAGTTACCAGATCCGAACTTAGAGATTGTACTATAGATCGCCCACTTCTTCCCTTTGTTTCAGAATACAAAATTATTATTCATATGAGACTGTTTTTTTTGTCCCGTTTTCCTTCAACTTGGAAAGTGTCCGTCCGTGACGTACTGAATCTAGATCTCGAATTTGCACAGGCGTTTGCAAAACGCAGATACCGCTACTTTTCCGACTTGATTATGGGATTTCTATAATTATCTCTTTCTCTAGGCACCTACGTTCTCCTCGAATGTATATCCATTACATTTCCAGACTGTATTTACGCTTTTTTTTGTCATTAATCCCCTACTTTTTTTATTATTCCACTCAATCTTCACAATTTTCTGTTCCCCAAAGTTTCCTTATTACTATCTTTGTCTGCTCTCTCCTTCCCAGAGTATTCCTCTTTCCTTTATAACTTTATGACTAGTCAAAGCCTGATCCGAGATGGTATCTTCCTCGCAACGCTCTGATGACACCCCTGATTGCGCAATTTCGCTTTTAACACTCGCAATTTTGTTTTCTCTACACATGTTTTCCCACCAAACCTTTCAACATAAAATCTATCTTACCAGCTACTCGAATTTTATATATAATCTCCGTTTTTCTTTTGCTCACTACCAAAGTCCGACCCTCGAATATCCGTCAATTTTATTGCATCCTCGGGGCCCCGCCTAAAATGCATCTCATTCTTGCAGGAAAAGCCATCAATTTCGTCTAATCGTTATTTACATTTCGAAAATTAAATAAGTCCAAGCAATTAATCATGTTTTATATCTCGGTCGTTAGTTTTAATTGTTTTTTCTTAGAGTAAATAATCCATAAGCCACGTGTATTTCTTGATCACCCTTTAAAGCAATAAAATCTCCTAATTGCCTAAAAACCATGTCAGAAAAATTGTTATTAAAACACAATAAAGTGCAAGAGCTCGACAACCATTTATCTAAGCTCATTTCAACGTGATCGTTCCTCTGTCCCACTGTATTTTCCTAGTTTAATGTTGCGCAAAATACCCTTTTTTTTCTCTCGCTAATAAGTTGCTACGTGACATATGATCCCTTGGCCCCAGACGTGGCTGTTAATCCCCTTTTTTTTGTCTCTAAATGTTTCCGAGATGCTAGATCCTAGACCCTCCTCTCCGAGCAACGATATATTAATTTTAATAGAATTTTATTTTGAAATTCGCCCCTTTTCCTTTTTACTTCTTTTCACCAGCCTTGTTTTCACAGCTTAAATAATTATGGTCAACTTGCACCCACGCCCCTTCTCGTTCAATTTGTTCATTTCCTTCAGATCAGCGACTGTTAGTCACCACGCACAATATGCTTTGTCTGAAGTGCCTACGGTATAAAGTCATTTTGTTACTAAACGCCCCCTTCCTGGGCTTTTACAAATAGTGCATGGTTATTATTTCGTATTTATTGCACATAACCGAACTGCCTTAATAAAATAATCTATATTTATTCAAAGATAAATTGAAGATATCCACCGACTTGGTATAATCGTTTCCATCCATTAGTATTCTGGGCAATGAGGAATACATATAGTAGTTAGTCCCAAGACTCCTGCACTAATATAAATCCTGACTTCTAGTATTACGAAGTGGAATTCGGAAGCTTATCAATCTAAATAATACCGGACTATCAATTAAATCATTTGTAATTTTATATAAACACTAATTCAGTGAAATTCTTCCGTCATAACTTTTTTTTTGTGTTCCCTACCCTCATTTCTAATTATATACTTCTTTCATTTACGTAAGTTTGCATTTTTTCATATTTAAAGTTAACATTTCCACTCGTTTTCTATGGTTGTCAACTCCGTAATGCCCTGAATGTTTACATTCAAATTCGAGTCAATGGCCGCAATGCACCGGTTGTTTATCTAAAGTTCATTGCTCTCCATACTTCGTGAGAACATCAGGATCATTAATAACACGTTTTATTGCCCAGTCCAAAGTCCGAAATCCCTTTGTTCCGGTCCTCGAGTCCGTTATTGGTGTTACTCCCTGATGGGCGTAACCCTATGCCCTATCTCTATCGTCTAATAACTCTTCTTTTGTTTTAAGCAGTCTACATTGCAAGCTTCAAATTTAAACGACAGGTGTCAATATCATACTGATTCCCACTCGAAACGTTCCAAAGTTTTTCTCTTCGTCTGTTAGGGCGACACCTATGAATATTCAAATATAACACAACCACGTCTTTGACCCCTTAAAAGAAAACATAGAACCCACGTGACCAACGCAGCACTGATGATTCCTTCATTACATCACAGTTCCCTCCTCTGAACTCAATTTGCTGTGGATAACGTTAGTAATTTTTTATTTTTTTTTTTTTTTTTATTTATTTCTTTATTTATTGATTTATTTATTTTTTTTTTTTTTTCGTTAGACACCGAAATTGTGTTCAAATATAGGAAAGCTACCCTCCCTCCTCATTCTGTAATTCTCCTATGTCCCCCTCCTCACAATATACGACTATTGCCCTTCTTCTTCTAACTTCCCTGACGCTTAGATCTCCTCCCATCCCCTACCGATTTTTTTTTTTTTTTTTTTTTTTTTTTTTTTTTTTTTTTTTTTTTCTGATTGTTTACAACCCTTACTTGAACCATTGTTATATTGTTATATTTTCTTATTTATTTTTTTTTTTCGCGTAGACTACTGGATTTTATTCTATTTTATAAATTTTTTTTTTTTTTTTTTTTTTTTCAAAATTTCTTGCTTTAGATAAGTAAGAAATGAAAGAAAGGAAAAAGGAAAGGACACGCCCCTCGACTCGCGTGTCTAGAGTGGCCTTCTTCTCTATTTGACTTAGGCCTCCTGTACAAAGGTTCAAAATAAAGATTGTTTACAATCTCGCGGACCTAATCTGACCGAATGAAAAGCGGGTGGTCTGTTGGTGTGCAATTTGTTATTTAAATTTTGTAATTTCGATTGTGAAATATGTGTATTCACACGACCTCACCCAGTCCGCCAATCAATGGTATACATTTTCCCTTTTCTTTTATATATATATTTTTTTTTTTTTCATAAGAATATACATTTTTTTTTTCTTTTTTTTTTTTTTTCTTTATTTTAACCTATTTAACCTTTAATCTATATTCTATAAATCATTCAAACAGGATATCTTAACCTTAACATTTCCCACTATAATATTTGTTTCTTTCAACGTCCTTAACTAACCTTCTTTGCTTTGAGGTTTCCCCCCCCCCCTTTTTTTTTTTTTTTTTTTTTTTCTTTCTAAACGAACAATCTTAATAAATTTTATTTAATTTTCATTATTTTAAACTAGTCCATACCTATCCTTATTTACCGCTTACATGAATCCCGTTAATAAATTCTTGTTTCATAATCCTCATCTTCCGTGTCCCCTTGTTTCCTAGATCTACACATTGTTTTTTTAAAAAATTATTTTTATTTATTTATTTATTTTTTTTTTCTATCCTATAACATCGCATCCTACCCTAAATTTACCATATCTTCCAATTAAATTTTATGTGTGATATATATATTTTTTTGAAATCCTCCCATTTTTATAGGCTCAAGATCGCGACAAAATTTCCTACTCAATAACATGTGTCATGATATGCCAAAACCTTTATCTATAATTTAACAATTTAAGTTAAACACATATATTACCCTATCGTATTCGAATATAATTGTCGCTTATTTAGTAATTTTACACACTCAATCCATAAAGACTTTAAGATGACCCACCCCTCGCGAGCAGCAATGACAATACAGCATTAAGCATTTATTTTCCCCAATTTGATCGTAACCTAACACGTTTTCTTTTCGTAATTTCTAAAACATGTGACTATCAAAGCATTAGTGATATCTGTGATCTATTCACTGATTTCCTTTAACTCTAAACTTGGTCGTTGTCTCTCCTCACTTGTATAATATCTGGCTAAATGAATGGCGCTATAGTCCCCTTTTATTTCCCGAGTTTTTGGGTCAACCAGGGTATACGTATTGGAGTAGGGATTCGAAGCTACAACGAAGGGTCCGTCGTAAAGTAGCGCGAATTTCTTGATGTGCTTCTTCAGTAAACTTGATTGCGTAAACTTTCTCAATTTAACCATGGTTCCTATTTCATAATTTACAAGTCTCTTGTTAAGATTATAATATTTTTGTCGGTTTGCAGCACTTTTCTCTAAATTTTTACGAGCCGTCAGCCTAATTTCTTCTATCGTTTTCGTTGGTTTCTCGCACCCTTGCGTATATTTATCTAAACTATATGTTGGTGACTTTCCGAACGCTATCTCATTTGGTGAAAACCCCGTCGAGCAGTGTATTGAGTTATTATATGTTTGTTCGATTTCCTTTAAAAACACCACCCACCTAGTATGTTTTTCATGACAATAAATACGAAAGATTCTACCTAACTCCTTATTCACGCGTTCGGTTATATTCGGCCCGGGATTTCGCACTGAAGTATGTAGGATCCGTATTCCTAATCTGTTTAAACTATTTTCCCATTTCTTTGATGTAAATTGCGAACCGTTGTCCGTCAACATAGCATTTATTCGTATCACCTTATTAAAATCCTCCACACAGTTTAGCACGGTTTTAGTACTCGCAACCCTCAACTTGTATAATTTGATATATCTGCTAAATGAGTCCTGTATCACAAATATGAATTTTACCCCTCCTATGCCCCTAGGTAACGGTCCATACAAATCCGCCATTACTATCTGACCTATTTCTTGCGTCATTATCGATTTACTCGGTCCTACAGTTGGTCGAATCTCTCGTTTAGCCAACTGACACAAATGGCATCCCCTAATTATCCGTTTTACATCTTTACTCATTCCTGGCCAGAAATATCTGTCACCCATAGCTGAACCTGTCTTAAATATTCCCCCGTGCCCAATTTCTAAATGTATCATTTTAATTAATTCTTCGGTTAACTCACGTGGTACCGCCAATAACGTCTTATTTTGCCCTGTGGTGTAATACAAGGTTTTTCCAATTTTCTTGTAATTTTTCAAATATCTGCTAACATCTTTTGATGGTGGCCCGCACCTGTGGTCTCGTAAAATCCCCAATATTTCACCCAGAAACGGATCCTGACTTTGTAAGGTAGCTATATTTCCTAGATATTTTCGTATTTGTTGTTTTCCTTTTACAACGAAAGCCGCTATTTCCGGACAAGCATTCTTCTCCTCCTGCACCTTTTTCGCGTCACAAGAATAGCGAGACAAAATATCCGGACCTATATTTTCCTTCCCCTTGACGCACTCCACTGTGAAATCAAATTGATTTAAGTATAATATCCATCTAGTTATTCTACCACTATACATCTTCCAGCTTTTCAAAAACGTTAATGCCTGATGGTCCGTCCTGATAATCAATTTTACTCCCCTTAAATATGTCTCGAATTTATGTAAAGCATATATAATCGCCCATAACTCCTGCTCGGAAGTAGTCCATTTTAATTCCGGTCCCCTTAATGCCCTGCTGATAAATCCTATAACGTGGTGATTTCCTTCTTTATCTAATTGGTATAATTCTCCTCCGATTGCAAACCCTGAACTATCTGTTTGTAAATAATATGTGCTATTCGGATCGTGGTGGTGCAATATTACTGACTCTAAAAATAGTGATTTTATCTTTTCAAATGCACGCTGTTCTGTATCTCCCCACTTCCATGTTCGATTTTTCTGCAATAAATCACACAGCGTCCGCGTTGTTTCTCCGTACTTGTTCGCGAATCTGCGATAATAATTACACAGACCGAGGAAAGCTCTAACTTGTTTTACCTTTTTTGGTACCGGAAAATTTTTTATTGCCTCTATCTTTTCTGGGTCCATCTGTACTCCGTAAGGCGTTATAATGTGCCCTAACATTCGCACCTCTGTAAACAGAAACTGACATTTCTCGAGCTTACAAGTCATGTTGGCTGCCCCTAGCCGTTCTAATACCGCGTCTAAATGTTCGAAATGTTCTTCCTGGCTCCCGCACGTGTATATTATCAAGTCGTCTAGGTAGTTTGCACAATACTCTCGCACCCCCGGACCCAAAATTTTATCCATAGCCCTAGAAAAACTCCCGACTGATGTTTTCAATCCTTGTGGCAGTACATTGTAAACATATGATTTTCCGTTATAAACAAACCCTGTATATTTCCTACTCTCTTCGCTCAAAGGTATCTGAAAGTAAGCGCTGTACAGGTCTATTGTAGTTAAGTACCTAACCCCGTGAAACTTTTGTATAATTTCAGATGTTAGAGGTGGCTTTTCTACTTCGGCCTGCATTCTAGTGTTTAAGAATCTAGCATCTAAAAGTATCCTAACGGTTCCATCTTTCTTTAGTGTAAACGTCAAAGGGCTGGAAAATTGGGTGGCTTCGCGGCTGATTATGCCCAATAATTCTAATTCTCTAATCTTTTCGTCAACTTTATCCCGGTACGCGAAAGGCACTGGATAAGACCGCTTAACGAAAGGTGTCTCATCTGTCATCTTTATCTCGTGAGTGTATACGTTTGTTAAGCCCGGCCTATCTTCAAATATATTCTTATGTTTATTTAAAATTTTATTTAAGCCCTCCTTTCCTTTTGGTTCTAAACTAAGTCCGGACACATACTCATTTATCTTATTCTCGAGACATGTACCACTTATTTTTGGGCCGACTTCAATTACATTTATTTTCCCATTAGCGCAATTTGGATTCTGGCCACTAATATTCCCGATTATATGTGCTACCGATGAATCTACTAGTTCTATGTTTTTCCTCCCGTTTGCCGTTTTGATTTTCAATTTTCTGTTATCCCCGCATTTAAATTCAGCTGCGTACTCATCCAACCAGTTGATACCTAATATTATTGGTCTAATTAATTTCGGTATTATTAAACACGGTGTATTTATGGTCACATCCTCAAATCGTAGTGGTACCAAGACTAATCTATTAATTCTTTGACTCTTGTTTCCGACAGCTACTTTAACTTGCACGGCGGTCACCGGCATGATAGGGTAAAGTTCCTGATTATTTAAATTATTATCGTAAAATTCCTGACCTACACACGTTATTTGACTACCAGTATCGATTAGACAATGAACTTCGGTGTTATCTATATATGCTTTGGCCTCCGGTAATAGTGGTAAGGTGCTACCCTTTTCTACCTCATTGTATTCCCTGTCTTCAAAAATACTGTTAAAACCCCTGATTTCCCGACTCATTTCCTTTTCATTCATTCCCAATTGACCCCAATCATCCGTTGTTTGTTGAAGTAAGTTAACGCAAGCCTCCACACACATTTCCTCTTCCGATCTCGTTTCGTCCGCTCCGTCCTTACGCCTTCGCACATTCCGTTCAGCTTTTATTGGTACAGTCATCCCTTGGTTATTCTTTCCTAAACCCTTTGAAACATCCCAACCCCATTTCATCATAATCTTCAGTGCTGTGCTGTGTCTCGGCGCCGGTGTCCCTCCTCTTTCCGTTGGAGTCGAATTCATCAGGACCTCTGATTCAACCCACGTCCGTTTCCCGAACCGCTGGCGACGCAAATTTCCTTTCCACTTGACGGTGTTGTCGAGGTTTCTTTGGATGCTGGGCCCGCTTCGGTGCACTTACTGCAAGTTATGTTTTCGGCGGCTCCTTCAATGGCGTGAATTCTCCTTTTCATAGCATGGTATCTGTCACGGTACTTATCCTTTCGGTCGCTCCCTTCACCTTTTCTCTTCTTTAGATTTCGCTCCTCCGGGATGCAAACCATCGTATCCAGCTTCCGAAGAAATTCTGCAGCAACTATTTCGTCTCCCGACTGTCCCGAAAACCAGAGCGTTTGTATTTCCTTTGGAAAGTGTCTCATTATCTCGTCTACTACACCCAGCGAATTCTCCGTCATTTTTAAAGCCTTTGCTAGTTCCCAATAATTAGCGAAATGAGTTAACATAGATTTGTCCCCTTTTGAGTCATACACCCCTTCCGCAAGACGACGACGCACCTCGTTCTTCTTTAGGTCGCCCCAGTAATTCGCCAAGAAGTCCCGCTCGAAATCTTCCATCGTCTGCCATCTTTTACTATACAACTTCATCCATGTCTTTGCCTCTCCTTTCAAGTTCTCCCGAACGACAACTAATGGGTCTGTACGTTTCACCTTTCGCGTGTATTCCTTCAGGTCTTCTAAGAAGGTGATGGGGTTCTGGTTCCCTCCAGAAAATGACGGTCTCTCTTGCTGCGGTAACATTTCCACCACTTGAAGTACATTTTTAGGTGCTGATATAGTATCGCCTTCTGCCTCCGCCACCTCCGTTGGTTTCCCTAGATGTTTTTCTATCTCTTGCACTTTGCTGACCAGCGGCGCTAGTGCTGCTTGAATGATGGTTGTTAAATCCCCGACATTCATAGCCGAACTCCCAGCCACATTACTTTCACCAATCGCAGTTACTATGGCCTCCTTTCCCATCCTGCGTTTTCCGACCATTTTTTTTTTCTTTCTTTTTTCTTCAAATTTGTGTATTGCCGGGTTACAAATATATTTTAATTCTTAAATACAGCGACAAATTTATTCGTTATACGTTTATTCTACTCTTTATATCTTATCTTTTATACGTTAAATAATGTTATATCCTTAAATGTACGTTTCTCCTTCTTTTGTTCCCTTTTTTTTTCAATTTCGTTTTATTTTTCTTTATTTTTGTCGTTTCGAATTTTTCTTTTTTCTTTTCTCTTTTGTTTTATTTTTTGTTTTCTTCACTTTCCCTGTAACGAATTTCGCCTCATGAATATTTCGGATCTCCTCTCTTTGCAATATTTCGCCTTTATTTTCCCCGGAACCCGTTGAGTTGCTTTCTCCGGTTGCTACCATATTTTCAACCCGAAGTTCTAAAGCCCGGGACCGCTTAAAAATCTCGCGTAGGTCCATCTCAGGAGACATTTCACTGCTATCACCCATTACTTCCTTCGAAAAACTTTCTCCTTTCCCCGGTTCACTCATCGCAAATTGGTCGTTAATTGAATTTATTTTATTAATTAATTTTATTAATTTTAATTTATTTTGAAGAAAGAATTTATTTTATTTTACTTATTATTTATTACCCCTGCAAGAAATGGCAAAATGAAGTGACGATACCGTTCACAACACATCCATTTATCAAACAATACGTGTTTAAATTTGTTGTCAACAGCAATTTAAATTAAATAAGATTTAATTATTCAGATCACGAAAGGTGAACCGCTTTTAAAACTCTCCTCTATTCTCAACTCTATTGCAAGCCGGAAATATTTTTGAAAGGTTTATTCGAATGATTTATTCTCTAGACAAAATTAAACAATAATATATCCGATCGATTACAATGTCGTTGTTATGATCCAGTCATAACCACGAATCAAATGATCATTTCTCAATTCTTCATAGAGATACCTATCAACTTATCTGTTTGATGACTCAGATAAACAGAATCATAACAATGTTCTGTCTATTTTGTAAGGAGATGTCCCCTTCTTTGGTAACCGCGTTTGTTTATTTACAATAATTTCCTTACGACAGCGTTTGTTTACGTTCAACGGTTCAATTATGTTTTGTTTATATTGAGGAGATAAAACACTGTTTTTATCTATTCAAGATTTATCTAATATATATATATTTTTTTTTTCAACTTATTTATTAAAGCAGGTATTTGAATAACAGCCAACGTTCAATAAAGACACCTGTCCTCACATTATTATCGATTTCAAAGTTAGAATGTTTTGTATTGAATATCATAAAACTTAACTTTTGTACAATGTTATTTACTTATCTCGCGTACATTAATTCATTCAATATAACGAGCTCCAAGGATAGTCCGGCATATCGAAAACCCTATTTATTAATAATTTTTTTTTTTTTCAATATCAATGCAAAGTTTTTGCAAAATTCCCCTACTGATTATCATTATTTTATATAATAGACTATGAAGTAGTGGACCTAGGTTACACATATTAATTAACGAAACATGTTGGCATTGTGAACAACTGATAACAAACCCAAATTTTTATTAATTTGAATTTATCAATTTCCGTAGCAATTTTGTATGAAGCGTAACTATTATGCACTCTTTTATGACCTCGCATGTTTATCTAACGTTTAATTGCATCGCGCCCAACCTGTCGTCTTGACTCCGTCCATATGATATTTATTATAAACAACCGTGTTCGTAATGATAACAATGTATTATTAAGGAGATGTAAATTCCCGACCCAATTCTAATATTTATTAAATTCATTTGAGGATTGCGTTTGTTTACATAACGAGGCTGGCGGGATTTGTTTGTTTATAAATTGATGATAACATCGCGTTCTCCGTTTAAGTAACGTTTTTTTTTTCACTTTTGTTTAATATTTTGTGTTGTAATTTATGCAGTTTGTATTTCAATAGACACTTCACCACTTCTTTTCAATACCAATAGATTTATTTCGGATTATTATAAGTTCACTGTTTTACGTTTTTATTTCACATTTTAATTATACACTTAATTTTATTTATTTATTTCAATGAACCAACTCAATCTCCCTCGTTCAAACTGGTATAACTTCAATCTCCTGATCACGGCTGTGCAGTTGTAATATTTTCTCTTTTCCCCTCTTTCATGCTTGATAGCTAAAGAGTTGGAGCTTTCCTAAACCCTTCTTCTGACTGTGATCAAATAATTTACTCTTTTAAGGCTTTCTATATGCGGAGTACGGTGATGGAAATTCCTCCCCTAATCCACATAAGCCTTCATGAAATTTTCTCCCGACCCCTCCGATAACTATAGGATGCTCCTTTTAATCCCCCAGTACTTTACATTTGAATAAAATGTGTACTCGACTTTGTATACGTCTTTTATGACATGAACATAAAATTACACGTATAAATTTTTATAAGTAGACTTCATCATACGTTGTGATTGATTTTTGTTTCATGATATAGAAATCTAATTATTTTATTGTTTGTGGTAACCTTGGTTCTAGTGAAGCGTTGAATCGAGAGAGACTGAATTGATTATTTAATTACGAGACTAATTTAATTTTATTTTCCTTTTCCAAACGCGATTGAATGACCTAAATCCCAATATGGAGTCCCTACCCATTTTGTATGGCCTACATATTACCTGCCAGTACCCCAAATTACAAACAATTTCAAAACATTTATACAAGACAATGAATCAGTTAGTGATGGTTAATACAATGTTTACTCCGATCATTTAATCCACATCCTTCGGCTCCAAGTTTATAAGCTATAAGTTTATAAAATACAATCATGATTTAGTTGGTTAGTACCCCAGTTATTGTACAGTGGACGAATCAGGAACAAACCCTTTTCTGGCATAATCTGGCTCCATATCCTCCAACAAGTACACCAGGTGATCCCAGTTCAACAAGAATATCCCACAGTCACAGATGCCGTCACTAATTGATACCTACAGTTATCGCGTTTTAGTGACTCCTCACCCTCGTGCGGTACCTTCAAGTCTCACCAAGAGCCCGATGACCCCCAGATTCCGACTCCTCCTTGGATTTAATTTTTACTGAAGGCGAACCGGTTTCGTCCTCGGTACAATCATATACTCACGGTGTTTTGTGATAACGAGGTTTCCTAGGCCTTTTATCACGTCCAGAAAAAGGTGCAACACGACCTCCAGGCCTTAGGCGTTTAGCTTTAAAACGAATTTGCACTATTCAATGGACAATACATAGAAAGATATATATGTAAACATACTTTGGGTGAGGTTTATAATCCACAATGCGACATTATGTACACCGCATTGGGGACCTGAATTTCGTGAAGGAAGTTGTGAGTTTCCAGCCAATGATCAGATATATACTTAATAATATTGGAGTATAACAATAAATAACCAATAAATTAAGATCTTATACTGGTAGTTTGATTTTGGAGAGCTACCGAACTCCAGGATTGATTTGTTTTGTTTTAATGATTTTATTTTAGAGTTCACCAACTCTGTTTCATTTTTCTTTTGAGACCCTTATCATGAAAGGTCAACTCCCATGTTTGACTCGACTTGCAATTACCCCAAAGATTTAAAATTTTCTTCGACAAAGTTGCTTTTCCGTGATTTTCCAACTGTCTAATAGTTAAGTATAGAATATGCTTGAAAACTAACAACTTGATTGTTTTTTTTTTTCATATAAGGTTTTGAATGTAATTTAATTGGGTACACAAAAGAACTAATCAATCATTCAATTGATTGACTTCATTAATCGGCCGACCCTACATTTGGTCGCCCCTGACACTTGTCACATCCATTGTCTAATATAATGAATAACCGCCCTTCTTTAAATAATCCAAAACATATACAATGTTAAAATATCATTGGTAAAACGTCCCCACCTATGACAACACTAACCCACTAAGCAACGGGTACTTCCCAGTTATGTAGCACGACCTTGTATTTATAGTTGACCCAGTGACATAGTTAATTGTTTGTTTATATAACACTTCGACCTGGTGAATGAGCATCGGTATGCACTTTTATTTCAACTAGTATGTACTCTCAGTTAAGTAAACACGACCTTGTATTTATAGCTGACCAGTGACACAGTTAATTGTTTGTTTATATAACCTTTGACCTACCAACATAGTGGATAGGCATCGGTAGGCATTTTTATCCCAGCAGGTACATACTCCCAGTTATGTAAACACGACCCTGTAATTAGAGTTAACCCAGTGACATAGTTAATCGTTTGGTTTTATCCCCATTCAACATATGATTGTTATAGTTAGGTATTTTATATACCTTCTAAAAATACCTAAGTTACTTGATTTTGGTTCAACTTACGAACATTATAGAAAAGTAGTTTATTTATCTGTTCGGTGGTTCCCGAGCGACCTGATTTCATTTATTTATTCCCCCAAACACGCTAAAATATACACGAGCACGGCTTTCTATACGCCACCTAAGTTGATAGTAAACTACATCTTGATTATCCCATTTCCTCCTGTAAAATTAAGTGTAATAATATTAGATATACATAGATATTAGTTCATAAATACGGTCACATATACACACAAACAAGTAGTCTGTTTTATCCAGAGACGAGCTCTGAAAATCGAGTTGGCACCACCCTGCTCTCCGTCTCTCGCTGGTCATGCTCCTGGAAAATTTTAAAGGAAAACTGACTTACGTTTTTCCGACCTGTTATTCAAAGCTCCACAGGGTATACTCTGCTCTTTGAAAAATCGGAATCCAACCTGAAATCTTCATTACTAAAACAACAATTTCTCATTATTTCGGACGATACAAGGTTTTACCTATCTCAAAACGTGATTAATTTGGTCATTCAATCTTTACATTTATTTATTATTATTAAATTATTTAACTGAATTCATTATATCCGACGAAGTTATTATTTTAAGCTATATTAAACGTGATTAATTTGATCGTCCAATTTTTATTATTTATTATTATTTTAAACATTTCAAAATTTTTAATAACTTATATAAACACTTCACGCCACAATTTATTTTATGATATTATTTCTGACGACGTTATTATTTTTTAAACTATATCAAACGTGATTAACTTGATCATTCGATTTTTATTTTTTTATTATTACTTAAAACATTTCAAAATTTTTAATACTTTTTATAAACACCTATGATGTATAATATTTATAACCCGATAAAAGTATAGTTGATTACGTTATCTAAGGTGCCGTATATTAATTTAGTAATATATAAATTATTCCAATAACGGTTAACTTGATAAATTGAATTTAACGATGTTGTTATTTAGCACTGGATTTAACACGGATAAGTTACTACAATAAACCACCATTGTTTTAAACCGGATTGATAAGGAAAGTAAATTTTTATTTTAAATTTTTACGCTAAGTTTTAGATCTAAATTTATTTATTCACTGAGTTTAAATTTAAATTTTTATAGAATTTCACTGCTTTAAGATAGAGATATTTCAAAGTAAATGAAGCACTTCTTTGAAATTTTCTAAGTCCTGAAGACACTAAATTTATTATTATCCTTTCAGAAATTTTCTAAGTCCTGAAGACACTGAAGTTATTAGTAAGTATCTTTTCAGATATTTTCTAAGTCCTGGAAAATTAACTGATAAACTCAAAAATACTAACGAAGACAATTCTCGCGACACACTAGGACACTTCAGGATCCTTCCCGTACCCGTAAAACCGACTGACTAAACAGCTCCTGCAAGGCTTTAAATAGGTCCCTCAGCTCCAAAAGAGCTTAATCGTAATTTCAATGATCTGAGATAATAAGCTATATCAACTCGAGAATCGGAACATTCAATTCACTACAATGCTAAATCAATAATTAGCCACTACCCATCGGACGCACTCTTCATAAGATAGTTACCAGATCCGAACTTAGAGATTGTACTATAGATCGCCCACTTCTTCCCTTTGTTTCAGAATACAAAATTATTATTCATATGAGACTGTTTTTTTTGTCCCGTTTTCCTTCAACTTGGAAAGTGTCCGTCCGTGACGTACTGAATCTAGATCTCGAATTTGCACAGGCGTTTGCAAAACGCAGATACCGCTACTTTTCCGACTTGATTATGGGATTTCTATAATTATCTCTTTCTCTAGGCACCTACGTTCTCCTCGAATGTATATCCATTACATTTCCAGACTGTATTTACGCTTTTTTTTGTCATTAATCCCCTACTTTTTTTATTATTCCACTCAATCTTCACAATTTTCTGTTCCCCAAAGTTTCCTTATTACTATCTTTGTCTGCTCTCTCCTTCCCAGAGTATTCCTCTTTCCTTTATAACTTTATGACTAGTCAAAGCCTGATCCGAGATGGTATCTTCCTCGCAACGCTCTGATGACACCCCTGATTGCGCAATTTCGCTTTTAACACTCGCAATTTTGTTTTCTCTACACATGTTTTCCCACCAAACCTTTCAACATAAAATCTATCTTACCAGCTACTCGAATTTTATATATAATCTCCGTTTTTCTTTTGCTCACTACCAAAGTCCGACCCTCGAATATCCGTCAATTTTATTGCATCCTCGGGGCCCCGCCTAAAATGCATCTCATTCTTGCAGGAAAAGCCATCAATTTCGTCTAATCGTTATTTACATTTCGAAAATTAAATAAGTCCAAGCAATTAATCATGTTTTATATCTCGGTCGTTAGTTTTAATTGTTTTTTCTTAGAGTAAATAATCCATAAGCCACGTGTATTTCTTGATCACCCTTTAAAGCAATAAAATCTCCTAATTGCCTAAAAACCATGTCAGAAAAATTGTTATTAAAACACAATAAAGTGCAAGAGCTCGACAACCATTTATCTAAGCTCATTTCAACGTGATCGTTCCTCTGTCCCACTGTATTTTCCTAGTTTAATGTTGCGCAAAATACCCTTTTTTTTCTCTCGCTAATAAGTTGCTACGTGACATATGATCCCTTGGCCCCAGACGTGGCTGTTAATCCCCTTTTTTTTGTCTCTAAATGTTTCCGAGATGCTAGATCCTAGACCCTCCTCTCCGAGCAACGATATATTAATTTTAATAGAATTTTATTTTGAAATTCGCCCCTTTTCCTTTTTACTTCTTTTCACCAGCCTTGTTTTCACAGCTTAAATAATTATGGTCAACTTGCACCCACGCCCCTTCTCGTTCAATTTGTTCATTTCCTTCAGATCAGCGACTGTTAGTCACCACGCACAATATGCTTTGTCTGAAGTGCCTACGGTATAAAGTCATTTTGTTACTAAACGCCCCCTTCCTGGGCTTTTACAAATAGTGCATGGTTATTATTTCGTATTTATTGCACATAACCGAACTGCCTTAATAAAATAATCTATATTTATTCAAAGATAAATTGAAGATATCCACCGACTTGGTATAATCGTTTCCATCCATTAGTATTCTGGGCAATGAGGAATACATATAGTAGTTAGTCCCAAGACTCCTGCACTAATATAAATCCTGACTTCTAGTATTACGAAGTGGAATTCGGAAGCTTATCAATCTAAATAATACCGGACTATCAATTAAATCATTTGTAATTTTATATAAACACTAATTCAGTGAAATTCTTCCGTCATAACTTTTTTTTTGTGTTCCCTACCCTCATTTCTAATTATATACTTCTTTCATTTACGTAAGTTTGCATTTTTTCATATTTAAAGTTAACATTTCCACTCGTTTTCTATGGTTGTCAACTCCGTAATGCCCTGAATGTTTACATTCAAATTCGAGTCAATGGCCGCAATGCACCGGTTGTTTATCTAAAGTTCATTGCTCTCCATACTTCGTGAGAACATCAGGATCATTAATAACACGTTTTATTGCCCAGTCCAAAGTCCGAAATCCCTTTGTTCCGGTCCTCGAGTCCGTTATTGGTGTTACTCCCTGATGGGCGTAACCCTATGCCCTATCTCTATCGTCTAATAACTCTTCTTTTGTTTTAAGCAGTCTACATTGCAAGCTTCAAATTTAAACGACAGGTGTCAATATCATACTGATTCCCACTCGAAACGTTCCAAAGTTTTTCTCTTCGTCTGTTAGGGCGACACCTATGAATATTCAAATATAACACAACCACGTCTTTGACCCCTTAAAAGAAAACATAGAACCCACGTGACCAACGCAGCACTGATGATTCCTTCATTACATCACAAGATCTGGGATGAAAAACTAATGACGGTAAGTTATATATTTTAGAATAACAATAATTTTTTCTACATTATTTTCTTTTTGTACGCTTACTCGTTCATTGATAATAAATAGAGGTGGGACATTACTAAAAACTTGGCGGGTGGATCGCTTTACTAGTAGTCAGGCTAAGGTAGATATTCACAGCGGACGTCCAAATTATTCCTTATTCAACACATTAATTGTCCAGTTGATTAGTCAGATATCTCCGAGGAATCGAAAATTATATTGAGTATGCGTATGGGAAGTAGGTTTACGAGAGATGGGAAGACTGATAGAGATATCGAAAGACGGGTAAATGCCGGTAACTCCATTAATGGAGGACTGAACGCCGTTGGCGCCAACAAAAAACTGTCAAAAGAAGCGAAGCTAGCCGTCCGTAATGGAGTGCTGGTACCTACCCTGATGTATGGCAGTGAGGCGTGGAACTGGCAGAAAAAGGATGAAAGTATACTGAATGCTATAGAAATGAGATCCCTGAGACGTATGTGTGGTAAAACCATGTATGATCGTGTGAGAAATGTGGAAATCCGCAGAGAAAGCGAGGCTGATGTAAGCGCAATGAATAAGATTAAGAAAGGGACGCTCAGCTGGTTTGGGCATGTAGAGCGAATGAATAAGGAAATGAGTGTAAGGAGAATATATGACGCAAATGTGAATGGTAGACGAAGTCGGGGTCGCTCAATGAAGACATGACACGACCAAGTGAATAAGTGAATCAGATACTTGAGTCGGGCGATGTCAGAATAATAGAAGAGCATGTATGAGACGATGTATGAATGTGAACGAAGCAAGGAATGTATGCCAAGATCGAGTTATTTGGCGGTCCGTCCTCTCTGCCTACCCCTGCGGGGAAACGGTTTGATGGTTAGTTAGTTAGTTAGTTACATTTTGAAATATCTTACCGGTGACCCAGAAGCAGAAAAAAATAGTTTGATTCGCTGTAAGTTTTTCAACATTATAATTGATTTGTTGGTGTTTACGAGTTATCTGCGTTTTGTACCAGATAAAGGGTATCGGACCGTTTTGTCTCCCAGTATTATTTTAAAGCATATTTAATATGTGAAATACAGACGCGTATAAATTATATTTTATTTATGGTGAGGATTCGAATATTTCTTTCCTCTTTAAATCAAAACTTAGTATTTGGAGTTGACTAACCAATTCGACGAGCGACATATAATACTTAATGAAAAGGTCTGTTCTATAAATTTTTGGGTTAATACTAGGTATATTTTATAATATTTATATATATATAGTGTCCAACACTTAATCATCTTTCACATTTGGGCTGAATTTCAATAAAGGTAGCTGTAATGCCATCATTTTTAAACTAGCGAAAAATTCATTCCAACAGGATGTTAATATTAGTTGCATAAATGAATACAGGGTATTTTAAACGCAATTTGAATTTTTTAGTTAGGACTTTACCGATCATCAATTCATTATGAAACTATTTTTTTAACGTGTTGAATTTATATATTATTTTTATTTGTTAAAAATATATATTATCATTATCTCAAATATTTTATCATTATTAAACTTTTTTACATATATCATTATGCTCGATTATTAGTTGTTGATAAATTTAATCACGATTTCAACCAAACTCAACCTAACTCAATAACTTCAAAACCAAACACTAAACCACAACTAAGACCTAACCACTAATGTGCCAACGTTTCAGCTTCCAATTTTCAAGATTAAAAGTATACTAGTTTCAATAAATAAAATAAACATTTTTCAAGAATTTAGATAATATTCTTTGGCGTACAAATTGAGTATTTCAAGAACCTTATTAGAGGCAGAAGCAAACAAGCCTCCTTTGAAAAATTAAAGAAGCCACGAAGAGTAACTACCATAAACCATTTCACGAATTTAGAAGCTTTTGAAAGCATTTAATTAGAAGCTTTCACTATTTAAAACAACGTTTCTTAAAACCAGTACAATATTCAGAGTACCTCGTACTATATTATAATGCTAAGAAATACAACAATTAATGAAGAACTTTTCTTACCAACTTTGGCTCTAACTCATCAAAACAGATTACCAAGGCTAAGAAGTATCATAAATACATATTATAGTTTTCTGTGGATATTTTTAAATTAGCATTACTGAAATAAATACGAAGAATTAATGAATTCTTATTAATCTAATCAATTTGCTTACTAGGTTATTATTACATGTATATTGCCATTATATTTTATTGTAATATTTTTCAATTTTTTCTCTTTGTCTCACTATTAAAACAGCTGTTTAATTTTTGTATATTCATTAGTCATACTTATTTCATTCTAACTGTATAAATACATCCCCGGTTCGCTTTTAGTATCTCCTACAGATAATTTCCCATTTACACTACATCTTTACGATTTTATGTATCACTTTTATATAAAAGCCTTTTTGGCGTACAAGTAAAAAAAATAATATTAGTTTATTCTCGACAAATGGCCAATCTGAGGCAAATTCAGGCGGTGTAATGGTTAAAGTTGATAGTTTAGGTGAAGTTAGAAAAATTAAGGTTGTGTTTAGGTTAAGTTATGTAAGGTTAGGTTAAAACGAAAGGTTTTGTTATATTAGGTCTATTGCATTTAAAATATTGCAGTTTAAATGGGTGTTTAAATGTTAGCTTCGAATGAAACATTATTCAAGTCAGGTTATTTATATAACTAGTCTAACTAGTCATGGTAATTAGCCTACTGGAATTACCAAAATATTTAGAAATTCGACAGTCAAAAACGACTTAGTAACAAATGTAATTAATATAATTGATTAAAATCCTTTAAAACACCCCGCTTCCCCTCCCTCATATGTTATGTATATAAACCGTATACTAAGAATAATTTTAACCAGTCTGAAGATGGCTCTAGCGAGCTGAAACCGGTTACGGTCAATAAAATTAAAGTGGAAAAAGTTTTATATTTGTTTTATTATAATATATTACATCATATTTCATGAAACAGGCAGCAGTCTAGAATATATCTAGCTTCGGTAAATGTCTTAATAATATACCATTTATTTTATAAACGTAAGCAATTCACAAATTTTATGATAGTATTTTTTAAATAAAGACAAGCATTCCCGGGTTACAAATAACCCGGGAATGAACAATGTTGCTTGTATAGTGGTGGGGGACTTACCAGTTGAAAAACTGAATTCACGGGTGGGATCCAAACGCGATAACTCATCCACTGGTCGGTCTTGAATGGTGAATTTGGTGTCCATCAACAGTCTACATATTGTTCAAGCTGGTCGCCAAGGCCCAAAGGCAAATGCTGGAGCACAAGGCTCTATGGTAGCAGTTGGCTTCGGTATAATGGCGCGCTATGTGCCAAGTTTGAGGGACCACTCGGTGGTCTCTGAGTAGAGCCGCACACCGGAGCCACACGCCACATGCACGCCACATTTACGTCGCCACAATATGCATGCTACATTTTTGCTTGGAGTAAATGTGTCGCGTACACGCACATCGGACGCACAGTTGTGGCTTATACAAAATTTCGACATCATCTGATGACACGGATTTCTTGATGTGGCAATTAATGAAAAAAATACGTTTTTGGGTTCATGATTAGGCAATTTCCGGTGATTTCAAAATTTAGCAAGAGTTACAGTTCGACGAAGAAAAGTTTTCATTGAATTTTTCGCCGATTTTGGTCCAGATGATTTCTGTAATTCGGCTATTGCTATAATCAGTGAGCCCATGGTTGTAAAATATAGGGTTTTATCAACCTCTGCAATAAACTCCACATAAAATTCAAAATTGTCTTTCATTTTTCAAACCACTGCACCACAAAAAACGAACGCGTTCGATCTTCAATACATGTGGCGCGGCCACCGTCTCGCCACAAACTGCACCCGCTACAAACGTATCCTTGGTGTGCGTGCTTGCGCGCCAATACAGGGGGGCGTTAAATGTGTCGCGTTTCAAATGTGGCGCCACAGTTATCGTAACACAAATGTATGTCTGGTATGCGGCCTCGCTGAGGAGTGAGAATGCCGGTCGCGGGGCGGAGACGCTGACCGTGGTGCGGGGAGCTTGGTTCACGGTCGCACATGTGAAATGGTCAGCTTGCGCCAAAACTTATGCGCGAGAACTCGCTTATTCCCGCGTCTCATAGCCTTTTTTGAAACTAATAATCCGTGTAACATAATAATATAAATCACTTGAATGCTTAGTCACTCCGTATATTTATCTCACAGGACTAGGGTTTATCTTGAACATTTTATGTCCTCGATGACGTATCGTACGAAGGACCGTTTTCTGTATTCGCCAGCTCGGAAACAAAGTCCTATTTGTTTTTATCGCGTTCCCCTCCCGAGTTGGCATTTCATAAATTTCCTATGCGCATAGAATAAATTTATCGCAAATTATACACGCTGTTAGTCTTTAAGACGGGAGGAATGCGAGCAATGAAAGTTACAAAGTGAAAATGTTCACGTTTACTCTCGTGCTTTGCGAAGTCGAGTTAATATCACGAAATCTCTCTCAAAGCTTTTGAGAGCTTTTTAAAGGATCCTTGTCAAAAATCTACTCACTCCACAGCGTTTCTTATTCAAAAGTATTATTTAAAACGTTTTACTTATTTGATACCACCTCACACATAAAAGAAAAATTGAACCCACAATTTGCAAAATTTTTGGTAATCCTTCTATGATATTTTCATATTACTCAAGATACCCAACACAAAAGCTCATCATTATGAACACCAACGTTGCTTGATAGTTTTCAGCATTTTTAAAATGTATGTTCCTTAAGTATTATTTTTTTTTAAATTTTCTATTTTCATACAAATGCTTTTGTACGAAAGTTTTTACATGATTTTCGACTACCAGACTAGAGACTAGACACCTTCCCTTATTGTGGTAGATTCTTGTATTTTTTAAAATTTGTTTTCAAGTGCACTTTTCATACACATTGCATTAAATGTGGGTCGAATAATGTGTTCGACTTTGAACTAGAAGAAAATTTGTTTTTTTACATAAGCTATATTTTAGAGTGTTTAAATACGTGCTAGATGAATATAAAAAAAAGAAAAGCTAGGTTAGTTTAGGAACACTGTAATTTCTTCAAATGGACCCTCTTCACCGATAAAAATCATCATAATTCTCGTGACTATTGCAATCTACTTGATGAAATTACAATTGCAATTCAGGAAATAAAACATACAAAACACAATCCATAATATCAATTGTTTCTAGTGGCTTCATAAAAGTTTTATGATTTTGAGTGAATAAAAGAATTTTTATCATCATAATTTTTTATTCACAATAAAGTATTTTGGCATTTGCAATCTGCGTATAGTCCACACGTGTGCAAATGTGCATAACATAATTGCATAATTATTATATTATGAATTAAAACCCACTAATTAAACATCCATCACCACATCACGATAATTTCAATTAACGAGTCCATACAAAAATAATTACCTAATATGATATCAATTAATTAATAATCATAACCTTTCGAGCGCGAAGTCAAAATTCAAAAAGGAAACAATGACTTTTTTGCCACATCACCCATTTCACGAGAGATCATAATTTATTAATTCAACCCACACAGGCAGTAGTGTTACTCAACGGTTTCAAAAGCAAGGGATTTGTAACCGGTCGATCATAATGCAACATTTGATAATGAATTTTAAAAATAATTTTGCCAGAATTGTGTTTCCCGAACAAACTTAGATGGAAAAAAAAAATTGTTTAATACATAGGAATATCTCATCAAAATCGTGGTTTCATCAATATTCACATGTTTCCAAAAAAATACATTTCTTCAATTATTTGAATAAAAATTACACATTTTCTGTTCCTTTTCACCTATTTAAAATTCGCGTTCTTGATTCCCCAGGTGGTTCTTTCTTTGGTATAGAAAGGGTAAATTTAGACCATATATTTTTTGTTTTCCCTCCTAAACATATAACCACTCTTCTATTTAATATTGCATCCTCTCCATTCGTCTCTCCGCCCATTTAAATCAAATTAATATATTTATATATATATATTCATCTCTTTGAATAGATGGCCTAGAACACCCTTGAAAAGTGAAAGTCAGACACATTTAAAAAAAAATGGTAAAATAGGTTGGGTTAGATTAGGCTATTTTTTAATAATTTTTTATTTTATAAAATATATTATAAACGTTTGATATCAGTGCTAGGGCACCTCACTGAAACGACCGTGTTGATTAATGGTTGTTCAGCTAGTTCATTTTATTATACATACTAATTTTTACTTGCTGATATGCATGGGTAATAAAGTAATTAAGCAATGTGAAATATTCCTGCGTAATACAAAAGTTTAATGAACTTCAAAAATGGAACTACTTATTGGAACCCAAATTATGTTATAAATTATTCATATTTTGTTATTCGAAATACATTTTTTTTAGTTTAAATGTTCGACAGATGCTTCCATGAATTAATAGATCGAAAATACGTTACTGAGGGAAAGCACGTGGTTTCACTGAAATAGGTGCACGGGACATTCTTTGGCAGCCATTTCATACACGTATTCTTTCTAGGAGCAGTGCTACATTTTTGTTCGGTTATTATTAATAAAACGTGTATTTTATTTTTATAATGTAGTTCCATGAGTACATTTGCTCTTTTGAAAGGCAGTGATCCTGAGGCAAATATTTGTTTTAATAAATCTTTCAGCTTCACAAATCCTACAATGATCATAATTATCATAATCCTACAATGATTATAATTATCATAATCCTACAATAATCATAATTATCATAATCCTACAATGATCAATCGTGACACGAGACTTCCAGAACTGTTCTTTGTTTATCCGCCAAAAACTAACTTTTTCATTAACTCCCCAATCCAAAGACTACATAGGCTTGGTAATAAATTCAGTTCCGTTGATATTTTCATTTATTCTGTACCAAAATTTATATCAGAAATTTTTTAAATTCTGACATAAATTTTATTATTATTATTCTAATATTTTCATTTGTTTCTAATTCTACTAATAATTTTTAATACAATAATAAATAACTTATGTAACTATAATAACGTGTACATGTAAAAGCCTTCAAGGCGTGAATAAATAAATAAATAATAACTCTTGAATCATTACGCTAGTATACGATAATAATGATGTCCATATTTTAAGTTTTCAACCATTGATGAAGACATAATTTCCTACTCGTAGTACATACTTTTGCTAGTTTTGTGTTTATCTGTAACAACGGTTTAGTAGGAAGAATAAATAGTCTTTTTGTTGTAAAATAATAATTGTTGTAAAATAAATATGCGTGTAGATTTTTGTATTTGTCCTAGATAACCCTTGCTTATCTGCACTAACAAATAAATAAAATATTGAAATTGTCTTGCGAATTAACAATAGCGACATTAAATTTAAAAAACCATGAAAGTTAATATTTTTGAATTTGAGAATTAAAAATAAAAATCTAACAAAATTTGATTAAAAAAAAGTAGTTCCCTTCCTCAAAAGGTTTGAAATCCTTGTCCTAAGTTATTAATATGCCATTTCCCATATTGTGTTGTGTCGACCTATATACTTTGATTAATGACGTGTTTTGTTTCCGAAATTCCAGCCACCTTATTTTCGCTGACATTTTCCGTAAAGAATGGGACTGTGGATCAATAAGTGAAGGAAATATTTAGTTATTTAGACCGTAATAAGCAAAGTTTTGTGAAATCAAAATGTTAAAAAATATACAAAAAAAAATTTTTTGTCTGTTTTTATATTTCTAGAATTGTATTGAAATAAAATACTTTCTCCAGTACATAATGTTACTTTCAATCGTGCCAGAACCGGTTGTAAGGTTAATATAAAACTCAAGTTTGTATTCCTGATTCCGAGCAACTCCATTGTAACTTTTAAGTCTGTTACATATCTCTCTCACTTATTTATCAGCAATAGGTACACCTTAAGTTTCAGTTTATATTATTATCGAAGGCATTGCTAGTGTAGATATTGTGAAAAAAAATACTTTGTTCGATTGATAGTTTCGCATTTGACCGCCTGCAGAAATAAGCATGCCAATATTTATAGTGCTAAATATAATATAAGTATATTATTTAAACAGTAGTGGCTCGGTTTGTGGGTTAGTGTTTTTTTGCGCACACAATTTTTTACACTTGCTTTTCAAAACAGGCGAAAAGGTCACACACAGGGAAATTTTAATACTCATTGATGAAATTTTGACCACTTGACGTTCAAAATTGTAGGAAATTTACCGTCTACATCAGATTTAAAAAAAACTCTGAAAAGTCCGGGCAACGCGAAGACATCAACTAGCTTATCGATCAATAAATATGAAGAAAAGTGTCTCTCGGCGTGGCGACGTTATTTTTTATACATATTTACAACTTATTCTGAGATTTATGAAATTTCACACTTGACCCTCAAAATAAGAGGGAGATTAAGATGAACGAACATTTAATTTACCGATATAGAATATAGAAACTGCCAACCCTGCTGCTTATACTATCTGTCCCTTAATTAATAAAAGACCCCTTCACGAGGAATAAGTCTTTATGTATTTCTCATTTTTATTGTGTTTCCATGATTAATTATTAGAACCAAGGTTTGGCCATTGTCAAAAGAAAGCTGCACACAGTTGGGTAGGCAATAAGCTGACAAGTATGATGGAACACCTTCCATTGTCCCTTATCGAATCAAAGCAATTTGAGTCACTGCTGCCCAAATTTACAAGTATAAAGTTAACAGTCGAAGGATTGAATAATTTAATTATATCATTTAAATTAGTGTTGCTAGGATTTCTAAAATTTTAGATAGATATCATTCACAGGGAGCCCAATACGCGCGGTATGTATTTTATAATAAATGAGATCCATATTTAGAAAGTTTTCGAGTAACTATTGCATACCCTTCTAATTATTAATTATCACAAGTTACATCCAGATATTTTTCTGTCAATTTTTTCTTTTGGATAAGACCAATAAATATTATAAAATACCTTACTAAATTGAATTGAATTGCAATTGTTTTAAAGCACTATGTCAATACAGAGCACAAAATACCTGGCTTCTGAAGATTTGAAATCAAGACAATATATTTTGTAAATCTCACTCCAACTGCCACGGAAACTTAAGAAAATTTAAAATAAAATGAATCTGATGCTAAAAAGATAAAATGTTTAATAAAGTTATGGTTGCTGATTCGTGAAAGATTCGAATGTGTTTTCTAATAAGTGTTTAAACAGTGAATGGCAAAATAATCTGAATCTACTCCACCGTAGATTTTAATGAGCTGATTCAAAGTAAAAATATTAATTTTCCAGATCAAATGCGTATAAAACCTTGGAGGACTTGGGTTAAATATACTTAGTAATAATAGTTAGTCTAAAAAAACAGACACTGTGGGCGGCTGTAATTATTATAAAAATAAATATTTTTATTTATTTATTTTTTTTAATCCATCAGTGGTGACGATCGCGTCAATGAGGAGACTTTGTCAAGAAACAGTTGAATTTCCCTTTTGAATCTCTCCACGCTGTTGTTTGTTGTTAAAAAACGATATAATTGTTAAACGAAGAAATCCGGTTCAGGAGCAATATACTCGCCTGCCCCTCCCCATCGGAGAACAATTGGTAAGTTTGTCCTAAAAAGGCAGCAAAATAGAACAATCTATGATGACGCTGTCTAAGTCATCTGGAACAGATCCACGAAATAACTGAATTCTTGATGTAGCCCAGAAGCAGTCTGAATAAGTAAGTGGGTGACGACATACCCTCTCTTCTGAACTGCAGGGTGTGAAGTCTCAGCAAGCCCAAAAGATAGTCGGATAGAGCCACGGATGGTAACCCTTTTTGAACTCTCTCCAATATAAGAAAGTAACCCAATTCACGAGGATTCCAGATAGCGTACCGCGGACCAAGGATAAGTATAAAATATTTGACAGTTCGGAAAACAAACCAAAGCACTTTTAAAGCCACTTGGCAAACCCCTTCAATATGAACACTTACTTTTACTTTCATACAAAATCCCAAAATTATTTATAGCTAAAACTAATTTGAGTATGATTGAACATAGTGCACCTATGGTAGGTGAGTCTAAATGCTCTGGTAAAAGTGATGACTACACATTGCAACAAAATGAAGCTGGTTTCGTGACTCCATTCTGAAATGTTATCAACGCCAGCTTGAAGCCGGGGGTACATCGTCAATATTTCTAATTAGTAGAAGTAATAAAATCGTCAGCAAATAGGGAAAAATGAGATAAACGGATAACTCATTGACAATGTCTTAATAGAAAAGAGAAGACGCCATTGCGTTGACTCTCGGGAACCCCAGAAAAACAATAAATTCACCGGATTAAAAGATTCCGTGTGTGATAAATTGCTTTATGGTCTTGAGGTAGTTTTTAAAAATCTATAATGTAAGTAACTAAAAAGTATATAAGATAAAACTATACGCAAGTAACTACTTGAAATATTGAGCGGAAATTTATTAAATAATATTATTTCTGGCAGCCGTCATACACCAAAAAAAAATTGCAATATAATTTTCATCCACCTTCTTTTGCCTACATATGTACTTTGTGATATTTGATGGCCTCAGTCAACTGAATCTGCAGTTGACTGAGGCCTTGACGAGTTTATCCTTAAAAGGCCTATGCATAATATGTTTCTCTTTGCAATTTTACTGAAAATAAACACCGTCACTCTCAGCCCTTAGTGATTTCGACCACTTTAAAAAGCACCTTCAAGTTATTATGAAATAAATTTTAACACCTCAATAAGCAGCCTATTCTACGAAGAATTGGTGTTTAGGAGTACGAGAGTTATTAAACCTTGTTCTTTGTGGAACACTACTTCTTTGTTTTCCTCTATATTAAAAATAATTAATATTATTCTCCATCATGGAATATTCTGGCACTTTCTTAGGTGAAAGAAAATATATAACAAGGGACCTGTCAAAATGACATTAATTGATTGTATAAAAGCCTTCTACGGCATGTAATAAATGTCCTTAGATTGGTATTTGTCAATGTCCTGAGATGTCTGAAAATTCCCTGAAAGCACCATTAAAGAATTAAGACAATACCAGGTAAGAACACTAAAAATTATGCTTAAGTCTTTTATCGTCTCGAACTGAAGTTTGTTCAATATAAAAGTGCGTGCTTAATTCAATGTTGACTGATTCAACGGAAAAGAGCATCCAAATTATTTTTTCACACACATATTATATTTTTTGAAAGCTGCCTGAAAGCCAGCTATTTTTAGAAGAACAAAATAGTTCTTGGAAAACTTTAATTGCTCTCTTCCAAAAAAATAGCTAGAATCAAAAACCTTCTAGTACTGGTAGACGTGACATTAAGAAACTGTCTAGAAAAAATTTCAATAACAATAGCTGTTCTTTTTCATTGTTTTAATACGCATTTTTAAAAACTACGGAGAACTCATAAAAAATTTGCGTAGGCCAGAAATTTCATCTTGAAGCTCGCTTTCGTGAATTAGTTTTACAAAAAATATCTAAGCTCTATACACGATCAATTATAGTTGAAAAAGTACTCGTTCAACGTTTTGTGAAATACTTCCACTTTATATGCAAATATCTTAATAAAAATCTTTGATTGGCTGTCATGAAAAATATTCTTGTGATTCGTTTTGCGAAATATTTGTACTTTATGTGTACACAAATTATGTTCACAAAAATCTTTTAATTGTTAATATTTATAAACATCAATTTTATTAGAACAACTTTTGAAGATTAAACACATTAATGTAATATATCATTGAAGAATAAGATAATACAAATAAATCTAAACGATACACGAAACAGAACAAGACACAGAAATATAATAATAAAAAGGTGACGGTCGCACCTGTAGGAGTGTCTGGGAAACAGCACCTTTGCAATATTCCCGTTCGAGCGAGTACTCCCTTTTATTTTTCTGTGTCTTGTTCTATTTTATGTTTTGTTAAGATTTTTAAGTATTATCTCCTTTTTCAAAAATATACTTAAAAAAATTATTGAAAACATTATTTATTATTATATTTCGGGTTACGGGTAAAAATGAAAGTTTCAAAGTTTCTCTTGAGAAATGTTATTTTTGCAGTTATTGTATTTTGACCAGAGAACTATAGTTTAATCATTTGCAGCAGTGTGATAACTCTCAAATAAAACGCAAAAGCAAGTAGAAATTGACTTTTCCCAATACATTTTCTAGAAACAACTAATAGTTACGTTGCATTATGTGTGTGACCAATAAATTCGCCCTTTTTCGATTAATGTGGCTGTAAGTTCCAGTTTCTTATCTCAACCGTTTCTAAAATCTTAAACTCTCAGCCCCAGTAAAAGAATTTTGTATGAAACTCCGTTCCATTGGTGTAAACAGTAATATTTCAACATCCTTATCAACGCTGTTAATCGAAACTGTTTTATTTTGCCGACAGGGGTGCAAATAGCGCCATAAAACAGGTTAAGTATTCTACCAACGCCGGAAGGTACTTGAAAGTACACTTGTTTTCCTGGTGGAGTACATTCTAAGTGCAAGATTGATTTTTAAATGCTTTGGATACTTGTCCTGGAAACCATTAAATGGTGTAAGTTTTAGAAATTTATAAAATAGATATGTGCATAAATGTACATTGTCTTCAATTTATACCATCAAAGTTTTCAAGGATACAACATTTTACAAATTCAATGAAAGTATTTTTTTAAAGAAAGACAAATAATATTCCCGAGTTATGAATATCCGGACAATCTTTGAAAAACTCCTATTATCACCATATTAAGCGGAAAATGTTGCTCCTGTCATGATGGAGGACTTAGCAAGCCGGAGAATTGAACTCACGATGCCTAGGTGAGACCCAAACGCGATGCCAACTCAGCCACTGACCCATTCATATCAAAATAAATAATCAGTACGGCTTTTGTCAGAATGGCGTGATATAGTAATATTATTAAAATAGAAATACTTCTAAATATACAACTTTTTTTCACAAATTAATTTGATGCGACAGACATAGGCATAGAAATGCGTGGACTAAGAACATTTTAAGGTCAATAACATGTGTAGATGCAGTACCTACAAGTAGTATAAACATAATACACAACGAATGGTTTCCTTTTGATTTCAGTACATAGATAAGTAATATAACAAAATTTGAAGAGTTCGTCTCTTATAAGATCTATTTCAATAATAATATTAAATGCATGCGCACATTTTTAAAGGGTTCTAAACAAGACACCAATTTTTTTTGACAGATTAATGAATTCATAGAAAAGTTGAAGGGAAAACCTCTCTGGATTTGAGAATAGTGGAACATTAAAAAGAGGTATTGAAGTTACTGAAGAGATAATATTCTATGGTGGAGGTTATAAATTATAAGTGATTATAGCTTCGGTGATAGCCGGGGTACCACGGACATAAACACGGACGTAAATTGGAGGAACGACAGTTGAGATGGTATGGGCACATAAGACGGAGACCACCAAACCACGCAGTGAAGCAAGCAATGTCTGCGGAGCTTCATCGACAGTCATCTAAAGAAAGACCAACGAACTCCTGAATGACTCAATGCTCCAAAATATTACAGAGAAGCGGCCTGGTTGAAAGCTATACCCAAAACCAAAGAAGATATAGCCTGAGAACGAAAAGAGCTGACCTCAACAGTCTATCTACCCAATGAGTTGGGACAGTGCAAGAAAGAAGAAGGTTGTGGTAAAAAATATGCGTTGCGAAGAAAATTGGTAGGAGAGAAGGCGTGAAAAAATTATGTAAAGCAAAATAACCCTGTGATGTAACGAAACAAATCTGCCGATAGTTTTCTATCTTTCAAATGTGAAATAGAACCAACGAATTTTATCAATGCAAGAAGGTCACTTAAACTGCTGTTATTTTGTTTCAGGAAAAGGTGGACGAAATCCTTAAAAGACAAAAGGCTTTTGTGTTTCGTTTCAAAATAACGACAGATTTTTAAATCTGTAAATAATCAACTTATAAACAATACAATTAAAATCTAACGACAGATTTTCACATAAACATAAAATTATAACAAAAAAGTAAAAGTCCATTACCCGTGGACTAAAATATTGGTATTAAATACAAAAATGGCATAAATGATTTTAAAAATTATATAAAAACACAAACAAATGACAATAATTAAGAAAACTATTAAACTACGAAACAAAACATATTATATTAAAAAAATAATCCTCACTGCACAACAGTAATAATCACTAACGTATACCTAGGGCTAAACTTGACGCAACATACATCATAGCAACAAGCATCAACCACAACTAAAGTCATCAACACATTTTTACAGGCTCTGAATATAAAAGCGTTTTTTTTAAGATTAGTAGAACATTTATGAAGATGAAAAAGTGATTTTTCTCTAGTTCTAACGCTTGAGAAAGTTAATTAACAAAATTTTTCGAAATCCTGATAATTTTTCAAAACTTTTCCTCTGGCGGTACGAACAATCAATATTATTGGCGTTATCATTATTATTTGTCTGGTATTCATCCTCCGATTTGACGCTGTGTTACGTTGGAACGTGTAAATGGTGATTTTAGGAATTATTCAAAAGCACGCCCACTGAAAGTGGAAAACGTTAGCATGAAATACCCTAGTTTGAGCACGCAAAACATACACGCCAGCCTCGGAAATGCCATGAATTTTGAATTTAGTTGATTACAATCTGTGATTTGGCATTTAGAAACACCATCGGTTAGCACAGTATCACACAAACTCACCGCTCTAATTAAATTTGTGTAAATTACCACACGGTTTTTCTGTAAATATTTTTTTACGTTAACTCCACACAGGATATCCTGAGGAAAATAATTTATGTCGAGGATGTCGGAGAATTTTTTTGACTTGAAGAAAGAGTGAACATGGGTTTTGAAGATACCTTACAGGTATTTAACATCAATGGTTACACTTAACGCATATGATTGTATGATTTGTGAAGTGTGCACTCTCCTACTTAGAACTTTATTTTGTATAACGTGCCATAAAGCACCAGAAACGTGCAGCAAACATGGCACCAATACGCCAGCATTATGGGCACTTTCACAGCAGTTTTCGAGCACCATTTGATAGTCCGTTCGTTTTTATCATCCAGTCTACTCGCCGATAAAGCAAAAGAACATTAAACTTGACTTGGGAGTCAATACTAACAAAACTACTGTACTCCTGAGTATAGTAGTTTATGTACAAGATTATTGCTTGTGTATTGGACGCATCAAAAATAAGTTCATTTTATAAGAATTTAGTTTTTGTTAAGAAGCTGAGAAAAAAACGAAAAATATGTAAAAAGAGCATTGTCGAATTGAATCGCGAATCTAAGGGCGCCCGCAAACGAGAGACGTTAGTCGGAGCGACAGTTGAAAACTACACCAACGTTAAAAAAAGTCTCTCCGGTGCCGCGTCGCTCGCGTGCGAACCTCTATAACTCCATATACCGTAATGGATTTTTATGCTCGCAACTCTCGCTAAGTCTTTCATCTGCGAGCGTAACTAAAACTAAGTTGATGAACGTCGTTACACATTCAGCATTTGAACATTTGCGGAATACCTAGTGGGGAACGGGTTTGATGGTTCGTGGTGACCTATCAGGGGTGCCCGGGTTCACGGGTTGGGGTTTGTCTGGGTCTTGGCGGCGGATACGTCTGCCCACCAGCTGCATGGTAGACCGGATCGGGAGAGAATGGTTGAGGGAATTCCTTTGACTTCTCCAGCCGTACTCTCTCGGAACATTGCCTTGCGCCGCAGTTTGACGGCCGGCGTAGTCCAGCGGTGAAGCTCTTGACTCGCAATCCGAAAGTCATGGGATCGAATCCCGGCTTTGCAAATAAATTTTATTTGATTAATTTGTGTTATTTCCAATTTATTCATTTCAAATAATATACAGTAAGTATATTTGCGGCACGTTCCAGAGTGGAAGATACTATCAGTATTGCCCTGGTGAAAGACAACCATTCAGAATTGAAACGTTGCTTGAAATAGCTTAAGCCGTGTTTGGTGACCAGATCTGAATAGCCAGGTACCTACCCACCTTCCTCTTCCCTACCCCCTTCCCCTCCCCACTACCTTCAGCCTCATAACATATCCCAATAGGGGATGCCATAGCCTCACTGGCTCCAGACGGGAGCAGTTGCGACTCTTGTGCGGTATTCATATTAAAATAAAAATAAATGTGGGAGGGATGGATTCATACGTCCGTCACTTCTGACCCCCAGATTCCTGCCCCCTCCCCATATTACCCTTTTCCTTCGCAGAACTTCCTTTCCTAAAAAGACCCTCCTCAGCTAAAAAGTGATTAATTTTGAATTTTGAATTTTTTATTCAGCAAAAATAAAGTGTAACAATTTATTTCACGCATAGGTTGATTTAATAATATTATTTTACACGACATCCTTTGAACACACATTATATTACATATAAATTTAATATCTCGACTTTTATTCTTAAATTTTTCTAACGAAAGCTATAAGCCTTTTCAAAACTTCATTGTATGTGCTTTGGCTAGAAAATATATTGAAAATACGTTAGTTTTCTTAACGTGATATCAATTCTCATATTACAGCGTCTTCAAACATTCTGGACCGACTGTAGAAAAGCTGAATAAGTCTCCCTCACAATGTTATTTATGGACTCGCTCATATAAGCAGGACTCTCTCGTGGAAGTAAGGACTTGTTGTTAAGCCTGTATTGAAGAGAACATTTAATATCCTTTATCCTATATTGAATATATGAGTGAACAGTAGATCCTACACGGTGGCCTGAGAATATCCGCAAACAGTTTAATACGCTATTCAATCATCATTGTGGAAATGCATTATTAAAATATATATTTATTGTCTAACATACATATTATAACCAATGGCTCCGAAGCATCTCATGCACGTTTAATAGGAAAATAACAAGTAGGTATCTAATGCTTGTTTAATGAAAAAAATATTTAAAAAAAAACTGTTTAATAGAGGTAAAAACAAAGACATTATTTTTTATTTAATTAAAATGACTCTACAAAGTGAATTTGCGATAATTAAAGATTTTTTTAAAATTTAAATCATTTTTAACGGAAAGTACTGCAGTGTCTTGTGTAAACCACCTGGTTTTATCTTGAAAATAATTTGAATTTGATGAAAAATAAATTTCGGGGGTTGAAATATAAGCTGTAAGAAAGTGATGAATATACATTATAACTATTCAGTTTGGTAGAATAATAACATTAAATTCAACATTTTAACCCTTGAGTTCTTAAAATAATTTTACCCGGTCTACACCCCTTCTTTTTTTTACATGAGCTCCACACAGGAGGCCTTGAGAAAAATAATTTCCCACAGGGCCTATGTCATCTTTGGGGATGCTGTGTGGAGGGTTTTTTTAAGGAAAGGAAGGGGAAAGGAGTTCTGGGAAGGAAAGGGGTTTAAGGGGTGGGTAGGAATCTGGGGTTCAGCGTGTCCTAGTCATCCACCTTCGAGGCCTAGACAAACTTCACCCCATGAACCCGGGCGCCCCTGCTAAATCACCAAACGTAGCGAACCACTTGGGATAATCTATGGCAGAGGTGTTGATTATCCAATAAAGGTTCCCGGGGCGGCGGTTCCCATTCCCGCCTTCTAAAGGAAACTTACAATTATTATCATACACCTCCCTCACACGCTTAAAAAAAATGAAACGCAATTCCCATCGCCGTAGCTGAGCCGTAAAAAGATATATCTATTTCCCCCATAGGAAAAATGTAGTAATTTAGAGGAAACAGACACACGTATATGGCGTATCTCATATTTTGTCTCACTATTATTTAATGTGTCAGAAAGGGCTGCAGCATTATAAGGATAAAAAACGTACGTTTAATGCTTTTTTGTGCCATCACGGTACCGTAGTCGCGGAATGTCACGGTAATATTAAAAGCGCACTTTGGAAAAGAACCGATGGAAAAAATTGAAAAAATTAATAGATTAATGTATATTTAATAGTATTAACGATCCCTTATTATATACAAATTTGCTACATTTTCAAGGACACACGGAAAATGATTTTGAGTACGTTGCAGATTTATCGGCCCACCGGGTAGGAGTATAATATATTATATTAAAGAAGGCAGCATATCGCCGAGTAACATAGAACCGGCCTTAAGCGTGAAGTTATATTGTGTAAATGTAGTCCTTCGTAGAATACGATATTACCTCCCCTGGATATTAAATAAAGTTTCAACCGACCGGCCCTACAACTTCTATTTAATATCTACCAATAAGGAACCTTCTCGCAATAATTCGTGCATTTATTTATTAAACGCCTGTAGGACTTTTGCAGACGTAATATAAGTCGAACATTTACAAACATTACATGCACAGAAAAACATTTCAATTCATACATTTTATAATACAACATCGTTTTACAAACATAATACATAAACATATCAGTTTTATTTATGACGGCCGGCGTCGTCTAGCGGGAAGGCACTTGATTCGCAATCTAAAAATCACTGGATCGAATCCATTATAATAAATTACATTTAATTAATTTGTATTATTTCACAAATAAATCATTCAAAATCATATACTTACTATATTTTCGGCAGGTATCTTCTTGAGTGGAAGATACTCTCAGTATCGCCCTGGTGTAAGACCAGCATTCAGAATTGAAACGTTGCGGAAATGGCTCAAGCCGTGTTTGGTGATCAGATCTGAATGTCAGGTACTTCACCACCTTCCTCTTCTCCGTCTCCTTCCCCTGACCGCTACCTTTAGCTTCACCTTTAGCTTCACCCCAATTGGGGATGCTATAGTCTCACTGGCTCCAGATGGGAGCAGTTGGGACTCTTGTGCGGTATTCATATAAAAAATAAAAATCACAACTAAATATTTTTGTTTCGATGCCGGACGAAGAGGTTTTGAAAATATCGAAAAGGTCTGTATATGTTTTTCATTGTGAATACCTCGCAAGAGTCCCAACTGCTCCCTTCTTTAGCCAGTGAGACTATGGCGTGCCCAATTGGGGTATGTTTTGAGGCTGAAGATAAATGTGAAGGTGAAGGAGATGGGGCAGAGAAAGGCGGGAAAGTACCTGGCTATTCAGATCTTGCCACCAAACACAGCTAAAACTATTTCAAGCCACGTTTCAATTCTGAATGGTGGTCTTACACCAGGGCGATGCTAAGATCATCTACCAATTTGGAACGTGCCACAAATATACCTTATATTATTTTTAATGATTAATTTGTGAAAATACAAATAAATCGAATAAAATTTATCTGCGCACGATAGAGAACCCTGCCCTCGATCACGGAGGCTATCAACCCGTGTATTGGCAGTTCGTTGATATCGCACTTGCGGTGAATATTGATCTTATAACAGACCTATTTGCTCTAGTCTAGACTCTAGAAGATCCTGAATTAAAGCATCATAAACAAAATTTATCTAGAAATCCAGAATATTTATCACAAAGGAGTAGCCGTTTTAAAAAGATCCTCGTATCTGAAAACACAATATGCCTAGTTTATTGTAACCATAAAAACTTAAAGAAGTCTTACACCACCTTAGATTGATGATAAAACATGTTGGGTTTTTTTAAAGCCTTATACAACAAACGCTTTGCTTCTTGTACACGGCATAACGGAAGAAACAAGATTTTTTTATTACACGTAAAATATACGGTCTATTTATCTCGCCTTTACGGGTCCCCGCTGCCTATATAAAGGGCCAGGTATTTTATATACCAAACAGATTATCTTATACATGCACCCATTTACATGACATAACTCACCTGTTATTTATTCTGACGGAGGCGAATTCTGAGATAGGTTACGTTATTCAAAAGCTTGTCCACATTTTTGGGATAGACTAACATTTCAGGGCCTTTCTATAATTATTTTCGTATGCCTAAAATTCCACAATTTTATTTTGTATAAAAAATCAAACGATTTCTCATGTTTTTTAAACACGATACAAGCGTCTTACAGCGAGGTCTGTTCGATGATTACTTTTTAGCAAATAGTGAAAAGAACGATGGGGGGTGTTCAGATTCATTGCATTTATTTTTAATATTATTTATTCAACGCTATTCATTTTAACAATACTTTAAGATTATTTTACCGTGTGACTGCACCTTTGTAGTAGAATTTTTTTAAATAACGCATGTTAACCTCAGATTTTTTCTTTGAATTTAAATATGTTAACATCTGTCAAACTTTTTAATTAATATCAACTCATGTCAGTTTTTTTTCTATATTCTAATAAAACAAATATAAAACCTTTTTCCACTTTAAAAGCCGTTAACCAGCGGCCGAGAATTTAAAATTGGTCGAACAATCTTGCGATTGCACCCTACGGTACAGGGCGGTTCCGATGAGAAAGATTAATTATTCTCCATACTAGCATTTTAATATAATGACTCAATATCGATTTTATTTCATTCCAAATTTGCTTTGATAAATACCCACATTCAAAAATGCTCAAACTCGTGAAGATAAAACAATTAAAATTTTGTACTTTTTGTAATTATTGTTTGATCATAAGTATTTATAATTTTTCAATCATGTCTAGGCAAAATAAAAATGTTAATTTTGTTTTTAAAAGATTAGTTTGTAAGACCGTAAATAAATATACAAACTGAAGTATTTTCGTCACAAATCGAGGGCGCAGATCTTTTTTTATGATTTTATTTTAATTAAAATTAAAATTCTGAAAAAATTGTTTCACAAATAATTTATTTATTTATTTTATTGCATGATTATATGACTTGAAATGTATGTTGTAAAATACAAAATTTTGTTTGAAAATTTAACAAATCTGCCAACGACCTACGGTAAAAACTTATTGTACTAAAAATAAACATATTTTCTCGAAATTTTAAAAATTGCTTCACTTTTGTCTGGTTATTATCTTAATTAGTTTTAATAGTTTTTTTTCTCTTCTCTGAAAATGACTAGCAGACGGCCTTCGTGGTCGAGGATAAGACTCTCAACTTGCAATCCGAAGGTCACGAGTTAACATTTTTACTCAGTTATTACAGGTAAATTTTATTTGATTGAATTATGTTATTTCACATTTAAATATTAGGTGTACTTGGAGCACAATCTAGGGTAAAAAATTCTCTTAGTGCCCCTTTCATACAGAATTGAAACTTAAACTCTTCAAAAATGTCTTTAGATTAGAACCCTTACTCTTACTCTTCCACACAACACACCTAATTGAGAATGCGGTTGTCTTACTGGCTGAAAAATAGAACGAAATGGATTGAATCTACTAAAGAGCTGACTAACTCACTTTACTAAAATTGTGGTGTTTGGACGCGTTAAGTAACTAGTATACTTGCTACTTGACTAAAATACTCGCCAAATGCGAACGACTCTAGTCAAACAGTGTACACCTATACCTATCTCCCTTCAAATTATATTGCACCATGGAGATAAATTAATTTGTAGCAAAAAAATTTATTCCGTATAGGCGCATCTACGAAAAACTATTAAAGAACAATTAAAAAGGAATTAATCTACCTACCAAGCGGTTCGGGTAAAATGATAACCGTAGAAGCAGAAGTTTTGTAAAGGAAAAACTGAACACCGTCGGAAGTTTTTGCTAGGAAATATGTAAGGATTAAAATAAAATTAATTAAAAAACGTATTCATGTTCATAAAAAATAAGCTTTCCTTACGAATATTTACATTTAGAGAGATTATTTTTCAATAATACTTCATTTTTAATCTAACGAATATCTTTGAAACAAAATGTCTGCCACTCAACAAAATATTGGCATATTATATTTTCAAATCTGTATTTCCGAATTTAAAAATTTTAAAGTGATCTCCTCAAAGTCACCAATAAATAGAATTAACTCAAAAGTCGACAAATAGCACTCGATCAAAATACCAATTGTTCTTTTGAAACTGCACTTCGCTCTTGAGGACAAACAGAAATGGGAAATATTGGAAGAAAACAACGTATTTCTGATGATAAGAAAGGCTCTCAGCTTTGAATGTAGTTGTGGACCCCTAGTAAGCGGAACACACGTTTTTATTATATTTTTCTCTTTGTCGAAAGCATTTCTACTGTCTCAGATGGAATGGCGGAAACTCTTAGACCAAAAAATGCGAAACTTTATGCCATATCTTTGCCAAAATAACACCGAAAAAATATCCAATACAACATTAAAAAATATAACACATCTTATAAAAATTCGGAATGCAATAATTAAAAAAGAATTCTTTGGGAATCTAACGTTGGTGGGTGGAATTTGCAAAGTCAGCGGACACCAGTCAGCTGCCACCAAAATGAAACAGATAGAGCGCGACGTCGCGTAGCAGCTTCAATAGAATTAGTAAATGTATTTTTTATCATTTATGACATTAACATGCTAATTGCTAACGTTCCTTAGTGCAATAATGAAAAGTATTTGATCCAAAAATTGATCGTGTCATGTTTTTCAGGGATTTCTTTGATTCCTTTTCCCAAATATCTCTGCGTCGTATTTCTTTTTTCTTCGTGAATTTGGTGTACGTGTTCTTTTATTTTTAATTTCCACATGTCCATTACTATAATTTAGGAAATTTCCAGTATCCGAATACCATAGACGTATATTTAGATCGCATGAAGACCAAAAAAAAATTGTCGTTTCACTTGCTTTTTAATTAATCCTAGGCAATTCACGGCGATACAAAAATTTATAAATACATGTATAAAACATAAAATTGCTTTCTCGGAATCATTAAAATAGGATTATTATATTATCATAAAAATGTAATTGTAAAAATTTTATCATCTATAAAAACCTTATTTGATTAATTAATTCGGTTATTTACGACTTAATAGTAGCCGATGTCTGGCAAATTTAAAAATATTTCGTAATTGGATAGAGTGGCCACCGCAGTGTCGTCTGTTCCTCTCTCCCGTTTGCTCCCACCCCTCGCAATTCACCCCCCCCGGCAATCCCGGGTCTCTTGCCACCCATTTTTCAACCCGTCCTAACCGCCTGAAGCCTCCCAGAATCTCCCGAAACCTCCCAAAACCTGCCCAAACCAAAACAAAAACTCCTCGCAAATGCCTTCTGAATTGCGCCCGAAATGCCTCCATTCTCCCCTAAGCCACCCTAAACACCCAATTTCACCCAATTCCACCCTAGTCTACCTTATTCCACCCCACCAATTCGAATTCCTACACTGATATTTATTCGTGTCATAATGTAGCGGTAAAAAAATAAAGGAGCGACTGAAAAATATTTTTCAATAACGTTGCTATCCGTTTTAATGGCAGTCCTCATAAGTTTCATTGTTCATTGTTCAGTGTGCAAACAAACATTGAAAAAGGAATCAGACATTTATACATTATTATTATATTTTATCAATAACGATTCCGTACGTGTTTCCAGATTTAATTTGTATTTTATATATTATTATTTTTTTACATTATTCCCCAAATGTAATTTTTCGACACAGTGGTTCAATGCAGAAATTACAGAAAATGTTTCCTGCTCGACATTGAACGTATTTGTTGAAACTGTGTAATGTGTTTCTCTAAACGAATTTCTTCCACGAATATGACCCATAAGTAAACACATGAAAATTCAACGTTGGCACCTTTTTCATCTTGTATTTTACAATTCAATTTTTTTCAGTACTGTTGTGTTTATATAAAAAATGTCGGACGACATAAAGGGGATTTAATCATATTTCGAATACCAACATTCCTAAAGCTTTATTTTAATATCACAACAATAAAATTTTATGAAGTTGTTTGCGCGAAATGAATAAAAATTGATGCTCAAAATGCCAAAAATAACCTAAAACAAATTTCGCAATCAGGCCTCATTGTGTGAGCTTCCAATTCATTTCAAATTCAAAATGCAAATATTACATAATAACCATCAAATTTGGTCATGTGTGTCTATTCTGTTTGTATTTATAACTAAACGAGTACGCCTATCGTTGATTCACCAATAAATTCAATGCTTTTAATCCATTTTCGGCGGCATGAAATGCAATTTTATTGAAACTTTTATCATTTATATAGTGATAACTTTATTCATGGTTGACCCGGCCGAACAAAACACCTCTTTTGAGCAAATGGTACACACTAAGTTCTGTTCTGCTGTACAATAAGGAACTCCAGTGAAAAATATTATGGCTTTAAAAAAATATGTTCATATAGACCAAAGACCTGAATATATAAGTTTTATTAAATAATATTTTATGATTCGGTTCCGGTCGTTAAACTAATAAGACGTATGTCATCGATATCTGCTTTAATTTACGGAAATTCAGTGCAAAATAGTGTAATCAACTGTGTTTTATGCTCAAAATAGTAAAATAGTGTAATCAACTGTGTTTTCTGCTCAAAAGCGTAAAATAAAAACCAAAACAAAGAGAATCAAAACAAAACACAGTTAAATCAACGTTTTGTGATAAATTTACAACAATAAAAATTTATAGCATAACCAAAAATAGTGCAAATCATAGACTAAAGTGAAGTTCGCAATAATCAGTGATACCAATATCACAACAAAGTTTTGTGTTGCCATAACAATAAAAATATCCCCAAAAATGGAGAAAAAAGATATGGAATGGCTAATAACAATGTTAGATAAGAAACTGAATAACCAAACTCTTCTTATAACAAATTCTGTAACCAAAAATGTAATAGAAGCGCTTGATGAGAAACTGAGATGTATTTCAGAAGAAAATAATATCCTAAAAGTAAAAATATCTGAACTACAACAGGAAGTGAAATTCTTGAAAAATGATAAAAGGAAAAACAATCTGGTATTTTTCGGAGTTGAAGAAACAGGAAAAACCGAAGGTGAGCTTGTTGATTGCATAAAAGATGCCATAATTGAATCAGGAACATACTTTGAGAGCAACGAAATTAGCAATATATACAGAATTGGGAAACGGATCAACAACAAAAATCGCCCTGTAATAGTTTTTATCACCACTTTATGGAAAAAGCATATCATTCTACGAAATAAGTCCAAACTTCCCCAAGGAATATACATCAAGGAGGACTACTCTAAAGAAGTGTTAGAAAAAAGAAAGCAATTGCAATTACAAGTTGAAGAAGAAAAGAAAAAAGGAAACATAGCATTCATAAAACATGATAAATTAGTAGTGAAGAAAAACAGAGACAACAACCCAGAAAAAAGGAAAAGAGAAGAGTCAGGTTCTCCAAACTCCTCAAATCAAAAGAAGACGACAACTGCCACCTCACACCGGCAAATTAATTCCTCAACCAAAACCCCAGGAAAAGACATTATAAGACCCAACATACTCTCCTACGTTGAACGAGGAAAGTCGGCTTCACTATCGGATATTCCAAAAAACATGTAAGCTGCATCGACACCAGGAACCATATTATCACAACATTAACAAAACCAACTTTTTGTAAAGACACCCCAATCCGGCCGGTCACCGTGGGGGAAGAAGACTACTACCCTCCAACTAGATTTATAAATAATCAACCACATACCCTTTCCAAGAAAACCTGTCAAAACAAAAATATAATACACATCGCAACATATAATACGCTCTCTTTAAGAACAAAGGAAAGCCTAGCGGAATTAATCTTAGCTTTAGAAAACATACATTGGTCGATATTAGGACTGAGTGAAGTACGACGCCTAGGAGAGAACATAGAGGACTATGGAGACTTTATGTTATACTACAAAGGAGAAACACCGGGCCAATACGGAACAGGATTTTTGATAAACAAAGAATTAAAACCATATATTGATGAATTTATTGGGATCTCAGAACGTATTGTAATGCTTAATGTAAAGCTACCGCCTAAAAATGAAAAGTGGTCAATTGTTCAAGTCTATTCTCCAACAGAAAAATCTAGTAAATCAGAAATCGAGTCCTTTTACTCTACACTGTCAGATGCAATAAAAACCCACTCGCACAATAATTTAATAGTAATGGGGGATTTTAATGCCAGAACAGGCGAAAGAAAAGACGGAGAGGAAATTGTGCTCGGTCCATATTCTTCAGGAATAAGAACAAGAAATGGGGAAATGCTGATACAATTGGCTTACGAAAACAACTTAAAAGTACTAAATAGTTTATACAAAAAGCGTAAGAACAATAGATGGACATGGATACATCCGAATGGCTACCATAAAAACGAGATAGACTACATCTTAACGAATAAAAGTCACAAGTTTCAAGATTGTAGAGTTATAAACAATATAAATTTTAACAGCAACCACAGAATGGTTAGAGCTAAATTACAAGTTCATACACTCAAGAAAAACCGACCCTTTATGGTGAAGAAAATCAATAACATAGCATTGGAAAGTACAGAAATATTAAGAGAAAAACTAGAAAACTTCATAGAAAACACAATAGATTCTGATATACAAAACAAATACAATAAGTTTGAAGAACTTCTGTACGCAAATAAAAGAACCAAACATGAGGGTGAAAATAGGACAACAAAATGGATAGGAAATCAAACTAAAGAACTCTTACAATCTAGAGCAGAACTAATATCAAACCCTAAGAAGTCAAAAACCACAAGAAAAGAAATAGCCCAAATTAGTAACAAAATCAAAACTCAAATGAGAAAGGACCATCAGAGATATAGATTGCAATTACTCGAAGAGTGCATACAAAGAACAGGAGGCAGCAAAAAAGCAACCAAACAACTATTAGAGAAACGAAACTGGATACCAAATTTAATAAATAAGAACCACAAATATGAAAAGCGTCGCCCAGAAATCATCTCTATAGCTACTAGCTTTTTCGCCGAACTGTATGAAAGGAAAAATACTATACAAGCAACAAGCCTAACGGGAGGAAGCGAAGTACCGGACATAATCTCTGCAGAAATAAATAAAGCTGTGAAATCTCAAAAGAAAGATAAAGCTCCAGGATCAGACGGCATTACCAATGAGTTCCTCATACTAAATAAAGACTACCTAATGCCAATTCTCAAACACCTTTTTAATAAAGTACTACATAGTGAAATTATACCCAACCAATGGACAATGTCGACTATAAAACTTTTGCACAAAAAAGGAGATAAAAATAACATAAATAATTATAGACCTATCAGCCTGTCGTCAAATATCTACAAAATCTTCGCTAAAATAATACTTGGCAGAATAACCAAGACTCTAGATGAAAGTCAGCCAAGAGAACAGGCAGGATTCAGAAGCGGATACTCGACTTTAGACCATATTTATGTTATCAAACAATTATTCGAAAAAAGTAAAGAATTCAACTTCACCTTTTATTGCTGCTTTGTGGACTACAGTAAAGCTTTCGACACAATAGAACATGAAAAGATCTGGCAGGCACTTAAGAATCAAGGTGTCGAAATCAAATACATAAGAATTCTAAAAAACATCTATGATAACAGCAAAGCTAAAATTAAACTAGATAAAGAAGGAAATGAAATCAAAATAGAAAGAGGTGTACGCCAGGGCGACCCCCTCTCACCTAAACTTTTTACGGCAGTCCTGGAGGAGATCTTTCGTCAATTAGATTGGGAACAATGTGGGCTGTCCATTAACGGTGAAAACATTTCACATTTAAGATTCGCGGATGATTTGATAATCCTCTCGCTGACGAGTGCAGGCCTGCAGATGATGTTGAATGAACTAGATAGAGAAAGCCGAAAGGTGGGACTAGTCATGAACACAGAAAAGACCAAAGCAATGACAAACGGGAAGCAAGAACCTATCAAGATCAATAACAATCTGATCGATTATGTGGATGAGTATGTATACCTAGGTCAAATCATTTCTCCTTTAGATTTAACCACAAAAGAAGTAGACAGACGTATTGGAAATGCTTGGAAACAATATTGGGGTTTGAAAGAAATAATGAAAAACAGTGAAATCAGGATAGCTATCAAACGGAAACTTTTTGACACCTGCATACTTCCTGTACTTACTTATGGTTGCCAAACTTGGGCACTCACAAAAACTCACAATAAGAAGCTCGAAACATGTCAAAACTCCATGGAAAGAAGTATGATGGGGAAAAGACTGTCCGATAGAATAAAAATTGCAACCATTAAGAAGCAAACAAGAACAAAAGATGCCATAAAAACAATAAAAAAGCTAAAGTGGAAGTGGTCAGGCCACACAATTAGAGGAAGTGAAAAATGGTCAAAATTAGTCATGAATTGGTTCACAAGTGACAAGAAGAGAAAACGAGGTAGACCATTTAGACGGTGGGTTGACGACATCAAAGCCGTGGCAGGTGGTACATGGACAAGAACAGCTAATGATAGAGAGAAATGGCGACAGTTGGAGGAGGCCTTTGTCAACTAGTGACATACAGACAGGGAGTCGATGCATGATAAGTGAAAAGTTTATTATAAATAATGTTATATAATTTACTGTCTGAATAAAGGCTATTATTATTATATTATTATAACTTTATTCATAGAAGTTGTGGAGACCTGAATTTTCATGACAACTCTACATTAATCAAAGTAAATTAATTATTACTTATATTTAGTTTCGTATTTTTTTAAGTGTGGTGTGACAAATTTGATTATTTGAAATCACTTTTCGAAGGCAAAGCTATTATTTTTTTAAATACAAAATACTTCTGTGACGTTATATTGATAGTGTGATCCAACCAAATCCAAACACCTGTAGGCAAGGTTTCCAGAAAATGCGTTTAACAATGTTAGCTCACTCACTCACCCTGTGGAACATGGACCTCAAGCTAAGTCACGAATTTTTAGCCAATCATCGCTCTACCCTCTCGATGAGCTAACCTTGTTAAACGCATTTTCTATGAACCTTGATCTGTAGGTATCTTACATCCGTTGATTACTTGAAAATATTATTTGGTATCTATGTAAATTACTGCTAGGATGTCATTTCGACAGTTCAACGTAAAACCTAAAATATCGGATCAAGATAAGGCTTTTTACCCCCAAATTTGATTTTTTTTGATTTAACCGAATCCATCGAACAAATTTCATTATAAGAATATATTATATTCAACAGAATTATAAAATAATTTTCAAAATTATCACTACTGCCTCCACAACTCAGGCTTGTACGATGAGTTATAAGAAACCTCAACTTATAACTACGCATTTCTGTTTTGTACGTATCGCTTATTGTATCGTTTTTACACTTCATTATACATTATTTTATATTTTTCATTTAATCTAACTTATTTATAAACCACCGCACACTTTATTTAACATTTAATTTACGTTATAGCTGCTGACTTCATACAATTAAAATATAATGCTTATTTTATATATACATCGAAATAAATAAAAAATAACGTAGGTGCATTACCCCTAGAAAGATAATCTTATTATGACCTGTTATAAAGATATGTCTTTAAGACGTGCTGAAGTTTAACAGTGTATATTTGACATATTGTCATACTTTAACAGTTTAAAGGTAGTTGAATAATTAGTTTAGGGTTTTGTTCTTTAAATAAAACCAAAATAATTATAAAAAATATATTATAATTTAAAAAATTACAAAATTCTGTAAACCTCTTACAATTCAAGTCTTTTTTAAACATGAAAACAAACGTTTTATTTTTTGTCTAAATCGTATTTTTTTATACGCCATGAATGTTTAAATGCTAATCAGTCATTACGCTTAAAGAATATAACATTTTTTATTAGCTAAATCACATTTATTAGAAGTCCGAAAGTTACAAAGATATACATACGTCTTTAGAACGAATGGTGTATGTATTTCTCCAAAATTATTGTATTAACCATGGTGAAGAAGCCGCCCCGCGCAAACTCTGTTCGGCAACTGAGCTAACTGAGATATACAAAGACTTTGCGAAATAATAAAAAGACAGCAATACTTATGTCGCAAAGACATAGATTATCTTTCTAGGGTTAATGAAATTAATTTTACCAAGTTTAAGAGTAATTTAAAATTAAATTAAAATTTAATTTAAAATAAAATTTAATTTAAATTTAATTTAAAAGAGTAGTTTAATTTTTATTTCACAAAAAAATGCAAATTAAAAGCTCCCAAACTAAAGTTCTATTCGCCAGTATCTTCAGAACTAAAAAAAATAACATCGGTTAGCTCTTATCTAATATAGCCGACTGACTGTATCTGTATTATCTGTGTTAAGAGCATTAGAATCCCTTTTGTTTCACATCTCACGAGTCACTTGCCTATTTTGAAGGGGGTGCCTGTTTCATATAGATATCTTCCCCTATTATGGTTGGCGATAATTATAGGAAGAGGATAACATTAATATTTCCTTCGACGTACAGACTTAGCAATGTATCGAATATCGACATATTGTGCGTATCGACTCATCACCCCTAGCTACGCAAGCTATTGTTTGAAGTGATTAAGCAGGGGGAGGAGGGGTACACGCTAGAACTGATTTAATTCAATGTGATGAGATGATGCTGTTATAGAATTAAGCTATCAAAGGATACAGTTGAGCGACAGATGACTTTATGTACAAAACTGATGTACATCTGATGTATTTATCTACATCTAAAATTCTGTTTCTCGACCATCATTGAGGTGAGTATATTATTTGAAATATTAACTCTAGAAAGCTTCGACATACTAGGTCAATGCTAGAAAGATAATCTGCAACGTAAGCGAGACACAAGTATTGCTTTCTTTTTTTGTTTCACAACGTAGCGCGCTGTCTATCTCAGTTAGCTCAGTTGCCGAGCAGAGCTTTCGAGAGGCGGCTGTGTCATCACGGTAAGTACAATAACTACGGAGCTATGCATACACTACACGTTCTAAAGACGTATGATTATCTTTCGTGTAACTTTCGGACAGCTTCTAAAAGAGTTACATTTTTTAATCTTTTTTATTATTTTTAGGCACACCAACTGATTAGCAAACTATTATTGAAATTTTCATAGCATATAAAGGAAACACAAATTAGAAATTAAATAAAGCATTATTTTTCAATAAATAAAGACTTAATAGTTTAAGTATTTTGGTTTTATTTGGAGTATAAAACCCTAAACTAATTATTAAACAAACATTAACTCTGTTTAAGTATGTTAATATGTCAAAGAGTTAATCTTAAAATGTTTAAGTTAATATGTCAAACTTTTAAAACTCACTTAGTCTTTAAGACGTATCATTATATTTAACGTATGTCAAAATAAGATTATCTTTCTAGAGTTAAAACTTATTCGATTTTGTATCCATAGGGGCACTTATATACGTTTAATTACCCGGTTTTTCCCTTAAAGTTGATTCCATCACATGTTAAATATGTTTTTCCTAATAATTTACTGAGAGCCCTGGAAAAAATCTATGGATACCCACCAGCAAGAAAAAAAAGCCAAAATAAATCTAGTAAATTCTAAATATTAAAAATTAGATTAATACGGATAGATGTGTTTGGTGTCGTGTTTTATTTTGATAACTAAGTGGATAACTCAAAACTACATTGATCATGAGAGAATGAACATTAATTAGATCGAAAATTGCTAAGCTTTAACTATTAAAATCTAGACATAAGGAGTTGTGTAAACAAAATGATGGCTCACATCTCGAGTGACTTTAATTTTTATTTTTGTTTGTTGGGGAAACAAACAGTTATATATATTATATTAAAGTGGTAGAAAAAAGAGAAAATAATACTTAAAAAGAAATTTAAAAAAAACACAGAAATAAGTATGTGTGAACTTATATAAAAATTATACATTTTCACATCATAGGTTAAACATGATAAGTCATTTATCAGCGCACTGTCTAAATCATCCAAATATTATTATTATTATAAAAAGAAAAAAAAACAACAAAATGAGAATGAGAAAAAAAACACAGCAAGGATGGAGGGTTCGTAATTCACAATTTGTTTGAATTTTTTCTGTTACGCATTTGGTAAATTGGCCTGAGGACAAATTGAAAATATCAGCGTCTGAAATGGTGTTACTATATTTTGTGCACGTCCTTTTGAGAAATAAATGTTGTGTGTAATTTTTAAGTACGGGATGTGGAATAGTTGGTGTGACCTTGTATTTCATGTTGGACAGTGGAAATTAATGTTAATGCTTTGAAATTAAGATCCGTGTGATTAAAATCTGTGTTAAAGAAGAACTCATTTCTTCTGCACGAAAATATTCATAAGGTAATATTAAGTTTGAATACAAAATACTTAACTCTGTGTAAAATGTCTTTCCAAAGCTTTAGGTTGGTTTGTCCGATTGTAGTTTTCGAGCATTCTGTCCGATCACAGATCGCCAATCGCCAAAGCTCGAGGGGCTGCGATCTCCGCTGCGGCGATACGGGCTTCGAGATTAAGGTTAAATTGCTTGCGAATACTTGATGCGGCTGCTAAATAAGCTTTTGCTATCGAAGTCGTTTCGGGGCGGCCTCAGTTCAGCCAGCAGGTGCAGCTTTTCTACCGGCGGACCTATTTCAGGATAAGGGCGCCGATAAAACAGGGATCATTGGGAGTTATTGGAGAAATCACACATAGTTTGCTTTTATACTTGTTCTTAATATTTATTATGTTATTGTGAAGATTTGTTAAACAAACAAATAACTTCTTTGTTCGAAAAGAGTTTATTCCCGAATTCATTAAAACCACACAGACGGGTAAGAAAAAAAGTAACGGTTGCAAGTTTTCAAGTAATGTTAATAATGTTGATTATTTAATAGGAACTAGCTTAATTTTGAGTTGAAAAATTGAGTTCTTGGATATTTTCTCCTAAATATTTCATTTTGTATTTTTTTATTTGACTGTAGTGAGCACATACACAATGAATGTTGTAATGTCTCTTAAGGCGCGGTATACCCGTTCAAAAAGAAGATGGAGAGATATGTAAATAGAATGTTAGAGAGAGCGCGCTAATGGTAAAAACGATAATATTTAAGCGAAAATTTTGAAAATGTTTAATAAACTTCGTTTAAAATAGAACATTTTTTTATTGGGATTGTCTAAAATAACATAAAAAAAAAAACAATGTGAATTTTTTCGTACACACAACTTATATATATATAATTGAAAACAAATGTTTAAAATCATTTTCGGAGCAAAATTTGCGATTTTTTTCTATCAAGGGAAAGTCAAATAATTGCTTTTTACGAATGTATAGATATTATCTTCAAGAATAACATATATTTTTAAAAACTTAAAGTGTTTAAAGAAAATATGTGATAAATTGGTGAACATGGGGTATGCCGCGGTTTAACTTCCAATAGTAAGAAAACTTTTGACGTGTTGAGTATCTTCCAAATAAATTAAATCAATATTAAACTGGACAGACATTTATTAGGCTAGACTCTAAGTTGCTGTTGCTGTTGCTCCAGCCGCTCCTCGGTCCGTCCGCTGTTGTTCCAGCCGACGGACCAAGGGATCCCACCTAATCTCACTGAATGTCATCGTAACCATTCATACTTAAGACACGAACGGCGTTAGATGGTACTCTTCTGATATCCAACTCAGCTGCCATCTGTTGAGATATAGCAGAACTTCGTATTACAAACTAACCTATCAACATGTATTAAAAGAAGCTGAAACTACGTAAATGAGCAATACACTACAAAAGTAAAACAAATGAATAATGTAATAAAGTATTTCAATGAATGCACAATATGTTTCAAGCATTTTAATAAATTCATTCGTGAGTTTTGAGTGCAATACACAAAGAAGAAAAACTTTAGAGATGTTACAAAATACAATTAACACACAATGCAGAAATAAAGACCGGTCAGTGGCTGAGTTGGCATTGCGTCTGGGTCCCACCCGGGCATCGTCTGTTCGATTCTTTGGCACTAAGTCCTCCATCACAACACGAGAAACATTTTCCGCTTAATTTAGTGGTGGTAGGAGATTTTCAAACATTGTTGGGTTAGGGGCCATCCATAAATTACGTCACACTTTATGGGGGGGGGGAGTAGAGAAGTGTAACATTATGCGACAGCGGGTATGGGGAGAGTCATCAGCTCTGTGACGTCACATGTAAAAATCTGAATTTTGATTATTTTTAGATGTAAAATTGCAAAATATATGACGTCACACAATGGAAGAGGGGGCTTCACAAATGTGACGATGTGTGACAGAGACGGGGGGGGGGGTAAAAAAATCATGAAATTCGTGTGACGTAATTTATGGATGGCCCCTTATTCGTAATCCGGGAATAATATAAATTTTGTTCTTTAAAAAAAAAAATTAAAACAAAACAAACAAAAAAAAATTCATTGAAAAAAAAAACAAATATCACCACAATAATGGCAAATATGGCAATCGCCGATTGGTCTAACCGCCAGTTTCAATTATTTCCTTATACTGAGAGCGCGCTACCGGCCGTCACCATAAGTCTGTGCTGTCATTTGTGGTTGATATTTTAAAACGATTTTTGCTGTGAATGTAGTTGGACATATGGTGCTTAATTTGAATATATTTGCACAAGAACAGCGTTATTTCAATAGCGCTGTTTTTCTGCATAGCGGGCACTAGATGGGCGCTCACTAGATGGTTCCAAACTATATATATATTTTTTTTTTATTTAAATACCGCACGAAAGTCCCAACTTCTCTTATCTGGAGTCAGTGAGACTACGGTATCCCCATTTGGGGTACGATGTTAAGCTGAAGGTAGAAGAAGGTGAAAGTGGGAAAGATTGAGCTTGGGAAATATCTGTCTATTCGAAGCTGATCTCCCAACACGACAAAGGCCATTTGAAGCAACGTTTAAATTCTGGATAGTGGTTTTACACCAGAGCGATGCTGAATTTTGCCAATTTTGCAATTATTCTATATGAAATTTTCAAAGAATAAATTGTGAAATAACACAAATCAGTTAAATAAAATTTACTTGCGTCCCCGGGATTCGAATCCGCTTCTTTCGGATTGCTAGTCGAGAACTCTATCCCTCGACCACGGAGGCCGTAGGAGTATGGTAGTTCCAGAGAGAGGTAGCATGTGACGTCATCGTTCAAGAATATTCTGTCTATTTTTTATTTATATTTATTTACGCCCTAGTGGACTTTTACATGAATAGAAGTAAATTTATATTCACAATATTAATTAAATCACCATCACGTCATCTGTCAACAATGAAACCGTGCTCGGGATATCGATATGAAATCATTGGAAGTTATGCCTATCGATTTCACTGTGCTGGCCCTCCAGCGACATATAAGGGCGTAATAAAAACGTGCAAGATACAATGATACATTTAAGCATTTGGAAACCTAATCATTAATAAGTGTTGAGACGCTTCAAAAAAACAATTCCAATATTCTTTAAAGGTCCTTATCACACAAATGTACATAAATTCACACTTACGGTTAAATTCGCAAAGTGGATGGTTTCAAGTTACTTGAGTATAATTCGCTCGATCTATCGGTCCGAAATCCTCATCGAGTATCAACGTACATAGGATCAGATTCCTGGAATTCATTGATTCTTTCCCCTTCGAGGGATGTTCTAACAATTAAAGCGCGCATAGTCTGCAATCCACCCTCGCCCTTCTCTGTGGAGCCTGCAAAGATGTGGTGTTATTATGCATTTTATAAATGCCCTATCCGTTGGATAATATATTATATGTTCGAATTTTTTATCAATGACGTGATTTTGAGAAAAGAAATTAATTTTCCGTTCAATTTTGCGCTATTTTAACTCAAGAGTTTTGGAATTATTTTGTATTGCTACAAAGTGTAAAAATACATACCAAGCTTTAAAAAAACTAGGGCACTAAAATAAGGTCTTGCATTTAGAATTAATACCAACTTATAGCACACCTAGGTTTTTAAGCTCATAATAATGCGAGAGATGAAATAAATCAAATTATTATTGTTACTGAACCGATGTGTGCACGAAACATCTTTGGTTTTCTGAGTTGATTTTTTGTACATTAACGAAATTATTGTACATAAAATTTTTGTACATTAACGAAAATAAGAAACACCCATGGTATTGTTAAATGATACTTCAGTAAAAGAGTTACTTACAGACGTGGTTAGACGCTTTACTGTTAAGGGGGGAAATAGGTGTAAAAGCTTCAAAAAATTCTTTTTTTTTACATAAATCGATACTATGCAAAAATATATTCTGAAAATTCCAAAACAAAATTCTACACCCTTTAAAAGTTATAAGGGTTTGAGTGAGTGTCCCTCGGTCATATTCAAACGCGTTTTTCTCGAATTACTTTTTTCGAATTCGTGTAACTTCTAGCTCCTACAGTTTTTGATCAATTATTATCAAACTCTGAATATAGTTTCTTTATATAAATACGCTCTAATGGAACCGCAATCTTAAATAATATATTTATATTATCACTTTTTTAATTGCAAAAAGATGTACAAAATAATGTTAAAAAATCATACAAACTTTTTACATTTATGAAAAAAAAATTAATTTCCGATTTTTTTTGAGGAGTGAGGTTCAAATAGAAGAAATACATATAAAAAAGTAAACATTTTTTGAAAAATTGATTTCAGGTGAAAGTTGTGAACTCCAGGAGTTACAAATTGTCCAGCCAGATGGCGACTTACAATGCGCGGTAGCTGATATCTCCATTATTTTTTGAGGAAAATATTCGAGATATTAAGAAAATACTTTTGAATATATGTGTAATATGACCCCAAGGTATGAATTAAATATCTTCCTTATGTGTTAAAAAATTCATTTAAATCATTAAAATATGCGGTCCTACATATATTTCCCCTTTAAGATTAAGTTATTTCGATACTTGTGTGGTGAACACTTTACTGAAGATATCAAAACTTGTAGTGTGTATGATAAAGGCGTGCAAGCGAGAAACAATATTGCAGTGATCTATAAAATAATGAAATATGCACGGTTAGTTCCTCCTTTTGTTATTCGGCTCCTCCCGTATGATAAACAACGTTGTAATAGTAGTACCTTGTTTGAATAAGATCCTATAAACATTATATTGGCGCAGCCTGTAGGATCTTAAAAACATTTCAAAACTCCGAAAAGAAATTACACCAAATAGAAGATGTTCTAAAAGCCATGAAAATAGATAAACCGACTAATTACCGAATAATATTATCGCATTCTTTGAAAAAGATTAGACAGAACTCATTTACATTTACACCAAATAAATTAGGTCTATAAGTTTTCTTCCATCGCATCTCATTTTTATACCCACCATTTTGTGTCATCAATTCGAGTTTTTCATGCAACAAAAACTTTATTATTCAGCATCTGAAAAAACGCCGGTTATTAATCTTGTCATGTTTATTTGAGGCAATACAAAGCGGATAAAGAAACGGTCACTCGATATGTCAGAGGAAGCCCGAAAAACATAATATTATTTGAGCGCTGTATTTCCTAGAGTGGTTTAATGAATCAGGGACGACCGATATACCGGCTGCACCCCCTCTCCTTACTACCCCCGGGCCCCCAGGGAAATTAAACGTACCGGGTAGAAGCCGCGCAGCCTCTCTCGCGGAGAAGGTATTTTTAACCATGAGACATATTATTAATTATTAATGCAGTGTTAATATTCAAAAGCTTTACTCAATTAGAAGGCCGAGACTGTTGTCTCCGGAGAGATGATTTTTGGACCAATTTTGTGGGGAAGAAAAACATTTTGTATTTTATTTAAAATTTATCAAAATTAAACAGATTGCAAATCAGTGAAGTTTCTACATAATTGCAACCAATATTACTATTGTAACGAGATACACCGCGAAGATCCGAATACTTTCTCATACATAATACGGCATTCTTGTCTGCCGTCTCAGCGTACCGGAGGACTTGCATTGGTTGTACAATTCAAACTAACGGCTAATCAGTGTGCAGCTCCCCGCTCCCGGCCACCTAATAACCACAAGATGTACCTCCAGCCGCCTATTTAAGCGCCTGCCCGGCCTTGAACGAACAGAGATCCAGCAAACAGTCCTAAAGGCTCAATAACCAGGATCAACTGTGAGATAATATGTGTCCACTTTGATCGGTAGAGGAACCTTTAGAGATAGTAAGCCTGAAAACCTCTGTAGGAGGTTACGCGCCGCGTGTATTACGAAGTATATTTATACCCGTGTACTTATTATTTTTGTTATATTTTCTACTTAAATAAAAGCTCTCTGTTGAACTCACGAAGTGTTTTAAATATAAATTTACGTTATTCTATTAGATACACTATTCATGAGAAGATGCAGAAAAAATGCGTTTGAGAATCAAATCAAATGCTATTTATGTTCTGATAAGCTTAATATTTTAAATTTCTTGAGGCAGTTAGAAGCAGTGTCTTAGGAACAAGCTTATAATTGTTGTCAAAAAATCACAGTTGACAAAAAAATCACTTCTCTTTTCTTCTTGTGTATTGTTTTTTTTTTTTTAATATAGATTAATAGAAGCAATCTTAAAACAGTTTGATCATTCACTTGGAAAGCGAAATAAACATAGAATGTAACATTTTCAATAGTCTTGTCAAGGTCTTGGCTCAAAAGTTTTTCACTAAAAGTATAAAATTTTTTGAAAAGAGGTAAAGTAAACACAAATGCATAAATTAAATAAATAAAATAAAAAAAAACGGGAATATCATGGATTTAAAGACTCGTTTACTTTTTAAAGAAAACAAAAATATTTTTTTATGCATTTTTCAAGCAATAAAAAACCATTTAGTATTTTTGAGAACCCGTCACGTTCACTTAACTATGTCTTTAAAATGTAGTCACTGACATAGAATCTGAATTATTCAGATTCTATGTCAGTGACTTTTACATCACTTACATAGCCACATAAGAATAAGCTTTTCAGGGGGCTGGTTTGGGCGGAGAGGGGTGGGGAGTTGGGGAGTTGGGGAGTGTGGAAGGGTGTGACACGGGGTGGGGGGTCAAATAGCGGGAGGTTCCTTGCAGAGCTTTTATCATACACGACAAGACTTTATTTTCATGCTTACTGTGACAGGTATGTGACCGCCCACGCAAATGTTTGCAATATTTTATGAAGGTATTTTTAAAAAATTCGCCTCGTTTGATTTCGCAGCAGAAAGAGATTTTTTCAAGGATATTATATAAGGCACGAAGAGGAGTATTAAAATTTTATCTTGTTTTTTGCGAAAAATTACAACTTTTCATTTTTATACAGGTTCGAAAACCCGTCCTGGGCAGTCGTGAAAGAAATTCATGCAAGGATTTAGTAAAGTTTTACTTTTTACTATAAATTTAATTGAATTATTTCTGGGCCAATACCTTTGAGTTCCGTAGCTTAACAACTTTTTACAACTAGTAGTAATTTAAAAAAATATTGTTTTGAAATAAAATAAATATCTAACTTTATACCCGTATTGCTTTCTCTGCCAGCAACAAAATACTTACATTGGAGGGTTTCAATGAAGTTGTACTTTTATATTCTTCATTCCTTGAAATTATTTCTACATCGATATTCCGTAACTGAGTTTCGTAACTTAAGATGAAGCTATACGTGAAATCCTATTTAGATACTATTTAGATTAATCTACGACAAATCGGTTTACACTATGAACATCGACAAAATATGCTACGGATAAATTGAAGCTTTTACTAGCTTTTCTATGTATCGGAATTACAATAAAATTATTATTTACATAACGAAAAATATAAGCGCAAACCACAAAAAAAATATTTTTGCATGACTTCACTATGAAAAAATATAAGAAACTATTTTTAATTAATACTCCTTTATGGCGAAGACTCTTTTTGAGGTTTTGTATGTTCTAACTTTTTTCTATTCTTATAAAATTATTCACAAAGTAAATAAAAACGACTTTTTCGCTAACTTGCCTCTTGCAAATAAGACGCTCGATTTTAAATTTTGAAGGCACGAGAATCGAAATATTTCTAGCGTTTATATTCCTCTTAATAACATTCTTCATCTTCAACAAGCAGGTTTTAAGGCAGCGCTCTTCGGCTGAAAAAGAAGATGGAGAGATATGTAATTACGAATGTTGGACAGAGCGCGCTAATATTTTAAGTGATAAAATAGCAGCGAAAATTGCGAAAAAGCTTAATAAAACATGACTCGTTTAAAATACAGCAAAAATTTCGTGGAACGTATCTTAAGTATCATTAAGAAACATTGTGAATTTTTTCACAAATATAACTTGTAAAATAAAAGAATAGACTTGTTTTAAATAATTTTCGGAGCCTACTTTGCGATTTTTTTCTATCGAGGGAATTTCATATAATTTGCGTTTTGGCGTGGAACGTATCTAGATATTATCTTCAAAAATAACATGTATTTTTTTAAGAGCTTAAAAACTTCAAATGTTTAAGGGAGATATGTAAGAAATCGGTCGAAATTTGAATAGTGGACCCTTAATAAGTAGTTCTTCTATAGCAGTGTTGCTTTTCTCTGAAATATATTTTATAATACAGTTGTATCTAATATTTTCCTACCTAATATTTGCAGCCAAAATTGCAAGTTGCACGAGTTATATTGAAAAATTTCTCGGAAAGAAAGATGAGAAAGGCAAAGGGGAGAAAGGGCACAAACATGTATCTTAGTAAATATTCCTTTCTTCATTCCAATTCATACACGCATCGCCTCATGCATACTCTTCTGTTTTTAGAATATAACTCGCTAAGTAATTTCATGTCTTTCTGAAGACTCCCCAACCGTATTTCTTACAATTTATCTAAACCGTGAAAATTTCGGCTGATAATACAAGAAATGTTAAAAACGGAATATTTTTACAGAGATGGCTGAATGTTTCCAAAATAAAATTATTTTCATATTCTAAGAAACCCTTTTCTTGTCTGTGAAGTATTCTGAAGAGACGATCAATAGTTCCTCGGAGATAAAGAAAGTTTATCTCTGTATTCCTCTCCAAAATTACAGCGTAGACATCTTTCTTGATTTGTTTTGGTCTATTCACAGTTTGCACATCTTGATAAACTTTCATTAATAAGTTTAATTCGTTCGCGGTCGCTGGGTCGCGCAGAGTTGCAGTATTTTACAATTATTTTAATATTTGTTTGAATAATTGTGCTTAAAAAATAACACCACCTTTTTTTAATGTTTGCATTAACAAGTGTAAAGAAAAAGTTTACAATCGGAAATAAATATAAATTTTCACTCTACAATGTTGGTCCATACATTTAAAAAAATACCCAAATAAAAATGATTCCAATTATGAGACGTCATATGCACATTCTTTTATTATGATAATTAATGTTTAGTGAGTGCTAGATTAAGTATAAAACTAAAAGAAGTATTTCCAAAGTCGTTGACTTTTAGATATCTGAGTAATAAAATAAATTACTTAACTTTTAGATATCTGAGTAATAAAATAATTAGGACAGAAGGGTTTCTTACCCTAATGCGCTGACCATTATTTAGACAAGGTTCTAACTGAATTTTTGTTTAAAAAATGACCTTGACTGCAAAACCATTTTTTAACCATTTCTATAACTAAACTAATTTTCAAACGAGAATTGTTTTTTTCCGAAAACGCTTGTACAAAGTTCTGATATTATGTTTTCAAAGCTTCCATTTATTTTACAAGGTTCTCCCATCACTTTGAACCTATTACAAATGTCATTGTTTATATCTGACAGATCATCGTTTTCATAGTTGGATATTATGGTTCTAACTTTGCCCCACTATGGGGTGTCAAAGTTCGCAAATTCAAATTCTCAATCTATTTAAGTTAAATATTTTAGTTAAACATATTTTAAAGAAAATATTTAATTATAAAGTGACACTATCCAGGACTGGCATTAGAGAAATGTAGTTAGTATATTATGCAATGAATTATTACGCTCTAGCTGGTTGCATATTATGTTCTATCTGCACATTTCGGTATGTTGCAAAATGAAACGTATACACTCCATGTAATATTCTTTTTTTTCTTTTAAAATATCTTGAGCTGAAATATTTTATACAAGATTCAATCTCAAAATCAGAAATCGGTAAATATATTTAGAATTTAGAACCCTGTTCAACCAGATTGACGCATTATGGGTATTTCTCTAATGAGGAAAATGCTTAACAAAGAATTTTAATTGGTGTGCCAGACCTCTTCTACAACGACTGGTTTTTGTTTTAGAAGTGACGAAGAAAGAGTTGAACGAACTTATAAGAGGCTTACATATTAAATTCGTTAATGTTGTTTTCATTCAATGCCCCTTGCATGCGCTTTTAATGGGATTATCAAAAAATATTTTGACAGAATTTTTAAGTGAGAATACTGAATTCTGGAAATTCTAAAAACCGTAAACTTAGCTCGTGACGTCAGCATCTGAAAACGGCGTGATTTTTTTTTTTGCTCTTTAAGATGAAGTTGAATCTAAATAGAATCTAAGTAGTATCTATATAGTGAAATCCTATTTAGATACTATTTAGATTCATCTTTACGACGAATCGGTTTACAGTTTGAACATCAAAAAATATGCTACGTATAAATCGAAACTTTTACTAGTTTTCCTACGTATTGGAATTTCAATAAAATTATTATTCACATAACAAAAAATATAAGCGTAAACCACTAAAAAAATTTTTTCATTACTTAACTATGAAGGACTAACTCCTGTAGACTTAACTATAACAAACAATTTTTTAAAAATACCCCTTAGTGGCTAAGACTATTTTTGAGGTTTTCTATGTTGTAACTTTTTTTCATTTTTATAAAATTATGCCCAAAATAAATAAAAACCACTTTTGCGCTTATTTTCCTCGTTTAAATACGACGCGCGATTTCAAATTTTGTAGGCGCGATAATCGAAATATTTCTAGCGTTTATATTCTTCTTAAACAGCTCGGCTAGCTGTGGAATGATTTGATGACCTCTATGCTTCCCCCCTCCCACAACATTGAACTTTTTTTTACCCGGGTTTACTCTTTCCTTTCCCCCGAAAGACCCTCCACACAGCATCCTCAAAGATTATATATACATAATGAAGTTATTTACCCATGTGGAGTTGTAAAAACGAAGAGATGTTCGTTTTGCATTTTCACTATATAAATATAAAGACATTATACCACACCATATCAGGACCACAACCAGAGCCAAAATGTCAAAGTTGTCGTTCTGAAATAGCATTAAATGAATACAAGAAGTATGAATTTTAAGAAAAAATTATAAATGCATATAATATCGCTGCACGGCGCCCTCCACAGTTGTTTCATCCAAGCAACGGAGAGAATTAAAAGCCTACCTACACGGAGATAAATTTTCATTTCAGGACCTGGTGACGTTTTTTCATTGTTGTCGTTCTTTTATTCTGCTTTGTGTTTTTATGCAGACATGGATTTTTTTTTCAAATACGTATGAAACTTTCGGTAAAAAAACAATTCCTGGAAATAAATTCCCCAGCGTTAACCTTTATACACATTTTTTCATCTCGAGGTAACGATTCTAAAATGAGGGGTTTATTTTATTTCGGAAGAGGTTAATCATAATTAATTTCTTCAACCTTTCAGGGGTTGATAAACTACCCACATTGGGTAACATGTTTGAAAACAAACAAATTAACCATTGACTATGAATATAAAATAAAAGAAAATCTACGAAGGGTACTACATACGTGCATACCTATTATTATCTTAATTAGGATGTGTAATGTTTTTAAATGGGGATCGCGTATGTAAATTATCGGAGTGTTTATTCGTGAACAGACTTGAATGACCAGAGAGAATGAAAGACGCATTCATTCCTTTATATAACATTTGCAAGTATTCTATCTCACTTGCACTCAGCCTCTTTTATGCACACATTGCGGGATGTAATATTATTATCTTAGCTCAACATCAAACATGTATCATTTGTGATATGTTTGAGGCATCGATAACTCTCAATCGATGAGCTCTGATGAATGAGATATGCATAGCTTTTTCGGTCTCGAATTTCGATTTTTTCGTATTTTAATTTGTGATGTTTAAAACAGCACCTACGGTTTTCTTTCAACCCTTCAAGAAATCCTTCGACTTTATCATTCATCGAAATACTTACTGTACAAATTTATAGAAAGGACGCAAAATGTACCAAATTAACCAAAAAATAATTTCTTGACGTTTAGAGAAAGATCCGAGGCTTATATTGACGATTAAAAAAAATACTAATTTCTCAGTAATTATTAAATATTTAATTGCTTTACATTTCCCCATTTTTATACAAGACCATTTCTCTTCATGAAATTACTTTCTACGAGATTCACTGGTATATCTCTTTCGCACATGCAATGTAAGTAACAACACAGTTGTCACAGTATTTTGCTCTGTCAAGTTCCTCGAATATCCTTGAGCCAGCGAGTAAACTTTCCTCTTCCATTATTGATAAGGTCTGCGCCAGAAGCAGCATTGTAGGGATAGTCCCGCCATCTAACGATTTAGTGTGAATACAAAACATGTAGACACTAAAATACTTGAATGAAAGGTGTTGATGCTACTATGTATATATATAAATGCCTTTCTTCATCCTACCTACTCTCAAAACCTACCCTTTCTGACAATATTACCTACCCGTGGAACAATAAATCCCAAGCGAAAGGGAGTCTCTTAAAAGAACTAGTGTAATGTAATGATCATTTCGGTTCCATGCCAACTGAGAATAAATTCAACTCAACATCTCCTTGAAAAGTCATTAAAAGCAATGAAAAAAATAATTTTAAGTTGGCCGATAACCCTAACCTAACGTAACCTGCTTAACCATTTTTTTATATATATATTTTTTTAATCACTCTAAATGACTTATTTGAGATGGTTCTGAGTTGGTTTCATTCCGAGTTGTCCGGTCACCGATCATTTTACCGATCATTTCATCTCGGTTTTTTAAATTTCGATTCCCAAATCGATAATAACATAACAAGAAGGTGCTCGGGAAGTAAAAGTGAGTCTCTGACTTTGGTTAAGGGTTAATCAAAAAAATATGGCGTTTCATATTTTTTTGATTAACCCTTAACCACCTGACGTCGGTCTCAGAGATTCCGGCGATTTTGTTTTTGAAATTATTCCGTTACTAGGTACGCGACGCAACTGTGAGTCGATGTACTTTTCCCTCGCCCCGCCAGTACTTGCCATGCGATGTCAAATAGTTACGTTACTTTTGTTAACGTGTATTTTTTTGTTTTTGTAGGTTTATAACGAAAAAAAATCTGAAAAATTAGATAAACCTAAGACATGTTCCATTTACGATCCTAAAAAAGAAACGTAAAACACCATATATATGTTTCGCATGTAAAAATCCGATTTGCATTTAATGCAGTCAAAAAATGTGCTTTGATTGTCGCCACAAATTGTAAAAGTTTGTGGGTTGTGATTTTTCGAATAATCGTGCCTTATTTGTGCCAAAACTTATTTTATATTTTAGATTATATTAATGTTATTATAAATCACTTGTCGTAAATATGTAAAACTACAAAGTGATAGTGATTATTCTCACTCTCATGTATCAGATTTTCAAAGTTCCTAGATTTTTTCCTAAAATAAGTACATAAATATATAGGTGTAGAGTTTTTATAAGTTAACTTTTGCTTACTTTTTATGAATAAAAATATAATTAAAATACAGATTTCACTTTTATTTATTTTAAAAATTTAATACATTACTATCAAACATGTAAAATACGCAAGTGGTCTCCAGGACCGACGTCAGGTGGTAATGCAACTGAAAAGTATGAAAGGTTTAAAACTTAATTATTGAATAAAGTCTCAATTGACTCGCAATATATTGCGACTATAAAAGGATTTTTTTACATAATGTACTTAATTTTTTTATGAAATCAAGAAAGTCTAACTCGCTACAGATTTTCTTGATTTGATTTGATTTTTCATGAATTGGCATTAAATATTTATATTTTAACGCTAACTAACTTACAAAATCGTATCGTAGTTTCCCCGAGGATAGGCAAAGAGACCGCCAAACGACTCGGTCTTGGGCACACACTCCCACTTCATTCACGTTTACACATCGTCTCACACAAATCCTGCTGTTATTCTTACTCTTGACATGGCCTGACTCAAGTATTTGGTTTACATTATCGTTCCATGTCTTCCTCGAGAGTCACTGACTTCTTCTACCATTCATTTTTCTATTATACATGCCCAAATCAGCGTTATGTTTAAAAATTATTACGCAGCACACGAAAATTGAATTCTTTATGAAAAGTCGGTTGATGGTGACTTTTCACAGGTTTTGTAGAACTACGTGTTTTACCCAGTCGCATATAAAAATTGTCGTGTTACAAAGAGCACGTTATTTCTTATTACAAGAATAGCCAAATTCTCATGAAAATGAAATTATATTAAGTACGAAGAATGAGCTAAAATGTTGCGTAGAATACGAAATTTTCATTCTTGGAATGGGCAACGAAAAATAATTAAAAAAAAATTATCATTATAGATATCTAAATTAAGAGAATCGAATTGTAGAGGAGAGAAATTGTTAGTAAATGTAATTAAGAGCAAGTAATATTATATTAAAGATGAAGAATCGAATTTTCAAGGTCAAGTTCATTTTGTTGATCAGATGATAAGGGAAGAAGAGTCTATTTGGTAACTAATAAATAATAAAAAAAACATGTTTTTTCTTGTGTTTGTGAAATGCAATTGTGGTTTACGGAGCAATATTTACTTGTCTGTATTAAATAAATAATTCACGTACCTGTTAGTTGAATAGTAACTAACTTTTATCGTAAATGATGAAGCAAAAGTAAAATTGTCACGTGGAGCCATTTTCATATTAGAGTAGAGTCGGATTCAGGGTGAAATAACACAGTCGTGAATTTCACAAACGAAAAATGTGCCGCCAGAATTACACTTCTATTGAATTATATATGTAAAAAAATTACAGACGAAGAGAATCACAACTAAATAAATAACACATTCTGGATTTAGGCTAGGTAAGATCAGTGGCCGAGTTTGGGTACCAATTGGATGTTCATTTCTCCGGCTGGCTAAGTACTCCATCGCGACATAAGCAACATTTTCCGCTTACTGTAGTGATAGTAGGAGATTTTCAAATATTTTAAGTTTATTCGTAACCCGGAAAAGATTGTCTTTCTTTTTAAAACAAAGAAATAAAGTTTCTTTCACGTGTTTTGTTCCGGTAGGTGTAGTTGCCGGGTATATAGACAAATTTTCACGAAGGGTTTTTTTTTCAGATAAACAACCGTAAGTCAAAATTTTACGAATAACGTCAATTATAATATAAGTGATCACGTAAGTCGACTTTTTACCCTCTAAATAAGTGAACCGATGGTAGGCACGTCCGTGTACCCGAAGTAAACACAATTTTTCTATTCTTTCGAAATTGATCAAAAGATTTCCAATATCTAGATTATTTCTTGACAACAATTACCAGTATTTTCAATCAAATCAGTGCAAATACACTATTAGTTACTAGCTGCTGTTCTCTTGTGCAGCGATTAATTTATTGCCAAATGTTGCTCTTTCTTGAATCAACGTTTTGGTCAAATTGACATTATTCGTCATTAGAGCAGAAAATTAACATGATATTTGATACCTTTAGCAAAGTGCTAATAAATAATTATTTCCCGTGTGAGTACCAAATACTTACAATTACAAACGTTAAATTGCGATGTTGACATTGCTTTTCAAACCAGTTTTTTTAAGTTCATAATAAATCCATATTTTTTTTCAAATTTAAAAAGAGCAAGTGATATAAATAAAATTAATATTTTTTACCTGATTCAATAATCATTTCATCAACACCATCAATCATAAGAACCACCCCAAGGATTCAAACATCGCTTAGCTTCAATTTATACAATTATTTTCAATCTGAGCTTTAGACGGTCCACGTGGCGTGCGAACGAGAGAAACCATACGAACCCTCCCCTAAAAGAGGGGGATAAAGGGATACCACACCCCTCCGTTAAGGGAGGCTCTACTCTGAGCGACCTACATCGACCGCCCAGCAGAATATTTCGTACGTATTTTGCAGCAACAGAAGCGAGGTTCGAACTAATATCCTGATCTATTATTGTGAATAATCTTTGTATAATATTATCACACAAGATCTTATAATATCTGCGTTTAAAATTGAGAATATAGTTGATGCTGTACTTTCTGAAAATGGTTGTTATATTTGGAGCAAGGTCATTATTTCATGCACTTGTTGAAAGCATCACTTATGAATTTTCCAGGAAATAACGATTCTGATCTCCGAAAAATTGTTAAATATTAAATTTCCCTTTGATATTTTTTGATTTCCGTTAAAATACCGTCTTTAACTGTTTGGTAGGTATTCTATTTATCATTGTATTAGAAATTAGCAAGCCTAATAAGTAAAAAATAAAAACTATTCTCTATCATAGAGCCTAGCTGTACTAGCCCTACAAACGTCTCTAAAAAATGTTGACATCCTTTATTCTCTCTTCTGTTGTTACTTTCTAACCTTCGTCTTCTCCATTCCCAACTTCTATCTTTTCCTACTCTCTCCAACCTCACAACTTACCCCAATTGGGGTTGCAGTAGAAGCTAAAGCTCTGGTCATTCTGCAGAAAAGTCAACCAAAGTATATCAATTGAGACTGCTATTTCAAACACTCATAAAAATACTGAATAATACTATTTACAAACCGCCCTTTGAAATATTAAGGTTACATCTGTCACAGTTACGTCATGTGATAATGGAATGTTTAGTAAGGCACTTTAGAGTTCATTATCGCACTACGTTACCGCAACAGATGAAACCTTGTTTTACCAAAGGGTCGAAATGTTTCCTGAACATCTGAAGAAACTACATAATTTTCTTATAATTTTTCAGATACAGCATTGAGTTTACCAGAGAGATTATAAAAATAACACTTATAAATTTTGTATTTTTTTGCTCCATCTAGCAAGATATATTTATTCAAAATACGCATAAAAAATGGATTTTTTGCTTACGTCTCTACTAAAACTGAATTGTTGATATGAGATTTCAATATTCAAACTAAATAAAGATTTATAAAAATAGCCTATGAGAGCTTGCATTTCGTCGATGAATTTCGTATTCAATATTGCTCCGGTTCATAATATCAAGCAGCTAAGGAGACATGATCAAAAAAAGTCTCACACTTGATTAGGAAAGCACGCTCTACGATTAGAAACAAATCGAATATATTGCAAGCAAAATAGTCGATGAACGATGATTAATAATTAAATTTAAATAAAAAGTTCCATGAAAATTAAGTAAAGTATTATCCACGATACAAAATAACTATTATGTTCCTTGCGATTCCTTTTCCAAAACCACCTTTCTGCCATCGGACGCAGACGGTAGGAAAAGCTCTTGAACTAAGTATAGCCTGCAACTGAAGGATCTCTCCTTGCAAACGGTTAAAAAAATTTTCAGCAATATTATAAAACAGATTTTCAGGAAACCGTTTTGCGAGCGCGTTAAAATATATTTTAAAGAAGCTTTAATCAGGAAACACGTCACAGTCACCTTTGACCTGAGATTTTAACAGGTTTTCTGATAATTGGTATTTCAATGAAGCTTTGTATTTTCTTATTTGATCACAATCAGTTTAATATTGAATAGATTCGGTGAGAAACAGCAATATTTAAAATAAGATTTTAAAATTTCATAACCTTAATTAAAACTTAAAAGTAACCCGCTTAAACCGTTTTCACTGAGAATCATTAATTTATTGTAATTTTGTGGTTCTAAATTATTAAAATGTGAACGATTCGTTCTCAATTTCTTTGCCTAGAAATAAATTTTCAATCCTATAAAACGGGTACGTTTGTCAGAGTCTTTATTTTTTTTACCTTAACTCCACGGAAGAGGCCCTGAGGACAATAATTTCCTTCAAGGCCTATGTCATCTGAGATGCTATGTGGAGTGTATTTTTTGGAAGAAGAAGGAATGAACATGGTCTTGAAGAGAACCATATTGTAGGAAAGAGGAAACACAGAGGCCGGCAAATCGTTCCATAGCCGAGCTGTTAAACACCAAAACGAGTTGAAGAAGCGATCCGTTCACATGTGACAAATGTCAACCGTGTACATGTACATGTTGGGTATGCGTTTGGCGTGTTTACCGACTATGCACCGGTGCCGAAGAGATCAATGACGCTAGTTCCTCGGAGCATCTTCCATTGTAATACCGGTAGAACAAAGATAGCATTCCTACCCGACGCCTGTGCTCCAAAGATTGCAAACCGTCTGTTAATTTGGGAGAATCTATCAAAGGGACCGCCCGTTTCTGCACATTTCTGTACAGAGTCGAGGGTATTTTTCAGGTATTTTGGAACTCCAGACCAGAAGTGACTGACAAATTAAACCGTGGGGCGCATTTGTGATTTGTACAGGGTTAGCAGTTGTATACTATTAAAGTATCTCTTAAATAAATGGTGGAAGATGTAAAACATAAAAAAACTGCCAAAGGACGTGTAAATAAAAAGATCTTCTGTAAATGTTTTATTTGTGTTAAGTATTTGTAGTAAACGAAAATTTTCGAAAGTTTTATAAGATGCGTACGATTATACTTTAAAAAACTAAGATGCTAATCTATTTCACATCAAAAATTCTTTCGCTATAGAGCTTCAAAGGTGAAATTAACAAATGATAATGCTCATTTCCAGCCTAACAAGACCCAATTGTAAAATGATACAAATTTAAACATTACCTTTCGCCGGGAGGGCACGCGTCACTTTGCCTTCCGAATGACGTAGTCGTACGCCGGGTTGTATCTGCCCAGGCATTTCAGGTACACCAACCCTCCCCCTCCCCCTCCTACCAATTCTGAGCCGCCCCTCCACGCCGCCTTACCCCCCTTCCTCCCGCCGGCAGCTTCCCATCTCCTAACAAACCTCCCCTGATCGTGGCAGCCTCCAACTATCCCCAGCCAGATACTCGTACCATCCGGTTTTTATATTCCTTCTCCTTTGTTCGTGAAACAAATTTTTCTTAACTTTTACGCTCCGGCCGTTAAACTCGGGTAAAAATAATGGCCTTATGTCATTCATGCCGTAATATTAAACTAAGTTTTATTCATTTTAATCCATCTCACCCTCTTTGTTGCGCAAGGTTCTAGGTAATTAAAGATTATGTAGGGACTTATTAACCCTAAACTGGTTATTTAAAATTATCTATGAAAGTTTAGTAAACTCCCTCTTCAGGGCAATCTTACTTAATTTGGAAACTTAATATAATAAACTTGTTATAAAATATGTTGAAAGACACCCAAACTTGGACTTGAATTTGATTTAATCTATCTTAAGAAATCTCCAGAAAAGAAGCATTGCGTGGTACGCAGATGATAATTCATCTGTATTATTTAAAAACTTTATACAAAAATTAAAAATCTTTACAGAAACCTGCTCAAATATTTTCCTTTTAATTGTGTTTGCAGGTCAATAAATTATTTGATATTTCTAAATGATTCATAGTTATCACTTATCATTACTCACGTTATTCTAGAGTTTAAAGCCTCAAAACTACATTAATCATGAAGACAGCTGTTAAAAATCATTAATGATGAACAAAATACAGTGTACAATAAAGATTCAGCCCTTTCTCTCACTTCAAAGACGCTCAACTCTTGTTCGTTAATTCCGAGGCATCTCGCCCGCATCTCCGGGCAGAAACCTGCTTTACCGACACTTCCTCCCGCGAAGCCTCCGTCGCAACTCATCAAAGGCATTCACGCAAGAACGCCCATTTAACTTCAAATCGCTTCTCATTATTAACGAAAATGTCAACTAGAGCCTTGCTTAATAAACGAAATTGTTAAAATTGAGCCTCCCAAATCGCACTAACAAACGAAAAGCTCTCCACAAACTTGTAACTGTTAAAGTTTTTTATGATTGACGTTTATTACGGAAAGTAATTAATGTCAGTTTTAGTATCACCGTGATACTAGCTACCAATACTAGTACAGAGCTCAATACTCTAAATCGAATCGTTTTATTTGATTCGAATTTTTCACTACTTTGAACGTGTTCCCACCAAATATATTGAAATACAAAAGATATGTTATGATGACTGCCCGACCATCGGCGGAATACGGTCTAATGGGGTTTGAATACGGAAAGAATTCGTTCATTTAGTAGATTTTTTTAAGGTCTGCCGTAGTATTGGTTAACAATATCGGCAACACCAGGAAACAGAGTCCCACCCAGTAAAAACTGCCGATAGCACATCTCTTATATTTCAATATCTTTGGCTCCCACTAGTGAAATCGATCAAATATTATTGAAAAATATCTTCTCACCCCTTTTCCCCCAAGAAAATGACGTCTGAAATGAATTATTTCACGAGAAAAAAACCCAGTCAATGATCGAATATTTCGATCCGATAAACTCGAATCATTTGAATAGGTGAAATAAATTCAAATGACGAATCATTTAATCTCGATTTTGAATATCTCGATTAAAGTCTATTTTTAAGACCCATAAAATATAAAGTATCGTTTAAATTTGAAAATTAAATATACCATTGCTTGCTTTTCCTTTTCAATCACTTTGATAATTTGTATTTTGTATTATTTAATAGACAAATGAGCAATAAATATGATCAATAAAATGAAACAACCGTCTTGCGAAATACAATAAATTTTACTTGAAAGCAGACAATCCGCTAAAACATTCAAGTAATGAGCTCTAAGATGGTGCACAGCATCCAATGTTATCTCTGTGAAGTGCCAAAGTGCGTAGAAATTAACTTATTCTTTATAATACTGTAAAAATATGAGAAATTAGACATTATGATTGTATGATATTATGTAGATATTTAAAAAATTTCTACTAATTTAATTTTACCGAAGCTGATTTGTATTTCTCAGATATCTTAAGAGATTTTAATGATGGTTTCATTTCAACAAAATCTCTTTAAGGTTTAGTAGGATTGTACGCAGAAATCAATGCTGAGAGTAGGCCCTCGACTTTGGTAAATAATCTGATGGTTTTATTATCTGAAGAACAGTATATTTTTTATTGTTGTAAACGGAAGTGGTGCCCTCTGTTATTTCAATACATCAATACATGTCAACAGACTAATCCAACAAATAACGCAGGTATTTTGGATAAATAATCACCAGATACGTAGATGGACATCACCAGGTATATGATAAAGTTTGTACATTAGGTTTTTGCCATGTCTCACGCTTTTGATTGGCTTTTTCGTAGTTTCATAGTTACGTATTATAGATTATTAGAAAAAAAAATTTTTTTTCTAACAGTGCAAAAATGTATTAATTTACTTTATTTACTCAGTTAAACGCCTGTTGAACCTGTACAACATTTAAGTCAATTATTTAGATTATTTTAATTGTTCTCTAGACTTTATGTCCGGGTTAAATCTTCCCCACAGGAAAAACTTAACCCTTCCACACACTTTTCCACAAATGATCATCTAGTCAATCCACGCGATGTAATTGCATTGTATAAGTATAATAAATACAAAACTATACAAGAACAACACGTCAACCTACCAGAGACCAAATGGGAAAATACTTCACCGACTCCAGATATTTTCATATCAGAGGGTTTGGCTCGATAACTGGACCGATAAATCCTACTGATCCCTCAATATAAATATTTAAAAAATCTTTCATGTGTTTAATATGACTGATTTTTGCATTTTTATATAAAAATTCTTTGACAAATCTAATAAGCCTAAATTTTGAATTAGAGAGCTAGGTATAATGCCAGTAGCCGAAATAATAAATGGTAATATTTTTATAGTCCGAGAATGCCAAATTCTTTTTATCTCATTTCCTAAATCTGTTTATTTTCTATTTTTTTTTAAATACTTATTAAATTTCAGGTGTATTTACATTTCCGATACAGAATCCGTTATTTCTTTTCCATGAATATTCATTTATTTATTTATCAACGCTCTCTTTAGGGATTTATAAAAAATGTAATTTATTTATTTACGCCTTAAGATTTTGTACGTAACATTGGTAAGTTGTACAGGAGCGTCATAACAAGTAGGTACATAAAATCGCCCTTGAGGTGATTTTCTCACAAAAATGGCGCTATAGAAATTATCCAAAAATTATATTATTATTTTTATTATAAAAAAAACTAAAAGGTACATAACAATTACACATTGAAGTAGTTACAGAGCAGTTTAATGAATTTGTTACTGTTATTAATTTGATATTTAAGGATTGTTGCATAATATTTGCATGCAAAATACGTTTTTTAAAGGAAGCGATGTTTTTATAAAAAAATATGTAGAAAAAACAAGTTTTTTTATATTTCCAAAATATTATGTTAATTTGGATTTATAAAATTTAAAAGCGTATTTTATTACCTCTCAAAAACAGAATTTTTTTTTGGGATATGTGCAGAAATATTCTATTAATTTACATTTTATTGTAAAGCGGAAATATTTTTACCATCTGAAAAATACGCCGAAATTCTGAAGAAAATCATAATTCGTCTTTCGCAAATCTGTTAAGTAAAAAATTCCAATAAAATATTATAAATAAATTTTAAAAAGTAGGTTTGAATGTAGAAAGTAACAACAGATACAAGCAACTTTTAGAAGGCTCAAATAACAAAAGATTCTAAATGTATTTTCAGGCAGTACCTACTGCAGGTCTGTATTGTAAAAATATGTATTAAAAAAATTGGGGCTTGAGTTCGAAGCAGCCTGCCCGCTGTTTACCCGCCCGCGGAATATTGTTCTAATCAATAAAGTAAAAAGCCGCCTACAAATAAGTGCGGAAAAATTACCCAGCATCAGGTGGCCCCTCTTACCTTGACCCCCCGCGGGACGGGCGCGGGACCAGAACGGCGTAACTGCCCCGCGGCGGGGGACGGGAGAACGGTACTTAATGCGCTAAATGGTACCAGCATGTACGGAGGGAAGAATGGGGCTGGTTTTTGCATAAATACTGCTTATTATTCTGGTTCTAAATTCAAGTTAATTTGTATTTAGACATGATTGTTATGCAAATAGTGGTGTATTTCATTTCTAACATAACTAAAGTTCTCTTCCTTTACCTAATAATACGGATGCAATTTGGCAGGCCGGTGTGGGTATTGCCGCCCCGGGAACCATTTATTGGATAACCAACACCCTGCCATAGGTCACCCCAAGTGGTTCGCTACATTTGGCGACTTAGCAGGGGTGCCCGGCGGTTGCTTTCGTGAGTTTTCAGTGAGCTAGAGTGCTAAAATTGAAAAATACCACGTGATGTGATTGATGCTGTCGTAGCTGAAAATGAATTTATTTTTTTTTAAATTTCAATTTCTGTATTTTTTTTACATGAGCTCCACACAGGAGACCCTGAGAAAAATAAAAATAATATCTCTCGGGGCCTACGTCATCTTTGAGGATGCTGTGTGGAGGGTTTTTTAAGGAAAGGAAGGAGAGGAGAGTTCTGGGAAGGAAAAGGGTTTAAGGGGTGGGTAGGAATCTGAGGTTCAGTGTGTCCTGGTCATCCGCCTCCAAGAACTAGACAAACCTCACCCTCACACTCATTTCTGCACAGAGTCGAGGGTAAAAATTCAATTATTTTTATAATTATAAAAGAAAAATTTATTTATCCATTCATAACTGAAAATCGTACTAGTCTTAAATACATATTTGCAAGCCCTGTAAACATTTATTTTGTCCAACACCATTGAACTCACCAAGGAAAATTTATATTTAATAAATACATACGTGAGAAAGTTAGAAGCATTGAAATTTTTTTCTTTATTTTTGTACTACAGAATATTCCATTTACAGCACAATTTAGTCGCAATTAAATGTACGTTAATATTACAAACAATTGACTATTTCTTCATATCAGCATTTAGGCAGGTGACTCTTCAAAATTGGTTTAATAGTATTTAGAGAAAGTTTTTTTTATTTTTTACATGAAATACTGCACAAGAGTCCCAACTGCTCCCGTCTGGAGCCAGTGAGACTATGGCATCCCCAATTGGGGTATTTTGTGAGGCTGAAGGTAGTGGAGAGGGGAAGGAGATAGGGAATAGGAAGGTGGGGAAGTACCCGGCTATTCAGATCTGGTCACTAAACACGGCTAAAGCCATTTCAAGCAACGTTTCAATTCTGAATGGTGGTCTTACACCAGGGCGATACTGATAGCATCTTCGACTCTGGAACCCCCACGTTATCCACCACGGTTCTACCGTGCGGTACTCTGACCAGGTCATGCCCCCTAGCACAATTGAACGATAAGGATTGACAGGATAACTTTCGTTAACTTCTCATCGTTCCCTAACATGACTACAGATCGCCAACGAATAAGTAAGTAACAAATACTTAATTATCAACTATATTATTGACTCACCAATATTATTACAACTCATCTCATTCAATATACCTTCTCGTAGACTCAGAAATAAAGAACTGCTTTGTCTCAATCAACACTCGACTAATTATGGTTATAATTCATCACTATCCAGAATGTGTAGAATGGTCCACTCACGCCAAGACCTTTATTTTTTTGCATAAGCCTAAATGATTTTTGTCGCTCACTAAACAATTGAAGATAATTTTTATTATTTACTCTATTTTTAGCAAAGTCTTGACTTGACACTTCTATTTCACTTCTATTTTCTTATGTTTTATCTGTTTGTTTTTGCTTACATATACCATATGTAATGTAAATTTCCAAAATTTCGTGTTACTTGGTTGTAAATTGGACGTTAGTCCGTTAATAAATAAATAAAATAAAATATTTAAATAAAATATTCGACGTCAACTGTTGTTTGTTTTTGTAAGCGATATACAGTATCGATAAACATATATACTAGCTGGGTTACCCAGCTTCGCTCAGGACAACATTTGTGTTTTTATAGCGGACAATATATTTATTTTATTTATTTATAGCGGACCCAACAGACGTTGTCCTGTACAAAACTGTCGGGATAAACTAAAATTAAAATAGAATAATATTGAATATTCGATACTGCGATGGTAGCGCAGTCTGCCGGATTCAATGTAAAACATTCTAAAATCAACAACTCCTTAGAAAAAAAAAAAAAAAATTAAAAGAACATTTTCCAGTGGACCAAATTGTGAATCTAAACCATTCTCGAATCCCCTTGAACCCACACAAAAAAAATCATCAAAATCGGTCCAGCCGTTTAGGAGGAGTTCAGTGACATACACACGGACAGAAGAAATATATATTTATTAAGATTATCCTATCAGATCGACCATGCTACGACCCATGATGATATTGACTACAGGTCTGATACATATAAAACATAGAATCACAAGAGGAATGGGCTATCGATAAAATTGTTCCAAATTTTGAAAAACATAATAGCTGAACTTTCGTTCCGCCTGGTTTCAAGACTCTCGGAATCAGTTTGCTTGAGTAGTCGATGCGTCCGCATATAGACATACCTAAGAAATGTCTTCTGGATTTGCTCCAACAAATCGATGTATCTCCGGTGGTATAATGCGCAAACAGCGCTCGCGTACTCCATACTGCTTCTCAGTACGCCATCGAACAATGCATTGCTTCTTGGTTATTAAACTGCTTACACCCTGACGATACCCCCAACGTAAATTTATGGTAAAATACAAAAATACTTAACTCTGTCAGGAAATTAAAAGACGTATTAACTTCATCGTCCCGGAAAGAAAAAAATCACACATGATCCGAAGGGGGGTCAATCGGGTCCCCCAATTTGTTTTGACAGGTAGGTACGCCTAATACCTCGTTATATATTTCTGGTAATGTTGTATGTAGCTTAAAAACAAGCTTGTCGATCCGAGAGGTTAAGTATGTATGTTTGATATAATTTGTTGGCGAGTATTTTACGGTCAGCTCTATATTTATAATAATAATAATAATATTTGGATGATTTATAATATAGCGCCGTTTTTGTGAAAAATCACCTCAAGGGCGCTGTACAAACTTACAATATATTTCTAAAATCTAGAAAAACTACAAACTAGACAAACAATTAAAAACAACTTATGGCTAAAAATTGCATCCACCGGTTCATACTAAAATATATGTACAATGTCTCGACCAATGAACGCGATGTTTCCTATAAATGTATACAGGACCATACTTACCTGGGAGGTAGCTTGAAATTAACACTGTTTATTGTCTATTAAGATATTTAGATAGAGTTCGCACGCAGAGGACATTATTATGAATACTTGTTACACGAATCTAATTCTAAAATATATTTTAATATTAGTATATAATACATTCTTCATTGAGTGTATTTTAGAAATCAAAAGCAACATTTTATAGTGGGCGGTACAGCAGTACAAAGATGAAATATTTTGTAGTCTGAGATAGAGTTGCTCTCTTTGAATCTAGGTGTCAGATTTTTTTGTTGTTTTCTATTAAGTGTTTTAAGTCAATATTAAACCGTTTGGGGAATTTGATGGTCTGAATTGAATTGAGGGTACTATTTTACGATAGTCGTATTGATGGTGGAGAAAAAGATTCAAAATCAAGGTTAACATTTGTGTTTTTGATTATAAAGTATTTGATTATCGGTGTATTACCTGCTTTTGAAAATTGTATGAATAAATAGGAACAGTGTTATAAAAAAGTGTTAAGGAAGTTGTTCATAAGGAACATGTTTAATGAAAGTGGTGGGAATCTACGGGGAGAAGCGTGTCTACGGATTTACTTAATTTTACTGAAGGATCAAGACCAAATGTAAGTTCAATTTCTCCTTCTTCCTCTATCTATCTCCTTCCTTTTTTTTATCCCTTTTACCTCACAATTTACGCCAACTGGGGATGCTATCTTTCTGCTGGTAAAACACATTCAGTATTCCCGTATACCTCCTGTGTTCTAATTATAACGTAATAAATATTATTACTTGCACCTAATTTTATGTTCTAAATATTATTATTTACATCAACAGAATCCGTCAGACACTAAACAATCAATAATAAATTAACGCTTTAAATCAGAGATAATCAAAACTGGTACTATTCTCAATACCGTTTAACCCAACAATGAACTTGTCCGATGTGTTGAGCTATGGTAATCGTTACGGGTCATAAGTTGAGAATAATCGCGCAGACTGAAATATGTATGAAATCGCGGGTCGTGTGTCATTTTAACGCATGACGTGAAGCGACAATTTATGTTTTACCAATTCATTTTCAAAGATGATTTATTTCGTGCCAGTTTGATCAATTTTGGTGTTTTTTTTTCTTTCTTAAAAAAATAATTAATCGGTTTTCGAATACAGGATGATCCAAAACAATTAAATATTATTTAATTGGTCTATAAATACAAATATAAATTTGAGAACAGTAAATGAGAGATGTATGAGGTTTTAAAATGTTTTTGAAAGAAAATAATAAAACTTTTTCCCAATGAACATATAAAATCAGAAATATAATCTACACAGATTTCAAAGAAAACTAAATCGCCAATTTATGTAGGACCTCACGACACTGGCAAGAAAAAATTTTCAGACTTCTTAAATTTATTTTATTGTACGACAGATTATTTATCCAGTTATAATACAAGATTTCTTATTTTGACAATCTTTGTCCCAGAATCTGCAATCAGTTGTAAGGTGAGCAGCTTCGTAAATTTCTTCGTTTCGACACCAAGGGAGTCCGTACTGAGAGGTTATGATTTGGTTTGAGGTGTGTCCTTTACTCAGTAAAAACACTTGCAATTTACTGGATATTATTGTAAAACTTTGAATAAATTTAAATGAAGTAATTTTACAGAGATTTGATTCTAATATGAGTACTAGGGCTTTAGTTTGCAGAATGAGTTGCGAGAAAATAGAACAGCAATTTACTAACAAATAAGTGAAAGTTAAAAGAATAACCACATCGAAATATTTAGCAAAAGATGACACACACGTTAAAATTATGAGTAAGAATCACCTCGAAGTTACGCAAAATGGTATAATGTAAAATGCTAATTACTAAACGAATACTTAAATTTCAGATATAGGACGACACAACACTCAACAAACTTAACATTTGGAATTAAAGGTATTCAGATATTTGGTCATCCGATAATTAATCCCCCAAAATATATTTATCATAAAATTATAATTTTATGAGAATTATTTACCAATGTCAAACCTAAATTCGACTTCAAAAATACATTTCATAATAAGTTGGTAATTTATTTGCAATCAATTTTTTGTACTTTTAACTGTCCAATTTTTTGCTGGTGTATACATACAGTACAAGTCGTTTTTCCTTAATGCATTTCAATGAAAATTTATTTTATACTTAGTTATTCGGTGGTACATCCTCTCTGCACATACCTTCGGAGACACAATATTATATTTTGTGTAATTAGGCATGTCGTTTTTTTCCTAAATCGATTGAATATTGTATGGGGGGCAACTGCCGTGGAACCGAAATGTTTTAAGATTAAAAGGAATAATTAAATACATCCACTGCTTAGTTGATTTTGTCCATTTTTTTTTGTCATGTTGAGCTGTGCTAGTGCTTCTATTTTGCCGGGTGGTATCTTGAACTAGTCGTGGTGATGACTAAGGCTGTAATCTTCAAGCCCGTATAAATCTTAGCATTCCAAGTGGAATGGACTATCATTATATAACTAAGAATATCGATATATAACTGAAAACTTCTGAAAATATGGCGAAACTGTGTATATTACATTGAAACTACAGACGGGTTGTTTAAAAAAAAATTAACAATTCACCAATTATTTGAAGTTTATTTTCAAGTTCTGTGTAAGCTCTATTCAAGTTTTGTTATTGTGTAATAATAGGCCAGTCGCTTCGTAAAACTAAAATAATCACAGAACTTGAATAGAACTTTCACAGAAAGTGAAAATTAATGATGAATTTAATGTGACCATTATGTTATTAACATTATCGACACGTTTTCTTCGTCAGGATAAGAGATAAATATCATTAATAAATAATTAGTGTCTTTATTTCAGCCAATCACATTTTCACATGTCTTTATTTCAGCCACACACTTATCCTGACGAAAAAATATTGTTTTCGAAACATGTCGATAATATTAATAATATTGTGGTGGTTACAAAGTTATTTGTTTTCATTAAATTCATCATTCATTTTCGCTTTCTGTAAAAGTTCTATTGAAGTTCTGTGATTATTTCGTTTTATGAAGCAACTGGCCTATTATTATACAATAGTTGAGAACTTACATAGAACGTGAAATGTAACTTCAAATATTGAATTGTTCAATTTTTTTTAAACAATCCGTCCGTAGTTTCAATGCAATATACACAGATTTGCCAGATTTTTAGAAGTTTTTCAGCTAAACATCGGTATTCTTAGTTATATAATGAATCAATAATGACGCGACAAAGTGTATTTGCAAAGTTTAAAGAAGGAATGATGAATTGTTCAATTTTTTTAAAACAACCCATTCTTAGTTTTGCAGGGCTATTCAGAACGTCATGGTTTCTAGGCTAGCTTTCCGTTCGTTGCCCCAAGTTCCGTATTTTGGTGCATGAACCTTGGATATAGACAAACTTATGGATTTTTTTCAGAGTCCGTGCACAACCTGCATACTCCAGCTCATTTCATTTGATGCCTTCGAACATGACTATCATTGCGTCTGCGTCAATGAACTGTTTAGAAATTCTGATAATAAACCCTAGAAGTTTGTACTAAGGTGGAGTGAGCCGTGATATGTGATCCGAGAACGTTAATTTAGGATCAAAGACGATACCGAGATCTTTAATGCTATTGACTCGCTACAATGCTTGCCTTTTTATATTATACTCAAACACTACGGGTTTCTGGAAGCAAATATACGCGTATAGGTCAGTATTTTATTTGAAATGTGATATTTATAATGTATTTGAAAATGATTGTGTTCGTATATACATCATTTGCTTAAAATAAATCTGAATTGCACTGCGTCGGTAGATACAGAAAAATATTTAATGGCAGACAAATTTTGGTGGGGTTTAACTTTTGATGTATCAGAAACAAGTGCATGTTCACTAAGCCACTCTATTACATTATTTCATTTGAATTATTTTCAAAGGAAAATTTAAAAAAAAGAACATGCAAAATGCACACGAATAAGCCCACAACACTTTTCAACATTTATTCAGTTTGAACAATATCGATTTCGAGAATTCTGAGTCACTCTCATTGCCACAGTTAGCATTTAAATAAATCTAAATTTAGAACTTATCAATTATCACTTGTCTATTATTCTGCTCTCCATGGTCTGCTAAATCTGAAATCTGTTGATTTGAGAACCCGGCTTTATCCTAGTTATCAGTATTCTGTTATTTTACTCTCCACAGTCTAACCAGGACTTATCCAAATTTTCAGTAGCCCGTTTCTCTTCTCTCCGTGGTCTAGAGTTTGCTAAATCTGTTTTTAGAAGCCGGCGTTATCCCAATGATAACACATTTTTTTAATTTTGAATAATTATAACAACTAAATGATAGTGTTTGAACATTAAATTTGCTATCAGCAGTGCGCACACTCAAATGTTTATCAATGAGTATAGAAATTGGTTGGTTCTTATAATTTGTAATATCTTTGCGTTTTGTCAAAACAAATGTTGAATAAACTAAACAAAGGTAATGGGAGATGCCATAATGAATGCTATATAAATTTGTTCAGCAGTCAAAAAGTTTTCGTGAAGAAATTTGTCAAAAGCCAGCAAATGAATAGTACTACCTGCAGCACAAAAAAGATCTACATTATAATATAGAACTCTAAAATCACCGTTCAAAGAAACAGCACCTTACAGCGCAAACAAACAGGTCCATCTCACTCTGGTTTCCCTTCAATAACGAATAAATCTTTCGCCTTTTACTAAAGATTTCCGTGGAGGGGAGCACTCAAATGAGTCTATAAACCAAACGGACACAAAATTTGCACTCAAGCAGCTACCGAGCCGGAACACCGCGTGCAACAAATTAGGAATGATTAAATAGACCTTTAATTTCTTTAGTTTTTCTTCACAGTGAAAACACGTGTTAAATGACTCTTTATCTTTCGTGTTTGTAAAATAAGATGCATTCATCTAAATAATATGCATTTTATTCGACTATCAAAAGAAGGCTACACGTTGAAGTCATGGTGTCAACCCTAGTAGTTGTAGGGCTGTGTAAAACTGAAATATTAATGTTCTGCGTCAAGCCGGGTGAGCGCCAACGCAGGGGCGTGCGAAGCTAGCGGGTACCTAGCAATCCGGTGCGGTACCGGGTTACGCGGAAATACAAGTCTAAACGCGAGCTTACCGACAAGAGCAAAATACCCTTAGCACGGAAACATGATTGTGTATTTACATTTAATGTTCCGTATAAATGCGTATTTCCATTTATTGTTCCGTTAAAAAAAATGGTTAAATATCACATTACGAAGAAACTAATTATTTTATTAAAAACGAATTTTTCTATTTGATTTTTTTTAGTAAAATTGAAAAAGTGAAAATATTTTATACATTTTCTTCTAGTTTAATCTCTTTGATGTGTTATTTCTTCACTGTTTCATTTCTTTTCGAGTAAATTTTACCTTGTCACCCCGGTACAGTAACATTGCTGTGTTTTGCATAAGGCAGTAATGGCGAATCGGGTCTGTCGCCCACCCCCAATTCAACCTCCCTCTCCCCCCACACCGACTCCTTCCTCCACTGCCCCCCTCATCCCCCGCTAAGGCTGTGCAGCGCCCCCATGCCCGTTCTTTTGTTCGGCCGTCTTGGGAAATTCCAAATTCAAGGTAGTTTGACCTTGTGTGGGACGCTTTAAGATTGTTTGCGTAGAAGTGGCTGCGAGTTAATCAAACGTTAAAAACGCCTCGTATAAACTAAATATGAAAGTGGTTTTAATGTAAATAATGTTTATCTAAAGTTGAAACTTTTTAGTTTAATGAAAGAAAAAGGTCAAATTTTCGAGGAAAATTAAAAAAAAACTAGATGTCAAACTTTCAGATAAATGTTCAATATTAAAATTATTCCTCTGCACCTATATTTATCATCTGGCTGCACTACGTATAGCCGGCGTAACAGTATAGCTATTTTTGTAAGTATAGCTATAGCTATTCATTGCGTATTTTTATTGATAATTTAATATCAGAATGAATACCCACCAATCATTAATTTTTCATTTTAAAATATAAAAAAAAAAAATTTAAATCATTGTTTAAAACTTGTACTGCAAAACTGCAAATTAAAAGGAATGTACATATTACAAACCTAACGACGAAATTGAGGGAACTCATCTATTTCTTTAAAAAATTTAGGAATACATTAAATAAAGAACAACTAAAACAAGTTTACTGTGCTCTTATACAATCATCAATTGAATATGGTATTATCAGCTGGGGAAGTGCCACAAATACTAGTCTGGAGCCTTTAGCAAACATTCTAAAAAACTAATGCTGAAGGTTATTCTTAAAGTCCCGTTTAGGACGAGCACTGATTATATTTTTAAGACACTAAATGTTCCTACTTTGAAAAAATTATATGAAAAAATATCCTACTTCATAAATTTAACATTCACATTCACATTATTTTACACTCAAATATGTTTGAAGAACGGATAAGCACTAGAGCCTTAAGAGAGTCACATGTAAAATCTTTTAACATCCCAGTTTGTCAAACCATAAGAGATGGGCAAAGAAGTTTTAAATATAATGCTACAAAGCTATTCAATTTTCTACCTACTGATATTAGAAACACGCAAACTAAAAGTTCATTTAAAAGTAAAATCATTGATCACCTCCAATAAACATATTCATCAGGAGTATTTCATAACATATTTATATTTATGCCTACTGAGTATACGTATGAATTGCAATCTTCTACATACATACTTGAATTGTATAATATTTACATAATACATTATAATATTAAGAATTGTATAATCTACAAAAAAAAATACTGATTTTTTTTCAAACTCTTATTTTCGTAATATTACGTTAACAAGAACATAGACCACTCTGTCCACTCATCCACTCTGTAAATTGCCATCTCAACACAGGAATTTCACACCTAGTGAGATGGGCAATATGTCATTGCTGTAACCAAATGTTATATGGAAGTAATGAAATAAAAAATAAAAAAAACACAAAAAAAAGCTTAACTCCTGAAAATGGTGGATAAAACTTGCTTTTATCGCATTTAATTAACGGACACAGATTAAATGAAAAAAGGAGCCTAGGTCGAAAAAAGATCCAATAGAATCTGCAAATTATAAATATTTTAACGAGTTTGTGAACAAAACAAAAACAAAAATATGACAAACTATTTAAAAATATCATTAAACAAAATTGCGAAAAGATGATTTTTTGGAAATTTCGTACGTTTCCGTCAATATGAATGTTTCGCGTGTACATAAAACTGGCATTTGAAATGTAACTACAAGGCAAAAAATTATGTATGTATTATCATAATATTCCAGTGCGATAGATCCCAAATAAGCGTGGGTACTACGCCGCCCATTTCAGCACGCCACTGGCCTGTTAATGGGATCGTAAAAGATAATTGCCCCCTTCATTCGGAAGCGGATGCACGTCACTGGTAATCTGCGCGTTTCGCGGGCTTTAAAAGCCAAAACGCGTCCTACGTGTGAAACACTGTGACTGAGGGACGCAACAATAATATTCCATACTCATAATCTTTCATTATTTTTAACATAATATTATATGCACTTAATATAATGATGATAAAAAATAAGGAAACAATTTTAGAGGTGTTTTTTTAAATAAAAAAAGTTTTATTTTTTTTTATTTTTTATTTGGTTATTTATTAAACGCTCTTACGGCTTTTGCGGACATAATACATGTCGAACATTTACTTACATATCATTTCTACAAATAATACATAACAATATAATACGAGGGGAGGTTACGTTCGCGGAATGGGTAGGTAGGTGATTAGTGAGGGTGTCGCTAAGTTTGGTACTAATTGAACAACTCATTATAAGTATAAACACCGGGTTTTATCGTAATTAGGTCATTAGTCTTTGAGCTATCGTCGACCAAACAAGTCAATCGGGAAGAAAATGTGAAATATCGAGAAAATCGAGTTCCACGCTGTTATAAACTTTCTTACCAAGCAAGGAAAATCAATTCAGACCATACTGAAAGAGATGTCATCCGTTTACGGGGACTCTTGTCCAAGTAAAACTATGGTTTACAAGTGGCATACCCTCTTTAAACAAGGCAGAGAGTCACTTGAAGACGACCCACGGCCAGGAAAGCCCATCGAGGTGACCGCTTCGGAAATTATTCAAAAAGTCGAAAAATTAATGAACATGCTCTTTGTAAATGTTTTGATTTTTCAAAGCCTTCTCGAAATTCTAATAAACATAAAACCTTTTTTTTGTACTGGTTTTGTTTAACTAACTGTTCACTCACAATATATTTTTCAAATCGTAAAAAAAAATTTTAATACATGATCGTCTTTTGAGCGTGTTATGCCGAGTTGCGCTACCTCCTTCTTTAGCCAACGTTTTGAACAGCGTTACAGTGTCCAGATGTGTAATTGTTACACAATTGTTAAACAATTACACATCTTCCCTGATGATGGACACTGTAACGCTTTCCGAAACGTTGGCTAAAAAAGGAGTTAGCGCGACACGGCATAACACCTCAAAAACAAATAACGAAAATACTTTTGGCCGTGAAAATCTAAAAACGTATCCATGACCGTCTTATTTTGCAGTTAATATTTTAATGCTCCAAAACTCATGATAAAAGTTTTTTGTGTATAAGTGCTTTCACTAACACTTACGTCGGAAGTAATTGCCTGCTTCACAGAGGTAAGAAAAATGCATGAATACACTGAATCTCAATGTCACATAGGTGAATTCAATATAATACAACCAACATAGATGGTGGGTATCTATATGCCTTTTGAAACGTTACTTTGAAACTTAACGACACTATGAAACTCTCAAAATGAATTTATATATTGAAAGTTAAGATTTTTGTTATTTTTAAAGGGTGCAACTTTATTTTGCATATTTTGTTATTTTATTTTTTTATTGTTTTTTATTTCTTGCCAGGGCAATCCCGATGAGTTACAGAACTCATTTTAGGATTATTAGTTCACTCCCTAATAATCTTAATAACATTTTATTCACCTTAGAAATCGACGCAAGTTATTCAGACCATTTCTATACATAAAATAGAGCCATTTTGAAAATAAACAAATACAACTGATTATTTACACATCTTAGTAGTTACTCGAATAAAAGAGCAAAGATCCATTCAGAAAAATGTTGTTAAGTCTTCTGATATTATGTAAATGATGACATTTTGATGACGTTTTTTTTTATTTGAATTCCGCACAAGAATCCCAACCGCCTAGAGTCAGTGAAAGTAGGTATGGCATCCCCAATTGGGGTATGTTATGCGGCTGAAAGTAGCGGAGAGGAGAAAGAGGTGGGGAAGAGCAAGGTGAAGAAATACCTGGCTATTCAGATCTAGTCACCAAACATGGCTCAAGTCATTTCAAGCAACGTTTTAATTCTGAACGGCGGTCTTACACCAGGGCGATGAAGTGAGTATTTTCTACTCTGGATCTTCCGGCAAATATACCTTATATTATGTTTAAAATATTAAATTGGGAAATGACAAATCAATCAGGAAGGTCGTTTAGTAAAATAGTATATTTTTTCAATTTCAGGGATAATTTTTTATCCACAAACAGTTGTTTTTATGAATGCGTGTAATTCGAAGTAATATTTTAGCAAACAAATATATAATGTTATCGACATATTTAATGTAACTATTAAATATTTCGATAACATTATAATATATTTCTGTATGTAAAACATGCCTTAACTATGTTATGTATTATTTTCTATGTTATGTATTATTTGTGATAATTTCTGTTTATCATTGTTATCATTTTATTTCTTCAAATTCATACAACTGTAAACCACTGTAATGAAAAAAAAAATTTTTTTTAACCTATTGTTTATCACTAACCCTTGTGTAAAAAAGAGTAAACATTATGTTGGTTTTATAAAAGTATTTGTAATAAGGTGTGTGCACCCTTTTATACACACTATTTTTATAGTCTCGGTGTGTGGCACCTCCAGTACTTACTCATTAACAATTGGGCATTGATCAGATTGACAGCGATGGAATATTTTGGAAAGGAACTGTTTCAATCCTGCAGGATGATTAAAATGAGCAGATTTGAAAAGGAAGCGGGTCATTCTTTGTGCGGCAGCCCAGAGCATTGGGCGATCCTCCCGATTGAAACACGACAAAACAACTAAAAATCGTTACTATTGTGATCTTGGATCTTGGTCATAATCTTGAGCTGGCTGGAAATCATCCTGAAGGGATGATTGGCATTTGAAAACAGCAGCCTGTCCTGCTTGTGGAAGGCCCTTTTGTCTGATAACTAATTATCTGCAGCAATGCCATTCTCACAATGTGAGATTCTTTCTTCAAAACGAAGAGCTTTTGACAAGCTACGCTTCAGCAACACTTCTATTATCACGGTATCACCATCAACCTATTAACCTAAACAAGCCCTTTAAGCCAGACAGTCTTATAATCAGGATGTCTGTTTTTTATTCACAATTTACTTTATTATTTCAAATGTCTTCTTTTTATTATAAACTATAACCTAATCCTTGCATTTGCCATGTTGAGTCCACTTTGCTCATAATAATGAGCATTTCAAAATGTTCATTGTTGCCACCTAATCCCACGTAAGAAAGACTAAAAAAAAGTGATTAAATTCCTTATTCTGCATAGATTTGTGTTGTTTCGAAAACAAAATAATATCGTCAGAATTATTAAAAAATAAAATTTAAAGTAGTCGAGAACTTGGAAACATGCCATCCACAAGAGAATTCAAATAATAATATAATGCCAGTAGTTGGTCGCTTAAACAATGCCTCCGAAATGGCCAGTCGAATAAATCTAGCATATTTTGTATTCACCGGTGCTATTTCTAACTACGAATAGCCGAGCAAAGAGGAAAGCGCAAGATTACTTATTTACCAGAGACCGTTTCCTGCATAATGTATGACATTCAACAGACTTGCTACGCCCAACCAGTTCATCCAGGTTATTCTTATTTATAGCCGATTTTATTGTCGACTTTGTCGATAACTGGCCATAGATCTCTTAAAAAAGACAAGATAAAATTAATTCTCATTTTCGTAGTATATTTTAGATTTAGATACCTAGATTTTTTGTGGAGGTCATGGTTCGTTGCCGAAATCTTCCAATAGATCACTTTTAAAAGACAAGTTCGGAGTAGTTGAAATAATTCTCATTTGCCTCGTTTGCTTTTTTTTAAATCTGAATTATTCTGTTTTTGTGAAGCCTGGGTTTATTGCCTTGTTGAATATAAAAAGGTAAAAGATGTTTAAAGTTGATAAAACTTACTTTTTGTTTGTAAAAACTTTTGTGAAATTTATGGTTATTCTACTTTAATTGTGTTTTTGGTACAATATTTGAGAAAATTGTTCTCTGTGAAAATTAATAATAAAGTTTCTAGGCAGATGCTTTTTTAAAACCATCTCTGTTTTAATCACTCTTTTTTATTAATGCGAGGTTATTTAGCCACTCGAGCGATAGCGCGATTTAAAACTTTTTCCTCCGATTGCATGTGATTGATTTTTTTGAATATTTTCCGCCCACCTTAAAAAAATCATACCTCCGAATTTTAGTACGGGGGTATGATTTTTATAAAAAACGAAATATAAAAACTGATTATAGTTATGTATAGCCAATGAATTCACCTATCTTTTGTTGATTACCACATATTCGTAGGATTTATAAAAAATGGTATAAATCGTAAACTTTGGTCCAAAAAAAATGTGATCCAATTTTGGACTGCTGTCAATCGCAGAAAAATAAAAGTTGTCCATATTTTGACCTCAGTCGCTCAAGTGGTTAAAATCATTTCTTTAAATAACATTTAAATTATTTTACGTACATAATATATAAAATATTACATAGCATAAAGGTAATAAAATAATTTAAAAAGTTAAAAAATAAATTTTATTGGCAAAAAATTAATGCTTACTTCATCTTAAACGATTTTTGACAATAAAAGTGGTTAAAACGAAGTATTTTATTTATTTAGAATTAAAATGGTGCCATAAAATAAGTTTGTTAAACGCCCTTGAGGTGATTTTTCACAAAAACGGCGCTCTACAAATTGTCCAATTATTATTATTGTTGTGTTTGAAGAAGTAGGTAATCTTTTCGAAATAGCTTCCCGAAACATGATCTATAAAACTTTTAAATGACACGTGTAAAAATATATCCTTTATCTTTAATTTTTTAGCTGTTGACAAGCAAAATGAAGCCATGATGATGGACACTGTAACGCTGTCCGAAACGTTGGCTAAAGAAGGAGGTATTGCAACACGGCATAACACCCCAAAAACAAATAACGAAAACAAAAAGATTTAATTTTAATTTTATTGAAATCCTGGTTAAAGTCAGGTAATAAAGCTAGAATTAAATAACCTCGTAGGTTATAAATTCAACCGGATAGAAATGCTCACGTCGTCAAAATCACTTTAGAAGGAATGTTTGCCAAGACCCTCTGACCAAAAAGCGATTTAAAACGCCATCGGGTATCATAATGTTATAATATATTGCTTCGGAAGTGAAAATTTCAATGGAGCTACATACGGGCTTCACGAAACAATGTGTTCTATGTTCTGTGTCCACTGCGATGATAAACGACATAGCGACACGCCAGCATGTTTTGTTAGCGTGATATGAAAATACTTGATTTATGTAAAACAATCTATTTGCTAAGTAATAAACCCAATATCGGGTGTTTATTCAATTTATTGTTCTAAAGTAATACGCACGATTAATATGATAGATCAATTTTCTGGATATACAATTTTTTCACAATCATCTTAATAACAGCTGATGTGATAACGTCGTTCGTCATTCCTAGATAGCAGAACAAGAAATAATGACGTGTTTTTGTTACTAGGGTCTAGTTGTTTTACAGAATTTGAACAATTCATCACATTTCAAAGTTAATTTTTAAGTTCTATAAAAGCTCTTTTCAAGCTCTATTTGTATCATTATAATATAGCGCTTGGTCAGACCACCGGGAATCCTCTGCAGCTAGTGCTGGATTAGCCTATAAGTAAATTAAGCAATAGCTTAGGGCATCACGTCTTGGGGGGCACCAGAAACAGCACCAAAAAAGTTTTTATGGCATCATTGAAAAATTAAAAGTAGAGAAGCGAAGAAAGGGAGATATATACAAAGAAAGAGCAGACAAATTCTCATTCCTGACTAAAATACCAGATGACAATAAAATTATGTGTCCTGATCAAACTTCAAAATACAGTCAGCATTGTAGAAATTTATTAAACACATATCCACAAGACCTTAATACCGATTTAGGAACCTAAATTCAACAGTTTCATTCATATATCATAAAAAAATAATTTTCAGTGATTTGCGTAAAATACACAGGGCTGCGTCGTAATGTGGACACAACCCTGCGTATATTTTTAAGCCTGATGATATCAAACTGCACAGCGGAACGATCTTTTTTGACAATAATAAAAAAACGAAAAAAGTACGACGATGCTGCACGAAAGGCTCGATGCATTATCAATATTATATATATAAATAGTTAGATATGCTAAAAACATTGGACTTAAATTTCCACGAATTTAAAGCTCGAAAAATTAGGAGGTTGCATTTCTATAAATAAAAAAATAAAAAATGCTTAGGTTTTTATTGTACGAAATAACTACTCCATGTATCCCTTTCATCTTTCATACATATTTTAAGGTACATAACGATCTATCTTGTTGTATTAAATGCGTAATTTTTTTTAAAGACCGATACTAGTTTACTGTGGATAGGGGGGGCCCTTAGGCATGGATTGCTTAGGGCATCAAGTAGTCTTGATCCGGCACTGTCTGCAGCGTCGCGTGAATGGGTGACAGTCCTGGTCTCCAGAGACGCGCCTGAACGTATGATGTGAGGAGAACCTACCATTTTTAAAGATGGAGCCACCAGCGATGCCACCCGACAATGTTTCAAGGAAATATTACGATCGCGGTAGGCCCAAATTAGTACTACCTTTACAAGACGTTTTAACCATCGGATGCCATCAATTAAAATCGTTACCATGGAAGAACTGTGACCGGACAACTTGGAATGAAACCAACTCAGAACTTTCTCAGATAATTCATTAATAGGGATAAAAAAATATGTTTAAAAAATTGGTTAAATAGGTTACGATAGGTTAGGGTTATCGGCTAATTTAAAATTATTTTTTTCATAGCTTTTGATGACTTTTCAAGGAGGTGTTGAGTTGACTTTATTCTCAGTTGGAATGGAACCGAAATAACACATTTGATTTTAAGAGAATATCTCACACTACTTTCAAACAATGACAATCACTGTTTTGTGCAACAGAGATTAATAAGAGACACGCTGCAAATCAATACTTATTCAATGGTAGGATATAAGTTAATGAAAATAATTAATATAATTCGGTAGATTTGACACAATCCCTTGCGGCCGCCATTTCCAAAGTAAGGAAGTGGAAATTACCACGTAGTATATTGCCAATAAAGTTTTGCAAGGCGATCTACTGATAATTATCCGGTCAGATAATTCAAGAAGTTAAAGTAAATAATTATTTATTTTAATCGGGCTCGTTGATTAAAAATATTAATGTAAAAGGTTTGGTTCAGAAAATAATTAATTTATATAGGGATTAATTATTTTCACAACATTGATACCAATTCTCAAAGGCGATGTTTTAACGAGAAAATACTAATATAATACGAAATAAATTTACAAACCCTCTGATCTTTCACTCATTTCAAATCTTGTGGTGTAATAAACGAGAGTTTGAAAATCTGATAAAAATGCTAATTAAGGAAATCCTGTTTTAAAAAACATGTTTCTCGACACGTTCTCGAATTCAAGAATTGTGATAAATTAGATCGATCGAAAGGAGTAAGAAAGAGAATTGAAATGGCTCTGAGAGGTTCCTTGATGAAAAAGTTCTTTCAAAACCTTGATGTAAAACTAAATTTGAATAATATAATGATTACTTGTAACACGACAAGTACTATGACACTTCGTGGAGAACAGTTATGAAGCTGTTTTATTGTCATACCCTTTATTTCTTTCTTTCTTTTTTCTCCTTCTCTGCAGGTTACGTATTATATTTGACACTACTATGTTTTATATTTCATTTAGACTATCATTATTTCTGTTGTCACTACAACATTTTCGTCTAATAACAATTAAAAATTGATTTCTCATGTTGTGAACATTTCTGATTAGAGTACACATCCCAACGGCAATTCTATTATTGTAATAATTGTTATCACTCTTTCAATGTTTCAAACAATAAATACATAATTTTATATAAGTAATCCTTTTCCCTCTTTCCTCTATTTATCTATAGTTTGAACATTGGGAGCATTAAACTGAGCGTTGGCAAGAAAGATTGAAATTCGAATTTTGATTTTATAAATATGTGCCCCCTGAAGTTCCCCTGGAGAAATATAATGATTAACATATACGTGTTCATCGTATTGCACTATTTATTAATAATTAACAAATACCAACAACTAATAATAAATTAAGTACGAGAAAAACCGTTTTGGGCCGCAGAGAGAACCAGAAAATAGGCGGTCACGAAACACGCACAGTATATCAATCTAACATTAAAGAAAACTCTCGATTTTTAATAATTATTCTGAATATTTTAAATATTTCTCAACCCATTTGAATAACAAGTTGAATTTTGAAGTCCTCTTAATTCGTTCAAATGAATATTTCGTGATTTTAACTTAATAAGTCTTCCAAGAGCCTTATTACGATTCATTAAAATTACACGTGAGCGGCGGTAGTCTCAAATACCATAAATACGAGAATAATATAATTATGAAACTTATTTTGTTGAAATTCGTCTGATGGGATTATTTAATAACGTTGGTCATAGTCCTGAAATTCAATTAAATTTTAAATTATTTTCCTTTGAAAAACATCTGCCGACATGAAATTAATAGCAATGCATTTAGCTAGAAAGATGATTTAAACCGAACCCGGGAGCTTTTTGAAAGCGAATAAAAGCCCTTTGAACGAGCGCCATGGAGAGGCTTCACTGCACTACTTTTTATAAGCTTTAGCTTAATTGAGCTTTTCAAAGTTTTAATGTGAGCCCCAGAGATGTGAAGGATAAAACACAAAACGCAGGTTGAAATATATCAGATACGCATTTAATTATCAAACCTAATAATTGGGATCACAAAACACATATCTGGGAGAACCCAAGTACATAAACAAAAATAAAATAATAACATGTAATTACATTTATGCAATGCTTGCTGCTGGAATGCTTCTGACTTCTGACTGAGAGCAAATGCCTTGACAATTACTTGTTAATACGCCTTTCACGCCTAACCTTTTACGCTGGTCCTGACTTGAATGCCAGGAAAGGCATTGCCAGATATGAATATTGTACACTAATCTCTTCGTAAAGGTCCCAACTGTATGCATATGTAAAAAAAAAATTAAATACAACTCAAAAGCAAAATCATTATATTTACCAAGCCATAAAAAACTACAATAACTTCCCTTCTGAATTGCGCTGTATCATCAACCAATCAGAACAAATAAATAAAATTAAACAATTTTTCAAAAAAGCTTACAGTAAAAAGTAAATATTTTATGCAAAACATGCTATAACTTACAAACTAATTAAGAATCGTGGCTCCCTTATCGGGCACAAGAGCTCCTCTTTTCTGGTAAGGTATATACATGACCAAAAAAGATCTTTATTATGGTGATTTGTTCAATGTATGTGTATGTATGTAACCCATTTTTTTTATATTACAATAAAAAATAAATATATATTTATGTCTTTGTAATGCTAGACTGGGAAATCTTCTTGCCTCTTCGCCTGTTGGGTGGTTATTAATATTTAATCAAAAGAAAACTTACGCTTTGGTACTGGAAATGTGCAAATTGTTCTTTTTGCAATGATTAGTAACAAGTAAAAAGCTGTTTTTTTGTAAAGTAATAAAATACGCTCTACAACCTGTTAATTATGTAAATTTAATAATTTTGTTATTTATTATTTTAACTTTATGAGTAAAACCTCAAACTGTAATATTTAATTAAATGAAGACATTATGAGCGAAACTCAATCGAAAATCTGGAAACAGAAAAATCAGAAAAAGATATTGGCACCTCTGGGACTCGAACCCAGGACCTCCCTACTTTCCGGGTTGGGCGCTCTTATCCACTGAGCTAAGGTGTCGATATCCAATTCGGTCACTTTTAACTGTACCATACTTCGACTAAGAACCACCCATATTATCTTCATTTTTCTTTAACGCATATTTAAAAATTTCAATACGTTAAAGAAAAATGAAGATAATATGGGTGGTTCTTAGTCGAAGTATGGTACAGTTAAAAGTGACCGAATTGGATATCGACACCTTAGCTCAGTGGATAAGAGCGCCCAACCCGGAAAGTAGGGAGGTCCTGGGTTCGAGTCCCAGAGGTGCCAATATCTTTTTCTGATTTTTCTGTTTCCAGATTTTCGATTGAGTTTCGCTCATAATGTCTTCATTTAATTAATAATTTTGAATATCATTTGGGCTACGTAGCGTTTCACGGATGTTAGCTGAAGCCCTCCTTTGACACCCTCTGATATTACCTGTTAGAGCTTACTTCAAATTTGTGAATCGCTCAAGAATGAAGATATTATCTCGATTTCTTGACGTAAAAAACGGTCAGCAAAATGTTGTCTTCCACATTATATAGGTCACAATTTCGTTATTCTAATAGAGCAATCACCTGACATTGATTTTCGTAGCATTCAAAAAAGGGACGTTAGAAAGTACTTTGGGGTATCTAAATCAATTTACTTTAAAAACTGACATAGGCACTTTCAGCATTAACCCTAGAATTATTCTAATAACAAAGGGCTAATAAACGTTAATTGGCAGCATTTGAAAAAAAACATATTGAAACTAGATTATACCCTATAAAAATAATATTAATACACCATGCGAAAAAAGCACCAAGTTGATGTAATTGTAATACGATAAACAACATGAAAGTTTTAAAAATAAAGCATTTGACAAGCTTCGAGAATGAGTAAAGCGTTTCTAGAATAACGAGAAAGCCAAGAATAATAAGATATACTAAAAATGTGATGCTTCCCTGTATATTATATCTAAAAATATTGTTGCGTGCAGCAAAGCATGCCTGAAGCGCTGTTCACGAGAACGCTGCCATTTTATGCGGCGTCGAGTGATTAGAAATTTTATTTTGGCCCAGCCCTATCTCCCTACACTCACTTGAAACAAGAGCAGAGCTTATAATTTAAGTGATTTTTATCTTAGAAACAGGGCCGCCAAAAAGTATCGTGATGTATTCGTTTAACGCTTAATTCAAAATAAAAAACGTTTTTAATATTCTAGTAGTCTTACACAGTATGGTTTTGTGATAAAACAGAGACAATACAAAAAATGGAATTAAAGTGAATAAATAAAATTTAAAAATACTAACTAACCTAACCTAACCTAATCAAACCTTAACTAATCTAGTTTAACCTATTACTTTAACATATTTTGTTTCTTCACTTTTATTTTTTATCTTTTAAAAAAATATAAATTAAAAATTGCCTTTTTAATTGACAAATGATAGTACTTTTCGGTTTTGCTATAACAGTTCCTATAACTAGCAAGCAGGTCCATAAATTTATTAGCGGTGGGAATGTTCTTCTAAAAATTTGTTAAAATTTTATGGTCCGATGGCTTTGTAAGCCTCGGGCTGCATTTCGAGGCAATCGCCGGACGGTGACATTTTTCAACAATAGTTGGTTGCATTTTGTTGTTACAAAAATTAGAAAATCGGTACGCCGAAGGTGAAATCAAAATTAATACCTTTTTTTTTACTACGAAAGTTAAACGTTTTAAAAAAGTTTTTTATTATTTCTTATTCTACTGGTGCCTTTGTGATTTATAGCAAATTAACAACAACGAAAAATGTTGCCAATCCATGAAGAGATACTCGTGTTTAGATTGCAAAATGATCAAAATTCACATTATTCCTTTTGGTAATACAAGTTTACTGCCGTAACTTCCCCCCCAAGGAGCGTTCCACAACCCTGCATGAAACACTCCTAACCCTCCTCTTCCTGGGACCGAGTGCCCTAAATTTTAGTGGGTGGGGGCGAATTTAAAGGGTAAGTGGCGGTAGTCCAAAATCAACCCCCTCAAATTCAGAGTGAATCTAGGACAAGGCAAATAATAAGCCTGAGAAGAAAGCCTTGAAAAGTGCATTACTGAGGGGAAATGAATAAACCATGTTGAATCATTTTCAGGAACAAGCTGACTTAAAAGAAATGTTTTCAGTACATTTATCTTGAAGGTTAATTAAAGATTCATGCTTATGATTATCTTCTTCTTCGTATGGTGGAGAGTTAGTTTAAGTAGAATACCGGTCAGTAGCTGAGTACACCGATATATCAGGTTTCCACGGAGACGATGTGGTTCAATTTATAGAAAAAAGGACAAAAAACAGCAATGTGTGCTTGTTTCAAAAGTCTGAGGATTCTCCGCTTAAAAGCTCGTTCACACACAGCTATAAAACTGCGAGCAGATATCTGTTGAACCGCGAGCGCTTACCTTTTGTGCCTTCGCACGACGCTATCAAATATTTCTTCCTGTGGTAGGAGAGGGATGATCTTTTATATTTTATAGCTGTATGTGAACGAGCTTTAAATTTTATATGCAGCATTGTGTTTCACCATCACCGTAAAACTCAAATAGGATGGCCAAATACGATGTAAGGCAAATGTAAGAGAGAGGTCGCGGACTAAAAGGGGCTAGAACCAAAAGGTTTTAAGTCAGTGACGACATTGATCTTAGTTCAAATACATAATAATAATAATAACTAGCTGTTAAAATCCCGCTCCCCAGGTTTTTCTTGCTAGGCCCTGCGGGTGGCTTTTGCTTTGGTTTTACCCAGTTAGAGTTGGTGACCATTTTATAAATCTAATACGAGCTGGTTCCAAAAATAGCCCTTTCCTGGGATCCATTGTCGTCCAGTGATAGCTAGGGACAAAGTAAGTGGGATAGCCAATGACGTCATATGTAATATATGGTCGCTTGATACTATTATTCACAACTGAGTATAGCCGTCATTCTTTCCATATCCGGAGAGATACTTCAAATTCACAAATTCGTAGCACTTATACCTGCCTGTGGCACGTCCCCATGCCACCCGCTGACGAAAGTGGCGACATCTTTTGACAAATTCTTGAATTCGAAACCGAATTACAATGGTAGTTTTGTTTGAAATTTCACGTACATAGATGTTTGTGGCGCGACGCGTAGGGCGCGGCGGCAGACATGCACTCGAAACCGGGTTCTGAAATTCAACCACACAGACGCAAACCTATTAATACTATTCGATAAACACTTGCAAAGGGCAATCGTGATCTGTTTCAAATCGATTTAATATAATAAAAGTAAAAATAATATTTAAGTATTCAGTGATAATATTCTTCAAATACTGCAACGCTCCTTACATAATATTGATCAGATAATATTGTGTAATAAAAACTATATAGGTACAAAGCAATTACAAGAGAAAAAATAAATTTAACAGTTCTATTATAGCTGGATATAGGCAAACCCTAGTGGGGTTAATAATTACATGCTAAAAATGAATTAAAATTGTGAAGAAGCAATAAATAAATAAATAAATAGCGCAGTACAAAAATAAAACATCAACAGTATATAAAACAAGAGGCAATTTATGTTCAGAAATAAGAACATTCTGAGTAGAGATTAAACATAAAAATACAATAAACAGAAAACTGAAACCTAACAATGGATCAATCAAAACTGTTTGTAAGGCATTTCTAGTGTGCATTATTTAATTGTTCAATTCCTCTGCTAGGTAAGTCCTATATCCTTACACAAGCAATATTTTCCGCTTATAATGATGGAAGTAGATACTTTTCAAATAATGTCAGTTTATACGGATCCCGGAACTGTTTCTTTAAAATAAATGTCTTTTTGAGATGCTGACGTTATTTACAAGATCGACACCGCGGCGTTGGGAATAGCGATGTGAAGGATCAGCTAAAATATCTATGAATATCTGGAATCGCTCTTGAACTCGGATTCTTTGCGGCAAGCGGGTCCTACTCCTTCTTTTTCAAGTCAACTACTCCCATTGAACCCGGCCCAGAACTCGGGACTCGGAGACGCCGGACCCCGAGCTGGAACCCATGCCCCCGAGACGTGCGGGTTCTTGACCGGGTTCGGTTCTGAGGTCAACTCGCCCATCTCTAGTTGGGAATGGATTGATTCATGTTGCAGACTTGAGGAGTTTATATAAATACATCCATTTATATATTTTAGAAACCATTTTTCATTCAAGGCTGTTGATAATGTTGAAAGTTTATGAAGCAGGAGCGTGGGTAAAAAGAGAGAAGGTAACACACAACATACATATTTCCTGACACATAATTCTGGCTTCATTCATAAACAAACTTTCCTATGAATATTCATCAGTTATTCCTACCCTTGGCATGACCCCGTTCAATAATTTAATTAAATCGATGGGACATGCGTTCCCTGGACAACACCGGGTCCCTTTTCTGTATACACCTCCTTTAAATATTCTCCCGGCACTCCTTTCTTGTTGCCCATCCAGTGTAGTACGTGTCCAAACCAAGCAAGTAACCCTCTCTTTATCAATTATTACGCTTACCTTGCGATATTTTCTTACTGATCGCTTTGAATTCGTTCAAACATGGTTTTAGCAACTTCAGACAGAGTTTATTAAATTATTAATTATTTAAATTAAGATCTTTTAAAAAAAATATTTTTTTATGTGATTACCTCACAAAAGTTTCAGCTGCTCCCGTATGGAGCCAAAGAGACTCCAGCATCCACAACTTGGGTATGTTTTAAGGCTAAAGTGGTCGGGAGGAGAAGAAGATGGGTTGGGAGAGGTAAGGAAATACCTGGACATTTAGATCTGGTCACCAAACACGGCTAAAGCCATTTCAAGCTACGTTTCAATTCTGACTGGTGGTCTTACCAGGGCGATACTGAGAGTTTCTTCCATGGGATTTGATCCAGTGACCTTCGGCTTGCGAGCTGTTTTGAACAAGTACGTAGGCGCCAAAAGCTTGTGGTCGATAAGAAAGGAAACGCTGTGTATAACCCACAAACCTAAATGTAACGGTAAACGGTTTTATCGACCCTACGTTTTTCAACCTGGTTGACAACATATTAAATAGAAACTATACGTTCGATTTCCATGCACTAAGTCTTAAGCTGTTTGAAAATCTAGTCTCTATGGCACCACGTAGAATTTTTTTTAAGGCCCCCTTAATTATTTTATTTATGAGCGATGAAAATTTTCCATAAAAACAGGAAATAAAATTCGTTGGCCGGGTTTTTTTTTAGATTTCAAAAAAAAAATTGATATCGAAAAATTCCCTGAGAGTGCCATAGAGACTAAATTTTCAAAAATTTTGGGACTTAGTGCGTGCAAATGGGACGTATAGTTTTTTTTTAATATGCTGTCAACCAGGTTGAAAAACTCGTGTAATAATTTCGGGAAACACGTGTTCAAAGTTTGGCTGAAGGATTATTTAACATACAAACTGTTTCAAACGGTTTCACCTAAAATGCTGTATCTCTGTCAATTTCACGATTTTTTTTTTTAAATTGGTGAGAGCATAGCATTCTTAACAAATTAATCTTGCAGAAAATTAATTTGAAAAAAAAATTGCCTAATATTAATGATGAGATAAACTATCATACGTTTCCATTGCATTGTCACGAATTGAAACAATCATGTTTTCATACTTTTGTACTTTGGTATCTTTCTCTTTAATACTACAATTATAAAATGGGCATTTCCAAAAATTCTGTGTAAAATTCTTACTTAAACTTGAAAACTAAACACCTACCTTTGGTCATGAAACTGTGCACGCCACTGGCAGAGTACATATTTAATGAATGGCATTCATAAAATCTCCCGCGGTATTTTGATGAACAAATATAAACAATATTAAAATTTTTGTAGGTAGGTACTCGTATTTTTTAAAAACAAATATCTTCTGCACAACGAAAAGTCTCGTTAATAATTGTATTTATAGAAATAATAAGTGATCGTGTGTATTTACGAATGGAATAAACTCTATAGGATCTGTTCTTTCGCACCTCTCAAAAGAACAGGATGTTTTCACAACAAATAGCCTAGATTGTTGCAGCTGGTGATAGACGAACGCGATTTTGACGAACTTTTTGTGCAATGCTAACCGCACTAAGGCTCAAGTATGTCAACTGAACCTAGTTCAAGGAAACCACGCACGTTTTCAGTAATCTGTCTTTACTTTATATTTCATCTAAGTTTTCATGCATATTTGCCGACTTGAGGCATCCGAGATGTGGATCTTCAGAAGAATACTCAAAATAAGCGGGATAGACAAAGTTACGAATGAAGATTTTATGTTTCGGATGAATGAAGACAAAAATAAGTAATTAAAACAATAAAAATCCGAGAACTTCAATATCTAGGACATCTGATGAGACTTCCAGAGAAGTATGAGATCTTGCATCTCACAATGAAGGGAAAGATTCCCGAAAGTCGGGGCCCTGGAAGAAGGAGAACATCATGGCTGAAAAACCTGAGATAGTGGTTTGACCAGTCTGCGGTAGAGCTATTCCGTAGGTAAACAAAGTCCACATAGCCAACACGATAGCCAACATCCGTTGAACGGACAGGGCACGAGAAGAAGAAGAATTCTGGTATAATTCGATTTTATTCCGTCAAGTTTTTCGTGTACCCATTTGTTTTTAAAATGTCCGGTCCTGCTAAGATAGTTGCGTCGTAAAAAATGAGTGTTATTTCTCGAGTGTTCCATGGAAATTTGAGTGCTTCCTTCCTAGTTAACCAATACAGATTTTCGGTATTGATTCCACATTACGGCGAGGCTTGGCGATCATTTTTTTCAGTATCTCGGCACTTGCCGGGTTATGAGCGATTACTCAAAACTCTCCCATAAAAGTGTGGATAAAGTAATATAAAATCCTCTGCGTTTTTCGCTCGAGGTTTCGGTATGACCGGGCGGCCTATTAAACAGCCCAAAAAACAAGAGTAAAAATACATAAGGCCGGCGGCTGAGAACTCGGAAAACAAAACGTTCTGAATGTCTCTCCTTAACCGGAAAATTTTGTATATTTTCAATATTTTTTCAGCCCACAATGAAAATATTTTATGTGCAAGGTCGCAGTACTTGGAGCCAGTCAGTCTAAGGTAGGTTTTCTAATTATTGGGAAATGTAGAAAGTAGGTAGGGAATGAAGGTGGAGAAACATAAAGACGGGGGTTTTAAGTACCTACCTGCTTATTAAATTATTAATTTTAAGACAAAACGTATGTCAATTCAAGCGTTTTCAATTTGGATTTACTAGTCGGGTCATGTGATGAGTAATAATAATAGTAGAATGTGTGACATAATGAGATGTATGAAAGTGAATGAAGTAAAAAGTGTGTGCCAAGACAGGGTTGTGTGGCGGTCTACCCTCTTTGCATACCTCTAAGTAATTGTATGGTTAGGTTAGTTTAGTTTTTTTTTTCTTTTTAATCTCTGTTAATTTAGAAATATTAATCAATTAATGATAAAAGTAGGTTTTTCTTCTGGTCAACAGACGGTCAACATTCTATTATTTTAACGTGACCTATTTTTTAATATTCTTTTGCTTTTATATTTTTTTTATCATTATCACCAAATGAAATGAAAACAAATCACTTTGTAAAACGCCACTTATTTAATTAAAAAAAAATTTCATATTATTATTTTATCGAAATAAGTGTTAATTTATCAAATTTTATTTTAATCTTATCCTGACGAAGAAAGCTTTGGTTTCGAAATATGTAGATCATTTTTAGTAAATAAGGAAGGTCTTACAAAGTGGTTTGTTTTCATTCAATTAAAATGACGCCGCAAAGTGAATTTGCGAAGATTGAAGAAAAAATATTTGATGAAATTTTTAAAGCATAGAAAATCAATCATTAAAATAATTGAAGTTAATTAAATAAACCATGTCCAGTGGCTTCGGATCAACCCTTTTTGGGTTCCAACAGTAGATAAGCGACCCCTACCTTTTCTCTCCCCAGCTGACCTTTCCAGGCCCTAATTTTTCCCGAAATTGCCTTATTACCTGCCACTTCCAGGTTTTGGGTTACATTGTATTTTATCTCGTAATTAAAATCATTCGAATGGAACATCAATATTTAAACATACGTTATTTACCATCGACTTTCAGAATACATCGTCTCTGGAAAGGCAAAAGGGAGCAGAGATAGTTTTTTGTTTGTTTGATCATTGAGGTTGTCACACGATGAAATTACATGATTTTTACAAATGTATCATTTAATTAGAGCCTACAGTGTGTTGGGGTCATGCGGGCGAGGCAATGGCCTCCAGGAGAAAGCTCCCACATATTTATAACAATTAGATACGTGATTTGTCCAAATAAACTAGCTCAGGGTTCGGGCACAAGCACGTTTCCTCTTAAACCCAAGGCGAGTGCCTATGGTTCGGCGTTTCTTCTCCTCCACCTTCACGGCCTCTCTCGACAAACAAAACACTGTATGTTATAGCATAAATAGTTTATTCAATTCTAAGATTCACAATGGTACACAGTCTTGCCAGCCTCGGCACAGGAGACAGGGGATGAACAATCCTACCTAAAAGTTGGTTTGACGTCTAAAACTCTCTCTCTACACGCTTTTATAGGGGAATTTGATCACCATTTGCACACACAGGATAAAACATAGTTCTGACTCACGTTTTTACGGGCTAGTATTCCTGATGAAAGCGGCGTCCGATGCTTGGATACACACACGGAAGAGAGCCCGCGCGTGAAACTATCACTGTGATTTCGGACATGTTCGCACGGGATGTGTTGAGCCGGAGCGGCTCAGCGGGGGACTGATTGAATACCGGACGAGAGCTCGCGCGTCTAGCTGACCTGTCTGTCGCGGGAAAGGGTAATGCGTGCGCTTGCGTATTAGAGGTCGATTCTCCAATGTTGCAACGTAACAAGTGACTGAAGTTTTGAAAAATACCAAATACTACCGAAGGCACAAACGTTGACACGGTACGTTAAACGTTCGCGGCAACTCTACAGTTATATAGATATAAAGCGAGAACTTCTGCGTATCAGAATGCGCCATTAAACAGAGCAACTCAACGGCTTAACGATTCTGTGTTGAGCTTCGACATCTTCAATATAACCTACAGAGAGATCAGTAACAATCTATCGTCACAACATAGTAAAACTGCCCCCATGCACTTTTTTTTAAATTTTGTAAACTTGTCCATAATATTTTAGTGATTAACCGTTTTATGGAGAACCTGAAAATAAAAATAAATAAATAAATATAGAATATTCAATTTTTTATAAGAAAAACTCTCATTTTATAACTTTTGAAGGTTATTCTTATCATCGTAAAATATCATTGAAGGAGAAGTTATTATTTAAGAAGAGTCTCAGTTGCGACCATTGTCTTTTTCTATTTTTCTGTGTCTTGTTCTCTTTCATATTTTCATTTAGATTATAAGTGTTATCTTCTTCTTCAATGATAAATAAATATAGGTTCATTTTGGAAGCTGATAACTTTCTTAATTTTTGGAGATACAAAAAACTAATTTTGTGGTCGTTATTGAATTTTTAAAAATGGAGAACAGGGTGTCAGATCGGCCAACAGGGCGGTGTTTTTTTTTGTCTATTATCAAAATGTAGTAAGAAGTAAATTGGCTTTAAAAAGTTCTCTCCTGGGAAGTGTTATGACTGAGCCATACCCCTTACTGTCATTTACGCAGTTAATTTACCAGGTTTTTTGTTGTCATATGTGTTGCATTTTTTGAGAATATTTGAATTTAGTTACTTCATTGTAGATACAAAAACCTATATGCACATTAAATGTTAGCTAAAAAAAGTATTAAAAAGTCATGAGATCATTAATTCTCCTTATTGAATTACAGACGTTCTGTAAATGATTTTTTTCATACTGTTGATCGTCATTTCCGGTTCCACGACAATTCAAAAAAATTAGATTTCAACATCCCTTAAAAAAATTACAAGTAACCCATGACCTAACCCATTGATCCAAGTTTTTTTGTTCACCACTTTTAATGACTTTTCTAACGTGATGAAGTTACACACTGTTGAGTTATCCGGTCACCGTTATTTCCGTATTAGGAAAAGTCATTTTTACTCATTATTATTATACTTAGAAGCTTCGCTGTGAAACGTCCTAAAGGCCAAGTGTTTTCTCTTCTTCAAATGAGTTTGAGTTTGTTGGAGTATAAATATTCTTTGCTGAAAGAGTATGTAAGAATTATCCACAGGCTTCAGGTGGTAATATCGTATAATACCACACTTTAAAATTGCACATTATAGCTAAATCTTATTTACACTTAGGTTAGTACGGTACTGCCATCTATTTAATGTAAAGTGAACCTCCCCTTTGATAAAGAGATAAGCTTTTTACCTCGTCCACGCTAAGCTTACACAATTTAATCCGCTCCATACAAACATTACATAAAGGCTGCAATATAATCAGCGGGGCTTAGGAGACTCAAGAGGAAAACATTTACCTTCGTTTTAAAGCTGATCCGCGAAATATAAACATTCTTAATTTTGGCATTAACGACCCTAGCAACTTTCTAAAATTACGTTCAATTATGACCTTAAGCCTCGTTAATTATCGAGAAATTACTAGTTAATTTTTTAAATGTTATTTTTTTATTTTCGGTAGGTGAACGTAAATTTAAATTGAGTAGTAGTAGTAGAGAAGAAGATAAATTTAGAAGATGAAATCCTTGTACCACTGTACCGCCCACTATAAAATATTGCTTTTGATTTCCAAAATACACTCATTAAAGAATGTATTATACACTAATATTAAAATATATCTCAGAATTAAATACACGTAACATGTGTTCACAATAATGTCCTCTGCGTGCAAACTCTATCTAAGTTTTTTAATAGACAATAAACAACTGTTAATTTCAAGCGACCTCCCAGGTAAGTATGGTCCTGAATGCATTTTTAAAAATCATCGCGTTCATTGGTCGAGACGTTGTACATATATTTAATTATGAATCGGTGGATGCAATTTTTAGTCATAAGTTGTTTTTAATTGTTTGTCTAGTTTGTAGTTTTTCTAAATTTAAGAAATATATTGTAAGTTTGTACAGCGCCCTTGAGGTGATTTTTTACAAAAGCGGCGCTATATAAATCATCCAAATATTATTATTATTAGAGAAGTAGTCAATAGAGTACCTTAATACGTACGATGCTTTTACGTGTGATTTAGTAGTTTTTGTTTTCAACATAAAACATGATAGTGAAGTGTTTAGTTATTAATAACTGTTAATTAATGGTTAAGCATGTGGTCATATTTTGCGAACACCTCACTAGGAGAACCTGTGCTTTTTCGAGGTTTTTTCGTTACTTTTTTTTTGAGATGTTATGCTGTGTTGCGCTACCTCTTTCTTTAGTCAACTTTTGGGACAGTGTTACAGTGTCCATCATCAGGGCAGATGTGTTATTGTGTAAACGTATCTGTGTTGAGGTGTTCGCATGTTTTTATTTGTTTTTATATATTACAATACAATATATTACAAAATGATGCTTTGTCTGTCCAACTGGGAAGGTTTCCCGTTTCAGGACAGTCAAATTGCACATTTAGTTCATAATATTCTTAACAGATGAAAGGTTCCATTAAAGATAACACAAGAAATGAGATTATGTCCAAATAACTATTGAGAACATTAATAATTGCATTCGGAACGAAGGAATGGTTTCTTTATGTCCTTGAAAGTATCGCAAAGATGTGACTCTTTGAAGGTCATTTTGGAGAACATGAATAATTTGTATTCAGAACAAAGGAATGGTTTCTTTCGAGTGATCTCAAGAATGAAATTCTTTCAAGGTCATTTTGGAAAACATTAATAATTGCATAATTAAAATTATAGTATGTAACTATAATTTTTAAATATATACTAAGTGCTAGAAATTACACATTAATAAACCAAAATATACGACACATTTTATTTGAAGTGTTAAAATATTATAAGGTTAGTATCAATTAAAACACGTCGTAATAGTGCTTGCACATAACAAAAATGGTAATAATTATGTGAAATCAAAAGGAAAGACTAATATATGAAGAGAATTTCAATAACTTTTGAGTGTTTGTATCTCGTACTATGTTGCAAGCTTAGACCAGTGAAATGTTTTGTCTCTGTAGTGAGCTACAGTCAGAACTATTTCTAAGATTCATTGCCAACCCCATTGCAAACTACCCTTTTAAAAATATGCAAATTTTGGTGAACAAGTTTTCAACTGCAAGGGTATTTTTTTTAATAAGAAGCATGAATAACACTGAAACACCTCTAACGCAGTCACTGCTGCATTACGGCCATGATCCTTCATCGTCTGTCCAAAAAAAAAACCTAAATGGGTAATTTTTATAGCGCTATTTTTTGTGAAATGTCACCTTAAATCTCAGCTTGAATCACCTAAATCGCAGCAGCTACCACAAACTCTACAAACTAATACATATCCATAACTTTACTCCTCTTACAATAATTATTCACATTTTTTAGTACCTACCATAATGTTCGCTAAATATACCCACTGAATTACTATTTAACTAGTTAACTCAGTTCAAAAATCATTATTAGAAAAGTAAGATAATGTACGTAGGTTTCATTTATTTGCTTTTTTTTATAAATAAAAAAATTTAAGCATTTTGCGAAATACATTGATTAAAATTGCCAAATAATAATATGGAAACAAAAAATAAAGACGTATTTTAAACTCACCGTGTTTTATATCTTGTTTCCAATTATTGCTCAAAACCTAAGAGTTTGTTTAGTAATGAAACCATAAATTACTCCGAACCAAACCTCATTTCTCTCGTATATTATTCCCTTATTGACATCTCGTACGCTCCATCAATTCTCAACCATATTGTAAACATCTTCTTAAAAAACAATCATCTGCGCAAGATGGCAGCATCCGGCCGTTGCCATGGCTACCATCCGAGAAGCAAATATGGCGCCCGGTAGTCTGTAGCAGGATCTCACAGAACCATAAGATTTGTCTAGTTTTGGACGCTGCGAAAAAAGTTTCATATTTTTTTCTTCGGTCTTGAATTCAAATAATTTTTCTGTGAATTTTTCAAATGTACTCTTCTTACAGTTTACACGTCCTGCTGAAATAAATAATACAAATCTTAAGAAGAGGCTTTGGAAATATTAAATCTACATACATGTTACGGGTTAGCATGTACTTAATAATTTATATGTATTTGTTACAGGCATTAATAAAACACGATCATTTTAAGATTTATTTAAGGCAATCAATATTCTTGTATAAATATTTGTATACTTTTTTTATAAAGGACCCGCTGAAATAAATGATGCTCAGAAATAATAAATAACGTTTCGATCATTTCTAAGGCGCGCATTTTGTCAGGCTTGAGAAAAGGACAATAATGATACATTGGTCTATTTTATACTGCCAGGAACAAAATGGTTCTGTTTTAAAAAGTAAGGTTTTTACACAATTTTAAAACTTTAGTCCTCAAAGAGTTTTTATTAAACCATTTTATTAACCCGTTCTTAAAGAAAATTCGATCATGAAAGTGCTAAATTGTTTTAGATTTCTATTTACTGGTTTTTATGAGAACTTGTTTTTATGCACAAATAACTCAATTTTTTTCTACTATCAGGAGCTAGATTTTTGTGTACTTAGTGTGAATACCGCACAAGATGTCCAACTGCCCGGAGCCAGTGGGAGTACGGCAACCTAATTGGTGAATGGTGAGGCTGAAGGTAACGGGGAGGGGAATTGGGAGAGAGGGAAGGAAGGATTCAGGTCTGTTTACCAATGCTGTCTTTTAGTAAGTCATTACTGAGTGTATCGATCACTCACGTTCTAGCAGATTTAGCTAAGTATTGGATTCATTTTTGCATTCAAATGTCGGGTGTTTAACCAGGGGTCGCCGTCGTGAGTTGTGCGTTCAATTAATCAGCCGGCTAAGTCCTGACACAAGTAACACTTCCGCTAAGTGTGATGGTATGAGTGAAATTTTTTCAAATATTATTGGATTGTTCGTAACCAGGTCCTAAACCGTGTCTTAACCAGATCAAAGCCAATAACATTTATTACCAAAATATCAATAAATTGAATTTTTCATTTTGTAGTAAAAAACACTTTTCATTTTTATTGATATGAACGTGAAGGATAAATTCCAATAATAGTGAATAACACTTCTGAATTTTTACGTGGCTCTTTAATTCACTTAGTAGTCTAATTATTTTGCTCAGTAAAATGTTGATGTCCTCTAAAAGCTCGGGTGGGTAATGCCAGCCCGCAGTTCCTAGTTCCAAAACTCCCCCGAGAGAGGATCACGGTCCAAAACATAACCTCCTTTACTCGCTCATGAAACTCGTCGTTTTATTCCACGCCAAAGTTACTAAATTTAACGACTTCTCCGCTGAATATTACTTTATGAAAAACAGATATCTAACTAAATTTAGGAAGCAAAAGAAAGGCCGCAGAAGACAATGGCGAATAAACCTATCCTTTCCGATGCTATGAATTGAGTTGAAATTGTCTCTAATAATTACTAGAGGGTATAACGAATTCTCAATGCGGTTACAGTTATTGGAGACCGAAGTAGAACCGATTCTTCATCCAGTTACTGTTGAGAAAGAATTCTCAAAAAGAAAAAATAAAATATTGGGGAGGGGATTTCTGGAGATTTTCCGAGGTTTTTTTTTCCATCGGGTGGTTAGAATTTTTTTTATAAAAAGTGAACCGGTTCCTCAGAAATTCAATTTAAAAATTTTTTTTTTAAAATTTTTGTTTATTTTTTTCATTTTTTTTTTCATTTACGGACAAATGTTCCATTAACAATAAAATAATAACACGAATAAAAAAGAAATGAAAAGAGAGTACATACAAATGATGAGCATTGACAATATATACGGTTTTCCAATAAGAGGTGTTATTTTGATATTCAAAGACCCAATCAGCAAAGACATGACGTTGTTGATGATCGGTCGGCTTGAGTTCTTGTGTTAACTGAACTTTATAAGCCTTAAAACCCAAATCTTTGTGCAAAATACGATGTAATGACGTTTGTGGAACGGCTAATTCCAAAGAACGACAAGGAATGGACAAACCTGGGTTTTCTTCAACACTTTCGGCTACAGCAGCAATATTCTCGGCTGTTCTTGAGCGACGTGCACGGATTTTATTCTTCACATTACTAAGTTGTCCCAACAGCTCGAATTTTTCCACCAATTTCTGTATTGCGGTCCGACAAGGTGCTTCACGACGACCCAAAAATGTTCGAGTTTTACGAACCGTCTCTGCCAAATTTTAATAATTTAAATTTAAAAAATTTCAATGCGTTGTTGAAGAGTGTGTCGTTTCATTTTTTTAATGATGTAGTTTTTACTTGTCAAATGTCAAAAAATGACAGCTTCAAAAGTGACATCTACCAAAATAACGGGCTATTCAAAATAACACCTCTTATTGGAAAACCCTGTAAGTACATATAATATAAAAGTACATATAGAAGATAAGTAGCTTGAAGATGGATTCAAAAGGCTTTAAAAATTACACCTTTGGTTTCGACTGCCGAAAGTCATTTAAACTTACACCAAAAAATTCAATGCTTTGATTTTCGTTAACAAGTCTCGACATGCTGGATAAAGGAGAATGATATCCATAATTAGTAGAATGTTGATTGAGGAATAGCAATTCACAGCAACAGCACGGGAAAGGATGTTGAATTGGATGAGTTGTAATAAAGTATTTTACTTATATTTATAATAATTTATTTTTTTATTTAGACTTACTGTTTTGTTTCAAGAGATTTTTTATTATGTTAATGTAATCTTTTACCCATGTTAAAATAATTTTTATATTTTATTTTATATAACTGTTTTTTATGATATTTTAAGTTATTAATCACCTTTCCTTTCTAATATTTTGTCTATGTTCTTATTTGTCTATACTTGTTTGTCTTTTGTTATTTTTTATTAACGTATTATCCTGACGAAGAAAACATAGTTTTCGAAACATATCGATTATTGTTTTCATTTATTAATAATGACGCCACAAAGTGAATTGGCAAAGTTTGAAGAAAAAACATTATTTAGTTTATAATCAAACTGAATAGGTTTTTCAGTTCTATAAAAGGACAAAATTTAGCATTTATCAATATTATGTTCTATTTTTCATTTATTAATATTCTTAAGGAACAAGATCCAAAATATTCGGTTCCTCAGAAGAGAAATTAATATAAAAGACTCCAGTGTTAGCAAAGGAACCGGTTCCTTGTAACGGGAATAGGAATATCGACCATCTCTATAAGATAGCTGTATGCGAACAGTCAATAGTTTATGTAACTCGTATTGTGCGTTTTATGCGAGGTCAATGTTTTTCCACTCCCTTAACTCAACATTTTCCATATTTACTCACTTGTAGTAAAGCGATATCTTCCTTATTATGAATTTCAATATATATTACTATAAATAATATATATTGAAATTCAATTTAAATAATATGTTTCAATTATACGACTTAAATTCACAAACTTTAAGTATTTCAGCTCCGGAATCCCTTTTAATTCGTTCGAGAGCTGAATGCCCTGATATGTTTAGCACCAAAAGGTAAAGCTTAGTACACAAAAAGAAAGGCTGCAGAACAAAATGGCAAATGTTAAATAGTGTATAAAAAGAGGTATTTTGAACGATCAAAAATAAAACCGAATATCGTTTCACTTTGACGAGCCGGGCCCTAATAAAATCAACTTGTTCCGCCAAAATCTAATGCGACGAAACAAACTAAAAAAATGAAAAAAACGACATGGGATAAATGACTCTCTTGTCATCGCAGCGCCCTCATTTTATATTTCAAAAATGTATTGTTTTTCCCTCGTTTATCAGCTCACTTGGATACGCTTCCCTATTTTCTGGAGTTCTTTTGGCAATTGGTTTTACAAGCAGAAAATAATGTATAATACGACGACTAAAATTTTCGTTTGATGTTTGAGTACTGAAAACACTTTGGTGACATTCAATTGATCGCCCCCAAATTGAAACAATTCCTTTGTGTGTTACGCAAAGTTAACAATTTAACTTTTGAATATAGGTTTACTTACGTTATGAAAAACGATTCAATTTACAATAATATTGTTTTTCTATGATCACTAAGTCAAGGACAACGATACTTAAAGATAAGAGAAACACTGATGAACATAACAGTGGAAATACCGTGTTTGTATCTTCTCAACGAGATACTATATTATTGTAAGAGTCAAAAGATCTTCCCTTAGTGGATGAGTGGTCAAAAGGTTTGGGTTCCCAGGGATCAAGGGTTCAATCACATGCCCGCATCCTCCCCCTTTGTGGTAGATGTAAATGCTCGAAGATAAAAACCCCAGGGTAAAAACCACCATTTGGAATCGAAACACGATTTGGAATGGATTTAACCATGTTTGGTGATCAGATTTGAATATCCAGGTTCTTTTGAACGTTTCCCTTTCCCATCTCTTTCCTTTCTCCACTTCCTGTAGCCTCACAGCGTTCCCAATTGGGCACGCCATGGTCGCACTGGCTACTGGCTCAGAATAGTAAGGGACTTCTGTGCGAAAACACATAAAAAATTTGGAAGAAGTCATATCACGTCTAGTTTTTTTAATTTTTTTTTTATTAGCGACTAAATAAAATAATTGAACACACAAAATATAATGATGAATTTAATGTAAAATTTTGTATTTCTTAGTCCTCCTCACTAGGGGGTCTTGTGCCGAGGCGGACTAAAATTATTTAAATATATTTTATTTATCTTCTTCGTCGTTTTTTGTGTTTCCATTAGGGTTTTTTCATTGACCTCTTAAAAAGGATCCTGTTTTTTTTTTTTTTTAATATTTATTATATTAAAGTAAATAATGTAAAATATATAGTCACAATAAATATACCTCTTGTCAAACATAAAAATAAATGGTTAAACGTTGAAAAATATTATCAGGAATTCAAGTGGTTTGCATCAATAAAAGGTTGTTGTTTTCATAATCTCAGTACCTGGCTTGGTAATTAAGAAATTCTACAAATTATTTTGGAATTTTGTTCAATTAAAGCAGGTAGAAGGGAATTCTGTTCCAATTTTTAAACCGCGCAGCATCGGGTTCCGAAATGACATTATTCTCAGGCACACTTTGATGGTCGTTCCCGGGAGGAGGGCCATAATTGAGTTATGCAACCTACTATTCCGCCGAGGGGTCGGAGATATAAAATTACTCTCGGAAATTTACCTAAATAATATTTCCCTGAAAAGAATTCGACTGCGACCTGCGTCAAAGGGCGAAATTCTATGAAATTCCCGTTCACTGTGAAACTGTCTGCTTCGTTTATTATCTCGATTTAAAAAAAAGTTCTAAGATAAAAACATTTTTCTTCCAGCTAAATTAATAAAATGAAAGAAATTATCTATTTTTATTATTTGATTTATGTAATAGAAAGCTTTTTGAGATGTCGGTGCAAAGATTCATTTTAATATTCTATGGAACTTAATATTATTATTATTTTCAAGTACTTGGAATGCCTGAATTTCGCGCTTCAATATCAAACTGCTAGAATCATAAACGGATGAAATTATATACCTAGATATAATTATACTTACTTACGCAAACAAATACACACCTCAAAAAACATTCAATCAGAGGTTCATGATACGATACACGCTTTCACGTGTGTTTGTGAATGTAAACTTCGTGTGTGACACTATCAAGTAGTACAGAAGTGTTCGCACTGTGACACAGACAGACCACATAATATATTACTTCATTAATAAAAATCGACTTTCCTATCCGATTTGTCATATCGCATCCCTGAATAAAATGCTTATCTGTACGTCGCGGAATATTATCACATCTTCTCTAAACGACGTGATTAGATGTTGTATCATATCTCATCCCCATAAAAAGATATCAATAGACAATGTGGCTTATCGCATCTCCCCTAAAATGACGTCAGTAGACGTTGTGTCATATCACATCTCTAAAATAACGCAATTAAACATTGTGTAACAATGCGTAACATCTCCTGTAAAACGATGTCAAGGGCCGTTGCGTCATATCACAGCTCTAAAACAACGCGATTAGACGTTGTGTCACATTATATTTCCCCTAAAATGACGTCAACAGACGCTATGTCAAATCACATATCTTTTAAAGCAGCATCAATAGGTGTTGGGTTAAGTGTATTTTGAAATAAAAAAAAAAAAAAACTTAAATTAGGTTAAGTTGCCAAAGATGTCTGTGAAATCGAGAAAAATGGAATATGTACATGAATGGCCCATATTTTAAAATTTAAAACAAACATAAAATACTCTAATCGGTACAAGATATTTCTTATCCTTGAATTTAAAAAAAATGTTATGTAATTTTTTTCACAAATCCAAAATTAAGTTTTGTTTGAAAAAAGCCATCGCTAATCATAAGTTCACATTTTTAAATGGGCCGAATTTCCGAGGTTTATCCTGCTTTATCTATATGCATTTGATGACATTTCAGCCACTCCTAATAATTGCAATACGTGCCCAAGTGGAAACTAACATTAAAACTAATGATTTTAATTATAACTGGAATGAGCAGGTAGTTATTTTTAATATACAAACTTCCCTCAGGTAAGAACATGAAATGCTTTTATGATTCTTGTCTCTGTTATTAAAATGCTCATTTCTGTATTGTTTTTCCGTCGTTGAGCCATTTTCTAACTAATAAAGGCAAGTTTCACGCTACCCGATGAAGCGAGAAAACGATTTTATAGAATTTTGTTATCCGATCGCGTGGACAGGTGGCGCAAAATGTAGTTCAGGTGGAAATGCTCCGAGATTCAAAAATAAATGAATCGTCTACAAAATATTATTTTATTATTAATTTGTTGCTTAATATTTGCACCAGATTAAAAGTTACGAAAAACTTTATTTGTGAACACCGCACAAGAGCAACAATTGCTCGGAGCCAGTTAGGCTATGGCATCCCATTTGGGGTATTTATATTGCAAGGATGAAGGGAGTAGGGACGGAAACAGTTGAAAAAGAGAAAGGTTAGGTTACCTGTTTATTCCTCGCCTGTAAAGCTGAGAAAACAAATATGAATATAAAAGTGATATCGAATTTTTTTACTATGGCAAAGTCGATGCCTAAAACGTACCTAAACAAATTTTATTTCTAAAAAGTTTAGTTTATTACAATAAATAATTTATTTTTATTTTGCCGTTGATTAATTACACTTCTGCCAGCTTATCCCATTCCAACATTTTCCTATTCCTATAAAATCGTTCGCATTTGCTCACCCTTGAGAGGAAAGATCTAGATAGTTTTTATTAGCAGATTTTCCCGCTCTTCCTCATCCCTTACAGTTTTCAATTACACACCCCTGTGATAAATAAACGCCGATTCCTTCACTACAGAAGCGATTAGTTTGATGGGACAGAATTTGGAAAACGTTCAGGCATTTTTTCCTGAACATAAGTAGTAATAAGATGAAAAACGATCGAGTTTTCCTAAGTACAATTTATTTCTGTTGAAAGAAATTGATCATTCTAGAAAGCTTACTTACCATTCTCTCATTTTATTAAGCATTTATTTACCTACATAGAAGTGTCTACATTAAAAGCTAATAGTGAAAATATTAGTTTTTAAACACTTTACAACTTTTACCCACTTTAAAACCACTAAACGTTCCTTCCAATTTTTCAACAATCAAATTTTTGTGTCTTTTTAATTTTCGATATGACTGCGATTATGTTTCACATCCCCAATGTGCTTATCTCTATCATTTACAGGTGGCAGTGATCAATAACTCTCTCAAATTCGATCACTTAAAATTTGATCTTATTTAATGTCAAAGTATAGGTAATATGATACACTTAGGTATTATATTAAATTTTCACATGTAGCAAACAAACACGTTGTTGTTTCTTGTTGTTTCTTGACGACCGGCGAAGTCTAGCGGTAAGGCTCTTGACTTGCAATCTCTCAGTATCGCCTTAGTGTAAGACCACCATTCAGAATTGAAATGTTGCTTGAAATGGCTTTAGCCGTGTTTGGTGATCAGATCTGAATAGCCAGGTACTTCCCCACCTTCCTCTTACCTATCTCTTTCTCTCCCCACAACCCTCAGCCTCACAACATACCCCAATTGGGGATGCCATAGTCTCACTGCTTCCAGACGGGAGCAGTTGCGACTCTATTCGCATAAAAAAATTTTAAAAAACTTTGTGGGAATAAATAATTATAATACACACAATAATATAAATTTTTTTCGATTCCACTATATTATTTCTTTATCCAATCGGAAAGATAAAGAAATAATAAAGTGGAATCGAAACAAAGTTATATTATTGTGTTTAATATGGTGTATTATGTAATGACGTTTAGCTTTATGAAAGAATCATATTTTTTTATCCGAGGTTGGTTAAAAGAAAAATTCGATATAAATTAGAAACCTTCACGCAAACTTGCATTGTGTATCTTATGCTTCATACACGTATACATTGCATTCTTTATTATTTGCATTGGTGTACCGACTCTTCTTATCACCTAATTCAAGAATTACCTTCATTATTAAAACCATTTTTTTCTATCGTGTTTTATTCTCAACTTAAAATTAAACCGCCAACATCTTTACACAAAGCGTGGACCACTAAGATTTGTCGTTTTCAATAATTCGAAAATGTTAAATCTTTCAAATTTGTTCTCCTTTTCATGACTAGCTTTGTCGATCGATCATTTCAAAGAGTCAAAAGAAGGAAGGAATCCTCCAGAGATAACAAAAAAAAACGTTAATCATGCATGGAATGTAGGACATGTTGTAAAAAACAATTGATCCCTCTTTTGATGCTGCGCGCAACCTTGGATTAGCGGTGAATGGTAGATTGAGGTATCAGGAACACGTTAAAGAGGTCTTAGAGGTGCTATTCAACGCTTCACCTGTTGTATAATAAAAGAGATTATAAATCACTGAAACTACGTTGAATTATAACATAGTCTTGTTCTCTATGTTGGACTATGCAGACACAGTGTATAGTACCACTTTATTAAAAAATATTCAAAAACAAGTGCAACGTCTGTAAAATGACGTATTTGTCCGATATTGCCACCATGTCCCAAGTATATCTCGGATTACCCCTATCGGTATCGGATTCTTAATTTGTCGAACTGAAGGAAGTTACATCAAACCTGCAAAATAATACCACAGGTACCACTGCAGTCTGATAGACTGCAGCGGTCCTTGTGATATTATTTTGTGTCTGTACCTACATATGTGTTGTGTAGTGTGTATGTTTAACTCATAATGTAAAGATTCAAGGTCACAGGCACCTTCACAGCAAGAGGTGTGGACATACCCCTATTTTGTATTTTATTAATGCGATAAAATGGTTAACTTCGAAATTTAACAATAACAAACTCATCTTGGAATGTCAAAGTTAACGTTCGCAATTTAGTTTGTAAATCGATATTGCGGATCCGATATCCGAGCCCGGATGAGACTTTTCTTACTTTTTCTTCGAAAATCGAATAAAATGCGAAAAGCAATTTAAAGCTAATTCAATTTCTTCTCCTATCTCCCTCTCTCAATCGAATTGTTGGTTCGGAACACGGATATAGCTTCCACTCCGTGTTCCTAGATGTCTCGCCAATTCGATAAACGAAAAAATACATTTACTTACGTAGGATTGTTCAACATCAATGCGAGCCCCTATTAGAGAAAGTAGATTCCAATTTATTTTTTGAGAAAACAATATTATTTATCGCAGTTGGAAACTGTGTTTCTAATTTTGTGATAAAATGAATTTCGTAGTTTGAAATGATTTTTTCAATCAAATCACGATGATAACCTTTAACTAGTACAGAACAACGTTTTTTTTTTTCTCCGGACTGAAATAAAGGTGACCCGACAAAATTGATCCCTCGAAATGATGTCTACTATAAAATTATATGATTTTGTTTATTATTTACCAATTTCAAACGTAAAATATATTCAGTTCGACTTCAAAAATACCCTAAATAATAAGTTGGTATGAATATCAAAGAAGGATACACAGTGTCAATTTTTTTTGCACACCTGCGCTGTTTCATACAGTAATTAGAGAAGCAGATTTTTCTTGATGCATCTGAATGAAAATATGATTTATTATTTTGTTATTTGGCGGTACATCCCCTCTGCACATCCCTATGGGGTCGCTTAGTTATATTTTGTGTAATTAAGTGGAACGTTTGCGCGGCCCTTTTCGGCCCGTTTCATACAAATCTTAAATTTGGATTTGAAATCAAAATACCCAACCAAACTGAAAAATTATTTTTGTAACCAAAAGGTATACTAAATATCTAGTACAGATGTGAGCTATTTTATTTACTTTGGCTTTAAATTATAAGATATAGGCCATTAAAGATTTTAGTGTTTCATGATTTTAGAGCCAACTTGGGTTATTATTTGTGAGTAAATGGAACACAATAAAAAATAACTTTACTATATTTTTCATAGAAATATAATGAAATACAAAATAAAAAATAAAAATTTTGAAAAAAAAAATCATTTTGATAGGTGTAAATTTAAAATACAAATTACCTATTTACGGCGGAACAAAAATTTGTCGTTTGTACATTAAAATTACTACCCAAAAAAATGCAAAATGTCTTAAAATACTTGCATTAATCATCATCAACTTTTGTGATGTTTTATTCACAAATTTGTTGTTTCATTTTGTCTATGTAATATTATGATGTGCTTTAACTGCTACCAAATATACAGTTCCGCGCCACAGTATGCTCCTTAAGAATCTCAAAGTCGATGCTGTGTTTTTACTTATGACGGCATAATAACACTTGATCTAAAACATGCAAACGCCTCAACACAGATTCTCCCATTGAGGTGTTCTCAAAACTAACCTACTATTACCAACCACTAACTAATTAACTAACCAATTACTAATTAATTATATTTTCAATAACATTTAACATTTAGTATAACTGCTACTCATTATGTAAACTTTATATACAAGAATAGAAATGAACATATAAAAAAAAATCTGCTGGAATATCTTACATGAAACAGGGGAAAGATTTTTGGTGTTTGTTAATATTCCACCTTACTGCATGTACTACCCAGTGAAACCTTTCAATTTTAAGAATATAAACTTTAATTTTCTTGATGCGTTCATTGCCTCATTGCCAGGAATCGTGACTCCTACTCCAATTGCCTTAGCAAAACGGGATTCTCAATGGTTCAGCTCAGCGCCCTTCAAGTGATTGTGAAAAACGGTGCTTTACAAATAATCCTATTATTTTTGTAATTTTTGTTGAAAGCAATGTCAGTGCCACATATTTTGGGGTATTTCACATATTTTTAAATGTAATTTTATCGTCAAATATCCATTCAGCGCCATTTTTTAAAAGTTGAATGGTCTCGTTAAATGCCGAATCTAAGTCTGTTTCAGCTTTTGAAAAAAAAATGTGATCAGCAGAAAAGGACAACGATCACATTGTTAATCAGTTTTGTATTATTAAAATTTGATAGAAATCTGAAACGCACCCAATATCGGCGTTTAAGGCTAAACAATATCCTAAAATAAAGTTGGAAACTTAACGACGTAAGTGAAGAAAGTGTGTACAAAAATATACGACGCGCCGCCACGGCGTATTGGAAGAACTTATGGTCGAATTTGCCGTAACAAATACTTTCAAATAGAGTGGGAATATTAACGTAAGTAAAGAAGGCGTGTACAAAATATGTGACGCGCCGGCGTTTCGGACAAACTTACGGTCGAATTTGTCTTTGATATTCTCAAACAAAGTGGGAATGTTAACAATGTAAGTGAAGAAGGCCTTTACAGAACTATTCGGTGCACGGCCCATCGTATTGGATGGACCTAAGGTCGAATTCGCCCTAGCAGGTCTGGAAAATGGTTCTTTCTCAGTGGTTTATCTTAATTCTGATAAACGTTTTATTAAAATATCAAATGTTTCTAAACGAATACCTCGTGAAGTTACTAATTTATCGTCTAGAAAAATAAAATTCGGTGTCTACCGTAAATTTTATAGTACAAAAATGTTATTGGAATGTTTGAAATTGTTACAAACAAAATATTTCAATTGTATGGTTACTGTATTTATTATTATATTATTCTTAAATGTAAATAACTTACATCCGTGGGTATCGGTCAAAAAGTAATATCTGTAGTTACGAATTTATTGGATTTAATTCAAATGTGACCCTCGAGCTTACCCCCGTTTTTCGAGTCTTGTGATATCTTCAAATGTAAAAAAAGAAAAAAACAAAATGGTTCTGAATGACCATTTTATGACATTGTTGCATTTGAATTTCTGTAAAACAACTGGGCCTTAACGTGTCGAACGAATCAGTGATCTTCCTCTATTTCCCATGCCTTCCGCTTTGGTAGTGACAAAACCTAAAATAAAACCTTTTTTTAAATTCCAAAACTCTGCTATCCCGTTGCGTCTTATGTAGAAATGTTACTACCTCTACTTTCCAAATTACAAATGGTCTTGATATTATTGACCGAAAATAGCGGAGTTCATCTCTTTAACAGGCCGATTGGCATTTTGCTTGTCTGTAATTCTTTTGTACGTTCCGTTTCCGTTTCAAAATGGCCGTCTTAAGGATTAAAAAAAGTTTTTTTTTTCAATGTGAAATCGTCGTATTTATGTGAACATTCTTTATAGCATTTTTTTAAAATATTATGGTACCAACCTGTGTGTCTGTGAATAAAGATTGAAAAAAAATTGTCATTGAGTAGAGACATTTATTTAGACAAATTGTATAATTCCTGTTTATGAAATACAAAAAATGAAACTTAAATAAAATGAACAGTTTATAATTTAAAAGGCAGGTATTTAAGTAACTCACAAATCTAATAATTTCTGGAAATTTTAGATTTGATTTATTGAAAAAGAGAAAAACATCCTTCCTTTTTTGAATGCGAGGTCTACACTGTTCACAGAAGTTTATCAAATATTACAACCCCAATAAATTCAAGACTAGCGTCGTAAAGTGAGTTCGATTGTTCGATATTTCCGGACTTAAATTAGCGGCCCCCCCGAGCGGAGACAATTAATCGATATTTATGAAGCCACGTGTCTTCCTCCATTTACATTTAGCCGTGGATCGTTTGTGTCTGCGGAGACGTCGTGGGAAGTGAGAGACGCGGGGGACGTGAATTGAATGCAAACCCCGCTAATAAGATACTCTAATGAAAAATGTATATACCTACTAGCGAGTTCCCGGGTTCCATGCCAACTGAGAATAAAGTCAACTCAACACCTCCTTGAAAATTCATTAAAAGTTAAGAAAAAATAATTTTAAATCAGCCGATAACCCTACAACGTAACCTATTTAACCAATTTTTATGTATATTTTTATCACTCTAAATGACTTATCTGAGATTGTTCTGAGTTGGTTTCATTCCGAGTTGTCCGGTCACCGAGTTCCGGTATGGGTTGCTGTACCATTTAATAAAGAAATTGTTTTTCCCTGCGTGTCCTTTCCCATTCGTCCAGTTCCCCTTCCACCTGCCTATAAAAGTACATATACTTTTTTTTACCTCACAAGAGTCCCACTTTTGTTTATTTCATTTTATATGCCTCTGCCATAGGTCACTCCAAGTGGTTTGCTACAATTGGTGATTTAGCAGAGTTGCCCGGGTTCATGGGGTGAGGTTTATCTAGGTCTTGGAGGCAGATGACCAGGACACACTTAACTCCAGATGCCAACCCACACCTTAAACCCTTTTTCTTCCCAGAACTCTCCTCCCCTTCCTTTCCTTAAAAAACCCTCCACACAGTATCCCCAAAGATGACATAGGCCCTGAGGGAAATCGTTTTCCTCAGGGCCTCCTGTGTGGAGCTCTTGTAAAAAAAAAATGTATACCTCACAAAAGTCCCAGCTATTCCCGTCTGGAGCCAGTGAGACTATGGCATCCCCAATTAGGGTATGTTGTACGGCTGAAGGTAGTGGGGAGGGGAAGGAGATGGGGAAAAGAACGGTGGGGAAATACCCACTACTCCAGTCTGGATCCAGTGGGACCACGCCATTGGGAATGTGAGACTGAAGGTAGGAGGAGGAGAAGGATATGTGGATAAAAATTTGGAGAAGTAACTGACTTTCAGATCTGGTAACCAAACCAAAAAGATGACATAGGCCCTGAGGGAAATTATTTTTCTCAAGGCCTCCTGTGTGGAGCTCATGTAAAAAAAAAAAACACGGCTAAAGCCATTTGAAGCAACGTTTCAATTCTGAATCTGTGGTTTTATGCTGAGAGTATCTTCATTCGGGAGGATAAATTTGACATACATTATTTCAATTGAATAAAATTGTGAAATCACACAAATTTGTCGATCACGTAGGCCGCGTCCGGAGGCCGTCAAATAATTACAAATTCTCAAACCTTGAAAATTTTTCGCAAAATTTTAGTATAATTATTTTAAATAGTTGTTTTTAAATTATTTTGAAGTGTACGGTAAGCTTTTCGATGTACATAAAACTCGTGGTATTATATTTTTTCAACACTGTATAAATCATATATCTAATCGTAATACAAAAGGAAAGTAACGGAGTACTGAGCTGACCCTGTTCATACAAAAAGTAAGGTTCTTGCTACATCACAAGGCTCCTTACGACGTCACAGGTATTTTAGTGGTCATCGAAAAATTATTTTAACTTTAATCGTATAAATAAGAAAAAATTGTGCAATTGCTTAAAGTTGAATATCATCACTAATAAAAATAAAATATGAAAATAGAATAAAATTCCTTATTTTCAACACATCATGAGTTCAATTTTCGAACCGTGAAGTTGAACCGCGCGAAGATCATGTTTTTTAATATAATGTAGATTGACCACTTAGTCACCGGAGGGCTAGGCGTTTAGGATTTGGGTAGATTCTTAGAAATTTTTTCAATTCCAATTTCAATTCTAGACAATGTTTTTCAATATGATTTTTTTTTAAATATATTTTAATTGGTGCACAGGCGCCCACAATGTGGTCCCCTACTTTTCAAAATTAATTAGAATAGGTGTATTTGAACCTTTCCGCAGCCGTGGTTAGCTAGGAAGGTTTGTGAGTTGCTAGCTAGGATAATTCTTTCACAGATAATCAACAGATGGCAGTGAAATGTTTGCAATGACACCAGCAACCAAGTAGAAACGCCAATACCGTTCTATTTATTGTTCAGTTTTAATAATGAAGTTCTATTTTTTTTAATGTGATCATAACACCGCATTCTAAAATCTCGTGCATGTATATTTTAGGAAAATTCTATTACATATTATACAGGGTGGGGCAGAGAGGACTACCTAGTTTCAAAAAATCGCTGAAGCCCCCCCAGACCCAGCAACGGGGCAAACTGAGAAAATACGCGTCGTGCAAAAGTCGTGCATTTGTACGTACATCCTGTTATAGGCATGTCGGATTATAGGGGGTGCCGGATTAGACAGGGGTTGGATTACCGCGGGTCAACTGTATTACAGATATAATTTGTTAAACTTCTTAAAAGTAAATTTTAACAATTAAATCAATTCATTGAAATGGAAAAAAAATTATCGCCACATATTTAAAAAAATATATATTATACGTCTTTATTAAATTTATGTATTTCAATTGGTGATGTGCTGTGCTCACGCCACTAGGAAGCCCTGTGTTGAGAGCAGGCGCAGTTTATAACATAAGCAGTTTAAGCAGTTTGTACACTGAAATATTTGTTTTCATGCACTTAAGCTCACTAATTATTAGGTACTTTATTTACACATTTATAATTGAACACTTTTCCCTAATTCACCATTTGTAAGGTGGCAAAATTATTACAGGAGGACGGTGATACTCAATTCTGTTTTCGGTAAACTTACATCGGGACAGAATGGGACAAGCTCGTGGATATGTCACCATTTTTTTTATTATGTTTTCTCTTAAAATAAATTAGCGGTGGATGATGAATTAAGTTTATAGGAGGCATTATCAACAAAGATTAAATCGGTGAAAAATATTTTCAATTCGCGAACGCAGTGTTCCATATAGAGTCATTCGCCAGTTAGAGCTAAATGAAATTTAGCGGTAATAATCCGTGCGATCTGGGACGGAATCTCGCGTGACCGCGACCTGTTCGCTTTCCCCGAAGTGGTGGGGAGGGGGGATTATTTGTATATATAAGGGGATTATTTGTATATTCTTGAAGCTTTAGCACGGTGAAATTGATAACTTTACAATAGCGCACCGATAGGCGTAACTATCTATGACTTTATATCAATGTCCCGAGCACGGCTTCACCGTTGACAGCCGAACCGATATTGACGTGTTAATTGAAAAACTAAACTAAACATGCATTGGCAATCCACATTTACTTTTTGACATTTTGCGGGAGTTAATTAGTTAATCAGACTTTTAGTCATATTTCAACCACTTTAGTTTCTCAGAGGTCGAACGGAATAAATTGGTCGCGTCTTCGTTCACGTATGCGATCCACAGACTTTATTTTTTATTTCTAAAAGCTTTGTCAGTTGAACCCCGTTCATTAATAAGCCAGTAATTTTTAACGAACGACATTGCCAAATAATTGCGTAAATTGACAGTTAACCGAAACTTCTCTGAAACTATGGGGTCTGGGCTAAAATTTATCAATCGTCGGTTGGAATAACTCTTACCAATTGTTGACCGTGATCGCAAATATTGATAACTGACCATGGATGACGGATTTGGTCAACATCGTATTGGGTGACCGAACAACTCGGAATGAAACCAACTCAAAACCATCTCAGATAAGTCATTTAGAGTGATAAAAAAATTATATAAACAAATGGTTAGTTAGGTAACGTTAGGTTAGGGTTATCGGCTAATTTAAAATTATTTTTTTCATGGCTTTTAATGACTTTTCAAGAAGGTGTTAAGTTGACTTTATTCTCAGTTGGCATGGAACCATCGTATTGATATAGAGTTTTATCGATCGACTATGCTAGACCTCGTGTACCCGTTGAAATGGCGCATGAGCTTGGTGAATCCTCTAGTTAATTTATCGTAATATCACCGCGTGATAAGAAGATCAGTGACGGAAAACGTCACTGATCAAGGCCCTGCCTTCCTCCGTAAAACCGCCACCCATTCCCGCAGAAAGCCAGCAGCACCGCCACCTATCGAGACTAGTCAATGAGGAGGTGGCCATATAGATTAACAAGTCGCGTATTACGGTAGGGTAGCTCAATTTAGGGGTACTCAGGTATGCTTTTTCCTCGTTTTTTTTTGTGTAACGCACCTATAGAAGGAATCTTATTTATTTTTTATGAAATTTACCTTTATGATTTTCCATCAAACCGGGTTATATTTGAAATCGTAAGTACCTAATGAATGCCTTCAAAACAGTGCTCCGACAGTATTATTTTTATTTAAAATATCAAAATCACATAATTTTTATTTTTATTGTTAACTTAATGAGTAAAACCTCAATTGTAATATTTAATTAAATGAAGACAATCGAAAATCTGAAAAAAAAAATCAGGAAAAGATAAGGTCACTTCTAGGAATGTAGCTAGCAGCCAATAAAAAATATGCGGTAAGAAAATGTTGGTTCTTAGTCGAAATATCATGCAGTTAAATATGACTGGATCGGATAAAAAGATCCTGGGTTGGATTCCTAGATTTTTCTGTTTTTTCTATTTCAGATTTTCGATTAAGTGTCGCTAATATTGTCTTCATTAAATAAAAATCATTTAATGTACCTGCACACGCCGGGATTTGAACCTGCGACCTTCACATTTGTGACTTCTCTCCGTATTACAAACCAGTCTTAAATAATAATTGTCGTAATAACAATGTCAAAGAATAGTTATTTTAATGAGAAGAACAATAATAAATATGTACTTTCGTACATAATTTCAACGGCAATCAATAAACAAACGGGTCATATAATCAGAATCATACTTTGGTGATTTGATCAACAACATAAGACCGTTGAAACTTGATAAAATTTTCAATTACTATATTGTATCTGACGCAACCTTGGCAACACTACCCTATCTACGTAATTTCAAATTTTGTTCGGCCATACTTCATGAGCCGTAAAATTTGGAAACCCTTCAATAAAAAGGTTCCCAAGTGAGGGAAATTTCCGTAAATTTCCCGGGAAAGTTGTAATCGATGACGTCACTCAGAGTTTACTTTCTCTATCATCATTAAATTCTTGATTGGAATTGTCTGGTCTTCGGGAGAAAGTTTAAAAGCATTTTTGAATTTCAATTTTCCATCAGAATTTCATGTTCCGATAATAAACGCCCGCAGCCGTGGTTTAGCATCAAAGCAAATAAAACTTAAGGTAGGTAGATAACTTTATCAAGCTCTCTTCTCCAGAAAACTTTGTCTTATTTTATAATTACGATCTAATTTTGTCTGATTCGATTCCAAATCGATTAAAACGTAATAAACTTCTAATGGAAACTGAAGCTTGAATTCGGTTTACATAAATTATTTTATCAGGGATTGTTTGAGTTCATTCGATGAGCTCTAATTTATTTTAATAAAAATAAATTAATTCCATTAATTTCATAATATTCTCATTTCCACAGCACTCAGTCTACTTTCATTCCTCCTCCGCCATTTATATATCTGACTGCCATACATCAGGATAGGTTTCAGTATTGCATTTTGTATTGTCAGCCTGTCTTTTTGAATAAACTTTTTATTAGCGACTACCGCAAAGTTGAACCAATATTTATTCAAATCGACCTCCAACTCAACTAAATCGCATACCCCTCACCCATTACTATTGAAAACCTTTTTACTTTTAAAATATTGCTTAAAAATTGCTTATTTAATTTATTACCTGAAACTATAAAGCAACTTAATTCTATGAATAAGGTTAAATATATGCTAAGAAATTGGTTATTGGAAAAAGAATATTTATATTGATATTTATATTTATGAAAAAATGTATGAAAAAAATGTTGAATCTGTAGAAATAAGATGTTAATTATAATTTTTAAAATATATTTGTAATGGAACCATAAGCACCTGCTGACAAGCCAATGCTTGGCCAAGGCTTAGCAGGACTTGTTTGTTGATATTTAAAATAAAATAAATAAATAAATTGTAAAAAAAAATAAATATTTCCTTTTTGCAATAAAATCCTAATAATTGGAATATTTCTGAACATTTCCAAAAACTAAATATTGTTTTTGAATAGGAGTGAAACATGCTTTAAAATTTTATAATATAAAATAAGCACCCAACTTTTGACATATTAACATTTAAGAAGCAATCTTTAAAAAGTTTTAAAAATGGCTCACCCTACATTTTTTCTACCTTAAATAGCTGAAAACACACATATTTTATTAGAGAAATGAAAATAATAAAAATCACAAGGTGTTTTTTTAAATTGCGAACGGACACTTTGGCGTCGTAAAAGTTTAAAAATTTCAATTATTTTGTTTTTAATTTATAAATTTGAATACAAAGCGTAGTTTCTTTTTCTAGATCATATTTCGCATCCTGATAGTAGTTCCCAAAAACGAACAAATTAGCCTGAGAGGCTACAAAAAACGACATCTTACAAGTAAAATGCGACATTTATAGATGAATAAATTTGTACCCATATTAGAAGCTCTAGTATAGAATATTGACTCCCCCGTCCGGAATATATTTTTAATTCGAGAAAAAAACACGGATTCGACGTCAATAAAAATTTACGCGCTAACTCTATAGCCTAAATAAAATAAACGGTACTGCCAGTTTAATTAAGAATGGAATATCCGATCAGGCGTCGCAGAGGGAAAAATGTTAAAATGTTGAAAATGTTAAAGTGTTCGATAAAGCGATGAACTTCAATCGCCCAATAGCGAATTTAAAAAGCTATCAGGACCCGCCGTAGCTTTTTCCATTTAAATTTCCATCTCGGGGGCTCTCTATTTTGACTAATTTTGCAAAATGGCGCCATTACGTGTGGTCGGGGGTGTGAGCCATATTACCCAAGAATTGAACCAATAATGGTTAGGGGTAGGGGTGGAGGCCTGGGTTTAGATCCTTTCTTATATATTATTATTATATACATCTCATCCGATCTCAAATTGATCACTTTTTTTTAAAATATAAAACATAACGTAAAACGTTAAGGATTTTTTTATCCATTCTTTACCATTCTATCGAATTATACATAAAACAACTCTTACACCAGCATTTTTTATGAAGAAACATTACCCTCTCCGTTAATTTGTGTATGTTATTTCCATGTGATCTGTGAAATCTGATTTTTGGTGTAAATAATAAGATTAAAAAAGATATACTTATTTACACTTTTGAATATCTATAACTTTGTGGTTATTCATTATATTTTGAATAGCTATAACTTTTTGGTAATCCATTATAAATAAATGAAACAATATTTCTTTGTTAGAACCACTGTATATTTTATTTACGCCGAGCGGTTTCAGAACGACCTTTCCTTCCTCAGGGCAAACATATAACTTGACTTTACAAAACAGAGCACAATATATTACTAAATGTTGTGGTGGGAATGAGAGTGTGACTAGGTTTTAGTGAAAAGTGTGGGGAAAAGATACGTAGAACGGACTGTGAAAGGGAACATGTCTAAGATGGGACTATAAGATAATATTTTTGTTTATTGATAATGGTCTAATTATTTTAAAGGATTTTTTATTTATTTCTAATGCTTCTAAGTTATCTGAGCGTTTTCTTTTATTATTAATAAGAAAAATGTTTATTATTGATATTATCCCTAATATTAATCCCGTATACTTATGCCATGAATACGTTATCAGAAAGATGCAGAGAATGGAGTATTAAAATAATGCATGAAACATAAGAAAATGGATAAAGAATTAAAAATAATATAAGTTTTGAGGAGGGTGTGGGTACCGCGCACCAGCTCGGGAAACAACACCCCTGTCATAGGCCTCCCCAATTGGTTCGCTACGCTTGGTGACTTAACAAGGGTGCCCGTATTCACCGGGTGAGCTGTGTTTAGGTCTTGGCGGAGCACACTAGCTGCGTTTCGCGCTGGATCGAGAGAGGCCGGCTTAGGGAAACCCTTTGACCTCTCTAGCTGGCCTTACTCAACCCATCGTCCTTTACCGCAGCGAGAGGGATGGATTCATACGTCCATCACTCTTTTTGGACATTACCTAGGCGCACCTCTCATACATTTTCCTTCCCTGAACGTTCTTTTCTTTCTTTCCTAAAAAAAAACCCAATTTATAAAAATTTTCTCGCGGACATCCTGTTTGGTATTAATATAAAAAATTTAAATTCTGTATTACTTTTGATATTTTTCATTATTTTTGTCACATCCTTAATCTGTCAATTTCGGCGAAAAAAAATTGAGTGAAGTCTGATTCCCCGTTATTAGCAAAAAATAAACATGTCCTTATTTAGTATCCTAATCTTCCTATCACCACCATTGATATGAAAAAATAAGGTTTCTGATTGTTAAAATTATATTCCTAGCTTTAATAAGAGGATCAAATTGAAGAAAAATCTCGGAAAAAGTCACGAGGCCTGTTTTGGAAGTCCCTTGAGACTCTGAAAGGAAATGGAAGGAAAATTGTACAACCATCCTTAGCTTTCATTATTTAAATAATATTTTTCTTCTTACGTATTTTTTTTTTTTGTGACGTCCTTTACCACAAATAAAAACAATAATCTGACGTTCTTGAAGTTGTGGACGTTTTAATAACTAACGAATCATTATTATTATTAATGGCATGGAGACTGCAAAGCTCCTGTAAATACTCAGATCATAGGAAAATCTCGCGTGTTACTTTATTGCTTTGACAATGGATTTCAAGTCATTTTGAGGATGGTAAATGGTCATTGCGTATTTTTGATGATGATATCTGGTTCCACAGCGTGGTTTTGCAACTTTCCAAGTATCTGAGTCATATTTGGAAGCACTTACCCAGTATTAACGAAATGTTTTTCTAATTTTTTCAGGTAAGTGCACACTTTCTTACCCACAAAACGAACTTCAGATGACCCAGACTCACATAATATGTATGTAAATATTTTCATTACTAATAGTCTTTGTGTTAATAACTGCATAGGTCTCAAAGGCAGTCAGAAATACAAGGAAATAACAACCGCATTACTCTGAATTATACATGTCATTACGTTATTTATTCGATTGGTAAAAGGGAAGAAGATACCAGAACAATTCTAACTTTTTTATTATTATGATATAAATTATTTGTATAGGTGTAATAATATTTTTTGGATGAAATGTTAAAATTAAAAGATATTTGATTTTTGCTGAAGAACGAGTGTTATGTTCCTTTTAGGAGTTTGTTTAGCAATGTTTTTATTAATCTTACAGTTATTATTTATTTATTAACGCAAACAGAGCGGAATTTGAAAAAAATCTATATTTCTGCAGCATATTGAAAAATGTAAAATGTTTTCTTCTTCCTTGCCATGGATGCCACCATTTAAAAAAAATTAATTATAGTAGAAGTAGTTTTGTGTTTAAAAAAAAAATATATATATATTTTCAGTACGTGTCCTGTGTACCAATAATGTGTCAATAATATCAGTATAAATATATTTTTTTTTATATATTATTATATTAGATAAAGGATATTCAATTTTATAACTAAATAAAATATACTTTAAAAAAACAATAATTCTGGATAACTTTCCACTTTTGTTGGTACCTAGAAATCTGCTTTAAATATCCGCTTTTAAATGGAGTTGGTGGTTATTTTAAAATAACTGGAACGCAATTTACTTAACAAAAATTAACACCCGTTTTTAAGTATGTGGTCCACCAGTGAAATTCAGGACAGTTGAGAAAATTCATGAAATTTTAAATGATTTTAAAAAAGCAAATCAAAAACTCGTTTTACGGTATGAATGAAATTCAAATAATCCCGTATTCCTTTGGAAAATGGAACGATAAAAAAAACGTACTTATTGCTAACCGGTTGATTTCAAGTTTTTTTTTTGCTTTAAAAGTGCTTTTTTTTGCTTTTTTAAAAATGTTATCTCCAATCCAAAACCAGAGTTTTGAGGGATATTGAAAAAAAAAATATCTGGTATCCGTACCCAGGTATTTCTTTAGAAATCGATGAAGTAATGTTAGTTTGAGATGGTAAATTTAATTAGTAATTCAAATATTTTCTTAAAAAACCTTAAAATTTGCCCATAATATCTGATTAATAAATGAGTAGGGTAGGGATGAGGAAGATTTACGCATTGGAGAAACTTAAATGATTTATTTGAAATGTGATAAATAATGCAGATTAAGAAGAAACATAGAAGATCGAAAAACATGGAAAAATCAAGATTTATTGTTGGTCTATTATTTTTTATTTTATTTATTTATTCGAACAAAAAATACATAAACATTATAAAGAAACTTTGACTGTCCAACTAGGAGATTTCCCGCTTACCAATAATGATACTGAAGACTACACAAGTGGATTACAAATATTGGAACAAAGAAGCCACTACTTGTACCTAGATTGTACGCAGTTTGAAATATTTTCTCGAAAAAGAAGTAAGAGACATGGAATAAATTACAAACAGGCTATAATAGCATACTTCAGTAAGTAAATGTTAGCATAAAACCCTACTATTCGGTTCCACATAACTTAATTCGCATATTTAACCTCATGATTACCGTTCCACAAAATTACTAAATATATCACATGTTTTTTCTGAAGTTTTTGAAAACAATAAAATTTTATAAAAGTTTATGAAATAAAATCATTAAAATTATGTTTTTACGACTTTTAACTGTAATAAACACGTTTATCTTCTGCCCCAATCAATAACATGCTACGCTAGGTAAAGCAAAAGAGAATTGTGTAATGTAAAGTACACTTCGAAATATTGGCTAATATTCACCAATTCCGCACGAACAGAAATAATAAAAATAAGGGAACAACAATTGTAAGGAAAAACTGTCCCCTTAACAGAAACAAAATTAAATTACTCGAACAAATTGGGTTGACTTTCAGAGTAAAATAAATTTAGCCATTTCAAAGGAATGCGAAACCTTCTTGCCTTTGAGATGATGTAAGAATGACAATGATTTTAGCAGTGGCTCACTTTTCCTTTGGAAAACAACTTCCTATATTTAGTACCTCCTTTGACAGTAATATGGAAGTCCTTATATTTTGATAATTGAGCCTACGGCTGCAAATTGAGTAAGAAATTTCTCGAAGAATTCAAAAAAATATTTATTAGGAAATAAAATTTATTTTTGGTTAGGTTCTATTATTTTAAAAATTCTGAAAATATCTCAACCACTTTAGAAATATTTGAAACAGCAAAAATCCCTGTGGTGATTTTAGGCGTTATCGCGGTTGATTCTAGTCACATTATAAAAGAAATGTATATCCTCTCATAGCTCTTGGAACGTATCATGAAAAATCTTACAACATTTTCTGTATTTTTCAATTGGTGAAAAGTTTTAGTAATGAAATTGGTAACGAAAATCGGTAATGTCTTTAAAGATAAATACCATAGTTGAAACCAACGCTTTATGCCTAGTAAATTGAAATGGTTTATTTTTCTAGGTTTTCAAAAATAAAACAAAGGCCAACATATTATAAATGCAGTATTTAAATAAAGTATCTAAAATATTTCTAGGAGATCAAATTATAAAGCGAAATTTACACAATTTTGCATTACTTCGTATTGCCTAGCCTGAAGATGCTGGATTGTGAAAATCGTGCAGTTCTTCAGTGAATCTAATAGCGAATGCGGCAGCCGTGACCCAATGGTCGAATGAAAAGTCTCAAGCGCATTCGCTACCCCTAATTCTGTATGGATGGAGGTATTTCCTATTAAACCCTCCCCCTCTACCACCCCTCCCGCAGCCCAGCACGTAGGGAATACACTGGCCGTGGGGTAAAGTGTATAGCACCGCGTTTCGAGTTTTACATATCCCTCGAAATTCCATACATACATTTGTACGTACGTATGCACTCGTGGGAGCACGCCTGGAAATGGAAGAAATATTTTACCAGAATGCCCAAACTTACGCTACTTGAAATGCTATTTTTTTCTTTTAACCTGTTTTATTTGTAGATTCTTAGAAGGTGTTTTAAGAATGCGAAAAAGGGATTTCTGAAAAAGCAAACTAAACTTCTCTTTGTATTTACCGTCGATTTTCTCTATTTACCCTTTATCTTGCCCTCTACTATCTCTACCGCCACATATCTATCTCTCCCTTTTTCTTTTATCATACAGAGCGCAATTAATTATTTTAAAAATGAATTTTTTAAAAACTAATTTATTATTGAACATATTTGCAATTAATGGGGCAATACCATTGACCTGCTAACGTAACAAAAACTTATTTCACGAGATGTTTATGTTTTCGGATCCATTTAAACACCATTATACATATTTTTATTTTAACTTAATGGGTAAAAATTTATGAAATCATTATCTAAATTGTAATATGTAATCATTGAAGACAATATTAACGTATTCGAAAATTTTTGATTGAGAGTCCATTAAATTTTCCAAACCTTCCAAAAATCTCCTTAATTCGTTATTGTTTTCCAAAATGTGCTTATAAACAATCGTTCAATCATTAATGATTCACTCTGCATTATTTTGAAAACTCTTACATATCATATTTAATTTTTTTTTAAATACTCCTACGTATACGTCAATGCAGATAGATATGAATTAATTTTGGATTTTAAATAGATAAAAAAACAGGAAATTGTCATTAAAAAATGGATACCTATTTATAACTTTGAGCCCAACCAAAAATTATGAAAATATTGCAGGATAATGCGGAAAATCTATTCACTTAATAATAACTTTGATCTTATGCATCATCCTGAAAAGCTTAAGTGATTGAGATCCTTATATTTCTAATAAACCCTTTTTACGTTCCGAGGCTAAGCCGCTCCCGTGTCATCATTATTTTCAAACACACTCATTATAAATCCAGGCTTAATATTAATCACCCGCATCCGTCTGCGATCTTATTCAAGCGGAGCGTTCCTTCCCTACTAAGTAATACTGCTAGGCTAACCCTCCCCGGCTAGATTTCCCAGAGGGATCCCTTCCAGACATGGGGATGTAAGTTCAGCAGGTAGAACGGTGTGGATATACCGCACGTAGGTGTCCGGATTACAACAATAGACGGCCAAAAATTCTTTATACATATTTTTATCATTGAATAACAATTCAGTCCGGAGCCCCAAAATACCCATTAAAATCCAGCGTGTAAAAGTAAATTTTATTAGAATTGTGGCGTTCATACAACTAACTCCGCCACTCAAAGAAATCGCGAGAAAGAACTACAGCCGCAAAGTACTTGCAAAATTCACACCGCGCGCAGCACCTATTTATGCACGTATGGGCAGGCAATGTACTCGTGAGGCCGGCTGCCCGATGAATAATAATTTCGCCACCTTCGCGAAAGGTCGAGACTCGAGCGTGCATCCACAACCACAGTGACGAGTAAATTCTAGCACCTTCCAGCGCACATATTGCCAGCAAATGGAAAGTTACTCGGCCGCTCGCTCATATATAAGGCGGAGCGCTAAACAACAAACTGGTTCAGTTCAAGTCAGTCTCAAGTCAGTCTCGCGACGGGCTAATAAACACAGTTCAATCTCAACGGTCGCCTTTACGTTCGCCTCTCTACAGCGAATCAGTGTAACTCCGAGTGCCCCGGTTCATCAGCTCTCTTCCAGAGCAGCTTCCTTCGTGGACATCACGAGGACTATCTGCCGGTGGCTCCACTCACTGAGTCACCGCCGTTCATCTCCGCAACGCGCGTTGAGCAGCGGCCTGGAAGACGAGGTCATCCTCCACCGCCACGGTGTTGAGCATCACGCTGGTGGTTCCACTCACCGAGTCACCACCATTCATCACTCCAGGGCAGCTTCCTTCGTGGACATCACCAGGACTATCTGCCGGTGGCTCCACTCACCGAGTCACCACCGTTCATCTCCGCAACGTGCGTCGAGCAACGGCCTGGACGATCAGTTCCTCTCCGCAACGAGCGTCGAGCAACACTCTGGTGACCTGCAGACCCGTAGCCTGCTCCACCACAGCATCTCCGAACTGCATCACTCATCATGACCGTGCACCCGCAACGTCTCACTCTACGGCACTTCGACATCTTCATGTTACATCGACCGACCTCAGCTACGTAGCTCATGACACAATAAACGACTGGACTCGCAACCAACACGGATGCCTTTCATTTCTCCCTCCGTCTCCGTCGACACGCGGAGTCCGTTCCCTCAGAATAATTAGTTTTACACTAGATTTTTTTTACATCAGCTCCATACAGGAGGCCTTGAAGAAAATAATTTCCCTCGGGGCCTATTTCATCTTTGGGGATGCTGTGTGGAGGGTTTTTTTAAGGGAAGGAAGAAGAGGAAGTTCTGGGAAAGAAATAGGTAAGAGGAATGGGTGGGAATCTGGGAGTCAGTGTGAAGAGAAGCGACAGACGTATGAATCCATCCCTTCAACTGCGGCGCAAGGCTATGATAGGTCGAGGGATTCTGGCTGGAGAGATCAAAAGACCTCTCAACCAATCTCTCTCGACCCGGCTCGCCACGCAGCAGTTGGGCAGACACATTGGCCGTCAAGACCTTGACAAACCTCACCCCATGAACCCGGGCACCCCTGCTAAGTCACCAAACGTAGCGACCACTTGGGGTGACTTATGGCAGAGGTGTTGGTTGAACCGGCTCCCAAAACCTAAAAATTTTTCATTTAAAATAAAATGTCGTACCTATGTATAAGCGGCATGTTAAAGAGTTGTAAATTCTTTCAGTATCACCCTGATGAAAAGACCACCAATCCGAGTGTGAAGATCCTTAAAATGGTGTACTGTGATTTCGTTTCCCTACTTTGCTCTTACTCTTCTCCTTTCTCTCCCCCTCTACCGTCAGCCTTACAATCTACCCTAATTGAGGTTGCTACAGTCGCTATGGTTCCATACAGTTGGAAATCTTCTGCGGTATCTGCATTTAAAAAAAGCAGTAAATTAAATCAATTAAGATTTGTTTCTTCTACAATCATTCATTAACAATAATTGTCTTGAAAAGATGATACTCCCTTACCAGGCAAATGCCTGGTAAGTGTGAGTCGAAAGGTCTTACGAAACTTGGCTACATCGGTATTGTTTTAAGTCGATTTAGAATTTTTATGTGTGTTTGGTCATCTAGTGACGCGATCCGGGCCACTGTGCACAGGAGCATAGATCGCTGCATTTACCTAGGAGAATTTACAATTCAACATACACGGAAAGTACGAGGAAACCAGACACAGTGCTGTTCCCTGTTCCCTTCTTGCTCCTCCTTGCTACCAGCTCCCTCACCTGGATCTTTCTATTATTCTAACCCCCGTGCAAAACAAACTTCTAAACTCTAATGCTCCTTACACTGTTGTTTTTGAGAACAGTTAAAATTTCACAACAGGACGTGTTGCAGCATTGTAAATTGTCATGTGTCATGTTAATTAGAAAAGAAGCTAAAAACGCATGCACTTTTAAATAGTGACAAAATGTATTTTTAAAAGCTGCAAGTATCAAATCTAAAATTTGAAATAGAAGAATAATATGAATGAAGAATTTCATACCTAAATTATTACTCATACAGAGAAAGGGGCGTTTTAAAAAGTTCGTTAAATTGTCACGAGAAGTTCAAAGATGATAAAATATACACGATCGATAGGTATGTTTTTAGGTTTTCACGGCCAAAAGTATTTTTGTTATTTATTTTTGGGGTGTTATGCTGTGTTTCGCTACCTCCTTCTTTAGCCAACGTTTCGGACAGCGTTACAGGCATAACACCCCAAAAATAAATAACAAAAAAAACGATCGATAGGTATTCGTTTTTCTTAATAAGTAACATCTTAATTTCAAATACTAAAATATGAACTGCTCACCGCGGTTTAAAGCCAAAAAATTCTCTTAGATTTCATTTTTAATCCCATATTTTTAGGTTATATGGAAATATTTAAGAAAAAGCATTGAATTTATAATTCTTAAAATCCACCTACCCAAATTTTGGCAGCCATCGCTTGAGTGGTTGTACTCTCTATATAGCCTCTATTTTCTCCGAAACATTGCATCATATTTTATTTCTCACGATAAGTACGTGTGATTGTTTTGTCACTTGTAATATTAAAAAAATATATATTGATATTGTTTAGATAACGTTCTTTGAACACGAAGGCTTCGTGTATTTTATTTTTCAAAATTAATTTTTATATTTATAATAGAATACTGTTCTGTGGGAGGTTTGGTTTAACACAAAATGGCTTATCAAGTCATTGAGTGTTTTTAAAGTGAAATTAGTGGCACAATTTTTCAAAAATAGCACACAAACAATCTTCGCCTTTCCAAAATACACAATGATGTGTTATCGTAGACTAAAACAAGAACTGTAACTTTTGTCTAATTTTCAGAAAAAGTATTTAAGGTACACGATTTCGTTAAATCAAACCATCTTGGAAATCTCTTTCCAAAACACTTATTTAGATAAAATATTATTTTTGTTTTTGTCGTATGCCAATTTGTTCGCAAAAACTTCAAAAGAAAAATGAAAATTCAAAAGACCCAGGTAATATTTTTATCACGCCTTCCATTTTTCTTAATCACCTTTGACAATATTCATCTTATTACGATGCAGAAGACATCCAGCGTCACTCACCTGAAGGTTGTTTAAGAACGACCTCTCAACCCTTTTCCTACGGGAAAAACTCGTGCGCATAATCCAAATATTTGTTATTATAAAGAGTCTCATGCTAGGGGACGACGGGATATTGGTAATTCAATAAATGGTTCCCGGTACGGCGGTACCTATTCCCGCCTCCCAATTTATAGTAAAATGATAATAAAAAAAACATTCAAACATTCTCGTTATTTGTTTTTAGGGTGTTATGCCGTGTTGCGCTACCTCTTTCTTTAGCCAACGTTACAAACACAATTACACATCTGCCCTGATTATGGACACTGTAACGCTGTCCGAAACGTTGGCTAAAGAAGGAGATAGCGCAACACGGCATAACACCCCAAAAACAAATAACGAAAATACTTTTGGCCGTGAAAATCTAAAAACTTATCATTCAAACATTCCTCCAAAGCTGAATCAGTGTGTTAAGTTTTTTGCAAGTTATGCAACATAATATCCAGCCCAATTTCGGTCCAAATGTGTTATTAAGCGATGTAAATGTCGGTAAGAAAGAACATTACGCGTCTTACCCCACATGCGTGGGGCAGATGTACTTTGCCCAATAACAGGAACTCCTTCCGTTTGAACCACTGGTTTTGTAATTAGGTGTATTTTGGTTATAACTTGTGATTGCTCTATGAAATGAGAAATGCATATTAGTAACGTCTGCGTAAATCTGGTTGTGGTTCTCTCCAGATAGTCTGCAGTCAGGTTGAAAGGCTGAGCTGCTTTGTTGGCTTCCTTCTGTTCCATACCATGGAACGGTACAGTGAGTGATAGAGGTAGTTGAGGTATCCGTGTAGTAAGAACACTTGTGTTAATACTGGATGTAATTCTGTTTATTCGGTTGAATAATTTTTACAGATTGCTTCTGGTCTGAACACTTGACTGACGACAATAATTTAGGCCCTCCGTTCATGGAGATACTTACAAACTACGTGATTGTGACACAACCACAAGTACCCTGCAGATATACTACTTTTTAATGCTGTTTTCCGTACACGGCGCTACCCGAAATATACGGAACTTGATCATTTTTCACGTGCAGCCGTGGAGTTAACACGATGTCAAGCGACTCTAGCGACGAAGACAATGTTCTCGCATATCTGTATTACAAGAATAAAAAGCGATGTAATAGGAGATTTTGGGTTCACCCATACATCGAAAAAAATATGAACTGTAGGGCATTCGTTGCAGCCAGGGAACTGCACGAGAATGATGATAATAAGTTTCATTCTTTCTACAGAATGTCGAAAGATACTTACTTAAATTTGGTGCAATTATTGACCCCTAGTATCCATTACAAAAATACAACTATGCGGGAGTGCGTCAGTATCGATGAAAGAATATTAATAACGCTCAGGTAAGAAAATCTTAATATATGTTTATTTATTACTTAGGTATACATAGTGGGTAACTTAAGATAAGTCAAATTTTTCGGAGTTTAAATCAGATTCTGAGATCGCAATTGAATCATCGGGGTCTGGGATTACAATTGGTGTAAAGTTTTTATAAAATACAGTCAACTCCGAATTTTCCATTGCAGATGTTGATGGAGTGTCATACAAAATTTCTTCAATTACTTGTCCAACACGGCGTTTAAACATTCGCATCTGATCATCAGACATTGGCTCAACATCCGCCAATAAACTGAGTAGATACATTTTTTTGTGATTTTGTTCGAGATTCTCGAAATTTTCCTTCCTAGCATGTTTTGCCTTAAAATACTGCAGAATGCCGTCATCAATATTGGAGTCTGATTTTCGGCCTTTTTTCTTCGATGGTCTCGGGGTAGAATAGGACCTTGACGATGACGGGCCTGGCGTTGGATGATGCTGCGGCGATGATGTTGGCAATGGTGGGGATGACCGTTCCTGGGGAAATGGCGACAACGGCGAGGGCTGCGGAGATGGTTGCGTCGGTACAACTTGCGTTTGTGCATCTTTTGGAAAGGGTTTCAGTATTGATTGTGAATCTAACGACTGAAACTGTGATCCAGTTGATTGTTGACGCCCAAATGACAAGGGATCGTCTTCGTCATTGCTGTTCTCATCAATGATGCAGTCATCATGTCGATTTATTGGAATTGGCAGATTCCCAGAAACTGACGAATTTGATAATTTAATAAATGGTACTGTAAATTGCATGACATCATTTAAATAATAAGGTTTCTTTTTCTTCGCTCCAGATCCACTTTTTGCAGGTTTCAGATTTCGGACAAAAACATTGCGAATATTCCTCCATTTTTCTTTACATTCGGGTCCTGAAAAGATAACAAGAGTTTTAATTTAATAATCATTTATTCCAGGTACTTAGGCGAAGGATCGACATTTACGAGCCTGGCTTTTTATTTCGCAAGAGGAGACTGTACTATTTCAAAAATAGTTGCAGAAACTGTTGTCGTTATATGGAATGTATTGAGGGAAACATACATGCCAATCCCAAACATGAATGATTGGAAAATGATAGCAGAACGCTTCAATCTGCTTTGGAATCTACCCAACTGCCTAGGGTCAGTGGATGGCAAACATATTAGAATTGAAAAACTTCCCAACACCGGCTCAACCAACTTTAATTATAAGTCGTACAACTCTATTGTACTGATGGCCTGCAGCGACGCCGATGGATTATTTACTTTTATCGAGACGGGTTACGCAGGAAGAAACAGTGATGGAGGGATTTTCAGAGCATCTGCCATGAAGTACTTGATGGAGCATAGTAACGATATACCTCCTCCTGCTGTTTTACCAAATGATGAAACCATCAACCGTTTCCCATACTACTTCGTGGGTGACGAAGCTTTTCCGCTCTTGCGTTACTTAATGAGACCCTTTCCACAGAGAACGTTAAATAACACAAGAAGGATATTTAACTACCGCCTCAGCAGAGGTAGAAAAACGGTGGAATGCACGTTTGGGATGATGGCAGAAAAGTTTCCCGCTGTCAATTTATTGAGATGTAAATCAGTGCAAAAGGCAGCTGATATCGTCAAAGCCGTGTGCGTTTTGCACAATTATGTCCGAAAACGAGAAGGCATTCCATATCGCGCCCGTGAATTCGAGGCGCAGGCTGAAGGCCACACACATTTGGATGCTGAGCATCTAGAGATTTCCCCCCTTTCATCTCCACAAAATCTGAGGAATTATTTAGCCAACTATTTTATCACTCCTCAGGCTTCGCTACCTTGGCAGTTCAATTATTGTGTTTGATATTATTTATGACAAAAGTAAACAACATTACGCACCTGTCAAATTGACTTTTCTTCCAACATCAATCCACGCCTTCTCCACTAAATCCTTTCTAACGTATTCTGGTAACGTGTAGTTGTATAAACAGGTATTTTTTTCCACTTCGAGAACAAATTTAAGGTTATTTTCTTGTTCAGACGCCATTTTTTATCAAACGTCAAACGAAAGTAGCAGACGCGAATGCCACGATACGTAGCGCGCGATCAGCACCGTCAATATCGCGCAACTAACTTTGAACCAACAGTCGCCCCGCAGCGTCGTGTACGAACACTAGCAAAATCGTATGGGGGGTACTCTCGAGTGGCGCGGATGCTACGCGCATGAGGCTAGAATAGATTGCAAGTAGCGTAATGTACGGAGGCGCTTAGACTAATTAAAATCACAGAAGCGAAAGACGATGAAGAGAGAATTGGTGAGAGATTGATAATAAGTGAATGACAATAATGAGTGAATGACAAGCAAAATCCAAACAAGCCATTTTTATAGACACAAAAATATAAAGACATTTTATTGCGATATTTTAGTAAGAGGTGGCATAGACGCGAAAGTTTACGATAAAGGGCTCTACACATCGAGATTGGAAGAAATGATAAGTACAAGTGTTCAGTGCTAAATGAATTTAAATACAAAATAGGACAATCACAACACACAACATCCAACAACGTCTGTAAATGTCTAAGGCTTATTCTACGAATTTATAAAATAAATTATTTCATGCCTTGTGCTTTAAAAATAATCTATTTATCTCTGGCTGAATCCACAATCCGGTATAGAATTACTTCTTAGAGATATTCTTTAAAAAATTAAAAAGATACATCCAAACTTTTATATTTATTGTAGACATTTATTTATTAATTTTATTTTGGTAAATTACACATTTAAGTCAACAATTTGCTAATTAATTACATCATTTCATATTGCAAACTAAATTTTTTCTTGTTTTATGTAGCTCCCACAATACATCTTGAACTTTCCAATTAGTGCGGACTTTAAAGTTTCTGGTAGAGTGTTATATAACTTCATCTCTTGTACAGATTATGATAATAAAAAGGGTACAACACAAATTTCTTAACTTTAGATTGATTTATTAACTTTAAGCTGAATATTCCAATTCAAAATATTAACTACGTCCTTTTGATGAAACAATTCAACTTATTACGCTGTCAGATAGGCGGATCATCTCTGACCTTGTACTATTCCATAAAATTATTAATAAATGCCTTGACAGCCCTGAAATTCTCGCAAAAATAAATTTATACATACCGACCAGAAATAAGAGACAAAGTGCTACCTTTTTCTGTGACAATTTTAAACGAAACTATGAGGCTCATACACCTTTAAATAGACTACATCATTTTGGCAATAAATTTTGGAATATTGTAGACATGTTTAAAGATTCCGTATTAGTTATAAAATGAAGTCTTTATAATTACTTTACTGAAATGCATAATTTCACGATTCCGTAGTGAATACACTATTAATTTCATTTTGTCTTAATTCAATCATATTAACCATTATATATTGTGTACTTGCCTAACAAAACTGTATTACTTATTACTTATCTTTGTAAAAGCCCACTAGGGCGTAAATAAATAAATAGAGTAATAATTCGTGTGATTGATAGATTATATTTATTAGGAAAACGAGTACAGATGATCGATATGTCTCGTCTAGATGGTAGCTAAGCTATAAGAGAGTGAACTTAGTGATAGGTACAATGGTTTAAATACCCTGATATCTTCCTAGCTCTTTTCTCTCGTGTACTCGAGAAGTTACGTTAGCGACCATTTCACCCTACATAAACTTTACAAAACTCCATTACAAAATTGTTGACCCATAAATATACCAATGCACTTAGACGTTGCAATAAAATATTTTAAATTCGCTTAATGTTTTACCTTAACAGATATTATGGGAATATAATATTAAAGGTGTGTCGGGTTAAGGTATATTCCCGTAATACCTTAACAGGTCTTATGAGAATATACATATTTAATATATGCACAATGGCTATGACTCGTTAAAACAACTTTCGAAAATATTATAAATCATCTAAAAACAGCGTTTCTTACTTTAAAAAATATATTTCTTTAAGGGGGGGGGGGGGTAAGGTTTTAAAGGTGAAAAAAAGGCATATTTTCATGATATTTTTTTGGAGATATGAATAATATTGGCTTATTTATTTTACATAGACTTTATAGAATGACATCGGAAGTATCTGAAAAAAAAATAATTAAAAATATTAATAAATAAGCCCGTGAGAGCGAATCTCCGGAGCCGCCTCGAAAAAAGGTGCGGTGAACATTATAACTAGTAAACGGAAAAAATTATTTGCGAGAAAATCGATTTAAAGTTTTTTTATACTGAAATATACTTGAATAGAGCAAGAGGGCCGGTCGCTTGAAATGCTGTATCTTCGTTAGTTTTGCTCCGATTTACTTGAAATTTTGACACAATACTCTCGACATGTTGTACAATTATAAAAAAATGAGTTTTAAAACCTCACCCCCCCCCCCCCCCCCCATTAAATAAAACTTGTCAAGACGCCTGCAACTGTGACAGTTCCTTGCACGATATAATAGGCGATGGTACAGCGTTACAAATTTAGCAAGCCGATGCCTAACTGACGAACTACAATAAATTAGGCGTATTTTTCCCTTAGGCAGTTCTATCCGGTTACCATATTTCTGTGTCAACTTTCCGCTGTAATTCCATTTCCCAGCACTTAACTATTCCGCCAGTGACTTTTACTGCATCCATCTTTCCCAACTTCACTTCCCACGATCCTGACGTGACGGTAATACGGAAACATTGAGATACATTTTATTCCACTGGCAAAAATAGCAACTTATGAATATCAAACGTCGAGTCGCTACTAGTTATGGGAATAGATGGTACAGGGATTCGTTTTAGTTGTGGAATTGTGTCAACAGTATTCTGTAAATAATAACTTAAAGCAAAATCCTTTCATTGATTTTCTGAATAATATCCATTTGTCACTTTTGGCTTGGAATACTTACTATAAGTGCTTATAATAATAATTTTCGGTGCGTACTTTGTGATTTTTTCTATCGAGAGAATCGAACAATACTAATACGGTAACGTCTGTGTGGTTGAATTTCAGAACCCAGTTTCGAGTACCGTGTAATGTTGACGCCACGCCGTACGCGTCGCGCCACAAATAACATCTGTGTACGTGGAATTTCAAACAAAGCTACGGTTGTGATTCGGTTTTAAATTTTTTTTAAATCTTCACAAGATGTCGCCACTTCCGTCAGCACGTTGGTATGGATGTGCCCCAGGCAAGTATAAGTACTACGATTTAGTGAACTAGCAGTATCCCTCCGAAAAATGAAACATTGACGGTGATACTCAATTTTATCAAGCGGCTATATATTACATGTGACGTCATTGCCTATCTCGGTTACTTTGTCCCGGTGACTATCACTGGATGACAGTGGATCTGAGAAACAGATATTTTTGGAACCAGTTCATATTGTATTTATAAAGTGGTCACAGACACTAACAGGGCGAAGCCGAACCAAAAGCCGCAAAAACCTGCGGAGAGGGTTTTTAAATGCTAGTATCATAAAATTACCGTTTTGGCATGGCAAATGTATAGATATTGTCTTAAAAAATAACGTATATTTTTTTAGAAATTTATAAACTAAGTGTTCAAGAGAAGTATGTTTTACAACGGTAGAAATTTGGAATGCCACGACTTAAAGGGGTGGAAAGGGTGAAGGGGATAGTGACCTCCATCTTTTGTTTTAGACGCGTATTAAAATCGAATCCATGCCGCTGTCTGGCAAAAAGCACTTTTTATGTAAACAGATAACCGATATGAATTTAAAAAACAAACCATTACAAGCTTTATTTCGTTTTAGATTTTATTCAGATTCTTTCCAGTTGCAAAAATAGCAACTAATGAATATTAAACTACGCTACTGCTTGTACTCAGTTCCGTGATTCGTTTTATTTTTGGCATAGTTTCGCAAGGTTGTCGGGATGGTATGATTTTGAATTCTGAATTAAAATAAACTCAGTTCGTGTTATAGAGTTCGAATTGGCACACAACTCTGCAGTACTTCGTAACTTTTGTATACGAAATGTTTTCCCCAAACAGCATCTTTTATGTTTCCGTTATATTTTGTTTGTTCTGAAGTTTTATTTTAGTGGAAGGTTCCAATTCTTTTATTACAGCAACTACCTTTGAAACGAAAATACAAACTTCGCATTTTAAACCCTTGTTTTGAAATTTGAATTTAACGGAAAGTTGGATTTTGCTACTGGCGTGACTGAATCTTATATTAGGTATTCATTTGGCATGTAATATTAAATTCAGTTAACGTGTTACTATCAAATATTTTCATTTATATTTCCTTGTAGTTTCTCTGTAGACTCCTTGCCTCGTCAACTCTACGATAAAATGATTTCAGTTGGGGTTTGTCCAACGTTTTAGAGACTACATATCCTCTTTCCTTCTGCGTTCCTCGACCCTTTTCTTGACCTTCATCGGAAACCATTTTAAGTGTTTTAACAAAGTCTGATCTGCACTTGTAAAATAGATGCATTGCTTCGTTTAGCATTCAGCAAAATTAATTTGAAAAAGGTATCTCCAGAAAATATTAATGAAATATGGCGAAATTTTTTTTTTTTACATTAACTCCACACAGGAGGCCCTGAGGAAAATAACCTCCCTTAGGGCCTGAGGTCATCTGAGATGCTGTGTGGAGGGTCTTTTTGAGGAGAGGAAGGAATGAACATTGGTCTTGAAGAGACCCATGTTGTAAGAGGGAGGAAACACAGAAGTCGGCAAATCGTTCCATAGCAGAGCTTTTGAACTCAAGAACGAGTCGAAAAAACGACCCGTTCTCATGTGACAAATGTCAACCGTGTACATATGTTGGGCACGCATTTGTCGTGTCTCCCGACTCTGCACCGGTGCCGAAGGGATCAATGACGCTAGTTCCTCAGAGCATCTTCCATTGAAATACCGGTAGAACATGGATAGCATTACCACCCGACGCCTGTGCTCTAAAGATTGTACGGATTTAATGCTCCATAAAAATAAATGATAAAATAAGTTTTCTTTATTACGGTAGAACAATATTATTACAGCAGTGAAGACCTAATTCGGTTTCAATATTTACTGGTTCTTATAAAACTGCTTATCAAAATCTTTTTCGTGTTCAAAATGTACATTACGTAACATTACAGAAGTTCGTTGTCAGATATCCGTTAATTAGTAAGTAAATCTATCCCGTACTCGGGAACAAGGGCCCTGTTTGGAAAATTAGTTATACAATATTCACGAGGATTGAGTTAGGCGTGTAGGAGAAATGTTTAGGCTGCAAGTACACAATCAAATTTCAGGTCAGAGCCTCCCCAACCCCTTAAGCCCCGATCTTCTCCTACAGCTTCCTAAAGCCCGGTTTAACCTGTTTACCAACCCCAATAAAGTCGACACTACACTTTACTTACTGCGAGTATAGATTAAAACAGAATTTACGATTACCTTCCTAACCAGATGGGTAGCTGCTTACTGAGTACGATCGCGTATTGTTGAAATTGTTTTCTTTTTTAACTGAGCAAAAGCTGTTATTTAAATATAATAATAGGTATATGTGAGCGTATGAACCAATTGCAGAGAAAAATAAACGTAATATCTTTTATGTTCTCTCCAGAGATATTCGTAATATAGAAGTACTGGAACCTGTGTACTCCAGTAACTATAGGACGCTTAGTGGAAGACTTAGTTCTTACTTCACAGTGATTGTTTATTGTGGTACAGGGGGGGAGGGGGGTTATTTCGTCACATAAAATGTATAATAAGTACATGTCGCCTCAAGAATATAAATATCTCTTAAAGTATATAGTAAATGCAGGCTTCAGATTTTGGTTAATACTTCATTACTCATTTACAAATTTATTAAAATTATTATAAACAATAATAAACTCTCGTTTATCGCAATAGAAGTATTTTAAAAAAACAGGAATAAATTCAACAACACAATCAAACGGGTATTAGTACCTATGTCACGTATTTTCAAAAAAATGATTCCACTTGCATTTGGGCTAGCAGAATATAAGAGCGGTGACTCACGTCGTTGCGTCTCACTCGAGCTCTTTACGTTATAAATGCGAGTGCGCAAGATGGAAGCCTAGTCGTGTTTTTTACAACTTGACGTGAAGGGATTGTCAACTGAAAAATTATTTTCGGTCGATAATTATTTAATTTTTTATTGGTAACGTTCGATTTTTTTATGTAATTTAGATCTTTAAGCAGGGCCTTGGGCCAGAGTATCAGTCCGCGGACCGGGAGGTGGGGCCCACTGCCTCAGACAACTATTGTAATGTAGAAACTAAATCATAGACTAATATGATACATTACAATAAACATTAGAACAAATGATTTTCTTGAATTTTCGTTATCATTTCGGTGCTTTTCTCTGGTCTTAAAACATTTTTATATTAATGGCCTCCCCAATTCGCTGATTAATGTGACGTTCAAGGAAGTGGCAGGGGGGATATTGAAATTCCTTGTAGTATAAGAGCAGTAATCAATCATAAGAGTTGAAATTGTATGAGAATGTGTATGGGAATATGTCGCAACCCTGGGAAGGAAGGGATAATAACATCTCTAAAATGCGTGATGAATTTCGGGCTCTTTGTATTGTAGTGTGGAGGTTTTCTATGGCAATCGCATCAAGCTTGTATGTAATACAGAACACTTTTGTAGTATTAGATTATATTATTTTAATCATTAAAACTTTATTAATACAGATACGGTGACCCCATCGAAGCCAGAGTTATGTTAGCCTCTCAGAAGCTGGGCTTACTCTACAGGGCCCGCAGATACTTTAATAATATACATCTGCTTACCCTGTACAAATCGCAAGTGCGCCCCACCGTTTTTTTTGGCAGCCGCATCTGGTCTGGAGCCCCAAAATGCCTGAAAAAAACTCTTGACTTTATGCAGAAACGGGCTGTCATTTTGATAGATTCTCATGTCTTAACAAAATTACTTAATATTTATTGTACAGGCATCGTCGGGTTGGAATGCTGCCTTGTTGTACCAGAATTTCAATGGAAGACGTTCCGACGATCTAGCGTCATCGGTGAACAGTCGGCATCGGTACAAAGTCCAGAAATACACCAAACGCGTGCCCAACATTTGTGCACAGTTGTCGTTTGTCACAAGGGAACGGGTCGTTTCTAAAACTTGTTTTTGAGTTCAACTACTCGGCTGTTGAACGATTCATACTACATACTTCACCTTCTCTCAAGAACCTTCGTACAACATCCCCAAAGATGACATAGGCCTTGAGGTAAATTATTTTCTTCAGTGCTTACTGAATGGAGTTAATGGGAAAAAAAATATCACAGAGTTGACACAAACAGAGGTGTTGTTCGGAGGGAACCCTTTTAGGAGTTCTCACTCCTTTAATAATAATAATAATTGGATAATTTGTAGGGAAAAATTGTTCGCCTCAAGGGCGCTTTACAATTTATTATGAATTCTTAGGCTCTATCTAATTTTATTATTTACAAACAGATACAGACAACATACTTACCTGTCAGATCAATTCTGATAAAAATACGTTTATTATAAAGTTAATGCTTCGAGAGGGGTTTAATAAAATGAAAGAGGGTGATTTCCTGAAATCAATTGTTAATACAAGCAACTCAAAATTTACCTCTCATTCACGGTCGGTAATACATCCAAACAATTTGCACATATTTTTATAGCCGAAATCTGTGTTTCGGTAAAACTGCTACCGGTTGCTAAAATCATCAACTAAAAAGCTGTGACCTTAAACAAATACCCTTGAATATTAATTATACGCTCAACTCCAGTTAAATATTGGCAGTATTTACTTGTGTTGGCTGGCAATGCTGGCTGCTAGTTTAGCGCTTTCCAGACAAGAATGGAAAATAATTGAATTTATAAAGTGCTTAGTGGTGGCGATAGACTCATAACGGTTAATAAAAAAAAATAGACGCTTTGATATTTTTCACGTATGAACAAAAAAGCAATAAGTTTGTATGTAGATTACCTAATACTTTTTTTTTTTGAATTCTATAATGTAATAGTTAAAAAAAAAATATTTTACAGAAAATCTTTTTTGTTATTTATTTTTGGGGTGTTATGCCGTGTTGCGCTACCTCCTTCTTTTCCTCCTTCGCCCGGGTTCACAATTGGGTGAACAATTTATAAACACCCAACAAGAAGAAGAAGGAGAAATAGAAGAAAAAGAAATCGAAGAAGACTTGACTGTAAAAGTCGAATTTGAAGAGTATGAATCAGATTAAGATATCAATAGAAATTAATAATAAATATTACGATCAATAATCAACATCAATATCACCAATCAATATCAATAATCAATATGCAGTAAATAGAATATTGTCCCATGAAACTTCATCATAACTGATCGTGGCTTATTTCTACCGGGGAAACCACGTTAAAAAAATGCGTCAAGTACACTACCTCACCGGTGGTGTGGAAATGTGTGCGTATTATATAGAATGTAACTCCTTCAAATTTTAGAATTGCTATATCTCAGAAATGGTGATTCTTAGAAAAAAAAGTATTTCAACAATTTTTATAGATAATTATATGATTTAGAATTTTTAATTGATTTGTTTTTATATAACTTACCATTTACGAGAAAAATACAAAAAACTGAAAATGTTGACCCTTGACCTTGAATAACTTTTTTAGCGGACATGGAATCGATGGGGACTTTTGGTATTTTATTTGTTATGGTGTACCCAAAGTCTGTATCAAATTTCAGCTCTGTGCGAATTTTCATTATTTTAAACGTTTATATTGACCGGACTACCATTGGAATTTCTAAATTTTGTTTCGCAGAGTATAATTATTAAGTATCGTCTGAAATATTGTTTTAAGAATCCATTTTAATCTATTTCCGAAAAACGGAAGTTTCGAGGGTCGAATAAATAATAAGAAATGAAAAATATAAATATTAATAATATAATGGTGGAGTGCCTTTCGAGCTCGAGTTTTTCGGAGTTTTTACTGTACGTTCTTCCCCGTTTGAAATTTTGGGAGTGCTCTCGGGATCTGTTCGACTGTAGTGATAATATCCTATTGTTATTGTATTTTACTGTCAGTACTGAGTATGATGTTTGGATGTGTATTCAACAAACAGCCTTTCATGAAAATACATGTGGCAATTTGTTAGTTAGTTAGCCAAAAATCAAACGTCCTCCTCCAAATACAGGTTTAACACAAGCAATATAGTGGCAGATTTAATTATAACGTCAATGTGGCAAGTAAACGACGGAGTTGAAAACTGTTTTGCCTTAACTGTCAGTAAATTGTTTCAGCATGGCCTAACTATGTCGAGGCCGCACTGCAATCTGGTGGTGCAAGTTAGAGTCTGCCTTTCGCCTCATATTGAGAAAACTTGTTGCGTTTTCAATGTGGAATTCACTAATTTCGTGTTGCCGTAGATGCAAGTTAATTAATGCATGTTCAGTTAATTTACAACGGGAATTTAACTTCATGCCATTATGTGGTTCGACACTGAAGTTTGCAGCTTTGTATGGTATTATTGATACCAACTTTACCAATGTTGATCCCAACGACTCTTCTGCTGTGGAAATATTAATTGGAACTTGTGAACTCATTCTGAACGTTTTAAAAGACTTTTTAAGTTGACGGCATCCGTGATTAAAACTTTTTGCTAGGCATCCAGATTCGTAGGCCGTAGATTCTAATCCCGGAGTGCGCAAGGAAATTTTGATTGATTTGTTTATGGTAGGCATTTCACAACATCTTCGCATAATAAATAAGTAGTAAATATGTGCACCTTCGAAAGCGTTGGATAATTTTAATAATGCCTTGTGAAAGACCACCGGTTACAATGGAAAGGTTTCTTGGCTTCCCCATCTTCCTCTTCCCCGTCTCTTTTCCCTCCCCACTATCTTTAGCCTCACATCAGAAAAAAAAGAGTTAAGCAACTAGACTTATCTATTAAGACAAGTATAATAAGGAACTCCAGAACAATTTTTTTATTTTTTAAAATGAATAATGACCTTCTAACTAAAATAACTGCATAATTATTTTTATAGTTAGTTTTAATAGTTAAAATAAATGTTAAAGTTTTAATTTTTCAAGATCCCCCGAAAACCATCGTAACTAGTGTGACGTCATCATGACCAAAAGCTTTGGTTATTTTCAACAGATGTCAGATGTTGTCATTTTGTATGGAAAAATCTATGAAACTATTCAATAGGTAAAACGTTATTTAGGTGGAATTATTTCTTTATTTTATTATATTTATAATATTTTTATATTTTTCAATATTATTACGTGAGAGTGGTATAAAAATTGTTTGAAATTATTATTTTTTTAGCTTTACGAATAGTAATCAATATTATGGAAACAGAAGCATCAACTTTGTAGGCAACTGGAATCAGCTGTTGGTCACCCGCCATTTTATCGTTAGGCATTTCGATCGTTTTTTGCACAGTTTAAGTTTTTGAATATTTTAAATAATATAGAAAAACTAATAGAGATACTCTGTATTTGATACTGAATTATTTAGGCCTAAATAATGTTTCAATTAAAACAATAACAATTATATGTCTAAACCTCTATAAACCAATAAAACGGAGTGTTGAACGGCTTGTCATTTTCCAATACCAGGTGACTGGAGAATTATGAACGCGGTGACGTCACGCCGCACAAATTCAATAATACCAACTTGACAGGGTGTTTTAATGACGCCTTTTAAAATGGACTTTTTAAATAATTTTTTTAAAAATCTACGTTCAATATTAATTAATAAAACTTATATATTCAGAATCAGCGTTTATTTATCTATATGAACATATTTTTTTAAAGTCATAATATTTTTCACTGGAGTTCCTTATTCTGCTTTGGGAAAAATAAACTCTACAACATTGAATTTGTTAAACACTTGGAGTGCGTTCGGAACAAAGACTATTACTGTAGGTAAAGTAACAAAATAACGAGAAAACAATATCAAGTCATACATCAACGAATATAACTACACTTCGCGTGATCGACACGGCGCGTTGTCTCCGACTGTATTCGGAAGACAGAAAATCACAAGGAACTCCTTCACCTTACTAATAGGGACAATATATCCCATTATTGGTTTCAGAGCCCTTGGACTAGATCTGGATCTCTGCTGGTTCAAGACCATGCAACGGTTTATATGGAGTCAGTTGTGGTACATCCTTCATAAGGTAGCAGGGAGCCGCCCACCGATTACTTGATGAATTAATTGTGTAACCAATACGATGACTAAGTGAGAAAGTATTCGGTTTTCTTTGGTTACAGCTCTTAATTTGTTGTTGTCAAGTCATAAAACAAACTCCAACCCTAATACTAATTTGAACCATAGAAGTCGCTGAAAACCCTTTATCCAAAACGTAGTTCCTCTCAGCACAGGATCTCCTATTAAAGAAGACTTAGAAAATATTCTCTTTTATATTTATTTTTCAAATACATCTTCTGAAAATGACAATTTTGTTGGTTAAGGTGATGCACTACCAAGCCATGCAAATTTTGGATTGAAAATTAAATTGCCAAGAACTATTTCAGATCCTTTAATTTAACACTTTAATTCAACGTAGGCATATTTCTAGCATGGTGGTCTCAAATCCTCAAATCAGGTAATTAACAAAGCAATGAACAAAGAAAAATTCTGTTTCCAGATTTTCGATTGAGTTTCGCTCATAATGTCTCCATTTAATTAAATATTACAGTTTGAGGTTTTACTCATAAAGTTAAAATAATAAATAATAATATTCATCCCAGACTTGCTGAAGAGTCAATAGATGTCGCACATTAAATAAAATGGATAATAATTTATCCAGACACCATCTAGATTGCATTTAGTTCGAGTTGAATCTTGCAATCATTCATAAAGATGGCAGCCAATAAAAATATGCGTTAAGAAAAATGAAGATAATATGGGTGGTTCTTAGTCGAAGTATGGTACAGTTAAAAGTGACCGAATTGGATATCGACACCTTAGCTCAGTGGATAAGAGCGCCCAACCCGGAAAGTAGGGAGGTCCTGGGTTCGAGTCCCAGAGGTGCCAATATCTTTTTCTGATTTTTCTGTTTCCAGATTTTCGATTGAGTTTCGCTCATAATGTCTCCATTTAATTAAATACTTAAAAAGTGTTTTTGTTAGCGGTTTGATCCCGAATTTTACACGTCATGGTGCATCACCGTATGCTATCAACAGCGGTGCCTAATTCCGCACCCTTGCGCACTCTGGGATTTGAATCCGCAACCTCCAGATTGCCAGTCGAGAGCCACCTTACCCTTCGACCGCGGAGACTGTCAAATTTATCCTTGTGATTTGTGTTTTGATATATTTACCAGAATTATCATTTTTCTAATGGTTTTTGGATATTTGACGTACTTCGTACACGTGGCAAAACTTTTTTGCCATTAATTTCAAATTGAGGCTGATAATTGGCGTTTAGCATTTTGATTAAAAAAAAAAAGAAAATGGGGAGATAAAAATTTTCTCAATAAATAAGTCCAATTATCTCCGAATTCTGGTTCTATTTTCGGGAGCACATTGAGTAACTAGGGAGTAGGTACTTATTTATTTGTTATGTGGTTATTTCTTGGCATCTCTGAAGAAGTTAGTTTTATATCCTCGTAGAGCCTTCTCTAAGGCTGTGATGCCTGCGGAACGTGTATTTGTTCCGTTGACTGGACTTTGAATGTTCGCCTGACTGAATGCTCTGTAAGGCTCCCCTAGGAGGAAGGAAGTACGGACTAACTAAAACGTGCTTCTTTAATGCCAGTATATTTTTTTCTGGTAGCATTCCGATTTTTTTCTCCTTGGGTTTGTTTAAGCCCTAGTAATGTTTCGGGTGAAATAATGTTATTTTTCTTATTAGTCATTGAATATCGTCTTGAGGTTCCGTAGTAAGCGTTCAAATAGAAATAGAGTATGATTTCAAAAGGGAGTTATGTAGAAACGAATATTAGAGGGAGTGCGCTAATGTAAAAAAATCGATTACGATTAAGCGAAAAGGGTGAAAATATTTAATAACACACTTCTCTAACACAAAATCTCTCGACAAATGTCAAAAGTAGCATTTAAAGACAAAATGTGAATTATCTCATATCTATAACAGAAAAATGTATTTTTAATAGTTTTTGGAGTATACTTTGCAATTTATTCCATTGGGAGAATTTCATAAAAATACAGTTTCTGTTCGACAAATTTAAAATTAAAAAAAAAAAAAACCATGCACTCTTTAGAACTAAAAAACTTAATATGCTTACTAATTAAAAATACACTTTACAACGTTGAACGGAGATTTTGTTCCACACCGTGTAAAGATTGTATATTTTATTTTTTAGAAGGTTACTAAAACAAAGTGGAATTAAAGATTTTTTATAATTTTTCAACACAGTTTTCTAATAATATAATCATACGGTAAAATAAATCGATGAATTATCTAGGAAAGCTGCTTTTCAGAATTTTAATTTTAGTTCAAATAAAATGTGTTACGAAATAATAAAAGTTGTTTATGTATTTACGGTTTTACAAAACATGCTTAATTTGCTTTTAAAAAATAATTTATGAATACTTATGATCAAAAAATAATTTTACACAATTTTAATATTTTTTATCATCACGCGTTTGAGAATTTTTATTACTTACTTGAATGTGTGTATACGAATATTAAAGCAAATTACGAATGAGTTTGAATAATTAGTTAAAAATGCTGGTACGGGGAATAATCAATCTTCCTAATCAGAACCGCCCTGTATATTGTATGAGATCAACTTATTTGATCTATACAATACTGTAAAAACTAGGCGGCTGGACCCCAATCTTCACTTCAGTTCGGGAGATATGTTGTTAAGATATTTTGTAATTAACAACTCGGAATTACAAGGGTATGAACGCAAGATTGTATTTCGACGAAATTTGAATTATCTGCCGCTGGTAATGGTTCTGAAGGATAATATATTAAAAAACAGTAGAAATTCGGAATGCAGGGGCATTACACTAAAATCGATAGGTGCAGCAAAAGTTTGTCTTGTCCTTTTCTGCTAACACCACCCCAAATGCCTATTTCTTTAGCATATAGTTTCTAAAATAAATAAAAACTTCTGACAGTAACGTTTCATTTGTTTTCATTGCAAAATTCAATTAACGTCAGGTTAATTCTCGGCTCAGGATGAAATTGTAATCGTAATCTCACACGAGACGGGTTGGAAGTTGTAACCGAACTATTTCAATGTTTGCAGCAGTCGCTTGAAATTGACTTTAATCCGCCTTACAAAAGTGACGCTCAGTTAAGGCAACCGCTTTCTCCCTCATCTACTCTAGTTACTGACGATATACGAAGGGCTGATTAGTCGTGATGCTACGTAATTATGTCAGATTTGAGTGGTTTAATAAGTTAGTTAGAGTGGTAAACTCATTTCAACATAATATTCTTGATTGTTCTGATAACAAGTCTTAAAATTATTTTGATAGAAATTCTAATTTTCTCTGACAGTTTTAGTTGATAAATTGGACGTTTTGGTATCGCAGATAGCATGACATGAATTTAAAAGATGAATCACTATCATTACCAACGGTTTTGTGGAGAGCCCCGGTAAAGTGGCTTTTACCATAATATTAAGTTTCCTAACTAACTAACCAACTGTTACGTCATCTCCCTGCTGTTGAAAGCTAGAGGGGGAAACCATATACACTCTTCTGTCTTCATCCACTTTTTTACCTTCTATCTAGTATAAAATTATCCTGAACGACTAATGGTAAATTGTCCAATAGAGCATTCTTTTATTCATTTTGTTAACCTAAAAATGTGACTTGAGGGACATATATTTTTTTTGACGTGTTATTTTGTAACTATGTCTAATTATATTTTCATGTCTATTTTGTCAGTACTTATTTAAAAAAAAGGCCCTTATATAACTTACTGCTCACTAGCTTAGGCTTATCGCGGAAAATGTTATTTTTGGTTTGACCGATCCTTTGACAATCGGGATTGTTTTGTAATTTCAACAAAACTCTAAAATAAATTAAATACATGTCTTTTATCGGGCAAAAACCGGAGATAATTTTGAAAGTAAGAATTAAATAATATTTTAGGGCGTATAGTTATTATAAGCTATTACAAAAAACAAAAAAGAAACAATTATTAAAAAACAAGAAAGAAAAAATATAATATTCATATCAATCGAAATCTGTGCTACGTGCTAAATATTTCGAGTACTTAAAGAAAAATTGTTCCATTCAGTTCAGTTCCATTGATATGCTTGGTGTAACTCTAAGTGACCAGCTCAGGTACGGGGGCTCCATCGAGGCCAGAGTTAAGTTAGCCTCTCAGAAACTGGGCATACTGTACAGGGCACGCAGATACTTTAATAGTACACAACTGCTAGCCCTGTACAAATCGCAAGTGCGCCCCACGGTTGAATTTGGCAGCCACCTCTGGTCTGGAGCCCCAAAATACCTGAAAAAAACCCTTGACTCTGTGCAGAAACGGGCGGTCCGTTTGATAGATTCTCCTAATTTAACTAACGGATTGCAATCTTTAGAGCACAGGCGCCAGGTGGGAATGCTGTCCTTGTTCTACCGGTATTACAATGGAAGATGCTCCGAGGAACTAGCGTCATTGATCCCCTCGGCACCGGTGCATAGTCGGGAAACACGCCAAACGCGCGCTCAACATTTGTACACGGTTGACATTAGTCACATGAGAACGGGTCGTTTCTACGACTCGTTCTTGAGTTCAACAGCTCGGCTGTGGAACGATTTGCCGGCCTCTGTGTTTCCTCCCTCCTACAATATGGGTCTCTTCAAGACCCATGTTCACTCCTTCCTCTCCTCAAAAACACCCTCCACACAGCATCCTCAAAGATGACATAGGCCCTGAGGGAAATTATTTTTTCCTCAGGGCCTCCTGTGTGGAGTTAATGTAAAAAAAAAAAAGATCGATTTACCTGCATCTTCAGACGCAGGTAAATCGATGTTCAAGTGATCGTTGCATGTCCTCGAAAAGGAACCACCATATTTTTCATCCGAAAAAAGAGTCGTGCAACTTTACTATGACTACTTTTTTTTCATTCGGTGTGCAGTCAAAATGCGTTCCAAAAGTTCAAAATGTTCCTTTTTAAATCGCGTTATTGAGAGGAAACCTGGTCGCCAAAAAATTTTAACAATAAGTATTTTGCCAAACAGTTGCCGTCACTGTTGCTCTTACTCCTCCGGGTACAACTGGACTCCAGGCTGATAAAACCTAAATAAAATCATCAAAATCGAGATTTTGTACTCCCTATTTTTCTCTTCCAAGTGTGGATCGATTTTAAGATTTTTTTTCCTATCTGTGTTCGAAGAAATTACTCTATATCTGTACGTTTTGCTTTAAAAAACAAAACATTTATTAGTTTGTATTCTGTTGATAGCGTTCAAACCAAACAATGTTTGAAGAGTCCGTTACTCTTATGAGAAAACAAGCAATAAGAACCAACACGCTAGTGGTTAATCAATATCTATATTATTTGTAAAAATATTCCAGAGAGGAAATTGAGGAATACGTTTGTATGGAAAGTTTCTGTAAATTTTCAAAACTTCTTCTGGTTTCTTCTTAACTTTTCAAACAAATTGAAAAATTCAACCATGTTCCACGACTTGAAGCCTTTTCAACGCAATGTTTTAAGGTTTCATTCGATTTTCTCTGTTATTAATTTTGTTCTACTCCCAATATCACGTTAATTGAATTGAAGAAAATAATCTTCCCTTCATAATTTGTTTACTTTATGTAAGTAAAACGCAAGGGCTTTTTTATGAATTACAGCGTAAATAACAACAAAAATGCACAAGATTTGTTTATCAAAATACACGAAACAGAAAATATACATTTTATTATGGATATAGATATGGGGAGGCTGGTGCAATCTCACACGTCCAATATAGATATACATATCTAAATAAGTAAATTTTAAGTAAAGAAACATGTATCTTGAATACCAGGGCGTGGTCTGAAATGAGTTCGGGCCCAATGGCAGCTGTCACCACCGTGTGGTCGGAGGCCATTAGCTAAATCCTGACTCCGGTAACCCGGTGTCTCATCAGGCTAAAGAATCCATGCAGTCCACGTGGATCACAAAAAGAAAATCTGCAAATGTCCACCAAATCAACGTTATTTTAAAATATACAAAATTATTGAAACCAATAATTTATAAACTAGACAGAAATATTTTGGTAGAAAGTATGCTGCGTTCGGGCGGTTATTAGGAGGACCAGATAGCCTTGAGGTCGAACGTTAATACTTTGGCTCAGGTCTTTCCACAACTAGCTCAGTTAGTAGGGAAAGGTGACTCGATTCTCCAGGGTCAGGGTCGGCAGGCAGCCTCATGCTCGACCAAGGGAAACAAAGGGGTGCAGTCATACATTATCCAATGAAAAAGAGTGGTCTTCTGATACAAAGTTTATTGTGGAAGAGGGCGTAGGTTTAGAACAGTTCACAAGATATCAGTAAAACTACCATCCTGACTAAAAAAAACTATTCTCTCTCTCTGGTGGTACTCGGCGTAGGGCAAGACGTTAAGTTAGCACATTCAAAAGGGGAAAATACAGGATATAGCTTGTGCAATCAGGAGTGGAGCTGGGCCGTCATCCTCGAGCACGGGGTTTCGGCCAACACACCGCATACTTGATGGTTTAAGGACTTCACTATGAGGGCACCGCGGAGCGGTCAAACACAAGCCGGGCACTTGCAGGCATCCGTAGATGCAACTCCATGCGCGTGGGTCGGACGGGCCTCCGGGGTTTCATCACACGCGCGTCCTGTCGGGAGCGAGTACTGGCGGGTTCTGGGGAAGGCGGGGGAAAAAGGTGTGAGCCGCGCTCGTCGCAGCAGTGGTGCGGTGAAACGCGCGTAAACGAGACTGCTGGTGTCATCTCTTGCACGCTTTCAGGACTGTGTAATGTGTAACGTTACAAGCAGTCACTGAGGTTTGACATATTTAATGAAACAAGACTTTGTTTAAAACTACGGTTTTTTAATTTAATATTTATAATCAGGTAAACGTTTTGTCCCTGTGGATATAATACGGTAACTAATCTGTCTCTTTCTCTCTTTTACTTTGTATGATTTTAATTTCATACTTTCTCACTGTTTCTTTATTTTATGTTTTGTGCCTTTTTTTTTAATTTTCTTTCTTTTTTTACACTAGCTTCACACAGGAGGCTCTGAGTAAAATAATTCTCCTGAGGGCCGATGTCATCTTTTTGGATGCTGTGTGGAGAGTCTTTTTAGGAAAGGAAGGAGAGGAAGTTCTGAGAAGGAAAAGGATATGAGGGGTAAGAATCTGGGGGAAAAGGATATGAGAGGTAGAAATTTGGGGGTCAATGTGTCCAGGAGTATGTTTTCATCCCTGCCACTGCGGTGCAAGGCGATGTTCCGAAAGATTACGGCTGAAGAAAGGACTCCCTCAGCCATTTTTTCCCGATACGGCCTGCCATGCAGCTGGTAGGCAGACGCATCCGCCGCCAAGACACGGACAAACCTCACCCCATTCATTACTTTCATGGTTTCATAATTTGTGGATTCGTCGATATTAAAAAAATAAAATAAGTTAATTTTGGTAATAAACAAAGGAATCGTTTTATTTAATAGAAATAGTTCGCACACAGGACCTTTGAAATTTAATGAGTCCAAATTATTGTCAGTTACATCCACATCGTTTAAATATTTGTTACCAAGACTGCATAAACGTTGTATTGGGGAATGTAAACCATAATTAGAATGAGATATTCATGTTTTAAATTATACTGTCTGTCTGGTGGTTTGTTTACGTTCGTGTAGATCTAGTAGATTGGTTAATTCCAATAATTCATAACACGTCACCTTAGTTCTTAATTGTCCGAACGAAAATTTTAGTTTTTCTTCAATCTCCACATTAAAATTAAAAATAAAGTGTATAAAATGATTGCTAATCTAATAAACTCAGAATTATTTAAACAAATGAGACCTTTACCTTTACGGAAATAGCTTTATCTTAAACACCTATCATAATGTTTCATAGAAATAATGAAAGAAAACATTCTTCTCCGGTAAAATTTTCTAATGGTCGTTTGAACAATTAAGAACTAAGGCGACGAACAATCGAATTTAGTGTATAAGAATTTTGATAAAAAGTCGTTTATTTTTAGCCTGTTTTCTAAAAGTTTAATATTTAATATGTATTCATTAACGACAATTAATTTGTGCTCTAAAATGATTTTATGTTTAAAATTAAAAATTTATTAAGGGTTGAAATTTTTTTGAATTCGCTGTTATCATAGTTTTAATTTAATTTGAAAACAGCAAAACCGTAACAAATCACTTATTATTAGAACGTCAAGAAAAGTAAATATTGATGACTTAGTGGGAGGAGAATAGGTTGTCTCTTAAGAAGGGCGAAAGCTGTGGTATAGTAGTATCGAAAATCGGTGGTAACGAACATCAAAAAAGAGGAAATGAGCACTTATACTGGTGCAATAAAAGTAATTACTCCAGTTAAATGAATCTTATAAAAACTAACTTTTTACATCCTTATGATTGTATGTTTATCATTTCACGAATGTCTGTTTATATAAATGTATTCACTTCAGACTGTCGTTGTTAACACTTTTATGATTTCAAAAACCTTTTTTTTATATTCTACAATTCTTTTTCGATATTTTGACGAAATCAATTATATTGATTCAATGCCTGTGTCGTTCTCTGTTTTATAATATAACAGCAATATTTATCGATGTTCGTATGTTGTTGATAGGTGGAAGAAATAATTGTTGAGTTTGTCGTCAGGTGTTACATAAAACATTGACAATTGTTAACAAATTTTGATTGTTGTAAATGAAATTATAATTTATTTTTCTTTCTACGTATTTCTCCTCCAATACAATCTGTATGCGTAGAGAATTCTTCGAATATCTCTCAATCCATCAAAATGCTCCAATGCGTTTGATCCAAGAACCAGAAATCGGTTTAAACTGGCAGCCATTATTTTTTTAAGGGTTCCAGACCCTTCTTCACACTAGCTTTGTATCCATTCGTGCGTAATAGTCCGATAGATTCACTTTACAACAACTCTATCCTGAGAAAAAAATGGTCACGGAAATATTAGCCGTTGTTTTGCGAAAAATAAATACTTTTTAGATGTCTGAAATAAAACTGCTTGCTGTATCAGCGTGCTCTCGATCACATTCTACATGCTCCTCATCTAACCTAACATAACCCAATAATTAGAGCGCATGTAGGGATCGGCCAAATCTGGTAAAATAAGAGGAGGGACATTTTAGGTTAGGTTAGGTTGAGAGAGGCACTCATGATGCTATGTCGTAGCAGGTCAATACGTCCGTGATAAAACATATAATTTTATATTTATAATATTTATGATATCGTATTTATAATATATACTACAACTTGTTACTCTGAAATCAGCTTTGTTGGGAATTTGAATTATAAGATCATCTGATAAATCTTTTGTTATACATTTTTACTAATAAGTATTTTAAATCGTAGATTGATGTGTTGGGAACCATTATATTTTGGAATTGAGAAAATTGCTGATAATTTTTTGTATATGTATACCGTCAATACGGATTCCGGCGGAACCGCTCGTGCGGTGATCTTCTCGCGTATGTGACGCATGTTTGGGGGCGGTGCCTGGAACGTTTTGGTGAAACCCAAACGGTTTCACTGGATATTTCCAAGGCCTTTGACCGGGTTTGGCACCGAGGGCTTGTCAACAAACTGCCTTCTTACGGACTTCCCGCATCCTTGTGTATGTGGATTGTCGACTTTTTGAGGGAGAGGTCGATTCAGGCGGTTGCTGATGGTTTCACCTCTTCCTCGCATTCGATAAATGCTGGCGTCCCACAGGGATCGGTTCTGTCTCCGACTTTGTTTTTGTTGCACATCAATGACCTCTTGACGTGTGCACCGATTCATTGCTACGCGGACGACAGTACAGTCCATGATAGCTTTTTGTTTGACAAACCTCCAAAGGGCTCACAAACCCCAATGGCTCGGAGGGCTTTGAAACAAAGAATGGACGGTTACCTCGAGAGTGTTTCCTCTTGGGGTAAGAATAACCTCGTCGAATTTAATGTTTCAAAGACCCAATCATGTCTGATCACGTCTAAAAGGGATCGAAATGATAATCTAGTCTCCTTCAACGGAAGCATTCTCCCGAACAGGCCTTCCATTGATATGCTTGGTGTAACTCTAAGTGACCAGCTCAGGTACGGGGGCTCCATCGAGGCCAGAGTTAAGTTAGCCTCTCAGAAACTGGGCATACTGTACAGGGCACGCAGATACTTTAATAGTACACAACTGCTAGCCCTGTACAAATCGCAAGTGCGCCCCACGGTTGAATTTGGCAGCCACCTCTGGTCTGGAGCCCCAAAATACCTGAAAAAAACCCTTGACTCTGTGCAGAAACGGGCGGTCCGTTTGATAGATTCTCCTAATTTAACTAACGGATTGCAATCTTTAGAGCACAGGCGCCAGGTGGGAATGCTGTCCTTGTTCTACCGGTATTACAATGGAAGATGCTCCGAGGAACTAGCGTCATTGATCCCCTCGGCACCGGTGCATAGTCGGGAAACACGCCAAACGCGCGCTCAACATTTGTACACGGTTGACATTAGTCACATGAGAACGGGTCGTTTCTACGACTCGTTCTTGAGTTCAACAGCTCGGCTGTGGAACGATTTGCCGGCCTCTGTGTTTCCTCCCTCCTACAATATGGGTCTCTTCAAGACCCGTGTTCACTCCTTCCTCTCCTCAAAAACACCCTCCACACAGCATCCTCAAAGATGACATAGGCCCTGAGGGAAATTATTTTTTCCTCAGGGCCTCCTGTGTGGAGTTAATGTAAAAAAAAAAAAAAAATATGTATTTAATATTAATAATAATATATGTTTATTCAATAAAGTTTGCAACATTATACTAAGAAAGTACATGTTCAGTGTAGTTTACAATGGTTTATAGATTACATTCGTACAAAAATAGAATAGAATATTATTTATACATGTGTAGGTTAAAGGTAGATTAAAGAACACACTTTTTTAGCTATAAAGTTGAGGATTCTTATAACCCGCTTCACTAGGCCAGCCTGTGTTGAGACAGTAATTTTGTAAGTCAATCTAAAATACTTGTGAACATTTTTCTCCCTACTTGTTTTAAGATATATTGGTTGCATTAATATTTATTTCGAATAATACTAACAAATACATTGGTATCATTAGTAATTTCGGATTTGGGTGAGTGTACCGGTAAAGACCCCATCATTTCTTTTAATCAAATTTTTTTTGTTATCTTTGAAAATTTTTCGTAAGTGAGTTTTTTTTTATTAAGTCTGGAAAATGTTTATAAAGTTTTGTTGCAAGATATCTGAAGTTTCGTTGACCAAAAGTAGTATGCATTATGGGATTTCGTAGTAAGTCTTTGTTATTGTTTCGAGTATTAAGCGAGTATTTAATTTTTTTTATAGTATTTACGTATATTTGTGGTTTAATGAGTGAAGACTGTTTTAGCATATATCTTCCGAACATCAAACACATTCATAATATTAAAGATTAAGTTTAAATTGGTAATTAGAGGAAGCTTAAGGACAAATTTTATAATAGTTTTCTATGCCTTTACGATCAGGTCTAGTGCAGATGCAGTGTCACCTCCCCATGCTATTATACCATACTCAATATGAGATTGACAGACTGCAAAATAAATGATTTTCAAGCGTTGTTAGCCGAAAAAGTTTTTTGACAAAAATTAAATGACTTACTTAGTTTCAGAATTACTTGGTTGTAATAATTACCCCACGATATGTAAGTATAAAAAGTTATAATATCACAAGGGTTTCTATTTTATTGGTCGCATTATTAAGGTGTTTCATAAACTTTATTTTGTACATAAACGTAACTAGTTTACACGGAAGCTATTTATTTTGTTTGCTAACAAAATTACTTGAAACCATCAACATTGATGAAAACTTATTTGGAGTCACTTGGAAAAGTTAAAGTGCTCCTTAATTCTATTGACGGGGCGAAATAATGATGTTATTTTGTTAATATCATAATTTTAAGACGTTGAACTAATGTTATTAATAATCGGTTCAAGTCACGCCGAATTTAAAACTTTCCAAATTGTGTTGAAATATAAATAGCATTGAATCAATTTTATAAATCTGTATATAATCGAAAAATCAAATAAATTTAATAAAATATATTTTATTTCTTAAACATATTGTTTTTCCTTACTAGAATGTGACAAAAAATTACTTTTTTATTTACATATCAAATTGATATTTCAACTAATCCATTTATCCTTTCGCACACAAAATTTTGGTGACTTTTTTATTTTTCAAATCACTTAACGTTAGAACATCAATTTAAACTACGTTATCCAACGTAATCATTTTATTCGGCTGATTAAAATCAAGCATTAGCAAATCTCCTAGAATTCAAACAGAAATTAACTGAAAACTCTGACGATCACAGAAAACTATTCCCCCAATCAACCAATTTCATTAAATTAACGGGGAAATGCAAACAGCCTCCTAACCCGAGCGATTTCATGTCACGTTTTGGTTAAACATATTAAAATTAAAGTTACGCTTAATCCATCGCTGTGTGTGCAAAAACACTTTGTAAGTTTTGCCCTAAGCGGCAGAGCGTATGTAAACATTGGCACTGATTGCAAATTACAATACAATTCGTGCTTTCATCTCAGCTAGTGCCGGAGCTTTTGGAACTAGCTGGCTGAGTAAAAGCTCCGAGTAAACTTTATCCCTCATGGAAGCTGCACTCGACTGTGTGATCATTATCAAGTTTATGAAAATATCTTGCATGCAATATATTTGAGATTAATATGGTACTTTGATACCATTAACTTTTGATTGAAACAAAGAACCGGGAAATTGAAAATGTGGAAAATTTTATACATTTAATAAATTATTTATAATGTTGAAAAAAACATCCAAGTGATTTTGATAGTACTGTAGGCGTAGAATTTTCTAATGATAGACATTTTTTTTTGACGTTCCCTCCTTACAGGAAGCCCTGAGAGAAAAACACACTCTCAGGGCCTATTTTATCTTGAGGAGTGCTGTAAGGAGGATCTTTTTAAGAAAGGAAGGAGAGGAAGTTCTGCGAAGAGAAAACTATAAGGGGTGGGTAGGAATCAGGGGATCAGGGTGTCCAGGAGTGACGGACGTATGAATCCATCCCTCCCACTCTGATGCAAGGCGATGGGTCGAGAGAATCTGGCTAGAGAGGTCAAAAAGTCTCCCTCAACCAGTCTCTCCTGATCCGGCCCGCCACGCATTAAGTTGGAAAATTCATTTGCCGCCAAGATCTAGATAAACCTTACCCAATTGCTGCCTGCTTACCGCTACCAAGTCACCAAACATAGCAAACCACTTGCGGGGACCCATGGCAGGGGTGTTGGTTATCCAATAAATGATTGCGGTGGTACCCGTACCCGCCTCCCAAATTTAATCCTCCTATGAGAGAGGGCGTTGGAAGTATAAGAATTAATTACTCACTGCGCGGCTTTTCCCAAAATAACTCCTTTTACAAATGTGGAAAAAACAAGTAGATTCAAATCAAATAACTTTAAAATGTTTTATAATGCAGAACTCTTTCAAAAAGATTCATAATTCTTTAAAAAAATATACAATATGTGATTTTATCTTAATTTCAACAGATATTTTGACATTTCGGCTTGAGAGAAGACAGCCCGATAGCTCATTATTATAATGAGTTGTGCCCTTAACCTCGCTTAGTAATTAAATCCAAAATGAAGATTTCAGAACTCATCCAAAAACTAAAAACTGTTTTTGAAAGGTTATAAAATACGCTTTCAAATTTTATCATTCGAAATAAATGTGTAATTTTTTTATTACAATTTTTTTTTAATGCAAGTACAAAAGTTTTAAAAAAGGCCCACCTTGTGTTTTTTTCTAACTAAAATTACTGATAACGAAAAAATAAAAACACCCACATATTTTATTAGGCAAACGTATTATAAACGTTAATAATAGCTCACTTTTTTGTCATTTCATGCAAAAAATTATTATTAAAAAATTTCCAAATTTTCATAATTTTTTTCCAATTTGCGATTGGAAACTTTGGTTTCATACAGCTGTACATTTCAACTATTTTAAATTTGAAAATAAAACGTGGTATTATTTGTATGTAATACTGTTTGGATTATATTTCTAACAAGGTAAAGAAGAGACGCAATGATTTCTATGAGACCTATGGTTGTTTCGAAAAGTGAACAAATTAATCTCTTATAAATCAACACATTAAGCAGTAGAAATTCAGAATGCGAATAACATAGAATAGGAGAATAACACACATCCCTTGAACATTTTAAGTTTATAAGTTTTTAAAAATATAAGTAGGTAATCTGTATTCAGATGCCGATTTAAAAAAATAATATTATTTAATTTATTCATTAACGTACTCCACAAAACGCATATACCAATATATTACGGAGAAGAAAACAAATTTGAAATATTTACATTTAAGTATAGAAATCGTAAAATATGCTTCGAAAATTGTAAAACACACCAGTTTCCGTTATTTATCATGTTGTGGGCATGAAAAATTCATAGTTTTCATTTTAATGCTGATTAACGCAGATGTGAAGAGAATTTTTTTACTATTCTTTAACCAGTCGTGTTTTATTAAATACTTTCACAACGGTTGCCTTTGCCTACTAATTATATTCGCCTTTTATTAGCACGCTCCCTTTATCATTCGTATTTACTTATCTCCCTTTCAAACCATCTTCAGTTATTTTTTTTTTTTAATATATTTAATAATATTATTATTCAATTTATAAAAACAGTTTATTTATAAACAAGTTCTGCTAGGTAATTATTTTTACACGTGACAGCTGTTTCGCCTTCTGAAGGCATTATCAAACTGTCAGCTTGCCTCCATCAAAATGGAGTTCTACAAATTAAACTTGATAACAATAAATACATCTTCAGTTAGCTTCTTCTTTCGAACGCCTATAGGGAGCCTTAAAAATGTTGCGTTGACATAGAAATTTCAGATGAAGGTATGTAATGGCTGCGTTAATTGGCAAACTAGAGAATCACTGCTGAGATACCAAACAGTTATCTGTTTTGACATTCCGTTTTCCACGCATTCACCATTAACCTTCCTGTACTCGCGCATTGGTCTCCCAGACCGACAATCAATAATTCGTTGTTTTCTTGAAAAATAAAAATAATGGGACTTTGAGGTTTTTGGTCGCTTCTTAATTTGTTGTTAGGCATTACATAGTGCGGCGCGCCAAGTGGACTTATTTACTGTTATCAGTCTTTAAGGTAAGTAACAATTGCTACCCAAAAATCCTAATAATGATAAAATTTTATTTTTATAACATTTTATTATTCTTGTTACTTTCATTCATTACATTTCAGAGTCGTTTTTTAAATTAATACGTGAAAAAGTTTATTTTTGTTATTAAAGTTATTGTACAAAAATTGTGTTCTTTTTAAGAGGTTGAGTTAAAAGTCTGTTTCTACCAAATAAAATAAACGTATTAATATTTTTCTTTTTTTTTTAATTAAATTATAATCTCTTCTGTATAATAAATACCAATAATTCTTAAAAAGTATAAAATCAAAATAATACAGACGATCAAATCTCAGTCTGAGACACCGTGCGCAAGTATACGTGTTATGCCCTGTGGGCGCGAGTATACGAAGGTTAAATGATTACCCAAGTTTATGTATCAAATATCCGAAATACTAATCTATGCAGGTGGTTGTAATGTCTCTTATTACTCTTTATAGAGAATATAGTAATATGGTACGTACTGCGACATGTGTTCTCCAGTATTTGTATATGGATGCTTATTGAAATACTTGGATTCTTTATAAAACAGTGACTGTTTGTTGACGTTTTGTAAATTTAATAATACTTCTGAGGGCAAACGTCCTTTCTGAAGGCTAATTATGATCTGAAGAACTCTTGAAATCTAATGACTTTGTATTATAATATGCGAGCCTGGGGCGTGTAAAAAACCACAAAAAACTCTCTGAGCATAGTACTCAAAAATATGATTGTGAATTTACCTTGCGCGGACAATATTTATATAACAAAAGAATAAAGATCTGACAAGGTCTTAAAGGACAAAAAAGAAACACTAACCTCGATTGTTGATCTCTGCAACGTGAGAGGCCTCCCAGTAATTTCAATCCACTTAAATTAATCTCAGTACAATTTTTATAATTTTGAAATATGCACAGGTCAGTTGTAAACTTGACACAACTAAAGGAAAAATCACAATGAATTGCAAGACATTCAAAACCCAAGATGATATGACAGTTATTACACTGGTCACAATAACACTTTCAAATAAAAACATTCCAATCTGCGTTATTTCTTCAAAAGGACAAGTGAGCGCCATCTCTTGATTGATTTGGTCGAGCGTGATGATTTAGCAGTTTTTTTAACAATACGTTTCTGTGCCTCTTGTAATCCAAAAAGACCGCCAAAATCACCACTTTTGCAATACAGATATTTTAATTATTTTTACGAATAAACAAAAACAAACAAAAAAAACACATTACAATGCCTAACCAGACTTCGTTAAACTACCTTTAATCACCTTCGTCACAACTCGACAATGAGACCATCCGAATACCCTATAGATTATTATGGTAAAAATTTACTTGATCATAGACTCTTATGATGCATTATATGTCGGGGCACTTTTATCAAGAATTCATTCAATATTGTAGCCTTTTTGCAAGAATCGGTAAAATTAAAATAAATTCTAATTTTCACTACGTTTGACTGCGTTAAAGCACGTTTTCTTTATTTTCACTTTGCGATCTTTCTTTACGTGCTCTTTGTATGGAAGGTGGGAGTTTAGGTCTGTGACATCATATCAGTCTAGACAGCAGCTTTGTCATTCCCCAGGTGTAGTCAATGTCATTTGACGACTTTATTGGAACACCTTTGCCTCCAATTCCCTGCTTTATTGTCGGAAATATCAAAAAGTATTCAGATCACAGCAGAATTTTTTTTGTAACACGTCGCAAGAGCGCTCTTTTCTGTATGTACATTGTAAAGGCAGGGTAAATAATGCAACTATGTCACCGCCCGGTTGGGCAGCGTTGTGAGGTGGTTTAAGGTAGGGTGTAGACTGTACGAAGGGATTCATTCAAGCATTGAAGAGGCCCTGATTATCTGAGGAGGAAAAACAGATACTGGTAGCTCTTTCCACGTACGATCCGACTCACACTAAAACGAGTCGCAATAACGACTCGTCCTCATGAAACTAACCGTCAACTGTGAACGGGTGTTTCGCTTGTGTCCGTCAAGTTTAACGCACGTGCACCGGGAATCAATGCTGCTCGCTCCTTAGAACAGGCTCCATTAAAATATCTGACAGTATGCCCACATTATTGCTCTGTCTATTAAAGATGGCAATCGGCCTGTTAACCAGACGGACCGCCCTTCTTTGCACATAATCAAGTAGGTTTATCAAGTATTGTAGAGTTCTAGCCCAAAAATTACTCCCATATTCATTTGTTGGGCGTACTTGAGATTTGTATAGGCTTAGCCGCTGATTACTCTTCAAGAATCTGCTAGCTTTGAAGAAAAGAAACGGTACAAGACGTTGAAGAAAAGAAACAGTAGTTTAGAAAACCGAAGGAATTACATTACATTAAATAACAGTATTATTTGGACGAATTTAAGATGAAATCAAACTTTTACATAATACTCGAAGTGAAGCACTTTAACATTTTTATTCGTTTTATTACCTGGCTTCATCTTAGAATCCGAGATTACTTTACGAAGTATTTTAAACTATTGAACATTTTAAAACTTTGCTTAAAATCTTTTAAAAGTTAACTTAAATTAATTTTACATACCCAATAGCTTACATTAAATATGCGGGTGGCTCGAAAATTTTCTAATAAAAAATTTTGCAACACTGCAAATTTCATGTGATTTTTTGCTCCTTCATACAAATTTTATATTTTGTTTAAATAACTAATCATCACGCCGTTTCACGGGGAAGGTAGGCAGAAACCCTTCACTAGATGAAGAGGTAGTGCACAATTTAAAGGCAACTACCCGCACGAAGTGTTTGATCGATTCAACTTCAGTTTGAAAGAGAACAATGATTATCCAGCAGAAATCAGAAGGAGAATCACAGCAGCCAACAAAACATACTTCACTTTGCTGCCAGTGTTTAAATCATGTAGCGTCCACAGGAAAACCAAAGTAATCATATATATAAGACCATTGTTAGAACTATATTGGCATTTGACGGCCTCCGTGGTCCCGAGGCAAGACTCTCGACTCACAATCCGAAGGTCGCGGGTTCGAACCCGGCGTGCGCAAATAAATTTTATTTGATTAATTTGTGTTATTTCACAATTTATTCATTTAAAATAATATAAAGTATATTTGCGGCACGTTCCAGAGTGGAAGATACTATCAGTATCGCCTTGGTGCAAGACCACCATTCAGAATTGAAACGTTGCTTGAAATTGCTTTAGCCGTGTTTAGTGACCAGATCTGAATAGCCAGGTACTTCCCAACCTTCCTCTTCCCTATCTCCTTCCCCTCCCCACTACCTTCAGCCTCACAACATACCCCGATTGGGGATGCCATAGTCTCACTGGCTCCAGACGGGAGCAGTTGGGACTCTTGTGCGGTATTAACTGTAAAAAAAAAAAAATATATGGATGCGAGGCGCTGATACTGACGGCAAAGACGGCTGAAATGCTGGATACTTTTGAAAGAAAAGTGTTGAAAAGAACGTGTGGACCCGTGAAAGAGGGGGAACAGTGGTGCATCTGGCACAACAAAGAACTGTATTATTTATATATATATATATATATATATATATATATATATATATATATATAAATAATACAGTATTGGGGGACTGATATATATATATACCAGTCCCTCAACATCTCAGCCCATATGAGACTCCTCAGGTTGAGATGGGCTGGGCATGTTCAGAGAATGCCGGACACACGCGTCCCAAAAAGAATTATTGCTGGAAACCCAGGTGGAAGGAAAAAAGTATGAAGACCCAGACTGAGGTGGGAAGACAAGGTAAGAGGGGATGCAGCACAGCTTCTCCAGGTAACAAATTGGAAGTCAGCCGCTGAGGACAGGAGGAGTTGGATGCGAATGTTGCGAGAGGCCAAAGCTCGATATGGGCTGTAGCGCCATCGGAGAGAGAGAGAGAAAAATAGGCAGAGATATTCCGTATTACTTCATCTAGGTCCACACTGATTGATTCATACACATTTTTACACCATCGTCTGTACAATAATTCCCTTCTTAATTCGCGTATTCATGTAGGTGCGTAACCTAGCAAACCTTATAATTATTTTACACACACATAAAATTCTTTAAAAAAATAAATAGTTTATATACTTTGTAAGTACCTACATACATTATGTCAATCGATAAATGAATGTAAAATTCAGCTACATAGAATTTACGCAACATTTACTGAACAACGCCCATATTTTGTAACGTTTTGTTCACCGCACACCTTTCCCTTTATTGTAAAGTAACATGTTTTACCTTTTACGAAGCGTACGTCAAACTACATATATGGTAAATTAAATTTTCCTGAAAAACACTTTCCTTAGCAATGTGTATATTATTTTTCCAAATAATGTTCCTGCTCTCTCCTAATCTCGAAATTTACATATTTTGCATGTCTTGAGTTTTCAGGCAGCTTCTTGACGTAACGCCGACTCTCATCTCACATTAAAATTGATGATCGATGTGCCCGGAGCGCAGACGTTGTATTGGGTTACCGTGATGGAGTGGAACGAACGGCATTACATTATTAACGGTGAGCTCCTTACACCTCTGCGTCTCTGTTACCTTGCGAGGCCGACTATCGAAAACCTGGCACAAAAAGCATGTTCCTTCACGATTTAAGTGACATTATTTTAAGTGTTTTTTTATGAAATTTTAATAATGTGACAGAGTACTTTATCATAGTTGTTTAATATGTTACGTTCTTACGTACGGTGGCGAATTTAAATTTTCATATGAAGACAATAGCGAACACTTTCCGAAAAATAGAGTTTCGTGATATAACACATACGTTCACACGTGTTTTGTCAAAAGACACATGTGATTTGTCACAGGACACATATGCTTTGTCATAGGACACATTTGATTTGTTATAGGATACGATACGTAAATACTTAAAACTGGGGGGTCGATAAAAATTATTAATTAAAAAAAAATCATCTTTGGGTGTGACACTATAAGTATAGAAGTGTTCGCGTAGTGACACAAGTAGACAGGCTACATACTACTGCAATACAAAAGACGACTTCTCAGTCCCCATTGTGTCGTGCGGCATCCCTGACTAAAGGATGTATATCAAATTCCTCTCAAATGACGTCAATATACATTGTGTAAAACAACACATCTCCTGTAAAGCGACGTCAATAGAAGTTGTGTTCGTGAATGTGTTAAAATCCTCATCACGTCAAAAGAAATTACACTTCAACAGATTGAAGTTCGTGGTAAGATTTCAATGTTAAAAAATATAGAGTATCTACGTTCTCGCAGCGCGGTCATTTTTATTAATTTTAAATAAATTTTACACACCGTTTTACAAAATAACATTACACTACAAAAAACTAAAACTATATAAAACATGGACCGGTTGACTAACTAAATGCTCTCTATTGTTTACGACTGACGCCCAATGATCTAGAAGTTTTGAAGTAAAGAAAAGCGGTGATCTATTAAAAACAATTTCATCCTCAAAGCATTTTGGTATTTGGATTCTCATAACTTGATGCACTAAAAATTTACACAATTTATTTCTTCGAAACTCGCAAATTCACTTTGTGGCGTCACTATTAATTTAATGAAAACTTTTGTTATTTTTTATTATCTTATTATCCTGACGAAGAAAACATAGTTTTCGAAACATGTTGATATTGTTAATTAAAAAGTGGTGTACAAAAAGTTATTTTTTTTCATTAAATTAACACAATTTACATTGCATTAGATTTTTTTTAGGAAGGACAAACATTCCCCGTTTTCAATTATTGTCGGTTTACGAATAACCTCGAATAGAATTACGAATAGTCTCCAAAATAAGAACTGGATTTTTCTGTGCTGGGATTCAAAACCATATCCCTGCTAAGCCATGGTTTCACGGTAAAAAACTTTCAAAACGATTCATTTCATGTATTTCGAGAATGAGAATTGGTCACTGTTCAATTGCATCTCACTTGTCCAGAATTAGAGTTTTAGATGATCCGGTCTGCCAGTGCGGTGTGGAAGAGGAAACCCTCGACCACGTTTTCTTTAACTGTAAAAACCATTCATCTTTCAAGAACATATACCGCCGGCTGATTAAAATCACACACCAGTCCCCCCTTAACATTTCCTACGTTTTATCTCTTAACAATTCTCGTGTTCATACAGCTTTGTAAGTTTATCAACCTGAATGAATTCAATATTTAATTTGTTTTAGTGATCTAAATGAGTCCAATATTTAATTTGTTTTATTATTTTCCCAATAGATTAACCGAAATTTTTTATCCACTTTAACTATTACCGGCACAAAGCACTCTTTTCAGCGTGAATTGCCTAAAACCAAAAAAAAAAATATATTTCATAATAACTGAAAACATAAAAAAATGTGAACAAGTGTTATTATGTCTCAAAGGTCGATATTAGTTCCCAGCTAGGCAGATTGCCAGCTCTAAGAAATCGTGAAAATGCCAAAAACTTATTCTGTGTAAAATGTTGTTGTTGTTTTTCTTTTAATTTTTTTAATTAGGTACCTACTAATATTTTGTTAAATAGGTACCCATGGAAAATTTATTAAAAGTAACATTATTTTTAATAATTTTTCAGACTCCCCCCATTAACCAACTGGAAGCTAGGTTTTGTCTGCCGAGCTCTAGTATTATAATGATTCTGCACGCCTACCTTCGGCACATCTCGTAAACGAGACCGTGTGACCCGAAGAGCCCATAGACAACTAAAGCAATGGGAGAACTAATCATAGACTAATTATGATACATTACATCAAGCATTTTTCACAAATGTTCCACTAGTAACTGGCAAAAGTACTCGAATCTAATAAATTTATGATAATTTAACCAAAAAGGCATTTTCTGAACAACATTTTGTTCATTTTAAGATACCAGTGGTCGGGAATGAAATAAAAGATGAAGCAAGCTAAATGTCGCTTCATTGTAACGCCGCAGCTTTAATGAAATACGCCTCAACAACCCACAGCGTCCGAGTACTATTTGCATAATGCAATTGTTAGACTCTCGTTGATGAAGTATGGCGTTACTGCGTTTTGAATAATTAATAGTAACTCACTGCTTGGTACGTGAAGACTTCATTAGAGACAAGATAATAAATACGTTAGGGCTGACGTTCAAAACGAAGTAATCGTAATTTATTTCAACAAAAATTAAACGCTGCCACAAAGTGTATAATTTGAATACCCAGAGAACCATTTATTGAATAACCAGCAGCTCTGCCAAAGGTAAACTTAAGTGGTTCGCTACGTTTGGTAATTTCGGTGGCGGATTGGAAGAGACTGTTGAGAGACCTTTTGAGAGAATGAGGGAGACCTTTTGACATCTTCAGCCGGACTATCGATCCATAAGCAAGTGCCTCTCAGAAGGAGGGATAAACTCGTACGTCCGTCTCTCCTGGACACATTAACCCCCAGATTCCGACCCATCCCTCACACCTTTTCCCTTCCCAAAACTTCCCTTTTTTTTCTCTTAAAAGACCCCCCACACAGCATCCCTAAAGATTACACAGGCCATAAGCGGAAGTATTTTGCGTGCAGCTAATGTGTGAAAAATATAGATTTTTCGAATGCGATATCACTGAGATATGTTAGGCGAAAACTTGGAATTTCTTTCACGATGTTTGTGAAAGAGCTATTACTTCTACATATTCATTACATCATCATTACTCGATCATCAAAACGTTTTAGTGACGGGTATTTCGGTGTTTGTAATTACATCAGGAGCTTCTAGCGGAATGAAATCAATAACTGTACAATATCGAATCGGTAGGCGTAACTTCCAATGATTTTATACCGATGTTCCGAATACGGTTTCACCGTCGACAGTCGAGCCGATATTGATAGGGATTAAAAATAATAATATACGCCGATAATTCTGAAGGTATTTTCTACGAATCGACCCTCTGTAACGTGAAAAGCCAAATAATTTTGTAAAAATATTAATAAATTGGCAATGTTGAATTGAAATACTAACCTTTACATGCAAAAGCAGTCTGCATTTAATTTTCGACACAAAACGGGAGTTTATTAGTTAATGAGGTCTTTAGTCTCATTTCACCAACTTTCGATTTTCATAGATCGTTTGGAATAAATTGGTCGCGCTTTAGTTGAATTATGAAATAATAATTAATCTTTCATGTGAAAATCAATTTCACAAGCCCATCTTAATTTTCAATTTTATTAGCGACAACTTATTAAAGCTTATAAACATCATTGTATTTTAATTACTAACGAATATAATAACAACAACTCGATTCCATGACAATTGATTTCCCAACAGTTGGCACCCCCGGCATACTTTTATTATTTTTTTATTTATTATTTATTTGTTTTATTTTAGTAAATTGTACATTTAAGTTTACAATTTCCTAATTAATTATATCATATCATATTTCAAACTATATTTTTTCTTGTTACCTTCTGTTACCTCCTGTTATCTCCTACAATACATTTTGAACTTTTCAATTGGTGCGGCCTTTAAAGTTTCTGGTAGAGTGTTGTATAACTTCATCCCTTTGTATAGTAAACTGTTCTGCGTATTCGTTTTGTCTTTTTTTTTGTAGTATGATTTCCTTGCAAGTCCTTGTGTTGTGTCTGTGAATGTCCTTGTTTTATATAATTTTGTTTGAGAAGTATTTTGGTAACATGTTGATCACTTTTTTATGGATAAATATCATCGTGTGCAGGGTCAACATCTGTTTCGCGGTTAGCCAATTTAGTTCCTTTAACATTTTATTTACTCTTGAAAATCTATCTCGCCGAAGTATTATTCTCATTGCCCTGTTTTGAAGAATTTGAAACTTATTTTGTTCTCGTTCATTACACAGGAAAAGGATAGTTGAGCAGTAGTTAAAGTGTGGAGCAATAATTGAATTATAAACAGTGACTGCAGTTTTTCTAGAAAGTTTTTGCCGAATTCTTCCCAAAAAAGATACTTTTTCATTCCAATTTTCTTTTGGGTATATTCAGCAGTTTGTTAAAGGTTAGTTTGGAATCTAATATAACTCCTAGGTATTTCATTTCAGTAACACTTTCAGTAATTTCACCGCACCATACAATATGCAGTCGGTTTAGGGAAAATACGGTTTACGTACACAAGATATCCTAAAATATGATATACAAAATATGCTAAAAATAATTATTTAACGTCAAAAAGTCAAAAAGTCAAAAAGTATTTATATTCAAATGCATCAAGAATTAAACTGCTTGCCTATAATACCGTATACTCTCGCGTCCAAAAAATGGAGAAAGTTAAAAATCTTTTGATATCCGTAACAACTTATTATAAAAAGCATTTTCGAAGTCGATTTTAGTTATGGAATTGGTAAATAATGCACAAAAAATATAATTTTATAATGATTATAAATTTGGAGGGCCAACTGTCGGGGGATCAACTGTTGGGGCACCCAACAACTCATATCAATGAAAATGCCAATAATTCGTATCAAAAACTTATGTCAATGGTAACAGACAGACACTATATATAATAAAAAGGCGACCGCGAAGATCGAAACTGGAACTCAAACCCAGGTCCTCTAGTCTTACCGGGACTGGCACTTTACAAAATTGAGATATTGCCACTTTATAATTCCGTCTTTGAGTTTTTAACACCATCTACAATTATTTCCCACACTTTTTGGTTGCCATCGGTTTTGGGAAATAATTGAAAATAATTATTTTATCATTGAAGAAGAAGATAACACTTATAATCTAAATGAAAATATGAAAGAAAACAAGACACAGAAAAACAGAAAAAAATAATGGTCGCAACTGGGACCATTGTTTTTTTCTGTTTTTCTGTGTCTTGTTTTCTTTCATATTTTCATTTAGATTATAAGTGTTATCTTCTTCTTCAATGATATATTACGTTGATGGGAATAACCTTCAAAAGTTATAAAAAGAGAGTTTTTCTCATAAAAAATTGAATAATTATTTTAATTCAAAAATGGAAGTATGGGATTGATAAAAACGATGAAATGTAATGAGTTCACAGTAGCTCAGTTGGTAGAGTGCTAGTCCCGGTAAGACTAGAGAACCAGTTGCAAAAGTAACCCATTTTTTTGCCTGTTTCACATTTCAATTGAGAGTTATTGATAATATCATACATGGCCAATAGAAAAAAGAAGTCATAAATAACTTCATTGGAAAATCTCGTAGACGTTCAAATGAACTGAAAGGTTTTGTGAATTGTAAAGAAAATGTGAAAAAATACAACAGAATTATCAGACTTAATGATTTTTGCTTCAGTTTCACATAGTGGTTGTTTGCTCCATGAACTTTCGGGGAACAAAAGGCTTTTGTAGCTTTTTTTGGTGAAGTCAATTGAAAACTTTTGTGAAGTAGAGAAAACGAATATTTCTGAAATTGTTGTAAATCACCAGTTACCCAACAGAGGCATATGTTTTATGAAACATATGAAAAGAGAACTTGTTTATTCTGCGCACGATTTACCAATTTCCGAATTTTGGTGTCGTTTGCTTTTCTTTTCTTTTCCGTTTTAGCCATCTTGAATTTCACGGAGAAAAATTGAGACATGCAATTGCGTAATACGTTATTTTCGGCGGAAATGCCGTATAAACATTGGAAGACGTCGATATATTTCTAGAAATATGGATGAGAATTGGTATTTCTGAAACGTTTTACAAGTCACGTACATGCAATACTGGGATTAGTAAAAAACTATTTATTTTCACTTGTTCATTTTGACAGAACCAATTTTATCTACCGACAAACATTTTTAGACCGGTACCTAAAAGAAAAGAGATTTTTTTTAAATATCTCCACTTTTTTTGTTGCCTGCTTCGTTAGTTTAACGCTTTCTATGTTCAATTTTTGAAAAGTTTTTGCCATAGGTATGTGCAGAGCACACGGTAAACTTGGTATGAACAATATGGCTTCTTTTTTTTCGTTTTTTGTTTTTGGAGTGTTATGCCGTGTTGCGCTACCTCCTTATTTTCGGACAGCGTTTCAGTGTCCATCATCAGGGCAGATGTGTAATTGTGTCTAATATGGCTTCTTATATTATTTTGACATTATTCTAGAGTTTTTTTATACAAGTTCCATACAGAAGACCCTGAGTAAAATAATTTACATCTTCATTTCCATTTCAGGGCCTATGTCATCTTATGGGATTTTGTGTGGGTGGTCTTTTTATTGAAAAAAAGAGGAAGTTGTAGCTATGAATTAGGTATGAGGAGCGGATAGGAATCTGGAAATCAGTGCATTCAGGAGTGACAGTCGTATGAATCCATTCCTCCCACTGCGGTACAAGGCGATGGGTCGAGAGAGTCCGACTGGAGATATCAAAAGGTCTCCCTAAACCAGTCTCACTCAATCCGGCCCTCCACGCCGGGATGGGCAAACGTATCCGCCGCCAAGACCTGGACAAACCTCATCCCTTGAACCTGGGCACCCCTGCTTATTCACCAAACGTAGCGAACCACTTGGGGTGAACTACGGCAGATGTGTTGGTTAGCCAGTAAATGATTCCCGGCCTATATCCGCCTACCCGCATATCCGCATCCCAAATTGATAATAGTTTAAATAAATCAAAGCTGTATGATACAAATAATTACAGAAGCTAAAAACAATTGCAGTAACCTAGACTGGCTTACTGTGCAAATTTCAAGAATGCGAGTTCATTGTTCCAGAGATTCACAGAATTATAAAAACTAAATATAGGCAGTGACGCCATACTTAAACATAACCCCTTTCACGTCATACTCTTTACGATATTTTAAGTATTAATTTATAAGAGTAGAATATGTAAATCTTTATTAATAAACGGTACGCAGAAGGATATCCTTAGGACCCGTACCGTTGTTGATCTTTTTTCCCACTTTACACCTGCTCTTTCAGAAAACCTATTTGCATAGTCAAAGCTTTGACTCCCCGTATTTTACATATTTATTAAAAATATATTAATATTCATGTAAAAATCTTGCTGGTAGGTAATTAATGCAGTCTTTGGTTTTCGGTCCGGGCGGGTCATTTCAAAAGCAATCGGGGAAAACACATTGGAAACTGGAAATTCGGTGCTTCATGAACTTTTTTAAACGAAACGTAGCGTTCAATCACATAATGTGTATACTATAATGGCATCACGATTTTACACTTCTTTAATATATTTTAAGAAGTCATATTGGATGCTTGTTGAGAATTACAAAGTTAGTTAAAATTGTGATAAATAGAAAAGACTTTTTACTACTGACTTTATTTAGGACATGTCAAAGGTCTAGGTCTTAGGTCTATGTTTTTGGTCTAGACAATCAATATTTGGTATCTTTGTCGTCTTCAGATGTACTTGTGGAATATCTTATAAAAGAATATAGTAAATCTAGGTCTTCAGGGGGAAATTCAAGTTTTAATCACTCCTCAGCAGAGCTGCTTAATGGAAGAATGAGTCTCAAAGACGACCTGCTCTCAGGCGACTAATGAGTACTTTAATTTCAAAACCCGCTATATCCGATTTTTTCGCCAGATTGATCTGAATGAGTATGATGTCTTGTTCACATTTTAGCGAGGAACAAAATGAACCTAAAATTGACTTTCAAAACCTCCCTTATCACAACCAAAATCCATGTTCAAACTGCGAGAACAAAACCCGCTATATCATTCATGAAGTTAATATCAAAACCCGCTATATCGGAATTCAACCAATCGCGGGCAGTTATTTTGCCTTTTTTTAGGTTTAGAAACTCGCGCGCCAGGTCAGTTGAGTTTTAAAAGCTTCCATATCGTGAGCAAATCACTAAGTGAGTATCAAAATTTGCTAAATCTATTTTATTTATCGAAATTACTTAAATATTGCTTGTTCTGCATTGAACAATGAACACTTTTTGAATTTGGTATGTTTTTAGGTTTTCACGGCCAAAAAGTATTTTTGTTATTGTTTTTTGGGGTTTTATGCCGTGTTTCGCTACCTCCTTCTTTAACCAACGTTTCGGACAGCGTTACAGTGTCCATCATCAGGGCAGATGAGTAAATGATATTGGTGAGAGTGTTTGCTTATGTGTGTCGAAGCGATACCGTGCTGCCAGCTCCATTTCTCCACGAGCTGGTGTTAGAAAAAATTCAGCATGGTTTTTTGCGTTTAGCTTTGGTGTAGCCGTCAATTACTGGATACCAAGAACTATTGAGCTTAGCTCCGTCGTCTCTGTTAATATTGATGGGGTTTTTATGGATTTCAATTGCCTCCGTAATTAGGCGTGCTCTGTAAGTTTTGGGTCTTCCCAGGACTTCAGGAACAAATCCAAAGTAATGGCCGGTTTCGATTAAGTGCTCGGCGATTGCCGATTTGTCGGGGTGGCCAAGTTTACAAGCACGAAAGTGTTCCGAAATCGCTTCGACACACATAAGCAAACACTCTCACCAATATCATTTACTCATCTGCCCTGATGATGGACACTGTAACGCTGTCCGAAACGTTGGCTAAAGAAGGAGGTAGCGAAACACGGCATAACACCCCAAAAACAATAACAAAAAAACTTTTTGAATTTATATTACTCCAATTCATTACATAAAAAAATTAAAATGCAATTATTTATGAATGCTAGAAATGTGACAGTTTTTTGCGGTGTTCTCCAAATAAGTGAACGTTGATATAGCGGATTTAGAAAATTTTTATTTTTTTTATTTATTTATTTCTATTCTTGTACATACTTTACAAATAATTACATAGTTTACATAGATAATAGGTTAGTAATAAGAAAAAAACATATTAAAGATCCGTAACTGTATGTAAATAGGTTAGTCGTAGTGTTTCGTGAACACCTCACTAGGCGAACCTGTGCTGAGGTGTTCCCATGATTGGGATTAAGTGCTATTCTGTCGACCTAAGTAGAAACACTGTATCCTCCTTGATATTGTCAAGAAGGGCACTGTGGGTCGACCCATGGCGGCAGTATCCTACACATAAATTAAAAGATTAGTTTCGGTGGGGATCTATATATACAGTTGTTCTTAGAATCTAGATTATGAGTAAGATAAATAATTGTCTTGATAAACGGTAGATATATTTTTTTATGGACCACGCGCCAATGGTATAATCACGGATATTGTGGTAATATTTTCTGTCTCGAAACAAAGTTTATTTAATTATATTTTTTTATATTTGGGATGGGTTATGTTTGGTTAGGTGTTATAATTTTTTGAGTAAATTGAATACCTTGTTGTTTGATCGGTTGTTGTTGATTAAACGATCGATGTTGATTAAACGACTCAAATAGCAACTGAGTATGCGTTTGGCATGTCTCGAACAATGTTTGCAACAATTTGAAGGTCAAACAAGAACTGTCACCAAGTACAATCACCAAGAAGTCACCAAGAAGTCACCAAGAAGGCGATTACAAAATGACCATTAAAAAAATAGTCATGAAAAGAACTCTATTAGTTGTCTCTTTGCAAGATTAAAGAAAGAGACCAGAAAGGAGAAAACAAAAGACTAGTGGAAGAAATTACCGTGAGACTACGTTAGTTTTGTAGCAGGACCAAAATAATTACTTTTGAAGATCCAATATCATTGGATGGATCGTTGATTGGAAAAAAATAATAATTAACCGCCCACAAAACTTTCGGTTCCGGATGAAAAAGAGCTGAAAAGGGACCAATTCGAAGATAACTTAGACAGGTCTGTTTGTGAAAACTGGGCTTCAGAATGCTTATTTATAACTGATAAAGATGGATTTTTTCGCTTGTTTTAAGAATCCCACGCTATTGAATAACAGGTCAATTAAAAAATCGAAAAATAACCGCTGTTAGCCGAGTACTATGCGAGCATTATAATGTAAAACGGTAATAACTGTTTCCGATTAATTTAATTCGATTTCCTGAAAACATCCGTCACCGACTACACCCCTGAAGCGTTCCCTAATACGTGAGGGGCTTTATTCCTGACGAAGCCTCAATTATCACGAATAATCCACCCTGTAATTCTACAGCCACCCCGCTGGAGCCAGGAGATAATGCTGGTGATAAAGTACCGTCCTGTATGCTACATCCCGCGACGAACGGGGGATACTGTGATGAAGAGACTTCATTAAGGTACACGCTAAAGATGAAAACGGGAGACTTTTATAATAATTTGTTTGAACAACCAATTATAAGAAGTAGTCGATTAGTGATCACTTGTGATAATATTACCATCGATCAGAGAAGTAAGATAAAATATAGTATGGCGCAGTTACTTTTAATAATTTAATTGATTGATGAGTTACATTTTCAAAAGCCGTTTATTTAGTAATAGAACACAATTTACAATTTTTTTCCGTGGTAATTGGGTTAGGTTAGGTTAGGTAAGGTAAGATTAGGTTAGGTTAGGTTAGGCTAGGTAAGGTTAGGTTAGGTTAGGTTACGTACGGTTAGGTTCGGGATCTATTTATTGGATACCCGCCTCGGGAACTATTTATTGGATAACCAAAACTTTGCTATAGGTCACACCAAGTGGTTCGCTACCTTTAATGGCTTAGCAGGGGGCCCAGATTCGTGAAGTAAGGTTTGTCTGAGCCTTTGCGGTGAATGCGTTTGTCCACCTGCTGCGTGGCGAGCCGGATCGCGAGAAAATTAAAGGTGAAAGAGGTGAAAGGAGACCTATGCTAGATCTCTCTGGCTGGACTCTCTCGACTCATCGCCTTGCACCGCAGTGGGAGAGATGGATTCATACGTCCGTCGCTACTGGACACGTTGACTCCCAGATTCCAACCTACCCCTCACGCTTCTTCCTTTCCAAATACTTCCTCTTCTTCCTTTCTCTTAAAAGACACTCCACACAGCATCCTCGAAAATTACATTGGCCTTGAGGGCCTCCTGTGCGGCGCTGTTGTACAGTTTGTTATGTATCTTATGCAATACCCATAAAGTTCATTCTAAATACAAGAATCTTAATACAAGTATTTAAATGGTTTGAATTACTTTCCCTGTAAACTCTTTGAATTCATGAAGGTGGCTCAGCGGCAGAGTCGCTGCCGTTTGGATCTATGTTATATTTTTGGATGACATGCAGAGACAATGGAATGAACTGGTTATCTCTGAAAAGGCCCATGTTCAGGATGGGAGAAAACGGAAATTCGTGCAGGTTATAATCAAATCAAATACTTTACCCACTTTGACAAGCGTAATTAATGTTTTATTGCCTTATGTCGAGACCATTACAATTCGGAATAGCGCATTGAAAAAATACTTGATCACAAAATTAATTTCTGGTAAAAATTGTAAAAGTAATCACAAATTCTTTTCGATCGGGTGTATTGATTCCTTTAAGCTTGGGAAAATTACATTCAAATCGGAGATATGTCGCGTATGTTGATATTTTCAGCTTATTCATGCATTCATATTTGACGGCCTCCGTGGTTGAGTGGTTACGATCCTTGGTTACGAACACGTAGGTCGCAGATTCAATCCCAGCGTGAGCAATTAAATTTCGTTTAATTAAATGAAGACAATATGAGCGAAACTCAATCGAAAATCTGGAAACAGAAAAATCAGAAAAAGATATTGGCACCTCTGGGACTCGAACCTAGGACCTTTCGCTTCCCGAGCGAACGCGCTGTCCACTGCGCCAAGATGTCGATATCCAATTCGGTTACTTTTAACTGTATCATACTTTTACTAAGAACCACCGATATTATCTTCATTTTCCTAATGCAAATTTTATTGGCTGCTATCTTTATTTATGATTGCAAGATTCAAATTCGAACTCAATGCAATCTAGTAATCTTACATTGTCTCTTTCTGTACGTATATATAAGTTCACATAGTATATATTTTTCATAGTTAAATTTTATACCCTGAAGATGCTTGTGTTAAGCGAAACCGGTCGATATTAATTTTTTTTTTTTAAACCTGGCTACGAACAAAGTTATTAGTTTTGTTTCAATTAATATTATGTCAAACTACAAAGTGACTGCTTTCTACCAAAGTATTTAAGAGGAATATAAACGCTAGACATATTTCGATTCTCATGCCATACAAATTTAAAATCGCGCGTCGTATTTGCACGAGGCAGTAAGCGAAAAGGTGGATTTTATTTATTTTGTGCATAATTTTATAAGAATGAAAAAAAGTTAGAACATACAAAACCTCAAAAATAGTCTTAGCCATAAAGGGGCATGTTTATAAATTGTTTCTTATATTAATTACTTCATAGTTAAGTTAAGCAAAAACATTTCTTTTAGTGGTTTACTCTTATATTTTTTGTTATGAAAATAATAATTTTATTGCAATTCCAATACATAGAAAAGCTAGTTAAAGATTTATCCGAAGTATGTTTTGATGTTCATACTGTAAACCGATTCGTCGTAAAGATGAATCAAAACAGTATCTAAATAGGATTTTACGTATAGCTTCATCTTAAAATAATAAATTAATTATAATTTCATTGCACAGAGTGAAAAGATTTATAAAATATTTTAGTACTAAAACCAAATCCATTAATTTACCAACCAATCAAATAATTAAAGTCGTGCGTTGAAGTGTTATCGACGAGGCGGCGTGCAAAAACTTAACTTGCGCCTAATGTATTAATGGGAGGGAGGGAGGGTTCTAATTAACCTTAAAGCGGGTGTAAATTCATGAGGCTACAAAGGTCTCCCCCTCTCAACACCTTTCAATGAAATATTAATTAAACACAGAATTTTTGTTTCTAGGAATTAAATTCCTTCAAAGCACCGGAAAGCTATAATCTAAGGCCCTTTGTAGCCGCCGAGATTAATTTCTATCCAAAATGTTTTGTTGATGGGAAATTAATGGTTTCGCCTCTTTCCAAGGCTATTGTTAGGAGGATGTACAAGAAAACACAACCAATTTTTACGCTGATTAAGCACCTAATTTGTGAAACTTTGTTATAATTTAATTTTTAAATTCGCTTGAAAGGTTTGTTGTAATACATAGAAATTATTCCAAGCTTTTTGTTCCGGTCTCAACCAGTCCTGATCAGGTCTTATCCAAGATTTCAATTTATTTTCTAAAAAAGGGTAAAGAAATAAGATTTATTATATACATTGGAATTGCAAGGCGCCATAGCCCATGACTGTCTTTAGTATTTATCGTAACGCTAGAACTATTTCCTGCCTTAGACCTCGTACAAGGATAATATTATTTTCTGCTCTACCGTTAAGATCAATCTCGCTATCCCCTTCAATTTGCTACTTTTGATGACTTGGCAGGAGTTCCTGTGTTGATAAGATAAAGTTTGTCTAGGTCTTGGTGGCAGATTCGTAAGCCCACTGCGTGGCGGGCTGGATTGAGAGATACTGTTGATAGAGGCCTTTTGACCTCTCCAGCTGAACTTGTTCGACCCATCGCCTTGCTTCGTAGTTGGAGGGATGGATGTCACTCCTTGACGCATTTGTTTTTTTCTGTTTTGTACCCTTCTTCCTACAATGCAGTTCGCCAGGAATCAGTCCAACCTTTCTTTATACTTATATCTCACCGCTGAATTCCAAAAATGACACAGGCTCTGAGAAAAACATAAATTTGAAAAACATATTTTGATCGATTTTTTTACAAGAAATATTCATTGAACAGCCGAAAATAAAAAGAGATTTTTATTATAAAACTCACTTTTTGTAGATATTGGTTTTTCCTTGAATGCCCAGAATGTTTTATATGGGTTAGTTTGGTTACACTTTTCAGATTTCCATATAACCCGTCGCTTCGGTCGAATCCATTTTATTTAAAATAAGCAAGGAAAACTTTTACAATACGGAAAATTGCTGCGTTGCGGATGGGAGGAAATATCTGATAGAGACTGCTAGATAGCTAGGTGTCCAGATGACTGGGTATCTAGATGGCTGGATATGTAGCTAGCTGGCTAGATAGCTAGATTATAAGATAGCTAGTTGGCTAGGTGATTATATGGCCAAGCAAAACTTTAATGGAACCGACGAATGTGAAAATGTTAATCCTGTTCGCAATTGGGTGATTTTGAACTAAAACGCTTTGCGATTTTTCCCCGCTCAATAATGTTACTTTATACACTTTAAATATATGTGCATTAAAAAAGAAAGGCAAGTGATTTTTGTCCACCAACAGTTCTAATATTGAAATTCATCCCGTTTATGTGATTGTACTTCATTTTTGTAAAAACACCGTGATTGCAATAAAATTCGGTTATACGAAATAAGATTTTTTTCAATCTACAGTTTGTGAACGAAAGTCTTCTGACACACTGAGTGCTGCTAAAAACATATCTGGAGCTATTGAGATTCTCTACATAAATCTTCAATCAGATTTATAAATGTCTTTCAAAGATTTATAAATGTCCATTAATTTAACTACTACGACATTTAATGACTTCAAAGAATGTCAACGAACGATATCGTGACATACGAGAGGATGGATTGTAAATCTTTAATTTTTGTGATGCACAGGCAATTGATTGCGTTCTTTAAAACCAGTCACAGGATGAGATAAAGTTGAAAGGATAAAGCCCCTACCTTTGCTGTGTTCATAGGCTGTTTCGAACCAAATATTGATGAAGCTGGTCTTCCACAATGGTGACACAAAGGTGGTATAATTTACCGTCACTTTTTGGATAAAAATTAGTGTTTTACGACTTTTAAGCGAGATGTGATCAGTTTCACGACGATTTTCGGACTGAATTTAATGTGGATAATTTCGATATGCCATATTGGGTATGTGTGCCAACTAGTTAGACATCATCTTTTTTTTCTAGTAAGTAAGTGAGGGCCTTACAAGGAAGTAAATGGAAATAGGTAGAAAATAACAATGCAAGGAATTTGCAAAAATGGGTTTCAGTTCATAAGCTGTTTCTGAACTAAACGAAGAAAGTCCGACATTAACGTTACATTATTTTGACGGTAACAAAAAATCTTACGAAACTTGAATTATTCTTACTTCCATCACAGAGCACAAAAAGTTGTTCGATCATTGTGCAGTGATGGTGGACTAAGCTAGCCGAAAATTGAATATGACTTCTAAGTTGGAACTCCTCGCGTTTGTCCACCCGGCTGCTAACTGGAAACATGTAATGTTGTAACGGTGTACGTGAATCGTAAATTTATAAACATAAACTCAATATCAAACAACATAATGTCTATCTGACTGGTCAATGGCTGAGCTAGCATCGCGTTTGGATCCCACCCAGGTATCGCGTGTTCGATTACTCGGCTGGCTAAGTCCACCATCACGACACAACCAAACCAAATTTTCCGCGGTGTAGTAGGAGATTTTCAAATATTGCCAGGTTATTCGTAACCCGGGAATGTTTGTCTTTCTTAAAAAAAAAGTTATATATTAAATATTATTATACTAAGTAATTGACTTAGCGTAGCGAAGTCCTATTTTAACTCGACCGTTTCGCATTTCGCATTTCGCATTTCTGTAATTTTTTTGAGTTCCATTTCTGTTTCAAGATATTGGCCGTGGTTTGGTAAAAAAATTTTTTTCAAATGTTACATCATTGTATTCCGACTTTCTTATTCGCATTTTGCCAATATTATGGTACCTATCTACCTTAAGAATGTTTGAAAAAAGAGTTGACATTGGGATAGTGAAATCTCTGTTGACAAATTTATAGAGCTCTTTGGAACGTGCCGCTGTATGAAACTACTTTACTTTAAAAACGATAATTTTTTTCCACCATCAATAATTCAATTTTTTGCTGCCGTTGGTCCACCAGCGTATTTTTCTTTCTTAAATGATTTCCACGAAAGCGTCCAAACACGTCGAGTTCATAGCTTTTTGTCACCCATAAAATTATAAAAAGAATGCAGAAAAAAATTGTCTACAATAATATAAATATATATTATCCATAGTATCCACAACAACAAACTTTTAATTTAACCCTTGCCTTTCCAGTACTGAAGTAAAAAACACAGACATTTCAGAAAACTGTACATTTTTACATGTAATATTATTCTAAGTTTGTAATACATTTTCTACACTCGTTTGCCGTACGAACAACCCTAGATATAACTATATATTATTCTACATCGCGGTAACTCCAGAATGTAGAAATTTCAAAATATAAAGTTTTGTTCGGATCGGAGTGTTGTGCCCGCACCGGCAAAAATTCTATGCGTTCGTGAAACAGCGGGGAAACTTTCTGAAAGCGTTTTGCAACAATTCTGCTGATAAAAACACACTCAGAGTAAATATCTGAGGGACGCTTTGGCTTCCTGTGATCCGTGGAATAAAGTTTATTCACATTTATGAAAATATTTTGTGATGTATTTTATTTGTTCGATTTTGAACTTTTACAAGCATTTTTTTACGAGGAAGTTGTACCAATTATTAATTGTTTTTGTGTTTAATTTGTAGAAATCCATTTAATTTTTTTTTTTAATTTAATTTAATTATGTTATCATCAAGTTCAGCAAGAATTTTTATTTTTGTTACAGCTGTTTAGGCTAACAAGGCCATTGTCAAACTATGGTTAAACCACTTTGAGACGACTTATTTATACGAACATATATGTCAATTTTTGAAGGTGTCTGAATTGATTTAGTACCGGTTAAACCAATTTTCTAGGAAACTAATTTAGACAGTAGACACTCCATTATGTGAAAGATCTGTTTCCTCGCACTAAATGTTACGGTGTCCTTAATTGTTTAAAAATGACTTTACTGCTATGACTCATTTAAGAGCTTTATATTGTTTAGGTTTTGTAAACATACAAAGGAGTGGGGGAAATATAAAATATGGAAAATTATTTAATAAACTAAATTAATTGAACCAAGTTATATTTTGTAATTAACGTTTTTTTTTTTTTCTTATTCGACAATTAGAGTGCTGGTAAACGAGCAAGATTAATAACCTATTATTTGCCTATCCTGAACAATTATTGTTTTTCCCGTCAATGGTCCTGCCAAGACGTTGGCCGTCAATATTATTGTGTCCTGTGTCAAGATTGTCTTAATGTACAGATACAGATTCTGAAAAAAACGACCTTCTGGAATAACTCCACCGAACGTAAAAATCTAGAAAAAATGCAAATTTATTTATTTAATACTTCCACGAGAAATACTGACAGTTTTGGTTGGTGACGAATAGAGACGCATATATTGCATATTATATGTAACAGAGCGAGAAGGAAATAGAACTCACCTTCAAGACAGGGCAAAACGTACATCGACAAGAATGGGCAATACATGGCAATTTTGCGCGATCTTAACGGAAATATCTCGCCGGCAAGAAATTATCCTAAAACGTTTTTAAATATTTGTCCATCACTTTTAACACTGAAAGCTTTTTAAACTAATTCGAACCCACACGAAATTTTAACGTCTGTGCACTTTTATCATAACATTGAATATAACATTACCTTTTAATGAATAATTGTAAAAAAGTGGTAAGTATACCTAGTAAGTATAGCAGAGGTCAAATCTCTATGATCTTATGGTTTTAATGAATCACAATTTCAACACCATTTTTTTGCATTAGTTCCACACAGGAGGCCCTGAAGAAAATAATTCGCCTCAGGGCCTATGTCATCTTTGAGAACGCTGTGCGATGGGTCTTTTAAGGAAAGGAAGGAGAGGAATTTCTGGGAATGACAAAGGTATAAAGGGAGGGTAGGAATCTGGGGATCCGTGTGTCTAGGATTGATAGACGTATGATTCTATCCTTTCCACTGCAGTGCAAAGCGATGTTCCGAGAGAGTACAAAAGATCTTCCTCAAACCATTTCTCCCGATCCGGCCTGCCACGCAGTTGGTGGGCAGACGCATCTACCAAACCGAGATCCCGACAAACCTCACCCCATGAACCAGGCACCCCTGATTAATCACCAAACATAACAAACCGCTTGAGGTGACCTACGGCAAGGGTGTTGGCTATTAAATAAATGGTTCCCGGGTGGCGGTACCCATACCCGCCTCCCAAATTCAAACTATCGCAAAAAGATTAACCAAAAAAAATGTGTTCTGAGCGTGTTCGTGAGCCTGAAGCAAGCCTACTTTTTGCTGACTCTAAGTGAAATTCTTGAACAAATATGTAGGCAACATCATTATCTTGTCTAATGTATGGTATTTGGCAACGACTAGTGGTTTTACTAGTGATACTTCTAGAGATTTTAGGTTCAGTGAAAACAACTAAGTAATACAAAAATAATCTCAGCGATATGTAATATAATAATATAGTGTGCAATAACGGGCGTTAGAGCACACCGCTTACGCTAGCTGCTTTACGGTGTGGTTTATATTTAACAATAAATATACAACAAAGCAAACTAATCCTATATCGTCCTAATCCCATGAATATCTCTAAGAACTGTTCCCATTTCAACCGTGGGAAAATTCCCAGCTTTCCCCTCCTTTTTCCCTGTTTTCCGGGAAACGTAATAATTTACCCACTCAGCCTTGCTACGCGTCCAGCGCGAGGGATAAATTCCAATTTATAATGCAGGGTCCAACATAACTTGGGGATAATGACGTCTTTATAGTTTTCGGGGACCCGGCTAGCACATGTTTTGTGTTTTATTCCGCCCGTTCTCACTAACGATGCGCAAAAATTGGCTGGCACCATCCTTATAAATTAAAGGGACATTTGGGGAAACGTTACGCCTCGATCTTTTCACATACCTTGTATGGGAACTGGGATAAATATTTGGCGGAATACATTAAAAAGTATCCCGTAAGACCAGAGCGCTTTTCAGACCTATTTTATACATAAACATAATTTTCCCCTGAAATCATAAGAATTGTAAGTAGGTATTTAAGGACCTACATAACATCCATTATAAATCAAGTATTTTACTGTCTTTTTTTTAAATTTCAAACAAAGAATTAAACAATTTGTCCAAAGAAAAACTATCTTATTGACAAGTCTTTTTTCGATCTTTCTTCAGGCAGGTGCGAAGCACATTTTGAAAAAATTCGAAAAAATGCAAATAAACACAAAGATTTTTTTAACCATTAAAACGGCCGCCATCTTGAAACAGAAACGGAGCGTACAAACAAATTACTGATAGATCATTCATAAGTCACTCTTGGACGCACTGACCCCCAGATTCCTATCCACCCCTGATACCCTTTTCCTTCCCAGAACTTCCTTTCCTAAAAAGACCCTCTACTTAGCATTCCCAAAGATGACATAGGCCCTGAGGGGATTTATTTTCTTCAGGGCCTCCTGTGTGGAGCTAATGTAAAAAAAAAGATGAAATGTAATACAGTTAACAATGGTTTCATAGAAGAATTGGTCATTTGCCGTAATTTTGGGATCTTTGGAAAGCATTACATCTTTTTCTTTATATGGAATTTTATTATCTTCTATTGAATACTACGCGATCATATACGTACATTTTAATATACTTCTCTTTGTAAATGGGATAATTAATTGTTTTTTAATGGAGAAAACAAAAAAAAACGTTTTAAAAAAACCACAGAAAATGGCCAGAAGGGTTTCAAGTTAATTAAATAGCTGGCAAGCCAATGCTTTTCACCTAGCGTTAAGGCTTTGTTTTTCTCTAGCCGACACAGAAGTAACCGCTGCGTCATGGTGAAAAACCTGTTACAACTTCGTGATATTTATCTGGCTTTTGTGAGAGCCGCAAACTTTTAATTTTATTTATTAATCCATTCATTCAATTTGTATAATTTTACATCTCAGATTTCAGATTAAGTGTCTGAGTCTTCATAATTGTACCGTTTAAACAAACACGAAGAAGAACTCATTTAAGAGGATTTTCAATTAAACTATATGGTGTCAAATCATCAGAACCAATATCAATAATGAAAACCTGAAACAAAGGGGGTCCTAGAATAGACCCCTGAGGAACTCCAAAAAAATTACAAATTCGAAAAAACTTGAATATCTATAAAATACGAACTATCTACAATTTTGGAATAACTAAGCTAAGAAACGAAAAAAAACCTGTGGAAAAACCAAACGAAGCCAACTTGCTTAGGGGAATGTCGATGTCAGTTTTGGTCAAATACTAGTTTCGGGTCAAAATAAGAAACATCAACCTGGTCGCCCTTTTCAAGAGTTCACAATAAGAAACTTGAGATACATATGAGGTTAAGTGTAACTGAAATCTGGGTTCTAAAACCTTGTTGACGGTTGCCAAGCAGTGGCTTAAAGTATTTGTGGAAAATGTTCTCAAATATTTTCGCAATAGAGTATAGAACGGCAACCGGCCGGTTAACACCTGCTTCTGCCATAATAAGGGATGTGAGACCGTGAGAGTAGCTTTTGAAGGCTTTCATCCGGTATTCGATCAAAAGTGGCTTTGGTAATTAAAACGTCGTTTCCATTACGTCATTACAATGTATGAAAACAAGAAAAGACACCACATTATTTGTGCCGTGTTATTAAATTTTTCTGTCATAAAAAAAGTGCTGAACAGGGTTGAATCTACTAGTCAATACTTCCCTTGAATATTTTTATTTATGTAAACTCTAGCTGTTCATCCAATTACGTAATATTATTTGATTTAAAATAAATAGAAATGCTTGAAACATCCCTAGTTAAAAGCTTTGTTCCCGGATCAACATAATTCTATTCGACCTTGACCTATATAATATATTCCCTTTTGAATATTAACGTGTAAATCTTTGAAGTTTCAGCAAAATATGGGTATACGAGTATATTATTAAGTGTAAACAACGCCCGTTTTCACAACTACCGAACTTGGACCTTTTATGTTTTCAAAACGCCTATATTTTACTAGAAATGTTTAGGTATATAAAATCATTTGCTGAGAACTAATAATGTGAAACTTTTTCTATTCAATTTTAATTATTCAACCTGTCGTAAAGTAGTAATTGGTGGTCTTACATAAGGGCGATACTGAAAGTATCTACCACTCTGGAACGCGCCGCAAATATATTATATCTTATGTTTAACCCGTCTCAGAACAGAAGAGCGATTCTATATCTTTTGTGAGATCGAGATTGATATCGGGCGAGATCTCCTTTCAGATGTAAGTGATTTTCTATGGCTGTTATTTGCCTTTTCTATGGGCCGATTTCAAAATTTCATCTGTGTTTTATTTTAGTTTAGGTAGTTTTATACACGAATTCCTGCAAGTATGCAAAATTATTTATTCATTTAACAGCCGTAGAAAATTACACAAATCTGACGGGAGATCTCGCCCAATATCTATCTATCTCGATCTCACAAAAATATATATAAACGCTCTTCGAACATCGTCCGGTGAGGCAGATAACGCATTTGTACTTGTTCCTATATTAATAAATTGTCAATAAATATCCGGCTTGCCGGCAATGATTGACAGAAAAAATTGTGAAAAATTATTAATTATTTTAAAAAATTTTCTCGCGCCCGGTGGTATATAAAACCGTGACCTCCAGAGGAGCTAAGGATCGTAACAACTCAACACGGGGCCATCGAAGGCCTTCTAGGCTTGTGCAGTAAATGAAAAAAAAAAACATAATCTACTCTCTTCAACGGAACCAGCAACCTCCCGACTTACATCCGAATGCGTAGACCGCAACTACTACGGGACTGAATGTACTTAATAATACAAAAATCCCAGTTGTTGTAAATTCTGCTTTTCAGACTTTACCCGCTTCAGCCAAAAATATTGTCCACGCTTTCGCTGATTAGAATAAGTCTCGCATTTATTTCCAGAAATACATTTCCTTCTCAGCGTATTTTTTTCCCGAATATTTCCTCTGGTGACGGAGAGTCTGCTACCCGTCCATAGCATACCATGAACTCTGACTTTAGTGGTACTTAATAAATACTGGAGGCTGCCATACAACGCGATATTATAAAATATTTTCGAAGTACACCCAATGTATTACGTATCTGCCGGATATTGCTCATACGAAAATTGATATATCTATACATTACCATTCACAACGATTCCAGTGTTCAAATAAACATAATATATCAGTGGCCATTGTGTTTACAGACGTTTAATGGTTTCTCATTGCCAGGCAAAATTTAATAATAATATTAAATGACTAGATTCTCGCTTATATTTTCTGCGACAAATCAATTCAAGACGACGTAATTAATTTAAAATTGAAAACATAATTGAACTTTTAATAGAATGCATTTTCCACGAGAAGTCCAGAGTTTTGTAAAACCTTAAATTCGTTAATTTTAAATCCTGTTAAAAGAAGATTATTAGGGTGATGAATGTAGTGAATCAATTTTACTCAGCAAAATGCATTTGATGTGTAGCATGATAATAATGAAATAAAAGAAGGTAGCTTTAAAAGTACATAATTTATTACATAAAAAGAAGGTAAACAAATGCCAAACGAATTACCGACTCTTTTTATTATCATTAGGGGTGTACAAATTCAAAAATATCTACTAATTTAATTAATATAAAAATCGTGATAGCCCATAAATATTAAATAATAAAAAATTATAAAAGATGTAGAGTGCCATGTTAATTAAGATATATGGCGCCATGTTAATTACAACAAATTACCTACACTTTTTTTTATTAATTACCTTAAAAACACGTACACTTGAGGATCGACGAAACGTTCGCGACACATGTTTTTTTGGTTCCATGCCAACTGAGAACAAAACCAACTCAACACCTCCTTGAAAAGTCATTAAAAGCTATGAAAAAATCATTTTAAATTAGCGGATAACCCTAACCTAACGCAACCTATTTAACCAATTTTTATGCATATTTTTGTATCACTCTAAATGACTTATCTGAGATGGTTCTGAGTTGGTTTCATTCCGAGTTGTCCGGTCACCGTTTTTTTATTGTAAAATATGAGTTTGACTGTTGCGAACTCTTGAGTGTAGCCAATTTCAGAGTACCTATCGACACTAGCAAAAGGACTTATTTCAATGTCACCATTAACAAACAAATTATGTAGCAAGCTCGCCATTCCTCCCTTTCATAGTTTAGTAAACAAATTTAAAACAACATTTTTAATGATTATATGTATAATAAACAAAATATTTATTTTTGATAATTTCAGTTTAGTGTTGCTGTGATTTTTTTTTTTCTAATTTATCCAATTGTAAACCACTGTCACTTAAGAAATTATTTTTATTGCATAACCTTTTATTTATTACTAAAACTTGTGTAAAGAAAATGTAAACATAATGTACCCAATGTAAATAATATCCGATGCTTATATTTGCTTCTCGCATTGATTTTATGTTCAACTCTTGTCTTCAGAGATAACATTGTGTTGAGAATGAAACTTGCTCTGTTGACATATTTTTTTTATGAAAACTTCGCTTCCTTTGAAAAACATATGCATCAATCCTTATATACCAAAAAGTTAACACTAACAAATTCGCTAAGCACTGCTCTGTATCTACTTTAATATGTAATTGTTGTGTACCTTAACTTTTTGTACTATATACTTGTAATGAAGCTCCTGTACTTACCAATGTTACATGTAAAAGCCATCAAGGCATAAATAAAAGCCCCACGGTCTTAAAAAAGAGTAGATAATTAAATATTTTAACGTATTAATAAAGAATTGAATAATGAATTCTTTATTAATACGTAAAAATAGAGCATGTATGAGACGATGTATGAATGTGAACGAAGCAAGGAGTGTGTGCCAAGATCGAGTTGTTTGGCGGTCCGTCCTCTCTGCCTACCCCTGCGGGGAAACGGCGTGATGGTTAGTTAGTTAGTTTAGGTTGGGAGTAAATAAGTATTACGATTTCGTTTACGTGTTAGATGGTCCATCTTTGTCCGTTTGGTTGTTGGTGAAACGCCGTTAAGCTCCGCTTTGTAGCTCTGCCGCTTTCGAAGTCCATCATCGAGTTATTATTGCTCAGCCTGTATATATTAGTGTTGGCCTTTCGAGTATCGATCTATTTAGTGGGACCGATTACTAGTAACGGGAATCCGGGGCACGATGTTTCAACTCGTTACAAGGAGGGACTCGTACTATTCATATATAGCAATTACATAAACAATATGAATCCAAGCAAAACCTGCGCGATAGCATAAATAGAGAAAGCTCGAGCTCGATTGCCTTGTAAAAAGTCCCATTGAATGTCTTTGCAAGGTGATAGACCAGAAGTACAAAACAGCGTCTTAAAGTTAAAAGCAAACTAAGTACACGGAAGTGAAAAGGCGATAGCTTTCTGTTAGTAATGGTAAGACTGACCCTTACGCAAAGATCAGCCAAGTTTGTAGGCGACAATTCATTCGATGCTTCAAGTCAAGCAATAAAATAAATCTTAAACTGGACTATTTTTGTGACTTGAAACCAATTTTGGCTAAAACGCGAAAGAAAGGACTTCCAATAAATCTGAAATAGTTTTCTGACTCTTGCTCCTCTCCTCAACTGTGTTCTCATTCTAACAAGTTATGTGTCAAAGGGATTCAAAGTAATTTTTTTTAAATTTATTTACGGTAAAGGTATCTCTACCTAAATGCATTGAACAAATTAATTTCGGTTGTGCCTCGGTCTGTAAAAGTTCCGTAACAACTCAGAATCAACTCAACCCTTTGAATATTCAATAACAGCTATGAAAAAAAAATTAAAAATAGCCCGTAACCTAATCTAACGTATAGCCTTTTTAACCAATTCTTATGTTTTTTTTTATTAATTTCAACGACTTTCCAAAGAAGGTATTAAGTTGAATTTCATTCTGAGTTGTCTGTAACTGTGGTTCAGTGAACCCTTTGCTTTGAATTTATAATCCATTTTGAAAAATGGAAATGCGTGTTTGGAGAAATCAAACAAGCGATAGAGTACCTACCTATGAATTAACATTTGTGACAGAAGTTATTTCAATGGTCGTTTTCAAAATTGGAACAGGTCTGTGTCCAAATAATATCTCTACCTCTTCTATGTTACCAATAAAAACAATGTAATCCTGTTTTTATATAACCCTGATGAAGGTTCAGATTGAATCAAAACCGTATAGCAAAGATGTATACAATAAAATGGTATTCACACTAAGTAATTCTGTTATAATTTTGTATATCCACAAACCGTTTGCTACTTGTGAAAATTTAAATATAAACCTTTATTGCGCACTTGAAATCGAGCGTTCCTACACTCATTTTTTTAAGCCGATTACCCATTTTAGTGGCGAAATAAAGCACACTAAAATATACACATTTTTGGCTTGTGGCTTCCCCTTAAGAACTTTGTCTGCATAACTACCGATCGGTTACGCATTGATGAATTTAATTACGCGTTTTTATTATTGCTATTATTAGCACCAAAAACACTCAAAAGGTCTCACTCTGCTTGTTTTGATGGCCTTGTAGATAAAAATAACCAATCATTAAGATCTTAAAATAATGATGATGAAAGAACCTTGATTAAATAATCCACTTCCCGGCTTGCTTCCTCAATTATTATTAGCATAATAGAAATGTCTCCAAAGAACACATTATTTCCCTTTCGCCATAAAACTTTATTATATTATTTCTCTGCTTTATTATATTCTTCATCTCTCCCCCCGTCTGTAAAAAAACCGCACTTTGTCTTGAGAAAACCAATTTCGTCTGAAATGAGTGAAACAATACAGATAGGAGATTTTGAAAATTTCATTCGGATATAAATCCCGCCTATACATAAGAGTTTCGCCAATGTTGCCGTTTTACAAGGCGGCTAGAAGTATCAATACGTTTAATAGAAAAAAATGCCTATTTAAAAGTGATTTCGAGTAAATCCGCTTCATGAATAGAGTATTTATTCATAGCTGTTGTAAAAATAAAACTATTTACCAAAAAATGTTTAATATTCTTAGTAACAAAACACCAAAACAAGAGAAGAAATTTAACGTGAAAAAATATATTTTTCCTGACAAAGTAAGATTATTTTTTTATTGCTTTTCATTTACTCACAAATAATTGCCCAAATTTCCTCTAAAATTATGATGCACTATATCTTATAATTTAAAGCAAAAATAAATAAAGTAGCTTACATCCGAACTAGATATTTGATTTACCCTTTGATTACAAAAATATTTTTTTAGTTTGGTTGGTTATTTTGATCTCAAATCCAAATTTAATATTTGTATGAAACGGGCCAAATGGGCCGCGCAAACATTCTACTTAACTGCGTAACAGAAATTCTGTTATTCTGTTTGTAAGGCAACATCTTTCGATCATTTTGCTCTGGCGTCACAATATGTTTACATACTTTTTCAACGTGAGCTATGGAGCTTCAAAATAACAATGAAGTCTTTAGAAATGAAGAAGACAATTTTTTTTGATAGTAGTATTTTTCAAATATTGTTTGAATCTTCACAAACGTGATGTTGACTTATTTTCCGAGGCCTGTTAAGTACCTACTCTTAACTTTCCATCAAGCGCAACTAATCTGAGAGATGAATTGATCTGCTATTTTTGTGCCAAAGCGTAAATATTGCCGATCTAGGGGCGTGGCCTCTTGACTTTTCCTCCTTCCCCATCACTCACGAAGGGCCAGTTTCCGTTGGTCTCGTACGCATTGTGGGTCGCTGCTAGGAGGAAAGGCCAGGAGGCCGCGCCCCTAGATCGGCGTTATTTATTACCCTTTGGCAAAAAAAAAACAGGTCACTTCATCTCACAGATTAGTTGCGCCTGACGGAAGGTTAAATGATGGATATTTAGGATATATTTTTCCTTCGGTTCTATGGAGAGTCCGGGTCTGATTTGGGTAAAGTTTCGATTGTGATCAAAGTTTGACGATTTGAAGGCAGTTTAAAAAGACATTAAAATATGCGCTGTTAAAAATATGCAGGTTTGGGTTTGTTAAGTTTTTACAATCCAAATTAGGCAGTGTTTCAACTCCTAATGGCGTTTCACCGGGCGATATTAAGAAAATCTTGCTCTCCAGATAAATGATTAATATATACCTCCTGGTCTCGGCACACAGTGGGTTGTATGAGGTTAAAATCGACGATTTCTTCTGGCGCTATCGTATTCAAAATGGCGGCGAAACGTGCCCGGTCAAACCCGCTGGAGATACCCACTGGGGAATCCCGTTGCACGGCTAATTCCCCCGATTCCAAGGCTCCGTCAATGAATATGTAACAAATAAGTAGTGAAATGGAAAATTTCTCAAGCAGTCGGCAAACTCCTGGATTTCGGGAGATTGCGGGGATCCGGAATGGCTGCCTTGTTAAATTGGGAATCTAAATTCGGCGCGCAATTAAGTGGGTATGTATTTTGGCCGTTCCGGGGGATCGGACCGATCTAATCTGCATTTTCGTTTTTCTAAAATGTCGAATAATGTCTTACTTCTCTGTGGAAGGTGGAATTAAGTTGGTTGACTTTGGATTGATGCTTGGGGACAATGAAAGCCTCCTTTGAAGCATTTTGAACGTCGAAAAATTAGATGGTTTTTAGATATATTATTTAGTAAACTGTACATTGCAGGCTCCTTTTTTATATGGCATTTGGGGTTTTCAAACTCTCGTCAAATTTGATGAACTCGTCATTGATAAGCACCATTATTATTATTACCAACGGTCCCTGTAAACTTTGATCCTCGGTGCATTTCAGTATTTAAATAAATTATGATCAACTGGCAAGCAAGACAACATGGCATTTTTTGTCATTTTCAACTTAGTCGTATTTTTTAAATTAAACTTCTTTAGCACCAGCGAGCGACACTAAAAAGAGACAAACGTTTTCATCTCTATGATTAAAGTCTGCGAGAGAATGAGATAGCAATTAAATATTTATTTATTCACGGCTACTCGGTTCTAATATAATACGACAAATCCACGGTTCGACGCGAGCCTACAATAGTGTAGCATTATAAAGCTCCTAACGAACTTCAGCGGCCAGACATCCAGCAAAGGTTGAATCCTACGAAATCCAAAATAAAAAGTATTTTTATTTTTGTAAAATCATTATCCAATCTTCAAACCACTCCAAAATAAACAAGTAAAAGAAAAACAAGCGACATCTACCGACTTCAAAGAAGTAAACACAAATACCAAATGTATAGGAAAAGGTGCACTGGAATTTGATGGCATTCACATTGATAAAAAAAGTGCTTCATAGTCTCCTCACTCTTGTCTATTTTAGTTTTCTAAAGGTTTCATTTCTACCGCGCGTGAATTGCACACTCTGATTTTTTTTATTGACGTGTGATGCAGTTATTATTATGGGACTGTACGATTGTGCGTTTAAAAATACTTTTAAGAGCATAAAAATTGTATGGAAACATGCTTGTTCAAATTGTTAATTGTGTTATGTTGACATAAATGTTTATGATTACATATATGATAACATAACTAACTTACTAACTAATATGATAACATACTTTTTAAAAATGTTATGGTGACACGCTTGTTCATAGTTATATGGTATCATAACTTACTTACTAACTAATATGGTAACATACTTTTTAAAATGGTGACATGCTAGTTCATGATAATATGGTAACATAATTAAGTCGTGACATGCTTATTCTATGGTAGCATCCTTGTTCAAAATGATATGGTGACATGCTTGTTCATAATTATATGGTAACACGCCTGTTCAAAAGTATTATGATAATAAGTTTGTTCAGAATTATAAGTAGAGATGCTTGTTCAAAAGTATTATGATAATAAGTTTGTTCAGAATTATAAGTAGAGATGCTTGTTCAAAAGTATTATGATAATAAGTTTGTTCAGAATTATAAGTAGAGATGCTTGTTCAAAAGTATTATGATAATAAGTTTGTTCAGAATTATAAGTAGAGATGCTTGTTCAAAAGTATTATGATAATAAGTTTGTTCAGAATTATAAGTAGAGATGCTTGTTCAAAATTTTAATTGTGCAGTGTTTCTGGATTTGTTTATGGCTTTCAATGTGTAGTCAAAAATGTATGCATTTCATTTTGTAATGAAAATCCATGAAAGGGGAAGGATTTACGAGTAGTCACACCTACCTTATCTAACTTAGTACCCACGTGACTTTCCTTTTACAGAAATTCCACATCGGAGGCTCAGAGAAGAGTCTTTTATTTTTTGGATCTCCTATGTGGATTGTTTTTTTAAGGAAAAGAAGGAGAAGAAGTTCTGGGAAGGAAAAAGGTACGAATCCTGGTTGGAATCTGGGGGTCACTTTGTCCAGAAGTGATGAACTTATGAATCCATCCCTCCCACTGCGGTGCAAAGCGATGATCCTAAAGATTCCTAATCGAGATGTCAAAAGTTCTCCCTCAATTAGTCTCTACCGATCCGGCCTGCCACACAGTCGATAGACAGACAAGTAGTCGCCAAGACCCGAACAAATCACATTCATATAAATACCTGCACTCTTGCTAAATCACCAAACGTAGCGTACCCTTGGAGTGACCTATGGCAGAGGTCATATTAGTTGGTCATCCATTACTATTTCAAAAAGAATTTTACTTCATAATAATGTTTAATTAACGCATAAACGTTCACAGTTTATTTTGAAGTCTTTCCACCTCGAGAAAACCTTCATTGTAATGAAAATGTAAAAAAAGCTTTTAAAATTGGTATTCTTTTGTATTAAAAAAACCTAGTTTTGTATTAAAAAAACCTAGTTTTAGTTAGGATTCACACACACATGGCTTAACGACAAAAAACCCAGAATCTATAAAATCATGCCGTAACCAAAAACACTTTAAAAATCCCATAATAATCTGATTGGAAATTCGGAAAACATGTATTTAAATCGCATGCAAATTTCCGCAGCGGCCACCGAACACAGGAATTACCGATATCAATTTGCCCCACACTTACGTCGGTAAAAAGCGCCACACGAAAAGGCGAAAAAACACATCGAAGTATTCGCGAGGAAACAAAAAATGGCGTCCTCATTTATGCGACGGCTCGCACCGGCGCCCATCGCGCCCGCTCTGCCGGCCAAAGTGGTGTGGAACTTCGCTAATTCGAATTGAATTGTGACTGAGGGGTGCTCGCACACTGCGCCGCCTATCGAATAATAATATAATGATAACTGAAGGGGTTAGATACGAAATTTCAATAATAAATATAGCTTGAACGTTGTTCAGAAAGGAAAATATTTACGACCTTACTAATAAACGTGATGAAAATTTTGTACGTACTTACGTTGGTTTTCTCGCAAAAAGAGAGGTGTTTATCGGTTGTATAAACTGTTAATAATAATAGAGTCTTATCGAATTTTGGAAAAGTTCCAAGGTATTTTATAGGTTCTTTGTATTTCTTCTTGTTTTAGAAAAATAAAATTACATAAAATTTATTTTAAAATTACCCTTTAGGTGATTGCATCTTAAATATTCGTTACTATTCGTTGGAAATATTTATATTTTCAATGTTAATATTTAATTTTAAAAATGAAAAACAATTTTTAAAAAGTTTCCACAAATATTTTTAATCAAAACGTCGAAAATTTTTAAAGCATTAAAAACAGAAACTCCTTGTTTGAGGCATTTGGAAGAAATCTGTAACTTAACTTTTTACCTCGTTCATACAATTAAAAAATGTTAAAAGCATTACTTGCACATCTTAAAACGTTTATTTCTTGGATGCCTACACGATTACTTACACTTTGTAATTTTCATCATATATTCTAATGTATTTTGTTAAAAAAATGACCATAATAAGATTATTCCAACTCCAATATAAAATATGGGTTCCTTTAAAGTGCAATGAGAAATTCCGTATCATCATGAATATAATAACAATTTGATAAAAATTAGGCCACTAATAATGCATATTACTTGTAAGGTTTTTCCCGAACAATATTGAAAGAAAGCTAAAAACCCAAGGTAGTTAAGCCTACTGGAAAAGAAAAAATAATTAGAATTTCGACAGTCAAAGATAACTTCGTTTCAATTGTAAGAAAACCTATATATTCGACTAATATCCTTGTAGACCACCCCTATCCCCCTGCTACATATTTGTGGATATAAACCGCGAGTTATAAATACCAGTCTGAAGATGGCCTTAAAAGGCTAAAACCGGTTACAATCAAGAAATTAAAGTGGAAATAAGTTTTATCAAAATATTTGCATAAAACATTTAAATTGTAAAAAAAAAATTATTTTAATGAAATTTTTTTTAAATTTGAACGTTAAAATTCTATTTGAACATTGGCAAAAACGTGTAACCCCATTTTTTGACATAAAATGAAATTTAAATTTACAACACATAACACAAATACCATTTATGAAGATATCGGCGAAAATTATTTATTGGTGTATCTAGTATTTCATTTGAAAACTAACACTTACATCTAACTAACGTCTTAAATAAAGTTAATTTTAACACTTTGTGGCAATGTTTTCTTAATAATACTCTCGAAAGAGTACTCTAAAAAGAGTTCAGGATCCCTGGGGTTCCAGAGATTTATTATTTCTCTGTTTTGTGTAGGTCATTGTATTTATATCCTTTTTCCACCCCCTCCCCCAAAGATTACGGCTGCAATAGTGCCATCGGCTCCTACCAGTGGCGCTCGTGCGGTGCACTCAAAAAATAAATACCAAAAAAGCGCCTTTGTTTCGAGGAAAGCTCGGAAATAGCAACGGAAGGATGAAATTGGATTGAATGCAGCGGAAATTCGATTCAGATACTCGCAAAAGGGGAAATAGGAAATAATGCAGAATTTAAGGAGTTTTGGTTACTCTAATGGAACCGACTGGTATCGAGTCACTATTTTTTCATTATTATTTTGTCCATGTGTAGAAAAAAGACATTACATTGTAGTGCTATACTTTCAAGAATTACCTAAAAATAAATAAAACATTGTGGAACTGTTGTAAACACATAGGTTTGCTGTCTAGTTTTAAAGAACATATATGTATTCCATGTTATAAATAGATACCTACATATTTTAACGGTATACTTAATTACTATTAGGTAAATGAAACAAAATTTTGGCAACCTTTTTTTATATTAGCTCCACTCAGGAGGCCATGAGGAAATTAATTTTCCCCACGGCCTGTATCATCTTCGGGGATGCTGTGTGTAGGGTTTTTTTTTAATGGAAGGAAGAAGAGAAAACTCTGGAAAGGAAAGAGGTATGAGGGACCTACATGGTGTACAAAATAATAATAAAATTTGGATTTAAAAACTATATAGATATTCCAATTACTGTCGTGTTTAGATGTTCTTTAATACAATTTTACATTTAGGTCATAAAAAAGTAATAGAAAAATGTATTAAAACACTGGCATGAGGAAAGAATAGTACAATATATTTAAGTTTGACGTAACCTGTGTTGCTAAGCAAACCTATGGTAATTAAGGAAGAATTAATTACGAAATTATTTAATACTGCAATTCTTAGTCTATGGTTTACCAATTCTTATTAAAGCATTTATTTATTTTTGCAACTTTCAGCAAACAGCTGGAATTGTAATAATAAATTAATTATTTTTAAAATTAGTGGTAGTAGGTACGCAAAGTGCAATCGTTATTTCTTGTGCCTTAAGCTCAGGGGCAGCACACAATGAACTTGTTTCTCGAAACAACCTAAATCACTTATGGTTCATGGCATTCCTAAATCAATCTTCCTTCCCGCCAGGCGAACATTCCTTATTTGTTCTCCATTTGTAAGTTTCCCATTTTCAAGCAAAGCGTTTCGCGAAAGGGCTTGAATGGTTGAATCTTAAAAGATGGTTGCTAAAATACGGCAAGAAAATCTATTACGACTTTATTTTTATCACTCAATCTCCCAAAAACGCTTTTTTATCCTTCTGGGGAAGGTTTGCCCGGGTTTTGTCAGCGGATGCATCTGCCCACCAATTGCTTGGCCGGCCGGATTGAGAGACACCAGTTTGAGGAAACCTTTGACCTCTCCAGCCGGACTCTCTCGACTCATTGTCTTGCACCTCAGCGACAGGTTGGATTCATACACCCTTCACTCCTGGAATCACTGACCGCTAGATTCCTAAGCACACCTCACACCTTTTACCTTCCTCGAACATTCTTTCCTTCCTTTTCTCAAAAAGACTCTGTAATCGCAAATAAATAATGTGATCTAGATTTGCTGCGATTTAAAGACTGGACTGTATTTAAATTTGTTTTGTGGACTTTGATGCTGACACAAATATACGGGATAGTAACATGGAATTGGACAGGATCCGACTCATCCAACGTTGTTCATCTGTGATAAAATCCTACGTCTTGGTCAATCTTACGGTTCTGAGGGACATCACTGGCGGTTACCACTGCACAAAAACTTAAGAACACAATAAAATTCCTGCACAAGTTTCCTAGGATGATCAATATAATTAAGAACTGAGGGAGCAAGGTCACAGCACAGCAATTAACAAAAGACTGACCCAAATTATTATTGTCATTTTTTTCACCAGTCCGGGTATTGTCGTCAGTTCGTGAAAGGTTTATGTGGGTAGATAGGATAGATAGGAATGTAAAGGTATACAAAAGGAAAGGTATGTATATTTGCGTCAACAGACACTCTCTATACAGAATCTTCAAAGATGACATAAGTCCTGAGAGAAATAAGTTTTCTTCAGGTCAAGGTGTAAGGTTAAGGTAAAAAAATCTTCTGAAATTTATATACAGGGTGTATTAATTTTATTTACACTACAACTACTTACTGATTTTTCTCGATTAATGACTTCAATTTTATCCTGCATTGTAGTGCACAGAAAAAACATTTTTGGAAGAATTTTAATCATATTTTTAAACGTCGAATATGACGTTTTGACATTGCGGATAGACGCCCTCAAAATGTGGGGCTGGAGATAAAATGCACAGGGTTTCATGGACAGCCAAATACATAAATATGAACGTTCATTCTGGAAGAACTAGGCTTTCAACTGAATGCCTACAACTTATTCAAAGGTATTTGGGCACGTTGTTAACCAAACTGAGGTCTCCCAAACCTGGAGAAACTCAAAATCACTGGCAAAGTGTTTGGCAGGAGAGGCAGAGGAAACACACCAATGCGCCAGAACAAGTATCACTTGCGTCTGGTGCATCGGTTGTCTTGACTCTCCAAGCAGCACAGCACCGCGAGTAGCGGAAGAGCCTTGTCTACCATGGAAATTTATTGGGGAACTGACTAAAGATGATAACTTTGTCAACTGGAAATAAATAAGTTGACCTAACAATTCGAAGCAGAAAAATTGTGTAAATGTTATCTAGCCATAGCTCGCTCTTCCAAACACGCTCCTCTTCACATACATATATATATTTTATACTAGCTTTTGCCCGCGGCTTCGTTCGTATGGTATTAGGGGGAAATTTCTGTAGATTTATCACTTATCACTTATAGCTGGTCCCCGACGATTGATTCTCCCTGCATGTCCTTTCCCGTGCACCGTTCCTTTGCACCTTCCCAGCAATCCCCCTCCCTCGTTTTTCCCTCTCCGCGAACCCTACCTTTCCCCTGCCTTTCTTCACACAAATACATTCATTTTATTTACAGAAATTTCATAACGCCAGAGCTTACCATTATATATAGCCTATTTTACTTGTTGATAATGTAGCTTTCTATTGGTGAAAGTGTTTTTACAATCGTTTTAGTGGTTTAGGCGTGAAAGCGCAACAAACAAACACAGTCACTTCCGAGTTTATCATATTAGTATAGATAGTATAGATTTCATTAATAACGAGTAATAATGGCATAAAATAATAGAAGCAAATTGACTACTCGGTGGCTGAGTTCATGTAGAGGGTTCCCATCTAGGTGGCGTGGATTCGATTACTCAGCTGGCTTCGTCCTCAACCATTGTAGACGCGATATCTTACACTTTAAAAGACGATGGTAAGAGATTTTCAAATATTGGCGGGTTATCCATAACCAAAAAAAAATATATTTCTTAAAATGTTAAATCTTTAAAGTTTTTGAATGGAAAAAACATATTAATAATCATTACTATCATCGATACCTTATTATCACCAGTAGCAGTCACTGACCTTCCACTGCAGAATGAAGAAATGCTCACAATCTAGTTTCTTTCCTTTCCACGTTTTTCCGCCTAACTTATAACTCAGGGCCTCTTGTGTGGAGTTAATGTAAAAAACAATAATAACTTATCTCGTCGGCCAACTGGATTTTAAGACGGTCTTGGGCGACTCAGTTCCTCTTGGGCGGCACCGAACGACGAGATTTGGTCCATCGATTCCCCCATTCCTGCCCGCGTGTCCCGTCCCTGCCCTTGTCAGTAACCCTTTCGGGTAAATTAATTGATCGAATTTTTTCCTTGAATTTTCATATTTGACAACAATTTGTCAACCTATTTACTGTATGTGAACAATTTTAAATATTCATCCCATTGGCATGTCATTTTTTATTAATTTCCTCAGCCAGTGGGACTATGTCATCCCCAAATGGGGTATTTAAGTGAAGGAGACAGGGGAACCGAAAATCGGGATATGCCTGCGAATTTCGATCTGTTCACTAAACAAAGTCATTTCAATTTTTTTTTCTATGATCGATCCATCGATCGATCGATCGATCCATCCTTAGATATGGAATACGAACTTGGGGGCACACAAACATTACTTGTATTAAATATACAAAATTTACAAATTGCTATAATAAAAAAAATAGTAGCACCCAATATTTACAAACAAAGAAGTAATCTAAAACTACTGTTTTGTTTTGAGGGCCTACTTCCAATAAAGGGTCTTCTTTGGTACATTATTATAATGGATAATGAGGGAGAAAGCAAATACAAAAAGCAACTGGTGCATTATCACACCACAAGATTCACTGAAAATAAGGGCCTCATAACTCCAAGAATAACAAATAAGTATGGAAGCTGAACGCTTAAATACTTAAAACCAGAGATTTTCAATAAATTCAATAAAATTTTTAAACCTCAGAATAATGAGAGACCCTACCCCAATACCACTAAGCGTTGGCTAATAAGTGACGAATCAGTGTATCTCTGAACACATCAACGTACCTGCCTAAACAATTTGTATTTAGGTAGGTACATTGAGATACATTATTTTATATATAATATTTTTTTACATGTATTAATAATTAAAAATATATATTTATAAATATTTTTTGGTAGAATCTAGCCGTCATATGACAGCTTTGTGGGACTACTTAAAACTTGTATAAAAATTCTTTTCTTGTATTAATAAATAATAATAAAAAAAGCAATCTTTTAATTCTGAATGGTGTGTTTCACATGAGCGATACTTAGAGTATCTACGAATCCAGAACGTTCCGGAAATATACTTTACATTATTTCAAAGTGAAATAACACGTATTCATTTTATACGTTTTATTTGCACACTTACCCCTGATCGGGGATGCCGTGGTTCCACTTGTTCTGGAAAATTGGTGCCTCTAGAGCAACACTCGCAAAAAAATTTGTTAAACGAAGTAAAAAAAGATGCCATTTTTATTTCGGATATTTAAGGAAGCATTTATATCGTGATTTTCGTTAAAATAAAAGTAAACCCTACTGGCATCAAATGAATCGTGCGTTTCGTTCAACGTCAACGGCAGCAGTGTATCGCACGGACGTAAATTCAGCTGCCGGGAAATGAGCTATCGTTTTCCGATCGCATTTGCGTCCGTACTAATGAAATGAAATCCATTATCTGCGGCCCGACAGTACTGCGGCTTGGCTCATTTGTTCTGTGCACACCATTGTCAGTAATGAATTAGCACAGAGCAACCAAAGTAGAATAACAACCGAATAGTAAAACAACTAAAGTAGTAAGGAACTATTTCAATAGTATAGCGACCATGTAGTATACCAAGCAGAGAAGTAGGGGAACTATATCAATAGTATACCGACCAAATAGCATACCAAAGTAGGATAAACTATGCATAGCAGTCAAATTACAATGGCAATCAAAGTAGTAAGGAACTACATTAATAGTTTAACGAATATTATATAATTTTCCAACCAAAGTAAGATGGTAACAGGGTTGTTCTTCTTTTTAACCTACATAACCACTCTGTCACATTTTCACCACTCTATCACATTTTGTTTTTACTATAAATAAATACTCTCTGGATCTCAGAGGGGGAATTGTAGCAAGGGGGGAAGGAGGCCTAAAATGCCTATTGGGGGTGACAAACACGAGCTGCGTGTATACCTATTTCGAATGAAAACCCACGTGACAGAATTAAAGTACGGCATTAAAGTTGTAGGAGACAGAAGTTTTTGAGATATTTAAAAATATTTTTTTAAACATCAGTACACCTTTTGGAGTTTAAAAATAGTTTTATATTTTATGTCGTCGTGTCATTTTTTGTAACATTATAGAGTATACGCAAGTCGAGGTGGCAGAAGACAACTATTGTTATTTGTATGAAGTACACTTCTTTCACGAGGAGTTACAACTCTGTAACGTAATTTTACTACAAAAATATAAACGCATATTTTTTTTAAAACGCACGCAGTCGTTACGTCTTTAATACAGTAGATTTTAAAGTAATTATAAAATAATAATATTGGTAATTCTGTTGAATTTTTCTCTACTGACTGGTGGAGACAACTTTATGTAGGTTAAAAAGAAGAACGACCCAACTGCATACGTATAAAGAATTGCAATCCAAGTAGAATGCCAACTTAAATAGTTCGGGACTACATCAATTGTGTAAATAGCTTCCAAGTAGTTTGGGAACAATGCAAATACTATTGCAGTCAAAGTGGAATGGAAACCAAAGTAGTAGGAAAGTACATCAATAGTACAGTGACCAAGTAAAAGTCATCAAAATTAAATGACTATTTTCGTCAATTCGTTCATGTCCCCTCTCTTTTTCTTATCCACCCTTACACAATATACTACAGATTACAATTAGTGGAACGTTTGCGCGGCCTTTTTTGTCCCGTTTCATTCAAATCTTAAATTTGGATTTGAGATCAAAATACCCAAATAAACTGAAAAATTATTTTTGTAATTACAAGGTATATCAAATATCTACTTTGGATGTGAGCTACTTTATTTATTTTTGCTATGAATTATAAGATGTAGGTCATTAAAGATTTTAATGTTTCGTGATTTTAGAGGCAACTTGGGCAATTATTTGTGAGTAAATGAAAAGCAGTATAAAAATAATTTTACTGTATATATCATAAAAATGTAATGAAAAATATAATAAAATATAAAAATAAAGAAAAAAATCATTTTGATAGGTGTAAATTTAAAATACAAATTACCTATTTACGCCGGAACAAAAATTTGTCGTTTATACATTAAAATTACTACCCAAAAAATGCATTTTTAACGATGTTTAATTTTCTTTTAATGTTTTTCATTTACTCACAAATAATTGCCCAAGTTGCTTCTGAAATCATGAAACACTAAAATCTTTAATGGCCTATATCTTATAATGTAAAGCAAAAATAAATAAAGTGGCTCATATTCGTACTAAATATTTGATATACCTTTTGATTACAAAAATAATTTTTCAGTTTGGTTGGGTATTTTGATCTCAAATCCAAATTTAAGATTTGTATGAAACTGGCCGGAATGTTCCGCGCATACGTTCCTCGTAAGCATTTAAAATAAAATCTTCCACTTTTTAGATTTTATATTAAATTAATTAAATCAGTCTCCTTTCCCCACGTGTTTAGGGTGCAGGTATTTTATTAGTATACCACGCTGAGTGCGGTAGCGATGGTTAACATGTTATTCACCAGATGCTGTCTGTTGGTACGAATCGGCGGTACCTGAGTTAGAGTTAGCTGTGGGATTGGGGGAAATGACATGCAAAACTTCTGCTTTGTGGAATTTTGTTTATGGGGTGTAGGCAGTGATCCAATTGGTACCGTTTGCGTGGATCCGATGGTATTTAGGGGTGAGCAAAGTTAGGACTTTTCCTCCAATTATAGCGTCGATTTTAAACATTCCGTTTAAGCGAAAATGTATCAATCATCATTAATTATATAAAAGCAGAAATAAATAATATTTTTATGAGTACTTTATAACAGCAAGTACGTCTCTGTATTGAATAAGAAATAAATATAATCACTTATTTGGATGTGACTTTAGATTTTCACGGCCAAAAGTATTATCGTGATTTATTTTAGTGTAATAGTGTATGGAGTATAATGGCGTATTGCGGTAACTCCTTCTTTAATCAACATTTATTTCACTGTCGGAAAGGAAGGCAGGTGCGTTGAATCTTTACACAGTATAAAATGAAGTCGCTCCCGCTGTATATACGCTTAGATCTTTTAAAATACGTAACGGATTTTCATGCGGTTTTCACCAATAGATAAGATTGATTCATGAGGAAGGTTTTTAGCTATATAATTTGTCAAGGTTTTGTGTAAATTGGTTCAAATTTATAAATAAATGTAGTGGGCTGGCAAGCGAGTGGTGTGGATTTGATATGTGTGCAAATCAACAGATGGCGTTGGTTATAAAGGTTGGGTAATGGCGTTATGTTTCGTTAACGTGTGGCCGGGTCTGCTAGTTATGTAATGAAATAGCTGACCTGACCAAGCGTTGCTGTGAAATCAAAACACAACGCTATCTACTGGATGGTTACCCAACCTAGATAACCAAGTTTTGTGTCGATAAATTAACTCACGCCGCCATCTATTAGAAACTTATGGAATTTACAAATAATTACAAAGCATTGTCCTATAACAAACATTTAATTCGTAACAATAAATATCGAGGTCCACAATGGAGATTAAAACTATCTTACCTTTTAAGTTGGAAAATCGGTAAAGTTGTTTTGGAGTTTATCTCTAACAAACACCGTGACTTGAGATGTGTATATATATATAAAGAAATGTTTTAGGCATCTTCAAATTGAAATGCCTTCCACGTAGATTTGAATGGAAGCTAATGTCACCAGTGAAATAGTATCCTTTGACTATTAGATCTCAATAGCCAATCAACGTTGCATAACTCTTTCGCTTACATAGCCTGATATTATGTAGGCACCTGCTTAAATTTTATCAATTGGGAAAAATGTGGAAATGTCACATTCACAAGCATGAAGGTGGAACATTGGAAAGGTCAAACCGGGGACAAGAGCCTCGATTATATCGCCACGTTTCAATGATTGCAAGTATAAATAAAATCACAGGTGGCCTTTACGGGCGAACTCGGAGAAAAAGTGTGGAAAATAGTTTTCACTCGCACTCTTTCTTTTCATATGGTCATGATACTGATGATAAATGGATGATTAACCTTTAATTTATATGCTAGTGCCACGAAGGGAATTTTTAATACGTTTTAAATATAGGACTGCTATTTTTAAATTTGTAAAATTATTTATTTATTTATTTATTAAGATGAAGCCATAGTAAATAATGCAAAATCACACAAAATCATGTTTTTTTGTTTTGAAAATTTGATCGCTTAGAAATATTATAGACGCTTCAATTAAATAATGCGTATAGAACATATCTTGGCCCTTAAAAATATAGGTCATTTTTTTAATAAGTCTTTTAATAAGCCTAGAAAAAAATAAAGTAACAGGTCTTTAAAAAAACACTTTCAAGTGCAAACTCTCCTACTTATGAACATCTTTTCGGGTATGATTTTATTGCTTATTGTAGCAAATTTAGTTTTTTTTATGATTATCGCAAAAAAAAATGATATTTACGCCCGATATTCACAAAATAAAATAAAATATGCATATTTGCGTTGTTATTTCACAATACGGCTGGCAGCCGACGAATGTGGATTTTCAAAGTGACCTTTATGTCGTTCACCGAAGGACTACTGGCTTGCCACACCCCACTTGCATTCAGAAACGCCCTGGCCAGAGCAGGGAACAGACGTGTGACTCCACGTCGCTCGGTTCCGTGAAAATAATTTTAAATTTCCTTGTTGTTATAATAAACAATGTGTAAAAAAGGAGTTAATGTTTCTTTTAGGTCTTTACGAAATCAACCTGTAAAAAAAATTCTCAAATACCTTTTTCAACCGTTCCAAAAGCTTTTTCTCAAATATTTTTAAACTCCTCCCACAATGGGCGTGAATTCCGACTTCGATTTTTCCCTGGACTACTGGATCCCCTTAACGCCCTTTTTCGGGGCTTTCACATATTAATAGTAAGAAATATACAGTACAAGTATTTATTGCACATAATTGAACTGCCTCAGTAACAATATTTTATATTTTTTAAAAGATAAATTGAGATGTCCACTGACTTGGTATAATTATTTCCCTCCATTAGTATTCTGGGCAAAGAGAAATACATGTAGTGGTTAGTCCCAGAATTTCTGCACTGAAATAAATCTTTACTTCTGGTATTACGTTATGGCATCCGGAAGCTTATCAGTTCAAGCAATGCTGGACTATCAATGAAATCATTTAAAATTTTATATAGAAATACCAAGTCAGTGAAAATTTTTCTGTCAATTTTCACTGACTTGGGCTTGTAACATATTTATTTCGTGAGCAGGTACTGCGCAAAGTAGGTACTGTTTATTGTCTATGCATTATTTTTTTTTCTTTTTTAACTTTTTTGGTTGGCCAAACTGGAAGGAGACCGGAAACGTCATTCGGGGAATCATGGCGTCAAACATTACGTAGTTTTTGGGACGAGAGCAGTTTTTTTCGGGGCGATTGGGATTGTTAAGTGATATACTAGTGCTATGTAGCCTAGAAAGATTATTTTCATATGTTATGTGAGTGTGTGACGACTCAAATGGCATTGAAGCCTATTTATTTTGTTTAATCCCTCGCCGGAAGCCGTGGATAGTTTTATCCGCGTGCTGAAGTCAATTTGGACCGGAATCAACGGGTGATGTATTGCCCGCAAGGTTTCTTTTGCTGGTGATTCCTTTGGCCGTGTCTGCGGCTGCTGCGCCTGTTTTGTTTTTTTTTTTTTTTTTTTATTTAATATAGATATATAAGTTTACAGTGGGTTAATATAAATTACATATTGGTTCAGAAATTCTTTAAAATTGCAGTCTCACCAAAGAAGAAGCTAGTTCTTGTGCTTGATGAGCGAGTTACACTAATTATGACAGAAATAGAATGACATTATGCAATAGGTAAGTATATAAGGGAACAATTGAAACTTCTGGATCATCTATATGTGAAGATGTACATACAATGGGATATAGTTACATACTAAAATATTGTGCACTTTAGAGAAATTAGAAAAATCTAAATTAAATAGAAATAAATATAGATTGCCAATAAATAGAAATAAAGAGAAAAACAGGTAATTATTTAATTAATTATTCCTGATGAAGTGTTGCTTCAGTTTGAGTTTCAGTTTATTGATGTCTTTGATTTTTTTTATTTCAATCAGAAGATTGTTGAAATACTTTATTCCTAAATAGATGTAATTGTTTTGCATTAGTTTGGTATTAAATTTTGGTATTTTGATGTTGTCTTGATATCTTTTTGATTGGTGGGTTTCAAATTTTTTGATGATATTATCTTTGTAAATTTGGATAATTGCATTTTTCTTGAAGATATTCTCCACTCGAGGCACCGTGAAATCTGCGAAAAGCGTTTCTGTTGGATTGTGGATTCCCTTTATTAATGGAGCGGCTCCTAGACTCTGGTTGGACCCGCCAATATTCCTTTGCTGTTCCTTTGGCCGGTGAGATTTGCTCATGCCGCCTGATGGGAGAGAATCTGCTGTGCCTGTTTTGTAGGGAGGACTCCTTTTAACCGAATCTGACCTATGACGTGCTGGACGGTGTTTTGGGGATTGCTGTTGACGATTGGAGGAGAATCACGACGACGGGACGTACGCGATATTAATAACTAACCGTAATTTTTGTTAACTCTCTCTCTCCAAATCTATTGATAGACGCTAAAGGTATTTATGTTTTTTGTTAAGCTTTCTTTGATGCTATTTCCCTTGCAAAGTGCAATAAAGTTTCTTTTAAATTTCACTAGTAAAATAGGTGCTTCATTTATATGCATGACCTCAAATCCCTATCTCCACCATCCTGAGAAGGATGTTCTTTTTGCTCTGAGAAGATAAACTGTCGGATGAGACAAAGGTATGCTACCTACATAAGATTTTATTACAGGCTATTTGAGCATATTTATATCATTTTACAGAGTGTTGTAGTTCAACATAACTGCTGGAATACCCAATTTTAAAAATCAGGAATCGTAAGAATTTGTTTTGTAATCTTTCAACAGCTTGTACATGAGTATTAAAATGTGGAATCCAGGCGGGAGAATAGTACTCAAGCTGACTTTAATATAGGCAAAATATAACAGTTTAATACACTATAGATATTGTTAAAATTTCCAGTCAGCCTGGTTTTAAATTCCAACATTTTTATCTTTTATTACAGATTTCTGTTATGAGGTTAACAAATGAAAGATTTGATTGAAAAGTGGTGCCCATTATTCGGTAAATTTGTAGAAATTTTCAATTCTTTGACCATTCAATGAAGAACCTCTAAAAATCGTAATTGAACAAAATAATTTAGATTTGCGTTTAACATTATTTTTTCTCATATCAAGAACTTCTATATTCAACAGCTAAGTTTTCAGGTTTCCATATCGTACCAAATGGTTGTCGTATAAAAAACAAAAAACATACAAGGAATATTTTGTGATTCTGAAACATGCTGATATAAGTTCAGTTTCATAATTTTTTTCAAATTCCTTTACTTTCATATTTTCCAACCAACCAACATTTTCGCCGTATTTTTTAACCAACAACGTCAATATTACCAATTATTGTCTGCGCTATAAATCTGAAGTTCTAAAAAATTTTGGCTCATTAAAACATTAGAAAAAAAAATTTTTACACTATTTCTTGCGGAATCAAACGTAGGTCTCAACAAAAAGGCGCTGAATTTTCTACAGTATAATAAAGTTAGTGCACAAAAAACGCTTAAAATCATCTTGGAACTAGCCCCCAAAGCACTTTTAATTCTTGGCTACTAAATCACCCACCGGTGGGCGATATTACCCTGGTTGAGAATCACTGTTTGAAATTAATTACTATGTATACCAACCTACAGAGTTCAGCTTTTTCGGACCATTGAAACAATTTCAGAGCGTGTTAAGGGTTTCTTTTACCATATCTATATTTTCCAAAACTACTTGGCTAAATACAACTGATGTGAGAATATCTTCTGATTCATATCGAACAATTCCTACAGCGACACTGTGTGATGCTATTATTTATCTGCCTGTGTCTGATTTATGGAAAAGATATCCCCATCATAAAAAGTACACATAACATTCTACATTCCGGCAGGGTAAAAAATGATATTATTTTGTTACGTGAAGTTACAAAAATGCTCTTCCGAATTTATCTAAATCGAAAAATAAAGTCAGAGCGCAGAGCAGTAAATCATCTCTCAGTTCCTACCCACGGCATATTATTACTTGCCCAACCGTAATCCCACCCATAATCCGAATATTTCCGAAGCCCGATCGTTGGCTTTCGGAAACGTTCGGGTTTTTGATGTCACGTGGGCCCAAAAGGATTTGCAAAGCCTCCTAGAAACGGGGTTAAGTTGACCCCGATTTCGCCACGGGTATATTTGAATCAAAATGGATTAATACGATCAAACTAATAATTGGTTTCAATCCGGCAAGCTTTGTTCTGTTGTATTGAAAAACCTTTTTCGATCAAATTGCTTACAATTACAGTTTTCATTGTACAGAAGATAATAAATAATAACAAAACGAAACTTGTGCTATAACGGAGGAGGGTAAAACACCTGCAGATCATAAATGTTGAAATTTGTAATAACCTACAGATAGAAACAATTTAAACAGATAATTGCTTGAGTAATGGTTAATTGTATCATAAGACTACTGCGGGGTAAGAGAGGACTGCGGTCAGGCACTCCAAAATACTTCGAAACAGTTTTAATAACTTTCGGTGGACGCAAATATATTCAAAAGTATTCTCCTTAAAATGCTCCTCTGCAAGTCTGGAGGTATTTGGAACATAAAAGTTCCTGTCCTTTCATCGCAAATTTATTGAATTCTTCTTGCGTAATTAGATAAAAGAAGTGAAGCCTTCATAAAACTAAACTTCGAGAGAATGAGACGAATGCATGAGTAGCATAATTGTAGGGTTTTTTATTAAAAAATTGTTACCAAGTTTAAAAATTATTTAACATTTTATTCTACGTAGCCCCGCACACAGAGGAAGCCAATAAGCTACGGAGCATCGCACAAAGATGATACTAATTTGTCTCCCTTATTCTTTCGGGCATGTTTTATTTATTATTTATTGTTTCTTTTTAGTGTCGCTCGTTTCCGTTTCACCAAATTTATTTTATTATGTTTTGATTTATTTATTTTTTACACTTAATTTATTTTAATCTGCTTTTTTGTATTTGATTTAGATGATTTATGAGGTATTTTGGCGTAAAATGTATTTTCATAAGAATACACCTTAGATTGCATTCTATGAAACACGAGCAACGAATAGATTAGGTTTCGTAAATTCACTCTCCGCTTCGCCGCAATAAATTGAAAAACCCGCACTGTCCCTAAACCTGACTCCTGTAATGAGACCATCTGGAATAATCCCTAGAAATCATTCATTTATGACCCCAAGCGTTGCTTTGACGAGATCCCTTTTACTGCGGCCAGAACCTTTTAAGTACTGACGAACGGTTGAATGATTTGGAAAGTACTCAAAGCCTTCCAATTCATTTCCGAGGAATTTGTATTATTTATAGAAATCACTTTATTCAAAAGCAAATACTTGGAGATCATTAGTCGATACCCTCCGAAAATAACTTAGCTATTAAAACTGCCAAAGCGTCTTTTTTACATATTTATTTATTATTTATTTTCTCTTTCGCCCATGGTGCTTTTACATTAGGTTTATAATGTTTACAACTTTTTACAAAGGTTATTAAACAATGCATCGCCTTATTTCTTAATTGTCCAAACGACCATTTTAGTTTTTGTTCAATCTCCATTTTAAAATTAAAAATAAAATATAAAAATGATAGTTAATCACTTAACTAAAAATTATTTAAAATATTAAGACCTTTACCTTTACGTAAATAACTTTATCTTTAACATCTTTCATAATGTTTCACTGAAATAATGAAAGAAAACCTTCTCCTCCTGTAAAATTTTCTATGGTCGTTTGGACAATTAAGAACTAAGGCGACGAAAGGGTTGCAAAAAATAATTTCTTGTATTACAGTATGTACTTACAATTGGATAAAATTTCAAAAATAATAATAGTAATACCAAACTGAAATTAGATAATACCTTGACATAAAAAAATGATTAAGGGATGTTTTTAACATCGAATTTGTTACGTTGAAAATGTCGAAATCTTCTGTATATTCGTTTACTAAACTATGAACTGGCGAGTTTGCAACATAATTTGTTGTCGAATGGTGACATTGAAATGGGTCCTTACACTTGGTGAGTCGAGTAGGTACTTTTAAAATGACTACACGCAGAGTTGAGCTCTGAATTTACAATTTAAAAAAAGGATCCTATTTGTCTTAATCTTCGAAAATCCTCAATTACTGTATTTAAAAGTATTTCATTTTAAAAAGTGTAGTTTGTATGTTCAAAGAAGATATTTAACTTTAAATTAATAAATCGTAAATTATGAATCTATCCCCTGTAAGTGTAAATATACCTACCAACGTTGTAGGAAATATTTTACCAATTATTTCTTTGTGAGAAATAAACAGAAAATATTATAATACTAACATAAATTTTATTTTGCAATTAACAAGAAAGTAAAAGAAAAATAATTAGGAAAGAGGAATAAAGGATGGGTATAGGAGATGATCTGGCTACATTCTATACTCGTGCATTACTTTCTTATCATAGGTATCGGCTCGATATTTCTGAAAGTTTTTTATTATTAAGTTGTGTATTACACCACAATAATCGGTGATTTGAGGATTTTTCCCTGAAATTAGCAAATAAAAAAGCGTTAATTTTAAATGAAATTTATAATGAATGTGCTAAAAAAATGGTGAATTATTTCGATTCTTTCATTACTAGCTTGTTAGGAAGGTTTGCAGTATTCTAATTACGGGCTGATACACACGGTGTAAAGGGAATTCAGAGTCTTTACGTTGCGGAAAGGTTTTGATATGTGAATAATAAATCTCATCATTTTATTGGCTTCGTTGATTACTTCATTAGTTTGTTTGACGTAGTTCAGGTTTACATCCAGTATTACCGTAAGGTCGCTGATAAATTCAGCTTCACTGATTACAACTGTTATGGTACTATTATGGTACATATAAACGAAGTAGCTCCCTCAACTAGTAAAATTAATAGCAGATTGGAAACTGAAGCTGGTACCGTTAATTTATTTAATCAAAAGTCCGAAATTCAGCATTCAAATTGATGAGCACGTAATACTTGATTGACTGGACTATCAATATCAATATAATGTTTGATTATGAAATAGTTAAATTTTAAATCGCGACTACTAATAAGATTTTGGGTATTTTCCTACGATGAAAGGCTTAGATCAAAGATTCTCAACCTTTTTTTGCCCACCGCCCCCTTTGAGAATATTTTTTTTTCTAGCGCCCCCCAACTGCTTTAACATACCATCTGTCGTTGTGAATCTAAAACATCTATTTTCATGATATTTCACTTACCACAACGGGGGGAGGGGAGTCGTAATGGAATGCGATGGGTTACCCAAAAGTCAATTTTTTTACACACTATCTGTCGCGAATCTGAAACAGCTATTGCCACGATTATATTTAAACACGTAATTATGACTTCTAACCTATTTCTGAGAAGAAGGTGGTTTCAGCGTTATAATTTAGTAGCTACAAACAATTCTTTTATTAACTTCACCTGTATTTAAATTTGAGACATTTCACGTGAATTTTGAATTTTCAACTTTTTAAATTCCAATCAAAAGATAGAAAAATTCATATTTATCCATTTTAGTGTAGATTTGAAGTAAAATAACCTTTCAGTTCAATTTTGATCCACTTTCCGAACAATCGAAATATGTAAATTTTCGCACACGTGATAAAAATGATTACAATACACACAATAACAAAAATTAACCAATATTAAAGTTTACTTCGATTTATTAGTACGTGATTAGCGTGTTTTGTTTATCTTTTAGACCATATTTTTTACCTGCCAACGCCCCCCTGGGCCATCTCATCGCCCCCCAATTTACTCTGGCTCTTCTACCGCCCCCTGAAGGTCTCAAACGCCCAAAAGGGGGCGTTATCGCCCACGTTGAGAACCACTTAGATGAAAGATAACTTGTCATAATTAGAAAGTACGAATTTTCCGTGTAGTGACGGTATTATAAATCGTAGTTCTTTGGCTATTTTCTTCTTTTAATGCATTATTTAACTTTATTGATAATTTTTAAATAGGTTTTTGCCACCACTTAAGAATAATGACGTGTATTTTAATTTCATAGTTTCAGCACGCCTTTGTAACCCGAAAACTAAACAATCTGTAAAATAAGTATGGACATATTGTCAGTTACGTAAAGCCTTTCTGTGAGGCTATGCAATATTGTGTCTAGTTATAACATACCTTGCAGAGCTGCCAGCCTTTGCCCCAATACCATAGAAGCTAAATACCACAATAATCCATAGAATATCAGATTGTGATAACCAAAATACAATGCAATCTGAAATCTCTAAACAGCATCCAATGAAATTCATCGTTTCTATGTTCGAACTTCTACCCAAACAACCGCGATGATTCCATAACAGAATGGAATTCAGGCAATTAAAACGATAATCCCTTCGTGCAAACCCCGGCCAAGAACCTTTCAATAGATTTGGCAGGCGACCTAATGGACCTTTCCCGCCAGAGTATCTTTAGTTTTATTATTTTTTGGATCAGATCTGTTCGTTTTTATGTTTTTTTTCCAAAGTTACGAGAGCTGAAAGCAAAGAAAATGACGTCATCAGTGAAAATGGCCGCCGGTCGAAAAGCGCGGGTAAACTTTCCGAAGCACACGATATTGTGGAACGAGTATAATTTAAAATATCGGGGCTTTGAGGTAAGCTCGCGATTTGATTTTGAAATCATTTTTATCGAGGACCGTCGCGTAGTTAAAGTCTTTACAACTCCAAATTGAGGCTTCTGTTGGAACGTTTTTTGTTATGTAACCTCTCCTTGAAATTTAGTTGATATTTCAACTTAACTTAACCTAACTATTATAAAGAATCAATGTTTTATAAAATCGTTAGTCAACATGTCATAATGTCTGATTCCTTGTATAGGAAAGATTTTACCACAAACATAATACAAAACGAAGGATTGGAAGTTCGAAAATGTGCCAATTAATACAGTGAAAGAACTCTTAACTATATTGTTCCCAAAATATTTAATAAACTACCAAAGACAATTAAAAATAATATCATTTTTACTGCTAAAGTCAAATAAAATCTAATCAATCGGTTGGGACGGTTTTCATTTCATTTGAAGAGCTTGGTTTTAAGAGTCATCTTTTTGCACTTTTCTCCTCCATTCGGGTAAATACAATCCCTTTTAAATCCAAAGTGTTCTACGGTGTTTTTTAATGTTTCAAATCTTATTGCCATTACTATCTGTTCAAATAATTTGATTATGTCATCAAGGTGCGATATAGCTGTCACAAAAATCATGAACAATAAATAATTCTGAAATTTTGTGATCGAAATCCTTGACCTAAGAACAGTAGCTGGTGACGTATTTTTAAACCAGTCCAATGACACAATGTTTGTTATATTACCACAAAGATATAACGTTACGTAAAATCATAAATTCCGTCATTTACAGAGTACATTACTAACATACACATACAGTGCAGATATTATATTGATCATAATAAAACGCTGACAGCAGAAACTATTTTGAAAAAACTTGAGGTTCTGCAAATAACTGAACCCCAAATATGACATCATAAATTCAGATAAGCAGTAAATGTACTCACCGTATCCACGAATGAAATAATTAGTAAAATATTTATTAAAACGTTTGGTAACTACGAGTAATTAAACGAAAAACTATATTTTTTTAGGATTAAAAAAAAACAAGTAAATTTGTTTTTTTTTTAGGAACACTTTAACTTTTTTTTATTAACACTCTACCAGTTTCGGAAGCACCTTTCCTTCGTCAGTAGAATATTGTAACTAATCTACGACATAGAATATTGTCAGACATACAAATTTTAGGTGTGTGAATGGGGGGTAAGCAAGGCGGTAAGGGTAATTGCGGAAATTTTGGGAATAACAGAGCGGTTCACTGGAAATATATGTAAAATGGGACTAAAAGATAAATTAATTTGATTATTCAAAATACTATAATTATTATTTATATCTTTTTTCTTCGAAGAAAGACAAACATTCCAGTTACGGGGTTACAAATAAACTGACCATAATTTTAAAATCTACTACTACTCCTACAGCTACCATGACAAAAAATGTTGCTAGTGTCATAATGGAGGACTTAGCCAGTCTAGGTTTAGAACTCACGACGCATGGGCGATCCAGATGCGATGCCAATTTATGGCATTGACCGGACCCTTATAAAATATTTTCCTTTTAAGTATACTTTCTAGTTATTTATTTTTTCCCATAGAATAAAGAAGAACCCAAGAAATGCCGTTTGGGCGTGTTTCGTGATCCGAAAGTCTGACCATTCTTCGCTTAAATTTCACATGGTCTTTCATCATCATTTTGTAATTCAAATGATGTACGATGAAAGTCGAGTGTAAGAGAGACAAAACGCATGATAAATTAGCTAAAATCAAAAGTTAGGTACTTAGATTCGGGCGACATTGGTTTTCCATTCAAATCTATCTGGAAGATAAACCTATCATTGATTTATGATTTTTTTCTCTCACGAAGCGGCACAGCTAGACGAAATTAATGATGATGTGTCAACCGTTAACGTTTACACGCTACATATGGACATTTTAGCAACTTTATCTTAAAGAATGGGAAAACACCCTTTCGACATCTTTCCCATTGTTATTTAATTCCATCTTATGAACATTTAATTTGTCTCATTATTTTGTAGCCAATCTGAGTATAATTCCGTCATTTGGTCACCTCAAACGTCGAAATAACACAACAAAAGTTTCTGCGATTTATCAATTGTAAGTTAAATATCCCCTTAGTTTTTTTTTGATTCATTAAAAATACGCAGACTTGAGGACCGGCGAAGGACGATTGACTTATGTTTGTTTTTTTTTTTTTTTATTGTAAATTCAAAGCTCGACCGTTGCAAACTCCTGGGTTTAGTCAATTTAAGTGTATCTACTCGACTTAATAGGCAAAAAAAAACCTGTTCCAATGTCACCATTCACAAACAAATTATGTAGCAAACTCGTCAATTCCCCATTTACATAGTTTAGTTTTTATACAATTGATATCGACATTTTTAATGTAAAAATTTCAGGCTTAAAACATTCTTCAACAATTATTTTTTTGTTAACATATAATCTTATAATTTCAGAGATAAGATGTTAGCTTCATTATTTTTATTTTCAATTTTATCCATTTGTAAACCACTGTAATGTGAGACATTATTTTTGCAATCCATTGTTTATTATTAACTCCTGTGTAAAAAAATGTAAACATCATATACCCAATTTAAAAGCCCCATGGGCGTATAAAAGAGTAAATAAATAAATTTTAGTCATTATCACATTTATTTCCTCTTATTATTTGTTCTCTCATGTTCATATTATCAACGTTAAGCAATGGCCAAGAAAATAATACGTAAAAACGTCCTTTTATTTAAAATGATTTAATACGTGGTAAGTTGTACGTGTAAAACGGAAATAAAATTTAATACAAGGAAACTACACGATTCTAAATGAGATAGCATTAATTTATCTTCAGTGACAATAAGGTTGCGGTGCACCCGAGTTGCAGGTGCAATCCTGCACTTCTCCGATGCATTCTCCTTCAGACGGGACCTAAATAGCCTCCCAGATAGGACTTGCTTCTCCCGGCGGTAATGGAAAGTAATGAAACGGCTCGGTGTTAATTCCGAGTCCCGGTGTACTGTCAAGTAAAAGTGCCCACTGCAAGTATTTATTGCTGATTACCCAATTGGCTACGATAAAAATAAAAAGCACTTTGAAAGACCAAACGTTTTGAGGGATTTTAAAAGTACTGTTTGGAATTAAAAGTTGATTGGGGTAAATAAAAAAGATATTTTACTTACACCTATCTACTGTGGAATTTCAACTGAACTTTTTTAATATGCTAGTTGTATAATGTTAAGAATAGTTTCGTAGATGCGGTTGAAGAATTGACGCTACGCTTTATTGGTTGTATTTTGTTTTAATAATTAGAATAAAATAAAATAGTTTGAATACCACTATATCGTAGATACTTATATTTTTTTTACATTAGCCCCACACAGGAGGTCCTGAGGAAAACAATTGCCCTCAAAGCCTATGTCATCTTTGACGTTGCTGTGTGGAGAGTTTTTTTAGGGAAAGGCAGGAGATTAAGTTCTGTGATGGAACAAGGTATGAGGGGTGGGAATAAATCTGGGGGTCCGTGTGTCCACGAATGAAACCATCTCTCCCATTGCGGTACAAGGCGATGGATCGAAAGAGTCCGGCTGGAGAGATCAAATGGTCTCCCTCAACCAGTCTCTCCCGGTCCGGTCGGCCACGTAGTAGGTGGGTAAATGCATACGCTGCCAAGACCTAGACAGACCTCACCCCGTGAACCCGGGCACCCCTGCTAAGTCACCAAACCTAGCGTAACTTTACAAATAGTGCAAAATCGTCTTGGGAAATTTTAAAAGGCTGTATATACCAGTGGAGGAGAGTGGACGAGTAAAAATTTGGAAAGTAACTGGATCTTCATATCTATTCACTCAATATTTCCAAGGCCATATATCGATTCTGGATGGTGGTACCAGGGTAATGATGAGAGTATCTTCTACCCTTTTTGTGAAATACAAATTTAATTCCTTCCAACTAATTTTTTAAAAACATATCGTTAGCTCGAGGACCAGAATTAATGAGTTCAAAGTTCAGATCAAAACAGATAAGAATTTTTCTCAATTCACATTATTATGGTATTTAATTTAAACTCTATATAAATGAAACGGGTTTATCATAGTAATGTTGTATTTCCCCGATTATTATAATATAAAAACTACCTCCTTTCTACCTGCTGCAAGCGGTTATTACCCCGTTCTTAGATCCTGGCCATAAATTAAGTGAACCAACACGTTAGACCCTGTGAATCCTTACATTTCCCAAAGCTCTCGCCGACACTTATCCGAAAAGGATGGCAAAGCTCCTCCTGTACTCGAATAAGCCTTAAAAGCTTTAACCGGAACTTAAATCATCCCTCTCCTTAAAACTCTCGCGTTATATTATTTATTTGTATGGAGCCCCTTCTTCGTGGGTGCGGCAATTCTAACGCTCCTAACAAAGGCCGCAAAACGTGAAAATCAAGTTTTGACGCAACCAAGCGAAATGGCGACCTCTCCTCAGAAATAGTGAGCTACGCTCTTGACTTTGAGACAAAAGGTTGTTGGCTATATTCCCGTAAATTAATAAATAATCGTTTTTAATTTTGATAGTTGATTCTAAAACAGTCAAGGATTCTGGAAGTAAAATTCAATAAGGTGAACATCCCAACTTCAGGAGGTGTACTTCTAAGTACATGATAGTAGATAGTAACATAATATAAATATAAATATTTTTGTCGAAATTTCAATGTTATTTCGTACAAAAAATATTTTTGTTGGGAATGAAGAATGGCAACTTTGGACTTCAATGTCTAGGAAATCACATACAAAACAAACAACGAGAAGTGTATAGTAAAATTATTATAAAAAAATTGTGTTCAGTTTACACGCGGTAGAAGTGAAACCTTCAGAAAACTAAAGTGGACAAGAGTGGGGAATCACCGCACGAAGCACCGAATAAAGAGGAGACCGATTTTTCTATCTCATTCTCTCGCTGGCTAAATCCTATAGATTTATTTGTTTGTCTCTTTTTAGTGTTGGTTTTTCGTTTCATCGAGTTTCAAGTTACAACTATGCTAAAGAAGTTTTCACTTCAAAAAATTCAAGCTCTCAAGCATGTGTTGATATCACCATTGAGTAGGTACCATACTTGTTTTAAAATTATACATACAAAACAAACAACGAAAAGATTATAGTAAAATTATTATACAAAAATTGTGTTCAGTTTACACGCGGTAGAAGTGAAACTTTCAGAAAACTAAAGTGGACAAGAGTGGAAAATCACCGCACGAAGCACCAAACAAAGAGGAGACCGATTTTTCTATCTCATTCTCTCGCTGGCTAAATCCTATAGATTTATTTGTTTGTCTCTTTTTAGTGTTGGTTTTTCGTTTCATCGAGTTTCAAGTTACAACTATGCTAAAGAAGTTTTCACTTCAAAAAATTCAAGCTCTCAAGCATGTGTTGATATCACCATTGAGTAGGTACCATACTTGTTTTAAAATTATACATACCAAACAAACAACGAAAAGATTATAGTAAAATTATTATACAAAAATTGTGTTCAGTTTACACGCGGTAGAAGTGAAACCTTCAGAAAACTAAAGTGGACAAGAGTGGGCAATCACCACATGAAACACCGAACAAATAGCTTTTTCGTAGCATCGAGTTTCAAATCACAACGATGCTAAAAAAGTTTTCTCTTCAAAAAAATTACCTGAAAAATATTTTAACCGAAATTTTGAACGAAGTTACAAAGTTACAAAGGCGGTTACTATGCTTTATTGATACCACAAGCACTCCTATTCATTTGTACACATATTCATTTGTACTCATTCATTTGCACTCATATTCATTTGGACTCATATTCATCTGTACTCATATTCATTTGTACTCATATTCATTTGTACTCTTATTTATTTGTATTTATATTACTCCATGTGAGAAATTCGATGTAACTTCACAATCTTTGGTCCAAAGCACATCTGACGACGCTGGATTCAGGAGAAAGTTTTACTGTTCTATCTTGGAGTACCCAACTTAATGAGCAAATTGAGGAAGAACTATTTCTTAAGGGGATCACGATATTGAACTTCCGAAGGTGTTTGTACGTCTCGCAATTGGAAATAAAGGTACACGGGTAATCCCGAAACTTACATGGAAAGTTTTCGAGGTTCGTAGGTGTCTGTTGAATGACAACTTACCTTTGTAGATTAGGCCAATGTTTATACATAAAAATTAACGGTCCCCCTACTTGTCCTGTATGCATTCCTACACCATTCACCCAATTGTGATAAACTTTGATGATGTGTTGAGCGCATGCCCGCAAAGATTCTACATTTAATGGTGAGCTCTGGATGAAGTTTGAATAAAAAAAATTGGAATAGGAAGCAGGCGAGTTGTTCGAGTTGTGAAAAATTTATTGCAAGTTTTGCAAAGTCAATTGTTTAGATATCAATGTTTCTAATCGTCACACTATGACATTTACCGGAAATAAACATTTACTAGGGTCGGTCAAAAAGTAATGCCTTTTATTTTTTCCCCTTTAATTGTCAACAAATAAAAAATGCAATTACATGGGTAGAAAACCACATTTTTAACCGTGAATTTGTTACTTTTCAATATAATATCCGTCCACAGCGTTGGTACATCTTTTAACAAGAGCATATATCACAGTGTTGTAAAAAGCACGATCACGTCCGGAACACCATCGCCATAACTTTCCCTTCCGATCACACAGCTAAGAATTGTTTTATCCTTGGTGAGTTTGTGTGATGTCATTTTATTGACTGCCTCTTTGAATCAGGTTAAAAAAAATGAACCCATATTTCATCTCCAGTCACAATTTTTTTCCAGAAATCAAGCGCTGCAAGTGTTGTGAGGCTATTTTTTTTTCTTGTTCCATTATTCTGGCCGGTCAATTTTCTTGGTACCCACCTTGCACAAACTTTTGTTGAATAATCAGTTGTCGAATCGACGGCTCCAATTAAGACTGCAGTAACTCAAAATTTGGTGTTTTTGAGTTAGTTATATTTTCGGGTTTCGTAAATTTTTATCTACATGCCAAGAAGACTTTTGTTGCTCTAACAGTTATACACCGAGAGAAAAAACCATTTAAAAATAGTTGTAAATCACGATGTCATCAGTTTTCCATGTACTAAAGAAGTAAGTTGAGTTACTGCGCTTTTTATCGGAATTTTTTATTTTTCTATGGTCGTAAGTCAGCCTTACTTCTTTTTTCCATGGAGAAATATCGATATTATCATTTGAATTGCGTTTGAGAGTTGATGTTCAGTCATTGCGGCTTGCATATTGTAGTGATAAAATTGAAAATATAAAGAGAATTGTACCGTGAAAGTGTTACACATGTGAATTTCCAGTAGGACCACCAAAATAATAGCTAATGGTAAAGCATTATTGTCTACAATGCAATCTGGTAAGTGTAAACATATCTCGGACATAACTTTAAATTTTTTCAAGTACTCGGACCCATAAGCTTATTTTCACGATATTATAACATTACCAGAGATATGTATGACGTATGGGGCATACCTGACTTATTAATAGAAAATTCTAGTTCCTCGAAAATCGGCTCGTGAATTCTTATTTTTTACATATTGTTTGTTCATATTGTAATATAATAATACAGAGTCTACTTCTGATGACTTCTTGGGTCCCAATGGAGATCAACAAGATTTTAGTGGAGTGAACTCTGATGATGGTTGGAAGCCTGATGAATGTAGTAATTCAAGACCAATAGAATTGAGTGTTTGTAGATCAACCTCCCCTGATTTCATGTTGCTTTTTAATGAGGAAACAGGATTATTCTATCGTGCTACTAAAACAACTGCTAATATGGATACTCTGAGCGCTATACGTATTTCATAAAAATGATTACATTTTAAAATCCTTCAAATTAATAGAAATGTTTTAGTTCGAGATATATTTGGTGATGTAAAATGGAAACGGATTGCAAATCAAACTGCAGCTTTAACTGCAAGAATACTTTGCACGAAGAATCCCGAAAAAAAATATTCGCAGCATTCTGGAAATTACGAAGTCATGCCATGCAGTGGAATTTTATATGTCAACACGTGGAATTAGTGCCGAAACAAATTGCGGCTACAAACCGTAACAACTCCAGGCATGGAATTTTGCAAGAATATTATTTAAACATAAATCAGAGTAATAAACAACGTGCTTGCCAAACAATGTTTTTGCAAACATTGGAGATCTCTGAAAGAATGATAGGTACTACATGTGGAAAAATTGACGAAAGAGGTGCAGAATTCTTGATCAGCATGGGATACATCTCACAAGATCTAATAAAATTCTCCCTGAATTCAAAGATTCGGTACACGAACACATCCAAGCCTTTCCTGTAGCGGAGTCACACTATACCAGGAAACCATCTAAGAAGTTTTACCTAGAAAGAGATCTGAACATTTTCAAAACGGACAGGTTGCATCTAGATTGGCAAAAAGAAAGAAGCATTGAAATATTTGCTACACTGAGACAGTACTCAGATGCATCTGATTTCCATTATACACTAAAAAAAGACAGCGTCAGGTGTGTGAGAAATTTATAATAGCTACAGAAGAAGAAAAAGTATTGTTTAAAGATGCTTACGAAACACACCAGAAAAATAAAGTTCAGGGAAGGATCTCAAAAAACTCGAATAAAGAGAACGCTGAAATTGATTTGTAGCTAAACGAAGCAGTATTTTTTTTTGCAAAAGGTTTTACAAACACCTCTTTCAGTGAGTAGTTTTTATTACAAAAGAAAGTACGCAATGCACATTTTATCATTTATGATATTGGAAAGAAACAGGGCCACTGCTTTATTTGGCATGAATCTGAAATTGTTACATGTCTACTAAAAAAATTAACTTCAGTTCTACAAAAGAGTATACGTAAAGTTATATTCTATTCGGATAATTGCAGTGGACAGAACCAAAACCGAAATGTGTTTTCCATGTTAGAATATACCACACGAACCCTCAAAATTGACGAAACGCATCATTTTATGGAGAAAGGACACACACAATAAATGAGGGTGATTTTATGCATGCCACAATAAAAAAATCCAAGAAAAGGGAAAATTTTACTTGCCTGTACAATGGGTCATGCTGATTCGATGTGCGAAAGCGAAGGGTTTACCATATGAAATTAACGAAATGAGCTATGAATACTTTTTGGATTTTAAGTCACTCATTTTGCAAACAAATTGAAAAAAAAAACGATAATTCAGTTGTGAAATGAAATAAAGTACGCGATGTATCTGCGACATACAATTATCCATTGGAGGTGTATATAAGGTATGGTTACGTGGAAGAACCACTAACCATCATTTTAGAAAAATGGACAAGAGGCAGGCGACTGGACAGATTAGTTGAACCTGTTGCTGTGTATAATCAAAAACAAAACATCGATAAACTTAAACATAAAAGATCTGCTAGCATTATGCGTACTGATTCTAAAGACTTACCATAGTTTCTATCTTTCTAATTTTTTCCATTAAAGAAACTTCCATTGGACATTCTTATGCCAGCGATGATCTGTCTGATGATTCAGAAAGCAAATGAAATTTAATAATGCTCTTTTTCTTCTATAATTTTATGTAATTACTTAAGAATTTCTTATAGTTTATGTATGTAACAGTTTCTAAACAAATATATAATTTTTTCAGTTGATCGAACTAAAAATGTTTTTATGCTGTTTTTAAACACTGACACAAAATAACTTATGAAAAACTGTGGAATTTTAATGTCCATAAATGATGTTTTTTTAGTGTCAAAATAAAGCAGCTTATCGCTACTTCTATAATTTGTTTAATTTTTCCATGTAACAAAGAAGTACCTCAACATACTACCTATTGATTTTATATAAACTCCGAGGAAAACAGCGGTAAGTCCAAAAACCCTTTAAATTAGTGCAAATTTGAGGAAAATACTAAAAAAATATTAATCAGTTAGAAAGACTATTAAAAAACCATACTTATTCAATTTAAATAAAATTCAAAACCCTCATCTAAGATTATGCAGAATTTTTTGAACTTTAAAATCGCTCTCCTGCAAAATGACAAAAAGTGAGTTACTGCAGTCTTAATTGGAGCAGTCGGAATGATTGTCATCACACTGACTTTACTGAGAGAGAGAATGCGACATCTGTGGGGTTATTTATTGGGGTTACTTATTTGGTGTCACCACGAATGATGTCATCATCTCGCGTGCAGTCACTGCAATCAACTTTCTGCGCCGCCGTTCCGCTTTTTGTCTGCCAGCTGTGTTTGTCTTTCAGCTTCGTAACAGCGACGAACCCATCATCTAGCAGTGCTGACATCCGCTGTTGCACCATGGTACACATTTTTCGGTCTTTCATGAATGCGAATGGGCATTTCACCTTCTACAGTCAAGAATCAATCACAGAACTGTCTATTACGAACATCGACGACGGCCATTTTGCAAGCGACTGCAGTGCTGCCACCTGTTGACGCAAAAAAATACAATTGCAGATGATTGTAGAAGAAGGTTTGAAGAATAGCTTCATATTAAAAAATTTCACTTTACTAACTTTATTTAAGTAGAAAAAAATAGGACGCATTACTTTTTGATTGAATCTAGAAATAAAGTACTCTTATTCACTCCACAACGAACCTGTCATCTTGAAAACGGATTGTAAAGATCTTAGGATTTACCTTGATAACAAACTTATATTTAAAAAACATATCGACTCATCACCAAAAAAAGAATTATTAAATTTGGTTCACCAGTTCATTTTTATTTATATTTTAGATATTCACTACTACTCCTGAAATTAAATTTCCCGCAAATATATCAACATCGTTTTCACGGCAACGATTTGATTTCTGACGTTAGCAATCACTCGCTTTTGTTAGCGACAGACAACGTATAATAAATATAAAATATTAATACTTATAATTTCATAGAGCCAGAGCTACCATTATATACAGCTTATATTACTGTCATATAATTTAGCTTTCTATTGGTGAAAGAAATTTTAAAATCGCTTTATTGGTTTATGCGTGAAAGCGTAACAAAAAAACACACGCAGTTTCGCGTTTATAATATTAGTATAGATATAGATACTATCTATCTTGTAATCAATTCTGTAAATTATAAATTTTTCTTTCATTTTCGAACAAAATTTCCCGACACGCAAAAGCGACGTTCTTGATTCGTGCCATTATCATGCCGTACGAAGAATGTTCGTAACAAACTAAAGTGTACTTGTGCATGCTACCTTATGGACGTATTGTACTAAGGTATAACATACCATTAGTGCCGGCATCCAATACTGCGGTCTTACCTACCCTTATACTGTGCATGTTATTGTTGGCTGCGATGAAGTAACTTGGGAAGATCGGTTAAAATTTTTATTGAGAAAATTAATTGGTTTTTTGGTCTTGCCATGGAATACATCAACTTGATGATTATTATACAAAACATCTTAAGGCTATCTAAAGAAGAGTTATATATACTCGTATCTAGTGTTTTCGATATTTCGTTCAACAGCACCATTCCTCTTGTCATGCTTTGTTGTGCCAGTACATCTGTTCTGCCGTATGGTATTTTGAACAAGTCGTGTCGACGACCACGGTTGAGATTTTCAGGCACATATAAGCCACAGCATTCCAAGAGGAATGGGCTATCAATACAGTTATGGATTATGTTAAAACTAAGAATTGTAAGATTTGCATAACGACTAGTCTCTAAGCTAAATCTATCTGTTGCCTAGAGTAACTCCATGAGGTGCAAGAACCCCGGATAAGTTTCACGCGTCCGCATGGAACTTATCCGCATGGACTTATTATGCAAAATTCAAAAAGTTACAGGGTGTTGAAGTGAAGGGTCTAACAAATGGCGCGCCCTGGTTGACACGATTGCAACCCTCCTAGTAATAAAAAAAATTAATTCTTAATCCAAACAAATACGGCTATGCCCCGAACCAAAGAAAAGTTTTAAAAAAAAATCCCCAAATTGGCGGCTGTCTGTAATAAAAAAGACATTTTTTACCAGTTTTTTTTAACTTTCCAAATTTAAAAAAAAAAAGTAAAAATTGAAATTTTGTTAAAGTTTTAGTTAGCGCGATAGAGTTATGTATAGAGAGGCTCAAACCAAATTTCAAGTAAATCGGTTTAGAAGAACTTGAGATATCGTGTCAACCGTCTCGAAAAAAGGAGTGTTGAGAAAAATACGTTTAAAGTTTTGTTCTACTTAGATCCTGGTTAGATTCCGTCGAAACCGCGATATTAAAATGGTTATAACTTTTAAAATAATGCTTATTTCGAAAAATCCTTTTAAGGAGATATTTTTGAATACTTCGGAAATGTGAAGAGAATTTTTTATTTTATTTTCTAGACTAGAATACTGCCTTAAATTAAATTTTGCTATAAATACCTCTAGTACTACGTATGTAAGATTTTGATATCAGTTTCTCACTGTTCCTTTATATTCCGGCGTGGTTATTGGAACCAGTTCCACGAATTACAGTATACTTTATTTATTACGAGCTGGTATTACAGTATACTTTAGAATAGTTGTAGATTTCACTTGTTTCCGTAATCCGGCGAGGTTATTGGAATCAGTTCCACGCCGGATTACGGAGACAAGTGAAATCTACAACTATCCTAAAGTATACTGTAATACCAGCTCGTAGTAGAGTGGAGCTGGCAACATGGTATCGCTTCCAAGTACATAAGCACACATTTCACCACTATCAATTACACATCTGCCCTGATGATGGACGCTGTAACGCTGTCCGAAACGTTGGCTAAAGAAGGAGGTAACGCAACACGGCATAACACCCCAAAAACAAACAACGAAAATACTTTTGGCAGTGAAAAACTAAAAAAAAATATTGGTGAAAGTCAATCTAAAAACACAAAAATCAGAAAAAGATTCAGATAGATCTAGATGTGACCGTATTTTTTCTGTTTTCAAATTTTCGAATGAGTTTTGCTAATATTGTCATTATTTCATTTTCAAAAAAATATAAAAACTTTCCTTTATTTTAATACATATTTCTTATATCTATTTGTAACATAATAATCCGAAACAGTTTTTCAATCCGCTTTCAAAAAGAGTATGTAATTTTGGAATGCGTTCAAAAACAGCGAAGCTATTGGAAAATTTATGGCAACCGAGAATATTTCTAAGTGGCTGATGAATCCAAAACAACTTTTCAAGTAGCTTGATTACAATCTCAGGGAAATGTGTGTATTTTGTTTTTAAATAGCCTAGTTCTCACAACAAAAACATTTTAAGGTTGTCAGAGACATTGTAAAAGCTGGATAGATTTTTCAGTGGAGCTGGTAACAGAGGAGCGGGAGATAGGTTTTGTTTTGTTTTGTGTGTGTTCGACAATTTTCACTGAGTTTCGAACATGACTATACTCACAAAATGCAATTCTCCCATTCCCATAGATAGAACGTAGACTGTTCCAAATGCATACCCCTTCAGAATTCGGGTGAATTTTGTCAGTAGGTAAAAATACTTCCGTTTTCCATTAAAAACCAAATAAATGGAATATTTGTTATACTATCTGAAAACTAAAAACTGTTTTCGGATGGTGATAAAATATGCTGTCAAATTGTATTATTACAAATAACTAAGTAGTTTTTAAAATGCAAAAATTCTTTATGCAAACTTTAGAAGTGTTTTTAAGCTGCTCACTTAACGTTTTTCTAAATAAAATTACTTATAACGAAAAAAATTAAATCACATATGTTTTATTAGAAAAATTAATAATAAACGTTATTGTCACCTCACGTTTCTGTCGTTTTATGTAAAAATTATTATTGAAAAATTCACAATTTTTTTCAAATTGCGTCGGAAACTTTGGTTTCATAAAGGTGTACATTTTAATAATGTCGTGGTTAATTTTCAAATTTATATATATAGCGAGTTATTTTCTCTTTCCAATGCCGTTTAGATCATACTTGTCATTATGATAGTAAGGGAGACACCATGATTGCTATGAGACCCGTGTGAGCTGGGACAAATATAGTATCCTGTGATTAAACGAGATTTACGATGAATAATAAATAATTCGTTTGTTCATCACATTGATGCATCCTGGTTCCCTGGCATTTCCATCATCCAAGCATATTACTCCACGGAAAATATCTCTCCGCCAAATAATGCAGAGGATTAATGTATAATTTACACGGCCACCCCTCGAAGCCCGTTTGGCCCGCGTTAGCAAACACCTCTAGTGTTAATTAGGAAAGTTTGAGGTGGCTCCGCTAGTCGCGTTCCACCCTGCCAGACCTCCTGACCACCTGCCCACCTGGCCACCTATCCCCCTGGCCACCCTACTGAACGTATTCAGCCATCTGCCCACCATGGCCCCATGGCACCCCTGCTGAACCGACCCATCTTCTGCGCCGATTAAATTTTAAAACATCTCTAGAGGGGTGGTGTTTTTACATGTTTTGTACTTGCAAGGTTATTGGGGGTAGCGAAATAACAGATTTTCGGCTTTATAAAAATTAAGGTTAGAACTTAAATTGGCAACTTTCAACATTCTAATGCTATTCATCATTGCTTTCAGCATTCTATGCTATTAAAAGCCTGTTCTTACATTTCCTTATAATATTTTTAGCGTGCTGTTCTACTAGTAGTTCTTTCTACCTTTTTAATACCAAGTAAAATTTCACAAAAAGTGGTATTTTACATTTATTTAAATTTTATATTAAACCATTTATTGGATAACCAAAATCTCTACTACTGTATAGGCCACACCAAATAGTTGCTACGTTTGGTAACTTAACAGGGTTCATGGAGCGAGGTTATTTCGGGTCTTGGTGGCGGATGTGTCGGTCCTTTCACTCCTGGACACACTCACTACTAGATTCCTACCCATCCTCATATCTTTTTCTTACCAGAACTTCCTTTCCTAAAAAGACCCTCCCCACAGACCAGACAGACCATGCACATACTAAAACGTCACAGAGAATTTTTTTAAACTGAAAAAAATACCAGTTTCACCAGGAGACAGACATCGAGAGATGACACAAGAGTGCTTGACAATTCAGTTAACAATGAATAGGGTTCAAAAATTACAGTTAATTGTCCACAATCAAATTAATGACGGGGATTTTCACTTTAAATTCACGGCCTCAAAAACGCTACTTCAAAGTGTGCTGAAAACTATTTTCCTTGGCCTCTTTTAACAATTAAAACCGAATTCAAATCCCGGCGCGCGCAGATAAAAAAAATGTTTATTTATGTTTTCACAATTTAATCATTTAAAATAATGTAAGGCGCGTTCCAGGGTGGAAGATACTCTCAGTATCGCCCTGATGTGAGACCACCATTCAGAATTGAAACGTTGCTTGAAATTGCTTTAGCCGTGTTTGGTGAATAGATCTGAATAGCCAGGTACTTTTCCATCTTCCTCTTCCCCATCTCCTTCCCCTCTACAATTGTCTTAATACCCCAATTGGGGATGACATAATCTCAATGTCTCCAGACGGGAGCAATTGGGACTCTTGTGAGGTATTCAGATAAAAAAAGGTAAAAATCTAATTTTACTCTTATATTTATATTTGATTTTAAATCTTCCGTAAACGTACACCCGTTAACTAATCACCACCATATTTCATTTGATCTGCAATAAAGTTGTTAGCAAGTTGAAAAGTCTCCAGTTACAGAGTCGGCAATATTTTACAAGTAAAGTTACCCGGACAACAGGAGAGATACGGGGTGACAATAATAATTCACAAGCCGGGTCAAAGTTGAGGCATCAAACACCCCCTCGTGACAAAAGGTTGCAGGTTGCACCGCAAAACAAAATGGAGAAGATACTGTAGCCATCTCTCGTAAGAGTGCATTAGTCCTGCAGTTTCAGAAGTAATGGTCATTTGGACTTGCAGTGAGGTAAAGTAAAAGGCAATAAAGACGACTTATAAGTCTATAAAGTTTATGGGTACCGGTTTTTATATTTATTTGTCTTCGTTTTCAACCATAAATATACCAAACCACCCACTTTTCAACTGTAAAATGTTCTAAGTATTTTTCTTGGTTCCAACGCCTTTTTATTGTACGTGTTTTATTACGAATAAGTATCTCAATACAAGTTTCTTCTTTTATTTACTTTGCGTACTTTAATTAGGAACTGCAGTGCGTTTAGTATTTTTCTTGGTTCCTACGCCTTTTTATTGTACGTGTTTTATTACGAATAAGTATCTCAATACAAGTTTCTTCTTTGATTTACTTTGCGTACTTTAATTAGGAACTGCAGTGCGTTTAGTATTTTTCTTGGTTCCTACGCCTTTTTTTTGTACGTGTTTTATTACGAATAAGTATCTCAATACAAGTTTCTTCTTTTATTTACTTTGCGTACTTTAATTAGGAACTGCAGTGCGTTTAGTTTTTTTCTTGGTTCCTACGCCTTTTTATTGTACGTGTTTTATTACGAATAAGTATCTCAATACACGTTTTTGCTTTTATTTACTTTACGTGCTTTAATTAGGAACAGCAGTGCGTTTAGTATTTTTCGCATCATTCTATAAAATATTTTTATTTTGGTGATCCGACTTTGGTGAATCGATTTCGCCTATCTATCTGAATAAAGAAAACATTTTCAAAATCAAAAATCAGTGATTGATAATAAATAAATGTTTTTGTGGTAGGTACTTGTAAAATTATACGTGTAGTTGTTGCTGGCGTCCCACAGGGATCGGTTCTGTCTCCGACTTTTTTTGTTGCACATCAACGACCTTTTGTCATAATTCATTGTTACGCGGATGATAGTCCATGATGGCTTTTTGTTTGACAAGCCCCCAAAGGGCACACAAACTCCAATAGCTCGGAGGGCTTTGAAGCAAAGAATGGACGGTTACCTCGAGAGTGTTTTCTCTTGGGGTAAGAATAACCTGGACGAATTCAATGTTTCAAAGACCCAATCATGTCTGATTACGTCTAAAAGGGATCAAAATGCAAATATAGTCTCCTTCAACGGGAGCAATCTTCCGAACAGACACTCCATTGATATGCTCGGTGTAACTATAAGTGACCTGCTCAGGTATGGGGGCTCCATCGAAGCCAGAGCCTCTCAAAAACTGGGCGTACAGTACAGGGCCCGCTGATACTTTGATAGTTCACAACTGCTAACCCTGTACAAATCGCCCTGTACAAAGTGCGCCCCACGGTCGAATTTGGCAGCCACCTCTGGTCTGGAGCTCCAAAATACTTGAAAAATACCCTCGATTCTGTGCAGAAACGGGCGGTCCGTTAGATAGATTCTCTCTAACGGACCGCCTGGATTGTAATCTTTAGAACACAGGCGTGGGTGGGAATGCTATTCATGTTCTTCCGGTATTTCAATGGAAGATGCTTTGAGGAACTAGCGTCATTGATCCCTTTGGAATCGGTGTATAGTCGGGAGACACGCCAAACGCGCGCCCAACATATGTACACGGTTGACATTTGTCACATGAGAACGGGTGGCTTCTTCGACTCGTTCTTGAATTCAAGAGCTCGGCTATGGAACGATTTGCCGGCTTCTGTGTTTCCTCTCTCCTACAACATGGGTTTCTTCAAGACCAATGTTCATTCCTTCCCCTCCTCAAAAAGACCTTCCACAGGTGAGCAGCATCCCAGATGACATAGGCCCTGAGGGAAATTATTTTTCCCAGGGCCTCCTGTATGGAGTTAATGTAAAAAAAAAAGTTTCAACATCCTTCAATAAATGTCGTTAGTATAGATAGGTATATGTAGTTTTTACATGTCCATTAAGTAGTATCTTGAAAAGGATCGAAGAGGATCGCCTGTCATCGTTCGTGTCTAATGCACGAACGGCTACGTAAATAGCCGATTGTTTATTATAGATCGCTGGGATCCCAAAATTATTTGAGCACCTGTGTAGTTCCAGAATAAATTGAGCCTCTTGTAGTACGGACGTCTGATCCAATTATATATTCAATGTAAATCACATAATAACGTAAATAAAACAACTTTTAATCTCGACGAACTTTGATATTCATTCGAGTTTTTTCTAACATATCTCAAGTAATCTCAATCACAGAGAGAACTTTACATTCATCGTCGAATGATTTTTGCGAGCTCTGCTTGGAAACATAGTCCTTGATTTTTATTTATAAAAAAAGGGGATTTGAATTTTCGACAACGAATTTTCGTAGAAGTTATTCTTTAACCATGTGCTACTAACCATATCTTTTAATATTGCATATATTTCCATCACTTTCAATTCAACAGTTTCATTTTAATTTCAAATTAAAGTTTTTTTAATGAATTCCGTGTAATGGTAATCACCTATTGCGCATCTTTCATCTTAAACATCTTATATAAACTTTATTGTTGGCGTTTAGCCATAAATGAATTGTTAGTCATGAATGACTATTCCATAAATCAAAATATCAATTTTATTTCAACAATTTATTACTAAACTCCAAATTGAACTGCTCCGAACTCCCCCAACTTATAAACCTACACGTACCCACAAGAACAACACGATACAATACTCTGTTCTACTGCAGTATACATAAGCGCAACTTTATTACCCATTCCCTGATACAGTAGTTGCACACCATGGGAAAACAATATTTAGGAGGTATTAATGTTAACTTGAGTTTAAATGTTAACTTGGGGGATTTTGTGAATGATATTAAAAACCTATTCCAACCCTTTTATTACGACTTTTGTTGTCTTTTTGTGAACCTATCTGATCACCGTAATTTTTATATATATATTTTTTTCATGTTAAAGTAATACTGCGAATATTTATTTAAAAGCCCTGCCCTCTTGGAGTAAAATATATAAATAAAATATGCCAAAAAGCGTCCCATAATCGTCCACCCAAAATTTCTAAGAAAACCTTCGCCAAAACATTTTGAGAAAAAAATAATATCGGGCATCGTCAATCGAGCTTAACGCCGAGGTCAACAGGGATATTATCACCCTTTCGCTTTAATCCCTTTTCTCGCAAAACAAACAAAAAACCCTCCCTTACATCGATCCATAAGATTCATAAAATATAATGGGATGTTTTAATAAACCAAATACGGATCAAAATGTGTACCTATTTTTAGAAATAACAGTGTTTAAGAAAGCGGGGAGATATTTCCTTGAGATTTAACATTGTGAAACAATCTTGCATTAAAACAAGAAATAATATCAGTACAGGATAGAGTAGTGCAAAAGTAGGTACCACAAAGTTTTGTAACTTCGATGGTAGTAAAAAGTTCAGATGACACATGCAGTAAGTTCTGAATTAATGTGCCAAAATTTATTTCCCTTTTGAACTAATTTTAGAAACTTCATATTTTGTAATTTAATTTAAATGGAATTTGTTTATTCTTTGCCATTGTTGACGATTTTTGTTTTATGCCTCATGTGGAGAATAGACGTTTAATTTTAATCGTTGTCCGAAGGAAAACGTCAGCATTAATTTGCCGCTTATTGCATCGTTTCGCAATGTTCTACCAAATCTTTTAAAATACGGCAACAACAATTATTGGGTATAATAAATATAATTTAAAATTATATGTAGATAGCTACTTTGTTCTGTCGTCTACTTTTACGATAAATTATGATTGCTGTATCAATGAGTGTAGGTTTGTAGTTTAAAAAAATATTCAATTAAAAATAATCTTATTTTTACCCACGTTAAAGGTGATACGACTTAGAGACGTACTGAAGTTTAAAGATGTATATTTGGCATATTTTCATACCTAAACGTTTGAAGATAGTTGAAATATTAGTTAGGGGTTCTGTACTTTAAAATAAACCCAAAACATTTATAAATAATATATAATAATTTAAGAAAATACAAAATTCTGTAAAACTCTTACAAATCAACTACAAAATATTAAGTTTGTTATAATAAAAAATAATGTTTAATTTTATGTCTAAATCGTATTCTTTTTATATGCCATAAAGATTTAAATGTTAATCAGTCGTTATACATAAAAAAAAATAATAACTTTTTTTTGTTCACTAAATCATATTTATACGAACAAGTGCGAAAGTTATACAAACGATAATCATACGTCTTTCGGATGTAAAGTATGTGTGTAGTTACCGAGGTGACAGAGCCGCTCTGTGCAAGTTCTGCTCGGCAACTGAGCAAACTGAGACAGACAGCGCGTTACGTTGCGAAAAAAAACACAACAATTCTTGTGTTTCGCTTACGCCGCAAAGACGTATATTATCTTTTAGGGTTAAATTTACTTTGAAGAGTCGGTATGTTATCAGGTTTCATGTTTTATTATTGTGTTTTATTCAACATAATCAATCTTCCTTATTCATAACGATTTTTATATTTTTATTGAAATCAAGATCATGGTTACATCTTCATGATTTTTTTTAATAAAATATCTTAATGAAAGTAGTTGTATAACGCGTATAATTTTTTTTCTAAAAATTGCCCTCAACAACACCGGCCACAAACAACGCTTTCTCGAAACACATCTTCGAATCTTTAATAATTTTTTAGAGGTGACTAGACACTTTTATAAAGACAGTTATAAATAAATTCAATCAAGTACCTATTTACATTTTTTTGTATCTGAGAATTTTCGCGTTATTTTTATGACGTCTGATGCTTTTTAGGCTCTTTGTGTTTCGTCAGCAAGGTCGAGATTTACTAGAATACTCGCAAAACACTATTGTAGTAAACGATCGTATTGTTTTATTCACTTTGAATTCACACAATTCTGCACCGAGATGGGCGGGTTTTTTTGGCGGATCTGTTAATAGACAATGAACTAGAGATATTTGCTTTTCCAAAAATTATTCCAAATACACATTGTTGCGTGATTTTAATTGAATGAAAATAATCTACTTTTAAACCAATCTATACATACAAAAATCAAATTGTGTTTGGGGATTAGTGATTAATGTATTGCTATACTAAGCATAAGAAATGTTTGAAACTTTCAAAATACCTTCTTAAAACCCCCGTTAAGGTTTTTGGATTATTTCAACCTCATGACAATACATCTGAAAAGTTTTTCAATCATGAAAAAAAATTATTGCGAAACTGTCAAAAATTTGAGAATGACATTTTGCAAAACAATGATTGTCAAATTAGAATTCAATTGTCAAAACTCTTTAAATTAACCCTAGAAAGATAATCTTATTTTTTTAATATTGAAAAGATAAACATGCGCCTGAGAGGCGCATAGTTTAAAAAGCCAATTTATTTACAAAATGAAACAATTTTACTTTATTTTTATAACTTCAATCGAGTACCATATTTTTTTTAAAGTAAATAAAACACAAATACATATATTAATTTTTTAATTTTAAGGAAATATGTAAGGTTTTACAAAAAGTAACAAAAATTAGAGGTATTAATGGTCGTAACTATATATAAGGATATATATTTTTAAATAGTTAACATTTTTAGTATTTTGTCTTACTTACTAACTACGTATAACGTACGTGTCTTAATTACGACAGTTGTTACACAGACATAAAAGTTACACAGAAGATAAACATGCGCCTCTCGAGGGCAACGCGTTGTCATAGCAACAAAACTGTGGTACTCTGCGGTCGTCCCTCGGCAGTGTCAACCGACGACTGAATTGGCTCGGAAACACGACTTTGTACGCATCAGTTAAAAAAAGACAGCGAAATATCGGTTTCGCGGGCGCCTCTGAGGCGCACGTTATCTTTCTAGGGTTAATGACTTACTTACATAATAATTTGGATCGAATCACTTATTAAAGATATTTTAAATAGCTATATATGTTTTTTTTTTAATGTTAGGTACCAAATTTGAGTGATTGTTCTTATATAATAAAAAAATTAATATTTATAATATATGAAAAATGAAAATTTGAATTAAAAAAAATTGTTATAGGTGGCACGCGAGCTGATGGAAAAGTGAATGTACTGGGAACGAATATATGGATAGCGGGAGAGGTATTGGCGGGATAAAGGAACGTGAGAGGGGAGAGGGAAGGCGGAGAAGGTGAAAAGGGACGCATGAGGGGAACGGGGACGCACAGGAAAGGACATGCAGGGAGAAACAATTTATTTCTTTGAATATGGCGTTGCAACGCATGCCGAGAACTAGCTAATATTTTATAAAGATAATCAACGTGTTTTAAAACCGATGTTTTTTATAATAAAAATTTAAATGACATTTATTTTATAATAATAGTTTAGTTTATAATAATAATTAGTATAGAACATATTATATCGGGATGTTCTATATTAGCGCCTTCCGAGTTTACGTTTAGGCACAATCAGGTTTTAAAAATAATTCACCAAAGTTTGGTAATTAAACATAACTTGATTGACTGCCGCAATGTAGTACCATATTATGAATACGAACCAAATTCGTTTTTAGAAAATGAATTTTATAAAATATATTATAATAAAACTATACTAATAGACAGAACGATTCGTCATAATAGACCCGATATAATTTTACATGACAAAATTTTAAAAATAACTTATATCATTGATATCGCTTTCCAAATTCCTGTAATATTAAAAAATCTATTATTGAAAAAAATAGAAAATATACAGATTTAGGAAATGAGATTATAAAAATTTGGCATTCTCGGACTATAAAAATATTACCATTTGTTTTTTCGGCTACTGGCATTATACCTAGCTCTCTAATTCAAAATTTAGGCTTGTTAGATTTGTCAAAGAATCTTTATATAAAAATGCAAAAATTAGTCATACTAAACACATGTAGGATTACGAAAGATTTTTTAAATATTTATATTGAGGGATCAGTAGGATTTATCGGTCCACTTATCGAGCCGAACCCTCTGATATGAAAATATCTGGAGTCTGTGAAGTATTTTCCCATTTGGTCTCGGGTAGGTTGACGTGTTGTTCTTCTATAGTTTTTTTTTATTTATTATACTTATACAATGCAATTAAATCGCTTAGATTGACTAGATGATCAGTGGAAAAGTGTGTGGAAGGGTTAAGTTTTTCCTGTGGGGAAGATTTAATCCGGACATAAAGTCTAGGGAACAATTTAAAATCCAAATGAAGAAACAGTTGGTTTTGAAAATTGTTGATAAGTTTTTGTAAATTATAGTAATCTAAACAGAGGTTGTTATCATTGAAGAAGAAGATAATATTTATAATCTAAATGAAAATATGAAAGAAAACAAGACACAGAAAAATAGAAAAAGACAATGGTCGCAACTGGGACTCGAACCCAGACCTCTCGTCTAACCGGTTAGACGAGAGGTCTGGGTTCGAGTCCCAGTTGTGACCATTGTCTTTTTCTATTTTTCTGTGTCTTGTTTTCTTTCATATTTTCATTTAGATTATAAGTGTTATCTTCTTCTTCAATGATATATTACGTTGATGGAAATAACCTTCAAAAGTTACAAAAAGAGAGTTTTTTTCATAAAAAATTAGAGTTTGTTATTTTCATTTAATGGAGATATTAATACTGGTTGCTTAGATTGAGATTTCATGGTAGTTTATTGGCTTTTTTATAATAAAAATGATAAAACATTATCGTACTCCAAAGAAAATGTTTACCCATTTTAAATAACAACAAAAATGTTACGAAAACTGATTATATTGTACATACTACAGATGTATTTTTTCTTTGTTTTTAGTGATTATGCATCGAAAAATACGTTACATAATACATGTTCTTCCCGAGCAGAATTAAATAAGGGAGATTTTATGTCTTGTTTCTTTGTCCGGTATTTTGAACAACAACTTGGGCGCCAAAAACTTGCCCCGCCTTTCGTCGTTACACTTTTTTTATATACATATCGCGCAATAATCGAGTCTTGCTGATGTAAGAGCGAGAGAGGATACTACAACCTTTTTTTGTGAAGAATACAGAAGTCTCCCAACTGCCCCCAACTGATCGGAGCCAGTGGGTATTTCCAAGAGGCTGAAGGGATTCGGGAGGGAAAGGAGATGGGGCGGAAAGAGGAGATCTGGTTATCAAACACGAATAAAGCCAATGTAAGCAAAGTTCGACATCCAGAATGGTGTTATTTCACTAGATTTATATTAATAGTATTTTTGACTCCAGAGGTATTGCATTTCGACATAAAATGGATAATGATATAAAATGGTTTTTTTTAAGATAGCGTCTCAACCTGAACAATTGAATTAAGACTTAAGAGTTTTTTTTTAATTTTTAAAATCGATTATTTTATAATCTGAAGCGTGATTTTAATTCAATGGAATATGGTGCCTAAATGAAATTAAAAATAAAACATATTTACAGATATCTTTATTACAAGTATCCATAATAAAAACATTTATTCTACGGTTCAAACTATATCAGAAAATCGCAAACGGTAGGTAAATGTTGCTACAACATCATTTGTTCAGCTTTTCCTACTGAAATTTCTACAATACAGCAACGAGCTTATAAAAATTTCTATAAAATGTCGTAAAGAAATAAAAAATGACATTTTTCGTCCCTTATTTTTTTGTTGCATATTAAAATAGTATATATATATTTGGATGTTTCACAGAAGTAAGTTAATTATAGAAATCACAGAATTGTATAAAAGAAACGCATTATATCAAATCTATAAAGAATATTTTATCAAAAAAATTCACCCATCAGATAGCATAAACAATAGATATAAAACTAATGGCTTTGTCCTTGAAATTGGATAATAATATATTGTACCCTTAATTAACCCCTACAATCTGTAATATCTAATAAAAAAATGTATTATTGTTATTGTTTTTCGATAACTATTTTTATTTCTGTATTGTATTCCTTTGTCAAAAAATGTTTGTTTATTTATTTCTATGTCTTTGATCATTGTATACATACTTATTAGAACATTATTTTTTTTAGCACGTAAATAAATACTCCTCCCATAAACACGAGCTCCTAGAGCTCAACTTATGGAGTAGTAGAATCATAAAATGAATTATTATGTAAACCAAAGTAATCATTTGTAAAGTGTTTAATCAAGAGTTAAAATAAAATAAATAAAAAAATAAAAAATAAATAAATAAAATAAAAAAAATTTAAAAATTAAAAAAGGTGAAATAAATAGTATCAATTTCTATTGTTTACGATACAATAGCTCGTTTCACCTGAATAAATAAAAAAAAATAATATCGCTTATTTTAGTTCTTTAATCCAAACGTGTTGACTATAAAATGCTTATGCTACAAAATCATTGTTCGAACGCGTCTGCAAATCTTACAATGCCCAAGAATTAATATTTCCCCTTGTACCCTTGAAATGTGAAAATCAAATTAATCTTACAATATTCTCAAATCCTTATGGTTTATTAACAATTTTTTTTTTTAATTTTCTGCTGTAAATCTTCATATATAAAAATCTCGCGTCACGATGTTTGTTCGAGATAAACTCCGAAACTACTTATCCGATTTTGATGAAACTTAGCTTGATGTGTGTAATTTGGTCCAACTTAAAAGATAGAATAGTTTTTATCTCGATTATTGACCTCAATATTTATTTTTGCGAATTAAATGTTAATTAATTGTTAGTTAAAGGACAATGCTTTGCAATTATTTGTAAGCTTTAGTTTCGAGCAAATGACGGTGTGAGTTATTTTATCGAAACAATACTTGGTTTTCTAGGTTCGGTAACCAACCAGTAGATAGCGTTATGTTTTGATTTCACGTCACAGCAACGCGTGGCCGACTTATATAGTATACAGTATACTACATAATAATATAACTTTTGATATCTACGTGCTTCCCAATCGGTAACCATTACAAAATGAAACTCTAAGGACGGGTTGTTTCAAAAAATTTGATGGATTCATCAAATATTTGAAGTTAATTTTCATGTTCTGCGTAAGTTCTATTCAAGTTCTGTGATGATTTCAGTTTTGCGAATCAACTGGTCTATAATGATGTAATATTAGAACTTGAATAAAACTTACGCAGAACGTGAAAATTAACTTTAAATATTTGATGAATCCATCAAATTTTTTGAAACAACCCGTCCTTAGTCTCCTAAGTAAACTTATATATAAAAAAGTGTGCTAAAGTAGACATTTTCGTCGATAATTAATGCGTATTTCTTGCCTCTCAGTATTTATCATTTGAGTTAAGTATAAAATAATTTCTTCATTTTGAATTTATATAGGTAGATAATTTCGCATCGTATGATTCAATAGGTTTTTATAATTTTGTGTGCCTTTATCTTAATATATATATTTCTTCTGTCCGTGTGTATGTCACTGAACTCCTCCTAAACGGCTGGACCGATTTTGATGAAATTTTTTGTGTGGGTTCAAGGGGATTCGAGAATGGTTTAGATTCACAATTTGGTCCACTGGAAAATGTTATTTTAATTATTTATTTTTATTTTTAAGGAGTTGTTGATTTTGGAATGTTCTACATTGGATCCGGCAGACTGCGCTAACATCGCAGTATCGAATATTCAATATTATTCTATTTTAATTTTAGTTTTTCCCGACAGTTGTGTACAGGACCAACGTCTGTCGGGTCCGCTATAAATAAATAAAATAAATTGTGGAACATTACAGAACACTCTTGAATGTTGTCCTGAGCGAAGCCGGGTAACCCAGCTAGTCATCCTATATTTTCTGAGTTTTTTACAACTGGATTGTTCTCACTTAAGTGTTAACATCTGTAAGAACCTAATATAAATAAATTAAAATAAATCTCAAAGTAGGTAACTATGAACACACATTAAAAAAATCCATTATGACTTGTGATTTATTAATTGCGTTAGAACAGTTTTTATTATGAAATTAAGCATTTGTTTGGGGCTTAAATTTTTTATTAGAATATCTTCTTTTGTTAATTCATCGTTTAGTTGTCTTTTTCCTATTTCTGCATATTTGGCGCTACCCCGGGTAATCAATGTCACAATTTACCCTTTTGTCCCATTCTCGTTTACGAAATGTGACTCTATTGCCAACTTATTATCCTCTTTAGAATTTTCCTAACGGAGACAAATAGACCAGGGATGGTTTTCCTCCTACCTCCTTGTCGCGAGGGATTGACAATGAGAAATTTGATTCATTTAAGTACGGAAACGTTGAGAGTTGTTCTGCTTTTAAGTCGGGTTATATTACTGTTTTTCTCAAAGAAATACGCTCGAAAAAATAAAACATATCAAGATTATTCCATTGCACCCTTTGGGTTTTTTTTATGTTAGTCTTCACGTCTACCGGGGGACTAAGAAAAGTTACAATATTTTCACATAAACGATTCTGGGAGGCGGGTATGGGTGCTGCCGCCCGGGAACCATTTATTGAAAAACCCCTGCCATAGGTCACCCCAAGTGGCTCGCTACGACTGATGACTTTGCAGGGATGCCGGGTTCTTAGGATGAGGTTTGCTTAGGTCTTGGTGGCGAATGCGCATGCTCACCTACTGCGTGGTGAGACTGGTTGAGGGAGACCTAATTTAGATCTCTTCACCTTCGTCTTGCAACGCATCGCCTTGCACAGGGACGGATTCATACGTTACTCACTTAGTTAGTTAGTTAGTCACCCCTGAACACATTGAGCCCCAGATTCCTACCCACCCCTCATACCTTATTCCTTCCTAGAACTTCCAATCCTTAATTTTCCTAAAAAAACCATCCTCAAAGATGACACAGGACTTTTTCTCAGGGCCTCCTATGAAAAATCTAGTAAGTACCTATGTAAAAGTGATAATGAATAAATTTTGTTTATTTTTGTCGCTATTTTCCTTTCGTAAAGAAGGTATTTCAAAAAAATCTTTGTATTGAAAGTTTTAAATTTTTGTTTTTATAACTACACGTATCACCGTAGATTATGGAACTAAGGAAGATTGGGATATTGACCTTTATAAGTATGAAAATTGGGACATTAACCTTTATAAGTATGAACATTGGGACATTAACCTTTATAAGTATGAACATTGGGGCATTAACCTTTATAAGAATGAACACTGGGACATTATCTTTATAAGTGTGAATATTGAGACATTTACCTTTATAAGTATGAACATTGGGATATTAACCTTTATAAGTTTGTACCCGTGCGGAAAAAAAGGGACACTAATATCTTTCACCCATATACTGCAATTGGTGGCGCCCGTCGTTTGTGTGGGTCTACACCAGCGTTGCCAACTCTACGTCTGTTTGCGTAGATCTACGTATTTTAGGCCTTTCCTGCACATCTACAAAATTCAGTCCCAGAATCTGCGTATTTTCCACCAAATTGTACAATACTCGGTTTCATACAAAGTTTGCGCCACATAAGAAAAGTGGCTTAAAAACACAAGGTACCTATCCCATTTCGCCCCATCTCGCCCCATCCCATTTCCAATACCCATTTGGCCCCCTCCGTTGTGGTAAAAATATTTCTATACTATATTACTGTATTTATTCAGTTTCACCTAACCCGACTTCTTTATTTCGATACATCTACGAACTTTTTGTTGCAAATCGGCTAAATCTACGTAATTTTCTAGTCAGGCCTACGTCTTTTTCAAAATCCGAGTTAGCAACACTGGCCTATACACCAAACTCCAAAATTTCATTCGCTTCGCTCCGCTTTAATAGTCCGTGCAGTTTGGTCAAAGCTCGGTGACAGACGGCACGCTTCCATGTTTATTTGTTTAGTTTATCTGCGGGTATCACCAACTGCAGGTGTAATGGTTATTCTTGACGAAAGGGGTTCTAGCAACTAAATATAAAGTTTATGTTATTTTTATCGTTAAGCAGTATTTTTGAAAGCATCGTTTGACCCTTTTGACGGTAATGTATTTATTTATCACGTCGGTTGTCACCTAAATGCAGTTGTTAAATTGGTTATTCTTAACAAAAAAGGTTCAAGCTAAAAACTATGATAGTAAAGATATTTTTATAGTCGAATATAAAGTAAGTTTGTTTAGTCAGTCGTGAAACCTTTTTGATATACTGCTTCTGTATTATTTATTAGGTCAGGTGTCGAACTTTATGCAGGTGTTAAATAATTATTGTCATCAAAGGCGGTAAGGATAGGTTGTGTATTAAGTCCATTTTAAGGATGTTTCTCAAAAAAAAAAAAAAAAACTGATTTGGTTGAATGAAGAAGTACAGATGTTTTGAGTATAAAATTTGTAAAAAAAAAAAATAAATTGGTTCTGTTTTGGGGATTGGAAGATTTGATGGAATATTAGTTAAATATAGCCATTAAAAATACTATAATTACCACAATGCATTTCTTCGAATGATAAATTAATATACTCTCCACTTAGGCCTGCAATAACAGATGATTATGAATATACTCTCCTCTCAGGCCTGGAATAACAGATGATTACGAATATACTCTCCCTTCAGGCCTGGAATGGTAGATGATTACGAATATACTCTCCCCTCAGGCCTGGAATGTTAGATGATTATGAATATACACTCCCCGCAGGTCTGGAATAACAGATGATTATGAATATACTCTCCCCTCAGGCCTGGAATAACAGATGATTATGAATATACTCTCCCCTCAGGCCTGGAATAACAGATGATTATGAATATACTCTCCCCTGAGGCCTGGAATAACAGATGATTATGAATATACTTTCCCCTCAGGCCTGGAATAACAGATGATTATGAATATACTCTCCCCTCAGGCCTGGAATAACAGGTGATTATGAATATACTCTCCCCTCAGGCCTGGAATGACAGACGATTATTAATATTAACTCTTCTCAGGCTTCTGAAATATTCTGTCAGAATCCACTATGCAATAAAATCAAAACAAATAAAATATTTACAAAAATATCCAAAAACTATTCAAGTTTTAAATGAACACAAATTAAAATCAAAATTATGACTTTTTTTAAGCACGGGATGCCAATTTTTTTTTTAACAAATCACCAAATTTTTAGGTCAATTTTCACGTTCTGTGTTAGTTCTAAAGTTCTATTAGAGGCCAGTTTCTTCATTAAACTGAAATAACTACAGAACCTGAATAAAACTTTCATGTTAAAGTGTGTTAAAATAAAAATTGAATTTAAAAAAATTGATGAATTGTTAAATTTTTTTGCAAGGCAAGAACGCAAGGCAAGAACTTTTCCTAAGGCACGAACGGAACAGTCGGATAATAAAAAAGTTAATGACATCGACAAAAAGACATTTTAAAGTTTATAATTTATTATTAATAATCTTGCACTTTCTTATGTATGTGGGTTCTTACATTCTGTTTTGTGTTCTGATAAATCAGTTTTAGTTAATAAACTCATATTATCGTTAAAATTGAAAATAAGGTTCCGTTCATGTTTTAATTTTAAATCTTACCAATTGTCGTCAAATGAAATTATTAATGCGTGCGTCACTAAAATTTCTGACCTTTTGCCGAACGAACTTGAGCATATATTTTTGAAAAGCACAAAAAAAATAGTATGCTGGTTAGAAAATGGATTCTAAGAAAAAAATGAATCAAGAGCATCGAATACTATTTTGAGAGGCATCAGAAGATATTGAAAGGTGTCGAAATCATTTATGAATTTCAGTAGAGCGATTTGATGATCTGTTATCTAAAATTCAAGATAAAATTCCAAAACAGGAGACAGTTATGCGAGCAGCTAAACCGGCAAAAACAAAAATATAAATAACATTGAGAAGTGTTTAAATTAACTCAATGACATGAGTATCTAGTAATAAATTTTATCTTGGTCTTCTGGTAGAGAAATTTTTCCACAACTTTTAAAATCGTTCTGAGTAAATATTTCACAAAGGCTAATACTGCGTTTATATTTTCAAACATTAGCGCGAGCCAACCCTCAAATTATGAGAAAGGAATGAAGCAACCGCAGGCGACATCTCGTGCCGTTTGCAGTTACTTCATTCTATTCCCAAAATGCGTGGTTCGACTCGCAGTTTCAGCTCGCCTGTGCACACGCAGCCTGAAGCATCGTCCGACTGAAAAGGATGGCAAATTAAATTCACGTTTTCACCTGTTCTACAGGCTAACAGATCGATTCGACCTTAAAAAAGATTCTACTCGTTTTTTTTTTAAATTCAATTCACTTTACAGAAGTTCTTTTAAGGGTAGAATCCAAACGGGTGATATGATTTTATTCATTCGTAAATAGGCACCTCCAGAGGATTGCAATATTGCAACCAAGGGTTACTCTATAGATGTATTGATACAAAAGCTTCGATTTGTATTCAACGCTTTAAAAAATTATTGAAATATTTTCTCAAAAAATATGTAATTTATTTCTCGTTGGTTGTTGAGAATTGTAAGCCACTGGAAAAACCTTTTTTTTTCGGAATTCGAATTCAGTAAAATTCTTTTTATGCCTTTTGAAATTCGTCAACCGATATCTATTTAGAGTGTCCAGTCGATTCAGTGGCTGGCTGGACGGCAAATTCTGACATAAATTCAATATAAATATGCTTTTTCAATTATTTGTTATTGCGCAAATCAAGCAAATAATTGCAATGCATTTTGCACTGATGAATATTTGATTATCATTTTTGATTATTCCTCTAATGTATGTGTTTACCCAAATTTATTGGTGAAAACAAAACAATTTACAAACGTTTTTCACAGAGAATCTACGATTTAAAAAACTTAAGTTTTCACTAATAGTCTAGGAGACGTACGAGGTAAACCCTACGTCATCGAGTACACGGATGAAACTACTTTGTAGTGATAATGGACATTTAGAAAGCCTTAAAAAAGCTGGTCTGCCGGTGCGCCTCTTGGCAGGAGCCGCGCAGTCATGGAAATAGTGAGCGATTTTTTTCGAAAAAATTACGTCATCGAGTACACGAACGGGAATGATTGCATATATATGATAAAGGTCGATTAGTAAATGAAAAAAAAGCAGGTCTGCCAACCGGCAGCTTGGCACGTTCGCAGGCAGCCGGCGTCAAAGTGGGATAAAAAATAGTAAATTTTACGTCATCGAGTACACGAATGAAACCAACAAATAACTGTAGTCTAGATCATCCCATTGAAGAATTTTTTGGTCTGCCGACCAGCAGCCTGGCAGGTTTTTGTGTACGATTTTTTTAAGTATTTTTACCATTTTAAAATTATTTTCAATATCTTCATTATTATTTTTATTTCATTATGGTTTTAAAAACTAAGAATGCCATATTTTCAAAAAATAAGTGAGAATGATAAAAAAAAATAATTTGAGGGTACCGATTGTACCCATCGGTCTGGCGAGCCTTTCGACGCCAAACAACTCACAAAACCTGCCGCGGTGCCCCTCACCGCTGTTGCGTGCCCATTTTATTGTACAAATTTATAATTTTAATAGTCCTTTTAAAATTGCCTAATAGACCATAGTGGTTGGAAGTTCGAAAAACCACCGCACCGTCGCCGTAAGAGCTGCGTTCGTCCGGAAAACGACGGAAATTTCCGAACCTCGTCCGTTTCATATCGGTTTCGCGTGCCCAGTTGCATCGAATACAAGATCGAAACCAACAAAAAACTGTAGTCTAGATTATCTCATTTATGATTTCTTTTTTCTGCCGACCAGCAGCCTGGCAGTTTTTTGTGTAAGATTTTTTAAAGTTTCTAAATTTAAAAAAAATTATTTTCATTTTTTTATTATTATTTTTATTTCACTATATTTAAAAAAACTTATAATGCCATATTTTTAAAAAATAAGTGATAATGATAAAAATAAAATTAAATTGATAGTTTCGAGTGTACTCAACGGTCGGCGAGCCTTTCAACGCCAAATAACTTACGAAACTGGCCGCGGAGCCCTTTGGCGCTATCGCGTGCGTATACTATAATACAGAAATAAAATAATAATAGTCCTTGTAAGTTTGCCCAACTATTTATAGTGGTTGAAAGTCCGAACAACTGCCACGATGCTGCGCTGTAAGAACTGCGTTCGTTCGGGAAAGACGGAAATTGCCGAACCCCGTCGGTTCCGAATCGCTGTCGCGTGCCCAGTCGTAGGACGTATGACGAGATTAGTTGAGATAAATCTCTGGCAATGAGGAGAATTGAATATAATTTCGGCTAAAAATGGTGTTTTATGCAAACAATTGTATTGATTACCTGATTAAAAACCTTTACATTGAAATGAATGCTAGAAATCCAATAAACTTCACTAATGAACGTTTTAACCAGCTTCCGAAATGATAAGAATTAGCAGGTTTAAGCACTGGAGCTGTTGCCTTATACCTGAATCAAGAATAAACTTTGGATATCATGTGAATTGATAAAAAAATCACTAGATTGAAAAGATTTATAAGGAATAATACTTGAGCGCAATTCAAAAAAGTATTTAAATTAAAAAATAAACATTTACAAACTTTAAAAAATCGTACACAAAAAATTGCCAGGCTGCTGGTCGGCAGACTAAAAAAGTCGTGAATGGAATGATCTAGACTTCAGTTTTTCGTTGGTTTCGATCTTGTATTCGATGCAGCTGGGCACGCGAAACCGATATGAAACGGACGAGGTTCGGAAATTTCCGTCGTTTTCCGGACGAACGCAGCTCTTACGACAACGGTGTGGTGGTTTTTAGAATATCCAACTACTATGGACTATTAGGCAATCTTTAAGGGAGTATTATTATTGTACATTTTTGTAATAAAATGAGCACGCGACAGAGGTGAGGGGCACCGCGGCAGGTTTTGTAAGTTATTTGGCGTTGAAAGGCTCGCCGACCGTTGAGTACACTCGAAACTATCAATTTAATTTTAATTTTTATCATTATCACTTATTTTTTAAAAATATGGCATTATAAGTTTTTTAAAATATAGTGAAATAAAAATAATAATAAAAAAATTAAAATAATTTTTTTTTAATTTTTTAAAATTTAGAAACTTTAAAAAATCGTACACAAAAAACTGCCAGGCTGCTGGTCGGCAGACAAAAGAAATCATAAATGAGATGATCTAGACTACGGTTTTTTGTTGGTTTCGATCTTGTATTCGATGCAGCTGGGCACGCGAAACCGATATGAAACGGATGAGGTTCGGAAATTTCCGTCGTTTTCCGGACGAACGCAGCTCTTACGGCGACGGTGCTGTGGTTTTTCGAACTTCCAACCACTATGGTCTATTACGCAATTTTAAAAGGACTATTATTATTATAAATTTGTACAATAAAATGGGCACGCAACAGCGGTGAGGGGCACCGCGGCAGGTTTTGTGAGTTGTTTGGCGTCGAAAGGCTCGCCAGACCGATGGGTACACTCGGTACCCTCAAATATTTTTTTTTTATCATTCTCACTTATTTTTTGAAAATATGGCATTCTTAGTTTTTAAAACCATAATGAAATAAAAATAATAATGAAGATATTGAAAATAATTTTAAAATGGTAAAAATACTTAAAAAAATCGTACACAAAAACCTGCCAGGCTGCTGGTCGGCAGACCAAAAAATTCTTCAATGGGATGATCTAGACTACAGTTATTCGTTGGTTTCATTCGTGTACTCGATGACGTAAAATTTACTATTTTTTATCCCATTTTGACGCCGGCTGCCTGCGAACGTGCCAGGCTGCCGGTTGGCAGACCTGCTTTTTTTTCATTTACTAATCGACCTTTATCATATGCAATCATTCCCGTTCGTGTACTCGATGACGTAATTTTTTCGAAAAAAATCGCTCACTATTTCCATGACTGCGCTGCTCCTGCCAAGAGGCGCACCGGCAGACCAGCTTTTTTAAGGCTTTCTAAATGTCCATTATCACTACAAAGTAGTTTCATCCGTGTACTCGATGACGTAGGGTTTACCTCGTACGTCTCCTAGACTATTAAGTATTTTACTTATCACTTCTTATAAATGGTTATTTATGATACCTACGTATATTTTTTTCGCTTTTTTTATTTATTTTGGGTTTTCATAAACGCGATACACGTCGAAAAATAAGAAGGCAAAATAGGAGTAGGTCTTTAGTATGTAGATACACAAACCAGTTAAATATTTAAAAAAAAAAGAAACTAAAACCTAAAGAAATACATATCAGATACATTAAAATCTTTTTATTTGAAAAAATTATTAATTTTGAGTTTTGGGATAGTTTTGAATATTATAATAATAATGAAACTTTTTTTTCTTAATATATCTTTAACTTATTACGCACCTTAATATTTGACTAGATACCATTGGAAAGGGTCATAACTCAGCTGTGCAACATAGTTAGGATGTTAATATGGTAAACCAAGATGGGAGGAAACTAAATAAAGTAATAATTCGATCTAGTTTCTGAGTCTCGACCTTACAATACTTCTGTCTCTGGGAACAAATGCTGTTTTATAATATAAGTCGTTTTATAATTATATATCATTATTCAAAGTCTGCTCAAATTGAATCCTAGAGCCAGAAATTACCTCTTCCAGCCGCCATGAGTGTTGCTGCTGGCCTCAATACAATCGATGTATTTATGTCGATATTTTAACAGGAAGCCGGAATACGATGTTTCAACTCGTTACACATTCTGGACCCGGAATGCAGCTGGTTTTCAGCAGTGCCTCTAATATTTGCATTAATAATATATATGTAACAAGTCAAAAATCGATAAATAAATGTTTCAATTGATCACAAAATCACTGTCATAGATACTAAAATATCATTTTCAATAGGCACTTCTAAATAAATTCTATTGATAATGTTATTGTGCGGCTGACTGTGCCCTTAGCAACGATTCACTGCAGAGCTTCTTGAAGCACTACGACGATGTCGATATTCGAATAAACATTGGTATTATTTATCATTATTGAAAAGATCTGTACAGGTGGTGAATTATGTTAATACTTTGTGTTATTTTATTTTTTGATTGTATTTTTATTATTTTAGGAAAAAACGTATAAAATTATAATGAGTAGTAAATAGTATGCAAGGCTTTATACATTATTACAGGGATCGGTAATGTGACTTATCTATTGACGTATTAAATATCTAGTGAGTACAGGCCAAGGAATAATTTGACGTAAAGATAAACGACATACATAAAACAAAAAAAGTTTAGTGTATGTGTATATGTGGGTGTGTGTGTGTGTGTGGAAAACGTGTATGTGTAAATACATATATGTCTGATATGTTACGGTTAACTAATTTTTGTAATCAACGCGTCGTTAATCTACAAGTATTGTTTTTTTTTATTTTCAATGACTGCTAAAACTTCAAATCAAAAAAACTGGTAAAGCCACCCAGCAGAGAGGTTTAATATAGTTATTCCAATACCTACACCGATCATTGTTAGTTGGTACATATCTACCCACTTCCAAACTTTCTTACAGTCCCCGAAGAAACTTTAAATCAGATAAAAAACAGAATAATTCCGCGGTTTCAAGGACACAACAAATTTAACATGAAAGATTGTCTTTTACCGTGAAATTGTACATTCTTTACTTGACTTATCTTCTAACCAAGATTATCTTCTTCCGTAAAATTTTCGAAAGAGAAATGATTTTAATTTGTAAGAGCCTACATACATACTTTATACGACGTTTGATATAAGACAATAACCCAACTAACGTTCAGTGCCTAGAGACGTAATGTCTTTGTTGAATGTCTTCTGTTGTTTTTCGTTTTTTCTGCTACTGTAGGTAATAAAATAGTTACAATTAAAAATAGTAAGCAGAATTAATAAAAATACACAAGCATCAATCATCAGAAGCTCATTTAACGATGACGATGACTATATATGGTAACTGGACTTGCAAAAAAGCATCGTGTAAAAAGCGAGTTAAAGATGGAACATTTTTCTGGGAGTTTTTTCAAAGTTTTATACTAAAATTCACTTCTAATTCTCACACTTGAGGGAATGCGATTCAACTTTGGGGCGCACTGTCTTCTTTTATTATCGATTTTTATTATAATAAATCTTTTATTATAATAAATCTTTTATTATAATAAATCTTTTATTATTCTTATTTTAAATCGATGATTTAAAATATTCAATAGGGGAATAAGGGAATTAGGTAATGAGGAAATGAGGTAACGACTGAATGAAGGAACAAGGGAACGAGGAAACAGTGAATGAGGGAATGGTGTGGTAGGGGAATGGGGGAATGGAAGATGGGAAAATGGGGGTACGTGGGGATGGTGGGGTAGAGGAATAGAGTAATGGAGGAATGGGGAAATAGGGGTACGTGGGAATGGTGGGATACGGGAATAGGTAAATGGAGGAATGAGGAAATGGTGGGGTAAGTAAATGGGGGTTAAGGGAATGGAGAAATGGGGTAACGCGGAAACGGTGGAGTATGGAAATGGGATAATGAAGCATTGGGAAAGTAGACGTACGCGGGAGGGGAGGGTAGGGGATTGGGGTAAAAGGAGAAATGGGGCAATGGAAGAATGTAGAAATGAATGAATGATGAAAAAAGAAAATGAGGAAACGAGGGAATAAAAGAATGAGGGAATGCGGGAATAATGAAATGAAAGAAAGAGGGGCTTTATTAATATAAATAAATGTTTGCAATAATTTAAATGAATCTCGGAAACAAAAGTAAATACTTGCAATACACATTTTGTTATTTCCTTGTTTTTGTTATTTTTTTTTTCTTCCGGAATATGTAATATTTTTTAAACTCTAGCCATTTTTATTATTTAGAGATAAATAAATACAAAAATTGCATTTTACTAGCGGCTAACAGCTCAAATTGTAGTCGTCAGAATCGTGAGCGCACACTGGAAAAACGAGTGTCGCCATTTCAGAAAAAAAATTCCGATGTATTCAATATTGCCAATATCAGATCTACGACGATAAAGAATATATATTAAACATTGATTGTTATCATTGCTGAAAAGATTTTTCAATGATAAAAGAAAACTAAGCTATATGAAAACGCTCATACCCGTCATGGCCCATGTAATAAATTAATCGCTCGAAAATACGCGGAGATTCACAAACATCGTAGTCTTACGAAACAGTACGCGTAGCCGTCCATTATATTCATGCATCCGCGTCCAGCTACCAACATTTGAGATTTTTATGGTCCATTCACGAGCCAAGATTCCATTATGCCTTGCGCCATATTATAAATTCAGATGCATTATGTTAAGCCGGGAACTAAAAACAATGATTTGTGGCGCAGACGATACATGCACGCCAACCACTGCACCGCTGGGCGAGTAGTGTACGTGTCTTCCCGAATACATGCCAGATATGGCACAGGCCACAAAACACAGAACAGCGAAACCCAAAGAAAGAATTACAGCGATTCGATTCGCTTGGTCGTGACATGTCTCCTCAGGCGTCCCGGACTTATTGTATCGCACTTTCGCATTGCACAGCTTCATTGATTTGTTTATTATCACCAAACACATAACGTCGCCTTAGTTCTTAATTGTCTAAACGACCATTTTAGTTTTTGTTCAATCTCTACCTAAAAATTAAAAATAAAGTATAAAAACTGATTGTTAACCACTTAACTAAGAATTATCTAAACAAATGAGATCTTTACCTTTACGGAAATGGCTTTATCTTAAACACCTACCATAATTTTTCATTGAAATAATGAAAGAAAACCTTCTCCTTTCAAATTTTCAAATGTTGGTTGGACAATTTAGAACTAAGGTGACAATAAATGAAATGTAAATATGCATTTTATTCAAGGTAGCAATATATTATAAGAGGCGTCCAGACAACAGAATGATCTCAGTTCAACACTTCTTTGAAAAGTCATTAAGAGTGATGAATAGATTACGTTAGGTTAGGTTATGGGCTATTACTCAATATTTTTTTGTAGCTTTCAATTACTTTTCAAAGAAGTGTTGAGTTGAGTTGTTTCTGAGTTGGTATGGAACCATTATAAGAATATTAATAAAGAGAGATTTTTTTATGTGACACCTGACAAAAGGGCATTTCTGTATGGTGTAAGGGTAAGGAAACTATGTCGCCACCTGGTTGGGAAGCATTATGAGACGAATTGAGAAGAGGCTGTAGGAAAGGGATTAGCATAAGCTAGCTGATTTGCACAAAAAAGAGTCGAAATAAAGACTCGTTCTCACGAAACCAACATCATGAACGGGAGTTCTTTTTTTTTGCATGAGCTCCACACAGGAGGCCCTGAGGAAAATAATTTCCCTCAGGGCCTATGTCATCCTTGGGGATGCTGTGTGGAGGGTTTTTTTTAAGGAAAAAGGGGAAAGGAGAGTTCTGGGAAAGAAAAGGATTTAAGGGGTGGGTAGGAATCTGGGGTTCAGTGAGTCCTGGTCATCCGCCTCCAAGACCTAGACAAACCTCACTCCATGAACCCGGGCACCCCTGTTAATTCACCAAACGTAGCGAACCACTTGGAGTGACCTATGGCGGAGGCGTTGGTTATCCAATAAAGTTTCCCGGGGCGGCGGTACCCATTTCCGCCTCCCAAATGGAGGTTCTGCTCTTGTCTATTAAAATACCTGTAAAACAGACTTAGGATGCTGTCTGGAGGACTGTTAAAAACGGATTGTCAATCAGACGGACCACAGAATCATCATCTGCACAGAGTCGTGTAGGTTTATAAAAAAATTTGGGGCTCCAGCCCAGAGGTGGCTGCCAAATTCAAGTGTTCGGCGTACTCCGCACTTTAGAGGGATGGATTCAAACGTCCGTCACTCCTGGACACATTGACTCCCCAATTCCTACCCCCCTCGTACCTTTTTCCCATTAACATAACTTCCCATTCTTCCATTCTTAATTTCCCTAAAAGTACCCTGCACACAGCATTCCCAAAGATGACATAGGCCCCGTGAGGAATTGTTTTCCTCAAAGCCTACTGTGTGGAGCTAATGTTAAAAAAAAAAATCTACAGCACTTACATAATTCTACTATCTAAATAAAAATTGCAAACATAATACATTGTTTATTGTTATTATGTTTTTATCACAGAAAACTTTCAAATTAGCAGCGTTCAAAAATTGAATCCAGATTTTAATAAACAACACAGAATTAGTTCAGCAGCACCTGCGAGCAGTGCTCTTTTTTCAAGTCGTGATGAAAAATGATTTATTGAATATTTCCAATTATTTTCGTCAAAGGGAAACAAAATAGAGAAAAATCGACGGAGACTAAAATTAAAATTTACCGGGCAGAGAAAACAGCAGACAGTTTTTCCAGAAAACTCGAGAAAAGCAATTTATTTGGAAATCAATATTCTGTACGGCTTCTCTTAAAAAATACCCGGTCTCGATATATCAAACAGTACGTAAATAATGGATTTTTGTTCAATGTAGTAAATATGACTTACGTATGTTATTTTATAATAAAATGCATTCAGGTTTAACGATATTATTAGTGGAAATTTGAACTGATAAAAATCTGGACCGGGTTTTGAAAACTTGCTGCGAAATTGTAATACCTACATATTTTAAATTTGTTCGTATTCTAAATAATAAAGTTATTTCTGTTTGTGGCAGGAGGGATTGGATTTTTACACAAAATATTTATTTTTAGATTGCTGAAATTTTGCACACAAAGTAGGTGAGATTTCTGAAAACCGTCCCATCCCAATTTCTTTTGATTTCAGTTTATGTTGATGCTTTTTGAACTTGTAGGAGGTTCTGAGGAAAACAATTTCTCCCGAAACCTACGTCATCTTTGGAGATGCTGTGTGGAGGATCTTTTAGAGAAAAAAAGGTGAAAATGTTCTGGGAAGGAAAAGGTGTGAGGGGTGGGGCTTCTGGATTTTAGTGTGTCCAGGAGTCACGGGCTTATGAATCCATTACTCCCAAAGCGGTGCAAGGCGATGGGTTGAGAGAGTCTAGTCTAGTCCCTCCCGACTCGGTACACCACGCAGTAGGTAGGCAAACGCATCGGCTGCCAAGACCTAGTAAAACCTCATCCCATGATTCCGGGCACTACTGCAAAGTTAACAAACGTAGCGCAAAACACTTAGGGTGACGTACGGTGTTGGTTATCCAATAAATGGTTTCCAAGGCGGCGGCTTCCGTACTCGCCTCCCATATTCTTAAAAATTACCGTCTATATCAGATTTCGACAAACTGTGCATAATTGAGCCCGGCATCAGCTATGTTTTATACATATATATATATATATATATATATATAAAACATAGCTGATGTCCCCGGCGTTGCCCGGGCTTTAAGCGGAATTCTTAGAATTAAGATGGAGACAATGATGATCTTCTTATTTTCAACATCAAGTGTACAAAATTTCATCAAGATGTATCAAAATCCGATTTAAGGGGTGGGAAAAGATTAAGGGTCCTTAAGTTTGTCAACTTAAAAAGTTTTATGTTAAGTCATTATGATAAACGTTAGCTTAAAATCATTTTCAAAGCCGTATTGTAAAATTGCAATATTATGTACGAACTTTCTTCTTCTTCTGGCGCTAACAATATAAATATTAAAAAAGAGTATAAAATAATTTGTAAAATGTGTAGAATTTAATATGAAGGTATTTAAAATCCTCAAATTGTCTCGACTCGCAGCAATAACTTACTTCTATGTTAGCTGTTTGTACCTTCACCTATTGAGTTTGTTTAATGCTTTGTTTTTAATGTTGTAATGTTATCTGGCAATACCGAAATTGCTTATTTTTAAATGTAAATACCTAATGAGTTGTCAATCTCTAATTTTAAATCACGGTTGCAAATATATATGTATGTCGCAGTTTTAAGTCAGTAGTAATAAGTCTTAGTCGTAAATCACTAGTTATGTAAGTCACTAGTTATAATTTTAGATCTTAGTTGTGAGTCTATCGTATTAATTTTATTTTTATGTTTATATTACTGCGCCCTTGAGATGATTTTTCATGAAAATGGCGCTTTATAAATAAGCCAAAAATCATTATTATTATTAACTTCCTTGACAAACTTAAAGACCAAAAGCTTAAACTCAACAAAGTTCAAAACTGAACAAAGCTCAAAGCTCAACAAACTCAAGGCTGAAAGCACAAAGCTTAAAGCTCAAGGTTCAAAGCTCAAAGCTTAAAGCTCGAAGCTCAAAACTTAAAGCCCAATGCTTAAAACTCGAAGCACAGAGCTCAAAGTTCAAAGCCTAATGCTTTGCTCAAAATTCAAAATCGACACTTAAATTTTAATGCTTGAAGTTCAAAACAAAACGTCATCCAACATTATCGTCGTTCAGCCTCCCACTCAATGAGCGATTTAAAAGTCATTCATAGTTCCTCGCAGTATCGCACTGGTGAATAGCCTCCGTTCGGGATCGAAACGTTGCGTGACCAGATCACATAAATTACTTTTCTTACTATAAAACCTGAAAAAAAATAATACTAGTAATAATACCACCAAATAAAACAAGGCATTTTCATATAATAGTTTAGGCATTACCCTTTTATTGCTTTAGTTAATCTAATGAAATTTAAAGACGATTTATTTCAATTTTGTAAGGCAGTACATTGAACCCCTGTCAATTAAACCCAAAGAAAACCACTTCAATAGAATAAGGACATTAGATTTGCTAGGGCTTTTCCAACCCTCAGTTTTCCTACGAGTGAAGAGCTGTGCAGAGAAGAATAGTCCTTACCGTTGAAGGTTCTCGATGGGTAATGGTATCTCTAGTGGATTTCTAAAGTCCAATCAACAAGAGAGATATTTATTTTTGATTTGATTTCATCTTTCGTACAGTTTCATGCTAATAACTAAATTTATTTGTAGTATAAATATAAATTTAGTATGGAGGTAGACATTAATAACACAATCAATTAATCAATACATTTTCTCATTATTTACAAACATTTTCATAAAATAAATTTACACATTATTATTTTTGATAAGAATTTCGTTCTCTTTTTAAATGTTTTTGTCACATCCGATTTAAGTACATAGATCAAGGGTGGAGAACTTGAGGCCCGCGGGTCGCATGCGGCCCAGTAAACTATATGAAATACACACATTTTTTAATAGAAATAGAGCTAATCTTTATGAAATACGCACATTTTTCAAACTACTCGTGCGCCACCTATTGTAAAATTTATTTAAACAATTTTTTTATTCACAATGTAACTATAAATATCCAGCAGCTGTGGAATCATCGAAAAAAACCATCCCCATGCTTCCAGATAAGCTTGAAATTCGAATTGCACACCAAATACTGCAAAATTCGAAAGAAAACCATTTGCTTGATCTGTGTGTTACTTTTATTTATACTTGTGGACTCTTATGCAGAATCACTCTGTTTGAAATGATGATAAATGATGGTAAATAAAGAATTCAGTTGTGCTCTAAACGTGATGTAAAATTTGAGATGCGAACACCTTATATATCATTTTTTTCATGTCGAAAATACCCCCCCCCCCCCCCCCCCCTCCAGCCTGAAAAATCTTAGTGCGTCCCGCGGGTGGTACTACAATAGTTCAAATGGCCTGATGGTAAAAAGGTCCCCCACCCCTGACATAGATAGTCATTGATACGATATTCAGGCAAAATATGTTATAGTCTTTAACAAGCTACTTTCGAGGTAGTTTTAGAAACCACCTCTAGTCGAGAGCTCCTAGGCACTTAAAACAAACTCTTGCGAAAAACAGTACTCCCATTGATAGCTTATTCGTCGATTGCAGTTGATTGCAGTTCAACTTTGAAAATGTTGAGCTTTTTCTAGTGGTGTTTAAAAACAACCCTTTGCAGGGCAATCTTCGAAAATGGATACATTTTATGTACTCACCTACAATAGGGGCACTTCACGAGAGACACTATGAAACAGGACCCTTATGTTATAAATAATTCTTTCCCTGGGAATGCGCAAACAGTACAAACTTGTCCAACGCGAGTGTAGTTGGAGCGAATGGCGGTGGATTATGTTTGTACAAGAAACACGTGGAAGCTTGTATTGATTAAATAAGTTTTTTGTTCAAAGCGTAAAATGAATATATCCGCTTCGTTTCTAGGAACGTTTCCTTCCTTCGCCTGCTGCAATACGTTAGTTTCTCTTTAAATTCAAGTCTCGTCTTGCTTAGACAATATCCACATGGGGAATATTTACATATTGCGAGCATACAAACTTGGCAGTCTTCTTCTCATCCCCTTCCCCATCTCCTTTCCAAGAAATACTATTAAAATTCGAAGCATAAATCACCCGTGTCGTTCTTCCTTATAAAAAGCATTAGATTTCTAAAACTGTTACCTAATATCGAAGCGTAGAAAATGTATACATTTTTTCTGTTAAACTTTGGGGGAAATCAGGGTTTAGAAAATAAGGTAATATGGTAAAATAGAGCTTTTAAATCCGTTCTCTTTGGAAAATAGAAATATCAACTCGACATTGTATAAAATGTATTATTTTCAATACGTTGTCTTTCAAGCAAGTGCATTCATTTGTCTCTCAAAATATCTTTATATTGAATTTTTAATAAATTAAATCCGTCTTAAATTTAATATTTTACACTTGTAAAATGTGTCTTTGATACGGTATTTCGAAAAGTAAGTTTTCATTTATGACAATATTACTGTAGATACATGGTGTATAGGGGTGCATGGCATACTGAGTTAAAAAGGTTTTTTTTAATCCTCCAGGATAATGTAGAAAGGGTTATCTTATGTAAGAACCTAACTCTTTCAGAAGCTAACTATTTAAGGCTCCGTAAAAAGCGAAGAAGAAGATTACTGAAGATGGTTTGAAAGGGAGTTAAGTTAGTACGAAAGTTAGAGAGAACGCGCTAATATCAAAAACGACCATTAATAGACATGAGCCACTGTTTTTTCTCTGGACAAATTTCTCAAGTACCATTAAAAAACACTGAATTTTCTCATACTATGTTTTTTGTTTTTATTAAAAAGAAAGACACACATTCCCGGGTTACGAATAACCTAATAATATTTGAAAATCTCTTACTATCATCACAGTAAGCGGAAAATGTTGCTTGTGTCGTGAAAGAGGACTTAGCAAGCCGAGGAATCGAATATGCCACGGTTGGGTGGGACCCAAACGCGACGCGAACTTAGCCACTGACCGGTCGTTGTCGTTCTGTTAATATAACAGAACTACGAGTTTTTCGTAATTTTTGGAGCATGCTTTGCATTTTTTTCTATTGAGGGAATTTGATATATTTATCAACTCGGCTAATGAATAGACATTTTCTTTTATGTTGGAGTTATACAAATTAAACTTAATTCAATAAGCTCTACAAATTTACTTAAATTTATTATATTTCTAATTAATTTGATAAAAAAATAATTGATTATTTAATTAATTAATAACAAATTAAAACTTATTATTAAATTAAATTAAACAAATAAATAGTTAACATCAAAAAACAATTTTTTTTTTCATTTTATTTCCTATTTATTTTTGTAAGAGCACATAATTTGTGTCCAAAGAAAGTATTTTATGTATTCAAAGGGATTACGTAAACGTATTAACGAAAAGCTCGAGATTTTGTTATACAAAGCCGAGTGATCAATGATTATTTTTATTTAAATACATCCTACAAGATTAAGTTCAAAAGAATAGTAAATATGGTAGAAATCATATCATTAAATCAAGCCTATTAAATATTGAACACAAAAAGCTTAGGTTAAGTCCATGTGACCTTTGTAAAGGGGAGTGGTGCTTGGATATTTCCGGAAATGATTCTGAATAGAAGTCGAATATAAAGCTCATTTACGAAATCGGGAAGGGAAGGCAGAAGAGAGATGGAGTCTGCGGAGGAATCAATTCTTCTCATTTCAATTCTGATTAAGGTATTCACGGTTGGATGTTAATCTGAGACAAAATCAGCTGAAAGGATATTAATCACGAAAAAGATACCCATTTTCAAAGAAGATCCTTTCGTTCCCAAGATATAACGATCCAGTTCTCGGTACCAAGTTATATTTTTGCCTGCTCACCTCTGAAGAAATGGTAAAATACGGCGTTTGAAATTTTAATGCGGAAATAAAAATGAAATTGTTATTAAATATGGGCGGCAGCTGTTTGTTTTTCCCGTGGCTGAATAATATTTTTCATTTTACTAACAATCCGCGGAGTGTTGATTTTGGCTTATGTTTCAATAAATTCTAGAGTGAAGCTGTTTTTTTTAATAACATAGGAAGAGTAAAATCTTAAGGTTTGGAGAATTATTCGGAATATTTCATTACCATAATAATCAATTAAAATATTTAATATTTAATTAAATGGAGACAAAAAAAGAGAAACTCATTCGAAAATCTGGAAACAGAAAAATCGGAAAATGATATTGGCACCTCTGGGACTCGAAACCAGGACCTTTCGCTTTCCGGGCAAATGCGCTTTTTTGTGACGAAAATACTTCAAACTTAAGTATTTTCGTCGCGAAAAACGCGCGCGGATTTTTTTAATGATTTTATTTGAACTAAAATTAAAATTCTGAAAATTAACTTTCGTAGATAATTTATTTTACTGTATAATTTTTTATTTTTGTTTGAAAATGTGTCAAAATTTATTTATTTATTTATTTCTATGTATTACAGTATTTACCTATATTGATTATATTCTTTGAAATATATGTTTTAAAATGGAACACTTTTTTTGAAAATCAATAAAATGACCAACAGTACAATTACATTAAGTAATTTTTACAAAATTTAAGACATGTCTTTACTAGATAAAATAACTATCTTTTGAAATCAATTTATATTTTTTTATAGAAAAAAATCGATACGTTTAGAATTTGATTTAATAATCATATTTTCCGGTAGTGTCTGGTTATTCCATCTTAAGAACTAGCTAGAAATACCAGGCAGAGCAATCTTTTTTACCTTCACAACAGTAGCTAGCAAACTGATTTAAATACATTAAAGTAAACGAACTTTAATCACCATGAAAGTTCGTACGCAATACACGAAAAATTATTTGTTGTTCCAATATGCAAAGTTCCTTCGACTTTTCACGGGTCCTTTGAAATTTCAGAAAACAAACGCTCTTTCTACAGTTTCTAATGCAGCCGCCTCGCCGTTGATATTATGATGTTAACATTAAACATGCTTTGTGCATTGGGATTAAACTAACTTTCTGCAACTTCTTGTGATGTGGTAAACTTTAATATAGTGGGGAAGTTTGGGCGCTAAAGCAAGTGCCTTGAGAAAGCGGTGATGAAAAATAATATAACTTCTTGTTGGTACAGCTGATGTTGTTTACTTGAAGATTGAACGAAATCTTGTTTATTTTGTGAAATTGTGGTACTACATAGCCTTTCAACTAACGTATAGTCTCCGTGTAGCGATCGGCTGTCCCTTTTAAGGGTCCACTATTCGAATTTCGACGATTTCTTACATATCTCCCTTAAACATTTGAAGTTTTTAAGCTCTTAAAAAAATATATGTTATTTTTTAAAGATAAAATATGTAAGATAAGATAATACGTTCCACGCCGAAACGCAAATTATATGAAATACCCTCGATAGAAAAAAATCGCAAAATATGCTCGGAAAATTATTTAAAACAAGTCTATTTCTATTATTTTACTAGTTATATTTGTGAAAAAAAATCACAATGTTTCTTTAAATGATACTTAAGATAAATTTTACGAGATTTTTGCTTTATTTTAAACGAGTCATGTTTTATTAAACTTTTTCGTCATTTTCGCTGCGATTTCATCACTTAAAATATTAGCGCGCTCTGTCCAACACTCGTAATTACACATCTCTCCATCTTCTTCTTTTTCAGCCGAATAGTGCCGCCTTAAGTTAAAGCTTTCGATTTATTTACGATTGTGCCTATTGATTTTAGATTGAAATTTAGGCCGCGCAATTGCTTATCGAGAAGGTTTATCTGATTCATTTTGAATGCCAACCCTTGCAAGGCTGATAGGCCACTCACTACAGATCTGAATATTGTAATATGACTTAAGTTAAATGTCCTTAGTTTCAAACATAATAAAAATTAGAATCTGAATCTGGAATTTCGTAACTGCGGCACTTAATATCTAATCAAGGGATTTTCACAAAATTCATACTGCCAATATCTCGAAACTAACGATATATTATTAACGTCATATAATATGATATTCTGGTCCATCATGAGTTGGCCTGTCGGCCCTCCAATAGATAACGTTAACTTTTTGGACATCCTGTACGATGCATGTTGCACTATAAACTACACGTTACACTCTCCGACAACCAAACGTAAGCTTTTAGACGTGTTGCTTCTACACAAAATAATGCATCCTTTGTGTCGTATACCAAATATTTTAACCTAAATTAACATCAAGAAAGTCAAAATGGAGTGATAGTACGTTTTTTATAAGTTTACCGTGCAAACACAAGATATCTCTCCCCTCTATCACGAACAATAAGATATTTCAACACTTTACATAGTATATGTTAGAACATATATAATGTATCGCAATATTTATAGACCTTAAAAAAGCATTCGACAGCATATCACATCAAAAGTTAATAAATAAATTAAAATCAATAGGAATTAGTGGAAAAGTCTTAGCATGGATAAGTAGTTATGTGTATAAAAGACCTCAACAAGTAAAATTACTCGATCAAGTCAGTGATAATCATAGCGACATCATTCAAAATATAGCGACTTTTTAATACCCCAAGGTACTGTTTTGGACCATTGTTATTTATTATATATGTCAATGATATATTCCAAGTTTCCAAATATGGAGACATTGTCTCTTATGCTGACGATACAGTCCTACTACTAAAAGCGAACACTTGGTCTGAATTACAGAGTAAGGAAACTTACATACATATTAAGATGTTTAAGAGATACTTTAAAAGAAAAATTACTTAGAACCACATACTTCACTTTCTGTCAATCAATTATACAATACGGCATTATAGGATGGGGCGGTACATGTAAAAATCAAACACAAACAATTTACGTATCACAAAAACTAATAATAAAAATAATTTTAAAAAACCCTATTCATATTCGTCAGAGCTTTTATTCAGACAATTTAAGGTCAGAAAATTAAATGCATTATACTTCTACCACGCAACATTATAAATTTATAAAGATGATATTCAAAATAAAGTAGCACCCTTTAAAAATAACAGAAATCTTAGACAAATGTCAATACTTCCAACTCCAAAATGTAAAAAAACAATAGGACAGCAAAATCATAAATATCTCGGTGTTAATTTTTTTAATTCCTTACCAGAAAAAATCAGAAACATGAACACTAATGTAAAAGAATTTAAAACACACGTTAAAAATTATAGTAAAAATATGAAATGAGTAATATCAAATAAAACTATTATGATTACACCCCCCCCCCCTCCCCATACACACAAGCCCTGCTTATTTATGGGGGTATATATATATTATGTAACTAACTATTGTATAGAATCTGTTGGAAATACATGTATTGTATTATTTATGATTAACAAAAAAAATAAAAAAAATGTGTGAGTGGCGCCATCTATAATAAAATGTGTAACATCTTTAAGTAAAATTAAAGAAGTCTATTACAAAAAAGCAACGTGTTTTAATAGTACATGCAACTCTTATACTGAAGTACAAATTTTAATGACCTGATTGAACACTTTACATACATCATCATCATCATCTTCATCCCCTTACCCTATTCGGGTCGGGGACCCATTGCATCGACAAGGCTCCTCCAAACGTCCCTGTCTTGTGCTGACTGTTCGGCCTCCATCCATGGCAGTCCCATCCTCTCCTCACACAGTTTCTGGAGTTCCCTCGACCAGCTGTGTCTCGGGCGGCCCACTGGATCGCACTTAGTATCTTCCTTGGAATTCGGTCATCAGGCATTCTTAGTACATGCCCAAGGCACCTCAGTTGCAATTTTTCTATGAAGAGTAGCAGTGGTTCAATGTTTAGATCGTCTCGGATCGTCGAGTTTCTTGTACGATCCCATTTCTCTCAAGTACCTCACTTCGGCAGCTTGGACTCTAGAGCAATCACATTAATCATAACAAATTGATAATGTGAAAAAGCCCTTTATTTTAAACCGAATCAGTGTGTATCTATTAGCGCAGGTGTCTCTTCTGAAAGCATCCGAGGTCGAAGGGTAAGGTTCTCGACTAGCAATCCAAAGGTTGGAGGTTCAAATCCCGGCGTGTGCAAATAAGTTTTGTTCGATTGATGTGTGTTATTTCACAATCAATCGCTGCACGTTTCAGAGCAGAAGATAATCTTAGTATCCCCTTTAATCTTAGTATAAAACCGCCATTCAGAAATGAAACGTTGCTTGAAATGGCTTTAGCCATGTTTCTTAACCAGATGTGAATAAAGAGAAACTTTTTCCCCTTTCTCTTCTACATCCCCTTCCCCATCCCACAACTTTCAGCCTTACAACATACCATAGAGTATCCACAGTACAGTAAATGAGATATCCGTGTTACAGGGGAGGGAGTCAGCTTAACATGGTGTATGAACCGGTAGAATACCCTCAGTACTAATGAGAAATCTCCTTGTTACAGTGGTGGAGTCACTATAAAATGATGCATGTACCGGTAGAGGATCCACAGTACTAATGAGATGTCTCCTTGTTACAGGAGTGGAGTCAGCCTAAAATGTTGTATGTTCCGGTAGAGGATCCATAGTACTAATGAGATGTCTCCTTGTTACATGAGTGGAGTCGGTCTAAAATGGTGCATGTACCGGTAAAGGATCCACAGTACTAGTGAGATGTCTCCTTGTTACAGGAGTGGAGTCAGTCTAAAATGGTGCATATACCGGTAGAGGATCCACACTATCCACAGTGCTAATGAGATGTCTCCTTCTTACAGGGATGAAGTCAGCCTAAAATGGTGTTTGTACGGTTAGAGGAACCACAATACTAATGAGATGTTTCCTTGTTACAGGGGTGGAGTTAGCCTAGGATGGTGTATGTAGAGGAATCACAGTACTTATGAGATGTTTCCTTGTTACAGGGGTGGAGTCAGCCTAAGATGGTGTATGTGCTGGTGGCGCTGGTACTGTGTGCGGCGGGCGGCCCCGCCGCGGCCAACCCCGAAGCCAAGCGCCTGTACGACGACCTACTGAGCAACTACAACAGGCTGATAAGGCCCGTCGGCAACAACTCGGACCGGCTCACGGTCAAGATGGGACTCAAGCTCAGTCAGCTCATCGACGTGGTAAGTACCAACTGCTTTCCCAACATAGTTTATTTAATGTATTTTAAGCGCTCAGGAGCTCTAGCACGGTGAAATCGATAACTTTACAATACCGGATCGAAAGGCGTAACTTCCGATGATTTTATATCGATGTCTGACATAAATATCATGTCTGATATAAACATCTGATCACTGACCTAAATAAGCATAGGCAGTCCGCGTTTACTTTTTAAAACGAAGCGGGAGTTAATTAGTTAATGGGTTTTAGTCATATTTCAACCACTTTAGTTTCTCAAAGGAATTGGTTGGGTCTTAGTTATTTAAGTCTATAGATCGCGTATACGACTTCTTTCAATTCTAAAAGCTACGTTAGTTGGACTCCTATCATTAGTAAGCCAGTGATTTTGAATAACGAACATTACCCAAATAAATGCGTCTATTGATAGTTAACCGAAAAATATCTGATACTTTGGAGTCCAGAATAAAATTTATCAATCGTTGTTCGAAATATCTCTTACCAATTGTTGACCGTGATCGCATAACTGACAATAGATCACAAATTTGGTCAATATTATAGGGTTTTATCCATCGCAAGACCTCTGGAGGGCTTTAATATACTCTGTCGTAGATTTTTTTTGAGAAACCACAATGAAAATAATAATAACAACGCATAAGAGTCAACGAAATACGGGAAACAGCTATTATTAATGTATAACATAAAATAAATTAAATTGCCTATTTCCACCAAATCAACGTTAATACTCAGAAAAATACATAATTTTTTTTAACAATATTTTTTTTAACTAAATAGAAATAGTTCGTATATTATACGACTTTTTAAGTATGCTAAATTCATATCGTTGTCAAATACATCCACATCATTGAAGAAGATGTTAACACTAATAGTCTAAACGAAAATAAGAAAGGGAAAATAATATTTTTAATTCTGAAATTTGAAAAAAGTGATTGGCAAAAATGATGCTTAAATAAGAGGTCTCATTAGCCGAATTGGTAAGGCGTTTTTTTCATTAGCTCCACTCATGACGTAGAGGAAAATAATTTCCCTCAGGGCCTGTGTCATCTTAGGGGAAGCTATATGGAGGGATTTTTTAATGAAAGGAAGGAGTGGAAGTTCTGGGAAGGAAGTAGGTATGAGGGGTGGGTAAGAATCTGGGGTCAGTGTGGCCAGGAGTGACGGACATAACATACAAGGCGATGGGGTCGAGAGATTCCGGCTGGAGAGGATAAAAGACCTCCTCAAACCAATCTCTCTCGATCCTGCCCACCACACGGCAGGTGGGACGCATCGGCCGCCGATACCTGGACAAATCTCACCCCACAAACCCGGGCATTCCTGCTAAGTCACCAAATATAGAGAACCACTTGAGGTGACCTATGGTTTGTCCCGATAAGACGAGAGGTTATGGGTTTGAGTCACATTTGCGACCATTATCTTCTTACTTTTCTGTGTCTTGGTCTATTTCATATTTTCGTTTAGGTTATTAGTATTATCTTCTTCTTCAATGATATATATCTTCAACGAATAATCTTCAAAAGTTATAAAGAGAGAGTCGTTGTAATAAAAAATAAACATCTGTAACCAAGCCTGTGTAACAAATATTTATATATAGGGTCCGCCAAATAACTTTTTTTTTTTGAAAATGCTATAAAAAAAAAACTACTGAATATTTTCTCAAATTTCTTTTTTTATTTATAAGTACAATCCTTCCGGTTAATCCGGCTTCAACTCTTGAACCAATTGGACTTTGTATGGCGTCATACCAAGGTCTTTATGCAAAATTCGTCTCAATGATGTCTCCGAAATGTTCAATTGTTGAGAACGACGGTGAATTGATGTTGATGGCGCTTCACGCACACTTTCTGCCACAGCATCGATATTCTCGGGTGTACGCACTGTTTTTGGCTTTTCACGCTTTGGTTTATCGATGAGGATGCCAGTTTCTTTCACTTTTTTCACAAGATAACGAACATACGGAGCTGACGGTGCTTCTCTTCTTCCAAAAACCGTACGCAATTTTCGCACACATTCTGCAACATTACCATGATTTTCAAAGTAATGTCGCAATATTATCGCTCAGCGGAAGGATAAAACTAATTATCTGTCAAATCAGACATGAGCTAAGTGTTACCATTCACGAAATAAGCACTAGTTGAAAAAAAAAACTTTAGATGGCGGACCCTATATTATCATTATTAAGAAAGCAAAAATTTTGTTCATGACATTATACAAACGAAAGACGTTATTTGTTTAAAACTACATTATTTTATTTGTTTTAATGTTCTGGTGAAGGTTGAGGTCGACCGAAACCGGTAGACGTTTATAAATAAAATAAAGTGGTTTTAAACAAATAATGTTTTTCTTTTAAATGATTACATATTAAGAAAGCAATAAACATTATATGTTAAATGTTAAGTCTTTCGTTTAGATAGATGCAGAATTATTAAATACCGGAGTTCACAACAATCAAGTTTAGAGAATAACAATTTTAATAAAAAGGTTAGGTCGTTTATTTTTGATCTAATGATGAAATATTTCAAATATTTTCATTAACGACAAGAAATTCATATGCTTTAAAAGGGATTTGTGAAAAAAATATATGATATTTTTTATTTATGCAAAATTCTGGAAGTGGAACTTGGAAGTGGCAGTAAAATTGATAAGTGAAAATCACGAATGAGTAATTTCGTCCTGACACAGTCGCAATCTTACATTATTAACTGAACTCAAGAACGAAAGCTGTTAAAATAAGACTCCCAGTCACTCCCACACACCCCTTCATCGTACCTTCACAAACCAGCCTGCCATATATCACCTCCTTTTTTCAACTTATAAACATGTCAATCACCTAATTGGACTCCTGGGTACAATAGCCTCCGTGACAGACTCGCCAGGCGCTCTCCAGGAACTGGCTGACCCAGTGAACAGCGATTTGTAAAAAACAATATCGCCTCCCCCCAATACAAACGGCTCTCGTGAGGGCCATCGCTACTTTGATGTCGTGATCATTCAGCCTGGTAACTGTTCGACAGTTCTGAAATGTTTTTTTTTCTCTCAATTTTTCGTCGTTATTATTTAGGTCGCGAACAACAAAATATCGATGAAAGTACTATACAACAATGGAAAGTGGCAGGTGCGTAGGCAATTAAATTTAATTGGCTGCTCAAGGATTTATGTCATCTCAAAAATTATCATAAAAAAATTCGTTCAATGCGTTCAATTAGGATTAGCATTCATATTTTTTTGGGGAAAAGATCTCAATTGTTTACACTTTGTGATGGTATTATTTATTTAAATAAAATACGAATTACTTTGTTTACATCACTTAAATCAAGTCAATCATCATATAGAAATAAAAAGGTGTAAACAAAAGTATTTGTTTCTTCAAAATAGGCATATTTACTTTGGGGTGTCATCATTAATTTAATGAAAAACAAATACCTTTGTATAAAAGTATTTGTCTTTTTTTTGTGTTATATATTCTCTGAGCGTATTAGCGTTATATAAACTTGAACGCTTTTCATTTCGTCCATCTGTAAATTTTTTTGTGTTCCGTGTCCGGTTAATCCTGTCAAGGTGGTAGCCGTGTTGAATGATTCGTACCTTTTAAGTGCGCCAGAGTTTGCACGAGCGTTACAAGCTGTCAAATAGGAATTATCAACATTATGAGATGTCTATTCAATGGTTTATTATTTAAATACTAGTAGATCAATGGTTTATTATTTTAATACAAGTAAGAAAAAATACTTTTGTCAGGATATTCAGCGGACGACAAAATATATTATCTACCTTAGATATGTCACTGAGCAGAAAAAAAACTAGAAATGAAATATAGTATCGTGTTTTATGATTTAATTATGAAAAAGCTAGAGGTGCAATCAATAATAAAACTCAAAATTTAAAGATCTACTAATTTTATCTAAGATCTACTAAAAGACTTAACAGTGTCAACGGAAAAGTGGGAGTGGGAAGGGGGATAATACAGTATTATTTTGAATTTAAATGGTGCCACAAAATAAGTTTGCTGTATTTGAAAAAATAATGAAACTTTTGATCGCCCTTCCAGTTTTTTCTGCTCAATGACTATATCTAAGGAATATAATATATTTTGTTGTCCGCTGAATATTCTAACGAAAAAATAGTTTTTTTCTTACCTTGTTTGTGAGTTCGCCAATATGAAATCGATTTTATTTAATAAAGAATTTGGAAATTTAAAATTATCTAATCAATTACTTGACGCGAAGTTAGGAGAAAATGTTCTAGCTTCGGGCTTGCAAAAACGCCCACAAAACGCAAATTCACCTAGATTCATTAAAATCTTCATTTAGCTCTCGACCAAATACAAAGTAAAATGTTAATAAAACGAGTTTTACTGTTTTTGAAAAAACATCAACATGTTTTAAAAACTGGTTTATTCATCCGGAAACAACGATAAAAAATAAAATGCGTACAACGTGTGCTGAAAATGAATTCATATAAAAATAAGAAATAAATAAATATTTACTAAAATTTGATATCGAAAAAAGATATTTTATTTGTTTTTTTTTACATTAGCTCAACAGGAGGCCAAGATGAAAATAATTTCCGTCAGGGCCTACGTCATCTTTGGGAATGCTGTGTAGAGGGTCTTTTTAGGGAAAGGAAAGACAGGAAGACGTGAAGGGTAGAGGAAGGAAAACGATAAGAGGGGTGGGTAGGAAACTGGGGGTAGTGTGCCCAGGAGTGACGGACATACGAATCTATTCCTACCACTGCGGTATAAGGCGATGGGTCGAGGGAGTCCAGCTGGGGATGTCAAAAGGTCTCCCTCAACCAGTCTCTCCCGATCCGGCCCACCACGCTGGGTAGGAAAACGCTTCTGCCACCAATACCTAGACAAACCTCACCAAACGTAGCGAACTACTTGGGGTGACCTATGGTAGGCGTGTTGGTTATCCAATAAATATTTCCCGCGGCGGCGGTACTCATACCCGGCTCCCAAGTGCTCAGTAAAATGTTCCCGATTTTACCATCTTCCTTTAAAAATTTGTTTTATAACGAAGTTAAAGAAGTGAAATATTATCAAACAAGCTGTCATCCCTAATACAAAAACACACAAAGAAGAATTCAGTCTAGCCTCCTCGTGGAAATTGATTTCCTTCAGCAAAGCCAGAACCAACGGCTATTTCAGTCCTCAGTGCATTTGAAGCCTTTGACTGCATAGTCTGGCAACGGAACACTAAAATGCACTCAGCTGCAAAATAATTCATTCGGATCGAGCTGTCGCATGTTGTCTGGGCACGTCCTTGTTACTCCTATGCGCAAATGTGCATTGTGCATGCTGCAAACTGCATGTGCAATGTGCACTGGTGAACATATTATTATTCTGCTGTCTGTGTTTTTAGAGCACTGTCTGGGATCACAGTCAGACTGAGAACGTGATCGATATTAGCATTTTGATGTGTCTCATCTAAAAATGAAAAATATTTCATATAGTTCCAGTTATTTTTCTTCTTATTTTATTATGAAAGGGATCGTTTTATATTATTCGTTGATACGGCGAGAATGGACGTAATCGTAAGTCGAGCGGTTAAAATCCTCGACTACGAATATATAACAAGCCCAGACAACATTCCACCAATATTCCTCAAAAAATGCTCTAATACATTATCTAAACCACTCACATTACTATTCAACCGTCTCTTGCCCCTTGGACATTTTCCAGACCGCTGGAAATCTAGCTTCATTACACCGATCTACAAAAAAGGAGATGACACTCACATAACTAACTATCGCCCCATTTGTATACAATCAGTACTGCCTAAGCTTTTTGAATCACTCGTCCTTGATGAAATCTATCCCAAATTAATAAAATTAATAAACCAAAAACAACACGGGTTTATCAAAGGAAGATCTACCGCAACTAACTTAATGGTATTTCAAAACTTCATAATACAATCTTTTGCAGAAAATAAACAAGTCGACTGCATATATACAGACTTTTCGAAAGCATTCGACAAAGTATCCCATAAACTACTAATCCGAAAACTATTTGCTTTAGGAATAAGGGATAACATGCTAAAATTGTTTAGTAGCTATTTGTTAAATCGCAAACTGTTCGTTAAAATAAAATCTTGGATGTCGAAATCTTTCTTGGCTACTAGTGGCCTACCGCAAGGTAGTCCCGGTTTTGTTCCTCATTTTCATCAATGATATAACCAATTGCTTCAACGATGTCGAGGTATTGCTCTTTGCTGATGACATCAAGCTATACAAGAAAATAACCGATATAAATCATTGCCATATACTACAGTCAAACATTAGTAATATTATTATTTATTATTTTAACTTTATGAGTAAAACCTCAAACTGTAATATTTAATTAAATGAAGACATTATGAGCGAAACTCAATCGAAAATCTGGAAACAGAAAAATCAGAAAAAGATATTTCAACACTATCACTGAACACATCTTGTAAACCAATAAAATAGCTGTATTTCTCTGTTTATGTTTATGTGTTTGTATGACTTGTTGTATAACTTTTATCTAATGTAGTTTTATTTGTATTATTTCCTTAGTTTCAAAGTATGTATCTGTCAAATTAAAATTACTCTACAAATCATGTAAAAGCCCTCTGGGCGTCAAATAAATAAATAAATAAAAATAAATAAATAAGTGGGCGTTTTCCAATAAATGCTATTTTGCATGATATTTTCGAAAACATGCATCGATTTGTTAATATTTTTTCCGGAAGAAGTCAATAATGTGGTGACTTAGGCGGAAATTCCATCATACGCTATTTCGCAGGACAACTCAAAAACTTGTATTTAAATTATTTTGTTTGATAATTAATCTATATTAGGGTTTCAAATCGAAAATACAATCAAACAGTATTAGTACAATTAGAAATACATAAATACTGGGATAACATAAAATAATATTAACTTTTGAACTCTAACTGGTAGTGGTAGGTGTAGGACATTCCAGAAACGGTGACCTGTAGTCTTATTAATTTTGAAATAATATGGAAATTTAATAGATTCATTCATTATTTTTAGTGCATAAAGTTATTTATTTGTTATTATATTGGTAAAATATATTGGGTGGTCATAAAATAAGTTACTTTTCTAAAAGTGATCGGACACTGACCTTTATGAAAATACAATTTTTTTGAAAAACGCCCAGGTGTACGTATTGTGTTAAAATCCTGTAAATCAATTTGATCTAATTAATATAACATAGTAGCTATTTGTACAATTTGCGGCACGTTCCATATCGCTTTGGTGGACCACCATTCATCATTAAATTTGCTTGAAATTTATTTAACTATATTTAGTGACCAGATCTAAAATGTCAAGAAATTTCCGACATTTCTCTTCTCTTTCCAATTCAGCCTCAGAGTCACATCTCTAACGTAAATAAATAATTGTATTTAATTTTTTTATATAACGAATTATAGTAATATAAATTCAAAAGGTGTTCATTTTTCAAAGTATGTCTAGCAAAATTTAAGTAATTTCGATAAATAAAATGGATATGGCGGATTTTGATACTCACTTCGTGATTTACTCACGATATTAGAGGCTTTTGAAACTTGACCGACCTGGCGCGCGAGTTTCTAAACCCGACATCTTTGCAAAGTAACTTCTCGTGATTGAATTTCGATATCGCGGGTTTAGATAGTTACTTCTTGAATGATATAGCGGGTTTCGTTTCTCACTTGCAGTTTTAACATGGTTTTTGGTCGGGGTGAGGAAGGTTTTGAAACTCAATTTTAGATTCATCTTATTTCTCGCAAAAATTTGAAGATGTCATACTCACATCGATTTGGCAAAAAATCGGATATAGCGGGTATTGAAATTAAAGGACTCAATATAGTTCTATTGGCTTCGTACAGTGAAGAGCAATAGGACGGAATTCACATTAATACGAGTAGAATATAGAAGAGGCAAAATGTGACAAATGGTTTTATTCAGTCCTTCGGATAACCTCATCTCGTTTAATTATTATTTGCTGTCCACAGCGAGTTTTCCCCATCAAGTTGGCAAATGTGTAACCCCTCTAAACAAAGTGTAGCCATTACACATGGCGTTCTCCTGAGGAAGTTTTATGGGCGAAGTTTGTTGACTTCACCGGAGGCACCACGGCCCTCGGTGCTACGACGCTATGAAATAATCCAAGTGAAAATATATGGCGTTAAATTCTACACAAAAATACGAAATAGAGCATTTACACATGACTTGAAAATAGATAAGTTGGTAAAGGATCATAAGTAGTATCTAAGATACTGATAAAAGTACTGTTTTAATATTTTCTGCGGAAACGCACAGCGACGACAACGGCAACGCCTCGCGGCATCTCATTTTTTTTAATACAAACAGAGGAGATGCAGAAAAATGAATTTTTTTTTCGTTTGGAGGAAGCAGACACAGGCATATCTTTTGTTTCATTCTTTGTTTCACTATTATGAGAAATGTAATTTTTAAGAAAGATCATTATTGTGATAAGGAGCATACGTTTAATGTCTCAGTTTCAGTCTATGTAAACTATTTATACTGCAAACTATGAAATATATATATGGGAAGGGAGTCTTTGGCGTTCATACAACTAACTCCGCCACTCAAAGAAATCGCGAGAAAGATCTACAGCCGCAAAGTACTTGCAAATTCACACTGCGCGCAGCACCTACTTATGCACGTATCGGCAGGCAATGTACTCGTGAGGCCGGCTGCCCGATGAATAATAATTTCGCCACCTTCGCGAAAGGTCGAGACTCGAGCGTGCATCCACGACCACAGTGACGAGTAAATTCTAGCACCTTCCAGCGCACATATTGCCAGCAAATGGAAAGTTACTCGGCCGCTCGCTCCTATATAAGGCGGAGCGCTAATCAACACAGTTCAGTTCAAGTCAGTCTCTAGTCAACGGTCGCCTTTACATCTTGCCTCTCTACAGCGAATCAGTGTAACTCCGAGTGCCCCGTGCATCAGCTCTCTTCCAGGGCAGCTTCCTTCGTGGACATCACGAGGACTATCTGCCGGTGGCTCCACTCACCGAGTCACCGCCGTTCATCACTCCAGGGCAGCTTCCTACGTGGACATCACCAGGACTATCTGCCGGTGGCTCCACTCACCGAGTCACCGCCGTTCATCTACGCAACGCGCGTCGAGCAACGGCCTGGACGATCAGGTCCTCTCCGCAACGAGCGTCGAGCAACACTCTGGTGACCTGCAGGCCCGTGGCCTGCCCCACCACAGCATCTCCGACCTGCATCACTCATCGTGACTGTGCACCCGCAACGCCTCACTCTACGGCACGTCGACATCCCCATGTTACATCGCACCGACCTCAGCTACGTAGCTCATGATTCAATAAACGACTGGACTCGCAACCAACTCAGATGCCTTTCATTTCTCCCTCCATCTCCATCGGCATTCGGAGTCCGTTCCCTCATATATTCCCATCACGCCACAACCTACGCACCTGTCTACGCTTCACTCTCACTTCGCTCCGTTCCCTCATTTTAAAACAAAAACGACTTCGGAAAAAAAATAATACAGAATCAACATTAGATATAATAATGCATTTTATACCCCACAAACGAATACCAAAACATGCATCAGTTTTATTGGACCTCTTTTTTAGCAGAACCAGTTTTTTTATTAACAGTAATTTCCCCAAAAAATATATATATATGTATATAAATTTTTTGACAAATGTAATTAATCATAAAAATATTTTTTAATGTACTTGTGTTACAAAAAACCGCACTTGGGTAAGACCAATGCGTGAGTATGTTTGTGATTTGAGAAATATAAAATCAAAACTCACAAAGTCCGCCTAAGTGGATTAGTGAAAATCACAGTCTTTATGAATCAATACTTCTATTGAGTAAATGTTTAAAATACACTAAGAAAAAATGTGGAGGTTGTGAGTTTTGCAACTCAAGTATGGAATTTGAGAGTTTTGATGTTCAATAAGTTATTTAAAATCAGCTAAAATTTATTTATTTTGTTTCTTTTTATGTTTCACTTTTTTTATTTTTTTTTAAAGACAAACATTCCCGGGTTACGAATAACCCAACAATGTTTGAAAATCTCCTACTACCACCACAGAAAGCCAAAAATGTTGCTTGTGTTGTGATGAAGGACTTAGCCAGCCGAGGAATCGAACACGGGACGCCCGAGTGGAACCCAAACGCGATGCCCACTCAACCACTGACCAGACACATGTTTGTTAATGTTAATTAATATCATCCTAATTGAGAATACTCCTTTTTATTTTGTTTATAATCATAAGTTGAACGCGTTAAATAATTTCAGGAATACTAACATACCTGTACACGTACATCATAGGAAATAATGAAATTATTCATGGCTTTTACAACCTTCGGGGGTAAAGTTTGTTTCATGTTGTGATAAAATAGGAATACAAAAATATATTGTGGGGAATTGGAAATTAAATAAAAAAATTAATGAAAGTTTCAAGAGCTAGAAAGAGTTATTATTGCACATATTTCATATCCGTTATACTTAGTTATAACAACGTCACATCTTTCCGATTTCTGACGCACCCATTTTGCAAAAGCTTAAAATCAAAGGCAAACCCTGAGCGATATGCTCGAGACGTGTTCTCCGATACTTTGGACATCTTGCGAGAAGAGATGACAGCTTGAAACTTGCTGCGGTCTGAGGGGTTGAGGGAGATGGGGAAGGAAAAGGTCTCCGACCCGCTGACGGACCGTACCAGACCGCAACAAGCACTTCAATGTTGTCAGCATTACTAGCCGCAGGGTAGTGGGATACATGGAGGGGTCTCATCACGACCATGAGGCAATGTAATCACAACCTTCGATCGAGGGTTGATTCTTATCACCTAGGAACAAAATTTAGAAGAATATTATCTTTTATTACACAAGAGGTCTTAAACGATTCTTTTATACCTAAGACATCTTTCGGATGTTATGTCGATGCTATTTTAATGAAATAAACATAATTTTTAAAGAGACATGTTGATCTCCATGGAAGAAAACACAAAATCCGAAAAATCATTGTTTACATGTTTTAGCGGCTACCGGCTTTCACAGATGATCAATGAATCAATGCTAGTTTTCAGAGAACCTATAAATGTATAGATATGTTTACGACTCGAAAAGACGTTCACGTCTGCGTTCGAAATATTGTTGGATTACTTGTAAGACCACCACAACACGGGCATGTGCCGAGCATGGCTCGAGCCGACGTGGTCGAGCGGTAAGGCTCTTGTATTATATAATAAATTTGTGTTATTTTACAATTAATTGATTTAAAATAAATATAGTATATTTGCGGCACGTTCCAGAGTGAAAGATACTCTCAGTATCCCTCTGGTGTAATACCACCATTTATTTAGAATTGAAATGTTGCTTAAACCGTGTTTGGTGACCAGATCTGAATAGCCAGGTACTTCCCCACCTTCCTCCTCCCATCTCCTTCTCCTCCCCACTACCTTCAGTCTCGCAACATACCCCAATTGGGGATACCACAGCAGTTGGGACTCTTGTGAGGTATTCATATAAAAAAATAAATGGTGGTCAAAAAATCCTCAAATCAACAAAGCAATGAAAAAAAAACTTTTCAAAAGTTCAGAAAAGCAAAAAATTTACAATAAATTAAAACATTTCAAAGTACAACAAAAATTTTTTTTCCAAATCTACAGAGTAAACCATCAAAATATGTACAGTTTTACTATTATATTAAACCGTATTTTATTAATATATTGTGTAGCATTTTATCCGATGTTCCACTTTTTCATGACTTCAATATTTTTTGGTACAGATTTTATGAAACGATTTTTACCGAAGATTTTGAAATCAAGACGAAATTATAATCTCTTGTTCAAGACAGAAAAATCTATGCACATAGTCAAGAATTTTTTCAAAACTTATCGCTATGAAGCTAAAGAGTTGTTAAGTTGTTACAATATTTGTACAGATTTATTAATATTGCGCCAATATGCAAAAAAACCTATCACTTCATGAATGGTGCTCTCTAAATGATTTATATCTTAAAAAAAACAAATGTGCAGTAATGTCCTTCACAAAGAACAGAAATAAATTTTCAAACACATATCACATTAACAATGTCGCTGTATTAAACATAACTTCAGTTTGATAATGCCTTCAGAAGGCGAAACAGCTGTCACGTGTAAAAATAATTACCTAGCAGAACTTGTTTATAAATAAACTGTTTTTATAAATTGAATAATAATATTATTAAATATATAAAAGAAATTAATAAAAAAATTAAAATGGAGTTCTACAAATTAAACTTGATAACAATAAATAACATAACTTCAATTAAAGACTTAAGCGTGATATTTGACTCCTCACTTAGCTTCAATAAACATGTAGATACAATTTCAAAGAGTGCGTCACAAATATTAGGATTAACGCTAAGAATCACTAATTGCTTTAAAAGTGCAGAATTAATTTTAACATTATACAAATTAACTGTGCGAAAAATTCTCGAATACGGATCCACTATTTGGTCTCCCAATTATGAGATTCACAAATATAGAATTGAATCAATACAAAGAAAATTAACCCGTGTAATTGCTTATCGCGGAGGTTTATCACATCAATTTGGAACGTATGATGACCGAATTCTACACTATAAACTACACTCTTTGACAGCCTGACGGAAACTTTCTGATTTACTGCTTCTACACAAAATTATACATGCGTCAGTTGATACACCAAACATTTTATCCCAAATTTACATCAACACATCATCAAGAAATTCAACAAAGAGGATGCAAGATATTTTCTATATATCTACCTATCACACAAATGCAAGATATTTCTCCCCTATACCACGAACATTAAGACATTATAACATTATACACTGCTCTAATAATGAAATTCAAACACTTAAAAAATATTTTACCATAGCTGATATTGTGATGAAGCCCTTTATTCGAAGACAGGCAATATTGTACTTACTAAATCATTGTCCCATCAGCACAGGTGTCAATAATATATTTTTGGTGATACTTTTGTATTCTATCTTTTACTCATTCTGTTTGTCACTCACTTTTGCATATTTAGCTAATTATTTTTGTTATAATTTCTGTATTTAAATCATCCTTGCATATAATTTTTTGGGCAACATGCCTATTTTATGTACTTAAATAAAAAATAAATAAATAAATAAATAATATTGTATAAATTAAAATAAGTATTAATATGACACAGCAACAAAAATGATTGAGCGGAATAGCATCCCTGTTTGAAACTTGAAACCATAACCTACTCTTCTTATAGCGACACGTTAGAACAAGTTACGGCTTTTGATAAACGCGTAACCAAGGGGAAGTAACCGAGACCGTTCAACCATCGCAGTTCAACAAAGAACTATATAACTAGACCTATATAATAGTAGTTAGACATCTTCCTTCATGATATTATAAATATAATTATATCTCTTGAACTATTTATTGACTGGACAGGGTTTGAGGTTTATCTCAGACGCTATCGAAAGGTTCAAAAAGCTAAACTTGTTGAAGACGAAACGAGAGCGGCGTTTTGTCCATTTAGAGCAGATGCATTTCCTTATTTTCTATCTGGATTTTGACACTAATGCCAATGTTGTTTTATTGTAATTTAGATATCAAATACTGGCATGTCTCCACGTTTTGCTTTTTTTTAATTGTTACTTTTTTCAAGAGTTAAGACCCCCAACATCCTTAAATTTACCTTTTTTGAACGCCATTAACAGACGTTCAGTTTACAAATTAGACAATGTTTAAAAAAAACTAATATTTTTCATAATATCTACAGTTGGAAAAAAATTACAATTGATCCAGTTTTTTAGGAGGAAATAGGGGAATATAAATTGACTTCATCGAGTTTTACGATTTTAGGTATAATCAGCTTGAGTAAAATCGTCCTCGGGACCGCAGAACTTATTTTACGGACAGCTCTCACATATTTTTTGCCAAAAATTGTAAAAACTATACAATTTTTTCTCAAATTATTAGCACAAACAAATTGTGAGTTAACTCAAGATTAATAAATAAAATTAAAATAATCCTCAAAATTGTATCGCTTTGGATTGTAATGCTCTTTGGTATACGAACGATTTGGTTAGTTGAATAATATAATATTATGAAGCACTTAGGTATGAGAAACAATGGTTAAAGCTTCCGCCCGTTCCTAGGAAACCCTTTCCCATGCACTCAAATAATTGCATCAGTATCTTAACCCTGATGAAAAGGGATTCTTTTATCGTTGAATAATGAAAATGTGTAATGCAAATTATTCTTCTCTTTTCATTGAGTGTGTGGGCTTCACTTTACCTCGCACTCCATTCTTTATATGTTAAACCCAACATGAAGAAAAAGGAATTCTCTGAGACATTAGATTTGAAAACCCGCAGTTAAAATTATTTATCTCTTTCTACTGGGTGGTTTTGTTTTGCTAGAAGCTCTGTGGTTTCAGTTCTGGGCGCGCTTAAAGCGTCGCGACGCTTTCAACTGGAAAGAAATTCGAATTTATTAGTCTGTGAAACCAGAAAACCGTCGTAAATACATCCTATCCGAGAACAAACACACATTCACAGATTTACATCAAGTAAAAGGTGTTGAATTATTTGTTTCGAGATTCCGAGATAACCCTGCAAATACACGACATTTTGTTGTGAGACTATCCATACCTTCTGCGAACACTCTTGAAAGTTTGTAGCAAAGTAAACATATCGATCGTCCAGTTGATTAGTCAGACATCTTCAAATACTAACTTTTGAGATAATGAGGAAAGCAACATTGGAATGCTCACAATAAAACAAATATTATATTCACTTGTCTGTGTTTTAAATTGCGAGGCAATCATGAGTACCGCCACCCCGGAAACCATTTATTGGTTAACCAACACCCTGCTATAGGTCACCCCAAGTGGTTCGCCACGTTTGGCGACTTAGCAAGGGTGCCCGGGATCAAGGGGTGAGGTCTGTCTAAGTATTGGCGGCCAATACGTTTGTCCACCTGCCGCATTGCAGGCCAGATCGAGAGAGATTGGTTGAGGGAGACCTAACCTAGACCTATCCAGCTGGTCTTTCTCGACCCTTTCTCGCCTTGCACCGCAGTTGGAGCGATGGATTCATACGTCCGTCACTCCTAGGCACATTGACCCCCAGATTCCTACTTACTTCTCATACCTTTTCCTTCCCTTAAAAACCCTCTGCCGTGGGTTTTTTGCTGCTCTCAAACAGATGTCGCCACATTCATTTACAACGATGTGAAACTGTACAGACGCTAGCATAATAATAATATCAGATATGTCACTTTTTTTACATCAGCTCCGTACAGGAGGCCTTGGGGAAAATAATCACCTTCATGGCCTACGTCATCTTTTGGGATGCTGTGTGGAGGGACTTTTTAGTAAAGTAAGAAGAAGGAAGTTTTGGTAAGGAAAAGGGTGTGAGGGGTGGCTAGAAATCTGGGGGTCAATGTGTCCAGGAGTGGCGGATGTTTGAATCCATCCCTGGGGTGCAAGACGATGATCCGAGAGAGTACGACTGGAGTCAAAGTCAAAAGGACTCCCTCAACAACTCTCTCCCGATCCGGCCTGCAATGCAGCTGGTGGGCAGACGCATTCGCCGCCAAACGGACAAACCCAACCCCATGAACTAAAGTCAAAGTCACCAAACTAATGAAGATTTATTTTAAAATTTGGATTATACAATTTAATTTAAAAAATGTAGAGATGTCAGGAAATGCAATACTACTTCTACAAAATTGCGTGAATGCCATTTTTGTTGGTTAAATGTTAAATACAGTAATGATATTCAATAATTAGTTAATTTAAATTTCCACGTTTTTTGATGCAAATGATATTTAGAACTTAAAAAACGTTGGGTACCATAATAATTCTTATAAATGCCATGTTAATGTCATACCCTCACAGTTCAAGTGTCATGACTGCTTCATATGAGTATATTTTCTGCATATATTTTTCTATGTATATAATTCCCACGGTGTCGTACATATTTCCCGAATAGGAAAATGGTTTTGAAAACTATTAAAAAAGCTTGTTTTCAAATGCTAAGATAATTTGAAATTTATCTAATATAATGTCACGTAAAAACATTTTACTTTGCGTACAATATTTGCTTAACATTTTACTCGATCTGATAGAAAACTGTTTTGAAAACACGATTTAAGACAAAATCAGATCGCGTTCTTTCAGAAGGATGAAACGAAAAGATATAATGTCATAAATTGATCAAGGAATTTATTTTTGAAAGTGGTCTCATTTTCTGACTCGAATCAGGAGAGTTTTATTTCATCATAAATAATGTAAGAATATTCCTCTTGAGAGTGGAAACGAACTTTCTAAGTCCTTTTTTATTATTTTTTCATGTTGTCAACAAGAATAGAATCAAATTACCTTTTTAGAGTTGAAGTTGGCCTAAAACGTCGGATATCAAATAATAATATCAAACAATTTTTAAAGCATACAAAATTACATCATAAGCTAACTGGGGTTTAAATAACATGTTTTCTGTATTTTGTAATATACATAAATACCTACATTTCCAAAAAAGAGACTTTGTTAAAGAAAATTTAAAAATTTGTCTTAGAATCTGGAATGAGAACATTGCAACTGCTCTTTAATCATTTGGAGCCAGTAGAACTTGGCATCCTCAATGGGTATATTGTGACGCTGAAAATACGAGTGACGGAAAGAAGATGAGGCAGAGGAAGGTAGGGAAGTATCTGATTGTTCATATCTGGTCATTTCAAGCAATGTGTCGATTCAGAATGATGTGAAAGATTGAGGCGATACCGTTAGAATCTATCACCCTGGATTTTTTTAACGAATCTCATGCTGAGGAGCAGAGAAAATGGCAATGTTATTATGTTGAAGATAGAAAAAAGATTGAATTATCACCACGCTAAAATTTAACATTTATAAAAGTGTCAACCCAAAAAAAATATTTTTTATTAAAAATTTCTTTGAAAAATACGTGCGATTCCATTATTTTCTCAATCTTACTCCTATACACGAAAGAAACCTCCAGCCACAATAATAATTGTTCACAAGGGAGTTAAAACAAATTTGAAAGTGCCTTGAATAATTGAAGATAAACATTTTCTGAACGTAAAAGCTTTCTTTTCATAACTAAGTAACTTTATTTATATTGAAAAAGTTTCTCAAAAAAAACTTTGCAGAATAATTCCTTAATGAAATCTAATAATATGGTAGTGGGCACCTATCTACTAGAAAAGTTACTTTTGTGAATAGATACTTACCAGCTTTCACTTTTTTATACTAAAATATTAGAATGGTAGATATTTTCAGTTGGTAACTATGATCGTGGTGATAGACAACCATTTAGAATCAAAACTTTGCTTTGGTTGAGGTCAGTGACCAGGTCCGAATACATCTGTTTTCCCTTTCTCCTTTCCCTTCCCACACTACTCGGCCTCACAAGATTACTCTATTTAGGAATTTCAGATTAAAAAATCTGAATATTCTATTTAAATATTAAAAGTATCTGGGTTGTTTTTATGGTCTAAACTAAAATAAATCCAAACTTTTTAAACCGATCAAAACGATCGAAATTTGCCGGGTTATGCGTTTAATCATAGTTACCTCAGTTTTGTTAGTTAACTATAGCCATTCCTTTGCCCAAACAACAAATCCCAAAATAAATAATTATCAAGAATATAAAAAAAAACACCAATTCTTTCAAAATAATTTTGTATGCCGTAGTGGTGACCCACGTGCGAGTCCAATCTGCAAATTTCCCGCATTCTTAACGCACGTGACCCGTGAGGGGGCTGTCTAAGTTCTCTCGGAATCCACCGACAAATCACAGAGCGCCTACATCTCTTAGGATTTTAATAAGTTTTAAATAACGAATGATTAATTAAATATGTATATTTAACCAATATTTACATAGTATAAAATAAAGTCGCTCCCGCTCTTTGTACGCTTAGATCTTTTAAACTACGCAACGGATTTTCATGCGCTTTTCACCAATAGATAGAGTGATTCAAGAGGAAGGTTTATATGTATAATACATGCATATTATAGCAGAGAAAAGCCAAGAAATTCAAAGATTCAATTCAGGCAGCGGGCAGCGGGCTGGCAAGCGGGCGGTGTGGATTTTATATGTATGCAAATAAAAAGATGACGTCGGTTATAAAGGTTGGGTAAAGGCGTTGTGTTTCGTTAACCACAGCAATGTGTGGCCAGGTCTGCTTGTATATAATAAAATAAAACTTCTGTATCGGAATGAGCGTTTGTTGTACTATATGATTTTGTATTTTTTCTTAATTGGGAATGACATAGTAGCACAAACTCCGTTGTGATGTAATCGCATAAATGTATTTTACTCTCTATGCGGAAAAAGTGTATTTGAAAGAGACCAAAACTTTTTATTTTGCGAGAAAAATTGAAAAAATCAAATAAATTTCTTGTCACAAATAATTTCACGTACTTATTGAAGAACATTATCATCCTTGCATTTTCCGTTATTCGTGAAAGGATATTGCAGAGTGGATATTTCCCTTTGATTTCTCGTTCTATTCGCTGAAGAATCCCGGCTATTCGCTCCTACTCCCCCCTACGTTGTAAAAGCCGTACATTGCGCCGTCATACAATGTGCGGCTATGCGTTTCCGCTGCAGGTTGCATTCTGGCACTACAATGCAACCCAGTGCATTCAACGTTCTACCGTCATAGTACTAGGCTACCCGCAAGGATTCAATATGGGACCCCTTTATGTAAAACTATTTTATTTCAAATTGAAGGTTTTATTTAACATTCCTTGGCCAAAGGACCAAATTCTGAATTTCAGTGTTGGTTTTCTCCAAGTGGGTGAACTTTTTTCGCAAGTTGCATTAACTCCCAAATAGTAGCAACGTCAAACAAGGTGAAAATGAATCAACAAAATCTATTTACTTTTTAAACAGCGCACCACTAAATTCCTTACAAAAAAAAATCCGTTCACTTGAAAATTCGTCCCTTGTAGCGGAATCCAGAAAGCATCTTATGACAGATAAATCCTTTGGAATATTTCATACGAAGAATATTCTGTTTCGTAAAGTTAATGGTTCTTGCCTCTCTATCTCCAGATTCGACCTTCGCCAAGCCCACCTTCCACTAGCATCCATCCATTGTTTAGGTTATATCCGAATAGAATTGCTGTAGATAAAAGCGAAACACAATCCAAATGGGATTTTTTAAATGAATGGACACGTTTTTTACATTATTGTTGCTCACCGTATTACCGCAACGATTCAATTTAGAACCTATTTATGTGTAGTATTATTAATATTTGTTTTGAATAATCCGAAGGATTTATCTTACATTATTTTTTTTACAACAAGGAAAGGAAAGAGAGAAGTTCTGGAAGGAAGAAGGTATGAGCGGCGGGTAGTAATAGTAATTCCCCTCAGAGAAAGGACCTGAAGGGAATTATTTTGGGACGCTCTTCATCTTTGGGGATGCTAGATGTGGAGGATCTTTTGAGGAAAGGTAGGAGATGTTCTTGGATGTAGAAAGATATGAGGGGTGGGTAGGAATCAGTGACAGACGTATGAATACATCCCTCCCACTGCGGTGCCTGGTGATGGGTTGAGAGAGTCCACTAGAGAGGTCAAAAGATCACCCTCAACCGGTCTCTTCCGATCCGGTTAGCCACGCAGTAGGATGAAAAATACATCCGCCGTCAAGACCTAGACAAACCTCATCCCATGAACCCGGGCACCAAACTTTTCGAACCACTTGTGGAGACTTATGGCAGGTGTGTTGGTTATCCAATAAATAGTTCCCGGGACTGTGGTACCCATAACGACTCCCAAATTGTGACTATGCTTCTTCGAATTCTTTAACGAAGGAAATGACCTTACAGTATACATTTGTGAATATCGATATCCTGGTGCATTCAATGTTCAACCGTCAATGTTTTGAGGCTACCACAATGATTTAATTTGAGAACTCTGTATTTAAGAAAAGTACTTAATCGTACACTGAAAAACCCAAGTCTCACTATGAGATTGTTGTAAATGTCACTATAAAAGAATTGAATTGAATTTTCTTTCCACATTTACTATAAAATTCTGGCAGATAAATAGTTCCGAGAGAACTCAGCATACAACCGTCAAGTACTGGTTTTTTTTTCAAATTAAAGAATCTTATTTTTATTCATTCCAGCAATTTGTATTCCTTCCAGAATCATTACTTTTTTTTTCATTAATGAAATTTGATACCATAATTTATCCAAATCCAAGTGCGTTCTCCGTTTAAGTTATGGATATTGAGGTTACCACAGAAATTCAAAATGGAACTTATTTACGTAATAATATGATTTTATTAACGAAAAAGGTTTCATTGAAGAAGAAGATAACACTTATAATCTAAATGAAAATATGAAATAAAACAAGACAGAAAAATAGAAAAAGCAATGGTCGCAACTGGGACTCGAACCCAGACCTCTCGTCTTTTTTTATATGAAATACCGCACAACAGTCCCAACTGCTCCCGTCTGGAGCCAGTGAGACTATGGCATCCCCAATCGGGGTATGTTGTGAGGCTGAAGGTAGTGGGGAGGGGAAGGAGATAGGGAAGAGGAAGGTGGGGAAGTACCTGGCTATTCAGATCTGGTCACTAAACACGGCTAAAGCCATTTCAAGCAACGTTTCAATTCTGAATGGTGATCTTACACCAGGGCGATACTGATAGTATCTTCCACTCTGGAACGTGTCGCAAAAATACTAGAAATATGTCCAACCGGGACGTGCGCGTTATCCAATTTTGCTATTGCCACCTTCTGTCAAACCATCATATTTGTAAATCTCATATTTCAAATATTTAGAATCAACAATATTATCTTCAACTAATTCTTTTTTTTTCATATTATAGGCAACTACTAGTCCCAGTTGCGACCATTGCTTTTTCTATTTTTCTGTGTCTTGTTTTCTTTCATATTTTCATTTAGATTATAAGTGTTATCTTCTTCTTCAATGATATATAACGTTGATGGGAATAACCTTCAAAAGTTATAAAAAGAGAGTTTTTCTCATAAAAAATTGAAAAGGGTTTCCTTTAGAACGGCTACCCATTAGCATATTTTTTAAAGTTTTAATGTATTTGATAAGAAGTTGTTATTTTATTTGATAAAAATTCCATGATTTCTTAACCTCATTTTATAACCGACTGAAGAAAAGTTATAATGGAAAATATTATCACTCCAGAAAAGTATACGAACATCATACGACTGATACGAAAAGTTCAAGTAAAGGTTTACAAAACGTATAAATTAGTTACAAACTCTGCGTTATTTGCGAATGGGAAATGGTAAAACACGCTCAATTTAAAGAAACCTCTCAGACAGTCATGTTCAACCTTTAATGTTTTTGCCTTCATGGGTTCCCAACCTAATATTTTTAAATACTCTTCAATATTATATCTTAGGAATAATTTTAATTTACAATGAAGAACAAAAATGCACAAACTGCAGAAACCATTAATTTTAAAGCCACAAGGTTTTTTACAAAGATATTGAAAGAAAGAGATGTGCTATCCGCAGTTTTTTAATGGTGGAACGGTGTTTTCTGGCGTCGTGCGTCGCCGATATTGTTAATCAATATTACTGTACACCTTCAAAAAATCAATCAAATGAACGAATTCTTTCCGTATTCAAACTATGCCTATCAGGTAGTAGTCCGGCGGCGGTCGAGCGGCCATCGTAGCATATCTTTTTTAATTCAATACCTTTGTTTTTTTTTTGTTATCCTAGCAAGGATATATTTAGAATCGATAATTTCATTTAAAACAAAGGCAATTTTTGTGTTTTCCGGTTCATCCATTAAACACCGTGAAATTGGCATAGCTCTGCTGTTATGTATTGTAATTTTAATCAATGCCTTTCCTTTCAGCTAATTTGGATACTGTCTCTACATTTTTTTATTTATTTTTTTATTATTTATTTTGTTTGTTTGCTCGTCAACAGAATACATCACATATAATTATTATGTTCAGTTTACAAATTGAATACGGTTATAGTGATAACTCCAATTAAAGGTGAGCACACCATTCATCTCAACATTCTTAATATGTTTACATAATAATAAATTATATTACATGCACGTGCATGAAACAATAAGAATTAAATGTTAGAAAATACGTACACACGCATGTACTTGTACATGTACACACACGTGTATGCATACGTGTGTACACTCTACACACGTATAAAATGCATACATGTACATACAAAAGCACATAAATATACATTTATAAACATATTATAGCTCTAAATGAGGAGCTCATCAGGGATATCAAATAATGAAAATGAGCCATATTGCTAGATTTTCAATTCAACCTCGAGCAAATTCTGATAATAAAGTTAGCAGTAAATAAGATTTGGATATAAAAACTATCACGAAAACCCAAAATCCTCGAAACGTTGCTTGAAACGGCAATAGTCGCGTTTGGTGACCAGATCTGAGTAACCAGGCACTACAATTCAATGTTGATTTAATCATTACTTTCAGGCACTGGCTTTGAACAGTTTAAAATTTTCACTTAAAAATAATACTAATTTGTAGTTTTATACTTGTAAAATAAGCTTGAAGTAAGTGTACCCTGGATGATTCGAACCCATTTCTAAGCCAAAAACACAAATATGTATTTTTTTTAATGACTAGGTATTTAAAAATACAAAGAAAAGTAGTTTGTTCACAGTAATGTTCCGAGGTGAACAATAAGTACTCGTGGTCGTATTGATATTATGTACATCACAATTTCCCTATATTCATGTTTGATCACTATGTTTCTTAATTTCCTCATCTTCATGTTTATTGACGGTGTTTTCCACATCTTCATGTTTGTTGTGGTAGTGTTTCTTAACGATTTTTAGGATTTCCTCATTTTCATTTTTACTTAAATTTCTTTTGATGTCGTTTTTAAACCTGTTCATCTTCATGGTATTTTTTATTTAATTTGTAAGGGCATCATATAATTTTGCAGCGTATGGCTTTTTTGCCCAAAAGCTGTGTTTAGTTTTGGGATGTTCAGTAGATTTTAGGTTTTTGTCCATTGGTGTATTTGTCCGTAAGATACTCATTTTTTTCTTTAAAATTTTAGTGGAGCGTTTTTTAAAGTAGGGTATTATAATACTGAAAACATTTACACCAAAATTAAATAAACTACGTAATTAATATTAACAAAAATTTGTTCCGGTTGCCGACACCTGGCATTGCTTGCTGTAAGCGGAACCTACGCATACAAAGCCCTTTTTTCCCGGTCTGTATTGTTTATGTTTTGTTCACAGAACCCAGACTCGTTTAATATATTCCGGAGTAGAGGGGAAGGGGTGGGAGCACGGACGCCAGTAATTTGTGAATTGTGATATCTTTTCGCTTTTCTGTTGTAAACATTGATATATTATAAACTGGATGAAATTTTCTTTAAGATTTGAAAAATAAAACAATCTGAACACAACTACGCGAAATTTTAAGGGATGAGTTATAGGGAATTTAATGATTTTCTTACTAGAATTTTTAGCGTATTGAATTTAATAAAAATGATTTTACGGCAGTAATTTTTTTTTCGGGTGAATGGCTGCGAAATTAAAAAAATGTAACCTAATTGATGCAAATGCACCTTTGACGTTAAAAATATTTATTCGTAAGTTAGTTTAGTACATTACACAAGTACATTCTCAACCTTTCTCTCCCCAACCCCTCCCCTGTCCAATCCCCGAAACCTAAAAAAATATTTAAATTGGAGATATAGTCACAATTTTATTTGCACCTGAACCCACAGTGAAAAACTGTCAGTTGTTACTTGAAAATGATAGTTCTTTTCTTTCCAACCTTTCAAATGCATATCTTCTTCTACAATCTACTTGCTAAAACCTCCTAATTTCCCAAAATTTTAAAATTAATGATTCCACTGGTTCCTGGTAGTTTTGATTGGCGAAAACCTTATGAAAAAGAAGTTATTTGTGTTTTCTTGTCATCCTATAAATGTTATATAATGTTGTAGCCAAGACCAACTTCGTGTAGTTTATATCAATGCTTACAGCATTTTCCTCCCTTTTCTTTTTTTCGTCCATTCTTCCAAACACTCTCTCCCCTTTTCCTCCTTTCGACTATTTATTAAGTATACTCCCAGCCACACACGCCTTACATATCTCAAATTAAATATTTACATACGTACCTACAAGAAAGATTTCTCGGGGTAGTAAAATTTTATCTTTTGATAGCAATAGAATTTACATGTAAGGGTAATAAAATTTATATTTACGATTTGGATGTTCACTAAACAAAAATTTAAGCATTTGTGGATGGTAATGTTCTGAGCAGGCTTTCTCAAATTTAAATCTGAACCTCCGGATTATGGAAAACGATGAAATTTTATTCGCTTCAAAAGGTAATCCTAAAAAATATTTTATTTGACCATTCCCCTAACAACCTTTAAACACGAGCTGCCCGCACTTTCGGTTCAATTTACAGTTTAGACTCGCGATAACAACTGCTGTGAAAAGGAAAAGTTGGCGGTTTTCACGCTTTCAAACGATTTGTATATTAAAAACATTTTAATACTAGTTTTAAAGTTGGGGTACTTAACTCTCGTCACATTTGTTGTCCAACGTCATTTTGAATTTTTAAAATTGAGGTGTTCAAGTGAAATGCCGACTACCAAAAGATCGACTGGCTTGTTTCAAATTTTAATCAAAATGCAGCATATGAACCGACAAACCTAACAATATGATTGTCTTGCTGAAAAGATATCAATTGCTTAAACTAGTCGAAAATCGGCGTTTATTTGGCTTTAATTATTGGATGATCGTTTTAAGTGTTTTTTTTATATGAATACTAAACAAGTGCCCCAACGGCTAACCGGAGCCATTAAAACTATGGCATCTCTAATGTGAGAATAAAGGCTATAGGGAGGAAGATGGGATAGGGGAATTTTTAAAATTGAGGTGTTCCAGTGAAATGCCGACTACCAAAAGATCGAATGGTTTGTTTCAAATTTTGATCAAAATGCAGCATATGAGCTGTCTAACCTAACAATATGATTGTCTTGCTGAAAAGATATCAATTGCTTAAACTAGTCGAGAATCGGCGTTTATTTGGCTTTAATTATTGTAGGTATGATCGTTTTAAGTTTTTTTATGTTAACACCGAACAAGTGCCTTAACTGCTCCTTGCTAACCGGAACCATTAAAACTATGGCATCTCTAATGTGAGAAAGACTATGGTGAGGAAGATGGAATAGACGAAGGTGGAAAAGTATCCGACTATTCAGATCTGTTCACCAAGCCCGGCTAAATCCATTTCAAGCAACATAATGACACTGCATCTACCACCCTGTTTATTTTTTTAATTAAAAGTGAAGTAACATAATTTTTTTAATAAAATGAATTTTCTCACCCCAGGATTCGTACCTGCGATCTCCGGATTCGCGATCGAGATCCTTACCTATTAACCATGGAAGCCGTTAAACCTACGCATATTGTGTGTAAGCGCAATAATTTTTTACAAAAATATTTTTAAATTTACGTGCTTAATGATCTTCTCGGTGTATTTCCTTTTCCAGACGATTATTTTGGCACAGAGAAAAGCAAAAATGATTTCTTTTTGCTGCGTCTTTTCACAGACAATAACTTTTCATTTTCTTTTTCGTTTAGAAAATTACGCGTATGGGAAATGAAAGACGAAAAAGAAGAATTGAGATAAGTTGGGCAGAGTCACTTTATCGTATAGGTCGAGAAGATAATCAATTCTAAGTTGCTTTATTATTTTATTTCATATTTGCTTGTACATGAAAAAAATCTTTATTATGTTTCATACTTAAATTTAATGAATTTAAGGCCAGAAAATTAAATGCCCTGTTTGGTGAAATTTCTGCTCTTTTACAAGTGAAAAATAATATATTTTAGGCAAAGCAGTACCATTCAGAAACAGCAAATCTCTGACAAAAATATGTGTTACCGATTCCAATATTAAAAAAAAAACTTTGGGTCAACAGAATATTTGGTATAAATATTGGACGTAATAAAAATCCAAATAAATTTGCATTTACTAAATTTAAAAACTTGATTTTCTGCAATCTCTGGAAAATATCTGTGCAAAGGTACAGTAGAGAGGTATAGGTTTGAAAACTAACCTATTAATAGTCGAGTTAACAAATGCATTTGATTTTTAATAAAATATTTGATGAATTTCGGTAGAAATAATGAAAAATTAAGCCTAAGTATTTCAGGCACATGGTTACGCCCACAACACACTAATAGTTTTCTGTTCTGCGTTTGCACCCGTGACATGTCTTGACATTTTCTAATTAGATAATTTTTATAATTAAAACGAGGGAGACAATTTTTCGCTTTTTTCCAATCATAGGAAAACACTTTATTTATTCAAGGAAAACACTTCCCCTTCTTAGAGAAAGAAGGAGTAGATAGTTGAGGTGAGGATAGAAAGTACCAGACCATTTAGATCTGGTCACTAATAATAACTACATTTATTTACATTTCAAGCATCATTTAGATTCTTTGGTAGTCTACGGGAAGTGCAATACTTCGATATTTATTTATTTATTAATGGACTTACGACAGTTTACATTAAAATAACACGGAATTCGGAAAAATGTACACTATAAGAATAAAGGATGGTATATGAAAGCAAAGACAAAACAGAGATAAATATGAGAAATTAGAAGTGATAAGTCAAGACTTCGCTAAATTTAAAAATAAATATAAAATATCTTCAATTGTTTAGTGACTGACAAAAATCATTTTGGCTTATAGCAAAAAAATCAAGATCTTGACTTGAGTTGACCATTGTACACATTCTGGACAGTGGTAAACTATATCCATAATTAGTCGAGTGTTGATTGAGGGAGAGCAGTTCATTATTTCGGAGTCTACGGGAAGGTATTTTGAGTGTCATTAGGGGGAAATTATTGTAGCGCTTGCACTTATCAATTATTCCCCCCTCCCCCCCCCCCCTTTCACTTCCGCATTTTATACATTCATTCCCGGTACATTAAGTTTTTAAACAGTTCTCGTGCCACCTAAATTTATAATGCTCACCAGTAGTAAAAAAAAGAATTATCCAATTTGGTGCAGTATTTCGGAATACAAACATTTCGGAGATTCATTTTATTTATGTAGATAGATATTAACTACGACGCCAGAAATATTAACATCGTTTCTACGGCAATTTGGTTAGCAATAACTCCCTTTTGTTAGCGACAGAAAACGTAAAATAAATATAATATATTAATAATTATCATTTCATTACGCCAGAGCTTATCATTATATATAGCTTATATTACTCGAATATAATGTAGCTTTCTTTTCGTAAAAAAAAATCAAAATCGGTTTACTGGTTTATGCGTGAAAGCGTAACAAACAAACAAACAAACGCAGTTTCGCATTTATGATATTAGTAAAGATGTATTAATATAACCCATAATTATAAATGAGTTCTCACTTTAAAACAATGTTATAAGAGGTAACACTACCCAAATTACAAATATATGTTTAGGTCTTAAAATACTTATCACCATTTTCGGGAATTTCCAACAAAAGGCTTTTATGCGTCATTTATCACAGTTATCTCCTCGCTGTAAATCTTTATTCAGTTTCATAAAATTTTGGAGCACGGCCATAAAAGTGAATTGAAGTATAGAAAATCGGTTCAGTGAACTTGCGACGGACGAAGTTAGCACGATATTAAAACTGATCGAATGATCCTTATTTACGCTATGTTAAAGAAAATGATCAATTACTAAAGGCAAAGTAATTTTCACATTTAAAAAAAAAATTAAAAAAAATTAAAGGCCGTGGACTCTATTGCAAACAACAGTTTCTAGAATAGTGTTTTTCGGATGCAATTAGGAATAGAAAATAGGAAATAAATTATTATAAAAATTATCCTTAAGCTACCTCTAATTACCGACTCGAACTTAATATTTAATGTTATGAACGTGTTTGACGTTCGGCAGATAAATGCAAAAACAATCCTCATTCATCTATACACAAACATACATAAATACTATCAAAAAAGATTGAATACTCACTTAAATACTCGAAACAATAATAAAGATTTACTACAAACTCCAATAATGCATACTACTTTTGGTCAACGTAACTTTATATACCTTGCAACAAGACTTTACAACATTCTTCCAGACTTAATAAAAAAATGCGACTCACAAAAAAATTTCAAAGAAAACATAAAAATTTGGATTAAAAGTAATGACAGGGCCTTTACCAGTGCACTCACCCAAATCCGCAATTACTAAAGACACCAATGTATTGGTTGGTACTATTAGAGCTTATCATTAAAGTAACCATCATATTATTAATACAATAATGCAGGTATGTTAGTAAGTATTTTAGATTGATATACAAAATGACTGCCTCAACACAGGCTAGCCTAGTGAGGCAGGTTATAAGAATCTTCAACTATATAACTAACTACACATTAGTATTCTTTAATTTACCTTTAACCTACTGTTCATATGTATACTACTTTCTACTTGTAAACTTTTTGTACTGATATAATCTATTGTAAACTACACTGAATATGTATTTTCTTAGTTATAATGTTACAAATTTCATTGAATAAAGATAAAATTATTATTATATATTATTATTATTAATTCAAATTTTACAGGCACAATTGAAAAAATGACATTTTTTAACAAATCCTAAGCTTATCGACCGTATTCTACAAAAAATATAAATTGATTTCGAAATATAATTTTTTTATCCAGTAAATTTATGTTTTAAATCTTGAAAAGTAAGTATATCAGTATATATACAAATCAAAATACGTTTGGGAATGTATGAGATGTCTATGCGTTGCTAAACCATTCATCCGATTGCGATGAAACTTTGGGATTTGATGATCGCATGCCCGCGATGTTTCCTATATATACTGGTGAGCTCTGGCATTATGAAATTTGTATAAAAAATTGCAATAGGTGGCACGCGAGCTGTTTGAAAATTGAATGTATCGGGACAGAATGAATGGAATGCGGGAGGAGTGAGGGGGGTTCGCGGCTCGAGGGAAGCGGGAGAGGGGAGTGGGGAGAGGGAAGGCGGAGAAGGTGGAGTGAAGAACTTCTAAGAACCTCATCTCCTTCACTTCCCTAAAAAGACCACCCATACAGCATTACCAAATATGGCATACCCCCTAAGTGAAAGCGTTTTCCTCAGGGCCTTCCGTGTGGATCCAAACACCCAAACAAAACAAAAAAAAACCAAAATCGGTATCTTGTTTCTGTAACATACATATCCTGAGTCTTTTGCCGTAGATCATCTTCCCCTACAATTTGCTTTTCCTAAGTTAAGGAACTGAACGCGGAATATTTAGATCTCACTTTACGATAATACTAAAAGCGCGTAATAAGGCCATTGTTTGTTTAAAAATAAAATGCATAAAAGAGAAAAATGCTAAGAGACAAGCAAAAAAATGTTAACATTGAGGGATGCAGTTCTATTATGAAATTATGTGTACAGTTTCTGACTATCGAGAGACGAGTAATGACATAAAAACATTACAGGTTTTTTAATGGTGGCTTTTCTTATCGGAGGTTGGCTATCTTCACGGAACAACTTCGTGAAACTTCACACGTACTTGTCAAGTAGCAAAGCCATGAAATGCGTCCTTTATATCTGTTATGTGTTCCATCAGTCTTCCCCTTTAAAAAAAATTACGTATTTTTGCACTTTTTATTTCTCATAATTTGATCCAGTTTTTTTTTGTTTCACGGGTAGCAAACTTTACATTTTTTGGTCATTGAATGAAAAGCCTGAAAAATTGGCCACACTTTCTACTCTGGGTAGTTTAATGCATTTATTAAGGCTCCTGTATCAGGCTTCGCATCCACTAAAGCTAGATATTTCTGAAACTTTTATACATGCTAGACTGCCCACCTGCACACTCGTTTAGGGGAAATGATCAACTATTTGATCAACTAGTCAGCATTTTTATAAAATATAAAATAAAAATGGTTCATAAATTTTTTATTTATTTTCTATGTAAAAATAAATTAATATAGCTTGACAAACCAAAAAGCATGTTATGCAAAGGCATGGATTACTCAAAGACAATTGTTTTATGTTATTACTTGGTCTGGTGTCCAGTTTTCCTTGCTGTCAAACTGGAAAAATAGAGATTCTTAAGAGGAACGTCGCGCGGCCCGTTTCGGCCCGTTTCATACAAATCTTAATTTTGGATTAGAGACCAAAATACCCAACTAAACTGAAAAATTATTTTTGTAATCAAAAGGTATCAAGTATCTATTCCGGATGTGAGCTTATTTATGTATTTTTACTTTAAATTGTGTGATATAATCCATAAAAGATTTAAATGTTTCATGATTTCAGAGGCAACTTGGGCAATGTTTTGTGAGTAAATGAAAAACATTATAAAATAACTTGACTTTTATTAATTACAAAAATGTGATTAAATATAAAATAAAACATTGCTAAAAATGCGTTTTTCGGATAGTAATTTTAATATTTAAATGACAAAATTTTGTTCCGACGTAAATAGGTAATAAATTAAATTTAGACCCATCGAAATAATGTTCATTGTTAAGTTTAATTTTTAGTAAAAATTTTAATAATATAGACATAATGCATGTAGCAAAATTATTTTTATTTTGTTTTTTCATTTACTTACAAATAATTGCCAAAGTTGCCTCCAAAATCATGAAACATCTTTAATGGTCTATATCTTCCAATTTAAAGCAAAAAAATAAATAAAGTAGCCCACATTCCTACTAGATATTTGATACACCTTTTGAATAAAAAAAAATAATTTTCAGTTTGTTTGGATATTTTCATCTCAAATCCAAAATTAAGATTTGTATGAAACCGGCCGCGCGGACGTTCCACTTTAATTTAGACTTACCTTGAATACGGTTTTTAAGGGACACAACTATTCTCCACTCTACTCTACTGTACATGTCTTATCATCCTTCCTCTCTTTCCTACCTTACCCTCCTTCACTCCTTTGCACCTTTCAAACATTTTCTATTTTGGTCATACCTCTTTCGGTTTGGGACAATGGGACTCTTATATACATTTTATTACTTTTTAAGGTCACACAACATCACAAGATCTTTCACCGTTGAACACATAAAACAGTGCAAATACTACTTCTGTACATTTATTTTAGTGGCAATATATTTAGTTAGGGTGCATAAAAATATTAGCTTGTGTAGCATTGAGTCATTGGCCATGAAGTCTAGATTTCAAAAGAGTCGTATTTATAGCTGTCTGCACATGAGTTTTTTGACAATGAAACTTTTTTTATTAGACTATTGGTTAATTTCTAGTTGATAACATTGATTTCTGTGGCTTCATTGTAAATTCAAAAGACTGTAAATTATATTTGTACTGAAGGAACCTGTATAAAATGTGCCGAAAATAAATAATAATGTGAGTGCAAGTCTTCTGAGATATTAAAGTTCAGCTGATTTAATTAGAAAATTGTATAGGCAAGTACGTCAAGATATTGCCAAGCATAGACGGTACACGGTGATGATATATCATCATCAGTATATTGATTCGTGAAACAAAAACTTTGTATCCCTTTTTACGAAAATTGCCCTGACGGAGGAGTATGAAATTTCGCTCACCTATAGTTTATATAGAGAAGGAGTGCGAAATGCTAATTTTTTATTTTTTTTTTAATTATGCATAAAAAATACATAAAATCAATAAAAAAACATTACACATTAAATTAATTATGGTTGAATTTCGACCATTGGGCGACCACTAGTTTTTATAAATCAGTGTTAATAACAGGTAATAATCGACCTAAAAACGCCTTAGAATATTTGTGTACATCTGGTAAAATATATCAAACATTTTAGTACATCGACAATCTTACTTAAATTGATAAATACTTTAGGCCTAATTGAGGCTTGAATTGACGTCAACAGTTTTCATTCAAATCATAATTCATCAAATAATGTCTAGAAGTTTTCTATTCTGTGACCGGGAGGCAGATTCCTGATCTCTGCACCTAACCAAGGCCACGTCCCCTGTACACCCATCGGAATAAACCAGAGCAAGTTAGCGATCACAACTCAGCTACCTTACTCTCTCCAGTCTACGCCAAAAAATGAGGTGAATAGTTACACTATGGACATGTCCCTAGCCAGGGATTAAGAACAAAAAACGCGTTGAGGGCCTTTCAAGGCTACTGATTTACCATAAATTTTCAGAACCTCAGCGATTCCCATTATCTACAAAAAGCATTTAAGGATAGTGATTTTCAAATATTGTCAGGTTATTCGTAACCCGGGAATGTTTGTCTTACTTTTTTTTTAATTTTGTTTTTCTTTTCAAGGGCACAACATTATGTTTTGGAACCAATCGAAATTTTTGTGGGCCAGTTCTTACACAAAATTTGAACAATTCATCAAATTCAAAAGTTTAATTCGACGAATTTAAAAGTTAATTTGTGAAAGATCTATTCAAGTTCTGTCAGTATTTCATTATGAGCAAGTTATTACATAGAATTTAAATATTAACAGAACTTTAATAGCACTCGTAAAAACTTGTTTGTAAGTTTCCACAATACTTTACACGATAACAGAAGTTGAAAAGGACGTTTATAAAACCTTAAAATCAATATTGAAATTTGGTGAATTTTTCAAATTCTATGCAACAACCTGACCTAATAGTTACGTATATATTTGTGGTGAAATGTAGGTTTCAAAATGTTTTTGTTAACACCCCATAGCTTTAGATACACTGATTCGATCACTCAGCCAATCGCGTGTTGTGAGAGAAAACTAACAAGCCACGGCAAAGGTTCACGCCTTGTGCCTTATAACGTCTTATAAAACCCATTGAACAGGGCAATGCAAACATCACAGAGCGTTTGTTATTTGCTTCTTCGTTACTTCCGCCACATGGCTCATAAACTACCAGTGTTACTGGCTTGGTAAATCTTCGATGTATAGATTAACATTAAGAATGAATCTAATGCAAAGCAACAATATATTATTTGTATCGTTTTTGTAAGAAGGTTAATTAACATGATTTTTATAGGTTCTTAAAGCGAAACTTTACATTCTGAATACAAGAGTTTAATATTGTGTGAAGATGTAAACAAATAACAATAATATTTCATATTACGAACAACTTCAAGGGCATTCAGGGCACGGAGATTCAAGGGCATATCTGAAGACGGACTGAATTTGGCTCGATCGTTATTGAACTTTGAGGTATTGATTTCTGTCAATAAATTGTGCAAATTTTGATGAGATTGAACATTTACAATAAAAGTTATTGAAAATCGGGCGAAATCGGTAAGTGGACAAAAGCGTCGGGTTTCTACTTGCCATCAAGGCGTGTTGGGTTCAATTCCTATATTAGCTGAGCCTTCTGTCATTGGATAAGCAATACTTTTCACTTCACTATAACGATGGAAATAGGAGGAATTCAAATATTTCCAGGTTATTCGTATGACGGCAATGTTTTTCTTTATTTAAAAAAAAAATAAAGTTTTGTATAGCAATCAAAATCAAAGTCATCGTTTATTCAAAATCAAATTGTTGAAATACGTTTTTCACATTTTTACGCAGTGCGTCCGTTACGTTTAGGGAGTCAAAAATCTACTTAAATTCCGCGGCGCCGAGAATGCCTTCCTATTTTCCAAAATTGGAAGTAAAATCACCGTGAAAGTTATCACGCCCCCTCTTCTTCCCGCCACTTCTCGCGTCACGAGCATTATAAATCCCGCGCCAAAATCGCTGTCAGATTACTTTTAAATTTTGAAGACGCAGCAATGCGATGAAATTTTTTGTACGGTGTTACAAGAGGGTTATTTTATATTCAATTTTTTTAACACTCAGGACTATCTTCAGAAGTAGATATTTAAATAATGATAAACCACCTAAAACCATCATGCCGTTTTTCAATTCAATTTTACGTTATCTATTTTCCTTACGTGCCATGGTAAGAACTCCAATTATAGTATGTAGTGAGGCGAAGGGAAGTTTGTGTGGGATGAGAAGAACGAAAAGGGAAAGAAGAAGAGGATGAAGAGATTGGATTGGGATAGGAAATGTTAGGTTAGGTCATCTAATTACCTTATAAATGTAGATAAGCAGGCATGTGAGGAATCTCTGCATTACTAACGATCTCACAAAAATGATTCATAAAAGGTTTGATACTCTTGAGGTAATCGCAGATTAAGGCTTTTAGTGTGTTTTTTTACCCTTTATTTTTTCCCATTATTCTCACTTAAGATAAGTTTAAAAAAAAAGTTTAATTTAATTATTTTTTATAAAATAAATGTAAGTAAAGGAAACTCACTAAGGCGTTGCCTGTTTCTGGATAATAAAACTAAAAAATTAGCAAGTTAATTGTGATTAATTATTATTGAATTTTGGTCATTTGATATACAACTTTCGTGATCTAAAGGGTGATTTTATATTTTTTTGCGACAGCATAACGCGTGTTAAATCGGCCGTACACTGCAGTATTCCGTATCGCAGTATTCCGTATCGCAGTATTCCGTAATTAGCCAAATACTGCGCTTTTGTACCTTTTATAAGTAGGAACCCTGACGCCACGTTTTGCCGCGTAATCTTCGTCAGTCACGATAAAATTTGCGAATCGAATGTCTTCACGTACAATCAAAAGTCATTATTGTTATAAAGTAGTTAGCTAATCCATTTAACATACGACAGGCATAGACAAGGCGTATAAAATTATAGAAATAGACAGACGCCTTCCGATATTCGACGGATTTTGCCATTTAACCTTAATTGTCTCATAACGCTATCTTAACGCAAATGATAACACAAAACACGCTTCTGATTTTAAAATCACTAAACTATCTCTTTGTTACTACACAATATAATGCATCATTAAGTGTGATAATTGGTTTTTGTTTGTTTCCAAATAACCGAAATCTGCTATCTGTATTACATCAAAACTACATTGTTTTAGCCTTTCAAAGAGGTTTACCATTGTCCTAAAAATAGACTAGTATGGATCTTGAAATTGACGTAATTTATACAAAATGTCCTCAAGTATGATTGAGTATCTATTGACAGTGATAAAAACATACATCACAACTTATCCAAACTTTTTCATCGTTAAGATCAGTAAGCAAATACCCAGACAAGCATTTATTTCGCTAAAGTCGGTAAATATAATAATGCCACGTGTATGGGCGCTATTTCGCTTGGAGCTTTCGACAAACAAACTTCAGCGCTCAACGATCAACCGGCGGAATTTCAACGACAGACGACAGGCGATGGTGGGGACAGAAGTAGGTACAGACTGTTCAGAATATGAGTTGTTGGTGGAGGGTTAAGACCGACCAGAAAGTGCTCTCTCAACTCAACCTAAAATGTTGATGGCTTGATAAACTTTTAGCCAGATTGATCAGAAAAATAATGTTTTATTCTCTAGTTTTAAATACATTATGTGTATGGTTCCATGACATTTGATCCCCCGACAATTGGCCCCCGGCATACTTATATACAATATGCAGTCGGCTTGGATATAACTAAGTGACCCCGAAGCAACGTGCAGAGAGGTTATGTCCCTGAATAATTATGTATAAAACATATTTTCATTCAAATACATCAAGAAAAAATCAACTTGTCGATGTTCAATGTTATTGTCAAATGAAGACATACTATACCTACCAGGGTACCTAGCATGGTCGATCGATATAAACCTATAGCCTATATCAATACGATATTACCCAAATCTGTCATCTTTGTCAGTTAGCAATATTTGCGATCACGGCCAACAATTGGTAAGAGAAATTCCAACCGACGACTGAAAAAATTTTAACCCGGATTGCATAGTATCAGATAAGTTTTGGTTAGCTGTCAATATATGAATTTATTTGAATTATGTCGTTCGTTTATCAACATTACTGGCTTATTTAATGAACGTATTGAACTAATGAAGATTTTTGTCAAGGAAGTCAAGTACGCGATCCATAGACTTTATAATTCAACTAAGACGCGACCAAATTATTCCGTTCGAATTTTGATAAACTAAGTGGCGGAAATATGACTAAAGAAATTATTAAATAATTAACTCATGTGGAGTGTCAAAAAGTAAATGCGGACTGCTAATGCAAATTAAGGTTTGTATTTCAATTCAACATTGCCAAATTATTCATATTTTTACGTATTTGACTCGCGTTTGACGTTCCTGAATGTGAATTTGTGGACAGATCCGCTAGTGTTGCCGGCGTACATTAATTTTTAATTTATTCCCCACCAATATCAACGTGAAACTGTGCTAGGGATATCGATATAAAATCATCGGAAGTTACTCCTAACGATCCGATATTGTAAAGTTATCGATTTCACCATGCTAGAGCCCCAGGAGCTCTACCACAGTGAAATCGATAACTTTACCATATTGGATCGATAGGCGATGATTCCGATGATTTTATATCGATGTCCCGAGCACGCTTTCACTGTTCACAGCCGAACCAATATTGACAGGAAATAAATAAGAAATATATATACGGTGACAACACTATTGTACGGGACGTTTGTACATATACTGTATAAAAATAGGGAGCTGGACACAAATAGCACGCCAATGGAATCTTTATGCGCCAAGGGATTTTTGGCGTACGCCAATGGACTTTCGCGAATTTAATACTTTTGAATGATTCTAAGTAAAATTGGCAAAACTGAATCTATTATAACTGATTAAACACTTGTAAAGGCTTGAAGACTTTGGAGACTTTTGGAGACTGGGATTACTGGGATACTGGGAAGAAGGTAGAACTGAAGCTATTACTTTTAAATAAAACACTTGAAAAGAGTTTGAACTTGGAGACTTTGGTTTCTTCGAGATTGTTTCTTCTTGTCTGGTAATTTTTAACTGATTTGTGACCGATGTGTGGTCTGTATTTATAAGTGCTAAATTAATTTTGAAGAATAAAATAGCAATTAGACATCGTTTTGGAGGATGCGTGAAACGCCCCTCGTCTCGTTAGCCAATAGCAGCTCTCTAATTGCTTGGGGGTTGTGGTGTGAGGCGAAATGGTGCTGGAGGCATGGTACTGTGTAATTGTGGGTGCTGGCGGTACGGTACTGTGTGGGAGCGTAAATTCCAATATTGTCTTTTTTAGTTATCTCATTTGCTTTTGCGGACTCGTTCGATACACTCCCCCCGTGCAGTCTCGTCTGTACTCAGCTACTTCGTCGGGCGAGTCCTTTCCCGATGTTTGTGTTCTGAATCGGGGGCCTTTGCCAGGGTTGTAGTTTCATCAGGGGTTGGTGGAGTAGGCAGGATGATTTTGACTGCCGGCCTTATGTATATTCCTGTGCTGGTTTGAATTCGGGCAGTTCTGACTTGTCCATCAGCTGCAGGTGTGGCTTCTAAGATTCGACCGCGCGGCCAACTGTTCCGGGGCAGTGCTGGGTCCATAATGATTACCAGATCATCTTTTTTAATTGGTGTCGTTGGGTAGGTAGGTATTCGCGCAGCCATCGTCTCCAGAAGGTGTCTGCAAGTTGTTGCCCGATGCGCCACTGGCGGCGGAGGCATACTTTCTCTTCTTTCTTTTCGTAGAAGGATAGTTGGGGGCGTTTCCCAGCCGACCCTAGTAAAAGGTGGTTGGGTGTTAGATTAGATTAATTCTTCATCGCGTGGGTCCACCGAAATGTGAGTGAGTGGTCGATTATTAACCGTAAACTCGGCTTCTGCAAGGGCGGTGCGCAGCGTTTCTTCTTTTGGTGCTCTTTCCTTAAGTGTGGCGCTTAGGGCTTTCTTAACTGATTGTACTAATCTTTCCCAAGCTCCCCCCGTGTGAGGAGATATTGGATCTGGCTGACTCACGTTGGCTGCACTGATGAGGAGCACCACTGTGCTGGCGGGGGCACTGCTGGTGCAAGGCTGGCTCGCCTTGGCTGCGCTGATGAGGAGCACCTCTGTTCTGGGCAGGGGCGCTGCTGGGGCAAGGCTGGCTCGCCTTGGCTGCGCTGATGAGGAGCACCAATGTTCTGGGCAGGGGCACTGGTAGGGCAAGGCCGGCTCGCCTTGGCTGCACTGATGAGGAGCACCACTGTTTGGCAGGGGTACTGCTGGGGCATGGCTGGCGCACCTTAGCTGCGCTGACGAGCAGCACCACTGTTCTGGCAGGGGTATGGCTGGCTCGCCTTGGCTGCGCTGATGAGGAGCACCACAGTTCTTATATTGACACTGCTGGGGCAGGGCTTGCAAAGCCGGGCTGGAATTTAAAATTATAATGTATAATTAGAACTAGGCTTGCTTGCCTTCGGTCGAGTCGCGTATCTTGTCGCAACTCGTTCGAAGGTGAGTCAGCTGGCACCGGTACTTGAGTTGCGTATCTTGTCGCAAACAAGTTGGTATGCGGGCCAGCTGGTGTCAGTAGTTGAGTTGCGTATCTCGTCGCAAACAAGTTGGGAGGTGGCCCAGCTGGTGCCGGCACTTGAGCTGCGTATCTCGTCGCAAACAAGTTGGGATGCGGGTCAGCTGGTGCCAGCGCTTGAGTTGGGGCACTGCTGGAGCAGGGCTGGCTCGCCTTGGCTGCACTGCAGAGGATCACCACAGTTCTGGCAGTTCCACTGCTGGGACAGGGCTCGCTGACCTTGGCTGCACCGCTGAGGAGCACCACAGTTCTGGCAGTTGCACTGCTGGGGCAGGGCTCGCTGACCTTGGCTGCACCGCTGAGGCTCACCACAGTTCTGGCACTCGCACTGCTGGGGCAGGGCTCGCTGACCTTGGCTGCACCGCTGTGGATCACCACAGTTCTGGCAGTGGCACTGCTGGGGCAAGGTTCGCTGACCTTGGCTGCACTGCTGAGGATCACCACAGTTCTGGCAGTTCCACTGCTGGGACAGGGCTCGCTGACCTTGGCTGCACCGCTGAGGATCACCACAGTTCTGGCAGTTGCACTGCTGGGGCAGGGCTCGCTGACCTTGGCTGCACTGCTGAGGATCACCGCAGTTCTGGCAGTGGCAATGCTGGGGCAGGGCTCGCTGACCTTGGCTGCACCGCTGAGGATCACCGCAGTTCTGGCAGTAGCAATGCTGGGGCAGGGCTCGCTGACCTTGGCTGCGCCGCTGAGGATCACCACAGTTCTGGCACTCGCACTGCTGGGGCAGGGCTCGCTGACCTTGGCTGCACCGCTGAGGATCACCACAGTTCTGGCAGTTGCACTGCTGGGGCAGGGCTCGCTGACCTTGGCTGCACTGCTGAGGATCACCGCAGTTCTGGCAGTGGCAATGCTGGCGCAGGGCTCGCTGACCTTGGCTGCACCGCTGAGGATCACCGCAGTTCTGGCAGTAGCAATGCTGGGGCAGGGCTCGCTGACCTTGGCTGCGCCGCTGAGGATCACCACAGTTCTGGCACTCGCACTGCTGGGGCAGGGCTCGCTGACCTTGGCTGCACCGCTGTGGATCACCACAGTTCTGGCAGTGGCACTGCTGGGGCAAGGTTCGCTGACCTTGGCTGCACTGCTGAGGATCACCACAGTTCTGGCAGTTCCACTGCTGGGACAGGGCTCGCTGACCTTGGCTGCACCGCTGAGGATCACCACAGTTCTGGCAGTTGCACTGCTGGGGCAGGGCTCGCTGACCTTGGCTGCACTGCTGAGGATCACCGCAGTTCTGGCAGTGGCAATGCTGGCGCAGGGCTCGCTGACCTTGGCTGCACCGCTGAGGATCACCGCAGTTCTGGCAGTAGCAATGCTGGGGCAGGGCTCGCTGACCTTGGCTGCGCCGCTGAGGATCACCACAGTTCTGGCACTCGCACTGCTGGGGCAGGGCTCGCTGACCTTGGCTGCACCGCTGAGGATCACCACAGTTCTGGCAGTTCCACTGCTGGGACGGGGCTCGCTGACCTTGGCTGCACCGCTGAGGATCACCACAGTTCTGGCAGTTGCACTGCTGGGGCAGGGCTTGCTGACCTTGGCTGCACCGCTGAGGATCACCACAGTTCTGGCAGTTGCACTGCTGGGGCAGGGCTAGCTGACCTTGGCTGCACTGCTGAGGATCACCGCAGTTCTGGCAGTGGCAATGCTGGGACCGGGCTCGCTGACCTTGGCTGCACCGCTGAGGATCACCACAGTTCTGGCAGTTGCACTGCTGGGGCAGGGCTAGCTAACCTTGGCTGCACTGCTGAGGATCACCGCAGTTCTGGCAGTGGCAATGCTGGGACCGGGCTCGCTGACCTTGGCTGCACCGCTGAGGATCACCACAGTTCTGGCAGTTGCACTGCTGGGGCAGGGCTAGCTGACCTTGGCTGCACTGCTGAGGATCACCACAGTTCTGGCACTCGCACTGCTGGGGCAGGGCTCGCTGACCTTGGCTGCACCGCTGAGGATCACCACAGTTCTGGCAGTTCCACTGCTGGGACGGGGCTCGCTGACCTTGGCTGCACCGCTGAGGATCACCACAGTTCTGGCAGTTGCACTGCTGGGGCAGGGCTTGCTGACCTTGGCTGCACCGCTGAGGATCACCACAGTTCTGGCAGTTGCACTGCTGGGGCAGGGCTAGCTGACCTTGGCTGCACTGCTGAGGATCACCGCAGTTCTGGCAGTTGCACTGCTGGGGCAGGGCTCGCTGACCTTGGCTGCACCGCTGAGGATCACCGCAGTTCTGGCAGTAGCAATGCTGGGGCAGGGCTCGCTGACCTTGGCTGCGCCGCTGAGGATCACCACAGTTCTGGCACTCGCACTGCTGGGGCAGGGCTCGCTGACCTTGGCTGCACCGCTGAGGATCACCGCAGTTCTGGCAGTTGCTTTGGTGATAAGTTGACTTAATTTGTCATCGCAGGCCACTGCTAGATTTGTGTCTTTTGCTAGCTTTTTCTCCAGGCCCAGAAGCTGTTTTAGTGCACACTGCCGATTGCCAGGTAGCGTGGCTTCTGGATTGCGCCATAGTAGACCCGTTTCCCATCTTCCTATATGAAGAGGACGGGTAGTTGCATTCATAAGTGTGATTGCTTGTTGTTCGCTTGCATTGACTCTGGTAGCTGATATTACTCCAAGGGAGTCAATGGCGAAGTTTGTTTTTACCAGTTCCCTCAACTGCTTGTCTGCGGTCGTTTCTGGTTGTAGTGCCAAAGTGGGGGTCGTGTTTTTATCTCCGGGGTTGATTCCCCCATGAGCGATCCATCCTAGTGCGGTGCGTGATACTATTCGCGTAGTAACATTGCATTCTCGCACTTCTCTCGACACAATCAGGTGAGCGTTGTCTTGGCCTATTAGCAGCTTCGGAACGACAGACCTTCCTTGGATCTGTTGTTCTGGCAGGTTGAGGTTGCTTATTGTGCTGGCAGAGATGTGGAATGTATTACTGTTGCCTGCACCTCTTAATCTTAGTTTTACTCGTTGCGAGAGATTGTCGGAGGTGCACATTCCTTTGGCGCCGTGGATTCGCAGTCCGTGAACTGGTCCCTCTGCTCCGACTTGTGTTGCGGTGTTAGTGTCGACAAGTGTTATTGTGGATCCTTCGTCCAGAAGAGCGAACACTGACACTTCTTTTTTATTTGGAGCACTTAATATGACTGGTGCAATTTTCAACAGTACTCTCTGTCCGGAGTTCTGGCGTCATAAATTGACATTTTCCACAGTGCTTTTTTGTACGAACTCGGGATTGTGCAGCAGTGGGTGGTGTGGGGCTTCGCAATCCCCTATTTCGCACCATTGGTTCATTTTGCAGCTTCGCGAGTGGTGTTTTTCTAAGCACTTGCGGCATAATTTTCCCACGCGCACAGTTTCCCATCAGAGTTCAACATCTTTGGCTGCGAATTCTTTGCATTCGCAGGTTCTATGATTGCCGCCGCATTGGGCGCAGCTTTCATTGGCTGATTTTCTTTTTTGGCTTGGTCCAGGGTAGGTATGTGATTCGTACATTTGGCGTTTTTATCGGGGCGATTTTTTCTTTTGGGCCGTCCCTGATTTCCTCCTGATGTCCGGCATGTATTTGCTCATGGCCCGGTAGGAGTTGCATGCGATCACTCCCTTCTTCCTCTTGGTACCCGGCATGTATTTGTTCACGGCGTGGTCGAGATCGTACGCGGTCCACCATCCCGCTATTTGGAATTGCGTTTAACACCTCTTTCAGAAAGGCAGCGAGCTGGGTTATGGTGGCCGGAGCATGTTGTTTGTGAATCTCGATTAGCCATGCCAGCCGCAGGGAACTTGGCATTTTGTCAGTGACGTCATTTAGTAGCGCAGGATTGGTGAGATAGCCTTCGGTTTTCAGAATCCGGAGGGATGCCACTAGGTTTTGTACCGTCCCGGAGAAATCTGCTAGCTCCTCGAGTGACACCTCGGTCGTGAGGTAAGGTAGTTTTTTAACCTTGTCTAGCATAAATTTTGCTATGGAGTTAACGCTGCCGTATCGCTGCTTGAGGACGCTGATGATCTCTGGGACTTGCACTTGCGCAGGATCCATTAGTAGGGGACCCACAGTATCTCGTGCCTTGCCTTTGAGGGCCCGTTGCAGCCGGATGAGATTTTCGCTTGGAGTCATCTGGCAGGTGGCGGTGGATTGAGTGTACTGTGCCTTCCAGGTGGGCCACTCGAGTGGGTCTCCAGCGAAGGTAGGCAAATCTTTTGCTGCGGATTGCCTGGCGATGAGGGCTGCCATTCTCGAGTCATCTTCTAATGTACGAGGACTATCTTGGGTTTGGGAAGTGCGGAGCGCTTCTGCCAGAGGGAATCTGGGCCAGTGGGTCGTTACCATGCTGCAACCATTCTCGAGTGTACCGTGTCGTCTCGTCAGCCGTATGCGGCGGTGTAAATAATGGGAAATCCTGGCTGGAGGAAGCTGGTTGTTGCTGGTACCCCATTGTATTATAGAGTGGGCGCTCGGGTCCAAGATGGCTATATTTGGCTGCGGGAATGTTGTCCACAGGACTCGTCAGAAGTGGGTGGCCTTGGGTAGAGGTATATCCCGTTGAATTGGTTACAGCAAATTCATTAGTAGGCTGACCGGCTGGCACGTGCACTTGAGCTGTTGCATATCTCGTTGCAAACTCTCCGGCTTGCTTGTGTACTTGTGTGGCATATCTCGTTGCAAACTCGTTCGTAGACGGGCCGGTTGGAGTGTGCACTTGAGTGTTTGCATATCTCGTTGCAAACTCTCCGGCTGGCTTGTATACTCGAGTAGCATATCTCGTTGCAAACTCGTTCGTAGACGGGCCGGTTAGTGCGTGGACTTGAGTTGCAGCCTGACCCTACGGGTTGGTTGGTGCAGGCTCCTGAGCCGGCTGATTGGATGCTTGGCGTGTCGCAGCGTTCAGGGCTGCGAGTAGATCGGCTGTTTGCTTGGCGTGTTGTCTGTCTCGACTGCGCATCTCCCGGCGCCGCATTCGCAGGGAGTCTTCAGTTGATTCTGAAGATGCCTCGCTGCTATTAGTATTGGATTCGTGGGGGCTCTTGGCGACATGTTCCGAAGCAAGTTGGCCAAGAGTGATGAGGTCAGAGTTCCTGGCTGGGCTCGTAACAGGTAGATCGTGGATCTGACGGGGTCCACTGGATGGCGTCTCTATGCTGTGGGCCCGGGGTCCGACGGGGTGGCACGGACGTGTTTCGGCTTGTCACTGGGGCGTCAGGTTTAGACAGTGACGTCTCGGATGATGTTGGGGTCTTACGGCCACTGCGAAGAAACGGCATTTCCACTGGGTAAGACTGAAGACGTGTTATTTGCAGATCCGGCTCGAAGGACCAAATGTACGGGACGTTTGTACATATACTGTATAAAAATAGGGAGCTGGACACAAATAGCACGCCAATGGAATCTTTATGCGCCAAGGGATTTTTGGCGTACGCCAATGGACTTTCGCGAATTTAATACTTTTGAATGATTCTAAGTAAAATTGGCAAAACTGAATCTATTATAACTGATTAAACACTTGTAAAGGCTTGAAGACTTTGGAGACTTTTGGAGACTGGGATTACTGGGATACTGGGAAGAAGGTAGAACTGAAGCTATTACTTTTAAATAAAACACTTGAAAAGAGTTTGAACTTGGAGACTTTGGTTTCTTCGAGATTGTTTCTTCTTGTCTGGTAATTTTTAACTGATTTGTGACCGATGTGTGGTCTGTATTTATAAGTGCTAAATTAATTTTGAAGAATAAAATAGCAATTAGACATCGTTTTGGAGGATGCGTGAAACGCCCCTCGTCTCGTTAGCCAATAGCAGCTCTCTAATTGCTTGGGGGTTGTGGTGTGAGGCGAAATGGTGCTGGCGGCATGGTACTGTGTAATTGTGGGTGCTGGCGGTACGGTACTGTGTGGGAGCGTAAATTCCAATATTGTCTTTTTTAGTTATCTCATTTGCTTTTGCGGACTCGTTCGATACAACTATAGATATATTCTAAGAATTGACACTACGAAAAGTACGAAATGTTAAAGCCAAGCGATTACGTAAAAATATTAATAAATTGGCAGTGTTGAATTGTAATACTAACCTGAATATATATTGACTCTACTTGCTAATACTAAACGGGAGTTTATTAGTTAATCAGTAATTAGTCATATTCCAATCACATTAGATTCTCCAATACCGAACGGAATAAATTGGTTGAATTATTTGAGTCTATGGATCGCGTTCATGATTTTTTTTCAATTCTAAAAGCTTCGTTAGTTAAACTCCCGTTCATTAGTAAGCTAATGATTTTGCAAAACAAATAGTATCCAAAAAAATGCGTGTATTGACAGTTTTTCAAAACTTATCTGATATTGCGGAGTCTTGGCCAAAATTTATTAATCGTCGGTCGAAATATTACCTATCAATTGTTGACAATAATCGAAAATTTTGATAACTGGCCATAGATGATGGATTAAGTGTATTTCTATTTAATTACTTATTTATTTACGGACAAATAATCCATTAATAATATAACAATAACACGAATAAAAAAAGAGATGACAATGAAAGGAAAGTACATATAAATGAAGAACATTGACAAATTATAATATTAAAGAACATATAGAAGACAACTACAAGTCAATGCTTGAAGATGGATTTAAAAGACTTTAAAAATTACACATTGCGTATCGACTGCCGAAAGTCATTTAGGCTAACAACAAAAAGTGTCCTTTCTACGTTTTTCTAAAGAAGAAATGTTTAAAGTTTCTTCAATTTCATCATACGAGTACTCGCCTCTTCAAAGCTCTAACCTCCAAGCAATTCCTCGTGGCAAGCGATGTTGTACGGATTCGATGTGACAAATGTGGACAGCACAAAAAGGAGACCAAATGACACTAGCACATTCAAGATCAGGGCGAACCAGCGAACAATAAAGAGTTTTAAGTTAAATGGTCAAAGTCAGAGGTAATTCTATGAATGAAGCCGAGTAGTTTAAGTGAATTGGTTACGATAATATCGTAATGATAAAATAAATTTATCGATCGATTATGCTAAACCTTCAGGTATTATTTTCAATAGAGAATTCCAGTCCAATTTTTTTTTTTTTTTTTTATGAATAATGACCTTCTAACTTACATAACTGCATATTTATTTTTATTTTTATATTTGGTTTTAATAGTTAAAATAAATGTCAAAGTTTTAATTTTTCAAGATCCCCGAAAACCACCGAATCTAGTGTGACGTCATCATGACTAACCGAAGTATGAATTTTGTAGGGAACTGGAATCAGCTGTTTGACTCCCGCCATTTTGAATTTCAGCATTGGAGCGTTTTCATAGACATTACTGGGCAATACGATCGTTTTTTGTACAGTTAAAGTTTTTGAATATTTTAAATAATATAGATAAACTAATAGAGATATTTTATTTTTGATACTGAATTATTTAGGCCTAAATAATGTTTCAATAAAAACAAAAAAACTATTATATATCCAATTCTCTATAAACCAATAACACGGAATTTCGAACGGCTTGCGTCTTACATTTCTATTGATTTCTATACAACTTTGACCCAGGTGACGCGGCGCGGTGACGTCACGCCGCCAAAATCCAGCAATAGGGTGTTTTAATGACACGTTTTAAAATGGACTTTTTAATATTTTTTAAAAACTCTACGTTAAATATTATGTAATTAAACTTATATATTCAGAATCAGCGTATATTGGTCTATATGAACATATTTTTTTAAAGCCATAATATTTTTCACTGGAGTTCCTTATTGTAGACGAAAATATGAAATAATTTTTCCTGTGTAAGAACTTGAACCTATTTTATGCCAAGAGTCATTTCGTCACTTAGTTTCGGTTGCAAACGAGCCATTATTATCCAGCCAAGACATACTCCGACACGTGTTAACAACAACTGTCCCACCAGGTTATTGAGTTTGACAGTTATTATACGCATGTTAAACCGCAGGGTGATATATTACACTTTTGCCGCTGGTATACAGATGTCGCTGGGTTATTTATTAATTTAATAGCGCGGTGCTAAGCTAAGAAACAAACCACCGAGCAGTGACGTAATTAAGCTAATGGTTTAATTTCGAAGTTCGCTGGCAGTTACTGTGACAATAATGTGCAACAAGTAAGTAATAAGGTGATAATAAATTTAGTATGATTGTGATGTCAGGGTACAATGGTTCTTAAGTTTGGGTGTTTCACAGAAAATGATCAATTTAACAATGTCATCAAATGGTTAATCTGCGCCATTCGATGAAAATGTTACATTTTTAAAAATCTATTCCAGATCGCTTGCAGCTTTCGGTTAAATTTCTTATTATTTTGTGTATTAACACCATCGATAACTTACGTCGTATTTAAATATTTTATTTTAATTTAGAAAAATATTTTACCAATCAACCGGTGTAAATTACTTGGTGTTTTTATGACTATAGGAAAAACAATCATTTTAAAGATGTTTTGAAAACAAAACAGTTCTGACGGCTTCCGTAGAGTAGGAGAAAGGCTATCGACTAGTAATCCAAAGGTCGTGGGTTCAAATTCCGGTGTACGCAATTAAATTTTATTTGATTAATTTGATTTGTGTTATGTCAGAATCAATTAATTAAAAATAATATTTACTTTATTTACTGCACTTTCCGGAGTGGAACATACTCTCAGTATCGCTCTGATTTAAGACCACCATTTGGAATTATACGTTGCTAAAAATGATTTTAACCGTATTTGGTGACCAAATCTGAATAGCCACCCACCTTCCTCTTCCCCTTCTCCTTCCTCTCACAATTACCTCCAGCCTCACAACATGCCTCAATTGGGAATGCCTTAGAGCCACTGGCTCCAGACGGAAGAAGTTTGAACGCATTTAATAACATGAAAAAAATAGACTGATGGATGTTTTTCCAAATAGCCTCTACACTAATAATAATTATTTTTAAATTTTTGGGTAATTTTTTTTCAAAAATGATAGGCGCTTTAAAATGTTACGCCATCGATGATTTGTTTTGTTTTACTTCTCTGCAATCTATACATCAGAGACCACTTTAGGTTCTTGGAATACCTGCTGCTAGGAGGGGGAAGTCGATTTTTAATCAGTATCTACCCCCGCACGCAGCATCCTGGACCCGAGATAAAAATGTAGCATAAACAGGGATCAGGGGATAAATAAAGCATTGGATTAACATTCCAGCCTTTTTAATTCTTTTTTTCTTAATTTCTTCCTTTTTTCCCTTCCTACCCTTTTTTCTCTTATTCCTCCTTCTTTTAGCTTTTTTTCCCACAAAAGGGTTGATTATTATTATATTAACACTTTCACCAAAGTGCACATACAAGTATTAATTGTTTTTTTTTTTTTAATATATTTCATAATAATATATTTGTTTTTTTTTTTTTTTTGTATTTCTTGGGCATTAACTATGTATTAATTTCTAGACATTTTGTTTTTTGAAGAGTTTTATTAAATGTACATTTGTTACTTAAATTTAATTTTTTAGCGGAAAAATAAACTTTAAGTAACAAATGTACATTTAATAAAACTCTTCAAAAAACAAAATATATTTGTTATTTCATAACTCAAGTACTCACTGAGGAAGTTCTTGGGTAAATTTGTGAAATAGATTTACCTAGTATATTTATAACATATCTCTACGTATAGTATCGTATTATTGCATTTTAGTGATTAATTGTATGATGTATAGTAATTTTATAAACCATCACAATTATTAAAAAAAAATTAAAACTTTTTTTCTTTTCATCATTGTTACCAACTTACAAATATTGGTACTACCTTACAATAGTGGCTTTTCTTATTATTTTGTTCACAGATTTTCTTAATTTTATTGTTTCATTGGAAATAAGGTTTGTTTCCTAACTTGTAATATATTTGACTTATTATTTACCTACCATTAAACATTTTCAACGTACCTTTTAAGTAAAGTAATTTGCATATATATCATACTAGCTTTTCTCCGCGGCTTCGCTCGCATGGTATTACGGGAAATTACTGTAGCTGTTGAACTTATCAATTATCCCCCCTCCTCCCCACCCCACCCCCTCCCGCATTCCATACATTCATTCCCTTACATTCAGTTTTCAAACATCTACCCTGCCACCTAAATTTCACAAAGAAAAAAAGAATTATCCAATTTTGTTCATTCGTTCGGAATTTATGCGCTTACAAACATTTTGGATGTTTATTTTTAATTAAATATTTGGAAGTTTGTTAATATAATACAAAATTACACTATTTATTATTCAGTCTTTATAATCGTTACGAATTATATTTTTAATGTAGGAACTCTTATCTGACATTTATTCCAGCTTGTCCAAAAAAAACAGAACACATTCTAATATTTGAATTTTCTGGAGCAGTGGCTGACCAGGGGGCTGAGTACCTGCCAGCTTAGAGCCCACAAATATATCAACATCGTTTCCATGGGAATGATTTTTTTCTGACATTTGCAATTAACTCGCTTTTGTTAGCGACAGAAAACAACAAATATAATATATTAATATTTATAATTTCATAACTGCGCATATAATTTAGCTTTCTATTGGTGAATGAATTTTTAAAGACTTTTTATTGGTTAATGCCTGAATAGGTCATAAACAAACTCGAGCAGTTTCGCATTTATAATATTAATATGTATTTAAATAATTTTTTTCATTGTTGCAATATTTTAATATTTAAATACACAAGCTCACTTGAACTTTTTTCATGTTGTTGCTATACCTTATCTTTGTTATTATTTAAAAGCCGAATGGCGTTAATTTTATGAATAAATAAATAAATAATACTATTTTTTAATTTATAAAAACAGTGGATTTATAAACAAGTTCTGCAATGTAATTATTATTATGCGTACTACTTCTGAAGGCATTATCAAACTGTGGTGAGGCTACTTACAGACGACATATTTATATTAAACTAGCTTTTACCCGCGGCTTCGCTCGCATGGGTATAAGGTCACTCAATCACTCATTCATTTACTCACTCGCTCACTCACTCACTCACTCGCTCACTCACTCACTCACTCACTCGCTCACTCACTCACTCATTCACTAACTTGATATTTATAATATAAATAGTTTTATATATAAACCATCGCAGGCACGCGCACATCAAATCCCCAAAGTTTCATCGCAATCGGATGAATGGTTTAGCAACGCATAGCATATACATATACATATATATATACAAACCCAGAAACAAACATATTTTGATTTTTATATATTTAGATAGATCAAAATAAGTATTGATGATGGAAAACTTATTGCATTTATTTTTATTACCTACCTCCTTATTGACTTCCGCGTAAAAAGCCGGAAATTATTAATGGTTATTACCCTTTTGAAGTTATCCCAGTTACGGCATTGTTTAAATTTGACTAATTGAGTTATTCCCAAATAACTAAGGAATTTCTTTTTCTAACATAATATGGTATTTTTACGGTCTGTATTTGAACATGGCTTAACTTTTTAATAAATAAACTGTTTTTATAAAGTAGGTAAATAACAATATTTCTTGAATAAACAAAAGAAACAAAAATTAAAATGCAGTTTTAAAAATTAAACTTATAAGTAGCAACATATTTTCTGTTTTGTTGCATAAAAATTCTTTCTATGGAGTTAAGGCATAGAATATTCTGTGGAGTTTAGACGTGTGCATTTTTTTTCGAATAACCCGATAATATTTGAAAATCTCCTATTACCTCCACAGTAAGTGTAAAATGTTGCTTATGTCGTGATGGAGGACTTAGCCAGCCGAAGAATCGAACACAGGACGCCTGTGTGGAACCCAAACGCGATGTCAACTCAGCCACTGACGGGTCATATGAAAGAAGAAAAAACAAAAATGTCAAAAATATTGTTCCAATTTCATGAAACGAGAGCTCACCGCTCGGGAGTTTAAAATGCTATAGATATCATACAAACAGAATATCTGCTTTACAGAATTGTTCGAAATATAAATACAATAATATTAATTTTACATTAACTTCTTAATTTATAATTTTTAACAAGATCAGTAACAAAAGAAAACTAATTTGTTGTATTATTCAATACCAAGGATAAACATAGAAATTCCTTTTCCCTTCAGGTTCTTCGTTATTTTCCGGGACAAAAAAGGAGTACCGAAATTCAAACCTGCACATTGGAAGCTCAGTGGGGACTTGGAAAAAACTAGCCCTAGGCTACTACTAAGGGTTGCGCGATGCTTCAGGCTGTTCTGTGAACCACCATAATTATATTTATTGTCAACAAATAGATTAAAAAGACAGGGTTTGATATTAACATTGTTTTCTGGACGACAAAAACAAGTAAATATTATTAAAAATAAAAGGAATGGTATTATTTGATAATCGACAAATAAGTATTTGATAACGAATCCTGTAAAGGTTATAATTTTTTTTATTTTTTTTATTTTTTTATTTGTTTATCTTAAAAATGGTACATATTAAAGTAGTACTGGTCTTCCATTAAAAGCATTTGCTTGTGGATGGAAGAAGAGTTTACATTTTATTTATACATTTAAACAGTCACGTGTTTCACATAAATAATTAGTGCAGTTTATACAAACACATCGCAATCTTTAACTAAAAGACATCCGTAAGAGTAAAAACAAGTATAATTTTTAGTGTTACATTCATGTGGAAATAGGGGAAGCAGTCTTCCCGTTGCTGATTTCTTTAAAATGATTTTTGATAGAGTTCGATAATTGTATTTTGTTATTAATGATTCTGATTTCTATGGGTAGGTTGTTAAAGAAGTATTTTCCCTGGTATGAAAAATGATGTTGGGCAAAAGAAGTGTTTAGTTTCATACAAATAATACATGTTTGAGTCTGGTGCGATTTTCCGTTACGAATGACTGTTTTTCTTTTTCTTTTACAATTTGTAAGATTGAATTTTTTATAAATAGGTTTTTGAATGTTGGGACTTTAAATTCTTCGAATATTCGTTAATTAACTCAGAACGTCATACATTTCACATATTTACCATCAATTATAAAAGGGTCTCGTTTGATGATTTGTTTGTGTTGGAGTGGTGATCCAAAACCTAAATCGTATCTTAAAATTTTAACCTGACCTCGATCGGATGATCGATCAGTATTACGATTTTCGAGTATCACAACCAAAGTCGATCATGGTATTCACATTGCTTGCGTATAGCATGTTTCAACCCAAATTCATGAAATAAATTACAGAGAAAAAATAAAAGTTATTTTTTTAAAGAAAAGAAAACTTTGTAAAAATTCTCAAATAGATTAAACGTCAGATAGAATACATTTGTGGCTTTCTCTCTTACAAAAAAGTAGCCGTAAACAAAACAGTGTATAATTCTCAGTGATTTTTGAAAAGGACATCGCTTTTGGAAGTATACGAAAACATTATTTTAAACCATTGCACACCTTTATACGTTTGTATTCATTCGCATGGTATTTGGGGGAAATTACTGTAGTGCTTGCACATATCAATTATCCCCCCCCCCCCCCCAACCCCCTTCTCCCCATCCCGCTTTCCATAAATTAATTCCCGGTACATTCAGTTTTCAAACAAATGAGGTGTAAGAAATGGTGTATTGGTTGTATTGGGTGTAAGCAATGGTGTAAGATTTGGATATGTAGAGCGAACGAACGAAAAAAAGGTTGTAGGAAATGATGTAAGGAATGGAGTAAGTATTGGTGTAAGGGGTGAAATGAAAGGTAAATGTGAATGGTAGAAGAAGTCGGCGGATATAATATAATAATGAAGACATGGCACGATCATGTGTGTCAAATACTTGAGTCAGAAAAACGGAAGGGCATGTAAGATGTATGAATCTAAATGACGCAAGGAATGTGCCCTAAGACCAAGTTGTCTGGCGGTTCATTCTCTCTACCTACCCCTACGGTTAAACTGCGCGATGGCTAGTTAATTACTTAATTAATTCATGAATTTTCTCTTAAAATGTTGAGGTAAATGGATTCTGAAAAAGAATAAAGAAAGTTCGAAAGAATCTAGTAAATTATGCATTCAAATTTTGTAATAGAACTAAAATTTGTCATATTTCCGAAACTAACTTAAAACTTACGTCAATGTTGATTCGGTAATCTCTAAATGCAAAAGCTATACCAAGCACGGCTAGAGCTATTTCAAGCAACGTATCTATTCTTAATGGTGGTATTTCACCAGGGCGATACTGAGTATATTTCATTCTGGAACGTGCCGCACTGGGCAAATTTTATTTTCATTTAATAATCTGTCAAATAACATGAAGCATGAAGTGCTATGTTCAAAATATTAATAATAGAATTTTACTTGCGCACGCTAGGATTTGAACTAGCCAAGATCAAACTCAACCATAGAGGCTGACGTACACCACATGATAGAAAAAAACCAGCTTAAGTGGGTACAATGACTTCTTTCAAAATTTAATGATCTAAAAATTTCACTGGCATTTTTATTATGAAAAACTTTTTGCACAGATTTTCCATTAAATTCACTCTCACCTACCAGGAGTACATGACGTGTTCGCATGATCAACCCTAGTCCTGAAACAGTTTTCGAAACATGCGAGAAATAACAAGAACCAAAATGGCGCGCGAGGCACTCGACGTTTCCCGCCCTTTCGTCACACGTCGCAAAAAATCTTCACATTCTCGCTACAATATTTCACGTCCGTGTAGGGGTTGGCTCGTAGGGGGAGGGGTGGGCCGTCCCTGGGGTTAATGCCATAGAAATACTACTGAGTATAGGAGACCGTTGGTGACATGTTGCTTACAACATTTATTTTATTTGTCGCTGAGTTTGGCATTGGCAGCCATTTTGTTGGGTTAGCTAAGTGAAACGTTTACATAAAATATTAGTTTACTTGATACTTAAGAGCAAACCTTGTATTTGTAGGAGGTTTTGTGTGCTAATTAGCTGCTTAACACAACGTCGTTCATTGCATATATATCGACGTTGGGATAAGGCGTTAGCAAAATGGATGTTCTTGATAAGATATTGGTGCCTCTATTTCGTTGTTTCGAATGCTTTTTTGGTTTTAAAACACAATTCTGTTGTGTTATTAATTAAAGCTTGCTTACTACTAAAAATAATAATGATAAAAACATTTATTCATCAATAAATTATTACATTTTTTTTTTACATTTTCTTTAGTTATCATTGATTCTATTGACAAAAGGGTTACTCAGGTTAAAGGTTTTCAGCAGTGCCTCTAATATAATACTCATAACATGATATACAGAAAAAAATATTTAATCAAATTTGTACTTCAATACACATAATAAAATTTAAATATTAAACTTAAAAAAAAATGCTAATCAAAATTCAAATTAAAACAAACAATATTATTATTAAAATTTAAATGTTAAAGTTCGAAATAAATAATATAATCACAAACACAATAAAATATTCCTTTAACTGTAAATTCTATTAATTAAGTTGTTGTGCGGTTGACGTTGACAATGAAATGATTTTAAAATTTCACTTAAAATTTAAAAAAAAAAATCACTTAAAATTTATAAAAAAATATTAATATATCCTGAAATAGGCAGTTTTAAAAATAAAAAAAATATTTGGCGACCAGACCGATAAATTAAAAAGAAATATTCCACGCCAAACATAATATTTAAAAGTGTCAAATAATTACAATATTTTATGTTTGCACAATGTCCTATTTGTATAAAAATGGCTTTTGAGTTTACTATTAAAAACGCTAATATATTTTTCATTATTTCGGTTACCATTTTCGTCAACAACAGAAACGAAACATTGTAAAAAAGCCATTTTATTTTTCAATTAAAATTTTGAAGTTGAAGTTGTGTCATATTTTTTATTGTGGTTCATTTGACTTCTTTGACTTTTATGTCTGTGGTCGGCAGTGGTCAGAAATGCCACTCATATACCCACGCGTCCAGAACTACATAACACTTCAATAAGGTCACGCGTGGTTCATTTATCATCGGAGCTGGGTGACTTGCCACGTCATTTGTCCCCTATATCTTATGGTCTCCGGACGTGTTGTGGGAATAAACCTTTTTATTATTTCATTAGCTGAAGAATAAAAACACAAGATTAACTTTTTTGATAGCTCTTATGTTTTTGTATAGATTAGAAGAGCAAAAAAATTAATTTTACCAAACTCGTGAGCGTTTTGACTAAAATTATCGCACAGCATTAGGTATGAAACGTTTTAGATAATATTGAACGTTACGATAATTTGTATAACCCTAGAATTAAAGCTCTTTTCGTGAGACCATATTTAATCTCAATGCAAAAGCAAAATCTTATTTCTGAAATCTGAACCCGTAATCAACTGCACCTATAATTTAGTGAACGTAGCGAAATCCTGTTTTGACCTGAGTAATCATTTTAAGCGAAGAGTTCGCAGAACTACTGGTAGCAATAGACCAAACATGAAATATATAGAAATAACACACCATGCGTATTAATCTAAAAGGGTATTTCACTAAGCGCTTCCTTTCTTTCAATTTAAATTAGACAAAGTGTGTATGAGATATCATCGAAATTTTTTATTTGTTTGAAAGGCTTATTGATACCATTATTTATGGAATATAACATCGTTCAAATGTCTGCCGCGGCTTCTCTAGAAAAATAAAAAGTCTAAAGGGGTCAAATCACCTCCACGTGAGATTTTATCCTTAAATCATTAAAAGATTAATTAAATTTCAAACAATTTTATCATTTGCATCATTATTGTTGAACGCAATATCCGTCTATGGTGATTTGGCAAAACAGACTTAATAAATGACAGCCAATTTGACAGATGTCGCTTTAACATTATGGCCGCTATCAACTGTCAAATTTCGGAAGTCCCTATTGGAAGACTCTATACGACATGTAAATGGGACTTATACGTACGAACACAACATTTATAAAAACGTCACAAGTGCATGAACCCTGTACAAGACTAAGTAATAAATTGTACACGAATACAATAAGGACAGAAAATGATAAAAAAATACGTCGGCCATGAAGTATACGTATAGATACTCATTTACGTCCTCCGTCTCTATAGGCTGTAATCGGAGAACCAAATAACCTACCAATTTTTTTAAACTATTCAAACTGAGATAAGTGGACAAAATTATAGTGAACTGTAATGTCTGAAGTGAAAACTTCGTTTTGAAACTCGATGAAACGGAAACGAGCGACACTAAAAAGAGACAAACACATACTTTGTAGGATTTAGCCTGAGAAGAAGCCGAGAGAAGGAGATATACTAAACGGTGACCGCTTTGTGCGGTGCTTTACAGAATAAAATGTAAAATAATGTTTAAACTTGTAATAATGTTTGTAGAGCAAATGAATGAGGAAAGGAGTGTAAGGAGAATATATGACGCAAATGTGAATGGTAGACGAAGTCGGGGACGCCCGAGGAAGACATGGCACGACCAAGTGAATCAGATACTTGAATCGGGCGATGTCAAGAGTCAGAATAACAGAAGAGCATGTATGAGACGATGTATGAATGTGAACGAAGCAAGGAGTGTGTGCCAAGATCGAGTTGTTTGGCGGTCCGTCCTCTCTGCCTACCCCTGCGGGGAAACGGCGTGATGGTTAGTTAGTTAGTTAGTTTATGTTAAAACTTGGTAACAATCTTATCATAAATAAACTCAAAAACATTATCCTACTCCTAATACTTTGCATTCGTCTCATTCTATCGAAGTTTAGTTTTCTGAAGGTTTCACTTCTAATGCGTGTGAACTGCACACATCTTTATTTATTTATTTAGGAACGTGTACAGTTTTAATGATGTAATTTACAGCGGTGGTAGACAAAACAGACCAATTAATATTGCAGATAGGTTTGTAGAATAATATTTTGGGTATTTTTTTAGAATATAAAATTACCTATTAATTTTAATTAAAATACGAAAAGCAGAACTATGTAAAAAATATAAGAAATGACAGAACAACAAACATAATAAACCCGTTATTGCATAATGCATATTTGTGATTATAACTATACCAACAGATTGGTAAAAAGGTATTGGGGTTGGCTCGGAAAAGGGGAGGAGAAGGATGAGGGAATGTTGCCGCGCATATAAAATGAAAGTAATTAATTTAATCATCGTGAATTTATGTTACACGCACCTAGAATGAACTTGTGTAACGATAGTTACTATCAGTGAATATGTGAAAATGTGTGTCTGTATTTGCAAGTTTATTATTGTAGCAGTTGCATGTTCTTTTAATAAATTCATTTTGATTGGAATTGGTGTTGCATCTATCAATGTAGAAAAGGGTGTTCTGTCTGCTATATGGATGCGGCTTATTGAAATTTATTTTGTTTAACAACTCAAGACAGTCAAATTTTGAGTTAATAATTTTGTAGAGCAACAACTGATCAGCGACAAGCCTCCTGTTGAGTAGTAGGTTCGAAAATGTTTCTTGATAAGAGTTGTGTTTTAGAGAAATCACTCTTTCTTTTTTTTTTTTTGTCTTATACATATTATAATATTAAAATTTACGTATTAAATATAACAATATAAAATTGTGTTACTAGTAGTTCAAACTAATTAAAAGCATTTGCTTTTTGATGGAAGAAGAGTTTACATTTCACGTATGAAATATACACAGAAAATACAGTCACATCGCAATCATGACTATCTCAAAGACGCAAAAAACAGACACAAAGATCCATGTACTCAGTGAAAAGAAACCAATTTAACCTGTTAACGTGGATGCCAAACTGTGAACAGCTTTCCAGGTGTTGACAAACACGTGAATTGTAAAGAATCATATCAGTCAGTGTTTTTGAAAATTATTATGTATTAGATATAAGATAAGATACAATGATAAACATAAATATTATGTTTTTCATGATATAGCATTGAATTACGTAGTTAGAAGGCATGTAAATATCAATAACAGTAATAAATACACAAAGAAATAAATAAAAAATTCAATCTCAAATGAATTTAACCATTTAAACTGACATTCTGTCATCGCGTTGTCAAACTTGGTACTAGACTTTACAAAATTAAGTTAAATTTATTAATAAGCTTGCATTTTCTACCTCAAACCGGGTGAAATGGTTGTCAATTAAACTTCAAAATTATTTTCAAGTTGACGAATTATATTTATTTGTCTACGGTTCCATATTCGATTTATTGAATGAGTTTGGGCGATTGAGAGGTTGAATTTTTAAAATAAATTTGTTGATTTTATGGGTTTTAATTAAAAAATGACAGATTTCGATGTTTACCACTTGGATGTGAAATCTCATCAAAAACATTTTTTAACCTACTGATATTTTATTAATTTATTTATTTTTTACTGACAGATTAATTATCCAATTAACGTAGGTACAATTTTCTCATTTTGAGGGTCTTACACCTAGGAAGATAATTGAATCCCTGATTATTAAAAGATACTTACGTCCATAAAAGCACATTCAGGGATAATAAAAAAAAAACTATCTATTTTTTTTTTTTTTTTTTTTTTTCTTCTTCAATGATATCTATTTTTTGTCAGAAAATAAAAAAAAAAAGTGAAAATAGAAATCAATGCTTAAAAATAAAACAGATATTTCAATATTTTTTTTAATAAGCTGTCTATTTTCTGTCAGAAAATCAAAAAACATGTGAAAATAGAAATCCATGCTTAAAAATAAAACAAATATTTCAATAACTTTCTTAATAAAAATTTTTTTCAGCGAGTTAGAGCTTAATAATCAAGCAAAAAAAACGTTTTTTTACTTGAATTATGTAATCTAAAACATCAATTTCATTGATGTTTTTGCCTTATGTTGTTTTTCTGTTGATTACTTCATTGTAAAAATTGATAGCCGATGGTTCAATATATTTTAACAAATTTTTGAGTTCATTTATCTTTTTATTTTATTTATTTGTAGTTTTCCCCGTTGATAAGTTTTAGAAGAAGGCATTACATGAATCCTACCATCTCGTAACATAAACGTATTATCTACAAGACAACCCATGAATGGTCTAGTGATAACACAGAAAATGAAATTAAAATATTGATTATTAAAAGAACCTTGGTCGAGGACTTAGGTTGTGATCCGAGAATGTCAGTTTGGGATCAAAGACGATACCGAGGTCTTTGAAAATTGTATGCTATATTATTTGTCAACTAGTTATTATATTAGATAATATTAATAACTAAAAATACGAAAACCTAAAACCAAAATACAAATGGGGTGTAACCATAGTTGGTATGTTTGTGATGGATGTATGATTGAAAATTAAACAAGAAGCCTGTGTTGAGATATGTGTGGCGGCGTATTCTCTTTGCCTTAAGGGATGGTAAGTTAGTTTACCTTCATTAAAATTGTTTCAATTTATCGATGTATTATTTCAACTCCATTTAATAAGGGGTGACGTTTGAATCGGGGATGGGGCGACTCTAATTATCGCAGATATCTACGATAATTTATCGCTGCAGATACGATTCGCTTCTTGTAAATGATGTTTTTCGGGCAGTGTCAAATGAGTTATATTTAAACATATTATGTTATATGGTCGGTTAAGTTATGAATAAGTTTTTTTAGATATTTTAAGTGACAGAGAAATGTAGGTTAAATTTTATCAATAACTCAATGATTATGAAGTTTCGTGTCATAAACACGTCTATGTCTGTCGATATAATGGATAATATAATTAAAAAACTTGCGTATTTGAACTCGAATTTGAAAAAAAAATATTTTTGGATTGGCAAATCATTATAATAACCTTATAAAACCATGGTACATCAAAGTCGTCCCATTCCGAAAAAAATGTAAAAATTTATTTTTGGACAAATGTTTAATAAATAAAACACAATTTTTTACAAAAAAATGTTATTTATTCAATTAATGAAGACAATATTAGCGTCACTCAATCGAAAATCTGAAACAGAAAAAATAGAAAAAAAACGGGCCGGGCACATCTAGGAATCGAACCGAGGACCTTGTCGTTAATATTGCTTTCATTAATAAAACATTACATTTATAGGTTTTAGTCATTAAAAATAAAAATATTTTTAAAATTTATTTAATGTCGAAGTTTAAAATTCTTCAAGTCACCCCGTTTTACGCTGTTATTGAACTTATTTTCCATTTCATTATGGTTATTCGACTTTTAAATAATGTTTTAGCCGTTGGGCGCCATCTGGGCGTGTGAGTTGCAACTTTGGTATGCAAATTCGATAATACCGATTTCCCAGGACCTATCTTTTCCCCACCTCACCGAACGCTCCATAACAAAAACAACTGTTGAAATCATTAACATTTGAAATTCTATCAAAGCTCGCGCCGTATTGTAATAATTATTGTTCCGTTAAAAATCTCATACCGCTTTCTAAATTACCTTTCATCGTAAAAACCTTCTAAAACTTTAATGCGGTAATAATAAAGCGACAGTGTCAAGAGACCGTAACATTGGAATAGGTTTTTTTACCAACTACACACATGAGCCCTGAGGAAAAAGGGAAAAAAAACAGAACTGCCTCTCCTTCCTTCTTATGGAAAGGAAAGAGAGGAAGGAGAGGTAAACCAAATATCTAGGTCGGATATTTTTTAGTTTAAATTATAAAATATTGGCCATTAAAGATTTTTTAATTTCATGTTTCTAGAGGTAACTTGGGCAAGTTTTTGTGATAAATATTAAAAAAATAATTTTACAATATTTATTATAAAAAATAAAATTTTAAATTAGAATTTAAACAAAAGCATTTTGATGGATGTAAATTTAAATTACAAATGACCAACATAGGTCGTAACCCAAATTTGTCGTTCAATTACTACCCAAAAAACGAATTTTTTTAAATGTTTTTTTTTTTTTTTGACACAGTAGATAAGGCAAGATATTTTTTTTAATAATTACAATTAATTAACAAACAATTCCAAAAATTAATCACTTTCGTTGCGTATTTTGGCTTCAAATACAAAATTAAGTTTTGTATGAAGCGGACCGAAACCGGAACGTTTCTCTCACCGGAATATTCCAGATATTTTTATAGAGTTAAAGTTTTTGTGTTTTATTAGTAAAACTTCGTTTAATTTTTAAAAATTTAATTTAAAAATGGGATTATCAAGTTCTGCAAGTATTTTAGTTTTTATTTTTGTTACAGATGTTTCGGTTTACAAGATCTTTGAGATGACTTTTTATAGAAATCTAAATGTCAAGTTTTGATGGTGTTTAAATTGATTTATTATCGGTTAAATCAATTCGGTGAGAATATATTTAAAAACTTATATTACTGCAATATCATGACACAACATGATGGATAACAGTTATTGTCACATATAATATTATATATTAACCAAGGAGCTGTTGCATATATTCGTGTATTCTTTAAATTTATCTCAAATGTAAAAACTTATTCCTCTTTTCTTATTCTATCTCAATCAGTCAGAAACCTGTAAGTTTAGTATTACTAGCCTACACTAATTATTATTTCTGAGCTATCTGCAACTTAAAATCTTTATTTTTTCTTGTTGTAAAACATCATATTTACTTAAATTTATCTTTATATCTACCATTCATTCATGCGATGTCTGCGTGTAAACACCATTTTAAATTGTTTTCTAAAAATTGAACATCTGTTTGACAGTATGCAAAAAAAATAATATTCCATATTGTCCCAAATAATTTTGAGGTAGGCCAATTTTGGGAATTGATGCGCAGAATTCTCGTGTATAATTTTTTTAAATTCAATTATTATTACAAATGTACACATATTTTTTTAAATCCATAGTCATGGGATAAATGGCGAAATGTAAGTGGACTTTAAACCACAGTAAACAGTTTTTATCTGTACGTGTCAGTATTCGAAAGAATGTTTTTTAGAATGACAGCGGCCGAGTCCTAAACTGAATGCCCCAAAAAGTCCATCACTTTTTTTTACATACACCTTATAAAACATAACACAGCCCATCGTAACATTTATATCTTAACCATTTGACTCATGGATTAGTACTTACGAAACGTATATTTCATCTAACATTTCTGTTCAATTGAACCTACTGGGACGCCGGCCTCCATACTAAAGTCGATGATTTAAAAAAGAAATAAATAAACGACACTATTCCTTATGTACAAAAGAACTATTTTAAGGATAAGATCAAGATAGCTTGAACAAAATTTTACTTTTATTTGATGTTTGCAGCTTCTCTAACGGCATTCAAATAAATTATCTACGCTTTTTTGGCGTGTCATTTTTGTCAGGGTCACGTCTCGGAGTCAACTAAAGAAAAATAACTTATAAGTACATAATCCAAGCTTAAAAACCTCACACGATTTTTTTAGAAGTCGCACAGAATCAACTCTGACAACATATATCAAAGTGGTCACATTTCCTCTGATTTAGTCTCTCGTCACTTCTTCACACTCCGAAACAATTCTCACCGGGGTTGAAAGAAAAAGTACCATCAGAACTTCTGAATCAAGTGTTGTCAGGCATATTCCCCTGGCATTTTTATTTTGTAAACAATAACCGAAGCCAGGCTTTGCGAATATCACAAAAACTAAATTATGAAATTGTTTCTTTCCCCCACGTTTTCATTGTTTGTCCTCCAAAATATTTTTGACGAGTAACAGGACGGGAAGTATTTCAATACTGACGCAAGCGGCGATTGATTATACGCACCATGCAGATCCAACCTTATTGGTTAAATCTTGGCTCTGCTATTGGCGGGAAGCAGAACAAACCCATCCAATACCAAATGGCGTCACGAAACATTCCGCCCACCAAAATGCAGTACATCCTATTTTTTTAATAAGTTTTAAACCTTAACCAAAGTATTCAATACTATGGAATGTTCATCGAACGAGGAAAAAATCAAAAATAACAAAATATCTAACTATCTCCTATACAACTATATACCATCTTATAAAATTGGTTAGTAGGTACGTTCAACACTGCTGATGTGCAGGAATTTACAAATAATCATATCGCGATCGCCGGAATTATGGCATATTATTTAAATTTGACGAACGTTGTGGAACTAAGTAAGTTGAAGGAATGGAAACGAGAGGGCGAAGAGGTGAGTTGGAAGGAGCCTTGCTTCATAAGGGCTAGTTTTTACCTATCTCCTTCCATTCCCCACTCTCTTCAGACACATAACTCACCCCAAATGGAGAAGTGGGAAGCTGTTTAGATATTATGTAAAAAAATTAGCGCATATAAAAATTTTAAAAAGCTTATTTTCACACGCCAAATTTACTAAAGAACTTGTTTCAGTATTCCAGCAAGTGATACCCTTCAGACTCACTATTTTTAAAACTTCACTATTTTTGCATTGCATATTTACGGTATATGATTTTGGATACGAAGTTAGGTTTTGATTATAATTCGATAATCGAATCGGCTGCCATACATTAAGCAATGTTGCTAGCGACTTAACAAAATTAAAATTATTAGAGAAAAATTAGATCACGCTTATAACACAGGATTTAATCGAAAGGAAGGTATATCCGTTCCGAAAATTACAAATAAATACGGGCAACGGACATTTACTTCACTTATATGCTGTACTTATTTAATAAGAAGCCGATGAACATTAAAAGCGAATCAACCAAATGGTTAATAGATCGAGATATTTTATATTGTTTTTTCTTTGTAATCTTATATACAAATATGACCATGAGTATGTTGCCTGTGTTTATCTATCTGCCTATATATTTTATGCCTTTGTATTGTGGTTACTCGAAATGTTATTCTTCTATACCTACTTTCTATATGTTGGTTTCTTGTTGTAATATGTGTGCTTTAGTGTTATATTAATATTGTTAAATTGAACTGCTGACAAACTGCAGTTCAGCGGGTGCTTAAAATGTAGAATAAAAATAAAAATTAAAAGTTTTTAAAAAAATAATTAAAACGTGTATTTAGATTTTTTTATAAAAAGGTACCAATCTAGTCCTAAAACCTCTACTATCTTGAAAAAACGTGAGACCGTTTTTCTCATTCCAAAAACCCTGAATTTTCCATGAGATTGATCGTCTTTCCGTAAGTAGGTGGTGTTTTGGGAAGTGTTTATGCAGTGAATCTTCCAGGGGTCCAAGCAGGACCGAGGGATCGCGCAATCGTAATTAAATCTGCGGGTCCCGGTCCCTGGAAACCGACCGTTCCTAGCTCCTGAACACGCTCCTCTTACGTAATTTCATTCGAATACAAAGCTTCCGTTTATTATCACCGCATAATGGTTCACAACTTTACTTTCAACAAAAAATACTTGCACAGATTTAAAAATTTCGTTATTTTGTTTGTGATTATTATTTGCATTTTTTAAAGTTGTTTTTACCGCATAAGTCATCAATTAAAATATTCAAAGGATCTGATGTCACATTTTCTTTAAAATTTGTTGTACGTTTTATAATAATTGTTGATTTTTAGCTTCTCCAGTAATATTATGGAATGCAAATGAATTGTCTCTTTTTTACATTTATAAAATTAAATACTCATACCCCTGTACTTAACAATGAAATTATTATATCAAGTAAATTGGAAAATATTTGAAAGTGAGTTCTTATAAACAGGGATTTGATATCTTTTAAGGTATTTTATAATGATAATTTATTAACATTTTAATTTTAAAATAAATTAGGCAAAAAATTACAACTTTATGTGAGTCAAAACCCTCGATAATAAACATGATAAAAAAATTTAAGAAATTAAACACGCATAGTTTTGAAGTATTTTTAGGATAAAAAAGTAAATGGAAGCACTGCAAAGTGTACCTGGCTATTCCGATCTAGTCGCTAAGCAAATCGATCATCCATCTGATTAGAATACTAAATTTGAGATAATGAGCAAAGCAGTGTTAGAATGCTCGCCATAAATCAAATATTATTTTCACGTGTCTGTGTTTTACACATTAAATATGCTGTAAAATAACATCGGTATAACCGTCGGGTTCATTCGTACGACGTTTTGAAATAACCTAGTGACCCAGAAAACTTTAAAATATCCTTAATTCACTACGAGCTATTCTGCATTATAAATGATTTGGTTGATTTTAAGGATAATCTGAGTATTGTACCAGAGAGAGGGTACACTTTTTCACATAACTGTGTAGTCAATTCAAATTTCAATTTTTTGGAGATACCTGACTAATCAACTGGACGATTGAAATCTAAAGCAATTTAAAGTAACGTCTAGTTTCTGAATGATAATCTCTTGCTAGTAATGAGTGTTTTCCTTTCCGGTCTTCAGTTTTAAATTAATATTATTATCTCTCATGGTAGAATCAAAATCATTAATTTATTTCTAAAACTCATACTCTCTTATCATCTTGTTGGTTAAATAAAACAAGTTCCAGGGATAAAATAATGCAGAGCCTTGGGTTGAAGAAACGCTTTTTTATTTACTTTCCTCTGTATCCTAGTTTTATGTCCCCCAGCGTACGAACGTACATGCAGCGTACTATAACATCCGCATACTTTCTCCTTGTACAGCCTACCATACACAAGTTGCTTTTAAGGACTAAAGAAAAGCTTAGGAAATGTTAATGCACCTAAAACAGTTTACAACAAAAATAAAAATAACAACAACAATATATAATCTTCTTCTTCTCTAATATATAAAGTTCGACCTTCAAAACAACAAAAAGTTCACATGAGATTTTGAAAAACCAACCACATCCTCATTTCATGTCCCTTAGAGCAGTATTTTGAAACTTTTGATGAAATTTTGTACAATTGACGTTAAAAATAAGAGGAAAATTACTGCCTTCATCGTTGAAATTTTCGGAATGAGAGTATTACACAACCTTTGTGGAAAGAATGTGTAAATTATTTTTTCCGCCTACTCTATGAATAGTGAATTCATTTTATATTGGAGTTACATATAGTAACGTAAAAAAGGTATATTTTTCCCAGGACTTATTTATAACTTCTTCAAACACCGGAAATTTATTTTGGAGCAGCATTTAAACTACCAATTGATAAACATTTTTAACCACTTTTACTGTTTATAATAAAAATACCGGAAAGGCTCATAAGCAATGCTTACTTCAGGGTTTACCTGAAACAGGGTTTAGTTTGAAATAAGCACTGCCTATCGTCGCCTTAGTTTTTGGTTGTCCAATAGAACATTAGAAAATGTTACAGGAGGAGAAGGTTTTCTTTCATTATTTCAATGAAGCATTATGAAAGGTGTTTAAGATAAAGCTATTTTCGTAAAGGTAAAAGTCTCTTTTGTTTAAATAATTCTTAGTTGTGATTAACTATACTTTTTTATACTCTATTTTTAATTTTAAAGTGGAGATTGAACAAAAACTTTAATGGTCTGTTGGACAAACAAGAACTGAGGCGACGCTATGTAACATTTTGCCTCAGAAACAATAAAAGTTTTTTTTTTAACATTAACTCTCCATACAAACCCTGGGTGAAACAAGTTCTCTCAAGGCCTATGTCATCTTTTGGGATGCTGAGCGAAATTTCTTTTAAAGGAACGAAAGGGATGAAGTTTTGGGAAGCAAAAATGTATGAGGGATTGGTGAAGGGACGAACATATGAATCCATTCCTCCCACTGCGGTGCAAGGCGATGGGTCGAGAGAATCCGACTGGAAAGGACTAGATTAAATCTTTCTCAACCAGTCTCTCCCGATCCAGTCCGCCACGCAGTCAGTTTGCAAACGTATTCGCCGCCAAGACCTAGACAAAACTCACACTCAATAATCACAAATCAGACAAACAAAGTTTTACGTTATTTTCATTTGGTATCTGACTTCTCCGCAGTATCTCCTCAGTTCTCCTACAATCTTCTCCCAATCCGGCCTGACACAGCAGAACCTTAATTCCCCCATTTGCTTCTAAAAGCCTTAAATAACTTTGTTAAGCCACTTTATTGACTTATCCTGATAATTGGACGCTTGTTCATCTGCTTTTTGGTTTGGTTTCTTCCTTTTATAAACTGTTTTCGTAGCAAAAGGTCTGGGTGTTTTTTGTCCTAAATTGAGGTCAACATACCATGAGTTTTTTTTTATGTTATTGTCGCACACTTGTCTCAACTGCCTGGAGCAAGTAGAACTCTGACTATATCTATTTAAATGAAGTTATTATGCTGAGGAAACTGAAGAAGAAGGATATGAGAAAGCAGAGGATTCGCAAGTACCAGACTATTCAGATTAGTGTAATAAACAAGACTAGAGCCATTTTAAGAACATGTTGAATGCGATTCGTAATAAGACGATACTCAAGGCAAATACCGTGAAAGTGACATTTTCAAAGAATAACTATTGCGGGATGAAACATTCTTCAAACACACAACCTCTCTAAAGCCTCAATAACTTAGAGCGAGTTTACAAGCTACTAGCCGGTAAGTTTAAATGCGGGTGAATTGGCGAGTGAGATTGTCAACGTGACACACAAAACTGTCTACTCATAGCGACAATAGCAGCTAAAATAACGACTCTCGCGCGAACAAATTCTGTCGACATTTTGTAAAAAACTTGAACTCACACACTAGCCAATAACGGCTTCCACCCGAACTAATTCTGACAGACGAAATCAGCTGTTGGTGGGCCGCCATCTTTAGGCAAACACTAGGGAGTAAAGTTGACCACCTTTCAACTTTTTTTGTAGATTGTCCACAATCTGCTAGTTAGCAAGTAAAACGATGACACTGAGCGAGTTTACTAACAGTTAATGAATTTCCCAGATAGTAGCTTGTAAACTCGCTCAATGTAACGACTCTCGCGCGAATCAATTCGGTCGACACTTTGTAAAAAAACTTGAGCTCGCTGCTAGCGCCATACGCTTGCCAATAACGGCTCCCACCCGAACTAATTCTGACAGACGAAATCAGATGTTGGTGGGCCGCCATCTTTACGCCACACTAGCGAGTAGCGAGTAAAGTTGACCACCTTTCAACTTGTTTCGTGGATTGTCCACAATCTGCTAGTTAGCAAGTAATACGATGACACTGAGCGAGTTTACTAATAGATAGTGAATTTCCCAGATAGTAGCTTGTAAACTCGCTCAATCGAGGCTTAAGTAATGTACGGTGCCTAAGAACTTACAGTTTTACTACGAAGAAAACCACACTATTTTCAACATTTTGCTTCCATTGTGTAGCATCTTTCAGATAATATTTTTCATACAAATAGAGCTCGTAAGAAAGCCTCCTTTAGTTATCATTATTATATTTATAACAAAGGAACCATCCAATCAAATGTTACTTTGGTTTTTTAAAAACCAATTAAGAGTTCTCGCTTAGAAGAACAACGAAATGTTTCTAGTTTACCAAAATAAAAATAAATAAAATAATGAAAAATTTCACATAAATCTTGAATTTGCTTTTGAGCTCTTGGCTTATTATATCGGAAAACTTTTATATACGGTTTTGTACAAAAACCCAGTAGGTTTCAAATCCATTCATACAACTTATAAGCTTTTCCTGGGCGCTATTATTGTAAGCTTCGCTGCCATGTTATTATGAAGGTTGTGTAATAATTTGGAAATTTAAGAACAAAAAGTTAGAAAAGAATCGAAAGTTTTCAATGAACGATAAATAAAACAAGGCGGAATTTCCAAAAGAAACGTTAAATTGAGAATTTTATGAACTAAAATTTTGGAAGTCTCACGGATGTTCCAAGGCAAATGGATACCAATGTATTTTTTACCAAAACACCGTTTTGACATCAGATTTTTTTAACATTAGCTCCACGCGGGAGGCCCTGAAGCCTTTTTCTTCTTTGGAGACGCTGTGTGTAGGGTCGTTTAGGGAAAGGAAAGATAAGAAGTTCTGGGAAAGAAAAAGATTTGAGGTGTGGGTAGGAATCTGGGGGTCAATGTGTCCAGGAGTGACGGACGCATGAATCCCTCCCTCCCACTGCTCTACAGGGCATTGGGTCGAAAGAGCCCGGCTGGAGAGATCTACGTTAGGTTTCCCTCAACCAGTCTCTCGCGACCCGGCCTGCCGCGCAGACGGTGGGTAATCGAATTTGCCGCCAAGACCTGGACAGACCTCACCCCATGAATACGGGCACCCTTGCGGGAACCTATGGCAGGGGTGTTGGTTATCCAATAAAGGTTCGCGGGGCGGCAGTGCCCGTACCCGATTCCCAAATTCACTGATAAATTAAAATAAATCTAAATAAAGCATGAAACAGCACAAGACACAGAAAAGTGAAAGTAAAGATAGCGATTGGAAGAGGAACAAGGACATCTTTACTACCTGAACTTTATTCTGACCACCGAGCTTTTGAGATCTGATAACCTTGCTTCGTTTTTATTGATCTCACATTTTAGTTTAAGAATTACCAATATAAGCCATAACTGACTCCCATACTTTATTAAAAATGGCAAAGATGGAGGTTCGGGGTTCAATTGCCAGTTGCAATAGTTACCTTTTTATTTCAAGTGATTTGTTCTCTATCATTTTTCGTTCAGATTGATTAAAATTATCTTCAGTGATGTGTTTTCAGAAGTCAATAAAATGACTTGAAGATTCTTTATTTCCTCACGACAGGCCGTTAGAATCAAATATTTTAACGAAATGAATTATGCTTTACGGGGTAACTATTTTAAAAATATATATAATGTTCTTCCATTTCTTTTTCTTCTCCATTCTCATCATCTTCTTTTTCACTTTGCTAATCTTCATTGACGTCACAGTATTGGTCGATTTTTTTTACACTGACATATTTTATACTTGTGTTTTATCCAAAGGCTTTCCAATTTTCGTTTTTTCATGTCATAAACTAAAATGTTGGTAATGTTTTTTAGTACAATCGAACAGCCATGTGATCATATCTCCTGCCGTATAGTTTTATTTTCCTTCTGACTTTTATAAGAATAAAGCGTAAAAGGACGTTTTTTCTTTAAGGAAAATACCTGATTTCAATAACAGGTGAGAATTTTTTTTTATGTAATGATGGTGAAGACAAGAAAAAATAAAATTTGAGTATCAAAGAAAGCAGGTTATCTGCGTATTCAGATATTTGCATTAACTCACAGGGGGCACTGAGGAAAATAATTTCCCTCATTCTTATCTTTTTGAGGAGAGGAAGGAGTGAATATGTTGTAGGTGGGAGGAAAAAGAGGCCGAAAAATCGCCACAGCCGAGCTGTTGAACTCAAGAACGAGTCTTAGTTCAGCAGCTGTGACAAATGTGAACTGAAAACAAATTATGGCCACATCTCCCATCGAAATTCCGGTAAAACAAGAACAGTATTTTCACCCGATGCCTGAGCTCTAAAGATAAGATAGGAGAATCTATCAAACGGATGGCCCGTTTCTGCACAAGTCCATAGTTTTTTTAGGTATTTTGGGGTTCCAGATAATATAAAAATTAGGGGGGGGGGGGTAATGGAAATTCTATAACAAATAATATACCTATTAGTGCAATTCTGCCAGTATTTTTACATGAGCCCTATTCGGAATAATGGTGAATCCAACAAAACTACCAATGTTGAGTTATTGATGGAATAATGTTGGGCAAATGCCGTCTAAAGTTTGTTTCGTGGAAAAATGTTGTATAATGCCAATTATCGAAATAACGGCGCGTGGTTTAATTTATGGGAATAAATGGAGAAAACGAAAGTCTTATGGCTTCAACTAGAAAATCTTCCAATCCAAGAAGCTGAAGAATGCAGAAAAGTAGAATTTTTCCAGAAAAATATTATTAAGCCTTCTTTTTAGCCATTGAAACAGTTTTATGAAATAATGTTGAATGTTGATTTCAAGACAATATCTAGAACGTAAATGGTTTCATTTATTCATATTGTTTTTTATTTTACTTTTTAAAGTCAAATACATCAATGACATGTTTACATTTATGTTAGAAATTTATTAAATAAAATACGTCTTGTGGAATAACGCTGTGTGTGAAATTTTTATACACAACATTATTCCACAAATTCAGCGTTTATTCTAGAAACCAACCATAATTTAATTGCCTTTCTAGACATTCTAAACGACTTTTCATTTATTCTCTCTTAACTTTCTCTGAAGAATTGTATTTTTATGTATTTTAAATATAAAATGTTATGAAATATACCTGGTTTCGTTTTTTCAACTTTAATCAGAACAAGAATAAAGTTGTGTACAACTGGCTCACATATTAAATACTAAGGATAGGAACCTAAAAACGAAAAAAATCTGGCAGTAAGCCCTGATGAAGTTAGCACTGTTTACGAAGTATGTTGCTTTTTTAACTTTAAAAGTGGTTAAAACTAAGTACTTTTACTAATTTTGAATTAACATAGCCACACAGTAAGTTTGATGTGTTTAAGGATACATATTTACAGCCTTACTGATAAAAAAAAGCACTTGACAGCCGTTAAACGGTGGTTCTGTTCAATAACCGTTAAATGATGTATCTGGAACATTTCTAATATCATAATGACGTTTTTATGTTGGCTGCATTGAACATTGTAAGATTTGAGCGAGCGCGACCGCCATATTTTTTCATTCATTTGCGGGAAAATTTCTGTTGTGACATGTGGTATTTTACGCTCAATTTTTTTATAATGTTTTAGTCCCTTCTTTTGCATCATAATAACCAATTCACTATTTTACCTAGTATAATTCAAAGTTTCATGTTTGATGCTAAAAATACTGCAATTTCTAAACACATAAGTATATTTCAGAGATAAAAATCTAAAAGGTAATATTATCTGGTTTCCATAAAAATATTTGCTTTTACGACATTAAAAAATAAGACGTTTACAAAACATTTAAAATACGTTGGAAAATTTTCTAAATTTATTCAGAAATTAAATAAAACAAGCATATACAAAGATAAAAAACCCTTCTGGCTATGTAAGCAATGTAATATCTTTAAATTTACGATTTTTCGTCATTTTTTAATTAGAAATTTTTTCATCCATTTCGGGCGTTTATCAATCGAATAAAATTTTCACGATGTTTTTTAGTAAGGCTTTTAATGTATTTCAGCTTTTTACCTAACATGTAATGTTTCTAATAACTAATAATCCTTACGTAGTTAAAATTCGGCCAAGCATTACTAGCGCGTATATAATACAAGGCGTTATACGCATGGTCATTGACTAAATTTTCAGTATTTATTAGCACATTCACATCATGCGATACAAAGCATTATCCGCTATCTTTCCCCTGTGAATGGGTCGTTAGCGCCATTGCGCTCGGCGCCGGGACGCCGCGCCGGGACGCCGTGTTGCGGGCAAACTTCTCTACGAGCGCCGCACAAAACCTGAACCCGACTGTATTAAAGGTGTTGTATTATCCGTAAGGGTGGAATCACGCGTCATTCAAGGGTTAGGTCGGTTTTGGTGCGTGTTTAAATAGCCAAAGTAATTAAAGTAAACATTTGAGGGGAAGATGGAAAGCACCATTCAAACCGTGTAATAAATCACTCTGATTATGTTTGCTTACTTGATCTGAATAACCACGTTTCTCAGCCTTCTTGTAATTTCATCTTTTGAGAGCATGGGTCCCGTTGAAGAGAAGAATTAACCGAAATAAGGTATGAAAATTACATGAAATATATCATATCATGAAATATATAGTTTCACATAGAAATATAAAATACTAGCTGGTACCCGGCATGCGTTGCTATGCCATTTAATAAAGAAATTGTTTCTCCCTGCGTGACTTTTCCCATGCATCCTATGACTTTTCCCCTCATGACCACTCCGCCTCCTCCATCTTCCCTCTTCCCACTCCACACTCCACTCCACCCCTTCCCCCGTCCCGCGAACCCTCCTTCCAAGTTTCTCTCCCGCTCCCCCCTCCCGCATTCCATACACTCATTCCCGGTACATTCAGTTTTCAAACAGCTCGCGTGCCACATATTGCAATTTTTTTGCAACAAATTGCATAATGCTATAACTCACCAGTAGTAAAAAAAAGAATTATCCAATTTAGTGCAGTCGTTCGGAAGTTATGCGCGTACAAACATTTCGGAGATTCATACAAAAGACAGATATTAACTACGACTATTCACCCTTAATGGGTGAAAGCCAAATCAATAATTTTTTAAAAAATCCACGACTTTGTCAACATTGTTTCCACGGCAACGATTTGTTTTGCTTTTCTTCTGACGTTAGCAGGGACAAAACGTATAAAAAATATAATAAATTAATATTTATAATTTCATAACGTCAGAAATTTCCATTATATACAGCTTATATTACTCGCATATAATGTAGCTTTCTATTGGTGAAAGAATTGTTAAAACTTGTTTATTGTTTTATGCGTGAAAGCGTAACAAACAAACACACACAGTTTCACATTTATAATATAAGTATAGATATTAGGCCTTTGAAATTTAACTAACTAGCTCCATCATTCTGTTTCTCCGAAGGGTTAGGCAGAGAGGTTAAACCACCATACAACTCTGACTAGACACACTCCTTGATAGTTAGTTAGAATTTATATGCAAAAATAACGTATTGGAATTTCAAGCTCATCTCACGGACGTCATTATAAAATGACGTAATAAATAATTTGTGTTGTCAAATATAATTTGTAGAACTCTACTTCAATTGAACTTTTTATATTTTATTAAAACCACTAATAATCAATTACATGTACGTAGATAGCTACTTTTAAAATACGAGTATTTTTATTAAAAATGATTTGAAATTGTGTATAAATCAACTGTTTTTAACCGGAAAATTATAATATTATGAAATATAAAACGTTGTAGTAATTTTTTTATTATAAGCGTAAACGTTAAATCGATTTATTTGAAGACGCCACCCTCTAAAATGGTTAGCTCTGGTGACATAACATTTGCAAAGCCTTTTGTCTAAAATTTCTGTATCAACTTTTTTTAATTCTTAGTCTAATGTCAATAAATAATCTTTTTAATAACGCAAAGTAATATTTTTTCCGTTGAAAATGGCTCTTAAAACAAGTACCTTTGCACCAGCGTTAAAAAAGGGTTTCAGAATCAACAAAAGGTTTATGATTTTACACTATGCGCATCAAGTTTTTCTTCAAACACTTTTTCATAAAAGCCTTTAAAGCTCTGTAATATAGAAATCGATCTACGTTACCCCTGCCTCGGTTTAGTAGACACAGCATTACCTTGCAGATATTTTAACATTTTTCGGAGGATACTGTATTAATTTAACAAAAAAATTCTCTACCAATTTTTTCATAAATGAAATCTCAATTTAGCTTTTGTAATATTATATTTAAAAAAGCTACATTGTTTTTCGTAGAGTCATGTTTTACTGGCAGTCAATTATTTTCGGTCTAATGGTAGAGATTTTCGTTGGCCTAATTTAAAAAGAATTAACAATGAACAACGTAATTATATATTTTTTTACATGCATTAGTTCCAGTGAAAGATCGTATTATCATTATAGTATCTTTTGTCTCTATTGTTTTAATACAAGGCGCGAGAGAAGGAAAAAGATGACCATCGATGACTTGTGTACGAGCTCTCGCTGGGTATAGCGTTATCATTACGTTGACATTTCACCGTGAGCTAATAACCTCCTAATTTGTATATTACTCAAATTAAAGTTGCCATACTCCGACTGGCTTAAATTAAACGTTAAGGCACTAGACCATTGTTAAAAAAACTTGGAAAATTGACGGAGATACAACATTTTATGTGAAACCGTTTGAAACAGTTTGTATGTTGAATTATCCTTCAGCAAAACTTTAAACACGTTTTTCTCGAAATATTTTTCAAACTTGTTGACAGCATATTAAAAAACTATACATCCAATTTGCATGCAATTAAGTCTTAAACTGTTCCTAAATCCTGTCTTCCCACGGTGGAATTTTTTTATAAACGGCCTCCATCTATTTTATTTTTTTTGTGAACGATGAAAATTTTCCATTAAAACCGGAAAATAAGTTTGCTGGCCTGCCATTTTTTTTTATATATTTCAAATTTCCCCTACGTGTTGCCATAAACCTATATGTCTGGTTTATAAATGTATTTTCATTTTATTTTTCGGATAAACCGCATGGCTTAATCGCTGTCAACCACGGAGCAGCGATTTCGTCGGAGTGTCCTGTTGAAAGCAAAGTACACCGCAAACCGTACTTTAGATTCGTGAACAAAAATTTTTATACAGTCTTCTATATGTATACATTAACTAAGAGTTTTAATAAAAAATATTCTATTCATCATTTATTCATCATTCATTGCTTGAAAATAATTACGAAAAATACACCCTTTTTCCGCCCACGCACAGTGGTCTGCCCTCTTATTAATAATTAATACCAACTTTTAAAATTGATACGTGCTTTATGAAACTCCATAAAATGTATATTTTTATTAATAAAAAATAATCATTTCGTTGGTGTGCCTTTGTGTAACGTCAGTTCAATGATCTCTTGAACTGGAGTGTGCTTTGGTTTTAGAAACTGTTTGTCAGATCGATTCAGAGAAAATAGGTACGAAAATTATTTTGTTAATTAATAATTTATATTTAATATGTTGATTATTTGTTTAAATTTGTGACAGGATGTCGTAATTTTTCAAGTTTACTAATGGTGTTCATTCTAAAGGTAAGATTTCTGATTGTCTTTTTTTTGATAGGCAAATATTTTTTGATATCCCAATAAAACATAAATTTTTTAATATTTTCAGCTTCACAAATCCCACATTTATAATATTCCGTGATTTTTCACAGATCTGCGCTAGTTTATCGTAAAATTCGACAATCCTTGCAAAATACCATTCGTTACGGTTTCCTAAAAGAAATCCACTAATTTTGACAACTATGAGGCATCACGTGAAAAGCAAATTCTAAATTAAACAAAAGTAGAAGTTTTTGTCATGGGGTTTGCCGATTTCTTAAACCTGGTTAACACGGCTCTAAGCGTTTCGTTCAACTTAAAACCCCTCCCATCAGATCCTGTAGACCTCCCTTACCCCCCAGGTCCTATAGATCTCCCATCCCCAGATTGTAAAGACCTCCCCAGCACCATATCCCGTTGACCTACCCATCCCAGATTCTTTAACTCCCTCAGATCCAGCAGACCTCTCACGCCCCCAGATCGCTCCCAGAACCCTCCGCCCACTGACGTCGGGATGTGTAATTAATTTACTGCACAATTATATTACTAGGACCATTGTGCCCGGGCTGGCATTGGGCCCGTGCTTCAAGCCAAATTGTACTCATTACGAGACGTTGTTGGACGCCATCTTTCTGAAGACTCTTATTTTAGACGTGTTTATGGGTAGGTCTCCATTAGAGTAAACGGTTATGGCAACCCTAAAACTGCGGAATGTCTGTGTAAAGGGTTGGAGGATTGATTTAATCCGAGGAAGGCTCTTTAAAGGGTATTTTCGGGAACACATGCCACATTTGGCAACACCAGCGGGGCATATTTAGCATGAGCTTGGTTGGTTTTCATAATATTTTGCATCCGCTTTTGTAAAATTGGTTATTACAATAATATTTGTTAAACTACATTCGCATTGCTTCTTATTATGAAAACCAACATTGTATCTGTTTGAATGTTATTTAAGTTATTTACGTCAAATAATATTCAAATATAATAATATTATTTGACGTCAAATAATATTATTATATTTGAATATTATTGGGTTCCCTCACAGTAGATTTTTTTTAATATTACAAGAGCACAAACCCATTTTCAAACCAATATATTACAATTACAATACATTATCTACAAACAATCTGGACTCGACAGTTGATAATACAAAAAAAAAAAAAAAACTTGTGATGTCTGCCGTGCCTGTCTCACTAGGAAAACCTGTGTTGTGAACAGGTGCTTTAAAACATGAGCAGGTTGTAATAAAAATATTAACACATATAATAAAAAATACAAGAAACCATAGAGCTATTAATCAAGCGCCAATAATCCTAAGTAGCTTTCATATTTATAATCTATCCCAATTCTATTAATTTTTACTATTTTCAAAATATTATGTATTCTGCATTACTTAACATGATAAAATCAAAAAAAGTATTTTACAGCTACAAAGGGCATCGATACGATTCATCGATTATAATGTTATCTACATAATAAACGATGAATCGTATCGTTTATTATGTAGATACGTGGATCGTATCCGCTAGAAGAGTTCTAAGTTACTTTTCTGATAAGGTATACATGACCAAGACATTTTTTTAAATCTATCTGCGAAATCGGACAACAACAATAAAATATGTGAATATATATTATTGAGTACACATAATTACAAATAACAACAAATAAAGAGTCTGCTTAAGATAAACGTGATCACAAGTCTCAATAGAGCTGCTTGAAAATAGTTCCACCTTTTGTAGAAAATTTACTTGGCTCAAGTTTTCCCCTAATAAAAAACTTCTTTATTGAAAAGAGCTAAATAAATGCTTCTAAGTTTCCTTCAAATCCAATGTTGTCTTTCTCGTACAATACGCGACTTAATTTCAGAAAACTACATAAATCCTCGTATCTGAGCATTGCTACAAACTTTTCCCCGCACAACAGTACAAAATGAGTACCCGGTCTTGTTAAGTATAAACTTCTATATCCATCGGGTCTACGGTCTTGTGTTGCCAAACGCGAAGTTAAAAGTTTGCGAGGAACTTTACAGCCGTGGGCACCCACTATATTATATTTATTGTTTGTTTGATCATGTTTAGGAAAAAGCGACGCAATCTTCTCTTGGATTATCTCCAGAGGGTCATTATTGCTGAAAGTTCGTCTACAAAATAACGTCCAACATCTTTCTTGAATTTAAAAAAATGATCGATTTCTCTCGACAGTCTGAGCAGAGAGCGAGCATCTTCAACGGCTCGGAGGGCTTTGAAGCAAAGAATGGATGGTTACCTCGAGAGTGTTTTCTCTTGGGGTAAGAATAACCTCGTCGAATTCTATGTTTCAAAGACATGTTCCAATCATGTCTGATTACGTCTAAAATGGATCGAAATGAAAATCTATTCTCCTTCAACGGAAGCAATCTTCCGAACAGACCTTCCATTGATATGCTTGGTGTAACTATAAGTGACCAGCTCAGGTATGGGGGCTCCATCGAAGCCAGAGTAAAGTTAGCTTCTCAAAAACTGGGCGTACTGTACAGGGCCCGCAGATACTTTAATAGTACACAACTGCTTACCCTGTACAAATCGCAAGTGCGCCCCACGGTTAATTTGGCAGCCACCTCTGGTCTGGAGCTCCAAAATACTTGAAAAATACCCTCGACTCTGTGCAGAAACGGGCGGTCCGTTTGATAGATTCTCCCATCTTAACGAACGGGTTGCAATCTTTAGAGCACAGGCGTCGGGTGGGAATGCTATCCATGTTCTACCGGTATTTCAATGAAAGATGCTCTGAGGAACTAGCGTCATTGATCCCTTTGGCACCGGTGCATAGTCGGGAGACACGCCAAACGCGCGCCCAACATATGTACACGGTTGACATTTGTCACATGAGAACGGGTCGTTTTTTCGACTCGTTCTTGAGTTCAACAGCTCGGCTATGGAACGATTTGCCGGCATCTGTGTTTCCTCCCTCATACAACATGGGTCTCTTCAAGACCAATGTTCATTCCTTCCTCTCCTCAAAAAAACCCTCCACACAGCATCCCAGATGGCCTCCTGTGTGGAGTTAATGTAAAAAAAAAAAGAGTCGTATTTGTACTAACATACAAGCTTATTTTGGTATAAATCTTCTACGAGTTAAAAGCTTGAAAAGACCGGTCAGTGGATGAGCTGGCATCGCGTTTGAGTCGCACCGTGGCGTTAGGCGTTCCATGTTCGATTCCTCGGCTGGCTAAGTCCCTCATCACGAAACAAACAATATTTTTCGCTTACTTTAGTGGGAGTGGGAGATTTTCAAATATTGTCAGGTTATCTGTAATTTGGAAAAGTTTGTCTTTCTTATTGAAAAATGTATTTTGTGTTACATAAAGAAACGGTATCAAAGCATGTTGGTAGAAAATAGTAGAAGTTGGCAAATTTTTGCTTTTCGCCCACTACCAGCTAATTTAGAAAATTATTTGTCGTGCAGTTCGTTGATGCTCTTTGATGTGCGTTGATGTTCGTTGATGCTCCACAGGGGTTGGGAAATGAAAGGGTAGGTTTAGAAACATAAAGTACAGGAATTTTCACAATTGAAACAATCTCTTTGGCTACCCAAAGATCTCATGGAGACATTTATTGCAGCAAATGATTCAACCTACTAGGAAGAGCTTTGATCTCTTGGTGGATGGATCTAAAAGTTAATTTACTGATTTTATATCAATCACAGCTAGAGCAGATGTGAGAATAAACTAAAATTTGTAAAAACAATTAAATTTACGTAACACTTCGCGTTTTTGCATCGCTGCACGGACAAGGGACGTCGAATACCACTGAATTGATTTCTTACCAATTTGAATTGGCTTCTGTTTTAAAAAAACACTGTTAAATTATATTGATCTGATTCCAGACACGGGAATCCCGTCGGCAACGACTGACTTGTTTGGTACCAAACACCAGAGAGACCGTCGAAGGACTCGTGGTTCCGCGTTTTGCGACAAAATATCCCCGACAAAACATCCCCAAACAAAATATCTACTAAAACCTGACCTAACCTAACGAAAATTGGATAAAAATGTTTCAGATATCCTGTAAAGACAATGAATTATTATTGTCTGTTTTATTTTTGTCCCATTATACTATTTTTGAGCAATTGTGCCTGTATTTTTTTAGGCTCATTTTACTTTTATCGAACAATAATTTAAGTCTTTACAGGATGTCTGTATTATTTTTATTCCATATTTTGTTAGGTTATGTTAGGTTAGGTGAGGTTTTAGTAAATATTTTGTTGGAGGATGTTTTGTCCGTAGGATATTTTTTTATGTTAGAAAATTCCAAATTTATTTCCTGTGCTAGGTAAAATAAAATCAAAGGTATTCCTAAATTAATACTGATTATTCTTCTTTGTTTCAGAACTTGAAGAACCAGATAATGACAACGAACGTGTGGGTAGAACAGGTGAGTTTCGAGACAATAATAACTTAACCATAAATCAGGAAGCAGTAGTTACGCTGGCTGAACAAATAAAAATTTTCGAACAAAACTCTCTAAAATCATCAAATTAGCCTAACTCGAATGTCTAGGTAAACATGAACATTTTCAGTCTCAAATCAAAGAAGTGTGTCGCTTTGGAGCGGGAAAAAAAGCATTAAAAATGTGGTATCTAACATTATACTGATAATTGGAAGACTATTGCACACAAAAATCATTGCTCAATAAAAACATTTTTGAAATTTTTTTACGAATTTTTTTTGCTTAATTTAGCTTCCTAGCGTTGTGAAATGGTTCTTTCTTCGTTAGATACAAAGACATGTAAGGAGGAAAATCTAAAGAACTTCTATATTTCCAGCGTATATTTTTCTCTGAGCCTTGCAATATTTATAAGGTAAGATTGTGAGGTACTTCAGGAAAATATGAGCCTTCAAACCGTTGACATTAACAAATTATGTGCTTCCCCCAGAAGGCTGCTTTCATTTTGCACTTGAAGGGGATGAATAAATAAGGGATGGTGGCGCAAAGCTGCATCGGCAATTCCTTAAAATTATGCAGATGAAACTTGCGAACAGTGTCCCGCACTGAAATATGAGACCGTATCTGTTGTACAGAATTCAGCTTCCTGGGCGGTCCACCTTTAGTATTATATTCCCCGCAAACACCGTATGTACTAGTCCATATCGTGGCAGGGGCGTGCCGTTTGTTTATTTATTTTCAAAGGAGAAAATTTAAAAAATTAAATTTTTTTTTTTTACATTTCTTCGGATTGTTTAATAAATTATTTTGTAAAAAATAGTATACATTTTAGGTCAGAGATTAATAACATTCGGAATATATTTTTTTAACTGTTTCAAAGCGTAGGTAATTTTTCATTCTTAAGAGGAACGTTTGCGCGGCCCGTTTCGTACAAATCTTAATTGGATTTGAGATCAAAATACACTACAAAATTGAAAAACTATTTTTTTAATCAAAATGTTTATCAAATTTCTAGTACGGATGTGAGCTACTTTATTTATTTTTGCTTTATATTATAAAATATAAACCATTAAAGATCATTTCTTTCATGATTTTAAAGGCAACTTTCACAATTTTTTGTGAGTAAATGAAAAACATTTTACTTTATTTATTTTAAAAACATGTGAAATATAAAATAAAAAATTAAAATTAAAAAATATATATATTTTGATAGGTGTAATTTTAAATTTTTTTTTCATCGTTGGGTATTTTGATCTCAAATCCAAAATTAAGATTTGTATGAAAAGGGCCGAAACGGGCCGCACAACTTAAAGCGCGGTATTGTACGATATCTAAGTTATTTTAAGTCAAATATTCAATTAAGCATAGAAACTATTCGTTAATCGTTTTTGCATTAAAAAATAAATCGCATAACTAGTTTCATGTTAAATATTATATGTTTTTTCACGATTTCTCAGTCCGTATTCCTACTACTTTAAAACTTTAATTTTTTACTTTAATTATTTCTCATTACAAACACGTTGCGAGGGCGGTCGTAAAGGGTACATTTAACTGAAAAGGACTGCAATCAAAGATGATGGAATGCACTACAATAGTATATTTAAGTCTCGCTCGCTATCATACTTTTTTTCCGTTTTGTATTACTTAATTAAAAGTCTGTTGGTCGAAAATGGGCTACGTTTGGTTAAAACGGAGGTGACTAATATCTGAGTGTTACTAGAAAGGAGAGAATATTAACTTAACACTTCCGAGAGTCAGTGGGAGAAAAATCTATCAAAGATAGTACCTATGGTGACACCACATAATGACTAAATGAACCGCGACTCCTCCCCCAAGATCCCCAACAGACCCTTCCCCAGCATCCATTTTAACCGCGATTATCGCCACTCTGGGATGTAGTACGAATTTATAGTAAATTCAAACTTTTTCATTACTTAAATATAATATTATTTCTACGCCTAGTTTACTAGAATTCACAACCTCAAAACTTTACTCCAAGCAAATCATAGCCGAGGAAGGCTGGGTTACGTCAGCTAGTATTCAATAAATCGCATATGCAAATAATGAACTCAGAGTGATAAAATTTTCCCAAATTAATAAAAAAAATAGTTTTGGTAATCAATTTATTTAAAGAGATATATAGATAATATTAAGTTCACCTGCAACAATAAATATAGTATTTGCATGAAGTACACGCTTATTCGATAAAATTATTTGTAAATTTTTGTGGCAAATGTATGCAGCGTGATTAAGATATCATGCAATTAAAAATACTGAACAAATTGATATTAGAAATCGTTGAAATTTGATTTGCTGAAAATCGCGGCGCGCCACTGTATGGCGGAAGTATAAAATGCAAGCTGATTAATAAATTTAATGAGTTTGGCCAACTTTGTGAACAATAGCAGACCGCAGAAGTGCAATGCGCAACTAATCCGTTTAATATGCAACTGCAACGAACCGTGTTGAACCAGAACGGATTCGGAGACGTCAGAACTGCAACGGTGCATCATCTCTGTGACCCGCTAATTCTAATTGCATGCGCATATTTAAGGCGCAAGATTTGAATTTCCAGAATGGATATAATGTGGTTCTGGGCTCTGAAACAGAACGGGATCTCATTTTTTTTAATGGGTACGGATTATAACTAGTAGGTACGATAGCGAAGGAAGCTGTCATCTTAAGAAGTTGAATGGATTAGTTATATTCATGGTCAATGAAAAACTTTTGAATTTTTTAAATTAATTCGTCAGTTTTTTTGTATTTCTTCCATGACTCGTTTCACCGTTCTTTCCCTCCCCAAAATCAACCCGCCCCCCCACCTAATTAAACTGATTATTTTTTTATTTGTATTTTTAGTTAGTTTTAAGTCTGTTAGTGTTTAATTTTTTATTTAGTTTTAAGTCTGCTAGTGAATGACACGGATGTGTCAAAACCGGTAGCAGAAAATTTAAAAGCAAGTGAAAATTAAAAATTAATTCTTCAGTCTCAAAATTTGACATTTCAATAAATATAGACTGGATCAAGGTAGTGTGTTCCGACTTTTCAATAACAGTTTGTTTTAAAAATAATTTTTCAGATACATAAGTAATATTATAACATATTGACAAAATATGGATTGCATTATACAAGAAATTTCATTATGAAAAACTTTGACATCAATTTTCCCTGTAATCGTTTTGATTTGTAGTGTGGTTTTAACTGGTATAATATAAGTGCTTTTCGTGTAATTTTTATCCATACCATAATTTGAAGTATATCTTCGCATACCTCATATGTTTCTTGCAAGAAATTATGATATGATTTATTGCAGAGGTGTTGGTTATCCAATAAGGGATTCCCGAGGCGGCGGTACCCACTCCCCCCCCCTCTCTAATTGAAACAAATTAATTAATTTAGCCTTTGCATTCTTCAACGTTCTTCGCATTTCGCAAGCGTCTTTCATATAACCAATTTGAGTTTCCGTTGTTTAAACTCTCGACAAAAGCACATTGTCATTCTCTCCATTCGATTAATTCAACTAACGGTAAAATAGAATAAAAAAACCTGGTTAAGAAATTGGTTTGTTTCTATTTGCAAACTTCTTATCGCCTAGCTCTTACAAGAATAGGGTAGTGATTGAAGAATTAGCGAAGGTGTGTTAAATAATTGGTCGCTACAAAAAATTTATCTCTGAAAATAACATCCTCTGCTTTTTAGAAACATCGTGTTTAACTCATCTGATACACTATCTTACCAGAGATTTCCTCTCATCGTGTTGGTAAAAAAATTCTAAAAATTACTACTTTGCACCTACAACACAATAAGGAACTCCAGTCCAATTTTTTTTTTTAATGAATAATGACCTTCTAAATTAAATAATTGCTTTTTTATTTTTATTTTTATAGTTAGTTTTAAAAGCTAAAATAAATGTCAAAGTTTTAATTTTTCAAGATCCCCTGAAAACCACCGAATCTAGTGTGACGTCATCATGACCAACCGAAGTATGAATTTTGTAGGCAACTGGAATGCTGACCATCGCCGGCCATTTTGAATTTCAGCATTGGAGCGATTTATGGACGCAGTGACGTCACGCCTCACAAATTCAATAATACCAACTTGACAGGGTGTTTTAATGAACTGTTTTAAAATGGACTTTTAATATTTTTTTTTAACACTCTACGTTAAATATTATTTAATACGACTTATATATTAAGAATCAGCATTTATTGGTCTATATGGACATATTTTTTTAAAGCCATAATATTTTTCACTGGAGTTCCTTATTCCAAAATAAAATCATTGGAAAAATTTTCCTCGAGAAGTTTTGCTGGTTGCAAAACCGTTTTTAATTTAAAACACTTATTTTATATTCAAACAAAAAATATGTATTTATTGTAATGAGAAATGTGTTTTTAAGGCTGAAACACTGGTTCTTATTTAATTAAGTTTCTTAGTAGTTGAATCGAATCACAATTATTTAGACATAGCTAAATGAACAAATTTAGAGTCAGAAAACTTTACTTAAGTAGATAAAGCTTAATTTTGTAACCCCTCTCGTAAAATAGTTTCTTTCTTTACTGACCGCATTCGATTTACCGCCATCTGTTGTCAACTTCAATGATATATAAACCATGGACCTCCACCATTTTTTTAGATCTTTTAACGCGCCCTAGCATTTAGAAATGGTTTCAATCACTCTCCACGTCCAATTTTGCAGTTCTATCATCCAACGGGTGAACTTAATTCAAACAGTATCTATTAAGGATGCAAGAAAGCTCTTCTCGGCTGTGGCAGTTTGGCGAGCTTAAGAACTAAAGCTCTCGGAAAGTCTTCTGGTAAAACATGTCCTTCGTAATTTATTTATTCGTTTGGCTCTCGGGTTCCAGACGCGCGTTTGCGGAATAAATCATTGCGGTTACTCAAGTTACGGTTTGGAAGACACCCACTGGGGGGCGCTGCTTTGTTTGCCTTCATCGTTAGGCTAGATTAGAAGTGAAATAATGGTGCTAATGATTGATGAGAGACGCGTTTATAAACGAGCACAAATTAATTAAAAATATAATGTGCTCACCAAAAATACATTCGCCTTTTTAACGGATTTTTTAAAAATATGTAATATGCATTGTCTTTTTTTTTAATTCAACCCGGATATCCAGCAGACTTCATTTGTAAGTAATGGTGATTGGAGGAAAACTCTCAAAGGAAAATGAAGCAAAGAATTAAAATGCTTTGGAAACTATTTATTTTGGTCTCTTTGTTATTTTTGCCTCTAAGCAGTGAAAGATATACGTTTAGGTTTCAAGTCGTTCAGGCTCCGATTAGGCAAGTATTCTGAATTTATTTTACAATAACACTTTTACATGATGATTGTGCTCTTTTTATTCTAACCAGTTAAACTCCGGCTCTGTCCCCTTAATTTTCTGAAGGAAATTGTTGTCTCACTTGCGAATGAGAAAAGAGGAGGTTTCAAGGAATCTGACTGTATTTATAAACAACGGGCTTATAAAACTAAAACTAAAACAAAAAACCAACTGTCAGCATATTACAAAAATTCTTACAACACTCGTTATTACCGACTGATGTAGAGATCTGTTGAATCATATGGTAAGTAATTAACTTAAATGATGGCAGGTTTCAGCTAAGTTCCTAACCTGATGCATTTGAGTTTTTACTCCACAGAGGGCAATGATATTTAGTTTACAAGCATATTGCGTTTTAAACAATACTGGTCAATAATTATTAAAGACCACCATTCAGAATTGAAACGCTGTTTAAGCCATGTTCTGTGATCAGATCTTATTAACCACTTTGCCATCTTTCTCTTATATGTGACTTTCCCCTCCTCCTCCCCAATGTCACACAACCTAACTCAATCGGGGTTGCCATAGTCCCACTGGCACCCAACACTTGAGAGCGTTGAAACTCTTATGCCTTGCGCATTATTCATATTGAAAAAAGTGAACACATTGTAATTACGTGAAATGAAATTTAACCATTTCTGAAATTTATCTTATCAAGAAAATAATTTTTCTTCTTCCTCACTTTAAACATTTTTGATTCCTTATTACGATGCATTGTTGAGCTAACCATGTTTCATATTGTCACTCAATTTGTCTTATTTTATTTACCTTATGTTATTTTTATTAATTATTGTTAATTAATAAATGTTAGATCATTTTATGTAAATTGTTAGTAAAGATTTTATCAAAACCAATTTATAAGTATACATTGCCAATTCCATCGATGCTGATTGTCTTCTACTTTGAATATAGCATTTTGTTATTGGTATTTTAGTAATTAACTGATCATATTATAAAGTGCGTTTTCAATGATACAATAATGATCGTCTGTTATTTTAAACGTAATATTGTATTCAAAATTAATATGATACTTAGTTTTAACCATGTATATTGTTTAAAATACCATGTTTTGAAAGCAGTGCTTTTCACCAGGGTTTACTAAAGTTTAAACGATAAACGTGGTCAAATTAAGTACTGTATTAATTTTGCATTAAAATTGTGCCACTTGCAGTGATTGAAGAAGTAATATTGTTGTTATTCGTATTTGTATTATAAACGGCTTATGTTTAAAATGCGCCTGCTCCCAACACAGGAGTTCCTAGGTGCGCCTGCTCCCAACACAGGAGTTCCTAGGTGCGCCTGCTCCCAACACAGGAGTTCCTAGGTGCGCCTGCTCCCAACACAGGAGTTCCTAGGCAGTCGTAGCATATCACTTTTGTACTACAATTAATAAAGATGAATAATATTGTACGACTAATATAAAATAAATGAATAATTTTGCAACCCGTAATTCTGAACAATCACGATTTTTTGCAAAAATGTTTACTTACCTAGCATACCTACGAAAAAAACTTTTTATTTCTTCATATTTCCAAAGTTTAAATATTCAAAATATTTCCTTTAAAGGATTTTAAAACTTATAACGTTATAACCATTTTAATGTCGCGGCTTAAGACGGAATCTTACCAGAAACTAAATAGAGCAAAATTTCAAGCGCATTTTTCTCAAAACTACATTTTTCGAGACGGTTAACACGATATCTCATGTTCTACTAAACCAATTTACTTGAAATATGTGTGAGCCTTCTGTATACATTACTTTATCGCATGAACTAGAACTTAAACTAATTTTTAATTTTTAAGATTCTAAAAAAAATCGTTTTTAAGATTCTAAAAAAAATCTTAAAGTCAAAAAAACTGGTAAAACAACATATATTTATTTCAGACAGCCGCCATTTTTAAATTACTATGAGGGTTGCAATCGTGTCAACCAGGGCGCGCCATATTTTTTAGAATCCCCCCACTTCAACACCCTGTAACTTTTTAATTCTTTTATTCTTTCGTTTGATTTTTTTAATCTATTTTTTAATGTTTAATAAATATTTGATAAAATAATGGCTACAACAATATAATTTTTTTTATTGCACCTGAAAAAACACTTCATACTTCTAGACTAGAATACCTCTTAAAGAATAAATATTGCATAATTAAAGGTGGATAGTTCAATAATTTCTACATAACTTCATTTGTAACTAAGGTTAAAAGACAAAGATTGAAAGTTTTGCGTTTTGTTAAGGACATTCTCTCATTCTTCATTCGTCCTTTCTTTCCTTTTCTTCCTTTTTATTCCTTTTTTCTCAGTCCTTGTCTCATTCGGATAATTTATCCCGCTTTCCTAACCGCGCAGGCGAGATGAGTTTTAAATACAGGATTATGAAGGTCAGTGAACCGTGCGCTTTATGAGATTTTTTTTTCAGATTTTATTCAAGATGTTTCCGAACTCATTTGCGAGGTCCGTGATAATAAAGTTAAACTTTTATTATTAGGTTTCTTTAAGTTTTGCTTAATGATTACTTTATGAACGGGTTTAAAAGTTCAATTCTAGGTTAATCCAGAAACACAAGTAGTTAAAGGGGCTGTATTATTCTGTTCAATCAAAATAAAAATTCAATTTTATTGGAATAACTAATAAATGGGTCATACCCATCAATATGATATTAATCTTTGAAACAGAAGATGATACTAATGTATCTAAACGAAACACAAAACAGAACAAGACACAGAAATAAAAATACCTACATTCAAGTGACAACAAAAGCCACATTCAAGTTACAACAAAGCCACATTCAAGTTACAACAAAATCCAGATTCGAGTGACAACAAAAGCCACATTCAAGTGACAACAAAAACCACATTCGAGTGACAGCTGTGTTTTGCTTTGCTCCCGAAATTATTTGTTATTATTTTATTACAATTTCGCAATTTGGGTGGCGGGAATGGGTACCGCCGCCCCAGGAACCTGTATTGGATAACCAACACCTCTGCCATAGGTCACCCCAAGTGGTTCGCTACGTTTGGCGATTTAGCGGGGGTGCCCGGGTTCATGGGGTGAGGTTTGTCTAGGTCTTGGAGGTGGATGACCAGGACACACTGAACCCCAGATTCCTACCCACCCTTTATACCCTTTTCCTTCCCAGAACTCTCCTCTCCTTCCTTTCCTTAAAAAAACCCTCCACACAGCATCCCCAAATATGACATAGGCCCTGCGGGAAATTATTTTCCTCGGGCCTCCTGTGTGGAGCTCACGTAAAAAAAAAATTACGGCGAACAAACGTTTAGTTTAATTGTCAAAAGTGATTTCAAATTTATTATTTGATAGTTTAACAGTAGTTTTTTTGCACAGTGAATAAAAAAATAAAAGTTTTACAAAGGAAAAAAAATTAACAGAATATCGCAAGTGAACCAAGTGTCAACCAAATGGTAATAAGGGCTGTGTTTGATCTTACAATCAAAATCCTATTTTCAGTAGGTCAACTTCAGAAAAAAAATCTGAAAAGCAAAGAGCGAACAACTGGAACTAATGTTACGCTGGAGCCCAACGGTATAAACATTGAATTTGAGAAAATGGAGATGAAGATGAAAAAAAAATTAGAAGTACTTACTTAAACAAGCAATACTTTAAAAAAATTGATGATGAAAATCAAGATAGCAGAAGCACAAGAGACTTCATCAGCCGAGACTTCATCAATACGATGACAACCATCTAAAGAATGGAGACCATAATTAAACTGGTTTCTGAAGTCGGATTAATGAGAAAGGAACTAAATTTTTTTTGTTTATTTTTAACTTAACAGTAAAACCTCAAATTGTAGTATTTAATTCAATGAAGATAATATTGGCGAAACTCAATCGAAAATCAGAAAAAAATACGGTCGCATCTGCGACTTGAACCCGGGACACATTAGCTTTAGAGAGTATATTAGCTCAGTGATCAGAGCTGCGGCCCGGAAAGTCGAAGGCCCTTGGAGTCTCAAATGTGACCGTATCTTTTATGATTTTGCTGTTTCAGATTTTAGATTAAGTTTATATAATATTGTCTTCATTTAATCAAGAAAATTGTCTTTAGGTTGTTTTCCGCGTAAAAATTATGAAATGGGTTTTAGAAAGTCATAGTTTGTATGGTGGGGCCCCAATAAATTTATAATAGGTAGGATGTAACGATGATACAGTAAAGGCTAAAAACTTTTATTTGAAGTTTAACACATAGGTTTGACATCATAACAGTCATATTTTCTGGGTGCCGAAGGAATACCTAATCTGAGTTAAAAAATGTGAACACAAATCACATGGATGCACATTCGTGAACGACCCATGCGCTTAGAATTTTTGTATATTTTAAAGGCGTTAAAAAAATAGCCACCTTTTCCTTTACTTCATAAATGTCTTAATGGCATGCAGTGAGTAAACATCCGATAGCAATAGAATAGATTTGAATATGTTTTCAGTTAAAAATATGAAATCCGCAGAAATTACTCCAAAATGTATTGTTTTTTGCGTTCCCCAAAGAAAGTATACAATGTTTTTCACATTATAATAACTAAGAAAAATAAGAATCTCAACAAATTTTGTTCGGTTTTTGCATTTTACATTAGTATTCTACATTTGAACCAGCAATGATTACCAACCGATTAACAATAGATTACAATTAACAAAATTGTTTAAGAATCTCGGTCTACGAAACTTCCTCCTTTCTTCCACCTTTTCACAGAAAAACGTCACACTGGAATAGAATATTACGGAACCAACTTCAACTCTACGGTCTGAAATAATTACATTACAAATGCATACAACGTGGAACTAGGAATTTAATGAGGAAATCCTCGGAACATTTGCGGCTACAGAATGTGATTTATTTTACCTGTCCGGCGAAGTTCTGAGTTAACTGGGAAGAAGTTTGTCGCGTTTCTGTAACGTTCAAGAAATTAAAATGTTCATTTGAATAATTTCAAGGAATCTTCATCAGCACCTACCTACTTGCTTTTATTTAAAAATCTAATAATTTTGAATTAATTTAATGGAAACATCAGACATTTTTTTATGAAAGCATTAGAGCACCACAATCTTTCAGAATAATAATTGTTATTTCAGTCTTCGTGAATGTTAAATATTGGAATAAACACTTTTGTTCACTTTTTTTATAAGAAAAACTCTCTTTTCATATCAATGTAATATATCTTTGAAGAAGAAGATAACAATAATAATCTAAATAATAATGTGAAAGAAAACAAAACACAGAAAAATAGAAAAAGATAAAGGTTGCAACTGGGACTCGAACCCAGAACCCCTTGTCTAACTCTTTTGACTCTGTAAAACCGTCGTATTTGTCAATCTCATATTTCAAAATTTAGAAAAAATTGTTCTTCAAAAAAATCTTCAACATTTTTTTTTCCATATTATATACCTTTGTTATTGGAAACAAACATTTTATTTATTTATTTTATTTATTTCTATACATTACAGTATTTACCTTTATAATTTTATTATGTTGGGTGTAAGGTAGGTTTGTGAAGGTGAAACTGTGGATAGGTATTGTTGTATGTTTCGTGAACACCTCACTAGGAGAACCTGTGCTGAGGTGTTTACGTGTTTATTTATGTTTATGTGTGACAAGTATTTATGTGTTGTAATATAAAGTTTTATATGTATTTTTTTCAAATTTTAACAGTTATTGTACATTGGTTATATAGAAGAGAAAAAAAAAGTATTTAAATATATTAGAGGAATATAAAAAAAAAATTATATATATATAAACATACACATACATACATACACATCCATATAAATACATGTACCTGCACACATGCATATGAATATATATATACATACGTATACATCCGCATACACATTCACATACACATATATATATGTACACACATATATAAATTGTAAGTGTAGGTATAGTTATTGGATACATTCTAAGAATTGTTTTGTTACCTACATAGCGTCTCGGATAAATATATCCGATTTAATTTTATTCATATAGAACTATTGACTTTTTTATAAAATTCTAAATTATAAAGTTCTCAACCTTATTTTCGTATTCCGAATGAACAAGAATTCGGAATTCCTCGTTTAGATATACTGAAAAAGAGGGGGGCGAAAGAGAATACAAGAAACGCGGCTCCGCAGTCGTAGCCGGAGCCGTTCCTAATTTCGAACAGCATTGATTTAGAAAAGATCGATCTAGAGAAACTTATTGGTGTTTACATATTACATATAAATATCGTTAAATAAAAGCCATCAGATAGATTGATCATATATATCTTTTTCAATACTGTTAATCACGACGTCGTATTCAATAAATTGGCTGTAATAAGATTCTCACCCTTTTTGCTAGACAAGAAAAAAATTCTATTTCATTGACTTTTTCAGTCTATTCACAATGATCAGGAGTGCCCAAACGCTCTTATTAGGCCTAGTTCTCTTTTTCATAGTTATTAATTATATTTTAGATGTAAGTAATTCATCACTCTGTGTTGCCTCTTTTTGCTGAAAACTATTCTTTAAAATACTAACTCTAGAAGACTTCAATTAACTTCAGTCAGATATTGATAGAATTCTTGACTGGAGTAAAAGGAATCGGGAGTTCAATGTCTGGTATTACCGGTAACAATCTACGCCCAAAATTTAAAACGTGTCGCAACCATGAAAGATCTCGGAATCATGTTTGATAGTAGGCTGACATTTCATACTCATATTCAGATGACTTGTAGCACTTCATTGAGAATGCTGGGCTCTGTTCCACGCACTGCAAGGAATCTTAGAGATACTCGGGTTCCCATAATTTTGTTCAATTTCTTAGTAAGGAGTAGATTTGAAAGTTGGTTGGTAATTTGGAGTTTACACCAAGTAAAGTATTTCCTCATGTTGGAGAAAGTTCAGAAGAAATTTATAGTATTTTATTTTGTTTTGAAGAGTTTTAATTTTCAGAGTATTATTTCAAGTAACAAATGTACACTAAAAATTAAAACTCTTCAAAACAAAATGTCTAGAAATCGTTTCATAGCTAATGCCCAAGAAATACAAAAAATATGATATTTCTCTAAATGAGCGATTATGGCAACCACCTGTGGCTCAAAATGTATATTTTTTAAATTTTAAATTTATTTAGGAAACATGCAGTTTTAGGTGTATATATAAATTAATGCTACATTAAATAGTGATGAAGTTCATTGTAGGATTAATTTGATTTTAAACTTTTCAATGGTAGAGTGAAAAATGCCAACATCTGTAAGTTTAAACTCGTCTGTGGCAAGGGAAACTGTGTCAAAGGAAACTTCGATTAGAAAAAAAAAATTCCAAATAATAAAATAATATTATTAAATAATCAAAATAATATTTGTGGATTCTTTGCTGGTAGGTATTAATGAAAATTATTGTTTATTTTCAGGAATGGAATGACTACAAGCTGAAGTGGAACCCAGACGACTATGGAGGAGTGGACACTCTTCACGTGCCTTCAGAACACATCTGGCTACCTGACATAGTCCTTTACAATAAGTAAGTACCTACACTATTAATTTAAAAATTCCGGATTTTTTTATTTTCTATTGTTGGATAATGAATAATAGTTTACTTCACCAATTTTAAGGCTCTGATAAACGAGCAGGCTTTTACGACAATTTTTAGGCAATATTAATGCGTATTTTACCTATTCTATCATTGTATTGCTATAACTTGCTGGCGATTTCACTCTTCTGCCGACATTGCGACAATATTGCCGTAAAATCGACAAATTTATTTCGTTCTCACTCCATGTATTTATATTATATTTTAATTCCAAGTTTAAACAAGTGTGGTGGAGATATTGCTGTTTTTAGCTGTGAATTTGTCTTATACATTATGGCAATCTTGACGTAACATGGCAATATTGATCGCCAACATCTTTCCCGGCAAGTTTTGACAATTTATTGGTCGATTAAAAGTTAAATTTTCAACTTATTCTATGGTTAACTTTTTTAACAATTGAGAATCTTACAAGAGTCCCAACAGCTATTCACCAGTAGGAGCCAGTAGTATCATGGAGTAAGTTGTATGGAGTTGAATGAGATGAAGGTTAGAAAGGGTTTGGTCACCAAACTCAAAATCTTTCACCAAATATACTACATAAAGGAGTTGAAGTCGTGGCTTGACAATGTAGATATTGAAACATTGTTTGCTTAATTAGTATCACTTTGTTTTTTTTTTCACAAACAGTACACTTATTATTACATTATGCACTTATTGTTACACTATACCATTATTGTTACATTATCCACTTATTGTTACACTATACCATTATTGTTACACTACTTCACTTAATATACAATTAGTATTACACTTAATATTACACTATACACTTACTGTTGCACTGATGTATGCTCATTTTGTGCAAAGCTGTTTAGACAAATTTTAATCATGTTTTTGCTTTATATGCCCATTGTTTGTTCTTTCTAGGTACAATAATAAAATATATTCAACTATATTACCCACGCACAGGCTGCGCCTTAGTGGGTTCCCATTATTCTTTTTATTTTATAATATTGTATGCATCAAATGTAAATTTTGGGAAAAATAAAGGAAAAAAAAAAAAAAAAAATATTCCCAACTCAGGCATTTCGTTAAAAGCCTGTTTTTGATATTTAGCTCTTCTAAAATATAAACTCTGGATCATCGAGTTAATGGAATTACGAGAAATATCTATTTTGAATTTCCGAATTTCAAATGCGTCTTACTTTTATTACTATTTGCTTCGTTATTCCATGCTTTAAGGGGCTATAAACAGTTAGAATCTTGAAGAATTCGTAATGTACATATATTTAAGTACAAACACAGAAAATTTCAAGTCAATCCGGCGATTATTTTCGAAGTTACGCGCATTTTTTTTTTTTTTATATGAAATACCGCACAAGAGTCCCAACTGCTCCCGTCTGGAGCCAGTGAGACTATGGCATCCCCAATTGGGGTATGTTGTGAGGCTGAAGGTAGTGGGGAGGGGAAGGAGATAGGGAAGAGAAAGGTGGGGAAGTACCTGGCTATTCAGATCTGGTCACTAAACATGGCTAAAGCCATTTGAAGCAACGTTTCAATTCTGAATGGTGGTCTTACACCAGGGCGATACTGATAGTATCTTCCACTCTGGAACGTGCCGCAAATATACTATATTTTATTTTAAATGAATAAATTGCGAAATAACACAAATTAATCAAATAAAATTTATTTGCGCACGCCGGGTTCGAACCCGCGACCTTCGGATTGTGAGTCGAGAGTCTTGCCTCGGGACCACGGAGGCCGTCAAATATATTCACATTTGACGGCCTCCGTGGCCGTATATCCGCTCATATTTGTAAAAACGCGTCAGAGCATTTGAAAGTAGGAGACAAACTTTAAAAGCGTTTTTTTTAAACTGTATTTTTAAAGTCGGTGACTAAGATGTATCGGAAACGGCTGAACCGATAAGACTCAAATTTTAACACAAGCTTCTTAAGTATATTTTTTAGTTATTAATTGAACGACGATTCTCACCGATAGATATCTTTTTTATAAACAATTTAAGGCCAAAATTTTTGTCAAAAATCGATTTTTTTTTTTTGAAAAACCGCCATTTTGTCAAAAAATTTCTTGTGCGTCGTCCTTCGATTAATAAGAATATTATACATTACCTTTATGAAATTTAATTTAAATGATCTAGTCTAGAGATAAGGTAGCTTTTTGAGACGAGCTCCTGGAGATCAGCTATAGCAGCTTTTAAAATTATTATTTTTACAAATACAAAAATTTTAAAATACAGTTAAAAGTTACCATAATATGTGTACAATTTTTTTAAATAATAATAGTAAGGGTGTTCTCAGAAAAAAATCTTGAAAAATCGCTATTTTGGGCCTCCTAACTGTATATAACCCCTTAATAGTATGACTAAAAAAAATGATAAATCAAAACTTTAACAGGACTGAAACCCAATTTACCCATAGAACTTGTTAACATCTTACCATGGTTAAGTGCTTATATATCCTTACTATAATAGGGCATTCAGCACCGCACGCTAGAGCAAAATGCTTTTTATTTATGACACCGTTAAGTAGCTCCTACAAGAAGCATGAAACGTTTTATCTTCGATGCATTAGCCCGCATAAAAGCTAGGGCGGGAATAAAGTGAAGGATATAATATGCGCACTGAGGGCGGGAGATAGGTTACTGTTGGGCGGGTGTTAGTTACACGCGGAGACTGCATTTTTAATATTATGCAGTTGACTGTACCGTTCTTCTTAAAAATGTTTCACACACTAAATTTATAAAGAATAACAACGGTTGGCACATCTATTTTTATTAACCACTGGAGCGATTATTGTCGAAAAATGGACCACTTTTATTTTTCTGCGATTGATAGCGTTCCAAAATTGGACCACATTTTTCTACCATTTATTGTAATTATTTAAAACATTTCCATGGTCAGCATTTTATTTTAAAACGAAGCTATTAAAATGCTTTATCTATTATAACCACAGATGTCGCAATTCCGAACTTCGTAGACTATTTTAGAAAGATTTTTCAACGAACTTTCATTATCAAGTATACCACAGACAACATACAGAAATCAAAAATATTCTATTGACTCGAATAAAGTACCTCTCACGGCGTTTCAAAGTAACAAACACGCAGGGTTCGCGCGGTTAAAAACTTTAATGGTGATGCCCCTGGTAAGATTTACTAGGTTAATTAACTGCCTTGCAGGAAATGTGGATATTTTCCACATTTAAATCCCACAAATAAGTTGAAAAAAAATTTAAATCCCACAAATATGTGATAAACGAAAAACACAAGTCAATTCATTAGCATTATAATAAGTTTTTATGTCTCTGTGTTAAAATTCGAAGGTATGATTTTTTTAATTTTAAATGCAAAAATGCAAAAATTTAAAAAATGATCTTCTGGAAATCTCGAGCAATCGAGGCAAATTTATTTATCTCGCGTGGTCGCTCCAGTGGATAGTGTTAGTTTCAAGAATTTTTAACATACTGACATTAAAATTGCTCATTATTATCTTAATGGTTTAATAAATTGAACGCGCTCCCAACATTTGTTTTCAGTTGATATTTGTCATGAGAACTGGTCATTTAAATGAATCTTGTTCTTGAGTTCAATATCTCGGCTGTGGATCGATTAAGAAGACCTCTGTGTTTCCTTCCTCTTACGCATTCCTCCACACAACATTCCGAAAAATGACATAGTCCTTGAGAGAAATTATATTCCTCGAGGAGGCCTGCGTGGAGGTAATACAAAAATAATAAAAATATTGATAGAAGAAAGCTATATCTTATATAGGTCATTTACACCATTATTATTACGGGGAGCAAGTTATAATCTTGTCCACGAAAGGGACGCTAATATGGTTGGGACACGTAGAGCGGATGGCTAGAGAAAGGTGTCCCAGCAAAGATGTGAAAGTGGATAGAAGAAGTCGTCGTGGAACCCCAACAAGGACCCCACAAGGAATGGCATGCTCGTGTGAGAATTAAGTGATGATTTTTATGTTTACATACTTTGGTGATTTGAAATTCAATATATTTTTTTAAATCATGCTCAATTACTGACTCATTAAAGTTTGATTGCGCATAGATCGGTCAGTGGCTGAGTTGACATCGCGTCTGGGTCCCTACCAGGTGTCGTGCGTTCAATACCTCGACTGCCTTAGGCCTCCATCACGACACTGGTAACAATTTCCGCTTACTGTGATGGAAGTAGGAGATTTTTTGAATTATTGTCAAGATATTCGTAATCTAAGATTTTGTAATTCTCTAAAAAAAAAAAATTCAAAATAAAAGACGAAACAGCTACCGTCACCTGTGAAAAGTATTAGAAAATTAAAGAAACTCTTAAATACCTACAAAATCTTATGATTTTTTTAACTAATTACCTCATTTATTTGATACTTGTATCCAAATTACTTTTTAGTCATCAATATACATTTTTAAAGAAATTGAGTTTTCAAAAGGTCAAATTTCTGACATCATTATTTAAAATCGTTAAATTACGTTACGTTAAGATCCTTATCAGTTGTAAGGAGTTTAGGGATAATTTGAAACTACCGGGCTATTATTAGGTAGGTACCAACATTTTTCCAAACTACTTTTCAAAGCAATTTTGAAAAGTTTTCAGTTGTTGGACAGAGTTTCCTGCAGAACTTTGCCGGCTTAATGACCCCATAAGTGAAAAGTTGGCCTAAGTCCGTAGACGTGCGTCAAAATCCACCATTTCTCAGGAATGTATGAAATCTACAAGAAGTTAGAAAGAAAGGAAATAAAAAAAGTTTACAAATACTAATATAAAAAAACAATGCAAAGTGTTTAGCGACCGAAGCCTGCAGCAATACACTTTTTATGTTTCATTTTTAAGCGCAGGAAAAATCACACTGTGAACTGAACAATGAGAGAAAAGAGACCACAGATACACTACCCTCATCCTCACCGCACATTTAAATTGGGGATCCCATATTCCCTGTTTTCCCTTGGCTTTCCCTATAGCTTCAGTCGGTAGGAAGCAGTTGTCAGATTCACCTAAAATTACATTTTTTAATTTTCTTACGTTAGCTTCACACAGGAGGCCTGAACAAAATAATTTCCATCAGGCCCTATGTCTTCTTTGGGTGTGGAAGGTTTTTTAAGGAAAGGAAGGAGAGGAATTTCAGGGATGAAAATAGGTATGAGGGGTGATTAGGAATCTGGCGGTCAGTGTATCCAGGAGTGACGGACGTATGAATCCTTCCTCCACCCGCGGTGGAAGGCGATGGGTCGACAGATTCCGGCTGGAAAGGATAAAAGACCTCTCTCAACCAGTCTATCTCGATCCTGCCACCAAACGGCAGGTGTGCAGACGTACCGGCCGTGAAGAGCTGGACAAACCTTCATGAACGCGGGCACCCCTGCTTCACCAAACGTAGCGAAACTCTTAGAGTGGCAGAAGTGTTGGTTATCCAATAAATGGTTCCCGGGGCCGCGGTACCTACACCCGCCTCCCAAATTGAAATAATTAAATAAATGATCATTTATAATTTTGTCGGAACTCAAATTTTTTTTAAGGACGGGTTGTTTCAAAAAATTTGATGGATTCATCAAATATTTGAAGTTAATTTTCACGTTTTGTGTACGTTCTATTCAAGTTCTGTGATTTTTTCAGTATTGTAAAGCAACTGTCCTATAACTATATAATAACAGAACTTGAAAAGAACTTACACAGAACGTGAAAATCAACTTCAAATATTTGATGAATCCATCAAATTTTTTGAAACAACCCATCCTAAGTAATGTAAAACATTACATTTTTAAACTACACTTTATCCCGAGTCTCCAGCGTCAAGTCTCCCCAAGTGGTTCGCTAAGCTTGGTGACTTTGGGACTGCAGGGGTACCCGGGTTCATGGGGTGAAGTTTATCCAGGTGTGGTGGTGGATGTATCTGCCCACCTGCTGCGTGACGGGCCGGATCGTGAGAGACTGGTTAAGGGAGGCCTTTTGACCTTTCTATCCGGACTCTCTATTGCACCGCAATTGGAGGGATGGAATCATACGTCCGTCACTCCTGGACACACTGACCCCCGTATCTCTACCCACCCATCATACCATCTTACCAGAACTTCCTATCTTTCGCTTCCTTAAAAAGTCCTCCATACAGCGTCCCCTAAGATGACGTAGGTCATGAGGAAAATTATTTTTCTCAGGGCCCCCTGTGTGAATCGCTATGTAAAAAAAACTGATTGGATTGGTTGAAAAAAAAATTCACTGGACCGGCCTGCCTTTACAATTTAATGTAAAATATTTATTTAGGTGTTAAAATTCACTTCCAACTAATTTTAAACCTTCTTTATCTGCTCCATTTTCGCATTGAAAAAAAAAACATATTTTAATTTCTGTTTTATAATCTTAAAATACTGCTAATAATTCAGACCTGCAACGAACAAAATATAAAATGCAAAATAAGTCAACACGATTTACTCGCGGGCTACGAGGTAACAAGTACAACACAGAAGTAGTTCCACCAGGGTGGTATAAGATACTATTGGGTGGGGTTGCAACCTCCTCGCGTTGAGTAGCAACCACTTCCCGCCTTGGGATAAAAAGCTCAAAGAAGAAAAAAGCTCACGGAGGAGAAAAAAGCTACTAGGCCATTAACGTATTACGGTGACCGGAGGCAGAGCTCTAAGCTTCTCTTGCATTCTCTTAGGGAAATATATCATGACAGAGCTTCGGGAAATAAATATTCCCTTCGCTTTTATAAAGTGGGATATGCATCCTTCGAACGGTTTCTTGTGAAGTTACTTTAAGGCGAGTCTGGAGAAATAAGGGTGTATTTTAACTTTGCTTATAATAAATATTTCTTTAGAAAATGATGCGACGTCAGTATTGAACTTCAGTTTTATATCTTTTTCAACTTGCTAACGAGCATTTATGAATTTCTAGGAGAGATATAACAATTGCTTATTTTCTTTAACGCTGTACAAAAAACAAATTAATGTACAAAACTATCACATTCACCTTTTACTGTAATTAATTCCGTTATCATTACTTTTAAATAAATTCGCCACATGTCTAAATTAACTTAATTTAATACAAAGAGTTGATATTTTTTTACAAATGCTCCACAAAGGAGCTCTGGAGAAAAAATTCTCTCAGGCCCAGTGTCGTGCTGTGTTGAGGGTCTTTTTAGGGAAAAAAGGAAAGAAGGTTCTGGGAAGCGAAAAGTTAAGAAGGTTGCGTAGGATTCTGGGGTCAATGTCTCCAAGAGTGAGAGACGTATAAACCCATGCCTCCCACTGTTTTGCAGTGATTCAATCAAGATTATGTCTCAAGCAGTTTATCCCGATCTGGTCCGCCACGCAGTAGGTGATCAAACGCGTTCACCACCAAGACCAACATCCAATAATTATCCAACAAACCTCACCCTAAGAACCCGGGCACCACTGCTAAGTCACCAAACGTAGCGAAGCATTTGGGGTTGGTTATTCAATAAATGGTTACCGGAGCAGCGATATTCATATTCGCCTCCCAAATATTTAAACCATGATAGTTCCAACGTTATAATATTTAATATTTAAACTTTGTAATATTTGATCGTTTCAAATTTTCGATATTTTAATCACTTGTTTGTACTTTGTTTTCTGGAGACGTCCCCATACTCCTTATTTCAACCTTTGTTGTTGTGTTGTTCATTAATTCTCGTATTGCTCCTTTTGCTTCCACAGTAATTGTACTGAAAATATTAACAGGACTTTTAATTGGCAAACAACCTCATATTTTGTTGATGGAACAACATTTTATTCCCTTATTTATTTTTCAGGCACATATTACACAATTGATTGAAAGTTTTCGACATGATTCGTTGAGGTTGGCATTGATATATAATTATGTATCTCTACTCAACGCTGAACAAGCCATTATAATATTTTGAAATTGTTTTAAAATGTTGCTACCATCGCTTTGCAATTAAAAAACAATACCTCTCTCTCGCACGCTAATTTTTATGCAAAATGAATTTCAAAATAAAAAACCTCTGCAACAGCTTTGTACACTTATATAAAGTTAACAAATTCAGCATTTTTATATAGCGTCGATTTTACGTTTTGCTTTTTGGTTAGATCTCAGTAGAGGGTGCCTTATTTTCGGGAGAAACACGAAATATTCAAAGTTTAATACCAAGGTATTAGAGGAAATAACATTTCAGATAAATTTTGTCCCTCCGCAAGATTGATGAAGAAATGAGCGCCAATAAAAGACACCAATAAATTTTATTTCCTACCCAGGTTTAATGCTTATTTCACCCGAAATTTTCTTTGTAAGTTTTATCTCAACTAAATTTTAACCAGCTTACTAGATGGTTGAGTATTTTTACATTTGCCTAGGCAAGATGGGGTGTAAAAACTTAAAGATTGAACTTTTAAAATCTAGCAAAATTGAACTTGTGTATTTTTATTATTTTCTGTTAATTTTTAAATATTGTGTTCCCTCACTTTGATTGCTAAGCGTAGATAGATAAAGATCAAGATTTTACAATAATTTGAATATTGGATACACTTACAGAATTAAAAAAAAAAAACAAGATGGAGAGATGCAGTTCGTCCAAGTCTGGAGTAGCAAACAACGTTTTATCTATGGACATAATGTTTTGTCTATGGACAGGAATATGTACAGTTGAATTTAGCTACATAGTGTAGCTCAAATCAGATCAAATAGCTTAATTCATAATTTTTTGATACATTCATTTGACAACTTAAGGGTTTCTGTCGTAATTTACGCTTGTCTTACTCGGTTTTTATCACTAGAAATTTTGATTTGTAAATCTTAATTCTAATGGATTCCGCAAATATTTTTAAACAAATATTTTTATATGCCGTTATCTCCCCTTTTTAATGTTGGATCCTCATTTCTACATCACGTGAGGTGAATTTCTTTTTCTTCTTATTTTATCAATAGTTTATAAATTATTATATTAGTGAATTTTTTTTTCTACTCTTTTCTGGCTAAAATTTCCAGAGCTTTATTTCTTTCATTAATTTGTTTACCTTCGTCCATCATTGATAATTATAAGTATAAATACTAATAATTCATCTTCCATACTACTAATTACAGTCCAGGATCTAGATTCGTTCAATATAAAGGTAGCTTCCTTTGACAAACTTAGAGTCCTTAAGAGCGCCTTGAAGAAGTAACTCCTGTTTATTTAGAAGGGGCATGAAAGCTGTTGGACAACTAAACTATTCAGAGTGGATATTATTAAATAGCGTTTCCAAAGTTGACCCTTACTTACTCGTAAGCCTCTAAGGTGTGTGTTTTGTATTTTTTCAGTGCCAAAGGTATAAAGAATAAATATTGGTTCTGATCATATGTGTTTTTGCTTGTCCCAGTGCCGACGGTAACTATGAGGTGACCATCATGACGAAAGCCATCCTGCATCACACGGGCAAGGTGCTGTGGAAACCGCCAGCTATCTACAAGTCCTTCTGCGAGATCGACGTCGAGTACTTCCCCTTCGACGAGCAGACCTGCTTCATGAAGTTCGGCTCCTGGACCTACGATGGTTACATGGCAAGTACACTTTTAAGCTTTATGTCATGTTGGTAAGGCAGAATGACAGATATTTTTTTACATTAGCTTCACACAAGGGGCGCTGGGGAAAATAATTCCCTTCAAGACTTATGTCATCTTTGAGGACGAGGTGTGGATGGTCTTTTTAGGGTATGAAGGAGAGGACGTTCTAGCAGGGAAGAAGGAATCAGGGGTTGGTAGGAATCTGGGGGTTAGTGTGTCCAGGAGTGACGAACGTATGAATCTATCGCTTCCGCCGCAGCGGTGTCTCCCTCAGCCAGACTCTCCCGACCTGGCCTGACACGCAGTTGGTAGGCAGATCCCAAGATCCGGACAAACCTCACCCCATGAACCCGAGCACCCTTGTTAAGACACCAAACGTAATGAACCACTTGGAGTGACTTATAGCAGAGGTGTTGGTAATTAAATCAAAGGTTCCTGGGGCAGCGATACCTATACCCGCCTCCCAAATTTTAGATGAAAGAAATAAAGGAGATGGGACGAGGCGTTTTAAATATAGAACCGCGCGCACAACAAGTCATCCGTTGTTAACATCGTTCATCTACTGCAAATCGAATCTACGCACAGATTAAAGATATTTTAAAAATTCTTAAAAAAAATTATTTAAAATTATAAATTATAGAAATATTTTTTATTATTGTTACACCCTGTTGAAGTAGAGAGGGAAAAAAAGAGCGTGTCAATCTTATAACGATTTCCACCCTTCTGGTCATCTGAAAAATCAAAAATATGTAGATTCTTTATCAGTAGATACAATTGTCATTAAAGTAGGAACCAAGAAAAAATTTTAAACAAATTCTCGAAAAATGGCGGCTACTCAAAAAAAGAATTGATGTTTTTCAATATTTTTTTTAAGTCTTTCGATTTTTTTAAAATACTTAATAAAAATCAAAAATTTAAATTTTTCGTCGGTTACTACCATAATGGAATATATAACAATAATTAAAGCCGAATTTCAAGAAAATCGGTGTTATAGAACTTGAGATTTTGTGATGAACTTTTAAAATAATTCGAATTTCGAAAAATGCTTGAAAGGTGATATTTTTGAATATTTAAATTACAAAGTATGAAGAAAAAAAATCTTGACTAGAATACCCCCTTAAAAAGCCGCTTTGATTGGTAGTCCTTGCAGTTTATTAATAGCTCTCCGGGTTCCCATATCTCATTAAGTTTCTATTATCAATTATTAAATATTTTAAACGAGAGAAACTACTTACATTGCAATAAAAAAAGGTTTTCGTTTATTCATTTTCCTTGTGCAAGTAAGAAATGGGTAATTTAAAAACGGTTTTGCCTAAAAGGTTTCTTTTAAAGAGCAGAAAATGTTTAGGCATTTAACATTGAGAATCTTCTTTTATATATTTGAATACCCCACTAGAGTTCCAATTGCTTCCAATCGTTTGAAGCCAGCGTGAATATTCGTTTCCCCAATAATTGATGTACGAATATGTACTGAGACTTAAGGTAGTGGGTAAGAGAAAGAAATCGTGGATAGGAAAATTGGGAAACAGCTGGCCATTAGGCCGGATCACCAATCACAGCTTAATTTTTTCCTTTTTTTACATTAACTCCACACTGGAGACCCAGAGGAAAATGATGTTTCCTTGAATTTGAAGATGCTGTGTTTAGAGTCTTTTTGAGGAGAGGAAGGAGTGAATATTGAAAAGACCTGTATTGTAGAAAAGAGGAAACACAGAGGCCCGCAAATCGTTCCACAGCCGAGCTGTTGAACGAATCAAGAATGAGTCGTCTGTGACAAATGTCGACCCTGTACATGTGTACATGTGTTGGCACGCGTTTTGCAACGTTTGTTTTCCGACTATGCTACTGGTGCCGAAGGGATCAATGATGCTAGTTTCCATTGTAATACCGGTAGCATAATAAGAACAGCATACCTACCTGACGCATGTGCTCTAAAGATTGCTATCCGCGTATTAAGATACGGAAATTTACCAAACTGACCGCCATTTCTGTAAATAGTCAAAGGTTTTTTTTCACGTAATTTTTTCACGTAGGCGCTAGACCAGAAGTGGCTGCCAAATACAACAGTGGAGCGCACTTACGATTACACGCAACGTTTCAATCCTAATAATTTACATCAGGGCGATACTCAGAATATCAACCACTCTTAAAGTGCCGCATATGCACTAAAATACATCATTTATAATGAATTAAACGTGAAACAATTCAAACGTAATATATTAAATGCATCAACGCTTCAATTAGGTAGCATCCAATTCTGAATTTCAAACGTCTACGAATTGTGTACCTATTTCAGAAGTTTACGCTTCGAAAACACTTCTGACTTCTGCCAACTGTCGCTGTAAATCCGAGACTAGATCGTCAACTAATGAGAACAACTTTGGCAAACTAATTTATCAAATATCATAGCGGTGACATTTCTCAGAATTTCTCTTTTTAAGGATCTCTTCAGAATACGGTCTCGTTTTCCATTGTCTCGTTTGTCTCGGAAACAACGTGTCCTTGTAGGAGCAGTGTCTCACAAAGGACTCCTGGAATAAAGCTGTTTATCATAACAAAAGTATTTCTTAGCATAATTAAAATGTGAGAAAGTCTTGTTTTCTTCGTCTATCTTTGGAAAGTATTATTCCATATCAATGTTTTGTAAAGTTTAGAATGGGATTGTGCAAAACAATTTTTGTGTTCATTCTTGACTTGAAAACAAGTTTTTTTCGATATGAGCGCTTTTCAAAGAAGCCTTCGATTTGAATGGACTTTTAAAATCTAGAACCAATAACATTGCACGAAACTGAATGTTTATAAAGGACGAATATGAATTTATTAACAAAATAATCAAAAAGTTTTAATCATTGAAGACAGTATTAGTAACTCTCAAAGCAAAATTTTAAATAGAAAATTTGTGAAAGGATTATCATAAAAATTAATTTAAAAATAATATTGAAATTAAATGAATATATTTATCCAAGAACAATCTTTTTTAATTTAATCAGGAGAATTTTGCAATCACACAGCCAGTAAAAATAAGCGTTAATAAAATAAAGATAATATTAGAAGTTCTTAGTGGAAGTATGACAGTTAAATATGAACGTAGGGGTTAGGCTCGAGTTAGCTCAGTTGTTAGAGCAGGGCCCCGGCAAGGCCAATGTCCTGTGTGCAATTCCTAGGTGCGAATTTTTTTCAATTTTTTTTGTTTTAAAATTTCATTTAAGAGTCGCTATTATTGTCTTCAGTGATTAAATATTTTACTCGTAATTTGAGGTTTTATTCATTAAGACATTAAAAAAAAAATAATAATCAGTTTTTTGACGTCACAAACATAACGACATTCTGATGTAAGGAAGATCAAGTTATAATAATTGAGCTATTTATTATTAAGTGATAAATAGTATTCAAAATTACAACACGTTTAGTGGGAGACTAAATAATGTGCTTACCACTTTTTGTCTGCAGGCTGCAACGCAGAAATAACGTGAAAATACACAACCATTTTTTATCCTGAAAAGTTCGAAACACGCTTCGAACGACTAAGTTTATCTAGGTTAAAAATCTTTTGACGTAATATCCAACTCCTAGTACATTTTTTTATTATTTATTATTTTAAACATGTTAAGTGTTACAATTTTACAACATAATATAAAAATATATATATATATATATATCAATCACTGATGAAAAATGCCCATCTCGTACAAGACCCCACTGAGAGACAGCCTGGGTTCTCATTGCCTCGCAAACTCTGGTCCGCCATCAATAGAATAAGGTGCTCCCATAGCCGTTGTGCCCATATGATGTATAGATGGGGCCTTAAAGAGTTGGAGATTTGTGAATGCGGTGAGGTGCAGACCACCGAAGAAGACGTGGTCAACGAATGCCTGCTCCATTCATTCCCCGGCGGGATTGATGAGGTCCACAGGGCAATGCCTGAGGCCCTCGACTGGCTCGCAGACCTAGATGTCCCCCTCTGACCCCCCCACCATACGAAAGAAGAAGAAGAATCACTCTCCCAATAAAGCAGATGCTTGTGCTTAGGAGAGGACAACTTTATTTTTACATTTATTTTAATTTAGAATATTATTGAAAAACTATTAATAATTTTATAAGAAAATACAGTAAAAGTAACAAAAATATAGGTAAGTATAAATGAGACAACGGAATGATAAGCAAAAAAAAAAAATATCTAACAATTAGAAAAGTTATGAGGTATTAGAGATTTTTAATTTAATTATTTTTTTGTAATTGTCAATTTTTTCCTCCGATCTTGTAACTAGGTATATAATGTGTTACGCCCTTCCATATACATGTTAACATTGACTCGTGAGACAAAATTCCTACGACCTAATTACTAACTAAAAACAGCAAATCTTCGATTTGTCAGTGGCTGCTTCTTGAAGTTTTTCAAATACGGCTTGCGGCGGCCATTTCAGGTGTTTTATCAGAAATAATTTATGAGAAAACGAAAAGCCGCAACTCCCGTGTATAAATATTCTGTTTTCCGTATTGCGGCGTTTCCGATGTGAAACAAAAATGGCGAAATGCTTGACCCTTTCTGCCATGGGCGTCTCGAGACTTATGATACCAAATAATTATTTGAGATTTTCCAGAACAAAGAGCAATTCGTAACTTCGGTAAATAAATGTCTAGATTAATGGCGCCAGAAACATGAACACTTTAATTAGTTTGGAGTATCTATCTGCACTTTTCAAACAAATTGTCAAAAATAAATAACAAAAATACTTTTGGCCGTGAAAACCTAAAATCATACCGGTACGTGCAGAATTTACCTTTTTTGTTGGTTTTTCTAGTCAGATTTTGTTTACGTTTATAAAAATACAAGAGAAAATGGTAAAAATATTGAAAAGTATATAAGTTATTGAATGGCAATCACTCACGTATTGCCGTTCCCGGAACATTTTACACGATGACGTATTATGCAGTGTTTGTATTTTTGAAAAGCCGAAATGTCGAAGTGAGCTACGTTGTTTCCGAGTATCGAGCTTGCTTTTTTTAAGACTGAAATTATTTCCAAGTTACAAATACCCTGACAATTTTTTTCAAACTATAATCATTATGATAGGAAAATGTAACGTTTGAAATAATTGAGGTAAAATTATGGATATACTTTTGTAATCTCGCCAAATATTTAAAAACCGATCAATAATTGATGTTTTAAACCAAGTTTGAGTTAGGCTTGCTCGGTAACATGGCTTCTTCTTCATTACAAAACACAAGATGTGTGGAGCATTAATAATATACAGATTAAGGGAAGTTACAAAGGTTACAAGTACAAAGGTTAGTATTGTTTGCAGACTTCACATTCGGACATTTGAAATAATGTTGTCAATTTGTGATTCAAAGTTATTTGCTACGTTTGAAGACATAGCTTGGTGTCGGGGTGGGGTTTGTGGGGTGAGGTTTGTCCAATTCTTTGAGGTAGATGATCGGATGCAATAGTAGGTCCTTTCTGGACACACTGCCCCCATATCCCTACCCACCCCTCATACCTTTTCCTTCCCAGAACTTTCTATCCTTCTTTTACTTGAAAAGACCCCCTATAGAGCTTCCCTGACGAATCCCTCAGGGCCACCTTTGTGGAGTTTACATAAAAACATTTGAATTGATATTAAAAAAAAAAAATCTTTTGCGGTATAAAGTTAGTCAAGTATATACCAGTTTTAACGACACGCCACTGTTATCAGATGATGTTTTTTGTAACGTGCATACAGGGTGTTTGGGAGAATCACTACTGGAAACGTAAAAAAGCTTTATTGCATGTAAGCTGTAAAAATGTTTAAGGGACTTTTCCAACCCTCAGCTGCCAGATTATATGCTTTAGATAAATGTTTCGAGCACTTTTAATAAATTATTAACTCCTAAAGAAAAATGCATTTGCTTTTGGTGATGCAAGTTAAAGGGGCATTTTAAAGCAAATTTCACATCCCATAAAATTATATTAAATCGTCTAATTTACCTGCTTCTGGTAGAAAATTTTGACTAATAGAGATGGTGTTTTAAAAACTCTACGCAATTTACCATTAATTAATTGTTGAAGGCTGAGAATAGTGTAATGCGTACTGTCGGTCGACCAACGACGATGTAGCGCTGACAAGCTGGACTGATTCACCTATATTATTACCGCAAGCGACCAACGTACGCGTCACATTCCAGCCTAAGCAATAATCTTTTGATGTCACTAATCATCTGTATTGTATCGTAAATCAACTTAAAATATTTAAATATGTACTAATCTGTATAATTAACCAGTCTGTGGATGAGTCGGCATTGCGTTTTGACTCCAACCCAGGCGTCATTAATTCAAATCCTCGACTGGCTATGTCTTCCATCACGACACTAGCAACGTTTTCAGCTTACTGAGGTGGTAGTAGGAGTTTCAAATATTGTCAGGTTATTTGTAACCCGGGCCGTTTGACGGCCGGCGTGGTCTAGGGGTGTCGCTCTTGATTCGCAATCTGAAGATCGCGCGATCGAATACCGGAGTGAGCAAATAAATTTTATTTGAATAATTTGTGTTATTTCACAATTATTTCACTTAAAAATTATTTATATTATATTTGCGGCACGTTCTAGAGTGGAAGATACTCGTAATATCACCCTGGTGTAAGACCACTATTCAGAATTGAAACGTTGCTTGAAATGGCATTAGCCGTGTTTGGTGACCAGATCTAAATAGCCAGGTACTTCCCCATATTCCCCTTTCCCATCTCTTTCCTCTCCCCACTACTTTCAGCCTCACAACATACCCCAATTGTCGATGCCATAGTCTCACTGGCTCCAGACGGGAGCAGCTGGGACTCTAGTGAGGTATTCATATTTTAAAAAAAAATTAAAATTTGCCTTTCTTTAAAAAAATAAATAAAGATAAAATTAATACTTAATTCACTTTATCATGAGGTCCATCCTACCTGCTTCCCGAGGGGAGAAACAGCGTAATGTTTAGTTTTATCTGAAACTGGCAATTTTATTTTATCCTGAAAGATCATCGCGTACCTACATAAATTTCCTTTCATACAACACTCTGAAAATTCATTTGAATTTTATTATTAAAAACATATTATCATGTTTTCCCGCAAACAAAGCGAAAAGCGCCGCGGAAAACGTTTTAAGATTAACGCAGAATCGGGAGAGCAATAAATAAAAGTGGTACTACTCTCGCACGCCGCAAAAATATTTTCCATTTGGTTTCACTTTATGATTTTTCCGGTGCCTTTAGAGCAGATATTATTTTATACTTACCTAGCTAGTATTAATCTAGACTTTAAGCTTAATAATTGTGTTCTACATCAATATATTATTGATGACAATGATTAGGTAACGTAGATTGAATCACATTTTATTGTTAATATGTAAATCAGCCGAGAGTCGACCGGTATAAGAAGTGTGAAGGAGCTCTTTCGGGCAGCGCAAGATAGAGTTTTTCAATGCAAGCTAGAATTTTCCACAGTGATCGCCAATGTCGCACAGTTAGTAATTTTGAGTATCTAACCTAATTTTATTATTTTAGTATGCTTTTGGGACAATACAAATTATCATTACATGAAAAAATTTGTAAAAAATATATATATTGCGCCATTCAACCTGATGCAGTCGTCATATCAAAAATTGCATTTGTTCTGAAAAAATTTTAAGTTGTTAAAGTAAACCCTGAATACATAAAATTTAGCCGTATACATTCGGATACATTTTTAAAAATCTCGATAAATTCTAAGGTTAAATAAAAATTAGATTTTGAAAAATCGTTACTTCAATATTTTTATCACACTAAAACACAAGTTAAATAGTTTTGATAATCACCTGATTTCCTAGATTCTATCAAAAAAATTCAGAAAAACACAGTATTTAAAGTTGAATTATCACGATGACGTGCACACGTCGACCCGCGGAGAGATCCAAACTAAACAGACATAAAATTACTCGTTCGCGTTTCGAGGTCGTGAGTATTTGCGATAGTGCCATAAGTCGCAAGCAGCTAAAATGTTTGTTTTTTTTTAATTCTAAAAATATTAGACATTAAGGTACCTCCAATAAAAAAATAAAATGAAACGCAGAAAGAAACCTTGGGTTTTGTAATAAAGGTACGCTAGATATCTCACATTATTAATTGTGCGTCGGGGGGACGAAGAAACCAGCTGGTTTCGATTCCTCTCGAACCTTGTATTATTAGCTGATAATCTTGCATAATGGTACAAACCGTTTATACCGGATTGTGAACTCTCTGGCTATCTCGTGAAAAGTTGTCCAGGATGTCTAAAATGCACGTCGACAAAACCCAACATCAATACGATATTAATTAACTAAACTCGTCATCGCCACTCGTCGACGGTCACTCGCCATTGGCATTATTTGGAGCACTGTCAACGTACAATATGTGCATAGTTTTCATATTATATCGTCGGAATGGTTCAATAAAAAAATGCTCTTTGCTTGGCTAATTTTAACGATTTCGCGTATTTTTCCTTTGATTCTCTTGTCGAAACTTTATCTTTAAAAATATTAAAAGTATGTATTTAAGAAATGAAAAAATATGGCGAGATGCCCAATTTCAATTAAGGTTTTCTTTGAATTCTTTTCTTGAGTAAAAAATAAAAGATGTTCTCATTATTCGTGGGCGTTGGTGCATAAATAAAAGAGAGTTCTTTGATAAAAACGTTGCATGTAATGACTGATAAAATAAAGAGAGGTTCGAAGATAAGAATCAGTCTGGGTATGATAAAATCTATTTAATATACTTATAATAATGTAATTTCTACTTAATTTACGTTAAAATATCTAGTGAAGTGTTGGGCTCTTTCAATGAATATTAAGTTCTCAGTTACTAATTGTTTATTAATTATCATGTATATTTACAATGTTATATTATACTAGAAAATATATCTGAAACTCACTCGGCGGTGGCGGCTTACTCTATTGAAAACCTTCGGCTCTCATCGTAACTGTTCGTGTTTAAGACACGAACGGCGTTAAGTGATACTGGTCTGACTTACTACTTCAGAGGACATCTGTTGGCAAGTGGTAGAAGCTCAAACCTATCGACATCTATTAACAGTAACTGATACTACGTGTCTATCTAATTTACCACAAATAATAACAGATTTCTTGAAGTTGTTACAAAAATGGCGAGAATTAAATAATTATGTCGGTCAAGTGTCTAGTTTACTTTGTTTGAGCGCTAAAGCTTGCTTGAATTATTCAAGTTAAATAACTGAAAAATATCATTGAATTATATGTACATAATATCAATATAACATGAAACACCAGTCACACATTTGAAATAGCACATTTTAATTACAATTGATTTCCGTGATAGGTACTAGAATATTTTTCTCGATCAGTAATAATAACGTGACTGTGAAAAATATGCTTAAATGTGAGGGAATACATTAAAATATGGTATTTCTTCTGATGGCGACCCAAAGGCGAGTTCTTAATGAAATGCAAAGCAAAACGAAGATCCCTTTGAGAATTTTCCAGTAAGAAATAATACCGGTTGCTGGTTCTAAATTGAAATTTTAATTCAAGCCTCCTTGAAGCAAGAGCATTAATTATTACTTTAATAAAAACTTTACTGAGACAAAAAATGTTTAAAAATCTGTGATAATTTTTTTTCGGCACTGTAGGTTACACTTTGATTCACCAATCGTTATTCTAACATGAGATCAAATCAAGAATTTCTGCAGTGAGTTAATATTTTACCCAAAAAATAGTCTTTTCTGTTTTGGGCAGCTTATTATCATCATTTAAATTAAAATCTTGAGGAGTAGATAGATCCATGACAAAGTGAATTCTGCTTCTGAATACTCCACAAAAATGTCAAAGTCACAAATGTTTCATAAAAAAATAATTAATAAAAACTTCAAGAAGTTTCATAATTTTTTCTTAAGTTTTGATCAGAAACTTTGGATTCATAGAGGTGCATATTTTATTTTTTCTGTGGTAAATTTCTAGATTTGAATACAAAGCTTAGTGTTTTCTCTTTCCAACACTGTTTAGATCACATTTCTTACCATGACAGTAAGGGGATTTCTATGAGACCTACGTGAGCTGTTGAAAAGCGAATAAATTGGGATTTTAATAGCTTACATACAGAACTTACATAAAGCATTTCGATTTTTTCAAATCAATTTAAATTTTAGTACATTCCAACCATATTAGTATTTCTATAGTGTATAATTGGTTTGAAATCTTTTTTTACAAAAATGATTCATTCTGTGTACCTAAAAGTACAAACAAATAAATAAATACATTTATTTACGTCCATTATCTTGGGGAACAAAACCTTTCACATCAAAAACAAAAGTTTTGTTATTTTTAAAAACAAAAAAACTTTTCCCTCTCAAAGCATTAATATTGACGGGTTAAAGTTATATGTAACAAAGATGATATTTGTGGAAAAAATAAATATATAAAAAATAAATAAATAAATATATAAAATAACCCTGGTCTACGGCATTTAATTGTCTAGATTTTGAATCACTGTTACCACGTAAATCATATTAAATGGCTGTATTGTTGAGGCCGAAGTTATAATTTATCCTAAGTGCATTATAAACTAACAAAATCCGATGTCCACTTCGGTTTAACAAATCTCCAAACTCTTTTTATCGAGATTTACAACAACAAAAGCTGGAAAACATTGTCTTGTCGTGAGATGTATTGTTTTTTTTTTTATTATTTGCGGGAGATTAATAAAGGCAGCGCACAATGGCTCATTGTCTCTGCGTGTGTATTCCCGTTTATTGTATACTTTTCAAATCCCAGTGAGATTTTAATCCCTTAAAATAAAATGTAATTGTGAAACAGAAAAATAATGAACAGATGGCGAATAATACAATAATTTTTAGACAATTTGTGTTTGTTGTTGTTGACGTAATTTTTGATTACTTCCGACATTGCAAACCTCATTTCAACAAACATCTCGCAATTCAAAAATAAAGTTAATCTTTTCTAGGTATAATGCCTAACTTCTAAACGACTTCGAGTAGTTCTGAGAAAATAATATGAGCTTCAAAGGTGTTAGATATTTAACACTTCAAAATTCAGGCATATTTTGTCAGCAGTTAAAAATACTTCGGCTTTGGAATTAAATACAAATAAATAGTTCATTTGTAAGGTATCCGAAAACTAAAAACTGTTTGCAAAGTTTATAAAATACGCTTTTTAATTGTGTTAATAGAAACAACCACGTAATTTTTTTATATAAAAAAAAAAAATAATGTAGACCTTAAAAAGTTTAAAAGTCACCTTACGTTTTTCAAAATAAAATTGCTGACAACGAAAAAAACACACAGTTATTTAATTAGACAAATAAATTATAAACGTTACTGACACCTCATTTTTTGTCGTTTCGTGTAAAAATAATTATTATAAGTTTCGTAATTGGTTTTCAAATTCTGGTCGGAAACTTTGGTTTCATAAAGGTGTACATTTTACCTTTTTGGTGGTTATTGTTTAGGTTTGAATATAAAGCGTGTTGTTTATTCTTTCTAATACCGTTTAGATCATACTTCTCACTATGTCAGTAAGGAGACACACCGACATCTATGGGACCTACGTGAGATGGGGCATGTATGGTCTCCTGTGATTAAACGGGTTAAAACGCTAACCGAACAAAAAACAGTGATGAAATAGAGCACGATAAAAAAAAGTTTGGGTTAGATTCGATTAGATTAAGTTTGGTTGGGTTAGGTTGGGTTTGTTTGTTCGCTTTTTTTTAATTCATTTTTCATAACTTTTTTCCAGTGTTCTGATTTGTCGTGGAACCAATAATAACAAGAAAAAATATTAGACTAAAGATTTATCAGAGCTACACGAATAATAAAATAATAAGAATTTACTTGTGAGGAACACCTTGCTTACCAGGAATGCTATACTTACAGGGGATGATATTATTTACGAGGAATACTTTACTTACGAGGAATACTATACGAAGGATGGCACTCACCAGGGATACAATAACTGCTTACGAGGAATACTATTCTCACAAGGAATACAACACGTAAAGGAATGCTGTACTTACGATAATACAGTACTTACGAGGAATATCTACTATTCTTACGGAATATACTATATTGACTTATGAGAAATAATTTAACTAGGAGGAACGCTATAGATACTTCCTAGAAGGAGTCTAAAAAATTGCGGTATTAAGAAAATGTAATTTTTTTATTTGAGTATAACTTTAAAAGCCAATCTATAACACGTTTACCTAATTACTTATTGTCTAACAGCCTGGATAAATATTTCTGAGTAGCAGAGTAGGTAAATAGGGTACGTCGAAAAAGTATTTTCTTTTAAAAATTTTTATATTATTTTTCTCAGTGTGCAAAAAAAACTTTTATTTCTTCGAGCATTGGAGAAAAAAATCGGATTTATCCGTCGCAATCCCTTTTCTTAATGAATTATTATTGGGCAAAGAAGTAAGAATTCAAAGCTCGCCGCATTGGAGGTCCGCCATCAATATTGAAAAGCGTTTTCGAAGATTCGACAAAAATAAATATTTGCTCCGACCTTCGGGGTGACGGGACTACTTCTCAACCTTCTCGGAAGGTTTACGAGGACATTTTATTAAGGGTGATAGGACCCTCCCTTCCCGGTTGGTTCAACTAAGATAGTGGGGTCGCACTAGATGTAGAAATCGAAAGACTAACGATGAAAAATCGTAGGATTGCTGTTTACGTTACGTCTGAAAATATAATCAGTTGCTCGTTTTCTAAATTCGTATTTTTTAATAAAATAATAAACAGTACAAAATAATATTTTTTGTAGTTTTGCACACCATAATATACTAGGGATGTTCCTGTGTTATAAAATAAATACATTGGTTTGTAGCATGATTAATGTATATAATATTTCATTTTGTTTTGCTTATGAAATGCTACTACCTAAACTAAAATTCTCGGTTGCCGGAATAATGCCATCTCATTTTTTTTTAAATAGCTCTTAGCCAGTCAAATGTTTACGTTTTTTAACACTTGATTGATTTTGATTGATTGATATAAATATATTGAAAAAAAATCAATGTCGACGGTGGATATATATATACCATCGCCCCGGGATAGGTCACCTTAAGTGGTTCGCTACATTTGGTGCATTAGCAGGAGTGTCCGGGTTCATGAGGTGAGGCTTGTCTAGATCTTGGCGGCGGTCGCGTCAGCTCTTCTTCCGCGAGGCGTGCCGGATCGAGAGCGACTAGTTGAGAGGCCTTCTGAGAGAAGGTCTTCTCAAGTTGGACTTTTTCGACCCATCCTCTCACACCGCAGTTTAAGGGATGGATTTATACCTCCGATTCATGGACAAACTGACAGCCAGATTCCGACCACCCCTCATACCCTTTTCCTTCTCAGAACTTCCCCTCCTCCTTTTCTTTAAAAATATCCTCCACGCAGCATCCCTTCAAATGACATAGGCCCTAAGGAAAGTTGTTTTCTTCAGAGACTCGTGTATGGAGCTATTGTAAAAAAATAAATATAAATGTAATAAAATCATTCTGAAAACGACAGAACGAAACAAAAAGAATTTAAAAACGAAAATCTTTTTCATCTACTGTATACCTGATTTTATTAGCTTCTCTTCAAATATAATTCAGATGTGCATAGGTATTTATGTATTTTCTTTTTTTTTAATAAAATGGGTGATGGTTAGAGTTTTCTTACAGTTCTGGAATGCCCATTTCCGAAAATGTTTTTCGTACTGAGCATAAGCCATTTTTCTGATCGGCTTATTGGATTTAACGAGGAATCCAACTGGGTTTAAATAGATTTAGTCCATTTGGATTCCAAAAATATTCTAAGCCCATGCTCTTATCTCCTATTTTTTTGTTTTAAACTTACACCACGGTTCACGCTCTTCTCAGAATAAATTCCCAGAGTAGGGATGTTTACTATTTCTTCTTTTATTTTAATTTATTCTCAGAATTTAGAAACAGTTGAAGTGATGAACAAAATTAATATAATTCCTTCTTTCTTTCGTCCGGTTTCATTCTTCAAAAAATGGAACGATTATTGTAATATACTTACCCATTAAAAGGCGACCCAAGTCCGAGAAAGCTCGAAAATATCTCATCCGGTCAATTTGCATAATCGTGATACTCAAGACATAGGCCACTGGACTGAGGAACGAATTGCGATTAGTCGAAAGTTAATCCTGGGTTTAATTACGCTTCCTAGGGATAGGTGCAAAGGGCTCCCCTTTTATAGTCAAACTTGGAATCAACGGAAGGATATTTACCGAACTCATTGTCTTCTGCTCTCCGGATTTATTTAGCCAGAGATATTCTCCTCGGGGCAAAGTCCTAAAAAGTAGAAGTTCACCCATAAAATTCAGAATACGATTCGGTAAATTAACACGGTGATTTCATCTTAATAAATTGCTCGTTTTATTCAGAAAAGATTCCACTTGAACCATTTAATGAAATTTTTGGTAATATTTGGTGTATAAAATACAAATAAATTATATAAAATAAATGTCGTTTGGATACATAATACATACTTATGTAAAGGATTCAAATTGGTTTTTGAAATTTTGATTCTTTAACATGAAATGTATTGGGACATAAACAATTAAGAAACAAAAACACATGTATGGGCATGGGTTTGCAACGCCATTAATACTTCTGTATATATATTTTATTATTAAATCATTTATATGGTCAGTGATATCTATAATACTCAAAATGTTGACCCCATTATTTAAAGTGTGCTTACAGACAAAAAAAGGTTTAAGTATTTATTATTCTTCAGGGCTAAGTTTTCGTGAACATCTAATAATTTTTTCATAAAATTATCCGCTTTATCAGCATTTTGCCCAGTAACTTGGTATTCAGACCAATCCTTAATCGGACAAATTAGTTACTGGGTTCTACCATTCTATCTACTGGGTAAATAAAAAAAATAAAAACAAATAGTAATAAATCTTGTTTGCAGGTGGATCTTCGGCATCTGCAGCAGACGCCGGATTCCGACATCATAGAGCTGGGGATAGACCTTCAGGACTACTACATCTCCGTGGAGTGGGACATCATGCGCGTGCCGGCCGTGCGGAACGAGAAGTTCTACTCGTGCTGCGAGGAGCCCTACCCCGACATCATTTTCAATCTCACCATCAGAAGAAAGACGCTCTTCTACACCGTGAACCTCATCATTCCCTGCGTGGGAATCTCCTTCCTGTCTGTTCTCGTTTTCTACCTCCCGTCCGACTCGGGGGAAAAGATCTCGCTCTGTATCTCGATTCTGCTGTCGCTCACCGTGTTCTTCCTCTTGCTGGCGGAGATCATTCCGCCCACTTCCCTGACTGTTCCTCTGCTCGGAAAGTACCTGTTGTTCACCATGATGCTCGTCACGTTATCTGTAGTGGTGACGATTGCCGTCCTGAACGTCAACTTCAGGTCGCCGGTCACGCACAAGATGGCACCGTGGGTGCGGAGGTTTTTTTTAGAACTCTTGCCTACTGCTCTCTGTATAAGAAGGCCCGCTAAGCAGGAGCCGAACGATGAAGAAGATAAAGGACTCGAAGGAATTGAAGTGTTTAGTGTACCGCCCGAGGCGGATAAGTTTGTCGCTTACGGGGGAGCGAAGAGATTCAGTGCGGACTACGACATCCCGGCGTTACCGACCTCGAGGTTTGAGACGGGGTCCCCCACGGGGCCACGCTTCGGGGAGCCCCCCTTGCCGCTGCCGGGAGCTGATGACGATCTCTTCAGTGCGGGGGGCGTCAGCCCTTGCGGGGACGGAGGGGACGTCAGCCCCGCCTTCGACAAGCCCTACCTCAGGGAGATGGAGAAAACGATAGAAGGGTCCAGATTTATCGCGCAGCATGTCAAAAATAAAGACTCCTTCGAGAGTGTAAGTACAAATTTAATTAATTTTTTTTTATTAATTAATTAGTCTTCACCAAACTTGACCATTAACCTTTTGTAATTATTATCTAGATCGATGTTCGTTAACATATAAATCGGATTGTAAATAGGAACCCAAACAACTTCATAACTGGATTTATTTACATGTGAATTCTGACTTAATACTTTAGTATGCCATATTATTAAAAGTTCAATTGAGATATTTCGAAAAGCGAAAAACAAGTCGAAATCTGTTACAGTGAAATAATTTACACAGAGTGTAATTAATATAAAATCCCTTTGTTTTGTATGAGAAGTATAATGTAATGTTATTTGATTTTATTGTGTTTCCAATTTGTGTTTCGTTATTGTCTTAGGTTGAAGAAGACTGGAAGTACGTAGCGATGGTCCTAGACAGAATGTTCCTGTACATCTTCACGTTTGTGTGTCTTCTGGGGACGGCGCTGATCATCCTAAGAGCTCCTTCCTTGTATGACACCACCAAACCCATAGACATCCTCTACTCCAAGATCGCCAAGAAGAAGCTGGAGCTGCTCAAGATGGGATCCACCTCTGACCCGGCCCTCTGAAATTCGTCTCTCGTCTTTGGCGGGGACTCGCCGCCGAAGACGTTCTGGGAGCTGATTGTCATGTGGTGGGATGGGTGATAGACAGAGATCTGGTATTCCTGAAGATAGTTCTCCGAGGCCGTCGAATACACCTTACCATGGTGTGCACCTGCTGACTGCACCTCCACCGTTCACTCCACATCTCATCAAAATAGTTGGTGCCGTTGTCTCCACCATTCATCATCTGAAGGGGCCTTCGACTCCACATCATCATCTGCTGGTGTTGTTGATTACACCTCTCTGCAACTATTGGTGCTGTTGACTCCACCATACACCACGTTCAAATGTTGTAGACTTCACCGAACCTATTCTGGGGGTAATATTGACTTCACACTTCTTCATCCGTTGGTGCTGTTAGCAGCATTCCAAGACTAGTGTTGTTTACTGCGCTTTTCGTCTGGTGTACGATGGCATCTCTTGGCACCTCGTGGGCGCTGTCGACCGCACTTCGTATGGTGCATCGACGGCACCTCTTGGCACCTCGTGGGTTCTGCCGATGACACCTCCTCTCGTCTGGTGCTGTCGGTGGCTTCGACTCTTCCCGCGCGTGCAAGCGTCGAACTTTGCGGTGAGTGTTGTGCTCAACGGCTAACGGTCACTAACGTCGCGAATCTCATGATCTCGAAATGTAAATGAAATTCATGAAACCTGTGCATAAAATTGTTATTCGTGTTTTATATAAACGTACCGTAATTAAAGTTAATATATACGTGGAAATTTTCGCGACTTGAATTGATGTTTTGTTTTCATATTATATAAGAACTCTATTGAATGAATTTCGTTTTTTATGAAATGTATTTAATGTGTTTAAAATTAAATGAAAATTAGCGTTCAACGTGCGTACGAATATACACAGTGGGCGGTTATTTTATTCCTCGGTAAGACTGTTAAACATATTCTTTAGAAGTGATTTAGCCAACGGTGTAAGTCATTAATCAAACAGTTAGTAGGTGTAACCTTTTTTACAATAAACACGCATTAATGGCGATTAAGTGAACGTGCGTACTATGTACCATTAACATACTAATATTATATTACATAAGTCCTTGGCGAGAAGTCATGCATTAAATAGATTTTAAATAAAGACAGCCGTATGAAATTTTTATATGAAATATTACAATATGCTCAAATAGTGTTTTTTCAATCAATTTTAGGTTTACATTGTACAAAATGCAATAGGATTATATGAAATTAGTAAATTAATTAGTGTTTTTACTAATTAACGATTTTTAAAAATACTTTGTCATTCACTTTAATTTCGCATTCCTAAGGGTACCTAAAGTATTAATATTTGTAAATTGTTATTAAAATTCAAAGTAATAAACTCTTAATTATGCAAAAAAAATATTTTTTACAACACATTTCACAATAATGGTGTTTTTGAGGTTGATATTTCTTAGCGCTACGGAAATTGTCAACTTTCAATACACATTTTAACCTGATACAAAATTGTACGTTCAAATCAACAATTTACAATTAATTAATCAACATTGTATGATAAATTTGAACTTTATTTAACACATTTCATTGCTGCATAATATTAATTTTAAATTAATTTTATTTTATTGCGCTTATACTTTGTTTATTTTAATTGGTGTTTATTTAAAGCTAGGTATTTAAAATTTTTATTTCGTAAATAAATTTCCTATTTAGTGCTTATCCTCTAAGAAACCTAACTGTAAAGCAAAATAAAGTAAGGAGCCGCGGTTCTAAATGAAAATCTGTACTTTTTTGGTTGTAGGAAAAAAATGTCGCAGTGGAAACTTAAATTAAGATATTTTATATCATTAAATGACAGCTGTACAATCAATGCACTTGAAATTAATCTTCTCACGAAATACCCATTATTATGATCATGATTACACCACACTCCATAATCACCATAGTTTTTGTACTATCCTTAATTATTTCACCATAGGTTATGGACACTTGCATTGGTCATTCATTTCAAATCTAGATTAAGTCTTGGCGGACCACATTTAGTACGTCATGTGACATGAAACAATGGGGAATTGCACTGAATGCGTGGTTCGGGTATATCCAACGAGCTAACGGCTACTATTTCACGCTTATGCTATGTGGCAATTATTACAGCCACTAAGTGAGAAGAAGCGTGTTCACTGCTCATCCACAAAGTATAATGTAAAGTGCGAATGATTCTGCCAGCACGCCTATTGTCTGGGTAAATGGCAGGATTACGGCGTGACACAGGGTTATTAAAAGCTGTTCACGTGAATAGAAGCTACGAGTATTTACGTGAGAAGAAGCTATGCACGTGAATAGATGCTTTTTGCTTAAGGAGAACTTATTTGATGAAAAACCTAACTTTACAAACTAACATGACGAATGTTTTCGACACAATATTGTATGGTTTATATATATCTATCCTAAAAAAGGGTGTGTAGAAACCTGGGACATACTCTCTGAATTGTTTTAAAAAGGAATGTGACTTTGCGTGCAACTAAGTAAGTACATGACTCTGCCTTCATCAGGGCATATAATGTGAACTTTACTTCTATATCTCTGCCTTGGTGAAGTTAGGTTATGGTTAGGAACTGGTTAGCATGTATAAATAACTCTTAATTTGCGTTATTACTTGCCTTACATAAAACATTGCAGTGGGTTTTGAAACAACCGTGCCTTTTTCAGGGAAGATGTAAAGTTGTTGTATCATCTGCGTATATTTCCCAACGATGTCACAATTGTGCCGAAACTGGATGGTGTGTTGTTAAAAAACGTTAAGCTTTTCATTGAAAAATATTCCCCGAAGTTAATAAACTATTTGCCAAAAGAAGATAAGATTAAGGCTCTGAATCACATTTTGAGGCGTTCAGATGTTCGATTGATTGAGATTGGTTTGTTTGTCACATGGCGTACGAAGCCGTTAGGGGTCCGCCGGACACAGCAAGGCACGTCGCGTCCCGGGAGAACGCCAAGCAACCGCGGAATGATGACGGAAGGTTGCGTGATGGCTCATCGCACACTTCCTAGTTCCACGGCTGCGGAACGAACCCTCTCGGCACCCGCCCTGCCGCGTCGATACCTTTAGTAACTTGACAATGGTTAATTATACTATGAATGTAGTGTACAACGTCAGTACAAACACAGTATATTACGTATGACGTACAAACATATTTTTTATTAACCGAGACGTAATTATAAAAATAAAAAAAACTAGTTATTGTATTTAATAGTGTATTATACACAACATATTCGCCTAAATCGACTTTTGGTGGGTACTATTCATAGGTAGGTCTTGTACATTATAACATTATTGTTGTTGATAAATAAATAAATTATGTATTAGTAAACACTACTTCATATTATTATTATTATTATTAAATAAAATAAAAATGTAAATAGCTTATATTAAGAGGGGGTAAGAATCCATTTTGTAGAAAACATAAAAACATATTTATGTTTTTAATTAAAACGTTAAACTATTGTGATTCCGGTCGGTTTTAGCTGGGGATTTAGGATTTTTCCTCAACACGCGGAAAAATTAGATAGATATTCCGACGTTGTTATAATTCTGTAATATCGAAGCGATTAATACGAGATCTATTTCCTTCAGACGCTGGGAGCAAACCTGTCATTTTACCGTCTCATGCATCTAACCTAGATGCTAATTAACTAATATCCAATTAAAACGGTTGAAATAATAATATCAATGGTAGCCGTTTTTATTGTAAATTTAAAAAAATACAATAATATTTTTTCACAAGAAAACATAGTTCAGCACTTAGACAGTTGTTTTAAATAATGTAAATCACATTTGTTTAGAAAGTCTGCTACAGTTTTCATTGTCACTACCATAATAGAGGAAAGAAACAGTAGGTGATATTATGGACTGGGAGCTACTACGAGGTACGATCAAAATGCACGGACTATCAGTGTGGGCAGCGGAGCCACTGAAATTTATGCATTTGTTTGGTTATGCAGTAGAAACAGGGGCGGGGTTTCGTTGTGCGTAGGTGCGGTTTGAATTAGTGTGGGTGAACAACATCGGCCACACTTTCGCTCACGGTTTCATACTAATAATGGTATTATGGCCCGTCTCACATGTTTCTATTGTCTATGCTCACTACAAACACTAGAATTGGTAGAAATTTCATGATTTATCCACTCACCAGCTAACACCAGATGCAAAACAACTGCCAAAATGCCATTAAATATAAAATAAATGTAATAATTTTAGATTTATTAAACATAAGGCTGTTTTTTATAATATTCAATTAAACACTCAATTGACGCTTCGTAAGCACTATCATACTTCGTTAATCTATGGATAATTTCATCATTCACGTTAATCTATAGACAACTTCATCATTTAAGTTAATCCTTGGATAACTTCATCGTTTACGTTAGTCTGTGGATAACTTCATCATTTACGTTAATCCTTAGACAACTTCATCATTTACGTAAGTCTATGGATAACTTCATCATTTACGTTAATCTGTGGATAACTTTATCATTTATGCAAATCCTTGGATAACTTCATCATTTTCGTTAACCCTTGGATAACTTCATCAATTACGTTAACATATGAATAACTTCATCTTTTATGTTCATCCTTGGATAACCATCATTAACGTTAATCTATGGATAACGTCATCGATTACTTTGTTAGTCTATATATAACTTCATCATTTAATTTAATATGTGGATAACTTCATAATTTACCTGAAAAAATATCGTTCAGTAAAATGTTCGTCCCAATAATTAATTCACAATGAAAAAAATTCAGTGGTTGATTTTTAATTTTTTTTTGTGCGCTTTTTTATGGTATCAATGTAGGCACAGGGTTGTTACAAAGGCTGCGAAAAGAAGGGGTTTAATGTAGAAAATAAAAATAAATGTTGTTTTCTGTACTTATTTTATTTAAATTGTATGTAAATAGCATCAAATTTATCTACTCAAAGCTTGTAAATTTTATGAATTATTTACCCTGCTCTCTGACTTCTTAATTATTTATTTTGTGTAAGTTTGGGGATTGATTTTAATATAATGCTTACGGTATCATCCGTTTAAAAAAAAAAAAATCTTCAATTCCGACACAATTGAGCATAGTTCAACGGGAAGGAGAAAATCAATACAAATGAGAAAAATTAAAAGTAGACGGTCAACAGTTACAAATATTGACTGATTTCATAACAGTTAATAATTTAGAATACACGTTACGTTCAATAAATTATGTGTGTACATTTTACCAAACCATGGCTTTTTTTATGTCTACAAGTTTTTTTTAACTTTTAGACAACCTTGCAACTCCTGTTTAATTTGCTCATTCTGGGTTTGACTATAATATACATTCGGCATATCGCAGCCTCCGTCACAAAATTAAAATATATCTAACATCGTCATCACAATCAGCGCCATTTTGTTTGTTGTTTCTACATTTTCAAGATCGACGTTTAATGTCGATTCTAGATTTCATCTTTCTACCAAATTGTGATCAGCTGTTGCTTAACATAATGTTATGCTTATAACAACGAGACATCTGTGCTGTTCTGCAGATCAAAAAATTTTCAAAAACTGGTACGGACGAACAGTTAAAACAACGTTTAAAAGAAAATTAATATAAAGAGTTAAAAAAAACAAATGGCGCTCGTTAATTAATTACTTGATGGCGATGTTACATTTCTATTTCTGTGAAATACTCTAATCTTTGGGGTTCTTCCTTACAATTGCTTTACAAGGCAATTTTTTGGGTTTAAAAATTCTATTAACAATTGCCTTATTCTTAGTTTAACTTTTTAATCTATTTATCATCTTACTCGATAATCCTCGTTTGCTTCCGTGACTTAGTAGTTTGCGAACTTGACTTCTAGTTAGGAGGTTATGGGTTTGATTCCTCTGGGAATTTGCTGGTTTCTTCAGAACTATGCTCAATCATATTATAACCTCAATCGCAAAACTTTTCTGAAACGTTAACAGAATTTTTCTAGATATCAAATATTTGAATTCTACTAGGATTCTAGTAACGGAATATCGCTGCGATACGAATATTAGACTTCAAATAAGAAACCTCTGTGTGTAACATTATACAAGCTTATCTGTCTATAACTTTTAATAACAAGGTTCCATCTGACATATGTGGTGCAATAATGAAAGTATTTTTTCTATAGAACTTATTATCGCATAAAATTGCCATGTAAGATAGAACCTTGAAATTCGAAAGGAGTCGCAATGTTATCAATCTGTAAGATGTTTTTTAAAAACAAAAGTCAATATAAGCAAAGCTGATTCCAAGAAATAAGTTATTTTAAATTTTGTTCGGTGTTTTCTATAACTCATTTTAATATTCATAAGATATAATACAATTTGGTTGTGTCATAATGATTTAAAGCAATCAATTCTAGCTAACATAATAATATATCTATAAATATACATTAATATGTCTATCTATTTGTGTCTGTGTGTTCAATATTGCCGTACAACGAAAATGTGTAGCTAGCATCAATATGTAGAGTTATGATTGCTTGCTTTATTCATTTCGCCATTAATTCTATCATTTAAATCACAAATTGTAATCACCTATCACAAACATGTCGATCAATAATAAGTAGGTACACAATTAACATGCTTTTCCATCGCGAGTTTTCATAAAGTACCATGTCTCTCAAAAATGTTCATAATACGTGCATGAGTGTTCATAAATGTCTTGTTAATATTGAAAAATTGTCTGTCATTGTTCTTCATGTAAATATGAATATAATTGTTCATAATGCCTAGCTTTTTATCACGAGAATTAATAATGTAAAAAATTATTTCATGTTACTAACATTCTTGACATTGCAAAAGTAGTTACGGCCGCTTCCACCAACAAATTGAGCGAACGCTAAGTTTAGTTAAAAGTTACCCTTAGTGCAAGATTCAATTATTTTGTTTCTTTCGCTCTCTTGTATGAAAGCACTAAGTTCATGAATGTTGCTTCGCAAAGGTTGCTTCATAAATGTTACTCCGTGAACGTTCCGTCTTGAAACGTAAATGTTACTTCATGAATGTTACTTATGAACGTTACCTTATAAAGCATGAATGTTACTGCACGAATGTTGCTTCATGAATGTTACTTCGTGAACGTTACGTTATGAAATATTAATGTTACTTCACGAATGGTGCTTCATAAATATGACCGTGATCATTACGTCATGAAACATGAATGTTATATCCCGAATGCTCCTTCACGATATTACTTCAAAGCCAGTGATTTATGAAGAGGGAGTGAGGAGTGGCAACATACGGTTTTGCCAAGAGAATCAATATCTTTGGAATTAACGTTAAAGACGATAAATTAATACCGTAGTTTTGTAAATTTACTATAAATTAGTGTGCGCTTTGGTAGGTGCGTAAATGTTTTCTAATTAAAATATTATGATCGTTCAGATGCAGATTAGTGACCGAAGACTTTTACATTCACCCAACCGTAGAGAGGATTGTATTGAATGTAAATTCGTTCTGAATCCAGAATCTTGTCTCATCTAACCTTATCTTTATGCAAGAAGAATCCTTTTCTTTTCATAAAATTTCTTGATTAGCGTTCGCTCAACGCCAATACAATTCAAAAAGTTTGTAATGGCTTAAGTTTTGTTAAGGCGGCCAGTAATGAATTTACATATTTCAAACCGCGAAATGTAAGTAGTATCATTGTTCGTCGCTGTAGCACACATCAAATATATTATTATACCAACTCTGGAAAGGAAAATGGCTAAGCGCCATTCTGCTGCCATAGTAAAGATGAATCTACTCAATAAGCTAAAACGTTTGTTTGTGTTTGTGTTCATCAAATCAAGTCTTCTAGAGTTTCCCTCATGTTCTGGAAAACTTTAGAAAACTTGATTTGATGAACACAAGCACAAGCAAACAATATAGCTTTATTATGTAGGTTGATCCTTAATTTCGCAGATGTATGGCGCTTTAGCCATTTTTTTCCTTTCCAGCGTCGGTTTATATATCATTAATATTGATATTAATGATTGCTTTGGTATTTTTTCAAATTAAAAATAGCATTGCTTTTCATTTACCTTGCGTTCCATGTATCTAAAAATGCCATTGCATTCCGAAATCATAAAAATCCTGATCTAATTGCGATTGAGTCTCGCAAAAATGGTAATAAAAATTAATAAATAATCGTTTCTACCCATTGCTGCTTCATCATTCAAAAATCATAAATGATTGCAAAGAAACTTCTAGGTGCCAAATCGATGTCCTGACATTTGTGATTAAACTCGTCTGTTATTAATTAATTTGTTATTAAATCGCATAAATGCGTAGATTTTTTGCCTTTAATTTAGTCATTTTATTGCTTGTATTAGGTTTCAGGAGATAAATTTAATATAATATTGATACCCAGGTTAAACGTCAAGATCATAATGAATTATGTATGTTAGTTGACATCTCTGTAATACAAGTTGATTTTGATACATAATGACAAATCAATCGTCTTCCTTATAAGTAAAGATTCTCAAGGAATATTGCCAACCATTACGTGTATGTAAGTTCCAATATTTAGTGTTTGAACGTGCATACACGTTGTAAATTAATATTTGAATGCTTTGCACCGCTCTTTGGACAAGAGCTTTGCAAAACGTTTTTATGAAGGCAATCAAGTCTACTCTCTCTTACTAGAACTCATGTACAAAACATCTACAGTATTCTTTGCTAAATATGAATTTGAAATTAGTAATGTGCAACACTTTTAGTAATCACATGTAAATTATCATAGTAAAGCAGTCTATTGTAATAAAATCACTTAACGACTGATTCTCATTTGAAGAACTGGCCTCGTTTTGAGGTAAAAAAAACCCTACACTTTATAAAAATAATGATTTGGAAAAAGTTTGTTATTCAATCCTTGATGTTTTTCAGGAAATTTCTGACACATGTCTTCTTGTATTGTAATAAAATAAATTCGAATCCGTGGGGCATAATTTTGTAAAAAAAAGTTCATACTGATGTATGTACATATTACATGTTTGATGGTGATGAATGTTTACTACTTTTTCTGGTACTTTTCATGAGAATCAGTCGGTCATGTTAATGTCTAAAAAATAATCACTAAATGTTTCAACTATACCGTGGGTATAATCTCAATGTTCCTTGTTACACCTTGTATGAATTTAGAATATTGATAGTGTATCGGGTATGTGTGTATACTTAAAACAGAAACTTTGCAACTTACTTTAGGAAACCGAGTAATAAATCTATTGTCTTTGTTTTCATCGAAAGTATCTCACTATCATTTTTGATATCCAAATATTAAAATTCTTGAAAGACGGCAAACCATTTTGTTTATGGGAGCTGTGAAAAAGTTGGATGCTAAATATTTTATCTCTTGGCTCTAAAAGTGACTCACAAGAAACTTCTCGGTCGTTAATCAAAATCTTTCGATTCACATCCAACTTTTTTTTACAAATGACGATGAAACGTCGCGTAATGAATTTCGTCATTTTTCCTCGGTCTACGTTTAATGATCGGCTCAATTTTGCTCAAATTATTGAATATTCTTTAAAAATGAAGCTTCTTGTCTTTAAACTCATTGAATTAGCAAAATCCTGGAAAATACGGGTGTAAATTTATAAATAAGCGATTAGACTTGTTATTAACTGATATATAAATTAATATACCTACTACTTTTAAGGAATTTTCTAAGGTTTATTATCCATTGTCCATTTGTTTTTAAATGCTACGGTATTCAATTTGGAAGAAGAATTTATCATTGAAAGATGATTTAAATTAAAGATTATGTTGTTTTACGTTTAAATATCCGGTAGGGTCTAGCTTTAGCTACAAGTAGCTTTCATCCGAGAAGTGAACTAACTTCTTACGGCGCACAAATCAAATTCAAAAGAGAAGCTTAGTTAAGTCACAAAAGTAGACTTCTTTAAAACACTTTAAATTCTCGAACCACGCTTTCTGAAAAGTGCACAACGTTTTATTAAATTATCACCGATAAATAATCTCACCGATTTCAAATTTGTGCAAAAATAGACTTTAGAATGACAAAAAGAAATAAAAAACTTTAGTTAAATTAAATTTGATTCAGTTTTTAACATTTTTTTGGTTTTATTATCTTACCGTATTTTGATGAGCAAAGCGCGTTTTGCGGATGATTTGAACTGCGAAGAATTAATTGTTTCAATTTTTTTATTGATTTTGTTACACTCATCTCTTTGAGCTTGACGGTGTGGCAAAAAGTTCAAAGTATAGCAGCACTTTATAGTAAATGTGAGACTGCGTCGAAAAGCCAGACGTTCTTATTCAGTGCATTTATAATATTATTGTAACCGGTAGATTAGAACGAAGGCGAAAGACTTTGGAACCAGTTTCACAAAAACACTTTAGATAGCAAAATCATTCGAGCTGAGCTTCCAAAAACATTTAGGTGTACATAATTATAAAACTTTAAATACAATGTGTTGTTACAGTGAACTACTTTAGCCTTTTTTACTTTATTACACGGAATAGCAATTAGCATTCGAAGCACACTTTAAAAATGCAAACATTAAAAAATTTAGAAGACGGCAAGTATTTTTTTAAATGCTTGGTTACACAGCATTATTGATTATTTCATATTAATTTATTTCCGCTTTACTTCCAAAGGGTGTGCAAAAAGGAGTCTCTACAGACTCTTCATTGTGTGCGTCTCCTTGTGGACTGTATTCTTTGCAAGTCTCGTCGATTTCGGTTGATCGCGTAATTCTTGCCAATTGTATTTGACATTTAAAATTTAAAACAATCTTAGTAATACTGAATGTCAGCATTGTTAAAATTTATGTATGTGAATATATAAAAAAGTACTTATAAGACGTATTTTATTCCCTAAAATAATGTAACCAATCAAGTTCATTAAAATCTTTATTGAACCTATACTAACTGTTATTAAATAATTATTATTATTATGATTATTATAATTGTACAAATATTGTTTATGTTTTTTACAATCATTACGACTACAGTGGAATGATTAAGTGGAATCGAAAGAGCACAGTATTCCCTACAACTTAACTTAATACATGCCCTAAGACAAACAAAATATGATATTTCGATTTAAGAGTGAACCCTGAAATAATTCATTTATCTGCGTAGGTTTTCAGTCGATCTATAAACTTTTCTGAGCCAGTCAAGATTATTTTTAGATTTTGTAAATAGTTTAAATGCAATTCTTTATATTCCTTTGAAAATTTTTTAATATTTTAAATTCGGAATTGATACCTTTACGATTCAAATATTTAATTTCACTCTTACAAAAGCATTCAGAGAATTGATTAAAAATTAAATAAATTAGATATTAACACTCATAGTTGTATTAATTGTGTATAAACTTGTTTTTATGTATTTGATCTTATTTCTGATATCCTGTTGTTGATGTGAGCGAAAAAATACGTCTCTTTTGATACCTCTTATTCAAACACTAGTAGATACAATGATATTCACTGGCAAACACCACTTTAATTATAAAATGTTATAAATACTGTAATATACTAGTTTAAATATAGACTTAATGTAACTTTTTAGATCTAAGATACAATTGAATGAAAAACAATAATATCGATGGATATATTATATTGTGATTAAAAAATCATAAGAAATTCTGTGAAATTGATAAAATAATATAATGCATTTTATAATAAGATTTATAGTTGATAATTTCATAAATAATATATAATTATTGTACTATAGTTTAACAAACATAGATATTCAATTCTTTATTTATATGAGAAGGGGTAGGCACTTATAATATTGTTTATTATAACTATAGTATGTATTGTATAATAAATAAACTATGAATTCAATGTTATGCGTTAATTATAAATATGGACTTTTATTGGTAACTTGTAGAATACATTCCTGCGAAAATTTTATTTATTTTATTGGTTCTATTGACTTCTTCACCTACTGCGGACGAGCCACGGATCTCCGTCTTCTGGCGAATTCCCCACATGGATGGCTATCGTGGCAATCTGTACCCTGAAGATGACCGGTCAGTGGCTGAGTTGGCATCGCGTTGCGGTCCAAGGGTCTTGAGTTCAATTCCGCGTCTGGCTAATACCCCCAACATGACACAAGGAACATTTTTCGCTTATTGTGGTGGTGGTAGTTTCGAAATCATTAAATACGCCGTTTTCCATTTGAGTATTTAAATCATTTTTCTCCTGTGTTATTAGTTGGATTTTGTATCCCTCCGAAAGTGAAGAAGATATTGGAAAAATATTTTTTTAGTTATTGATTTCAATTTCTCAATATTTTGGGGATTCGATGAAAAAATCTCTAAATTATATAGTTACTCTATTCGTTTAAGGTACTTTCATTACTTATTGGATTGCAATCATAAAAATGAGAATTTTCTCAAATAAAAACAACTAAATAAATTAATAGAAATATTAAATCAAATCAAAAACTCCTTTAGGCCTTATAATTTTATCTTTTAAGCTAAAAAATTGTTAACCAAATTATATTTTAAATAAAAAATCCTACGTTATCGTAGTTATTTTAATATCAAAACGGAGTTTCAAACATGAAATTCTGTAGAAGTAAAAGATTGGCTAAAAGATGTATAAACTCAGCCTTAACATATTTGAATTTTGGCACATTTTAAATTTGTAAATGCATTACTAACGGGTACCTACTTTATGTTGTTAAACTAGATGTTAAAATACGGGTACCTACGTTAGTTATGTTGTTAAACTAGAACCCGGGCTATAGTATCCCAGGGCAAGATCGAGCAACGAAACTGGACACTTTGGATATCTGTACCCACAATCAGTATCCAACAAACCATTTTTATGGGCATCTTCATATAAAAGATGTTCTTTAGGCTCGGATGGATGTGCTCTGGACAATGGATACCTAAAAAGGAGAAGAAAAAATGTTGGTAAGAGTTTTCATAAAAGAAAACATAAAATCACCGAACATAATAATATTAACAAATCTCAATCTCTCATAAAACAGAAAATAAAAAAGGTAACAGTCGGGACTAGGAACCGAACCCAGATCCTTTGTTATATTAGATAAATATAGACAAATTTCTATGGTGTTTTTTATTGTTAAAACCGGCACAATGCTCTAGCAATTTAACTATCGAGACCTTATTATTTTCCAAGATTTTGATAGATCTCATATTTTAATGTAAGAATTACCATTATCAATGAATCCCTATAAAATTTAGTTGTTATCTTGTGGTGTGATCGCTAAGTTCTAATCGAATTTATTTTCAGGTGTACTGTCGTGTGGTTGTAATAATTCAGATACCTTCGCGAGGATGGAAAGAAGATATTTTGAAAGTTTCAAACATTTCCTATGCTTTACAGCAATACATAAACAACAAACATGCAAGCAAGCGAACATAAATTCATTTTTACGCACCTAGGATCTCAATTAAGAAATGAACATTTATCTACTCGGAGTACAAGAATTTGAAGAGGTAAAGAATTAAAACATATTTAAGGATATGCCTTTTGGTTCTCACTCATGCAATACTTTGGGAGGAGAGTATGGGTACCGCAGCTCCGGAAACCATTTAATGGATAACCAACACGTCTGTCACCCCAAGTGGTTCGCTATGTTTGATGACTTAGCAGGAGTGCCCGAGTTCATGGGGTGAGGTTTGTCTGGGTCTTGGCGTCTTCTGTGTCTGCCTGCCATCTGCGTGGCAGGCCGGATAGGGAGAGACTGGTTGAAGAGGACTCAAGCAGTACTCTCTCGGAACATCGCCAAGCACCTCAGTGGGAGGGATAGGTGCATGAGTCCGTCACTCCTGGAAACACTGACCCCCAGATTCCTTTTCTTCCTTTCGTAAAAATACCCTCCACACAGCGCTTTAAAGATGACGTAGACCCTGAGGGGAATTATTTTTCTCAGGGCTTGCTGTGTCTAGCTAATGTTAATTAAAATACTCACTCCAGAGTTCTATAATATTGTAAAGAGCGTAAAGTGTCTCCGTCGAAGCCAGAGTTGAGTTAGCCTCTCAAAACTGGGCATACTGTACATACTTTAACAGTACACAACTGCTAACCTTGTACAAATCACAAGCGGGCCCCATGGTTGAATTTGGCAGCCACCTCTGGTCTGGAGCCCCAAAATACCTGAAAAAACCCTCGACTCTGTGCAGAAACGGGCGGTCTGTTTGATAGATTCTCCCAACTTAACAAACGGATTGCAATCTTTAGAGCACAGGCATCGGGTGGGAATGCTATCCTTGTTCTACCGGTATTTCAATGGAAGATGCTCCGAGGAACTAGCATCTTTGATCCCTTCGGCACTGGTGCATAGTTGGGAAAAACGCGTCCCCAACAAATGTACACGGTTGACATTTGTCACATGAGAACGGGTGGCTTCTTCGACTCGTTCTTATGTTCAACAGCTCGGTTGTGGAACGGTTTGCCGGCCTCTGTGTTTCCTCTTTCCTACAACATGGGTCTCTTCAAGACCAATGTTCATTCCTTCCTATCCTCAAAAAGACCCTCCACACAGCATCTCAGATGACATAGGCCCTGAGGGAAACTATTTTCCTCAGTGCCTCCTGTGTGGAATTAAAAAAAAAAAGTTAATAAAAGAGAAAGCTTATAAAGAGAAAGCTTAGAAAGCTTAGATGCATGTTTATAACGATCAGAAATATCTTACGTAAAAAAGAATTGAAACTCATCTATGATGCTATGTGTGGGTCACTTCTAGACTATGCATCCCTAGGTTGGGGTGGGTGTGCAAAAACTGTTTTGGACAAATTAGCAAAAGCTCAAAAATCGCTACTAAGGGTAATCCTCAAAAAACCATTTCGATATCACTGCGATGCACTATTTGAAGAGTTACGAGTTCTGGATGTTAGACAACTATACTTGAGAAAATTAATTTTAAACGCCCATAAACAACGCCACCTCTACCCATCTATTAACCAGTCTCACGACACCCGACACTCACGGAGAAATCCAATTGTACCACTCAAAACCAAAACATCTCTTGCTCAAAGACACTTCTCATTCTTAGGTCCAAAACTATACAAATTAATGCCTGATGCTTGGAAAAACGAAAGCACAAGGGTTCTTCGCAGATTGACCACTACTTGGTTTCATCAATTAGGGAGAAAGGAGAGTGAACTTTTACTACACAAAAAATGAAATCAAACACAAACCAAAATCAATAACAAAAATTCCTACAAAAAATAAACTGTGCAAAAGATACCTTTTATATTCTAATTGTTTATATTATGTGCATGTATGTACGTACCTATTACTTTTAAATTAGAATTCTACAAGGCAGCAGTTAATCTTATGTTTTAATTGGATATTTTATTTTATTCTATCACTTCTCTTTTTTTATTTCATATTCATACAAAATGTATATGTAAGCCTATTATTTTGTAATGCAAACGCCATTTATAAGTAAACTTACATGTATTATAAGTAAACTTATTTTATTATTATTTTGATAACTATGCAAAGCATACAACAGTAATAATCATACCTTAATTGTTTATTTTATTTTATTGTTTCTGTTCTCTTTATAGTTCTCATTAATAGGACTACATTATGAAATGCAAACACCAGTTCCCTTTATGTTTAAGTGTAAAAATATTTTTATTCCTTTTATTTATTATTATTATCATTTTAATAACTGTTGTATGCCATGCATACACAAGTGAACTATATGTTTAAGCCCTTTTTTTCAAGAACCTATACATATAAACCTTTTTTTTAAGTAATATGTTAATACGCTTTTAACTTTCCAATTTTATGTTTTATTCTTTCTCTTCTTTTCATTTCCTCAATTTTGCCTCTTTTTGTATAAATCATGGTCCATATATATTCACACTTATCCTAATTTGACTGTCCTAAAACGGGAATCATCCTAGTTGGACAGTCAAAACATTTTATAAATAATGTACATAAATGTGTAAATATTTTACTAAATAAAAAAAAAATAAAAAAAAAAATAAAATAAAATAAAAAAAAAAAAGAAAAACCGTTTTCCAGAATATTCGTTATAAATTCATACATAAGCAGAAAGATCAAGAAGAAGATTGTGATATCACTGTTGTAAAAAAACACAATATAACATTTTAAAGCCTCTCATTTTTTTCTACGGGACCCTCTATAAGCTTGTCGATGAAATAATAAATGTGATTCACTGGATCAAATTTCTACGATAAAACAGTTTAAACTGGTCATTGTTGGTTTGAAAAAGTGCCCATAAAGGAAGAGATAAAACACGTCGCGTTGCATAAAATATATTCTGACATAAAAGCGACACTTCGAAAATGGGTTTTAAAAAAGAATATCGACGCCAAGTTCCGAGAGTTAATAGTTTTCTTCGGGGCGCTAAAGGGTATTTTGTAAAAAGGTATATTTGGGTTGAAAGCACCATCGGAGATTGTAAATGTTTGGTGAAAGGAAAGTGATGTTAATGCTACGTTCTAACAAAGACGGAATAGACTGTTAAGATACGTTTCACTTTAGCTTTTATTTTCGTTTGGCGGAAGCTGGGATCAAAGAGCGAGGAGATGGGAGTAAGATAGGTGGGTATAATTGTTAAGATATTTTTAGAAAAGGTTGAGCTAAAAGCAATTTGAAAATGTTCTCAAGCTTTCGAAAAATAAGAATAGAAGTGCTTTTAATTGAAATGAAAATGACTTATGATTAAGGTGAACGGCTACGTGGTCTTTTTCGTACAAAACTAAAATTTGGATTTTTCGTCAAAATACTTGTCCAGCTGAAAAATATTTGTTTTAATAAAAAGATGCAGTAAATATCTGCTACGGATATGTGCTGCTTTATTTAGTTTCGTTTTAAATTATAAAATATAGGCCATTAAAGAATTCAATTCATCGTGATTTCATATGCAAATTTGACATTTACGTGATTTTTTCTTAATTAACCAATATAATAATATGTAAATATAATGAAATATAAAATAAAACATTAATTTTTTTTTTAAATTTATATGGATAAATCTGTTTTCCAACGAAATCGGTCGTTTTAAAATTTAATTTTAAATTTAATCACTTCAAAACTATTTCGTTAGAATTTATGTTTATATTTATTTCATTATTCATGTAAGTAGGGTTAAAATTATTATTTTTTTTAATAATTATCATTAACTCACAAATAATTTATAAAAGTTTCCTCTACAATCATGATTAATTCAATCCTTTAATGACCAATACATTATTATTTAAATCATAAATAAAGTAGCACATACGCTTACTAGATATTAGCTTTACCTTTTGATTATTTTTTTTTATTCAATTTGGTCAAGTTAGAGGTTAGAAGCACTGCTGAAAACCAGCTATATTCCAGGAGAAAGCCTGAATGCGTAGCTGGGCAGTGACCTTTTGATCAATAAAATCAATAATAAATTAACAAAATGTATAAAATTGTAAAAATCTATTGATGAATAAATGTTTTTATTTTTATTTTTATTAATTATTATGTGCCTCAAATTCAAATTTAATTTAGTTTAGTGACCTCCCAGGTAAGTATGGTCCTGTATATAGTTTCTGCCTGTACAGTACATTTTTACCTCAGCTTAGCGTTCATAGGTCAAATCAGTTTCGTATCGATGATCGATGAACCGGAGGATGCAATTTTTAGCCATAAGTTGTTATAGTGGTTTGTCTAGTTTGTATTTAGAAGTAAGATTATAGAATGCATTATAAGATTGTACAGCGCCCTTGAGGTGATTTTTCACAAAACGGCGCTATACAAGTCACCCAAATATTATTATTATAATAAAGTTCAGTGTAAAAAACTTAAAAGTTAGCAGCACTTTTGATTATTACAAAATAATTCGTCACTTGCTAATAAATATACGAATGTACAAAGTTATCAGTGCAGTCGCGAGCTTTACTACTAAACATATTGTGTAGGAAAATAAATTTGTCGATTAAAGAGTTGGTAAATCCTAACAAACGAGGACTATTTTGGGTACGCTGAATAGGTGGAAAGGTTACGATAACTTCTCAGTCTTAGTACGGTAGCGTGCAGTTCAACTATAAAAAAATAATCTTTTGGTATAAGCCCATGTCGTGCCACTGCTCAGTATCGGCACAGAATCCAAAATCCGGAGACCCTGCACAGAAAATCGGTTTTGGTTAATTCGGTACCGATATGTAGTTCTAAAAGCCATTTTTTGTGTTTGGAGCACTATTTTAATAGGTTTTCTGGCAGCTTTGACTACATAAAAGAATTCGGTGAATCTTTAAACCATTACAAAGGATAAGAAAAATGAATAATGAAGATGTAATAATGTGTTCTTTCTTAGATTTAAGTTTATTAGTCCGGCACTGCTAAGACTTCGAATCTAAAATTTCAATTTCCAAAAACCGCGGGACTTGGGCTGTATTGTGCGGGAGGTGGGTATTATGTATTAATGGAATAATCTCCTGTCTGCTATTTGTGAATGTGGTAATGTATAAAAGAGTCCTTGAGACGAAAGCAATTATTAGCCTAAACCGTACTTTGCTGTACGCCGCTGAGTCTTAATCTAAATTATTGGATTTATTCTATTACTATACCGCGCAGACCCGTTAAAAATCACAAGATAATTACAATTGCATAATTTGTGAAACTGAAAGTATTTACAAAATATTTGCACCGAGATATTTTCATTAAAAAAAAATTGTCATTTTTCTAATGTAATTTTATTTTCTCTTTACAAATTAGGAAGGAGATGATCCTAAATTTACGAGTCGGGTGGACACTGTTATTAAATTTGAAAAATCAAGAAATCTGTCAAAAATTGAAGTAACCTATAAAGGATTATTAATTAATTGATAATAAAATTAGTTTGATTCCTGCTTTATCGCTTGACTGAACTATAAATTAAGGAAGTGATTCCAATTTTGAAAATGATACTTACATTCAAAGCAAATTTGAGTAAATTTAACATCAACAATTTCACGCAGTAATTTTCACAAGTGAAGGGTGACTAGATAACTCAGAATGAAATCAACTTAACACCTCCTTTGAAAAGTCATTAAAAGTGGTGAAAAAAATTATAAAAAGTTGGTTAAATAGGTTACGTTAGATTAGGTTATGGGCTATTTAAAAAAATAAAATTAATAGCTTTTAATGACTTTTTGAGGATTTGTTGAGTTGATTTGAATCTGAGTTGGCATGGACCTATATGTATATCACCGGTAGGCACTATTCGGTGTTTCCAAAAAAATTTAATGTTATGATCTCAGTTTGCTCTGATTATTAAAATGACACATCTGTAAATAAAATGAAAATTCGTTGCAAGAGACGTTGGTAAATAAATTATGCTTACGTAAATAATGTTCTGAATAGTTCTTCAATGAGTGAGTTTCCTTTTGGCAGTAACCTTTGAGTAGCTTCGCAAAGAGCACGGAAGATGCATTGTCTTCCATCATATCCCATACTGAAAAAAATAAATTCGAGATTCTTAAATATATTAGTATTCTTACATACGTAAACGTTCTTGGACTTGGATTCCTTCAAACGATTAAGATATCCATACAATTATTATAAGTTCCACCTCCACCGTGACGAACTAATACAAGGTGTTAATTGCATAATTTCGTCCATTATCTATCATTTTGTGCTCCAAAATAACAACGAAAAAACACTCACATTTTTTTTTAAATTTCGAACTTTTGTTTTTCAATCCTTCATAACTCAGTTCTAAGATTTTGGCATTAGGCTTTTGTTGCTTTAGAGTCTAGACAGCTCAACCACAGATAACTTGCCGCAATACAAATAGAAAGGTTACTATTAATTATTTCATTGGATTTAATTAAAGTACCTGGTAAAGCACCCTAATTCGTATATCTTGTAGTTTTTTGTCTCGAAGTATTTATAAATAAGAAAATTATTTAATTTAAAGATGGTAGTCTTGCCTCTAAGTACTTTAAGTTGCACCAAGTGTATTGTGCGTGTTGAAATGCACCACAGACGGCATTCTAATGTTCGTTTGAACAACAATTAAAATTTTCAAATGTTTCGTTATTGTTACATGAAAAATTCATCTTAGATTCTTCGTTGTGAATATTGCTTTTGTAGGGTCAACTTGGGGGTAGGGAGATCTAATTTGTTTATCGAGAAATATAATTTTAATTTTTTTTTTTTTATTTATTATAACTTTTATGAGTAAAACCTCAAATTGTAATATTTATTTAAATGAAGACACTATGAGCGAAACTCAATCGAAAATCTGGAAACAGAAAAATCAGAAAAAGATATTTGCACCTCTGGGGCTCGAACCCAGGACCTCTCTACTTTCCGGGCGAGTGCTCTTGACCACCGAGCTAAGGGGTCGATATCCAATTCGGATATCAAAATAATAATATTCATCCTAGACTTGCAGAAAAGTCAATATATGTCACACATTAAAATAAAATGGATAAAAATTTATCCAGACACCATCTAGATTGCATTTAGTTCGGGTTTGAATCTTGCTATCATACATAAAGATGGCAGCCAATAAAAATATGTGTTAAGAAAATGAAGATAATGTGGGTGGTCCTTAGACGAAGTATAGTACAGTTAAATGTGACCGAAATGGATATCGACGCTTTAGCTCATTGGTCAAGAGCACTCGCCCGGAAAGTAGAGAGGTCCTGGGTTCGAGTCCCAGAGGTGCAAATATCTTTTTCGGATTTTTCTGTTTCCAGATTTTCGATTGATTTTCGCTCGTGTCTTCATTAAGTTAAATAATTTTAATTGCTTGAGGTACCCCTTTGATGTGTGGATGCTTTTTGGAAGTTTCAAGACCCGTGTTTGCTGGATTACGGGTTGAAGCATCTTTTTTATACATTTAAGCAATTTCGGATTAAATACCGTTTTTACCACAAAGTAATTTCATTTCCTTATTTTAAAGTAGAGAATGCCCGCTAGTTTGGGGCTATTTTTAAGCCCCTATGTTTACACAATACCTACAATCTTTATCCAAAATACTTTTTAAAAATCCATCCAACTATTTTTATTTAATTGTTTATAAGACCACTCACTCATTGATGACCATCTCCAGTTTCGTGTAGAGATCCCGCCTGTAGCGCCGGGCTATCACAGGCCTCGGTATCGCATGAGTTCTCTTCAGGGCATTGATCGACATTGTCTCGTTGGGCAGCTCGAAGGCAATGCCCCAATTAAGACCCCAGGTGAAAATACCTGGCTGTGGGTTACCAAGGATTCCAACGGTGAGGCAAGCGGCCATCTGAAATTATTTAAATGCCTATGAATTATTAATAATATTTACTGAATACGTTTGGAACTAATAAAAAATAACCCAAAGAATCGTGGCTAGGAATTTACAACAGAGTGCTGATATTGAATTCTTCTTATTCTTTTCTTTTTGCTTTTATTTTTTCTTCAAACTGTTAACTATTTTAATTTTCTTTTTTACTTCGTACAATTTATTTTTTACCTTTTCTTTTAATGCACATGTTGTGGCGTACATCAGAAAATAATAAATAAATAAAGAGCAGTGAGGCATGGAACTCGCAAGGGAATGATGGTAAAAGGGGATAAAACTGGTTCCATGGCAGTTGGTCCGACGACAATTATTGATGGCGAGTTGGTTCGCCGACAGTTGATTCTTCCGACAGTTGATTCTTTCGAAAATTGGTCCGGCCGACAGTTGATCCCCCAACAATTGATCATTCCGATGGTTGGTCCGGCCGACAGTTGATCCCCCCGACAATTGATCCTTCCGATAGTTGATCCTTTGAAGATTTTTTCTTCAAGTAAGTATGCAAAAAGTATATACGGCCGTAAAAACAAAGTCGATATGCTTACATCTGAAGGCATCTTGAGTGAAAATCCGCTGTAAAAATATTTTTACTAGGATCAATTGTCGCCGGACCAATTGTCGGGCAACCGGTAAAACCAGGTATAATTGTTTAACCGTTTTAAAAGTACAATAAAAGTATCGCATCTTCATTAACAATAACCTAAATTTTCATAGTTACGCTAATTTATTAAGTACCGACATTTTCCTTAAAAAGAGGGTGATGTTAAAAACCGTCTTAAAGCCATCAAATCATGAAAATATGCTAAACGGTTAGCGGTAAACGCAAAATTTATACGTAGAATTGTAGTAATTAGTTGACAAATTCGATAAGTTTCCACCCTGTACTTGTGAGTTTTTGTTTTTTCAGTTATATTTATTAATTTAATGTTTTTTGCTACCAGACTAGGCAGTAGGAACATGCCCGTATTGTGGATTCCTTTTGTAGCTAAGTTCTTAATCATTGCACAAACAATTTTCGCTTATAATGACGGTAGTAGAAGGAATTCATACATGTTCAGGTTATTCATAACAGTAATTTGGAAATCGAAAAATGTTTGTCTTTTACATGGTGTTTAAACACTATGGACGGGTTGTTTCGCAGAATTTGAATAATTCACCGAAATTCAAAGTTTTTTTTTTTTTAATGAAAAGTTTATGTATATATTTTTTTTTAATTAAATGTTCAAATTCTGTGAAATAACCCTTCCTACGAAAAACCTTGTACCGTACCTCAAAATTACATTATATAATTCATTCGTGGTTTTCATAAGAATACTCATATTCATACCTACATTCTTCAGTATTGTTCAGGTTGTTACCATCAATAAATGGTGTCCATGTTAATTACAAATACAAACAGATGAACAGTTAATCTCACCGAGTAGCTAGCACCCTCTGGGAACGTTACGTAACGTCTTCTCCTGGATAACAACGTAGACTGGTCTCGATTCATCAGATCAACATCGTCTGATATTGATATTGGTAAGGACGGTAGTATGCAGAACGCCATGATTACGATAAAGTTTAGACTTAAATTCATTTTCGTATTTATATCTGTGAACAAAAAAAAACTGCATTAATTTTTTTTTTTTTGCGATAACTTTGTAAGAACTTGACTATTTGCTGAAACGGTCCGTTTGATAGATTCCTCTATCTTAACTACCAGAATCTAATTTTTAAAACACAGGCGTCAGGTGGGAATGCTGTCTTTTTTCTACCGATATTTCAATGCAAGATACTTCAAGGAACTAGCAACTTTGCACAGTCGAGACCTTCGGCACTAGTGCACGGTCGAGAAATACGCCAAACGCGCGCCCAACATTTGTACACGATTGGCATCAGTTGATACGTATCATGTATAGAACATGGGTCGATTCAAGTATTTGTTTCACTTGATACCATTTCTTCCTCGGGCATCCCCGACTTTTCCATCATTCACATTCATATAGTCTCCTTATACTCCTATCTTCGTTCATTTACGTCAAGCGGCCCTTTCTTAATATAACTCTCAGCGAATATCTCCATTTCTCATCTCTTCAAGCGAATTGTATATGGTTGAACAATTCATTTAAATAGTTTTAGTCATGTTTAATGATCAAATATAAATAACCGAATACTTCCTATCTTTCCTCTTCCTTATTTTCTTCCCCTTTCATTATCTTTAACCTCAAAGCGCCTATCAGGTGTAGTCCAATAAGCCACGGTGAACTATAAAATGGGCAATCATTGACATTACCATATCCAGATCTTTTCGCTCTTTTAATAAATCATAAAAATATTATGTATTTGTCATATTTATCAAACTGACTCACCATTCAATTATTCCACCCCGATCAATAACTTGCACAACAGAATAAAAAAATAAAAACAAACAAACACAATGCTTTTGCAGGCAGGTATAAAAAACAACGTGAATGCTACAAGAACAAGTCGATATATCAATTGGTCCGGACCTATTGTCGGCCGGAAGCGAGGAGCGAGCGCTGAAAGGCTAAATGACTGGACTAACAGTAACAGACAAGCCGGGGGGCTGGGTGAATGGTGGAGAGAGGGGTGGGAGAAATACAGCCTGAAAAATAAATGGTGCGACAAAACGGACAGAGGTGCACGACAATTTATAGGAAAATTTTTAACATTATGTGGTTTTCAAATATTTTCGTGATGCATTTTGTAAGGATAGTTTTTGTTTGCTGTTGGGGCTTTTACATATAGTGCAATACATGTTTTTGACAAAATACAGGAAATAACATATGATTAAGGAATATATGATTAGTAAAAATAGAGGGAAAGATGATTTATGAAGTAGGAATAAATAATTGGCACATACGTCGTTTGAAGTTTGACAAATTTGATTTATTATGAAATACATCCATATTGTTTAAATATTTGTAACCAAGACTGTGTAAACGCTGTATTGGAGAATGCAAACTATATTTGGAATGAGATGTGTGTATATGAAATGTTAATATTTGTCTAGTCGTTCGTGTAGGTACATGTAGATTTATAAATTGCAGGAGTTCACAAAAATCGATTTATCGTAATAGATTCTCAGAAAATTTATTTTTTGATTATGCCATTTGGATGATTTTTGATTACGCACTCAAAAGGTTAAACAATTTTAAGCAGTATTTCGATTCTGAAAGTGATGAAAACAATGATATGGAATCCCTAATTGGGTTATAAAGGATATAGGGAGGGGAATAAAAGGGGATTGAAATGAGAAAGTGGTGTATGAATTTTCACCGTTCACAAGCTGATTTCATTTTGATAGAAATTATTTTTGCAAATGATATTTATGTAAAATAGTACACGATTTATCCCATTAATACATTCCCCGAAAATGAAATTTTGTGTTTTACTTGTGCCATTTGGATTCGGCGGCACTCAAAAGGTTAAACCAGTGCGATTTCAAGCAGTTTGTTGCTTACATCAGTTTCGTTTCTGAAACTGTTGTAAGCAACATGGTCTTAGAGTAAACCTAGATGCTCTCAATATTACCCAGCAAGAGCACATTCTAATATTCTAGCAATTTTTAGCAAGAAATATTTTATTAAAACCAAGAATGCAGAGATTACAAGTTTGAGAAGTCTAACTTATTTGTTTTTTTTTAACATATTATTATTCTTTGTACTAATGTTTTGTTTTGTTAAATGATACTCAAGTAATTTGTTTTTATTTCGTTTGTAAATTATAGCAAATGTGTCGCGAGGCCATTTTTTTTAAACGTGTAAAATTAACCAGCCAGCGAGAGTCATCGCCATCGTCATCGTACTAGTTAGTATCTTCCGTCTTTTTCGTTTTCTAATAAGATGTGTAAGAAAGAAGAAGACCAACGACGATGAAGTAAGTATAAGCTCTCGCTGAAATGCGTTTATATTCAATCTTTCTTAGCTGATTTCCAAAAACATAATGACACGACGATGCAGCAAAAGCGCGGGCCATTGGTTGACGTTTTCCACCCAAACTGTAAATGAGATTGAGTATCGGCCAGCATTGTTAGAAACATCAGCAGGTCATCACCACACCATTCATCCATTCAATTTAATCAGGGTACATCTTCATCGGCCGAAGGATGAACATTTTTAGTTTCATCATTTTATTGAAAGAATTTATGTTTCATTCAGTCGTCCTCGTATTGATTTATTTATTCCAGTCAATATATAACTCTCGGAAATGTCAAAATATTCAGTAAAATAATAGATAATGCAATGTCCAGGAGACAAAGATATATGATTTATTGATGTTTATTGTGTTTTACTTAATTTGATCGTGTCGCTTAACCATCACTCGTTTCACGGTGTTTTAACTATGTTTTACAATGTCTCATAATATTTGCTTGACTTTTAGATGGAATATTTTGTTAAACCATGTTTTGTTATTATTTATCATGCTGTACTGCAATATTATGTTTTACCACGTTTTACGATGTTTTCCAATGAACCGTATTGGGTGGTAAAACATGGTTGTTAAATATGTAAAAAAATTGTTAAATATGTTAAGATTGTTAAAAATGTAAAAAAATGGTAGAGGACGTTAACACATGGTAAAAGATGGTTAAATGAGGTGAAACTAGGTAAAGTACGGTAAAATTCTCTAAAAAAAAATTTCTTCAAGAGATATTTTTATTTGAATATTTTATGGGTCAATATTTTATGATATTCTTTAAATGCAAATTCATTTAATTGTTAGACATCATGAATGTTAAAAAAACTCGCCGAACGCGCGCCCAATATATGTACTCGATTAACATTTGTTACATGAGAACAGGTCGCTTCAACGACTCATTCTTGATTTCAACAGCTCGGCTGTGGAACGATTTGCCGGCTTTTGTGTTTGCTCCCTTCTACAAGTTTTTTCAAAACCCATCTTCAAAGATGACGTAATATAACATAAAAATAATTTTCCTCAGGGTCTCATGTAGCGAGTTAATATAAAAAATCTTTATTTAAAAAGAGAATTTTAACAAAAGAGAAATAACTGCATTGAAAAAAAATGTTCACACAACGAAACACCCAAACATTTGTTTTTAGTTAAAACCAAAAAAAATTTATAAATCCTCCAGCAAAATTGTAACACCTACCGCTCTCTTGATATATAATATAATCTGTCGACCCATACGTCGATAAAAAAAAATGCATAAGTAATATCTTTGCAAAAAATTTGATAGGGATCAGAATTTTTTTTTTTTGCATAACTGTGGGCCTACTCAGAAACATTTAAATTAGATAATAATTGCTCTTTTACTTTGCATACATGCCTAATTATTTCACATTGATGTAGGTATGTAGAAATTTTAATTTGTTAAAATTTATCATTTTCTATTAAACGTAAATAAATTTCTTTTTGAAAATCAGAAATAGCCATTTCGTGGACATCTACATAAACGGTATGAAACGAAAAATTAAGTTTTTGTAAATGTATATTTCTCAAAAAAAAGAAAACGCTCCTCAGTTGGTGTGTCTCTAAACTTAACATAGTTGAAGGTCCGTTTTCTTAAAACTTTTTCGAGTTATATGAAAATTGTAGACCTTAGTGGATGAAAACAACTTTTCGTTTTTTTATTGAAGCTTTTTCAAGCGGGTTTTTGTCCTCTGTAGGCAACGTGGAGGCTTTCAACGACTTCTTATTTCTCGTTTCGTAGGAATCAATCAGAAGTCTTTAGGGGCTGAATATAAGGGATGAAAAATAGTTTTTCGAAGATGATACTTCTAAATCTGAAGTATGAACTTTGTTAGGGGACAGCTCAAGTTACTTTATAGTTGAGCAAGTAGAGTTGGAAAATATTTTATCAAGTGAATTTCGTTTCCAAACTATTGTTATATGGAATTTACTCCAGCAAGTTTTTTATTAGTTTTTTTTTTTTAATACCGCACAAGAATCCTAACTACTCCCTTTTGTCTGGAGCTAGTCGAGTATAGCATCTCCATTTTAGATATTTGTGAGGTGAAGAAGAGATCATTTGAATTGTTTCTGGCAATTCAGAGCTGGTCACTAAAGGCAGCAAAATTCATTTAAAGCATTATTTCAATTATGAATTACCACCAGAATTTTTCAATTGAGAAAACATTCCACTCTAAATACTCGCAATGAATATATTTAAAGGGTAATACTTTAAAAACATGGACTGACCGATACAGACCAAATATTCAACAATTGTGACGTATTAGGTATACGCCAAATATACGTTAAAACACTACTAAACTACATATTTGACCAAAAAAACAAATTTCAACAAACACAAAATATCACTAACAGACAAGCGTACAAAGAAAACATAAAAAATCCGACGGTAAATACAAGCTTTGAACAAAGACACTTTAAATATCATGCTATAAAAGAATTCAACAGTCTTACACTTGAAAATAAAATTCAGGAAAACAAAAATAAATTCAGACACAAAATTACAAAATCGATTAAAGAATAAAAATGAACAACATTACCGAATTTCATAACATGAAAGAATTAAACATATGAAAAGAATAACACGCAACACGCAAAAACAATATAAAACACATCACTCACAAACACACAACATATAATAAATGCTGATTTTTTTTATTTAATTTTACTTTAATATTACTTTTATTTTTAGTCTTAATTTAATTTTATGTTTTTTATTGTCACCATTATATTCTTTTCTTTATATTTTTTTTATACATATCAAAATTTTGAAATAAAAATTTCTTGTTTTATAAAATGGGGGCCTCAGCACGGGTAAGCCACCCTGTTTCATAATGCTGAATTGATCTCGATGAGTTTGTTCTGTTTCATATAGCAAGGCCAGAATTCAAACTTATTGTTTGGATTCGCATATTGGGTGCTAACATTAGCTGGTAAGTGCCCGCGGACAGCCGTCGTCATGGAGCCAAAAAGTGTTGTTTTGACAGTCTTCCGATGCTTCCGATCGTAACGCTATTGTCAACATCGTAACATCTTTATCGTGACAAATCGAAACTCGTAAGGTGATAATACCTCCGTATTTCCCTTAATCGCTACAAAACTGACCATCGTGACTACCTGTGGTTCATCCAGACGCAGAATAGCTAAATACCGACCACGAGGGACCTCAATCCGGGCAAGATCGCCAACTTATCGTGAGTACCCTTGTGATCCTACCTTTGTTATTTGCTTCAGAAACATACTGTATCGAGATCCACAGGTATAGCATAAAGTGGACATCCAGCTCCATTTTAACCCATGTAAGGTGGCGCCAACCACGCGCTAACCTTACATTAATTGGTGCCGAAACCAGCAAATATTAAATTCTCAAATATTAAAATCCATATTAAATTCTTTTTATGGCAAAACAAAAAAATGTTATGAAATGTTTCGTGAATTGAAATTTCATTTCGAACAGCGATTTTCGAACAGTGAATCATAGAATTAGGCACCTAGTTCTTAATTATTTACGACCTACGTCACATTTAAATTCTATTGGTGTATTCCATTACCTTTCTAGGTACGTTTCTACTTTCTACTCGTGTTTATTGTCAAAATGGCGCCAACGATACAATCATTGCGCCGGTAACGGACATTAGCGAATAATAGATTAATAAAAACGCATGAAATCGCGACAAACGCTTTACACGATGTAACAAAAAGTGACTTACTGTTAGCTCATTATACAACTCTTGAAAAGATAGTTCTTGAATTTGGAACAGCTCACGAAGAAATGCTAAACTTAGATGACTCAAACGGAATTGAGGAAGATAAAATTCGCGAAGCTTTTGATGAGATGTATTACCAAATTGTCGCAATTTATCAGAAATTGACCAGTAAACCTATCGAATATAAGAACGCGAATTTGTGCACGAATGTCAAATTACCAAAGATGAACATTCCAATATTCTCTGGCGATATCAAGCAATGGCCCGAGTTTTACGATATGTTCAATGCCTTGATTCATGAAAACAAATCATTGTCAAACATCAAACGTATGCAGTATTTGTTTTCAAGTGTGTCTGGCGAGGCACTAGGTTTAATTCGAACATTCCCGGTCCAGGGAGCCCACTACTTGGATGCATATCAAAGATTGATAACGCGTTATCGCAACGCGCGTGAACTGGCATTTACGTGTTGGCGGGAAATGCTAAATGTAAATTTTCCTCCCAACGATCCATACGAATTTCGCCGCGTTTTCGACGTATTTAACGAAAATCTAACAATCTTAAGGGAATTGGACCTCCCAACAGACCATTGGGACTTCGTGCTTTGTTACCTGATCCTGTCAAAGTTGGATTCACTAACGAGATGCGCTTTCGAACAACTGCAGTCTCCTGCTGAGTTGCCATCATATTCAAAACTAAAGGAGTTTTTATATAACCAGTGTGAAGCTCGTGTACGAGACTCACATTTTTTGTCTCCGGATCGCAGTCATGTTGAAAAACACCACGGTGAAGGATCAGCGTACAAACCTCCCACACGTAAATCTGATCAGATTTCCAAAAAACATACTTCATCGCTTCTTTGCGATGTAACGAATCCAATGGGTCCTCAATCTCGTCCAATTATCCGAAGTGCTCCTGTTGTGAGGAAGAACACTCAATTTCCAAGTGCAAGGCATTCGCGCTTAAAACGGTTCAGGATCGCATCCAATTCGCCAAAGCTCACCGTTGGTGTTTTAACTGTCTTCATTCTTCACATTTTATTAAAGATTGTAAATCTATATTTAAATGTCAGAAATGTCACCAAAAGCATCACACTTTACTCCATCGGGATGAAACCATATCTTCTGAAGAAGGGGGTCATCACCCCACGACGTCTATGGACCAAGAGGCCCCTGCTACCGACCCTCAAATTCGTGTCCTCACCAATTTAGGTGACAGGTCCATAGTTCTATTGTCGACTGCCAAGGTTAACATTCGTGATTCCTCCGGCAGGTTTCAAACTCTTCGTGCATTGATCGATTCGGGCAGTCAAGCTCATTTCATCACTGATCGCGCTGCAGAGCGTCTAGGCATACATCGTACGGCCAGTTCTCGAAGAATTAGTGGCTTAGGCCAATCTTCCGCCACTGCGTCCGGAGTCATTCAACTAGAAGTCGGTGTTAAGGGACGAGTTCTCTTTAACATCAAGGCATTCACGCTGCCTTCTATCTGTGGCAACATGCCAACGGTTCGACTAGATAAGTCATCATGGCATCAGTTGCAAGATTTACCTCTTGCCGACCCTGACTGTCACAAACCGGGACCGATTGACCTTCTTCTGGGTGCTGAGGTCTTCACTTCTCTTCTGAGACCTGGTAATGTGAAGAGTGGTCGTAATTAGCCATCCGCTTTCAATTCTGTATTTGGTTGGCTTCTTCTGGGTTCGGTTGGTTCTGATGCCGGTCACGAAATAAAATCGTTCGTTGTAACTAACGAGGACCGACTTAACCACGCGCTAACCTTACACACCCAGTGAGGCCAACATTACTGAATTATACTTTGAAATGTTAAATATAGCATCAAAATAAATAAATAAATTGTTGTTTTGATATTTAAAAATTAAATTTAATTCCGAAGCCGTCTACTCTATCAAATCAATTTATTATTTCCTTAATTGCCAAATCAAACGAATCAATCGAATAAATAATTTTTTAAAGTATTATTAACATTTCTGGCTCCATAACCTTCCTGAAAGTGCCTGAAAGTGCCTGAAAGTACCGTAAAAAGCCTGAATCAGTCCATTGCAGCTGCATTAATGGACAGCGATCAGGCTGTCAATTACCAGCGTCGCGTCGGTGCCACTTTTTAATGAAAATAGTTTAAATTGTAATTTAATGGCTGACGCTGCGCAGTAACCAACCATGAAAACTTACTTTACCATTACGGGGCCAATTTAAAAATTCATATGTGCAATGATGTTTTAGACTTTTAATAGTGTTTCAGTGCGGTGGTTCTAGTAAACGGGTGTTTTTAAAATAGATTTTGTATTTGTCATTGATTGAAATCATGTTATAAAAATTATTATGAAATTTTCAAAATAATTTCTGCGGTTTGAGAACGTGGTAATAGAAAATATTTATGATAACAATATTCAATTTGGGAGGCGGGTATGGGTTCAATCGCCCCGGGAACCATTTATTGCATACCCAACACCTCTGCCACGGGTCACCCCAAGTGGTTCGCTACGTTTGTTACTTGGAAGGGGTGCCCGGCTTCACTGAGATTTGTCTAGGTCTTGGCGGCCAATGCGTTTGCCCACCTAATTCGATGGCGGGCCGGATCGGGAAAGATTGATTGAGGAAGACTAAGGACGGGTTGTTTAAAAAAAATTGATGGATTCATCAAATATTTGAAGTTAATTTTCACGTTCTGCGTAAGTTCTATTCAAGTTCTGTGATGATTTCAGTTTTGTGAATCAACTGGTCTATAATGACGTAAAAATAGAATTTGAATAGAAGTTACACAGAACGTGAAAATTAACTTCAAATATTTGATGAATCCATCAAATTTTTTTAAACAACCCGTCCTAAATCTAAACCTCTTTAGCATATCTTTCTTGACCCATCGCCTTTACGGGATGAATTTTTACGTCCGTCACCTCTAGACACGAGATTTGATCCGCAAATTTCTACTCACCCCTCCTTTCTTTCCCCAAAAAGACCCTCCATACAGCATGCCCAAAGATGACACAGACCCTAATGGAGTTTTTTTTTATAGTCTACTATATGAGGCCAATTTAAAAAAAATTTGAGTGTGTAATTCACACACGATAGAAGTGAAACTATTAATTCGCTAGATGTAGCTTTCTTTTCTTTTGCCGGTTTATTTTAAAGTGGTTTGAAGGTCGGATATTGATTTACAAAAATAAAAATGTTCAATTTTTTGGATCTCGTAGGATTCGAACCTCCGTTTGCTGGATTTTTTAAACCGCTGAGATTTTCGACGCACTATACCGCTGCGCTACGGGAAATTCGCGGAGAGGCGCGAATTTACCGCAATTATATTAGTACCGTCATATAATATATTTTAGTGACGCGTTCCCGTTGCAACCGAATTTCCAATCACTAACGGGGCCAAAGAAGTTTCACTTCAAAAAGTTTGTACAGCGCCGTACATGAAAATCATTACCTTCCCTTCGCTGACTGCTGTTATCTGGCCAATTATGGGCCTCAAACTAGAATGACCAAGCACTTCATTTAAATTATTTTTTTTTTTTTTTTTAAATTTTTTAAATTTTAATTTAATTTGTGGATGCTTATATATTTAATTACATGTAAACAAATATACCAATACTACTCTTCCACGGAAGCAATAGCTTGTGGCTGGAAGAGTAGTGTACATTGTTTCTTTATAGATACTTTTTACAGTCTTCAACAATAACCAACGTGACATATATATATTAGTTATACTATGTATTAATATATACTGTACTATACATATATACTAAGGTTACAAATATATATTATTTATGCTAAATGTAAAATGTTTAGTTAGAGAACAATAAGTTATTACCTAGATTAATTATTTACCTAGATTAATTTTTACAAATGCATGTCTCATTGATCCTCATTCCAGAGTGCAAAATTCCCTGTGTATCGTCCTTACAAGAAGTCCTCTTCCAGGATCGTTTCTAAAAGGTGGCTTTTTGAAAGAAAGTTACTTCCAAAACTTCGCCTTCCCTTCTCCTTTCCCTCCTACAATTCTGACAATATCAAGGCACCTGAAAAGGAGAAAGCCTGGTAGATTAGTTTTACGATTATAAGATCCTCAGGTTTGAGATGATTCATATTAACTACCTATAGTTATTTGGTCAAAATATGGCCGTTTGGACGAGATTTGAACATGTGCACTGCTTTTTTGATTTTTTTTTATATTTAATTAAAATTAAATTTGACAGTTTTAAGTTACTTATCAAGTTCTGCAAGTAAAAGTATGGATTTTTGTTATGGCAGTTTCGGTTTACAAGACCATTTTCAAACTGTGGTTAAATCCACTGTTAGGCGACTTATTTATAAGATTTTAAATGTCAATTTTAGAAGGTGTCTATATTGATTTATTACCGGCTAAACCAATTTGTTGATACACTAATTGAGAATGTATTATGCGGGGTTCGGAATCTGTTTCCCCAACTAAGTGTTAAGGTTTTCTTAATTGTTTTAAAATGACGTTATTAAATCTTATAAATGAGTCGCCTAATAGTGGATTTAAAAACAGTTTGAAAATGGTCATGTAAACCGAAACAGCTATAACAAAAATACATATTAAAATACATACTAAAATAAATATCAATTATGAAATATATTATTTATTAAATATAAAAAAAAATTAAATGGAGCTCTACAAATTAAACACACAAACAATTAATAATGTGCACTGCTGCCTGGTGTCATCCAATCAATCATGTGCCTTTAACGAATACTTATACACTTTTGTACGTGTGGGTGACACAACCTCCGTGAAAGTATTAGGTAATGATCTTATAATGGTGAAACAACTCTAGGAATCAAGTAAAAAATAATTTAATGAAAAACAAATACCTTTGTATAACACCACTATTTTATTAACAATATCAACATGTTTCGAAAACTATGTTTTCTTCGTCAGGATAATAAGTCAATAATAAATAACAAAAGACAAACAAGTATAGACTAATTAGAACATAGACAAAATATTAGAAAGGAGAGGTAAAAAGGAAAAAGAGAGGTAAAGAAAACATAGTTTTCGAAACATGTTGATATTTTTAATAAAATAGTGGTGTTATACAAAGGTATTTGTTTTTCATTAAATTAATGATGACACCCCAAAGTAAATATGCCTATTTTGAAGAAATAAAAAATAATTATTTTCTTTTTCATCATAACTCATCAAAAGATCTCTAACCAATTATTATTGCACGAGCCACACATCAGTCTACTCTACTTAAATCCTTATATCTTCACGGATGACGTGAGCGTCTTGTCCCGTGTTAATTGACCGCCCCGCCCAACGAACGGTTTGGTCCGCTCTAAATAATTATATTATCAGTCAGAAACTCCGCTCACAACAGGCTCGCTAAGGAGCTGATCACGAATTTCTACAGCAAACATCGTCTCACTGCGACTGTTTCGTTATTTGCTGACGGTGTTGACATGACTCGTTACGATCGAACCCAAAAGAAAACATTTAAAAGGACACTTAATAAAAAGGTTTTTAAATAAATAATACAATAATTTTTTTTATAACAACGATTTATATAAATATATTTTTAAAACCGACCGATTTCGCTTAACACAAGCATTATCACGCTGTAAAATTAACTAACCAAAAAATTCATTGCGTATGCTTATATGTATATACATACAAAAAGAGACAAAATATAAAATAAATTAACAATGATAAAATATGAAATTAAAATCTTACATAGTAATAGAGAGAAAGAGACAGGTATACATAGGTGACCGGACAACTCGGAATGTAACCAACTCAGAACCATCTCAGATAAGTCATTTAGTGTGATAAAAAAGTATGTATAAAAATAGGTTACGTTAGGTTAGGGTTATCGTCCAATTTAAAATTATTTTTTTCATAACTTTTAATGAATTTTCATGGAGGTGTTGAGTTGACTTTATTCTCAGTTGGCATGGAACCGTGTACATAATGGGTCACCATATTATATCCATCAAACGTCATATAGACAAGTGATTAAGGGATAATGAGGTTTTTATGATTTTATAGGAAATATCCACAAAACATAATACATCTATTGGGGGTATTTCGCAAAAACTCAAAAAACCCATTATCTCTAATACATTAATTACCACCTTTTACCCGTGGTTTTGCTCGTTTTTTATTTTTGGGATATCACTGTAGCAATTAGCAATACATAATTTCCTTTCCCGTATTTCCCCAATCCTTTCCACCTTCCCCGCCTTCCCCTTCTCTCGTCTCTTCCCTCTGTACGAACCTGACTTTCCCCCTGCTTTTCCTCCCTGCCGCTAAAATAAATGAAATACACACATTTTCATTTATACAAATTTCATAACGCCATAGCATACCATTGTATATAGCCTGTGTTACTCGCTGATATCTTTCTATTGCTGAAAGAATTTTTAAAATCGGTTTAGTGGTTTAGGCGTGAAAGCGTAACAAACTAACACACTCACTTTCGCATTTATAATATTAAGTATAGTATAGATTATGTTTTGTCTCTTTATGTACGTTTATATATACCGTAGTTTCCGGGTAGTTTACCGTAGTTTTTTTTTTACATAATCCGTTCGTTAAGATGACAGAATCTATCAAACGGACCGCCCGTTTCTGCACAGAGTCGAGGGTATTTTTCAAGTATTTTGGAGCTCCCAGACCAGAGGTGGCTGCCAAATTCAACCGTGAGGCGCACTTGCGATTTGTACAGGGTTAACAGTTGTGTACTATTAAAGTATCTGCGGGCCTGTACAGTACGCCCAGTTTTTGAGAAGCTAACTTTAGTCTGGCTTCGATGGTTACCGTAGTTTACCGTAGTTTACCGTAGTTTACCGTAGTTGACCGTAGTTTACCCTAGTTTACTGTAGTTTACCGTAGTTTACCGTAGTTTACCATAGTTTACCATTTATAATAATAGTACACCATAATAACTACCTTTTATATATTTTTTAAAATGTATTTTATCTTTAATTTTTGGCTCCTAAGAGCAGTTCTTACTCGTTACTTGTTATACCTACTTTTTATATTTATAACTCCTGCACATTCTATTCTTTACAATGTATAGACATCTTTGTACTTTCTGATCTTTAAAATGTATAGATATCTTATAGTCCATACATTTTACTCTTTACTTAATTATTTCCTGTCTTTTAATTTCTTATTTTAATTTTTTTAGATTATACTTTATATGCGCCCGAGGAAGACATGGCACGACCAAGTGAATCAGATACTTGAGTCGGGCGATGTCAAGAGTCAGAATAATAGAAGAACGTGTATGAGACGATGTATGAATGTAAACGAAGCAAGGAGTGTGTGCCAAGATCGAGTTGCTTGGCGGTCCGTCCTCTCTACCTACCCCTGCGGGGAAACGGCGTGATGGTTAGTTAGTTAGTTACTTATATTTTATAGTTTATAAAGGGTTTTCCAATAAGAGGTGTTATTTTGAATATGAAATGAATGATTAATGATTTTTTATGGCCGGAATTGGATGGTATTGATTTAGACAACGTTTACTTTCAACAAGACGGCGCTACGTGCCACACAAGCAATGAAACCATTGATCTTTTAAGGGAAAAGTTTCCGGACCGTGTTATCTCTCGAAGAGGTGATCACAATTGGCCACCGAGATCTTGTGATTTAACACCTTGCGACTTCTTCCTTTGGAGCCACGTGAAAAAGAAGGTCTACGCCAACAGTCCAGCGTCGATTCAAGACCTCAAAGATGGAATTCGTGAGGCTATCGAGGACATAGGGCAGCCAGTTTGCGATTTGGTTATGGAAAATTTAATGAAAAGGATATGGTCCTGTAAGCGTGGTCGTGGTGGTCATTTGCCTAATGTTATTTTTCACTATTAATGGCATATCTTTCTCTTTATAATGAAATAAACATCCGATCATTTATATTAAAAAATGGCATTTTTCTTTGAATATCAAAATAACACCTCTTATTGGAAAACCCTATAAGTATAGTACTTTTATTTTATACATCTTATTACCTCCTTTATTTTGCCTTTTGTTTTTAGATTTAACTTTACATGTATAATGTTAGTTTCGTTATGATATTGTATTATTATATACAACTATAATTATGTTAATGGTACATGTTGTGTCGTGTATTTTGAAATAAATAAATAAATTAATATATATAAATATAAATGCTCCTAAAAACTTTACATTTCTGCTGAGTTTTTTACAAAATATTCCCCAAATTTATTTTCATCGAGAATTTACTATCAAGTTTGCGGTGCTGCGATTATTTGAACCTTTTGATTAGCGGTGAGTTTGACTATCATATCCCAATCTGCTTCATAATAATTGCATTGGCGCTATGGGTCAATAGTCGATATTACCAAATCAGGGCAAATCCACATCACTTAATTTTTCTGGTGCCAAATTGTATCAATACTGAAACAGTTGTAGAAACACATTTAGTGAATGTTAACTATTTTTTTTTTCAGAATGATAACATTATTTGACTTTTCAACACGACTTACGTATCTTTTACAATTACTTTATTTGTTCTTAGACTTAGCATTAAGGCGGCGCTTCCCCGCTCAAAAAGAAGAAGATGGAGAGATTTATTATTACGAATGTTGATCAGAGCGCGCTAATATTTTAAATGATAAAATTGAAACGAAAATTGTGAAAATGTTAAAAAAAACATGACTCGTTTAAAATAGAGCAAAAATCTCGTGGAAGCATCTTATGTATCATTTAAAGAAACTGAATTTTTTCAGAACTATAACTTGTAAAATAATAGAAACAAACAGGTTTTTAATAATTTTCAGGAGCATACTTCGCGATTTTTTTTTATCGAGGGAATTTCGTATAATTTGCGTTTCAGCATGAAACGCGTTATTATCTTCAAAATTATATTTAAAAATAACATATATTTTTAAGAGCTTAAAAACGTAAAATGTTTAAGTGAGTTATTTAAGAAATCGGTAGAAATTCAGGTAGCGGCGGCTTAAAGAGAGAGTCTGGTCCAGCCGAGTAGTTTTTTAATGCGTTTTTTTTTAAGTATATAATTTATTTTCTTACGAGAAACTTTTGTTACATCTAAAGGTACATTTGAACAAGAAAAACACTATTAAAAATTTGATTTCAATATATCTTTTAACTCCGAAACTAATTTATTTACTACCGATTTTGATGAAATTCGGCTAACTGTGTGTAATTTTTTTTTTTTTTTTTATGTTAACTCCACACAGGAGGCCCTGAGGGAAATAATTTCCCTCAGGGCCTATGTCATCTTTGAAGATGCTGTGTGGAGGGTGCTGTTGAGGAGAGGAAGGAGTGAACATGGGTCTTGAAGAGACCCATATTGTAGGAGGGAGGAAACACAGAAGTCGGCAAATCGTTCCACAGCCGGGCTGTTGAACTCAAGAACGAGTCGTAGAAACGACCCGTTCTCATGTGACTAATGTCAACCGTGTACAAATGTTGAGCGCGTGTTTGGCGTGTTTCCCGACTATGCACCGGTGCCGAGGGGATAAGTGACGCTAGTTCCTCGGAGCATCTTCCATTGTAATACCGGTAGAACAAGGACAGCATTCCCACCTGACGCCTGTGCTCTAAAGATTGCAGTCCATTTGTTAAGTTAGGAGAATCTATCAAACGGACCGCCCGTTTCTGCACAGAGTCGAGGGTTTTTTTCAGGTATTTTGGGACTCCAGACCAGAGGTGGCTGCCAAATTCAACCGTGGGGCGCACTTGCGATTTGTACAGGGTTAGCAGTTGTGTACTATTAAAGTATCTGCGGGCCCTGTACAGTACGCTCAGTTTCTGAGAGGCTAACTTAACTCTGGCCTCGATGGAGCCCCCGTACCTGAGCTGGTCACTTAGAGTTACACCAAGCATATCAATGGAAGGCCTGTTCGGGAGATTGCTTCCGTTGAAGGAGACTAGAGTAATTGATCCAACTTAAAAGATAGGATAGTTTTTATCTCAATATTTATTATAGCGCATAAAACGTTCATTAAATGTTTGTTATAGGACACCGCTTTCAAATTGTTTGTAAGTTCCATTGGTATCTAATAGATGGCGGTGTGAGTTAATTTATCGACACAACACTTGGTTATCTAGGTTGGGTTAGGTCATCCAGTAGATGGCGTTGTGTTTCGATTTTACGGCACAGCAACGCGTGGCTGGGTCAGCTAATCTATGTATATAGATACAGCGGCCTCAAGCGGAGGGTCCAAACAAATCGGCTTGAATTCAGAAATCCTTGAAAATCTTGTGAAACATGAAATTTAAAAAAAAATCGTTATATTGCAGAATGCGCATGAACCACAGTTAGCAAAAACAAAAGTTGTTGGTTGGAAAAATGGCGAACGTAAAATGAAAATTGACGAAAAAATCGGCCTTAATTTGGCAATAATTTTGTCCAATTATAATAGTTTTTCATAATAATTTTTCATAAGAGGTTCATCCGCATACACTTTAATTTAAACTTTCAATGAACTGAATCGGATGAAAATTCGATGAGCTACGATTCCAGTCAACTTTGGGCTTGTTACCGGCCCGCTACGTTTTTCGTTCTACCTGCTTGGCGCGCACCGCTCCTAACTGTATTTCAAGGTCGAATTTGATGCTATACCCTTTGAAATGTATTCTCCACATGTATAGGAAGATTTTTAGGCAACAGAAAAAGTCGATTTTTTGGATCGGCTCGACTAGACTCTCCCTTTGTTATAATGTTTAGGTTTTAACTCCATTGAGAGTGCGTACGAATGTGGCACTTAAGAAATAGTTGGAACTGCTTTATAAATAAAAAACCAACTATAAAAAGGCAATGGGAATGTGGGCAACAAAAACGGGTTTAAAAAATATCACTTTTTCCAATATGGGAATATTTACAAGTTTAAATTTAATTGAAAAAAATTATTACCTGAGTAAACTTAATTCTTAAAAAATGTTTTTCAATATTATAATTAAATCTTAACGCTAGTCAATGCTCATAATTACATCTTAATGCTAGTCAATGCTTATTTCTTGCTTAATTTTTCAATAGATATTGTTTGAGACATTTTATTTGATTGCATTGAATCTTCATTTCGAAGGCGGATGTACCCATAGAATAAAAAATAAAACCAGAAGTGCCTTCCATTCAAATTTAAATGGAAACAAATATTCCATTTATCCCGTTTAGCACGCGCTCGTCTCACTTACACTGGCCTGATTTCTTAGATCTCCATCCCATTTGAATTTCATAATCATATATTTGTATTGTAAATTTAAGGCCCGATTGGACGAATATTTGTATCGCTAAAACGTCCACAAGGAAGTTCCTGAATACTTCTTTATTCTATATAGATACCACACACATTTCAAAAGAAGTCGAATAGAGTAGGTAGGTAGTTAGCGCAGTGATACACAGGGTTCTTAAAAAATATATTTTATTTATTCATTACATTAACTAGTTTCGAAGAAAAAAACAAAAAAAAACTCTCTTATAATTTGCAGCTATGCCTTTGAATACGATAGAAGTAGTTCTAGTAAAGAAAAGGGGCACGCCTCTTCAAATATTTTGCAGTCATTTGTGTTGTGAGCTTTTGTATACTCGTCAGCTGGCATTCCATGATCGGGTGCCCTGAAAGAAATAATAATATAGTTAATATTCAATACGGTAATTGGCAATTAAAAACATCGAATGAATTACTTCGACTCTTATATTATGGCGAAGATATCCATACAATCAATTCATTTGAATTTTTGATTCTCACACAAATTTGTGCCCATTGTAGCAGCGGCGGGCAGATCATAAATGCTCCATGTAGTGTTGGGCGCCAATTGTTAAAGTTAAACGTTGCTCAGCAATTGTTAAGGGGATCTAATAGTCCAGGGAAAAATCGAAGTCGGAATTCACGCCCTTTGTGGGAGGAGTTTAAAAATATTTGAGAAAAAGCTTTTGGAACGGTTGAAAAAGGTATTTGAGTTTTTTTTTACAGGTTGATTTCGTAAAGGCCTAAAAAAACATTAACTCCTTTTTTACTCCTCATTGTTTATTGTAATAACAAGGAAATTCAAAATTAATTTCACGGAACCGAGCGACGTGGAGTCACACGTCTGTTCCCTGCTCCGGCCAGGGCGGTTCTGAATGGAAGTGGGGTGTGGTAAGCCAGTAGTCCTTCGGTGAACGACATAAGGGTCACTTTGAAAATCCACATTCGTCGGCTGCCAGGCGTATTGTGAAATAACAACGCAAATATGCATATTTTATTTTATTTTGTGAATATCGGGCGTAAATATCATTTTTTTTGCAATTATCATAAAAGAAACTAAATTTGCTGCAATAAGCAATAAAATCATATCCGAAAAGATGTTCATAAGTAGGAGAGTTTGCACTTGAAAGTGTTTTTTTATAGACCTGTTACTTTATTTTTTTCTAGGCTTATTAAAAGACATAAAAAAATTACCGATATTTTTAAGGGCCAAGATATGTTCTTCACGCATTATTTAATTGAAGCATCCATAATATTTCTAAGCGATCAAATTTTCAAAACAAAAACACATGATTTTGTGTGAATTTGCATTATTTACTATGGCTTCATCTTAAGTTAGAAATTCACGTTAGGCGTTCATTGAGTTAAAACATGGCAGTAATTTCGAGGAGGTTCCCGTGCACATGGTTGTGCGTGGTCGGCTAGCCAGGGAACCGATTCTTGAGCGTGTGGTCTCCAGGGTGTGGATCTTTGGCCATGACAAGGTCGGTGTTAAGGAGACTCAGTCATGATGAAGAAATACAAGTTGGATTCGGTAAAATATATAAATTTACAATCGTGACATAAAATGGCACGTACAGGCAAGCATATGTGTAACATAAATACGATAATTTCTTTTATTTGAATCTTATGTTAAACTAGATCTTGTAAAAAATTGCCTAAAATAAATACTCAGTTTCTTATACTTTTTGGTAAAACACACACACTTTACCCGCACACTATAGCCACCCCTAAAACTCCATTAAAAATCTGAAAACAAAACTGTGCAGTTAGACATTTGGGGACATATGGGTGTTCCAACGTTTTTGAAGTACCCTAATACATACACCCTAGTACATACGCGTGAATACTACGCCATGCGTTTACGGGGTTAAACTCTCTCTCCCGGTGTCGTATACAAAATGGACAGGCACATCAAAAAAATGGATATAGGCGATTGGATTGATGGCGGGAGGTGCTCTCACCTCCGTACTACAGCTTTCAATTTTGCGAGCATACACGCACGCAGACTCAATACGGGTAACTTGTTTGGGTAACTTATACCACAAAGGATTATAGCTTGTATTATGGAATGAAGAATGAAGATGGCCGTCCAAAAATTATAGCTTAGCGTCCGGTGCGCGCGCGTCTGCTGCCGTGCAGGCCGGAAAATGGCTCCGTCACTCGAAAGTGCGAACCCCTGTAGCCGCGGAGTTTGAAGTAGAATTGAATTTACATTTATTCTAAGATAACTCTACATTACGATTGTTTTCAGGAAAGCGCTACTAACCTAACCTAACACCCTAAAAAACGAAAAAAGTAAAAAAAAAACTGGTGACAAAAGAGATAAATTTGCATTTTGATTTTTTTTTTTTTATTAGTATCTATAGCAAAATTTGTACATAATGTATTTATAAATTGTATTATATTAAGGTATTATAAAGTTTTTTTTTTCACAGTCCTCCTCACTAGGGTTCCCTGTTCTGAGGCGGCCTGTAGTTTTTCCACATTTGTATTTAGTATCCAGTTGTCTTTACATGGTCTTCAGAATGTTTGATAGTTCATTTTCACTTTGTTCTCTCAACCATATTTTTACTTTTGTTTTAAATTTATTTATTTCTGTTATTTTTTTTGTTTGAGTTGGTAGAGCGTTGTATAGTTTTGTCGCATTGAATTTCATATTTCTTTGTCCAAAAGATGTTTTCAAACTGGCTGTAGCTAGAGTATTTTGGTTTGTTGCCCTGGTTGTGTATCTATGTTGGACAGTGGAGTATTCTGATATGTTTTTTTTTAATTTTAAATAAAATATTTTTTGCATAAAGTTTTTGTATATTGTAGACTTGAATGCTTTGAAACAATTCTTCTGTCGGAGTTCTAACCGGTAATTTCAAAATTGTCTTTAGTACTCCTTTTTGGGCTATATTGAGCCGGTCCATGTGAGTGTTCAAGGCAGATCCCCATCCAGTTATCCCGTACTCAATTTGTGATTGACATAAAGCGTGGTACACTTTCTTAATGTCGTTTATGTTGAGGATGTTACGGATGGCTCTAAAGAAGTAAATGTACCTGGTGAGTTTTTTTGTGATTGCTTCAATGTGTCCGTTCCATCGGAGATTACCATCAATTTCAATACCAAGATATTTGATACTTTTGGAGTGATTCTTACTTTATTTAAGTACTGTCTGTTTCGACAGAAAACTAAAACGTGAGCTAAATTTAAATTTTAACAATCAGTAACCGCGTGTTTTGCTAAAGTACGCAATATATTTGATGAAAATTAAATTTTGAAACCACAACAACTGTCAAATACCCCCTGTATTTCATTTTCCGTCGTAGAATCTGGCAGATATTATTATTTATTTATTTTATTATTCATTATTTATTAAAAATATTTGTTTAAAAATATGGATCAAGAAGCCTTTAACCAAATATTTCTGTAAGTATTAAAAAAAACTAAACCTATGCACGATTTTACTCGAAAAAAAAAGTGATTTTTTTCGATTAAAATCGTGCGTAGGTTTGGTTTGATGCAAAGTGGTAATATCTCTTTATTTGATGTCTCACAAATTTTATGAGATCTTTTTACATGCGACACCGCGCCAAAAATTCATAATTGTCCCAAATAATCGTACATTAAGGCGGCGCTATTTGGCTGAAAAAGAAGAAGATGGAGAGATATGTAATTACGAATGTTGGACAGAGCGCGCTAATATTTTAAGTGATGAAATCGCAGCGAAAATGGCGAAAAAGCTTAATAAAACATGACTCGTTTAAAATAGAGCAAAAATCTCGTGGAACGTATCTTAAGTATCATTTAAAGAAACATTATGAATTTTTTCACAAATATAACTTGTAAAATAATAGAAATAGACTTGTTTTAAATAATTTTCGGAGCATACTATGCGATTTTTTTCTATCGAGGGAATTTCATATAATTTGCGTTTCGGCGTGGAACGTATCTAGATATTATCTTCAAAAATAACATATATTTTTTGAAGAGCTTAAAAACTTCAAATGTTTAAGGGAGATATGTAAGAAATCGGTCGAAATTCGAATAGTGGACCCTTAAGACGAATTCAAAATGTTTTTGGCTTTTGCTGCAAGACACATTGGAGCAGGAATTCTACACTATCGTTATTTTCTATAATATTAATCACTGTTGAAGTCCGTAATTTCGCACCTTACCTCCAACAGAACTGTCAAATGTTTCAAAATGGCTGAGTAAATCTAGAGTAACTATCGGTTTCGGAAAGCAAAAGCCAAAGTTAAAAGTGACGTTAAACAGACGGTTAAATTGACTGAAAAATGCATTTTGAAGAAATTTATCTTCAGCAATTTCTTTTACCCTTGATTTAACTCTAACAAGCGTTGAAACATGCAGCTCTAAGTGAAACTATCAAACGATTCACGTGGAAAATTTATACTCTAAGATTTATGGCATAAAGTTAACTATTTACACCATTAGGATTTAATAAAGCTTTAGCTATAATATTTGGTTTCCAGGCTTCCAATTTTTCTTCTCGTTGCCTTTTTCCATTATCTTTAAACATTTCTCAAAAATTAGAATGGTAAATAATTGCTATGTGCAGTCAAGTGAAGTTATAAAATTATTTCTAAAAATAACCTCATTTGTATTTGGCAGAAGTTTTAAAGCTTATGAAAAAATAAATAATTTATCAAGATATTTTAATGGCCTTAATCAAATCGGTCTCGTACAAAAGATCGTTATAAAATAATTAAAATCATAACTTAAATTTTCGTATTTTATTATTTTAAATCTTAATGTTTTATTTGCTGTGTGTATTTCTACTTCGGAGACCTCGGTGAGACTCATATATTTCAAAAACAATTTTGTGCCAAAAATATATGAAAATAGAATTTTGACCGAACTTCCACCGGTCTCGGTGGGTCGTTGAATAATTCAGTTGGTCGAGAAACTTTACAAAAAATAAATGAATAAAGTTAAACAAATTTTGGAAAAATATGTACTTTTGCAGACCATATTTTAGGCGACCAAGTTAGTTCAATGTACGCTTTCCAATATGCAGACGTAAAAACTTCTTGATAGTATTACTTACTACCAAATTTTATTTTGGAATATGTCATGATTATTGATTCTTGAACTTCTGTAGGAATCTGGGGGTCGCTTTGTTCAGTAGTGACGGATACACGGATACACGGAGCCCACAGATTCCATACCTTATACCTTTTTCCTTCCCAGAACTTCCTCGCCATCGTTTTTTTATTTTTTTTTTATTGTTTTTTATTTCTTGCCAGGGCAATCCCGATGAGTTACAGAACTTATTTTAGGACAGGAGGAACATACAATTCATAGGTGAGAGGAAATAACAATTTTACATAGGAGCTTACATATAAAAAATATAAATTTCAAATGCAATGTAGACGAAAAATAAAAGACAGGTTAGGTAGAACAAACAAACAATAGAAAACAATTAAAGAAAAAAGGAACAAGTTTATACAAATATGGATGATTACAACTAAATTAAAAAGGAAAAGAAGAGAAAAGGAAACAAGATATAATTGAACATGACAAGAAAATTACATAGTTTCATCTTTAAACCTATTTAAAAAATATTCTTTTTTTGTCAAGAGTCAGAATAATAGAAGAGCATGTATGAGACGATGTATGAATGTGAACGAAGCAAGGAGTGTGTGCCAAGATCGAGTTGTTTGGCGGTCTGTCCTCTCTGCCTACCCCTGCGGGGAAACGGCGTGATGGTTAGTTAGTTAGTTAGTTAGTTCTTTTAAAGCATTACTCTGAAATTTTTTTTGCTGGATTGCCTTGTACATATCGGGAAGCGAATTATAAAGAGTATAGGCAATGAGGTTCAGAGATTTTATCCCATATATTGTAGTATGTATTTGAAGGACGCGGATTTTATTGTTATTTCGAGTATTGTGAGGGTGGATGTCTTGATTGTAAAGTGGCTTGATGTTAATGTGAGTTGATTGTTGAGTAATTTGTAGTATGGTGCTTGTGATTTCATGTTTAGGAAGGATTGTTATTGGAAGAATACCGGAAACCGAATAGATATCTCTGACATGGGTATCCCATGGAAGTCCAAAAACATTTCTGAGAGCACGATTTTGAACCACCTGCAGATCAGCTATCAATTTATTTGAGGCAAATCCCCAGATACAGCAGAGATAGGAGAGTTGTGAATGTACCATGGCATAGTAGACTGATGTTAGTAAAGGAGTAGTTTGTAATCCTTGGAGTCTATAAAGTACGCCAGTTATGGGAATAATTTTCTCCTTTATGTGATTTATGTGGAGATCCCACGAGAGTTGGGAATCTACGATCAGGCCCAAATATTTTGAGCTCATTTTCTTATCGAGGCAGTTATCACCAACTTTGATATTGATGTTGAAATTTTTCTTGTTACCTAAAAGTATATAATGAGTATTTTTTACGTTAAGAGTTAGTTTGTTTATTCTCAACCAGCTTGTGAGTTTAGAAACATCAACATTCATTTCCGTTTCGAGCTCCGCTAGGTTCAGTTTGTTATAAAACATTACTGTATCGTCCGCATAAAGTTGAAGAGTTCCTTTAATGCCCCACTTTGTTATATCATCAACATAGATCAGAAATAGTAACGGTCCAAGAATTGATCCCTGTGGCACTCCACATACTATTTTACCCAAATCACTCGTTTCTCCTCTCAGTTCTACCGCCGAAAAGCGATTTGATAGGTAAGATCGGAAAAGTTCTAGAGAAGTACCAACAATACCCAAATGTTTCAGTTTTTCGATCAATACGTTATGGTCCACCGTGTCAAATGTCTTCTTTAGATCAATAAATATCGCCGCCGTGATCAATGTGTTTCTGTAGATTTGATATAAAATCGAAAGCTGCACATTTAGTGTTAGATCATCGTCTGAAACCGTATTGTTTTGAGGTGAGAATTTTGTTGTGTTCGAGATATTTCAATAGTCTTTCTTTAATGATACATTCAAAAATTTTAGAGATAGCTGGAAGTATAGAGATTGGACGATAATTTTGGACATTTTTCTTGCATTCGTCTTTATGAATAGGAATTATTTTCGCAATTTTTAGTTTGTCTGGAAAGATACCTTTTGTTAGAGAGAGATTTATCAAGAATACGAGGTCATCCGCCAGTTCCTCCTTGCAATTTTTGAGAAGGAGAGAGGTTATACCGTCGGAACCAGCTGCCGCTTTAGACTTAAGGTTAGATATGACGTAGGATTTCATTTTTATTTGTCCTGATCATGTTAAAAGATTGTTTTGCTTGAGGTTCCGTGTAGATTGTATTTACATCAGTTTTAGAAGTTTTTATGACTGATGCTAAACTTTCCCCAACTGAAAGAAAAAATGTGTTAAATGCAGTTGCAATCTCCTTTGGTTCCTTTACTTCTTTATCATTTATGACTAGAGATTGACAAGTTATTTTTGGGTTTCGCGAGCTATTTGAGAGAATGGAATTGATTGTTTTCCAGGTTCGTTGTGGCTTATTCATGTTTTCATTAAGCAATTTTGTATAATATTTAGATTTTATATATCTTCTGTAATTAGTGACCGTATTACGAGCTTTATTTTTTTCTATTGTCAAAGGAATACTTCCTTGATTTTGTTTCCAAAGTTTAAATATGTTATTTCGTTCTTTAATAAGTGAATCAAGTCGGGCATCAAACCATGGAGTGTTGTTTAGTATTTTGTATCCTTTATTAGTTTTTACTTTTGTTTTGCATGAATTTACAGCATTTTGAAGATACTCAGCGAAATTATTATAATTTTGGTTTATATCATCAGACGAATGGGTAAATTTACAAGTTTTAAGTGCCGTATTTAATTTTTGATAATTTATTTTGTAAGCATTTGAGAGGTTGTCTGGGGATCTGTTATTGGGAAGGTTTTTCAGGGAATTTTCATAATCCAATATATTATGGTCACTTTTATAAAAATACCATCTATACATCATCCCCATACATGACATAGGCCTTTGGGAAAATTATTTTCCTCGGGGTCGGCTCAGTAAAAAATTAAAATATTAAAAAAATTTAAATAAATTTATATTTGATTTTTTTTTATTTCGGTTGAATGCGCCGCATCCATGAATTTAAAAAGATCTTCTCACAAAAAATTAAATTTTCAAAAAATAAAATTTATCTTCATCAATGAAGACGTATTTTTCAATTTTGGTACTCTACCTCACTTAAAAGTCACGGACCGCCACTAATGTTCATGTAAATCGCTTTAAAAATATTTCTGCTTGTGTAGTAATGTTCTGGACAGATCAAAAGCAATTTAAGGAATTTAGGAAGCTGAAGAACGAAACAAAAAACATAAAAAGAACATTGTCGGATTGAATCACGGGTCCAAATTTAAACGGAAATGGTTAACGTCGCTAGGCACCCAGTGTCTTTGTGAATTTTCTGGTTAGAGACAATAAAAAACCTGTGCCTAAAAACAATGCCTGAGGTCGGGTGTTCCAAACTAGTTCGAAAAACTTTCGATAATCTTTGTGCGCAAATACATTGAAATTTGTGCTCTTTAAAAGTATTTGTCTGGAACAATCCGTGATTTTTCACAGTTGTCTCTAACATAATATAAATCCTTCTTTTTTTTATTATTTAGTACCCTCTTTTATAGTAATATGGGAACCAGTGGATTTAACGTACTCTCTCTCTCTCTCTAATGGTACAGAAAGTACATAAGAAGTCTCTGAGATATTTATCGGTAATATCTGTATTTCCGATATTATACAAAAATTGAGTTTTATGTTCCCGACAACTTCACAAGAGCGCGCAGGTACAAAACTTTTGTTGTTTCGAGATGCAGAACTAATCTACCATTTGTAATGCCACCTGGAAAAATGATTCAGTTACCAAATTACTTGTCACCTGACATACGTATTTTTCAACTGAATAATCAACAATTTAAGAATTTTATTATTACTTAACAAAATATAAGTATGTTTATTATTGGTTATGTTTACTTTAACTGCGCATTTAAAATATAATAAATAGATAAATAAAATAAATAAATAGAATTCATGAACGGTTACCAATCAGTGAATTGTACCCTGTTTTCAAAGCATAAATGCGTATAATGAACATTTGGGAATAGACTATGACACCTAACTACAGGTCATTTTATATTTAAATTCATCTTGCTTCATTTCCGTCTATGGACTATTTTACTTATACGTCTGTGTCACATTTTATCCTCAATTTTGTACAACAATATTGTCTTTGTATCATATTGTCTATGCTTTCACGAGAAACAAAGTGTCAATTCAAAAAACAGTTTTTAACAGAGGCGTACGTCTCCGCTCAAACTTTGAAACTGGCGTAAAAGAGCCAAATTCTTATAGATAAAGCTGAATTGTAGATAGGTCTGAAATTTTGATTTTCGCCATCTCTCGCTCTCCACGTGTAACAGAAAGAGATATACCTACGTCACTACGTTACTTCACCAACAGAAACTATTGCTACGTACGTGTTTGTTTGCTTGGTCCGCGAGTTTATCCTGCGTATTTCCAATCGAAAAATTATTTAACATTGAATTCCAGAGGTGAAAAAATTATCAAAACGTGTCAACAATTTGTCAAGGAATGAGATAATTATATAAAACATTTACATTCAGCTTAAATCATCCGTAAATCAATTTGAGGTTGTCCTATAAAGATCTTAGTTAAAAGTAAGACATTTCAGTCAGTTCTGGGTCCCAGTGTTTTATTTTTATTTTTTTATTTATTTGTTTTATTTTAGTAAATTGTACATTTAAGTTTACAATTTCCTAATTAATTATATCATTTCATATTTCAAACTATATTTTTTCTTGTTCTATGTATCTCCTACAATAAATTTTGAACTTTCCAATTGGTGCGGCCTTTAAAGTTTCTGGTAGAGTGTTGTATAACTTCATCCCTTTGTAAAGTAAACTGTTCTGCGTATTCGTTTTGTCCTTTTTTTGTAGTCTGATTTCCTTGCAAGTCCTTGTATTATGTCTGTGAATGTCCTTGTTGTATATAATTTTGTTTGAGAAGTATTTTGGTAACATGTTGTTCACTATTTTATGGATAAATATCATCGTGTGCAGGGTCAACATCTGTTTCACGGTTAGCCAATTTAGTTCCTTCAACATTTTATTTACTTTTGAGAATCTATTTCGTCGAAGTATTATTCTCATTGCCCTGTTTTGGAGAATTTGAAACTTATTTTGTTCTCGTTCATTACACAGGAAAAGGATAGTTGAGCAGTAGTTAAAGTGTGGAGCAATAATTGAATTATAAATAGTGACTGCAGTTTTTCTAGAAAGTTTTTGCCGTATTCTTCCCAAAAAAGATACTTTTTTTCCAATTTTCTTTTGGGTATATTCAGCATGTTTGTTAAAAGTTAGTTTGGAATCTAATATAACTCCTAGGTATTTCATTTCAGTCACACTTTCAATAATTTCACCGTCAATTTTAATTTTGCTCTCACTGGATGTCTTCTTGTACCCAATTACCATACATTTTGTTTTTTTTGTATTTAATTTAAGCTTATTTATTTTTAGCCATCTTGATACATTATTTAGTTCATTATTAAAAATATTTATTAGTTCTTCGTAGTTATCACCAATTAAGTATATTAGTGTATCATCGGCAAATAATCGTAATTTGCATTTTGAAAATATTTTCACCATGTCATTAATATAGAGTATGAACAATAGAGGTCCAAGGACCGATCCCTGTGGTACTCCTAATTTATTTTCCATTGGTTTAGAAAACTGATTATTTATTTTTGTTACCTGTTTTCTGTCTTTCAAATACTCTTCTATTAATTTAATGGATACAGATGAGAAACCAATTTCTTTAAGCTTTCTTATCAGTATATCACGATCTATAGTTTCGAATGCCCTTTGAAAATCCAAAAATATTGCTAAGATAAATTTATTACTATTCATTCCTTCCTTCCATTCTTCGACAATTACGTTTAGTGCTGTTTCACATGAGTTGTTGGATCTGAATCCTGATTGCTCTTGGTATAAAATATTGTGTTTATCTAAGTATTGCAAAATTTGTTCTTTTATTATCACTTCAAGAATCTGTTCATATTTTGGTAAGGTGTTGATTGGTCGAAATTCTTCACATTTTCTGGTATTTTTAACCTTTGGGACCGGTATAATAGTAGATAGTTTCCATGACTGTGGAAATTTTCCCTCTTCAATTGTCTCATTAATAATATTTAAAAGAGTAGATCCAATTACTGGAAAAGCATCTCTTATTAAGCCAATAGTTAATCCATCTGAACTATTCTTTGATTAAATTTTGTTTAAAATGTTAAATAAATATTCTGCATTTATTTTTCTGAAGACAAATAATTCTTTGTTTGAGTCGTTACTGTCATTTGTGGGGTTAACATCAATGTTGGGGATTAATTTGTTAATTTGAGTGATGCTTTCAATAAAATATTTATTAAAGCTATTAGCCATGTTTTCTTCATCTCTTTTGGAAATATTACTATTTTTATGTCGTCTTTGTTTTCGCCATGTACTAATTCCTTTATGCTTTTCCAAATTTTTTTGGGATCACCTTCTTCTGAGTTTATTTTATTTTTTATATACTCATTATGCGTTCTTTTTATGTCTTTAGAGTATTTGTTTCTTGCTTTTTTGTAGTTATCCCAATCCATAGTACTATTAGTAAGGCATGCTCTTTTGTAAAATGTATCTCTATCATGTTGCATTATGCGAAGTTCTCTTGTATACCATTTATTATTGTTTATTTTATGTATTTTCTGTTCTGGAACTACTTCATCAATAGATTTTTTTAAGTTTAATATCATCTGATCAGTTTTTTTGTTATATTCCATTTGATTTATTTTATTCCAATTAACAGTCTCTAAGGTCTGAATGAAATTTTCTTTATTGTATTTTTTATAATTTTTAAATGATATTACTTGTGTTTCTTTACTGGACTTGTATTTTTCTCTGTCATTTAGTATAATTTGAATGATGCTATGGTCGCTAATTTTAGGGCTATCTAGTACATTAATGTTTAAGTTGAATTTATTTGACATTACCAGATCAATCGCTGTTTTTGACGTATTAGTAATTCGTGTAAAATCTTTGACTAATTGTTTCATCCCTGCAGCTTGAATAATAGATTTCAGTTTTTTTGTGTATATGTCTGCATTCGCTTTGACATTTATATTAAAATCTCCAGCTACAATGTTAAAATTTTCATCTTGTAAATTTTCCATGCACCATCTTTGAAAATATGTTAAAAATTCACTCTTACTTGTGTTTGGCGATCTATAAACAACAGTGTATACACCTTTCTTATTTCCTGGTTTAATGGTGATGGCTAAGATCCAACACTGTTTTTCAAATTGGTGATTTGATATTACTTCATATGGAACTTTCTTACTCAAGAGAATCATCACTCCACCCGTATGTCGACTATGTGAGTCGCAGCGGATGGTATTATAATTTTCAAATTTAATTTCACTATCTTGGATATCTTCAGTCACATGTGTTTCACTCATCATAAGCATAAAAGGTTTCTTTTCCTCTAAAAGTATTTTGACCTCTTCGTAATGTGCTATGATGCTTTGTATATTCAGGTATATAATTTCATCTTTATCGTAATATTTTTTTATAAAAAAGAGATTCTGCTCATTTTTGCTTCTAGTTTTCTTTTATAAATTTGGCAGTCCTTACTCATGGCTGAGTGACTGCTATTTAGTTTCAGTCCTAATCTTTTACTTGTCATTATACAATTGATGCACTGGAGATCTTCATCGGTGCACTCTTTTACATCGTGATGTTTTGCGCATTTTTGACAAGATTGTAGGTTTCTGCAATCTATAGCCTTGTGATTAAACCCATTACATTTAAAACATCTCATGACATTAATATTATCGAAAACTCTACATCTGTCCCAACCAATATTTATTTTTCCTTCCTTTAACATCCTCTCGAATGTCTTTCCGTCAACGTCAGCAAATATGGTGTAACTGATTTGATTTTTAAGATTTTTCGTTTCTTTTATAAACGTTACTTTCAATTTTGAGTTTGGTTCAAAAATAAACTCATTTTGACTTTTCATTTTCTTTTCTACTTCTTCAAATGAGTATTTTTCAGTTAAGCCAATAATTTTGACCGAAGGTTTTATTTCTTGTGGGATTTTTATATCGTATTTGTCTCCCATCAATCCAGTCACTTCATCATGAATTTTTTTTATATTGCTGGTATTTTTGAATTCTACTATTACCCCCCCATCTTTTAAATTTCTCATTCCTGTTACTCCAAAGTTTACTGGGTCAATATTTCCTTTAATTTCATTTTTTGTTTCAATATTTTCTTGATTTTTCTTTTTTGGTTTTATGATTACAATTGGCTCGTGTTTTTTTACCTTCTCCGCATATGTTTCAGGCATTATTATTTTTTTTGATTTCTTCATTTTTAGTGTTCATGTTATTGAAAAGCGATTTATTTTCCTGCATTATTTTTTTCATCTCATTAAAATTTTGGGTAATTATTTTTGTGAGCGGCCGGAGAATTTTCAATTCGCCCTTCATTTCATTATTTTCTGCCACTAAATGAGCTATAATGTCAAATAAATTATCCATTCCATCATTTATTTTTTCTTTTTGGCCCATGGATATTTTTCCTTTACTTTCTGAGAGTGTTGTCTTCACGGAATTAATTATGATTCGTGAGTTAGTAAGGGCATTACTCACTTGGTTTGTCTCTATCAATATAGACTTTTCTTCTTCATCATCTCTATTGTTTTCCGAATCAGACGATAAGTTATCGTCCTCTTGTTCAGTTGGGGATCTTGGGGTTATAAAAGATTTCGTAAACGGGTCTGGATTTTTTACTCTGGGTGTTTTATTTCCTTTATCCATTTTTTAGAGAATAAATAATTTATGTTTTATACACCTATTGCCATCTATTAAAGAATATCGGAAAGTAATATTTTTAAATTGGTGTATTTACCGCCATCTATTGTCAACTAGAGTAAAGTATTAATTTATTTTTGATATATTTATATATCTACTGCCATCTATTGATGAGTAGGCAAATGTATCATAATACGTCGGTAGTGTTTATATCACAGTGATTTGGCTTTTTTCAATTTGTTTTTCTTATTTAAAAAAAAACACTCACATACACAGCATTTACTCCAGCTTTACTGCAACACTGTGATGCCACTGTTACAATCGGTTTGTATATTATAAGTAAACTTTTTTCACAGATTTTAACTATTATGTGTTATTATCGATTCTCTTTACTGAAAATAAAAATATTTATAGACGTACCCTGAGTATTTCATTTTTCTAATGTAAGCAGAAACACGTTTTCTGCTTCAAAGCATTTTTGTTTTTTTAAATAATTTATTAAAATAATGAATAAATGAAGAAGATCTAGTGTAATTATATTGTCTATGGAAGACAAATAAGTCTATTTTAGCCATTTCGGTTCATCCGTGATTAAGTTGATGACAAAATTTGTCTCTAGAAAAGGCCCGAAGACATCGATCTATTCTTGGTTTATTCATGGTTCAATGAATTGAAACTTTGCTTCTCGTAAACTCCTGCAACTTCTTGTTTAAATTTAAGCAATGCATTTCTTATAGCCTTTCAGCCAGCATCTAAATTCATCTCATCATTATTGCAAGTTTATCTGAATTTATATGCAATTCATCAGTATAGCCACCAAAAAACATTGTGCGGCAACCCTTTATATGGAAGATGAAGTCAACGTTGGAGCTCGATTTACGCCCGACTCCAGACCTCCAGAGACCAACAAGGTAACAAATGGTAACAAGGTACAACAGTAACAAATGATTGGAGATTAGCAAAAAAATAATATAGTCGAATTATAAAAAAGAGTGCGAAACGGACAATTTTATTTATTATGTGCATCTATATAAAAAGGTTTACATATTTTTTGTCCTTGCCTGTCTCGATAGAAAATCCTGTGTCGATACAGACTGGTTTACAAATATTTTATAATTGTTAATTAAAGCAAAAATATTTGACAAAATCTTCAGGTTGGTATCTAGTGGTAATAATAATGAGATAGAGGATTATATTTGGGTGAGGTGACTAATTATTGCACGACCTTTTTCGATGATCCACTGTTTGATCAGGATTTTGTATTTACTAATATCATTCGATTATCAGATACTTTATTGTATATTTATTGTTTATTGTTTTAGGTGTTTGTATGGGTTCTTTGGTTTTGTGTCGCGTGTTTACAATATTTTGGGTATTTTTATAAAATGTATGTGTTTTATTTTTAAACAGATTAGTTAAGATAGTTTTTGTGTAAATTTGTCGAACATCTAATATATGAAATTTTTTGAATATATCTACAGTACTTGTTATTATGTATTATTACAATGTATGAATGTGGACTCTAGACAAAGCAAGACGTGCATACTAACAGTAATATGGCCTACCAACCTTTCTGCCTACCCCTACAGGAATTTACATTGCTCGTAAGTCATTGAATGGCCAATAAAAATAAAGCCGAATTTCAACCAACTTTTATTTATGAATCCCGTACAATCTGCCGATTTTTTTTCTTTTTGATAATAATACTTTGCGAATTTCAAATTTCCCCACTTTATGATTTATCTTATTCTCATGTGAGATTTATTAAACTTCCCAGTACATTTCTGAAGGGAAGCCTTTTTAATATTTATGCGTTTTTTGTCGAGAAAGACAATTTTATCGCCTTCCCGCCCGAGATGTCTCTGCTTCAGATGTAATCCCAATTTCTCGCCCATAAATTTTGTTGTTCCAGAAACATAACAATAAAATGATGCTTTATTGAGTGGAGTCGTAAATTTCACTGATGTTATGCACTGTTACAAATAATGTAATTTGATTTGAGACAAAAATGAAAATCTTACATGTCAGACATGGAGATTTTCATGTTAACATTAATATTTGTATCATCGAAGAAGAAGATAATACTAATAAATCTAAACTAAAAGTTATTATAAAAGACATTTTTGTAAAACATTTACATTAAATAAAATAAAAAAAATTATTTTGTGAATTTGAGAATTTTGAAGAAAAAAAAATATTATTCAATAAGACTTTTAGAAAAAGGTCAAAAGGTTTCCCGTGTAAATAAAATCGGATCGGTTTATCCGAGACACTATCTAGGTTACAAACCAGTTCTTTGAACATATTTTATCATTTAAAGAGGTACCAGCAAAAATATGGGAAAAAGTGTCGAAGATAATATTGTTAATTCTGAATTTTAAATAGGAGATTTACAAAATGACTTAAAAATCAGAGGTCCTAGTGGCCGAATTGACACCCTGGGTTCGAAGCTCAGTTGCGACTGTTAGCTTTTTATTTTTCTGTGTCTTGTTCTTTTTCATAATCGGTTTAGTTTTATCATCATCTAATAACCTTTGAAGAATATTCTCATCAATGTAATACATCGTCTTCAATGATACATTACATTGATAGGAATATCCTTCAAAAGTTATTATAAAGGAGAGTTATTCTAAAAGAAGCAGTTGAACGCATCCACTATTTCTGAGAAAGTATTGCCAACTGCATGCATCTAGTACACGTATGGTCATGTTCCTAACAAGGCAATAAGATACTCTTAACAGTACCATTATTTTGTTGGGAGATACTCTTAACAGTAGGTACCATTATGTACCAGGTAGACCACTATTCATAATCTCAAGTTGTTTTGAATGCCTATAGTTATGTTTAATGACCAGTGAATAGCAAGGAACTTTTAAAAATTCCTCTTGTTTTCTGCTTTCCCTATCCACCCTACTTCAAAATCACACTTCACAACGTTTCTTAAACGTGGATGCCATAAGCCATAGTCCCACTTACAAAAGGAAAATAAAATTTCATGTGAAAATGCATACAAAATGAGTAATTTATTTCTTCGGGCTTGCATATTTATTACCCAAACTGAATTCAATTAAGTCGGAAAATATAAAAGCAATATTTCATTTTTATCTTACGAAAATTCGGAACGATTTATTACGCATTTCTAAAGCGTAACTTTGGAAAAGACGAGCCGATGAAAAGAAAAGTTGTGTAAGGGAAATTTTGTGTGCTAAATTGTGTATTCATCAAGCCAGTGGACATCGAGGTACAATTCCTTGGAGGCACCTGCAAACCATTTACTTTGCTTACACAAAATATAAAATAATGCATAATGTGGTCTTAGCCATTTTTTTCTATTTTAAGAAAACAAATAATAAAATTTTATAACAATAAATTAACTGGAAATAGTTGCAATGTATTCGCACAATAAACAGCAGCGCTAGGAAACAAGTTGAGACTGTGTTACAACGACAACTACTGCATCGTCCAAGGTTCTTCAGTTCCTCTACAGTGTTCACTGACGAGGGTGTACTATTTCCCCGCCTGACTTTACCACCTCCTTCTTGGACTATCTTTGATGTTTTTACGTGATAACGTCTTATGAATCGATGAACGCCGGGAGCACTCACGAAAAAGTATGACTCATTGTCACGTTGTCACGTTCCGCCTGAGCCGAGCGTGCAAGCGAGATTGCGGAACAAGCGATAGAGAGGCACGATCGGCCTAAGCGTTCAGTTTAAGCGTTCGGCTCGTGACTTTATCACGTAAAATTATCGTCCGTAAACCGACTTTACGGACCACCAAATTTTTTAATGTTGTCATATTTATTTTTTTGTGTTTTTGTTGTTGTTGTTGTTGTTGTTGTTGTTGTTGTTGTTGTTGCTGCTGCTGCTGTTGTTGTTGTCGTTGTCATTGATCGTTTTTCCCTTTTTATTTTTCTCTTTTTTATTTTGTTCTCAATTATGTGAGCTTAATCCAGTTATAAAAACTCAGTTTATTCACTAATAGGTACATAAAATTCTAAAACCCACTCAGTCAAAGGATTTATATATTTATATAATATTTATTTATTTATTTGTAAGAGACAAACAGCTTGTAGGTACATAAAAATATAGAGATACATAATATACAAGTTAGATACACATAAAGTCGAGCCAAAATAGCTATAAAATTCAAGCCAAAAAGGCTTGACTTAAAAGCTTACTCATATGATACAAACAAATACAAGAGGCTTAAAAAGAGACAGACACTTATGATATATAATATAACTAGCTTTTCCCCGCGGCTTCGCTCGCATGGTATTACGGGAAATTACTGTAGCGCTTGCACTTACCAATTATCTCCCCCCCACCCCACCCCCATCCCCTCGCGCATTCCATATATTCATTACCTTACATTCAGTTTTAAAACATCTCGCCTACCACCTAAATTTCATAATGCTATAGCTCAAAGAAAAAAAGAATTACTTATCCAATTTTGTTCATTCGTTCGGAATTTATGCGCTTACAAACATTTCGGATGTTTATTTTTATTTAAATATTTGGAAGTTCGTTAATATAATAAAAAAATACTCTATTTATCATTCAGTCTTTATAATCGTTACGAATTATATTTTTAATATAGGAACTCAAATCTGACTTTTATTCAAAGCTTGTCCAAAAAAAAAACGAATTCTAATATTTGAATTTTCTGCAGTAGTAGCTGACTGAGTGCCTACCAGCATAGAGCCCAAAAATATATCAACATTGTTTCGAAAAACGTATAACAAATATAATATAGTAATATTTATAATTTCAAAACGCCAGAGCTTACCATCATATACAACCTGTAGTCTGCGCATATAATTTAGCTTTATATTGGTGAAAGAATTATTAAAGTCTTTATATTGTGTTATGCGTGAAAAGGTCATAAACAAACTCGAGCAGTTTCGCATTTATAATATTATATTATATATATTATATTATTATATTTTATTATATTATATTATATTATAGTAGAAAGAATTATTAAAGTCTTTATATTGTGTTATGCGTGAAAAGGTCATAAACAAACTCGAGCAGTTTCGCATTTATAATATTAGTATGGATTAGCTCAACATATTTTTAAACAATAGCAAAATCTTTTTGGCTGGAATATTTAGATCCACGTTACTATTTCAAGCTTTTTTTTTCTTTTTAAATAAAACAACTTCAAAGAAATAAAATGTCTATTGGAATAAGGGTGCAAACAAAAATATGAGAGACACGTGGTAATAAATGTTGTAAGTTTATATTTTCTTACTTACAGATAGCGAGCGAAAAGATGGATCAATAGTGGGTCAAACTAAATTTAATAAACTTTTTTAATATCACACCACAAATCGCTTCATGGGAATATAAGAAATTATTAACGTTTTACTTTTAATAATAAAAAAATATTTTATTTAATGTTATGAAGTAACAGGAAAGAGTTTTTTTTAAATTATGTATTAGTGAGTTTCATTTCTTAAAAATCTAATAAAAATGTATAATACCAGTAATTTCTCCTTCCATCCTTCTAACATCTGCAAAAGTACTTTTCGTCGAGTTAATTAATCATAGCTTCCCGTCGTTTCAGATTATCTCTTCCCGGATACACTATTTGGTCCAGATAGGGAGATGACTAAATGACTAATGGCGGGTGGTGATGGTGGCCGAATCCATCCCCTGCGTTTGCCAGTCTTTAACACACATGAAGTTATCTTGACGTGGCTTCTAAAGGAATTCAACCACCCTTTCCTGAATGCATCAAGACACATGGAAAGGTGATATTCTTACACCTACCCTGTAATATCTTTCTTATGTACTGATACGTTGAAACGTATTTTCTTAAGGTTTCTTAACGCATTATAACTTCCAAGTCTTTTAGAACCTCTTTAGTTGTAGAAAGTTTAATTTAATATTGAATATAAGTTTTTACCTGGCTTCAGCCGAGTCTCAAAATTTTTTCATAAAATATGGGACAAATAAATTAGCGGCAAGTACTTCAAATAGAAATTCCAGATTCCTAGAGACATTTTTTATTACGTCAATCAATGAAGAGTTTTTTTGGGATTTATACAGATTTTTATATTAATTGTTAAAATTGAAGAAATGACTGAAATCACATCCTTACCTACAAACATCGATATACAGCAATAGTAGATTCGCCCTCTCATACCTAATTAATTTAAAAATAACACTACATAAGAGCAATTGCATGACACAATTCTTCATCTTGATGTTAACCTACAAATTTCTTACAACATACGCGAAACCAGCGGAGGTCGTTTATTTTGTAAGATTTTTTTCCATTGTTAGTTTAACCCAGAGGTTCCCCAACTTTTTTTCTTGTAGACCACTTTCAAAATTTTACTGGTCACGGTGGACCCCCTGCTGTACCCTCTTTCTACCATATTCCCAAAACTCGACACGCGTTGTACTTTCAAACGGGGGCAAAATGGACCAGTATTCGAGATTATATTTTTTTTTACGACGAAGGGGGCATAATGTGATGTGGGCCGGGGGGGAGTATGTTCCCATCCCAGCACAGAACACCCAAACCCCATTACGCCCCCCCCCCCCTTGCCTAACTGGGCGTTTTAAGATCTCATGCATAACCGGTACAATAACGTGCGCTGTACAATAACGCCAGTCGCTCTGTCATGGAGGGGGCGTAATGGGATATGATACGGGGGTGGGATAGGATATGGGTATGGGGAACGGGATGGGTCTTAATCAAAACCTGTTCGTGGAACCCCACTTACAACCCCATTTATTTATCGCGCCTACGTGGACCCCCGTCGGGTCTCCCGTGGACCCCTAAGGGTCCACCTGGACCACTTTGAGAATCACTGGTTTAACCTATACGCTGCCTCGACGCTATTTATAAGGAAATATATTTTTATTTATATTCATGTAGCTGATTAAGTTGATCCTTGATCTCAAAGGGGGTGGTATCGCCTACTTAAGGAACGCCAAAGATAAAGGGGAGAGCGCACACACGCATAGGGGTGCCAGAGAGCGAGAGAAGCTGTGTAAAAAGCTGACCGCTTGTTTTGTGAACAACTAGCGCGGATACGCCAAATATCTGGGGGTTTTGTAATTGCAAGATTTGTGAAATATCTCACTCAAAACAAATATTGTCAATTTACTTTATTACATGATTATATTTTATTGCTGACGAAACAAGGAGCTTCCAACCCTATTGTTACCCTCGTAAACCAAATTCCCGTATCTGACATTTTTTCTATCATCAAAGAATGTTTGGTCCCACAATGTTTGGACAGAGTTTTAAAATGTTTTCACAGAATTTTGGCATATTGCTAGACAATCCAAGGAAGCCTGCTACGCCTGAATACAAAGGACTTTCCCATCAAAACCGTGGTTTCAACAATTCCACCCATTTTTTCCAAAAAAGAGGTATTTCTTTGAAGGATGAAAATCGGACATTTTTCCGTTACTCCTCACCTTTTTTAAATTCACGTCCTTGACTCCCTAGATTGTACATTCTGTGATCTAGAAGTGGTAACTTTCGATCACATAATTTTTGGTTGTTCTTTTCTAAACAAATATCCTCTCTTCTATCAAGCATTATCTAAAATTGTCTCCCCTCCATTCAACATTTTATCTCTTCTAAGACTGAACTCGGCTCCAATCTTCCATATAATTTTGAAAATTTTCCATTTAATTAAAATTAATCTATAAATTAACCTTTCCCTTCTCCATAATTTTAAATGGTGGCCTCGGGAAAAAAACTAAAGATTTTTTTTTTTAATATGAAATACCGCACAAGAGTCCAAACTGCTCCCGTCTGGAGCCAGTGAGACTATGGCATCCCCAATTGGGGTATGTTGTGAGGCTGAAGGTAATGGGGAGAGGAAGGAGATAGGGGAGAGGAAGGTGGGGAAGTACCTATCCAATAAATGATAATTAGATATCCAATAAATGTAATAATACCAATAATAGTAAGAAGGGGGCAAAACAGGATCTGTTAATCATGCAATACACTATAACACTGTTTTATAATACAATGTCCTCCGAGTGCAAAGTCGAATCTTTTCCGTGCATGAACTTTCTAATATAAATATGTTTATCTGAATTGACCAGGTAAATTTCTCTAAACATTAAAAAAAAACAAATAAAAATTTCATGCTCATTTTATTCAAGAAGGGCTAACCAAACACTGCCTTAAATAGTTAAAGTTGTTTAGATTTTATTTAAAAAAAATATATCTGAAGACCCACTAGGTAATTTGTTTGCGGATATTTCAGGTTAACTGGCCTAAAGTAGTTAAAAATATTTTCAATTATCTTCTGATGAACTGAGCATTCCGTGTATCGTTTCACTGTAGATAGGAGCGTTTTAAACGATTTATGGCCAAAAAAAAAAAGTTTAAATGCACACAGGTTAACAATTTTCAAAATGTTTTTTTAGCCAGTTATAAAAGAAACCTTTGAATATTTAAAAGTTTTTGTCTGGTCTTTTTCTGCTTAGTTTACACTCCTTTTGAAAGTAAAATTCTTTTCAACACTGTCGCAATATTCAATACAAATTTGTACTAATTAATTTTAGTTAGGGTCTAGTCAAATTTTAATAAGGCACGGGTTAACCCGTGTACACAAGGCGGGCTGAAGGGGTGGGAGCCAAGGGCGGGAGTAAAGCTGAATAAATAAGGAGCGACACCTGCCGTAGATATCCCGCACATTTGGCTTTACGAATTTAGGATCTCTACGCGTAATCGAAAGTATGTGCTGGCATTTGCATACTTTTGGGATTATTTAAACACTTCTTGAGGGTAAAGAAACAAATTTGGCGTTTTTGAGGCTATTCTATTTTCAAAATATTTATAATACGAAATTGATTAATTACTTCATAAAAAACATTTTACATGATGTTATATTACACGCTCCATTGTACCTTCAAATTTGCCGCTATTAAACCTAGTACGTGGAGAAAGGGGTGAAAAAGGATGGGATTGGAAATGGTAAATATGGTATTTAGATCAAGCTACGAAAAGAAAAAGCATAAAGCAATTCCACGCATCGTTTTGATTCTGACTGATGGTCAGTAGCGGAGTTGGTTTCACGTCTGCGTCTACCCTGTGATGGTGAGTTTAATAATTCCTCAGCTGGCTAAGTTCTCATCACGATTCAAACAATACTTTTCACAATTTCCACAGATTTTCAAATTATTGTCAGGTTTTAAGTAACAAGGGAATTTTCTTTCTTTAAAAACTCGTTCTTTAAAAAAAATATGGACTTAAACCAGACGATATTGAGCAAACCGCAAAATAAGTACAAAATAAGTTAAAATAAAAAAAGAAATGTCAACCAGCAAAATCGTGCAATAATAAGAACCTACTTAATAATCGGGGGTTAAAGCATAAAGGTGTAAAGCACCACTGAACAAACAGGGGCGCTCTTATGAGGTGTCATATAAAAATAAAAAGGTACTTACGAAAATATCAGCTTCAAGACATCGTGTGAGAGGAAGCTATCCTTTGGAGCGAGGTACTGCTGGGCTTCGCAGATTGCTCGAAGGATGCAAGGCTGCCCCTTTACTCCGTAACTGAAAACAACGGATTCAATTGTTGAAAATTTTTGTTTTCATATCTGTAACCATCAAATATTATTTTCTATGACAGTCAAAAGCCAGGGAACTTTCAGGAACATCTGTGGATTATCGTTCAACCTTCGACTTCTCATGCGATGACCATTATTATTCAAGCTAGATTTAGATTTGAGCCAAAACTTTTGCGTTTGTTTAAAGACCCGGTGTTTTGGATGAATAAAAATTTGGATGATCTGAAAAACTCATTGTTAACAAAACTTATCAATTTTTGCATTACACACTGATAATTTATTGCAAGATAACTGATGCCCTCTCGTTTCAAAGGTTGTCTCTCATCAGAATATTCATCATTCTGGATCTACAATTCATGACGCGGAAAATTATTTGTCATTTTTTACAGCAAGTGTGTTGTTTTCTGAAATTATTTATTAATGCCTTTTTATGGTTTTTGCATGTGCATACTTTACTTTTACGAAACCTAACCTCTCCCACGGGCGGTAAACTGTGGGCAACTAACTTTCTCAATGGTGAATTGTGGTCGGTGAATTGCTGTGGTATTTACTGGACATCGTCTTATGTAACTGCTCTTGTACTGGCGACATCCTATGTTAAATGGCCAGAAACGATAAGTTATGATATTCAAACATTCTTGTTAAGTAAATTTAGTTTAGCAACTTACTATTTGAGGACCTCCTCGAACTGTCCCCAGGCTTCTCTCCTCTGCCTGTGATGCAGCAAGTGCTTGATGGGTCCAGCAACCTTCATCTTCTCAAGCTCGACAAAGCTGGGCGTCTTGAAGAACACGTCAATCTCTAAGGATATGTTCCAGCCCAGGGGAATGCCGAGCAGAAGGGCCTTTACCAGGGATAAGGTGATCTAAGGGTCAATTAAAATAAAATATCTGCTTTTAGCTATTCAGTTGATGTCGCATACTTTAGATAGACTAAGTGCCTTAGGAACAACAAGGTTTGTTGACATTTTGGGTTTTGATTTTTTTGCATCGTTCTTTTTTTCTCTTCAAACCCCTTTCTAAAATTTGTCCAAGTTCTATACAACTGCAGATAATTAAGCGACAAAGATATATTTTAAATACGATGAATATTTATATATCGACAAGATTTCATTTGTAACTTACGAGCAGTTTAGTTATATTTAAAAATATGTAATTTTAAGAACGACAAGGTTTCGGTTGCAAATTTCACAGACAACTAAGTTAAATCTTCCAATTTGGGAGGTGTGTACCGCCGCCCCGGGAACCTTTATTGGATAACCAACACCTCTGCCATAGATCAACCCAAGTGGTTCGCTACAATTGGTGATTTAGCAGGGGTGCCCGGGTTCATGGGGTGAGGTTTGTCTAGGTCTTGGAGGCGGATGACCAGGACATACTAAACCCCAGATTCCTACCCACCCCTTAAACCCTTTTCCTTTTCAGAACTCTCCTCTCCTCATTTTACTTTAAAAAAACCATCCATACAGCATCCCCAAAGATGACAAAGATGCCCTGAGGGAAATTAATTTCCCTCAGGGCCTCCTGTGTGGAGCTCAAAATAAAATATTTTGGAGCAACAAGGTATCATTTGTATCAAAGTATTATTGAACAAGATTTCGAGAGTAATAAAAAACGAACTTATTTTTTTTGTCATTTAAATTGGTACTTGAATGAAACAAAAAAATATAGGTATATTATTTAAATTAAAAAACGGAAATAATTGTTATCCGTTAATATATAAAAGAGAGGGAGAGAGCACCAACTTTGGTGAGGGATAGAAAAGAGAGCGGAAGAAGAAGTAAAAGTAGGACGAGTGAAGGGAAGCAGAAATGAAACAAGTTTGAAAAATTGGGATGCTCGACTGATTCGATTGTTTGTGTAGCAAATTGATTTTATTATTTCTACGGCTTCTTAATTATTTAGTCGCAAATCTTGCTTATTTTTTTTTTTACATGAGCTCCACACAGGAGGCCCTGAGAAAAATAATTTCCCTCAGGGCCCATGTCATCTTTGGGGATGCTGTGTGGAGGGTTTTTTTGAGGAAAGGAAGGGGAGGGAGAGTTCTGGGAAGGAAAAAGGTTTAAGGGGTGGGTAGGAATCTGGGGTTCAGTATGTCCTGGTCATCTGCCTAGACAAACCTCCCCCTATGAACCCGGGCACCCCTGCTAAATCACCAAACGTGGCGAACCACTTGGGGTAACCTATGGCAGAGGTGTTGGTTATCCAATAAAGGTTCCCGGGGCAGTGGTACCCATTCCCGCCTCCCAAATTGAAAATTCCTACGGATAACATATAATACTCATATACTAAAAGATTTGTGGAAGGAATGATCTCTATCAAAATGTAAAAAAAAATTTGAATAATCAAATCTCGTATTTGGTTGATAACTCGTGTAATAACATTTTTCGTAGTTTTTCCTTGATTAATTTCAGGTCAATCATCACAATTAAGCGTACAGGTACCTGCATGACTTAATAGTCCGGTCAAAATAGACAAGGTTACAATAATTCGCATAGAGCGGAAAATATGTACGAATGTTAGGAACACCATTATAAATGAAATGTGAAAAGTCCTCTTAGATCTACTGTCTGCAAAAAAATTTGTTCGCAAATATGGGTTTTTTGCATTTTTCAGCCAAACGGTAAGTTTTATCATAAAATAAGTTAACAAAAATTGTAGCTCGCAAAAATTATCTATAAATATTGTTCAAGGACTTTTTTTTAAGAATCACCACTTTGAGATATAGCGATTCAAAAAGTTAAAAAGTTGTGTTTTTCGTAAGGTTCTTCGTGAATTTTGTTGATATGGTCATAACCGTTTTTTTGCAACAGATTTAAGTATCGAGAATTCTTCAATAAAAAATAATGTTAAATAGAGGAATGCTGACAGGTCTGCGGATCATCGAATGAAAGCCTTAAAATTTATAGGAAATTGAGAGGTTTAAACAAATATAATTAATGTAATCAGAAAAAAATATTTTTATCCAAACCAAAACTATATCCAACCACAAAGTGATCGGTTCATATGAAAGCTCAAATAAAGAAATGGTAATGTTTATGTTATGATAGGTATTTATATGTTTTATTATTGTTAACAAGAACATGCTGCAACTTATATAACTAATATTTAAAAAAAATAATTTATGGATGTAGTTACTCACGACAAAAAAACTTCCATTTGGAAAACTCAAAGCTCTTTTTTTCCTGGACAAAAGAGCTTCTGTATTCCTGGCATTTGAACATCTTTTCGACACGTCAATTATATTATTATTGTCTTTGAATTCTGCTTTTTTATTTTTAACAAATGTCACGTCACTACTAAATCTCTCACCACTAATAACAGTAACTACATAACTTAAAGCTAAAATCAGGTTCCAAACGCTGAAATTTAATAAATTCATTTTCGACAACTTTTTTGACATTAAAAACTGATTATAAATTATTACAGTGATGTAAATAGTTTTACATCAACTGTTGTCAAAAATTTGGCTTCACTTTTATCAATAAAAGTTATCAATTATTATTATTCATTGATCTATTTTCACTGTTTTTATCTTTGAACTTGCCTCACGGATAACTTAGTTGGAATGTCCCTCAGATGAAAAAGATGAATTGATTTTAAAGTTAACGGATTCCGAGAGGTCAACAATCTTTTTGGTGGTAAAAACGTTGTCACGCTTTTCCATTATGACATTTTAGCTCTGTTGGGATAACAGGAAATACATAATAAACGATGATATAACTTGTAGGTTTCTTTGAATTCAATAAAGTGATATGTCAACACAGACAGGTGGGTCATAATTGGATAACTCGTGGAGACTTGTTTGACCCGGTCGTAAGTTCCTTTATTTTCAGAGATCTCGAAATAAAAGTGTGTATTAATTTGAGCTTGATTAAAACCAATCAAAAAAATTATTCCACTTTTTTTATTTTAACTGGCTGCACCGGTTTTAGACAATCTCCAGACTGACACATTTTTGTTAAAACTATGGTATTTATACTTCGTTTGTTAGTGATTATTATTATTTACCAATTATTTACCAGTAATTATTTACCAGTATTATTATTTACTAATTTACGATGACTTGTTACAATTTTGATTTGTTTACTTTTACGCTTGGGAATAACAAACATTATGTTTTATTGCGGTTTTTCCATGTAATGTGAAAAGTGGACCAATTTTAGAAAATTTGGTTATAATTGTAGATTCTCACTACAATGTGATTGCATCAAGAATTGACAGTTTGAAAATGGTATTGAGCGCCGAAATAGGTGGAAAAGGTCAAAAGGCCTCCCTCAACCAGTTTCTCTCCGTCACTTAGCAGGTGGGCAGGCGCATCCGCCATTAAGACCTGGACAAACCTCACCCTTGTTTAGTCATCAAACGTAGCGAACCACTTGGGGTGACCTATGGCAGAGGTGTTGGTTATCCAATAAATGGTTCCCGGGTCGGCGGTACCAATACCCGCCACCCAAATTTAAATGTCACACATCTTCCTCGGGCGTTCCCGGCTGCTTCTACTATTCACATTAGCGTTATATATTTACCTTATCTTATCCTTATTTTATCCTTACTCTCCTTTCCTCGTTCATTCGCTCTACACGCTCAAACCATCTGAGCGTTCATTTCGTAATCTTACTCATTACGCTTACATTCTCCTTGCATTCTTCGCGGTTCTCCACGTTTCTCCCAAGATCGTACATGGTTTTACTACACTCACGCCTCGGCGATCTCAATTTTACAGCATTCAGTCTACTTTCCTTCTTCTTCCTTCCTCTGCAAGTTCCATGCCTCACTGCCATACATCAGGGTAAGTACCAGCACTATATTATGGACGGCTAGTTTCGCTTCTTTGGACATTTTTTTGCTGGCGCCAATTGAGTTCTATCCTCCGTTAGTGGAGTTACCTACATTTACCCTTGCTTCAATATCTCTGTCAGCCTTCCCATCTCCCATAAGCATACTTTCCAAATAAACAAACTCATCTACCCGCTCTAAGTATTCATCATTCACAACTACGTTGCACATTGTTTTCGTACTCATATCTTTCAAACACCGCGATTTTTGACTTACATACATAACTCATTCTTCATACATACTTCGTTCATCCTTGTTGGAAATCAGCAAAGCATCATTGGCATTCAATAGGCAACATGCTTTCAGAATACTCAATTTCTCGCCCAATCCCATCTCTTTCAATTCTTGCATATAATCCTCCACATTGATAAAAAAAGTGCTTCGTAATCCCCTCACTTTTGTCTACTTTAGTTTTTTTAAGTTACACTTCTACCGCGTGTGAATTGCACACACTGATTTTTTTTTTTAGTAAGGCTGATAGTGTTCAAGGGAAGTATATTATATTTCGGTAGAAATACGAAAAGCGATGTCTCAACACAACCCCTACAAATAAACGTGTTTGAAATTTTACACAACTGATAACCATTAATGCATGATGAATGATAAACAATCATTAATACATAATAAATGGTTGTTTATAAGTTTTGTAAATTTTAATACACGTTTATTAGTAAGGCTCTTATATTATTGATTTTCTGAGTGTCCTTTGTATGCAAATCCATCAACTCGCGTAGTTATCGAAATTTATTTCGTGTGCATTAGCAATGGCGGCCGGTCCACTACGGCCAAATTAATTTTTAATGGTGCAGACTTGACCCAATTCCACAACAGTATCACCAGCGGAATCTGTTATTTATTAATGTGCTCTCGTTTGTCTGGGAAGTCTAGGTCGACAAAATTACCACTCATTGCACTTAGTTGGGTAATTAACGCTGATAATATATTTATAAAAACTGGCAATCTCGAAGCCTATCAATCGCAAACCATTTTTTTTAATGTTTAAAAGATGACTACGTTTTAGAAATGTTTTTCAGGTTACTTACTCAAAAACGAATGAAATTTTTAAATGCAATTGCTTGGGATGGGTTGTTATAAAAAAATTAAAAAAATTTATCAAAAATTTGAAGTTAACTTTCACGTTGTGTGTAATTTCTATTCAAGTTCTTTTTTTATACGATTATAGGTCAGTTGCTTTATAAAACTTAAATAATCACATAAGTTGAATAGAACGTGAAAATTAACTTCAAATATTTGATGAATTGTTAAAAAAATTTTAAACAATCCATCTTTAGTTACTACTCAGTTTTACTCGATTATGACATTATATTTTTATCTTTTACCTTATTTTCAGTTGGAAAAATGAAAAAAAATATATTGTTACCTTTTTTAATTATTTATTATTTTATTTCAGCCAAAAATTTTGCGATTTCCACAGCTTATGATTGAAATAACAAGCTGATATTGGTGATTCAAATTAATAAAACACACAAATTTTCATCACTTTTATTGTTTAAAAAACCAACACATTTTGTAAGCAAGTTATTTCACCACATTATGCTTTCTTCACTAGGGTTGACTTTTGTGTTAGTGTTTAAATAATTTTGAATTAAAATGGTGCCTCATTATAAATTTGCTGTGGACCCAAATTTCATTTACATTTTTTACTCAAAATAATGCCAGGAATCACTGGTAAGTCAAGTACAACATCCTGAAGGTGTATTTTAAAATTAAACTTTTAAAGAAAAAAATAAATATTCAGTGCTTAAATTCTCAACAAAATATTTACATAAACACGGAAGTAAAATTTTATTCCAAAAACATATTTATTTATCTAGATTAAATACTTATTATTTAATAACGTTAATACATTTTTGCCCGTCAGCTAAGTATTTATTTTAAACACAAAACTAAGGGACGTGTACCGTCTAAATTTTGTTTATAAGGATTGCCCTGAAGCCTTAAATTTTTACCTAATTTGACCAAAAGCAAATATTGGTATCTGTTCTAATTGAGATAAAACAATATGGCTTTAGTTTGACAAGCCTCCGGCTATCCACTAAACAAAATTTAATAAAAATCTAAACTAAATAAATTATTTAGGGTTGGAGATTTTTTTTATTTTGGGTAGGGGAGTGATTTTAAAGAAAAGGAACATTCGGGATAGATTTCTGTGCAGTTCCGTGTGTTTTGCTGGGCCTCGTCATATCCTTGGTGGTGGTATTCTTCAAATTCTCTTCCAGGTGGTAACCTGGAAAGTTATTCAAAGCATTACAAATTTTGATCTGCAACATTTACGGGGGATTAACATGATTATATTTATAAAATTAGCATTGGGAAGTGGGTAAGTGTCAATTCGGTTAAAAGTGTTCACAGGATGCTCACAGGATGTTCACAGGATTTATGGTTTAGCTATCACTTACTATGTAGAGATGCTAAAAGTACCATGAAGATAATAATAATAATAAGCCTTTTTATTCTGGATTTCTGTTAGGTATGAATACAAGACATGTTCTTGTTTGTTATAATATATATCGAAGCTCAGTTTGCCTCTAGACATAGGCGTCTTCTAACATTTTCCACTGGGACCTGTCACGCGCTACTCTTCTCCAATGATGTCCAGCCGTGAGTTTTAGGTCGTCTTCCTATCTTTTTTGTTGACGTCCTCTATTTCTCTTGCCATCTCTGGGATACCAGTCAGTGACATTTTTGCACCATTTCTCTTGTAGACCGCGGATCATGTGACCTTTCCATCTCCACTTTTGTTGGTCTATTTGGGTAACTATAACAGCAACTTTACTAGCTTTTTACAGCTACACCTCACTCTGTCCTGTTTTCTTATTCCTGTCAAACTTCTCTCCATGGCTCTCTGGCAGCGTACCAACTTTTCTCCGTGGCGTTTGGTGAGTGTCCAAGTTTCACATCCATAGGTGATGACTAGAAGTAAACATGTATTGAAGACTTTCCTTTTTATTTGCATACTTAACTCCTTGGATTTCAATACTTTTTACAAAGATCGGTATTTCTTCCATCCATTTGCTGTTCTTCGCTCGATTTCTTTTTAGTGATTCTATGAAGATACCACTCAATAAATACAATTTTAATAACGAGATTTAAAAAAAACGAATATTGGTAAAAGATCTATATCTAAATAAAGAAAAGAAAAAATAAATTAAATTACAACATATCTAATAACACTACTATTATGACATGTTAGTTGTCAGTACATGGCTAATTTGCTTTTTAAAGTATTCGAGACTGTCTACATAGGTGTCTATAGAATCACATGCAATATCATAGTTCAAACAACACATTCATTCCGGTGGATTAAAGTAGGCAATATTGTTATTGCAAAATCATTCTAGATGGATTGTGTTATGTATTGACGGCCTCCGAGGTAGAAGGCAAGGCTGGATTCGGAAGTCGCAGGTTCAAATCTCGGCGTGCGCAAATAATTTTTATTTGATTGATTTGTGTTTTCACAATTTAATCATTAAAAATATTAAAAGGTGTGTTTGCGGCACTTTTTCAAATGGAAGATACTCTAAGTATCGCCCTGGTGAAAGACAAAATAGCCAGGTACTTCTCCGACCCCTTCTCCTCCTCACTTGTTATTATGCGATGGTTACGTGATGATTTGATATAATATTTGATAAATATTTTTTTCCTTGCAACACTGGTTATATCAGTACACTTCTTCTAAATAAGTCTTATTGATTATTAGAATACGCAGTAAAAAACGAACCATTCCAGGAACTCGATTGAAGTAAAAATAAAACGATAGAAGTTATGTCATATTGACTCCTAAGTCCCAGACAGATCAGTAAAAATGTTTCTGCTTTAGAAGGAATTTCGATTTTTTTATGTGAATACCTCACAAGAATCCCAGCTGTTCCCGTCTGGAGCCAGTGAGACTATGGCATCCCCGATTGGGTATGTTGTGGGGCTAAAGGTGGGGGGAGGAGAAGGGGATGGGGAATTGTTAAGTGGGGAAGTACCTGGCTATTCATATCTAGCACGGCTGAAGCTATTTCAAGCAACGTTTCAATTCTGAATGGTGGTCCTACACCAGGACGATACTGGAAGTGCCGCAAATATACTATATATTATTTTGAAATGAATTAATTGTGAAAACACACAAATAATTCACATAAAATTTATTTGCACACGCTGGGATTCCCGCGACCTTCGGATTGTGAGTCAAGAACTTTACCCCTTGACCACGGCGGCCGTCAAATTCGGAATTTAAAGTAAGATAAAATTGACCTCAGATGCGCTGACATTACAATTTTTTGTTTATCTATGCAGTGATTTATGACAAATATATCCGGATACATGGTTTGAACTTAGAGACCTCCTAAATTTTCTAACACCAACTTTGTTTACTTCCTAACAAATTTAACATATATTTAAAATGGTTCAATGCCAACTGAGAATAAAGGCAACTCAACAACTCCTTGAAAAGTCATTAAAAGCTATGAAAAAAAAAAAATTATAATAGCCAAACGTAACCTATTTAACCAGAGTGGAAGATACTCTCAAATCTATCGCCCTGGTGTAAGACCACCATTCAGAATTGAAACGTTGCTTGAAATGGCTTTAGCCGCGTTTGATGACCAGATCTGAATAGCCAGGTATCTCCCATTTTCCTCTTCCCCATCTCCTTCCCCTCCCCACTCCGTCAGCCTCACAACATACCCCAATTGGATGCCATAGTCTCACTAGCTCAAGACGGGAGCAGTTGGGACGGTATTCATATTAAAAAAAAAAAATTTAAAAAAATTATAAATATTTTTTTATCACTCTAAATGACTTATCTGATATGGTTCTGAGTTGGTTTTATTCCGAGTTGTCCTGTCACCATTTAAAATATCTGCAAAATTTCAAATTAAATTTAACAAAAAGCAGATTCTCATTCGTATATTGAAAATATTTGTAAATAAGTATCAAATTCAATTCAACAAAAAGCAGATTCGCCGAACAGAGCCCGTACCGCGGTAATTAAAACTAGACTTAAATTAGTTCCCATTAATTATTTAGGAACCCGTAAACGAATGTTCCAGCCCCAGGTAAACAAATTGCTTTGTTAACTCCTCCGTCCCTCGGCGTAGAGTTAACTGATTTTGGTGTAACATAGTATTCGCAAAACTAATTAAAACTTACGTGAAAATAACTCTCATTATTTCCTCCAAGAAGCTGCCTTGCTTCCCCAATCTGTCTTGTCCCATCTCGCAGAGTGTCTTGAGAACACACTCTCTGCCGCGATATCCCATGCTATACAAAATAACAACAAATATAAATAAGAATCAAATTAACGTACTTATAATACAATGTTTCTAGTACTTTAGTATCTTATTGCATCATGGAAGTAAGAATTCTCTCATTGTTTGTATTGCAAAGTAAGAACTACAGCTCTAATAATTATTAATTAATTAGGTAATCAGAATAGATAGTAATTGAGGCTTAACATTCATCAGAATTAAAGGTAAATTAACCAGTAAGTGTTGAAAACAATAATAATTATGATAAATTTAAATTATTTTTGGTTTGTGAATAAAAAATTGCTGTAAGCAGATACTAATTTTTATTCCTCGCCACATTATTTTAATACAAAAGATCTATTAATGTGACTTTTTTTTTCTTGCGATAAATTATTTTGCATAATATTGAATTTTCCATAATTTTCAGTTTTATCACCAAACTAGAGGTCTGTAATTTGGTGGTAGAATTTAAATATTTTTTTAATAAATTGTTTTAGTCAATTAATAAAGACAATATTATATCTGTCGAAAATTTTGAAACAGAAAAACCAGAAAAAGATACGGTCACGTCTGAGAATCGAACTCAACTTTGCTGGCGAGGTGCTCTATCACTAAGCTAATGGAACCCTATCTTATTCGGTCATATTTGACTATATTATAACTGGGTTCGATTCCATATCTTTTTGTCATTTTTATGTTTCAAATTTTCGATTGAGAGTCCTTAATATTGTCTTTATTAACCAAATATTACAAATCGAGTTCAGTTAAAATAAAATAAAATTACTAAAAAAATCGTTTGATAACGTTAAATTTAAATTAAAAATAATTTCATATAACCGTACAAAAACATAGATATCAATGTTTTATGATACTTTTTAAGTATGTAAGGTATAGGTTGAGAGATTCACAGTTGTACTCTAATCCGATTGATATCTGTAAAAAAATCTGTGCAAGCGAAGTATATATAAAACTTGGTGAACAAATAAGGCATGTAAAAGAAAGCAAATTAATTTTACAGAATAAAACTAGTCCAGATTTTACAAAAAATCTGGACTAGTTTTATAATTATGCAAATTTAACATTTTTAAAGACGCTATAACTCCTTATATAATACCGCATCACAGCCGAGGTGACGAGACAAACCTCATCATTTATTCCGCCAGATGAATTATTCGTGTTATGTATTCCAAAATAAATAGAGTTAACTCACCCAACAATGAGTCTCTCGATTTTTTCGTAGAGCCCCCGTCGACTCATCCTGTGAAACTCTACGGTTTCGGGATTCATATATTCGGGAGCTAAGTGTTTTCTATCGTTTTGTTCCTCATGCATGGCTTCTCGATCTACTGGCATCACTGAAGCCCGCTTTTTCTTCTTATTTGACTTCCCCCTTCTTCCCCCGGTGCTTCTCTTGGCAAACACGGGGTTGACTATCACCCTTCTCCCGGGGCCCTGAGATCTATTTTCGGAAATCTCATTCGAGTACTGTAATGGAATATCCTTTTGCTTGGTGTAATAGTCTTTGGCGAACGGTTGAATGGGTTCTCCTGTCAGCCTGTAAAATTTGAAAAATTATTTTTTATTAAATATATCTTTTTCCGTAATGCACCCCTTCTTTTAGAGAGTAAGATAAAAAATCGCGAATGGGGTGAGATTTGTCTGGGTCTTAGCGGCGGAAGCGTTTGCCCACCAGCTGCGTGGCGGGCCGGATTGAAAGAGACTGGTTGAGGGAGGTCTTTTGATCTATTAAACCAGGCTCTCTCGACCGGTGGTAGGAGGGATGGATTCAAACGTCCGTCACTCCTGGACCCACTGACCGTGCGATTCCTTTACACCCCTCACACCTTTTTTCTTCCCGGAATTTCCTCTCCTTCCTTTCCTTAAAAATATCCTCCATCTAGCATCCTTAAGATGACGTAAGGGAAAGTATTGTGGATGTCATGTTAACGAAATGCGGGTTCAACGCAGTTATTTACTCGTATATAGCATCTGCTGGTAATTCTTGCTTAAAATTTTATAAAAATCTTTCACATTTTTTCTTTGTTTTTTTTGTAATTCTGCTGACTGTTAGAAACGAAAAAAAATTAAAAATGTATTTACAGAAGTATCGTCGTCAATTTATTGTCTGATTAAAGCTATAGTTGCCTTCTTCCCATTCTGTATCCGAAACTGACAACACGGATTGAAAAATTATTAAGTTGAAGGAAATGCTTTTTTAGACTCATCGCAAATAGAACTTGAAACATTTGGACCATTATAAAATCCCTCCAGCCTCTAAATGTCTATGATAATATTTACTGGGGGCTCATCAAATTACCCTTAACTAGAAATTAACTCACTTATTAACAAGTATCCTGTCCCCCCAGCCACTCAGTTTGCTGGAGCCCTTGATGTCCTTGTAGATGAGATCCCCTTCGTCCTTCCTGTGCAGGGCCTCCGCGTGGTGCTCGAACGGGGAGTAGGGGTCCTGGGGGAGCTCCCAGGCCAGGGAGGCTGTGGCTCCCAAGTAGAACACATCGGCGATGGGGATGTTTGAAAGGTAGGTAAGACAGAACACTAGAAAAATCAATTGAGGGTCGAAACTTAAAAGTTGTAAACTAGTTGCATATGTGTATCGTATGGGTCTTATCAGTATATAGTTGACCAGTTTACAACGATTTCTATACGATATCAACGATATTTATCTTTCTTCTCTATTACCCACTTTATGTTATGACAGTTTATTTTTTTTAATACTTCTTTCAACTGACAGCATGGGGAGTTATCATAAAAATATGTATTTGTAAATATAAGTAAGTATGTTAGGCTTAAGTCTCTAGTTTAAGCTATAATTGTTGGTCATGTTGTAACAGAATTGTTTAAACACAACTTGTTTATTAATATGTTTAGTGTTAAGTCGCTAGTTGTAAGTCTTAATTGTAAACTACTGGTTATGAATTTTAGTTGTAAGCCATTAGTGATAAATCAAAATAATTGTTTTTATTTCTTCAAAATTCGCAAATTCACTTCGTGGCGTCATTATTAATTTAATGAAAACAAATAACTTTGTGTACACCACTACTTAATTAACAATATCAACATGTTTCAAAAACTATGTTTTCTTCGTCAGGATTATAAGTTAATAAAAAATAACAAAAGACAAACAAGTATAGACAAATTAGAACAAAGACAAAATATTAGAAAGGAGAGGTTATTAATTACTTAAAATATCATAAAAAACAATTATATTAAATAAAATATAAAAATTATTTTAGGATGGGTAAAAAATTACATAAACATACTAAAAAATCTTTTAAAACAAAATAGGAAGTCTAAATAACAAAATAAATTATTTTAAATATAAGTATTAATACGAAAATAAATTTAAAAGATGGCTATTTTTAAAAAAAGTTTGGTTATTTACATTTTGATATTGTTCATTAAAAAGTGGTGTACACAAAGTTATTTGTTTTCATTAAATTAATTGTTTTTAGTCTAAGGAACAGGGTTACATTTTTGTAAAGCGCCTTTGAGGTAATTTTCTCACGAAAACGGCTATACAGAGATGATCGTACATTTATAATTGAAAGAAGAGAGATCTTAAAAATACGATAAGTTCACGAATAATACTGATGAAGTAAATGTGCAGTATGAAGGCGGCACTCTTCGGCTGAAAAAGAAGAAGATGGAGAGATATGTAATTACGAATGTTGGACAGAGCGCGCTAATATTTTAAGTCATAAAATAGCAGCGAAAATTGCGAAAAAGCTCAATAAAACATGACTCGTTTAAAATAGAGCAAAAATCTCGTGGAACGTATCTTAAGTATCATTTAAAGAAACATTGTGAATTTTTCACAAATATAACTTGTAAAATAATAGAAATAGACTTGTTTTAAATAATTTTCGGAGCATACTTTGCGATTTTTTTCTATCGAGGGAATTTCATATAATTTGCGTTTCGGCGTAGAACTTATCTAGATATTATCTTCAAAAATAACATAAATTTTTTAAGAGCTTAAAAACTTCAAATGTTTAAGGGAGATATGTAAAGAATCTGTCGAAATTCGAATAGTCGACCCTTAAAAATGAGCAATAAAATAAATATCAAATATCAAATTACAGAAACACCATTCAGAAAAGGTACGCATTATCAAAAACCAGCAGGTTTCGCAATTTTGCGATGACGCATCTCCATTATTATAATAATGTTTCCCAGTAAAATCGAGTGAAAATTTTATGCAATGTTCAATATGTGTCACCGATATAAATATTAGGTTCATAGGTAATTGGTTTGCATAAGAATTATTCAACAATTGTGAATTTAAAACACAATATGGTATGTAAAGGGTCATCGAAAGTGTATCTATGATTTTAAAATGAAGTACAGTAGTGTGTATTAAATGCATACAATTTATTTATACACCAAAATACGCAAGAAATCTTTAATTTTAGCTAAATTGAGGTTAGATCAGTGCTTTTATATGACCACAAAACAACAGGACGGATCGTCTCAACGACTTCACTACAATCTTAACAACAAGCTCTTAACAAGAGCAACAAGCTCTCAACGACAGATTCCCTGGCCGTTGGATTGAAAGTACCGATCCCATTTTATGACCACCAGAAACACTGATGTAAATTTTAAGGATTTTCTTGTGGGATGATTTTCTTAAGAACATTGTTTGCGCAGAAAAAACCGATATATGTAATTTAATCTGCTTAAAATCCACGTTGCAACTGTAATTCGTCATATATGTTTCATCGTACCTGGAGGGAGGTCAACTATCGCATAGATTTTTGCCTTGCAACAGGAGGAACTTACATCAAATTGTCTAAGTAATGCAAAAAAAACAAGATTATCTGCGTGTTTTGGTGTAAAAATAAATAGTCATCAATAAAGGAGTACTAAAGACAATTTTGAAATTACCGGTTAGAACTCCGACAGAAGAATTGTTTCAAAGCATTCAAGTCTACAACATACAAAAACTTTATGCAAAAAATATTTTATTTAAAATTTAAAAAAACTTATCAGAATACTCCACTGTCCAACATAGATACACAACCAGGGCAATAAACCAAAATATTCTAGCTACAGCCAGTTTGAAAACATCTTTTGGACAAAGAAATATGAAATTCAATGCGACAAAACTATACAACGCTCTACCAACTCAAACAAAAAAAATAACAGAAATAAATAAATTTAAAACAAAAGTAAAAATATGGTTGAGAGAACAAAGTGAAAATGAACTATCAAACATACTGAAGACCATGTAAAGACAACTGGATACTAAATACAAATGTGGGAAAACTACAGGCCGCCTCAGAACAGGGAACCCTAGTGAGGAGGACTGTGAAAAAAAAAAACTTTATAATACCTTAATATAATACAATTTATAAATACATTATGTACAAATTTTGCTATAGATACTAATAAAAAAAATAAAAAAATTAATCACACTTAATTAATTCATTTTAATTTTTTACGAGAAAAACTCTCTTTTTATAACTTTTGAAGGTTATTCCCATCAACGTAATATATCATTGAAGAAGAAGATAACACTTTTAAATCTAAATGAAAATATGAAAGAAAACAAGACACAGAAAAACAGAAAAAGACAATGGTCGCAACTGGGACTCGAACCCAGACCTCTCGTCTAACCGGGACGGCGCGTTTTCCAATTTCGCTATTGCCACCTTCTGTTAAACCGTCATATTTGTCAATCTCATATTTCAAATATTTAGAATCATTAATATTATCTTCAACTAGTTCTTTTTCCATATTATAGGCAACTACTCTTTTTATTGGAAACAATCATTCAAAGAATTGGTTTGTAACCTGAATAGCGTCTCGGATAAATGTATCCGAATTTATTCATATGGAACTATTGACTTTATGAAAGTCTAAATGAATATTCAATTTTTTACGAGAAAAACTCTCTTTTTATAATTTTTGAAGGTTATTCCCATCAACGTAATATATCATTGAAGAAGAAGATAACACTTTTAAATCTAAATGAAAATATGAAAGAAAACAAGACACAGAAAAACAGAAAAAGACAATGGTCGCAACTGGGACTCGAACCCAGACCTCTCGTCTAACCGGGACGGCGCGTTTTCCAATTTCGCTATTGCCACCTTCTGTCAAACCGTCATATTTGTCAATCTCATATTTCAAATATTTAGAATCATTAATATTATCTTCAACTATTTTTGTTATTGTTTTTGGGGTGTTATGCCGTGTTTCGCTACCTCCTTCTTTAGCCAACGTTTCGGACAGCGTTACAGTGTCCATCATCAGGGCAGATGAGTAAATGATATTGGTGAGAGTGTTTACTTATGTGTGTCGAATCGATACCGTGCTGCCAGCTCCATTTCTCTACGAGCTGGTGTTAGAAAACATTCAGCATGGTTTTTTGTGTTTAGCTTTGGTGTAGCCGATATATTACGTTGATGGGAATAACCTTCAAAAATTATAAAAAGAGAGTTTTTCTCGTAAAAAATTGAATATTCATTTAGACTTTCATAAAGTCAATAGTTCCATATGAATAAATTCGGATACATTTATCCGAGACGCTATTCAGGTTACAAACCAATTCTTTGAATGATTGTTTCCAATAAAAAGAGTAGTTGCCTATAATATGGAAAAAGAACTAGTTGAAGATAATATTAATGATTCTAAATTTTTGAAATATGAGATTGACAAATATGACGGTTTGACAGAAGGTGGCAATAGCGAAATTGGAAAACGCGCCGTCCCGGTTAGACGAGAGGTCTGGGTTCGAGTCCCAGTTGCGACCATTGTCTTTTTCTGTTTTTCTGTGTCTTGTTTTCTTTCATATTTTCATTTAGATTTAAAAGTGTTATCTTCTTCTTCAATAATTCATTTTAAAATCACTGGCGCCTTTTTCGATGACCCTGTATTGCAGGTTCGAAGAAAATTTAACAACTTAATTTCTTAGGATTTCACTGCACCATACAATCTGCTCATTTCAATCGTACACTTACAATTATCAAAAATTTATTTTAATCCCACAGTATCATGCTTAAGCCCTTGATATTTTAGCTTAATCCCACAGTATTTGAGCTTAATCCAACAATGTTTGTGCGTAGTCCAACAATATTTGTTGATTGATGATTGATAGTTGACTTACCAACTTGCAGTGAGCTACCCTCGGGGAAAATGAGATATCTCCTTCTCCTGGATAGGGCTGAATTCCCCGCAAACCCTCTCGTCTTATCCTCCTCTTCCTGCCTTCTGATAGCTTGCTGGAGAGTTTCTGTCGTGCTGGCCACATCAGAGGAGAAATTGGAAGGAGAAACGACGGCGCTGTCGGCAGTTGCAACGAACGAAACCGGCAATATGTCCAGCCTGTCGACGGATGACAAATAATCCATTGGTTCGCTTAGCACTTGGACCATTATCAAACTGATGCCAATTATTACCAGGAGGATATACTTGAACTGTTTTTGATCCATATCTAGAAGAAAACAGATTTGTGTTTGAGTTCCAGATAGGTCCAGTTTTTTCGCAGAATTTTACCAATATTCATTAAATTTAAAAGCTATTATTATAAAGTCATTCTGTGAAACAACTGGCACTTAATATTTTACAAATAGTGATTAATTGAACCGTGAAACCTGATGCGTTTTAAAACCGTATTGGACCGTGTGATGATGCGAAGATCGAAATAGAAGACAAGAATGAAGAAAGCAATTATAAAAGTAGTAAAAAAGATTCAGAAGGGGTGCTTAGACGGTTTGGACATGTGAAGCATATGAACGGAGAAAGTACAACGCGAAAGTGAAATGGAGAAGAAGTGACGCCTGAGAAAGAAATGGCACTACTAACTGAATTAAAAACTTGAGTCGTGTCATGTAAGAGTATGGATACGAAGATGTATGTAGCGATGGTTGTGGACCAAATCCGATATATGCGGTATATCCTCTCTGCCTACTCCTGTGAGTAATTAGAAATTTATTGCAATTCTTTATATTAAAACAATCTTTCTTGAATAAATATGCATTGAAATCAGAACATGTATTTTTTTAAATAATGCTCTTCGTGGAATTTTTTTGGTATTTGTTTTTGGGGTGGTGCGCTACCTCCTTCTTTATTCAACGTTTTGGCATCATCTGGGCGGATGTGATGATGGACACCGTAACGTTGTCCGAAACGTTGGCTAAAGAGGGAAGTAGCGCAACACGGCATAACACCCCAAAAATAAATAACGAAAATACTTTTGGCTGTAAAAATCTAAAATTGTTTCTCTGTGGAACTTCTTACTTTTAACTATCATTCTTCTCATTTACCAAATGAGTTATTTTGTAAGAAAATAAGAATATTATCTTCAACACAATACACACAACCTGTTAGTACCCTTTCTTGAAGGGTTTCTGATATATTTTATCGTAAGCTTTGTTTTGTAACTTTAATTATAACTTGTGCCTGCCTGTAAACTAGTGGTCATTATGTGTATTTATAGCATGTTCAACTAAATAACTTACATTTGCAAATAACTAACGTTTTTACATGGAAACTTTAAAGCCCGTACCCGAGTTCGAAAAGAATAAGATGGAGAGATTTGTAATTACGATTATTGGAGAGAGCGCGCTAATATTTCGAACGATAAAATTGAAGCGAAAATTGTGACAATGTTTTATAAAACACGATTCGTTTAGAATAGAGCAAAAAGTGGGGGTTGTCTTAAAAAACGTTCAAAGAAACACTGTGAATTTTTTCATTCATATAACTTGTTAAATAATAGAGACAGGCTTGAAAGTAAAAATTTTCGGAAAATACTTTGCGTTTTTTTTCTATCGACGGAATTTCATATAATTTGCGTTTCGAAGCTTAAAAATTTCAAATGCTCAAGGGACATATGCAAGAAATCGGTAGAAATTCGGGTAGTGGCGGCAAAATGTGTATATCACTCTATTTATATGGACACACCAAACGATTTCGATACAACGATAAAAAGTTATTATAAGCCTATTAAATGAAAACAAATCACTTTGTGTATGTACATTACTTATTTAATCAAATCACTTTGAGTATACTACTTATTCAATCAAATCACTTTGTGTACAAATCAAATCACTTTGTGTACATTACTTTTTTAATCAAATCGCTTTGTGTACACTACTTATTTAATTAAAATTTTCAACACGTATTAAAACCAATGGTTTCTTCGTCAGGATAAAATTAAAATTTTTATATTATTTTGATTAAATAAGCGGTGTACACTAGTGATTTGTTTTCCCTTTGAATGAAAGTAGATATAATTAATTATTAAGTAAGAACTAAATAAGTACATGAATGTACTTATTACATGCGTACAATGATAATACAATTATTCTAAGGGGGTATTTCACCATCCTCCTCAGATTATTCGTACGGTAGCGTTTATTTAAGATTAATTATACAGGATTTATTAGTTTAAAAAGTCTGATTTTACTATTGGGCACTTGAACCTATAAATAATGGCTACATATAGGATAAGTTAGCCGAGATTTTTACCAGTTGCTAGTATTTATCTGCTTATTTATTAATATTCGTTATGTGTATGGATAAGCTATGAGGAGGATGGTGAAATACCCCCTAAGTAATAAAAGTAAAATACCAAAACGAAATAATAGACTAGATTTCATTGATTTCAACTTTTGCAATATAAAAGAATTCATTGATTTCAACTTTATCTTCAAGACCGTGAAGTTTCTGTACCGACGGACGGGTTAGAGGCAAAGTTGCAAAAATTTCTATGACAAATATTTAATACAGTTGCAAAAAATTTCTATGACTTTTATTTGATACAGTTGCAAAAAAAATTCTATGACAAACGTTTAATACAGTTGCAAAAAATTTCTATGACAAATATAAAATACAGTTGCACAAAATTTCTATGTTAATTATTTAATAAATTTGTTTTTATTATTTATTATTATTTCTATTATTTCTGTTAATTTGACACAAAAACTCTCCTACCTGATTTTTCCACTGAATCCAATCAGCTTTCCGATGAATTAATCATTTATCGCTGCGTTAATTAAAAACTTTCACAGACATTCCACTAACAAACGAACCTAACTACTAATAAGGGTAGTTATAATAAAGTTCAGTGGCGTAACATGCACTGTTTGATTATGGCGTGAATGATAGAACATGTGACGACACTGTATTGTCACTGAACAATGCAAGTGACGGCCAGTGGGTGGTGGGATCGTTACTAACTTATTAAAGTTAACGCGAGACGCCATCTTGTTGGAACTACAGTTAGTACAACATGGAATTATAACGGGACACGAAACTGGGTTGAAAAGGACAAACACGTCGGCTAAGGTGGTCTAGTTCTGCAAAATGGAGGTATTAATTGGCTACTTTTTTAGCGTCTCGCCTAAGTAATGACGGTTTTTATCGCACTTAAGTCTCCAGAAAAGTAGAGTAATTAATGTTTGTCTTGTTTGTTATTATTTATGAGTAAGTTGCACAGATCTGGATTTTATGGTAAAAGCATTTTTTTATTCTGTTGCGGGAATCAATGAGTAGATAATGTTCAAGCGTCATTACGTATAATTACAAAATTTTGTATGCTGATTATGTTTTGCATTTTTCCTAGTATTTTTAATGAAATTGATATCGTGTTTGTTGCATTGGAGTAAAAGAGCTTAGGTTAAGAGGCTAGACTTTGCACCAAACGCGGAACGTTTAGGTATTTCATTATATCTACTCTGTTCTGCTCAAAACAAGCTCACCCGTAAAACGCGCGAACGGGACAACTGACGTAAACTCTCTAATTTACCTACAAAAATCGCTCGGAAAGAGATTTAGGGGGAAATCATTTTTCTACACCGAAAATTTCACGAAATTGTAAATTAAAAACAAAAATATGTTTTCAAAAGAAGAAGCTATGTCGGTATGTTTATATAATTTTGTAATTCTATATAAGAATTGAGGTTTTTTTTTACTTTTGTTAAATTTTTCCTTAAATAATATTTTCCGATAAATTGTACATTTTTGACAGAGAGTATTTACGTTAATACGAAACGTATCGAAAATTTAAAAACCTACCAACATAGCTTCTGCCTTCTAGAAGGCAATATAAAAAATATAAATAAAAATATTCATTTCGTGCAATTTTTCGGGCGTCCTTTTTGTATGGGCTGAAAGGGGAGGTCTATCATCTTAAGGGGTTTTTCTAGTACACTATTTTTCCTACGTTTATGGTGGTATGGGACGAAGGTAAGTTTAGGTACGAATTAATTGATAAGTGTGCTTGAAGGTAAGCAACTTTTATAGAATACTAATTAATTGTTCGAAATTCCGGTAAAACACTTCGTTATAAACTGATGTTTAATTAATTGATAAATTAATAAAGATAAATTATATTATCGGAAGCATCCTGATTGTGATTTTATTCTGTTTTAACCATTTTCAATTTTCGCTTTATTTTAAATATATCTAATTTTTGTTCAAAGATTGGTACAAATCAAGCACTTCTAAACGTTTCTCATGATATGGGTTAATTTTCATAATAAGCATACAATTAAGGGTTTTTTCGAAAACGTCAGTAACTTTTCATCGTTCCCAAGAATGTACTGTAAATCACCAACGATCAAACACCAGCTCACTTTGACTAAACTTGTTTTTTTTTAGTTGAGGTTAACTGTTGTTTGTTTATTGAAAATGCAGTGACAATAATTACTGATGTTAATGAAAATATCTCTACCGCATGCGTTTGACAGAAGACATGGATAGACAAATGTATAAAATCCGACCTGGGTTGTCATTGTGTGATAACCCATTGTGATGCTTTTTAGTATACTGATTTTTTTTATTGAGATATATCAAAATAAGTCCCGTCCTGTTATGGAACGGTGTTTCATTGAAATAATGTGATAATCGAATTGGAATTGGGAACTTATTCTATCGAACAATCAATTAGATCAATCATGGCCATCAAATTGAAACGGTAAACTTTATTTATGCAAAAGTTTTAAGTATTCAGTGGACAACGGAACCACATATTAAGATGACGTCACGCTTGTTCCATTGTTATTTCAATCGTGAATTTAAAGTCCCAATACCTGATCATTTCTTTTATGACATGAAGTTAAGAAGTTGTTTCGCAGCCATCGCAAAAACATAATCTTTATTATTTTATGTAACAAGTGAAAATGAATTTAGTTAATCATGTGACAGTTTTATGTTTCGTCATTTGTGTGTTATCGTCGCAATCTTTAGGAGATGAACCTAGACGAAGGGAAAAACGATATCTTCGATTTATTGAAGGGTCGAAGTATTTTGTGAGTGCAACTTATTATTTAAAGCTTTTAATTAATTGATTTATACACGACGAGACCTGGCTTACTTAAACCAGTGATTCCTATTCATATTTTGAGTTAAAAAATATATATTTTGATCCCAGCTCCAATCATTTTAAATTTAAAAAAAACAGTTCAGTACAAGACAATTCAGGCAAAGTGAAGAGTTGAACGGTTACAAACTTATCTGAGTGACCAGAGACGATATGTGAAAGATTTTTTTTATCAAAAAAAACAACGAAGATGTCACCAGAGACCATAAATTCATCAACATATTTTACTTCAAAAAATATCCGGAGTCACTGGTTAAAGAATATCTGGTAAGTCTCTTTACGCCGTGTGTGGGTTTTATACCGATAAAAATAAAAAATAAATGAAAAATATTACATCTTTATGTCCTTTACAATAATTATTACATTAATTTAAAAAGACCTCAGTGGTCGAAGTGTAAAGATCCACGGCTGCGAATCCGAAGGTTGCGGATAAATATATTTTATTCAATTGATAGATGTATGTTATTTTTCGTATAATTTGAGTGAAACAATACTATTTGCATTTCATTTTAGTTTTTCTTTGTAGGTACCTACTTGCTTTCTCTTTACTTAGTATTTACCGATTTTTATACTTATTTATATCTTTAAATTTTGCAAATGTCTTATATCTAGGCAAACCCACCAATTCTTAGCTTACATAGTTTAGCAAACAAATATACATATATGATATCGATATTTTTAATGTAACAATTTCTATGTTTAAAACACACGTAAACATTTTTTATGTTTACGGTTATTTGTGATAGTTTCAGTTAATTATTGTTTAAATTTTATTTTCTTCAAATTTATCCAATTATGAAACACTGTAATGTAACAAATTATTATTATTAACCTTTTGTTTATTTCTAACCCTTATGTTAAAAAAGTAATGTTTGATTATTATTGTCTTATTATTATTACTTTAAACTATTTACTTATTATTTTCCTATACTTTAAATATTTACTAATTATTTTGTTGTTAATAATTATTCTTACTATCCCTCTCGCCATTGTTAGTATGGTCAATGGTCACCCTATGATTATGGCTGATAAACCACCACAGGTACGGACGGGTACTTTACTTATTTAGATTACTGTTTTAATGCAATGTTATTGTTGTCAACTCTAAATGCTCTGCCTACCTATAATTTTCTTTAATTTATATAACTTATTTTATTTTTACATTAATTTTGTACGTTTATTTTATTAATATTATATGTATTTTTTACTGTAATTTTTGTAAAGCTGCACACTTCGTCACAAGAATGCCCTAGAACGGTTATGGAATGGAATGCCTATGAACGGTTTATGATTATATTGTGCTTTACTTTTTTTAAGTAAATAAATATTTATTATGTATTTTAATGTTATTAATTAACATAGATAATAATTAAATCTTCCGTTTCTAGGGTCGCATTCTCACCAAGCATAATGTGATCCCCTGGTTCAGAGTAATCGGTCAAGCTGCTGGGTTCAGAGTGAATTTCGAGGCTCCCAAAAAACTCCGAGGAACGCGACACAAAATTGCAAGAAGAGATTTATATCAAAATTTGGAAACACTCATCATGCAGTAAGAAAAAAATCACTTACTTATTTATGTAATAAATTGAATACACTAATCTTCACAACACACCGGCAAGAACTACAGCAAGTCCTTTTTTTATTTGCAATAACAATTTCCCAACGAAGACTTTTAGATACATGTTTACACATGTATTTCAAAGCGTTGCTTAAAAAAACTTACATTTGAGAAAAGAATCTTTACTGGACCAAAACGGCCCCTTTCTTGAAACAGAATGTACAAATAAATAATATGCAGGCAAACGAAATGCAAAATGATCGGGTTAAAACAGGATTTAACTTCATTTATTACGGACTTGCTGAAAAAAAAAATTTACCCTTCATTTCCTTTCATGTACATAATAATTGGCAAAAAAAGCTTCCACCGCGTCATCTCATCTTATCTTTCAAAATGTACTTAAGAATTCAGGGATAAAGTACCGTGTAATTTATTTACATGAATAAATAAATGTAAGGCACCATTGTCACCCGTTCGCATTTCTCTTAAATGCACTAGTGTTTGGGGACGTAGTACTGAGAGCTGACAGCATTATTCGGTTTCCCTGTGCAGTGTCTTTTGTTTTGATAACAGTTGCATTTGCTGACGTTTCAAAATATGTTTCCACATTATTCCCCTGGGTTCGACGGAGGGCTAAAGTGCAACACTTCCCGTGGGTCACGTTGCACCAGAAACGTTGTAAAATAACACAAAAGAGTTCTTTCAGAAACCTGAGAACTTGTTGTATTTAGGGTAAATAATATAATAAATTAAAATTTTGTTGTTTTCAGGCACGGATTTGACGGGCGTGCATGCATCCTTAAATCATTGTGTGAAGCCTCCAAAATTATCACCCCTCAGAGTGGAATTTTGCTGAAGCTGTACAAGAAAATTTTTACGTAAGAATATATTTTTTTACATGAAAACTTTAAAAAAATGTTATAATTTATTTAACAATTTTATACATCACATTATTTTGGGAGGAAGATGCTCCACCTTCCAGTTTATTGCACCTTCCTCTTTTTGTTCTTCTTCCTCTTCCATCTTCCTCCTCCCATCTTTTTCTCAACCCCACCACCTTCAGCCTCACAGCATACGCCAATTGGAGGTGCCATAGTCTCACCGGCTCTAGATGGTTAAAAGCAGTGGGACTCTTAACCTCTCCACGAGTATAGACGAAGCGGTTCGTCGAAGCGAAAAATTGCCCAGAAGAGTATGGACGAAACATTTCGTCAGCGGCAATTATTTAAATACCGTCATATTTAATGAAAATATTTGACTTGAAGTGACTTCTATTAATATCCTCACATAGTTTGTTGAAGTTTTGGAAGACATACTTCCAAAACTTCAACAATACTTACAATACCAACTTAAGGTGATCCAATAGTCCGGGGAAAAATCGAAATCGGAATTCACGCCCTTTGTGGGAGGAGTTTAAAAATATTTGAGAAAAAGCTTTTGGAATGGTTGAAAAAGATATTTGAGAATTTTTTTTATAGGTTGATTTCGTAAAGGCATAAAAAAACATTTACTCCTTTTTTACACATTGTTTATTGTAATAACAAGGAAATTTAAAATTGATTTCACGGAACCGAGCGACGTGGAGCCACACGTCTGTTCCCTGCTCCAGCCAGGGCAGTACTGAAAGAAAGTGGGTGTGGCAAGCCAGTAGTCCTTCGGTGAACGACATAAGGGTCACTTTGAAAATTCTAATTCGTCGGCTGCCGGCCGTATTGTAAAATAACAACGCAAAAATTCATATTTTATTTTATTTTGTGAATATCGGGCGTAAATATCAATTTATTTTGCGATTATCATAAAAAAAACTAAATTTTCTACAATAAACATTAAAACCATATCCGAAAAGATGTTCATAAGTAGGAGAGTTTGCACTTGAAAGTGTTTTTTTATAGACCTATTACTTTATTTTTTTTAGGCTTATTAAAAGACTTAAAAAAAAAATTACCGATATTTTTAAGGGCCAAGATATGTTCTACACGCAGTATTTAATTGAAGCATCTATAATATTTCTAAGCGATCAAATTTTCAAAACAAAAACACATGATTTTGTGTGATTTTGCATTATTTACTATGGCTTCATCTTAACAGCTTTAGTTTCAAAATTATTTTTGCGTCATTTAGCGGTCGTCAGAGGAAGGAAGCAGTTTTTTTGGACGGACATGTTTTTTTCGATGTTGGTTTATTTTCGTGGATTGATGTCGACGACTTTAATTCAAAATATACTATTATTTTTACGTAATCTATGATAATTTGTAAAAAAATATTAAAAATATTTAAAAAAATAACCAAAAGAAACTCACTACTCACGTACAGTTTTGTTCGCCAAAACTCACTCGCGGAGAGGTTAAGATGCCGTATAAAATATACTTTCAAATAAAAATGCATAATTTCACTTAGCCAATCTGTTTGAAATGAAGAAATAGGGTTAAAATTTAAATTTAATGAAAACAAATAACTTTGTGTACCCAACTATTTAATTAACAATATCGACATGTTTCAAAAACTATGTTTTCTTCGTCAGGATAATATGTTAATTAAAAATAACAAAAGACAAACAAGTATAGACAAATAAGAACATAGACAAAATATTAAAAAAATATATTTTTATGGCTTTTAGAAAATAATTGGTTTTCTTTCTTTCAGTTTTCCGGAAGGCGATGAAACAAACTACCCCTATTTGAAGTCAGAAGAATGTGAAGTTTTGGATGGACACTGCCCTATTTCAATACTGAATATGGCAAAATATACTGACGTTTGACTTTTAATTTGATTATAAATAAACCTAATTTATTCTTTTAAATTAATAAACAATGATTCCTGATTGATTTGTAAAACTTGTTATACACTCCAAAAGAACTTGGATTTGTAATCAAAATAATGAATACGCAATGATTGCAAGTAAGTTTGTTTCTTTATAATAAATTCGAAAAATATATGGGTACCTATAACATTAATGCAGTCAAACAAAAAGAAAATTTGTATTGAATATATCCAAAACACCAGGTAACTTTTAATATATAATTAACAATATCCAGAGGGCGCTTTGGATAAAGTTCTTGAATTTAGTTGTCAAACATAAAGCTAATGTCTGCCTTCGTTGTAGTAATTGTCTACTTAATTCCAACAAGAAAATTTCTGATTTTCTACCTTTGAAGGTCTAAAATACGGATGCCCTTAATATGATTTTGCATCTTTTCAAATGAAAATTGCTGTAATTAAAATTACTCAAATTCAAAAACAGACTAAAACTGGTTGCTGTGGGTAAATCAATCCAATGTTGTATTTCGCATGTCTTTCTTGGAAGAATTGAGTTTTTAGATGGACAACATTCATATGAAAATTGCGTATTTACGGGTGCATATAAACAATTCATAATTTGTAAAAGGATTTTTTTTCTAAAATAATTAAATTACCGCCATCTACGAACCTTTTGAGACCATTTTTCAAAATCGAAACCATTTTACATTTCAATTTGATATTTTTCGAGTTTCGAGCCTCTTTTTTTCATTAGCTCCACACAGGAGACCCTGAGGAAAATAATTCCCCTCTGGGCCTATGTCTGGGATGCTGTGTGGGTTTTTTTTTAGGAAAGGAAGAAGTGGAAGTTCTGGGAAGGAAAAGGGTGTGAGGGTTGGTAGGAATCTAGGGTTTAGTATGTCCAGGAGTAATCGACGTATGAATCCATCCTTCCCACTGCTGTGCAAGAATATATTCTGTAAGAGAAGTTAAAGGGACTCCCTCAACCATTCTCTCCCGTTCCGGCCTGCCGTGCAGCTGGTGGGGAAATGCATCCGCCGCCGACCCGCCGAAGACAAGGACAAACTTTACCCCGTGAACCCGGGCACTATTGCTATCTCGCCAAACGTAGCGAACTACTTGGGGTGACCTGTGGCAGAGGTGTTGGTTATTCATTAAATGGTTCCCGGGGCGGCAGTACTCATGCCTGCCTCCCAAATTGTCTTAAACAAAGGTCAAATTAAAATTCTCTCGTATATTTATTTATCAGGAAGCAAAATCATCCGTTTAAAGTAGATTTTCAATTTAATGTGCCTAAAAAGATGCTCATTAATCTAGCACTCTGTTTTGTGGGTTACCTAAAAAGATATTCATCAATTCTAGCATTTTATTTTGTAGGCTATCTAAAAGATATTTTTAATTCTGGCATTTAATTTTGTAGGGTATCTAAAAAGATACTCTATCATTGTGGGGTATCTAGAAAGATACTCATTTATTCTGGCTTTCTGTTTTGTGGGGTATCTAAAAAGATAGTTATTAATTCTAGCATTCTATTTTGTCGGGTAACTTAAAAGATACTCATTAACTAGCATTCTGTTTTGTGGGGTATCTAAATTATTTGATAGTTTATTAACTTATTATCGGAAGTATTGGAAATGGATAACTTATTTGATAATTTTTTAACTTATTATCGAAAGAAGAAAATGTCGCCAAAGCAAATGAATTACTAGCTTCGACAATCATTGATCCGCAAATAGTGCCACAATCGTTGATTATTAAAAAGGTGCCACAATCGTCGATTGTTAAAAAGGTGCCACAATTTTCGGTTGTCAGAAAGGTGCCACAATTTTAGGTTGTTTAAAAGGTGCCACAATCGTCGATTGTTAAAAAGGAGCCACAATCGACGATTTTTATACCCGTAATTGTCGGTCTACTACCTACAGCTTCTAAAATCTAGACAATCTAATTGGGTAACATAAAATATCACAGTTAGTCATAAAGTACGACTTTCTAGAACCTATTCTTTACATTAGCTCTACCAGGAGGTCCAGAGGAAAATAATTCCCCTCAGGGCCTATGTCTACTTCGAGATGCCGTATGGAAGGTCTTTGCTATAACCACCCGGCCAACCTTAAAAAGGACAAAGATGAAAATAAAAATTTATAATTTTTTCACTTCAACGTAAATACTCAGGTAAATAAATTAACATCCCTCCAATTTCTGCGAAAACTTGAGATACAATATTTGGTTATTTTGTTCTAAGTCAATCTATTTTACTGACTTTGAGTAACATGACTAGCACCATCATCTCCAGTTTCCAAATCACTTGGTTCTTCAATCCTCATTGGCTAGACTTCTTCAGCTAAATAAAATCCCCACCTTCCAGTAATGAAGTGCCGCTTGTAACAAGCACCTCGTGGAGATTGACAAAGGTTTTTATGTTGTCATAAATTGGTCTGAATGAAATTAAACCCGAAGGAGCAAATTTCTTCAGAATCACTCAGGTTGTTTGTAAACTCTTATTGAAAAGAGCTTAGGGGAGATTATTATTTTAAAACGCCGATTTTAAAGTGACTGATTTATTCTTCGTCGATTCTTTAGCTTTCTTCAGTGATTCACATTTTTGGTATATAGTTTTGCAAGTAATAATATTTTTTCTTCGAATATAGCTTCGCAGATTACAGGGTGTTGATTTTCGTAATGTTAGCCTACCTTCAATATGCAAGCTCTCTAAAGTAAAAGAACAGTATTACAGTGGTACCCCGAGATGCGAGTGCCCTAACATACGAGATATTTCAGATACGAGCGAGCGAAGTTTTGCTTTAATATACGAGCAACATTTGAGATACGAAGATTTCAATGCTTACCCACAATGCAGAAAAACCTTTTTCATGTCCCGACTGCAACTATTCATGTGATCTGTTACTGCAACTATTCATGTTATTATAGAGAAGTTTAAAAAGTCGTATGTGGACCTACAGTGGAGAAAAACCTTTTTCGTATTCTGATTAAACCTTTTTCGTATTCTCAAAACTTTATCAAGAGCTATCTAAAAATTCAAATGTTTACCCTTAATGGAGATCAACCTTTTTCAAGTCATGACTGCAACAATTCGTGTTATCTCAAGGAATGTTAAGAAAGTCATTTGTTTACTCACAGTGGAGAAAACACTTTATAAAATTATTTTACTTCTTTCCATTCTCTTTTATTATGTTTTTATACAATATTTGTCATTTATAATTTTTTTTCTTAAATCTTTTCGTCCCGGAACGAAAAAAATCACACATGAACCGAAGGGGGGTCACTCGGGGACCCCAATTTGTTTTGCATATTAAAGGGTGTTAATGACATATTTTTTTTGTAATTTGTTATGATAATAATTAGAGGGAAGTATAATCATCGTATTTCAGTAGTCCTTTTCAAAATCGTTTCATAATTAATATTCTAATGAATTTAGACCATAACGTGTATTTTTCTATAGAAAACAGAGAAGGCGGGCCGATAGCCAACTTAACACCTTGTTTCCGAATCTCGACTGGCGATTGGCGTTCACCGGAAACGACTCAGACCGAATGATCTTTGACCGGCAAGCGAACATTATAGCGTTGTAAAAAGAGCAAACGAGATGCGCAGTGTAAACGAACGCGATCTAGTCCTTTCCACTAACAACTTAGAAATTACTTGCTATCGCTTAGAATTATCCCGATACATTCAGCGGATAGGGACGGGGTATAACCGAAGAGGGGAAGGGGGGCGGGTGGCACAGATTATTCGTCGGAATTTGTTATAAACTATTTAATTTTAAGAAAAGTAGTAATGCGATATTAATTTTTTTAATGCAAATCGATAACCAAATAGTTTTTTTAAGATTACTCAAATTATTGAGTACGTGGTTTAAAAAACAACGTAGATACAGCGTAAAACTCTCGTTAGTGTAGGTGTGTTCCCCGGGTCCGGTAAGGAAGTGTTAAAAAACACGTAACAAGAACAACTAGGGTAGCATTTTGGGGGCTGGAACGGATTAATGGCATTTCAATTCATTTCAATGGGGAAAATTTCTTTGAGATACGAGCAAGGTTACGGAACGAATCAAACTGGTATCTCGAGGTATCACTGTACTTACATTACTTACATTAGCTGTTTAGAATTTTCTTGGCTGTGTCCGTGTCCTGACATTCCTTTTGATGGTCACACGGGCGTGAATTTCTCGTCCATGTGTAATTCCTTCCGTATGTAATTCTGGCAGTGTACCTTCAAAACCACACCTTTGTAACTTCGTCGTGATACCCGTATTGCGCTGCTTTGAAACCTCTGGACTCAGTTCACTTTTCTGTGCAGGCTTAAAAAACATGTATTTGGTTATTCACATGTAAAAATTGTGAACGTAAATTCACGACTCTTTCCAGAGTAAAGGTAACACAATACGCATTTTTTTACATCAGCTCCACATAGGAGGCCTTGAAGATTACAATTTTCCTCTGGGACTCGAGACTTATCTTTCGAGATGCTGTGTGGAGGGTCTTCTTTAATGCATAAAAGGATCTGGGGATTCATGCGTCTAGGAACGAATATATAAAAGCAAACACTTGGTCTGAATTAAATAACATGGCAAATACAGACATCAATGAACTAAAATTATGGTTTGATAAAACCTGTTGACTTTAAATTCTTAAAAAACTTATTATTTACCTTTTTTTATTAAAAAACAAGAAACCCCTAAAGAAATAAACATAGTAATCCACTTTGTGACAAATACAGAAAACCACAAATGCAATATATCATGTACAAACATAGAAGCAAGACCGATATTAAGTACCTGGGCATAACAATAGACCAGCGTTTAAAATGGTCCCCACATACAAATATTCTAAACGACAGAGTAAAGAAACTAACATACATATTTATATGTTTGAGAGATATTTTAAAAGAAAAATTACTTAGAACCACAAACTTTGCTTTCTGTCAATCAATTATACAATACGACATTATAGGATGGGGTGGTACATATAAAAATCAAACACAAACAATTTACATATCACAAAAAATTATAATAAAAACAATTAAAAAAAAACCTTATTCATATTCGTCAGAACTTTTATTTAATCCATTTAAGGTTAAATTAAATGCATTTTACTTCTACCACGCAACATCACAAATTTATGAAGCCAATATTCAAAATAAAGTTGCACCCTTTAAAAATAACAGAAATCTTAGGCGAACGTCAATACTTCCTTCTCCAAAATGTAAAAAAAAAAACAATAGGACAGGTAAATCATAAATATCTCGGTGTTAATTTTTTTAATTCATTACCGGAAAAAATTATAAACATGATCTTTTTTTACATGAGCTCTTCACAGTAATGAATACTAATATAAAAGAATTTAAAACTCACCTTAAAAATTGTACTGAAAACATGAACTGAATCACGTCGCCCTGCTTATTTATGGGGGTGCATCAAATACATCTATTATGTAATTAATTTTTGTGTAAAATTTTGTTTGTAATACATGTATCTATTTATGACTAAAAAATAAAACAAATAAAAATATATTAATCCATCCCTCCCACTGCGGTGCAATGTGATGGGTCAAAATAGTCCAGCTGGAGAGGTCCAGTTTAGGTCTACCTTATCCAATCTTTCCCGATCCAGCCCGCCACACAGTGGGTGGGCAAACAGTAGCATTGGACGCACACACCTTACCCCTTGAACCTGGGAACCTTACCCTATATTTCGCACCCGGGGATAACAATGCCACAACTCAAAAAATTATTTTTTTCAGGAGAGCAGTTTGAATATTTCATTTAAGTATATTTAATCAGTTTTTTAACCAATAAAAATACATTATTTCGCAAAAGTTGAAAAGCAGTTTATTAATATTTATCAGGTTTAATATTACAATAGCGTTATAATGATCATTGTGCCGCCATTTTTGCTTGAATTCGAGCAAAACATTATTATATAATAACGGCATATTTGCTTTTGAGGCCATAATAACATTTTTTTTAAATTGTGCTTTTTTATCGAAGATAGAATAGATATCCAGGAATATTTCTGCATACTTAACTCAAAATTGCATTTTTTGACTTGTGCCACTGTTATCCCTCAGGAGCAATTTGTCCGGACAGTGGTTGAGTAGGCATCACGTTTGAATCCCACCCAGGCTTCGTGGTTTCAATTCCTCGGCTGGCTAAGTCCTCGATCACGATACAGCAACATTTTTCCTTTACTGTGGTGGTAGTAGGATATTTTCAAATATTGTCAGGTTATTCGTAACCCGGGAATGTTCGTCTTTTTATAAATAAATTTATGTATACCTCAATGAAGCTCATCTACGAGACCACTATTCAAAAACAAAATGTTTATCCTTAGTTATAAGCACCTGCTGACGAGCCATGTGTTTTGATTTTCAGGACCCACAATACCTATCTGTGTCTTTCTAATTTAATAAATAAAAAAGTAAAGCAAAAATGAAATGAATAGTGAAGAAAAAAAAAGTTATTTTTTTCATGTTTCCCGTAAAACGCTGATAGATTAATATATCTTGGACAAGATTATAAATTAAAAATGCAAGGGTGCAGTTTTACTATTTCGTGACATTCATCATTTGCGGTAATCCAACCGCTTTCCCGCCCTGGTATAAGTAACAGATGGTTCAGGGCTTTAGGGCTCTCACAAGGACTCTTTTTTTTTAATAAAAAGAGCTACACTTCTGAAGCACGAAACTAAACCCTCAAATGTCTCTGTAAAACAGTAGTTAGTCTGAAAATAGGGTGATGGGTTACCGTAATGAATGATGAACATAACAAGAGGTAAATACAGAGAATATGATTAATATTATATTACAAAGGTTTGTAGAAAAATAAAAGAAAAAACAAAGCCATCACTCAGAAAAATGATTACTGTAAAAATATTAAGATTACAAATAAAGTCACTTGAAAGTTACAGTGACTGAGGTGGAGTAGACAATACAATTTGACATTCTTCAAAAGATAGTTTATTATGTCTCAATTACGTATTTCATATCATTGAAATTTCTCCAAAGGGATGTACCACTAGTGTAAAGCCACCCGTAAATAGAATAAAATTATAATAGTCTCTCTCTCTCTTTCCCGCCTGATTTCACGATTTCTTCAAAATTAAAATCCAACATTACCGCAATTAACCGTCCCTTTAGTCTCGGATCATCCTAAAGACTAAAGACTCCAAACCAATGAATTAATTTATGGCTTGAAAATTATATTATTCAAGCACTGTTCGGTGTTTCATCCAGATATTATTCACATATATTATAATTTATATTCATATATCTATGTAAATTCCGACCTACGTTCAGCCATTTTTTGTTATGTTCACACTTATTTTAAATAAATTAATGATAATCACTTAAATAAATAAGTATTACGCATGTGACATAACGGTGTGACATCTTGGGAATATGACGTGAAGGCATTGATTAGTGACCAACAAATTAGGTTTGTAAACATTTTTTATACAATGGTATGAAGTATGTGTTCTGTGGGCAACATAACTGTTCAGGAAGGTGATATCACGATCGCCCTACACAGGTTAATTGACGAATTCTAAATTACTCGGTGTCGGATCATTTCCTTCTTGTCATGAAGTCAGAACGTTCCTTCTCAATGATGTCTTAGTAATAATTAGTGACAAGTGAAAATGAACACTGTTTATGGTGTGATAGTTTTTTGTTGTGTTCTTTGTGTGTTTACGTCCCTCTCTTTGGGGGATGAACCGAAAAGGAGGCAAAAGCGATATCTTCGGTTTATTGAAGGATCAAAACTTTTTGTGAGTTCAATTTTTTTATTTTTTATTTCTTACTGATAATTGATAAAGTCATATTTATTCCAACCAAAAATGCAATTGGTGTGCCAAAACTTAAAATATATATATTAAGCACTTTTATCTAAGGCTGAGGAGCTGCTTTCATAATTTCTAATTACTACTTGCGATATTGGAATAATTTATAGTTTCAAATGGCAACTTTAAAAGATGTTTCCAGTAAATTCTTAATTCAAATGTTGTTCATGTGTGACGAAGATATACACTCGAAGAACATGTGCGTATGAATGAAATAAACTATAAGATGCAGGTTCCGTTTTCGTATTCGAAAGTTCAATTGAATACTCTCTCGACGCCGACTAAAGCAGGAGACCTGGACACCAAACGATTTTGAGATGTCAAGTGATCACGCTGTAATAGAACAAAAGGTTGCAAATGGCGTCATAAATACTCGTTGTTACTGCTGATTTTGATGTTGTTTTGCCGCAAACATATAAATAAGCAGAGTGACTAGACTATTTTAAACAGTAAAGTTTACTTAGCGACAGCACATGATTCGTGATTTGACTGTTGAGCGGCCACATCCTGTAACAGAGTAATCACTGCATTCTCTAATGATGCTTAAATAATAATAAGTAATTTGCAGGTATTCTTAAATTAAATCTTATTCTTTGGCTTTTAGTGGTGTTTGCCGAGTAATGAATACATTTTCTAATCATACACGTGGGCATTTTGCCACGATTTTGCAAATTTACTTGGGGCTAGAACACTACCTCACTCGAGGCGTTGTAGTTTAGTACTAAGACTACAAAATCTAAGACATTACAATTGCCTTGTTTTTGGCTTGCCACTTTGAGATATCCATCACCCGTCTACATACATTGTAATGTCACGTCTGTGAATTGTGGTAAATTGCAAAATATTCGTACCAGTAAAGTTTTACCCGAGTTGTACCCGAAATTTATCAAATGAAAATATAATTTTGGCATTTTCATTCTGAAAAGCGTAAGAATCTGTCAGATAGGAACCTTCCTTCATCTATTTTGCCATCTTTACTCATTTTCTGTTGCTTCCGGATATTTCCAATCTTTATTTAATTATTATGCCATGATCTACGGCAACTGGTCTAGTTAAAAATGTTTCAATTATTCATCATCCCGTTTTTTTTTTATTTCATTGCTCGCAAATCTGTATTTATATTTCGAATGTTATACGGACAGGCCGCTGGTTCATATCCGGCTCGAAGGACCAATTGTATGAGACCAACTTACTTGATCCATACAATACTGTAAAAACTCAGCGGCTGAACCCCAATCTTCTTATCGGTTTGGGAGATATTTTGTAATTAACTGTGCATTACTTTTCTTACCGAATAATGGCTGCTCTGAGAGGGGTAGATCTGTGTAAAGACGCTTTTTAACTATTGCCTTTTCATGGATTTTAGAACACAATTTTCTTTTTCTACCGGTCAGTGGCTGAGTTGGAATTGCCTTTGGATCCCACCCAGGTGTCCCGTGTTCGATTCCTCGGCTGGATAAGTCCTCCATCACGACACAAGCAACATTTTCCGCTTATTATGGTGGGAGTAGTAGATTTTTAAATATTTTCAGGTTATTCGTAACCCGGGAATATTTGTTTTTTTTTTTAAGTATACATTTTACAAAACTTTACTTTTTTTTGTAAAATATAAATTTGGAATACCTTAGGGTAAAACCTCAAATTATAATATTTAATTTGTTCGACAAGAATCTTGCAATCATACCCAAAGGTAGCAGCCAATAAAAATATTCTAACAATAATATGTTAAGAAAATGAAGATAATGTTGGCGGTTATTATACGGTTAAATATTATCGATGGAGATAGGGTCAAATCAGCTTAGTAGTTAGAGCAGAACCCCTGCAAGCCCAAGGTCCTTGGTTCAATTCCTAAATACGACCGCTTATTTTCTGCTACAAATTTTCATTTGAGAGTCGCTATGATTTAAAACTTTTTTTTCCTTCATTTCCAGATTCGCCTTAACTCTAAAAACAATATGGTACGTGAATTCAGAGTTTTTGCTCTAGCCATTGGATTCAGAGTAAATTATGCGGCTCCCGAGAAACTTAGAGGAACGCGCCACAAAATTGCAAGAAGGGATTTGTTCCAGAATTTGGAAGTCCTTGTAAAGCAGTAAGAAAACGAACAAACTTATGAAAATATTTTTCTTATATCAAGTTAGATATCACAGGATACCTTATATCTTTTCTTATATCAAGTTAGATATCACAGGATACCTTATATCTTTTCTTATATCAAGTTAGATATCACAGGATACCTTATATCTTTTCGCAATGCAAATTAATAATATATAAATAATTGGCTTATGTATCGTGGAACGTTGCGTTACCGGACTCTCTCGGCCCATTGCCTTGCACAGCAATGAAGAGAAGGATTCATATGTTCATCACTCCTGAATACTCACTGACCCCCAGATTCCTACACACCCATCATCCTTTTTTCCTTTCCAGATCTTCTTATCTTCATTTCCTTGAAAAGGTCTTCCACGCGGTATCCTCAAAGATGACAGATACCAGTGTGTGGAGATATATATATATATATATACACACATATAGACGTATATAAATCCGAGATACTATCAGTATCGCCCTGGTGTAAGACCACCATTCAGAATTGAAACGTTGCTTGAAATGGCTTTAGCCGTGTTTAGTGACCAGATCTGAATAGCCAGGTACTTCCCCACCTTCCTCTTCCCTATCTCCTTTCCCTCCCCACTACCTTCAGCTTCACAACATACCCCAATTGGGGATGCCATAGTCTCACTGGCTCCAGACGGGAGCAGTTGGGACTCTTGTGCGGTATTTCATATAAAAAAAATTTAAAAAAAGATAATAAAGTAGATATAATAAGGATAGTTATTTTGGGTACTACCTTTGGCCCCTGTTGGCTGCGGTAGAGATTTGCATTTTATTAAAATACTACAATACTTTATTGTGCGCAACTAAAATTTACCTACTTTTTCTTTAATGAAATGTCTAATAAGTAGTAATATCACGAAAATGGCACTAAACTATTCGCGTTTCCTGTGAAATTATTCGTACAGAACTGTAATGGTGTTGTTGTTTCTAATATGACCTTGTCACGAAATTGTAACACTAAATTATTAATCATCAAATTTTGTACGTGAATAATGTTGTTATAATATATTTTTCTTTGCATCTTCATAATATATGATCAAAGCAAATGGATAAAAATATCCTTAAATAGATGTTTTATTACTAAGGCAGTTAATTTGTCGTGAAGGCCAAAATAGATTTCTCTCCAGGTGGTCAAAATACTAGTATATTTGAGATGGTATGTGATTGCGAATGAAGTAGTGAGTGTGTACCAAGATGGTTATTGGTGTTGGTCTAACCTATCTGACGAACGGGATAAAAGTTTGATAATTAAATTAACAAACCAGTTTTCTTAATTTTTCAGACATGGATTTGACGGGCGAGCTTGCATCCTGAACACATTGTGCGAAGCGTACAAAATAATAAATTCTAAGAGTGGTATTTTGCTGAAACTTTTCAAGAAAATTTTTAGGTAAGTGTGCACTTTTTTTATAAAAAACCAATAATAATTATAATTATAAGCCATTTTTCTGAACTTTTCTTAGGTATGAATCTTGACATATTCTTATTTTTTTATAATATATCCCGAAGCTCAGTTTTCCTCTTGGCATAGGCCTCCTCTAACATTTTCCACTGGGACCTGTCATTTGCTACTCTTCTCCAATGATGTCCAGCCGTGAGTTTTAGGTCGCCTTCCCATCTTATTTGTTGACGTCCTCTACTTCTCTTGCCATCTCTGGGATACCAATCAGTGACATTTTTGCACCATTTCTCAACAAACCAATACCTTCCTTTAATTTTAAAGACCAATTAAGAGGATCGGATGTGGGATCTTTTTCATATAAAACTTAATTTTGGATTTGAGGATAAAATTCCCAACCAAACTTACACATATTTTATTTATTAAAATTAAATTTTGATTGAAAAAGGCTGCGCAGACGTTCGAAAAGACCTAACGCCCTTTTCTCTTCTATTTTCATGGGTGATCTCTTCTAATGTTTCGCGAAGTTATCGTAAGGTCCTGTGTAAATTTTATCGCCCGGACCATGAACCCTTTACTTGATAAGAATGGCCTTCCAAGCATTAGGCCAGTTTTTTTAACCATACCAACGTAAATCGGCATTAAGAATCTAATTATTAATAAGATGTCGGTCAAAAAAAGAAAAAGAAATAGTTTTCCCTGATTTAGATTTTGGTTAATAAGATGTCGGTCAAAAGAAGTAAAAAAATGGGTGTCCCTGATTTAGATTTTGGTTAATAAGATGTCGGTCAAAAGAAGTAAAAAAATGGGTGTCCCTGATTTAGATTTTGGTTAATAAGATGTCGGTCAAAAGAAATTAAAAAATGGGTGTAATCTGATTTAGATTTTGGTTGAATGAATTTTGGAAGATTTTTAAATATCTCAGTATGAATATCACTTTTAAATTTGGGTGGCAGTATGAGAACAGTAATTGGATAAACAACATCCCTGCCATAGGTCACCCCAAGTGGTTTGCTACGTTTGGTGACTTAGCAGGGATGCCCGGTGTGGTTGGTCTAAGTCTTGGCGGTGAATGAATTTGCCCACCTAATGCATGGCGGGTCGGATTGGGAGAAACTGGTTGAACAGGAATTTTTTCCTCTCCAGCGGGCTCTCTAGACACATCGCCTTCCACCGCAATGGGAGGGATGGATTACACGTCTGTCACTCTTGGACACATTGAACCCCAATTCCTACCCACCTCTCATACCTTTTTCCTTCCAGAACTTTCTACCCTTAACAATAAAAATAATAATGATAATAATTGGATGATTTCTCGAGCGCCATTTTATTGAAAAATCACCTCAAGGGTGCTGTACAACTTATTATGAATTTTTAGGCTCTATTTCACTGTATTATATGCAAGTAGTTTGTGACATTTCAAGATTTTACATTTGCAATATTGTTAGTATTATATTTATGAGAAGATAAGTGGCAAAAGTAAAGTTGATATTTATTTTGAAAAACTGGAGAATTTAGGACTCTTTTGAGCTGGAGAAATTATATGAAATAATGACGTTTACAAAAACTTACAAATAAGAATTTTTACATTTTTACACAATTAGTTATTAGTTATTATCGCGGGCAGCGAAGGTGAAAATGAAAGGTTTGATTTCTCTATAACGATCCTCCACAAAGCATTCCCAAAGGGGCATGGGCTCTGAAATTTTTTTTACTAGGGCCTCCTGTGTGGAGCTAATATAAAAAAAAATAGACTGTTTAATTCACACGCGGAGAAGTGAAACTAGAAAGTCACTAGATATCGCTTTCTTTTCTTTTACCTGTTTATTTTAAAGTGGTTTGAAGATTGGATATTGATTTACAAAAATTAAATGTCATTTACCAAGCCATAAAAAACTACAATAACCTCCCTTCTGAATTGCGCTGTATCATCAACAATAAGAACAAATAAATAAAATTAATTAATTTTTCAAAAACTTACAGTAAAAAGTAAATATTTTATACAAATAACTTATTATTTTTTATTATTTTTTATTATTTTTTTTATTTTATTTTTTTTTTTTTTTTATTAAGTTAAAAGAAATATAATATTTCGCTTTCTTAACTTAAATACAGAGCATATTATGTAGTAGTTTTTAATTTTGTTCCAAAATCTTAAGTTTAAATAGTTTTTTTTTAAAGGTTTTTATATTCTTTTCCGTTTTTAGATTATCTGGAAGGAGATTATAAATAATATGTTATATTATTATTATATATAACTTACAACCTAATTAAGAATCGTGGCTCCCTTATCAGGCACAAGAGCTCCTCTTTTCTGATAGGGTATATACATGACCAAAAACGACCTTTATTATAGTGTTTTGTAAAATGTATGTGTATATATGTAATCCATGTTTTTTATATTACAATAATTTTTTTTTTTTTTTTTCGTGGATTTCGTAGTTTTCGAACCTCCGTTCGCTGGATTTCTCTGGCCGCTGAGATTTGCGACGCACCATACCGCTGCGCCATGGGACGCTCCCGGCGAGGCGCGAATTTACCGCATTATATTAGAACCGACCGTCATATAATATGTTTTAGTGACGCATTTCCGTTTCATCTAAATTTCAAATCACTAACGGGGCTAAAGAAGTTTCACTTAAAAAATTAACAAACTAATAATGAATTTATTAGGCAAAGTAGTATTCAAACTAAGCTATTTCATCATAATTATCATAATTACGTATTTCCACAAAGTGTTGGCTACATGTGGGAATTTTTTTTCGTTTCATTTTTCTCTATTATTTCCCGAATCCTTAAATGTGTAACGGCTATCGATTTAAAGTTTAAATATTCAAAACTCCTTATAAACTTTTTAACGAGGCTTAACATTTTATTCTTGTCAGGATTTTCTACTTTACTTCATTCAATGGGATAACGATTACAATCATCTATTTTTCATTCGCGTCGCTTGCAAGTTTCAAACTTTAGGAAAGTTGGATTAAAAAAGTGCTTTACAGCGCGCTGCGGTTTACAGCTGATGAGTTCAACGACCTCTAAGTGTGATTCGACTGCAGAATGACACACCTAACTTTGCAGTCGGTGGTGTTGCAGATATTGAAGATACCACTACAAAATAAATGCATTCAGAATAAACAATGAGAATATTAATAATGTCCGAGTTTTTTTAAGTAATTTAAACATGTCCAAATCTCTGTGGACTTTTACACGATAAGTGTATTGAGTGCATTAAGTGTATTAAGTGACAAATGACAGAGACGCATTGCTTAAATACAAAAGATAAACTTAAAGAAATGAACATAATATAAATGGTAGGGATTTAGATATTTCATAGAAACGGCAAGTTAAAATAATATATTACAAGAAAAGAGGAATGAAAAAAAACAGAAACCAAATGACGTAAAAATACAAAACCAAGTAATGTAGAGTTTCAAAATTAGTTTTTACTACAAATGATAATTTGTGCATAATAATGTAATGAAAAATTAAGACGCTTAAACGTGTTCATTACACGTCATCAAGCACTCATTAATGATAAAATAATTATCATTGAAGAAGAACATAATACTAACATATCGAAACGAAATATAAAAAGAACAAATAAAAATAAAAAGCTAATGGTCGCAACCGGGATTCTAACTCAGGATCTCTTGTCTTATCGGGACATTTTTGTCAAACTCTTTTTTCAAATTCAGAATTAACAATATTGTCTCCGACTAATTTTTATCCATAGTTTTGGCAGTACCTTTTCAAATAGAAACAATTGTTCGAAGAACTGGTTTGTAACCTGTATAGTGTCTCGGATAAATAATCCGATATTACTTTTATTTGGAAAATTAATTAACCATTTTTAAAAAGTCTAAATGAATATTCTACTTTTTTATTAGAATAACTTTCTTTTATAATAACTTTCGAAGGTTTTTGCAATCAATGTATCAATTTTACTGTCTTGTTCTTTTTCGAATCAAAGTTAGATTTTTGTTTTTGTTTCATTGTTTAAGTTAGAACATTGTTTCAGTAATAAACATAATACAAAGGCCAAAATAAAATAGTGAATTACACATTCCAAGGATTTCTACACCAAGAGAGCTAGCTTTTGAGCTTGGTGAAGGAAAGAATGAATTATTTCATAAATTTAATAATAGAGTATAATATAATTGTAAGTACTAGGATATTGTAACATTAAAAATAATAATAAAACCTAAATGAAGCTACTGCATTTCGATTGGTAATGTTATGGTTGTTAATTTTTTAAGAATAATTTGACATTTTCTTGAATGACACCAAATCTGTTATTTTTTCAAATTCTTCGAGAAGACTATTAAAATATTTTATGCCTTTGTAAATAAAATTATTGTGCATTTGTGGGGCTGAAGAAATATGAATTTGGATGTTATGTTTACGCCTGTTAAGTTTAAATTTTGATACCATTTTCTTTGAATCTTTTTTAGAGGTCTTCAATTTTTGGTACTTCAAAAATTTTTAACAATGTTGCTGAAGGGAATTTTGGTTGATTTTTCAAAATTACTTTAATAATAAGTTTTTCAACCATTTTTACAGGACTTACAATTTTTTCAAGTGCACCTCCCCATGCAATGATTCCATACTGAATTAATGATTGAACTAGTACGTAATAGACTTTTTAAATAAATAAATGGATACATTTCATAATGCGCTTAACAACTAACTTAACATGTAGCTTAACTTAATATGACGTGTCTGTAACATACCTATTTATTTACACCAAGCTAAAAATGTAAGTTTAACGGTAAACAATATTGGAAATCTTGAGAGTTTCCATGGGTTTTTCAAGTCTATGAATTCCAAGACCTTGAGAATTACTTACAAGGACATCACTTTTCATCCGTTTTTCTTTTATATCAAGCATGTCAAATTTTGTTCCTCCTTTGACCGCCTGCAAAGTTTACTCCAAATGTTTGTTTTTTTTTTATTTGTTTCGATTGAGCGCTTTTATTATTATCGTGACGATTTACGATTACGGTACCATGACGGCATTAAAAAGGCAATAAACATATGTTCCTTATCACAATAATGCTGAAGCTCTTTCAAAAGATGAGATAAACAATGTAAAAAAGTCTGTTTCCTCCATAGGAAAAAAGTAATCATTTTCTTGCATCTCTCACACACCCCATCCTGACATCTCCGTAAACCCCTACAATACTCCTAGCCATGTCGATAATTTCGAAACTATGGAATGTAGTTACAAGGATAATAGTGAAGTGTGAATGATTTCCATAAATTCCAAAACGTCAAATGTCAAAGCGCTGATGTTTTTGTTTGAATATATAATGCTGCAGCATTTTCTTACACACTAAATAACAACAGACGCAAATGAGGCAAATGGCTAACGTATATCTGCACCCCCCCCCCCCCCCCCCAAAGTAACATCCAATTATTATCATACATCTCCCTCACACGTATAAAGCTGAGCCGTAATAAGGTATATTTGTTTCATCCAAATGAAAAAAGAAGTACTTTGGAGGAAACAGTCAAACGTATTTTGCCTGTCTCATCTTTTGTCTCACCATTATTTAATGTGTAAGAAAGAGCTGCAGCATTATAGTGATTACGAGCGTATGTCGTTTTATTTTTATGCCGTCACGGTACAATAAACGTTGATCATCACGGTAATAATAAAAGCGCATTGTATTTATCTTATTTTTAGTTGTAAAAAATTAAAAGTTTTTTTTTGTTTCAGTTTTACTGAAGGCGATGGTGAAAACTACCCCTACTTGAAATCTGAGGAATGTGAAATTTTGGATGGACACTGCCCTTTTTCAATATTAAATCTGGCTAGATTTACCGACGATTAGTTATTAATTTAAGATATTCATGCAATCTACGAGTATTAAGTTATGTAATTTATTAAGTTTATTGAGAATAATAAAGATTTTTTACCTGCTTATTACTGTTAAATTAGGATGGTCCATATTGTTATGAACGTAAGTCGGAGACTATAGAAAAATCGTGAACATATAATATGTCTGTAGTTGCGGAATGTTCGATGCTAACGTGGGGAATAACGATGTTTTTTTTGCTTTATTTTGTACTTCCCCGCGGCTTCGCTCGCATGGTATTATTACGGGAAATTACTGTAGCGGTTGAACTTATCAATTATCCCCCCTCTTCCCCACCCCCACCCCCTCCAGCATTCCATACATTCATTCCCTTACATTCAGTTTTCAAACATCTCGCCTACCACCTAAATTTCAGCTATAGCTCAAAGAAAAAAAATAGTTATCCAATTTTGTTCATTCGTTCGGAATTTATGCGCTTACAAACATTTCGGATGTTTATTTTTAATTAAATATTTGGAAGTTTGTTAATAAAATAAAAAATTACACTATTTATTATTCAGTCTTTATACCTAATCGTTACGAATTATATTTTTAATGTAGGAACTCTATCTGACATTTGTTCCAAAACAGAAGCTTGTCCAAAAAAAACAAAACATATTCTAATATTTGAATTTCCTGGAGCAGTAGCTGACCAGGGGGCTCAGTACCTACCAGCTTAGAGCCCTCAGAGCCCACAAATATATCAACATGGTTTTTATGGAAACGATTTTTTTCTGACGTTAGCAAAAACTCGCTTTTGTTAGCGACAGAAAACGTAAAACAAATAAAATATATTAATATTTATAATTTCATAACGCCAGAGCATACCATCATATACAACATATAGTCATCGCATATAATTTAGCTTTTTATTGGTGAATGAATTTTTAAAGTCTTTTTATTGGTTAATACCTGAAAAGGTCATAAACAAACTCGAGCAGTTTCGCATTTATAATATTAGTATGGATTACCTACGGCTTTACTAACTTCTGATTGATATGAATCAAATTATTATTATCCGTTTAAAGTTTCCCCTTTACTTCATCGTTTAAAATCGACTGAAGGTCGTTATGTACTCTAATTATTATGTGAATTATTCCCAAATGATGACTCACGGGTTTATTTTCTAGCATAATTTAGTTTTTGAGTTTGAAAATGCCTTCAGAAGGCGAAACAGCTGATAGCGTAAAAATAATAATAATAACACAGCAGAACTTGTTTATAAATTTGATAATAATATTTTTAAATATATAAAAAAATTAAAATGGAGTTCTACAAATAAACTTGATAACATTAAATAAACGACGTTACATAAAAAAATAAGAAGAGAATGAAATTAATCAACAACAAAAAGAGTAAAGTGAAAATGGAAGGATCAACAATAAAAAATTTGGATTTATATTTCTAAATTAATGAGTAAAACCTCAAAATGTAACATATAATTAATTGTGTAAGCGAAACTCAATCGAAAATCTGAAAAAGATACGGTCACATCTAGAAGAAGGTCCTAGGTTCGTGTCCTAGATATTACCGTACCTTTTTCTGTTTGCTAATATTGTTCTCATTTAATTTTTTTTTAGTTTTGATTTGTCAAACTTCCTCTACTTTATCTCCTTTCCTTCCTGAACTTTTCTGACAAGTTCTATTGATTCGTAACCACCAACCAAATCCCCGTGCAGATATTGTATCTTTTGAAAAAATGAGGCATTTTCCTAATATATGAATTCAAACAGAATGCATACCACACTCTTCAAGCCTTAAACGAAATTTAAGTGGCGTAATTTTTTAATTGATTTTGACAACCAAAAAAAACTTTCCTGTTATTTATTTATTTACTCTTATAATCTTATAATTACATTAATTGTAGACGTTATGTGAATACCGCATAAGGGTCTCAACTGCTTCCAATCTTCTGGAGCCAGTGAGACTACGGCATTCCCAATAGGGATATGTTGTGACTGAAGTTAGGGGGAGGTGGAGTAAATAGTGAAGATAAAGATAAGTAAGTACCCGGTTATTCAAATCTGGTTTCCAAACACGGTTTAAGCCATTTCAAACAATGTTTTGATTCTAAATAGGGGTCTTAAACCAAAGCAATGCTGAGAGAATTTCTGACTACGGAACTTGTCGCAAGTGTACAATACATTATTTTTAAGAAATTACTTATGAAATAACACAAATGCTGATTTAAAACGATATCAAAAGACAATTTTTGTCAATCAAACATGCAAAGGCTTGAAGAGAGATATTATTGAAGATAGGTATTATTGTGTTACACGATGGTGCTTCAAAAAAGGTGGGAATACAGGAAATGAAACCAGTCATGGAGGCAGTTTTGTGACATGTCTGAAGATAGCTGATAGTCTATGTGACGTTGAAAAATTCGATGGTCAAGCATGAGTACCTATGTTGATTGGCGCTTTCTTATAAAAAATGTTCGATTTAGGTGCATAAATAGTGCATGGGACCTCCCACGAGCTGGTACACTTGTTAGAAAATTTTAGATTTTTTTAAATGAGTGGATTACGTTTATTAGAACAATCATGTAAATATCATGTAAAATACCTCAATGTAGTAACATAAAGTGGAAATTACAAATCAATACAACAGTTGAAAGGTCAAGAAAATGACTGTACATTTTTATTAGAATACGAAACACATTAAATTATTAATTAACTAAAATTATTATTGACTATTAAGCACCCTTCATTTTTCCCTAATTCAATCTGTATTGCAATATGGAATTGCTCTATGGGGTGGTGCATTCAAAACTTCTTTAGCCTTTAGAAATTGTACAAAGAATATTAATAAAAATCATTTTTAAAAACCATGTGTTTACTCTACATCAAATCATCTCAACAATTTAAAGTCCCTTCTCTTCATATTTTTCCAAAAGTCTTGGACGGTCATAGCCAAAATATTAATCAATATTCTTGGCTATGACACCATCACAGCCCAACAATTTAAAAAAAATATTGGGGTTAAATGGTTTAATTACTCATTAAATCAAGATTGGAAACAAATTATAAAAAATCAATAAAAACAATGTATAAATATTTTTGTTATTTATTTTTGGGGTTTTATTCCAACGTTTTTTCAGCGTTATAGTCACTCTATAAATACAATCAATACATCTTAAATAATATTTCATACCTATTATTTGTTTTATATGTATAATCTACTATGTATAATCTAAAATGTATAATTTACTATGTACAAACTTTAAAGAGAACACGTTTCAAAATCTCCAATCTTTTAAAAAATATACCAAAACATGGTTAAAAAACACTAAAACAGATATTGTTTTCTTATAAGTTTAAACAAAGCCATTAATTATAAGTATCATAACACAGTATTTAGAGTAGAAATGTGTTATTGCGTGCTATATTTATTTTTTTTATTTTAATTGCACTTGTAACATTAATTCTTATAAAACATTCACAAATGCAATAATACCAGTGCAGACTCTTATTGTGTTGTAGTTTTTAATTGCATTTTTCAGTTACTCTTTTAAATCCCTAATTTACGTACGCTTAAAATCTTCATTTAACCATAGTAATAAAAACAAAAATAAAAAAATTAACATTTTAACCACGCACGGGCATTGCCTTTGTGGGATTTTTTTTGTTCGTACATTTATTGTATTAAGCTTTTTTATATACTTTTCATTATTTTATGTATCTATTATATGTAATGTATTAAAAAATTTCAATTAAAATATATATATATATATATTAAAAAATTTATATTTTTGTTAAATTGTCTTTACACGTGTTTTCTCTGCCTTTTTAACTAGAGCTTTGTTACAAAAGTCTTCTAAAAAATAATTACTTTAATTAAGTTGTGGTGAAATAAGATATGATGTCGAATAGTCCATGTCCGAGAGGGCACTTTGGATAAAGCTCTTTGCAATCGTATAACTGTTCCCCGGCTGTTCTGGCTGCACTGTAGTCGCTTTCTATCCCGTTTCCATAACAGTCATCTTCTAAGTCGCTGTCGTCTCTCTTGGGTGGTCTGAAAGATTAACAAATAAATAAATAAATGAGCTAAATTATCATTATTTGTCGTTGCGGAAGGCGTGAACGGCTGGCGAAATCCTCCATCACGACACAAGCAACATTTTCCGCTTACTGTGGTAGTAGTAGGAGATTTTCAAATATTGTCAGGTTATTTGTAGCCCGGGAATGTTTGTCTTTCTTGAAAAAAAATATATTATACATTTTTTAAATTGTAATAAAACAAAGCAATAGAGTTGCTTTCATCAACTCTCTTTTTAAGATAGTGAGGTTATCGGTGCCATGCCAATCGAGAATAAATTCAACTCAACACCTTCTTGAAAAGTCATTAAAAGCTATGAAAAAAAAAATTAATTAGCCGGTATCCCTAACCTAATGTAACCTGTTTAAGCATTTTTTATATTTTTTTAATCACTCTAAATGACTTATCTGATATGGTTCTGAGTTGGTTTCATTCCGAGTTGTCCGGTCACCGGGTTATCACAGGCCTTCTAAATTTGCTACCCATAAAAATTTTAATTTTAATTTAATGTTTGAAGCATTCAGCTGGTTTTTTTTTTTCATTTTAATTGTTTGCAGATTCTGTCAGAATTCTGCAGTGAATTTAATTCAAAAATCAAGAAATATAAAAAACACTTTTATTTTACGAACCCCTATTTTTTTCATTCTACGAAAAAACCTTTTATTTCATTTTCATAAGAACAAACTCACTGTTAGAACCATCGGAGCGTTCAAGGGTGGAAATGTTCCCACTTGACTAACGGAATGGAAAAATATTTTTTCTTTTTCCATTCATATAGTATGAAAGTACCTAACATTACTCTGTCGAATCAAATTTAACAAATTGGTGTCTTTGACAAAATTTCAGTGAATTTTATGACAATCTATAAATTCGGCATATGAATCAAGGGTAGGAGTTATGGAACAGTTTCGATGGGGAGTTAAAGAAAGTGAACTAAGCAAATGGCGCATTTAAGGACGGATGTTTGTGGTTTAAGATACCATCCTTAAAATTAACTCTACAAAGACGATCCTGTTCAAAACTTATCTCCCTCGAAGCCTATGCCTTTTGGGGTTGAGTATTTTTGAGTGAAAGAAGGGGAGATCGTGGGTCTCGATGAGGCCCATTTTGTAGAAGGGAGGAAACGCAGAGGCCAGAAAATCATTTCTCCGCCTAACTGTTGATTTCAAAAGTAGTCAAGTTGTTGGATATGCGGATGACATTAACATTGTCGGAAGATCAATATCAGCTGTTAAGGACGTCCTCAACCCTTTAGGCTGGGCAAGTACAGAGAATGCCGGACACACGCGTCCCAAAAAGAATTATAACTGGACACCCAGGGGGAAGGTGAAAATGGAAAGACCCAGACTGGGGTGGGAAGTCAAGGTAAAAGGAGATGCAGCGCAGCTACTTCAGGTAATAAACTGGAGGTCAGACGCTGAGGACAGGAGGAGTTGGAAGGGAATGTTGCAGGAGGCCAAGGCTCGTTATGGGCTGTGTAGCGCCATCGCAGAGAGAGAGAGAGAGAACTGTTGATTTCAAGTACTCGTCGCAGAAATACGTGACAAAATTCGACCGTGTACAAATGTTGAACCCACATTTGGCGTGTTTCCCGACTTTGCACCTGTCCCGAAGGGATCAATGACGTTAGTTTCTCAGCGCATATTCCATTGAAATGCCGGTAGAACAAGGACAACATTCCCATCTGACGCCTGTGTTCTAAAAATGTAATTCGTTTTTTTTTTTACGTGAGCTCCACACAGGAGGCCCTGAGGAAAATAATTTCCCTCAGGGCCTATGTCATATTTGGGGATGCTATGTGGAGGGTTTTTTTTAGGAAAAGAAAGAGAGGAGAGTTCTGGGAAGGAATGGGGTTTAAGGGGTGGGTAGGAATCTGGGGTTCAGTGTGTCCTGGTCATCCACCTCCAAGACCTAGACAAACCTCACCCATGAACCCGGGTACACCTGCTAAATCACCAAATGTAGTGAACCACTTGGGGTGACCCTTGGCAGAGGTATTGGTTATCCAATAAAGGTTCCCGGGGCGGCGGTACCCATTCCCGCCTCCCAAATTGAAAAGTTTACTAAAATGTGAGAATATATTAACGGACCGTTAATAAATTCTTTTCATTAAAATAAACATGTTTATAACGATTATGAAGATAGCGAAAGGCGTTATTTTGGATGGACTTCACGTATATACCGAACAACAGTGCTGCCCTAACATTGAGACAAAAATAAACAAGTATCAAAAATGTATACATTATAACAATAATTTTCAGTGTTTCAGATAATTTATAAGCAAAACTTTAAAGATGAGATATTAAATTCACAGCGCCGACTAGCAAATAATTTAAAGTAAATCGCCTTAAAGCAGAGATAAGGCATCTGCAAATTAAGCTCCCTGAGGCGACGCTGTGTGGATCTTTTACATTATATAAAGGACTATCACTTACAACTGAATGACGAGGTATAATCTCCCATCTTTTATTCACCATATCCGCTTCATGCCAAAAGAAACAGACATTACGTCTAATAGAGAATTTAAACGTTGCAGGGTGCCTGTGGTACTTTCTTGGTTGAATTGCAACTGAATGGTTGGAATGCTTGGATAATAAGTAAGTCGTAGATAATAAGATAATTAGTTCTACTTTATAATTCAGTTTAAAAATAATATGTCGGAAATAATCCCACTTTTTGTAGTTGCGAATCTCACGCGTCAGACTGGGACATACCCCGATTGGGGATGCCATATAGCCCAGTCAATCTAGACAAAAAACAGGCCCTAACTGGAACATGCTAGGGGAGAGCTGAATTTTTGCAGGTGGATAGTACATCTTATGTGGAGTATTTTCCAAAAAAGTCCCCACCCCTCCCCCGCTTGCTTCCTCCCCTGTGCCCTCCCAAGCATTAAAATGTGGGGTTCTACTAAAGCGATTATATCTCGTAAACTAAAAGATATATCAGAAAAAAAATGTCGTCGTTGAATTTCTTATAAAATTGCCTAAAAATTTTATAATATAACTTTTTTTAATATCTGCATTAGTTTGGCCAATAATAATGAGATTGTTGTTAAAAAAAATTTTTTTTTTGCAAAATTATTTTTTGAAGTTGAATATTTTTTTTGTCTGAGAAAATATGAAAAAATAGTTTTAACAAATAAGTTGTCAAACTTAATAAGCTTTTAAACCAAGCATAACAATGTTCACTTACATCTTTTATTTCTATCGAAAATAGTGGACAAAGGCAACGGCGTGCGCGGGCTGGCCGTAACACGGAGTGGCGAGGCCAAGCGACATGTCGTTCTTGTCGCGTCGCTACTTACTGTGTTATCAATTTGAAACAAACGAAAAAATAAATAAATATGGTCAGTTTGATCTCATATGTTAAAAAAAAAAGATATGTTTTAAGGTTAAGGTGTGTGTCGGTTTTGTGGTTATATTTTGACGTGGTTGCGCCAAGCCGTGTATCAAGTTTTTTGTGCGTTTTCCCTCCTTCATCAGGTTAAAATATTGAGAAAAAAATAATTAACAATTCATAAATATAAAAAAAACCACTGAAAATGTCTGAAGAGAACTTATTGTGTATTTTATGTAAAAAAAATACCTTCCAGGAAATTTTGTTAAAGTAAAGAAAGGGTTACAAATGCTAATTAACGCTAGTATTGAAAGAGATAATAATTATGTTAAATTAACCACTTTAGGTAGCGTAACCAACTGTGCACGTAGATTGTAGAAAAATGTATAATAAGCCTAGCAGTATTAAAGCTTTTACAAATGTTAAATGTAGCATATTGACCAGTAGGTACACCTCAGCCATTCCTAAGGCATTTAGAAAATACATTTAATTTCACGGTGAACTATTTGTGAGTATTATTTGTGATAATAAAAAACAGCATTTGATCTTAAACTATCTCATAAATATTGTTAACAAATACATTTGGTGTTAAGACCAGAAATAGGGGAAACATTGTAATATAATAGATGACAAATGGGGTGCAAAAATAAAATCTAAACTTTTAGGTGTGTTTGATTTGGTCGTAGCAGAAGCTCGCTATCATGGCATTTGCTACAAGAAGTTCTGTAAAAGTAAACCAACTCAGTATATAGGAACACCTAAATATGATAATTCAGCTAAAAATTTTCTTAAACTCTGTAGTTTTTTAGAAAATACTGACGAATGTCAGTTTATATTATAGAAATTAGGGAAAATATTAAAAGACATTTGTGGCAGTGATCTTCCGTACTCATATACATTTCCTAAAAAACAAGTAATTGACTATTTTCAAGATTTTATGTATACGTGTATTTTTGGCAGAAAAACTGTCATGTGCATGTCTCACTCAAGTTATAAGATACTAGGCGACTGGTACAGAAACAAAGATAAGAATGCAAATCTGGAATGTTTAAGAATTGTACTTGCTGCCGCAGAAATAATCAGAAAAGATATTTAAAAAAATGCCACATGATTGTGAAAGCTATCCTGATGTTCCGGAAATCAGTCGTGGGGGTGATGATTTAGTTCCTGAAACTCTGAATCTGTTCACGTTAACTGTAACCAAGAAGAGATTGTATGATAATGGACCTGATGTTACGAGAAGACGTTTAGTAATTAACCACGCCATAATAGCATCTGCAAGGCCAAGGTCTTTTTGTCATCAATTCAGACAAGTTTGTGTTTTCTACAGAGAATGTACGGATCTAAGAATTTAATAGAAGTGTTGTAGTCATTGGGCATTTGTTCGTCGTGTCATGAAGGTGACAGATACCAAAGATCTGTAATAAGAGCTGGGCCTCCTACAATCGAAGATGATACATTCACACAATTTGTGTTCGAAAATGCCGACGTTAATATAAAAACATTTGATGGCCTAAGCACATTTCATGCCGTGGGAAGAATAAAGTGCAATGTGCATCAATCCAGCCTCTAATTTTACAAGTCTAGATGTACTTCGTCTTCAGTGATGAAATGGAAATTTCGTTAATCAAGAAAATATCCTTCAACCTTGTTACGCGAAGAGAAAAAAGAGCGGCTTGAAAGATGTAACCATCAACGATGTCAGTGAATGTATATCTTTCAGAAAAGAGCATGCCGATTCATTATCTTTTGTATCTCCAACCAATTATTTGTGGTTAAGTGACATAAAATTAGCATTGTACATTCAAAAGTTAGCTGGAACGGGTTTATAAACGATTGTGTGACATTGTAACTTCGACCAACCGCTTTTTCTCAAACCCATTGAAATGGTAGCGGGGGCTGAGGGATCATCTGAAATTTCAAAAATTATTGTACGGCTAGGAAGTTTCATTTGTAAATGTCATATTTGGGATGTATTGGATCACGGAAGTAAGTGGGCTCGAAGTTTTATGTAAAACTGTGTACGGAGGTCCCACAGTGATACACATGATAAAAGGACACGCTTATGCAAGAGCTGTAAGAGCCTATGTTCTTACAGGTGCTGCAATCGTCAAAATAATTTGCAATGACTCTCATGATACACTTTTTCCTCGTGAAATAAAAGAAATATTGTGAACAAGGAGATGTCACATGAATTAGCTTGTGAAGACGAATCAGTTGCAATAAATCTTAAACATTTCACCGACACTTAAAACACAATCAAAGCGACAAGTCGGACAGCAAAACTTACAATATGTTTTTACTTAACAATATGTTTTGCTCAGGAGTTTGGACTGATACGTGCTTTGACATGAACAATCTTTGATGAAGTCATTAAAAACAGTAGGAGCACTTACGCAAGGGTGTGGGATTTCTCAGTAAATGGATATTAGGAGCTCCATTATTCCTTTCAATCAGTGAAGCTTTTCATAATTTCTTGGGTTTAAGTTACAAGAAAAGTGAGCAGTATGTTGAGCTTAGGGAGAGCCAGTTACGGGATAACCAAGACTTCGTAATTCATACTGGTGACACACAATCCTTTTGCTCGAAAGTCGGGTGAATTAATTTGCATTTCTTCGAGATTAGTATCAGACTCAACTAAAACATATGACGATGCTTATGAGGTAGGGTTCAAAGCTATGAATAAAATGGCAGGGCAAAGTTTTTCTAAAACTACACAGATCGGATATGATTGATACTCAAGCCAGTAATAAATCTGACAAAGTTAGAAACAAAGAAGTTATAATCAACCCTAAGCAGATATTCAATAGAATATTATGCGTATGTGACAGTCCTGCAAAGCTCAAATCCTACTTTGAGTTTGAACTAGCTTCGCATCCACCTTTATTTGAAGACGTTTTTTTAAAGAAAGGTAAGAAAGCCTCCATTACTACTATTACTATACAATTTAGTGTTAAAGCGTTTATATCGTGAATCAATTAAAAAGTGCTCGGTGTTTCAATTTAAAACTATAAATACCTACCTAAGCTCAAATCGGTCATCTGCAAGCACAGCGGGGCTAGGCCCGACCGCCAAGCACGCCGTGCCGCCCTGCTATCAAATCGGATTTTGACCAGTATTAGGAATAAAAATAAGCAATATTATATATCGTTTTAAAGCTTATTAAATTTGACAAATAAATTAATTGAAATATTTTTGCGTGTTCCCCCAGATAAAAAAAATATTCACCTTTAAATCAAAATTTTACGAAAAAAAAAATTATTTTTGCGACAATGTCATTATTATTTGCCAAACCGTAATAGATAACAAAGACAAATGTAGAACTTATTTTTAGACAGCTTTCTAAGAAGTTTAACGATGAAAATTTTTTTCAGATGCATATAATAGTTTAAGAGATATAATGGATTTCGTAGAACTCTAAAATTGCAAAGTTTGAGAGGGGACAGGGGAGGAAGCAAGCGGGGGAGGGGTGGGGACTTTTTTGGAAAATACTCCACATAAAAAGTACTATCCACCTGCAAAAATTCAGCTTTCCTCTAGCATGTTCCAGTTCAATGCGTTCATTGACTGGGCTAATAGTCTCTCACCGGCTCCAGATGGCTGGGAGCAGTTGTGACACTTGCGGTAATCATATTAAAAAAAAATCTTTCGTAATAATTTTATTATAACGTTTGTCAAAAGAATTTTAGTGACAGCTAATCGGTGTTCAGGGCCATTATCAAAATGTGTTAACACCACATTTTTATACGATTTTGTTTACCCCTACCGTTTTAAATACGAATTCATTCAATTACATTTTTTTTGCCATCGACACAGAAAAAAACATATTTTATTCCCTTCTCTCTACAAGCAGATGTTCCAAAAAATTAATTACAATAATCATTCATTCTAAAAATTGTATAAATTATGTTACATGTAACACGAACTGCTCTAAACTAGATCGTAAATCTAATGTAAAATATCTTGGAATCTCAATAGATAACAGTGTTAAATGGAAAAACCATATCAACCTCACTATACATTTAATTTTATTTTTAATCTTATACAAAGATAACGTATTTTTGTTATTGTTTTTGGGGTGTTATGCCGTGTTTCGCTACCTCCTTCTTTAGCCAACGTTTCGGACAGCGTTACAGTGTCCATCATCAGGGCAGATGAGTAACGCTGTCCGAAACGTTGGCTAAAGAAGGAGGTAGCGAAACACGGCATAACACCCCAAAAACAATAACAAAAATACTTTTTGGCCGTGAAAACCTAAAAACATACCCAAAGATAACGTATGTTTATGAGTAAAATTTTAACTGTCTTAAAAACACTCAATTATACCCACGAACTGGCGATGCCTATGTGGTTTTTTTTTTGTTAATCTGCTATTTGTATTATTCTCTACTTTAAAAAAAAATAATAATTTTAAAAAATTACCAACGCCAAGAGTCCAACTCCACCTCCGTACTCCTGCTAAATAGAATGGGAGCGATATGGTACAATATATTACTGTCGAAAACAAAATCAATGTAACCGAAACTTTGAAATATGAAAAATTCAAAAAGCAAATTAACTCCCTGGATTGGATGATGATCTATTATTCCTAATATACTAACTAGCATTAAAAAAACTTTGATTACTGTTATTGTTTTTCTAAAATTTTATTTGCAAATTATTTACATTTGTAGTTTTTTTAATGTTGAATTGCGTTGTTTTATGTGTTGAATTACGTTTATATTATTTAATAAGTCTTTGATTGTTGTTTGCATATCGCCTATTAAATATTATTATTTGTATAATTTTTAAATACTCCTCCCACAGCCACGAACTACTGGAGCTCAACTTATGGATTAGTAGAATAATCAAGAAAAAACTTGCATAATTTCGCAAACTGCTATAGTTTGAAAAGTTATATTTTTGTAGTAAATAAATAATCCAACCAAAAAAAAAGTATTTACTTGACAATCCATTATCTTTCTCTATATACTTTGCTTCTATCTAAGTCAATTTTTATTAACACGTATCTTCTTTTTCAAGATTTTCCCAAAACGTCATGTTAAAATGATTAATATTTTACTAAATTACACAGTAATTATTCTTGCGTAACTGCCTTTAAAAAAAGTCGTGAACACCTTAGCACAGTTCTACTGGTGAGGTGTTCGCAAAACACTAATATACAATAAATCATTTACACTAACTGCACTTCAGATTTTTTACACATCACAAACCTGTATTTTATTCCTTCGCATAATATTTTATAATATTCTTTATAGTCTTTGTACTTACTACTAATTAAAAACAAGTGAAAACTTTGCACGTGCTGTCCTACTCATGTGTTAACAAAACACTGTAATTTATAAATCATCTACAGTACACCTCATTTTTACTTTATACTCTATAACTCGTACCATGACACTTCGCGGAGAACAGTTATGTAGCTGCTTTATTGTCATACCCTTTATTTCTTTCTTTCTTTTTCTCTTTCTCTGTAGGGTATTATATTTGACACTACTATCTTTTATATTTCATTTTGATTATCATTATTTCTGTTATCACTACAAGCATTTCCGTCAAGTAACAACTTAACATTGATTTCTCATGCTGTGAACATTTCTAGCCGGAGTGTTAATATCTATGTAATATACCAACGACAATTCTATTATTGTAATAATCGTTAACACTCTGTAAATGTTTCAAACAATAAATAAATAACATTATATACAAGCTATGTACATTATGTAACTATAAAATAAATAAATGAAATCATTTTTAGAAGTAGGGTTTTTACTGAAATTGTAATATTGATTTTTTTTTAATTTTTTATTCTTCTTTTATTTTAACCACTCGCTAAACTGCCAAAACAGTTTGTCAGCAGATCAATTTAACAATATTAATATAACACCAAAGTACGCATCTAACGAGAAACCACAATATGGGAAACAGATTCTGAAGAATAACATTTCAAGTTACTACAATACAAAGGTGTAATACATAGACAGACAAATATCTCTTAACCATTTTTTTTTATTATGTTTTGAGATCGGTGGGGCTATTTATATTCCTTTTCATATTATGCATTATCATCTTATTAAATATAGTAGGTAAAATATAAGTGAATATCCGTTGCCATATTAATTTCTAATTTTCGGAATGTACAAACCTTCATTTTTATGCGCATGATCTACTATTTCTTTATAATATAATGTGCGTAATCCGACAATAAATTTATTAATAATATTAATTGAGAGGCATTTACATGAGGAGCAGGTGAAGCAGCTCTCCGATGAGTCCATTGTGATCCACCGGAGCTTCAGCGGCTTCGCAGATCGTCCTCAATAGGCATTCTCTGCCGTCGACTCCATAACTAAAAAATGCATTTATGTTGTTCAGAACCATCATCTAACTTATTAGCATTCGCATTTAGATTTTTGCATGTAGCTTTACTTTGTAGGTGTACATAATTATAATAACGACAGTAAAATAACTTTGTTATTTCCACTTTATTAAATTTTTTAAAACCAACCGGTTTCGGTTCGACCTGAACCTTCCTTAGGGTGAATAAAATAAACAAAATAAAATACAGGATTACAGAATTAGTGAAACTATTCCACACGCTTAATTACAAGTCAAAAGCAGCAACTAATTCGCCAATCAACCGTGCTCTTCATGTGTTCAATAATATTTGTTTAAATTCTAATATCGACATTTTCTCTGATTCACAGCCCAAATTTTTGAAAGGGCTTCATGCCAATAATATAATTTTTTCAATGCGCATACATACATTCACACACACACACACACACACACACACACACACACACACACACACACACACACACACACACACACACACACACACACACACACACACACACACACACACACGCACACCTACCCACTACGCACACCCAGTAATTACTACCATAAATAAGACAGTTCAAAGAAACATATCACAGGTACCCACCATAAAAATATACTTAATAATTGTAAATTGTTTTCACCACTTTAAATTTTTCAAATGGAGCCCTAGTTCTCTGGCACTGCGAAGATGGAATTATTTATTATTCATTAGTATTTCTTATTTATTTCATGCCGTAATTGGCTTTTATATACAATTTTACTATTTGTTTGTACCACTGTTATTGTAACTACTTAAAAAATTTACAAAATAAAGAAAATATAATATTAATTAAAAATGTGAACATGGACTAAGAATCCTCACATAGATAAATATTCAATATAATAAAAACAGTACTAAGTACACATGTCTATTTGTGTCTAGTTTAATAAAAGTATTGGAATAAATTAAATTTATGTTGATTATCGGATCAAAATATTTGTTTCCGCGACTGTGAAGTCTCGGAATTGGGGAATTTTGATAAGCCAGTGTGATAAGGATTGATAGGATAACTTTCGGTAATTTCTCATCGTTCCCTAGCATGCCTTCAGATCGCCAACGAATAAGTAACAGTTAACAATGACAAAGTGTTCTTAATATATTCGACGACAACTGTTGTTTGTGCATTAGCGATTTGCAGTTTTCCCAGGGATCGATGATAATTTACCGAAAGTCATCCTATTAACCCGTCTAATCACAGGACACCCAAGTTGTCCCAAAATATCACATACTGTTGAAATAACAGGAGACCCAGATTGTCCCAGACCAACTGTGCATTATTAAAAGTTAGATCTCTCTCTTCCTGTCACGCGAACATTTGTAATTTCTTTTATAATTGCCTTACGAATATATGAGCTATATTGTTCAGATACTCTACAAACCCGATCGTAAGTGGCGATTTTATTTCGTGTCAATTTGTGACGTAACACACATTTAAAATAAAATTGTATGAAGTGGTAAAAACTGAAGTGACAGTTTTATTACAAATTTTCTTAAGAAAAGAAATCTGCATTGAAAATTTTAAGTACTTTAAGTTGAAAATTCAAAGGTTTGTATATTTAAGCCAATTTATATTTCCGATATTAAAATTTTAATATTTAGTAACAAAAATGTTGATTTCTAATAAACACATCGGAAAGATTATTTTATCTTGATTTTTGAACAATTTTTGTCTATGCAAAATGGTTAAAAAGTAAGCAATAAAAAGGAACATTTAAAATGCTTGGGAAGAACCGAGAATTTTCGCGTTCAAAACTGGACAGGCTAAAGCTTACAGATATTATTTTTGTATTATTCGAAGGGTTAAAATAAAGGGGTAATAAATTTCGGCCAGATCTTTTGGGTACATGGATGTTGATTGATTGAAGCAATTCAGGACAGTCAATTTTGTAATGCAGTATGCAATAGTATTAAATCTCTGCTTAATCTTCTTTCTGAATGTTTCAAAAGGGACATTTTATCGAGGAGGTAAAGAGATAATGTTTTGTACAGTAATTTATAGTTTGTTGTCGGTATGAACATTAAAAGAGGAAAACTATATTGTTGAATTATAATCAAGCGAGCATCTGACAAGTGTTTTATTTAACATGATGAATGTGCCTAAGTTACGCTTTCACGCCTAAACCACTAAACCGATTTTTAAAATTCTTTTATCAATAGAAAGCTACATTGTCAGCAAGTTACATAGGCTGTATAGAATGGTAAACTCTGGCGTTATGAAATTTGTATTTATGAAAATGTGTGTTTTTCATGTATTTTAGCGGCAGGGAGGAAAGGCCGGGGGAAGGAAGGTGGGGTTCACGGAGAGAGAAGAGGTGAGGGAGAGGGAAGGCGAAGAAGCGGAAGGAAACGGCGATATGCAGGAAAGGACATGCACCGTGAATCAATTTATTTATTTTAATGTCATTTCAAGGCATGACAGGTATCAGTTAGATATGATGCCTATGCGTTGATAAACCATTCAAATAAATTAATTAATTAATGAGTGAGTTAGTGAGTGAGTGAGTGGGTGAGTGAGTGAGTGAGTGAGTGAGTGAGTGAGTGAGTGAGTGAGTGAGTGAGTGAGTGAGTGAGTGAATGAGTGAGTGAGTGAGTGAGTGAGTGAGTGAATGAATGAATGAATGAATCGGTGATATTTCCACCAAATACCATGCGAGCGAAGCCGCGGGGAAAAGCTAGTATACTATAATTTAGTGTGACAATAATAAAAAAAACATCTCGCCCTCATCTGATCTACAAAAATAAAAAATAAAATAATTGGGTTGTTTATTGGCCGAGCTTTGTTTCAAAATTCACACAAAAAATGCATTTAAAACTTGGAGCTTTCGGTAACCAACAATACTTTTTACACAACCCGTTCAGCCACTTAAATAAAAATCTGTCACGAATCAATAAACCCATTTGCGCTAGTTTTTGTATCAATTCCTGCTGAGCTTTGCAAATGAATTCCGCATCATTTGCCACGGCTGGTGGTGCCGCCATGGAAACTGTTTGGGAATTTCCCGGGAAAAATTCAGCGCCCGGGTTGTGTCAACAGGGAAAATTCTCAAAATTTACATTCCCGGCAATTTCGCGAATAGGCAGGCTTGGCAAACACAACCTTAACGAAAGCGGAACTCTTTAATTTCAAACAAACACCGTTGAGGGTTTTGAAAATCGGAAACAAGGCGGTGTAAAAATGTATATAATTCTTTATGATTAAATACCACGTGGCAGTTTATTTATTGTTTTATTTTGTTATTGAAATAGTCGGCCAACTATTTCAGATGAATAGTTAGGAAACAATTGAAACGATTGAACTGGTAAAAACAAATAAATTAACCTGGTTCTGTCCTTGAATGTAATTGTATGGTATGTAAGTACATCGATGTATACCGATCCTACGACAATTGATCCCCCTATTGGACCCCCGGCATACTTATAGACAATATGAACTCGGTTTAAAGAGCGTACGGTATACCTGCTTATAAAAAACATAAAAGTGTCCTCGAAGGGAACTGCAGAGAGGTTTTACCACCAAATATCAAAAATATAAAACAAATTTTCATTCAAGTTTCAAGTACAAAAAATTGACACTGTAAATAAATTCATTCGATATCCATACCAACTTATTATTTATCGGCTTTTTCGAAGTCGATTTCAGGATTGAAATTGGTAAATAATGAAAAAAACTATAATTTAATAATAATAATAATTTCAGCGGGCCTACTTTCGGAAGATCAATTGACTACTTACAAGAGTTCCAACAGTAAGAAATCAATAGAATTATGGCATCCCTAATTAATCAGATTTGAGGTTTAAAGAAGAGGATAGAAGAAGGTTGGCAAGTGCTTTGCTATTCAGAGATGTTTACTAAGCAAACATGGCTAAAGGGGATTTGATTCTTAATAGTGATGTTTTACCCGACATATTATTCATTATATTATGCTGAAAGTATCCAGCACTTTGAAAAGTGGTGCCAACATATATATTCGGTACATATTTTATTTAATAATAATAAAGTTTTGTTCCAAGATGAAGAGAGGATAGTGGATCCCACACGTCCCATATACATAGATTAAAATATTATTATCCTCAGGTATGTGGAATAGGTGGTATGTCCTAGCGTTGGATTTAGAACCTGCGATATGATATTTCATTGTAATACGTCGAAACAGATTCAATAAACATTCACAAGAAAAACAATATCATTTTTTGAACAATGATTTTCTTCTAATTACCATTCCTTACCCGGCCATAACACTCTCCACAGACGCATAGAAAATATTTCTGCCATCGTCTTCCAAATTCCTCTTTCTCCTTCCGGCCTCTGCAAATGGGTAGTATTTGGTGAAGAATTTTATATCTGCAGGGACGTTGTACTGATATTGAAAGTTCGCAGCATACACCAGGTTTATGTTGGCTGGGTTCTTTATGGGGGTAGCGAAACCGAGTAGTAACTGGAAAGAAATTTACAATACTTAATAATATTCAAACTGTTACTAACTCTACATAATAATTTTAAAACAATACTCAAAAATAACAGATTGTGCGCCATCTTTGTTTTTTTTTTTCTTTGGTCAAACCATGTTTTTATTATAGTCAAACAGATACCAAGTGTACTCCCAAAATTTCAAACGGGGAAGGACGTTCTTCACCGTTTGAAATTTTGGGAGTGCACTTGGTATCTGTTTGACTATAGCACTAAAATGATGAACAAACATTCCCTAATTACGAATAACCTGGCAGTAATTGAAAACTTATTTTTCCGTTTGTCCACTCATCTGTAAACCGGTTTCAATGTGTTATTTATATTTTGTTTCAAGATTAACAATGTGTAGTTTATATTATGTACATTCTACATCTTACAATATTATCATAAAAAATTTTAGAACCAACTCCGTACCTACCAATTTATTATTATCTACCTTAGTAGTTTTATTTATATTTAGTTTAAATATTTCTACTAAATCAAGCAATACTTATTCAAAATTTCTTTTAATCACAAGCACCGCCTTACAAATTACTCAACAATCAATCCACACTAACATCAAGCCACTTAACAATCAAGACATCCACACCCACAATACTCGAAATACAATCCGCGTTCCTCAAACTCGCACTACAAATACGGGATAAAATTTATGAACTGTATTGCCTACACACTATATAATTCGCTTCCAGATATGTAGAAAGAATTCAGCAAAATAAAAAAATCTAAGAAATGCTTTGAGAATATTTTTTAGTATATTTAAAAATAAAAATATGTAATTTTCTTGACCTGTTATGTCTTGTCTCTTTTTCTCTCCCTTTCTTTTTGTTTATTTGTAATCTTCCATACATTTATATTCTTGTGATTTTTTTTAAATGTTTTCCCTTAGTGTTTGTTCTATCTAACCTTTCTTTTATTTCTATGCTGTACTGTATGTGAAACTTATATTTTTCAAATCAAAATAAATTAGTAAATTTGTAAAATTGCTCCGTCGCAACTATGAATTGTTAAGTCCTAAAATGAGTTTTGTAACTCACCTAGATTGCCCTAGCAAGAAATTTAAAAAAATAAAATCAAAAATTTATTTATATTTTTACTTTTATTTTATTTTTTTCTGTTGTCTTAAGTTTAGTAACTATCGGGTTATTTAAGTTTATTATAGTAGTTTATTATTTACGTACTTCAAATGTTGAAATTTTTTACTTACATTATGCCTACACTATGCGCTATTCCCCAATTCAAACACCATAAATCATTTCTCTATTTAGTTAGGCAGTTTTGTAAAAAAAACTTTGTAATGAGCATTAAACTATCTGTATTTTCAAATGTATATGTTTTATTCATTAATAATAATATTTTTTGTAAGAAACGTACAGTTTATAAAAACGAAGATCTAAACGCATCATGAAGTTAATTAAAGTTTAGCCAAAAAAAGTTTCTTATAAAAGTTGCTTAGTTCTTTCTACCCACCCCTTAAACCCTTTTCCTTCCCAGAACACTCCTTCCCTTCTTTTCCTTAAAAAACCCTCCACACAGCATCCGCAAAGATGACATAGGCCCTGAGGGAAATTATTTTCCTCATGGCCTCCTGTGTGGAGCTCATGTAAAAAAAAAAAGTTATGGTGTGTCTTAAAACTAATTATTAGGTAAAGTAAAAAGGAAAATGGATACATCTGATATTCTCCCGATACATTAATATCCAAACTCGCAAATTAATTTTATATCGTTACACGCGTTAACTTAACTTCTGTTCGATATTTATGAAGGTCTAGGAGGCAGAATGCGGAGGCAAAAAGATTGGGAATGTATGGCGAGCGATGTGTTGAAAGAAGCTAAAACCAAAAACGATCTTTTATATTTTGTAGCTAAGTCTGGTGGCCCCATAAAACTAATTATACCGGTCAAATAACGATAGTTTAACTGTTTTGTCTTTGATAATTAGCGGCTCTGGAATTTTCGTTTTGCCTCCGCATTCCGCCTCCTAATACTTCATTGTAAAGTTTTGTATTATAATGGGGAGGAACAATTTTTCTACCACCCAAGTTGGGGAGAGAGCTTATTTTTAATTATTATTTTCGCAAATTTTACTAAAAATACTTTTTTGTTTAAACTACTTTTCATTTGTCGAGTATTATTTTCGTTCGCTTACATTTCTTTTGAAATGATTCACTAAAAATAATTATTTATAAATACTTGTTTAAGGCGGCGCTTCTCGGCTGAAGAAGAAGAAGATGGAGAGATATGTAATTACGAATGTTGGACAGAGCGCGCTAATATTTAAAGTGATAGAATTGAAGCGAAAATTGTGAAAAAGCTTAATAAAACGTGACTCGTTTAAAAAAGAGCAACAATCTCGTGGAACGTATCTTAAGTATCATTTAAAGAAACATTGTGAATCTTTTCACAAATATAACTTGTAATATAATAGAAATAGACTTGTTTTAAATAATATTCGGAGCATACTTTGCGATTTTTTCTATCGAGGGAATTTCATATAATTTGCGTTTCGGCGTGGAACGTATCTAGATATTATCTTCAAAAATAACATATATTTTTTAAGAGCTTAAAAACTTCAAATGTTTAAGGGAGATTTGTAAGAAATCGGTCGAAATTCGAATAGCGGCGGCTTAAGGAGTCAAACGCCTTTTATCTTTCCTCAGAGATCTGCTTATTGATAAATTTCAATATATCATTAAAATTTCACAAAATTTCTGAATGAAACTCAAAGTTATTTCGAAATATGAAATATATTGCTTTGCACTACCCTTGCAGAGATTACAGAAGAAAATCATTATTTTATTTCTTTATTATTATTATTATCGAAGCTCCAACCATTTTATTCGTCAGTACATAATATATTTCTTCTTGCGCAAATTTTACGTTAAATCCTTCAAACTTTTCCATTCAAATCCATCAACTTTGTAAATTAGTTCAGAATATATTTGAGCATAATACAAGAAAGTTTGGCAGATTATTTCATTCGGCGAAATATCCCGATCGGATCTTGGTATTTCTACAAACAAATATTTTTGGATATCCAACAGAAATACAAGTACACATTCATGTCATCGACATAAACATGTGTTCGCAAGAGAAAGCAAATGACGTAAAATATTCCTAATGAATGCGTTATATTATTCAAGATCAATGAACTTTTAATTTTCAAAATTTGAACTACCTATTATATCAGACAAGCGATGAAATAGGCACAAAAATTGTTAAAATTTTTGTTAAATTGCTTGGTAGATGCCAGATGCATAAATGAATTAATAGATGATGCGTTACTGATTCAATGCGCGTGGTTTCACAGAATTACCGGTGTATTAGTGATTTTGATTTTAAGCTCGGCTTGGTTGGAATGTCGAGCTCAGCACGGCTTGGAACGTAATACGTAAATAAGTTGAAAGCCTAGATATCACCAATATTATACGTATTGACGATGAGTTTGATAAACGAATGGGTTTCTTTTTTCTTTGAAAAACAAAACTACTGTCTACATGAGGGGTATATCTATGCTCTCTAATGTCATCGTCGTCAGGAACCTACCCTGAGACATTTAAATTATAATAGGGTACATTCAAACTATTTATATAATCATTATTTCTTGTACAATTGTAGATTCAATACAATTTTATTTTATTTAACATTCTGACTTTTATTTCCAATCATAGACAGACATTTTTATTTCATGCTCTTGTTGTTTCGTATCACATCGTTACATACATTACATACTACTATTAAATTAATATCCTTATTTTAATTGGTAACAAGAGCCCTTAGAGAATATTGATGACGATGAATACCTTGGATATTCCGCCTTCTGGAAACATCAAAAATCTCTTTTGCCTAGAGAGGACTTCCGTGGAGTTGTCCCGAAGACCGTAGGTAGTGGCCTCTACAGCCGCAGGGCTGCAAATCCACAAGATCCATGCGGCTGCAACGGAGAGGTTTGCAACGGGAAAACTGGGAACAAGAACCTGTGTTATTTTTTTGTACAGTTAAATATTTTTAAATAACGCCCTTACCGAATAAATGACACCCTTCGAAAGATTTTTTACAGTCCGGAACTGCACTATTGCTATTATTAGTATGTAATGTATATCTAAACGTCTTCAGTAAATCTTCCCTTTATTATTATCATTTGGGTGGTTTAGTTATACCTACCCTTCTAACGTTATCCATATAATGCAGTTTTCAAAATTATTGCATTTAATACAGTTTCATATAAGGCTAGTCATGATAATTAAATTTTTAGATTTTACAAAAAATTACTTTTACTTTAATGTTTGCTAAGAGTGGTGAGGTCTTCTGAAATCTGGTTTTATTTGCGTGGTTAATATTTGATACGAATTAAACTTCTTACTGCTTAAGGGGCGATACTCTTATCAATCAAATAAAGACTTTGAATTATAAATTTATTATGCATTATTTTTATAACACTCTGAAGATGAAATGAATTATCTCCTGGTTAATAGGTGAAAAGCCGTACCTAGGTCTACTGATCAACAAGACCCAAACAAAACTAATTGTGATCGACAGGGCAAACAGCTTTGCAAGGACATATTTCATTCTCTCACGCATTTAAAAACGGTGAACAACTTCATCTTTATATGCCTAAGTTTGCCTATAAGTGAGGAAAGTTGCTGTGAAAAGAAGTGAAAGAAGGATTTGCATTATAAAAGACGCCGTGAACAAAACGCAAATATATAGATTGATAGATAGAATGACAGAGAATAACGAAGACTACCCAGATGAGACTCGTTCGGGCACTGATAATCTCCATATTTATATACAGTGTGAAAAAATGGTCACAGAGCCAGCAAAAGAAAACGAAGAGACTCCAAATATAATGCAAAATTCTCAAATGGACAGCCAGGTTAACAAATTTTGGAAGATAGTCCACATAGCTTGTTCACATAGCTTGTCCACCATGGAAATTTGAGAGGGGGGTACGATCCTTGATAATAAAGAGCCGACTTAGGAAAAATTATATTTTTTTAATGTAATCACCACCAACTTCATCCATTGTGCAAATTTGGTAATTTTAAAACTTATTTTTCAAAGCTACATAAAATTTTTACGTAACATATTTCCGAAAAATGAGTGGTATGTCGAAAACTCATCAGTGAAATATTCCTTAATTTCGTGCTCTGAAATATTCCTTCATTTCATGCACCGCTCCGGAAAATGGAAAAGCGAAAATTGGACCTACCATTACATTGACTTGCAAATTCTTTGGGAAAGTTTTGATTCTACTCTGAGAACGCTTCCAATAAAACTAGAGGAGAATGGGTCTCGCTACTCTCATTTGAGAAGTTTGTTCCTAGACATCAAAATAATAGCTCTAATTTGGTTTCATAAGATTATAAAATGAAAGTTTTTTTCATTTTAATCTCATACTTTTCGCCTTGAAGTTTGAAGATTTTTTATGTCAGATTTTGTTGAAAACATTTGTTACAAAAGTTTTCATTGTGGTAATACATATTATATTAACCAAGATCATATATTTTCATGTGTATATTTAAAAAAAAATTTTTTTTTACTGATTAGATTGATAATACGAACACGTTTGTGTCTTCTTTTTTTTAACACTTGCTTTTAATTTTACTTTTTTGCTTTTAATTTTTTTATTTGCTTTTATTTTACTTTTTTGTAAAATTTTTTTGTAACATTGGGCATTATATCATATGATGGAAGGTTCGTATATCATAAGAATAAACAATGGTGACTTGATTGTCTAATACAAAATAAATAACAAAATAGATTTTAGACTGTTGCTTCTGTTAATTGCGTTGTGTTTATGGTTCGTGTGTACGTTTTTTTTTTCAGTTTGTTTTTTTTTAAATCTCTTCCTATTGACTTGATCCAGTTTTTTTTATTATTTTGAAAGCTAGATTGTTTATTTGTGTTTTAATTACGACCGTAATAATATGATAAAATTTTTGCCCTAGGTGGTACTGAATTATTTGTCCAAAAGTAGTATTCATCACATATTTAATGTATTATGTGAGTACATGGTTCTGATTATTATTTTTGTTTGTGAGGAGCTGTGTGATTTATATTTATGTGTGTGATTTAATAGCGCATGTGCGTAGTTGTTTTTATATCAAGTACGTCAAATCTCAATTATTGATTGATTTCAAGGTCAAAGCTACATTTAAATTATCTAAGCATTTTGAGACGTCTATTTTGTTTTGTGACCTCTGTCTGCATAATTGAAACGGATTAAAATGGGGCTGTACGAAGGGATTTGTCATTGCGGGTCTTGAAGAGGCCGGATTAATTTTATGAAGGGATTCCTATCCACGTTCACGTTGTTTTACAAAAGTAACAAAGGAGAAACATTCCTTGGAAGTTTTCTATAACATTTTATTTCATCTAAATTCATGAACACTTTGTAGAGACCTCCCTACTTACTACGTTTACTTATATTATTAAAATGTTAGAAAAATGAAGAAGAAACACTTGTATTCATAAAACTTTGGTTATTGAACTTGGACAGTGATAATTTCAGGTACATTGTCAAAGATTTGGGGTCCTAGGTAATTTATAAATAATTGGTTCAGGTAATGCGTCCTAATGGACCTACCTTTGTTTTTGAGAGGGTTTTTTTTTTGTCTGTCTGCAACATTTCCAATCACAAACAAAAACAATCACAATCCAAAGCGGTAACACGACACATTCACGAACAATAGTGATTGTTTTTGGGTCTAAGGCTTTCCTCATTAGAATCTGAGTGTATCCACTGGTAGATTGTGCTAAGTAGACTATGAAAAATGTAGAAATTTTATTAAAATAAATTTATAACAAGAAATTTATATATTATTTTAATTAAACTGGCACTTTTCATCGGAGTGAAGCGTTAAATTACTTTTGAAATTCAAAATAACTGATGACTCATTTATTCCGGCAATCTGTCCCATTATAAGTTTACATAAGAGGGCATATATTAATTACGTGAGCTGTTTTTTTTTTTCAATTTAGACCCTCCCCCCCCCCCCCCCCTCCCCACCCCCACGCGTGAGATTTACATTACAGTTGTTACAAAATGATACTTGTTCGGCACTTGTATCAATTCGGGGAATTCCGGGATTCCATTTTTTTCTTTTAAAAGAGCGTTTTTCTTTTACTTTTTTTCTTACTCTCGAAATAAATGTTCATCATAATAGCAGTTAGATTTTTTCAGCGGGCAAAATGGACACTTCGAAAGAAGTGAAACAATATAATTTTTTTTACTATTTCTATAATAATACATATTATTTTTAAGTTGACGTGAGATTGTTATTGCCCCCCCCCCCCCCCCCCCCCCTCGGTTTAAATGAGATTTGATGAGATTTTACTGAACCCATCCCCCACCCCTCCCCCCGTTTTGAGATCACGTCATTAATGTATGCCCCCTAATAACAAATTGAATAAAATAGCTACTTTTGTGCCACTACAGGTTTACAACCCATAATCTCGACTAGTTAACAATCTCGAATAGTTACATTCTGTCTCACTATAAGTTTACAACCGATATTAACAAGCTCAGCTAGAATCTGTTTCACTTTTAATTACTCACCATAATAACAAGCCCAAATAGTTACATTCTACCTCACTATAAGTGTACAACCCATAATAACAAGCTCAAATAGTTACATTTGGTCTCACTATAAGTGTACAACGCATAATTACGAGCTCAGATAGTTACATTCTGTCTCACTATAAGTTTACAACCGATATTAACAAGCTCAGCTAGAATCTGTTTCACTTTAAATTACTCACCATAATAACAAGCCCAAATAGTTACATTCTACCTCACTATAAGTGTACAACCCATAATAACAAGCTCAAATAGTTACATTCGGTCTCACTATAAGCGTACAACCCATAATTACGAGCTCAAATAGTTACATTCTGTCTCACTAAAAGTTTACAACCGATATTAACAAGCTCAGCTAGAATCTGTTTCACTTCAAGTTACTCACCATAATAACAAGCCCAAATAGTTACATTCTACCTCACTATAAGTGTACAACCCATAATAACAAGCTCAAATAGTTACATTCGGTCTCATTATAAGTGTACAACCCATAATTACGAGCTCAAATAGTTACATTCTGTATCACTATAAGTTTACAACCGATACTAACAAGCTCAGCTAGAATCTGTTTCACTTTAAATTACTCACCATAATAACAAGCCCAAATAGTTACATTCAACCTCACTATAAGTGTACAACCCATAATAACAAGCTCAAATAGTTACATTCGGTCTCACTATAAGTGTACAACCCATAATAACAAGCTCAAATAGTTTATTTATTTATTTATTTATTTGAGACACAAACAGGATATTTACAGAGAATTATTTTGGTTAATGTATAACAAATTAAGATATAAATATAAATATCCCTAGACTAATGTGTCTACAGTAATAACATTTGCGTAATTCACAGACACATGAAAAACAATTTAAGTATTTTTTTTACATAATTTGGAAACTTAAATAGAAAATTTGAAATACATGATAGCTACAAAATATTTAAAGTGTTTATTAAAAATAATAAAACAACATAAATTTTTTTTTTTTTTTTTTCAGTTACACAAATCATGGAGATATTTCTTAAAACAAGTAAAATTATTCGCAAAAATATCTATTATAGAGTGTGATTTAGTGAGATTGTTGTATGATCGTGACATTCTAGATATGGGATTAAAGTATCCCGTATTATTGCTAAAAATTTCGGTCCAAAATATGTCAAATTTTCTGGTAGATTTGGGCCTGGCGTATAAATTGATTTCATTGACTAAGTTACTATCTACTAGGTTGTTAACAATTTTATAAAACATTAAGAGGTCATTTATATTACGTCTTTTAACTAGACTCTCTAAATTGAAATGTGTAAGTCTTTGTTCGTACCCGTCTAGAAGATGGTAGACACCTGACCGGTAAGACAAAATCCGTGTAAATTTCTTTTGGACTGATTCAAGTCTAGATACCTGTGAAATATAGTGTGGATTCCATACTGTTGACCCGTACTCAAGAACACTACGGATTAATGAATTAAAGAGAATTATTAGGCTATTAAAATTCTTAAACAGTTTGGTTGATCTTACAATGAAACCAAGTAATTTATTTGACTTACTCACAATGTATTCAATGTGTTGGTTGAACGTTAGTTTGTTGTCAAATATAATTCCTAAATCTTTTATCGACTCAACTGTATCCAGATTGTGACCACATATGCTGTATGAATATAGAGTTTTGTTGGTGTTCTTGGTGAAATTAATAAATTTGCACTTAGGTATATTTAGTTCCATTTCATTGTCAACACACCAGGTAGATATTGTGTTAAGGTCTTGTTGTAAGAGTTCACAATCGTCCATAGATTTAATTGCTTTATACAATTTGAGGTCATCAGCATATAGAGAAAAATTACAGCGGAGTTTATATGTAAGGTCGTTAATAAAGATCAAGAAAAGCAAAGGTCCAAGGTGCGATCCTTGTGGTACACCCGACGTAACTGATATTGGAGAAGAGGTAAAACCGTTAACAGTAACTAATTGACTTCTATGTGATAAATATGATTCTAACCAACGAAGCAGATTTCCGTGAATGCCGATTTTATCCAGTTTATTCATTAAAATAGGGTGACTAACTTTGTCGAAGGCCTTACTGAAATCGGTGTACACGGAATCTACTTGTGTTTTTTTATTCATCGATTTACACAGAAAGTCCATATACTCGAGTAAATTAGTATTTGTGGATCTTTTAGATACAAAGCCGTGTTGGAAAGGACTAAGTATATGTGTTACGTGATTAAAAATGGTTTTGTATACAATGGACTCGAATATTTTTCCAAAACAAGATAAAAGGCTAATAGGACGGTAGTTAGTTACATCATTTTTACTGCCAGATTTGTGGATCGGAATGACGTGGGCGACCTTCCACAGATCCGGAAAAACTCCATCGTTCAGACTTTTGGTGAATATTTTGTGTAATGGTACTGCAAGTTGATCTGCACAATTTCGAATAAATAGTGGAGGAATTCCATCTGGGCCGGAACCCTTATTGATGTCAAGAGTGTTCAATTTCGCTTTGACCTCGTCTAAAGTTATTTTGATATGAGACAATGGATAATTATAGAGTGGGGAAGAAAGTTTAGAGTCACTTTTAGAATTAGATGGTGAGCTAAAAACAGAAGAGAAGTAAGTAGATAAGAGTTCACATATATCTTCACCATTTGTTGCTGATTTGTCGTGTAGATGCATGATTTTAGGAAGAGAATTAGAAATTCTTTTCGAATTAATGAGGGTTGAAAGATTTTTGATGCTGTTAGGGAGAGAATATTCTATTGAATCTACGTGGGCTTTAAGACAGGTACGTACGGATATTTTTACTCTAGCCCTCAATATGGAAAAACCGTCATAGTCACATTGATTTCTGTATTTTTTCCATTTCTTTCTAAACTTTTCTTTTTCTCGGATTTGGTGGATCAAAACACTGTTGAACCAAATTGGAAACTTATTATAAAAAACACGATGGTATAACTTTGTTTAATTCCACTTTTTATTTTCTTATCCAACTAGTTTCGGTTCAACCTGAACCTTCTTCAGGGAAGAATAAAAATATACAGGGAAGAATAAAAAAATATACTCAGTATATTTTTATTCTTCCCTGAAGAAGGTTCAGGTTGAACCGAAACTAGTTGGATAAGAAAATAAAAAGTGGAATTAAACAAAGTTATACCATCGTGTTTATTATAATGTATTCCCACAATGTGTTTGCTACATGTGAAAATTTGGAAACTTATTATTCCTGATTCTTAAGCGCGGAGTGTGTTTTTCAATTGATAGCCATAACAAGTTATAAAAATGTAGTAGGGAATCATTACAATTCAGAGTGTTAAGATCATCCCAGTTTGTAAGTGATAACATTTCATTGCATTTAATGTAATCCGTTTTTTTGAAGTTATATTTGATGTGATCTGGATTGGTGGGTAGGAGTCTGTATTTGGACATTAAAAGATCGAATTCAATGGGAGGATGATAGGAGTCAACTTTAGATAGCACATGTGAAGCAATTTGAATGTTGAGGTTATGGTTGGAAAACACTAAATCTAAAATTCGATTTATGTTGTTAGAGACTTGATTAAATTGATTAAGTCCAGTCAAATTTTGAAAGTCTAATAGAGATATTGATTTTTGGCTATTTTGTAAGATTGGTCTGGTGTGAGTTACATTGACATTTGGCGAGTGTTGAATAGATGGCACATTAAAATCACCCATTATTATGGTTATATCCTCTGATGATAAGTTATTATATATCTTTTGACACTTTTCGAAAAAATCTGTGAAATTTTCGATTGGTATATCTGGAGGCAAATACGCCAAACATAAGTTGACGGATTGTCTGGATGATTCATGTAATTTAAATTTAATCCATAAATCTTCTGTAGATTTAGAATTGTGTGCTGAGACTAAAAAAGATGTCATTTCTTTCTTTACGGCTATTAAAACTCCACCCCCTGATTTTTTAAGAGAACTCGACATGTCCCTATCACGTCTATATATATTATAACGATCATCTACTATTTCACGGTCATAGATTGTAGAGTCTAACCATGTTTCTGTAAAACAAATTAAATCATAATTGCAACTGAGCACTTCGCAGTATAAATCATTTAGTTTACTTTTTAAACCACGTACATTTTGATAATAAAATGTTATTGCCGATTTGTTAGAACACATTTTGAAAGTATATAAGGCATTATTAAATACGTCTTATTGTAAAATTGATGTGAAAATAAATTATTAAAAAATAAATAATTATGCTCTGAAAGGGGGCAATTATGAACATCATAATTTTTGGTTTGTTTGTGGTACATAATTTTGTCTGTGGTATCAGATGTCATTGTTGACAGAATTAGGTTATATCGTAAACAAAATATCGTAATACAATTATTAGTAATAGGTTGCAATAGTTTTTTGTAATTAACATGTGATAGTTCATGAGAATAATGACAAATCGTGAAAGTCATATTTTGTTGTTGTTTTACAGAATAATTATGTTGAAAAGTTTGCGACAGTTTTATGTGACATTTGAAACACTCTAATGATTCGTTAATTACTACAATGGAGTGCATATAAAAAAGATAATTCCAAGTTTTCAAAAGATTAACATTTAAGTAGCTTGTATGAGGGAAGTAATTAAGTAATTTTAGTGATTTTAAATTCATAAAGGGACGGCAGCAGAAGCGGTAGGTGCATTTTGTGTCGACTTCAATGTAGATAATTTGTTGACATCCTCTTGATCAGTAATTAATATTATGGGGGTTGAATCGCTGATACGAGTGAAAATTTTACAATTTCTTACCCAACAATAGCGAATTTTACCAGCTATTCAATTACATTCTGCCTCATTATAACAAGATCAAGTAGTTACGTCGGAATTCATAATGTGTGAAATAAATGCTCAACTTTTTATTAATCACTATTTTATGGATAAATTTGGTAGCAACCGTATTAAATTATTGTTAGCAACATAAGATATTATCAAAGGGGTTTTTCCTTTAGGTTTCATTTAAATTTTGTTTTCTACTATAATCGCCGAAAGAACTAAATAACAAAGGTTAACGACCCTTGACATCAGAACACCAAACTACTCAAAGCGTGACACCAAAATATTGAATCAACGCATTATGAGACTATCGAAAACGTGTTTCTTTCATAAAATATAAATTTGTTGTGTTAACACCTTGGAGGAATATTAAACCTCCTTGTTGTTAGAATATTTAACACCTTTGGCCGTCCCGTTCTTCCAAAATTTGTTTACATAAGTTAAATGCTTTGAAAAACGGATGGTTTGCATTTGATAAATGCTTACGTAACAGATAAGTAAATAAAATTATGAAAGTTGTAACAAAATATATTTTTTTAACTTTGCATAAAAATATCATTATAATTTCGAATATTGTAGCCGAATGTCTCAACGAACTCCAGACGGCCTTAGTGGTCAAGGGGTAAAGCTCCCGACTAGCAAACCGAAGGTGGCAGGTTCGGGTCTCAGAAGGTGCAATTGATTTTTTTATTTCACAATTTATTCATCAAAAATAATATATAGTATATTTGCGGCACGTTCCAGAATAGAAGATAATCCCAATATCGCCCTGGCATAAGATCATCATTCAAAATTGAAACGTGCTATTGTATTTTATGAACAGATCTGAATAGCCAAGTTCTTCCCCGCCGCCCCCTTCCCCATCTCCTTCCCCTCCTCACTACCCTCAGCCTCACAAAATATCTCAGTTGGGGACGCCGTAGTCTTACTGGCTTCAGAGTAGTTGGGACTTTTGTACGTTTTCACATTTAAAAAAATCATTTTAATTTCAGTGTCTTTTTGATACCTACTTAAAAAAATAAAAGATTAACGTTATTTGGTTTCTTAAACATCAGAATCAGCAGGACTGATTAAAACTTTTCTGATAAATTAATAACAATTAAATATCATTCCTTTCTTACTTGCCAATAAATTATAATAACACGTTAATCAGAAATGAAATCTTCATTGAAATGACTTATGCCAGGATTTGTAAAGAGTTCTAAATAGCAATTTCCGAACCACCCTCTTCCATCCTTCGCTCCACCACAACAATCCTATTAAAGGGGATAGCATAGTCCCACGGGCTCAGGACAGTATTATCAAAAATACAGCACTACAAAATGCATACGCTCCTTTGTCAAATAAAAATAACATCACTATTGTCATCAAACCAATCAAAAAATAACAGAACAGTACTTACCGCATATTGCTTCCCGTACGTCGGCTAATAACTCAGTAAGCTTTCAAGGACTTACGTAAAACCTCAAACCAATAACACCCTAACCACCTCTTGCACTCCTAGTATGTACCAACACTACTACTGCAGTGCGTCCTGCTCCAAGAATACGTTTTCTGGTACCTACTCCGAGGGTACGATTTAAACGAGTGCCTACTTCAAGAGTATGTATTTCGCTGGCACCTATTTTCAGGGTACGTTTTCAGCGAATAGTTACTTTGAGGGTACGTATTTCGCGAGTACGTGGGTACTTTGAGGGTTCGTACTTAGGAAGAAATAAATAAAAGAGCCGAAGGAGACTTAGGGAGGGAAAATGCCAACGTACTGCTCCCAACGGTGCGGCTCTAATTGGTGAAGTAAATCTCGTACTGTATCGCCATCTGACGTCGGTCATAGTAGTCCGTAATCGTGTACAGGCCACGTATTCTGCTGTTAGAGGTTTGTAATTCGGGTGACGTGTCAGCCAATACTCTAACAGATTTTAAAAAAAAATTAAAAATTTAAGATACTTGATTTTCGTCGTTTGCTTTGTCGTGGAATACGATATAGAATTATGCCATGATATAAACAATGCATTTTTATGTTAAATATAAAGTTCAAATATTTGCATAGTTTTTATCTGTGAATTTTTTTGGCTACAGAACTTTGAAACAAACCGTTGAAAGCAGAACTGTGGCTTTTTGCTAATTAAATGTTTTTCTGTACGCCGAAAAATCTAGTTTACCTCTATGATTTATTAGTTTACTGCATTCAAATTTCTTGGCTCTACAGATTAGGCTCGACTGCTTTCATAATTTTGTGGTACGACCCTTAACTATGCATTTATTAATTAAAAATAATATAATTTAGTATTTTTTTGGTACATTCCAGAGTTGTAGCTAATAGCATCGGCCCGGTAAAACACCACCATTCAGAATTGAAACGTAGCTTGTTTGAGATATGATGTGTTTGATGATACGGCTATGATGTAGCTTGTTTGAGAAATGATGAGTTTCTGATACAGCTATGATGTAACTTGTTTGAGAGAGGACGAGTTTGATGATACAGCTATGAAGTAGCTTGTTTGAGAGATGATGAGTTTGATGATACAGCTACGATACAACTTGTTTGAGAAATGATGAGTTTGAAGATACATCTATGCATCAGCTTGTTTGAGAAATGATAAGTTTGATGATACAGCTATGATGCAGCTTGTTTGAGAGACGATGAGTTTGGTGATACAGACAGCTATTGTACAACTTGTTTGATGATACGGTATTGATGTAACTTGTTTGAGAGATGATGAGTGTGATGATACAGCTATGATATAGCTTGTTTAAGAGTTGATGAGTTTGATGATACGACTATGACGAAGCTTGTTTGAGAGATGATGAGTTAGATGACAACAGCGCCCTTGAGGTGATTTTTCACAAAAACGGCGCTTTATAAATCATCCAATTATTATTATTATTTATTATTATAAACTATGATGTAGCTTGCTTGAGAGATGATGAGTTTGATTATACAGTTATGATGTAACTTGCTTGAGAGATGATGAGTTTGATAATACAGCTATGATGTAGGTTGCTTGAGAGATGATGAGTTTGATAATACAGTTATGATGTAACTTGCTTGAGAGATGATGAGTTTGATAATACAGCTATGATGTAGCTTGCTTGAGAGATGATGAGTTTAATAATACAGCTATGATGTAGCTTGTTTGAGATATGATGAGTTTGAGTTTGATGATACGGCTTTAGCAATGTTTGGTGGCCAAATCTGAATATCCACGTTTTATCTTCCCCATTTCTTTCTCTTTCCCACTACCTTCAGCCTCCAAACACACCGCAATTGGGGATGCCATTATCTCGCTGGTACCAAACTGGCCGGATCGGAAGAGATCGGTTGAACCTAACCTAACCCGATCTAGATCTCTCCAGCTGGTCTCTCTCATCTCTCTCTACGTACCCATCGACTTGCACCGCAGTGGAAGGGATGAATTCATGCGTCTGTCACTCCCAGACACATTGACCCCCAGGTCAATACCTTTTCCTTCCCAGAACTAACTGTCCTTCCTTTCCCACACAGCAACCTCAAAGGATGACATAGGTCCTGAGGATTTTTTTTTCCTTGGGGCCTCCTGAGAGGAGTTAACGTAAAAAAATCGGTTGGGAAAAATTGGGTCTCTCGTGTGGTACTGACATGTAAAGTTTACTGTTATAAAGTTTTTATTAAGCACAGATATTCAGCAAATATTTTTTAAATAATTAAAAATATTATGAGCATAATTTATTTTTAAGCTTTGAGCAATTTGCGCTGACTTGATGAAAAGCCAACTCTATTTTTTATAAGTACCAGCTAAAACAATATGGTTCTTTACACACCTCGAAATTTCGGGTCAGCTTCCAATATTTCTACGAGTCTACATTCCTTTACATCTTTCTGTTTCTTGCCCCGAGCAAGAAAAACCTAACCTCTAACCGACTGTGTATACTGGAGTCTCGCTGTTCTCTCAGGGTGCTTTGCGGGTAAAAGAAGTCCTGTATAATTATTGGCGTATTGTCAGTTTGTTAATGCTAAGGATTCATTATTTCACCGCCTCAAACCATTAAACTTTCCACTTTCCTTTATAATTATTACTCCGTTTCCATAAAAAAAAAATAGCAGGGCTGCAAGAATCGTAGAGAATTATATACTATGGACTTTTAACGTGAATTTTAATCCCCAATTGGGAAATGAAGGCAGGTGAAGGAAATGGGGAAGAGAAATTTGTATAATCAATAATATATCAGATCTGACTACCAAAATCGGATAAGCCATCTCATGCAACGTTTTAATTTAAAATTGTGGTGTTTCGGTGAAATCAGGATGATGACGCTGAGAGCATTTTTGACATATTTAATGGATTATTTGGCACTTATTTAATGGATTATTTGTGAAACAAGACAAATTACTTTTGTAGTCAAGAATCTAACCCATCGAGAGGTCGCCGAAGAATTCTGTACCATGATTTTGTGCCATTTTTTCTTAACAAATCTTAGATTACATAATAAAACAAAAACAAAATAGTTAATTATGCCATTTATGAACTTTCCACTGATGGTTGTGAATGATAAAGTGTGATATTGTATGGGTGCTTTTTAATGACTTTATTTTATAGTTATAATATGTGGGGGGGAAGTAGGATGGGGGGGTAGAATTTTTGATGAAAGACTTAGCTTGGACGCCCGGATGGGATCCAAATGCAATGCCAACTCAGCCACTGACCGGTCAAATGGTATTAAATTGAGTGTAATTTTAAAATGGAAATAATGTTTTTGTTATTTCATAACAAGCTTGTTGGAAAACGCGGCAATTTTTTTAAAATTATTTGGTGTCCCCAAAAGTACTGTACTTATTTTGTGTACCCACATACTTTACTGCCTTTTCTCCATAAGAGAAACAAGGTAGTGGTAGGGGATGGCAGAAGGTTTAGAAAATTTAGAAAACCATGGTTCTCACACGGACAGCTGTGAAAAGTGTGTGCATTTCATTTAGTTTAGTGGCAGGGACTGGGAGGAGGGACGGGGAGTGGAATTTTGGAATAGGGGAGGCAAACAAAGGTGTGAAATAGCCTGTAACCTAACCTAACGTAACCTATTTAACCAATTTTTTATAACTATAATAATAATCAATTTGGGAGGCGGGAATGGGTACCGCCGCCCCGGGAACCTTTATTGGATAACCAACACCTCTGCTATAGGTCACCCCAAGTGGTTCGCTACGTTTGGTGATTTAGCAGGGGTGCCCGGGTTCATGGGGTAAGGTTTGTCTAGGTCTTGGAGGCGGATGACCAGGACACACTGAACCCCAGATTCCTACCCACCCCTTAAACCCTTTTCCTTCCCAGAACTCTCTTCTCCTTCCTTTCCTTAAAAAAACCCTCTACACAGAATCCCCAAAGATGACACAGGCCTTGAGGGAAATTATTTTCCTCAGGGTCTCCTGTGTGGAGCTCATGTAAAAAAAATATAATAATAATTTTTCAAAGAGTGTTGAGTTGAATTGATTCTGAGTTGTCCGGTCACCATTTGACTACATGCAACTTACAGAGTATTTTGATTTTGTGTGCATACGCCAAAACATTACATCTAAAAACCCCCCACACAACATCCCCTAAGACGGTCATGGTGGAAATTATTTGCCTCAGGGTCTCCTGTGAGGAGCTAATGTTAAAGAATAATTAATAAATAATAGAAACTAAATAAAATCCGGCTCGTTTTTGAATGTTTATTTTATGTACCTATACATGGTGTCCGGAACTAGTGGTACAAGGAATCAGTGGAATCTACATCTCATAGATAAAACAAATAAAAAATTCGATATGAGTATTTAGATTTCTTTATGTGAATACCGCACAAGAGTCCCAACTGCCTGCATCCAATAGAATTATGGTATCCCAATTGGTTGTGTTTTATGACTGAGTAGAGAGGAATAATTTGGGGGAGATAAAGGTGGAGAAGATCCTGTGATTTTTCTCACAAATTAAACCAAATCATGAAAAACTATTTAAACTATTAGGCAGTATAAATTTTAATATAAAAGGGACAATCACTTAGGCGCATTAAAACCTGGTCAGTCAGAATGAAATATGATGACCTTTCTTTTGGAAAAAATCTTTCTTTTAATTTATGAGCTGAATCTTGGCGGGGTGAGTGCTTGAGAGATTGAAAGGGATGACGGTGATAAAGCCTTTTCTGTCCTTGACAAATTGAAGATTGTCGCGCAGAAAGCAGCCAGTCCACACAAAAGTGAAACAGTGATATGACACCTTACACAAACCCCCATCTGAGCAGCGTACAACCGGTAAACTACGTAAAATATCGCGACTCGGTTAAGTCAAGTTGTGAGGCGGGTTAGAGAATGGGATTATAATGCTCTTTAATTGGGATTGCAATGATCGTAATGTTCACTCCCAGTGATTGAAATTACTCGATTCGGGAATCTTCAATAAATCTCGTGGTGCGTCGAGATTACCGGTCTTGTTTATTTAGGTTATCATGTGGTTTACAATAAATATTTTACTGGCCCAAACGTCTGTTCTAATGGATATTGTGTGTAATTCTGAAGCAAGGGAATTCGGCACTGGATATGCCCAGCTGTAGATCGGATATCATCGGCTGTCTCCGTAACTGCTCGGTAATTAGACACTAACTTGACAAGTTGACTCCTTCCACCGCTTTCCCTCTCCCCCAAAATCATCCCTTCCACTACCCCCACCTAATTAATCTTTGGTACTTGCATTTAATATGTAAGTTTTAATACTGCTAGTGAATGACGCGGTTGTGTCGAAACCGATCGCGCAAAAATCTAAAATTTAAGTAACAAATGTACATTGGAAAATAAAACTCTTCAAAAACAAAAAAAAAACAAAAAAATATAATTTTTTATAGGAAACCCGAGCAATATTTGTGAATGATTATTTCTCACAAACCTTTCGATATTGAGAATATTTTACAATATTATTTTATTTTTGTTGTAGCAGACTGTATGTAGGTTGTTGTTTGATTTCTCATATTCATGCACATTGATTTCCACAAAAAAAAAAAAAAAGTTAATTCTTCATGTTGATTGACCGTAGGATATGTCGGTGTAACTCTATAATGGTGATACTTAGTTGTATAAGTGTTGTTTATTTTCTAAGTTCGGAGGCGAGTTTGGGTACCGCTGCTCTGGGAACCATTCATTGGATTACCAACACTTCTGCCATAAGTCAAGTGGTTCGATGACTAAGCAAACCCTACCCGGGTTAGTAGGATGAGGTTTGTCCAGGTCTTAAATTGTCACCTCTGGACACATTAAGCTTCAGATTCCAACCCACCCTTCATTTTTCTTCCCAAAACTTCCTCTCGTTCCCTTCTTTTAAAAGACTTTCCTTACAACATCTCCTAAAACGACATAGGCTTTGGAGGGGAAATTTAATTTTCTCATGGTTTCCTATGTGCAGCTAATGTAAAAATAGAAAAATACAGTTTTCTGTTTCATGCAATGCCGCGCATATATTTTCGTTATGGAGATATTAGTATTTTTATTATTTTTATATTGTAAAAATAAAGTTGATTTCGAAAGCTGAACAGCAATTTTTGAGAGTTAAATATTCTTGAAGAGGCCAAAACATATTTACGCTGCTGCTGAAATCGAGTCCGTTTCCTACATACCTGGACCTCATGAATGAGTTTTTCTTTTGCCCTGTTTAATTCATATTTGTCTTACTAACCTATTTTTGCATTTTGTTTTTCCTGTTAAGCACTTGCATACTGCTTACTAACAACGTATGCAAGGACACTGAAGGTCCAGATTAATTCAAAATAAATAAATTTAGCTTCGTTTAACAAGAAAATTAGAAACTTGCGAGAGCCTTGAAGGAGTAACCATCTGTTACTTATACCAGGGCGGGTAAGTGGTGAATAACCCCCAGTACCTGGACCTCTATGCTAGAAAGCCTGCCACAAATGTCCTGACAGTGACATGTTACTTATTCCTTTATTGGGTTGTCTAGCCGCCTTCTGCGGAATGACGTTCAATTGAACCGGCAACGTCGCGAGATTCCATTTGGGCACCGTAAGGTTGGATTGATGGCCGAGTAATAAAAAAGTTTCCCTTAGTATAAAGGCTGCATAAAAAACACGAGCCCAGAAGTTGGCGAATTAAAATGACGACTTAATGTTAGTGTAGTCATCAATAACTGACAGGGCTTATCAAAACCCTTGCCTTATTGATTGCTCTTATTCGGAACCTTGCAAAAATACCCCCTGGAGAAAAAAATATTCTCGTTGTCTAATAATCATTTTTATGCTAAGCGTAATACGTCAGATTTTCTGTAGAAAATTGTTAAATTTGTGGTGTATGACCATTATTTTTGTTAGCTTTATATATTTATGGTATGTGTGTGTGTGTGTGTGTGTGTGTGTGTGTGTGTGTGTGTGTGTGTGTGTGTGTGTGTATGAATGTAATGTGTGGATTGCAAACTAAAATGGGAATTTCACATAAATTCACTTGTAATGAGAATCCGGAAACAAATATATATTTTTAAAACGATTAGAAACATTATGTCACCTAAACTATTAAAAGATGTATACTTTTCCCTTTGCCAAAGCATTTCAATTTATGGTATATCGGCATGGGGTGGAACTGCAGACACATACATTAAGCTGCTTAATACAGCTCATAAATCACTTATTAGAACTATGTACAAAAAACCATATCTTCATCCCACTGAAAATCTTTTAATTCAAACAAAATACTTGATATCAGGAAGCTTGCATAAAATCCCACATATCTCACTCCCAGAACACTAGAGCTAAATCTAACAAACATTTACAAGTGCCAAAAATAAAATCCACTCTTGCTAAAAAACATGAATCTTACCTCGCATCTTCCATATTCAACATTTTCTTAAAAGATACAGAACACATAACTCAAACCAATAGAAATCGTACATATAAAAACTTTAATACGTGGTTATTAAACAAAAAAAGGGATTGCATTAACAAGCTACTTGCAAACTGGACGTGTTAATTTTTTATACGTTGTATATTATTATTTAAACATATATTAAAATTTAAAAAAAAAAGAACTTTCATACTGAAAATATTCAATTACACTTTATATGTTTGTTAATTTTTTTTATATTTAGATTATTATATGTAGATTATCTTTGGTATTTTTATTTATGTTTTTCTTTTGTACTTTGTATTATTATTATTTAAGTTTTTCTTTTGTACTTTGTATTTTTACTTATTATCTTTTGTATTTTTTTTGCTTTAATCTTCACTGATATATGTAATTATAGATACTGCTACCCGGCTCAGAACAGATATTGTCTAGTGAGTCGGGTAGCGCACATTTATGTAAATGTAAATAACTCTTTATATTAATAAACGCCCGGGTTACCGGCACCTTTAAATGTATTTGTTAGTATATGTATGTGTATGTGTATGTGTATGTGTGCGTATATGTGTGTATCCATATATGTATTTGTGTATGTATGTACATGTATATGCATGCGTATGTGTATGTGTACATGTACATCGTTTTCTACGCTCACAGTATTGAGACGGTGTCTTGTTGGGTAATATGCCAATTCAGAAAAATATTCAGAAATTAAGCCCAGGACCACATGCCGGTGAAGTGGTCTGATTATCTCAAATTTTCTTAGTAGTCTGGGATTGAATTCCTAGGTGCGACGATTTTTTTTTCTTTTTCACATTTTTCGTTTTATTCGTTAATGATTAAATTTTATATTTCTTCAATGATTAAATATTGCGATTGGAGATTTTACTCATTGAGTTATTCCACTATAAAAATGTTAACTTAATTTACGGATAGTCGCATTCTTATATGTTACTTATCTGGTACACTCTATTGTTTATCTTATTTCAACCAATTAAAAAATGATTCCAGATTACAGTATAATTTTGTTCACCTGTATTAATATTTATCTTACGACGTGTTTTAAATTTGTTTATTCGATTCTCCAGTTTAAAGCTATCGTAAAGGAAACTGTACAAGTGTATCCCCTCATTCTCAATGCTTTTTTTACCACTTTCAGTCTTTAGTGTCTTAGTGTACAATTTATTATGGTATCTTGTATAACTTTTGAAGGGCTCCGTGCCTTTTTATCCCGCGACAAAACATCCCCTAACAAAGTATCTACTAAAACCTAACCTAACCTAACCTAAAAAAAAAAATGCGACTAAAATAATACAGACATCCTGTAAAGACAATAAATTACTGTTAGCTGTATTATTGTTGTCCCATTTTACTATCTTTCAACAATAATTTATTATTTTTACAGGATGTCTGTATTATTTTTGTCCCATTTTTTGTTAGGTTAGTTTAGGTTTCAGTAGATATTTTGTTGGAGGATGTTTTGTCTGTAGGATATTTTATCGGGGGATATTTTGTCGGAAGAAATTTTGTCGGGGATATTTTGTCGCAGGATGAAAACGCGCATTATTACTCTTTTGAGGTGTTCATAAAAATTGTTCAATTTTCTAAAAGTTCCTTTGTTTTCATATTTTTGCGTAAAGGTATGTATGTGATAATTGAGGAGTGTTTTTATGACTGTATTTTATATTATTTGTTAATCACTTATGTATGTAATGAATCGATTAATTGATTAATTCATTTGCTTTTGCGATATTATTGTTAAATTAACCTGCTTATCTGAGAAATTGCTTTAGCATGTTTTATAATGAAGTATAAATTCTCAAAAAAAATTATAAAATTGTATTCTATAAATGAATTTTTATTTTTCATCCTTGATATCGATTAATTATCTCCTGTGAAGAAGTTGTAATCGTATCCAAAACTAATAGAAGTTGAACTAAAATGTAGTTAAAACCAGAATGTATTAATAAATGGTTACATGCCAATTCAGAATCAAGTCAACTCAGCACCTCTTTGAAAAGACGTTAAAAGCTATGAAAAATATAATTAAAAAATTGTCCACAACCCAACCTGACGAAAGCTATTTAACTTATTCTTTGTATTTTTTTTTCATCCCTTTTAATGACTTTTCAAAAACGGTGTTGAGTTAATTTCATTCTGAGTTGTCTGTTCACCTTAAAAAATTCATGAATTTACAAAAAAATTTAGGACTTGTAGTACCGTTAGATGCAGCAAATCTGATACAAAAGTAGTTGTACAAGTACAGTTAGAAACATGAATTCAGCGTCTCGAAGAAGTACCTCTATGATAGGTCATGTTTATCTATAATCTAGTTCGTGCTTGACATCACGGGGAGATACGATTCTTTGAGTGCCCTTAGTTCGAGCGCTGTGGAAATATTGCGATTTTATATAACTTATTGTCAATTCAATGTGGTAAGTATTTTTATTTTCAGTACACAAAAAAATATATCTTTCACGAGTGAAGTATTTCCTATGAAGTAATGCTATAGCCCAAGCGTAAGGAAAATAATAAAATCACTTATCGTTACATATTGTAATGACACTCTTTAATAATAACAAATACGTAACTTATTAAATATTTTTGCTGCAATAAATCATTTATATTTAGTTTGCCGGTATAAAGTTATTAATAACAATCAAATTTAATTACCGCCGTTGAAGGCGACCTCAAGAATGACTTTCTCTCTCTCTCCGATGGCTCTACAGCCCATATCGAGCCTTGGCCTCCCGCAACATTCGCCTCCAACTCCTCCTGTCCTCAGCGGCTGACTTCCAGTGTGTTATCTGGAGAAGCTGTGCTGCATCCCCTCTCACCTCGTCTTCCCACCTCAATCTGGGTCTTGCCACTTTTCTCTTTCCACCTGGGTGTCCAGTCAAAATTCTTGTTGGGACGCGTGTATCCGGCATTCTCTGTACATTTCCAGCCCATCTCAACCTGGGGAGTCTCATGTGGGATGAGATGATAGTCTCAAGAATGACTTTATTATAAAATAAATACTGTGAACACGAAGACTTGGATGTATTTTCAAATGCAATTACTACCTTCAGAAAGAGCCTATAGTTACATATCCCAGACGATCCTCTCACTTAGAGCCATAATATGTGTATAAATATATAGGTATGCATGTGCGTGTGTGTATGTACATTTGTACATGTACGCATATTTGTATATGTATGTTTGAGTGTGCACACGTACGCATATATAAGTGTGTATTGCAAATGCATGTAAGTGTACGTGTATGAATTTTCTCCTCATTGTTTTATGCACGTACTTGTAATATAATTTATTATTATGTATTACAACATTTTTTTTTTTTTTTTTTTTTTTATTAGCAACTATATAGAATAATTGTACACACAAAATAAAATGATGAATTTAACGTTAAATATTGCAATTCTTAGTCCTCCTCACTAGGGGGTCCTGTGCCGAGGCGGACTAAAATTATTTAAATATATTTCATTTGTCTTCTATGTCGTTTTTAGTGTTTCCATTAGGGTTTTTTCATTGATCTCTTTCAGCCATATTTTTATTCTTGATTTATATACATTAGAATTTTTTATTAGTTTTATGTCTTGGGGAAGGATGTTATGAAGTTTAGTTGCAAAGTATGTGTAGTTTCTTTGTCCGAATGTGGTTTTGTAACTTGGAATGTTTTTTACATCATTTTTATTCGACCTAGTGTTATGCATGCATGGTCTAGTGGAAGATTCAGTATTTTTGAAAAGCTTTAATAATATATTTTTGGCATATATTTGTTGCACATTTGGTACATCAAAGCTATTGAAAATTTCAATTGAAGGCGTTCTAATGGCAATTTCAATATGGTCTTTATGATTCCTTTTTGAATCGTATTAAGGTTATGTATGTACTTATGTGTAGCAGATCCCCATCCTATAATTCCATATTCAATTCGAGAATGACACAAAGCGTAGTAGACCTTTCTCATATCCTTTTTATTTACGACGTTTCTTAGATTTTTGAAGAAATATATGAGGCTTGTTAGTTTTTCGGTAATTCCTTTGATGTGTAGGTCCCATCTAAGATTTTCATCAATTATCACTCCGAGATATTTTATATTTTGTGTTTTTTCGATGATGGGGCAGTAACATTGTATATTATTTCCATGGCATTCGTGTAATTTTAGTTTTAGTGATTTTATTGGTTGGCTTCTTGAGTTCATTGAGAATGTTATATATTTAGTTTTGCTTATATTAAGGGTAAGCGAGTTGATTTTAAGCCAATTTTGAAGTGCGCTAAGCCCTTGTTCAGCCACATTAAATGTATCCGTCCAATTTTCTTCATGAAATAATAAAACAGTATCATCAGCAAAACTGATTATGTTTCCTTTAATGGTAAGGTTAGTTAAATCGTTAATATAGATAATGAATAGAATCGGACCCAGTACACTTCCTTGAGGGACTCCATAGTTTAAAGATAGTAGTTTGCTCTTTTGTTTGCCAATTTGTACTTGTTGTTCTCGCCCTGTTATATATGACTCCAATAAGTTCATTGTTGTTTCGGCCATTCCTATTTTTTTTAGCTTTGATATTAATATTTTATGGTCAATCGTGTCAAAAGCTTTTTGAAGATCTATGAATAAAGCCAAACATTTTTTCCCATCATCTATGTTTTTTATGGCTTTGCTTATTAGATTTTCTATGGCATCATTGGTGCTTAGATTTTCCCTAAAGCCATATTGGGATGGTGATAGTAATTTGTTTTGTTCAAGAAATTGAACAATCTGCTTTTTCATTACAGTTTCCAAGATTTTTGAAAAGGAGCTTAAAAGACTTATGGGTCGGTAGTTAAAAATATCCTTTTTACTACCACTTTTATGTATAGGTATAACTGTAGCTTTTTTAAGGCATGAAGGGAAGACACTTGTAGATATTGACAGATTGACCAGGTATGTCAAAGGGAAGGTCAGTTCATTTTGTAATTGTTTTATAGTTTTGTTTGAAATTATGTCATTTCCCGATGTTTTATTAGCATCAAGGGTTGCAAATGCGTTTTTTATTTCAGTATTGGTTACAACAGTTAACTTTAAATTATCTATCTGGTTCGTATTTTCCTTTTCTTCTGGTAAAATGCTAGTTATTTGTTGTCTGATTTTCTTTGCTAATTGTGACCCTATATTAATAAAACATTCGTTTACATATTCGAGAATTTTGTCTGGATGCTTTGCGAAAGAGATTTGGGCATTTTCAATTGTTAATTCATCAATGCTCGTGTATTGGGATGATTTTCCATTGGTAATTTCATTAATGATCTTCCATTATTTGCGCGGGTCATTGTTACATTCGTCTATTTTCTTTTTATAATAATTTTCTTTGACATTACGTACAACATTTTTGCAAATATTTCTGTATCTTTTGTAGTATCGTTGTATAAAAATATCACAAGGATTTAATTTAACTTTCCTGTGTAGTTCATCTCTTTTCCTAATGCAGTTTATAACGCTTTGAGTTATCCATGGTTTCAGATGTTGGTTTTTATGTGAAATCTTTTTTTCTATTGTTTTGGTATTTGACATGATGGTATGAGTTGTATATTCAATGAATTTACTCCAGGCATTATTTGCATCAAGGTTCTCCAGTAGGCTTATCCAGTTAGTATTAAGTAATTTTTGTTTAACTTCGTTCCATTCGGTTTCTGTCTTCCGTAAGATAATTGGGTAGGGCTGCGATCTCTGTATTTTCTTTTTTGTAATGGATAATATTGTTGTATAGTGGTCGGTTATAGTAGAGGTGAATATGATAGAGTAAGTTGTTTTAATAGTCTTACTGAAAATGTGGTCGATGCAAGATTTGCTGTCATTAGTTACACGCGTAGGTTCATTTATCATACTTTTAAGTCCATGGGAAGCCAGTGTTAGTAGATATTCAGTTCTATTGGGATGACCGTTTTCCAATATGTCAATATTTATGTCTCCGATAAGGAAGACATTTTTTGTGCTTTTTAGAAGATTGAGTTCATTAGAAAGTGTTTCAAGAAACTGATTAATATTAGTTGTAGCTGGTGATCGATACAGAGCTAATATGGTGGTCTCATCACCTACTTTGATTTTCAAACAGTTTGCATTAGGGAATTTTATTTCATTGACTTCAGTTTTAATGTCATCTTTAATGTACACTATCACACCATCATTTTTTGTGTAATTCAAGTTGGTTGCATAGGAGATGTAATTATTTATATGTAAGGGTGAATATTTTTCCTTTATCCAGCATTCAGTGAGGATAATTATATCTAGATTTATTTTTAGATTCTTAATTAATATTTGAAGTTCATCGAAGTTTTTATTGATACTTCGTATGTTTTTATTTAATATATTAAAATTATTTTTTAGAGTTGAGAGTTTATCTGGTTCGTTTGTAATTATTGTTTTCTTATCCATGTTCGCAGTACTTCAGTTTGGTTTGTTCAAGTAAAAGTTTTGTTAAAATAATTTATTGAGGTCGTCCAGGTGATTTATGTACAGGATTTTTTGATCATGACCTTTACGAACCATTATTTTCCCATTTTTAATCCAAACAAATTCATAATTCTTTTCTTTCGCTAATTGTTTTGCTTTCCAAAGCAACTCTTTTCTGTAGGGACTAATAACTTCACCGATGTATACTTTTTCTTGTGTCAAATCCTTTAATAAATCCAGATCTAGTTCTCTTTTTTTGGATAGAAGGATGTCTTTTTGTTTAGTGTCCGTAAATTTTACGAGGATTTTTGGTGGAGCATTAAACCTTCGGTCTGTAGTTCTGGTTGCATTGCTGATATCAGCGTGATTGATTTGTATTCCTGCTGCAGATGCGACTTTTTTAATAATTTCCACCAGCTGTTCTCCATTTTTTTGTGGGATTCCTGCAATTTCCAGGTAGTTGACATTTGATTTATATTCAATTTCATCTAGTCTAAGTTCCATTTTCTTTATTGTAGCATTTTTTTCCATTTGTTCTTTTTTTATATTCTCGAGTTCATTTTGAATTAATTTATTTTGGCTGTTATACATATCCAATTTTTTAATTATATCGTCGTATTGAGCACTTATGTATTCAATACTTTTCATGGATTCTGTAGTCTGGCATTCTATTTTATTAATTATATCCTTTTTCAATGAATCAAACTTTTTATCAATGTATTCGAAAATTTTTTCCATATTTTGCTTGTCCTCTTTATCGAGGTTTGATTTGTTGCTACGTGTTTGAGTATTAGACATTTTGCAGTTCACAAAAATTCGTGTTCAAAAATTCGTGTTCAAAAATTCCCCACTATAGAGAATTAAAAATAATGCTTCTTTTTGCAGAAACAGCCTGAACAATAATTCAGAAAATTATTGTCTATGACTTCAAATGTCACTTGTCATGCCAATTTCAAAGTTTTGTTTTTATCTTCACAGTTACAACAGATGTGTTTTCACTACGGTTATTTATTAATTGGAAAAACAATCTTCTTTTTAATGTGATACACTTTGTTTGTGAAAGAAAAGCTCAATGAGGATAACAATTTTTAAAACTTTTTGTAGAACGAAAATATTTGCTTGCTTATTTCAAAAACTCCATAGAAAAAATCATACTAAGAATGTTGAAATGAATGGTGTGCTCATCTTTAATTGGAATTGTCACTTTAACCATATGTAAATTGTAAACTAATGTAATTGTGTGATGTATTCTGTTGGCGAGCCAACAAACAAAAACAAAAAACAGGAAAAACGATTGGTTTACTTTTTAGGGGTATCTACACTTCTCTCTTTATACTACCCACAAAACAACCCATGATTGAAAATTGGGGGAAAGAAGAAAAATAAAATTAATTATCACTTTTATACCTCCGTTGGGTGCAACGGGCACAGGGATACATACATAATAAAACTTATGTTAGTAACGTGATTTAGTTTCGTGATATTATGCCTTGTGTGTTCAATATTTAACTAAAACACCGTTTAACGGTTGAGTGGTAATTTTTATTATTAAGGCTGTATGTTTTCTTATATTTATTTATATTATTTTTTTATATATAATGCTTAACTGTAATATAATTGCTTCTAAGAGAAAAAAGGAAAACTTTTCCAAAATTCATACAAAAATATCTCAACTAAAAAGTGTTTTGTATGCGCACCTCCTTGTACCGTGAAGAATTTTAATGCCCCCAAATGCTCAGCAACTAAAGTCTCCGGGTGATTAAAGGCTAACACAGAATAATAACCCAAAAATAAATCATGATAATTCTTTTGGTCGTTGAAATCTCAAATCATTTCTAACTTAGGTTATATATTCGATAACAGTCTGTTCAGCAATCTGTACGAATATATTTTCTCTACGTCATAATATTTTTTACTGGAGATCCTGATTATTTTTCAATTTAAATTCCGTTTAACCTATTTTTATTTCAAGTATACGTAGGTACTTGCGCAAAAATTAAGAAGCATTTGAATCTTATTAAAAAATAAAAATAAACAAAATTTCGAACGAAAATCAAGCTCTTGTTTATAGAAATCAGCATTTAAATTATTTTTTCATTCCCTTTTCGGCGCTGATCACGATCGTTTGCGAGTTTTGTATTTACTAAATTATTTATTACACCCGACGTTTTTCAAGCGAAATTCCAGTTTAAAGACTTAATTCAAATTAATTGTGTATTTAACAAAGATTACCAAAGATGTCTCCAAGAGGCTGTGTACAGAACGAAGACGATTGTGGAAGTGAATGTTCTGATTCTCCGGGAGAGATATGGTTCAAGTTTCCGGCATCTTCAATTCGAAGGAGCAGAAGAATACCATCTGGTTCCAGAAAAAGGAGAGTTCCCGGGATTACGGTGGGCAGAAGGAGAAGGTCACGATCCAGGAGTAGGAGAAGGCGTCGCGGTGGAAGGAGACGTCGTCGCGGTGGAAGGGGACGTCGTCGCCGCCGCCCTATGTTCCCTGATGACGATTAACATTAAATTATATCCGCACATTCAAAATCCCCAGTTCAACGGCCAATCTCCACCATCCATCATATCAAACGAATTTCTACACGAAATAGTATAAAATTTTATGTTTAGTTAATTTTCTGAGTGTTCATTTGTTTGTCCATATTTTTCAGCGACATTGTTGTTTTGTTATTTTGACTATTATTTGACTCCAAACTAAATTCAAAAAATATCTTCTTACTTGGTGATTGTTTAATTCTAAATTTGATTCGCTTGAAAAATATGTACGGCTTTGTTTTATTTTTTGTACCTTTTTGTATAAATGTGTTGATATTTTAATAAACTGAATTTCGGAATAATATCTTTTTATTATATTAAACATTACACCGGAGCAACCAGGAGCATGTGGGACCCACTACGAATGTCGGGTTGTTTTTTCCCAACGTGAGTATTCACTTCCAGAACATTACTGGCAGGAGAGCTTGGTTGGGTTCGTTTGTATTTTATCAAATTTGGAATGTTTTTATAAGTTTTAAGTAAGTACTGGCACATCCTACAAGTTTTATCGGTTTATCTTTTCAGGGATGGATGTGGCGACTACGATATGGCATGTAGTGCTGTATTTAAAATTATGCATCTGTGGCAAGCAATTGTTTTGCATTCTAAAAGAGAGTTGGCAACTCAATCCCTTTCCGCAGCAAAGCAACTTGCGAATTTTATTGGCGGTCCGCACACAGGCCAACTTGTTTAAGACCATGAAGGCATCTCCGTTATTTTATTATTATTTAGGTTTTAGTTTCGATAAATGCAAATGATTACCGATTCTTAAATTATTATTTATAGCTGTACAAGCCTACGAAATCAGAATTCTGCTGTTCTATTTGAAACATTTGTGCCAACAGTGTATTATAGGTAAAATATGTCTATCTTTGAACTACCCATTTCTTCTTACATCCAAACTCCTTCCACACACAACACATCACGGTCGTGTATTTGCAGTCCATTACGTCATTACGACACCAATGAAAATATGAAAATGTAACACTTGTTTATGATTTGCTAAATAATGCCGTAATGTATTGGTCGCTCGTCCCGTTACATTATTTAATTGATTCTCTAAATATCCAAAGACCAGTGATTCTTGACTTCAGCTTTTGAAAATTTCAAAGTCATTACGGTAGTGTCGTTACTTCAATTTACTCGCGTTAATTCTTTTCAATCTTGGTGCGTTATTACAAAACCTTGTGATACACTTTGTAACCAATAAGACTTAAGAAAAATGTTTTGTAATATTGGTGGTGGAGTCGTATAAAATAATTCAACATTCTACTAAAAGAAAGTTTTGTTATGTTCGAGTAGTATTCAATTTAATCTGTACGCGCATTAAACCCAAAGAAGCTTAATATATTTAATCATAGACAGTCAAAGGAGTTATTTTTTTGTTCGTTTCTAGAGTGATATTTTTTATTTCTTTGTTGAAAGAGATTTTGAATTTGATCTCATCGTCTTGCCAAAGCTTCTGTGCAATACTTGTACTTAATACATTTTATTGTGGTAGATAGATAATCAAGTGTTCTTCTGACGCAATTATGACAAATGAACTATTTTGTGCACTTATTCTCGTGGTGGTCTTTGCAAAGGAGTGTACTTTAGTGAGTCGGGATGAGCTCGGTTGGGAAAATCTTATAAATATGAAGGAAAATAATAAAATGTTGACAGGAGATGGCGAAAATCAAAATATTGGGGGACATATGCCGAGTCTAGAACGACATAAGAGGCAGTTGCTATTTACTGCGCAAACTGTTTTTCAGGCAAGTCACTGTTTTACTTTATTGAATAATATTTATATATTGGTTATGTTACTACAGTGTATTAAAATTCACGTGGTTGTTTTACGACCCAAATTAATCAGGTAATTACTGTGTTGATCGTCCAGTTGATTAATCAGACATCTCCGAAAAATCAAAATTTGAGTTGAGTATGCAGTTATATATAAAAATATACCCTCTATCTGGTAGAATACACATTACTCATAAACACTACCAAATTATTTATAATGAGCGAAAAACTTGTAGTGAATTCAACAAAACGTTTATGTTTTCTGGGTCACCGTTAGAATATTTCAAAACAGTGTAACGGACCGTTATGCTTCCCGGTGTTATTTTTAATATTTAAAACGCGGTACATAATATTTGATTTATGGAGAGCATTTGAATATTGCTATCTCAAAACTTGGTATTCCGAGATGTCTGACTAATCAACTGGACGATCAATGTATATTTTCAAGAGCTTTTATTTCCAGAAACAGCTTTGTTTTTTTGTTAGGTTCGAAATATTTGATTAGTCACCAAACATGGCTAAAGCCAATTCAAGGTTTTAATTCTGAATGGCGGTCTTACACAAGGGATCGCCCTAACCTAGACACAACTACCACAGACATACTTTATATTATTTTCAATTATTAAATTGTGAAAACACAAATATATCAAATAAAATTTACTTGCGCACGCTGAGATTTGAACTCCGGTTCGCTAGTCGAGAGCCTTGTCCCTCGACTTCGGAGACCGTTAAATATATACTGTATATACTTAATTTACTTATCAGTTAATTATTCGTATCACAAAACAATTACGACATGTACAATGACCCTCCAACGTAGAGGCAGCAAATTTTATTGCTGTGTTATAACCAATGACGTTATATATTACATCTAGACTCGCCATTGTCATTGCCAATTAGGCAACTCACAAACGCTCTTATGTTTGAAGTATATTCTCAATTCAAAAAATATTCATGGGTGATAAAGACAGACATTCAAAGAATGTGTACAAGGAACGACGTAGACAAAGGACCGGGCGACGTTTTCGTATTGCTACAAATACTAATTCTACATCATGGGTGTGACGTGTGACTGAGATGCCAAAATACGCTTACTCGCTCATTCACTAAAGTGACAGCTCAATTTAAAACTTTGTTCTCCCATTGCTCGTCATTTTTTGGTGTTCATTTTGAATATGTTCCGCCCAAATTAAGAAAAAAATCATACCTCCGAATTTTAATATGGAGACATTTCAACTGATTATAGATCTATATAACCAATGAATTCACCTATCTTTTGTTGATTATTACATATTCGAAGGATTTATAAAAAAAATATATAAAATCCATAAACTTCTACTTAATTACTTACAAATAAGGGAAAATTTGCCAAAATTGGCAGCAAAGCAATCCGAGGTATTTTAAATAGTGCCATATTGTGGCAAAAAGCGCTCCAGTGGTTATACTAAGTCGAAAACGGAATGCTATTTGAGACGACCTACTATCCTAGGTTGTCCTTATACTTAATACGTTTGCCATCTCACTTTTTCTAATGGCGCTAAAAATCTTCGGAAAACAATCGAAATAATGGTATATTTATAATAATAAATAATTTGCGAAATTAACGAAAATGAATTTAAGAATGAAACGCCATTTTTTGCCTTTTACTAACGTTTGCCGTTTAATTAAACATTTTCTCATCTTACACAAGGGTGCTTTTTTAATGCAATCTACTTACTGGTAGGACACGACCTTACGTGATGCGTCGCAGTTGATTACTAAGGACGGGTTGTTTCAAAAAATTTGATGAGTTCATCAAATATTTGAAGTTAATTTTCAGGTTCTGTGTAAGTTTTTTTCGAGTTCTGTTTTTTTATCATCATAGGACAGCTGCTTCGCAAAACTGAAATCATCACAGAACTTGAATAGAACTTACACAGAACGTGAAAATTAACGTCAAATATTTGACGAATTCGTCAAATTTTTTGAAACAACCCGTCCTTAATGTACGATTATGTAGACAATACAATAGCCTTGTCTTTGGCTTACCACTTTAAGATTTCTACCACGTGTCTATGTATTATATATAACGTCATTGGATCCGTTGGGCCAGACAAAAGTGGTACTGTTTAGGTTTACAAAAATCAAAATTATTTTCGTTTTGTATTTATTTAGCGAGTTTGTTAAAATTACATTACATTAGTTACATTTGGCTGAATATAATTAGTGATATTGGGCCGTTGAGTATTGAGTTTATGGATTATTATTTTATTTATTTTTAGGGTTTATTATTGGCTTAACAATTACAATATCCATTATTTTTCATAGGTCTGGGCTAGTATAACGTGAAAACAAACACTATGCCTTAATAATAAATGTGTTTTAAAATTTACACAACCGATAAAGAACCTATAAAGCATGGTGAATGGTTGTTCATCAGTTGATTAATTTTTAAATTTTCACATGTAGCAAACACATTGTGGGAATACATAATTATAATAGACACGATGGTATAACTTTGTTTAATTCCACTTTTTATTTTCTTATCCAACTAATTTCGGTTCAACCTGAACCTTCTTCAGGGAAGAATAATTATTCTCAATCATTATTCTTTCCTGAAGAAGGTTCAGGTTGAACCGAAACTAGTTGGATAAGAAAATAAAAAGTGGAATTAAACAAAATTATACCATCGTGTTTATTATGATTAATTTTTTTTACAATAACTCCAGGCAGGAGACTCTAGGGAAAACAATTTACCTCGGGGCCTATGTCATTTTTGGGGATGCTGTGTGGGGTTTCCGTGTGTTAATATTGTCGCTTAATTTAAAATTAAACGATCACAAAAAAAAATGTTTATTTATTTAATTTGGAGAAAATTCACAGTAAAAATAACAAAACAAAAATATGGACAATCAGATATTTAAGATATTACATAACATTTCAGATATTATATTACAAGCATTCGAGGAAATTGAACCAAACTGAATATTTTATAAAACTCCGTGTAGAAATTCGGTTGATTTGATGATGAGTTAAACGGGGGATTTGAATGCGTTGATATAATTAAATGTTTAATCGTCTTCAGGGGAAATAGGGCGACGACGCCGACGCCTCCTTCCACCGCGACGCCTTCTGCTCCTCCTGGACCGCGACCTTCTCCTTCTGCCCACCATCATCCCGAGAATCTTGACACCGGAACCGGGCGGTCTTCCTCTTCCTCTTCGTACTGGATCTGTTCCAAACCTGTACCAGATCTTTCCCTGAGAATCGGAACATTCACTTCCATCATCCACTTCGTTCTGTCCACCGCCTTTTGGGGGCATCTTTGGTTAACACACTGTTTTCTCCGTTAAATACACAATTAGTTTTAGTTAAGACTTTAATGTAACTGGAATTTTGCTTGAAAACCGTAGATAAATAAAATAAATAATATTTTAAACAAAAAACTCGTAAACGATCCTGACCAGCGCTAAAAAGGGAGTGAAAAAATAAGCTAATTTTTGATTTCTATGAACAAAATTTTATTTTCATTCGAATTTTGTTTTTTTAATAAATTCGGATGTTTTTCATTTTTGCGCGGGTACCTACGCTAAGCAACGGAATTCAAATTTAACCACTAATCTTCTTCTAAGCGAGGCCGCACACCAGACATACTTGTATTACGATGACTGTGGCGCCACATTTGAAAGGCGACACATTTAAAGGTCCACTATTCGAATTTCGACCGATTTCTTACATTTTCTTCTTCGTGTGCCCTATCGGTTCCCCCCGACGTTGGCAGTCACTCTGGAAAATGTCTCTCTACATTGTGCTGCCCGGAATAGCTCCTCCGTACTTTTAATGCCGGTCCACTCACGTATATTTCGTAGCCAAGACATTTGTCTCCTACCAGGCCCTCGGCGACCTTCTATTTCTTACATATCTCCCTTAAACATTTGAAGTTTTTAAGCTTTAAAAAAAATATATGTTATTTTTTAAGGTAATATCTAGATACGTTCCACGCCGAAACGCAAATTATATGAAATTCCCTCGATAGAAAAAAATCGCAAAGTATGCTCCGAAAATTATTTAAAATAAGTCTATTTCTATTATTTTACAAGTTATATTTGTGAAAAAATTCACAATGTTTCTTTAAATGATACTTAAGATAAATTCCACGAAATTTTTGCTCTATTTTAAACGAGTCATGTTTTATTAAGTTTTTCGCAATTTTCGCTGCTATTTTATCACTTAAAATATTAGCGCGCTCTGTCCAACATTCGTAATAACACATCTCTCCATCTTCTTCTTTTTCAGCCGAATAGCGCCGCCTTAACGCCCCCTTATATTTGCGCGCAAGCACGCACACCAAGGACACGTTTGAAGCGGGTGCAGTTTGTGGCGAGACGTTAGCTGTGGTACATGTATTCAAGATCGAACGCGTTTGTTTTTTGTGGCGCCGTGGTTGCAATAATGAAAGATAATACTGAATTGAAATTGGTAACTGTAACTGTAACTCTTGCGAAATTTTGAAATTAACGTAAATTGCATAATCTTGATTAAACGGGTGAACCCAATAACGTCTTTTTTCTCATTAATTGCTTCTTTAATTTATTTTCTCATTAATTGTCAAGAAATCCGTGTCGTCAGATTATGTCGACATTTTCGAGTATAAACCACAGCTGTGCGTCCGGTGTGTACGCGACGCGTATACTCCAAGCAAAGATGTTGCTTGCATATTGTGACGACGTAAATGTTGCGTGCATGTAGCGTGTGGCTCCGGTGTGCGGCTACGCTTAATGAATATTTCTTTGTTTGTCCCTTATTCGTTCCTAAACCATTCATCCGATTGCGATGAAACTTCGGGAATTTGATGTGCACATCCGTGATGGTTTTTGTATATAATAGCGAGCTCTGGCGTTATGAAATTATTTCTTATACTTTTCACCCGATTGCGATGAAACTAAAACACGCGCGCGAAGGTTTTTATGTACACTGATGAGCTCTGGCGTTATGAATTTTTTTTTTTAAAGAAAGACAAACATTCCCGGGTTACGAATAATCCCACAATGTTTGAACATCTCCTACTACCACCACAGTAAGCCGAAAATGTTGCTTGAGTCGTAATGGAGGACTTAGCCAGCCGAGGAATCAAACACGCGACGCCCGGGTGGAACCCAAACGCGATGCCCACTCAGCCACTGACCGGTTGTATAAAAATTTTGTAATATGTAGCGCCCGAGTTGTTTGAAAAATGAGTGTGTTTTATATATTTTAGCGACAGGGAGGGAAGGATGGTGGGGATGGGAATCCAGGAGGGGCGGAGGGGAACGATTGGTTGGGGGTTTGAAGGATAGGGGAAGGCGGGGAAGGTGAAGGTGGAAGGGGTACGGGGACGTTTGACGAGCAACGACGATGACTACGACGACGACGACGACGACGACGACGAATGAGGACGAAAGGCAACGACGACGAATGAGGACCACCTCTAATCTGGAGCCCCAAAATACTTGAAAAAGCCATTGCCTCAAGGTGCTGAAAAGGGCGGTCCATTTGATAGATTCCCTTGTCTTTATTGGTATTATTATCTGTGATCTCATAATTTTGTCTATGACTACTTTTATAGGATTGTCTTTACTTCATAACCGTTTCCTGTAAAGCACTTGTAAACTGATTGTCAGCAACTTGTAAACTGATTGTGAGCATATGTTCGCTCTCAACTCTCACCATGTCCAGAAGCCAATTACTAACACCTTTACGCAGAGTGCTTGCACTTTTCAATTTCCATGCATCGGGTACGAGGTTGAACAATTTAGGCCCTAAGTAAGAGTATTGTCTTTGGGCATGTGATGTGTTGGTATTTGGTAGAACTACTGGATTCCTCCTTGCATGACGGGTGTTGTGGAGATGATCAATGGATGGATAGTGGTCTCGATGTTTTTGGGAATAATTTTTCTTATGTACAGTTGCCGTACGTCAAGAACTCGTATCTCTTCAAATAATAGATCACTGGGATACCTGAATGTTTTCTTAAGGATGACCCTTAGAAGTGATTTTTGTGCTTTTGCTAAGGGATCAAGTATTGTTTTCGAACAGCCGCCTAATATGCATCCTAAGGATGCATATTCTAGCAAAGAATTACACATGGCATGGTACATTTGTTTCAGATCTTTTACGCAAAGAATATTTCTAACAAACATGAATAGATGAGTAAGCTTTCTGATCTTTGTGGTAGTAGAGTGTATGTGTTCGTCCCATCTCAGAGATTTATCTATAATGATTCCTAGATATTTTATGCGACACATTCTAAGTTTTTATATTTACAAGTAGTTAGGTCATTACAGTGGTGTATAATGATGTTGTATGTTTCTTTTGGTTTTCCTGCTTGTGTTGCACTGAAACGGATGTATTGGTTTTATAAGTACAAACATTGTTTATTCCAATTCTTTTATAAATCTTAATAAAAAGTTTAATAGAACTTATAAAGAAACTGAATATTTTAAACTTTATGAATTGATCAAATTCTGTGAATTAACCTGTCGTAAGAGTTGAACAACCTGTGGCCAATTGAACTTTGAGTACGAATTTTTATATTTGTGATGTTAGCCAATCAATTGACGATCAAAATACGCACAACAGTTCACGATACGGCTTTTTATTTAAAGTTTTCAAATCATCCAATCAATTACTGATGATTTTGATCGAATGATACAAACTTTACCAATCAATCCAATTAGAATTTAAGACTTTTGGCCATTTTGATTTATAATCACACTTTAATGGCAGTTTGCTATATTTAACACCAGTATTTGATCAATATTGATAATGCATAATTAGCAAGTCTCGATATTGCAGCCGGCAACCAGTGCTTCGACGCAGCCAATTTCATTTAACACTCTCCCTGTCCCCTTCCCACCCCCCAATATATCTCCTGGCCAACCGACAATTAAATTGCGATCAATTCTAAAGTTTGCCGCCATCGCTTGTTGGTTATTTGCTTATACAGGCGAAGGGATGCAGCGGAACTTTTTTTTTAAAAGCAACTGTTTCAAATCAAATTAACCCGGTCAGTGGCTGAGTTGAAAACGCGCCGAGTTCTTATTGTTCCCATCCAGGCGTCGGAAGTTCAATTCCTTTACAGGCTAAATCCTACATCACGATACAAGCAACATTTCCATTTACTGCGATAGTAGTTGGAGATTTTTCAATATTGTTAGGTTATTTGTAACCCGGGAATATTTATTTTATCTAAGCCACAATTTTTGATATTGCTTTCCACACAAATAATAATTTGGGATCATCTCTTAAAAACTCATAAAGTAACGCATCCAAACCAAAAAAAGCACCAGTGTGACGAATGCAAAGCTGTTTATGTTGGACAAACTGGCCGGTCCTTTACTACGAGAAGATTCAAGGAACACATGCGATCGTTTAAAAATAATAACAAAATACAGTCACAATATGCAAAACATCTCCTAGATAAAAATCACTCAATTAGTGATGGTAATAAGCCAACTCCCTTACACTTACAAAATAAAGGGCGCCAAATAAATATTTTAGAGCAGTTGGAAATTAATTTGATAGAAAAAAATATTATTTGCTCACCGCTCCAGGATATATTTTAGCCAATTTCAAATACTTAATTATGCTAGAAAATGAACCCACGAGTCATCATTTGGGAATAACTCACAAAATGATTAGATCTCATAACGATCTTCAGTCAAATTTAAACAATTCAGTAATTGGTTAAACTTTAAAGGGATAATATACATTAATAATTTCAGTCATTTTACTCAGAAATTAGTAAGGGCGCAGGTAATAAAAATAAAAACAATAAATTTTTTTCATCGTAACGTAATTTCACCCATCAAGAAATAAAATAAATACATCGTCTGTAACCACAGTTTGATAATGTCTTTAGAAGGCGAAGCAGCCGTCACGCGTAATAATAATTACCTAGCAGAACTTGTTTAAAAATGTACTGTTTTTATAAATTAAATAATAATAATATTATTGAATATATAAAAGAAATTAAAAAAATTAAAATGGAGGTATGTTTTTAGGTTTTCACGGCCAAAAAGTATTTTTGTTATTGTTTTTGGGGCGTTATGCCGTGTTTCGCTACCTCCTTCTTTAGCCAACGTTTCGGACAGCGTTACAGTGTCCATCATCAGGGCAGATGAGTAAATGATATTGGTGAGTGTTTACTTATGTGTGTCGAATCGATACCGTGCTGCCAGCTCCATTTCTCTACGAGCTGGTGTTAGAAAACATTCAGCATGGTTTTTTTGTGTTTAGCTTTGGTGTAGCCGTCAATTACTGGATACCAAGAACTATTGAGCTTAGCTCCGTCGTCTCTGTTAATATTGATGGGGTTTTTATGGATTTCAATTGCCTCCGTAATTAGGCGTGCTCTGTAAGTTTTGGGTCTTCCCAGGACTTCAGGAACAAATCCAAAGTAATGGCCGGTTTCGATTAAGTGCTCGGCGATTGCCGATTTGTCAGGGTGGCCAAGTTTACAAGCACGAAAGTGTTCCGAAATCCTTTTGGAGATCGTCCGCTCTGTCTGGCCTACATAGACCTTGTCACATCCGGAACAGCTGAGTTTATATACTCCATCTGTTTCCAGAGGAAATTTAGTCTTTGCCGACCTCAGTAGGTCTTGGATTTTTGTCGTGGTTCCGAAGACCGTCTTGATGTTCTCTTTTCTCAACAGCCTGGCAATTCTGTCTGTTACATTATGGACGTAAGGCAGGAAAGCGCAGCCTTTTGACTCTTGTTCACCCCTGTCTTCGTTTCGTGCTGATTTGGCTCTTATGATTTGCCTTGTCTGCCTTGCTGGGTAGCCGTTACGCTCCAGTGCATCGGTGAGTTTGGTCAGTTCTAATCCGAGTTTTGGCTCCTCACATATTCTGGTCGCTCGGGTTACCAAAGTATGGATGAGACCTCTCTTCTGAGCGGGGTGATGATGCGAATCAGCGTGGAGATACCTATTTGTATGTGTTGGTTTCCTATAAACTGTGTGTCCTAGGCTACCATCCTCTTTTCGCATCACCTCCACATCCAGAAAAGGCAGGACTTTTTGGTTATTTTCCAGCTCCATCGTGAATTTAATTTTGCTGTGTAGTGAGTTGAGATGGTCCAGGAATTCGTTCAGTTTCTCTGTTCCGTGAGGCCAGATGGCGAAGACATCATCGACATAGCGCCACCATACTTTAGGAACAGCCGAAGCTGTGTCGAGTGCCACTTCTTCAAACTTCTCCATAAAAAAGTTGGCTAGAACTGGCGACAATGGACTGCCCATCGCAACTCCCTCCACTTGCTCGAAAAGTTCACCCTGAAAAGCAAAATAACCTGTTTTGAGGCAGTGTTCAAAAAGTTTGCAAATGTCATCCTCATAAATCTCCCTGAGCAAAGTCATGGAGTCTTCTAGAGGAACATTTGTAAAAAGAGACACTACATCAAAACTGACAAGGATATCTCTTTCATCAGTCTTTACCTTCTTGAGCTTACTGATTAGATCTGTGGAATCCTTGATCCAAGATTCAGTTTTCCCAGTTTGCATCTGCAACAATCTCGATAGGTATTGGGAAAGTTTGTACGTCGGTGCACCAATAGCACTGACAATCAGTCGCATTGGGATATCCTTTTTGTGGATTTTTGGAAGACCGTATAGGGCAGGAGTTCTGGAGGCTTTTACGAAAAGCCCAGATCGATCCTCTTTCCTAATACTGGAAGCTTTAACTAGTTCCCTTGTCTTCAAGTCAATCTTGTTGGTGGGGTTATTTTTTATTTTCTTATAGGTGCCGGCATCGCACAGGAGGTCTTCCATCTTTTTGATGTAGTCTACCGTATTAATCACGCCTAATTACGGAGGCAATTGAAATCCATAAAAACCCCATCAATATTAACAGAGACGACGGAGCTAAGCTCAATAGTTCTTGGTATCCAGTAATTGACGGCTACACCAAAGCTAAACACAAAAAAACCATGCTGAATGTTTTCTAACACCAGCTCGTAGAGAAATGGAGCTGGCAGCACGGTATCGATTCGACACACATAAGTAAACACTCACCAATATCATTTACTCAGATCGATCGATCGATTCGCCTTGTGACTGCCGCCTGCGACAGTCGCTTTTCGAGACCACCGCCCTTTCGCCCCGATTCGCTTTTGTCTGGCTTGTGTTTACACGGCCAGACACCTGCCACCTCGCAGCCAGCCGGCCCGACCGGCTCACTGCCCAGGCCCCCGCGCCGCCAACTGCCTTTCTCAAGGCAAAGAAGAAGAAGGAAGACCTGGCCCCACCGAGACCCGAAGACTACAAGACCATCCCCAGCATCCTCAAGAGGAAATACAGGACACCTGCCGTGCGGATGTACTCCGCGCGGCTAGAAGCCGCAAACCCGGAGGATTCACCCATTGTGATTCCCCCTGGCGCCCGCCAGTACCGCAGCAGGACAAAGACCGGGACCGTGCTGTACACGATCCCCGCCATCCAGCCCCAGCAGCCAGTGAAGAGCCACCCCGCAGACCCGAGGACAAGGCCGGCCATCCCCATGCCGTCCCCCGTGATACCCGAGCCCGCCCCCGCACCCGGACCCAGCAACCGCCCCTCAGTAGGCCCAGCTTCGGGCTACGTGCCGCCCCCCAGACCCCAGCAGCCATCCCAGGACATGGAGACGACCCACGAGGAGGGTTGGACGAGGCCGTCCAACCCCGTGAAGAGGCCCCTGTCACCGCAGGGACCGGAACCGGTTATTGTCGGTAACCGGTTCTCCGACCTCAAAGAGGTTTCTGAAGGCGGCGGCGCTCCGCAACCCAAACGCGCCAACACTACTAATCCCTCCCATTTCTCTTCCGCAGGTACCAGAAGCCAGCCCGAGAAGAAGGATCGCGTCCCCCCAGTGGTCATGACCCTGGGCACCCTGACTCACGCCCAAATTACCTCTACGGTACAGGGACACCTGGGCCACGCCAATTTCACGTTTCGCTACAACCGGGGCGGAACAGCGAACATTTTCGTGCGGAGCATGGCGGATCACCGCGCTCTCACAAACGGGCTGCGTGTGGAGGCGCGCGGCTTTCATACATACACGGCGGAGGCTGAAAAACTCAAGAAGGCAGTCATCAAGGGCCTGCCAAACATCGAGACGGAGGAGATCGCCGCAGACCTGACGGATCAGGGCTTCCCCCCAGTCAAAGTCGTGAGGATGACGACCGCCGCTGAGTACCCGATGTACCTGGCTCAGTTTGGCAAGGAAGTGAACATGGGCCAGCTGAGGGCGGCAGTAAAGTACATCTGCCACTGCAGGATCCGCCTGCAGAAGCACCGCAGCAACCATCTGCAGCACGGGACACAGTGCTACCGCTGCCAGAACTTCGGGCACGGGTCCCGCAACTGCTCACACACCGCGAGGTGTGTAAAGTGCTTGGTGGAGCACGCCTCGGCCGAGTGCCCCAAAACCACCAGGGACGAGCCCGCCGCGTGCTGCAACTGCGGAGGCCCCCATCCCGCCAACTTCAGAGGCTGCCCGAAGAGGGTAGCGTACGTCGCCTCCCTCCAGCAGCGACAGAAGCAGCCCCATCGCCCCGGACCAGGGGCCAGCAGGCCACATCCTCAGGCGCAGCAGACGACGAGGACTGATGGACGCTCATGGGCCCACGTGGCTGGCGGAAGAGCGGCCACCCAGCAGCCCGAGGCGCAGCCCGAGGCGCAGCCCGAGGCGCAGCCCGAGCCTCAGCCCCAACCGCAGCCCCGCTCGCAGACCTACACGCAGCAGTCCGCAGGCTCCAGAGACCCAGACGCCACGCTGATGATGTCCCTCCTCATGGGACTAGATGGCGTGCGATCGCAGCTGGCCAGCTGCACCTCCATATACCAGAGGGCTTGCATCCTGATGGATGTCATCACCACCACCATCCATGTATAATCCCGAGATGGTGAACGTCCTCCTGTGGAATGCCTTCAGCATCCGCTTTAAGATCGATGAACTGCTCGCTCTGGCAAATAACACTAACATTGACATCATTCTCATTTCAGAAACACATCTCAAACCCGACACACCGCTGAGAGTGCCCGGCTTCGAAGTTCACCGAGACGACCGACTAGAAGGAGGAGGCGGAGGCACCGCCATTTTCGTTCGTCAATCCATCACATCTACAAGGATCCCCACTCCGAAGCTGAAGCATACTGAAGCTACGATTGTCGAAGTCACCATAGAGGATAGAGCGCATACCTTCATCGCCGCCTATTGCAGACACCACAACCTTCTGGTGAGAGAAGATTTGGACAAATTACTTAATCTGCACCCAATTGTTGTTCTAGGAGGAGATCTCAACGCCAAACACAACTATTGGAATAACTACAGAGGCAACGCGAACGGGAAAACGCTCTTTACGCATATGCAGACTCACAACTACACGATAATGGCGCCGGACAAACCGACATACCACGCAGTGCACGCACAGTACCCCAGCACTCTGGACATCGTACTCGAGAAAAACGTCAAGACGATCTCGCCACTGCGCACGCTGGATGAACTGTCATCGGACCATCTGCCCGTGAGCTTCAGTATTGGAGGAACGACTTCAAGGAGCCCCAGAAAACAGCGGAACTACAAGGACGCAGACTGGGAAGGATTCAAGAAAGAGATTAACGAACGAATTCACCTAACATCGGGAACTCTGCGCTCTACAGATGAAATCGACGAGGCCGCAAGCACTCTCACGGAAATCATACAACATGCACAAGACACACACATACCTCTCAAAGAAGTACACGCATACACGATCAAGCTTCCCGAGCATGTCTTATCGCTCATCAAGGAGAAAAATCGCTTGCGACGCATCTACCATCGTACGCGCGACGGCTACTTCAAAACGGCCTACAACACTCTACAGCGGGAAATCAAGCAGGAAATAACGGACCTCAGACGCCAACTTTGGACGAAGAAAGTTACATCACTCACGCCAAAGGATAACAGCCTATGGAAAATGGCAAAAGCGCTGAAACATCAAGACCACACGATTCCCCCGCTAGAGAAGCTAGACGGCTCAGGATTGGCGCTGTCACTAGAAGAGAAGGCGAACGCGCTCGCCGACGGATTCGAGAGAGCCTACGCAGCCACGGACGGCCTATCTGATCCGGAAACGGATCGACTAGTAGAAGAATCTCTACGACATCTCGAACAAGCGGAGCAGACGAACGTCGAAGACATCCACTTCAGCACGCCGAGCGAAGTTGCCGTCATTATCAAGCGATTGAAGACCAATAAGGCGCCGGGGAGCGATCAAATACACAACATTCTACTCAAACATCTACCTCAGAAAGCCATCATCTACATCACAAAACTGTTCAATGCCTGTCTCATCACCGGACATTTCCCACAGATCTGGAAGACGGCGACCGTGCTGCCCTTCTCGAAGCCAAACAAGGACAAGAGGCAGCCGACAAGCTACCGGCCGATCAGTCTACTATCCACGCTGAGCAAAGTATTTGAACAGGTTATACTCAACAGGCTGCTTCCACACCACGAAGAAAACAACACTTTGCCAGACGAGCAGTTCGGATTCAGAAAGAGGCATTCCACCACCCACCAACTCACCCGAGTAGCGGAATTCATCACCAGAAGATTTAACGAACATCGCTACATCGCCGCTGCACTGCTAGACTTGGAGAAGGCATTTGACACCGTTTGGATCAGAGGGCTACTGCACAAGCTGCACAGAACTAACACGCCCATATACCTAACGAGAGTGATACAAGAATACCTCAAGAACAGATCCTTCCGAGTCTTCATCAGGAACGCGCTGTCGTCACTACGTGAGATTCCAAAAGGCGTGCCACAAGGAAGTCTACTGGGACCTCATCTCTTCAACATCTTTACACATGACATCCCCCGAGACGAGAGATGCAACCTGTCTATCTATGCAGACGACGTCAAGCTGTACGTTTCCTCGCTGAAAGCCGAGATGGCGGCCATATACCTACAGAGAGCGCTCGACGCTCTCGTAGAGTTCTACAAGATGTGGCGCCTCAAACTGAACGAGGCCAAAACCGAAGTCATCATGTACACGAGGAAACGCGTCAGAAGGACACCAGACGTCAACATCGAAATGGGCGGACACGTCTTAGAATGGAAGGATGAAGTCGTTTACCTGGGCCTGACTATGGACTCACGACTCAACTGGAAATCTCACCTAGCCAAGATGCACGCAAGAGCCAGAATGGCACTCGGCATGATGAAGCCCATCTTCAATAGAAAAAGTCCGCTACTTCCCAGAACCAAACTCCTGACTTACTATTCGCTCATTCGACCGGTGCTGACATATGCTATTCCCGTGTGGAGTAGCATCTCACAATCTGACTTTACAAAACTACAGACACTACAGAATCTCTGCATTAAAATCACATACAACACTAGAATCAGAACAAATTTGAAAAGACTACATGCGAGAGAAGACATTCCGACCTTATTTGAATACACTCACAGACTGACAGACCGATTTTACAAATCTTTAAGACACAGTAAAAATAAACTCATACAGGAAATCGGTCAATACAATTCTCCCAGCGACTTCACATTCAAATACGTACACAGACTACCCAAACACATTCTGATGGACCTTGACCACATCTGGCATGAACCAGATTCAGACGCCGACGAGTGAGCGAGCAGTAGGTATTCCCAAACTCCAGACCCCTCCCCCGTAACTTATGTTTATATATCTATGTATATATTTATATAATATTGTATAGTATGTATGTATATGTATGTTTATCCCCTATAGTCCCATAAAGTATATATCTACATAAAAACAGACATACACCCCACACACACACAATGCAGGATATCGTACACCGATATCACTGAAGGCCGACCGGGTTCATGTTGACCGCCGGCCGAATCTTCCTGGATGAGGTTTTTCATGGTTTCCTCATTCCCGAAGGCAAATGCGGAAGAACTCCAAATAAAAGGACATGACCGCCTCCTTCCCACTCCCAACATAACACAAACACACACATATGTATTTATGCTTTCCAGTTTGCTGACGATCAAGAGTAAATGATGACCAAAAAAGATGCAATTTTAGTAGGGTTTTTAGGTAACAATTTTTCCCTACCGATTAAATTCAGGACCTTAAGTCTATAATAAACGAGTAAAATTTTTAAAT